>OY992536.1:19358818-22009645 GCA_963921195.1 Pegoplata infirma | reverse complement strand
CTATAGTAAATTGTGTCTGTGTGTGAATAATTAAGAGTATGAGGTGTAGGATAGAGTATGTTTGTCTGTGTTAGTGTAAGTTCCTATTAAGTATGCGTTTGGAATTTTTATTGTTTACAATGAATGTAATAAAGTGTCATGTACATGTGAATGAGTTTGTATGTAAAATGAATTTTGTTTAAGATAAAGTTTGTAAGGTGTGTGTTTATACAAAGACTTTTTATATGTATGCGTATTAGGGTGGAGCGATTTTTAAGGTTTGAACAAGTTGCCTTTTGGGATCAATATTAACTATGCAATACATTGAACACATTGTGCAATATGTTTGAGTTCCTTTTTGACTTGAAAGTCGGAAAGTTTTGAAAAAATTAAAAAAAAAAAATTTCTCGAACTTTTTAACAATTTTTTTATAAAAAATGTTTCCAAACAAATTTTTTTTAGACAATATGGCCAAACAACTTTTATATAGAAAATGTTGTAAAAACAAGTTTTCTATAAACAAATGTTGCCAAAACAACTTTTCTATAGAAAATGTTGCTAAAACAACTTTTCTATAGAAAATGTTGCTAAAACAACTTTTCTATAGAAAATGTTGCTAAAACAACTTTTCTATAGAAAATGTTGCTAAAACAACTTTTCTATAGAAAATGTTGCTAAAACAACTTTTCTATAGAAAATGTTGCTAAAACAACTTTTCTATAGAAAATGTTGCTAAAAAAACTTTTCTATAGAAAATGTTGCTAAAACAACTTTTCTATAGAAAATGTTGCTAAAACAACTTTTCTATAGAAAATGTTGCTAAAACAACTTTTCTATAGAAAATGTTGCTAAAACAAATTTTCTATAGAAAATGTTGCTAAAACAACTTTTCTATAGAAAATGTTGCTAAAACAACTTTTCTATAGAAAATGTTGCTAAAACAACTTTTCTATAGAAAATGTTGCTAAAACAACTTTTCTATAGAAAATGTTGCTAAAACAACTTTTCTATAGAAAATGTTGCTAAAACAACTTTTCTATAGAAAATGTTGCTAAAACAACTTTTCTATAGAAAATGTTGCTAAAACAACTTTTCTATAGAAAATGTTGCTAAAACAACTGTTATATAGTAAATTTTGCTAAAACAACTTTTCTATAGAAAATGTTGCTAAAACAAATTTTCTATAGAAAATGTTGCTAAAACAAATTTGCTATAGAAAATGTTGCTAAAACAAATTTTCTATAGAAAATGTTGCTAAACAACTTTTCTATAGAAAATGTTGCTATAACAACTTTTCTATAGAAAATGTTGCTACAACAACTTTTCTATAAAAAATGTTGCTAAAACAACTTTTCTATAGAAAATGTTGCTAAAACAACTTTTCTATAGAAAATGTTGCTAAAACAACTTTTCTTTAGAAAATGTTGCTAAAACAACTTTTCTATAGAAAATGTTGCTAAAACAACTTTTCTATAGAAAATGTTGCTAAAACAACTTTTCCATAGAAAATGTTGCTAAAATAACTTTTCTATAGAAAATGTTGCTAAAACAACTTTTCTATAGAAAATGTTGCTAAAACAACTTTTCTATAGAAAATGTTGCTAAAACAACTTTTCTATAGAAAATGTTGCTAAAACAACTTTTCTATAGAAAATGTTGCTAAAACAACTTTTCTATAGAAAATGTTGCTAAAACATCTTTTCTATAGAAAATGTTTCTAAAACAACTTTTCTATAGAAAATGTTGCTAAAACAACTTTTCTATAGAAAATGTGGCTAAAACAACTTTTCTATAGAAAATATTGCTAAAACAACTTTTCTATAGAAAATGTTGCTAAAACAACTTTTCTATAGAAAATGTTGCTAAACAACTTTTCTATAGAAAATGTTGCTAAAACAACTTTTCTATAGAAAATGTTGCTAAAACAACTTTTCTATAGAAAATGTTGCTAAAACAACTTTTCTATAGAAAATGTTGCTAAAACAACTTTTCTATAGAAAATGTTGCTAAAACAACTTTTCTATAGAAAATATTGCTAAAACAACTTTTCTATAGAAAATGTTGCTAAAACAACTTTTCCATAGAATATGTTGCTAAAAAAACTTTTCTATAGAAAATGTTGCTAAAACAACTTTTCTATAGAAAATGTTGCTAAAACAACTTTTCTATAGAAAATGTTGCTAAAACAACTTTTCTATAGAAAATGTTGCTAAAACAACTTTTCTATAGAAAATGTTGCTAAAACAACTTTTCTATAGAAAATGTTGCTAAAACAACTTTTCTATAGAAAATGTTGCTAAAACAACTTTTCTATAGAAAATGTTGCCAAAACAACTTTTTTATAGAAAATGTTGCCAAAACAACTTTTCTATAGAAAATGTTGCCAAAACAACTTTTCTATAGAAAATTAAAAAAAAACAAATTTTTCTATAGAAAATTTAAAAAAAAACAATTTCTGCAGAAAATGTTGCCAAAACAACTTTTCTATGGAAAATTTTACCAAAATAACTTATCTATAGATTATGTTGCCAGAACAACTCCTTTTTAGAAAATGTTGCCAAAATCACTTTTCTATAGAAAATTTTGCCAAAACAGATCTTCTATAGAAAATGTTGCCAAAACAAATGTTCATATTGACCATAAAAGGCAATCTTGACGCTTAGCGAAATCGAAAAGAAACAAAAAATCTCTCTACCCTAATGCGTATGTGTAAGCGTATAATCATTTTTAGAGCTTAATTATTTCATAAAAGAGTTGCACATAATTATGCTATAAACAATAAAGGAAAAAAAGAATTTCTTGCTGATAATACTAAAACATTATTAATGTTATCTAGAAGACAAGTGTTTGTAAAACAAGGTATTTAAAATATTTAATATAATCAGATAGTATACTTTTTTTCAAAAGGAATATAATAATGAAAATTTTGCCATAGCATCTTTTTTTTTGAAATTTTTGTTTTAGAAATTTAAGTTTTTTATGACGGGTTGTAAAAGTAAAACAAAAATCAGTTCTATTAAGAAATTTTTGGTCCAAAGATTTTTTGAAAACTTTTCTGCAAAATAGGTTTTGTGAACTTTTAAACAAATAATTTAGATATTTCTTCATTTACCATAATTAAACTGGATCCATCACTGCGTATGAGCAATTAATATTCGTATGAATTATTTCAAAAACAATCATACGCCCTGTAGAACTTTAATAAACTATTCACAACTTTTCCTATGTGTTTGTATGTTTTATAATTTCAAAACAAAACTTAATTTTACAAAACTTATTTTCTTTATATATTTCTTTTAAAAAACATTTACTAAAACAAAGTATTAACTTGTTTACAGGAAAGAATTTTTTTTGTTTAATAAAAATTTTACAATTGTTTTGTTTTACTTATAAATTTATAAGCTCACAAAAAAAGAAAATGAAATAAAATAAAATAAACTAAACAAAAGAGAAAACAAGTAGAAAAGTTTAATTTGACCTGACCGAATCAATGAATACCCTTCACAATGACTTTTTTAAGCATACGTACTTAACAAGAAAACTCCTTTAAACATTTTAACTAAAAATAATTTATTTGCAATTAAAAAATTTTTTGTAAGTCAATTTTGAACAAAAATGTTCTTTAAACATTTTGAAAAAATTTTCAATTAAAATTTTTTTAGTCAATTTTGTTAAAAAAAAAGTAATTTTGAGTGTAAATTTTTAAAGTGTAAAAAAAATTTTAAAGGCAAAAATTCTTTGTAAAATATTTTTGTGGCTTACCAACCGATATACGGACAGACATCGCTATATCGACTCAAAATGTATCATGGATCATGAATATATATACTAGATCTATATTTTTAGGTGTTACAAACGTAATGACCAACTTATATACTTTCCATTACTAAGTGTAGGGTATAAAAATATAATATGGTAGTATTACAACCCTCCCTCAACCTTTGTTTTTTCAAGTTAAGTGCACATATCATCTACAACAATAATAATACATACATGTAACAACAAAAAAAAAAGAAAGCAACAAAAAATAAATAAAAAACAATAAAAGTTACTTTAAAAAAACAACATACTCTATGTACAAATAGTTGAAAATTTTTTTCTCACTTTTTATTTTATTGAAAAAACCAAATCCAGAATGTTCTTTAACTTAAACTCCAGAATTCTTAACAATTTTCCATTAGAAATTTTGTAAACTTCTAAAATAAACATACTTTTCGCACACAGTGTATGTACTTGACTATAAACCTTTGAAAACAAATACCTTCATATACAAAAAATACCCATGTATAACTTTATACACATACAAATAAACCTTCATACATACTAGAATAGATGTTTTGTTTTAAGGCTATTTAGGCATCTAATACATGAGTTTTACTTACATTCATATACTTGATAAGAACCTGTGCTTAATGCATAACGAAGGACTTAAGTAAAACGGATAGGTATGAACATTTGAAAGGATTGATTTTAAATATGAAGTACCCTACATTTGAAAAAAATATATTTCCTAATCCTCCTTGGTCCAAGTGCATGTCGATGAACTTCTTTCCCATTAGAATCCAATTTTTTTGCATGGTAAAAAAGTTATTGTTCCGATTTTGAACGTACGGGAAATTTTTTTTTCCTGAGCCTAAAATCCGATTAAATTAACCCGTCGAGCCCGACGATCAAAGTTTTTGATTTTTAAAAATTTTTGAATAAAAAATGTCTTGCGACACATCATATTTATTAATTTTGATGCGCTAAACAGGAATATAAAAAAAAAAATAAATAAAATCAGTGGGACGGTTTTCGAGATACCGCTATTTAAAACTTGCAAAAAACTAAGTTTTTTTTATACGTTCAAGATTTTTTTGTTAAAAAAATTAAAATTTCTTTCATTTAAACTTAATTTGAGACAAAGTTTTGAATTTTTTTATCATTTTCGCCAAAATATTAAATTTTTGAAAAATTTAAAAAAATATTTTGCGATACATTTTTATACCCTCCACTCTAGTGATAGAGGGTATATAAGTACAAGTTTGTCATTCCGTTTGTAACACATCGAAATATTGGTCTAGGACCCCATAAAGTATATATATGCATGATCCTCGATCGATTTTAAGTCGATCTAGCGATGTCCGTCCGTCTGTCTGTCTGTCTGTCCGTAGAAAACACGCTAACTTTTGAAAGACTTTACAGAGTCTACTGAAATTTGGCATATATGTTGGCCATTTACCTGGTCAGGTTGGTATTGCAATCCAACCAAATCGGTGGAGTAGTTCAAAAGTTATGAGCAAAAGATTAAATTTCGGCAAGGGTTTTTAGCGAATTCACGAGATAAAAAAGTCGATAACTTTCGAAAGAAAATAATGAGACTGTTGAAACGTGGCATGTGTCTTTGCCGTTCTTCAGGTATATTTGGTATTGAATTTCAGCTCAATCAGTCTAGTGATTCAAAAGTTATAAGCAAAACCCCGAATTTCAGATTGGGTTCATCTTAAATGCCACGTGGTAAAAATGTTTTAAAAGCATTGGTGATAACTTAGCAATGCTCTTCAAACTTGTTTAGTTTTAAAGCAATGCGTTTTAAACTTTTTTAGTTTTAAAAGCATTGGTAACTTAAAAATTACACTCGAAAAAATTTTACACTCACAAAAAATTTTACATAAAAAAAAAATTTTACACTCAAAAAAAATTGGTTTTTTGTCTACAAAAATGTCAATATTTTGTGTACATACGTACGTGCATTCATTTTTACAGTAAAAAAACTTTACACTCGAAAAAATTTTTACGCTCGAAAAAAGTTTTACACTTAAAAAAAAAAATTAATAATTTTTCTTTTTTTTTAATGACAAAAAAAGATTTTTTTACTCCAAATAAATTTTTTTTTACCAAAATTTTTAATTTTTTTCACGTTAAAAATGTACTATCCTTTAAAAAAAGGCATTGTGGAGGGTATTCATAGATTCGGCAAATTTAATTTAACTTTTCTACTTGTTTTTGAGTGTATTCGCCAAAATATTAAATTTTTGAAAAATTAAAAAAATATCTTGCGATACATTTTTTTTTATTAATTTTAACATGAAGAATAAGAATATTAAAATACGTTCAAGATTTTTTTAATCAAATTTCTTTCATTTAAACTTGTTTTGAGCAAAAATTTTGATTTTTTGTGATAAATTTCGCCAAAATAAAAATTCAAAAAATATCTTGCAACAATTTTTTTTTATTAATTTTAACATGCTAAATAATAATATTAAAACATTTCAGAAATCGGGCTAGTGGTTTATGAAACATCTTGACCCTTGACCCCTGACTCTTTCATAAACAGAGTCTATATGACAAATTTTCATTTAAAATCTATTTTAATAATTTTAACCCGTGGCGCTCTTCAATTAAAGTTTTGACTTTTAAAAAATATTCACCAAAAACGTTTAACTTTGATCGAAGGGCGTCATTAGTAAAAATGTTTTGATTTGGCTTATACTTATTAAGTTTAATGAAAGTTTATTTCAAGCTCTATAAAATAGTCAGTTAAAAAAAAAAAAATTCGAGATCAGTGATCGATTCTAAGACATTTTAGCAATGTCCGTCTGTCTGTGGAAATTAAGATCACGGCCAAAATGTTACACGGATAGAACTGAAACTTAAATTTAACATAACCTAAAAATACAAATGCTTTAATTTGGCTGCTGATTGACATATGTGAACATAATAGCACACCGAATGGTATTTAAACAAGTACAAATATATTTTTTTTACAAAAAAATAAAAAAATCGCGGATTTTTTTTACCAAAATTTTTTTTCGCGGAAATTTTTTTTTCAAAAAAAAATTTTTTTTTCAGAAGTAATTTCCTTTTAAATAAAGTTTTTGCAATAATCTTTTTGAAATTGTGGAGGGTATCACTACATTCGGCAAGGCCGAATTTAACTTTTTTACTTGTTTTTTTTTTTCAAAAGTAATTTATTTTTTAAATCATTTTTTTTTTTTGCAATAATCATTTCCAAGATATTGATCAAAGGTCGCCACCGGTTAAAATGATCGGCTCCGGCTCAAAAAAATTTCTATGAAAGACACAAATAAAGATTTTGAGATTTTAAAAAATTTCTTGAACGTAGGAAAAAAACGCCTTTTTTTGCAAATTTCAAATAGCGATATCTCGAAAACCATGTGACCGATTCGACCCCATCAAAACTAATAAATACACACGCTGGTGAAAAAAAAAATCACCAGCTGATTTATTTTTAAATCAACAACTTTTGACAATTATAAGAAAGAAACGATCATAACAAAACTTAAATGTCACTTTTTCACTGCAATAATAAAAATGCGTGAATACTTTTCTAACAATTTCCCTATAATTCTTCGCGTTGCCAAAATGTATTTTTTTATATAGAGATTGACAGATTTTTTCCCGTGAAATCAAACAGAGTACTATGCTTAACCCATTTTTTACCAGAAATTAAGAGGTTGAAATTTTTTGAAAAACTTTCAGGATTGATTCCTTTTCGTTCTCATACACAGAAAAAAAAACGAATTGTTATATTGACCCCCATATACAATTAACTTTTTCACTGAAAGTGCTACTATACGGAAATTTGTGATATCAACTAACGTTTGTAATTATTGATTGTTGAAAAAAAATGTAAAAAAAATTGATAAACGAGTTTGTAATGGTTCCCTAAAATTATAATTTGTATTGACAAACGTACAAAATCTAAATATTTTTTTCAACAAAGAAATTCAACAAGCACAATTTATTGATCAGACAAACGTAAAAAATCTTATTTTTTTGTTCAACAAAGAAATTCAACAAACACAAAAACCATTTGTTGACATGATAAAATAATTTTGAAATAATGTTACTTGACTAAGTTTGTTGAAAACAAAATCGAAATTTTGTATTATGGACTAACAGGCGGCCGTTTTTATTAAATGTATGGTTGATTTCATGTTTGGTTATTTTACAATTGATGTTTGTTGATTTAAATTTGATTATTTTATTTTTTGTGTTATGAATAATAAATGCACATTTAATCGTTTAAAGTTGATGATTTTTTTTTAGGAACGGCACTTCCCTTGTGAATGGGGGCTTAAGAAATTTTTCCAAAAATATCTTCTTTCTTTACTAATAGACCATACCGTAATAAAAACTCCCAAAAAATTTAATTGTTTATTAATATTTTTTCGTGTTTTGAATTTTTTTCGTTAAAACACACTCTGGTAGGAAATAGGTTAATTAAAAACAAAATTATCAAAATGTTTGTTTCTTTTCTTCTCATTTTTTTATTTATTAAAGTTTTTTTTTCATAAATTTTTTTTTATCAATTTTTTTTTTTTTTTCATCAAAAAATTTCTTTCATTAACAACTTTTTTTTCAAAGGAAAGCTTCTTCCCCCTAGCTCGATTTTGTGTATTTACCAACCTATGAACATAAGACATATTCGTGCCAAATTCCGGAAGTTTAGCTCTTTTGGTTTAGACCTCAGTGTGCATTTCAAAGACGGATCGACAGACGAACATTGCTAGAATGTCTTAGATTCTATATGGCTCATTTGCCAAATTTACAACTCTTTTGTTTTCGACTGCATCTTATCTGTTTAAAGCAGTGGGGGGCACACACATACTATAATATCTATGCTTGTGTGGTAGTAGCAAGCGAAAAGTAAACAAGCAACAGTATTTTAAAGTGTACGTGTGTCGACTGCGCACAAGGAGTAGAAATTAAAAAAATGCCCGACACTGGTTTAAAGACAGATAGATCCGATTTTGCTCATTTACCAAATTTTCAGCTCTTGCTTTCCAGAGACAGATAGACTGGTGGATATCTCTAGAATGTCTTATAATGTAAGAACTCTTGACATCTGAATGTGGTCCTCGGCCGATGTTTAAATTCATTTTCCATGAAATAATAAATGAATATAATATTATCTTTTCAGCAAGACTCTATCATGATTTAATGTTTTATTCCAGATTCAAAATTCTCAGATATTTTATTTTACTAAAATGACGAAAATAACGGTTATCCGAACAGTTGTTAACAATGTTATTTCAACAAATTCATTAATTTGCCGATTTTTTCTAACAATTGTTAACGGTTACTTTAATTTCAAACTAAAATTTTTTTAATGCAATCTAAAATTTCTTGATTTAATGTATTAAAAGTGGTAAACACGGAACCGGTTACTCGCAAATAATAGTAAAATAATTAAGATTTTATTAAAATTAAACAAGAAAAAATCTTATACTTCTAAATAAAAATTACCTAAGAACTAAAATGGTTTGCTTAAGACTGAAATAACATAAAAAATGCAGTCTTTGAAACCGGTTACTCGGGTACCCGTTAAAAATTATTATTTCTATTTCTTCCTTTCTTTAATTCTCAATCTTATCGAATTCAATTTATATGAACAAAGGGGTGAATGGTTATTTGCAAATGAATAACTTACAGTTTAAAATTAAAGAAACAAAAAAATTATTTGATATTTTCGATTACACAAAAAAAAAAATAAAAACAAATACAAAATCCTTCAAATAAAGTTGTTAAAAGAAAATAACAAACTGTAATATGCACTGAATGGAAAAAAGTAAATTAAAATATCCCGTATAAATAAAAAATAAAAAAAAAAACAATGTGCATAAACAATGAAAGAATGAATTGTAAGAAATAAAAAAGAAAATATACGGAAATAAAAATTGATGAAAAATCCGTTGAAAAAATAAAAAAAAAAACTCAAGCAAGCAAAAAAATAAACAAATTCCTTAACAAAACAAAGCAGCTAAAATAGCAACAACTGAAAAGGAAACTAAAAAAAAGCAAATAAATAAAAGAACAAAATGATGCTTGATTTTTGCATCCTTTTTTTATGAATCCTTATATCCCTAACAGTCTTCCTTTTGGAAATAAAATGAACATACCATATACAAAACATCTGCAAAAACACAATTTTGTTGGTTTTGTGTAACTAAATTGTAGTATTTCTTCTTTTCCATACAGAAATGAGTGTGTTTTAAGTCACTTTTTGTAAAATCTTTCTTGTTCGATATTTTTTTTCTGTTTTTTTTTTTTTTTTGACACTCATCTGTAACAATTGTTACATTTGAATGAATAACCCTTCTTTCAATTTCATTTTATTTGCTGTTTCAATGCTACTTCTATTCTTTTTCAAAAAAAAAAAAAAAATAAGAAAAAATTGGAAAAACAAGCTTACTTAGCGTAACATCAGAACATGAAATAGAGTTTAGTCTGACTTGTTGTTTGGCAAAATTAAAATTTGCCACAAAAAGCTGGCAGTTGTTGATAAATTTCAATTATAAACCTTCAATATAATCTATTGAAAATTGTTTTTTTGGGTTTTTTTTTTTTTTGTGTTTGTTATTAAAGACCCTTTTTTTGGGGAATGGCAAAGAATTTTCAATTTAAATTTTGAGGGAAGAAGTTTTTTTTATTATTTTTTTAAGGATACAAAATTGTAGGAAGAAAATTTTAACTCTTATTTGTTTATAATGTTGTTTGTGAATTTATAATTGTCTTTACTAAATCTGAAACATTATAAATTTTGATTTATAATTGTGTAAAATTTTAGACTTTTCGAAATTCGATTAACCGGTTAATTACAACCGGTTCGTTAAGTAGCCACATTCTAAAATGTTTGTATTAAAAAAGTAAAACTCGGCCTTGCCGAATGTATTGATACCCTCCACAATTTTAAAAAGATTATTGCAAACTAAATTTATTTAAAAGAAAATTAATTTGGAAAAAAAATTTTTTTGAAAAAAATTTCCGCGAAAAAAAAATTGGTAAAAAAAATCCGCAATTTTTTTGCGAAAAATATGTTCGTAGTTGTTTAAATACCATTTGTTGTCCAATTTTGTTCACATACACTCAAAAGAAATGAAAATGAAAATACACCCATTTTGAGCCATATGAGAAATCTGCTGATTTTAGCAGACACGGTTTGCTAAATATCTGTCATAAGAGGTGAATAAATATAACAAAAAAAAAAAAAAAAACATACGCCGCTAGCCAGCATCGAACTCGCCACCTTCCGATTTAAAAATGCACTTCTTAACCACTACGCTACGGAAGCTTATACTTTTATCTGGCGTTTTAGTTATTAAACATGTGTGTTGTTCGACAGCAGAGAAATCTGATTTTAGCAGAAATATCTGCTGATTTTAGCAGAAAAATTTGCTGAGTTTAGCAGAACAATCTGCTGATTTGAGCAGAATAATCTGCTGATTTCAGCAGAACAATCTGCTGATTTCAGCAGAGCAATCTGCTGATTTCAGCAGAGCAATCTGCTGATTTCAGCAGAACAATCTGTTCTACTTTTTTTTCTATATAAAAAAATTTCTTGAAAAAATAATGAAATTCAGCAAACAAAATCAGTATAAACATAGTAAAATGTCTGTTATTTTCTTAAACTGAATGACAGAGATTTTAGTAAAAATATCCTTCTCAGCAGAACAATCTGCTAAAAGATTGCTAATTCAAATTGAAAGTCGTTTTACAGATTTTTTGACAGAGTTTTTCTTTTGAGTGTATGTCAACTAGGGCTGTCAAACGGGATCGGTTTTTTAAAATCCCGGGATTCGGGATTTGAAAATCGAAATCCCGGGATCCCGGGATTTTTCGGGATCGCGGGATTTTTCGGGATCCCGGGATTTTTCGGAATTCCGGGATTTTTCGGAATTAAATTTCTTTGATTATAAGAGTAAAAAATAGTAGACTCTTTATGTTTCAATTTTATTGTGCATTTTAAGGGGACTACTGTGGGTTAGTTGGTAGCGTGCTAGCCTATTAAACAGGTAGTCGTGGGTTTGATTCCCACGAAAACCCTTTGGTATATTTCGCTACAGCGAAATTATTAAAAAAATATTTCTAATTATTCTGATTGTTATTTAAAGACAATTAAAAAATTAAGTATACGCCACTTATGCAGTTTTCAAGTAATAATTATTATTAAATATTTAGCAATGAACTAAAGAAGCCCTGAGGGGTTTGTTATGGAAAATGACAACTTTTGTTTGCTTTTGGTTTCATCCCATTCCGATTTTGGTTGTTGCACTGTATAATTTTAAAACTAATTTAAAGAAAATTTAAAATAATAAAAACATGTAAAGGAGAAAAGTAATAATATAATGCATTAGACTTTAAGTTTTTTGTAAAAGAAAAGTTTTTCTTCCAATTTTGTACGCCCGGCAAAATTTTTATTCTCCTACGCCTAAAACTTAGGTTGTACAAATTTGAGGCCAATCAGATTAAATTTACCCGTGGCGCCCTTCGATCAAAGTTTCGATTTTCTAGAAAATTTTCGCCAAAACCTGCAAGCTTTGGTCAAAGTGCTCCGTGACTGTGGCTTAACGGTTAGTGCGTTGGACTATTATTCAGAAAGCCTGGGTAGAATTCTCAGCTCAGCTAAATTCGTGGCCAGCTACGTTGAAAATTAAAAAAAAGTTTTAGTTTTAATTTGTTTATGTAAATGTAACAATAATAAAGTTGTGTTTTAAAAAAAAAATCTCATACATTTTTAATTTTTACAAAATCCCGGGATTTGAGCTTAAAAATCCCGGGATTCGGGATTCGGGATTTCGGGATTGACAGCCCTAATGTCAACCAGCAGCCGAATTAAAGGATTTTGTATTTTTAGGTTATGTTGAATGTACCAAAATTTTTGTTCATAACTTTTGAACCGCTGAACCGATATCGCTCAAATGCAATACCAAACTGCTCGGGAGAACTTCCAATAAATATGTTAAGTTCCAGTCATCTCCGTGTAATATTTTGGCCGTGATGACCATTTCCACAGACAGCGATGTCCGTCTATAGCGATGTCTGTCTGTCCGTCGGTTACACGCATAAAAAATTTAACAGTTACTCGAGAAACCGCTTATCTTTAAACAATATGAACCATTTTAACGCAACCATTTTTTTTTTTAAATCGGAGTAAACTATCTTAACTAGCGCATTAACTTGAGTTTTTTTTACGTAAACAGAAACTCAAAAATTGCTACCGGTTTCTCGAGCACCCATGACTAAAATGTTTAAATTTGTCAAAAAGTTATAAACAATTTGTTTCGTTACCGGTTTCCTTTGTAACTGTAAACGATTTTTCGTTGCTGGCACCACAAAAACGTCCAATATTACACTTTACATAATTGAGTACTCGAGTAACTGTAATCGTAAAGGCCAAAGTGGATCTCATGGTTTTAAAAAAAAAAATTTTAAATAAAAACGGTCTTAATATTGGGTACTCTTAAAACCGAGTACTGTTACTCAAGTAGTCAATTATGTAATAAGTAATATGAACGTTTTGGTGCTCCCAGCATCGAAAAATCGTTTACAGTTACAAAGGTAAACGGTAACGTAAAAAAAATTGTTGATGCTTAAATACATTTACCCGAATAATTGCGACCGGTTACCCGATTATCTATGTCAAAAAATATTGTTTATCAAAAACGTGTAAACAATTTTTTATCGTAAACTGTTTTACATTTTTTGAGTACTTGAAGTACAAGATCAATAAATATGTTTTTTACTTAATCGATTATTCGAATAACTGTAATCGATTTTAAGGTCACCCCTTATTTATCCAAATTTTTATCTAAAAATTTACCAAAAACCATGAAATCCGCTTTGGATTATTTATATAAAAACTTTTTTAGTCTAAAATACACACAATAATTGCAACCGGTTACTCGAGTACCCATGGCAAAAAAAAAAAATGCTTTAGAGTTTGGGAGCACCCAGTATTAACCAAGTTATTCAACTAAAACTTAATTAAAAAACAAGAGATCCACTTTGGCATTTTCATAAAAAAAACTTTGTTTATGCTAAAATAGGTTTGCCCAAACAGTTGTGAAAGGTTTCCCGAGTACCTCTGAAAGATTATTTTTCAAAAAATTTACTAAGCCCTGAAATTCACTTTGGCATATCTATATAAAAACTTGTTTATGCTTAAGTACACTCCCTACAATAATTGCTACCGGTTACTCGAGTAACCATGACAAAGCTGATTATTTTGTCAAAACGTTTTACCAATTTTTTTACATTGACAGCTACCTTTGCAAATATTACCGAATTTTCGACTATATGGAGTACACAAACGTCCAAAATGAGTTTTTATGTAATCGATTACTTGAGTGAGCTTATGCGATTTTGGGAGCACCCAGTATTAACACAGTTTTTCATCTAAATTTAATTAAAAATGATCAGAAACTTTGGCATTTACATAAAAAAAATTGGTTACCAAACAATTTCGACCGGTTACCCGAGTACCCATGGCCAAAAAATATATTGATCATTTTTTTAAGTTAAACTGTCACCTGGGAAACTGTAACCGATTTTTTGAGTACTTGGAGTACCAAAACGTACAAAATTATTTTTTTTTTTTTAAAAATTCATCGAGTAACTGTGATCGATTTTGAGAGTACCCATTTTTAACCACCTTTCTGATCTAAAAATGTATTAAAAACCCATGAGGTCCACTTTAACATTTTTATAAAAAAAAAAAATATTGATGTCAAATACATTTACTCGGTTAATTCCTACCGGTTACCCGAGTACCCATGACAAAAAAGTTTTATTTTCCAAAAAAAAAAGTTGTAAACTATTTCTCAATTTTTGAGTACTTGGAGTACAAAAATGTCCAAAATGACTTTTGAAATAAAGGATTCCACGAGTAACTATAATCGATTTTAAAAGCCCCTGTATGAACCCGATTTTCTACGTTAAAATACATAAAAAAACATGAAATCCATTTTGACATTTTTATAAAAAAAAAAATTGTTGATGTGATATACATTTAATCGATTAATTCCGCCCGGTTACCCATGAAAAATAATTTATTTGACAAAAAAAGGTATTGAAAAGTTTTTAAACGTAAACTGAAGCTAAAATATATTATCCCAAAGAATTTCAACCGGTTACCCGAGTACCCATGGCAAAAAACGCAATTTTTTTAAAACTGTGCTTACAAATTTTTTATTGCAAACGGTCACTTGGGTAACTCTAATCGGTTTTTTGATTTTACTTGGAGTACATAAACGCTCAAAACTAATTTTTAAATTATCGATTTATGAATTAAATGTTACCGATTTTAATGGCATCCACTTTTAAACTAATTTTATATCTAAAAATTTATAAAAAAAAAACATTAATTTTAATTTGGCATTTTCCTGAAAAATATTGATTTATGCTTAAATATGTTTACGAAGGTTACTCGGGTACCCGTTTAATTTGCCTAAAATGTGTAAAAAAAATGGTTATGGTTACTTGTGTAACTGTAAACATTTTTTAAAGTACCGTGTTTAAAACCGTTTCATTTGATCTAAAAGTTCGTTAAAAAATCATGAAAGCAACATTTAACATGCATGGTTACTCGATTTCAGCCGTACTCAGTTCAAAATGACTAAACCGTCTAAATTTTTTTGACATAATTTTTTTTTACTTTTTAGTGGTATTTTCACAAAAAAGTTTTAAAAGCTCGGTTATTCGACTAACTACTACCGATTACTCTAGTACTTTTAATTCAAGTACACGTCACCAAAGTGTTTTTATATATCTAACGTGTAAACAAATTAAATTTTTCGTAACACTTACTTGAAAATTTGTATGTTGTTTTTCGGGTATTTTGAAATTTTGTTGCTCGACTTCTTGCACCAAATTACTATAGAACATATTATTCAATTACCCACTTTTTAACTAGCGACTACTCAAAAAATTGTAAACGTTTACTCGGGTATTTTTTATAATTGCAATTGATTACTATATCGTTGGATATGGTGTGCCGTTAATAAAGTGTTACGTTACTTTTTATCAAACGCGATAAAAAAACTTTTACAGGAATGATTACTCGAATAATTTTAATTGGATCCGGATAAAAACACCGATTAATTTGTTTAAAAATCATTTACTTTTGTCAAAAATGTGCTGAAAATCTTTTTATTATAAAACCGGTTACTTGTATAACTGAACCCGGTTACTCGACTTTTTTCACTTTTTAAAAATTGGTTTTTTAAATTCGGTTACCCGAATAGTTAAAACTAATTACCCGAGTACCCATTAATAAAAATGTTTAGTTTTATCAAAAACATGTTAAAACCGCATTTTATAAAACCGGTTACTCGATAACTGAAACCGGTTACTCGAATTTTTCACATATCAAACTGTTTCTTTTTTATCTAAAACCCATTAAAAACCATATGAAACCATTTTTATGTTTTTTTTTTCTCACTGATGGCATTTTTTTTTTGTTTCCCGAGTAAAAAAGCTTTTATATAATTATATATAATTTTATAAAATTATATAAATTTTTATCAAATTATATATAATTATATATAAAATTATTTTTAATGAAATAAAATTATATATAATTATATATAATTAGATATACTTTATATAATTATATATACACTCTAATCAATTTTCATGTAAATTTACCCTGTTTATAGTAGGTAACTTGTCTCCTACTATAAACCGTGTAAAAATACATGTTGTGTTTAAAGTGATAGACACAAAGTATGTAAACGTACATATTCATGTGTATACAAAATGTTTCGAAACAAAAATGTTTCAATAAATTTTACGGTGTTTGTGTGTAAACATAAATTTTAATTTAGTAAACTTAAAATAGAAATGCCTGAAAATACATAGAAATTATGTGCATATACATTAAAAATGTTTTTTATAAAACCACCCTAACTTTTCAAAATTCAAATATTAAAAAACAAGAAATTTATTTTTAAATGATGCTTTATTTATAAAAACAAACTTAAATTTAATAAAAACGCTTAAACTTAATAAAAAAAGTTAGATTAAACAAAAAAAATTAAATTACCAATGTTGGTGAAAGCATTTTATCTTTTAACTAACTTTTGCTTAGATCTAACACCTTTTCTATAAAAAAATATCTCAGAATCCGAAAATTTTTCTGTAGAAAAATGTTTCATAATTCGAGAATTTTTTTATAGCAAAAATGTCTTATAATTGGAACATTTTTTAATATCAAAAATGTCTCAGAATTTGATAATTTTTCTATAGAAAACTTTTTTTAAAATCTGAGAAAAAACTCTTTTAAAAAAAATGTCTCAGAATCTAAGAATTTTTTTTAGATAAAGTATTTCCGATTCTAATTATTTTTCTATAGAAAAATTATCGTAGAATTTTCTCAGATTCTTAGACATTTTTTCTATAGAAAAATTGACAGATTCTGATATATTTTTCTATAGAAAAATTCGCAGATTCTGAGACATTTTTTCTATAGAAATGTTCTCAGATTCTGAAACATTTTTTATCCAGAAATCATTTCTCAGAATATGAGAATTTATCTAAAGAAATTCTGAGACATTTTTACTATAGAAAAAATATCAGACTCTTGACACATTTTTCCTATAAAAAAAGTCTCAGTTTCTGAGACATTTTCTCTATACAAAAAGTCTCAGATTCTGAGACTTTTTTCCCATAGAAAAAGTTTCAGTTTCTGAGACATTTTTTCTATACAAAAAGTGTCAGATTCTGAGACATTTTTCCTAAAAAGTCTCAGATTCTGAGACATTTTTTCTATAGAAAAAGTCTCACATTCTGTGACATTTTTCCCATATAAAGTCTATAGAGAAAAATTGACACAGACTCTGAGAATTTTTCTATAGAAAAAATGTCTCAGAATCTGACAATTTTTCTATAATAAAAATGTCTCAGAATCTGAGAATTTTTTTATAGAAAAAATGTCTAAGAATCTGAGAAAATGTCTAAGAATCTGAAAAAATGTCTCATAATTTAAAAATTTTTCTAAAGAAAAAAATGTCTAAGGTTTTCAATAGAATTTCTAAGAATTTTTCTATAAAAATGTCTCAAAAGAGTTTTTCTATGGAATTTCTAAGAATTTTTTTTTACTATAGAAAAAATGTCTCAGAATCTGAGAATTTTTACATAGCAAAAATGTGTCAGAAATGAGAATTTTTCTTTAAAAAAATGTCTCTGAATCTGAAAATTTTTATATAGAAAAAATGTCTCTGAATCTGAGAATTTTCTATAGAAAAAATGACTTAGAATCTGAGAATTTTTCAATAGAAAAAATGAGAATTTTTCGATAGAAAAGATGTCTCAGAATCTGAGAATCTTTCTATAAAAAAAAATGTGTTAGAATCTGAGAATTTTTCTATTGAAAAAATGTATCAGAATCTGACAATTTTTTTTACCGAGAAAATGTCTCTAACAATTTTTTTATAAGAAAAAAGTCTCAAAATCTGAGGAGTTTTTTCATGAAAATATTTCTCAAATCTAAAAATTTTTTCTAGAAAAAATGTCTCAGAATCTGAGAATTTTTTTAAAGAAAAAATGTCTCAGAATCTTAGAATTTTTCTAAAGAAAAAATGTCTCAGAATCTGAGAATTTTTCTAAAGAAAAAATGTCTCAGAATCTAAGAATTTTTCATGTCTCAGAACCTGAGAATTTTTCTATAAAAAAAGTTGCTCAAAATCTGAGAATCGTTCTATAGAAAAATTCAGAATCTAAGATTTTTTTTCCCTTTTTTCCTTGGAATTTTTTTTAAATTGTTGTTTTTCAAAATTAATTTTGTTAATAATTGGAGGGCAATACATTTGGCAAGGTCAAATATTTTTGACCTGCACTTGAAAGGGATTAGAAAATGTAGTATTGTTATTTTCCCCGACTCTATCACAAGACACATATGCCAATTTTTTTAGGGTATTAAAGATTTCTCAGAGCCGAATTTTACGCTGTCATTTGTTGAACTTCTTGACGAAAAATTCTACCGCTGAATACTTGAAATCCCTCTGAAAAACAGCTTATGAGTGGTTTATTTTTTTATTGCTTAGCACGCTATTGAGGCCTTTCAGATAGAGCTTTAAAATTTCCGAATTTTTATCCAAATTGTGCCTGTAATTTCTGAACTTAATTTTGGCTCTGTTTCGCTCTATGATTTTAATATCTCTTTCGCGACCAAAAGGACCTTAAGAGATAAAGAAATTAAACAAAAAATTAAAATGCAAATTTTTAGATTAAAGGTTTACATCCAATAACGTTCCGCACACGAGAAGAAGGTTCTTCTAAGAAACCATAATTCCCTCATGCGCGAAACTATCAAAACAAATGCATTTACTTACCAAGGGAAGCAGAGATAATGGTGCTAGTATCCTTAATTGCAAGCGGTTTTGTTTGCGTTTCTAAAATTTTTCAAACTATTTTTTTAAAAATAAAGTTTTGACAATTTCATATTTTGTGTCTGAAACAAACTTTACATGAAAAAAATGTACATTTAAAGTGAAAGTGTTTATTATTTATAAACATGTTTCACAATACATGATGTACTATACTTTACGTGTAATTCTTTACAAATAAATGTGTAACTATTTTGTTTAAACACTACGTGTTTAAATTTGCGCCTTTTCTGTAAATGTACATGAAAATTTACTAACTTAATAATAGTAAAGTTACATGCATTTTTTAGAGTGTAATATATATAATTATAAATACATCTATTTTGATGCGAAAAAAAAAATATTAAGATGTGCATACGTTATATATTTTATACTCTCTAACCACAGTATGGGGGTATACTTATTATGTCATTCCGTGTGTAAGTAATACATAGAAATATCGGTCTAGGACCCCATAAATTATATATATGTATACTTTTGATCCATGACCAATTTTAAGATATTCTATAGATCTCCGTCTATCCTAATAAGACACGGTTTAGTCCAAAATAAAAGAGCCTGACTCCTGAAGTTATACAAATGTATTTTATGGTCAAAGGCAGGTTAAGTTTGTAATTTTGACAACGTGGTACGTTGCGCATAGAGTGAAAATAAATATGCGTGGTTTACGCGAAAGTTTTTTTTTTAATTTTTTATCCTATTCTCGTCTAAGCTGTAATCTCGTTTAAACTTTTATATGGCTCTGTACCTTTTTATTCAATACAATTTGCTCAAAATCTCATTTGAGCGACATTTTAGATAGATTGTGTTGGGAAAATATAAATTGGGATCTACAGATGCTGGTATTATTTTGCAGCATTTGAACATTTATAATGTGAGTATTTTTAAGCCGCTTTGAGTGTTTTTAAGCCGAAAAACATAATTCACTAATTCATGTCGTTCATATTTATCTTATGTTTTCTTCAATTTCTTTTGGTTTTAATGCGTTGCTATATTACTTAATTGAAATCAAGTTTTTTTGTTCTGTTATTTCACATTTCTCTTTATTTTTCCTTTGCTTTTAAATTTTTTAAAACATCAAAAAAAAAAATGTTTATTTAAACTTCAAAAAATTTTCATAAATTTTAATAATTTTGAAGCAAATAATAAACATTGTCGTTTTTAATTTAAAAAACGCGAATTAAAAGGTAAATATAACATATCTAAATATAGAAATGGTAAAATATTGTAACTGACGTAAATTTATATTCGTTACAGGTTCGAAATAAGATAATTCAAGAAGATGTCGTAATGCGTACAAATTCCAAATATTTTCTGACGAAGCGTGGCAACAATTTTTCAAAAACGAATATAAAAGTTCATCTTTAGCACGGTTTATATCTGTCATTCGTGATCTATAACACAATAAATTATAACACAACATACACTACACTTATGTTTTTTAACACTTTTATTAAATTGCTTAACACATGATCTAGATTAACAACTACCACTACTATCACGGAGGGAGTTTAATTTCGCATGGTAAGCATCATTTTGACATTGGATTGCTATCAATCTATAGTAGAGCAGGTGCTCTACCATCAATAGTATACCATCATTTTGAAGTATGATATTAGTGGTAGTTGTTAATATAGACACTAAGGAATAGCTTTTGACTTTTTTTCAGTTAACCATTAGCGAATATATTATTATTTTTATTTATATAAACTACAAAATACAGCGAGATGTAACTCTTCAACAAATATCAATTAATAGTTTGTATAATATACAGTGTTAATATTTACTTACAATAAATATTTTTAGTTGAATAAATTCTTGTTTTTATTGCATTTAATAACCAAAATAAAGGAAATCTATGAAAAATAATTAAAATGGGATAAAATTATACGTGGGATGCCTCATATATTTTTATATAAAATTTTATATTTTTTTATAAAATTATATCAAATTAGATAAAAAACTTTTTCGGATATAATTTTATAAAATTTTATCAAATTATATCTAATTTGATATAATTTTATATAATTTTATAAAATTTTATCCACCAATTCCTGGATATAATTATATATAATTTGATCAAATTATATATAATTTGATAAAATTGTTTATATCAAATTATATATAATTATATATAAACTTTTTTACTCGGGTTCACAAAAGTTTCAAATATTGTTTTTATAATTTTCTCTTACCCACCGTTATCATTATTTGTTTAAATATTTATTATAACCAATTTAAATATTTTGTTTTTCTACAAACATGTAGGAAAAACCTTCTAAGAAAAACTTTTTCTATTAATAAAACTGCTATAACAATAATCGAAAGAAAAGTTTATTTTTACAACCAATTTTATTTTTTAGTAGCCTATAAAGTTTTTGCATGAGTGTTGAGAACGTAATAACAAACAACAAAACCATTTTATAAAAATTTTTCCCTCAACAAACCAAATTTAACACTACCCGGGTAAAAAAAGTTTATATATAAATATACATAGTTTAATAAAATTTTATATAATTATATAAAAATTGTGTAAAATTAGAAAAATTATATATAATTTGATAAAATTATATATAGTTTAATAAACTTATATATACAAATTTATATAAAAATTGTGTAAAATTAGAAAAATTATATATAATTTGATAAAATTATATATAATTTGGAAAAATTATATATAATTTGGAAAAATTATATATAATTTGGAAAAATTATATATAATTTGGAAAAATTATATATAATTTGGAAAAATAATATATAATTTAATAAATATTATTTGATAAAATTATATATAATTATATCCAATATTTGATGGAGGTAATTTTATAAAATTAGATCAAATTATATCTAATTTAATCATATTTTATAAAATTTTATCAAATTATATATAATTTGATCTTATTTTATTTATAATTTTTATCAAATTATTTATAATTTTATCCAATTTTTTGAAAAATTTACACTGGATATATAATTTTATGTAATTTTATCAAATTATATATAAATATATATATCATTTTTTTACTCGGTTAACACCAGCTGTGTGTGTTTCTTTCTTAATGGCTTAAATAAGTAAGAGGGTGTGTTTGTAATCTTATTTTCTTTTAAATATTGTAATATTGAAAGATATCAATAATATCTGATTATGGTTATACGATAAATGCATAATTAAAAAGTTTTTTCTTTCTTTTCTTTTTACTAAACACATTCAACAACTTGAAAAACAATAAAAAAAAGAAATAAGAAGAAAGTTAAAAATCTGATATGAAAACCTTCATCAAAATATTAAAAACGTTTCACAAATCCTTAAAAAATCCTTAAAACACTTGTTTTTTATGAATATTTACATTTCTTTTGCAATAAAAAACCACAACATTAATTTTTTTATTGACTTTTATGACCCTTCATAATTTTGAATATTTAAATAAATATTTAAACATTATACAGATTGGCAACTGGCATTATTTTTTCTTCCCTTTTAATTTTCTTTATTATTTTTGCTGAAAAGGATTCATTTATAAAAGTTAATTTACTTGAAGTAATGACTTGGAAAATATTTGAAAAATAACTATAGGCAGCTTTTAAAACTACATAACTTTTATAGATTTTCCCCCTAATATTCAATTTCATTACCCTTCAAGAAATTGAGTTACTTTTAACCTTAAACAGTTGATAATAACAAAAAGAGGTTCTTGGAAATAAAACACCCATAGTTTTGAGTAATGCCCGAATCTATTCCACATACGACGGGATGTAAACCCCAACTCCTACTTTAAAAATTTCTGCGATGTCAACTACACTTTTATATAAAAATAAAAATGAATATAATAAAAGATAATTTTTACTCAAATTCTGATTATTTTTTATTAAAAAAAAAATATTTTTATTCGACTTTTAAAATATTATATTTTGAGTAGGTTTATTCTACCTCGAGGCCATTATTTTCTTTACTAATTAAAACTATGATATTCTCATAGAATAATTTTTAAAAATAATTTTCTTGAAAATTATTCTATGAGAATATCATAGTTTTAATCAGTAAAGAAAATAAGGACCTCGAGCTAGAATAAAACTACTCAAAAGATTATTTTTACTTTTATAAAGAAAATTCTTAAAATAATAAGCTAAAACTAAAATTTTATGCAAAACGTGACCTAAAAATATTCATTTATATGCAAAAATATGCATTTTCGGTAACATATATGCAAAAATATGAACTAACATAACAAATCGATTTTCTATTTCCAAGCAAATTCTTTGATTAATAATAAAAATTATTTTTATTCGACCTTTTTCCAAGCAAATTCTTTGATAAGCAAAGATATTTGGTTTATGTTGTTCTAAGACTAACAGTTAAAAACAGGCATTTGCATGAAAGTCCTCTCCTTGGTTATGTGGAATGAATATTAGGACGGTGCGAGAAATTATTTTTCGCGAATTTTTTAAAAATATTGTCAAAAATTTTAATTTGATCAGATCTTCTTAACTTTTGATTTTATGAGATCTTGTTAATCTAGATCTCATCTATTTAGATTCTTAATATCAGCTTTATAGGATACCGCTTACCTCGAAAAACCAGAGGCGGAAAAATATGCATACATTTTGGAGAAACCCGAAAATCAACTTTTTGCAATAATATAAAAAAAACATAATGGGCCATTCCAAAAAATTTAGCTCAAATTTTAGTCATTTTTGGAAATGGTGTCTCAGATTAATTTGAACCTTGACACATAGATAGCCCTCATAAATATGATATATGTATGTACCATATATCGTTTTTTTACATTTGGTGTAAGAAAAATACATCACGTTTAAAGAGCTGTAACTTCTTAACCAATGACCCGATTTTCACAAATTTAGGCTCATGTAAAAGCTGGGGTTCTTCTTTTAGAAAATATTTTTAATACAACACAATTTTTTTTACAGAAACGATGCAAAAATGCAAAAACATTTTTTCTTTTCGAATATTTAAAAAAACACATCTTCGATTTTTTTTAAAAAAATTCTGGTGAAAAATAACAATGTTTTGTATAACATATTCAAAATTCAGAGTGGGATCTCCATGGGATCAAAAAATATTCTGTTTTAAGTACGAGGTTCTCATATTTTTCCCTTAGAAAATTTAAATTTCTAATGTTTTGAATGTTTTCAAAATTTTAATAGTATAATTTTTTTTGAAAATTTAAATTTTTATATCGAAGAAACATAAAATTTTAATTTTCTAAGGTAAAATTTAAGAACTTCGTACTAAGACCAGAATATTTTTTGATCCCATTGGAATCCCACTCTGAATTTTGGATATGTTGTACAAAACAGTATTGTTTATTACTTGTGATAATCGGATTACTAGTTAAAAAGTTAGAGCACGTTAAACGTCATGTATTTTTCTGACTTTTGCTAAAAAAGTCGAACTTTGACCCGCGATAATTTGAAAACTTCAGCAAATTTTGAAATTCCAAAAATGCAACATATCTCATATAAACGTGGATATCTATGAGCCAAATTCTCAGTGGCGTCCAAAGGCATGTTTCCGAACAGTGGGGCGAAAATTTTTGGAATTACCCTAATAAATTCTTCTAGGCCGAATCTATAAATACCCTCCACAATGCTCTTTTAAAGTGATAGTAAATTTTGTAAAGTGAAAAATTAACTTTTTTGATTAGAAATATTTTATTTTGTATCATAAATTTTTTTTGTAATTTTTGAAAAAAAAAAAATACTAAATCTTTTTTGTAATACACTAATTTTTTTTAGTGTAAAAATTTTTTGTAGTGTAAATTTCTTTCGAGTGTATTTTTTTTTAGTGTAAAAATATTTTTGAGCGACAAAAATTGGTTGTAAAATATTTTTGTGACAATGTTTTTAAAACTTGTGCAACGGCTTTTCAACACGTGAATTTAAGGTGAGACTAATCTGAAATTCACGATTTTGCTAATAACTTTTGAACCACTAGGCCGATTTTACTGAAATTCAATGCCAACCAGACCAGGGGAACGGAAAATATAAATGCTTCAGCAGCCTAAGAATTGTGTTTCGAAACTAAGCGTGTTTTTGATCTCGTAAATTCACGAAAAACCTATGCCGAAATTCACTATTTTGCTTATAAATTTTGAACCACTGCACGGTGGTCAATTCCGGCCAAAAATCAATAACTTCCTTATTTCTGCATGTAAATAGCTGAAATTTAAAATTCAAATTAAGAATAACATATCTGATACCTTGCCCAAATGTTGGACCTACAAATACAGGGGTTGGCCAAATAATCATGGACGTCCCAAATGTATCAAACATGTCTGCATATAATCAGCAAAAATTTTATATCCGAATTAAGAACAATATATCTGATCTCTTTTCAAAACGTTGGACATACAAATATAGTGGTTGGCCAACTAAGCATGGACGTGTCAAATGTATCAAACTAATTAAGGTGGGGGTTGGAACTAAAAGAAACAGCTTTAGTGTTAGAAATTAAAAAAAAAAAAATAGATACGCAATACTTTTTAATTCTGTTTTTTTATTTGAAATATAAACAATCGTAATATTTTTAAAAGTTTAAAAGACAAAGAATTGCCAGGGTTTCCAGTTAATTGTGGGATGCTATTTTTTAAAGGACAAAATGGCCGCAGTTGTACAGCAAAAACTACTGAACCGATTTTGATGACATTTTTTTTGATTTGTAGATTATTTAATTTACTAATACTTATCGTGAAAATTTTTTAAAATTTAACCTAATTAATATTTGAATGAAAGAAGAAATTGAAATTTTTCTATTTTTAAGTTTACGTTAGCATTTCTTCAACAAAAATCAATTTTTTCCAAAAAAATGGCCACGTTAAGTGCTTGAAAATTTAATTATCTACAAATCAAAAAAAAAATCATCAAAATCAGTTTAGTAGTTTTTGCTGTAAAAATGCAGCCAATTTCTACCTTTAAAAAAACAACACGCGATTAACTGGCAACCCTGAAAATTCTAGTTGACCAAATTTTGTGTTATGAAATTTTTAAAAATACTAAAATGTTCTTTCTTTCAAATGAAAAAACAGAATTTAATAATATTACGTATTTATTTGTTTAGCTGTTTAAAAATTGCTAACATTAAGGCAGTTTTTTAGTTCCAACCCCCCTTAAACCGCATTTTTTTTTTATTTCGTCTTTTTTTAAGTTTTTTTAACTCAAATCTATGGGTTTTAAGTTAGCATCTCTTCACATTCCCTATTTTGGTGGAGTTTATTGGTTTAAAAAAGTCCACCATTTGTAAAAAATGAGTCCACTGAAAATGCTCTGGTTTAAAGAATCGGTAAAAGTAGGGGCTGAAATTTAAAATACTTACTTTTAATAGTTAAAAGTACAAGCTGCTTTTTATAGCTAACCTCTAATAGCCTCTAATTGATTTTTATGGTCTTTCAAAATTTCTTTTTTTTAGAGTTTTTTTTTTAATTTTTATCTAATTTTCATACACATCACTTTAAGACAAAAACGCACACAAAATCTGCAAAAACCACATGGAATGATTATTTACTATAGGAATTTAAAATCCATGTGCGAACTTACAAAAATAATGTGAAGAAAAATGCATGGCCAACTTTTATTGAAAACTAAAATATACATTTTAAAAAAAGCTTAAATGAGAAGCAAAAAATACTCAACTTTGCACCGCTATGGACAATAATATAGTGTTACAAGGCCCAAAAAAAGATTTAAGTTTTATGTTTTGAAGTATTAGCTATAATATAGCATCAAAATTTCATCAAGATTTAATAAAAACATAAAATGATTTTTGGCCGGATTTGACCACCGTGCACTGGATGGATTTCGATGAATTGCTATACCAACCTGACCAGATAAATGCCCAACATATATGCCAAACTTCAGCAGCCTCAGTAAAGTCTTTCACAAATCGTGTTTTCAACCGACAGACGGACGGACATCGCTAGATCGTCTTAAAATCGATCGAGGATCATAAATAGACCAATATTTCTAGGTGTTTTTAATAAACAGACTGACAGACGAAAGGACGGACATCGCTAGATCGTCTTAGAAAAGTTGAAACTTCAGCGCTGAAGGGGGACCCCAAGATGAAGTGCGATATTCCTGAAATTTGAACCTCATCGTGTTAGCATCAATTTTTATCAATCCCGCATAGCGCCCAAGCGAAATTCCCGAAAAATCATTTCTCTCCGCCCTAATAAAAATAGAACAAAAAAAATATTGAAAAAAAAATTCTCAATTTTTTTTTAAATTCGTAAATGAAATTAATTTTGCGAAAAGAAAGTAAAACAAAGTTCGCGGAAAAAAACATTTTTTATACCCTCCACTCTAGTGATAGAGGGTATATATAAGTTTGTCATTCCGTTTGTAACTCATCGAAATATCGATCTGGGACCCCATAAAGTATATATATTCATGATGCCCGATCGATTTTAAGACATTTTAGCGATGTCCGTCTGTCCGTCTGTCTGTCTGTGGAAAATGCTGTCGCGGACAAAATATTGCACAGAGATGACTGAAACTTAACATATTTATTGGAAGTTCTCCCGAGAAGTTTAGTATTGCATTTAAGCGATATCGGTTCAGCGGTTCAAAAGTTATGAACCAAAATGTAAGCACACCTCAAAAATTTCAGTACATTCAACATAACCTAAAAATACAAAATGCTTTAATTCGGCTTCTGGTTGACATATGTGAACATAATTGAACACCAAATGGTATTTAAACAGGTACGAACATATTTTTGACAAAAAAAGAAAAAAATCGCGGATTTTTTACCAAATTTTTTTTCGCGGAAATTTTTTTTTTTTCAAAAAAAAATTTTTTTTTTCAAAAGTAATTCCCTTTTAAATAAAGTTTTTTGCAATAATCTTTTTGAAATTGTGGAGGGTATCACTACATTCGGCAAGGCCGAATTTAACTTTATTACTTGTTTTTGTACTTGTTTACCTTTTACCATTCCCTTTACACACACAAATTGTATACGCTAAAGAATACAATTTTGGAAAAAAAAATATTCCGCGAAAAAAATGTTTGTGGTAAAAAATTTTTTAAAATTTTTTACCCCTAATGTGAATTGATTTCTTCCGGTATCCAAATCTGTTCACATATGAGGCATTCCACACCAAATGTCCCGCTACAGAAAAACATGTGTCCCGTAAATTTCTGAATAGGTTATTTGGATAGCCCTATATGAAACTAAGAAAATTGCGTTTTTGGTTTTTCAAATTTTCAAAAACTGGGCTGAGGAGGCGTGGTCAAATATTGGAAAAATGGTCAAATTTGTGTCGAGTTGCCTTGATTAAATATTTATCACATTAAAACGGAATGCACCACAATCTCAAAAATTTACATTCTTATATAGTTTTGTATGGGCTATCGATTAAAATTTTTTTTTTTGGAAAATTTTCAGAACCCGTTCTGAAATTTTCCATTTTTTAAAAAAGTCAATTTATCAAAAATCCGGCCACTTTTTTTTTTTTTTTTAATTTTTTTTTTTTTAAGTTTAGATGTTTGTCCATCCACACAAAAAAATTCAGAAACACGTTCGGCGTTTTTTTCGAGAAAATCGCATTTGAATATTGAATTTCACGACAATTTTAGAATTTCCTTGTATTTTCTTGTTAAAACATGGCGTATGAGTAACAAATTTTTGCGAAACCAACGAGTTGATTCCATTTTAATTATTTGTTCATGTGTGGTGCAATATAGAGATGGGCGTGAATGCGATTTGACCCACGCAAGATTTGACCCACGCAATTAAAGTCACTGACGACTCGTTATTATTTTTAGTTTACTTGTGCAATCACGTGAGTCAATTTACTGTTACTCACGCAGTTTTTGATTACGCTCACGGTTGTTCACTCACGCTGATGATGATTTTACAAAAATAATAAAAAAAACAAATTTTCTATGAAAAATCCCTGAAAACGAAAACTAAAAAAAACAGTAAAATTCCAAAAAAAAAAAAAATAGTTAAAAATCACAAAAACTTACTTAAGAAAAATTTTAAGCATTCACTCATCTCGCAAAAATTGGACTTCATAATCACTCACGAAATGTTCTACTAACGCTACCTCTTTAATGTCGTGAATAGCTTAGTACGTGACTCGCGAGTCATTTTTTTCAAATGTTGAACGTTAAAGGATATGTACCTATAATGTAGTGTCCGATTTATTGCTCCCGCTTAAATGCGCTTATCCAAAATATTAAATAAATCAGAAGGATATTGATGCATTTACATAAAAAAACTCTTATAAACGCACATCAAGTGATCTTAAGATTTTGAACTCATTTTAGTGTTGATATTTCAGTAAAATTTGTATGAAACTACTCTTACCAGTTTAAGGCATTTAAGCGAGTAATTCTGTATTTTTTTTAATTTAAATTGAAGTCTTTATGAAATCTCAAAACAAATTTTTTTAAAAATTGACGATTTGTTTTCGATATAAACGGTCAGAAAGAAGGACATTGATGCATATCTAAAAAAACGCTTATAAACGCATCTTATCAGTTTTACGCATTTAAGCGAGTAATTCTGTATTTTTTATTAATTTAAATTAAAATCTTCTTTAGTAAGTTTTTGTGATTTTTAACTATTTTTTTTTTTTGGAATTTTACTGTTTTTTTTAGTTTTCGTTTTCAGGGATTTTTTCATAGAAAATTTGTTTTTTTTATTATTTTTGTAAAATCATCATCAGCGTGAGTGAACAACCGTGAGCGTAATCAAAAACTGCGTGAGTAAAAGTAAATTGACAAGTAAACACAAGTAAACTAAAAATAATAACGAGTCGTCAGTGACTTTAATTGCGTGGGTTAAATCTTGCGTGGGTCAAATCGCATTCACGCCCATCTCTATATTGCACCACACATGAACAAATAATTAAAATGGGATCAACTCGTTGGTTTCGCAAAAATTTGTTACTCATACGCCATGTTTTAACAAGAAAATACAAGGAAATTCCAAAATTGTCGTGAAATTCAATATTCAAATGCGATTTTCTCGAAAAAAACGCCGAACGTGTTTCTGAATTTTTTTGTGTGGATGGACAAACATCTAAACTTTAAAAAAAAAAATTAAAAAAAAAAAAAAAAAATGGCCGGATTTTTGATAAATTGACTTTTTTAAAAAATGGAAAATTTCAGAACGGGTTCTGAAAATTTTCCAAAAAAAAAATTTTAATCGATAGCCCATACAAAACTATATAAGAATGTAAATTTTTGAGATTGTGGTGCATTCCGTTTTAATGTGATAAATATTTAATCAAGGCAACTCGACACAAATTTGACCATTTTTCCAATATTTGACCACGCCTCCTCAGCCCAGTTTTTGAAAAATTGAAAAACCAAAAACGCAATTTTCTTAGTTCCATATAGAGCTATCCATACAACCTATTCAGAAATTCGTGCGACACGTGTTTTTTTTCGCTGGACATTTGGTGTGGAATCCCTCATATGTCAATTTTTTGGTGTATTTTTTCGACAAATTTAAAAAAAAAATTTCAAGTACCAATTTCAGTCCCGGACACAAACCTTTTTGTATTTTTTATACCCTCCAACTACAGTATGGGGGTATACTCACTTTGTCATTCCGTGTGTAACGCATCGAAATATTGGTCGGGGACCCCATAAAGTATATATATTATTGATCAGTGATTGATTCTAAGACATTCTAGCGATGTCCGTCCGTCCGTCTGTCCGTCTGTAGTTAATACGATACAGTCCAAAATAAAAGAGCCAGACTCCTAAAGTTTGGCACGAATATGTCTTATGGTCCTAGGCAGGTTAAGTTCGGAAATGGGCAAAATCGGACCAGGAGGAAAAAGTTCCCCCTTGAAGAACTAAACCAACCTCCGAAAAAAAAAAAATTTTACATGATTTTTTATCTTTTTTTTTAACAAATGCTACATTTTTATACTACAAGAAGTTCAAAGTCCTGCATTTGGACCCTGAGAATTAGAAAATGTCGTTTTTCCGTCCGCCCCCTTTTATAGGCGTAGAATAAAAAAAAAAATTAATTATGATTACATTTCTTTAGCGCAAAAAGCATTAGAATGAATTTTAAAAACATATTCGAGGGGAAATTTGCCCCCCCAAATCACAACGACCCCCCCCCCCCCAAAAAAAAAATAAAAATCCCCCTGATTTTTTTTTTATTTTTTACATGTTGGAGGGTATAAAAGATTCGGCACAGCCGAATTTAACACTCTTTCTTGTTTTTGTTTAAAACATTTTATTGAAAATGAATTTAGGAAAAAAATATTTTTCTAAATTTGTTAAAAAAGTCCCGGACAAAAAAAAATTGTTGAAATTTTTTGCGCTTTGGGTTAAAAATTGTCGTTAATATTTCTAGAAATTTTAAAAAACCATCCGCAAGTGGCAATTTTTACTTTATGCCTAAAAGTATGCACTCTTTTTTTATAAAAAACATCGAAAAGCATTTGACTCAGTAGTATCGTGACAATTGGACTTTAACATTACTTTTCTCTACGCAGAACAGATGATGTGAAGCCAATACTTGGTAATGCCTTACGGAAACATTACCGTATTTTAGAGTTTTTTTTTCAAATTACTTTTTTCAACTTCTCTTTCAAGGGTTAATAATAACAACCATTATCATTTACAGCCACACTCTACTCATTTCAAACAAAAGTAAAAAAATTATATAGTTTTTAATTACGCTTAGCAAATATGTTGAACTTTTGATTCCTACGTTATTTTATATATCCCATGATGATGAAGATGATGACGATGATGATAGTGAGTGATATGGTATTGCTGTATAACATTTGTATACAATGTAAAATATCAAAAATTAATTAGTCGTTGTAATATTAATTTACTTATAAAATATTTGCTTTGTAATGTTATAAATTTCAATTTGCCCCCTACTCCTCTTTAAACACAAATACATGTTAAAATGTTTTTACCACACACACACACTCTTACACACATACACAAGTATAGATTTCTTATTTACTTTGATTTAATGTCTTGCGTGATGTTATTTTAATGGTAGAATTTCTTAAAATGGTATAATGTTTGTAAAGGCTAATTGGCACGGTACTAGTGAGTCAAGCGGTTTACGATGCTTTGTGTAAAAAAACATTGCATACTTTTAGGCTCAAAAAAAATGGATGTAACGTATAATTTTAGGCACTTTTAGAAATATTTCCAACAAATTTAAAAATCATTTGACGCAGCGGTATAAGAAAACATTTATCTTTGGATTGCCCAAAAAAAAAAATGGAAAAAGTCGTACGCTTTTTAAAGAAAAGTATATGAATTTTTTCTCAGCCTAAATATACGCATTACCAAAAAAAAGATTTATTTTACAAATAATTTTAAAAATAATGTCACCGTGTCATTTGACCTTTACGAATAATTGTCACAGTACCACTAAACCAAGCGGTTTTCAACATTTTGTGTAAAAAACAGTGCATATTTTTAGGCGCAAAGAACATATTTTTAGAAGTATTTCTAAAAAATTCTAAATCATTTGACTCGGAGGTATAAGAAAACATTTATATTTTGATTGCCAAAAAATAAAAGTCGTGAGCTTTTTTCAGTAAAATCTATTTGCTCTGCCTAAATACATGCATTTAATTTTTTTTTTTTTTTAACAAATAATTTCCAATATAATACGCAAAACGTTATCGTGACAATTGGCCTTACATGAAAGTTTATATGAGTATGTGTTTGTGCGAAAATTTATTCAAGAAGTATTAATTTATTTTCATTTAAGAACTTAATTGTTTGTAGTATTTATACGCAACATTTTATGAAATATTTTCAGGATTTTTTTTTGTAAATTAAAAAAGGAAAGGAAATTTCAATTAAAATTTTATTATGCTTAAAGAAAGCTTTGTTTAATAGATTACTTTTTGAAGCTTTTTGAAACATTTATTACTTTTTTAAAATGTTTGTCATGCATTATATTGATTCTTACTCGTATAGATGAAAAACTCTTACACTCCGACTGCGCCATTTTTAACAAAAATTTAAGAAAAATTAATTGGTAATCGAAGATATAGTTTTAAAGCAAGGAAAATATTATAAAAATATTATAAAAAAGGAAAATGTGTAATTCACTTTCGCCAAATCCTAGAATATCCTATACAATGTCCAAGATATTTTACGTAAGAATAATTTTTAAAGCAACAAGTGAGAGTGTTAAATTCGGCTGTCACATATCTTCTAAGTATACACTCCAAAATGTTGAAAAAAAAAATTTTTTTTTTGGGTAGTTGCCTCTGCGGGAGACGTTGGGTGACCCCTTGCAGTTCTGAAAAACTTATGAGTATACTACGAGTATATTTATGTAAATCTAAAATAAATCATCGATAGTTCTGAAAAATTTAATAGATTTTTCCACCTTTCTAAAAATATTCTATATTTTGAATTTCAAAGAAATAAATACTCATTTATGTATGTCTGTTTCAAATACATATTTTCCACTTTTAGTTTCTTACTTAATTGCCATGACAGTTCAACACTGTTTAAATTTACTTTATAGTTTACTCCATATTTTCTTTTCATAGCAAAAATTGCTCTAAAAAAACACATTATAAGGAAATTCTGTTATACAAGATTCTCTTAAGTGTTCTATCAGTAAAGTAAGTTTAAGTGTATTGCTATAAGTGTGTATGTGTATTAAAATATAGTTGCATACGAGTACGTAAATTGTTTTTGAAATTCTACACGTACAGTAAACAAATACTTATACACACACACATGCACACATTAAGACTTGTATACATAACAATACACTTAAAAGTCATTTGTTAAAAAAAAAACTACACCATTTTCCACATAAACTCAAAAAAGGAAACTTTCAAAAGCTTACGACAATTGTTACGATAAGACTGAATAAAATGATTTTCGATGTTTTGTGTAAAAAAGTAGTGCATACTTTTAGGATTAAGGAAAAATTTATGTTACGTATGCTTTTCGAAATTTTTGGGAATGGTTTTAAAAAATCATTCGGCTCAGTGGTATAAAAAAACAAATTTCGTGTGAATAAAAATAATTAATTGAAAAGTTAAAAGCTTTTTAAAGTAAAATAGATGATTTTTATAACTGCCTAAATATATGCACTAGTTTTTTACCAAAAATTTAAAAAAACAATATAGAAAATATTATCGTGACAATTAGCTTTAATCAATTTAAACATTTTTATATCAAAAGAAGTTCAAAGTCCAGCAGTGAGCCCCAGAAGACTAGAAAATGTGATTTTTGTTGGCCCGCGAGTGGATATAAAATAATTTAAATATTGATAAAATTTTATAAATGAAGTGCAAAAATCATAATAAATCTATTTGACAACATTTATTGCAAGAGGGGTTCCCAACGTCTTCTGTCGAATCCACCACCCAAAAAAAACACTATAATTTATTTTTATTTTTTTACATATTGGTGGGTATAGAAGAATTGTTACTTTAATTACATTTACTTGCTTTTTAATTGAATTACATTTACTTGCTTTTTAATTGAATCTTTAAATACCAATTAATTTTTCTTGAAATTCATTCTTTATTTTTATTTATTCAAATTTTTGTTGAAAATGGCGCAGTCGGTTGTAGTAGTTTTTTATCTATACGAGTATGTATCAACATATCGTCAGCCAAAATGTAATTGGGTTTAAATAAATTTAAACTAAAATCATTTTTTTGTTTGATTATATGGTTATTAATATTTTTTAACAAAAACCTGTTGTTTGATGATTGTTATTTTTTATTTTTTACGTTTGTTTGCATTTCAGTTGACTATATACTTTAAATTTCCTATGTAGTAGTAAATACAAACATAATTGGTTGCTATAGTAGTTATTCTTTGTAATAGTAGCTATATTTAGTTAGTTAGATAGAGTTAAAACCCAATGTTAAATTGCCTAGATTTTTTTTTTGCGTCTCTTATATTTACTTCCAAGGCAAATGAAGTGATATGCAAATACAAAAAGAAAAATTACAATTATGGAGAAAAAAAAAAAATAAGAAAAATAAATTGGAAAATGGAAAATGGAAAACAATACGTAGTAAGTTTTTTTTAAGGAAATGCATACAGGCAATTGATTAACAAAGGCATACAATATTTTTTGTAGTTTTATTTTTTGTTTAAAGAAAACAATATTTTTTATGAATGGAAAAGTTAAAAAAAAAGTCATAAACAAAATTAAAAAACTTTTTACTTTTTAATTTTGATTTAAAAAGTACTAATTAAAAAGTACTTCTAGCAAAAAAAAAAACTAATTTGGTACGTTGTATAAGAAAGAAATTTTTGGTATTTTTTATAAAAAAAAAGTACTATTTTAATACAGTACTACTTTGGTATTTTTTTATAAAAGTACATTTTTATAAAATTTTGTTAAAAGTATTTTTTTAGTATTTTTTAAATCAGTACTATATTGGTACATTTTATAAGGAAGTAGCATTTAAGTACTTTTTTTAAAAAAATATTATTTTAGTAGTTTTTATAAAAAAATTTATACTTTTTTTGTATTTTGTATTTTAATACTATTTTTTTAAAAAGTACTATTTTAGTACTTTTTTTAAAAAGTACTATTTTAGTACTTTTAATAAAAAAGTACTATTTTAGTACTTTTAATAAAAAAGTACTATTTTAGTACTTTTTATAAAAAAGTACTATTTTAGTACTTTTTTAAAAAAAGTATTATCATTATTTTTTTAAGAAGTAATATCGTGGTACTTTAAAAAATAAAACTGCTTATTTTTATAAAAAGTCCCTTTTTGAACCTTTTAAAAAAAATTACAAACTCGTAAGGTACTTTTTTTTATCCAAAACAAACAATTTTGGTAATTTTTATTAAAAATGACTATTTTTAATTTTTAACAAGTAAAAAAGTTAAATTCGGCCTTGCCGAATGTAGTAATACCCTCCACAATTTCAAAAAGATTATTGCAAACAACTTTATTTAAAAGGAAATTACTTTTGAAAAAAAAAAAAAATTTCCGCGAAAAAAAATTTTGTTAAAAAAAAAATCCGCGATTTTTTTTTTTTTTTGACAAAAAATATGTTCGTACTTGTTTAAATATCATTTGTTGTTCAATTATGTTCACATATGTCAACCAGAAGCCGAATTAAAGCATTTTGTATTTTTAGGTTATGTTGAATGTACTGAAATTTTTGAGGTGTGCTTACATTTGCGTTCATAACTTTTGAACCGCTGAGCCGATATCGCTCAAATGCAATACCAAACTTCTCGGGAGAACTTCCAATATATATGTTAAGTTTCAGTCATCTCTGTGCAATATTTTGTCCGCGAGAGCATTTTCCACAGACAGACAGACAGACAGACGGACAGACGGACAGACGGACAGACGGACATCGCTAGAATGTCTTAAAATCGATCGGGCATCATGAATATATATACTTTATGGGGTCCCAGACCGATATTTCGATGAGTTACAAACGGAATGACAAACTTATATATACCCTCTATCACTAAGTGGAGGGTATAAAAAACAGGTTTTGAACAAAAATTTTAGTACTTTATTTAAGATATTATTTTTTATAAATTGCTATTTTATACTTTTTTTTCAAACAAAAACATTTTTTTCTACTTATAATAAAAAACTATATATTTTAGTACTTTTATTTAAAAAAGTACTTTTTTATACAAAAATACAATGTTACTCCTTTTATAAAAAACTTTTTATAAAAAAAGTATTTTTTTAAAATTTAAAAAAAAGTAATTTTTAGGAATTTTCGTAAAAAAATACTATTTTAGTACTTTTTGCTACTTTTTATAAAAAGTTAGATTTTATTTCTTTTTATAAAAAGTACCATCTTGGTACTTTTTATTAAAAATTACTAATTTAGTATTTTTTGTAAAAAGTTGCATTTTAGTGCTATTAATAAAAATGTACTATTTCTAAAAAAGTACTATTTTTCTACTTTTTATGAAAAAATACTACTTTAGAATTTTTATGAAAAAGTTATATTTTAGTACTTTGTGTTAAAAATGGTTTTGTGCTACTTTCTATAAAAAAAATTTTTGCACTTTCAATGAAAAGTACTATTTTGTACTTTTTGTTAAAAATACACTCTTTCTACTTTTTTTAAATAAGTACTGTTTTTGTACTTTTCAGTAAAAATACTAGTTTTTACTTTCTATTACAAAGCATAAATTTAGAGCTTTTTATAAAAAGGTACTAGTACTAATTAAGTCTTTTTGCAATGATATTTTTACATTGCACATAGGGGCAGCTATATGGGGCTTCTTGGCAACAATTCATTTTTTAAAAAAGAGATTTTGCTAACATTGTTATTTTATATCGAAAGCCTATACTTTTCTACGCTTGACTGCATTTTTACTTTTTTGATTTATCCATTTTCCGTTTCTTAGCACTGTGTTAAATTTAGTAAAAGTTCAAAAAAACAAAAAAAAATGTTTTAAATAGTCTTAAGTTGAAAACTCAAAACGAAAGGTAAACAAATAAAAAATGTTGGAACTATACACATAAATTAAAAGATAATTTTAGCACAAATTATTTTCATTCATTCTGACCAAATTGCATTGAATATTAGAGAAGTTATAGCCGTTCTAAGAACATCATTTTTATGACGATTTTTAAAACATAAGTTTAAAGGTCAAAAAGTCAAGACTTATCCTACATTATCCTTAGATATTTTTATACAGTGGAAAGTGGTATAATTCTTTACTAGAATCAGTCATAGAAACTTGCACGAAAAGCGCCCGCTTTGTGAAACTGCACTTTAAAAATATGACTTTTTTTTACTAAAAAACCACATGCAGTCCAAACCAAAAATGCTAGACCCCTTAAACTTGGCACGAATATATCTATTGGTCATAGGCTGATTAAGTTCCAAAATAAGCAAAATCGGACCAGGTGAAAAAGCTTCCCTTTAAAGAATTAAAAAAAAAAAAAAATCTTGGGAAACACGATTTTTAGAGGGTTTTCTTACACTCAAAAAAAAAAAAACTGTAATGTTAGCAAAAAAAGCTTGTAAACCTACAAGAAAATTTGCTGATTTTGAACCCACAATTTTTTTGCTAAAGTTAGCAAAAATGTTTTGCCAATAATTAGTTAACTAAATATTTTTTTTTAACTTAGTTTATACACATCTGAGGACCCCATTGGGTTTGGACCCGATAGGTCCAGACCCGGATGGGCCTAGACCCAGTTGGGTTCCTTAAAAATTGTCATAGTTTTTGATCCAAAATTTGTGTCCGTTTCGCTCTACCTTGCTTAGTTTTTGAGATACGTGATTATAGGGGACCACTGGGGTCTTGAGAATTAAAAAAACTCGATAACTTCAAAAATATTACTCGGAGAGCTTTTGACTAATTTGCGGTCTTTTTCTACGTGTTGAGAGCTACAAAAACGCTTTTGGACTTTTTGTTGTGTCGGCAATATTTACCGAGATATGAGCATTTTAAAATTTTCGGGAATGCTAACTTTTTTGGATCAAAAGTTAGGGCCCATTAGGGTCCACACATGTGAAGAGGACCAGCGATACTATGGAGATTCTAAGAACCAAAAATGGCCTCCATTTTGCTCTATCTGGCTTAGTTTCCGAGATAGCGCCATTTTAAGTTTTCTGAAAATAAAAAAAAATTTACCATTTATTTTGCTAATATTAGCAAAAAATCTTGTAAAAATGTAGTTAACTCAATTTCAAATTTAGCAAAAGAAATTAGTTCAACGTTTGTTTAAAATTGCTAATGTGCTAAATGAAGTTTACAAGAATTTTTTGCTAACATGCTAATCTCAACTAAAAATTAGCTAAAAGTTAGCTAACTAGCGTTAGCAAAAAAAAATTAGTAAATCTACTAACGTATTTTTTTGAGTGTACATTTGTTCAACACATCAAAAATTTTTATGACAAGAAGTTCCTTGACCTACCAAATAAATAAGTGGAGTAGCATATGCCATTTATATTATCCAGCCCACTTTTGGGGGCGTGTATATGAAAATAATATATAAATTTGATAAAATTGTACTATTTTAGCATAGATATCATACTTAATCAATTTGTAAATACCTATTGCGAGGAAGAAGGTATCCCCAGACACCCCCATCAACGTCCCCATGGCCGATTTTAATCCCAACTTCCAAAAATAAATTGATAATAGCTTTTTTCAAATTTTAAATTTATACGATATAACTATTTTTAGTGGAACATTTGGTGTGGAATACTTCATATGTATGTAATTCTAATACTTACTTATTTTAGCGATAGCTATGTCTATATATTAACATAAAAATTTACAAAATTTTATACTTCAAACAAACTATTTTTTTTTTTTTTCGTTTTTGGGCATTTTTTCACAATTTTGCAAAGAAAGTCTTACATGTTTTTACATAAATTTAATCGAAAAGCTGCGCTCTTTAAAACGGTGGGCATATCGACTACAAAAATCCAGCGGTTTAATTGATGCCATAAAACATACCATTTTGCCCCTATGTGCATTGTAAAGGAAATAAAATTTATGCTATAAATACAATCGGAAAGTCTTTTTTATACCCTCCAACCACAGTATGGGGGTATACTCACTTTGTCATTCCGTGTGTAACATATCGAAATATCGGTCGGGGACCCCACAAAGTATAAATAATATTGATTCATGATAGAATCTAAGACATTCTAGCGATGTCCGTCCGTCCATCCATCCGTCTGTAGAAATAACGATGCAGTCCAAATCAAAAGAGATAGACCCCTGAAATTGGCCAAGAATATCTTTTATGTTACTGGTAAGGTTAAGTTCGAAGATGGGCAAAATCGGACTGGGGGGAAAAAATTTCTCCCTTGAAGAACTAAAACGACCCCTGAAAAATACGATATTTTTACAAGTTTTTTTTAATTTTTGCTCAACAAATGTAACATTTGTATGCCATATAATGTTCATAGACCTGCGCTTTGACGAAGGGGGTTCGGAAATTCGATTTTTTCAGGCCGCCCCCCTTTGGGGGCGTGGTTATTGAAATTAATTAAAAATAGCGATAAAAATGCATTATTTTAGCGTAAATATCATAAACAAATAATTTGTAAACATATAAAGCGGGGGTACAGGTGTCCCCCACCAACTCCACCGAACCCCCCCTCCAAAAAAAAATACGCCCTTGAGATTTTTTATTTTTAAACGTGTTGGGGGGTATAAAAGATTCGGCACAGCCGAATTTTACACTCTTACTTGTTTAACTTTATTTTAAAATTTTTATAATTTTATACCCTTCAACTACACTATGGGGGTATACTCACTTTGTCATTCCGTGTGTAAAGCATCCAAATATCGGTCTGGGTATATATGGGGCATTCAATGTCAAATCGGACACTTTGAAATTTTTTTTTTTAGGTTTTCCCAATTTGTTTACAGTTTTTAGTACCCTTCGAAAACTCTTTTGTGGTAAGTTTTCAGATTTTTTTGATGACCCGTTCAAAAGACATCGAATTTTTAAAAATTGGTAGTTTGTTCCTTTACTTAAACTTCTTTTACTCATAACTTCTTCAATAATGGTTCAAATTTTAATTTTTTTTTTTCAAAATTTTTGTTTTTTTTTACGTCCTTTAAAAAAAAAAATCTCAAAAAAATTCTTAAAAGCGCTCTAGTATTCGATTTTTAAGTTTTAAAATTAAAATCTCATTTTTGAAAATGTTTGTACTCTTCGATTTTTTTTTAATTTTTTTGTGTAAAACTTCTATCGATTCTACAAATTTTTTGCCCAGGAGGATGGTGGGATAACGATTATTACTATTTTTTTTAAATTTTTTGAAAAAATTTTATTGTAATTTTCCAATCTTAAAATCATTTCTACTGCTCCAATCATAGAGGGGTCATTTATAAGACCGGCCCCCAATAATTTTTACATCTTAATATTTCTTTGGAACAAACTTATACCCTATCTCCCATTTCTAAGGAGCCTCCCACACAAAACGAAATTTTTTAAAATTTGCTCCAACCGCTCTAACTGCCCTAATAGTGCCCTTATAGCAACAAAATGTATGACCGACCCACAGTATTTTTTTAGCCCAAAACATTTTCTCTGAACACACCTACCCTCTATCTTTAACTGTTAAGGCGGTCCCCATACATTTTTTTTTTATTTTTCGTAAATTTGTTTTATTTAATCACCTTCTACCGGTCCAATGGTGTGTCCGAGAGGGGTCATTAGTGAGTCCGACCCCCATTTATTTTTACCCTAAAACATTTTTTTAAAACATACCTATGCCCTATCTCCACTCCCTAAGTAGGCTCCCATACAAATAAGAGTTGAAGCAAATTTAAAAAAAAAATAATTTTGAATGGAAAACTACTTAGGGAGTGGAGATAGTGCTGTGGTATGTTTAACAAAAACGTTTGATGGTAAAAATAAATGGGGGTCGGTCTCACTAATGACCCCTCTCGGATGCACCATTGGACCGGTAGAAGCTAATTAAATAAAACAAATTTACAAAAAATAAAAAAAAATTTATGGGGACTGCCTTAGCAATTAGAGATAGAGGGTAGGTGTGTTCAGAGAAAATGTTTGGACTAAAAAAATATTGTCGGTCGGTCATACATTTTGTTGGCACTATTGGGGCAGTTAGAGTGGTTGAAGAAAATTTTAAAAAATGTCGTCTTGTGTGGGAGCCCCCTTAGAAATTGGAGATAGGGTATTAGTTTGTTCCAAAGAAATGTTAAGATGTAAAAATTATTGGGGGTCGGTTTTATAAATGACCCCTCTATGACGCACCATTGGAGCAGTAGAAATGATTTTAAGATTGGAAAATTACAATAAAATTTTTTCAAAAAATTTTAAAAAATAGTAATAACTGTTATCCCACGATCCTCCTGGGCAAAAAATTTGTATATTCGATAGAAGTTTTACACAAAAAAATTTCAAAAAAATCGAAGAGTACAAACGTTTTCAAAAATGAGATTTAAATTTTAAAACTTAAAAATCGCATACTAGAGCGCTTTTAAGAATTTTTTGGGATTTTTTTTTTAAAGTGCGTAAAAAAAACAAAAATTTTGAAAAAAAAAAATGAAATTTGAACCATTATTGAAGAAGTTATGAGTAAAAGAAGTTTGAGTAAAGGAACAAACTACCAATTTTTTAAAATTTGATGCCTTTTAAACGGGTCATCAAAAAAATCTGAAAAGTTACCACGAAAGAGTTTTCGAAGGGTACTAAAAACTGTAAACAAATTGGGAAATCCTAAAAAAAAAATTTCAAAGTGTCCGATTTGACATGGAATGCCCCATATGTATATTATTGATCCATGATAGATTCTAGCGATGTCCGTGTGTCCGTTTATCCATCTGCACGAGGCAGTACAAACTAAAAGAACTAAACTTCTGAAGTTTAGTAAGAATATGTCTTATGGTCATAGGCTGGTAAAGTTCGGAAATGGCCAAAATTGTACCAGAAGGAAAAAAAGTTCTCCCCTATAAAACTATACTTACCTCTAAAAAACTCCATTTTTTAAAAGTTTTTTTTTTGTATATTTGTTAAACCATTTAACGGTTTTTGTGTCAGAGGTAGTTCCAGTATGCCACCAAATGTCTCCCAACGAACGCCCCTTCCCAAAACGCCCCTGACAATTTTGTTTTTATTTTTTAGGGTATAAAATATTCGGCACTGCCGAATTGAATACTCACACTTGTTTTTTCTAGCAAGTGAACGCTCCTGACAATTTTTTCTTATTTTTTAGGGTATTAAAGATTCGGCACAGCCGATTGAACACTCTCACTTGTTTTTTTCTAATTTTATTTTAAATTAAAATTCATAAGGCTATTTATGCTGTTATGTCACAGAGCAAAATAACAATATAAGCAAATTAAACACATACGTTAATTTAAATTAATAATAATTTAAAATATTATTTAAGCATTTAACTCAATAATATTAATTGTCATATGAGATTTCATATTTAAAAATGAATTTAAAAAAAGAGAAAATTAACTTATTTTAATTGCACATAATTGGTATTATAATTAGGTAATTAAAACCGCAATGGTTATAATAAAAACACATCAAAAATATTAAATTCAATTAAGCAGAAATTTTTTGGAATGAAAAATCAATAATATAGTTTCCTAAAATTATACTACAGTTTTAAAGAACACATAAAGCTTTAAATTAGGCATGAAAAGTTTAATAAAGAAACGTTCAAAGAATCAAAATTCAATAAAATTTTTATCATACGCGAATGGGAAATAATCAAGAAAAGTTTTTTTTATGTTTTAAGATTAAAGTTTAGCTCCTTAAGGTATGCTTCACAATAATAAATGCAAACAATAACAAAATGCAACAAAATTAAGGTGTATTTTGAAAATTGTTTTGAAAAGCAGCAAAAATACTGAATAAAACGATGTTCGATATTTTTGTAAAACAGGAGTTCATACATTTAGGCTCAAAAAAATAATGTATATTTTTTATGATTTTCTACATTTTTAGAAATATGCTTTAGAACATGTAAAAATACGTTTAAAAACCAAAATTTTAATTAAATTTTGGCCACATACGAATTTTCAATAAGTATGTGTTTTTTTTTAGCTTTTTGAATTTAATTTTAGGTCCTTAAAGTATGCTTCAAAATATTAAAAATAATCAGTAACAAAATATAATAAAAATAAGGCGTTTTTATAAAAATAATATTGTTTTAAAATGTTTTTTATAAAAAATCAAGATTTTTTATAGCATAATTTTAGGCAAGTGATAAATATATGAAAGTTATTTAAAAACGACAAAAAACTTACATATTGCTAAATTTATAAACTTAAGATTAAATAAATTGTTATTTTTGTTTATAAATTTAGCAATGTGTAGAGTTTTTCTGTCGCTTTTTAATAACAATCATATTTTTACTACATGCCTAAAATTATGCTATAAAAAAATACCTTGCTTTTTCATAAAAATCATACGACTGAGTGGTATGGTGTAAACATAGCTTTAAAGCTGTGTTTACACCATACCACTGAGTCGTATGATTTTCATGAAAAAGCTAGATTTTTTTATAGCATAATTTTAGGCATGTAATATATATAGGATTGTTATTTAAAAGCGACAAAAAACTTTACATATTGCTAATTTTATAAACTTAAGATTAAATAAATTGTTATATTTGTTTATAAATTTAGCAAAATTTAGAGTTTTTTTTTGTCGCTTTTTAATAACAATCATATTTTTACTACATGCCTAAAATTTTGCTATAAAAAAATACCTTGCTTTTATATAAAAATCATACGACTGAGTGGTATGGTGTAAACATAGCTTTAAGGCCAATTGTAAAGAAATGACTGAATACAACGATTTTCGATGTGTTTGTTAAAAGTTAGAGAATATTTTTAGGCTTAAAGAAAAAAATGTGTATTACGTATAATTTTCGACATTTTTGGAAAATTTTTTAAAAATGTTGAAAATCATTCGACTTAGTGGTATAAGTAAACAATTTTCTTTTGATTTAAAAAAAATAAAAAGTTTAAAGCTTTTTAAAGTAATATATAAGATTTGTTGTCTCTGCCTAAATATAGGCATTAAAAAAGCTTAGTTTTTTACAACAAATTTAAAAAAGAATTTAGAAAATCTTATGGTGACAATTGGCCTTTCAAAACGGACGGAATATAATTAAACTATAACTTTAACGAAAAATATCAATTTTTCTAAAACTATTTTAACGGAATTTATTTTTAATTATTCGTAAAAACTTGTAATTTGTTATAGCATATCATTAGGATTTGATTTTAATCCAAAAAACCTTGAAAAAAAACTTACACTGGTGATTTCAGTAAAAAACCTAATACAACTGTTAAAAATCTATATTAACCCTTAAACTATACTACAGTTTTTGCAAAGACTTTAATGATCTTAATACTATCAGCCCGATGCAGCACCTTAAAATCTACTACCATCGTTATTTAAAATTACATTAAACCTCTTAATAGGCTAACATAACCATCATTTGGCTATATAAACCAAACTGTAAACCTCAACGCCTTTTGTTATACTATACTTTTTGGTACACTACTCTATACAACGACACCTTATAATTTATTTATCTCTGCACTTTTGGTTAACACACGTTATACTTCAAAATCTTTTTTAAACATCTTTTTTCTTATTGTCACTTCTTTTTTTTTTTTCTTATTACAGAAAGTAAAACTTGTACGCCCGATGAATTTACATGTAAATCAGGTGAGGGTGAATGTATACCCTTAGCCTGGATGTGTGATCAAAGTAAAGATTGTTCAGATGGTTCCGATGAGGCTTCATGCAGTAAGATAATTATTCAAAATTTTTTCTTTTGGTTATTGTAGAAAACACACACACACTCTTAAGGCTAATTGTAAGGGTAGCACTGATTGTGAGTCACACGACTTTAAATAAAGGCATTTTTTTAAGCATAATTTTTGGTGTGTGCCATTCGCTGCGCTTAAACTATGCTTTAAAAAAAATTGTTGTTACAAACAATTTTTAAAAGTCCCACGAAAAGTGTTATCATGACAGTTGGCCTTTATTAGTTTCCCACACAACTCCCACTTATATAATTTGTTTTATACATTTAATTTCTGCTTTTATTTGTTGCCCCTTAAAATAGGCTGTATTCCTTTAAAACACTGTAATTGGTTTTAATACGAAAAATCAATTTGATGCACCGTAGTTTTTTGTTTAAAAAATTTGCACTATTTTTAACTGTCGTTTTGGCTAATATTTTTATATTTGTTTTATATTAGATTTTGTAGATAAATATTTGTTTTATGGTTTTTTTTGGTATTCTAGGTGGTGGTTTTTATGTTGTTAATAATCATGCAAATTTATGTTTTATTTTTATCGATTTTTATAATTATTATTGATCTATTTAAATAAAAAGTTATTATTTTTTGGAAAAAAAATATCCATTTTAGTAAAAATTCTACAATATTTACCATTTTCAAAAAAAAGTTTGAAGGAAAAATATCTGCAGATTGATCGTGGTGCTGTTTCAGAATGATGGCGTCAATTGATATATTTTTTACGATTTTTGTAGCATCCAGCAGAAAATTCGTTAAATGGGTGTGGCTACTAACTATGAAAATTAACGTCCAATTGCAATTTTTACTGCGTAATTAATTTATTATTAACTCCACACAATGTTATGTCACGATCACCATTTTTGAAATTCAAGACATTTAGATTTAAAAACAATTTTCGTTTAGAAATAACAATTTTTATCTACGTTCTAGAAATTAGTGTTGTTTTTATTCGACCTTTCAGTTATAATTTTTAAGAAATAAAATTGTTTGAGCTCGTGGTCAAGTGTATGTAAAATTCTTTATTGCTGATATTTCGCTACACTTCGTATAGTTTTTGTTTTTAATGTAAACTTTTTCGAAAATAAGCTTTGAAAATGCTATACGAAGTGTAGCGAAATATCAGCAATAAAGAATTTTACATACACTTGAACTCCAGCTCAAACAATTTTATTTCTTAAAAAAAAAATGTTCTCGAAATTTTAAGTCTCGAAATATTGATCTTAATATATTCAGATCCTCGATCGATTTTAAGACGATCTAGCGATGTCCGTCCGTCCGTCTGTCTGTCTGTTAAAAACACGCTAAATTTTAAAAGACTTTACGGAGGCTCCTGAAGTTTGGCATATATGTTTGTCATTAACCTGGTCAGGTTGGTATTGTAATCCAGCGAAATCGGTACAGTGCACTGCAGTGGTTCAAAAGTTATGAGCAAAAGACTGAATTTCGACAAGGGTTTTTCGTGAATTGAGCGTATGACCAATATTTATGCAATTAATATTACTCATTCGCAACTTTAAAACAAAAAAATACAAGCAAATAACAAAATTGTTATGAAATTTAAAGTTCAAATGCGATTTTCTCGAAAAAAAAGATAAACGTGTTTCTGATTTTTTTTTGTGTGGATGGACAAACATCTAAACTTTTAAAAATATAAATAAAAAAGAAAAAAAAAAGTGGCCGGATTTTTGATAATTTGACTTTTTTAAAAAATGGAAAATTTCAGAACGGGTTCTGAAAATTTTCCAAAAATAGAATTTTTAATCGATAGCCCATACAAAACTATATAAGAACGTAAATTTTTGACATTGTGGTGCATTCCGTTTTAATGTGATAAATATTTAATCAAGGCAACTCGCCACAAATTTTACCATTTTTTCAATATTTGACCACGCCTCCTAAGCCCAGTTTTCGAAAATTTGAAAAATCAAAAACGCAATTTTCTTAGTTACATATAGGGCTATCCAAACAACCTATTCAGAAATTTACGGGACACATGTTTTTCTGTAGCGGGACATTTGGTGTGGAATGCCTCATATGTTCTAGACATTTTAAGTCTAAGAATCTGAGACATATTTTCTATAGAAAAAGTCTTAAATTCTGAAGAATTCTCATATTCCGAGATAAAGTCTCAAATTGTGAGACATTTTTTCAATTGAAAACGACTCAGATTCCGAGAAATTTTTCCTTAAAAAAAGATTCAAATTCTAAGACATTTTCCCCATACAACAAGACTCAGATTCTGGGACATTTTTTCTATAGAAAAAATCTCGGATGTCTCAGATTCTAAGACATTTTTCCAATTGTCTTAGATTATATGAATTCTTTTTATAGAAAAAGTATCAGATTCTGAAACATTTTTCATTAAGAAAAAGTCTTAGATTCTGAGATATTTTTCCTACAGAAAAAGTCTCAGATTTTGAAACATTTTTCTTAAAGAAAAAGTCTCTGATTCTTAGAACATTTTTCCTATAGAAAAAGGCTCTGATTCTGAGACAGATTTCCTGAAGAAAAAGTCTCAGTTGCTGAGAGATTTTTGCTGTAGAAAAGTCTCAAATTGTGGGACATTTTTCCTATAGAAAAAATCTAAGAATCTGCAACATTTTTCCTACAGAAAAAGTCACAGATTCTGAGACATTTTTCATATAGAAAAAGTCTTAGATTCTGTGACATTTTTCCTATAGAAAAAGTCTTGGATTGTGAGACATTTTTCCTATAGAAAAAGTTTTTTGTTCGACATTTTTTCTGTAGAAAAAGTCTCAGCGTCTAAAACATATTTCCTGTAGAAAAAGTCTCAGATTCTGAGACATTTTTTTCTATAGAAAAAGTGAGACATATTTCCTGAAGAAAAAGTCTCAGTTTCTCAAAGAAAAAGTCTCAGTAGCTGAGAGATTTTTGCTGTAGAAAAGTCTCAGATTGTGGGACATTTTTCTTATAGAAAAAGTCTGAGATTCTGAGACATTTTTCCTATAGGAAAAGCCGCAGATTCTGAGACATTTTTTCTATAGTAGAAAATGTCACAGATTCTGAGACATATTTCCTGAAGAAAAAGTATCGGTTTCATAGACGTTTTTGATGTAGAAAAAGTCTCAGCTGCTGAGAGATTTTTTCCTTAAGAAAAGTCTCACATGCTGAGACATTTTTCTTATAGGAAAAGTTGCAGATGCTGAGACATTTTTCTATGAGACATTTTTGTTTTTCCTATAGAAAAGTCTCAAATTTTGAGATATTTTTAATAGAGAAAAAGTCTCAGACTGTGAGACATTTTTCGTATAGAAAAGACTGAGAGTCTGAGAACTTTTTTTTTTCAATAGAAAAAGTTTTTTTCTATAAAAAAGTCTTTGATTCTGAGACATTTTTCCTATAGAAAAAGTCTAATTTTCCGAGACATGTGGGGGGGGGGGGGGGGGGTGAAATAAAGCCATAGGCAATAAGGCCTATTGAATTGAGAAATAAGGCCATATGGCTTTATTACCAACATGATTGAGCAATAAAGTCATATTGATTTTGCAACCAAAGTGGAAATAAAGCCATATCAGTTGAAAATGTGGAAATATATTTCCCCGTAAATCCTGCTACCCAAAAAAAAAAAAATATTTAGCGAAGCCGCTAAATTAATTTATGGAGTTTGTAATCCCTAAGCACGGCCAAAGGCCGGTTACGCAGAAATTTTTTTTTTGACTATCTTTAAATTAAAAAACCACATACATATACCAGGAACCTAGGAACTTAGAGGGTCTAGAGGCACCAATTTTTTATTGGCAGGGTTTTTAATTTAAAGATTGTTTAACAAAAAAAGTTTATCTGTGTAGACGGCCTTCGGCCGGGCTTAGGGATTACAAAATCCATGCATTAAACCCACCCTCTCCGCAAAATGAAGTTTTCTGGCGTAGCAGGCCTTTGCGCTATCAAATTTGTTATGCCTCAAAAAAGGCCTGATAACCAAAATAGCTTTGGTTTGCAGAGAGGGTGGGTTTACTGCATGAAGTATGTAATCCCTAAGCCCGGCCAAATGCCGGCTACGCAGAAAACCTTTATTAAAAAAAAGCAAATCATAGAAGTTGTAATTTCGACATTTCGTCCAAAATTTTTTTTTGGATTTTTTGACAATTTGGTTTTGGGAGAAATAACATTTTTAGACCTATCATTTTGGGCTATTTGTCGCAGCTTGGACGATATGACATTTACGGTTTTGGGCGATAAGACCTTGGGCACTATGTCTGTACGCAATTTCAAATTAATTTAGAGGCTTCGCTAAATAATTTTTTTTGGGTAGTCGGATTTACGTGGAAATTACTCTTCGCAAAATAATGATGAAAATTTTTAAAAAATATTCAAATGAGTAACAAAGCCATATATGGCTTTATTTCCAACAGTGGTTGGTAATAACGCCATATGGCCTTATTTCTCAACTCTTTGGGAAATACTTGTTTTTTTAGTTTTTCCCTTTCTTATTTTTTGAATTCGGGTGGAGTTGGGGCAAACTTTATGAGTATTTGTTGTGAAAATATCTTAATAGAGAAAGTAGAGTAAACAACAGCATTTGTTATGTTAAATTTTAATTGGGAAATTAAATGACCTCGAACTTGAAAAAATAAGTAAATATTGAATATTTGGTATCGGGATATCGTTTACGATTTTATATCTTATCTACTCGTATTACAACATATTATTATTTCTTTGGTGTTGGTAATAATTTTTTGTATATTTTTTAAAAAAAAAATATTTAATTTTTTAAATTCTATTTAATTTATACAGTAATTTTTGTAATTTAAATCCCCTTAAAATTCCCATTTATAAATATTTTAATTTAACACAGTAGCTACTAACTATATTTTAATAAACAGCTTTTTCTAACACTTTCATTAACATAATAAAGTTGAATTTTAATCTGGGCTATTTTATAATTTTTCCTCCTTCTAACAAAACAAAAACATCAAGATGATACCTGTCGTTCTGATGAATTTACCTGTGGCAATGGACGTTGCATACAAAAACGTTGGATATGCGATCATGATGATGATTGCGGTGATGGTAGTGATGAGAAAAATTGTGCTAAAGTACCCTGTGATGCACATGAATTTACCTGTTCCAATGGTGCTTGCATACATAAAAAATGGAAATGTGATGGCGATCCCGATTGTTATGATGGTTCAGATGAAATGGTAAGTTAAACAATATTTTAAACAAAAAAAATTTAAGTTTATATTTTAAGTGACCTTGTTGTGTTTGTTCCAAATAATCTGTTTCGTTTTTTAATAAAAATCTGTTGAAATCTGATTGAAAAAACCCAAATTGTAACTAAAATAGTAAAAGACAGTAAACATGAAAATTCCATTGTCTTCTTTTAGAAATGGTTGTTAGTATGGCTGTTTTAAAATTGCATTTCATACAAAATTTTTTCAGTTTTTGGTAGTAGAATTTTGTTTACATTTAATTTAGTTTTATTTTTTTTTTTATTTTTTATATTATTTTCATTCATTTAACACACAATACCCCAAGAATCGTGCCAGTGTTATGACTCTGCTCTCTACAGCTATGGGGTTTTTGTTTTTATAAGTTTACATATTTTAACCTAAATAAAGTATGACCGCAAAACCATGAAATTTAGCTTTGAATGGAATACTGACTCTGACTTTGGCTGTTGTTGCTGCTGCTGCTGTCTGTTGCTGGCAACAGCAGCTATGAAAACTATAAATAAAACCTTTTAAACAAAAACACATACTGTTTTATAGTTCTTTTTAGTGAATGAACTATAGGGGTGGCACTTATTTTTTTTGGGGATGCATTTGTCGAGGATTTTTCATTGATTTTTGAGGGTACAATTTTACGATTTAATCTTAAAAAATAAAAAAATATATAAAAAATAGGAAAATGTGAAAATCGCCGACGGCACTTTGAAAATTTAGGTATATTTAACACAACCGAAAAATATAACATGATTTAATTCGGATGTCAAAAAAAGATTTTTCTCTTTTTTTAACAAATCTGTTTTAATCAACCTTTTAAATAAAATTTGTTTATAAATATACCACTTTTTTAACAAGTTTTAAATTTTTTATACCATCCACTTAAAAGGAAGGGGTTTCACAGGGCACCCACCGATTGTCCTGAAACTTGCATTAAGGAAAGCAAAATAAGAGTTACCTTATTTTTTATAGCTGACCAATCTCACATTTAGCGGGTCAAAGGGGAGGGGGAAAACGGGATTTTTTTCGTTTTTTGAGAATTTTTTCCATTTCTTCAAAATAAACTATATGAACATTTTATACAGTCGAAAGTTTTTTGAAGGCATATCGAATGGTGTATTTGTCAAAAATGTATAATCGTTAGGGAAGTTTTTATGTACGATCGCCAAAATCATATATAATAATTAGGGATGAGATTTCCATGCAAATGCATGTTTTTTGACGATAGTCTAAAAACGATATTTATCAATTATCTTTCCGGATCAAGAAATTTGCGTTAAAATGGCATCGATTTGTGTTTGCATATTTTTGCATGTTTTGGTGAGAATGCATATTTTGGTTTTAAATGCATATTTTGTGCATATTTCTAACTTATAAGTGCATATTTTTGCATACTTTGGCATAAATTAGCAAAACCACAAATTGAAATTTATTTGTTTCAAAAACTACTTTAAATTTTAAAAATTTATTTTAAAAATAGGAAAAATTATTTTTTTTTTTTAATTTTTTTACAGATTGTCTTAATATCTAAAAAAATCTTACTTATATAAAGTTTTAAGTTGAACTATTTAAACCCGGTGTAACTTTTTGCTTTTAAAGAAGTTTTTCCTAGAAAACAACACACATTTTATTTTTTAGTGCATATTTTTAGTTTTTTTAGTGCATATTTTGAATTTTTTAGCGCATATTTTACGCGCATATTTTCGATTTCTTAATGCATGAAAATCTCATCCCTAATAATAATCAAAATTAAGCTGACCCGTATTTTTTCGTTTGGCGAAATTCCAGCTACTTCGGCTTTTATACGGATTTTCCCGAAAGCCTTTATTTTTTCATAAGGTGGCAACCCTTTTTATAACCTCCACTCTAGTGATAGAGGGTATATAAAAGTTTGTCATTCCGTTTGTAACACCTCGAAATATTGGTCTAAGATCCCATAAAGTATATATATTCAAGATCCTCGATCGATTTTAAGAAGATGTCCGTCCGTCCGTCTGTCCGTATGTCTGTCTGTCTGTTGAAAACACGCTAACTTTTACAAGACTTTACGGAGGCTCCTGAAGTTTGACGTATATTTTGGTCATTTACCTGGTCAGATTGGTATTGTAATCCAGCGAAGTCGGACCATTGATTCAAACGTTATAAGCAAAAGAGTGAATTTCGACAAGAGTTTTTCGCGAATTTACGATATAAAAACACGATAACATTTGGACGTCAATTTTGAGGGAGCTAAAGCTTGTCATGTATATTTGCCATTCCTCTATTCTGTTCAAAAAAAAAAAAAATTAGTAATTTTTCTTTTTTTTTTACAAAAATGACAAAAAAACTGTTTTTTTTTCTCAAAATTAAATAATTCTAATCAAAATTGTTTATTTTTTTCATAGATGGGACAAATTAATTAATGATTTAATTATCTCACTAAAGACCCCTCTCGGACGCAACCATTGGACCGGTAGAAGCTGATTAAATAAAAAAAAATTTACAAAAAATAAAAATAAATTGTATGGGGACCGCCTTAACAATTAGAGATAGAGGGTAGGTGTGTTCAGAGCAAATGTTTAGACTAAAAAAATATTGTGGGTCGGTCATATATTTTGTTGCTCTAAGGGCACTATTAGGGCGGTTAGAGCGATTGGAGCAAATTTTAAAAAATTTTGTCGTTTTGTGTGGGAGCCCCCTTAGAAATTGGAGATAGGGTATTAGTTTGTTCCAAAGAAATGTTAAGACGTAAAAATTAATGGGGGTCGGTTTTATAAATGACCCCGCTATGACGCACCATTGGAGCAGTAGAAATGATTTTAAGATTGAAAAATTACAATAAATTTCTTTTTTTTTAAATTTAAATAAATAGTAATAATCCTTATCCCACGATCCTCCTGGGCAAAAAATTTGTAGAATCGATAGAAGTTTTACACAAAAAAATTTCAAAAAAATCGAAGAGTACAAACAATTTCAAAAATGGGATTTAAATTTTAAAACTTAAAAATCGCATACTAGAGCGCTTTTAAGCATTTTTGGGACCTTTTTTTTTAAAAGTACGCAAAAAAAACAAAAATTTTTAAATAAAAAATTTGAAATTTGGACCATTATTGAAGAAGTTATGAGTAAAAGAAGTTTGAGTAAAGGAACAAACTACCAATTTTTAAAAATTCGATATCTTTTGAACGGGTCATCAAAAAAATCTGAAAATTTACCACGCAGGAGTTTTCGAAAGGTACTAAAAAATGTAAACAAATTGGGAAAATCTAAAAAAAGAAATTCAAAGTGTCCGATTTGACATGGAATGCCCCATATTTATTCGTGAAATTTTGATAACATAAAATTTTGGTTGAAAAATTTTTTTCGTGAAAATTTTTTTTTGTGAAATTTAAAAAAAAAAATCGGAAAACTTCGATTTGCTTGTTTCAACGAACAGAATTTTAAAATATTTATACCCTACACCACACTGTGGTACAGGGTATAATGAGTTTGTGCTGATGTTTGTAACTACCCGAAATATTGGTCCTAGACCCACTTTTAAGTATACCGATCGACTTAGAATCACTTTTTGAGTCGATTTAGCGATGTCCGTCCGTCCGTCCGTCTGTCCGTCCGTCTGTCTGTCCATGTAAACGGTGTAAACACGATACAGGTCGCAATTCTCGATCAATTGACTTGAAATTTAAAACTTAAGCCTCTTTTGGCCCAAGGACGAAGCCTATTGAAATTGGAAAAAATCGGTCCATATTTAGACCTAGCCCCCATACAAAGGTCCTCTTTAGATTTGGCTCAAATGACTCTAATAGTCGCATTTTAATAGGTATCTTTTCAAAATTTGGCAGGAATTAATGTTTTATACACACAAATCACCATTCCGAATTTTAAAGAAATCGAACCAGTTCTTCTAGTAGCCCCCATACAAACCACCTGCCCGATTTTCACATAAATCTCTCAATTTTTATGAAAATAGAAAATATTTAATTAAAATTCTGTTTGTGTATGTTAAACGCGTACTTTAATAACCTTATCAAATCTAATTATCATCGGACCATTTTGGACTTAGGTCCCATGTGGAAATTTCGCCCGATATTCAGTTGAAGCGATTTATTGTCAACAAAAAGAAGCCTATTCCACTCAAATTTGATTAGTGATTGCTTTTTACACTTATTAAAGATTTGACAAAATATAGATCTAATCAGTCCATGTTTGAACTTGGGACCCATGGTCCGGGAAACTCTGGTGTAGGGTATTATATGGTCGGTCTTGACCGACTATAATTTTCTTACTTGTTTTAATTCTATGATGCCTTCAGTCGTTATTTAATTTCATTCTAATCCATATAAACAATATTCTTAAAAAATTTACATTTTACTGTGACATTTTTTTAGGTGCATACTTTAAGGCATGTTTTTTATTAATAACTTGTTCAAAATCCGTCCAATTTTGGAAATTTATCTTAAATATACACTTTAATAGTTTAAAACCTACCAAAAAGTGTCATCCTACTTAAAAAAACACATCCAAATTTATACTCACAATAATAGGATACATGTACTGCTCTTACTTTACTATATTACTTGTGTACTCTACTTGCACTACAACTACTGCTACTATAACTACTACTTGCATTCATTGGATTACTATTTATTGTATGTTGTGGGTATACAACTCTCCTAAATGCATACATTTATGTTTGTATGTGTGTGCAAGTACTGTGCTAAATTTTAGTAGTGTTATATTCATGTCATAAGTACACCAAAACATTGTAGTACGGCCGGACGCTAAGGACCAATTGTCACGATATGGTTTTTTATATTATTTTTGAAATTATTTGTAAGAACTTAGGTTTTTAAAGTGTATATTTAGGCAGAGAAAAAAAATATATTTTACTACAAAAAGCTTTAAACACTTTCCATTTTGTGTGCAATCAAAAGAAAATTGTTTTCTTATACCACTGACAATGAGTCGATCCACTGATAGAAATGTTTCTAAAAATGTCAAAAATCATACGTAATTTAATTTGTTCTTTAATCCTAAAAGTATACACTCCTTTTTTACACAAAACATAAAAAATCGTTTTATTCAGTCTTATCGGGACAATTGGCCTTAAGCGGCGATTCGCTTTATTGGCCCAGCTAATTTTCTTCTACGAGCAATATCGTTGTTTTACAATTTACAGCCTTTTTTCACAAGCCAAAAAAATGTGTCGTAGGTGTATTCTGCAATTTTATATATTTTTCAGTACCAGAACATATTTCTTTTAACAAAAATTAATATTTACGCTATTATTTTTTTGTGCTGATGTCCCAAAATAAAATTCATGTTTAAATTTGCACAAAAACACAATTTAATTTTGTTGTGGCTGTGTTTTTTTATTTACAAAAAGGGTTTAACAAATGACATTTCGATTTTTTTTTATTTAAGACCTTGGTTACAAAAGTTCTGAATCAAAATGCAAAAAAGAGGGGAATTTAAAAAAAAAATAAATAAAAAATTAACAGAAACTAAATTGTTACATAAAATTAAACAAGACATTTCGGTTATTGCAATTTACATGAAATATTTTAGGGTAAAACTTAAATTAATTTTGATGGTTTTTGTCAAACTTAAGGGGACCGTAAAATTGCATAATTTTAGGGCTATTTTTTTGTATGCAAATAAAACCAAAAAAAAAAGTTCTATTACAAGTGTATGTACTACAGATTTTGGAGAATTGTTGAAATTCTCCAAACAATTAATACTATTAAAATTAAATATGCATTAAAATTGAATTGCATATTCAGCTTAAAAGTATGCTTTATATTTTGTTAACTTAACTTGCTTGAAAATATGTTGTAAAATTTTTTAAATGGCATTGTGTATTATAAACTCTATTAAAATCAATCCAAACTAAAAGCAAGTTAAAAGTTAAATTCGAACTTACCGAAAATATTGATACCCTCCACAATTTTAAAAAAGAGTTTTGCAAGTTAGTATATTTAATAAAAAAGTTAGAAGTATTTTGAGAAAAAAATTGCTGGTTAAAAATTTTGTTAAACAAAAAATTGTAAAAGAAATTTTACAAAAAAAAAAAAAATGTGAAAAAATGTTTGAAAAAAAAAAAATAATGAAAAAACGGGGTAAAGGATTTTAGTTTGTACTTGTTTAAATACCATTTTGTACCAACTTTCGTTCACATATATCGTTAGGCCTAAAACTTATGTAGCACAAATTTGAGGTCAATCGGACTAAATGAACCCATGGCGCCCGGCAATCATAGTTTTGGATTTTTGAATATTAACAAAAAAAATTCTATGTCTTGCGAAACATCATACTTATTTACTTACTTTGATGCGCTGAATACGAATATCAAAAAGTCGGTCAAACGGTTTTCGAGATATTGTTATTTGAAATTTGCAAAAAACTGCGGTTTTTCATACGTTCTAGAAATTTCTTACCCCTGACCATTTTATATAACTTGACTTATGTTAGTATTTCATTTAAACTTAATTTGAGTCAAATACAATCATTTTAAAACGAGGCGCCTTTTGGTCAAAGTTTTGCCTTTTTGGAAAATTTCCACCAAAAGTTTGGATTTTGAAAAATAAAATAAAAAACTAAAACGGTCGAGCGGTTTTCGAGTTATAGCCATTTTAAATTTGTTAACAAATTTCTAAAACGGTCGTGCGGTTTTCGAGTTATAACCATTTTAAATTTGTCAAAAAATTTCTAAAAATGGCGAGTTTTCCTACTTTTTAGAAATTTTTTTAAAAAAATCTCAAAATTTTGTTTCCGTTGACTATTTTATAGAGCTGGAGACAAACTTTCATTTAAACTTAATTAAAACCAAATCATACCATTTAAACCAATGCACAGAGGGACACTGGAAGCATTTTCCAGCGTATTTCGACCAATATTCAAAAATTCGGAAAGTTTACTTTATTGGAAAAATATTTAAAAAAATCCAAAACTGCGATATTGGTCCACAGATGCTGATTTTTAAATATAAAAATAATTTTTTATTCAAGTTGGTCCCAAAACTTGGAAAAACGCGATATTGGTCCAAAAATGCTAATCAGCGATTTGGGACCATAAATGTTGATCAGCATTTTCGGACCAAAATCGTGTTTTTATATTTTTTAGATAACAAAAGTTGGAAAATGTTAATTGTGTTATCTAAAAAATTTGGGGGGGGGGTGAAATAAAGCCATAGGCAATAAGGCCATATGGCCTTATTTCCCAATGAGTTGAGAAATAAAGCCATATGTCCTTATTACCAACCACTGTTGGAAATAAAGCCATATATGGCTTTATTACTCATTTGAAAATTTATAAAAGTATTCGTCATTAATTTCCGGAGAGTGTAGGGGAAAACCGGGAAAAAATTTTCCACTAAATAGCAGGATTTTTAATTTTAAGATTGTTTAACAAAAAAGTTTTTCTGCGTAGCCGGCCTTCGGCCGGGCTTAGGGATTACAAACTCCATGCATTAAACCCACCCTCTCTGCAAATAAAAGCTATTTTAGTTATTTTGGCCTTTTTGAGGCATAACAAATTGGATAGCGCAAAGGCCTGCTACCCTAGAAAACTTTACTTTGCGGAGAGGGTGGGTTTAATGCATGGATTTTGTAATCCCTAAGCCCGGCCGGAGGCCGGCTACACAGAAAAACTTTTTTTGTTAAACAATCTATAAGTTAAAAACCCTGCCAATAAAAAATTGGTGCCTCTAGACAACTCTTAGTTCCGAGGTTCGTGGTATATGTGGTTTTTTAATTTAAAGATAGTCAAAAAAAAATTTTTTTCTGCGTAGCCGGCTTTTGGCCGGACTTAGGGATTACAAACTCCATAAATTAATTTAGCCGATTCGCTAAATATTTTTTTTTTGGTAGCAGGATTAACGGGAAAATATATTTCCACATTTTGAACTGATATGGCTTTATTTCCACTTTGGTTGCAAAATCAATATGACTTTATTGCTCAATCGTGTTGGTAATAAAGCCATATGGCCTTATTTCCCATTGAATTGAGAAATAAGGCCATATGGCCTTATTGCCTATGGCTTTATTTCACCCCCCCCAAAAATTTTTAGAAAGTATAAAATCGCGATTTTCGTCCAAATCGCAGCATTTTTGGACTAAAATCGTGTTTTTATAACATTTTTTAACTTTTGAGACCAATTTGGAAAAACATTTTTTTTTGTTTAAAAATCGGCATCTGGGGACCAAAATAGCGGTTTTGGAATTTTTTTTTAATATTTTTCCAATAAAGTGTACTAAATTTCCGAATTTTTTGGCCGGATTTGGTCAAAAAATTCGGACATGAATTTTGGTCGTAGTTTTTCTAACTTTGACCGCTAGTTGCCTACTGAAGATGACCTTGCTAATTTTTTTCCTACATTTTCCCACAATCAGCTCTAACGTAGCCATCGTTTGGCAGGTATAACGGCATGAAATTTGAAAATTTAAATTTGACGAGACGCACAGTGGGGTGAAATGCATTTTTTTCAGATTTTTCTTGCTGTTTGTACACTCAAAATAATAACTCTGTTAAAAACTCTGTAAAATGACTGTAATCTCAATTCGACAGTTATTTGACAAAGTTATCTGTCGAAATACAGATTTTAATAATATACTTTGTATTTTCTTGTAACCGAAAAACAAAATTTTATCTGTAATTTTACTTTTTACTTTGTAATCTCTATTTTAGAGATAATAAACAGAGTTTTTTGTTAAAATACAGATTTTATAAAATACTTATGTTTTTTCTCGTAACCAAAATACAAAATTTCAACTGTATTTTTATTTATTGCTCTGTAATTATAAACCCTGGAAAATTTTACGAGGATGTCGTGTAAAATTGGAGGTACTCGTAAAAAACTTTCACAAAAATAAAAAAAAGTAAATTTACAATTTTTAAGAATTAAAGCGGGCAAATTTACTCGATGGCATTTTTCAATTGTCAACACCAGATTGGCTATTTGACCAGAAATCAAATAGTAAATAAAATAGTCAAATTCTGGTCGCTTTTATCAATATTTTACAGATAATTCTGTAAATTTACAGTTTTTTTTATCGAAATCATTTTACAGAGTTTTCTTTGTAAAATAACAAAAAATCTTGCTGGTTGGAAATCTATGGTATTTTCTGCTGGCTCAGCAGAGTATCTCTGTAATTTAACAGAGTGATTATTTTGAGTGTAGTTTTTTAAATTTCGCATCGACTTATGCAGCCCGAATTTTTAATTTAATTTTTTAATCTGCTTAAATTTTATTGCAAAAGTCAAAAAAATTGTTTTTTTTTTTAGTATTTTGGCTGTAAAACGCTGAAAACGCTTAACTTAAAGGTATTTATAATGGCTTTTATAGCTTCATGTTAATTTATTGATTAAAAAACCTTAAAATATGCACTAAAAAATAAAATGTATAAAATAAAAATATTGTTCACCGGGTTAAAATAGTAACATTTAAAACTTTATATAAGCAATATTTTTTTAAAAACTAACAAAATGTTTAAACAAAAATAATAATTTGTCTTATTTTTAAAATAAATTTATAAAATTTAAAATAGTTTTTGAAAAAAATAAATTTAAATTTGTGGTTTTGATAATTTATGCCACTTAAAAGTGGGAAATATGCACAAAATATGCATTTAAAATCAAAATATGTAAAAATATGCATTTTCACCTAAATATGCAAAAACAAATGAAGGGCTTATTGTAAAAACTCGATAAGCAACATTTCATTTTATGGTGGTTTTTGCCTTAAAACTTTTAAAATAATATAGAAAATAGAACTTTTGCAGAAATTTTATTATCAATATACTTGTACGAAGGGTTTAAGCAAGACTTCTGCCAAAAATCTGTCAATGGGACATCAGCAGAAGGCGAAAAGCACGAAAAAATAAAATGTTGCTTATCAAGTTCTTGCAGTAATCCCTTCAAATCTATGCCATTTAAACGCAAATTTCTTGATTCGGAAAGATAATTGGTCGATATCGTTTTTAGACTATCGCCAAAAAACATGCAGTTGCATGGAAATCTCATCCCTAGTAATTAATATTATAATCGAAAAATAATGCTACGAAAGTCAATTTGTGTATTTAATAAGAAGGGGACAAATTTGTGATAGAAAGGTGCATTTTAAATGCACTATATAATTGCATTTTTCAAAAACGCATTTTTTTAATTACATTTTTTTAATAAAGAAATTCAAAGAAATTAACTATTAATTTAAGCCAAAAGTCATTTGAATCCGTTTACTTTTAAACGTTTTACAACCAAAAAACTAAAAAAATCACATTTTTTGACTTTCGCAATAAAAATTAAGTTGATAAAAATAATGAGCTTAAGACGATAAGAAATTTAATAAGCAACATGCAGCAAAAAACAACACTAAAACCGGTTAAGAATTGTGGGCTATAGAGTAATTGCGACAAAAAAAGTGCATCTCGCCCCACTGTAGGACGCCCTAATCTGCAATACTTTCGAAAGAGAGTTTTTGATAGAAATGTGTTCACAGAAATAGTTGTCATCAATCAAATAAATTTTTAAGTGAAATATTTTTTTAAAAACAATTGTTCTGAATTATATTGTAGAAAATAAGTAACTCTTACTTTTCTCCTCTGATTCCGAGGTTTGCAAAACAAGGTTTGCATACTTTTGGGCTCAAAAAAATTAATGCTACTATTGGATAATTGGTCTTTAAGAAGTATTCAAAAATTATATTTAAATTATATAGCATTTGTTTTTTTTTTGTTTGACCAACACTCAGGGGATGTCCCCTATAAATGCAATGCATTGTGTTGGTGGAAGGAAAATAAGGTTAGGAGGGAGGAAAGAGGGAGTAGTGTCTATGGACGTTTGTCTTAAATTTATGAATATCAAAAATAGCAGGAAATACTTTAGCTGGTAGTTTATTCCACATACGAATTGTTCGGCCGAAAAACGAATTTTCTCTGTAATGTGTAGTACGATCAACTGACCAGTAAATAACGAAAGGGTGTGCCCTATTCGATAAGCGAGTACTACGGGTAAATATACGTACTACCGGAATAAGGTTGCTTATCTCCGCGGAACATTTCCCATGAAAGTATCGGTAGAAGAGAACTACACAACCCACATTTCGTCGATGTTCAAGCGAATCAATGGATGTAAAAACGCTGTCATCCCCTATGAGCATTTTTGCTCTTTTCTCAACTCGATCAAGAAGATCCAGGGAAGATTTTGACGCACCAGCCCATACGTGGGAGTTGTATTCCATTTTAGGTCGTATATAAGTCGTGTAGATTCGAAGAAGATCGGATGGAGTGAAGTATTTTCTACACCGTTTTAGGAAGCCTAAACACTTGAATGCTTCTTTCGATACTTCAAAAACATGTTTATTCCAACGGACATCACACTGTATTTTCATACCCAGAACATCAAGAGCATCTGATTCTTAGATATCTACACTTCCAATATTTAAGGAAGGCAAAGATAAACATTCAAGGCGTTTGTGTGTCAGCGTACAACATTGGGTCTTACGAGCATTAAAGTCCACCCGATTCGTCTGACCCCACTCAGAAATTTTAACCAGGTCCAGATTAAGTGTGAATGTCACATATATTTCTCATATGTTCTACCTCAACAGAATTAGGTCGATGATCAAATGAGTATGAATGACAAATATTGCTATCATCCGCGAAAGAGTAAATGGGGTTAAAGGTAAGATCTAGAAAATCATTTAGAAATATCAAAAATAAAGATGGAGATAGAACGGAACCTTGCGGTACCCCTGCATTTAATATATAGTCTCTGGAGGAGAACCCATCTATCACAACGCGAATAGTACGTTTACTGAGGAAGCTCGATATAAATTTAGCGAAGTTATCTCCTAAGCCAAAGGAGATAAGTTTTGACACAAGTGCGCAATGCCACACTCGATCGAATGCCTTAGAGATGTCCAAAGCGATAACCTTGCTTTCACCAAGGCGGTGTATAGATTGGCTCCATCTTTCGGAAAGAAAAGCCATCAGGTCTCCCGTTGAACGACTCTTTCTGAAGCCATATTGTCGGTCATTTAATAGACGATTCGATTCCAAGTAGTTCACCAAGTGGAATTATATTTTATTTAAATTATATAGCATACTTAAAAGGGTGCAAAAATTTCAATAATAATTGCATATTTTACAATCTCAATGAATTTACAATTAACTTGAATTAAAAGTACTTCAAACTTATATTTACAAAAAACACTATAAAATTTTATTGCATACTTTCCAATATTAAAGAACTAAATATTTACAGCATACTTTTAGGATTAACTTGATTAGACGACTTATTAATATTAAATATATTGATAAACAGCTAATAACAAAAAACTTGCTAGGAATTTCTTATAAACTAGGCTGCATTCATAAACTCAACAGCTCAACATAACAAAAAAACTTGCTGAATTTGTGTAAAGTTGTGAATATTCTACTAAAACTAAACGATGCACTTATTAAGATGCCAGTAAATATTTAAAATAATCCAAAATTTCCTAAGGAGTGCGAAAAATGTACAACACTACAATAATACAAATTTATATAGAAGAGAGTAGTACTTAAAATTTTTTAGTGTCATCAAAAATTAAAATTTTGCCTGGTTTTAGCAAAACTTTACCGTTCTCTTGGGCTAAGAACTATTTAATGTTTCCAAAAAAAAACTTTTTGGACCCATAAGAAAACTGAAAGACCAACAACTTTAATTTATGTTGTAATTAATACAAAAACCTTTAGGCAAACAAACAGTTTTATATGTTCCCAATGTGAAATTGTTTAAACTCATGGCCTGTTCTTTCACTCTGGCAGCTTTTCCACTTAAAGTACAATAACAACAATAATAAAAATAATAAGAACAATGAGAAAATGGTTCATGAAAATACTGATGGCTTAGATTACTTGCGGACTTTTGTGACCATCGATGCATTACGAGAAAAGTTTAGGTCGTTGGTTGGTTGGTTGCATGCTTTGCTAACTTTAGTGTTAACAAAAATATGCTAGGATGGTGATTTTTTATTTGAATTCACTTTTTTTTTTTTGTTTTGTTTTAGGTTTTAACAAAAAAAAAAAACTTCCTTTATTTTTTTTATTAAAAAAATTTCCAAAAAAAAATTTTTTTTTCATATAAAAGCTGACTGAAATGTTGCTGCATTTCCTGTTTTGTTTAGCAGCATATATGTCCCTTAAGGCATTGAGCTTGAACTTTGTGTTTTTATTTGGTATATAAGGAGTTTATAAAACAATCATATATAAGAATAGTTTCGGTGCTTTTGTATGTTTTTTTTTTGTGTTTTTTATTGTAAAGGGAGTTAAATTGCTAGATTGTAAAAATTTATTTGTTGAAAAATGAAAGAACTACAAAAACAAACAAAAAATATGTATACAACAACATAAAATATTTTTTTTTTTACCATGATCCCAAAAGTATGCCATGAATTTTATAGTTTACATTTACTGTTATGTATACTTTAAAAAATAAAATTACTAAGAATATATTTTTTTTTTTGTTAGAACAATTGCTTTGAGTTCCTGCTTTATACCAACTTTTTTCCGGTATGCAACAAACATAAATCTCTTATTATTTGTGTTTTCTTTTTTTCCTGGAACTTTAAATGTTGTTTTATGGTAAAATAAAAATCCTTTGCATACATTGAGGGTATTTTCAACGAAAAATATGAGAGTGTTTTTTTAAGATTTTTTTTTAAAGCCGTACTTGAGGTCACTACCATAGATGGTTAGACTATTGTTGCATTTGTTAGTAGTTTTATTATGTTATAAAAATTTTATTATCCTATTATTGAGGTTGTAGAGAAGAGACTTTTTTTTAAATCAACCGTAGTTCGAAAGAAAAAAAAAATGTTTGACCATAAAAGTGGTACAATATCTGCATAATGGTGGTAAAATTTTTGGGCACTTATCGCATTTAATTATAAATTTTGATTAATTTTGATTAAAAAATTCAAATTGTTTTACCGTTTGACCGCTTTTAATTATACCCTACACCACTCTGTGGTACAGGGTATAATGAGTGTGTGCTGATGTTTGTAACTACCGGAAATATTGGTTCTAGACCTACCTTCAAGTATACCGATCGACTCATAATTACTTTTTGAGTCGGTTTAGCGCTGTCCGTCCGCCTGTCTGTCCGTCCATGTAAACGTTGTGCGCACGATACAGCAATTTTTTACCGATTTGTCTGAAATGTGAAACTTAAGCTTCTTTTGACCCAAGGACGGACGCTATTGAAATTGGAAAAAATCTGTCCATGTTTTGACCTAACCCCCATACAAAAGTCCTCTTAAAACATGAGTCAAATGACCCTAACAACCGTATTTTAACAGGTATTCTTTAGCAAAATGAAGAGTTTTTTGTCGTTTTTTAATAACAATCAGATATTAACTACATCCCTAAAATTATGCTATAAAAAACATTGCTTTTTCCTAAAAATCATACGACTCAGTGGTATGGTGTAAACATAGCTTTTAGAAGTATTCAAATGACCCTAACAACCGTATTTTAACAGGTATTCTATCGAAATTTGACAGGTAAACGTGTTTTATATTCCCAAATCACCATTTCAAATTTTAGGAATCGGACCAGTTCTTCTTGTAGCCCCCATACAAACCACCCTCCCGATATTCACATAAATCGCTAAAATTTCATGAAAATAGAAAATATTTTATTAAAATTTTGTTTGTTTGTTTTTAACACGTACCTTAATAACCCAACCAAATCTGATTATAATCACACCATTTTTGGACTTAGGTCCCATATGAAAATTTCGCCCGATATTCACTTAAATCGGTTTATTGGTAACAAGGGTCCTTCCTAATTTATAATTCGGGACGGGCTAATGGACATAGTAAAGGAAAAGGTGTAAATTAAAACTAAAGATTTATTTTAGAGATGGGCGTTTGTCACGTGATTCACGTGAATCATGCGTGCAACCCATCGCCAAAATTACTCCATGTAAATTTTATTAATAATTTTCCAGCATTTGACACTATAGTGCACCACTTTTTGCTTCATTTTTATGACAAACAAAAATTTTTTTATTAAAATGCATCTTTGGAAGCTGGTACAGACTAGCTTTTTGTACAAAATGTTTTCCGTTATTTTTCCCATACTCAAATTTGGTTTGTGAGTGCTTTCTACACTTATTAAAGATTTGACAAAAGATAGACCCAATCGGTCCATGTTTGGACTTCGGACCCATTTTCCGGGAAACACTGGTGTAGGGTATTATATGGTCGGTCTTGACCGACTTTAATTTTTTTACTTGTTATACCCTCTACTTACTGATAGAGGGTATATATAAGTTTGTCATTCCGTTTGTAACTCATCGAAATATCGATCTGGGACCCCATAAATTATATATATTCATAATGCCCGATCGATTTTAAGACATTCTAGCGATGTCCGTCTGTCCGTCTATCTGTCTGTGGAAAATGCTGTCACGGACAAAATATTGCACAGAGGTGACTGAAACTTAACACATTTATTGGAAGTTCTCCCGAAAAGTTTGGTATTGCATTTGAGCGATATCGGTTCAGCGGTTCAAAAGTTATGAACGAAAATGTAAGCACACCTCAAAAATTTCAGTACATTCAACATAACCTAAAAATACAAAATGCTTTAATTCGGCTTCTGGTTGACATATGTGAACATAATTGAACACCAAATGGTACTTAAACAAGTACGAACATATTTTTTGCCAAAAATAAAAAAAAAATAGCGGATTTTTTTTTACCAAAATTTTTTTTTGCGGAAATTTTTTTTTTTTTAAAGTATTTTTTTTTTTTTCAAAAGTAATTTCCTTTTAAATAAAGTTTTTTGCAATAATCTTTTTGAAATTGTGGAGGGTATCACTACGTTTGGCAAGGCCGAATTTAACTTTTTTACTTGTTACATTTGTGTTCAGCGCATCAAAATTTAAAATTGCGAAAACAAATTTTTGTATGTATATTTTTTTCTAAATTTTTAAAAATCCCAAACTTTAATCGCTGAGCGCCACAAGTTAATTTAATTTTGAGTAGCTTTATTCTAGCTCGAGGTCATTAATTAAATTTTGAAAATGAGGGAGAAAAACGGTAAATTTTCAGTTTTTTGCGTTTATCTCCTATAATATGCAAAGCACCTAGTCATGTTCTAAACCAAATGAAAGGTCTTTGAAAAACCTATCTACGTGTTTAAAGCACATGTCTAAACATAAACAACTTTTCGTCATATTAAGTAAAATGACAAAATTTTAGGACATTTTTGTTAATAAATCAAAAAAATATTTATTTTTTGGCACGTTGTTAGCATCACGAGATAGGTATTTTAAATACCTTTAATCTGATACCAAATATGCCCATACTAATTTTGAGTTAATAGGCGTAATTCGAAAAAAAAACTGAAAAAGGTCAACTTCCTCCCATACAAATCGACCCCCCTTAAAATGAGTTTGGGCCGCTAAAAAAATACGTGTCGAATTAATTTTCGTTCTGAACAACTTATCCAAATTTCATGAAGATCGGAGGGTGACACCAGGGAGACTCTCCTTGTTAGTCGACATGTGTTTTAAAATTTGCCGGATTTTATTGTCAAGACTAATTAGCAAATAAAAATTCTCTACATTACAAGTAGCAAAGGGAATTTAAATGACAAATCACTAATGTTCAAAAAAAAAAAATTATATTTATTTAACTTTTTTGTTCTTCTAAATCTTGATGGAGATCAGGGCTGCCAGACTTGGGGATTTATCCCCAAAGTTGGGGATTTCACTAGAGAAAACAGGACAAGAAATCTCATTTGGGAATTGGGGATTTTTATGGGGATTTCAAAAATTATTTTAGTGATTTTTTGGGGATATTCAAAATTGTATCTATTTTATACAACAAGCTTAATTTAATATAATCAACGATTTTTAACAAAAGTTTTAGTGAAAATAACTCTTTAAGCTATGTTTACACCATACCACTGAGTCGTATGATTTTTATGAAAAAGCAAGATTTTTTTATAGCATAATTTTAGGCATGTATTATATATAGGATTGTTATTTAAAAGCGACAGTAAACTTTACATATTGCTGAATTAATAAACTTAAGATTAAATAAATTGTTATATTTGTTTATAAATTTAGCAAAATGTAGATTTTTTGTCGTTTTTTAATAACAATCATATATTTACTACATGCCTAAAATTATGCTATATAAAAACACTGTTTTTTCACAAAAATCATACGACTCAGTGGTATGGTGTAAACATAGCTTTAGAACGAGATTACGAAGCACATTCAGTAAAACGAGCATTTATCGGCTGTAAAGTGCATGTAAACATTGTCAAAACCCGTTTATTAACTCTGGGGATTTTTTAGTCTCTAAATCTACAAAATTAAATCAAAAATTACCATTCATAATTTTTTATTTTTTTAAATTAACAAAGAAATGTTTGTGTGACTAAAAAAAAATTATTTTTTTATTGTTTGGGGATTTTTGGGGATATTTTGTTTTATTTTTGGGGATAACGGCAAAAAGTACCTGGCAACGCTGATGAAGATTTAGAGAGAGGAGAGAGGAGTTGAATATGTATTAATTTTTTAATTTGAACATTAGCAAATATTTAAATTACCTTTCCTACCACGGTTGGGAAATGTGGCACAATAGGGCCATTTTTGGCACTATTGAATGGTCAGTGGCACCACAAATAACAGTTTTGGCCCTTTTTCATTCTCTCCAAATATTGTCAAAATTTATTTAAAATAAAAATATTCGTACTAAAATTTAATTATGTATTACAAACACGAAAAACTATCAGTTGGTTCCCCTTACAACAATGTAAGTTTCTGTTTCCTTTAAATTAAGATTTTGAAGTGTCTAATCCCTGAGGGAAATTGATTGGTCCTACAGGAAAAATTGATCCTAAAAACCTATCCCATGACTTATTCAATGCGAACTGGTCATGGAATACTAGTTCTAAGACCAGTAAAAATGTGTCCGGAGATCTGAAAGATCAGTTCGACACAAGTCCTGGAACATATAACAAGGTGTTAATTATTGACAGGTCCGTTTTGTACAAAAAAACACTCTATGCCCGGTCCTCGACTGGTCACCTTTCCCGCAGAGATGATTTTACTTTCAAAACCGTCATTTATAAAAAAAGTTATAAGTTGTGTGTAAAAAATACTAAAAAATATTTAAGAAAAAAATTTTGTTGGCCCTTTTCAATATATTTTGGCCCTTTTTAGCCTTCAACTTGGCACAAATTGAAAATTCTCAAATACCAACACTGTTTCCTACTTGCTTTTTGCACTAAACCTTTGTCATTATTTAAATCGGGGGACGGGATGTCGGGTTAGTTTGTTTTTAAGGGGTGGAGTCGGGGGAGATTGGAAGTTGGGGGAGAAGTCGGGTAGCGAAAAAAAAAACATGTGTACCGTAAATTACGGAATATGTTGTATGAATAGCCCTATATCGAACTAAGAAAATTGCCCTTTTGATTTTTAATTTTTCAAAAACTGGGCTTAGGAGGCGTGGGCAAATATTGGAAAAATTATCAAATTTGTGTCAAGGTTTCTTGTTTAAATTTTTATCAAATTAAAACGGAATGCACCACAATCTCAAAAATTTTTATTCTTGTATAGTTTTGTAGGGGCTATCGATAACATTTTTTTTTTGTGGAAAATTTTCAGAACCTGTTCTGAAATTTTCCATTTTTTTAAAAAGTCAATTTATTAAAAATCCGGCCACTTTTTTTTAAATTTTTTTTTTTTAAGCTTACAAGGGAAGTATCTCAACCCTTATGAACCGATTTGCCTGAAACTTAAAAAATATATAAATGAGACGATTTTAAGGTTGGGGTGTCTCGGCTTATCGGCCATATCAGTGTTTAAAAATTTCGTTGTCCCCTTATGAAACAATGAGTAGGTCTATGTAGTCATATATATACCCCCCAAAATTTACACATTTTCATGAGAAAAATATATAACGAAGCCGAATTTTTACAAGGTTATGCCACCGTTGGATAGGCATTAAAAAACCTTTCTTTTCATATGGAAACATCATATAGTTTCTTAGCAAGAAATGGCCGAAAAATCCAAAAAACGATTTTTTCGCCAATTTTTGACCCATGTTTTGAACCCTTAAATCCCCAATATGGTCGATAAGCCGAGACACCCCAACCTTAAAATGGTCTCATTTATATATATTTTAAGTTTCAGGCAAATCGGTTCATATGGGTTGAGATACTTCCCTTGTTAGATGTTTGTCTATCCACACAAAAAAATTTAGACATGTTTTTTTTCAATTGTTTTCGAGAAAATCGCATTTGAATTTTGAATTTCATAACAATTTAGTAGTTTGCTTGTATTTTCTTGTTTCAACATAGCATATAAGTAACATTTATGCAAATATTTAATATTCATTTGCTACGTTGAAACAAGAAAATACAAGCAAATTACAAAATTATTATGAAATTTAATAAATAACAATTTTTTTTTTTTATGTTAGAAAACTTGAGAGTTAAAACAAGTAAAAAAGTTAAATTCGGCCTTGCCGAATGTATTGATACCCTCCACAATTACTTTTGAAAAAAAAAAATAAAAAAATTTCCGCGAAAAAAAATTTTTTCGCGAAAAAAAAAATTTTGGTAAAAAAAATCCGCGATTTTTTTTCTTTTTTTGTCAATAAATATGTTCGTGCTTGTTTAAATACCATTTGGTGTCCAATTTTGTTCACATATGTCAACCAGCAGCCGAATTAAAACATTTTGTATTTTTAGGTTATGTTGAATGTAACAAAATTTTCGAGGTGTCCTTACATTTTCGTTCATAACTTTTGAACCTCTGAACCGATATCGCTCAAATGCAATACCAAACTGCTCAGGAAAACTTCCAACAAATATGTTAAGTTTCAGTCCTCTCTGTGTAATATTTTGGCCGTGATCACCATTTCCACAGACAGACAGACAGACGGACAGACGGACAGACGGATATCGCTAGAATGTCTTAAAATCGATCGCTGATCAATTATATATATACTTTATGGGGTCCCAGACCGATATTTCGATGAGTTACAAACGGAATGACAAACTTATATATACCCTCTATCACTAAGTGGAGGGTATAAAAACTAACTACTTTAAATAACGGTTACTTCATTACAGTACTTTTTTGTCAGTTGTTCATAATTACGACTGAAAATAACTAACAAAAAAGTTGTTTGATATTTTTCATACAAAAACAACTGACTTCGTAGTTAAACATGTATTAACTTACATAATTTTCTGAGTGCAAGTACAATACTTTACCCTTCTTTCGCCTCCTTAGAATCGAAGTTTTCAAAAAGTAAATTTTTTGTAATTTTTTTTTTCCGGTTTACCCCCTTAGAATCAGAATTTCTAAAAAAACCCAGCCCTAGTGGGTTTGGTAATGGTAGTGTAATTTTTACATACAAATACTCAGAAATTGTTTCATCATAAAACTTAATTATGGCTAGGAATTGCATTTTTGTTTTCGTTTTTAGTGTTGCTATTGTCTTTTGTTTTACAACTGGTTTATTGTTCTCAAAGTTGTTTGAAAAACACTAAATAGTCTTTGTATTTATGGAAACAGCATTCGAAGAAGCGCCACTAACCAGTAACATTAACAAAAGTACCATACAATGTTATAGTTTTCAAACAATACTAGATGGTTATCACTACGTTTTATGGATTGCAGTTAGAAAACATTAGTATCCAACCGAATAATTCGGCCAAAAAATGGCATTAAAATATTTTCTCAAATCATGCTTATGGCGGATTTTTATAGGAGCGATCGAATAGAATTCTAAAGTTCAAATTTATGGGTGAAGGCGAAGTTAGGCCATAATTTCACAGCCCGGCCACCAGATTTTTTTTTAACTTGTGTGAATAGGAAAATGTGGCCTTATTTTGACTTTGACCTAAATTTTACAATCATAGGTGGCTGTTTGAAAAAAAGTAATTCACATAAAAAATGTGAAAATGAAAATTTCCGATTTTTTTTTGGTGTTCTAGATTTCACATCCGATTTTTTTTTTTTTTCGTTTTGTTTCACAAAAATAAATTTTAGTGAAAAAAACTTCTGCCTTCATCAAAGTTAATCCATGATTCCTTCAACTACCAAATTTTAAAAAATATAATTTTAGGTCGGACTATTCGGTTGTACACTAAATATCATTGTAAAGCCGACAGAAAAATTCTCAAATACAGCAGACAACATTTTGAAATTTTTAAAATTAATGGTTTCATGCAAAAAAAGCAAAGTAAAATATGTTAAATACAATAAAACCTCATCAACTTAAATATAAAAATTAAGGAAATGCTGATAAATTCAAATTAAATGCAACCTCCCTAGAAATAAATGGAAACAACCTAATTTTAAAGCATAACTTTCGGGAGCTTGAAGTTTAAACAATTGAAGCAAAACACCGCTCAACAAATCGAAGGTTTTTGGCTCCGGTTTGTAGTTTCATATAAAATTTTTAAAGATTTTGACTCTCTGATTCCAAATTCGTGCTCCAAATTTTTCCATCACGTCTAGAATTTTAATTATTCGCGGTTGAAAATGCGAAAAAACGCGATTTTTGCCTTTTTTGAAAGCCTGCACAGCAGCCGCTGGGCGGAATAAAAATCTGGTATAAAGTGTGAGAGTAGAATTGAACTATGATCTCAAAAATATGACCAAAAAAATTTTAAGTTGTTGCACTATTATTGGCCAAACATGCATTTAAAAAAGAACACTGTCAAAAAAATTAGAAAAAGCACCATTTTTAACAGGCTCTACAACAAACACCAGATGATCAATCTTTACTGCGATGAGCTCAAAATTTAGGCAAATGTTCATTCTTTCTTAAGACTTTTAAACCCATTCAAGATATCTTCCGGTTTATACAAAAAATAACACAGAAAGCTTAATTTTGTAAAATATTTATTTTTTTGGAGTTTTTCTTTGAAAAATATCAAAAAACTAAGGTAAATTTAACAAAAATGGTAATTTTAACAGTATCATTTTAAAACGCAAGTAAAGCCCATCCAAACGTAATAATTTGAAAAAAATTGTGTTCTATGTTGGAGACCATAGACAAATTATACTTTTGCGCTTTATACCAGATTTGTATTCCACTGAATGGCTGCTATGCAGGCTTTCAAATAATGCAAAAATCGACATTTTTCGCATTTTCAACCGTGAATAACTAAAAATCTGGACGTGATGGGAACATTTGGAGAACAGATTTGGAATCAGGAGATCAAAGTCTACTAAAATTGATCATCAGAATTCAAATCGGAAAATGAGTGTTGAGCGGTGTAATTAAAGGCTTAAAGAGGGAAAAATTATCCTCATTATTATATTAATTTCCCTTATTTAATTATTTTATTTTCAGAATTGTAAAAATGTTACCGAGGCAAATACACCTTGTTTGCCACATGAATTTCAATGTAAAGATCGTATAACATGTTTACATCCTAGCTGGTTGTGTGATGGCGAAAATGATTGTCCCGAAGGTGATGATGAACAATCACAAAATTGTAAAAACAAAACCTGTAGACCCGATCAATTTCAGTGTGCCGATCGTTCCTGCATAGCTGGTCATCTTATATGCAATAATGAATTTGACTGTGCGGATAAAAGTGATGAAGTAAATTGTGGTAAGTGGAATAAATAATAAAAAAATATATATTTTAGGCTATTGTGTTTTCTGAGACTTTAAAAACATTTTTATAAGTATATTTTGTTAAAAACCATTAAGGGGCAAGAATTTTTGAAAAATTTCAAGGGCCCCTGCTTGGGCGCCAAATATATTCTACAAAATCTGTTGCGAAAAAAATCCAAAATACATTAAAGAATTGTCAAACACAAACAGTGTCAGAAAAACTGCCTTTTTAAAAATCTTTAAGTATTTTTCAGCAAATAAAGTTCTTTTACCAAAATTTTTATACCCTCCAACCACAGTATGGGGGTATACTCACTTTGTCATTCCGTGTGTAACGCATCGAAATATCGGTCTAGGACCCCATAAAGTACATATTTTATTAATCAGTGCTCGATTCTAAGACACGCTAGCGATGTCCTTCCGTCCGTCTGTCCGTCTGTAGAGGACACGATACGTCCAAAATAAAAGAGCTAGACTTCCGAAGTTTGGCACGAATATGTCTTATATTCCTAGGCAGATTAAGTTCGGAAATGGGCAAAATCGGACCAAGGGGAAATTTTTCCCTTGGAGAACTAAACCAAACCAAGAAAAACCGCATTTTTTGCAGAGTTTTTTGTACTTTTGGTAAGCAAATGCAACATTCTTATCTCAGAAGTAGTTCAAAATCGCTAGGGGAAGGTGCCCACTAATGTCTCCCACCAAGAGACATTTTTATATTTTTTTTACATTTTGGAGGGTATAAAAGATTCGGCACAGCCGAATGTAACACTCTCACTTATTTTAACTAAAACTTTTTAAAATAATATTTTTTTTTCGCACATAAACAAAATAAAAAATCGCTAATAAAAATTAGAATTAATTTTTATTTATAACCTAGGTATACGCAAACAAACAGTGTGTAATACCACCACACAATTTGATTGTGGTGGAGGACAATGTATAGATCTTGCCAAAGTATGTGACAAACATAAAGACTGTCCGGATGGTGAAGATGAACCAGCCAATAAATGTGATATTAATGAATGTTCCACAAATAATGGAGGCTGTATGCATAAATGCATAGATCAACCTGTTGGTTTTAAATGTGAATGTGAAACCGGGTAAGTTGAAAAATATATATACGCATTTAAAATTGTTCTAAAACTATAAGAAAGATATTCAAACGCAGCATTTTTATGATATTTTTAACAGAATTTTAGTTTTTTGAATTTATTTTTATACAAATTACAAAAATTTTTAGGAAATTTTCTTAAATTAAAAACTACTTGTAACTGCCATTAATTTACAAGTGTATCCAAAGCAATAGCTGTACTCGTTCAAAAGTTACATTGTTACGAAATTTGATCCACAAAACTTGCATATATAAAAAAAAGTAAAAATTTTCAAACATTTGCGAAAATGTAAACAGTTTAACCAATATTTTATAATTTTCGAATGGTGAAATAATAAAGCCTTCCATTGATAACAAAAACTCTAAAGGAAATTACTCCGTTGTCTTTTTATACGGCCTTAAATAAGGAAAATTTTCAAAAACTGCTTAAAAACAACAAACTTAGTCTAGAAATGCATCGAAGTAGTATGATCTTCTTGATATGTTTTGAAAAGCTTGTGTTTATGCTAAACTTGGTTAAAAACTTGGCATAAAAACTACATTTATTATAATTTAAATTTGTTTTCTTTAATAAATTGTAAGAGAATTGGCTGATTAATGATACTTACGCAACTTTACCAGTTAAATAACGAACGCTTTGATAATTGTTGGCTTAAAACTCTCAAAAAATTTATTTTAAAAAAATCTTTAAAAAAATTTAAGTCCAAAAATTTTTAAAAAAATGTTGTTTTTGAGTTTTTTTTACACAAATTATAAAAATGTAAAAGCCAGTTTTTAACATTAAAAACTAATTGTAACTGCCGTTGTTTTTCAACTTTACCCAAAGGAATAGCTTTACCCGTTCAAAAATTACAGAGTTTTAAAAAACGTCTTACAAAATTTGAATTTATCACGAAAATTTTAAATTTTTTAAAAAATACCTGAAATTTGAACAGCTTTAGCAATATTTGATAAATTTTGAAGAAAGAATAACTAACCTTTCCTTTGATAAGAAAAACTCTTAAAGAAATTACACCGTTGTGTTTTTATACGGCCTTAAATAAAGAAAAATTTCAAAAACTGCTGAAAAACAACAAAATAAGTCCTAAAATGCATCAAAGTAATACGATATTCTTTGGTATGTTTTAAAAAGTTTGTGTTTATGCTGAACCTGGTGTAAAACTTGGCAAACAAATTACACCTTTTATAATTTAAATTTGTTTTCTTCAACAAATTGTAAGAAAATTGGCTGATTAATAATACTTACGCTACTTTACAAATTAAATAACGAACACTTCAAGCTTACAAGTTAGGGACAATTTTTGAGTTTTATACAATAATTCCCAAAAATATTTCCATACATGTCTTTAATAATTTTGTTTAAAAATGTCAAAAATTTATTTTAAAAAAATACTAAAAAAATTAAAACTCCAAAAAATTTTAACAGAATTTCAGTTTTTGAGTTTTTCTGTTACACAAAACATAAAAATATTTTAGACATTTTTCAACATTAAAAACTACTTGTAACTGCCGTTGTTTTCCAATTTTACCCAAAGGAATAGCTTTGCCCGTTCAAAAGTTACAGAGTTTTTAAAAAACGTCTTACAAAATTTGAAAATATCACGAAAATTTTAAATTTTTTAAAAAATACCTAAAATTTGAACAGATTTAGCAATATTTTATAAATTTTGAAGGGTTGAATAACTCACCTTTCCTTTGATAAGAAAAACTCTAAGAGAAATTACACCGTTGTCTTTTTATACGGCCTTAAATAAAGAAGATTTTCAAAAGCTGCTTAAAAACAACAAAATAAGTCTTAAAATGCATCAAAGTAATACGATATTCCTTGGTATGTTTTTAAAAGCTTGTGTTTATGCTGAACCTGGTGTAAAACTTGACAAAAAAATTATATCTTTTAGAATTTAAATTTGTTTTCTTTAACAAATTGTAGGAAAATTGGCTGATTAATGATACTTACGCTACTTTACAAATTAAATAACGAACACTTAAAGCGTACAAGTTAGGCAAAATTTTTGTAAATTTTACAATAATTCCCAAAAATATTTCCATACATGTCTTTAATATGTTTTTGTTTAAAAATCTTAATAAATTTATTGTAAAAAAATATAAAAAAATTTTAAGTCCAAAATTTTTTAACAGAATTTTAGTTTTTGAGTTTTTTTATTACACAAATCATAAAAATGTTTTAGAAATTTTTTAACTTTAAAAAGTACTTGTAACTGCCAATGTTTTCCAATTTTACTCAAAGGAATAGCTTTACCCGTTCAAAAGTTACAGAGCTTTAAAAAACGTCTTACAAAATTTGAATATATCACGAAAATTTTAAATTTTCAAAATATTTCCTAAAATGTGAACAGTGTAAACAATGTTTAATAATTTTTTAAGAGTGGAATAATAAAGCTTTCCCTTGCTACCTAAAACTTCAAAATAAATTACACCATTGTCTCGTTATACGGCCTTACATATAGTTAATAATTAAAAACGGCTTTAGAAATTACAAAATTTGACTACAAAAACTAAAATTAGCTATTAAAATAGCTGTAATAATAAAAAACTCAATATATATCTCAAAACAATTACTGGAAATATCAAAAATTAAAAAAAAATGCTATACAAATTTTTTTACGGATTTATACTTATGACAGTTTGGAGAAATTTTATTTTAAACTTCAAACTAATTCTTCGACCTTAAAATAATAATATCATCTGAATATGTTGTTGTAAACATTTTACCCTCTGAATCATTATAAATTTTGTATCCTTTAAATATTTTATATGTTTATATTTTCAACTTAATTTTTAGGTACAAATTAATTAATAACAAAACCTGTGTGGATGTTGATGAGTGTGCTGAAAATCCTGGTGCCTGTTCACAGATTTGTATTAATGAAATTGGTGGTTATAAATGTGAATGCATGGATGGTTATATGCGTGATCCACGCAATCATACACGCTGTAAAGCTACAGAAGGTCATGCCTCACTATTGTTAGCACGTCGTCATGATATACGGAAAATAGCTTTAGATCATATGGAAATGACATCAATTGTAAATAATACAAAATCAGCGACAGCCTTAGATTTCGTATTTCGTACGGGTATGATATTCTGGAGTGATGTGACCACACAAAGCATTTATAAGTAAGTATAAAAACATATACATAGATGAATAGACTTAATGTATGAATAGAGATGGCAGGTTATGGCTGGCTGGGTGGGTTGCTTTTTTTTTTTTTGTAAATCCATTTGAGGGAGGTTAAAAATTTCTATGAATAAATGAAATGTATACGAAAATATTTTAAAAGGGGATTAATGTGGAAAATATTATTGTTGTTGAGTTTTCAAAAAAAAGGGTTTTGGTTATTTTGGTTACCTGTGTCTATATGTTTAGTTTGCTATAGCACTGTTAGAAATTTCAATATTCCAAAAAGTGAAAATATGTGTTGTAAAAGAATTCTATTGTTTTCTTTCTAAATGCATATGAAATTTTTGGGTGATATTTTGTTTGGTCTAATACATTGATAATGAACAGAATAGCAGGAGGTCTTCATAAAGGTAACATTTTAATTGAAATTTCATGTAGGCAGGTATTAGGTTATGACAAGGGGGTGTAGAGTTTTTGGGATTTATTCTAATTTTAAATTTAAATATATTCTATGTTGGGAGTTACTTTTGGTATGCTAAATGAATTTAAATTGGGGTTAAAAGTTATATTTTAATTTTAGTTGACAACAAAATTTTTGTTTTGAGCAACTTAATTATTTTTAAAATCAAATTTCAATAAAGGTTATACAAAATTTATGTTTAAATACATAAAGTTAAAACAATTCAATTGGAAAATTTAATATAACATAATTTAAGGGGAAAATTCAATAATTAATTGGCAGAATACACACGAATGCGTTTTGATGTATGATTTGGCAGACTAACATTGTGGTGTGAATACAAAATTTGTGAATAATATGTCAAGACCGACCACATAATATCCCACACCAGTGCTGGCCAGTAAGAAGGTCCCCCAGTCCAAACATGGACCCCCTAGAGCAGGGCTTTTTAATCCTGACATCCCAATCCTGGAAATCTCGGGATTTTTGGGATTACTTTCCTTATTTCGGATTTTCTCGATTTTTTAAATATTTTTTATTATTTTTTTATTATTTAAAGTTGTTATTATTCGACTTTTCCAATTTTAAATAAATTTTTCGAGCTCGAGGCCACTTTTTTTCCTTGTAAATAAATATTCTTTTATTCCATTCCAATATTTTGATCCTCTTTGAGAATCATCATCAGGGGATTTCTACATTTCTTACCCCTAATTTAAATGTAGAAATCTCCTGATGACGATTCTCAAAGAGGATCGAAATATTGGAAAAAAAATCACATTTTAGCCGGGTTTTCCGATAAATTCAGCATTTTCTTCATTCTGGGAATACTGGGTGTATGTTATGAAGGGAAAACTTGGGAAAATTCTTTAAAAATAGCAAAAAAAAATTTGGAGAAATGTAAAAATTTACAAAAAATCGGCACAACTAAACACGGGTGGTCTCAGACAGTGTTAAGCTAAAAGTTCGAATGCCATAATTTTTTTGAATGTGTATTTGGAATGTCTAAGAATAATTTAGCAAAAATAAGTGAAAAAGTTAAATTCGGCCTTGCCGAATGTAGTGATACCCTCCACAATTTCTAAAAGATTATTGCAAAAAACTTTATTTAAAAGGAAATTACTTTTGAAAAAAAAAATTTTTTGAAAAAAAATTTCCGCGAAAAAAAAATCCGCGATTTTTTTCTTTTTTGTCAAAAAATATGTTCGTACTTGTTTAAATACCATTTAGTGTTCAATTATGTTGACATATGTCAACCAGCAGCCGAATTAAAACATTTTATATTTTTAGGTTATGTTGAATGTACTTAAATTTTTGAGGTGTCTTTACATTTTCGTTCATAACTTTTGAAACAAACTTCTCCGGAGAACTTACAATAAATATGTTAAGTTTCAGTCATCTCCGTGTAATATTTTGGCCGTGATCACCATTTCCACAGACAGACAGACAAACGGACATCGCTAGAATTAGGGATGCCAAACGGGATTAACTTTGAAAAATCCCGGGATTCGGGATTTTGAAAATTGAAATTTCGGGATCCCGGGATTTTCGGGATTTTTTCGGGATCCCGGGTTTTTCGGGATTTTCGGGTTTTTTTGGGTATTTTCGGGATTTTTTATTTCCTATATTAAAAAAAATAAGATTTATATAAACTTAAATATTTTTATTTGTCATATTTTTATGTAAACATGTACATAAAATAGCTGAAAAAAACAAAATATACCACTGTGCAATACGATTTAATATATTTAGGCCAAAAAAATATCAGTACCATTTAAAGACAAAACTTCTGAGGTGGTTTAAGAACTTAGCTCGAGTTCTTTTTAATGGCCCACTGAACTTTTTTATTTGTTTTCAAAAGCGTTTGGGAAAAGTAAAAAACATGTTTTAAATCTGCTGCTGATCAGATAATGTTATTACTTTTTTTTAGAATATATTAATCCTCTATCTCCATTTTAACGGGTAATTTTTGTACTTTTTTCAAATATCCTAACAGAGCACCACTAAACCGTGTGTAAATTTTCAACTGAATTTTTCAGTTGCATCAACTCAAAATTCAGTTCCTGCTAATAAATTCGGCTGTGAGAACTAAATTTTGTAGTTGTTTTAATTAAAAAACAGTTTTGTCAACATAATTCAGTTGTGACCACTGATATTCAATTGTGACAGCATATATGTAAATATTTCGTCCGAATTGTTGTTGCATCAACTGAATCTCAGTAGCTAATCATCAAATTTATTTACAAACATTTTTATTTTGTCATTTTGCAGATTTAATTAGGCTTTTACGATTACGATTATCAATAGCAATATTTATTTTTTGTTTGCTTTGCAAAATCGTAAATTTAAACTTGATTTTAATAAGTGATACTTCAATTGATTCAAATCCGAATGGTTTTTAGTTGAAAATTTCAATGTTTTAAATTTCGGGATTTTCGGGATTTTTTTAAAAAAATCCCGGGATTCGGGATTTTATAAATCCCGAAAATCCCGGGATTTTCGGGATCGGGATTTCCCGTTTGGCATCCCTAGCTAGAATGTCTTAAAATCGATCGATTATTATGAATATATATGGGGCACTCCATGTCAAAGTGGACACTTTGAAATTTTTTTTTTTAGATTTTCCCAATTTTTTTTTACAGTTTTTTGTACCCTTTGAAAACTCCTTCGTGGTAAATTTTAAGATTTTTTTGATTACCCGTTCAAAAGATATCGAATTTTTAAAATTTGGTAGTTTGTTCCTTTACTCAAACTTCTTCAATAACCCAGCAAAAACTTGGTAATGACACATCATTAGCATTCTAATTACTTAGTAATGACAGAAAATTACCTTTAGCAATATTTTGAAATGTAAAATAAGGATTTATTAATAATGACTAACATAAGTCATTATAATAAAATAAAAAAAATTTCAGAACTAGATTTTCACTTTTTGACTCACTGTACATTATTTTGAATAAAAACAAAATAAAATAAATATTTTTTTATTTTTTAAAAATTTTTTTTTTAAATAATTTTTTCATTACCTGTAAGTATATATGGGGCATTCCATGTCAAATTGGACACTTTGAATTTTTTTTTTTTAGATTTTCCCAATTTGTTTACAGTTTTTAGTACCCTTTGAAAACTCCTTCGTGGTAAATTTTCAGATTTTTTTGATGACCCGTTCAAAAGATATCGAATTTTTAAAATTTGGTAGTTTGTTCCTTTACTCAAACTTCTTTTACTCATAACTTCTTCAATAATGGTCCAAATTTCAAATTTTTTTTCAAAATTTTTGTTTTTTTACTTACTTTTAAAAAAAAAAATTACAAAAAAATTCTTAAATGCGCTCTAGTATGCGATTTTTTAGTTTTAAAATTTAAATCTCATTTTTGAAAATGTTTGTACTCTTCGATTTTTTTGAAATTTTTTTGTGTAAAACTTCTATCGATTCTACAAATTTGTTGCCCAGGAGGATCGTGGGATAACAATTATTACTATTTTTTTAAATTTTTTGAAAAAAAATTATTGCAATTTTCCTATCTTAAAATCATTTCTACTGCTCCAATGGCGCGTCATATAGGGGTCATTTGTAAGACCGACCCCCATTAATTTTTACGTCTTAACATTTCTTTGGAACAAACTAATACCCTATCTCCAATTTCTAAGGGGGCTCCCACACAAAACGACATTTTTAAAATTTGCTCCAACCGCTCTAACTGCCCTAATAGTGCCATTAGAGCAACAAAATGTATGACCGATCCACAATATTTTTTTAGTCCAAATATTTTCTCTGAACACACCTACCCTCTATCTCAAATTGTTAAGGCGGTCCCCATACAAGTTTTTTTATTTTTTGTAAATTTGTTTTATTTAATCAGCTTCTACATGTCCAATGGTGCGTCCGAGAGGGGTCATTAGTGAGACCGAGCCCAATTTATTTAAAACCTCCCGCATTTTTGTAAAACATACCTACGCCCTATCTCCACTCCTAAGTAGGCTTCCATTCAAAATTACATTTTTATAAAATTTGTTCCAACTGTTATTTGTATGGGACCCTACTTAGGGAGTAGAGATAGGGGGTAGATATATTTTACAAAATGTGGGAGGTTAAAAATAAATGGGTGTCGGTCTCTCTAATGACCCCTCTCGGACGTGGAACAACAGAATTTACTCAAAAACCGGTTTTTGTAACTTTCAAACGCGAATATCTCGAAAACGGGTATGCTATAAAAATTTTGAAAGCAGATTTGAAATCAGTAGGTCAAAATCTATTCAGTCCATATATTTGAATTTTGAAGAATATTTTTAAAAAAGTGCTCGCTCGAAGATTTTGGGTTTTGTTGCTAAATTTTTCTTACACATTCCAAATAAATGTTAAAAAAAAATTTATATTATTCGCACTTCTAGGTTAAAACAGTCCCGGACCACCCATGTAAAATTTTTAAAATCAAAAAATTATAAAAAAATCTAAAAAATTTTTAACAAAAAATTTTCAATCGAAATTTAAATTTTTCGTTGTAATTTTACAATTTTTTTCGTAAATATACAAATTTCCAAAGTAATTTTACAAAAAATATCTAGTTAGGTAACGAGAATACCTTCTAAGTATTATCGAATCAAAAAGTTGTAATTTTACAATTTTATTAGTAAAAAAAACTTTAAAATTACAAAAAAGCTCGTAATTTTTCTAAAAATTCTCGTAAAATAGCAGGTAGAAAAAAATCTAGTAAAATCACGAAAAGTCCTTGTAATAGTTATGGCATCAAAAAATTTGTAGATTTACAATTTAGCTAATAAAAATCTTGTTAATTATTTGTAATTTTACAAGCTTTTTACAAAACAAATTGTAATTTTTACTGGGAGCTTTACACACAAAAAAAACTTTGTCAAATTACTAGGAAAAGTATCGTAATCCCATTTTACCAATATTTGACAGTTTTCCTTGTTTTTAAACAAATCGAAATTTACATTTTTTTTTTTGTAATTTTACATTTTTTTTTGTAATTTTACAATTTTTTTGTAATTTTACAAATTTTCAAGATAATTTTACAAAAAAATATAGTAAATTCACGAGAATTCCTTGTAATTTTAATTGCGCCAAAAAAAAATACAATTTTATTGGTAAAAAGCTTGTAAAATTACATTACTATTGGTAAAAAGCTTGTTAAATTACTAGGAATTCTCGTAAAATAGGAGGTAGCAAAAAATCTAGTAAAATTACGAAACCTCTTTGAAAATTTTATCGTGTCAAATTTGTAAATTTACAATTTTTTTGGTAAAAACCTTGTAAAATTATAAAATTATTGGTAAAAAGCTTGTAAAATTACTAGGAATTTTTGTCAAATTGGAGGTAGCAAACAAAAAAAAGTTACAAGTTTTTCTTGTAATTTTACAAGTTTTTTTTTTAGTGTATTCAAATAGAAGACAGCAAAAAATAATTTTACGAGGGTTTTGTGGTAATTTTAGATTTTTTTAAGTGTACCTAGAAAATTATTGTTTTGACACTGCCAAATTTAGCCTACCTGTTTTGCCTAAAATTTTTTAAAAATAGTTTTTTTTGTATTGTTTAATATTTCCGGCAACATATTTTTTTAAATTTTATTAATATTTTCATCTTTTTTTCATTTTTACAACCATTTTTTTTTTCAAATAGAGCACCCATTGATGAGGGTAATGATAAAACAATTGTATTGAAGGAGCATACAGTAACCTCAGATGGTTTGGCTGTCGATTGGATCTACAATCATATATATTTTACAGATACCCACAGATGTACCATTGAATTGACAAACTTTGATGGCAATATGGGTAAAGTGCTCATAGAAGATGAATTGGATATACCACGTTCAATAGCATTGGATCCCATTGAAGGGTAAGTGTATGAATCGAAAGTTAACAAAAATAACAACAGTACAATACAAACAGGAAAAAAAACAGACCGAAAGACCGACCGACAACAGCCAAACAACACTTAATATTGAAAAAAAAAAACAAAATGTGGAAACAAAATAACAACAAGAGAATATATCTTTTGATTGACACTTGACATGATGATGATAATAAAAAAAAAGAATACACAAAAATGAAACGAAAAGAGGAGCATATGACATGACCTCCTTTGAACAACAAAACTAAATTTTTAGCAGCAGCCACAACAATGAAAAAAAAAAAACTGTAATGAAAACCAGTATGACTACACCTAGACCTTGATTTACTACACCATTCACAAAAGTAATTCGAAAAAGTTTTTTTTTGTTGTTCCGAGATTCCATTTGTAATTCGAAGATTCCATTCAAAATTCGAAGATGCGATTATACAAAGATTCTACTTGTAACAGAAAAAAAGATATTTCGAAAATTCCAATTGTAATTCGAAAAAAATCCGTTGTAATTCGTAAAAGATCAATTGTAGTTCAAAAAAGATTAATTGCAATTCAAAACAAGTAGAAAAGTTAAATTCGACTTGGCCGAATCTATGAATACCCTCCACAATGCCCTTTTAAGGCTGGATTACTCAATGCTCCGTTATAAAATAACTCTCCGTTAAATTTAACTTTTTCATACAAATTTTGACATAAGGCTCCGTTAAATCGGCAGTTAGCAGCTAACTTTTCATTGAGTAATCCGCCCTTAGGGTTTTTTCCTTTTGGGTTATATAAAAATTAAAATTAGCAACAATCTTCCAAATTTTGTGTTTTTAATCATTTTAATTTGGTTTAACCCACACAAGTAGGCAAAAACTAATGATTTCTCCTTACAGCATGCCGACAATTGATAAAAATCTGTTATTTTTACTTACAGAACAAAAATAAATGACTTTAAAAATTCAATGCTAATGAAAGTCTTTTTTTTTTATGTATTTATTTTTGAAACAACGCACAAAAGTAGTCATTAAAACACCTCAAAATTGAACAAATGTTTTTCTTTAAAAAACAACAAAACGTAAAACTGTTTAAGTAAGCTACAAACAGCTTATAACATAAATTACACAGTTTGTAACACTACGATTCCATTTTTAGTAATCTAAACTTTTCTTCATATTATCTTGCTACTTTTTTGTAGTATAGATCAAGCTCGGGCTCTAATTCTTTTCGTTAAAAGGGTCTAACAACGGAAGTCTCCCTAGTGTCACCCGCGGATCTTTATGGAATTGGTTTTATTTTGTAGATCAGAAAAAATAAAGGGACACGTATTTTTTTTAGCGACCCAAATTCATATTTAGGGGGTAAAAAGGAGGGGGGAAGACAAGGTCATTTTTCAGTTTTATTTCGTTTATCTCCAATATTATGCAAAGAAACCTAGTCATGTTACATACCAAATGAAAGGTCTTTGGAAAACCTATCTACGTGTGCTAAGAACGTGTCCAAACATGCACAACTTTTCGTCATATTGAGTAAAATACCAAAATTTTAGGACATTTTTGTTAATAAGTCGAAAAATATTAACTTCTTTGTCCCGATGTTAGCACCGTAAGATAGATATTTTTAATACCTTTAATCTGATACCACACATGCCTATATTAATTTTGTTTAAATAGGCGTAAATCGTAAAAAACAATACGTGTCGAATTAATTTTCGTTTTTAACAACATATCAAAATTTCATGAAGATCGGCGGGTGACACCAGGGAGACTTCCCTTGTAAGTTAACAAATGCAGAAAAAAATTAATTTCAAAAATTATAACATTACTGGTATTCCAATACCTGTTTCAAACACTCCTGTTAGTGTTATCATCAGTACAATTTTAAATGTCGTTTTGTCTTGTTAATGAAAATTGCTTTACAGATATGTGAATTTTTAATAAACATGAACCCCAGTCAAGAAACGAACTACCGATATTTTTGTCATATTCATGCTATTAACAACACAGGCTGACGTGCACCTTAGGCGATACAACCACCACATTTGTAGTCTCTGGTTTTATAACTGCAGTGTTTATATGTTTATAGTTTCTACAGAATAAATTTTCACAGTTTCAAACACTAAAATTATATTTTTAGTAATCTCAATGACCTCTCGGCAGAGGTCATTATTTTTTTTTTTAGTGCTGTAAAACCTATAACTGCAGTGTTTATATGTTTAAAGTTTCTACAGAATAAATTTTCAGAGTTTCAAACACTAAAATTATATTTTTAGTAATCTCAATGACCTCTCGGCAGAGGTCACTATTTTTTTTTTAGTGCTGTAAAACCTAAACCAGAAGACTTTTTTCCTAAATTTCTTTTGATTTAAGAAGCTACATATATTAGCTTTAAAATGTATACACCAAATGGATTTTATCTGTTTAGCCGCTATTATTATTAAAGCTTCCCAAATCGGAGAAACTGCCCCATTCATGGGGCACATGCGCCAAGAGGGTGGGTCGCAATACTCAAGAAGTTAAATTTCTAGAAGTTCGTTAACAATATCATTTTTTGGAAGAATTATTATAAAAAACATGATTTTATTAAAAAAACATAATTTTATTGGAAAAAAACCCCAAAAAAATTACTACCCGTGGGCAATGGCGTACATCTGTCATTGGCGAATCAACCCCATGGGGTACCATTTAAAGAGTCATATGTTCCCCATTAGCCGAAATCGAATGTGCCCCATTAGGGTACATTCGCCGCCAAAACTTCCCCATCCTCAACCTGGCGAATGTGCCCCAGAAGCGGGCACTCACAAAAAATAAAAAATTTTACACTAATTAAAACAATGGACTATCGGTTTACCACAATGAACTCACAAAATTACAAATTTATTTCAAAATATACTGACTAGGTAATATTTTTTTAGCAAACCAAAAAAAAAAAAAAAACAATTCCGTCCGCTTTTACGCGTAAAGTACAACGGTCAAAGTTCGTAGTGTGAAAGATAATTAATAAATACACATTTGACTCATTTGTCTTAATTTCATACCTCTCATAGTTTAAGAGATAAGTGGGGGTGGCGAAAGTGCTATGATTTTAAAGATCTGCAACTCAATAATAGTTATTCTACAAGATTTTAGACCTCTTAACCCCCTACTTGCCCCTGATTTCGCTTGACAAGTTAAAAGGGAGGGGGAGTCGGCGGAGGGGGTGGGGGACACCTTTACCCCACCATTATTGTTTACAAATTATTTGTTTATGATATTTACGCTAAAATAATACATTTAAATTGTTATTTTTTATAGTTTTTTATAACCACGCCCACAAAAGGGTGGCGTCTTGAAAAAAAATTTAGTTTCTAAGCTCCTTGGTCCAGGTGCAGGTCTATAAACATAATATGGCATAAAAATGTTACATTTGTTGAGCAAACATAAAAAAACTCGTAAAAAAAATTTGCTTTTCAGGGGTTGTTCTTAAAGGGGCAACTTTTTTCCCCCTGGTCTTATTTTGTTCATCTTCGTACTTGACCTTACCACTAACATAAGAAATATTCTTGCCAAACTTCAGGACGCCTAAATCAGCGGTCTAGTTCAATGGTTCCCAACCTTTTTTGGGCCATGACCCACTTTCAAGTTAAAAAAACTAAAATGTCCCCCCTACACTCAAGAAAAATGTGTAAATTTTTCAAATTTGTTTTAAAATTCAAAATTTACTTGTAGTTAAGCAAACTTTTTTAAAATCATCTTTTAAGCAAAGTTTTTAGCAAAAGTTTTCAACAAACAACTAAAAAATTTAACAAAAATAATATTTTTTTTAGCTTTTTAACAAAAAAAAATCTAAAAAATTTTCTCGTTGCCCCCCTGAAACATTCTAATTGCCCCCAAGTGGGGCGAGAATCAAAGGTTGGGAACCATTGGTCTAGTTCTTTTGGTTTGGACTGCATCGTGGTTTCTACAGACGGTCGGACAGACATCGCTAGAATGTATTTTGGTGGATATCCCTCGAAAGGGTCCTCATCCAAAAAATCGACATCTCTCACCCCCCCCCCCCCCCCCACCCCTCCAGAAAAAAAGAAGAAGATGAGTTTTCGAATTACAAGTAGAATCTTTGAATTACAAATGGAATCTTCGAATCACGAATGGAGTCTTCGTATCACAAGTAGAATCTTCGAATTCGTATCACAAACAGAATCTTCGAACTATTTAAAATCGAGGAATTTATATCAAAGGATTAAAAATAAAATACTTTCAAAATCTGGTAATAAATGTATTCAAATAGTTTCGATCATAAAATTCTTTAAACCAATTAAAAAAATAATTGGACGTTTTGCTAAATATCAATTAAAACTTTTCCAATCAATAATTTGATACTATTAATTAAAAAATTTAATTGAATAAATAAAATCAGTTAAAATTATAGATTTCCTTGATCAAAGATTTTCCTCCCAATCTATCATGTAAATCGTGACATAGCTATATATTGTTCTACTTAAGTTAACCATGTCATGGCATGCTAGAGCACATTTTACAAAAATATAAAAGGAACACATGGTATTTCAATGATTACCAACAACATGAAGTGTTTTTCTCTTTTTTTTTTTGTTTTTCGGTTTTTGTTATTGTAAAGGACATGTATATGATATCACCTCCTTTTTTAAAGTAGATATGAACATTTATAAATCTCTTACTCATTTTTCCTTAACCTTCTCCTCCTCCCCCTACCACTTTTAGTTGGATGTACTGGTCCGATTGGGGTGCCTCACCACGTATTGAACGCGCTGGCATGGATGGCTCACATCGTACCACAATTATCAACTATGATGTCAAGTGGCCAAATGGCATTACTTTGGATTTGGTACGCAAACGTATCTATTGGGTTGATGGTAAATTAAACATCATCTCATCTGCAAATTATGATGGCTCACAACGACGTCAGATCTTATATTCAACGGAATATTTACGTCATCCCTTCTCAATCACAACATTTGAAGATTATATATACTGGACAGATTGGGATAAACAAACCGTATTCAAGGCAAATAAATTTAATGGACAAGGTGTTGAACCCATAACAGCTGTACATATGGTAAGTATCTATAGATAAAAACTACTTACTTGTTTTCCTTGTATGTACCCACTTTGGTTATTCGTTAAGGATGTTAATGTGAAGTAGATAACGATTGCCAATATGCTTGTAGGAAACAAAGTAGTTGGAATATTTTTTTGAGGAAAATGAAATAGTTGTGTTTTTAAGTTTTAAAGAAACGAAAACGGAAAAAATTTTAGATAAAATACAAGATTAAAAGATCGCTTTAAAACCGCAAATTTAAAAATTAAATGTCTCTTACTTTTGACCTGATCTGACAAAACGGACAATGGATATTATTTTCGTTATCTTTTTCATTTCTCTTTCTGATCTATTCCATTTTGATCCCCATTGAAAAATAGAAGTTTGTCTTTAAAATCTCTAATCAATTTTAATTAAAAAAAAATTGAGTGACAAAAAAAATAAAAAAAAAATTATTAGAAAAAATTAAATTATTAAAAAAAAATTTGTGAAAAAAATTGAGTGAAACCAATTTTTAGTGAGAAAAACATATTGATAAAAAAAAACATTGCATTTCGACCCAATTCAATTTTATTTAATGTGGGTTTCATTCCATTTTGTACATGTGTTAAAAAGACAAAAAAAAACTTATAGTGCCTTTAGCACAAAATATGTAAAAAGTACCTTCCTTACTCTTTTTTTACCCAGTTTTAACTTTAAAAATTGGAATTTCTTAAATTTGTTTAAATATTTTAGGATTCTACGTTTAAAATATCGAGTTTTTAGACTATTAATTCAGGATATCAAATTATGTATTACCAAAGTTCAATTTTTTATCCCGATTTACCTTAAAAAAAGGGCCTTGTTCACAATATGTTTTCGCTAGAGTATCCTACATTCCGAATTTCAGGATATAGAAAAAGTACCAAAGTACCATTTTTTACCCCATTGAAATTGGAATTTCAAAATTTTTCGTTGGATGTTGCTACATTTCAGATTTTTAGTTTCAAGAACCATTAAATTTCGCTGTGGGATCTTTAAATGTAAATATCAAGGTTTTTGATCAATATTTCGGAATATCGAAAAAGTACCAAACAACAATTTTTTACCCCAATGAAATCCAAAATTCCAAATTATTCGTTGAATAATCCAACATTTGAACTTTTAAGTTTTAAGGACCATTATTTGATTTGTTGGAAAAAGTACCAAGGTACAATTACACAGCTCAACAAGAAAATGCGTATTGGATTCTGGTTAGTGATTTAGATAGTGTCTGTTGCGCTGATTCCAAATCCAGAGCCCAAATTTGTCTATCACTTCAGGATTTTGAGTAATTCACGATTAAAGTGACGAAAAATTACATTTTTGATCCTTTTTAAAAGCTTATAAAATAATATCCTGACATGCGAATGACTTGGTATCAAGCTCATTCGAAAGCCTGTAATTTTCTCTTAAAGATAAGATAAAATGTTCTAAAAATTTAATTTTCTAAAATGGTAAAAAAATCATTAGCAAAAAACCTTCCATTTTTTCAATATTTACTTTATTTACACAGTGTTTTTTAACATATTTTCATACAAATTCATACGTAAATTTTATATTTAAAGCACTTGAGGCTTATGATTTTTTTACCATTTTAGAAAATTAAATTCCAAGAAGATTTGATCTTGTCTGAAAGAGAAAATTACACACTTTCGAATGAAAAATATCAAGTTTTTAGACCATTATTATACAATATTAAAAAAGTACAAAATTAAAATTAGTTCCCCCTCATAGAAAAAGTACCAAAGTACAATTTTTGTTGAGATGGCAAAAGTACCAAAGTTGGTACAATTTTTTATAATTATTTTATTTCGCTGTAGAATCTTACGATCAAGTTTTTAGAACATTTTTTCAGGATATCAAAAAAGTACCAAACTAGAATTTTTCACCTTTTTATCCTTATTGAATAAAAATTTACAAAAAGAACTTTTGTCTTTACATTTTTTTTAAATTTAAAGTTTCTGTACAATTGTTTGCCCCGCTGAAGTCGGCACTATTTTTTGTTGCTGGATGGTTCAGGGTTCAAAATTTGAAGTTTCACGGTTTTTATACCCTCCACTTACAAGGAAGGTATCCCGTAGCTTACACTCCGATTGCTCTGCAATTTATATATGTTAATAAGTAACAAAAACTAAGTTTAACCTGCTACTTTTTATCGGCTATCCCGGTGGTTTAAAAAAGGGTTGCCTTATGAAAAATGAAGGCCTTTCGGGAAAATCTGAATAAAAGCTGAACTAACAGTAATTTCGCCAAAAGCAGAAACACGTGTCGGCTTAAACTTAATAGAGATTATTATATATGAATTTTGGGGTTGTACGTATATACTTCTCCATATAAAGTAGCTCAACATTTACACATTTTTGACAAAAACCGACTTAAAAAATAATAATTTTGCCAAGTCGCGTTTTTCACCCTCCCATTTCCCCTCTTTAACCTTCACGATAGCCGATAAAAAAAAAAAACGGTAAATCTTAGATTTTTTTCCTCTATAACATATTAAAAGTGCAGGACAATCGGAGTGTAAGCTACGGGATACCTTCCTTGTTAGTGATAAAGGTTTGTTTGTCATTCTGTTCGTAACTCATCGAAATATCGGTCTGGAACCCCATAAGGTATATATATTGTTGACCAGTGATCGATTTTAAGGCATTCTAGCGATGTCCGTCTGTCTGTCTGTGGAAATGGTGGTCACGGCCAAAATATTACTCGGATATGACTGACACTTAACATATTTACTTGTTGTTGCCCCGAGAAGTTTGGTATTGCATTTGAGCGATATTGATTCAGCGGTTCAAAAGTTATGAACGAAAATGTTAGGAGACCTCGAAAATTTTGGTACATTCAACATAGCCTAAAAATACAAAATGCTTTAATTCGGCTGCTGGTTGACATATGTTAACAGAATTTAACACCGAATGGTTGTTAAGCAAGTACGAACACAGTTTTTTTATAAATGATAAAAATAAAACAATTGAATTTCAAAAAAAATCAATGGGAATTTCTAGAAGATTAATTGAAATAGGTTTTTACTTATTGTTAAATAAACTCACATCCCAATGAACTTACTCTTAGGCCGAGTTTTTGGGATCTCAGTTAAACTTGGTTTAGTTAATCTGAAAACTGATTTTTTCTCGCAACTTCAAGTTTTTAAACTAAATTTTACCGGAACCACCATATTTTGCTTTAAATGTTGGTCTTTATTGATAAAACACAACATAGAACAATGTGGATCTTCGGGAAAATTTCGATAACTGCCAAACTAATTGGAATATCGTCTAGAGCAAAAATACGTGTCGACGTAAATTTAATAAAGATTATTTCGTATTCATATGTATATCGTAGATATGTTTTCACAAAAATACCGCCCAAAATTTAAATATTTTCATGGATAGACATTAAAAAAACCTTTGTTCTCATATGGAAATTATATATAGTTTCTTAGAAAGAAATGGCTGCATAATCCAAAAACCCATTTTTTCACTATTTTTTTACCCATTTTTGCACCCCTTAATCGCCGATATGCCAATATACCCCAACCTTAGAATTGTCTCTTTTATATATATTTTAAGTTTCATGCAATTCGGTTCATAAGGGTTGAGATACTTTCCTTGTAAGTTTAAACTTAATCCCAAAAACTCCCCCCTTAATATAAAATTCGTTTTCAGTTAACTTTTAAGTTACTTGAACTTCTTAAATTCCTATAATTTTGTTTTCCCTTCATCATTTACATACAAATGAACTGAAGTAATTTTAAATCTCAAAGGATAAACACATTACCACATAACAGACAAATTTTTTTGCATTTCCTTGAAAATTGCCATTTTTGTTGCATGCAATTCTCGCAATAGTAAACACCGAAACAGCAGTTTCCCCAGCCCATCATATACATTATTGTAGATGCATGCGGTCAAAATACTCCATTACTTTGTAATACATGAAAGGCAAATGTTTTGTTCTTATTACATAAATTATGTACGACTATGTATGCGTATATGGAAATCCTTGTTGGTTTTACAGTAAATGTAAGAGTATGTTTGCAAGTGTTTGTGAGTAGTAGCGTGTTCCGAAAAAGAAAAATTTTTGGGCATAGCGCTAGAACGATCCGTATTGAAGAACTGATTGCAAATCTGTTTTTATAATTTTTGGTGGGTGTTTGTTAAACGTGTCAAACTAAGAGAAGGTCTAATTTTTCTTTTTTTTAATGCTCAATGAGTGCAGAGTTGAATATTTATTATTATTTTGGTGTATTTAAATGACAGTAGCGACTGTCATTTAAATGCACTATACTCCTTGTTTATATTTTGCTAAATTTTCTTGACACGATCGTGAAGAGATCGAAACAAGTGTCGGCTAACAAGGGAAGTCTCCCTAGTGTCACCCGCGGATCTTTATGGAATTGGCTTTATTTTGTAGAGCAGAAAAAATAAAGGGACATGTATTTTTTTTTAGCTGCCCAAATTCATATTTAGGTGGTAAAAAGGAGGGGTGAAGACAAGGCCATTTTTCAGTTTTTTTCATTTATCTCCTATATTATGCAAAGAAACCTAGTCATGTTACATACCAAATGAAAGGTTTTTGGAAAACCTATCTACGTGTGCTAAGAACGTGTCCAACCATGCACAACTTTTCGTCATATTGAGTAAAATACCAAAATTTTAGGACATTTTTGTTAATAAGTCAAAAAATATTAACTTTTTTGGCCCGTTGTTAGCACCACGAGATATGTATTTTTAATACCTTTAATCTGATACCACACATGCCTATATTAATTTTGTTTAAATCGGCGTAAATCGTAAAAAAATGGAAAAGGTCAATTTCCCCCCATACAAATCGACCCCCCTAAAATTGAGTTTGGGCCGCTAAAAAAAATACGTGTCGAATTAATTTTCGTTCTTAACAACATATCCAAATTTCATGAAGATCGAAGGGTGACACTAGGGAGACTTCCCATGTAAGTCATGCAAAAAATTACCAACACAAATAAATTTGAAACAGAAAAATTATTTTCTTGAAAATTATTCACTGAGAATATCATGGTTGTAATTAGTAAAGAAAAAATACCTCGAGCTAGAATAACCCTACATTAAATTTTTTTTTTGACAAAATACACTACGGTTGTAAACTTTTAGCGCTGGTGTTGCCCTGAATATGACCTCCAAAAAGTTTTAAACTTATTCCCCGGTAATCAGCTCTTTAAAATGCATTGTTCTAGTAGTATGCCTCAGCAAATTTAATTATTTTTTTCCTGATTTCGGGACACGCTAGTTTGAATATATGTGAGCATCGTGACAGAATATCTTTCATAATTTATAAGATTTATATTTGTATATGTATGTGTGTGTATGGTGCTTAAAACGTGCGATTTTACACACAAAAAACCAAACCTTCATATATCATATGGGAACATAAGGAAACATGTAATAAAATATAGTGACAGAGAATATTAAAAAAAAATAGTATGCGAAAGACCACAATGTTCACACTTATGGGCTTAAATCAAAGTGGGGATTTTAATTGTAGTGTCAAGTAATTGTAATTTGTAACACAAGTAGACTAGCAATAGACGAAACCCCCCAAAAGGGTTTTGAAAACTTTCCAGTTTATCAAGCAACTCAGAATAACTTTTTGACTCGATTTAGCGATATCCGTCAGTCTGTCCGTATATGTAAACGTGCTAAACACGATACAGGTCGCAATTATCAACCGATTTAGCTGAAATTTACAACTATAGCTTCTTTTGCCCTGAGGAATTGGAAAAGATCGGCCCATGTTTAGACCTAGCCTTAATACAAACGTAACCCGCCCATGATGTTTCAAAAAAACTTTAAAAAAATTTATGAAAGTTGTAAATATTTGATTAAAAATTTTGTTTGTAACTTAATTTTATCTAAATATATTCAGATCATTTTTGGACATAGTCCCCCATATAAAAATTTGGACCGATATTCAGTTGGCCACAAAAATAAGATAATTCTAATAAAATTTGGTACGTGTGTGTTTTCTACACTAATTAAAGATCTAATAAAAGATAGATCCAATCGGTCCATGTTTGCACTTGGAACCCATTTTCCGGAAAACACTGGTGTAGGGTATCATATAACTTTTTTACTTGTTTTTATTTATTGTAGGATATCAGCTCCTACCGCTCACATGGTGACCTATATAGGGCTAAAATTTAAGACCGATCGCCATTATTTTTCCCCTTATTTCACGACATATCTACCCCTCTTTTTCCACTTCCTAAGGCAACTGCCATACAAAATTCAAATATTTTCAAAGTATTGGGCGAAATCTTCAGATAAATAGAAAAATATTGACATGTTTTAAACGAAACTTTTTAACTGGAGCTGATGATATAAATATTTTCTGTACAATTTTCTGCGGGGAAAAAAATTTTTATTCAAATCTGAAACTTTTTCTATAGGAAAAATGTGTGTCAGAATCTGACACCTTTAAGTACGAAAAATACCTAAAAATCTGAGATTTTTTATAGGAAAAATGTCGCGGAATATGCGACAAATGTCTCGGAATCTGCCAAAAATGTCACGGAATATACCGAAAATTTCTCAGAATCAGAGACTTTTTCCTTAAGAAAAATGTCTTAGATTCTGAGACACTTTCTATACGAAAAATGTTTCAAAATCTAACTTTTGTTTTAAGCGAAGAATTTTCAAATTTTCTTATACGACAAAAGTTTTAGAATCTGAGACTTTTTCTATAGGAAATATATCGTAGAATCTGCATTTTTTCTATACAAAAAAATGTTTCAGGTTCTGATTCCTTTTCTTCACGAAAAATGTCTCAGAAGCTTTTAAACAAAAAATATTTCAGAATCACAGATTTTCCTAAACGAAAACTGTTTTAGAATCTGCGACTTTTTTTATTCCACCTGAGAAATATGCAAAATGTCTCAGAATCTGAGACTTTTTTTATACGAAAAATTTCTGAGTATTTGAGACTTTTCTATACGAAAATTTTTTACAAATCTGAGATTTTTTTTATACGAAAATTGTCTCAGAACCTAGACTTTTTTTATACGAAATATTTCTTTATGCCAAATTTTTTAGAGTCTGAGACTTTTTCCATTCGAAAAATTTCTTAGGGTCTGAAAATTTTTCTATACGTAAAATGTCTAAAAATCTTAAACTTTTTCTATACAAAAAATGTCTCAGGATCTGACACATTTTCTATACGAAAAATGTGTCAGAATCAAAAACTTTTTTGTGTACGAAAAATGTTTCAGAATCTGAGACTTTCTCTATACCAAAAATGTCTCAGAATCGGAAAATTTTTCTTTACGAAAAATTTCTTTTAGAATCTACGACTTTTTCTATACAAAAAACATTTGAGAATCTGATACTTTTTCTATAAGGCAAATATCTCGAAGCGGAGACTTTTTTTATAAGAAATAAGTTTCAAAATATACAAAAAAATATCTCAGAGTTTTTCTATGCACAGAATGTCTCAGGATCTGAGACATTTTCTATGCGAAAAATGTCTTAGAATCTGAAACTTTTTCCATTCGAAAAATGTCTCAGAATTTGAAACTTTTTCTATATAAACAAGTAAGAGTGTTAAATTCGGCTGGGCCGAATCTTGTATACCCTCCAACATGCAAAAAAAGAAAAAAAAAATGCAGGGGCGTTTTATTTTTTTTTTGGGGGGGGGTGTCAGTGGGTCGCTTGTAATAATTGAGGGGGGCAAATTTTCCCTCGAATTTGTGTTTAAAAATTTATTCTTATGCTTTTTGCACTAAAGAAATACAAGATTATCAGTATTTTAAAAAAATGTTTTATTCCACGCCCATAAAAGGGGGGCGGGCCGAAAAAACGTAATTTTCTAATTCTCTAGGACTAAATGCAGGACTTTGAACTTTTTGTGGCATGAAAATGTTGCATTTGTTTAACAAAAACACAAAAAATCATGTAAAAATATGGTATTTTTCAGAGGTTGGTTTAGTTCTTCAAGGGGGAACTTTTTTCCCCCTGGTCCGATTTTTCTCATTTACGAACTTAACCTGCCTATGAACATAAGACATATTCGTGCCAAATATCGGGAGTCTAGCTCTTTTATTTTGGACTGCATCGTGTTAACTACAGACGGACAGACGGACGGACGGACGGACGGACAGACGGACGGACGGACATCGCTAGAATGTCTTAGAATCGATCACTGATCATAAATATATATACTTTATTGGGTCCTAGACCGATATTTTGATGCGTTACACACGGAATGACAAAGTGAGTATACCCCCATACTGTAGTTGGAGGGTATAAAAATGTCTTGTAAGTTGAGACCATTTTTATACAAAATTTTTTTAGAATCAGATACTTTTTCAACTCGCGAAATGTCTCCGAATCTTCAACTTTTTATTATACAAAAAAATTTTCAGAATCTAAATCTAAGACTTGTTTTATTTCCAAAAAATTAAACCATTGTGCGTTGTTAAGGGCAAAGCAAGGATGAATATAACTTGTTTTACTTGTTTTTTACTAAAATTAATTTAATATGTATAATGCTGTTAAAACAGTTTTATTAAAATTAAATTCTGTTTTCTGTTTTATTTTTAATTTATAGTTACAACATCCCATGGTCATACATGTTTATCATCCATATCGTCAACCAGATGGTGTAAATCATTGTCAAGCTGTTAACGGACATTGTTCACATTTATGTTTACCGGCGCCGCGCATCAACGAACACAGTCCGCGTATATCGTGTGCCTGTCCCACCGGTCTTAAATTAATGGAAGACAGACTGATGTGTGTTGAAGATCGTAAGTACAAAATTAAAATATTTTTAAAATTAATCTAAATAAAAAGAAAAAGCCACCGTTATGCAAGTTTTTTTCCATAATTTTTAAGTTTGAATTATAATTTAAAAAATATATTTGTTTCTAACTCTTTATTTTTTTTCTGTTCAAACATCAACAAACAACATTTTTTATGTTGTTGTGTTGTTTCGTTTTATTTGTTGTTGACAAATATTTAAACAGCAACACTAAAACACTTAGGTGGACATTTACGTGCCACTACCAAACCAAAGGTGTACTTTAATTTTACCACATCCTCTTCCTCCTCGTCGTCGTCAAAATTATCTTCGTCGTTATCATCATCATCTAAATCAGGCGCATCGTCTGTTAACAATCTACCTCAACAGCAACAAACCAACACAGCTGGCCTAAATGCTGAGCATGTGGCTTTAGATAGTGCGGGTATGAAATTCTATCTTTTTTTTTTGTTTTTCAAAAACTCATATTTGTTTTTCTGTTTAAAAACCCACCAAAACACTACTACAACTACTGGTCGTGTAGTATCACTAGTTATTTAACATCCAAAAATATTTGGAGCATTTAACTGTTTCGACTTGTGTTTAACATGTACTTACTTATTATATTGCAACTATGTTGTTACTTACTACTTACATACATATTTTAAATGTTTACTTACTTGTCTAAAACTTAATGTGTTTCTGTTAAAATTTTATATTTAGTTTTTGGTGATGGTCATTATTTATTTTTTTGTTTTTCCTAAAATATCCTTTTACATTTTTTTCCTTCCTTTTTCCACCATACCCCGAGTTGTAAATATCCTTGATGTCCTATGTTGAATAAATTTTGTCAGAAAACATTTTCACCAAACAACCTTGAGTGTCCATTTTTAAATTATAAAAAAAAAGCTTTTAACTAAACGGTACAACACAAAAATAAAATTATGGGGTTCGGACGATTGATTCTGGTAGGGGAGAATCTCTGATTCTGGTACATTCTGGTAGAGGAGAATCTCTGATTCTGATACATTTTTTGTAAAGAAAAAAATGTCTTCAAAACAGAAACATTTTTTCTTTAGAAAAAATGTTTCTGAATCTGAGATTCAGAAACATTTTTTCTAAAGAAAAAGTTTCGGATTTTGAGGCATATTTGCTACAGAAAAAGTGTCAGATTCTGAGACATTCTTTCTATAGAAAAAGTCTCAGATTTTGAAACATTTTTTTCTCTAGAAAAAGTTTTAGATTCAGAGACCTTAATTTTTTAGAAAAAGTCTCTCAGATTTGTTCTATAGAAAAATTCTCATCTCCGTAGACATCTTTTCTATAGAAAACGTTTCGGATTCTACAACATTTTTTCCATAGAATAATCTCAGATTCTGAGACATTTTTTCTATAGAAAAAGTATCAGATTTTGAGAAATTTTTTCTATAGAAAAAGTATCAGATTTTGAAACATTTTTTCTATAGAAAACGCCTCAGATTTTGAGAAATTTTTTCTATAGATTCTGAAACAATTTTTTTATAGAAAAATTCTCAGATTCTGAGACATTTTTTATAGGAAAAAGTCTCCGATTTTGAGATATTATTTTCTGTAGAAAAAGTCTCAGGTTCTGACACATTTTTTCTAAAGAAAGTGTCTCAGGTTTTAAGATATTTTTATTATAGAAAAAGTCTCAGATTCTGAGACATTTTTCCTATAGAAATTCTCAAAGTCTGAACCACATTATTTTATAGAAAATGTCTCAGATTCTGAGACATTTTTTTCTATAGAAAAATTCTTAGATTCTGAGTAGGGCTTCCAATCGGGATATCCCGATCCCGGAAATCCCGGGATTTTCGGGATTAGGCAAATCCCGAATCTCAGGATTTCTGATTTTCAATCCCGGGATTTTCGGGATCCCGATTTTTTTCAATATTTTTTATTATTTTTAGATTTTTTTAAATAATTTGTATGAAATATGAATTTTGTGAACAAAATAAAAAAAATCGACAAAAGTTCCATCAGATACCATGTTTTTGTTATAGAAAAAGTGAAACGTTTGCTAAATGTAAAGAAATTATAAAAACTAGTGGTGCTTCGACATAAGGGCTTTTATATTTATACCTTTTACTTTTACAAGGAGCATGTTGCCGTAAATGGCTTTTGACACATCTTAACTCCTTAAGTTGTAAACTTTTTTAATTTTATGTTTTACTAAAACATTTTTTTAAAGGCATGAGTGGGTTTTGACTCACACTCAGTCACGCAAACAATAATGGAATCACTCACTTATCATTCATGCAAACTCTACTCTCGCACTCTCGCTAACAAATTTTTTACCAAAAATAACATTGCACATAGGGGCAAAATGGTATGTTTTATGGCATCAATTAAACCGCTGGATTTTTGTAGTCGATATGCCCACCGTTTTAAAGAGCGCAGCTTTGCGATTAAATTTATGTAAAAACATGTAAGACTTTCTCTGCAAAATTGCGAAAAAATGCGCAAAAACGAAAAAAAAATAGTTTGTTTGAAGTATAAAATTTTGTAAATTTTTATGTTAATATATAGACATAGCTATCGCTAAAATAAGTAAGTATTAGAATTACATACATATGAAGTATTCCACACCAAATGTTCCACTAAAAAAAGTTATATCGTATAAATTTAAAATTTGAAAAAAAATCTATTATAAATTTATTTTTGGAAGTTGGGATTAAAATCGGTCATGGGGACGTTGATGGAGGTGTCTGGGGATACCTTCTTCCTCGCAATAGGTATTTACAAATTGATTAAGTATGATATCTATGCTCAAATAGTACAATTTTATCAAATTTATATATTATTTTCATAGCCACGCCCCCAAAAGTGCGCTGGATAATATAAATGGTATATGCTACTCCACTTATTTATTTGGTAGGCCAAGGAACTCTTGTCATAAAAATTTTTGATGTGTTGAACAAATGTAAGAAAACCCTCTAAAAATCGTGTTTCCCAAGATTTTTTTTTAATTCTTTAAGGGGAAGCTTTTTTAACCTGGTCCGTTTTTGCCCATTTTGGAACTTAATCAGCCTATGACCAATAGATATATTCGTGCCAAGTTTAAGGGGTCTAGCATTTTTGGTTTGGACTGCATGTGGTTTATTAGTAAAAAAAAGTCATATTTTTAAAGTGCAGTTTCACAAAGCGGGCGCTTTTCGTGCAAGTTTCTATGACTGATCCTAGTAAAGAATTATACCACTTACCACTGTATAAAAATATCTAAGGATAATGTAGGATAAGTCTTGACTTTTTGACCTTTAAACTTATGTTTTAAAAATCGTCGTAAAAAGGATGTTCTTAGAACGGCTATAACTTCTCTAATATTCAATGCAATTTGGTCAGAATGAATGAAAATAATTTGTGCTAAAATTACCTTTTAATTTATGTGTATAGTTCCAACATTTTTTATTTGTTTACCTTTCATTTTGAATTTTCAACTTAAGACTATTTAAAATATTTTTTTTGTTTTTTTTTTAACTTTTACTAAATTTAACGCAGTGCCAAGAAACGGAAAATGGATAAATCAAACAAGTAAAAATGCAGTCAAGCGTAGAAAAGTATAGGCTTTCGATATAAAATAACAATGTTAGCAAAATCGCTTTTTTAAAAAATGAATTGTTGCCAAGAAGCCCCATATAGCTGCCCCTATGTGCATTGCTAAAATTTTTTTTTTTCCAAAAAAAAAAAAATCAATTAAATTAAAAAAAAAAATAAAACTCAAATCACGCAAAATTACCAAAAAATTAATCACTTATGCAAAAAAATAAAAATTCATTTATTTTTTTTTTTCAACTCACGTAAAAGATAACCGAATACGTATATTCTTCACAGGAAGGATCCCGACCTTTTTTTTGAAGTTCACAACATCAACAAAACTTTGCTAATCTTTACGACCGCGTGAACTTGTTAAAGTGACAAAAAATACTAAAAATTTTTGAAAATCCCGAAAAATACCGAAAATTTCCAAAAAAATCCCGTGAATCCCGGGATTTAAAATATCCCGAAAATCCAGGGATCCCGAAATCGGGATCCCGAAAATTTTTCTTCAATCCCGAATCCCGGGATTCAGAAAAACCAATCCCGATTGGAAGCCCTAATTCTGAGACATTTTTTTTGAATAGACAAAGTTACAGATTCTGAGACATTTTTTTCTGTAGAAAAAGTCTCAGATTCTGAGACATTTTTTCTATAGAAAAGTCTCGTATTCTGAGACATTTTTTCTATTAAAAAAGGGTCAGATTCTGAGTAATTTTTCCGATAAAAGAAGTCTCAGATTCTGGGACATTTTTTTCTATAGGAAAAGTCTAAGATTCTGAGACATTTTTCGATAGAAAAATTCTCATATTCTAAAACATTTTTCTATAGAAATTGTATCAGATTGTTGTTTTATTATTTCGGCTTGATGTCCTTTATAAATAATAAATAAAAACTCAAAATTTTATTTATATATTTATTTTATTTTTCCCAATATTTCGGCCAAAATTTCTAGCCATCATCAGGGGGATATTTAAATAAATAAAAATAAAAGTTCAAAAAACTCCGACAATTAACCACTTCACTATTCAAGCTTTCCTTAAAATTAAGGAAAGCTTTAAAGCTTTCCTTAATTTTCAGCTTTTGATACATTTTTCGTGTAGAAAAGGTCTCAGATTCTGACACAATTTTTTCTATAAAAAAAATCTCAGATTCTGGGACATTTTTCTCAATCTTAAAAATTGTTCCCAAATCTGAAAATTTTTGTTCAATATCTTTTAATATCCCCATATTGGGGGCCACTTTCCCCCACGCGATTAATGTCATTGATTTATAATGGTTTTTGCACATAATTATTACAATTATATCAATAATATAACCATTTAATCATTATTAAAATTATTTTTTTTTATCCACGCCTACAAAAGGAGGCGGACTGAAAATTCTTTCATTTGTTGAACAAGAATACAAAAAAATCATTAAAAAAATTTAGTTTGTCAAAGGTTGGTTTAGCTTTTCAAGGGAAAACCTTTTTTCACCTGGACCGATTTTGCCCAGTTACGAACTTTGCCTACCTATGACCAAAGACAAATTCGTGCCAATCCTCAGGAGTAGGGTGGCCCAATATTCCTTTTGCTTCGCTACAGGTCAACGTACCTTAAAAAATTAAAGATTGTATCATAACTAATATTTTGCGCCAAATTGCAGCACCCTACGACGATTAGGATTGGATGCTAACTGATCATATATGTTTGCAACCTCCAAAGAAATCTTAAAAAAAAATGTTTGTAATCCTAAAAATTACTACATGGAATGGTATCGTTACAAGAGCACATAAGTCACATATTGCCATTTTGCCCCAGGTTGTCTGCAAAGAGCAATACTGACATTTTAGTTTCGATTAGGAAAAAAACAAAAAAAAATTGTTTTTTTTATATTATACTCAAATTAAAGATAAATATTTGTATTATCTTTCAAATGAACTTTATCGCAACTTAATGATCCGCATAGTTTTTGAGTTACAGCGGTTTTAGTGAAATGCAGGGTTTCGCTCTTTTTAATTTATATTTTTTTTTTATATATTAAGGACAATCTTAGGACAAAATGGCCGCATGTGAATTATGTGCTCTTGTTACGCTACTACTCCATAGGTTATTTTTAATATTGCAAAAAAAAAATTTTTAAGATTTTTTTGGAGGTTACAAAAACTTATGATCAGTTAGCATCCCCTTCCAATCGTTGTAGGGTGCTAAAATTTGGCGCAAATTGTTCGTTACGATGGCATCTATCATATTTTGAGGTACGTTCTATTGTGAGTTATACTTGGTATTTTTCCATATGTTGATGGGCCACACTACTCAGGAGTCTAGACTTTTAATTTTGGAATTCAGTATGTTTTAATTATACAGACGGACGGACGAACATTCAGAGAGAATGTGTTAGAATCAGGGTTGGAAACCGATACCCACCTACAATAACGGTATTTGGCTATTGTACCGCAACCAATAAATATATGGACATTTTCAAAAGCGATTATGAAGCTGATGAAATTTCTAGTATTTTAAATGTGTCACTTCGTGTTTCTACCGGGTTGTTTTCGAAATATAGGTCAATGCCGTTATAATACCGTTTCAAACGTTATTCTCGGTGGTTATCGGTTGCCAACCCTGGTTAGAATCGATCAAGGACCAATAATGTAAATATATTTTAAGGGCTCTCTGCCCGATATTTGTATATTTTAGAGTCCACATCTAATATAAATACTTAGACATAACATCAAAATTTATAAAACGTCAAAATTTATATAGCAATAATTACTTGGAAGTTCACCAAAATAGACACAAAGCGGTTTTTTTTTGTTCATTTTGCACAAAAAAAAAAATCAGGTGTAGGGTTACAAACGGAATGACAAAATAAAAAAAATTGTGTAATTTGTGAGATTTTGGATAATTGTTTGTGTAATTTCCAATTCCATTGGTGGCAACACTGTAAGAAAAAAAATTAATTCGACACAAATTTTTTTATAGGCCCAAAGTCGTTTTTAGAAAGGGTCGATTTGTATGTGGGAAGTGGACCTTTTTCAGTTTTTTACGATTTACGCCTATTTACTCAAATTTCATATTGGCATATTTGGTATCAGATTAAAGGTATTTAAATTTCCTATCTCGTAATGCCAAAAACGTTTATATTTTTCAAATTATTAACAAATATGTCCCAAAATTTTGGTATTTTTCTCAATATGACGAAAAGTTGTGCATGTTTGGACACGTTCTTTGCACACGAGGATAGATTTTCAAAATACCTTTCATTTGGTATGTAAGCTTAACAAACAAACAACTTTTGTTCGACGACTTTGTTTTTATGTAACATTTACCTGAACTATGTGAAGAAAACCTGGTTGGACCCTAGCGAACCAACCAGGCACTCGGGGATCAAAATTTTACCAAGGTTTTTTGTGCAACCCATTTTTTTGTTTTAAACATTCTAAAAATTCAGAATATTCACGGAAATATTTTTTACAGCTTCGATTTCGACGTATATAACACAAAAAATGATTTTTCGAAAATACGTAATTTCACCAATTTTTTGGTTTTTTTGAGGTTGGGACAATCTAATGACTATACGGGTGTCAATAAAAGGTGCTTCTAAGTGGAGAAAGGCGAAAATGTTAGATATTGTATCAATAAATATTGTTTAAGTCACAGAAGGAAGTTTCAACAAAATTTGTTTAACAAAGTTAACGATATTTTTGGTAGGATATTAAGGGTTAAAATGTTTAACCGATATTCAGTTAAATCGGTATATTACAGGAAAAAATCAGTATATTTCGCAAAAATTTAGTTTGTGTGTGATTTCTACACTAATTAAAGATCTAACAAAAGATAGATCCAATCGATCCATGTTTAGACTTAAGACCGATTTAAGACTTCGGACTTAAGACCGAATTCCGCTGGTGTAGGGCAGGCTGACTTTAAATTACTAACTAAATTGACTATAGTTTTCTTACTTGCTTTTGTAGTGTTTTAATTAAAAAAGTAATTAAAACAGTTTTGTTATTTGATTACACAGTGTAATTGAAAATTTTTGGGGCAATAATTTTGTCTGTGTCTTAATATAATTGTAACACTATTGAAATATTATTTTTCTCCCAAAATTGTTATTACCTCATTTAAGTAGTAAAACATTCTTGTCTTATTAATGTGCATTCGTAATTGTTAACAACTGTCTGTAAGTAGAAATAGAGAAATTGTACGTGTTTTAAAAACTGTTATCGTTCAACATTACCAACATTTTAACATAAAAATTTCATAAATATTTTTTTTTTTTCTATCATTTCCTTATATACTTTCATAATGAATCACCTATACATTTAAACACTCATACACTCATATACACCTTACACATACATAAACAAACATCTACAAATTCATGTTAAAACAAAAAAATAATGATTTTGAAAACTTCTAAAGAAGTTAACAATGATATTATGAACAATTCATCACCTTTACACCCAATGGAAGTAACTGAAAAAATACAAATGAAAAAGGAAACGGAAATGAAAACTTCTAAAGTATTTTTAAATACCCAAGAAGCAATAGATGGAGAACAAGATATGAAAGACTTAAATGAAAATGATTACAATGAAGAATCTTCTACAGCATTTGTAAAAAATGAAATGAAAGAATCGTCTACCGCATTTATAAATGATAATAATGAAGAATCATTATTTGACGAAACATATGCAGCAAAATATCTTTATACAATGTGCATTCTATTACAAAACTATGAAAATGACCAACAAGTCAAATTGGAAAAACAACATTTACAGGATTATGAAAATAATGATGAGGATGTGATAACCAAAAGACAAAAACGTGAAGAACAACAGGAAGGCAAGCAGCAACATGACCAAACTAATCACCATAATAAAACTAAACAAAAACCAATTATTTTACAAACCATGAATGCAAATACTCATTATGTGACAGAGGAGGAAGTCATTGTAAATGATATTCAAATAAATAATAAAACGTTGGTAATTAAACAAAACAACACCAGTAACTCTAGCGATAGTACTCGTAGTAGTAGTACTAGCAAGGATAATAACAACAAAACTCTATATAATACAGAGGATGATACAATTATAACAAATGATAAATTACCAGATTTAATAGAAACCATAAATTATATAAATGATAGCGATGGCAGCGATAAAGAGATAATAAAAAATTATGAAATTATCAATAATCTTGAAACTACAACAGAGATTATGGAAGTTGCTAAAGAAAATATTGCAACTAAAAAACAAAACTTTGATGATAACATAATTTTGCTAGATTCTATGCCACATACAACGGAAAATTCTAAAGAAAATATTGAAATTAAAAATCAAAACTTAGATGATAAAATTAATTTGAAAGATTCTATGCCACATACAACGGAAAATTCTAAAGAAAATATTGAAATTAAAAATCAAAACTTGGATGATAAAATAATATTGCAAGATTTTATGCCACAAACAACGGAAATTTCTAAAGAAAATATTGAAATTAAAAATCAAAACTTACATGATAAAATAAATTTTCAAGATTCTATGCCACATACAACAGAAAATTCTAAAGAATATCAAGTAACTGTCAACAATACTTTAGAAGATAAAGAAAATTCTCAAGTTTCCTACGAACACAATAAACACGAAGATATTCCTGATTATTATTCAGAAGGTGATGCTTTGGGACAACAATATTCTGAAGAATTAAACACATTTGAATATCAAGAAAATGCTGAAAATGAACAAGAAGATATTCCTCTTATATACGATGAAAACTTTTATGAAAGTGATTATTATGTAGAAGGTGGAGCTTTGAGACCACAACAAAAGCAATCTTCTGAAAACTTAGACTCTTTCGAATATCAAGAAAGTTCTGAAGAAATTATTATAAATTTACTAACCAACACTGAGAATCCTTTAAGTTATGAACATTTTCCCACGGAATTATCTCTTGAAACTAATAAAACCATTCAAACAGTATTATCTAGATTATCTGAAAATATATCTTCATCACCTTCATTAATATCTTCATCTTCTTCATCATCATCATCTTCATATTCATTATTGTTTTCCTTTTATTCAAATTATAATATACCTCCTGGTTATTTACGTTGGTTATGTAAACATTTCGATGTAAATAGAACACATGATCTAAAAGATGATATGAATATGTACAATGAAATTGATACAAATACAACCACAGGTATATTACTTAAGATATTTTTATATATATAGTAGGGTGGCAATTGGTTACTATAGCTTTTAAATTTAAAGAGATGTACCTTAGAGTGCCCAGAAAAAATATGTTTATTTTTTTTTAAGACCTTGCCCCTTAATTTGTTCCTTTTAATGAAAAAAAAATTGGATTTTTTTTATGAATTTCTTAAATAACACCTAGAGGTCGCGTTCGCATCATTTTTACAAAAATATACGAATTTAAGCAGGGGAAGGAATATCACACACATGTCACGCGCATCACATTTAGCAATGTGCACATGTGACACACGACCAAAGGTTCGAAAGAATTAATTCTTTAATTCAATTTTCTAATTCGAATTAAAAAAATAGAATTTGGCATTCCCTAAAATCATTCAACTTTCAAAATCACTGAATTAATTCTTTCAAGAATTCATTCCTTAAGAATGATCATTCTTAAGGAATGAACTATTTTTTTATCCAAATCAATCTACTACAAATTGAATGGTGAAATTTTCTTATCATTCAATTTAAAACAGTGAAGCGCAACACACATACACACATATTTATGCTTGTGTGGGAAGCAGCAGACGACAAAACAACAACCGATCGTTTACACACGATGATGCTTAAAATGCACACAATCAGAACATTTTTGAAAATACAAAGGGAATGAAATAAAAAAATCATCATTCAATTTGTAATAGATTTGAATGATGAAAAATGTTGATCATTCAATCGAATGATTGCTTGCAAGGAATTAATTCTCTTGGGAATTAATTCAATTTGATTTAAGCTTTGAGAATTAAGCCTTTGAATTAATTCATGTTGAATGCTAGTAGGGAATGATAATTCAAAACTTTTTAAAACAGAATTGAACTTTTTGGGAATTAATTCTCAATAGAATTAATTCGTTCGAAGCTCTGCACACGACACATGTGCTCATAGCATGTCACACGACACATGTGCCATAAGAGTGGAATTTTTTCTTCAACTTTTGATTTTTCCAGGTGTCTTGCCACATTTTTATTCTAGTGAACCAAAAAAATATGTGGTACAAATTTGAGGTCGATCGGATTAAATTAACCCGTGGCGCATGGCGGTCAAAGTTTTAGATTTTTAAAATTTTTTTAAACAAAAAATAAATAAAACTATATCTAGCAACACATCATACTTATTAATTTTGATGCAATGAACACGAATATCAAAGAATTTTCAAAATCGAACAACCGGTTTTTGAGATATTGCTATTTGAAATTTAAAAAAAAATTGCGAGTTTTTCCTACGTTCTAGAAATTTAAAAAAAAAAAAATCTCAAAATTTCAAAGAGCTTGACAAAATTATTCATTTAAAATTAAGTTGAGCCAATTTTCATCATTTTAACCCGTGGCGCCCTTCAATCAAAGATTTGCTTGCTACAAAATATAGCACGTTTTAAGAGCACCTTTACTTATTTTTTTTTGTATCTTTCCAGGAAAAAAGCACTTATTTAAAAATAAGGTACTTTTTTCGTAAAAAGTAGTATTTAAAAAAATGTAGTACTTTGTTTAGAAAAAATAGTACTTTTTTAGAAAAAATAGTACTTTCTTAGAAAAAATAGTACTTTTTTAAAAAAATAGTACTTTTCTTAGAAAAAAAGTACTTTTTTAGAAAGACAAGTACTTTTTAGAAAAAATAATACATTTTTAGAAAAAGTACCACTTTTTTAAGAAAAAAACTTACTTTTTTTTAGGAAAAAGCACTTATTTAGAAAAAATTTCACTTTTTACCTAAAAAGTAGTATTTAAAAAAATATATACAGGCGCCCCAGTAGGCTAGTTGGTAGCGTGCTAGCCTATGAGTCTGGGGGTCGTGGGTTCGATTCCCACCAGAGGCCTTGGTCTGTTTCGCTATAACGAGACGAAGGTCATTGTTACCAGTTCTCAGTTAGGTAAAATTAGTATATAATTTGTAATTATGTGGTAATTCTTAATAAAAAAAAAAAATATAGTACTTTTTTTTAGAAAAAATTGTACTTTTATTTTGATAAAATAGTACTTTTTTAAGAAAAAATAGTACTTGCTTAGAAAAAAATAGTACTTTTTTAGAAAAAATAGTTCTTTTTTGGTTAAATAGTAGTTTTTTAGAAAAGTACTATAGCACCTTTAAGAAAAAACGTACTTTTTCAGGAAAAAAATGGTACATTTTTTCATTTTTTTGAAAAAAAGTACTTTTTTTTTTTGGAAAAAAGTACTTTTTTTTGAATAAGTACTTTTTTTTGAAAAAAAGTACTTTTAAGAAAAAAATTTACTCTTACAACAAAAAGAAGTTTTTTTTTTTTTAAAAAAGAAGTTTTTTTGAAACAATTACTTTTAAAAAAAAGTTTTTTTTTAAAAAAGGACTACCTCTGTCCCGAAATATTCCTAACATTTCTATATTTTGCGAAAAAATTTTGTTTTTTTGGTTTATTCATATTAGGACACAACAATAATTTAGAAAATCTGAATTGCTTTGCAATTTTTTTAATTTAAGTGCAAAATGCATTCAATGCACTGCATCCAAATAAATTAGACAACGTGTTTTTGACGTTTCAAACGGGCAATGGCGTCCGTTATGGTCGAAGAGGTGAAAATAATTACAAAATGCGGCATATGAAGTACTTTTTATTAGAAAAAGTAAATTTTTAAAGAAAGAAAAGTACTTTTTTTCTTAAAAAGTAGTAAAAAATATACGTTTTTCTGAAAAATTCCTTTTTTAAAGTACTTTAAAAAGTTTTTTTTTCTAAAAAGTCCTTTTTTTTTAAAATACATTTTTCTCTTAAAAGTACTTAATTCCAAAGAAAGTACTTTTTTCTAAAAATAAGCTTTTTTTATAAAAATATTTTTTTTTTATAAAAAGTGCTTTTTTGTCTAAAAAGTAAATTTATTTTTATAAAGTACATTTTTCCAAAAAAGTACTTTCTATCTAAAAAGGTATATCACTTTACAAAAATACATTAAAAAAAAATAGTACTTTTTTAGTAAAAATAGTACTTTTTTAGAAAAAAAAAATAATTTTTTAGAAAAAGAGGCACTTTTTCGGTAAAATAGTACTTTTTTAGAAAAAGTACTATAGCACCTTAAAGAAAAAAACTTTTTTCACTCTTTTAGAAAAAATTATATTTTTTTCCTAAAAAGTAGGAATTTAAAAAAAATGCTGTACTTTTTTTAGAAAAAAATTTTGCACTTTTTTTAGAAAAAAGTATTTTTTTAGAAAAAGAGTTTTTTTCAACTTTGTCTTGTGTTATTTCAATTTAAACACTGATTAAAAAAATTTAAAGTTTATTTTGGAACATAAAATCGATAGAAAAGATTATTTCGGGATTGAGGTAAGCACTTTTTTCTAAAAAAGTAGTACAAAAATACCTTTTTTTAGAAAAAGTAATTTTTAAAAGAAAAGTACTTTTTTTCTAAAAAAAAAAAAGTAGTCAAAAATGTACTTTTTTCTAAAAAATCAATTTTTTCTAAAAGTATGTACTTGTTTGTTTAAAAAGTTTTTTTTTTTTCTAAAATGTACTTTTTTTTGTATAAAAAGTATTTTTTTCTAAAAAGTATTTTTTTCCGAAAAAGTGCTTTTTTATACCCTCCAACCACAGTATGGGGGTATACTCACTTTGTCATTCCGTGTGTAACGCATCGAAATATCGGTCTAGGACCCCATAAAGTATATATTTTATTGATCAGTGATCGATTCTAAGACATTCTAGCGATGTCCGTCCGTCCGTCCGTCCGTCTGTCCGTCTGTAGAGGACACGATGCAGTCAAAACTAAAAGAGCTAGACTTCCGTAGTTTGGCACGAATATGTCTTATATTCCTAGGCAGGTTAAGTTCGGAAATGGGCAAAATCGGACCAAGGGGAAAAAAGTTCCCCCTTGGAGAACTAAACCAACCCAAGAAAAACCGCATTTTTTGCAGAGTTTTTTGTACTTTTGGTAAGCAAATGCAACATTCTTATCTCAAAAGAAGTTTAAAATCGCAAGGGGAAGGTGCCCTCTAACGTCTACACCAACTCCCCCCCAAAAAACAAAGACGCCCCTGGATTTTTTTTTAAATGTTTTTTTTTACATTTTGGAGGGTATAAAATATTCGGCACAGCCAAATGTAACACTCTCACTTGTTTTTCTAAAAAATCCTTTTTTTTCTAAAAAGTACTTTTTTTTAAAGTACTTTTTTGTCTAAAAAGTAAATTTTTTTTATAAAGTACTTTTTTCCAAAAAAAAAGTACTTTCTTTAACAAAAGTACAAAAAAGACCCTGTAAGAAAAAGCATTTTCAAAGATTGGTTTAGTTTGGCTTCGCTTAGAGGAAAAAAGAATATGTCCTTCATATATAAGTGCCACCCTCTTGTTAAATTTTTAATGTCTTTTGTGTTGTCTTAATGAAATTTTATTTTGATATTCAATAATTTTTATTATTTAGACATTTGTTTCTCACTGAATACAAACGTCGATGCTAATGGAAATTTACACATTTGTGTAAATATTTTAATTGAAAAATGTTTAGTTGGCGGTTTGGATTTGAAAAAAATTTATGGTTTTTGTGTAAAATTAACTTTGTTACTGTTTAGATTTATAATATTTAAATTTTAATAAAATTTTCCATTTATAAATTTTTTACAGTTGCTATTTTAGCAGAATATAATGTGATTAAAATTAACACATCATTACATTATCCTGTAATCGATTCTATTTAAAATTTCAGAGTCGATGAATTTTGTTTAAAATTGTCACGAAAGCAATATTTTTTTGTTTTTTAATAATTTGAGATCCCAACACAATTATCCGTTCCTGAAAATCGACTTCACAACGCATTATATTATCCTGCATTCGACCCTACTAAAAATTTCAAAATCTATGATTTTTTATTTAAAATTATCTGAAAAGCAATCGTTTTTTAGAGTATTTTTTTGCAAATTTATTTTACATTGAAAATGTTGTTGTGATAACCATAAAATTTATTCCAGAAACTATAGCTATAGGAATCTTTTCCAAAAAAATATTTAAAATCCAAGTTTTTAAAAAACACAGTTATTTATTTTAAATAAAATTTTTTTAACATTTACAAATATATAAAATTTCAGTTAACCCTTAAAAATATGCTTTAAAAAATGTTAAAAGTTTTTCCTTTGAAATATGCTGTAAAATATATGTTGTTTTATTTATTTTTTTTAAGTTATGCATACAAATATGAATTTTAACCTTAAAAATATGCCATAAAAAATGGTAACTTTGTTATACCCTCCCTGAAATATGCTTTAAAAAACATTTTTATTTTATATATTGAATATGAACTAAAAAAAATATACATTTTTTTGTTTGTTTATAAATAACAAACAGAAACAGAAAACTCTTTCAATCACATATTTATTCAACCACAAAAATGTCACAATAAATTTTCTTTACGATAAATAAAACAAACCATGAAACCATATCGATAACTAATAATGCTACTACAAAAAAAAAAGATGCTATAAAAAAGTTTCCAAAAAAAATTGAAATCATCAAAAAAATCTTAAAAAAAGAAGGTATTCTAAGTGAAATACAGGAATTTGTTGGCTATTTGTGTAATCGTTTAGCTGGAATGTGTCTTAACTCAATTTATTGATAACTAGGGCAAGTTTTTACAGGTTTTTTAACATTTTTGAAAACCCTTAAAATATGCTACAAAAAATAAAAAATATATATAACATATTTATTATGCCGATTTAAGGCAAAAAATGGTTCATTAAATGAAACTATTTTAAAATCAAACCTACTGAAATGGGAACAAATGAGAATAATCACATTCCATCCCACTAATCCCACCTTTTTCTAAATAAGTTTTACGTTCTTAAAAAAATTAAAAACGTCTGCTGAAAACACGCTAACTCTTGAAAGACTTTACGGAGGCTCCTAAAGTTTGGCATATATGTTGGCCATTTACCTGGTCAGGTTGGTATCGCAATCCAGGGAAATCGGGCCAGAGATTTAAAAGTTATAAGCAAACGAGTGAATTTCGGCATGTTTTTTTGCGAATTTACGAGATAAAAAACACGCTAACTTCAAAGGAAGTTTCTGAAACTTGGCATATATATTTTTCATTCCTCTGGTCTAGTTCGTATTTAAATTCAGTCAAATCGGTCCAGATTGGTTTCACTTTAAATGCACGTGTTGAAAAATCCGAGCTTTAAAAAAACAAGCTTTAAAAAGATTGGTAAGCCACAAAATTACTTTACAAAGTATTCTTGTCACTCAAAAATATTTTTAAAATAAAAAAAAAAAATTTACACTCGAAAAAATTTTACACTCAAAAAATGTTAGTAAATTTTCTTGTTTTTACAAAAATGAAAAAAACAAAATTTTTTACTTAAAATAAAATATTTCTAATCAAAATTGTTAATTTTTTTCACGTTAACAAATTTACTATCCTTTAAAAATGGTATTGTGGAGGGATTTCATAGATTAGGCCAAGTCGAATTTAACTTTTCTACTTCTTAAATTTATATTGTAGACAGAAATCCATTTAAAAAACACTATTTTCCGTCATAAAATACTGTTGCTGTTCCATAAAAATAAAAATTTTTCGAAAGACACATTCAATATTTTTCCGTGATAAAATACTGTTGCTGTTCCGTGAAAATAAAAATTTTTCGAAAGACACATTCAATATTTTTGAACAACGTATTCGTACCTTTGCGAATCTTTGTGCAAAATATATGTTGAACGAAATTTATTTTGAGTTGTTAGTGCTTATTTCATTTTTTTTTGGTTGCATATCTTAAGGCTGCGTGTTAAATTCGAAAAATCCTTAAAAAATAACTTTCCTTCTCTATAACACTTACCTTCCCTCTAAACATTTATTAAATACCAAAAAAAAAAAATCTGAAGCATACTTTAAGGATGTGAATAAATTTTTTATTTGATATGAAAAGCCATCATCTATCCTATTATAACAAACAACACAGCCATAAAAAAGAATTCATAAAATACATAAAAAGACTGATATGAAAAGAATTATTTATATATAAAATAAACACCAACAAAAAAAACAGCAGTTAAAAAAAAAATAAATAGAAAATTCAATGTATCACTTGAACATAAAAGACAAACACTTAACTCTTTCGCGTGTTAAAAATAAAAAAAAACGCATAAAAAATCTAAAACTTTTGCCTTTATAAAAGTTTGTGGCATTAAAAAAAAAAACATTTAACTTCCGCTTATATTCTGCACACAAAAGTGTCAAACCCAAACATCCGTATATTGGAGAAGTGCAAAAAAAAACGAGAAAAATAACAAGTTGATGGTGAACAAATGTAAAATTAATGTATATTTTATTGCCAAAACGAGAAAAAAAGCAAAGCATACGTGTAGGCGTTTAATATGTGTATAGTTAAAAAAACACCCCATACTTGATGCTCAAGCTAAAAAAAATCCTTAAGTCAAAAGCTTAAGACTCTTCAAACAAACAAAAAACCCAACCCTAACACAACAAAAAAGAAATATAATACAAACATTAACAATAACAACAAAGTTTGGAAAGTGACACATAATGTAATGTAATTTTTTAATATTTTTTTTTTTTAACTAACGCATTTTTTTGGAATTTTTTTAAATTAAATGATTTTTTTATTTAATTCTGTTTATGACATATTTATATTTTTTTTTTTAAACTTCGTGTGAACTATAATTTTTAGGTATGAAATACTATTATTTCAATATTTTTTTAGTTTGAAATTTTATTTATTTTTTTAACAGACTTTTGTTTCTTAACACAGTGGATCCAACTGTGATAAAATGGCGATGCTAACATTTTTTAACCCAACAAAATTTTATGTTTCAAATAACCGGTTTCAAAACGCATCATATTATCCTGCTACTGATTCTACTTAACATTCCAGAATCGATGTTTTTTCTTTGAAATTGTTCCGAACGAATAGATTTTTAAAGCAAGAAGTTTTATTCTGTGGAAAATATTTTCAAGAATCTAATTTAATAGGAAAAACATTTTCTGGGAATATTTTGAGTAGGTTTATTCTAGTTCGAGTTCATTTTTCTTTTACTTATTAAAACTATGACTATTCTGACTGAATAATGTTCAAGAAAATTTTTTTTCTGTTTTAAATTTATTTATGTTGGTAATTTTTGCAAGACTTAGCCGATACTTGTTTCAAAATTTGTCAGATTCTATTGTCAAGACTATTTAGCAAATATAAAAACGCTATACTATAGCGATGACGGAAGAATACTACACTGACAGAATTATTGTTCATTATATCTATGAACAAATTTCATAAAACCAAATTCATAGAATCTATGAAACAATTCATTGACTGAATGAATATTCATTAGTATTCTGAAATATTTCATAGAATTTTATTCATAGATTTTATTAAATTCATAGAAAAAATTCATAGAATTAATGAATGTCATTCATAGAAGAAAATGCCATCAATATGCCATTTAATTTTTTAAATAATTAAAATAATGTTACAATAATTAAAACAGTTGAATAAATTTATTAAAAAATAAAAACAAAATAAAAAAAACATTAAAAAAAAATTTTTCATTGCTGCCCTGACCGGGGCTCGAACCCAAGACCTACCGGCTGAAGTGGTAATTGTCGACGCCTTAGCTATCAGCGCCACCAAAGAAGAAAAATCTCGCCAACTAACGCTTGGTTTTATAACGCTTCATTTTTGTAAATACACAAAATATTTGCTTTCTACAAATACACACACATCTTTTGGCAGAGCATTGTGACAGAGCAAAGCCACAAACTCAATATGTTAGCAAAATATTATTCAAAATAGATTTAAAGTGTTGTTACTTGTTTATACAATTTAGCTAAGTGGATAGAGACTAAGCTTCACGAACAAGAGGTTCTATGTTCGAATCTCGGTGGGGATAAGTTAAAAAAAATATAAATTTTTAAAAATAGAAAATTGTAAATAAATAAAATAATAAAAACAAGTAAGAAAATTATAGTCGGTCAAGACCGACCATAAAATACCCTACACCAGAGTTTCCCGGAAAATGGGTCCCAAGTTCAAACATGGACTGATTAGATCTATATTTTGTCAAATCTTTAATAAGTGTAAAAAGCACTCACTAATCAAATTTGAGTGGAATAGACTTCTTTTTGTGGACAATAAATCACTTCAACTGAATATCGGGCGAAATTTCCACATGGGACCTAAGTCCAAAAATGGTCCGGTGATAATCAGATTTGATAAGGTTATTAAAGTACGCGTTTAACATACACAAACAGAATTTTAATTAAATATTTTCTATTTTCATGAAATTTGAGAGATTTATGTGAAAATCGGGAAGGTGGTTTGTATGGGGGCTGCAATAAGAACTGGTTCGATTTCTTTAAAATTTGGAATGGTGATTTGTGTTGATAAAACATGATTACCTGCCAAATTTCGAATAGATACCTGTTAAAATGCGTCTATTAGAGTCATTTGAGCCAAAACTAAAGGGGACCTTTGTATGGGGGCTAGGTCTAAATATGGACCGATTTTTTCCAATTTCAATAGGCTTCGTCCAAAAGAGGCTTAAGTTTCAAATTTCAAGTCAATTGATTAAGAATTGCGACCTGTATCGTGTTTACACCGTTTACATGGACAGACGGACGGACTGACGGACAGACGGACGGACAGACGGACGGACGGACGGACATCGCTAAATCGACTCAAAAAGTGATTCTAAGCCGATCGGTATACTTAAAAGTGGGTCTAGGACCAATATTTCGGGTAGTTACAAACATCAGCACAAACTCATTATACCCTGTACCACAGTGTGGTGTAGGGTATAATAAAAATAAAATAAAAAAAAAATAAAATTGAAATAATAAAATAAATAAAAATAGAATTGAATAAATTTTTTTTTTCCATAGCCTATGAACTTTTTCATAGGTTTCTGGTTTCTATGAATTTGTTTCATAGATTCTATGAAGGACATCATTGGCTCACTTCTAATGATTTTTTTCATAGAATCAATGTACGTTTTCATAGCCGTAATGAACAAAATTCTTTCAGTGTACAAGTAGATTATGGAATTTAAGTGAAAAATCGCTAATGTTCAAACAAATATATTAATACATATTTAGTTCTACCCTAATTAAGAATTAGAAAAAGAAAGTTGCTTGTTTTGTTAGTCGTTTGACATGTGTGGTATCAGATTAAATGTATTAAAAATACCTATCTCGTGGTGCTAACAACGGGCCAAAGAAGTTAATATTTTTCGACTTATTAACAAAAGTGTCCTAAAATTTTGGTATTTTACTCAATATGACGAAAAGTTGTGCATGTTTGGACACGTTCTTAGCACACGTAGATAGGTTTTCCAAAGACCTATCATTTGATATGTAACATGACTAGGGTTCTTTGCATAATTTAGGAGATAATCGAAAAAAACTGAAAAATGGCCTAATATTCCCCCCACCTTTATACCCCCTAAATATGAATTTGAGCTGCTAAAAAAGATATGTGTCCCTTTATTTTTCCTGCTCTACAAAATAAAACCAATTTCATAAAGATCGGTGGGTGACAACAGGGAGACTTCCCTTGTAAGAGAATGTACAATTTGCTATTTATAATTCTCAATGAGGGTTGTCATTTAAATTGCCTATGCTACTTGTAGTAAAGGGTTTTTACATTTGATAAATAGTCTTGACAACGGAATCTGACAAATTCTGAAACAAATAAATTAAAAACAGAAAAACAGTTTTCTTCGAAATTATTCTATGAGAATATCATAGTTTTATTAAAAAAAAAAAAGAAAAACGACCTCGAGCTAGAACAAATTTACTCAATAAATAAAACTTTTAATGTCCAATAAAACAATGCAATTCCAGATCATGTGCGAAATAATGTAAGAGAAAACAAGTGAGAGTGTTAAATTCGGCTGTGCCGAATCTTTTATGTAAAAAAAATTTTAAAAATGTAAAAAAAATTTAAAAAAAAATTTCAGGGGCGTTTTTTTTGGAGGGGGGGGGGGGGGTTGATGGGGTCAGTTGGGGACGTTGAGAGCACCTACTAATCGCGACAAATATACCAAATGCTTCATTTATTTAACAAAAGTGCAAAAAAACATGTAAAAAGTGTATTTTTTCAGAGGTTGGTTCAGTTCTTCAAGGGGGAACTTTTTTCCCCCTTGTCCGATTTTTCCCATTTCCGAACTTAACCTACCTAGGACCATAAGACATATTCGTGTCAAATTTCAGGAGGATAGCTCTTTTATTTTGGACTGCATCGTGCCATCTATAGACAGACGGACGGACGGGCATTCACAGAATGTCTTAGAATCGATCATGGATCAATAATATATGGGGCATTCCATATCAAATCGGACACATTTTGAAATTTTTTTTTTTTAGATTTTCCCAATTTGTTTACAGTTTTTAGTACCCTTCGAAAACTCCTTCGTGGTAAATTTTCAGATTTTTTTGATGACCCGTTCAAAAGATATCGAATTTTTAAAAACTGATAGTTTGTTCCTTTACTCAAACTTCTTTTACTCATAACTTCTTCAATAATGGTCCAAATTTCAAATTTATTTTTTTCAAAAATCCAAAAAAATCTTAAAAGCGCTCTAGTATGCGATTTTTAAGTTTTAAAATTTAAATCTCATTTTTGAAAATGTTTGTACTCTTCGATTTTTTTGAAATTTTTTTGTGTAAAACTTCTATCGGTTCTACAAATTTTTGCCCAGGAGGATCGTGGGATAACGATTATTACTATCTTTTAAAATTTTTTCAAAAAATTTTATTGTAATTTTCCAATCATAAATTCATTTGTACTGCTATAATGGTGCGTCATAGTAGGGTCCTTTATAAGACCGACCCACATTAATTTTTTCGTCTTACCATTTTTTTTGGAACAAACTAATACCCTATCTCCAATTTCTAAGGGGGCTCCCACACAAAACGACATTTTTAAAATTTGCTCCAACCGCTCTAACTGCCCTAATAGTGCCCTTAGAGGAACAAAATGTATGACCGACCCACAATATTTTTTTTTTAGTCCAAATATTTTCTCTGAACACACCTACCCTCTATATCTAATTTTTTGCATGTTTTTTTAAATTTTGGCTATAAAATCGCTAATTTTTATTATGCAGCCCTAATTTTTTGTGGAGATGTGTATGTTGATAAAATAATCCAGAACCAATCAAAAAACTTATTTTGGATTTTTTGTTAGTTAGGGCCTTTTGCATTTTAGGGAACGAAATACACAATTTTTTTGTTTACAAAAAAGTTCTACATGAGAAATATTGCAATAAATGTTTTAGTTTTTCTACTACAAAAACATAAATAAAAGTTAATGCATTTTCTATATCTATAAAAAAATACGGGCATTTAGGGATTTATTTTGGATATGTTATTTATTTAAAAAATGTATACAAAACATATTTTGTTTACAAAAATATTTAAAATGACAATATTTTAAAGTGTTGTGATATAAAACCTACAAGATAAATGAAAAAAAAAAGGACAAAAGTAGGCTTTAGTTTTTACAAGAACAAAAGTATGCTATGAAATATTTTTGTTAAAAATATACAAATTTTGCTTTAATAATACTGTGCAACAAGAAAATAAGCCTCAATGGCTTTAAATCACTAAAGGGTTGTGCAAAATCGGTTCGGATTTATTTTTTATGGCCCACTGAAGTTTTTAATTTTATATCAAAGGCCCTTGGAAAACGTCCAAAAACTTTAATAATAACACATCTGAGCTTCTAAACATGGTTTAATGTTTTTCAGCGAAATTGTAAGGCGGTTCTTTTCTTAAAACATATTAACCCTCTAACTGCTATTTTAAGGGGTCATTTTAGTACTTTTTCAAAAATTAAACATAAAAGTCTAATAAAACGTCCATTTAAAAGGTAAAATGCTCTACAAATATTTTTCTCATAAAATTTTACTAGGGGTTGTCAAAGGTTGAAAGTTTGTGCGACATGTGCAAAATGCTTAAAGCTTGGCAAAAAACGGTGTAAATATACTTCTAAATCAAAAATCATGTTCTGATGTGTTTTATAAAATTTTATGGTGGTTACTTTCTTTGACCAAATTAGTCCTCTATTTCCCGTTTTAAGGGATAATTTTTTTCCTTGTTTAAAAGATATACAAAAAAGTCTATAAAAAAGGCAGTTAGAGCGTTAAAATGTTCTACAAATATTTCGTGCATAAAATTTTAATAGGAGTCGTCAGTTTGTTTGGAACTTTCCGATTTTCAGGCCAAAAAAAGTATCAAATACATTTACCAACAGGTCCAATATTTTTTTGTAGTAATATTGACCCTAAAAGGCAACTATTCTGACCACGGCGATTTTTAAATTCGATAAAAAGGAAAATTTTCTTTACTCCACGGTATAGTAGTGGCCCTAGATATTGTACGCCCCTTAGGGTATGCTTTATAAATATTATAAAAAGAAACTTAAAGAAAAACTGGTAGAGTCAAAGATGTTTAAAACCTTAAAGTGATTATGATTGAATAAATTCACATTTTTATGGCAAATCCCATTAATCGTATAATTTTCATAAAATTCTTTTATTTAAAAAAAATATATATGGGGCATTCCATGTCAAATCGGACACTTTGTACTTTTTTTTTAAATTTTCCCAATTTGTTAACAGTTTTTAGTACCCTTCGAAAACTCCTTCGTGGTAAATTTTCAGATTTTTTTGATGACCCGTTCTAAAGATATCGAATTTTTAAAAATTGGTAGTTTGCTCCTTTACTCAAACTTCTTTTAATCATAACTTCTTCAATAATTTCAAATTGTTTTTTTCAAAATTTTTGTTTTTTTACGTACTTTTTAAAAAAAATCCCAAAAAATTCTTAAATGCGCTCTAGTATGCGATTTTTAAGTTTTAAAATTTAAATCTCATTTTTGAAAATGTTTGTAATTTTTTTGTGTAAAACTTCTATCGATTCTACAAATGTTTTGCCCAAGGAGATTGTGGATAACGATTATTAATGTTTTTTTAAAGTTTTTTAAAAAAAAAATTATTGTAATTTTACAATCTTAAAATCATTTCTACTGCTCTAATGGTGCGTCATAGAGGGATCCTTTATAAGACCGACCCCCACAAATTTTTACGTCTTAGCATTTCTTTGGAACAAACTAACACCCTATCTCCAATTTCTAAAGGGGCTCCCACACAAAACGAAATTTTTTAAAATTTGCTCCAACTGCCCTAATAGTGCCCTTAGAAAAAAAAATGTATGACGGACCCACAATATTTTTTAGTCCAAACATTTTCTCTGAACATACATACGCTCTATCTCTATTTGTAATGGCGGTCCCTATACAATTTTTTTTATTTTTTGTAATTTTGTTTTATTTAATCAGCTTCTACCGGTCCAATGGGGTCGGTCATACATTGTGGGTCGGTCATACATTTTGTTGCTCTAAGGGCAGTTAGAGCGGTTGGAGCAAATTTTAAAAATGTCATTTTGTGTGGGATCCCCCTTAGAAATTGTAGATAGAAATGTTAAGACGTAAAAATTAGTGGGGGTCGGTCTTATAAAGGACCCCTCTATGACGCACCATTGAAGCAGTAGAAATGATTTTAAAATTACAATAAATTTTTTTTAACAAATTTTAAAAAATAGTCACAATAGTTATCCCACGATCCTCCTGGGCAAAAAATTTGTAGAATCGATAGAAGTTTTACACAAAAAAAATTTCAAAAAAATCGAAGAGTGCAAACATTTTCAAAAATGAGATTTAAATTTTAAAACTTAAAAATCGCATACTAGAGCGCTTTTAAGAATTTTTTGGAATTTTTTTTTAAAAGTACTTAAAAAAACAACAATTTAAAACAAAAAAAATTTTAAATTTGGACCATTATTGAAGAAGTTTGAGTAAAGGAACAAACTACCAATTTTTAAAAATTCGATATCTTTTGAACGGGTCATCAAAAAAATCTGAAAATTCATCACGAAGGAGTTTCGAAGGGTACTAAAAACTGTTAACAAATTGGGAAAATCTAAAAAAAAAAAAATTTCAAAGTGTCCAATTTGACATGGAATGCCACATGTATATAAAGTTTTTCTTTTTTTAAATTTATCTTTCTCCCCATAGCTTTATATTCTTAATTTTATTTAATTTATATTTTTCCCCCGCAAAAAATGTTTTTAAATTTTTGTTCATAGTAACCATACTAGAGGATACTTTAATACAATTAAATTTTGTTTTACAACCAGCACGCACCGAAAAAAAATTATACCAACCAACCAGCTACCAATATTAAACCAAAATTCACATAGTATAGAAAAAAATTACAAGCCATAAAAATTCATTTTATATGTATACGAAATGAATTTAAACAACACTAAAGAAACCAACAACACAAAAAAAACTCAAGCTTAATTTAACTATTTCCTTCCGTTTCCGTTTATAGTATTTTTACAAAATTGTAAAAAAAAAGACATGTAGGGGAAAATCATGATGAAAAAATTTAATTTAAAAATAAAAAAGTTACAATTTTTTAACCATATTAAAAAATGAAAAAAAAAAAATAACAATAATACAATTACATTAAAATGTAAAACATATGTTGACCGCAATAAGTAATTGAGTTTTGTGTTTAAAAATTTTTTTTATTATAAAAATTTGTATTTAAAAAATTTAATTCAATTGAAAATTATAGGCGAGTTATAAAGTTAAAATAATATTTTTGTAAAAGAATATGTTAACAGTTTTTTTTAAACAAGATAAAAAACCATAGCACGCATTCAGGCGTTATTTCAAAAATTGTTAATCGAATCAATTTTATTACATTTTTAGGTCTATTTGTCATGGTATCTATTAAAGCTATGTTTACATCATACCACTGAGTCGTAAGATTTTTATGAAAAAGCGAGATTTTTGATAGCATAATTTTAGGCATGTAGTAAATATATAATTGTTATTAAAAAGCGACAAAAAACTCTTGATATTGCTAAATTTATAACAAATATAATAATTTATTAATATTAAGTTGATTTTTTGAACAAAAATCACAAATGTCATTATTTTGCTGAGATTTAATTTTAGGATCGTATATTTAAAAATGCCTTAAATTATACTACAGCAAAATCTTACTTTTTTTTTATAAAAATCGTTGAAAATAAAACGACTCACAGGGGAAGTCTCCCTGGTGTCACCCTCCGATCTTCATGAAATTTGGATATGTTGTTAAGAACGAAAATTAATTCGACACGTATTTTTTTTTAGCGGCCCAAACTCATTTTTTGGGGGGATCGATTTTTATGGGGGGAAATTGACCTTTTTCAGTTTTTTAAGATTTACGCCTTTTTACTCAAAATTAATATAGGCAAATTTGATATCAGATTAAAGGTATTTAAAATACCTTTTTCGTGATGCTAACAACGTGCCAAAAAAGTAAATATTTTTCGACTTAATAACAAAAATGTCCTAAAATTTTGAAATTTTACTCAATATGCCGAAAATATGTGCATGTTTGGACACGTTCTTAGCACACAAAGATAGGTTTTCTAAAGACCTTTAATTTGATATGTAACATGACTAGGTTTCTTTGTAAAGGATAGGAGATAAACACAAAAAAACTGAAAAATTACCGTTTTTCACCCCCCCTTATTTTCACCCACTAAATATAAATGTGGGCCGCTAAAAAAAATTACATATCCCATTATTTTTTCTGCTCTATAAAATAAAACCAATTCCATTAAGATCGGTGGGTGACACCAGGGAGACCTTCCTTGTGGGTTATATGATTTTTATAAAAAAAGCAAGCATTTTTATAGCATAATTTTAGGCATGTAGTTGTTATTAAAAAGTGACAAAAAGCTCTTCATATTGCTAAATTTATAAACAAATATAATAATTTTTTAATATGAAGTCGATTTATTAAAAAAAAATCATAAATGTCATTTAAAAATGCCTTAACATATGCTACAGCAAAATCTTACTTTTTTATAAAAATCGTTGAATATTAAACTACTCAATGGCATAATGTGAAACAAAGACATTTATATTTTTTTTTTTTAATAAATCGACTTAAGATTAAATAAATTGTTATATTTGTTTATAAATTTAGCAATATGTAGAGTTTTTTTGTCGCTTTTAAGTAAAAATCATATATTTACTGCATGCCTAAAATTATGCTATAAAAAATCTTGTTTTTTAATTTTTAATCATACGACTCACAAGGGAAGTCTCCCTAGTGTCACCCGCGGATCTTTATGGAATTGGTTTTATTTTGTAGAGCACAAAAAATAAAGGGACACGTATTTTTTTTAGCGGCCCAAATTCATATTTAGGGGGTAAAAAGGAGGGGGGAAGACAAGGCCATTTTTCAGTTTTTTTCGTTTATCTCCTAAATTATGCAAAGAAACCTAGTCATGTTGCATACCAAATGAAAGGTCTTTGGAAAACCTATCTGCGTGTGCTAAGAACGTGTCCAAACATGCACAACTTTTTGTCATATTGAGTAAAATACCAAAATTTTAGGACATTTTTGTTAATAAGTCGAAAAATATTAACTTCTTCGGCCCGTTGTTAGCACCACGAGATAGGTATTTTTAATACCTTTAATCTGATACCACACATGCCTATAATAATTTTGTTTAAATAGGCGTAAATTGTAAAAAACTGAAAAAGGTCAATTTCCCCCCATACAAATCGACAACCCCTAAAAATGAGTTTGGGCCGCTAAAAAAAAATACGTGTCGAATTAATTTTCGTTCTTAACAACATATCCAAATTTCATGAAGATCGGAGGGTGACACCAGGGAGACTTCCCTTGTCAGTGGTATGGCGTAAACACAGATTTAAGCTATGTTTACACCCTACCACTGAGTCGTACATATGATTTTTATGAAAAAGCAAGGTTTTATAGCATAATTTTAGGCATGTAGTAAATATATGTTCGTTATTAAAAAGCGACAAAAAACTCTACATTTTGCTAAATTTATAAACAAATATAACAATTTATTTAATCTTAAGTTTATTAATTTAGCAATATGTAGAGTTTTTTTGTCACTTTTAAATAAAAATCATATATTATCTACATGCCTAAAATTATGCTATACAAAATCTTGTTTTTTAATAAAAATCATACGACTCAGTAGTATGGTGTAAAGACAGCTTTAAGCTATGTTTACACCATACCACTGAGTCGTATGATTTTTATGAAAAACCAATGTTTTTTTAAAGCATAACTTTAGGCAGGTGATAAATTTTTTAGATTTTTATTAAAAAGCGACTAAGACTCTACATTTTGCTAAATTTATAATCAAATATAACAATTTATTTAATCTTAAGTTTATAAATTTAGCAATATGTAAAGATTTTTGTCGCTTTTAAATAACAATTCTATATATATTGCATGCCTAAAATTATGCTATAAAAAAACATTGCTTTTTCATAAAAATCATACGACTCAGTAGTATGGTGTAAATATAGCTTTAATAACATTTCTAAAAATTACAAAAATCATACATAATGTAATTTGTTTTTCTTTGAGCCTAAAAGTGTGCACTTGTTTTTTTACACAAAATATCAAAATACGTTTGACTCGTCACAATTTGCCTTAAATAGTTGAAAGCCAATGGTCATGATACCACTGCCAATGAGGCAAAAACTTTTCGATGTTTTTTTTTAAAGGATTGCATAATTTTAGGCTCAAAAATATTATAATTTTTTCCATTTTTTTTTCAATCCAAAGATAATTGTTTTTATTTTCTCAAAATTTCGAAAATCATACGTAATATTTTTTTTTAGCCTAAAGTATCAAAATCAATGTTCATTGATTGTTAAACGGTTAAAATAAAGTATTAATAAGACATAATTAGACCAAACAAAAATAAACATTTATTAATTAAATTTGAGCCCTAAAAGTATGCAACAATAAATTTGAAATATAAGTCAGAAAGCTGATATATAAATATATTTGATTTCTTACTTATGTTACGAATGTGTTGTTGCATACTTTTAGGGCTCAAATTTAATTAATAAATGCATATTTTTGGTTGCCTCAGTCATAATAATTGTTAAAGTAAAATATATAATTTTTGATATGCCTAAATATTTGCATTAAAAAATACTTAGATTTCTTTACAAATAATTTCAAAAATATTACGAAACATATTATCGTGATAATTGGCCTTAACCACACACAATGAAACATAATTATGCCAGTAATTTAGTCAATTTTCTTTTACTACTTTGTAGATCTGTCTACATTTGACATTTGATTGAACATTTAACACGTTTGTGTAGTTGTGTGAAAATCAATTAGTGTTAAAAAAAAAAAAAATGTGGATAAAAATCAATCAAATTTTTTTTTCCAGTAATAGAAATTTCTATCATCTTTATTTATCTTGTGCATATTGAGTTGTCATAGTTAATTGATGTAGATACTACAGAATTTTTGATATAGCATACTTTTAGGTGTTTGTTTATTAAATAACACTATGAACTATGGGGGAAGAAGTAAAGAATTTTGGTTAAAAGCTATTTTTTTTTTTAAACAAAAACTAAATATATTTTTTCCTGCAAAATAAAACCAATTTCACAAAGATCAGAGGGTGACAATAGGGAGACAATGCATATATTTAGGAGGAGACAAAAAATCGTTTTACTTTAAAAATGTTTAAACTTTTTCCATATTTTTGCTATCAGAAGAAAATTGTTTTCTTGTATCACAGAGTAGAATGAATTTCGACATTTTTAGAAATATTTCTGAAAATGCCGAAAGCCATATGTAATATATATTTCTCTATCAATCCTAAAAGTATGCACTCTTTTTGTACACAAAATTGGCCTATACAGTAATATGGTGTAAAAATAGCTTTAAGCTGTGTTTACACCATACTACTGACAAGGGAAGTCTCCTTGGTGTCACCCTCCAATCTTCATGAAATTTGGATATGTTGTTAAGAACGAAAATTAATTTGACACGTATTTTTTTTTAGCAGCCCAAACTCATTTTTAGGGGAGGTCGATTTGTATGGGAGGAAATTGACCTCTTTCAGTTTTTTACGCTTTACGCCAATTTAAACAAAATTAATATAGGCATGTGTGGTATCAGATTAAATGTATTAAAAATACCTATCTCGTGGTGCTAACAACGGGCCAAAGGAGTTAATATTTTTCGACTTATTAACAAAAATGTCCTAAAATTTTGGTATTTCACTCAATATGACGAAAAGTTGTGCACGTTTGGACACGTTCTTAGCACACTTAGATAGGTTTTCCAAAGACCTTTAATTCGGTATGTAACATGACTAGGTTTCTTTGCATAATATAGGAGATAAATGAAAAAAACTGAAAAATGGTCTTCCCCCTCCTTTTTCCCCCCTAAATATGAATTTGGGCCGCTAAAAAAAATACGTGTCCCTTTATTTTTTCTAATCTACAAAATAAAACCAATCCCATAAAGATCCGCGGGTGACACTGCGGAGACTTCCCTTGTCAGTGGTATGGTGTAAACAAAGCTTAAGCAGCACAAAAATTTTCTAAATCAATTTTATAAAAAAAATTTTAATTGTTAGACAGGTTTCAAGCAATAATTTAGCTATTACAGATTGAAAAAATATCAATTAGTCGACGAGTTATAGCCAAAAAACCATGTAAACAATATGCTGAAAATCGGCATTTGACTGCAAAGTTCGAAGGTCGATTAAAAAAAAATTCGAACTAACATAAACAAACGCCGCAATAAGGGTCTTCTAATTTAGCCTCTATTTTAACCCCTCACTCTCAGAATCGACCTAACTTTTGCTAACCTGAATTTGTTCCACAGTGTAATTTTAGGCATTTTGTAAATATACTATCCAAAAATTAAATCCCAGCAAAACAATGACATTTATATTTTTTTTTAATAAATCGACTTAAGATTAAACAAGTAGAAAATTTAAATTCGACTTGGCCGAATCTATGAATACCCTCCACAATGCCATTTTTAAGAGATAGCTAATTTTCTAACGTGCAAAAAATAACATTTTTGGTTAGAAATATTTTATTTTGTGTAAAAAAACTTTTTTTTAGTAATTTTTGAAAAAAAAAAAATTAATTAACATTTTTTTTTTTTGAGAGTAAAATTTATTTTGAGTGTATTTTTTTTTGTTTTAGTGTAAAAATATTTTTGAGTGACAAAAATACCTTGTAAAATATTTTTGTGACTTACTAATCTTTTTAAACATGTTTAACGGGTTTTCAACACGTGAATTTAAGGTGAAACTAATCTGAAATTCACGGCTTTGCTAATAACTTTTGAACCACTGGACCGATGTGGCTGAAATTCAACACGAACTAGGCCAGGGGAATGACAAATATATGTGCCAAGCTTCAGCGTCCTCAGCGTCTTTCGAAAGTTAGCGTGTTTTTTATCTCGTAAATTCACGAAAACACATGCCGAAATTTAGTCATTTGCTCATAACTTTTGAACCACTTAACCGATTTCGCTGGATTGCAATATCAACTTGACCAGGTAAATGCCCAACATATATGCCAAACTTCAGGAGCCTCCGTAAAGTCTTTCAAAAGTTAGCGTGTTTTCAACAGACAGACGGACCAATATTTCGAGGTGTTACCAACGGAATGACAAACTTATATATACCCTCTATCACTTGAGTGGAGGGTATAATAAATTATTACATTTGTTTATAAATTAAGCAATATATTTAGTTTTTTGTCGCTTTTAAATAACACTTATATATTGACTACATGCCTAAAATTATGCTATAAAAATCTATCTTTTTCATAAAAATCATACGACTCAGTGGTATGGTGTAAACATAGCTTTAAAAATATTTTCATATCCCATAGTACAATATACCATCACATCCATTCAACAGTTTTTACCCATATAAAACTGTATATCGATCATTTACTTTCATTTTTATTCTGTCATACATCATATGAATGCTATAAAATTGTTTTATATGTATTAAAAGTCTCCAACTGGTTTTCTATCAACCCCAAATTTGATGTTAATGATGACATTCATATGTGTGTGTTGTTACTACATACATATGTATGTGTAGCATATTTATTTTTGCATATACTTGTGTATAAACATGCAGAGCTAAAAATATGTTTGCATATCTAGATGATGATGTTGATTGATTGTTAAGTTAAAATCAAATAAAATATTTATAGCCTACTTTTAGGAAAGTGTTGATATAATTATAATTTTTGAAATACTATGTTATAATAGAAATCCTAGAATTTACCAAGCAAATGTCAATGAAAATATTTTATTTCAAAATAACAATCCGAAATTCATTGAATTCTATAATTAGTTTTTGTGGTATAGTAGGTTAAAATTGGCTGCTCACATTTTATGTCAGCACACATAAATGATAAAATGCAATACAATTTGTTGTATTTGAGTATTGTTATATGTGTAAAAAGAGCACATGTACACAAACAATAAGGGCCAATTTTCAAGGTAACATGGAGTCAGAAAATTTTTGGTGGTTTGTGTAATAAAGTATTGCATACTTTTGGGATCAACGGAAAAATGTACAAAACATGATATTTTTGACATTTCTAAAAATGGCAATAATCATTCGACTCAGTGGTATAAGGGAACAAATATCTTTTGATTGCAAAAAAAAAAAAAAATCAAAAGAGACCTAAGCTATTTTAAATAAAAGCTATGTTTTTTGTTTTGCCTAAATATATGCAATAAAAAAATATATATATTTTTTTTTAATTATTTTAAAAATAATACGAAAAAATGGTGACACTTGGCCTTAAAGCTATGTTTACATTATAGCGCTGACATGTATTATTTTTATGACAAGCAAGATTTTTTATAGCATAATTTAAGGCAAGTAATAAATATATCATTTTTATTTAAAAGCGACAAAAAAACTACATATTGCTAAATTTATAAATAAATAAAACAATTTTATTTAAGTTGTTATTATTCGACCTTTCCAATTTTAAATAAATAAAAATTCTTCAAGCTCGAGGCCAGTTTTTTCTTGTAAATAAATATTATTTTATTCCATTCCAATATTTCTATTCTCTTTGAGAATCATCATCAGGGGATGTATTGAATTTTTTTACACGTTAAAATTATTATTACTTTATTCCATTCCAATATTTATATTCTCTTTAAGAATCATCATCAGGAATTTTAGTGAATTTGTATACACGCAAAAACTTAAAAATATGTAGTGAACGCATTGACATCTAAAATTACACGCATTGACATCTAAAATTGCACGCATTGACATCTAAAATTGCAATTTTAGATGTCAATGCGTTCACAGCATACTTTTAAGTTTTTGTGTGTATAAAAATTCACTAAATCCCCTGATGATTATTCACAAAGAAAATCGAAATATTGGAATGGAATAAAATATTATTTATTACAAGAAAAAACTAGCCTCGAGCTCAAAGAGTTTTTATTTATATAAAACAATTTATTTAATCTAAAGTCGATTTTTTAAAAATAAAATCACAGATGTCATTGTCTAGTTGGGATTTAATTTTCGGATCATATGTATGGAATGCCCATGTCAAATCGGACACTTTGAAAATTTTTTTTTAGATTTTCCCAATTTGTTTACAGTTTTTAGTACCCTTCGAAAACACCTTCGTGGTAAATTTTCAGATTTTTTGATGACCCGTTCAAAAGATATCGAATTTTTAAAAATTGGTAGTTTGTTCCTTTACTCAAACTTCTTTTACTCATAACTTCTTCAATAATGGTCCAAATTTAAAATTTTGCTTTTCAAAATTTTTGCTTTTTTACGTACTTTTAAAAAAAAAGTCACAAAAAATTCTTAAAAGCGCTCTAGTATGCGATTTTTAAGTTTTAAAATTTAAATCTTATTTTTGAAAATGTTTGTACTCTTGGATTTTTTCTACAATTTTTTTGCTCAGGAGGATCGTGGGTAAACGATTATTACTATTTTTTTAAAATTTTTTGAAAAAAAAATATTGTTATTTTCCAATCTTAAAATCATTTCTACTTCTTTAATGGTGCCTCATAGAGGGGTCATTTATAAACAAATTTATAAAAAATAAAAAAAAAATTGTATGGGGACCGCCTTAACAATTAGAGATAGAGGGTAGGTGTGTTCAGAGAAAATGTTTGGACTAAAAAAATATTGTGGTCATACATTTTGTGTTGTTCTGAGGGCACTATTAGGGCAGTTAGAGCGATTGGAGCAAATTTAAAAAAATGTCGTTTTGTGTGGGAGCCCCCTTAGAAATTGGAGATAGGGTATTAGTTTTTTCCAAAGAAATGTTACGACGTAAAAATGAAAGGGGGTATTATAAATTATCCCTCTATGACGCACCATTGAAGCAGTAGAAATGATTTTAAGATTGGAAAATTACAATAAATTTTTTTCAAAAATTTTAAAAAATAGTAATAATCGTTATCCCACGATCCTCCTGGTCAAAAAATTTGTAGAATCGATAGAAGTTTTACACAAAAAAATTTCAAAAAAATCGAAGAGTACAAACATTTTCAAAAATGAGATTTAAATTTTAAAACTTTCGAATTTTTGGGTTTTTTTTTTTTTAAAGTACGTAAAAAAACAAAAATTTTGAAAAAAAAAATTAAATTTGGACCATTATTGAAGAAGTTATGAGTAAAATAAGAACAAACTACCAATTTTTAAAAATTCGATATCTTTTGAACGGGTCATCAAAAAAATCTGTAAATTTACCACGAAGGAGTTTTCGAAGGGTACTAAAAACTGTAAACAAATTGGGAAAATCTAAAAAAAAAAAATTTTCAAAGTGTCCGATTTGACATGGAATGCCCCTTATACAAAATGCCTAAAATTATGCTGCAGCAAAATCTTACTTTTTTTATAAAAATCTTCGAAAATAAAATGACTCAGTGGTAGGGTGTAAACACAGTGTAAACACAGCTTAAATAACAAGTTTTTTTATAATGCATATATTTATGCCCAGCAAAATTCATATATTTTATAAATCTTACAACTGTTTCCATTTTTCTACAATCAATAGATAATTGTTTTCTTATACCACAAACATAAATGATTTTCAACATTTTTAGAAACATTTTAAAAAAATGTCGAAAATGATACGTTATATCAACTTTTGCTTTGAGCCTAAAAGTATGCCCTCCATTTTTACACAAAATATCGAAAGTTGTTTGATTCAGGTCTTTAACATTTTTTTTTTTCATTAAACAACTTAAATAATCTATTAAATTTTATATGTATGACTCAGAAATATGTATTGTAAACATATTTTCATAATTTACCATAATTCTCTGTAATAAAATATATATGCATATTAAAAGTTTATTGCCCACTTTAAGGTGTTTTAAAGGATTAAAATTTTTGGCATATGCCATAAAGCATGTAAATTACAAACATTAAAAAAAATATAAAAAAAAATAAATACTACAGAAGCATATTGCTGCACTGTATCTTTCATCATACATGATATAAAAACCATTAAACAAAATTTTAAAACCACAGATACAAACATATTTACTAAAAAGGGTGTCACTTATTTGGAAGGGATAAAAAATTATACAACAAAAAATATCGATGCATTCACTTAAACCTTAATAATGGTTTTAAATATTTGCATATTATACTTACAAAAATACTACAAAACATAAATTTTTCCTTCAATATTTATTCAGAGTTGAAGAAAAGTTGCCTGCCCAATTTTTCATATGGGAATTTTTTTTAAACTACCGCCAAATCACAGATAATTGGAAAAATCCATAGAAATTGGGAAAAAAAATAAAAATACATGCCTTAATATTAATTCAAAACGAAAAACAAAAATTTCCCTAAAAATTTCCCATTAGGGAACATTTTTTTAAAAACATTTTTAAAACAAAGCAAAATTTTTTTTAAATTCGTTTCGTCTTAAAAACTTATATTAATAAATGTCAACCTATTATTTTAGTTTTCCATAAAAATAAACAACTATCAGATTCTGTATTTTTATGCACTATTATTTATGAAAGTTTTATTTTTTTATTTATTTTTTTTTTGTAAGCAATTATTGCAAAAAACATGATATATATAAAATTCAAACAACACCAGGGAATACATATTCAAACATATTTGTGTGTGTGAACATCAGGATGTAGTTTTTTGTGGATTAGTGCACCTATAACTCATTTAACAAAGTTATAAACAGAAAATATCCCTTAAATGTCTGTAAATGGAATCTTTTTCGAAATATCGCTAAATCGTAGTTTGGTTTTAAAACATATCAAAAAAAATTGTAATTCTCACTTGAACACAAGACAATAATTTCCCATATGGGAATTTTTCTTAAAATTGATTTGACAAAATTTTTTAGACGAAAATTTCCAAAAATAAAACTAATTTAAATACTTATTTTACATAAATACCTAAAACTTCCCTTACAATGTGACACAAGGGAAATTTTTTAAAATCAAGCAATATCATAGAATTTCTATTTAAACACCTTAAAAAAAAACAAATTTACACTTAAATATTTAGTAGGAATAAAAATTATAAATTTTCCTAAAAATTTCCCACCTGGACCATTTTTAAATACAATGAAAATTAAAGATATGCTTGTAAATTATTTAAAAATTACAAAAAAAAAATTAAGTTTATGCTAAAATATTTATTTAACATAAAATTTCCCTGAAGGAATTTTTTAATCTCAATATCGCCTATCAAAATTGAAAGATAACTCAAATATACGCTAAGTTAAATAAAAAAACAAAAATTTCCCTCATGATCGGCTTTCAAAATTACAAGAAATTCTAAAAATGCTTCAAAAGTTTTTGCTTAAATATTTTTTTATTTTTAATTATAAACAAAAATTTCCCTCAAAATTTTCTTGCCCAGCAGAAATTTTTCGGAACTGGCATGATTCCTTAAGGCAATGTCACAGTTTAGAAAAAGCTCTCTTAATATTGAGTGAAATAATATATATGTCTAATTGGAGGATTATTTTATATTATTTTTATTAAATTTGATTCCCTTACTTGTACTGCTTCCTAAAGAGAGCTCTATGGATGAGCTTTGGTATGCTATAAAAAGAAGCTGCCAAAATACCGATTTATTTTTCTGGTTAACTACCGCAAAATTATAAACATCAAGACATTTAGGAATTGCAAAAGAAACCCAAAATATATATTTAAATGTGCATTTAAATTAAAAACAAAAATTTCCCTCCAAATGTCCCACATGGAAGTTTTTTTTTACTACTAAATTATGTAATTACATATCTGCCTTCAGAACATCAAGAAGTGGCTAAAAGACCAAAATGTATATATCATTGTTAATTTAAATCGAAAAACAAAAATTTCCCTCTGAAATTCCCACATGGAAAATTTTTCAAACTATCGCAAAATAAACAATTTAAAATATTAAAACATTACAATAAAACTAAAAGTTTTCTTTTAATATTTATTTTGAATGTAAAAACAAAAATTTCCCTATAATTTCCCACAAAGGATTTTTTTTTAAATTACTACCAAATTATCTAGAAAACAAAAAATATATGCCCAAAAATAAATTTTAAATGGAAAACAAAAATTTCCCTTCAAATTTCCCACAAAGGAATTTTTTTAAACTCTTGGCTTTAAATATCAGAAAATTATAAAAATAAAAATTTTTTGCTTAAATACTTTTAAAGAATGATAAAAAAAAAATCCCTTCAAATTTCATACAAAAGAAATTTTTTAAACTCACTTTAAATCATTATTCTCTCTTTACTATTTCTAAAAACTACTAGACAATAAGAATCTTAAAGAAAAGAATTTCCTTAAAAATTTTCAAAATGGGAAATTTTTTTCCCTGTAATTATCCCACATGGAAAATTTTTCAAACTGCAAATTTCAAAAATTTTGTCTAAAATATCTAAAAGTTAGAAGAAAATTAAAATTTTTGCTTTAATATTTATTTCCCACATGGGAAATTTTTTAAATTACCACCAAATCACAGACCAGCGTCAAAAACATCTAGAAAACAAAAAATCTATGCCTAAAAATTAATTTTAAATGGAAAATTAAAATTTCCCTTTAAATTTTCCACAAGGGAAATTTTTTAAATTACCACCAAATCACAGACCTGCGTCAAAATTAACTAGAAAACCAAAAATGTATGCTTTAAAACTTATTTTAAATGGAAAACAAAAATTTCCCTTCAAATTTCCTACAAGGGCAATTTTTTAAATTACCGAAAAATCATAGATCTGGGCTTTAAACATCTGAAAATTTCGAAAAAAAAATAAAAGTTTTTGTTTAGATATCTATAACGAATGAAAACAAAGAATTTACCCACAAATTTCATACAAAAAATTTTAAACTCGAATCTAATAATTATTCTTTCATCCATATATTTGAAAATTTCTAAAAAATAATAGTCTTAAAAAAAAAAAATCCTTCAAAATTTTCCATATTGGATTTTTTTTTTTTAAATTACGGCAAATTATGGGATACAAATTTTTAATCACAAAATTTCCCATTTAAAATGTATTTTAAATTAAAAGTTTTTTACTCCAAACTACAATGTCCCATTTAAAATCTAGCACGGGATTTTTTTTTTTTCATGACAAAATTTTGCGTCTGAAACATTAAAAAACTCGTATATTTAATATTTTAAAAATAAAATTGTTACCGGTTTTAAAACTACAACTCGAGGTCTTGCTGTTAAAGTGTTAAAACTCAGTTTTTTTAATACTCGTATGTAAGCAATTTAGCACACATAAATTTTGACACTTGACTGACTAAAAAAAATGCAGTAAAAACTAAATTTTATAATATATACTTCATGTATATTTTAGTAAAGATTTATGTTTTAAAAATTTGTTAAAATTACTTAAATGAATGATTTGTTACATTAAAAAACTAAATTGTTTAAAGTTGTATGTTTTTTTTAATGGCTGCAAAAAACAAGCAACCTAACTTTATGTCCGGTTTAAGCATACATGCATAAAAGGACCATTACTGGTTTTGTAATATATTATATTACTCAAAAAAATTGTGGCTTTTTTTGAAAAATTTAAATGCTAAAGATCCCAGCAACCATAAAAAGGGGGTGTTGTAAGAAAGATAATTCAAACCAGTTTCCCTAGAAGTAGGCAACATTTTTATTTTTAAATAAAATTTAATACGAAGAACAAGTTAGAGGTTCCTGTTGATTATCACAGGTTTTTTTTATGTTTATTTTCGACAATTTTTATAAAAAAAGTAAGATTTTGCTGTGGTATAATTTTAGGCATTTTGTAAATATATGATCCGAAATTAAATCCCAGCAAAACAATAACATTTATGATTTTTTTTAATAAATCGACTTAAGGTTAAATAAATTGTTATAATTGTTTATAAATTTAGCAATACGTAGAGTTTTTTGTCGCTTTTAAGTAACAATCATATATTTACTACATGCCTAAAATTATGTTATAAAAAATCTTGCTTTATCATAAAAATCATACGGCTCAGTGATATGGTGTAAATAAAGCTTTAGTATTATCAAAAAAAAATTAACACTCATCTGACAAAAATTTCGACACACTCAAATTTAAAAACGTGAAACAACCTTTACCTCGGTGACCCCTGGGTCTACTAAAAAGTATAGAAATTGTTAGTAAAAATTAGGCACAAAAGTTTTCTTTAAGCTACGTTTATACAATTCAACTTATTGTTAGTCGTATGATTTTTTTGAAAAATCAAGATTTTTTATAGCATAATTTTAGGCATGTAATAAATATATGATAGTTATTTAAAAATATTAAAAAACTCTACATATTGCCAAATTTATAAACAAATATAACAATTTTTTTTATCTTAAGTCGATTTATTAAAAAAATCGTAAATGTCATTGTTTTGCTGAGATTTAATTTTCGGAACACATATTTACAAAATGCCTAAAATTATGCTACAGCAAAATCATACTTTTTATGAAAATCGTCGAAAATAAAACGACTCAGTGGTATGGTGTAAGCACAGCTTTAGCGAATGCCTTCATTAAAGGTGTCCTAACGACTAAGGTAATTTTTCAAAATCACTTTTTAATACGTGGTATGGTCCTAAATTGTAGTTTTGTATCTAAAAATGAGTGAGCCAAAATTTGGAGACAATCGGATAAAAATAACTCGTGCCGAAAATGGATTGAAGTTTTGGGACACTCTTATCTGATGAAAAAACACGTTTTTTCTAGTTTTTTTTAAAAATATTGGTATATGTTATTTTTTGTTAATTTTTTGTTAAGTAATATGAAAATGGTAATAAATTACCTTTCCAAAAAGCTTAAAGAAATTCAAATCGGATGAAAAATAAGCATTTTACGCATACATGCCCCAGACCATTGCATGGTTTTTAAAGCCAAAATTTGAAAATTTTCAAAATTTTTAGGCAAAAAAAAAAAAAAAATAAATTTTACTTTATAATTATATTAAATACATGTTATAGATAAAAACTAACAGATATGGTAGTCTAACTTTTTTTTCATTTGGCGTGGGTAGTGATATAATTTCCGCGGATTCCAAAGAAAATGAGTTTTTCTAAAATAATTTAGCAAATATGGGAAACAATTTTCTGTATTGTATTATACGAAGTGAAATACATAAATTCTGTAAATTTTTTGAGAATTCGGGCATCTTTAACCCCTTTTCGTCGAGGTGAAATGACAAATTTGAGACGTTATACATTTCTATAATACAAAATATCTGCATATATCCGATTTCTCAAAAGTTACAGAATTTACGTTTTACACTTCGATCCGCACAATAGAGCACAAATTTTCAAAAATTTGCTTAATTATTATAGAAAAACGAATTATTTGGAATCCGCGGAAATTTTATCACTACCCGCGCCAAATAAAAAAAAAAGCTTGACTACCATATCTGCTATTTTTAATCTTAAACATGTTTTCAATTTGATCATAAAGTAAAATTAAATTTTTACTATTTTTTTGCCTAAAAATTTTGAAAATTTTGAAATTCTGGCTCTAAAAACCATACAATGGTCTGGGGCATGTATGCGAAAAATGCTTATTTTCCATCCAATTTTAATTTTATTAGTCGTTTTGAAAAGGTAATTTAGTACCATTTTCATATTATTTCACAAAAAAATTAACAAAAAATGTCAAATACCAATGTTTTTCCAAAAACTAGAAAAAACGAGTTATTCGTTCTTATAAGAATGTCCCAAAACTTCAATCCATTTTCGGCACGAGTTATTTTTAGCCGATTGTCCCCAAATTTTGGCTCACTCATTTTTATATACTAAAGAACAATATAGGACCCTACCAGGTATAAAAAGGTGATTTTCGTTTATAAGGACACCTCTAGCCTTCATGGGCCGCGATTAAACCTATGTTTACACCATACCACTGAGTCGTATGATTTTCATGAAAAAGCAAGATTTTTTTATAGTATAGTTTTAGGCATGTAATATATATATGATAGTTATCTAAAACGACAAAAATGTTACATATTGCTAAATTTATAAACTTAAGATTAAATAAATTGTTATATTTGTTTACTAGCTTACCATCCCGGTACTTCGTTACCGGTTGTATTGAATACCGGATAATATAAGGATCAGGATTACTCTATCGATTTAAAAAAAAAATCCTCTACATAGTTTTTGTTTTATTTACTTGTAGACGTTTAAGTCTTTCATAAAATAATATTTTAATGAATAATTTAAACAATAAAGTTTGAATAACTTCGCTGGTACGTCATCATGCTCGTTTCGGTGAAAAAATATATTGACAATTTTCGAGCCTTTATATCGGGTTTTAAGATTTTGAGTGAATAAATATTTCAGTAAAAAAAAATGGAATAAAAATAAGTTTGAGTGGATAAACATATAGAGAGAACAAATATGGAGTCAAAAAAGTTAAATACGTAAAATTTAAGTAAAAAGTATCATTCCATATTGTTCCAAGCTCTATTCCACTTCGTTCCCCGTTCTATTCCATTTCACTTCCAAGTCCATCTCCTTTCGTTCCATGTAAGTTTCATTCCTCTCCGTATAATATGCGTTAAAAAAATAAAAAGTTCTATTGCCTTTATATTGTAGATATGAAAAGTACCATTTTACACCACTGTTACCAGGTACCCCTTCTTACCCTAAAATTTTAAAATATGTCCTTGTCTTGGGTGTTATTTCTGCGGCTTTTAGTTCAATAGTTAGATATCTCAAAATAACCATTTGGCCCCTTTCCCCGTAAAATTATATTTTCCAAAAACTGTTTTTTTGTGCTAGGTGACCGTTTATTTAAAACTTCAAGTTTCTGAAACATTATTTCATCAAGAAATATAAGAATAACCAAATTTGCACTTTTTATCCCCTTTACGATCGGTCGCGACCCTTAGAAACAGAATTTCCAAAAATAACTTTTTAAAGCATTCAAAATTTCAGTGCCTAGGATAGTTACTTCATGAAATATAAAAAGTATCAAAAAACACTTTTTTACAGCTCTAGAAACAGAATTTTTTGAAAATACTTTAGCAGTATGTTTTTTTTCACCGAAGTCCCCTACATTCCAAAATTCAAGCTTCAACGGTCATTATTATAGGAACAAAAAAAGAACCAAAAGTTCACTTTCTTACCCCCGTTAGAAACGAAATTTCCAAAAAGGACCTCTTTCAGAAGGTTTTTTTCTTCACCGAAAAATCCTACGTTCCTTTTTATAAAAGGTTCTTTTTAAAAAAGGTACTTTTTATAAAAGGTACTTTTTATAAAAGGTACTTTTTATAAAAGGTACTTTTTTTAAAAGGTACTTTTTATAAAAGGTACTTTTTATAAAAGGTATTTTTTTTATAAAAGGTACTTTTTATAAAAGGTACTTTTTATAAAAGGTACTTTTTATAAAAGGTACTTTTTATAAAAGGTACTTTTTATAAAAGGTACTTTTTATAAAAGGTACTTTTTATAAAAGGTACTTTTTATAAAAGGTACTTTTTATAAAAGGTACTTTTTATAAAAGGTACTTTTTATAAAAGGTACTTTTTATAAAAGGTACTTTTTTTAAAAGGTACTTTTTATAAAAGGTACTTTTTATAAAAGGTACTTTTTATAAAAGGTACTTTTTATAAAAGGTACTTTTTATAAAAGGTACTTTTTATAAAAGGTACTTTTTATAAAAGGTACTTTTTATAAAAGGTACTTTTTATAAAAGGTACTTTTTATAAAAGGTACTTTTTATAAAAGGTACTTTTTATAAAAGGTACTTTTTATAAAAGGTACTTTTTATAAAAGGTACTTTTTATAAAAGGTACTTTTTATAAAAGGTACTTTTTATAAAAGGTACTTTTTATAAAAGGTACTTTTTATAAAAGGTACTTTTTATAAAAGGTACTTTTTATAAAAGGTACTTTTTATAAAAGGTACTTTTTATAAAAGGTACTTTTTATAAAAGGTACTTTTTATAAAAGGTACTTTTTATAAAAGGTACTTTTTATAAAAGGTACTTTTTATAAAAGGTACTTTTTATAAAAGGTACTTTTTATAAAAGGTACTTTTTATAAAAGGTACTTTTTATAAAAGGTACTTTTTATAAAAGGTACTTTTTATAAAAGGTACTTTTTATAAAAGGTACTTTTAATAAAAGGTACTTTTTATAAAAGGTACTTTTTATAAAAGGTACTTTTTATAAAAGGTACTTTTTTACCCTTTTTACCCCCGTTGAATCAACATTGGCAAAAACCCAGCCATACTGAATCTTTTTTCCGGAAGGTGAACCTACATTACAAATTTCAAGTTTCTAGTACCATTATTTAAGAAAATGTAAAAGGTACCAAAAGTACAGTTTTTTACCCTTTTTACCCCCTTTGAATCATCATTGGCAAAAATCCAGCCTAAATGGATCTTTATTCCGAGAGGTGAACATACAGTCCAATTTTCAAGTCTCTATGACTATTATTTCAGGAGATATAAAAAGTACCAAAAGTACACTTTTTTACCCATTTTATCCCCGTAGAATCAACATTGGCAAAAACCCAGCCTTAGTGATTTTTTTTTCCGGGAGGTAAACCTACATTGCAAATTTCAAGTTTCTAATACCATTATTTAAGGAAATAAAAAAGGTACCAAGAGTACACTTTTTTACCCTTTTTACCCCCTTAGAATCATCATTGGCGAAAATCCAGCCTTAGTGAATCTATATTCCGGGAGATGAACATACAGTCCAAATTTCAAGTCTCTATGACCATTATTTCATGAGATATAAAAAGTACCAAAAGTACAATTTTTTACCCTTTTTACCCCCTTAGGATCAACACTGGCAAAAATCCGTACTTAGTGTATCTATGTTCCGGGAGGTGAACATACAGTCCAAATTTCCAGCCTCTGTGACAATTATTTAAGTAAATGTAAAAGGTACCAAAAGTACAGTTTTTTACCCTTTTTACCCCCTTAGAGTCAACATTGGCAAAAGTCCAGCCTTACAGGATCTACATTCCGGGAGGTGAACATACAGTCCAAATTTCCAGTCTCTATGACCATTATTTCATGAGATATAAAAAGTACCAAAAGTACAGTTTTTTACCCTTTTTACCCCCTTAGAATCAACACTGGCAAAAATCCAGCCTTAGTGGATCTATATTCTGGGAGGTGAACCTACAGTCCAAATTTCAAGTCTCTAGCTTCAGCGGTTTGGGCTGGGCGATGATGAGTCAGTCAGTCAGTCAGTCAGTCAGTCAGTCACGTTACTCTTTTATATATATAGATAAATTTAGCAATGTGTAGAGTTTTTTGTCGCTTTTTAACAGCAATCTTATATTTACTACATGCCTAAAATTATGCTATAAAAAAACCTTGCTTTTTCATAAAAATCATACGACTGCACTGTGGGCCAGGATTTCCATTTTTTGGCCAATAAGGTCTGTAAGGCAACACATATTTACAAATATTTTTTCGGAATGTCGACATCTTGAATTTTGTTCATCTTTAATATCTTTTAATTATAGATTAAAGTTTTTTATTTGCATGAGGTTAAAGTCAAAGTTTGAGATTTTTTTTATATTTTTTATTTATGAAACAAATAATTTTTTTTTGTACTTCGACACAATATTTTTTCAAATTTTCGGTGAAGTTCTCCTAAAGACATACCTGTTTGTTCAACACATGATATAAACCGCAAAAAAGTAAGCTATAAGCATATATTTTATTAAATAAATTATGGAAATTCATACTTTTGTTGAAATCCGCCTTTTTTCAACACCAAAGTCCAAAAAAGTCCAAAGGATATTGACAAACCTCGAATTACAATCTGTCTCTGACAATGTATTCTATTCACATTTTTGCGACCCTGTGCGACCGTTCATAAACTTTTGATCTAGAGACAATAAACCAAAATATGACTTTTAGAAATGCCCTAAAATGGAACTTCAACATTTTTTGAAATTTTTGTTTCTATTGATTTCTAATAAAAAATGTCTCACTTTGACAACATTGGCGTAATAACTGGTGATGGGCACGTGAGTGAATTTTGACTCACGTTAACTCACGCTCACCCGAAAAAAACATAATTTACTCAATCGTTTTTTTTCTCACACTTACTCACTATTTACGTGAGTAAACAAAACACCAGTCACGTGTGACTCACGCTCACTCGTAACTCACGCTAACATTTAAAATACGAAAACAATTTTAAAAACTGAATCAATACAATTAAATAGTTTTGACTCACGCAAAAAATTTGCACTCACTAAGAATCACTCACGCAAAAAATTGTCTCACTCACTTATCACTCACGAACAAAAAATTTTAATCACGCTCACTTTCGATCACGCGTAATTCACGTGACCAGCGTCCATCTCTAGTGCTAAACATTAAAGCTGGTAACGCATTTAAGCGGGCATATTTTGACATTAGCATTTTTAATATTTTTTACGAGATTGTAAGCTTGTAGCATTATTTCTATATTTAGGATGGCAAATGCTTATTGGAAATAAAAAAGTTCTCTCTTAAATGAGCAACTAAATATATATGAACTTTTTGACACATTTAAAAGAGAAATATTTTATTAAAATCTTCTGATAAAAGCAAAAAGAGGGATGTATGAAAACTTAGAAATTTAAACGTTGTACATTTTTTAAAAAGCTATGTCATAAATTTTGGATCCGCCATTTTGATTTCAAGAAATCTGAGTTCGTATTCGTGTCGTGCAATCATTTACTAGTGATATTTAGAAACATTAATCAATTACTTAAATATATTGTTCGCCATATTGGATCCGCTATTTTGAATATTTGATTCTAAAATCAGATTTGGTATTCCAAAAACCATCAAAATCAGACAACATAGAAAAAAAGTTAATATTTTATTTGACGCCATATTGGATCCGCCAGTTGGAATTTAAAAAATCGGAGCTCATACTCGTAATTACTGACAGTAAATACATCAAAAACTACTAATTTAAGTACAATTTGATAAGAATTACAAAAGCATATTCGCCATATTGGATCCGCCATATTGGATCCGCCATTTTGAATTTCAAATCTTAAATTCCAAAATAAGTTTTAACATCCGAAAAACCATTAAAATCGAAGTTTTTGGCCAAATGAGACAACATATAAAAAATTTTAAATTTAAATTTGTCGCCATATTGGATCCGCCATTTTGAATTTTAAAAGTCTGAGCTCATATTCGTTATTAACGACCCCAAATACATCGATAATGATTATATTAAACACAATACACAAAGAATTAAAAAATAATGTCCGCCATTTTGGATCCGCCATTTTGAATTTTGAAAGTTTTTTTCCAGAATCGTGATCAGCGATCCTTTAACACCCATATGCAATACTTTTTTGACATATAGGTTAAGCGGTATATTTATGGCCAAAATTCAGGGATGCTGGCCCACAGTGGACTGAGTGGTATGGTGTAAACATAGCTTAAGCTACATGTGTGTTATAACAAGACAAGAATTTTAAGAATTTTTGAAGCGTAATTTTAGGCATAAAGGAAAAAAATTAAAATTTAGTATAATTTTCGTAATTTTAAGAAATATTTCTTAAAAATTTGAAAAATATTTGACGCATCAATTACACTGTGCTAGTCGCAAAAATTAACAAGCTGGACACCCTGCTGGTAAAGCTAATTTCGGTACGCTGAATTCAATGGTGATAGCCGTTTTTCGAAGTTAGCGCTCGTATTCGCGATATTCGCGATTTTAAACTGTAAAGCCTAGGTACTACAAAAAATTTATTTTTATGCTTTAGGGATAGTTTTTAAATATAAATTTAAAAAATACATTGTTTTTTTTCGCGAAAAAAAATTTTACGCAAAAAAAATTCCGCGAGAAAAAAAATCCGCGAGAAAAAAAATCCGCGAAAAAAATTTTGTTTCTGTAATGTATCGTATTCTACTCACTTTCATAAATTAATATCAAAATAAAAAAAAATTTCGAAAAAAAAATTTTCGCGAATAATTTTTTTTTTGTATATTTAATAGAGTTTAGATGATAAAAATTCAGCAATTGTCTAAAAAATATGAAAAAAATATTTTTTTTTTATTTAAAAATAAAAAAAATAATCACGAATATCGCTAATACATACGCTTACTTAGAAAAAACTGATATTACAATGGGATTTATTGAACACGATCTAGCTTTACCAGATGGCTGTCGTAAATTCAAGTCAAACTAAAAATATTTGTAAGTGTTTTTATCGGCACATGCCATATTCTGTTTTGTTATTAAGGGTTTGTGATTGAAGAAGAAAACGTTGTATTTCTAAAGATTATTTTTAATGTGGATTTATTCCAGACCATGGTTTCTGTAGCCACCTCTACGTCATCAGTGGAGAAAATTACATTAGATATAAATTGTTTGATTATTTGTAAGACTGTTTTTTCTATATGTTTTTTCATCAACAGACTTAACTCTGAGTGGAATAGAACCCACGTTCTTCAAATTTTCCATCAGTTTGCAAAGCAAGTACTCTACCATCTGAGCTATCGCCCTGCTTGACAAACTAACAGCAGAAGTTGGTTTGTTCGTATTTCATTACAGATGTTAAGTGTGTGACGTCAACAGAAGATTTTTATTTTACACCAACAATTACGATCCTTAGAAACAACAACATTCCTTAATCTCTCTTTGTCTCGTTTTTGCACATAACAATTTTAGCGCTGAATTATTTGTTCATACACGTTAAAGATGAGTGCATAATTTAAATATTTGTATTGAATCAATTTTGTCACAAAAATAAAGATTTTTCGCGAACAAAAAAATTTTTTCGCGAAAAAATTCACGGTATTATTGTTTGTTGTGTTAGTTTAACAGACTTGAATGGTTTTAAATTTAAAAATTATCGCAAAAGTTTAAAAATATCGTTTTTATTGTACAAAAGCATCAAAATTTTAAATCGCGAATACAAACGCGTACTTCGAAAAACGGCTAGCACCATTGAATTCAGCGTACCCGAATTAACTTCACCATTACGGTGCCCAGCTTGTTAAAAAAAAGTGTCAAATTCGAGCACAGTGTTATCATTTAACTGTCAAAAAATTTAAGGAGTCATTATAATCATTCACTGAAATTTTCATTTCTGCCTTAAACTATGCTACAAATAGTTTGTTTTGATTATAATTTGTTATTTTAGACGAGCCATATCTATACAAATATTTCCATATTTCTTTAGAAACTTTAAGAATAAATTTAATTCCCTCAAATTTTAAACTTCTGTATTTATTACCCCATTTTTTTGCTGGTTTATGTAATTTTTGGTTTTAAAATCCTGTTGTTTCTATTCCCAACAAAGGTTTTTTTTTATTTTTATCTAGTATTTGTATGTTGTTTTTCTCTTTAGCTCAACAATAAATTAGAAAACATATGTACATAAAATTATAATGAACATTTATAAGTTTCCTATGGTTTTTAAATGTTCTGGGAGTGTTTATTTCAAAAACCAAAATGACCAACCAAACCAACCGATTTAACCAAAAATTTCATACATTTTATATTTTCATGTAGAGTTTGGTTTTGCTTTCCATAGTGACTATGTATAGAATTAATGCAGTGCATATTTAAACCTTTAAAAATACATAGACAAAATAGAGGCATAAAAAAGGCCGATATTTGAAATTATTTTTGCGGGAACGACCAGCCTAGCCTCTATTGTTAATGGTATAAATCAGACAGAAAAATATCCGTGGTTCGATTCCTTACTGGGTTATAGGTGTTAATAAGAAATTCACATATAAGAAAAGCCTTTATATATTACCATTAACAAAACACACCGACATTTAAAATCCTACTGATGATAACACTAAACCGGGAAGTGTTTGAAACCGGTATGGGAATACCAGAAATGTCTATAATTGTTAGAAATTAAATTTTCTTCTGCATTTTCTAAATCTTGCAATAATTTTTGATATTCCCATGTTTCCCAAATTTCTCTTAAAAAAAAGGCCCCCCCCCCCTAAAGGGTTAATCTAGTATATTTATCTGTACTTCCATTTTAATGCTTTTAGTTTTGTATATAAATTTTTCGAAGCACTTGGATTTGAGTTGGTTTGTATCCTTTTGGATTATTAGTTCATAAATGGATATTTTTTTTATTATTATTATGCTAACATACGCATAAAAATATTTTATAGTGCATTAAAGTTTTATTATGGTTTGAAAAAAAATAAAAAATCTAAAAAAAGTTTTACAGCAAAATAAGTTTTTTTTTTTTTCAAAAGTTTGAAGGCTTAAAATATTTAATGGCATAAAAATTTCAACAATAATTGCTTACAACATCTTATGGTTTTGGTATCTACTTCACCAAATATGTCGTTACAAATAAATGTTGAAAAAAAGTTTTACTTTAATGATATGAAATTATCGCTAATTTAAGAAATTATAATAATTGTCACATAATTATGTAAAAAGAAGTGTTTAGGTGATTTACACTATAACGCTCACTTAATATTGTTTGTAAATTTTTTTTTAATCTTAGTCCTTTTAAGGTTTTGCACATCTACGAGTCTTCCTGTTTTTATATAAAATTTTGGTAGCTTATTTGCAATATTTTAAAGCATACTTTAAGGTGCGAGCAATAAATAAACTCATCACATCAAACAGCAAGTTTTAACGCCAATTGGCACTATAAAGTTTTCTATAATATTTTTAAAATTATTTGTAAAAAAATTTGTTTTTTTAATGCATACATTTAGGCGCAGAGATGAAAAATCATATATTTGACATGTTAAAGCTATGTTTACACCATACCACTGACAAGGGAAGTCTCCCTGGTGTCACACTCCGATCATCATGAAATTTGGATATCTTGTTCAGAACAAAAATTCATTCGACACTTATTTTTATTAGCGGCCCAAACTCATTTTTAGGGGGGGTCGATTTGAATGGCGGGGAAATTGACCTTTTTCAGTTTTTACGATTTACGCCTATTTACTCAAAATTGATATAGGCATACTTGGTATCAGATTAAAGGTATTTAAAATACCTATCTCGTGGTGCTAACAACACACCAAAGAAGTTAATATTTTTCGACTTATTAACAAAAATGTCCTAAAATTTTGGTATTTTACTCAATATGACGAAAAGTTGTGCATGTTTGGACACTTTCTTAGCGCACGTTGATAGGTTTTCCAAAGACCTTTCATTTGGTATGTAACATGACTAGGTTTCTTTGCATAATATAGGAGATAAACGAAAAAAACTGAAAAATGGCCTTGTCTTTCCCCCTCCTTTTTACCCCCTTAATATAAATTTGGGCCGCTAAAGAAAATACGTGTCCCTTTATTTTTCTGCTCTACGAAATAAAACCAATTCCATAAAGATCCGCGGGTGACACCAGGGAGACTTCTCTTGTGAGTCTTATGATTTCAATGAAAAAGCAAGATTTTTTATAGCATAATTTTAGGCATGTAGTAAATATATAAATGTTATTTAAAAGCGACAAAAAACTCTGCATATTTCTAAATTTATAAACAAATATAACAATTTAGTTAATCTTAAGTTGATTTATTAAAAAAAAAAATCATAAATGTAATTGTTTTGCTGGGATTTAATTTTGGGATCATATATTTACAAAATGCCTAAATTTATGCTACAGCAAAATCTTTCTTTTTTATAAAAATCGTCGAAAATCAAATGACTCGGTGGTATAGTGTAAACACAGCTTTAGTACTTGTTTTGAAATGTATTTATTTTTTTTGTTGCATACTTTAAGGGCTGTTGTTTAATTTACAAATGCATATTTTTGGAATCTCTTTCTATTGATAATTAAAACAATTTAATGATTAAATTTTATTAATGTTAATGTATAACATTAATATGCTCTTTAATGAATTTCTAAATTTTAATCTTTCATAATTTATATATGGAAAGTTAACAATTGTGTTAACAAATCTCCTAAATATGTGCTACATAAGTTAATTCTAGTAAATATTTTATATTTATAGCAAACTATATTCAACAAATTTTAGAAATAACTATTAAATATACAGCAATAACATTTAAATACACATTAAAAGGAATATGATAAATTTATTGAAAAATATATATGACGACAATAACATTTGTAAATCTCCTAAAAATATGCAATCATATTTAAATGGCATGTATTAACATAGAGATTAGAAGCATAGTGTATATGATAAATATTTAATATTTTTAAATCGTAAAGGATTATAGCAGAATTTTATAAAAGAGTTTTAATAAAATAGAGATTTTAATGACCTCGATTTTTATAATTCATAACAAAAATAAATTGTTTATTAAACTACTTCCACAAACATTAAACCAGTTTTTGCTAAAAAAAAAAATAATACTAAACTTCTCCTAAAAGTTGTTTATATATTTAATATCACATTTCCTCCTTAAAGTATACCCTTATTTTTTTTAATTACATAATTTAAAAGCATTTTACCCAGAAAAAAGGTTTCCTATAATTTTCTCAACTCTTCTTTATTTTTTTTTTACTTATTTTAATTAAATTTCTACTATTTATACAAATTACATTTTAAAGACCCTTAACAGTAATTGTGAATTTAACCAACAAATTTCTAAGGTTATTTATAATTTTCACTTACAATCCCCAAAAGTATGCTTTAAATTTATGATTGGTCATAGACATTAAAACAAACAACGTACACAAACACAAAAAAAAGCACCATCATTTAAGACATGTTACTTGTATAAAATTTGTATAAATATAAATATTTTTGTTAAAAATAACAAAAAAGAAATTAAGTTGTAATTTTATTTAATAGAGTACAAACAAAAAGTTTTTTCTTTTTAAAACAAAAAAAGTTAAACTAACAAAAAAAAACATTAAAAAAAATTGGTCAAATTTAGTTGTTTTTACACAGAACACATAATTTCATTGCAAAATATAAACACAAACAAGTACACAAAAAAAATTTAATTTTTGTTAAAAATTTCTTCTAATTAGTAAAGTTAAATATTTTATCGCAACCAAGTTTTTGTTATATTTTTTTATTTTTTTTTCTTTCTCTTTTAATCCTTTTGTGTTTTGTTTTATACATTGGCTGTGTATAATATGTATTTTCATTTCCGTTTTAATTTTACTCTTTTTTTGAGGTTATGTTAACTTCCGTTTAATTTTTTTAAAACACTTTTTTAACAAATTTTCCTTTGTTGATATGAATTTTTTTAATTAAAAAAAAATGCTTAAGGTTAAATATTAAACAGATTTTTGTATTAATGCATAAAAGTAAAAAAAAAAACAAAAATTGGTTTGCAGACATACACGTTCTTGTTTTAAAAAAACATAAATTTTATTTAATTAGTTAATTTTTAGGGGTGGCATTTAAAACATTTCAGTTTTACAGATTACGGGCATATTCCCAGTTATGACTGGCTATGACTTTCATAAGCCAATTTCTTTGATTGAACAGTCATAATATCAATACTTACGCTATATCAATATCGTAATATCAATACGTACGCTATTTCGACATAATACCAGTCATACGATTTAAAAAAAATATATAGCATAATTTTAGGCACGTAGTTAATAAATGATTGTTAATTAAAAGCGTCAAATTTACTACAAATTGCTAAATTATTTAATCTTAAGTCGATTTATTAAAAAAAATCATAAATATCATTGTTTTGCTGGGATTTAATTTTCAGATCATATATTTACAAAATGCCTAAACTTATGCTACTGCAAAATTTTACTTTTTTATAAAAATCGTCGAAAATGAAACGACTTAAGCTATATTTATACCATACCACTGAGATTTGTGGTTTTTATGAAAAAGCAATATTTTTTATAGCATAATTTTAGGCATGTAGTAAATATATGATTGTTATTTAAAAAGACAAAAAAACTGTACATATTGCTAAATTTATTAACAATTTTAACAATTTATTTAATCTTATGTTGATTTATTATAAATAATCATAAATGTAATTTTTTTGCTGGGATTTAATTTTCTGATCATATATTTACAAAATGCCTAAAACTATGCTACAGCAAAATCTTACTTATTTATAGAAATCGACGAAAATAAAACGACTCACAAGGGAAGTCTCCCTAGTGTCACCCGCTGATCTTTATGGAATTTATTTTGTAGAGCAGAAAAAAAAGGGACACGTATTTTTTTTTTTAGCGGCCCAAATTCATATTTAGGGGGTAAAAAGGAGGGGGGAAGACAAGGCAATTTTTCATTTTTTTCGTTTATCTCCTATATTATGCAAAGAAACCTAGTCATGCTACATACCAAATGAAAGGTCTTTGGAAAACCTATCTTCGTGTGCTAAGAACGTGTCCAAACATGCACAACTTTTCGTCATATTGAGTAAAATACCAAAATTTTAGGATATTTTTGTTAATAAGTCGAAAAATATTAACTTCTTTGGCCCGTTGTTAGCACTAAGAGATAGGTATTTTTAATACATTTAATCTGATACCACACATGCCTATATTAATTTTGTTTAAATAGGCGTAAATCGTAAAAAACTGAAAAAGGTCCATTTCCCCCCATACAAATCGACCCCCCCTTAAAATAAGTTTGGGCCGCTAAAAAAATATGTGTCAATTTTTTTTTGTCGTTTTTAACAACATACCCAAATTTCATTAAGATCGGAGGGTGACACTATGGAGACTTCCCTTGTCAGTGATATGGTGTAAACACATCTTTGACAACACTTTAAAATTTTATAAAATATCTTTTGTTTTTTTTTTTTGGTTACTTTCCATATTAATACCTCCTGTTTATGTATGTTTGTTATCTTAAAATTGATGCAAAGTAAATATTTTATAAACAAAAAAAATCTTTTATTTTACCCTAACCTTCAAAAAATGTTTTATCAGCAAAAATATAAAAAAAAAAACAATATTTCTTCAAATATCGACACGAAGTAAACGTATCAAGTTTGATAAAAAATTCTAATTTTCAAAAATTTTTGTTAACGCATATTTTCACAAAAACATTACTAACACATCTTTAGATAAGTGCAAATTCTTTTACACACACAAATACCTAAACCTAAAGTGTTATAAAAAAAAAGTTGATAAAAAGCGCTAAGAAAAACACGCAGTAAGGGACACTCAGAAAAATATGTGTAGAAATAGAAAGAAAAAAATATTTTTGAATTAAAACACTAGTCAAAAATGTGAATAATAAATTTAAGGCCTAAAAGTATGCAACAATAATTTTAAAATACTAGTCAGTATTAATATAGCTGTGTTTACACCATACCACTGAATTGTATGATTTTTATGAAAAGTATGATTTTTTGTAGCCTAATTTTGGGCATGTAATAAATATATGAATATTTTTTTAAAAGCGACAAAAAACTCTTCATATCGCTAACTTTAAAACAATATTTTTTTAAATTTTATTTAAAAAAAAATCCTAAATGTCATTATTTTGTTGGGATTTAATTTTCGGATCATGTATTTACAAAATGCCTAAAATTATGCTACAAAAAAATCTTACTTTTTTATTTTCGATGATTTTTATAAAAAATTAAGATTTTGCTGTAACATAATTAAAGGCCTTTTGTAAATATATGATCCGAAAATTAAATTCCAGCAAAACAATGATATTTATGATTTATTTAATAAATCGACTTAAAATTAAATAAATTGTTATATATGTTTATAAATTTAGCGATATATAGAGTTTTTTGTCGCTTTTAAATAATAATCATATATTTACTACATGCCTAAAATTATGCTATAAAAAATCTTGCTTCTTCATAAAAATCATACGACTCACAAGGGAAGTCTCCCTAGCGTCACCCGCGGATCTTTATGGAATTGGTTTTATTTTGTAGATCAGAAAAAATAAAGAGACACGTATTTTTTTTTAGCTGCCCAAATTCATATTTAGGGGGTAAACAGGAGGGGGGAAGACAAGGCCATTTTTCAGTTTTTTTCGTTTATCTCCTATATTATGCAAAGAAAAGTCATGTTACATACCAAATGAAAGGTCTTTGGAAAACCTATCTACGTGTGCTAAAAACGTGTCCAAACATGCACAACTTTTCGTCATATTGAGTAAAATATCAAAATTTTAGGACATTTTTGTTAATAAGTCGAAAAATATTAACTTCTTTGGCCCGTTGTTAGCACCACGAGATAGGTATTTTTAATACCTTTAATCTGATAATACACATGCCTATATTAATTTTGTTTAAATAGGCGTAAATCGTAAAAAACTGAAAAAGGTAAATTTCCCCCCATACAAATCGACCCCCCTAAAAATGAGTTTGGGCCGCTAAAAAAAAATACGTGTGGAATTAATTTTCGTTCCTAACAACATATCCAAATTTCATGAAGATCGGAGGGTGACACCAGGGAGACTTCTTTTTTTTAAATCCTAAAGGTATGCACTAATTTTTACACAAAACATTGAAGCTCGTTTCATTCAGTCTTATCGTGACAATTAGCATTTAAAGCTATGTTTACACTGACAATGAGTCGTATGATTTTTATGAAAAAGCAAGATTTTTTACTGCATAATTTAAGGAATTTAGTAAATATGAGATTTTTATTGAAAAGCGACATATTGCTAAATTTATAAACAAATGTACCAATTTATTCAATATTAAGTCGATTTATTAAAAAAAAAATCAAAAATGTAATTATTTTGCTTGGACTTAATATTCGGATAATATATTTACAAAATGCCTAAAATTATACTTCAGCAAAATCTAACTTTTTATTAAAATCTTCAAAAATAAAACTACTCAGTGGTATGCTGTAAACACTATGTTTACAACATACCACTGAGTCTTATGATTTTTATGAAAAATCAAGATTTTTTTATAGCATAATTTTAGGCATGTAGTAAATATATGGTTGCTATTTATAGCAACAAAAAACTCTACATATTGCTAAATTTATAAACAAATATAACATTTTATTTAATCTTAAGTCAATTTATTACAAAAAAAATCATAAATGTCATTGTTCTGCTGGGATTTAATTTTTTAGATCATGTATTTTCAAAATGCCTAAAATTATGCTACAGAAAAATCTTTATTTTTTATAAAAAATTGTCGAAAATTAAACGACTCACAGGAATGGTGCCTTATAAGCATTTTATATTACAATTTATTAAATATAACAAATTTATTGCATATTTTTGGGCTGTTATTAAAATTGTTAATTCATTTTTTAGTTTTTTGATGATTTTAACAATAAAAAAATGCGAAAAATCGGTTCCTAGTCAGAAAATTTACAATTTCTTTAACAAATTTCATTCTTTCAGTGTAGCAGAATTTCTAATACAAACATATCGCTTTATGTTAAGTTAGTATGAGTGTTTATTTGTTTTCTTTTTTTCTTTCAAAATAAACATGATTTGAAGGGTGAGCTCTGACAGCTATATTCATTCATACATACATATGTTTAGCTTTAGAGATGCGTTTTTGATTATATTTCTAAGTAAAAGTATACAGAAGAAGGGAAATGGATTTTTTTTTGTTCTTTTTTTTCTCTTCGGCTTCTGTTTCTGTTCGTATTTGCTTTATAACCCTCTAAGCTATAAGATAATGTTTGTATGTATTTGTTTGTCTGTCTTGTTAACTCTTAAAGGAAATGTATGTTTTGAGTGTATGCGTATGGAAGTGTGTAAGTTTATGTACGTTTGTGTGTGTGTATGTGTTTGATCTCCTTAAGGCTGTAAAATGGTAATAAATTAAAAATATACGTACAAGTCGTATATGAGACGTACGTTCTTTTTCATTAAATGTTATGCTCCACTTTCATTTGGTATTTTCTTTTTTTAAGAGTTGAGTATTTCAATCAATAACAGGAAGTTAAGTAGATGGATATAAAATGAATATATTGCATTGATTTTTATGTATATGTATAACAGTTAAAAGATTAAGGATTTTACGTTTTTAAGGATTTAATTGGAAGATCTGGTTTTATATTAAAATAAGAAGAAAAATTCAAATAGGATTGGACGAGTCCCTGAATACCCTCCACAATGCCCTTCTAAAATAATAGCACATTTTTTAATGAAAAAAAAACTGTATAACAATTTGACTAAAAATATTTTATTTTGAGTAAAAAACTTTTTTTATACATTTAAAAAAAAAAATAATTTTGAGTGTAAATTTTTCTTTGAGTGTAAAAATTTTTTATGTAAGAAAAATATTTTTCGAAAAGTTCGATTTTGTATCAATGTGAAATTATAAATCATTTTTCCCCTGTGTTGCTTGAGATTACAGGATTATTTTGAAGATTTTTTTTGTCTTTTGGAGTCAAAAAAATATCAAAAATTCTTTTTTGAAAAAAAAAAAAAATTAGTTCAGTGCTAGATTTTTTTTACACGCATTTGTAGTTGTTAAACTTTTATTATAATTATAATAATTACTTAAAAACTTATAAGTGGCGTATACTTAGTTTTGTAATTGCCTTTAAATAACAATCATAAGAGTGGCATTTTTTCTTCAACTTTTGATTTTCTCAAGTGTCCGGGACAAACTTTTATTCTTGTAAACCTAAAAATATGTGGTATAAATTTGAAGTAAATCGGGTTAAAAATAACCCGTGGCGTCCAGTGTTACAAACAGAATGACAAACTTATATATAAGTACCCTCTAACGGCAGCCGCTATAATCGACTGCGCCAAAATTTTCAATACCCCTCTCATTTGATTTTTCAATGGCGAATATTTACATTGTCACTCTGTACATAAGGCATCGACATAAAAGTCGGGACCCCATTATTTATTTACCCATGATCGATTCGGAGACATTATTTGAATGTCCGTCCGTCTGTCTTTATAAAACACGATGCAATCCGATATAAAAGAGTTCAAAATGATGCAATTTGTAAAAAAAATACAAAAGATTTCGAAAGGTGTATTCTGTTGTTTATCGTACATCTCCTTAAAGTATGCTTTAAAAGTAGTGCAAAAATAATTTTCAGATTTTTCTGCTAATTTTTAAACTACTTTTATTATTACTACTTTAATACTCTTAAAAGTATACTTTAAATTACGTATTCTCCCTTAATCGTTTTACCATCAAATTATGCCTACTTATCATATTTCCCTCTGATTCTAGAATTATAATACATTTTCTATAAATCTTTTTATGGCAAAAAAATAATATAATATTAAGTCATTTTTTATACAAAACGGAAATGTAAAACAAAACTCAACACAACTCAGCTAAAGATTTTGTAACCACTAACTCACTTATACAAATATAAATAAATTTTTTTATATTTGTGTCAATGTTGTTGTTCAAGGATATCCTCTATTGTCCGCGTAATACATTTTATAATTCCTTTTATTTATTATAATATAAGGGGTATTTCATGTACCCGAGTAAAAAAATTGATATGACACAATATATAATTTAATAAGGGTTCGTGTCTATTTTGATATAATCTTATACGAAAAATGGTTTCATAAGATTTGATCGAATAATATCTAATAATATCAGTTTATATAACTTTATATCGACTTTGATACGAGTTTTGGTCTAATCCAATGATATAAAATTATATCCAATTATAATAAAATTTATACAATTTTATAAATCGGATGTTTTTTTTAGTTTTTAATAAAAAGTTGAAAAATTAAAATAATAAAAATAAGTTGTTCTTTGAAAAAAATTTGGAAAAATTTCAAAAAATGGAGTCATGTTAAATTTTATATAAAACACTTAGAAAATATTTTCAAAAAAATTTGTCCTTGGAAAAAACTTAGAAAAATAAAATAAAATTTTATATAAAACACTTAGAAAATATTTGCGATAAAAAAATGTTCCTTGAAAAAAACTTAGAAAAAATTTAAAAGATGGAGTCATATAAAATTTTATATAAAACACTTAGAAAATATTCGTGATAAAAAAGTGGTGCTTGGAAAAATCTTAGAAAAATAAAAAAATATGAAGTCATATGAAATTTTATACAAAACACTTTGAAAATATTTGCGATAAAAATATGTTCTTGGAAAACACTTAAAAAAATTAAAAAATAATGGAGGTATATAAAATTTTATGTAAAACACTTAGAAATTTGAAATGATGCATGGGACCAGATGTTAAAACATATAGTTATGTATGGCGATATCTTAAAAAAATCCCACATCAAAATTTATTATATAAATTTATCTTGCAATACATAGTGTCACATATGATCATATATCAAATAATATGACTATATAAAAGTATATAAGATCATATTAAATTATTTTTACTCGGGTAGCCAAGATTTTGTAGATAGATTTGGCTGATAAAATAAATATGCCAAAAATAATGCTTTAAATTATGCTTTATGTTTGAGTGTAGCAAAAGATAAATATAATAAGCTTTTATTTATTAAAGCATAATTTAAGGTATACAAAATTTAAAAACAATCGTTTGAGTAGAACTTCTATAGCTATCGACTCCGAGAATAATCCTCCAGGGTTCTAATTCTCGGAGTCGATCGAAATTCCACTCTTACGTGCGATTTTAAAATTTTTCTGTACCTATGCCTAAAAATATGCTTCGATTAATACAAGCCTTTCACATGTTTCGTTCACAACACTAAAACATAAAACGTGATCAAGAATAAAAAAGCGTTTAGAAAGCATAATTTTAGGCAGTAAGAAAAATTAAACAAATAAGAAAATTATAGTTGGTCAAGACCGACCATATAATACCCTACACTTGTATTTCCCGAAAAATGGGTCCCAAAAACATGGACCGATTGGGTCTATCTTTTGTCATATCATTAATAAGTGTACAATACACTCACAAACTAAATTTGAGTAAAATAGGCTAATAAACACCTTTAACTGAATATCGGTCGAAATTTTCATAAGTCCAAAAATGGTTCGATTATAATCAGATTTAATAAGGTTATAAAAGTACACGTTAAACACACAAAAACAAAATTTTAATAAAATATTTTCTGTTTTCCTAAAATTTGAGAGATTTATGTGAATATCGGGAAGGTGATTGGTATGGGGGCTACAAGAAGAAATTGTCCAAATCCTTTGAAATTCGGAATGATTATTATTACAAAACACATTTTGTGGCCATATTTCGATAAAATAGCAACCATATTGATAATTGGAACCTGTATCGTGTTTACAACGATCTTGCTCTTACCAAATCGTACCTATATTTTAAAAATTGTTCGCCATTTAAAGCCTTTTTCGTAATTAGAACACAGAAAATCAAAAAAATTCAATGATTTTTGATAATTTTTAGTTCTTTTGCAAATATTACCCTTGAAGTATGCTTCAAAAATTATGCAAAATATAAAAGTTTATAATTTATGCATTTGTTTGTTCAATGTCTTTTATTTTTGTAGCATACCTTAAGGATTTAAACAAAAAATAACAATGATTTTATTTCGAGCTCGAGGCCAGTAGTGAAAAATTAATTTTATTTTTATTCTTTGCCGATATTTCAGTACTCTTTCAGTATCATCCTCCGGGCTAGTAAAAAATAATTAATATTGAACACCGACTTAACATTACTGTTCTTTCCTTTACATCGTCCATTATTAGATGATGTAAAGGAAAGATTATCTTCTATTATTAGGCGTTGTAAAGGCAAGAGCAATAATTTTAAGTCGGTGTTTAATATAAAATATTTTTTACTAGCCCGGAGGATGATACTGAAAGAGTATCGAAATATCGGCAAAGAATAAAAATTAAAATAAAATTTATTTTTTATTACTGGCCTCGAGCTCGAAATAAAATCATTTTTTTTAAACCCTTAAGGTATGCTACAAAAATAAAAGACATTAAGCAAACAAATTCATAAAATATAACTAGGGCAACAGAAAACTAGCGGTTATAAATTTATTTTGAGGCCTAAAACTATGCTAGACAAAAAAGTGTATCTTTAAATTATAAAAATCCAAGCAAATGTTTTTAGTTGAAGTAGCACATCCTAAAACCAACTAGAGGAGGAAATCAGGACAATCCTTCATTATTCTTTATTGTTTTAAATCAAATTATAATAAAAATATGTTTGACTTTTGACTACTGCTTCAAATATATTGTTGCATAGTTTTAGGTTTCAAAATAAATTCATAACTGCTAGTTTTCTCTTTCCTTAAATACAACCTTTTATATTTTGCATAATTTTTAAAGCATACTTTGAGGGTAATATTTGCAAAAAAAAACTCAGAGTATCGAAAAATCGGCAAAGAATAAAAAAAAAAATTCACTACTGGCCTCGAGCTCGAAATAAAAGCATTTATAAATAAAAAAGGTCGAATAAAAACACTTTTAATTAAAACAAAAAATAAAAAAAAAACTTGCGCTGGTCATTAGTAAGGCAACAGAAAACTAGCATTTATGAATATATTTTGAGGCCCAAAACTATGCAACAACATATTTAAAACAGTACTAGGAAATCAAACATATTTTTTTTTGAAATTTTATTCGAAGCAATAAAGAATTATGAAGGAATGTCGCGATTTCCTCCTCTTGAAAGTTTTTAGGATGTGTTACATCAACTAAAAACATTTGCTTTCATTTACTTAGCATAGTTTTAGGCCTCAAAATAAATTCATAAATGCTAGTTTTCTGTTGCCCTAGTTACTAGTAATGCAATATAAAACTAGCTTTTATGAATTTGAATATATTTGAAACAGTAGTCAAAAGTCAAACATATTTCTAATAAAATTTGATTTAAAACAAAAAAGAATTATAAAGGAATGTTCCTATTTCCTCCTTTTTAAGGTTTTTAGGATGTGTTACATCAACTAAAAACATTTGCTTTCATTTATTTAATTTTACAATACGTTTATTTTGTAAATGATAGTTTTAGGCCTCAAAATAAATTCATAAATGCTAATTTTTTGTTGCCCTAGTCATTAGTAAGGCAAAATAAAACTAGCAGATATGAATTTCTTTTGAGGCCTAAAACTATGCAACAACATATTCGAAATCAAAAATATTTTTATTGAAATTTGATTTAAACCAATAAAGAATTGTTCTGATTTCCTCCGTTTGAAGGTTTTAGGGTGTCTTAATTCAACTACATTTGCTTTCATTTATTTAATTTAACGATACACTTCTTTTGTATAGCATAGTTTAGGCCTCAAAATAAATTCATAACTGCTAGTTTTCTATTGCCCTAGAAATATCTATTTGTTGAGCCTAAAAGTGTGCACTCCTTTTATCACTAAACATCGAAACAATTGACTCATTGTCAGTAGTACCATGACAATTGGCCTTAAATTTTTTTAAAATGCAACTTAAAACTAATTTCTTCTTTTTAAAAACGAAATTCTTTTTTTTAAACGAAATTCTTTTTTTAAAACGAAATTCTTTTTTAAAAACGAAATTCGTTTTTTAAAACGAAATTCTTTTTTTTTTTAAACGAAATTACCCATATACATACTTTTTTTTATAAAATTGATGTTGCGTTCACCCATCAACAGCATTATCATCATCATTATCAACATTTTAGTCGTTCGTAATGTTTTAACATTTATTTGTAGGCCGCCTTCCTTTTGTGCATAATTTTTTCTTTCCGGTAAACATTTTTTTACTTTGTTTTTTGTTTATATTTTGTTAAACGGAAACATGTTGTCTCTTTTTTATATACACTTTGCTGAAAAAAAACTTTTTGTATATAATTTTTTTTTATAAAGTCATATTCATTTATTTGTGGCAGTCGGCTGAGTTGAGCTATTTAAGTGGTAACTGTGTGTTTTTTTTTTAAGCAAGTATGCCGTTAGAGTAGAGTGCTAGGCTGGCAGTAAAGCCATCCTCGGCAGCATCGTCATGTTGCCACAAAACTGACATTAAGTACACACAATTTTTATATTATTATTATATAAATGCAAATAAGCGGATGGTTGGATTTTTTTTTGTCTTTCTATATTCTAATGGAAAAATAGTATAAAAAGGCTTTACACGGTAATTGGTTGTGGTGTTTCTTTTTTTTTTTTTTTGTTTTTAGAATGAAAGACAACAGACAACAACACCGGAAAAACATTATAAAATACTTTTTTTATAAATGAAATTTGTTGCAAAATGCCAAAAGGATTTATTTTGAAATTACAGACAGTTAATAGTTAAATTAAATTGAAATAAAAAAGATAATTCTGCCAAAAAAGAATTTTAAAAAATTGCGAAATATACGATTTAAATTAAGAATTTCTTAACATAAATACCCCTAAAAATATGCAATACAATTTAATTATGTCAATTATAACCAGTAAATGTTTTTTGCATTAAAAACAGCACCTTACGATATGCTACAAAAACTGTAAATAGTCACTTACAACTAAGGCAACAGAAAACTAGGAATTATGAATTTATTTTCAGGCCTAAAACTATGCAACAACATATTCAAAATAGTTCTCAGAAATCAAACATAGTTTTATTGAAATTTTATTTAAAACAATAAAGAATTATTAAGGATTGTCTTGATTTCCTCCACTTCAAGGTTTCAGGACGTGTTACTTCAGATACAAAGCATTTGCTTTCATTTATTTAATTTTACACTTATTTATGAGTTTATTTTCAGACCTAAAACTATTCAACAATATATTTGAAACAGTATTCAGAAGTCAAACATATTATTATTGAAATTTGATTTAAAAACAAATAGAATTATGAAGAATTGTTCGGATTTCCTCCTCTTGAAGCTTTTTGGATGTGTTACTTCAACTAAAAACATTTGCTATCATTTATTTAAATTTACGATACACTTATTTTATATAGCATAGCTTTAGGCCTTAAAGTAAATTCATAACTGCTAGTTTTCTGTTGTCCTAATTATAACAAGTAAATATGTTTGCATTAAAATCAGCACCTTACGATATGCTACAAAAACTGTAAATAGTCGCTTACAACAAACAACCAAATAAATTTAATGAAAATAATAAAGAAAATTCTGCCAAAACATAATTTAAAAATTAACAAGTAGAGAAGTTAAATTCGACTTGGCCGCATCTATGAATAAGTGATAGTAAATTTTCTAACGTGAAAAAATAACATTTGTGATCAGAAATATTTTATTTTGTGTGAAACAACTTTTTTTAGTAATTTTTGAAACAAAAAAAAAATAATTTACTAATTTTTTTTTGTTAGTGTAAAATTTTTTCGAGTGTATGTTTTTTGTTTTTAGTTTTAAAAATATTTTTGAGAGACAAAAAATACGTTGTTAGATATTTTTGTGACTTACCAATGTTTTTAAAACATGTTTAATGGGTTTTCAACACGTGAATTTATTGTGAAACTAATTCACGATTTTGCTAATCACTTTTAAACCACTGGACCGATTTGGCTGAAATTCAACACGAACCAGGCCAGGTGAATGGCAAATATATATGCCAAGCTTCAGTATCCTCAGAATTGGGTTTCAAAAGTTAGCGTGTTTTTTATCTCATAAATTTACGAAAAACCCATGCCGAAATTCAGTCTTTTGCCCATAACTTTTGAACCACTGAACCGATTTTGCTGGATTGCAATACCAACCTGACTAACAATAAGTAAATGCTCAACATATATGCCAAACTTCAGGTGCCTCCGTAAATTCTTTCAAACGTTAACGTGTTTTCAACAGACAGACGGACTGACGGACGGACATCGCTAGATCGTTTTAAAATCGATCAAGGATCATGAATATATATACTTTATGGGGTCCTAGACCAATATTTCGAGGTGTTACAAACGGAATGACAAACTTATATATACCCTCTATCACTAGAGTGGAGGGTATAAAAGATTTGCAAATAAAAAATGTAATTGGAGACTTTTTAAATACATATTAACAGAAATAACCCTAGAAATAGGCAGTTACAATTTCTCATGTCAATTATAACTAGTAAATGCCCTTTGCATTAAAAATTGCACCTTACGATATGCTACAAAAATTGCAAATAGTCACTAACAACAAACAAATAAATTTCATAAAACCATTTTTGTTTTTCATTAAATTACACTGTGCAACACCCAAAATCGGAATGGGATGAAACCAAAAGCAAATGAAAGTTGACATATTCCATAACAAACCCCTCAAGGCTTTTTTCCAGTTCAGAGCTAGATTTTTTTTGCACGCATTTGAAGTTAGTGCACTTTTATTATAATTATAATAATAAATGCTTAAAAATTGTATTAGTGGCGAATGATTAATATTGTAATTGCCTTTAAATAACAATCATACGCAACGGTGTCCAGTGGTGTATATTAATAATTGCCTTTAAATAACAATCATACGCAACGGTGTACAGTGGTTTATTTAAATAGGTACTGCACCGATTGCAGCAAAATTCATACCAGTCATAGCTGAAGTAATTTTGAGCTTAAGTTTGGAAACTGGACAGTACATGTTCAATAAGGGCACAACCAGGTTCCTTTAAAGTAGGACATGTTTAGTACACAAAAACTTTAAATGTTTTAAAATCACCTGCTTTAAATGCATGTAAAATAAAATCTAGCTCTGACCTAAAAAAAGGCCTTGAGGGTTTTGTTATGGAAAACGTCAGCTTTCATTTGCTTTTGGTTTCATCCCATTCCGATTCCGAAAGTTCGATTTTGTATCACTGTATTATTTCTACGAACATAATTGTTTTACCTCGGTATAGTCAATACATTTAAAAAAATCATTATCTTTACTACATTGATCAATATGTATATTAGAGTGTCCCTTATTTTGGAAATGTTGGAAATCTTGAGACGGTACCCGCTCATTTTTTTCCTTTTGACTTAAAAATAACTCAGGAAAAATTTTACGCCCCTAGGACCACGCCTTCCCTACGCGACGGGGCCTTAAAGAGCGGGGCCTAAAAAATCATTTTTCCATACAAACCAAAAAAATTTTTTTTTGATTTTTAATTTTTTTGTTATTAATTATTATATTACTTGGTTTGCTTATTCACGACAAAAAATTTGATTTTGGAGGGATAAGTCTTTCAGCGCTAAAAAATTTTTCGCAAAAAAAAAATTTGGGCGGCCGGGGTCCTACAGTAAAAAATTTTTAAAAAATATTTTTTTTTAGTTTTGACCAGCAACGGTTTTAGCTGCTATGTTGCTTTAAATGATATATATTCCAAAAAAAAAATTATTCATATCTGTGACATCTTTATCTTTTTCGAAAAAAAAAATTTTGAGCCGTAGGAATCCTACGGTAAAAAATTTTTAAAAAATATTTTTTTTTAGTTTTGAAAAGCAATGGCTTTAGTTTTTATGTTGTTTTTAATGATATATATTCCAAAAAAAATATTATTCATATTTGTGACATTTTTATCGTGTATCGAAAAAAATCATCAATGCATTTTTTACCCTTTTTTAGAACACGATTAAGATGTCACAGATACAAAAAATATTTTTTTATGAATATATATCATTTAAAGCAACATAGCAGCTAAAACCGTTGCTGGTCAAAACTAAAAAAAAATATTTTTTAAAAATTTTTTACTGTAGGACCCCGGCGGCTCAAAATTTTTTTTTGCGAAAAATTTTTTAGCGCTGAAAGACTTATCCCACCAAAATCAAATTTTTTGTTGTGAATAAGCAAACCAAGTAATATAATAAATAATAACAAAAAAATTAAAAATCAAAAAAAAAATTTTTTGGTTTGTATGGAAAAATGATTTTTTAGGCCCCGCTCTTTAAGGGCCCGTCGCGTAGGGAAGGCGTGGTCCTAGGGGCGTAAAATTTTTCCTGAGTTATTTTTAAGTCAAAAGGAAAAAAATGAGCGGGTACCGTCTCAAGATTTCCAACATTTCCAAAATAAGGGACACTCTAATGTATATATTTTGTAGCATACTTATATTGTTAACAGTAGATGCATATTGTGTTGCATACCTTAGGGAAGATTTGAATTATAGGGTGTTCTATTATCATTTTCTAAGACTATTTTTTTTAACACACGATTTAAAAATTTTCATTTATACATATTTTCATATATTTCCCCTTAAATAATATTTTTGTATATTATAACTTTTGTTTTATTGTAATTTAATTTTTAATTAATTTGTTTAAATTTAATTTGGTGGTGGTTAAATGTTGAAATTTTATTTTACAAATTCATTTTAAAATTTTAATTTTTAATTTCAATAAATTGTTTATTTCTTTTCCAAAATCAGTTAAACATTATCCCACCGGTAATGGTACCCACAATAATGATGGCAGCATTATAACAACAACAACACAACCAGATTCCGGTTACATAGCATTAATTGTGATAGGAAGTTTATTAGGAACATCACTGGTATTGGGTGTGGTAAGTAATTGAAATAAGAAGCTTAAACAAAGAGATTTTATAGTTATCATCATTAAATATAAAACATTGCGTTAAAATTATGTTTCATAACAATGTTTCTAAACAATGTATTTAAACAATGTTTCTAAAAAATTCTTCTAAACAATGAATCAAATCAGTGAGTCTAAAAAATGAGGATAAACAATGTCTATAAACAAAAATGAATCTAAATAATGTGTATAAACAAATAATGTGTAACAAAATGGAAATAAACATTGGTTTCACACATGATTTAGATTCATTGTCTAGGAACATTGTTTAGAGACATTATAATATCACAATATGTTAGGTTGTAAGTGGCTGCTGACGTTTTACGACAGCACACATAAACTCTAAGATCCGTTAGACTGGTATTTTTTGTATTGCAAAAAAAGTATTTTTTCGATTTTGAACGTCCATAAAAATTTTTATTTTTCTAGTCCTAAAACTTATGTACAAATTTGAGGTCAATCGGATTAAATTAAAAAAAAATATGTCTTGCGTGTCAAAATTATAAATATGATGTGTGGCAAGAACTGGTTAATTTAATCCGATGTGCCTCAAATTTTGACCACATAACTTTTAGGTCTGGAAGAATAATAATTTGCACAGACATTTGGAACATCAAAAGTGGAAGAAAAAATGTTGCTAACATTAAATAAAATTCAAAGATAAAACTTTTTGATTTGTGTTCCATATTGGGCGCCGATAAGACTAACAATAAGTGAGTCTTTTCATGATTATTCTGATTTTATTCATTTTTAAATTAAAAACCATATTTTTAAACATTTGCGATAATTTTTTAATTTAAACCATTCAAGTCTGTTAAACCAGCATAACAAACCATAATACCGTGATTTTTTTTTTTTTGCGAAAAACATTTTTTTGTCGCGAAAAATCGTTATTTTCTTGAAATAATTGGTCCAATACAAATATTTTTAGTTTGATTTGAAATTACGACATCTATCTGGTAAAGCTAGTTCATGTACACTAAATCCCATTGCAATATCAGCTTTTTCAAAGTTAGCGTATGTTAGCGATATTCGCGATTATTTTTTTTATTTTTAAGCAAAAAAAAAATTGTTTATATTAATTGGACAATTTCTGAATTTTTATCATCTAAACTCTATTGAATATACAAAAAAAAATAAAAATTTATTCGCGGAAGTTTTTTTTCGCGATATTTTTTTTTTCGCGAAATTTTTTTTTAAATTTTTAAATTTTTTTTTTTGCTATTAATTTATTAAAATGTGTAGAATACAATACTATGCAGACACAAAATTTTTCGAAAAAAAAAATTTTTCGCGGATTTTTTTTTTTTTATTTTTCGCGGAAAAAAATTTTTCGCGAAAAAAAACAATGCAGTTACTAAATTTATATTTAAAAACTATCCCAAAAGCATAAAAATTTAATTTTTGTAGTACTTTAGCTTTACAATTTTAAATCGCGAATACGAGCGCTAACTTCGAAAAACGGCTAGCACCATTGAATTCAGCGTACCCGAAATAGCTTTACCAGCAGAGTGCCCAGCTTGTTAGTTTTTGCGATTAGTACAGTGTAATTAATCGTCGTGGGGCACTCGTTATAAATAAACTAGTTTTGATTAGCAATGTCTCTAAATAATGTTTCTAAACAGTCTCTCTTTAAAATGTTAGTAAACATTATTTTGAATTGAAGTTTCTAAATAATGTATATGGGGCATTCCATGGCAAATCGGACACTTTGAAAAATTTTTTTTTTAGATTTTCCCAATTTGTTAACAGTTTTTAGTTCAGATTTTTTTGATGACCCGTTCAAAAGATATCGAATTTTTAAAAATTGGTAGTTTGTTCCTTTACTCAAACTTCTTTCAATCATAACTTCTTCAATAATGGTCCAAATTTCAAATTTTTTTTTTTAATTTTTGTTTACGTACTTTTTAAAAAAAAAATCCCAAAAAACTCTTAAAAGCGCTTTAGTATGCGATTTTTAAGTTTTAAAATTTAAATTTCATTTCTGAAAATGGTTTTACTCTTCGATTTTTTTGAAATTTTTTTGTGTAAAACATCTATCGATTCTACAAATTTTTTGCCCAGGAGGATCGTGGATAACGATTATTACTATTTTTTAAAATTTTTTGAAAAAATTTTATTGTAATTTTCCAATCTTAAAATCATTTTTACTGCTCCAATGGTGCGTCATAGAGGGGTCATTTATAAGACCGACCCCCATTAATTTTTACGTCTTAACATTTCTTTGCAACAAACTAATACCCTATCTCCAATTTCTAAGGGGGCTCCCACACAAAACGACATGTTTTAAAATCTGCTCCAGCCGCTCTAACTGCCCTAATAGTGCCCTTAGAGCAACAAAATGTATGACCAACCCACAATATTTTTTTACTCCAAACATTTTTTCTAAACACACCTACCCTCTATCTCTAATTGTTAAGGTGGTCCCGATACAATTTTTTTTATTTTTTTGTAAATTTGTTTTATTTAATCAGCTTCTACCGGTCCAATGGTGCGTCCGAGTGGGGTCATTAGTGAGACCGACCCCCATTTATTTTTACTCTACAACATTTTTTTAAAAAATACCTACGCCCCATCTCCACTCCCTAAGTAGGCTCCCATTTCAAAAAAATCGAAAGGTACAAACATTTTCAAAAATGAGATTTAAATTTTAAAACTTAAAAATCGCATACTAGAGCGCTTTTAAGAATTTTTTGGATTTTTTTTTTTAAAAGTACGTAAAAAAAAAATTTTTGAAAAAAAAACAAGTGAGAGTGTTAAATTCGGCTGTGCCGAATCTATTATACCCTCCAAAATGTAAAAAAAAAAAATAAAAACAAAAATTTTTCAGGGGCGTTTCTTTTTTTTGGGGGGGGGGGGGTCAGTGGGGGACGTTGAGAGCACCTTCCCATCGCGATAAATATACCAAATTTTTCATTTAATTAACAAAAATACAAAAAAACATGTAAAAAAGTGTATTTTTTTAGAGGTTGGTTTAGTTCTTCAAGGGGGAACTTTTTTCCCCCTGGTTCGATTTGGCCAATTTCCGAACTTAACCTGCCTAGGAACATAAGACATATTTGTGCCAAACTTGAAGGGTCTAGCTATTTTATTTTGGACTGCATCGTGTTAACTACAGACGGACGGACGGACGGACAGACGGACGGACGGACGGACAGACGGACGGACGGACGGACAGACGGACGGACGGACGGACATAGCTAAAATGTCTTGGAATCGATCACTGATCAATAATATATATACTTTATGGGGTCCCCGACCGATATTTCGATGCGTTACACACGGAATGACAAAGTGAGTATACCCCCATACTGTAGTTGGAGGGTATAAAAATTTGTAAATGGGAGCATTATTGAAGAAGTTATGAGTAAAAGAAGTTTGAGTAAAGAAACAAACTGCCAATTTTTAAAAATTCGATATCTTTTGAACGGGTCATCAAAAAAATCTGAAAATTTACCACGAAGGAGTTTTCGAAGGGTACTAAAAACTGTTAACAAATTGGGAAAATCTAAAAAAAAAAAATTTCAAAGTGTCCGATTTGACATGGAATGCCCCACATAGAAAGGATTAATATGTTTCTTTTTATAATCAATATGTTGCTGGACAATTTTTATAATTGACGGTTTAAAAATAGTTCCCAAAAATGTTTCTAACGTTTATAAGTTACGGTTTAAAAACTGTTCTCAAAAATGTTTCTAAAAAATATTAATTTAAATTTTATTTGAGTTAGTTTAGAAACAAAGTATATAAACATTTTTTAAGACACATTCTTTAAAAACATTGTTTAGATACATTGTTCAGAAACATTTTTTAAAACCAATGTTTAGAAACATTGTTTAAAAAAAATGTTTAGAAACGTTGTTTAGAAAAGGTTTTTGGAAACATTTATTAGAAACATTGTTTAGAAACATTGTTTAGAAACATTTTTTAGAAACATTGTTTAGAAACATTGTTTAGAAACATTGTTTAGAAACATTGTTTAGAAACATTGTTTACAAACATTTTTTAGAAACATTAAGAAACATCAAATGAAACTCAGACACAAGCGTTTTTAATTGTAGTTCCAAGTTGGGCGCCAATACGACTAATCGAGACTTTTCATAATTATATAATTAAAAATAAAAAATAAAAATAATAATAAATAATAAAAAATAATAATTATAATTATTCTGATTTTATTCAAAAAAGTCAAATAAAGAACAATTCGAATTAATCTGTTCTGAAAATGAATTGAGATTTTCTCCGCAAAAATATATCATCCAATTAAAAAATTACGTTTCTTCACACTCGTTATAAACAAGGTGTGGTCTGCAAAAGCTGTAAATATGTTTCGAAACAATGTTTTTTTTTAATGTTGTAAAACATTTTTTCAAATAGATTTTTCTTTACAATCCATATATTAATTATGTTTTTTTACAAAAATTTATAAAAAATGTCTCTGTAAAAAATTCCCCACCGATTTTTCAATAATCCAAATGTTTTTTTAATTTTATGAGTGAAAAATTACGTGACAACAAAAAATCTGCAAATATGTTTCTAAACAATGTTGCTAAACAATGTTTTAAACAAAGTTTCTGAACAACATTTTTAAATAATCCATGTATAATTAAATTTATAAACCTAACCTTATCAAAAATGTTTCAAAACATTTTTTCTTAATAAATTAAAATCAATTTCTCCCCAATTAATGTTGCTGATACTTTAAGAATCATAAACTAATACTTTTGATAAAAAAAACTAATTTTAACTAAAAAAAATATTTCCTAAATTTCTCCTAGCTCCTTTACACTGGCTATCGTTACTGTAGCAGGCGTTCGATTAATTCTATGAATTTTGAAAATCCTGTTTATCGTAAAACAACCGAAGATCATTTTAGTTTGGAGAAAAATTTACCCGTTCGCATGTTTCCCAGTACGGTTGATGAAGAGGTAAGCCCGCATTTAATAAATGATTTTAATTATATGAAATTTTAGAATTTTAAAAACAAATATATTTTAAAAATATTTAGTTATAGTATATAAAAAATGTAGTTATAAACAAATCACAAAAAAATATATTTACAAAATTTTGTATATAAATTATAAATTATCAATATAATTTTAAATCCAAAATCATATATCAGTCCCTTTTTTAAAAGTAAAAGTAGTTTAATCCAATCCTCCCCCTAACATTCTTTCCCCATTATACTGTGTCACAATTTTATCGAAAAATTTGTGTTTTTTTTTTCTCTGTATTTCTTCATATCTAGCTGCATTGTTCACAAAGAAGACTGTTTGCGCAGTATTGAAAAAAGTAAAAAATTTAAAAATATTGGAATAAAAAGTTGTATTATTTGAACAGAATTTTAGATTTTAGTTTTAAAATTTTTTTATTTTCTATTTTTTTTGGTGTAAATTTAAGTATTTTTCTAGCATATAACTATTAATATAATTAAATAAGGTTATTTTTCATGATAAAAAAAAGGTTTAAGATTTATTAGTAAATTAAGATTTATTAGTAAATTAAAATAAAATTAAATAAAAAAAATAACTAAATTAAATTGAACGATAAAACTTGTAATTTTAAGTGGGCAAAAAATTGGAAACAAAAATTATTTATTCTGCTTACTTTTCAATATTTTAATGTTAAAGTTCCGCAACATTATAGGTAGTGCAACATGTTGCAGAGTAAAAAATGTTTCTAAATATGTACTGGTTGTAAGACATTATTTATAAACATGAAAAAGTTCCTTATTATTATGATTAGTGCAACATGTTGCTTTTTCTTAGTAAACAATGTGTCTAAATAACTTTGCATAAAAAATTTTCGTTGTATGGAAAATTTAGTAAGAAAACTGTTCTCAAACTATTAACTGGCTAAACAGTTTAAATTTATTCGAAGTGATTCCAAATAATGTTTATATACAATGCTCCATCACAAACTTGACACCTTTCATACAACAATACCTGTCACTTCTGTGACGAAGTGTTTTATTAGGAAATGTTAATCCTTCCAACATCACTTGTGATATGTCACTGGGCCAGCCCTTTAGCTCTGTCCGGTTTTTGTGTCCGGGATTTCTATTTTTATACCCTACACCACTCTGTGGTACAGGGTATAATGAGTTTGTGCTGATATTTGTAACTACCCGAAATATTGGTCCTAGACCTACCTTCAAGTATACCGATCGACTCAGAATCACTTTCTGAGTCGATTAAGCGATGTCCGTCCGTCTGTCCGTCTGTCCATCTATCGGTTTAAGCACGATACAGGTCACAATTTTCAACCAATTGACTTGAAATTTGAAACTTAAGCATCTTTTGGCCCAAGGACGAAGCCTATTGAAATTGAATCCAAAGGGGGGTTTGTATGGGGTTAGGTCTAAACATCGATCGATTTTTTCCAATTTCAATAGGCTTCGTCCTTGGGCCAAAAGATGCTTAAGTTTGAAATTTCAAGTCAATTGATTGAAAATTGCGACCTGTATCGTGCAATAGATTGACAGACGGACGGACGGACATCGCTAAATCGACTCAAAAAGTAATTCTGAGTAGATCGGTATACTTGAAGGTAGGTCTAGGACCAATATTTCGGGTAGTTACAAACATCAGCATTAACTCATTATACCCTGTACCACAGAGTTGTGTAGGGTATAATGACTCTAATAACTGTATTTTAATAGATATCGCTTTGAAATTTTACAGGTAATCAAATTTTGTATGCACGAATCATCATTCCAAATTTCAAAGGAATCGGGTCAGTCCTTCTGGTAGTCCCCATACAAACCACCTCCCGATATTCACAAAATTCCCTCAAAATTCCTAAAAATAGAAATATTTGATACAAATTTTATTTTTAGGGGTTAAACGTGTACTTTATTAACCAAATCAAATTGGAATATAATTGGACCATTTTTGGACTTAGTCCACTACATCAAAATTTCGACCGATATTTAGTTAAATCGGTCTATTGGCAAAAAAATAAACCAATTCCACTAAAATTTTATCTGTGTGTGTTTTCTACACTAAATAAAGATCTTACAAAAGATAGATCCAATCGGTCCATGTTTGGACTTGGGACCCATTTTCCGAAAAACACAGATGTAAGGTATCATATGGTCGATCTTGACCGACTATAACTTTCTTACTTGTTTTAGTTTAACAGTTTTTGGACAAATCATTTTGATCATGTCTGTTGTTCGTTCATCTAGTTCAATCGGTCGATTTTTGATTTCGTTCAATAGTTCGTGAACGAATCATTTTATGTCTGTTGTTTAGGTTTTCGTTTACAAATACAAAACTGTTGAATTAAAACATTAAAGGGCAAGTCACAGACTCAATTCCGTTAGAAAGTGGAATGAAAAAAAATCTAATATATATTTTTTTTGGAATGAAATCACTTTCAAAAATTAAAGCAAAATTGAATTGCATTGAAGTGGTTTGAAAAACAAAAAAGTGGAATTGAACGACCAAACTAAAAAAAACACAACTATTTCACGAAGAATTGAGCTGAATGAACAAAAATACCTAAAAGAGCTAAAATGAACGAACTAGATAAACCACATACAAGGGAAGTCTCCCTAGTGTCAACCGCGGATCTTTATGAAATTGGTTTTCTTTTGTCAAGCAGACATAGTATGTTATTTTATAGCGGCCCAATTTCATATTTAAGGGTGAAAATGAGGGCGGAAGAAATGCTAATTTTTCAGTTTTTTTTCGTTTATCTCTTAAATTATGCAAATAAACCTAGTCATGTTGCACACCAAATGAAAGGTCATTGGAAAACCTATCTATGTGTGTAAAGAACGTGTCCAAACATTCACAACTTTTCTTTATCTTGAGTAAAATACGAAAATTTTAGGACATTTTAGTTAATAAGTCAAAAAATATTATTTTCTTTGGCACGTTGTTAGCATCATGAGATAGGTATTTTTAATACCTTTAATCTGATACCAAATATGTCTATATTAATTTGGTCTAAATAGACGTAAATCGTAAAAAACTGAAAAAAGTCAATTTCCTACCGTACAAATCGACCCCCCTAAAAATTAATTTTGGCCGTTAAAAAATATACGTGTCGAATTAATTTTTGTCTTGAACAACATATCCAAATTTCAAGAAGATCGGAGGGTGGCACAACGGAGACTTCCCTTCTTATTTAAGGGAATAGTTCAATTGAACTAGTTCGATCATGACCGACTCAACTCTACCACGCAGGAAGAGTGACCGGTCTTTGATAGGTTACGTGAGATGTCACATAAACCCTAATGTAACAACACCTGTCACTCTTGTATGGGTCATGTCAAGACTTGTTACATGTCACTAAACCTATGCTTTCGGAAACCAGATCTGTCCGGATTTTGTGTCCGGGACTTAAAAAATTTAAAAAAATTTTTTTTCGAAATTTGTAAAAAAAATTTTATAAAAGCTTCTTTAATTAACTTGTAATAACTTTGGAGTAGAAACGCTAATAAAAAATTTGACAAAAAAATTTTTGTGTCCGAGACATTTTGAAAAAATTTTTCGGGACTTAAAAATTTGTTGAAATTTTTTAATTGTTTTTATACTCTTCAACCACAGTATATAATATATTGACCTTGTCATTCTATGTGTAACCCATCGAAATACCGGTCGAAGATCCCATAAATTGTGTATATTATTGATCCATGATTAATTCTATTTCGTAGGTATTTGGCAGGTTAAGTTCGTTTCAACACGACCAACTAAACCAAACTCTAAAAACGCCATTTTTAAGATGTTTTTTTGTTTGACAAATAAAACATTTTAAAGCTCGAAGAAGTCTAGCACTTGGACCCAGGGAATTAAAAAATGTCGTTTTTTCTTCCTGCCCCTTTTTAAGGGCGTGGATATCTTTATTTCGGTGAATTTAACCTGTTTGAATGAATAATCTTTTGTTTCCAAATGTTTGTTCATTATAAATATATAATTCAAATAAAAATTTAAATAAATCAGTAATAAAAAATTATTTTTTTTTTTAACAAAAAATAATAGAAAAGTTATTAAAAAAAATTCACACAAACTATACATTCACAAAAAAAATACGTAGTAAATTTTCAATAATTATAAGATCATTAGAAAATAATTTTAGTGTTTATAAGTACTACATTTATTATAAGGTTCCTTAAGGTTGAAGTAAAAGGGGTATTTACGTTTAAAAATGTTTACCATTGCAAAATATAAAATGGCGGATTTATAACTTTTATTAGCTCTTTAGTTAAAAAGAGTTTTTATGTAACCATGAACCATTTTAACGGTTTATAATTTATTATAATGCATAATATTATGCAATTATATATAATTTTATCAAATTTGATCTCAGATTGGATCAGATCAAAATAAAATTGCTAACAGAGAAGCTTAAAGCTCAAATCAGTGTGTTAGAGTGGCCGTGCTTAAGAATTTAGATTTTTGGGCTTGCAACTTTCTAACAGATAAGAGGTATTGCAAAAGTGCAAATTGAATTATATAATTTCTTTTACAAAAGCCATTTTTACTAAAAAAGTGCGTTAAAAAGATAACACTGTGCTACAAAAAACACAAAATCGAGGTAGTTAAGGTTGTAGGTCTCGTCGAAAATATAACAAAAATGCCCATCAAACTTGCCAGACACTCTCAAATTTGAAAGTTATTGTCAAAAAAACGTTTTTTTTGGGACTTTTCTCACTGAACCACATGTAACTTAAACATTTTTCAACCGATTTTAAATTTTTCAACTGTTTTGGATAGAAAAAGGATAGGGCTTTTGATGTGTGTGAATTGGTCTATACATATAAGAAAGATATGTATTGATTTTTTCAACAATATCTAATTTTTTTTTTTATTTTTTGAAAAATTTTTGAGTTTATCGATTTTTTTCTGCTATAGTTTGTTCAACAACATTTATATTAATAAACGTATTCCTAAAGAAAATTTAATTATGAATACGATGAGCTTAATGCCAAAAAAATCGGATAACAATTGACAGAGTTGTGATAATTTTTATGAAAAATAAAATTAAGATTTTGTATGAAAGTGCCGTGCAGGTAACCCAGGCAAAAATAAATAAACGAACATACTGAGAGGTCGCGTATCATTATTTTAAAGGTTTTTGACCTCCTGAATTCGAATTTGGCCTTAAAATTGCTCTATCTTATTAAGTTTTTGATATATCAATTTATGTTAAATATCTCACAAACCTGATGAGAAGAGCAATTTAAAGGCCAGATTCGGATTCAGCGCGCCAAAAACCTTTAAATATATTGTACATGACCATTAGAGTGTCCCTTATTATGGAAATGTTGGAAATGTTGAGACGGTACCCCCTCATTTTTTTCCTTTTGACTAAAAAATAACTCAGGAAAAATTTTACGCCCCTACGACCACGCCTTCCCTACGCGACGGGGCCTTAAAGAACGGGGCCTTAAAAATAATTTTTCCATACAAACCAAAAAATTTTTTTTTTATTTTTAATTTTTTTGTTATTAATTATAATATTACTTGGTTAGCTTATTCATGACAAAAAATTTCATTTTGGTGGGATGAGGCTTTCAGTTCTAAAAAAATTTTCGAAAAAAAAAATTTTGAGCTTTTGGGGTCCTACAGTAAAAATTTTTTAAATTTTTTTTTTTTTAGTTTTGACAAGCAACGGTTTTAGTTGTAATGTTGCTTTTAATGGTATATATTCATAAAAAAATATTATTCATATCTGTGATATCTTGATCGTGTATCGAAAAACATCAAAAATGCATTTTTTACCCTTTTTTAGATCACGATAAAGATGTCACAGATAGGAATAATATTTTTTTATGAAAATATATCATTAAAAGCAACAATTCAACTAAAACGGTTGCTTGCCAAAACTAAAAAAAAAATATTTTTTAAAAAATGTTTACTGTAGGACCCCAAAAGCTCTAAATTTTTTAGAACTGAAAGCTTCATCCCACCAAAATCAAATTTTTTGTCGTGAATAAGCTAATCAAGTAATATTATAATTAATAACAAAAAAATTAAAAATCAAAAAAAAATTTTTTTGCTTTGTATGGAAAAATGATTTTTAAGGCCCCGCTCTTTACGGCCCCGTCGCGTAGGGAAGGCGTGGTCGTAGGGGCGTAAAATTTTTCCTGAGTTATTTTTTAGTCAAAAGGAAAAAAATGAGGGGTACCGTCTCAACATTTCCAACATTTCCAAAATAAGGGACACTCTAATGACCATTTATGATAAATTTATTTTTTTGCCTGGGTTATCTGAACGGCGATTTCCTGCAAAATCTTAATTTTCTTTTTTAGAAAAATTATCACAACTCTGTCAATTATTATCTGATTTTTTCAGGATAAAGCTTATTGTATTCAGAATTAAATTATCTTTAAAAAAACGCTCATAAATATAAAGGTTGTTAAACGAACTACAGCAGAAAAAAATCGATAAACTCGAAAAATTTTCAAAAAATAACAACAAAATTTGATTTTATAGAAAAAATCAATAGATATCTTTCTTTTACGTTTTGACCAATTCACACACATGGAAAGCCCTATCCATTTTCTATCCAAAACAGTTTAAAAATTTAAAATCGGTTGAAAATTTTCTGAATTACACAAGGTTTAGTGAGAAAAGTCCCAAAAAAACGTTTTTTACAATAACTCTAAAATTTGAGGGTGTCTAGCAAGTTTAATGGGCATTTTTGTGATCTACTCGATAAGACCAACAACCTATACTATGTCACATCAGAAGTATTTTTTCACTGTAGCACAGTGTAATTTAAAAAAATTGCATATCTCATTGCAACTATAAAAATGATAATAATGAAATTCTTGTCAGAAATTTTTGTCTTGCAAAATTGCTAAATGTCAAAATTGCAACTTAATATGCTTTTAATTTTGGTAAAAAATAAAAATAAGTGCAAACCTTTTCTTGCATTCACGCATATAGTTAAATATATTAAAAAAGCATAAAAGTTAATTCAATATGTTTTAAAAAAATTATTCTGCAATATTGCACTGTTGCAAGGGTAAAGATTTCTACCCTAAACATTCTCTTCAAAAATGTCAACTAGAGCCTACACTGAAAAAAAAATTTACCATTTTTAAAGCATGTTGAACTTAATTTAAAAAAAGGAGGGTATGCGAGGGCTCCAAAGATATTAATTCTTCTTCCAAGTATATTTTTTCCTAAAACATAGTAATGCATTTACTTAAATATATCTTAAAAGTAAGTAAAATTGTACTTAATATAAGTTTAATTGTTTTTATCCAGATGAAAAATATTTTTTTTAAAATAAGTAAAAATTGCCTTAAACTTACGGATTCTGTTGACCATATGGAGTCCCAATGTGAGGACCCTATGGGCCCACATATATGGTATCCGCCCATGAGTATATGCGTACACTATTATAGGGTCACTATTGATTTTGATCCAAAATTTTGGTCAGAATCGCTCTATCTTGCTTAGTTTTCGAGATATGGGAATGGGGTCTTGAGAAATTTGATCATGAAATAACTCGAAAACTATAACTCGGAGGGCTTTCGGGTCTTCGGCGGTCATATTCTACAAGTTAAGGACTACAAAAATGCCTTTAGAATTTTTTTCGTATCTGCAATATTTGCAGAGTTATAGGGATTTGAAAATTCCGCGAAAATCGAAATTTGGATTTAAAGTTAGGGTCTCATGGGGTCTCTAGATGGGGCCCTCAGATGGGGTCCCCAAAATACCTAAAGTATTTTTTCCTTAAGTTAAGTAAATTCTTTCTTAAACTGAGGAAGATATGGATTCAAATATAGTCAATGAAATCAATAAAATAAAGATTACTTTTTTCTTAAATTAAAACAAAAATTGATTAAATTAAAGAAAATGCGTTTTGGAATTAAAGATTAGTACTTATTTGATTCAAGGTCTTGAAAATGTCTATACTATTTTTAAGTAAGTTACGTACTTATTTATTTTTTTTGCACACAATTTTAATTGTTTTCTTTTAAGTAAAACAAAATTTTTTAATAAACCCTTTTTTTCTTAAATGCAATCAATTCGCCATAAATGTAAAAAATATTTAACTTAATTTAAAAAAACAAATTAAGGAAAACTTTTGTGCGTTTTTAAGTATTTGCATGTACTATCTTCGAGTTTATTTTCTTTGTTTTAAGTAAAACCACCTTATATTAAGATATGTTGAAGTAAATTCAAAAAAATTTGCTTACTTAAATTAATAACAGTGTTTATTTAATTTCAGTATAGTGATTTTTTTCAGTGTACGATTCGTACCGTTAAAATTTAAAGCTTTTGTAATCATTTTACAAGTGCAAATTTAATGGCCTAGCAATAATGCAACAGATCTCTAGTATGCATTGCAAAAGTGCAACATTTTAAAAAATTTAATTTTTTCTCCTGTAAATCTTCTACTTTTTGCAATGGAATACATTTTTAACATAAATACCTTTTATAGCAGTTAAAATCCGATCATAAAATAGACAATTTATTATTTTATTTTTTAAATTTAATTTTAGTATTTATTTATTGGCAGGTATTTTACAAAAAAAAAAAGAAAACTTTTTCCTTGTAATCTTTAAATATTGCTACAATTTTTTTAAATTGAAATATAAGTGTAAATTTAATTTTCAAGTATTTGCATTTAATCCCTGGCATATTATTAACAATTATATATATTTTTTTGTATATTTTACAATTTTTTTTTTATTTTTTGTTTAAATAATTGCTTGCATATTATACAATTTTGTTGAGTTTTAATTACAAAATTGTATAATTGTCAAAGGATTTAATATGAAAATTATCAGTGGTAAGTTTATATTTACATATATTTTTAATATAAATACAAAAGGTTTTAATTTTCTTTTTTTTTAATTTTTTTTAATTACTATTGTTGATTATTTAATATTTACTATTTTTAATACATTTTAATTTTATTTACTATTTGTGTTGTTTATTATTAATTTTCTCGGAATATATACAAACACATGTTATAATTAAGTTTATTATGATTATTTTTTTAACACTTAATAATTATAGTTTTTATGTGTAAAATTTTTTATCTTGTTTGATTTATGGTGTGAATTTAAATAATGTTTCATTACACAGAGATACAAAATTGAACTTTCCGAATTCGCGGAATTTTTTTTCGCGAATTTTTTCCAATTTTTTTTTATTTTGCTATTAATTTATGAAAATGATTATAATACGATACATTACAGACACATAAATAAAAAAAAAAAAATTTCGCGGATTTTTTTTTTGCGTAAATTTTTTTTTTTTAGTGGAAAAATTTTTTTTCGCAAAAAAAAAAACAATACATTTTCTAAATTTATATTTAAAAACTATCCCAAAAGCATAAAGATTTAATTTTTGTAGTACCTAGGCTTTACAATTTTAAATCGCGAATATCACGAATACGAGCGCTAACTTAGAAAAACGGCTAGCGCCATTGAATTCAGCATACCCGAATTAGCTTTACCAGCAGGGTGCCCAGCTTATTAATTTTTGCGACAAGCACAGTGTGTTATTTAAAGGCAATTACAAATTTAAGTAGGTATACGCCTCTTATACTGTTTTCAAGTAATTTTATATTTCACCAAATTTAAAAATTTATTTGCTTTTGGTTTCATTCCATTCCGATTCGGAAAGTTCGATTTTGTATCACTGTGAAATGAAACACTAATAAATTAACATCATAGAGAGGGACACCTTTCTCTCGCGAATAATGTTAATGTACATTTATCATGGTTTTTTGCACTTAAGTAATACAATTTTATAATTATTTAATTTAATTGTTTCTATCTACGCCCACAAAAGGGGGTGGACCGAAAAAACTGGCATTTTCTAATCCCATGTGTCCATTCGCTGAACTTCAAACTTTTTCTGACTAAAAAATGTTTCACGAAGAAGCATGTAAACATATGTGATTTTACTGTTTAGTTCTTCAAGGGGAAACTTTTTTCGCCTGGACCGATTTTCCCTTTTTAAACAATTTGCTGAAGATTACACTATGCAACAAATAAAGACTTTTTGAAAAACACAAAAACTTGACTATATTTGTTCGATTCTATTACCAAAATGTAGTAAAACAATGTACTCAGATTGTCCAGTTTGGTGGCCAATTCCCATTAATCGGCCTCCAAAGAATCAGAAAAACAGCGAGACCCTCAAAATATGGTTTCATCAGTTTTTGCCCAACAGCTTAATCAGAGTTGATGCTAACGCTTAAGTATATTTGGAAAAAATGTGGGTAATAGTCCGTTAAAAAAATTCCGTTTACATATTATGCTAAAAAAATAAATTTTTCCTGGACTTTTTTTTAAAAAATATTGGAAAAAAATATAGTTTTTTCACTTTTTTAAGCATAGAGCTTGATTTACATGTTAACTACTCTTAACCACCCTTATCAACTATTTCCATACTCAAAAAAAAACCTTGTAAAATGACAAGAAAAGTTTGTAACTTGTTTTTTTTTTTTTGTTACCTCTTATTTGACGAGAATTCCTAGTAATTTTACAAGCTTTTTGCCAATAATTTTGCAATTTTACAACTTTTTTGCCAATAACATTGTAAATTTACAACTTTTTTGACGTGATAAAATGTACAAGGAAGTTACGTAACTTTGTTAGATTTTTTCTACCTCCTATTTTACAAGAATTCCTAGTAAAAACTAAGAGCTTTTTTGTAATTTTACTAGTTTTTTACCAATAAAATTGTAAATTTACAACTTTTTTTGGCAAAATAAAACTGACAAGGAGTTCTCGTGAATTTACTAGATTTACAAAAAATATTGGAAAATTACAAAAAAAATGTAAATTACGATCGAAATTGGTTTGTTAAAAAATAGGAAAAACTGTCAAAAATTGATAAAATGGGACAAAGTTTTTTTCTTGTATGCAGTATAGGAGGATAACAATTGTCAAATTCTAAATTTTTTTCATACAAAATTATTTAAACCCGGCAAATTGTATCACCAATACTGGGAAATAGTACACTCAAAAAAACCTTGTAAAGTTACAAGAAAAGTTTGTAATTTTTTTTTGCTGCTATTTGACAAGTATTCCTTGTTATTTTACAAGCTTTTTACCAATAATTTTGTAATTTTACAACTTTTTTACCAATAAAATTGTAAATTTACAACTTTTTTGATGCGATAAAATTTACAAGGAAGTCTCGTGAATTTACTAGATTTTTTGCTACCTCCTATTTTACGAGAATTCCTAGTAAAAAATACCAGCTTTTTTGTAATTTTACTAGTTTTTTACCAATAAAATTGTAAATTTACAACTTTTTTGGCAAAATAAAACTGACAAGGAGTTCTCGTAAATTTACTAGATTTACAAAAAATATTGTAAAATTACAACAAAAAAAAATGTAAATTTCGATCGAAATTGAAACAGGAAAAACTGTCCAAAATTGGTATAATGGGAATTTTCTAGTAACTTGACAAAGTTTTTTTGCAGTATTGGAGGATAACAATTGTCAAATTCAAATAATTTTTCATACAAAATTATTTAAACCCGGCAAATCGTATCACCAATACTGGGAAATAGTACACTCAAAAAAAACTTGGAAAGTTACAAGAAAAGTTTGTAACTTTTTTTTGCTGCTATTTGACAAGTATTCCTTGTTATTTTACAAGCTTTTTACCAAACAAATGTAAATTTACAAATTTTTTTAAGCGATAAAACTTACAAGGAGGTTTCATTATTTTACTAGATTTTTTGCTACCTCCTGTTTTACAAGAATTCCTAGTAAAAACTGTCAGCTTTTTTGTAATTTTACTAGTTTTTTACCAATAAAATTGTAAATTTACAATTTTTTTGGCAAAATAAAACTGACAAGGAATTCTCGTGAACTTACTAGATTTTTTTTTTGTAAAATTATGTTGGAAATTTGTAAAATTACAAGAAAAACTGTAAAATTACAAAAAAAAATTAAATTTCGTTGGAAGTTTTTTTGTTAAAAAACAAGGAAAACTGTCAAATATTGGTAAAATGGGATTACGAGACTTTTTATAGAAATTTGACAAGATTTTTTTTTGAGTGTAGATAAGGGTGGTCAAGTGTAGTTAACATGTAAACTGCCCTTATCTCACAGGGACTGTTGATTTTCCCCTAACAATATTTGGCAAAACTGTAGCCACGGTCAAGTTGAACAACTCCAATGAACACACAAAAACAATTTGAACGTGCTTAGGCACCCTAACTAGCTGATAAAGACCACTCCGTACCTTAAAATTGATCTATTTTAACTAAAAAAAATCCACAAAAATCCCCATAACCGCCCCGCAATTACCCCAAGAAGGATAAAATGCTAGGTCAACTATCATTAGTTTTTCCCCCTTAACATTTTTTTGCAAACATACCTAAGCTCTGTCTACACTCCTCAAGGGGGCTCCCATACAAAGATTACATTTTTATAAAACAGCTGCTACAGCTCTAACTGCCTCAAAAGTGGAGTCAAATGTATGACCGACCCCCAATAGTTTTTGAACCTCAACATTTTTCAGAACTTATATACAGTCTGATATAAAATTTTCCAAAAAAAATATTTTGATAAAGTTTTGAAAGAAGAAAAATGCTTTAATTTCAAGCTCGAGGCCAGCAGTGAAAATAAATTTGATTTTTATTCGTTGCCGATATTTCGACACTCTTTGAGTATCATCATCTGGGATTTTTAAAAAATAATTTATATATAACAACGACTTTAAAATTACTGTTCTTTCCTTTAAATCGTCTTTTATTAAATTGAGTTTAAACTGAGTTTAATAACACTGTGCTACAGTGAAAAAATACTTCTGCTTTGACATAGTATAGGTTGTTGGTCTTATCGAGTAGATCACAAAAATGCCCATTACACTTGCCAGACACCCTGAAATTTTAGAGTTATTGTCAAAAACCGTTTTTTTTGCGACTTTTCTCACTAAACCTTGTGTAATTCAGAAAATTTTCAACCGATTTTAATGTGTGTGAATTGGTCAATACGTAAAAGAAAGATATCTACTGATTTTTTCTATAAAATCAAATTTTTTTGTTATTTTTTGAAAATTTTTCGAGTTTATCGATTTTTTTCTCCTATAGTTCGTTTAACAACCTTTATATTTATGAGCGTTTTTTTAAAGATAATTTAATTCTTAATACGATAAGCTTTATCCTGAACAAATCGGATAATAATTGACACAGTTGTGATAATTTGTTTAAAAAAGAAAATTAAGATTTTGCAGGAAATTGCAGGAAATTGCCGTTCAGATAACCCAGGCAAAACAAATAAATTTATCATAAATGGTCATGTACAATATTTTTAAAGGTTTTTGGCGCGCTGAATCCGAATCTGGCCTTTAAATTGCTCTATCTCGTCAGGTTTTTGAGATATTAAACATAAATTGATATATCAAAAACTTAATAAGATAGCGCAATTTCAAGGTCAAATTCGAATTCAGGAGGTCAAAAACCTTTAAAATAATGATACGCGACCTCTCAGTATGTTCGTTTATTTTTTTATTTTTGTTTTGCCTTGGTTATCCGCATGGCAATTTCACACAAAATCGAAATTTTCTTTTTTAGAAAAATGATCACAACTCTGTCAATTGTTATCCGATATTTTTGGCATAAAGCTCATCGTATTCGCAATTAAATTTTCTTTAGGAATACGTTTATTAATATAAATGTTGTTGAACAAACTATAGCAGAATAAAATCGATAAACTCAAAAATTTTTCAAAAAATAACAAAAAATTAGATATTGTTGAAAAAATCAATACATATCTTTCTTATATGTATAGACCAATTCACACACATGAAAAGCCCTATCCTTCTTCTATCCAAAACAGTTGAAAAATTTAAAATCGGTTGAAAAATGTTTAAGTTACACGTGGTTTAGTGAGAAAAGTCCCAAAAAAACGTTTTTTGACAATAACTTTAAAATTTGAGGGTGTCTGGCAAGTTTGATGGGCATTTTTGAGATCTTATCGACGAGACCTACAACGTTAACTACCTCATTTCAAAAGTATATTCGATTTTGTGTTTTTTGTAGCACAGTGTAATTGACAATGTAAAGGAAATAACAGTAATTTTAAAGTCGGTGTTAAATATATTTTTACAAGCTCAGATGATTATACTCATAGAGTATCGAAATATCGGCAACAAATAAAAATAACATTTATTTTCACTACTGGCCTCGAGCTTGAAATAAAGGAATAAATGCAGTTTTACTTGATTTGATGTCTACATTCAGACGTATATCATCCCGTTCATTTTTAAATTTTGGCTGTAGGACGGTGTAATATATAGAATTTATGGGACCGATATTTCAGATTCCAAAATTTTTTTTTTCTAAATTTTAAGACATTTTTTCTATACAAAAAATCTTATGCACTGATTTATAAATTTGTTACAAGTGTTTAAGCCAAAAATTCATATTAAACAACGATTTAGTTTAATTAAAATTTAATATTAATTTTAACATTCACAACATTAAACATTTTAGAAATCTGAAATATTTCAAAAATTAATAGATAAAATTCTCTTTATTTTTTTTGCACTACATATTATTTAAAATAATATGGAATTATTTAATTAATTGTGGTTGTTGTGTAAATAAAGGATACAATTTTCATATAATATACATTTTAAATTAAATATTTATTTAACCACACAAATACACATTAAAAAAGTTTTTTAAAAAAAGAGCAAATTAAATTGAAATTGGCAAAGAGCAAAATTACACTAATAAAAATAAATTTGACAGAGAGCAACAAAAAAGTAAAGGCGACAAGCTCAATATCAAACAACTAAACCAACTTTTAAAATAAAATGTTAGAAAATGCTAGAAATTTGAAAGAAGATTTTTGAAAGAGAAAATTTTTTTTGAATGATTGTTATAAAAAGCTTCTTGAACGTAGTAAAAAACCGCCATTTTTTGCCAATTTAAAATAGCGATATCTTGAAAACCGTTTGACCGATTATATTTTTATACTCTCCACTTAGTGATAGAGGGTATATATAAGTTTGTAATTCCGTTTGTAACTCATCGAACATCGACATTCTAGCGATGTCCGTCTGTCCGTCTGTCCCTCTCTCCGTCTGTCTGTCTATGGAAAATGCTGTCACGGACAAAATATTGCACACAGATGACTGAAACTTAACACATTTATTGGAAGTTTTCCCGAGAAGTTTGGTATTGCATTTGAGCGATATCGGTTCAGCGGTTCAAAAGTTATGAACGAAAATGTAAGAACACCTCAAAAATTTCAGTACATCAACATAACCTAAAAATACAAAATGCTTTAATTCGGCTTCTGGTTGACATATGTGAACATAATTGAACACCAAATGGTATTTAAACAAGTACAAACATATTTTTTGACAAAAAAAAAAGAAAAAAATCGCGGATTTTTTTTTACCAAAATTTTTTTTCGCGGAATTTTTTTTTTTAATTTTTTTTTTTTTGTTCAAAAGTAATTTCCTTTTAAATAAAGTTTTTTGCCATAATCTTCTTGAAATTGTGGAGAGTATCACTACATTCGGCAAGGCCGAATTTAACTTTTTTACTTGTTTTTTTTTATATTCGTGTTCAGCGCATCAAAAAATTTTGATGTGTGAACACCAGACATGTGCACGAATGCATTTTAAAGTCGTTTAGAGACATTCTAAAATTTAGAATGAACAGCACTATTCCATTCTTTCAGTGCGAAACGAATGAATAATGTATTCTATGCTTGCAATGAAAATAAAAAACGAGTACAGTATTTTAGAATAAGAAATGTTCTAAAATACTGTACTCTGAAGCGAATAAATCAAATGATTTGTTCAAGAAAAAAAGTTATTTTTTTGACAAAAATTTTTTTTTCGACAAAATTTTTTTTTTGACAAAATTTTTTATTAATATCATATTTTAACTCATTACCGAATAAAAATGTCCATTTTCAAAAAGTTCATTCGTTTACTCACGGCATAACCGAAATTTAAAATATTCCAATTTAATATGCTAATATTTCAAAAACTAAGCAAGATAGAGAAAACGAAGCAAAATTTCAGAAAACATGTGTTTGCTTCACATGTGTGGACCCTATTGGGTCCTTACTTTGAATCAAAAAATTCGAATTTTCGTAAATTTTAAAATCCTTATATCTTGGTAACTACCGCCGTCACGACAGAAAGTTGTAAAGCAATTTTGTAGTTCTGGGATCGTTTAAAATTACCTAAAAATAAAGTCTTAAAACAAAAATTCCCATATCTCCAAAGCTAAGCAAGATAGAGCAAAACGGACCCAATAGTTTAACCTATTAAGACCCTATAGGTTAAACACATTTGAAACGTGAATAACTCGGAAACTTTTGCTCGAATTGCTTTCGGGTGTTTTTTGAAAAATAATTTTTTCAAAAAAATATTTTTTTCAAAAAACAAGATGTGTGAACTTTATAAAAAAATTTTATTTTTTTTTTTATTAAAAACATTCTAAGTGTTCAGTGTATATTAGAGTTGTCAATTATTCGACTTTCAACTTTGTTCGAATAATTCAAATAATTGTTTTTCTTCGTTCGATCAAATGATTAAAGATCAAAATTTATTCGATTAATCGAAGAGAATAACGCATAAAAAAATTATTTAAAAAAAATTATTCATATAAAAAAACTTAAAATAAGAAAGTTAAAATTTTTATTAACGAAAAAATGCATAAAAAACTTAAAATAGTTAAAAGTTAAAAAAACTTAAAAATTGAATAACTGAGAACACTTTTAATTAATGGATGTCGATTTTAATACTTGTTGAGAAATAATTCAAATACAAATAATTATTTGAAGTATTCAGACAAAATATATCATAAATGACAAAAATTGTCATATAAGACAATTTAAGTTGTTCTTAAGAAATAATCTTTAAAAAATAAAAGTTGACTCAATTTTTTGCTTTCAAACGATTTTTGTTTTTATTAAATTAGATTTTGAAAACACTATTTCGCTAATTGTTGAAGTAGGTGATATAGTAAGAAGAGCATACAAAAGTTTATCTAATTTTTCTGTTCTTTTTTCAGATTTTCCCAAATATACCATATCGTCTGATATATCGCTAAAGTCCTTTTTATTTTCTGAATTTTTAATACTTTGAATTGAATTATTTAACTCGCATAAAATATTATTATTTTTATTACTAATAATTTCCTCTATTTCAATACTTTTATCTGAATTATTGTGTTTACTTTCAACATAAAATAATCTGGAGTATAATTTGCATATTCTTTTGTTTCGCTTTTTGGAGAATATTTTAAAAAAACTTTCATTGCCCGAAAAATTTCCAGAATTTAGAAAAAATATTAACGTATTTAATACAAATTACGTCTCTCATTAATTTGTATTTTAATACGTTTAAGTAAGTCTTATGCAAAAGAATTATTATTTTTTTCTAAATTATTTAATAAAAACTTGATAACTCCCTCTAATTCTATAATGGATGTGCTATCCAGGGCTATGGCTACAATATATTTTAACTTTCTTACATTTTGTATAAAATCTTTCAAAATGTATGAGAATTAATCAAATTCTAAGCATTTTTTTAATTTTTTAATTAAAAAAAAATTGTTCGATTAATCGACATTAATTAATCGATTTATTCGTTATTCGAAAATCATAATTTTTTAATTATTCGAACAAGAGTTGAGTTTTGTTTGATCGATTAATCGAATTATTCTTAATCGACTGACAACTCTAGTGTATATTAAAAATATTCTACAACACGGTGAAATTTTTAGAATCACTACTATGCTTGTCATTCTAGCAACAAATGTTTTTTTCATTCTAAACGTTCAAAAAATAAAAATTTTCATTTCGTTTTTACTCATCATTCTAAACATTCTAATTCGCAAAAACTTTACTCTAAAAGTAGTGTACTTTGAAGCGAATGATTCGGTATAAGCGAAGAAACGAATATATCCGTGCACATGTGTGGTGAACACTAGGGTGGCTCGTTTTTGGGCTTTTCTCTCTGATCAAATTCTAATACCCGCCAAAAGTGTCGGTCCCCTAAGGGTAACTCACATGCAAAATATCACTCCGATCGGAGTTTATCTTCTGTCTCCACTTTGAGCCTCAAAATTGGGGTTTTTGGAAAAAAGGACTTTAAAAAAAAAAAAAAAAAAAAATTTAAGTTTTTTTATTAAAATAATGAAAAAAAATTTTTTGTATAATATTTGATCATAAATACTTAAATATGAAATTTAAAGATTTTATGGTATCATTAACCCGTTCAAACTTGATGCCAAAAAAATGGCATGATTTTGGGGGCGTTCTCAAAACACCTTTTTTCAAAATTTGAAAATTTTATTAAAAAAAAATTTTAAACATACCATTTTTTCTTTCTGAATTCATTAAGAACACCTTGGAGAAGAAAAATGTGAAATATGGCGGATATCCGTCGAGCCGCTTTTTGGGAATCGCGGGGGGAAGTTAGCGGATTTCAAGGAAATGTTGGTTTTATCAATAATTTGGATTAATAAAATCTTATAAATTTAATTTTTGGGCAAATTAACTGTTTTTTGGTGTCGTGGCATTCTATTAGATAACTTTAAGTCTGTCATGAAATCTTACCGATCTAGGACGTCTTTAACCCACATTGGCGGGGGGTCAAAAATGACCCCCGCAGGAAATTTGAAGTTTAGACCTTAAATTTTGTGCAATTAACAAGTATAAAACGGCTTTTGTGTTTTCTACCCTAACTATTATTTCGTATTAATATATTATATTTAAAAAAATCGTTAACCCTTCTTGGTAGGGGGTCAAAAATGACCCATTCAATAAAAAATATAAATTTTGTTGATATCAAAAAATTCAAGCACTATGCCGAAAAGGGGTCATTTTTGACCCCTGGCCAATGTGGGTTAAAGATATCTTAAACAGGTGAAATTTGAGGGCTGATTTAAAGTTATCTAATAGACTGCCACAAATTAATTTTCTATAAAAAATATATACTTTTTATTGAATGGGCCATTTTTGACCCCCTACCAAGAAGGGTTAACGATTTTTTTAAAGATAATATATTAATACGAAATAATAGTTAGGGTAGAAAACACAAAAGCCGTTTTATACTTGTTAATTGCACAAAATTTAAGCTCTAAACTTCAAATTTCCTGCGGGGGTCATTTTTGACCCCCTGACAATGTGGGTTAAAGACGTCCTAGATCGGTAAGATTTCATGACAGACTTAAAGTTATCTAATGGAATGCCACGACACCAAAAAACAGTTAATTTGCCCAAAAATTAAATTTATAAGATTTTATTAATCCAAATTATTGATAAAACCAACATTTCTTTGAAATCCGCTAACTTCCCCCCGCGATTCCCAAAAAGCGGCTCGACGGATATCCGCCATATTTCACATTTTTCTTCTGCAAGGTGTTCTTAATGAATTCAGAAAGAAAAAATGGTATGTTTAAAATTTTTTTTTAATAAAATTTTCAAATTTTGAAAAAAGGTGTTTTGAGAACGCCCCCAAAATCATGCCATTTTTTTGGCATCAAGTTTGAACGGGTTAATGATACCATAAAATCTTTAAATTTCATATTTAAGTATTTATGATCAAATATTATACAAAAAAAAATTTTTCATTATTTTAATAAAAAAACTTAAATTTTTTTTTTTTTTTTTTTTTAAAGTCCTTTTTTCCAAAAACCCCAATTTTGAGGCTCAAAGTGGAGACAGAAGATAAACTCCGATCGGATTGATATTTTGCATGTGAGTTACCCTTTGGGGACCGACACTTTTGGCGGGTATTAGAATTTGATCAGAGAGAAAAGCCCAAAAACGAGCCACCCTAGTGAACACCTATTATACCGATAGTGCACTTAAATGTGACCCAATACACATACAAAAACCTTATAAACAAAGAAACTTTAGTATTGAAGTCACGTTTCATGGGAAATTTTAAGAAACAAAATTGGTTCTCGCATTACAAACATAAAAGTGTAACTTGGGACTGGGCCGTTTAAAACTGCCTCATTTTTTCTTATGCGTGTAGTAACAAATAATAAAATTTCCCTTTTGACAATAAGTAATTTTACTCTTACCTGAATACTCGTAATAGAAATTTAAATATTTAATACCATTTTCAATTGTATTTAGAATTATACACAACATATTGATTGTATTGACGTTTTTCAATCATCATGACATGTGAGTGATTTTATTAAAATATTTTATGTGTTTTTAAATGAAACATAATACACGTAGATGAGTATGAATATGATTTAAATTCAATACAAATATTAATAAAATATTTCATTGTTTGACATATGAGTGATTTGTTTTTTTTTTTTTTTTGTTTTTTTGTAAAAGGGTTAAATGTAATTTAATATTCCTAATATTTCTGTAGCTTCTGTTTATTAGACCACAATAATTGTTGAGTAATTTATTTACAGTTTATCAATCAAATTTGACATATGAGCGATTTTTAAAGGTTTTTTGTTATATATATAGTCAGCAGAAATGAAAACGGATGAACCTGACTTAAATAATTATTTAAAAGTTAAATTCGACTTGACTTATCCATTAATAAAAGAAAAACATTTATAAAAAACATTGCAAACAAATTTGTTCATGTTTGATAGCGATTTTTACAAAAACGTCTAAGGCAAAGATTTTAATTTTCGTCGAAATATAGTAGTGGTGCACCCCAGATTAATAGCACAGTGCACGAATTAGACACTTTTTGTTTTGACAAGCTGGGCACTCTACTGGTAAAGTTAATTCGACTACGCTAAATTCAATGGTGCTAGCCGTTTTTCGAAGTTAGCGCTTGTATTCGCGATATTCGCGATTAAAAATGTTGATTCTCAAGGACAATAAAAACGATATTTTTAAACTTTGGCGAAAATTTTTAAATTTAAAACCATTTAAGACAATTAAAACTAACATAACAAACCATACAACCGTTAGTTTTTTTTCGCGAAAAAAAATTTTTGTTCGCGAAAAATCTTTATTTTTGTGAAAAAATTGGTTCAATACAAATATTTTTAGTTTGATTTGAATTAACGACAACCATCTGATAAAGCTAGTTCGTGTACACTAAATCGCATTTTAATATAATTTTTTTCAAAGTTTGCGTATGTATAAGCGATATTCGCGATTTTTTTATTTTTTTTTTATTTTTAAGTAAAAAAAATATTTTTTATATATTATTTAGATAGTTGCTGAATTTTTATCGCCTTAACTCTATTGAATATACGAAAAAAAAAATTATTCGCGGAAATTATTTTTCGCGATTTTTTTTCGCGAAATTTTTTTTCCAATTTTTTTTATTTTGCTATTAATTTACGAAAATGAGTAGATTACTATACATTTCAGAAACAAAATTTTTTTCAAAAAAATACGAAATAAAAATTATTCGCGGAAGTTTTTTCGCGAAATTTTTTTTTCCAATTGAGTAGAATACTATACATTTCAGACACAACATTTTTAGAAAAAAAAATTTTTCGCGGAAATTTTTTTTTTCGCGAAAAAAAGCAATGCATTTTTTAAATTTATATTTAAAAACTATGGCAAAAAAATAAAAATAAATGTTTGTAAACCTACATAGGCTTTACAATTTTAAATCGTGAATATCGCGAATACGAGCGCTAACTTCGAAAACGGCTAGCACCATTGAATTTAGCGTACCCGAATTAGCTTTACCAGCAGGGTGCCCAGCTTGTTAATTTTTGCCACTAGCTCAGTGTAATCAAAAACAAGAAGAAAAGTTAAATTCGACTTTGCCGAATCTATGAATACCCTCCACAATGCATTTTTTAAAGGATAGTACATTTTCTAACGGGAAAAAATTAACAATTTTGATTAGAAATATTTTATTTTGAGTAAAAAACTCTTTTTTTGTCATTAAAAAAAAAAAAAAAATTACTAATTTTTTTTGAGTGTAAAATTTTTTTCGAGTGTAATGTATTTTATTACTGTAAAAAAATTTCTGAGTGAATACACGGACGTATGTACACAATATATTGTAATGTTTGTAAAAAAATCTAACTGAGTGTAAATTTTTTTTTTTTAGTGTAAATTTTTTTTCGAGTGTAGTTTTTAAGTTACCAATGCTTTTAAAACTAAACAAGTTTAAAAAGTATTGCTTTAAAACTAAGCAAGTTTGAAAAGCATTGTTAAGTTACCACCAATGCTTTTAAAACTTGTTAAACACGTGGCATTTAAGATGAGACTAATCTGAAATTCAGGGTTTTGCTTATAACTTTTGAACCACAGAACCGATTGAGCTGAAATTTAATACCAAACAGACCTGGGAAACGGTAAAGATACATGTCAGCTTCAGTAGTCTTATTATTGTCTTTCGAAAGTTATCGTGTTTTTTATCTCGTAAGTTCGCGAAACACCATTGCCGAAATTTACTCTTTTGCTCATAACTCACTGGACCAAATTGGCTGGATTGCAATACCAACCTGACCAGGTAAATGGCCAACATATATGCCAAACTTCAGTAGCCTCTGTAAAGTCTTTCAAAAGTTAGCGTGTTTTCTACGGACGGACAGACAGACAGACAGACAGACAGACAGACAGACAGACAGACAGACAGACGGACGGACGGACGGACGGACATCGCTAGATCGACTTAAAATCGATCGAGGATCATGAATATATATACTTTATGGGATCCTAGACCAATATTTCGATGTGTTACAAACGGAATGACAAACTTATATATACCCTCTATCACTAGAGTGGAGAGTATAAAAAGACATTTACACTGTTCGCAACTTGAGGTGAAAGTTAGTTCGGCCGAGGTGTGAGACTGTTTTAAAGCTGCAAATTTTTTAAAATTATTTTTAGTTTTTATTTAATTTTATAAATGTTTTTAGTGTTATTTTAATATTTAGTTGATTAAAATATTTATTTTATTAATTAAATTATAATTTTTCTTTAGTATATCATTAAAATTTTACAAATTTATACTAATACTTAAATTTTATTTTTTTATTTTCTTTCTCTTTCCAGTCCAAAGAACCTTTAAAGGAAATGGGCACAGAGTGTGTTTAATGTATTTTAAACCAAAAAAAAACAAAAAAAATCATTGGAAATCTCATGAAAAAACTAAATTTGTAAAACATTTTGTAAAAAAAAGACTTTACATATAATGTAAACATAGAGAAATCTATACACATGAAAGACAATTTCAAAAGAGAGAAAATGCCAAAAAAAAAAGAAATCCAAAAAACCAACAAGAATTTACACTAATATTTCAATTAGAAAACAAGCAAACAAACAACAACTGTTAATTGTTTAAAACTAAATAAAACCAACAAACAACATCACATATTTTTCTTAATTTTTTTTAGGAAATTAATTAAAAACACAAATACACTCTTAAAACAACTAAAAAAACACCATGAAGCGTTTAAAATAACAAAAAAAAAACATACTCATTTAACCAATACATGCCCATTATTTGTTATGTGAAAGTTTAACAACGACAACAATTAAGGAAATTCCAGACAGGAAACTAAACAATTGTTACACATTTATATAACACACACACTCTAACAACACCAAACACACCACGCCACATACACCACGGCACAAAGCACACAACAATCAACTCAACTTATCCTAAAGAACAACAACAACAACTACCAGAACATTTTGTGGTTAAATAAACAACACTAACACAAATATAAAGCAACAACAACATAAAAAGGAAGTCCTGCCAATTTTTCTTTAAGAAAATTAAAACAAACAAAATTATTATTATTGTATAACAAAAAAATTATTAAATATAATTTAATTATATTTTTTTTGTTTTGTAAGAGAGATTATAAATTTCAGTAAAAATTAAAATTCATTTTGTTATTATAAAAAGTTAATAAAAAAAATGTATTAAATTTTAATTTTTTTTTTATAAATATTTTAAAATTTCAACATTTATCTAAGAAATCATTGTAAATATTTGAAACAAAAAAAAAAAAAACAACATCAACTAATTTTTAAATTTAAAATATACATTTAAAATGAATAATAAAAATGAAATAAAAAGTTAAAATAATTAAAATGCATATAAATTAAACATTAAAATGTTATCAAAAAAAAAGTGATTTAAATTAACCCTCTAATGCACATGAAAAAAAATTAAAAATTTTGATTAGAAATATTTTTTAAGTGTAAAACTTTTTGAGTGTAAAACTTTTTTCGAGTTTAATATTCTTTTTGTTTTAATGCATAAATATTTTTGACTGAAAAATTACGTTTTCAAATATTTTTGTGACTTACCAATGTTTTTAAAACTGGTTTAACGGTTTTTGAATACGTGAATTTAAGGTGAAACCAAACTAAAATTCACTATTTTGCTTCAATTCAATTTCTGGAATTCAACATCAAATGGCCAGGGAAACGGCAAATGCCCTTTCAAAAGTTAGCGTATTTTTTAACGCGAAAATTCGTACAAAACACTTGCCCAAATTCACTCTTGCTTATAATTTTTCCGGGAAGAATTTTGGGCTGTAGGCAAAATCGTCCAAAGACAAATCGCAAAAAATATTTTATGAAAAATCGCCCAAATGCAAAATCAGCCAAAAAAATATGAAAAATTACCCAAAAACAAAAATACGAAATTTCGCCCGAAATTAACGAAAAAAGCCCAAGAAATAAATGAAAAATGACCCAAAATACAAAAAAAAAAATTTCCGAAAACACGTTTTCCTTAAAACACATATTACCCAAAAAAGTTTTATTTTGCGGAGAGGGTGAGTTTAAGGCATGGAGTTTGTAATTCCTAAGCCCGGCCGAAGACCGGCTATGCAGAAAAACTTTTAAGAAAAAAGGAACAAATTGAAAAACATGACTTTTCGTTACGTATCCCTATTAATATTTTTGACATATCATCTTATAGATAAGCAGGTAATTGGTGTAAAAAATATTAAGTGTGTAACATAAATTATGGAGAAAAAGAAACAAATTTCATGGATGTACGATGAAAGCGCCACAGGCAAAAAATTTTAACTACAAATTTTAACAAAAAATCTCGCGCAGGCGAAAAATTTTAACAACAAATTACCTGCGGCGCTTTCATCGCACCTCCACGCTGTTTTTTAATTCATTACATTTGATTTTCTACTGGAAGCGGTAGATTATTATGAAATCTTATAATCTGGAATTAAGTGCAGGGGTTGTCAGTTCGATTCCCACCAGAACCTTAGTCTGTTACTTAACAACGGGAAGGTTGTGCATCAGCTTTTTCTCTGTTAGTTAAGTATATAATTTATAAAAAAACAAAACAATTCGATGTATTGTTTCTAAAATATTAATAAACTATTTGCTTTAGGTTGTTCCACTAAGTAGGATATTAAATTTTTCAATTGGCTGTTTCATTGCAACTTATTTAGGTTTTGACATTTTAATATTTTGACAAAAATTCAAACCAAACTAAAAATGGCCAATTTTTCATATTTTATTTTTGGGTGATTTTTCAATACGATAATTTTTTATATCAAAATTTCGCCCAAAAACTATGAAAATGTGCCTAAAAATTTTAGGTAACTTTTCATATGAAATATGGCCCAAATTTGTATGAAAAATTTTTGGGCGAAATTTTATTTTCTTTTTTGTGCGATTTTTCTTTGGGCGATTTTGCCTACAGCCCGAATTTAGCTGAAAGACAATACCAACCTGCTGCGGTAAATTTAAAATATACCTACCAAGCAACAGTAGCCTAGGATTAGTCTTTTGATAGTTAGCGTGTTTTAAACAGACAGACGGACGGACGTTGCTAGATCGACTTAAAATCGATCGAGGAGGATAGATAGAGTGGAGGGTATAACAAATAATAAGTGGGAGTGTATATTCGGCTGTGCTGAATTTTTTAAGTCCTTTTAAAAACATACAAAACAGAAATGTTTCACAATCTGAGGCTTTTTTTATTAGAAAAAGTGTCTCAGAATCTGAAACTTTTTCTTTACGAAAAATGTCTTCGGAAACTATTTCTATAAGAAAATTGTTTCAGAGCCTGAGACTTTTTCTATACGAAAAATGTCTTTATTAAAAAAAATTCTCAGATTCTGAAACTTTTTCTTAACGAAAAATGTCTCAGAATCTTAAACTTTTTCTTAACGAAAAATGTCTCAGAATCTGAAACTTTTTCTTAACGAAAAATGTCTCAGAATCTGAGACTTTTTCTTTACGAAAAATGTCTTCGGAGACTTTTTCTATAAAAAAAACATGCCTCAGAACCTGAGACGTTTTCTATACGAAAACTGTCATAAAATTTCTCAGAGAGACTTTTTTCTATACGAAAAATGAGCCATCTTTTGTGATTTATTTGAAACTTTCGTTTAAAATATTTTCTATCATTTTTAAAGCACACTTTAGGGATAATATTAGGGATACAATTAGAAAATAAGTCCCACTAATTAAAAAACACTATAAAAGTTTTTTTAATGCATACATTTAGGCAGAGTAAAAATCACATATTTTGCATTAAAAATCTTATAACTGTTTCCATTTTTTGGCCAACAAAAGATAATGTGGGTCCTTACGTTAGTTGGTAGCGTGCCAGCCTATGTAAAAGGGGTGAATTCGATTCCCACTACAACCCTTGGTCGATTTCGCTACAACGAGACGATGGTCATTGTTACCAGTTCCCGGTTAGGTTGAAATTAACAAATGGAATTGAAAATTGATCAAAAACAAATTATAAGCCGATTAAGCATTTTTCTGATAGAAAAAGCCCCAGAATCTGAAATTATTTTCCAATAGAAAAAATATCAGAATTGAGACATGTGTCAAGTTTTCTGAGACATTTGTTTAAAGAAAAATTTTAAGATTCTGTGACATTTTCCCAATAGAAAAACTTAGAGGTTCTGAGGTATTTTGCCTATAAAAAAGCTTAAAGCATTTCTAAAATTCTTGCTTTAGAAAAATTTTCAGATTCCGATATCAGAAAAATTCTCAGAAACTGAGCCATTTTCCCCCAATATCAAATTCTAATATTGAGAAAAATTCGATCGTACAGAAAAATTCTCAGGTTCTGAAGTTTTTTTCGTATTGAAAAATTCGCACAATCTAAAATCTTTTTCCTGAGAAAAATACTCGGATTCTGAGATATTTTTTCTACAAAAAAAGTCTAAGATTCCGATACTTTCTTCCTACAGCAAAACACATTTTAATAGAAATCTATCTATTCTTTTATGTTTTTTAACATTTCAAATTACTAAAGATTCTGAAGCATAACCACGCCCTTAAAGGGGGCGCACCGAAAAACTGTCATTTGCTAATCACATTGGTCCAAGTTTTGGTTAATAAACTGTTATATACAAAAAAAAAACAAACAAGAAAATTATAGTCGGTCAAGACGGACCATGCAATACCCTACACCAAAGTTTACCGGAAAATGAGTTCTAAGTTCAAATATAAACCGATTAGATCTATATTTTGTCAAATCTTTAATAAGTGTAAAAAACACTCACAAATCAAATTTGAGTGAAATAGGCTTCGATTTGTTGCCAATAAACCGCTTTAACTGAATATTGGGCGAAATTTTCACATGGGGCCTAAGTCCAAAAATGACCCGATGATAATCAGATTTGATAAGGTTATTAAAGTAAGCGTTTAACATATACAAACACAATTTTAATTAAATATTTTCTATTTTCATGAAATTTGAGAGATTTATGTAAAAATGGGGAAGGTGTTTTGTATGGGGGCTACAAGAAGAACTGGCTGGGAATGGTAATTTGTGAAGACAAAACACGTTTACCTGCCAAATTTCGAAAATATACCTATTATAATAAGGTTATTAGAGTAATTTGAGCCAAAACTAAAGATTTGAACCTCAAGTTTCAAATTTCAAGTCAATTGATAAAAAATTACGACCAATCGACTCAAAAAGTGATTCTGGGTTGATCGGTTTACTTAAAAGTGGGTCGAGGATCAATATTTCGGGTAGTTACAAACATCAACACAAACTCATTATACCCTGTACCACAGTATGGTGTAGGGAATAAAAACTTATAAATTTTTTTTTAATTTTTTAATTTTAATTTTTTTTTTTGGAGTTGTTTTAGTTCCTTAGTGGAAACTATTTTTCCCCAGATCCGATTTTGCCCATTCATGAACTTAACCAGCCTATGACCATAAGATATTTTCATGTTAAATTTCAGGAGTCTAACTCTTTTTGCTTAGACTGCAGCGTGCTTTCGTCAAAGGCCTCAAAAATTTGATCTTGTGCATTAGAGGGTTAATTTAAAAATCACAAATAATTAATAACAAAAACTAATATTAATAAAAAACAAAGTGAAAACTAATTTGTAGTCAAAGTTTTTTTAATGATATCATTCACATTTATTAATTTTATATTGTTTAATTAAGGTTAAAGGGGAACTGGCTTAAAATTATTCTAATCTCATGCTCTTATCAGCTTTGTTCACAAAATAAAACGAAGAATTTTGAAAATAAAATTTAAAAATAAACTTAGCATTACACTGAAAGAAGTATTTATGTATTAAATCAGAGAATGAAAAGTTTCATTGTGTTAATGAAAAATTTCATACAATTTCTAAAATTGTTAATGAATTGATTCATTTCATCGACAACGTTTATTTTGGATTTAGACGATGATTATTTTTTTTTTTAATTTATAAAAAAAGAGTTTATGAAAACATTCTTAATGTACGTACTTCTTTTTATTACACTCGAATTTTTCATAAATTTTATGAAAAATGTAATTAATTTAATGAAAGTTAACATTGTCTAAATTTAATTTAACATTTTTGATTTAATAAATCAATTCATTCAGACCATGAAGGAATTATTTGCGACTGTAGCCAAAATCGCCCAAAGTAAAATCGCCCAAAAAATTTATAAAAAATCGCCCAAATAATATGAAAAATTACCCAAAAAGAAAAATACGCAACTTCGCCAAAAATTAACGAAAAAAAAACCCAAGATAGGAATAAAAAATGTCCCAAAAATAAAAACAAAAGATTCTTCCGAAAACACGTTTTCCCCAAAACATATATTACCCAAAAAAAGTTTTGTTTTTATATTTGGGCAATTTTTCGTAATGAAAAATAACCCAATTTTTTAGTTTCGAAATTTTTTCCAAAAACTATAAAAATGTGCCCAAAAATTTTAGTCAACTTTTCATATGAAATATGGGCCAAATTTGTATGAAAAATTTTTGGGCGATTTCTTTTTTAGGCGATTTTTCTTTGGGCGATTTTGACCACAGCCATTATTTGCAGTGAATTTTGAGTGATTTTTATAGAAATGTTAAAAATTAAATGGCAAGAAAATGTTAACAGTGAATCTAAGGAAAGAGTGTATCAAAAGATTTTTGAGTCCTTAACATTTGATATTACCATTTCTTCAAGTTTTTAGCAGGGAACTTTAAGTTTGAATGTCGGATACTTTTTTTCATAGATTTTGTTTCAATTGGATAGTTTGGGAATTTTAATGGATCATTTCGGATCAAGCATCAGTTGAAAATTAGTCAAAAATTTTAACACACGTTAACAAAACAAGGGATAGAATATTAAAAGTCCAACTTTTGTAAATTGAAAGATTTAATTGGCTAAAGTTTTTCAATTTTCTTTTTATTTAGCAAAAGTTTTGTCAGTTTTCATTTAACCCAACAGTACATTTATTTAAGATTTCGTAACGTTCCGTTATGTCTGTTAAGTTAACATTTTATGTAAAGATTGGATTAACAAAGATAAAGATAAGATTAACAGCAAAAAAAATGTTCAAGTGTTTAAAAAATTTAATAAATGAAATCCTAAAAAAAAATGCCCTTAAATTTGTTATTATGTTAACAGACCTATGTTAACTTAACAGAAGTTAATTTAACCTTACTTAAAGTTAATTTAACCTTAAAAATGTCCATTTATTATTTTTTTTGTGTTGATCACATTTATTTAAAATTGTTTTTTTCACATTTTTTCCATAACTTTTGTTTTATTTAATTTTTTTTATTATTTTTTTTTTTTTATTTAAATTTTTTAATTTTTTCCCTCCTCTAACATTTATATTTTTTTTGATTGTAGTTTAATACTTGTAATTAAAATAATTTAAAAAAAAACTATATATATTAAAAAAAAATGTTTAAATAACTCAAGTAAAAAATAACAAACAATAAAAAAATAAACTATAATGAATTGTATTAAATGTGAAATTGTAAAATTTATAAAATAAAGAGATGAATAAATTCTAATTTAATTTAAAATGACAAAAAAAAAAATGTAAATTATAAATAAGATTATGATGGAATATATAATAAATAAAAAATTAAATAAAAACAACTATAATAAATTGAATAAAATGCTCAATAAAGTAAAACAAATGATAAAACATTTTTGTGAAATATAAATAAAATTAAATATAAACAAAGCTGTTGCTTAATTTATTAATGGAAAAATTATATCTAAAAAAAAACAGGTACAGTAGAATTTTGATTATTATTGCTATAAATAAACTTAAGCACAAACAATATTGAAGCAGTATTACTGACACTGCGCTGTCCACTGCCTTGATTAGAATGGCTTTTAAATGAAGTCATTGCACTGACTTGCTGTAAAACTTTTATTATAATATCTCAAGGTTTTTAACATTTTTCCAAGTTTTAATTTTTTTTTATTTATGCATATATTCTGAATAATTCTAATATTCTGAACTTTTTCAGTTTAATTCTGGGTCACTATAGTTTAATAGTATTTGCTTAATTTGTTTGTTGGGTGTGGCTTTGTTTTAAATGGCATTGCCATATCCAATTGCCATTTTGCCCAAAAGTATGCTTTATTTTCCGCAATTAAACTAAGAATATTATTAGAGATGCCAGATATTTTTTACCGTTGCACCCAAGAGAAAAACTAAAGTACGTATAGATTTTTTCAATATTTTTTCAGGCGCTGATCTAGCTCTTGGATTTTTTTTAGTGTTCAACTCTTGTTAATTATGATTTTTTCTATAGAAACATTTTCAAATTTCAACAAGTGAGAGTGTTAAATTCGGCTGTGCCGAATCTATTATACCCTCCAACATGTAAAAAAATATAAAAACAAATGTTGACACGGGCGTTGTTTTAAGGGGGGGGGGGGCAAGGAAGGGGGAGGTGTCGGTGAGCTGGTGTGACTCCTTGGCCCTCACGGTATATGTTTACAAGTTAATTTTTGTCTGCTTTGTGCACTTAAGTATTATAGTTTTATTATTATTTAAATTATTTTTTATCCACGCCCTTAAAAAAGCGGCGGGGCAAAAAAAGCGGCATTTTCTAATCCCCTGGATCCAAGCGCAGGACTATAAACTTCTACGAATATAAAAATGTCTCATTTGGTTCACAATAATACAAAAAAACGTAAAAAAATAAGACATATTTACGCCAAACTTGAGGGGTCTAGCTTTTTCATTTTGAACTGCATCGTGTTAACTACAGACGGACGGACGGACGGACATCGCTAGAATGTCTTAAAATCGATCACTGATCAATAATATATATACTTTATGGGGTCCCCGACCGATATTTCGATGCGTTACACACGGAATGACAAAGTGAGTATACCCCACTTTGTAGTTGTAGTTGGAGGGTATAAAAATTTATTCCTATAAAGAAAACTTAAGTAATGCACTCAGAAAAAAAACTAACTAAAAAATGGGAAAATTAACTAAATCCAAGGAAAATTGATAATGATTTAGCTCCATTGCCATGTATTCCTACTTTTTAGTCCATATTTTTCCTAAAAATAAGGACCAATTTGAACTAGGAACAGAGATGCCAACTATTTGAGAGCAAAACGCGCACAAAAATTTTATAAACGGGTAAAAACGCGTAAATTTGCTTGAAAAAAAGGGTAAAAACGCACTGTACTGTTTTTGTAAATAGATAAAAAAGTAAAAAAAATAATATTTTTATTCAAACAAAATTTTTGATTTTAGCAACCGATATAAATCGTAGTACAATTTTACATGGTATGCATTTTCCGCTTCAAAAGCCAAATTTAGTCTTTGAACTTCACCCAGAACAGAATTCAAACTTTAAACAAAAAAAAAAAAAAAAAAACCTACAAGGAATGGCGTTTTTTAGAGGTTGGTTTAGTTCTTCAAGGGAAAACATACAGAAAAGACAAACGGACATTCAAGAAATGTCTTTGAATCGATCATAAATCAATAAAATATATACTTTGTGGAGTCTCTGACTAATATTTTGATGCGTTACACTCGAAATAACAAAGTAAGTATACCGCCATACTTTGTTTGGAGGCTATAAAAATTAATTTTAAAAAGCACTAAAAGCACCAACTGAAAATTTAAAAAGCACCATGTTAGTGCGTTTTTCTAATTTGGCACTAGGCCAAAAATTTTCGCGTTTTGACACATTAAAAAGCACTAGATCTAGCGCGAAAAGCACTAAGTTGGCATCCCTGACTAGGAAATGGGAAAAAAATCGCATTTTTTAGTTAAAAACACATTTCTGATAAGGAAATTTTTCCTAAAAATTAGTTAATTTCATATTTTTTATTGGTTTATTTATAGAATAACATCTGAATCAGGGATGCCAACTTAGTGCTTTTCGCGCTAGATCTAGTGCTTTTTGATGTGTCAAAACGCGAAAAATTTTCACCTAGTGCCAAATTAGAAAAACGCACTAACTTGGTGCTTTTTAAATTTTCAGTTGGTGCTTTTAGTGCTTTTTAAAATTAATTTTTATAGCCTCCAAACAAAGTATGGCGGAATACAAAGTTTGTTATTTCGAGTGTAACGCACCGAAATATTAGTCGGAGACCGCACAAAGTATATATTTTACTGATTTATGATCGATTCAAAAACATTTTTTGAATGTCTGTCTGTCTGTGGAAAGCAATATGCAGTTCAAACTAAGAGCTAGACGCCTGAAATATGGAACGAATATATTTTTATGGTCAATGACTATTGGTCGTATTAAGTTCGGAAAAAGGGCAAAATCGGACTAAGGGGAAAATGTTTTCCTTTAAAGAACTAAAACACCCTTTAAAAAATGCCATTCTTTGTAGGTTTTTTTTTGTATTTTGTTTTAATATTTGAACTCTGTTCTGGATGAAGTTCAAAGACTAAATTTGGCTGTTTTGAAGCGGAAAATACAGACCATATAAAATTGTACAAAGATTTATATCAGTTGCTCAAAATTTTAACCAACAAACTTATCAAAAATTTTATTTGAATAAAATTATTATTTTTTTTACTTTTTTATCTATTTAAAAAGAGTCCAGTGCATTTTTACCCTTTTTTTAAACCAAATTTACGCGTTTTTACCCGTTTATAAAATTTTTGTGCGCGTTTTGCTCTCAAATAGTTGGCATCTCTGATCTGAATACACACAGAATTCTCATTATGCACATTTTTTATTTAAATATAAAAAAACGTCTGTTTCTCATAGTCAAGTAATAAATTTCATTAGTTTTTAAAGTTAAATTACAACAAAGACTTTGTCTTTAACGTTTGTTCCCAGACTATGGGAAAACACGCCAAAGCCAAGGCTTTTGTTGTGATTAAAATATTATTTTTCCCTAACACATACATGTGTAGAAAAAGATGTAAACATTAAATTTATTGCTTGTTATACTAGCCCAAACTCGTTCTTTCATATAATACAAATAATAAACAAAATGTGAACTACAAGCAAGCATGAAAAAAAAATACATCAACAAAACAATTTCAAGTTATGAAAAATTTACTAAGCTTGTGGAAAAAACTTCCTCAAATTAAAGAAGATAAATATGATGAACTAATTGGTAGGAAATTACGTCCTAAAACTGAATTTTTTTAACTTAATTTTGTTTTTAGAAATATGTCTTATAAATAAAGATTTTTTTCAATTATTTAGGGAAATTTTCTTTGGCAGTAAAGGTACATACAAACGACGCAATATTATGTACAATATTCAATTTTATTGATGGTGTGTAGGTAAGATTGACCATTGTACAATCATCAATATTACCCACACACCTTCAATATAATTGAATATTGTACATAATATTGCGTCGTCTGTAGGTACCTTAAGAATTTCTTCCATGTATTAGGGAATTCCACTTAAGGAATATTATGGCCTATTTAACAGTACATGAACTAAAATTTGTTCCTAAAAGTTAGGAAATTTTTCCAAATTTTAGTTAAATTTAACTAAATTGTGGGAAAATTTATAAACTCTTTTGAAGAAAATTTTTGCAAAGTTTAAGTTAATGTTTTTTTTTGAATGTGGAGTCAAAAAATCATTAAAAAGGCTTTTTTGAAAAAAAAAAAAATCATTTTCTGAGTTCCGAAGTAACACAGTGCAAAAACCAAAATCGGAATGGGATAAAACCAAAAGCTAAAAAAAGTTCATAAAGTCCATAACAAAACCCTCAAGGTTTTGTAGAAAAATCTAGCGTTGAACTAAAAAAAACCTTGAGGGTTTTGTTATATGAAATGTTAATATTCATTTGCTTTCATGGTTTCATCCCGCTCCGATTCGGGAACTTCAATTTTGTATCACTGTGTAATTATTGAAAAATCACGGGCAAAAGTTTTTTAAACAAAAAACTCTCAAAAAAAAAATTTAATGCAAAAAAAAAATTTTAATACAAAAAAAAATAAAATTTTCAAAGTTCCTAAAATTTTTTGGAAAAATTTTGTAAGTCTAAGATTTTTTTTTGCATTTTGATATAAAAAATTCTTTCAAAATGCTGTTAGAAAAAAAATTTAAATTTTTTTAAGTTCCGAAAAAAAGTTTTAAATTTTTTTTAATAATTCGATCATTTTTAAAATTTCTTTCTCTTTTATTTTGATAAATTTATATAAAACCATTTTTCGGATGAAATTGTATTCGTCCGAAAAAAGTTTGAAATGTTTTTAAGTCGTGTCCAGGTAATATAATAATTCGATAATTTTTAAAATATTCCCGATTATTTTTAAAAATTTATATAAATCCATTTTTCGGATGAATTAATCCGTCCTATTAGAACTGATCTAATCTTAGCAATCCATTTTTCGGATCAGTACTGATTTTTCAAATCTCGGATCAGATGTGATATATAAGAATATATATACAACAATTTTACTCGGGTTATGCAAATTTCTTAATGACTGCTCAAATTTTTTTGTCGCCTTTTTGGATTTTTAAAATTCCCACTTTTGTTGATATTTTTTTTTTTTTTAATCGAAAGGAAAATCATTTTGAACAGAAATTTCATATCTAAAATAAAATAACTAAAACAATTGAATAAGAAAAAGTCACTTGGAACTTATTAGGGCTTCCTTAGACAATGTAAAAAGAGAAAAATTTTAATAAATTTACAAATGCAGTTGTGTTTTTAAAAAAGGTTAAAAATGTCCGAATTCAAAAGTTATTTTTTAACGGGTTTTCGAAAATATCATATCATCATAATATCATACTTTTTCCAAATGAACATAATTTTTAATTAAAAACTTAAACCACTTCTTCGGCAAAATATATATTTCTTTTTATTAAATGACAGTTTTATAGTTAATGAGCAATAAATATATTCTAAGATTACTTTAAAAGTAATATATATTTTTCTACTAAGTATTCCCATTCAATAATGTGTTTTTAAAACCCCCACATTTTAACATTTAAACTATTCTCCACCAGAGACTTCATTAAATTTTTTTTTTTAGAAAAGCAAAAAACAAAATGTCCTTTGTGTAATTATATAAAAAAAAAATGTCTCAAACTACAACCAACCTACACCAAGACAATCAATCTAAACCAAAGTAATTATTCACTTTAATGACATCATAAAAGACAAAAATAGCTGACCATTTCAATCTCTGCGGTAATAAATATTTTCCATAGAGGGCATAAAGGCCAGCAGCATTATTAAAACATGTTGTATACCTAAAGGCAAGAAAATTTAGAAGAACTGTTAAAAAAAATAAATGAAAAATTATGACTATGAGAAGTAGAAGCTATTAAATGAGACAAGATTTAATCGTTTGGAAGCAAAAAAAAATAGACTAAAAAAAATATCCAATACAAAAGAACAATTTATAGATTTCATAAAAACCAATCACTACTAAAAAGAGGAAATGAAAAAAGTATTACAAAAGTATTACAAAAGTACTACAATCGAGTAAAATTTGATAGGAAGCAAAGAGTATAAATAGAGAGATGGCAGTGGAGAGATATACAAATTTTGGAAAAAACTAAAATCTCGGACCAACATTTTTGTCCAAATACAATATACAACTTTTTGAAGCAGTTTGGCTTATAAATTCGCTAAATTAATGCACATCGGGTTCTATATGCGCAAAATTCAACTTTGTTGGTGCATTTATTCGCTAAAGAAGTTGATATCAACTCATATATTTGCTAAATTCAACTTTATTGATAATGTTTTTTTCTTTAATTAACCTTTCTTGGTTCATATACTCAGTTTCCTTACCATCCTTGGTCCATTTTTTGAGCGTACAAAAAAGCCTAGTAAAAAATTTTATAACTTATATAATATGATCCAGTAACTTGAACTTCTTCTGTCATAAAAGTGTTTCATTTGTTAAACAAACATGTAAAAAATATGGCGTTTTCAGAGGTTGACTTAGTTCTTCGAGAGGGAAATTTTTTTCCACTGGTCCGATGACAATGAGACAAAAGGTTGCCAGACGGCCTGGATTTTCCAGTTATTATGAGTCTGGTCTAGTTTCCAGCTTAAATATAATTTATCCAGTTAAAAATAAATCTTTAATTTTAACAATTATATTTTTTATTCAATAGATTTCAATGTTGGCAATCGATACCTTTTCAAAACCGTTATCCGTTTCAAACCCCTTAAAATTAAATACCGGTACCAATGCTGAAACTCAGTTTTGGTATCGGATACCGGTATCCAAAAACCTTTTCCTTTGGTACCGGTACGTACCGGTATTGAAACGGGTTTTCCTAAAAAACTATGTTTTTTTACAAAAAAAAAATTAATAGAAAGTTTGTAATTTTTTTAGTTTTTGTAAATGAAAAATCTTACTCCAAATGCCTTCCCGAACTTTCATAAAAATCAAAAAAATCTTTGGGAGCCCACTTCGTAGATTAAGTAATTTCCAAAAAAATCCATACTTCAACCTCGATGTGGGAGCAGAGGAAAATTATTGATTTTCACGAAATTTTTATGCAGTCATTTTGACTCCCAATAGAAACTTTCTGGACCCCTTTCGTATAGTACAGTTTTTTGGGGATTTCTATTTAATCCGCGATGTGGGTGCCCAAGGATTTTTTTGATATTAATAGGACTTCCGGGGAACGCATTTGGAATACTAGTAGGAGGTTTCTCACCATAGTATAATTTTTTGAAGTGGATTAATTCGTAGAAATCGCTAATGAAGTAACGATTTGGTGATTTTTTATTACTTAATAGTCCCATAATTCGCGAAAAAAAATTTTTTTTCAATATTTTTAAATGTGCACTCAAAATATTTTGTAGGCAAAAACAAATGAAAAACACACTTAAAACCAGTGAATAAACAATTAAAAACCATCCCAGTAATTTTTCATTTGTTTTAACAAACATCAACGTTTATTTTTTACTGTTGACAAAATTTTCTAAGATAATTAAAATTAAACATTAAAAAATTACGTTTTTTTCACTCTTTTTTACCAACAAATTCGAAAAAAAACTTACGAAAACATTAAAAATTAATGATAGTTCTGTTATTTTTACCAACAAATTTCAAAAAAATAACCTACGAAAACAATAAAAATTAATGATTTCGTACACTCAAAAAAATACGTTAGTAGATTTACTAATTTTTTTTTTGCTAATGCTAGTTAGCTAACTTTTAGCAAATTTTTAGTTGAGATTAGCATGTTAGCAAAAAATTCTTGTAAGCTTCATTTAGCACATTAGCAATTTTAAACAAACTTTGAACTAATTTCTTTTGCTAAATTTGAAATTGAGTTGACAACATTTTTACAAGATTTTTTGCTAACATTAGCAAAAATAAACGGTAAATTTTTTTTTATTTTCAGAAAACTTAAAATGGCGCTATCTCGGAAACTAAGCCAGATAGAGCAAAATGGAGGGCATTTTTGGTTGTTAGAATCGCCATACTTTCGCGGGTCCTCTTCACATGTGTGGACCCTAATGGGACCTAACTTTGGATCCAAAAAAGTTAGCATTTCCGAAAATTTTAAAATGCTCATATCTCGGTAAATATTGCCGACACAACAAAAAGTCCAAAAGAATTTTTGTAGCTCTCAACACGTAGAACAAGCTCTCCGAGTAATATTTTTGAAGTTATCGAGTTTTTTAATTCTCAAGACCCCAGTGATCCCCTAAAATCACGTATCGCAAAAACTAAGCAAGGTAGAGCGAAACGGACACAAATTTTGGATCAAAAACTATGACGATTTTTAAGGAACCCAACTAGGTCTAGGCCCATCGGGGTCTGGACCTATTGGGTCCGAACCCAATGGGGTCCTCAAATGTGTATGAACTAAGTTGAAATAAAAATTATTTCAGTTAACTAATTTTTAGCAAAACGTTTTTGCTAACTTTACCAAAAAAATTGTGGGTGCAAAATCAGCAAATTTTCCTGTAGGTTTACAAGCTTTTTTTGCTAACTTTACAGGTTTTTTTTTTTTTTGAGTGTAGGTAATTTTTTACAATTTTTTATTGAAATATTGTTTCAAAAATTTTTAATAAAATTTTTGGCGAATCGATCCAGCAATCAACTACATTCTGGCCAAACACTCTACCCCTCGTGCCAAAGTCACTTGATACAAACATGTTTTTATATTTCTATAAATAATTTTTTGATTTTTTTTTTCTACAAAAAAATAACTGACTTGTGTAGGTAAAAACTAATGATATTTCATTAAAAAATACCAACAATTTAAAAAAAAATTACTTACACAAATCATTAAAAATCAAGAGAATAATCAGTAGTTTTTACTTACAGAACAAAAAAAATGACTTTAAAAATTATATGTTAATGAAAGTCTTTATTTTTTAGTGTATTATTTTTGAAACAAAGGACTGAAGTATTAATTAATAAAAACTGAACATCAAACAAATGTTTTTTCTTTTAAAAACGACTAAACGGAAAACTTTTTAAATAAACTACAAACAGTTAATGACATAATTTTTTGAGTGTGATCTTGTCTAGACGTGGAAGACCTATTTTTCCAAATAGATAACACCAACAAAAAACTTGGTTGGTATTGAATACACTCAAAAAAAAAAACTGTAATGTTAGCAAAAAAAGCTTGTAAACCTACTGGAAAATTTGCTGATTTTGAACCCCCAATTTTTTTGGTAAAGTTAGCAAAAATGTTTTGTCAAAAAATAAGTTAACTGATTTTTTTTTTTCAACTTAGTTCATACGTATTTGAGGACCCCATTGGGTTCGCATCCGATAGGTCCAGACCCCGATGGGTCTAGACCTAGTTGGGTTCCTTAAAAATTGTCATAGTTTTTGATCCAAAACTTGTGTCCGTTTTGCACTACCTTGCTTAGTTTTTGAGATACGTGATTATAGGGGACCACTGGGATTTTGAGAATTTAAAAACTCGATAACTTTAAAAATATTACTCGGAGAGCTTTTGTTTATTTTGCGGTCTTGTTCTAACTGTTGAGAGCTACAAAAATGCTTTTGGACTTTTTGTTGTGCCGGCAACATTTACCGAAATATTACCATTTTAAAATTTTCGGGAATGCTCCAAAGTTAGGACCCAGTAGGGTCCACACATGTGAAAAGGGCCGGCGATACTATAGAGAGCCCAAGAAACAAAAATGGCCTCCATTTTGCTCTATCTGGCTTTGTTTCCGAGATAGCGCCATTTCAAGTTTTCTTAAAAAAAAAAAAATACAATTTATTTTTGTTAATATTAGCAAAAAAGCTTGTAAAAATTTGGTCAAATCAATTTTAAATTTAACAAATTTTGTTTAAAATTGCTAGTACGCTAAATGAAGTTTACAAGATATTTTTGCTAACATGCTAATCTCAACTAAAAATTTGCTAAAGGTTAGCTTACTATCATTAGCAAAAAAGAAATAGTAAATCTACTAATGTAATATTTTGAGTGTATGAAACCATTTTTCGTATATGATTATGATTTTTTTACTCGGGAATATATTTACAATGTTTACATAAATTTCTGCAATACAAAAAAAGCGAGTGTCATAGGAGCTTTATAGTGTGAGCAATTTTTCATTTGCAAAATTCAAAATAGATATTTTTGTATGAATTTAAATTTTAATATTTTTCCCTTGTTCTACGTTTTCAAAATAGGGGCATGACCTTAAAATCTATCTGGCAGCACTTTTGCAAACTAGTATTTAAAAAATGTTAGCATACCATTAGGCGATTTTGAATTTTTAGCACGCGGTATTGCCAACACTCAAATATCTTACTTAAGTATTGCCAGATAAAAAAATATTTAGCAGCAGTACTGCCAATAAACTAAATTACACATAAAATTAAAGTTAAAATTTAAAATAACAAGCAAATTTTTTTAAAACTAGTGCAAAGATAAAAAAAAATTAACTTTAAATCTTCCTCACTTTTTTACAGTTAATAAAAAAATCCAACAATAAAAAATATAAAAGGACTAGACTTGAAAAATTCGATTACACAATAAATGGTAACCAGGGAAAACTTTAAAGCTATTTGATATAAAATATGCTCCAATGGGAAATACATGTATTCAAACTACAATTTTTGTTCAATAAAAACGGTTAAAATTTACTTGAAGTGTTTTACAGACAAAAAAATAAATGTATTTTATTTTAACATACATAAATATTCATACCCACTCACACCCACTGGTAACTGCCTAAAGGAAGTCTGTTTGGGAAGGGGGAAGTGTAAGAAAGACATGACAGAACAATTTTTGTTATTGTCAGCGTAAAAAAATCGTTGATGTGTAACTGTTTCACAAGTCGTAGTTCTATAGACGAGGATCAGTTGATAAGTAAACAGAATGAAAAATATTTAAATAGATTTTGCGAGTTTGCTTTTCTATGGAAAAAATCTCACACTCAAAAAAATAAAACTGTAAAGTTAACAAATTTTTTTTGTTAACATGAGTTTACTGGCTTTTTAGCAAATTTTTAGTTAAAATCAGCGTTTTTACTATTTTTTTTTAGTTAAGTTCAATTTACGAAAATACTAGTTTTGAACAAATTTTGAATTATTTTTTTTTGTTGACTTTAAAACTGAGTTTACGAATTTTTATTAATTAATTTGCTAATCTCTCGTAACATATTTGTCAAGTAAAAAAATGTTAGAAATTTCTTGTGTAGCCTCCCATGCAAATCTCATAAGTTCTACTTAAGCTGAACTTAATGCTGTGAAAAAAAGAAAAAAAATAGGTGAAGTGTTAGTGTATAAAATCAATGTTTAACAAACTTACAAGGCCTTGCGCCCATCCAACATAACCTACAATGTTTTTACAAAAAGTTTAGCTAAATATAACTATTTTTTTTGTTAATACGCATATAAAATTGTTACGAAATTTTCAGCTGAATTTTTAGTTAAAGTTACGTTTTTTTCGCTACATTCAGTCTACGAAGAGTTAACTAAATATTTTTAGTTAAATTAACTAGAAATTTAGTAGGTTCAAAATCAGGTGTTTTTTAGTTAAATTTAACTAAATTTTTTGCTAACTTTACAGTTTTATTTTTTTGAGTGCAGATTCTAAGACATTTTTCTAATAGAAAAGAAATAGACTCTAAGCCATGATTTTACAAATAATTGCAGGTCCTCTCTGTAAAAAAATGCAGATTTTCAGACAATTTTTCATATAGCTAGTTTTTCATTAAACTGCTTGTTTTCGTAAGACCATGCGCGGGTACAAGGGGGGGAAAAAGGGGAAATTTCCCCCCCCCCCAGACCAAATTTCGAAAAGAAAAAAAGGAAAAAAAAGAAAGAAAAGAAAAAAAAGAAAAGGAAAGAAAAGAAAAGAAAAGAAAAAGAAGAAAAAACAAAGAAGGAAATTTTCTAAAAAAATTTCGAAGTCCAAAAATTTTTCATAGAAAAATATCTGTCAATCTTATTATGAATTTTGGCATAAAAAATTTACTTAGAATATGCTTTTTTTTTGTATAGAAAAATGTTACAGGATCTTAATTTGGTTTATCTAAAAAATGTTTGTCTTCTACACAGCAATAGAAAAAATATCTTAAAATCTTAAAAATGTTGATAGTCGAACTTGCATATGTAAATCTATTTTAAATTTTTTTTTCTAAAGAATAAACTTTTTCTAAAGAAATAATTCTCAGAATCTAAGACTTTTTTATGTGAAAAAGTTCTCAAAAATTATTTATAGGAATAAGCTCGCAGAAGAGTTTTTCTATGGGGGAAAAGTCTCAGAATTTCTGAATTTGAGACTTATTTTAAAGAAAAAGGTCTCAGAATCTGAGTCTTTTTTTAAAAGAAAAAGGTCTCAAAGTCTGAGACTTGTTATTGTTGAAAAATAGTCTCAGAAGTTGAAACTTATTGAATTGGTAGAAGATCGCACAATCTGAGACTTTTTCAACGGGAAAAGGTCTTAGAATCTAAGTCTTTTCTATAGGAATAAGGTCTCAGAATCTCAGAAAAATATCTCAGAATCTCAGACTTTCTCTATAGGAAACAGGTCTCAGAATCTATAAACTTTCTATAGGAAAAAGGTCTTAAAGTCTGAGACGTATTCTATAAGAAAAATATTTCCGAATCTAGGACTTTTTCTTTAGGAAAGGGGCACAGAATCTCCGACTTTTTCTATCGAAAAAGTGTCTTAGAATCGGAAAAGATTTCAGAATCAGAAAAAGATCTAAGAATCTGTCACTTCTTCTTTAGAGAAAAAGTTCCAGAATTTTAAACTTTTTCTATAAAAGAAAAGCTTTCAGAATCTGAGACTTTTTCTTTTGGAAAAAGGTCTGAGAATCTGAGCCTTTTTCTATAGGAATAAGATCTCAGAATTTGAAACTTTTTCTTAAGGCAAAAGGTCTTAGAATCTGAGACTTTTTCTATTGGAAAAGGTAGAAGAATCTAAGACTTTTTCTATAGAAAAAGGTCCCAGAATATAAAATTTTTTCAGTACGAAACAAATTTAATAATCAGAGACCTTTCTTAGGAAAAATGTCTCAATAATGCTTTAAAATATGAGACTTTTTCTACAGTAAAATGTCTCAGAATCTTAGACTTTTTCTGTGGAAAAAAATTCTTAGAATCTGAAAATTGTTCTATACGAAAAAAGTCTCAGGTTCTGAGACATTTTTCGTAAAGAAGAAGTCTTATATTCTGAGACATTTTCCCTATAAAAAAAAAATCACGAAAAATGTCTCAAAATCTGATATTTTCTATGTAGGAAGAATTTCTTCTATTAAAAAATTCTCAGATTTAGACTCTTCTTATTTATACGAAAAATATAGAATTTTCTTTTAAATTTCTTTTAAAAATCTCAAAATTTTTCTATACTTTCGTATCTAAGATTCGATAAGTCTAAGATTCTGAGACATTTTTCGTAAAGAAAAGTCTTATATTCTGAGACATTTTCCCTATAAAAAATTATTTTTCACGAAAAATATCTCAACATCTGATGTTTTCTATGTAGGGAGAATTTCTTCTATTAAAAACTTATCGTCGAAATACGAAAAATATACAATTTTTTTTAAAACAAATTAAAAAAAAATTGATCTTAACGAAATATGATCATAAAAACCAAACCTTCGACAAAAACTAATAAATTTGATGATTTTATAGCTTGCCCATCACTTTTTTTTTTGTAAAAAAAACGTATCCCTTTTTTTTGCTCGTCAACAAAGGTGAATTTATGATTTTTTTTTCGAAGTAAAAAAAATTTCCCCCCCCAAACCCAAAAGCTGTACCCGCCACTGCGTAAGACGAATGATAAAAACGAACGAATATTTAACATGTATTCAAATGAAACATTTTTATGTCAGAAAAAGTTCGCAGTACTGCAGTTGGATCCAGGGGACTAGAAAATGTCATTCGTTTTGCCCCCCCCCTTTTTAGACATGGATCCCCCGTATTCACCGACCCCCCACACCTCCAAAAAACAAAAGACGTTCCTGCAAAATTTTGTATCGTGTTGGAGGGAATAAAAGATTCGGCACAGCCAAATTTAACACTCTCACTAGGGTTGGCAGACGTCCCGCATTTGGCGGGATTGTCCCGCTTTGGGTCGACGTTTCCCGCGTCCCGCGCGGGATTGCAAATTCCCGCTATTTTTAGAAACTGCCAGCGCAAAAAATATTTGTACAAGCCACTTGTGCTTTTTTATGGGCAAGGTGTAAAAATTTTCTATTTGAGTAAAAATAAAAATGAATTCGATTTTTACGCAATGGTTTGGATTTTGGGCAATCCGTATAGGGTTTAGCTAAATTTAATTCAGTTCAGATGAAGTTTTTAAAAAGCTAACGCCATAATTAATCAACATTTTTCGACATTCACAAATATTTTTTATACTAAACAACAATAATATGAAAGCATTGGCGTATTTATTCGTGGCATGTGTATTATTGCGTCCCGAATTCGGTTTTTTACGAATTTGAAAATGCTAGTTTTCAAAACGATGCGCAACTGGAAATTCTTTACGGAAAAAACAAACCAAACATTTTTTGGCTTAAAACTGGGCTACCAACTTCCAAAGCAATCTTAGTGCATTTCGATACAAAAAAAATTTCGATATAAAAAAATTAAAAAAACTGATGCCAAAGTTGAGCAATATATTACAAACACTTCCAAGGAGTTATTTGGTCCAGCAATGCGTCTTGAGGATTTTCCATCTCTGAGACTTGAACTGCATATAAATCTATTATTTTTGTCCCGCCAAAATTTTTGAAATCCCGCCATTTTAGCAATTTTTTGCGTTTGTCCCGCTTTATGGAAATAAATTTCTGGCAACCCTAACTCTCACTTGATTTTATTTATTTATTCAAAAAATAAAGATGTTCATTAATATGGCAAATATTCAACACTACTACGAAGATTCTTCACATTTGGGACATTTTGTACGTATACTTTTGTCGGCCACTGTATATCGTTTCAGCTGTTCTAAAATTATGATCGAAAGTTTTGGTAGATTCTACATAACCTAAAATACAAAAATTAGATAACTCGTCGCAGCAGGTGGACTAATGAGAGCTGAATTCGATACAGAATGGGTTTTTAACAAGTACCAATAATTTTTTCACAAAAAAAAAAAAATTTCGTCGAAATCTTTTTTACTTAAAATATTCTTTTCGCCAATAATTTTATTTAAACCATTTTAACGTAAATTTAAAGACACCTCGAAAATAATCCAGTAGATCCCCTTCTGGTTTAGTTCCTTACCAATTAACCACCTCATATAATTGTCTTTAAACCATCATCTTTTTTTTAACCAGCATTTTTTTCATCTCACTTTTCCTGGCACCACTACTTTCACTTCTTTATCTGTCGCCTACAACCGTATTGTCAATTGCTATTAATATTGTACAGTTGATGTTTATTATTGGTGTCCATTAAATATTGATTTCTTGTCATTGTTAATATACGACAAATATTACGGCAGCAGGAGCAGCAGCAACAACAGTTTGGAATGGATAATTTTGTTTTTTTGGTTGTAACTGTTACACAAATAGTACAAATAGTATTTGCTTATTATTATGAAATTTCTATATGTCCTTTACTCCTTCTTCATCCTCCTGCTCCGCCAATTGTTGTTTGATTGCTTACTTGGTTGGTTGGTTGCTTACTCGACTTTCGTTGTCATTCATTGATTGCTTTAAATGGTCACGTAATGTTTCTGAAATATTATTAATTTTGATGTTCAACATTTTCTATATACAAATTTTTTGTTAACTTTGTCCGGTATGGAATATTTTTAGTGCTGGCTATGGTAGGCGTTTGACAGTTACGTCTTCTTTGAAAGCAGTTGAAGAGGAAGAATAATGCTTTTAAATTCTAACGGAAAAATAATGATTGTATTTACACAGTAAAAAGTTTTGGGTTATATTTAAAACCTAGCGGAGCACATTTTATACTACTTTGGAATTAAACTCAAAGTTAAATCCGAAATGGGTTATATGGTAAACCACATAGGGATTAAAAATTTGATTATCTTTATGTCATTTTTTTTAGTTTTATTTTGATGCCAAAAAATAATTAAATTTCTCTCTTGAAAAACTTATAAAAAATAAACGTCAAACGTCATCAAAAAATTGTATTTCATCAAGTTTAAGATAAACACTTAACAAGGAATTAAAAACAGCTGTCATATTGAGTGAACAAAAAATGCTTATTAATTCAATGAATGCGAGAAAAGAGGTTAGCAATGTACACAAAAGTAAAATCTTTATATTATCAAAATTTGTGGTCCAGAAAGTGAAGATTTTACTCCGACCGAAATATAAATATCAAGTAAGTATTGACTACAAACGTTTATCAATCATTTTAATTGATTTTTGGTTAACTTTACTTTTAGGCCAGCTGAATCTTGATGGAGAAGGCAGAGAGATGGAATTTTTAGATCACGACGGTGCCTACCCCCAGGAATAATTTCTTATATAGAAGCAGTAGCAGTTTGTTTTATGCAGAGTTGTGCTGAGTTTGGGTGACAAATCAACAGTCCTCTGGATTTTAACTTTATTCATGTATTTGGTCTGTATTTGTATTCAATACACAAAAATATTAAAAACATAACCTTACATTTGTTTTATTTATTTTTGGAGAAATTTAAGTCCTGCCTTGTTCAAATAAACACCTGTTTAGGTGTAAAATTATTTCCATATTTTGGTTTTATTATAACACCCAAAAATAAATTCAAAATCCATTCTCTCACTCTCTTTTTATCTCTTTAAAAGTAAACTTTTTATGGAATAAATTAAATTATTTTTGGCATTGTTATATATACACACCAGCTAGGAATTAAAATTAACCCAAAACTTTTTACTGTGTACTTGATAAAATTACCGGAAATAACGGTTATTAAGATGTAATATTTAATAAAGATTAGTTTTTGTCAAATTTCCTTTTCTACAAAAATAGACCTAATGTTAAGGGTCTTACAAATTTATTATTTTTTTTGTTAACGAACCTTTAAATCATGGAAATTTTATATTTACAATGTTGTTAAAATCAATTGTCGTAATTGATGCGATTATAGAGATTGTGAAAGTATTTGCTAAACAACCAGCTTATTGAATTAATGAAGTGTATATATTTTTAAAAATTGAGTGGAAAGATGAATTTACAATTATTTAGTATTTAGGGTAAAGAGTATTTTTATACTTACCATTAAGTGTTCGGCTGTATATTTTGTCATTCAGTTTGCAACTCATTGAAATATCGGTCTGGGCCCTATTCGATCGATTTGTCAAAAATATGACTATATCTATAAGGAAGATAATTGTCGATACTTCGATCAATTTGGAATATAAGCTAACAAGTAGAAAAGTTAAATTCGACTTTGCCGAATCTATGAATACCCTCCACAATGCCTTTTTTAAAGGATAGTACAATTTTTACGTGAAAAAATTAATAATTTTGATTTGAAATATTTTATTTTGAGTAAAAAACGCTTTTTTTGTCGTAAAAAAAAAAAAATCCTAATTTTTTTTGAGTGTAAAACTTTTTTCGAGTGTAATGTTTTTTTTACTGTAAAAATATTTCTGAGTGAATCCACGTACGTACACAAAAAAATTGACATTTTTGTAAAAAAAAATATTTTTTTTTTGAGTGTAAAATTTTTTTTGAGTGTACAATTTTTTTCGAGTGTAATTTTTAAGTTACCAATGCTTTTAAAACTAAACAGGTTTAAAAAGCATTGCTATAAAACTAAACAAGTTTGAAAAGCATTGCTAAGTAACCACCAATGCTTTTAAAACTTGTTTACCATGTGGCATTTAAGATAACCCCAATCTGAAATCGGGGTTTTGCTTATAACTTTTGAACCACTAGACCGATTGAGCTGAAATTCAATAACAAACAGACCTGGGGAACGGCAAAGATACGTGCCTTGTTTTAGCAGTCTCATTATTGTTTTTCGAAAGTTATCGTGTTTTTTATCTCGTAAATTCGCGAAAAACCCTTACCGAAATTTACTCTTTTGCTCATAACTTTCGAACCACTGTACCGATTTGGCTGGATTGCAATACCAACTTGATTAGGTAAATGACCAAAATATATGCCAAACTTCAGTAGTCTCTGTAAAGTCTTTCAAAAGTTAGCGTGTTTTCTACGGACAGACAGACAGACAGACGGACATCGCTAGATCGACTTAAAATCGATCGAGGATCATGAATATATACTTTATGGGGTCCTAGACCAATATTTCGATGTGTTACAAACGGAATGACAAACTTATATATACCCTCCATCACTAGAGTGGAGGGTATAAAAATACAAAATGGCAGCCACATACTAACGGAATTTGATACAGAATAGTATTTAAACAAGTTTTTTATACCCTACACCACTCTGTGGTACAGGGTGTAATGAGTTTGTACTGATGTTTGTAACTACCCGAAATATTGGTCCTTAAATTAAACAGGTAATCAAATTTTACAATGGGCACGTTCGTTCCCCGTATTACCCTCTTAAGACAGAAACTAGGGTTAGGTCCTTATGTCATTACCCAGCAAAACTAAATCGAGATTTTGGCAGCACAGCTTATTTTATTAGCATACCATAGCGCATCCAAGAGCTCGTGAGGATGCAAAAATAGAAAGAGAAAACATTTAATTTTTTGTTAAGATTTTTTTTTTTTAAATAATTCTTCATTTAGCACCGAAAATATACATGATTTCACTGCATCTTATTAGCTCTCTTTCAGTGCAACCAACTAGTGTTCTAAACTTTGACATTGACCATAGGAATCATGCATGAATTCAGGTGGTTTGTATGCGCTCGGATTCCATTTCTAAAGCTGCTAACAAAATTATACTCAAATTGTATTTTTGGTTTGGGAATTTCTGGGGATATTTATTTTTTTGGGGACAACGGGAAAGTTACCGGGCAATGCTAAATATGATAAGCTTTGACTGGTAAATTTTTATTCTGAATACAATTATCCCCTGTAAAGAGCAAGATAGTCTGTTCAAGTTAAACCACGCTTGATGACAAAATCTTGGTCCAAAATATTGAGTTGGCACTGGATAGATCTGAATAGAGGTATTTTATTTTTTTGTATCTTTTTAGAAAGTTTTTTTTCAAAAGAAATCTCGGCCTAAAAGACTTTAAGAACAAGAAAAATCTAAAAAATGACAGACATTTGTTTAATATTTTGCTATCCAAAGTAACAGTCCTTAGAATCTAAATTGGCTGACATTGGCATTGACAGCCATTATTTGTCTTTTAAAAAAGAAGCTTTTGCAAAAAAACTGGAAAACCTTTTAGAATTTGAACAAACTGTCAAAAACAAGGAAAACTGAAGATTTGGCAACACTGAGTGTACTCAGATTTAAGGTATCCCAAAAATATGCAACGTTTTTATAATAACTATTTGGCTGCTTAACAGTGTTGCCACTTACATCGTCAGGTGATTATTGTGTTAGCATATACGCCATTTTTGAAAAAAATGTGCTAAGAATGGATTGTTTGTGATTTCAATACTCTTTCATATTCCAAAATCTATTTTTTAATATCGAGATATATAGAATCTAAGATATTAACCAGAGTTATAGAGTAGGATAACAAATGGCGTTTGAAAAAGTAGTAAACAAAAACCATATGGTATTGTTTACGAAATTTTATCACAAATCGAAATGTGAGCGAGATGGAAGATAGCAGTTTTACAGTGAGAATGCAGATTGTTTTTTGTCTCTCTTCGCTTTACGTTTGAACTTTAGTTTGGCATTGCCAGAATTTTCCAATTATCTTTTGTGATGCCTGATCTACAAAACGGTCGATGTATTACTCTATAACTCTGATATTAACCATCATAACATAAAAATTAAGTTTTATTCAAATTGGTCCCAAAAGGTGTATAATAATGTTAGGCATGTTATATAAAAAATATAAAAAAAAATGCGATTTTGGTCCAAAAATGCTGATCAGCGATTTTGATCCAAAAATGCTGATCAGCGATTTTGGTCCAAAAATGCTGATCAGCGATTTTGGCCCACACAGATCAGCATATTTGGACTAAAATCGTATTTCTATTTTTTTTTTAAATATTTTTCACATAATATACTAAACATTTTCATTTTTTAAGACCAATTTGGTTAAATAATAATTTTTATATGTGGTTTTGAATTGAGAAAAGTGTGAAAGAAATTTTTTTTAATTTTTCTAAAAATTTAAGACATCATGGTTTGTTTCTTACTAGTTTCATATTATCTTCAGAAAAACTTTTAATGTCAAATTTATTCAGCTAATAGTCAATAGAACTCTATATGTGAATCCGACAAGGATTGAACCCATCATCTGTAATACTTTGATATTAACTGCTTGTAACGTACAATCACTCTTGGCCGATACGCCAAGTAGGCTGTTGTTTTTTCTAACAGAAGAATTGTTATTGTAATTTTTGTAAATAAATTCTATTTTTAGTAATCATTATTCTTCTTCCTCTCCTTCATCAATTCTGATCTAAGTACTTATTTTGCAACATTGCCAGACATGGTCTATATTTTTTAGACATAACTGTTAGGTGTTGCCATATTTCCAAAGATACTGATTATTGCCACATAGGGCGACTTATATTCGTTATTTTTATGTTTAAAAATCAGCATCTGCGGAACAAAATCACTATTTTGGAATTTAAAAAAAAAAAATTGTCAATAAAGTACGCGAAAATGACTAATTTTAGAACCGGATTTGATTAAAAAATTCGGACATGAATTTTGGTCGGAAAACTTGTTTCAAACTTTGACAGTTGCTGGTTACCGACTGAACATGCCCTGCAACACTTTTTCATAATTTTCCCGCAATCAGCTATTTCCTGGTCATCGTTCGTCAGGTATTACGACACGGTATTACGAAACGAAATTTGAAAACCAAGTTAGTAAACATCTCAAAAACTCGCCCTTAATCTTACAAATACGTATTATTTTTCTAATATCAATTTATCTATTTAAGTTTCCCTTTCATTAGAAATTGTTACAACATTCATAAGTCCTTTTTAATTTTCTTAATAATTTATCTTACAAATATTGACCTTTGTACATATTTAAATATAGAAATTCTCCCAATATTATCCTTATAAGTAATATGGCCAGTGACCAGTATCTAAACTAATCTTTTTTGTATGAAAATAATATGTATTTTAAGCTTTAATGTACATACACGAGTAGGAAACTAACTAACTAGCCAACCAGTTAGCCATCCGGTCATACAACCAGCACAATATATTACCATAAATAAACCATTCATCATCACATAAAACAAGCTCATATGTACAACAAAAGTACAGTAAAATCTAGGTAAAACAGTTTTATGAATTCATAACGATTAACATAGAATAAGGTTCTAATTCCTGGAGTCGATAGCGATCGAAATTCAAATCGAACGTAATATTTTTCTATTTTTCTTTGTCCCTAAAAATATGCTTTAATAAATTCAAGCTTTTTACATGTTTCTTTTAAAACACTGAAATATAAAATCATGAAAAAAATAAAAAGCTTGTGTTTATTGAAGCACAAATTTAGGAAGAAAAATTAAAAAATCGCACGTTTAAGTACAATTTCAATCGCTATCGACTCCGATAATTAGACCCTAGTTGATCCATTGTCGATGGATCATCTGGCTATGACAGCACCACCATTAACCTAAACTAACTTCATGTGGTTTAGGTTTTGTCCGGAAAAACGTTGATGCACTGTTTATGAACATATAACGCATGATGAAACATGCATGCTGTTGTAGTTTGTATACACAAACTTTTGATAGTTTCGGTCACCTCTTTTGTATTCCAAAAGCTTTTTACACTCAGAAAAAAAAACAAGTTTGCAGCATATCTAAATCAACCATAATGGAGGGAGGTCATTATATGATTGATAAATTTAATCATAAACATGATTGTGGCAATCATTCTATGATTCTAAGCAATAATAAAATCTTTAAATCACAGTGGGATCAAAAGATCCCACTATGATCTGCAAGTATCATTATAAGAACGCTTTTATCAGGTTATAACATTTTTAATCATACCATGACCATCTTCTAATATGGTTGTCACAATCATGTTAGTTTTCTGCGTGTATATGTTAAAAATTGAATATTTGCATATGTGTTTGTATGAGTGATTGCTGGTATAGAATTCAATGCATTTTTAAGTTAAAATTTTCAATTACATGACATTGTAAATATGGTAATATTTGTGTATGTGTGTGTAAATATGCATGTAGTAGGGAGTTATTTAATTTATAAACGAAAACATGATAATTCAATCATTAATGAAAAATACTAACTTTACATTTAATTAGAATTTAAATAATTTCCAAAACTTAATTTAATTGAGATTTAAACTATTATGAAAATTATATTTGGTTAAGACCGACCATAAATGATCCTACACCAGTGTTTTCCGAAAATGGGTCCCAAGTCCAAATATGGACTGATTGCATCTATTTTTAGATCTATATCTAGATCTAATTCTTTAATTAGAGTAGAAAACACACACGAACCAAATTTGAGTGGAATTGTCTAATTTTTGTTGCCAATAGACCGATTAGACTTAATATCGGTCGAAATTTTTATATGGTCCAATTATATTCAAATTTGATAAGATTATCAAAGTACACGTTTAACACCCACAAATAATATTTAAATCAAATTTACCTTTTATTTTTATTAATTTTGAGAGATTTATGTGAATATCGCGAGGGTGGTTTGTATGGGGACTACAAAAAGAACTGGTGCGATTTCTTAAAAAATTGGAATGGTGATTTTTGAATACAAATATCTATTATATGCGTTTAGTTATTTGAACTTAATTTAAACGGGACATTTGAATGGTGGCTAGGTCTAGACATAAACCGATGTTTTCCATTTTCAATATGCTTCTTTCTTGGGCTAAAGTTTGAAATTTCAGGTCACTCGATTGAAAATTAATTAAAAATCACTCGATCGTGTTTACACATTATACATGTTTAGACGGACAGGCATCGAAAAATCGACACAAAAAGTGATTTTGATCCGTATAGGGTCTAGAAGGTAAAAAATTACATTTTCAATCCCCTGGGTTTGATATTTCGATGCTTTACACATCCCAGCAAAAAATAAACGAAGTGGTTCAAAAAGAATTAGTGGTTTCACTACATACACAGTAGCGATAGGTGCCGAACTTCATATTTCGTAGGAAGTGCTTTTAAAATCACTTCCAAAAATGCTACAAAATAACAATAAAATCATCTTTCACTAGTTCTTTACTTAAGGATTTTAAAGTACCTCTTTTATATGTTCTTAGGAATTAAATCAAATCAAATCACCACAACATATGAACTTCTTTTTGAACTGAAACACTTTGAATGAAGGTGATACACGAAGTATGCACTTTTTTCTACGTCCAGCTTCGAATAGATTTAGGTTTTGCAAAAATGGTGACACAATTTGGTAATGGCATTTCATTTCTCTTTATTTAAAGCTTAAAAAATCGAAACAACGAAAATCGATTATTCCCAAGTAAAAATGTGAAGGATAAGTACTGATCCAAAAAATGGATCGCTAAGATTAGATCAGTTTTAATCGTGCGGATACAATATTATCCGAAAAATGGGATTATCTAATTATATAAACCCACTTTTCGGATGACATTGTATCCTTCCGATTATAACTGATCCAATCTTAGCGATCCATTTTTCGGATCAGTACTGATATTTCAAATTTCGGATCAGTTTTGATCTTAATCGGATCAGTACTGATCCTTCAAATCTTGGAGAAGATGTGATGTTTATAAATATATCTAAACATTTTTACTCGGGTTGATAAAATTTCTAAATTAAATAAATACATTTAGGAACTAAAGCGGTTATTTCTTCATCACATTATTAAAGATTGTTTAAGCTTTTTAGAAAATTGATGTTTAGGCTTTTGGTCAGAACAAACTGGTGAATCGATTCGCCGTGAATTTTTATAGTTTTGTAATCTTTATAATTACTCCGTTTTTTAATTCGAAGTATATGCGTTTGGTTATCAATGAAACTAATTTTTCTATCGCGTAAGGTTTTTAAGATATTCGCGTTTGAATATTAATATATTTGGGTCTCCTCTGTATCGTATTCTTAAGTTGCTCAAACACAATAGTACTCGATTTAGTAAAAATAAGACATCTTTATTACAAATCTGGTATCCAAATGTTTCTATCGCGTACTGTTTTTGAAATATTGGCGTTTAAAAATCTAAACTCCACTGTTGATATTCTTTATAAATCACACTAACATTTTCAAACGCAAATATCTAAAAAACAGAACATGCTTGAAAAATTTGGATTGCAGTTCTGGAATCAGGAGGTCCATTTTATATGAAATGAAGTCCTATTTGGTGGAAGCAACGTAAGAATGCGTAGCATTGGCCCCTAGAAGTGCTAAAATATTGTTTTTTTTTTTTACTTTTTAACAACGAATATCTCAAAAACGGTACGTGCTACAAAAATTTGGACGGTAGATTTGGAAGCAGGAGACCAAAATCTATAAGGACCTGTTAGAATTTTCATTGGGAGGTTTTTGCTGTCGAACAGTGTTTTTAGTGTAAATATTATAAAATAAATACTCTTTCAATTTATCTTACAAAAAGAAGTGAAAAAATCACTTATAATTTAGAAGTTCTAAATCACCAAATAAAAATGACATAATCACACCCAAAATGCCAAGAAATATGTACTTCTAAAGAAGTGATGAAATATTAACATCCGGATCACTACTTCAGAAGTTGTGATAAAAATGTTAATATATATGTACATAATAAACACTAGTGATATATGATATTCTTAAGTGTCAATCTTTCGCCACTGAAAAGTGGCTAAAAAAAGAACATACTTTGTGTGTCACGCCCATATTAAATTCATCAATGTTTCAGTTGAAGAAGAAGTACATCTGGTTCATAAGTTGTGGTGAATTTTGTAGTGAATGGTAAGCTCTTTTTTTGCTGGGATGGAATGACAAAGTCAGTTGATGGTTGGAGGGTTTTAAAAATATCAATTAAATCAAGAAAGATCAGTGGGAATTCGAAAAAGATCAATTGAAAATCGAACAAGTAGAAAGGTTAAATTCGTCTCGGCCAAATCTATGAATGCCCTTCAAAATCAAGGATGATCGACCTTAATAGGATGTGCAGAATACATATTGGATTTGGGAGATGAAATGTATATGTTGGATCAAAAATTAATTATGCTGCAAAAAAATTAGTATGCTGCAATTTATTTTTGAGTACGCTGCATTTTTTTTACAGTGGGTCAACAAAAGTGAAATTTATGAAAAATTTTTAAATGACAAAATTTAAAGAAGTTTTGTGGAAAAATTACAAAAATAATTAATACCAACGCAAATGGTTTAAAAAAATTCAAAAAAATTTCGAAAAATTAAATTAAAAAAAAAAAATAAAAAAAAGTCAAAAAAAAATTAAAAAAAAAACAAAAATAAATAACAAAATTAAAAAAAATCGAAATAAATTCAAAAAATTACAAAAATCAAAAAAAAAAAAAACAAAAAAAGCAAAAAAAAAAAATTCAAACAAACCAAATTGATGTTGATATATTTCTATACCCTCCAACCACAGTATGGTGGTATACTTACTTTGTCATTCCGTTTGTAACGCATCGAAATATCGGTTGGGGACCCCATAAAGTATATATATTATTGATCCATGATCGATTCTAAGACATTCTGTGAATGCCCGTCTGTCCGTCCGTCCATCTGTCTGTAGATAACACAATGCAGTCCAAAATAAAACTGCTAGACTCCTGAAGTTTGGCACAAATATGTCTCATGTTCATAGGCAGGTCAAGTTCATAAAAAGGGAAAAACGGGCAAGGGGGAAAAAGTTCCCCCTTGAAGAATTGAAACAACCTCTGTAAAAATACAGTTTTTTTTGTATTTTAGTTAAATAAATGAAACATTTGGTATATTTATAGCCATTGAAAGGTGCTCTCAAAGGCCCTCACTGACCCCCACTGACCCCATCACCCCCCCAAAAAAAAACGCCATTTTACATTTTGGAGGGTATAAAAGATTCGGCACAGCCGAATTTAACACTCTCACTTGTTTTTTATTTTTTTGATTTCATTTGGTGTTTTTTTGATTTTTTTTGAATTTTTTTTTTTAATTTTTGAAATTTTTTCGATATTTTTTAAAACATTTGCGTTTCTATTAATTATTTTTTTTTCAGAAAATTTTTTAAATTTCGACATTTTTTAATTTTTCCAACAATTTTTCATTAATATCCGTTTTTGTTAATTAATTGACCCACCGTATTGAAAAAAGTGCAGAATACTTATTTTTTGCAGCATACACATTTTTTTTGCAGCATACTTATTTTTTAATTATCTCCCAATTCCCCTTTGTTTCATTTCATCTCCCAATTCCACTATAACCGATTTGATAAGAAATATTTTATTTAGAGTAAAAAACGTTTTTAGTCATTTATGAAAAAAAAAAATACTAAATAAATTATTTTTTGAGTGTAACATTTTTTTTTAAGTGTAGAATTTGTTTCGAGTGTAAGTTTTTTTTAAGTGTAAAAATATTATTGAGTGACAAAAATACGTTGTAAAGTATTTTTGTGACATATCAATGTTCATAAAACTTGTTTAACGGAATTTCAACACATCAATTTAAGGTGAAACCAATATAAAATTCACGGTTTTGATTATAATTTTTGAACCACTAGACCGATTGTGCTTAAATTCAATATCAACCAGACCAGGGAAACGAAAAATACATATGCCGAAAACCCCTTGCCGAAGTTACCTATATTGCTTATAACTTCTAAACCACAAAACTGATTTTACTGAATTGCAATACCAACCAGACCAGGCGAATAACAAACATGTATGCCAAACTTCGGTAGCCTCAGAAAAGTTTTTCAAAAGTTAGAGTGTTTTCAACAGACAGACGGGCGGACACACATCGCTAGATTGTCTTAAAATCTATCAAGGATCATTAAAATATATACTTTATGGGGTCACAGACCAATATTGCGAGGTGTTACAAACGGAATGACAATCTTATATATACTCTCAAGTGAAGTGTATAAAAAATATACGTATACCCTACACTACTCTGTGGTACAGGGTACAATGAGTTTGTGCTGATGTTTGTAACTACCCGAAATATTGGTCCTAGACCTACCTTCAAGCATACCCATCGGCTCAGAATTACTTTTTGAGTCGATTTAGCGATGTCCGTCCGTCTGCCCATTTATCGGTTTAAGCACGATACAGTTCGCAATTTTCAGTCAATTCACTTAAAATTTGAAACTTTAGTATCTTTTGGCCCAAGGACAAAGCCTATTGAAATTTGAAAATCGGTCCATGTTAAGACCTAGCCCCATACAAACGCCCCCTTTGAATTTCGCTTAAATGCCTCTAAAAACCGTATAATAATAGGTATCGTTTTTAAATTCAACAGGTAGTCAAATTTTGTTTGCACAAACCATCATACTAAACTTCAAAGGAATCGGGTTAGTCCTTCTCGTAGTCCCCACACAAGCCACCCTCCCGATATTCACATAATTCCTCAAAATTAATAAAAATGGAAATATTTTATTCAAATTTTATTTGTAGGTCTTAAACGTGTACAATGGTAACCTAATCAAATTGGAATACATTTGAACTACTTTTGGACTTAGTCCCCCATATAAAAATTTCGACCGATATTCAGTTAAATCCACCAATCCACCAATTCCACCAAAATTTGATCTGTGTGTGTTTTCTACACTAAATACAGATCTAACAAAAGATAGATCTAATCGGTCCATGTTTGGACTAGGGACCCATTTTCCGGAAGACACTGATGTAGGGTATCATATGGTCTTGACCGTCTATAACTTTCTTACTTATTTTGAATGCATATATTTAGGCAAAACTTAGGACTTTTTTTTATTTTTGGCAATCAAATAAAAATAGTTTTCTTTTACCACTGATTGTGAGTGGAACAATTTTTGATGTTTTTTAGAAATATTTCGAAAAATATAGAAAATCATATGTAATATAAATTTTCGTTTGAGCCTAAAAGTATGCACTTCTTTTTTCACCAAACGTCGAAAACTGTTTGACTCAGTGGTCTCGTCACAACTGACATTACGCAACTATAAAATGCACCACCCTAATATTACGTATGTATTAGTTACATACACACACACACAAATGTGTTTGTTTGTTAAAGAAAAGTTTACATTAGCTGAGAATTACCATAATCCATTACCAGAATGAGCTGGCAAAACAACAACAGTAAGGACAATATCCGTTCATACAAATAACAAAATGGCAGCATGCATTTACGATAATAAGATGTATGAGTAGTTAGTAGTAGTAGTGCAACAACAAAAGAAGAAGTAGTCATAGTCTCTAGCACTAAGAATAACTAGAAGTAGTAGTAATAACAACAGTGGCTACAAAGCAGGTAGCATAAACATCAGCCTCATGTTGCAAATCCAGTTGTTTGTTCAATATTCATTCATTCAAAACAACATTAAAAAATGTCTACAATGTTGCAAATATTGCAATATTGGAAGTTGTTCTTAAAAGACTACATATCCTTTTTGTCACAAAAAAAAAAAATGAGTTCTTCTATATTGTATGCTACTGCCTGCAGGACCAAAAAATCAACTCTAGTATTAGTACAAAAAATTCAAAGGAGTAGGAGAAAGGTGGGTGTCTAAGGACATTAAAGAAAACTTACAAAATGTTACATGTTGTTTTTGTATAATCCATTCTTTTTCTGTTGGTCATATATAGAACGAGACAATGTATACGAGTGCAAGGACTAAAAGGATGACACAAAAAAAAAAACAACATGTTGGAATATAAACAGCAATGACAACGACGACAACAACAGCAGCAACATGATAATTTCATTGAAGAAAAAAAAATACTACAACAGCAACTACTTTGTTAAAATGCACACATACACAGATTTGTCTCACACATTGCATACAGACATGTTAAACATATATTGCATACACAGACTGAATAGCATAATATGTATATTATATATTAGGAAGGATCAAATTTTAGCTTTTTTGCGAAATTCAAAATCGTCGGGGTGGAAATTGTTGCTTTTTACAGCAGTGTGTTTAGGTTTAGGTTAGTTCCAAACAAAGTAAAAAAAAATGTTTAAAATGTGGAAAACTTCTATCGATTCTACAAATTTTTTACCCACTAAGATTTTTGTAAAATTATTGCAGTTTTCGAATATTTCTATCACATCCACTGCTCCAATTGTGCATCCTAGAGGGATCAATACCAAGACCCACCCTTATTAATATTTACCCCTAAACATTTTTTTCCGAATAAACTTATACTCTGTCCAATTCCCAAGAGGGCTGCCTTCAGTGTTGCCATATATCAAGATTTCCCTTTTTTTGCAAGTTTTTTGAGGTGCTAAAAAGATTTCAAGATTTTTTCTAAAAAAATAAGTTTTTTGGAAAATAATAAAGTTTTTTCAAGTTTTTCTTAATTAGTTAAAAAATACAAAAAGCATCATTTTTTTTTGTAAATACCCGAAATATTGGTCGTAGACCAAGCTTTTAGTATACCGACCGATTCAGAATCACTATCTGATTTGACTTTGCGTGTCCGTCCTTCAGTCTATGTAAACGGTTACAATTAAATACGTCTTTATTCTATAAAAATATGAGATATTCGATTACAATTTTGTTTTTAGCTTGGTAACCTTATTAAATCCATTTAAAATCAGACCATTCTTTGACTTGGTCTCCATATGAAAATTCCACACGATATTCACTTAAATCTGTAAGTTGCCAACATAGAATAATTTTTCTCTTAAATTGTTGCACTAATAAAAGATTTTACCACATATAGATCCAATCCGTCATATATTGTCGAGCATGCACCGGTGTTTGATATTTGCTTACTGTGTACAATTTTCTGAGCCTTCATAAGTTATGACTCTTTCAAGGCTCCAAAAAATTAATAGAACGCACGACATTTGGATTCCTGAAAGATTCATGTTTGACCCTTAATTCTGGATATGTAAAAAATTCAAAATATGTTTTTTTTTGAACATTCATAAAAGAGTCAGGAAAGAATACGAACATATATTTTTCAGAATCTTTTATGAGTCATATAAGGCCCCTTTAGGTTAGTTGGTAGCATGCTAGCCTATCAAACAGGGGGTCGTGGGTTCGATTCCCACTAAACCCTTGGTCGATTTCGATAAAACGAGACGACGGTCATTGTAACCAGTTCTCGGTTAGGTTTAATTAATTATTAAAAATGATTTGTAATTAAATTGCGAAAACTAAATAAAAACTGATCGTTGGATTAAAATGATTATTATGATATTATAAGAGCGCTAAGAAAAAGGGATTATGTTTTCTAAACGTCTAAGAACTAGGGTGTTCAATTAATCGGCTTTTTTTATTGTTCGATTAAACGATTAATCGAAATTTGGCGTTTTTGACTTATTCGATTAAACGAATAAAATTTGAAAATTGATCGATTAATCGAATAATTCCAAATTCAGAAGTTTCCTAAATATCAAGATTTTTTTCCGACAATTTTAGAAAAAATTGGTACTTAAGTAAATAAACAATATTAATTACAGGTATTTTAACATTTTATTAGCAAAAAAAAAATAACACAAACGTAAAAGCATAACAAAATGTTTTAAAATTTGAGTATTCTGCGAAAATTAAAAAAAAATATTTTGGAGATTTCAAAAATGGGTAGAATCCAAAAATTATTTTTGTTGCCAAATTATATGGATAACCGATATCACAAAAATTTTATGCTACTATTTATTATCTGACCATATTTGGGAAAATGTTAAACAAAAAATATATTTATAAAATTTTTAACTTATATTTTTATAATTAGTGGGTTTTTGCCCAAAACTTGAACTGATTTGGCCCAATATTTTATCCAAGCTCCAAGAGCAGCGAAAATCCGAAAAAAAAATTAAAATAAGGACCACTATAGAAACATGACTGTTTTTTTTTCTGAATTCCAGCGGTCACATACATTTGGTTTGTTTATTTGACTTAAAATTCAAAACAATATGCATATTTCCAGAAAACCATATATTTTTTTTATTCGATTAATCGACATTAATTCTTTGATTAATCCTTTAATCGAAATTAGCAATTTAAAATTAATCGACCAATTATTCGTCTAAAATTGTTCGATTAATCGAACAAGAGTTAATCGGCTGAACACCCTACTAAGAACTCTTGTACGAGTCTTTTCGAGCTCCAAATGAACGCTTGGTTGTTTTTTTTATTATTTTTTTTACACTTGATATAAAAAATGAATTGAAAATACATAATGCATTAATTTTTAATTTTTTCAATACTTTTGTAAAAAAAAAGATTTTTTCACAAAAAAAAAGATTTTTTTTCAGAAATAAAGAGTTTTTTCAAAAAAATATATGGCAACACTGGCTGCCTTACAAAATGTTATTTCTTAAAATTTTCTCTAATCGCTATAACTGTCAAAAGAGTGCCCCTACACTGAAAGAATTTTGTTCATTACGGCTATGAAAACGTACATTGATTCTATGAAAAAAAATAATTAGAAGTCAACCAATGATGCCCTTCATAGAACGATTCTATTAGTATCTATGAAACAAATTCATAGAAACCAGATACCTAAGAAAAAGTTCATAGGCTATGAAAAACAAATATTGTTCAATTCTATTTTTATTTATTTTATTATTTCATTTTTATTTACTTTATTATTTTAGTTTTATTTATTTACAATATTTTAGTTTTATTTATTTACAATATTCTATTTTTAAAAATGGCGCTTATAGATAAGGCGTCGATTATAAATTTCCAGCCGGTAGGTCTTGGGTTCGAATCCCGCCAGGGCACCAGTATTTTTTTTTTTGTAACATTATTTTAATTATTAAAAAAATTAAAAGGCTTATTACTGAACTTTTTTTTATAACAACATTCATTAAGTAGTTCTATGAATTTTTTCTATGAATCTAACAAAATCAATAAATAAAATTCTATAAAATATTTCACAATACTAATGAATATTTATTCAGCCAATGAATTGTTTCATAGATTCTATTAATATGGTTTTATGAAATTTGTTCATAGATATTATGAAAAATAATTCTTTCAGGGTAGAGTGGTCATATGTATGACCGACTTACAATAAAATATACCCACCCTCAATCTCCAACTGTTAAGATGGTCCCTAAACATTTTATTTTATTTTTTATGAATAAATTTTTTTTTAATCAACTTCTACCGGTCTAATAGTGCATCCAAGAGTGGTCAATATTTAGACCAACCCCATTTAATTTTTACCCCTAAATATTTATGCAAAACATACCTACCACCTATCTCCACTTCCAGAGTGTGCTTCCATACACAGAAAAAATTGAAACGAATAATAGGGGCATCCCCTGAGTGTTGGTTCAACGTAAAAAAAAAAAAAAAATTAAAAAAAATTGTTATACCAATCATCAAATTGTAGGTGATTGATTGAAATTTTTTTCAATCAAACATTTTTTCGATTTTGATCAAAAATTTGATCAATTTTTTGTTTAAAGTCAATCAAAATAATGATTGATTTAACAAATGAATTGTAAGCGTATGACAAAATTGTCAAAAAATTCATCCTTTTTGCTTTCCAATATGTTGCCAACAATAAAAAAAAGTAAAGCCCGATTATTTTGTATATTTTTGAATTAATCTATTTAAATAAATTAAAGCGAAAAAAAAAATGGTATGTTGAAAATTTGTAGCAAAAAATAGCGAAAATTTGAATCAAATCATTGATTGACTCATTTAAATTTTGTTGATCAATACATTTAATTGAAAATTTTAAGCCAATAATTTTTTGTGTGTACAAAACTGTATTTTTATAAAATTTGCTCCAACTGTAATTTGTATAGCAGCCCTGTTATGGATTAATGGGAGTCGACCTGGATATTATCCTCTCTAGGCAGGGTAAGGAATGGCACATGTATTCAGCGCAAATGTAAGCACATTTGGCACATGGCGCATCTGAAATGTGTATATGGCACACGACATAGAAAATATAGTACTTTTTTTTTTTGGAAAAATAGTACTTTTTTATGAAAAATGAAGAAAGTACTTTTTTAGGAAAAATAATAAAGTATTTTAAAAAAAAAAAAAACTTTTTTTAGAAAAATAATACTTTTTTTAGGAAAGTACTATACATATAGGGTTGCCAGACGGACTGGAATGGCCTGGATTTTCCAGTTATTTTCGGTCTGGTCCAGTTTCCAGTTAAAATATTATTTATCCAGTTAAAAAAGAATTTCTTTAATTTTACCAATTATTTTTTATTAAATTTTTTGGACTACTTCTTGAAAAAACATTTATCATGAATAAAACATAAATGCCTATGGCTAAATGTCTTTGTGTTGTATTTTCACTCCTTTTTTCCATTACTTTTTTAAGCATCTCGGGCAGTCCAGCGTTAATTTAGGCACAAATGTTTTCCTTGAGCTCTTCGATGATCTGAGGACTGTTTCGTACATTTTGCTTTTCAAATAACCCCACAAAAATAAGTCTAGAGGGGTCAAATCTGCAAATGAAGGTCAGTCATTGTCGTTTTTTTTTTGACATCGCACGTCTAGGAAACTTAAATTGGCCTCCTAGATTTTTAGATTTGACCACTTTGGACTTGGTTTTGTGGGGTTAATTGAAAAGAAAAATATCAGACCATTGACGAGCTCAACATTTCGAGATGTTCGAAAAAGTAGTGGAAATGCTTAAGAAAGTAACATTTTGTTATGGCCAAAAGAGACGGCCATTTAACTGATGTTATATTTAAAAAGTAGTCCAAAATAAAAATATGTATCTTACATTTAAAAATTGGTTATTTTTTTTTTTAAATAATTAAAAAAATTATTTATAAGTCCAGTTACTTATTCAAAATCCAGCTGAAAATTTTCCATTGTCCAGTTATTTGACTTCTAGTATCTGGCAACCCTATATACATACCATCCTTAAGAAAAAAAGTTTTTTTTTCAGGAAAAAAGTTTTTTTTTCAGGAAAAAAGTACCTATTGTTAGTTAGAAAAAACTTAACTGTTTTCCTAAAAAGTAATTTTAGAAAAAGTACTTTTTAAAAAAAGTACATTTTCTTCTACTTTTTCCCAAAAAAGTAAATTTTCTACTACTTTTCCCAAACAAGTGCATTTTCTACTACTTTTTCCCAAAAAAGCACTTCTAAAAAAAGTACTTTTGTAATACTTTTTTAGACAAGTACTTTTTTCTAAAACAAGTACTTTTTTCTAAAAAAGTACTTTTTCATAGAAAAAATACTTTTGTTTAGAAAAAAGTACTTTTTTTAAAAAACTTTTTAAATAAAAGTATTTTTTAGAAAAATTTACTTTTTTTTAGAAAAAATTTACTTTTTTCAGAAAAAGTGCTTTTTTTAGAAAAAGTAGCACTTTTTTTTATAAAATAGTACTTTTTTAGAAAAGTACTATAGCACCTTTAAGAAAAAACTTTTTTTTTCAGGAAAAAAATACTTATTTAAAAAAAATATTAACTTTTTCTAAAAGTATTATGTATTTTAGAGAATAAAGTACTTTTTAGGCAAAAAATTTCTTTAAAAAAAAATAATTTTTTAGAAAATACATTTTTTGAAAAAATTACTTTTTTTGGAAACCTTTTTCCAAAAAAATATTTTTTTAGAAAACTTTTTTCTAAAAAAGTACTTTTTTCTAAAAAAAAAGTTTTCTTAAAAAAGTACTTTATTTTCTTAAATAATACTTTTAGGATTTCTTCTCACCGTGGTATCCGTCATTATTGGGGTCTCCGTGTCCCTGGTCAACATACCAAGACTACTGGTCGCCGTGGTCGCACCGTTGGTGTATTCAAGAAGAAGTACTATTTTTTTTAAATACGTACTTTTTTCCTGAAAAAGTACGTTTTTTCTTTAAGGTGCTAAAAAACTTTTCTAAAAAAGTACTTTTTTACCAAAAATGTGCTACTTTTTTAAAAAAAGTACTTTTAAAAAAAAAAAAAAAATACATTTTTTTTTAGTTCTGAAAATGTGAAGTGGATACTTAAATAACTTTTTGAAATTCTAAAAATTGTAAATATAGTTTAACATTTGAAAAATTGTAAAATTGTCTCTATATAGAAATTTTTATTATATTCGTCTGCTGCGAGATTCAAACCTGCGGTACGAAACATCATGTTACACGCGTAACAACTATGACTACACACAAAAAAAAATATAAAAAAACTGTGTACGTTTTGGGGATAATACAACTTATAAAGTGGTTTTGGATAATTTACCTAAGTTTTTTAAAACAAAAACTTTGCTAAGTTATCCAAAACCACTTTATAGGTTGTTATTAAACCAAAAACTGGCAAAATTTTTTTAAATTTTTTTTTGTGTGTACCCCTCAACAAGATCAGCCACAATAGCATTGAGTTCAACGACGACTATAGTGCGGAAATCTCTTCTAAACAAACAATTTTTATATTTTTTTTTATTTTTCCTAAAAAAGTTCTATTTTTTCAAAAAAAGTACTATTTTTCCTAAAAAAGTACTATTTTTTCTAAAAAAAAAATACTATTTATTCTAAAAAGGTACTATTTATTCTAAGAAAGTACTATTTTGTTCTAATAAAGCATTATTTTTTCTAAAAAAAAATACTATTATTTCTAAAAAAAACTACTATTATTTCTAAAAAACTTCTATTTTTTCTAAAAAACTACTATTATTTCTAAAAAAGTACTATTTTTTTTAAAGTACTATTTTTTTAAAAAAAGTACTATTTTTTCTTAAAAAGTAATATTTTTTCTTAAAAAAGTATTTTATTTCTTAAAACAATCATTAAAAAAAAAACATCTGAAATGTGCCATGAGCCCATAATATGTGTCAATAATTTGTCTAAATCATTGTTGGCAGCAAAAAATGACTATGATTTAAAATATTTTAAAAACAATAGCTAAAGTAGTGAATTTATGTACAGGACATGTAACATCAATATAAATACAATACGTACTTTAGTATTGATGTTACATATGGATGAGTTGTATCTTTTTAGATCCACAGATTATTGATGCAGTATAAAAAATTAAAAAGTAAATGTTTTTTTTTATATATAAATGTATAGTTTATTTCCTTTTAGAGAAAAAAGAAACAATATATTACTACAGTAGTTTACAACGTTGTTAGAAAGTTTACAAAAAATAATAAATTATTTACTACAACATCTGGGAAAAACCTTCTGATATTCAGATAAATCTTTAAAAATTCAAATTACAATCACACCATTTTTGGATTAACAATTAGTATAAATTCAAAACAAAAGACCCAACGAAATTTTCGGACACAATTTCCTTAAAAATAGTGTACGGAAACAACTTTAGTTTAATTTCTGTTTAATAACTCATAGTTTTTCTTAAATGGAATTACCTTATTCACGGAAGAAATTCTTAGCGCCAAAGAAATTTTTTCAGAATATATGAAAAAAATCTTTATTTTAAAGATATAATTCTTAAAACAAAATTTAGTTCTTAAAAATCAGATATTGGACGTAACTTACTACCAACTAGTTCATCATATTTATCTTCTCAGATGTGAGGAAGTTTTAATACCCTATTCCACTCTACAGGTACAGGGTATAAACAGTTTGTGCTGATGTTTGTAACTACCCGAAAATCGACTGACACTGGAAGTAGTATCTTAAATCTTAACCCTTGTAAACCGATTTGCCTGAAACTTAAAATATATATAAAAGAGACGATTTTAAGGTTGGGTCTCAGCTTATCGGCCATATCAGTGTTTAAAAACTTTCGTTGTCCCCTTATGAAACAATGTTGACCTTCGGGAAAATTTCGATAGCTTCCGAGCTAACAGGAATATCGTCTAGAGCAAAACTACGTGTCGACTAAAATCTAACAAAGATTTTTTTGTATTCATATGGATATCGTGGGTCTGTGTCTTCCCATAAATACCCCCCAAAATTTACACATTTTCATGAAAAATGTATTTAGCAAAGTTGAATTTTTACAAGGTTACGCCATCAATCATTAAGAAAGCCTTTGTTCTTATATGGAAACATCATATAGTTTCTTTGAAAGAAATTGTTTAAAAATCCAAAAAAAATATATTTTTTCGCCGTTTTTGATCCATTTTTTGAAACCCTAAGTCCCCGATATGGCCGATAACCCGAGACACCCCGACCTTAGGATTGTCTCTTTATATATATTTAAAGTTTCATGCAAATTGGTTAATACGAGTTTGGACCTCAATGGAAACATTTTCAAAACATTTTTGTAGCTCTTAACACGTAAAACCCGACCGCCAAATCCTACCAGCAATAGTGTTTAAGTTGTTCAGTTTTTAAGATTCTCAAGACCCTATTGTCATGTCAAGACCCTATTGGGCCCTAAATTCATGTATCTTTAAAACTAATCAAGGTAGAAATGAACCAAAAATTGGATCAAGAACTATGACGACCCTTAAGGCAACCACTTCGATATAGGTCCATCTGGGTCTGTACTAGGACTTTCAATCTGGAAATCCCGATCCGGGAAATCCCGGGATCTCTACCTGTTTGAAATTTAGAACTCCAACAGAATTACGTAAATCTTTACGAACGCGAAGATTTTCCGAATTGACAAAAAATACAAAATTTTTTTAAAAATTCCGGAAAATCACAAAAAATTTCAGAAAATCCCGCGAATCACGGTATTCAAAATATCCCGAAAATCCCGGTATCCCGAAATCGGTTCCCGAAAATTTTTCTTCAATCCCGAATCCCGGGATTCAGAAAAACCAATCCCGATTGGAAGCCCTAGTCTGTACCCATCGAGATTAAAGTTAACTCAATAAAATTTCATTTTTTATAAACTTTATAATAACTTGACAAACGACTGTATGAATAATGTTAGCCGACTCGTGTTAGTGATGTTAGTTCACACAAGCGAATAAATGTATGGTTGGAGTAAATGCAGTGGGTTTGAAACTCATCATTTGTACATGTTCAAATTGTTAAAGATTTTATTTTTATGTATCATCCATAATGTATGCTAAATAATAAAAGTTCATTAAAACGTTTGTAACAACATAACGAATATGGTATTCCTGAAAAAAAAAATTTTGAAAAAAATAATTTTTTAAAAAAAATTTTTTTGATGAAAGAAAAAAATTTTGTTTAAAAAACAAATTTTAATGAAAAAAATTTTTTTTTTGATGAAAAAAAATTGTTGATGTAAAAAAGAAATTGATAAAACAAAAATTTATGAAAAAAAAAATTTTTTGATAAAAAAAAAATTAATGAAAAAAAATTTAATGAAAAAAAAAAAAATTAATGAAAAAAAAAAATTATGAAAAAAACATTTTATGAAAAAAAAATTGATGAAATTTTTTTTTTTTTGAAAAATAATTATGTTACTTTTCATTCACCAGCTGGTGCAAAACGGTTTTATTCACCAGCAGGTGAATTATTATCCAAGTAACAAATCGAGGTTACAAACCTTTTTGGTTTTAAGAAAATGAAAACAGTAATTATTATGTTAAAAAAAATTAGCTGAAAAATGGGAAAAGTACCAAAATTCAAGGAAAATTTATAATGATTTGGTTCTATTGCCATATTTTCCTTATTTTAGTTTCATATTTGTCCTAAAAGTAAGGATAAAATTTTTTTTCTGTTAGTTCAGATCGAACGCGGGCTCCAATTTTATTTGTGATAAAGGTTTAAGTTTAAAAATGTGGAAGAAAATTTAATTTCTAAAAATTATATACATTTCATGTATTCCCATACCGGTTTCAAATACATCCAGTTATAGTGTTATCATCAGTAGGTTTTTAAATGGCGGTGTGTTTTGTTAATGGTAATTGTTTTTTCTCATATATAAATTTTTATCGAGTCGGAATCGAACCACGGATATTATAAAATATAAACCTTAAAAAAGGAAAACCTATCAATGGAGCTAAATCATTACACCGTCCGACATCCAATATTAAACATGAACCGGATGATATACGCCTGAAAGTAGAGATTAATGCCCTGATTCAGTATGTCGTACAAAGTGAGTGACTAGAAATTTTGTACGTAAAGCAAAAATGAAATTGAGTTTTTTGTTTTACCTACAAATTTTGTAGTCACTCACTTCGACCGAGATAGCGAATCGCACAGTAATAGAGTAAAACTGTATTTACAGTTTTTCATTTCGTCATCCTGTTTCCTTTTAAAAGGACTTCAAAGTTTTGAAGGATACATTTTGTAAAATACTGGTGCTACTGGTGATGGCAAATGAAAGAGGTTCTCCTCCCCTAATATTTCCATTTTTTTATTTTGCCATATCAGGATAAAAGGATGTGAATAAAGTCCCTTGAAAACTTTATCAAAATATTTTATTGAAAATTTTGAATGATATTGAAGGATAAAGTTTTAAAAGGTTGTAACTTACCTCCTTTTTGCTAATATGATAAAATAATAAAATAGGAAAATTAGGGGAGACCCTCCTCTTTCATTTGCTATCAGTAGTGGCGCCATAGGACAAGTATAAATTAAAAAAAAAATGTATTATAAAATTTAATCCTCTAAAACTTTGAAGTCCTTTTAAAAGGAAACAGGATCAATAAAAAACTGTAAACCCAGTTTTACGTATATTATCCAGTTCGTGTTTAACGACTTATTTTCATTTTTGTCGGACGGTATTATCAATTTTCCTTGATTTCCTTAATTTTTCCCATTTTTTTGTTTAAATGATTTTCTGATTGTCTTTGTAGGGTGTTTAAAAATTTGTCCTGAACTGAATATAAAATACTTGTATTTTTTTATTACAAAAATTTATAAATGTCTGAGTTGTTTGAATGAGAAAACAATCATTTATAACGGTAAATGTTAATGCACTTCATAAATTGCAAAATTGTAACAACAAAAACAAAAATAGTGAAGTGGGAAAATGAGAAAACAGAAAAAGGGATAAAAAATATAAACCACAAACTATTTTTCCACATACATAAATATAAGGATAACATTTATTTTAAAGGGTGCTACTCTTAAACAAAAAATTTGAAAATCACAAACAAAAACGACAGTTTCTGACGTTGTTATTTGAGGCCTATCAATCGTTCACAGCTGTCCCAACTTCATTGAGGTTATGACAATTAAATAAGCGGTTGCTACAACAGTTACAATATTTGCAGTTTTGTCATCTATTTTTTTTTAAGTGTGATACTGAAAGAATCTTACATCAATAATGGAACTGCTCCATTCCAATTGTCTCGAAAATATGCTGATATCGATATTACATTAGTCTTTTACAATTAAGTGCCATCCTAATACAGTAGAGATGTATTTTATACTAAACTATCATCAATATTATGTTATATGAACTAAAACAATATATTATAAATCAGTAGAAGTGTGCATGAGTGTATAACAGACATGTGCACGAATGAATTTAAATGTGGTTTGGAGACATTTTAATGTGGTTATTCATAAAACCTAAAATATAGTTAAAGTAGGTTTATTTGACTGATATTGCAGGAACAATTGTCAAATAAACCTACAATAAGTCTGTTATAAGTATTATGAATAAGAGCCTAAAAATTTAGAATGCAAAAATTATTCTATCCGTTCGAAACGAATGAAAAATGTATTCTAAGTTTGCAATGAAAAAAAAAAACAAATGAACAAATGAAGGATTTTTAGAATTCAAAATATAGTACTCTGAAGCAAATAAGTCAAATGATTTTTTTCGAAAATTTTTTTTTGACAAAAAATTTTTTTTTTCTTCGAAATTTGTTTTTTATTCATTCGTTGCAATGAAAAGAAAACACGAATGAATGAATGAATGAATGAATGAATGAATGAATGAATGAATGAATGAATGAATGAATGAATGAATGAATGAATGAATGAATGAATGAATGAATGAATGAATGAATGAATGAATGAATGAATGAATGAATGAATGAATGAATGAATGAATGAATGAATGAATGAATGAATGAATGAATGAATGAATGAATGAATGAATGAATGAATGAATGAATGAATGAATGAATGAATGAATGAATGAATGAATGAATGAATGAATGAATGAATGAATGAATGAATGAATGAATGAATGAATGAATGAATGAATGAATGAATGAATGAATGAATGAATGAATGAATGAATGAATGAATGAATGAATGAATGAATGAATGAATGAATGAATGAATGAATGAATGAATGAATGAATGAATGAATGAATGAATGAATGAATGAATGAATGAATGAATGAATGAATGAATGAATGAATGAATGAATGAATGAATGAATGAATGAATGAATGAATGAATGAATGAATGAATGAATGAATGAATGAATGAATGAATGAATGAATGAATGAATGAATGAATGAATGAATGAATGAATGAATGAATGAATGAATGAATGAATGAATGAATGAATGAATGAATGAATGAATGAATGAATGAATGAATGAATGAATGAATGAATGAATGAATGAATGAATGAATGAATGAATGAATGAATGAATGAATGAATGAATGAATGAATGAATGAATGAATGAATGAATGAATGAATGAATGAATGAATGAATGAATGAATGAATGAATGAATGAATGAATGAATGAATGAATGAATGAATGAATGAATGAATGAATGAATGAATGAATGAATGAATGAATGAATGAATGAATGAATGAATGAATGAATGAATGAATGAATGAATGAATGAATGAAAGAATGAATGAATGAATGAATGAATGAATGAATGAATGAATGAATGAATGAATGAATGAATGAATGAATGAATGAATGAATGAATGAATGAATGAATGAATGAATGAATGAATGAATGAATGAATGAATGAATGAATGAATGAATGAATGAATGAATGAATGAATGAATGAATGAATGAATGAATGAATGAATGAATGAATGAATGAATGAATGAATGAATGAATGAATGAATGAATGAATGAATGAATGAATGAATGAATGAATGAATGAATGAATGAATGAATGAATGAATGAATGAATGAATGAATGAATGAATGAATGAATGAATGAATGAATGAATGAATGAATGAATGAATGAATGAATGAATGAATGAATGAATGAATGAATGAATGAATGAATGAATGAATGAATGAATGAATGAATGAATGAATGAATGAATGAATGAATGAATGAATGAATGAATGAATGAATGAATGAATGAATGAATGAATGAATGAATGAATGAATGAATGAATGAATGAATGAATGAATGAATGAATGAATGAATGAATGAATGAATGAATGAATGAATGAATGAATGAATGAATGAATGAATGAATGAATGAATGAATGAATGAATGAATGAATGAATGAATGAATGAATGAATGAATGAATGAATGAATGAATGAATGAATGAATGAATGAATGAATGAATGAATGAATGAATGAATGAATGAATGAATGAATGAATGAATGAATGAATGAATGAATGAATGAATGAATGAATGAATGAATGAATGAATGAATGAATGAATGAATGAATGAATGAATGAATGAATGAATGAATGAATGAATGAATGAATGAATGAATGAATCTTAAAATAAAAAAAAAAACTTTAATGTTGTAGTTTGCACGAAATTTAATTTTTTTGACAAGAAAAATTGTTGAAAAATTGTTTGTTTTTGAGGATTTTTTTGCAAATTTTTTTTTATTCGTTCGAAACGAACGAAAAATATTTTATGCTTGCAATGAGAAGAAAAAACGAATAAAGGAATCTTGGAATTAAAAATATTTTAAAATACTGAACTCTGACGCAAATAAATAAATGATTTTTACGAAATTTAACTTTTTTAACTAAATTTTTTTTAGACAAAAAAAAAAATACAACGGATTTATCATAATTTTTATTTTTTTTTTGGATTTTTTTTGACAAAATTTTTGCGCTGTTGTCATCAAAACCGCAGGATTTTCATATGGCTAAAATCGGTTTGTACTTAAAATGTTGTAAAAAGGAATACATTCGTGCACCTGGCTCGTGTTAAGGGAATAGTATAGTCACAACAACTTTAACTGGGTGTATGAATTAGCCAAGTCTGTTAGTGTGTGTGTGTGAGAAGTAGCATTGAAAACAATGACAATTTAAACTGTTTATTTTTTTAATGTGATTCTTTAGTAATATTGCGCGTTTATCTCTTATGGTTTTAACCGAAGATAACCAACGACACAATAATACCCATTACATACATAGACAGATGATAAAATACACACGTACACATTCACAAATAATCTGACTTATACTTAAGCATTAAGGTCTCCTGTTAGTATGCTATATATTTTGTAGTGAAGTGTAGTTAGTAAGAGCAATAACTGTTTTATGCATGAAAAAGCACACACGACTATAGATTGAATATATATTTTTTCTAAGTTTTATCCTTCATTGTAATAGGTTTGTTATTGATTTTGTTATATTTACTTTAAATAAATAAACATACATATATGTTGATATAAATATATTTATGTAAAGAATCAGAATCAGGGACGTTTTAAAAAAGGAAAACCACACTCAAAAAAAAAATCTTCAGATGAAACGGTTTCATCATTTGCTGTTATCAATTTTGATGGCAAATTTTATGATATTGATGAAGCTTTTCTTCAATATGATGAAACATGTAATTAAAATTGAAGAAACAACTGATGATACATTTTTTCATGTCTTTTAAATTGTTTTTTTTTTGTAACAAATAAAATAATTTAATAAATATATTAAAAGACATAAAAAAAAATGCTACCCTAGTTGGTACTTGAACCTACGGCCTCCCAGTTGTATTATTTATTGTCGACGCCTTACCTAGTACTAATTAGTGTCACCTATCGATCTTTATGATATTGGTTTTATTTTGTAGAGCAGGAAAAATAAAGGGACATTTATGTTTTTTTAGCGCCCCAAATTCATATTTAGGGGATGAAGAAGAAACGGCCATTTTCCAGTTTTTTTGTTTATCTCCTGTATTATGCAAGAAACCTAGTCATGTAACATACCAAATGAAAGGTCTTTGGAAAACTTATCTAACAGTAAGTGTGTAAAGAACGTGTCCAAACATGCACAACTTTTATTTTATATTGAGTAAAAAACCAAATCAAAAAATATATTTTTTTGGCATGCTGTTAAAACTGCGAGATATAGGCCTTTTAAATATCTTCAATCTGATACCAAATAAGCTTATGTTAATTGACACTAGGGAGACCTCCCTTGTAAGCCCCATTGCTGTTCAGCAAAACAAATTAGAATTTTTAAATTACACCTCTGCTCTATAAACATAAATTTTCCATACATGTATCTTACATTAGAGTGACATTATTTCGTCAACTTTTGAGTTTCCCAAGTGTCCGGGCAAATTTTTATTCTAAAAGAACGAAAAATTATGTACTACAAATTTGAGGCCAATCGGATTATATAAAACCCCTGGCGCCAGGCAATTTAAGTTTTGGATTTTTGGGAATTAAAAATTAACAAGTAAAAAAGTTATGGTCGGTCAAGACCGGCCATATAATACCCTACACCAGTGTTTACAGGAAAATGGGTTCCAAGTTCAAACATGGACCGATTTGATTCTTTTGTCAAATCTTTAATAAGTGTAAAAAACACTCACAAACCAAATTTGAGTGAAAAAGGGTTCCATTTGTGGCCAATAAACCGATTTAACTGAATATCGGCCGAAATTTCATATGGGGCCTAAGTCCAAAAATGATCCAAATATAATAAGACTTGATTATGTTATTAAAGTATGCGTTAAGTACACACAAACAAAATTTTAATAAAATATTTCTATTTTCGTGAATTTTTTTTTTTTTTTTTAACTATTTTGGATAGAAAGGGGCTTTTCATGTGTGTGAATTGGTATACACATATAGGAAAGATGTGTTTGTATTGATTTTTTCCATAATATCTAATTTTGATATTCTTTTTTTTATATTTTTGGAAAATTTTTCGAGTTTATCGAATTTTTTTCGGCTATAGTTCGTTCAACAACCTTCATATTTATAAACGTATTCTTAAAGGAAATTTAATTATGAATACGATGAGTAATTGACAGAGTTGAGATTATTTCTCTAAAAAAGAAAATTAATGTCAATTGATGTCCGAATTTGAGAGATTTATGTGAATATCGCGAAGGAAGTTTGTATGGGGGCTATAAGAAGATCTGGTCCGATTTGTTTGAAATTCGGAATGGTGATTTGTGAATATAAAATACGTTTACTTGTCAAATTTCGAACGGATATATTTTATAATACGGGTATTGGAGTCATTTGAGGCAAAATTAAAGAGGACCTTTGTATGGGGGCTATTTCTAAACATGGACCGAATATTTCCAATTTCAATAGGCTTCGTCCTTGGGCCAAGAGAGGCTTAGGTTTCAAATTTCAAGTAAATTATTTAAAAATTGCGACCTGTATCGTGTTTACACCGTTTACATCGACAGACGGACGGACGGACATCGCTAGATCGACTCAAAATTGAGTCTGAGTCGATCGGTATACTTAAAAATTCGGGTAGTTACAAACATCAGCACAAACTCATTATACCCTGTACCACAGTGTGTATAAAAATTTATAAAATATATTTCCGACACATCATATTTATAAAAAAAAATAAAATCGGTCAAATCCTTTTCGAGAAGAAATTAAAAAAAGAAATCAAAAATTTTTTTCCCTGAATCTTTCATAGAGTTTGTGACATCACATTTATTAACACATATATAAAAAAATTGAAATAGGTCGAACGGGTTTTGGGATATCGGTATTTGAAATTTGCAAAAAATTACACTTTTTTCGCACTTTTAAGAATTAAAAAAAAAAAAATTCTTTCTCTTCTTAAAGTCTTTCATTTAAAATTAATTTAAGCCAAATCCGATCAATTTCATAAGCTTTATGAAAGGGTCAAGGAAAAGAAATTTTGAGATTTTTTTATAAATTTTTGAACGTCCCAGCAAAACTTTGGTAATGGGTAGTGATTATATAACACATTACCAGGTAATGTATATACCTTATTTTTAGCATTATTTTAGGATGTCTTACCAAACATTTGTTCCACAACGTAATATTTGAAAGTGAAAAATAATGCATTATTTATAATTTGCTACGTAATGCATTATTATTGGAAAAAATGTATTTCATATTTATTATTTCTAAACATTAAATCATGGATGACTTATATTTGGTTACATTATGTATTATTTCAAAGTTTGAAATAATGCATTATTTATAATTGTATGCATAATGCATTACAATAACATAAAAAATAATTATTTTATAAAAAATGCATAAGTTTAAACTAGAGATGGGCTCACGACAGGAAATTTCTAACGACACACACTCACGAGCATATTTTATCTACTTACACTCACTTACAATCACGTGAGTAAATTTAATACAAAATTACTTTTTCACTACTCGTAACACCTTATATATTATCTTCTGGTATGCTATATTATTTCATTTCTCGTAACCTATAAAATATCATATATTTTACACCTTACTCCTATTCTTCGTTATAAATTTATGACTTATTTTATACCTTACTGGTATTCTTTGTGATAATGTAGATGCATTACTTTGAGTCTCATCGCCTGTTAAAATCATCAATGCTGCAATGTATAAAATAAGAGATCCTATACCTTATTTTATACCTTATTTGGTAATCTAAGTTTTGCTGGGGTATGAAAAAAATGTTTTTTCTTTTAAATTTCCAAAAGCGATATCTCGAAAACCGTTCTGCCGATTTATTTTTTTTTTTAATTTTTTTTGTTCGGTGCAGCTTTACGAAAGGGTCAAAACACTTTCAATTTGCAAATTTTGAACAGCGATATCTTGAAAGTCGTTCGACCGATTTTAAATTTTTGTAATTTGTTTTCAGCGCAAAAATATTTTTAATGTGATGTCGTTTTTTTATTAATTATTATTTTTTTTTAAATTTCGAAAATCCAAATCCAATTGATCGCTAGGCGTCACAGGTTAATTTAATCCAATTCTCCTCAAATTAGTACCACATAATTTTCCGGCCTAGTAAAATAAAAATTTGCAAGAGCATTCACAATCAGAAGAAAAACTTTTTTGGCATAATAAAAAATGTCTCTCTAATCTTACATACTCGTATATCTTCGTATTTTGTAATACTGAATACTTATAATAAAAATCGTTTGTGGCTTTTTACTTTATATTCAAGTTGAAAATAAACATTTATGTATTGTAAACATTTACACAAACACACGACACTTTAGCGATACTCATATAAATTTATAACCATTCATCCTTGTCTGTTACATTTTATATCCTTTTTTTCCAAATGTTTGATAATATTGAATGGGTATTCGAGTTGGTCTCGTCGTTTGAAAGGCTTTACAAAGCCTTCCATCCACAACTGTTAGAAGGCAGAAGTAGTTTGTAGTTGTGTTTTTATATTATAAAAAAATAAATAACAATAGTTTTAACAGAATTGTGAAAATACAACAATAAAAGTATGTACATGGAAAGAACAAACTCACATTCAGTCTCAGAATCTGAGAAATTCTTATATAGGAAAAACGACCCAGAGTCTGTGAAGTTTTCTAAATCTCAGATTCTAAGACATTTGTCTGTACACGGAAAATAATTCATGCCTTATATGAACGAAATGTTTCGTACATTGTACGAAAAGTTTCGTAGTTTTTGCTTACGAAATTATTTCGTAAAAATGATAAGTTTTTACGAAAAAGTTTACTACATTCTACGAAATATTTTTTTGTTTTTACGAAACAATTTTCTATATTATACAAAATAATTTCGTAAATTACAAAAATAAATTCGTACATATTAGATATAAAAAATTACAAAAAATGTATAGCTTATATGGTCGAAATGTTTCGTACATTGTAAGAATAGTTTCGTACTTTTTGCTTAGAAAATTATTTCGTAAAAATTATAAGTTTTTACGAAAAAGTATGAAACAATTTTCTATATTACACAAAATAGATTCGTAAATTTCAAAAATAAATTCGTACATATTAGATATATTTCTTAAAAAAGCACGTGTTTCGATCTCTTCAAGATCTTGTCAAGGCTATATAGCAAAATATAAAAAACCTATACTACAAGTAGCATAAAAAAGTTAGTAAAATATATATTTTTGTAAATTTACAAAAAAAAAAAACGTTGTTTAATTTTAGGAATTGTATTTAAAATTTTTCTTGAAAAAAAACAAAATTTTTCACAAATTTTCTAACGATTTTTTGTTTTCGGACACAAACATTATTTGGCTTTTTTTTTTGCGTTTTGGAACTAAGAAATTCATTAAGGAAAAATAAATCTTAAAATAAAATTTCGAAGTTCAAGAAAACTTTGAAAATTTTCTAAGTGTAAGTCCTAGGCTTTTTTATATGAAAGGTATCAAAGTTTGTGAGAGGTCATTGCGTTCCGTGTGACATGCCACGTGACCTATCAAAAACCGGTCACTTTTCGTGCAGGGAAATTAAAAGTGTTCATAATTACGAAATATTTTCGTATGTTTCGTAAATTTACGAAAGTCCGGACTAATTTCATTTTCGTAATATAAAGTAAATTTTCGTATATTTTACGAAACAAGTAAGTACGAAATTTTATTTCGTAAAATGTTGCATGGATTTTTTTCGGTGTAGAAAAAGTCTCAGATTCTGGAATATTTTTTCTTTACTCAAAATATTTTGTAGTTAAAAATAAATGAATATTCTTTTAAAACAAATGTAAGAATAATTGACAATAATTCGACATATTTTTAATTTGTTTCCACAAACAGCAACATTCAATTTTAACGGTGGATAACATAAAATCTTAAAAATATAACATTTCTTACATTTATTTTTACTACAAAAAATTAACCACAAAGTCATTATTATCAAGTCATTATTATCAATAAATAAAAAAACTACATTTTAAAACATTATAAATTAATGATTTTTCATTTATTTTTTACAATTATCTATTGAAATATTTTTTAAACAACATAATATTAAGGGGTTTGAATTTCCAATCAACTACATTTCGGTTATACACTCTATGGTGATTTTTTAAAATAAAATTACATATAAAAACCTTTAAAAATTAATAATCATTTATTTTTACTTACCGAACAAAAACACTTGACTTTCGAGATATCGCCATTGGAAATTTGTCAAAATATTTCCAAAAATGGCGATTTTTTTATAAGTTCAAGAAATGTTTTTTAAAAAATCTTAAACTCTTTTTTTTGACCCACATCAGACTATTGTAACCCATAGCGCCCTTTAATCAAAGTTTAAAGTTTTTGGTAAAAATTTTCCAAAAAAACCAAAACTTTGATCGAAGGGCGTCAGGGTTTAAAATAATCGGATTTATCTAAAATTAATTTTAAGTTAAAGTTTGTCTTATGCTCTATAAATTTCTTGACCGTAGTAAAAATATAATGACTCAATTACTTTGGTATTTGAATTTCCTTCCATCATAAAAATTGAAATATTGATTACTCAAGTAATTGGTTCAGTTACTTAAGTACTTGATTCCATTATTTTTGTAATTAAAAAGTAACTGATTATTTTTTTTTTAAATTAAAACAATTATTTTACAAATTTTGCGTTCGGAGAAAATTTGAATACTTAAGTAATTAAATTAATGCAGTTATTTATTAAATTTATGCCTGAAATCCAATTTCCTGCTTAGGAATACCCTAAGATACTTGGCTCTATCAGAGATGGCAATTTCACTGATTTTCAAACTATTTATATAAATAGAAGTTGCATTGTGTTTTAAATTGGTGTTCTCTTGTAATGCGTGAACAGATTTTTTTTCTGGAAAATTCCCATGAATGGTGACGTCAATTCCAAGGTTTATTTACAAGCATAAATGATATTTTTTTTTACTTTAAGCCAACTATGTTATTTTAAAAGGATTTAATAGGGAGAAAGAAATTATACTATAGTACTGGTCGATTGATTATACACTTAAAAAAATATGTTAGTAGATTTACTAATTTTTTTTTGCTAACGCTAGTTAGCTAACTTTTAGCAAATTTTTAGTTGAGATTAGCATGTTAGCAAAAAATTCTTGTAAACTTCATTTAGCACATTAGCAATTTTAAACAAACTTTGAACTAATTTCTTTTGCTAAATTTGAAATTGAGTTGACTACATTTTTACAAGATTTTTTGCTAATATTAGCAAAATAAATGGTAATTTTTTTTTTATTTTCAGAAAACTTAAAATGGCGCTATCTCGGAAACTAAGCCAGATAGAGCAAAATGGAGGCCATTTTTGGTTCTTAGAATCTCCATAGTATCGCCGGTCCTCTTCACATGTGTGGACCCTAATGGGCCCTAACTTTGGATCCAAAAAAGTTAGCATTCCCGAAATTTTTAAAATGCTCATATCTCGGTAAATATTGCCGACACAACAAAAAGTCCAAAAGCGTTTTTGTAGCTCTCAACACGTAGAACAAGACCGCAAAATATTCAAAAGCTCTCTGAGTAATATTTTTGAAGTTATCGAGTTTGGTCCCCTTTAATCACGTATCTCAAAAACTAAGCAAGGTAGAGCGAAACGGACACAAATTTTGGATCAAAAACTATGACGATTTTTAAGGAACCCAACTAGGTCTTGGCCCATCGGGGTCTGGACCTATCGGGTCCGAACCCAATGGGGTCCTCAGATGTGTATAAACTAAGTTAAAAAAAAAAATATTTAGTTAACTAATTATTGGCAAAACATTTTTGCTAACTTTAGCAAAAAAATTGTGGGTTCAAAATCAGCAAATTTTCTTGTAGGTTTACAAGCTTTTTTTGCTAACATTACAGTTTTTTTTTTTTGAGTGTAGACTTAATATAATGATTTTAAAAATAAAATTGTGTAAAAGGAAACAATGTAAACTTTTTTAAGTCCACAATTAAGAAGATAATGATGATATAGGGACAAATTTTAGAAAAAGGGATCTAATGCTGATCCTTCTTTTATCCGGTATATAGTATTACCGTTAACGAAATATTATATACCGGCGGGCATACTAGTATTTAACATTTTAGTGTTATAGTTAAACAACTTAAGGTATCTAAAGCTTAAAATATCAGAATCCAGCATTTATTTTCACCAAAAAAAGTCATTTTTCTATCATCTCTAACTGTTTGCACTTTTTGTTTAATAATGGCTTTTATGTTGCAACAACATCATTCTCCTCTTCATCATCATCAGTGATTACCAATAATACGGATGAGCTATGGATGTGTAGTAGGGTGGAGAAAATTTTCCTTTTTTCGAACATCAAAATCCTTGGGGTCGCAATAGTTGCCTTTTAGATATTCAATACTAACAGAAAAAAATATTGGACATGCAGGGAAAATCAAAAATGTTGCAGACAAAGTGCAAAATTTTTTTAGCTTAAAATATTGTATGTATAGATAATATTAAGACATTACTGAAAAAAGTGTTTTTATGATAAATTTTTTTTTTGTTCCTTACAAGAATTTAAAAAAAAAGTTTTCTTTAAAAATAACTTATATTTATTTGAATTAATTTAAATAATTTTTATCAAAAAACTATTTAATAGTAGTAATATCTTTTTTGTAAAAACAGAAACATTTTTTTTACCATAAAAACACTTTTCCAGTAATGTCCGAATACTAACAACATTTAAAGTTAATTTTTTTTTTATTCACTTTCTTCAAAACTTTCCTAATTTCCAGTCAAAAAAGGAACCCAAAAACATTGTCCCGCAGGTCCAATATTTTTATGGGTACTGCACAATAACTCCCAAATGAACTAAGTCCCAATGAAATAATTCCCAATGAAATAAGTTCCAAGAAAAATGTACTAAGTCCACACTTTAAAAAATGAAATAACTCCCAAAGAAAAAATGAAATTGTATGTCCCAATATTTAGGAGTTATTTAAAATCAAAATAATAACTCCCAAAAAAAATGAAAAAACTCCCAATGAAATAAGTGCCAAAGAAAATTAAATAAGTTTCCATTACAGGAATTAACTAACGAAAAATTCAAAATCGGTATTTTGATTGATTCTTGTGTATTTTATTAACCTACACGTCCTTACAAAAAATTAGGGTCACATTATAAAAATTAGCGATTTTATAGCCTAAAATTTAAAACATGTGAATTGCGAAATCGCCAATGAATGCAACTAGAAATATTGTTGTTTTTTAACACAAAATTTTAAAGTTTTAATGCGTAGGGATTACAAAATGCATGCATTAAACCCACCCTCTCCGCAAAGTAAAATTTTCTAGAGTAGCAGGCCGTTACGCTATCAAATTTGTTACGCCTCAAAAAGGCCTGATATCCAAAATAGCTTTGGTTTGCAGAGAGGGTGGGTTTAATGCATGGAGTATGTAATCCCTAAGCCCGGCCGAAGGCCGGCTACGCAGAAAACCTTCATTACAAAAAAACAAATCATAGAAGTCGTAATTTCGACATTTCGCCCAAAAAAAATGTTTTGGAATTTTTGACAATTTTGTTTTGGGAGAAATAACATTTTTAGACCTACCATTTTGGGCTATATGCATTGGCGTAGGAAGCCAACATTTCTGGGGCGGGCTAAAGCCCCCCCCAAATTTTTTTTAATTTTTTGTTTTTTTTTTAATAGAAAACCCCAGACCTATTTCTGAAGCGTTCCCTATATCATGTGTCTAGGTGTCCTAGAAACGATTGCCCTCCGAAAGCGGTTAAAAATTCATATTTTTTTTAAACAAATTTTGATTCTGAAGATTTTTCGGAAATTTAGAACTCCCAGATATGTATTGAGAATGAAAGATTTTTAATGTTTTTCCTGTAGTAAAATCATTAGATTACTATGATTTTTTTCAAGAAAAAGTTCTGATGATTGCAAAAGTTGATGATTATTAGTCAAAATTCTCAGATTCTTTCTTCCAATAACTTTTGTCTATAAAAAACCACTTAGAATTTATAAACTTTTTTAAATCAAAGAACTTAAAATGTTTTCCTGAAGTTAAAATCCTAAGATTCGGTAAAGTTTTTATTACTGACAAAAACATCAGATTCATATAAAAACTTTTTGCAATAATTCAGACTATTTTTCAATAGGAAAAACTATTAGATCTAATATAATAATCATTACGAGTCCTTAAGACTCGTAGAATAATCATAACGAGTCCTAAAGACTCATTATTATTATTTATTGTTGCAAAAATTAATGAAATCATTAAATTATTAAAAAAAAATTGTGAATGATTAAAATTCTGGGGGGGGCTAAAATTATTCTGGGGGGGCTAAGCCCCCCCCAGACAGGGCTATCTACGCCAATGGCTATATGTCGCAGCTTGGGCGATATTACATTTACGGTTTTGGGCGATAAGACCTTGGGCGCTATGTCCGTAAGCCATATATTGTTTTCAATTAAAATGAAATAAGTCCCACCATTAATGAAATAACTCCCAATGCTTAAAAATAAATGAAATAACTCCCAAACTATTTTTTGTTGGGGTTTTTTTTTCATTTGGAAGTTATTTCATAATGAAATAAATCCCAACAAAATTTGTGCAATAAGTCCCACTACACTGGGACTAATTTCATAATGAAATAAGTCCCAATCGTATATAAAATTTTTGGGAGTTGTTTCATTTTTTTTTTTTTGAGTTATTTCATTTGGGAGTTATTGCGCAGTAACATTTGTATGTGTTTAAAATTCGAAAAAAGGAAAATTTGCTCCACTTTAATGTGTAATAGTGGCTATGTGTATGTATGCAGTACTGCAGTTCAAAGTGTATATCGTGAACCTATATTCAAAATATGCCAACTCAAATTTGACGGAAATGAGTTTCCGATGGCAAATAGCTCCCCTATGTAATACCTATCTGCCATAAAAATTTCAGAGCAAAAAAATAATTTGTTGTCGTTTTACATCCATTTTTGTTATTCTGCTAACTCAAAGTACATATTTTTTTGGTGGAAATAAATGCCAACTCCCATTGTAAATTTCCAAAAATTTTTCAAAAATTAGACCACATATCTTATTGCATTTGCCATGCTAAACACGAATCTGGTAAAGATTTTGATATCTAATGACTGGTTCTCGAGATATTGCCATTTTAAAAATATCGGTAAATAGTATTGGCAAAAAAAAAAAATGCTTATATTTATGTAACTTTTAAACTATTTATCAGATTGAAACATTATGAATGGGGCAAATAAAGTCAATGATATAAGCTTTCAAAAAAGCTGGTTTGGAGTGACCCTATTGCAATACAGCTTGAGTTACAGAGTGCCAAAGATGACCACCCTGAGATTAAAAGGCTTTCGGAGCTAGTAACTTTTAAAAATTTGCAAAGATTTTTAATTTTTTGTTCAGTTTTTGCAATTACCGTACTAAGAATAACAAAAACCAAAAAAAAAAAAATTTTAAAATTTTTCCAAAAAAAAATTATTTTTATTTTCCGACAAAATATGCCAACTCTAAAAAAATATTTGTTTTTTGATATAGTAATAAATGCCATCTCTGAAAAATATGCAAACAAGTGCAAAATATGAAAATTTTTGCATAGGTAAAAATTGTTTAGAATATTTAAACCCTCTTGTGGAAGGTACATTGTTTATTTTTGCAATAATACGCGAAATAACGAGTTTTTTAGCTCTCCTGAACAGTAAGCTTTTTCGAGTTGGCATTTATTGAATATAGTTCGACGATATTGTAACTATGTGCATTTCAACAAGAGAAGTATTTGAGTCAAGTGTTTATTGTTCAGTTATAAGTTGTATGTTGTAAATATCGTTTATACATATACAATATTTTTTTTTAATGGATCCCACTCAGTAATAGAGGGTATAAATAAATTTGTCATGTAGTTTGTAACATATCAAATTACTCGTCCTTTAGCGAATTTTGGTCAATCTTGGGAAATCCTCCTATAGAAAAAACCAAAAGCGATAGAGAGCTTAAAGCTGTTGTACAATATGTTTTAGAGTTCTACTCAAAATCAGATTAAAGCAGGTTTTACATTATCACACTTTGTATAATGGATTTTGTATAATTTACTTTTTTTGAAATGTATAACTTATCAGAAAATATTTTGAAATGTTTCAAAAAATAATATTTTGCTTTCGACTTTTCAATTTTATTGTGTTTATTTAAAATTAAAACAAAATTAAATAAATTAAGAAAAGAAAATTTATGTTTTTGTGTGTTTTGCAAAACTTTTTAATAAAAATGGCAACGGATAATACTACATTGTAATTATAGAATTTTTAATGTGTTTTCGTTCCAATAATACATTTCAACACACAAAGTATAACAATGTGAAGGCCCTTTAAATTCGTACGTGGATCATATCGGTCTTGAGGGAAAAAGGATCACTCTTGTAAAACTGACAACACATCTAATATTTATTCTAAAAACTTTTCTGGTATTAATGTAATTAAAGTAATAACATAATATAAAAACTGTTATAATTAAAACTGGTATAATTAAAACTGTTATAATTCCAATTTAAAAGGTAACACTTTTCGCGAAGGGGAAAGCGATTTTCCAAACGGATCTTCGAGTTTATTTTTAATATCAGGGAGGGTATTTAAGATCACAATCGATCACAGTCGAATTAAACACTTTTATTGTTCATTGTTTTTATTCATTGTTTTATTAAACAAATAAACTTAAATGTTAATAATAAAAATTTTTATCCCACCATTAAGTGATTTTGTTTACTTTTCCATATAAAAACAAATCATGTTTAATAATTTTAATCTAACCGAGAACTGGTAACAATGACCGTTGTCTCGTTGTAGGTAAACTGAACAATGGTGATGGTGGGAATCGAACCCACGACCCCCCAAGTTCATAGGCTAAAAAAAAACGAAATGTTAAACGAAAGTTTTTTTTAAGATGTATTTCTTAACATTGTGTAGGGTATTTAAATGATTGACAAAACCGGTTTACATTTTTTTCTGGTATACTAACACACATGCAGTTAGTTATCAGCATGTATTTAACTATATGGTTACGACAATACTTTAATGATTTTATGAGTACTTGCTCAAATAACTAACAAGTAATTGCACTTAAGAACTATTATTTATCGACTATAATTGCTGTTGATGATTTTTTTTTAAATCTCCATGCTTTGTTACCAATATTTTTATAACCCGGTGAAAAATTTTCGTATATGGAAACATATACGAGGATATATGGCTACATATATGAAGATTAGAGTGTCCCTTATTTTGGAAATGTTGGAAATCTTGAGACGGTACCCGCTCATTTTTTTCCTTTTGACTTAAAAATAACTCAGGAAAAATTTTACGCCCCTAGGACCACGCCTTCCCTACGCGACGGGGCCTTAAAGAGCGGGGCCTAAAAAATCATTTTTCCATACAAACCAAAAATTTTTTTTTTTGATTTTTAATTTTTTTGTTATTATTTATTTTATTACTTGGTTTGCTTATTCACGACAAAAAATTTGATTTTGGTGGGATAAGTCTTTCAGCGCTAAAAAATTTTTCGCAAAAAAAAAATTTGAGCCGCCGGGGTCCTGCAGTAAAAAATTTTTAAAAAATATTTTTTTTTAGTTTTGACCAGCAACGGTTTTAGTTGTTATGTTGCATTTAATGATATATATTCCAAAAAAAAAATTATTCATACCTGTGACATCTTTATCTTTTTCGAAAAAAAAAATTTTAGCCGTAGGGATCCTACGGTAAAAAATTTTTAAAAAATATTTTTTTTTAGTTTTGAAAAGCAACGGTTTTAGTTGTTATGTTGTTTTTCATGATATATATTCCAAAAAAAATATTATTCATATTTGTGACATCTTTATCGTGTATCGAAAAAAATCAACAATGCATTTTGTACCCTTTTTTAGAACACGATAAAGATGTCACAGATACAAAAAATATTTTTTTTATGAATATATATCATTTAAAGCAACATAGCAGCTGAAACCGTTGCTGGTCAAAACTAAAAAAAAATATTTTTTAAAAATTTTTTACTGTAGGACCCCGGCGGCTCAAAATTTTTTTTTGCGAAAATTTTTTTAGCGCTGAAAGACTTATCCCACCAAAATCAAATTTTTTGTCGTAAATAAGCTAAGCAAGTAATATAATAATTAACAACAAAAAAATTAAAAATCAAAAAAAAATTTTTTGGTTTGTATGGAAAAATGATTTTTTAGGCCCCGCTTTTTAAGGCCCCGTCGCGTAGGGAAGGCGTGGTCCTAGGGGCGTAAAATTTTTCCTGAGTTATTTTTAAGTCAAAAGGAAAAAAATGAGCGGGTACCGTCTCAAGATTTCTAACATTTCCAAAATAAGGGACACTCTAATGAAGATATATGACCATATATGAACGATATATGGACACATATGCACATATATGAACATATTTGTAGGCATACAGAATCATGTATGAATCATATACGTCCATATACGTAAAGTGAACCCATATGTAAATATATGGCATACATGTACAAATTTGAACATATTTGTGAGCATATATGATTCATATATGTACATTAGGGATATAACCATTTGCGTTTTTTTGCAAATATCGAAAAGGACCTATCATATTAAGAATGTAGATGAAAAATCAAGAAGAAATGCGTGTTCTTTCTTTCGCGAATGTTAAAAAAGGTTCGGCACAGATCGCGATGAAGTTTTCGCTAATATTTTTTTTATTATTCGGAAAACCCGTATTTCTAGTGTCGAAAACCATTTTATAAATTTGTTATTGTTTTATTTTTGTTGTAAAACGACAAAAAGCCAAAAACGGTGGATGGGAAGGAATCCCACCATAAAACATAAAAAAATGTAAATTTATGGTGTTTTAGAAATTGCAATCGGTGCCGAAGGTTTTTGGACCAAAATGTCCCCGGATAACGTTTTTTGTTATCAGTATAAAATTGCCCATACGATTATGATAGGTTCCTATTTTAGTTATATCCCTAATGTGCATGTATGCCATATATTTATACAGGGTGATTCAGTCACGACCCGCCGAATTTTACCAGCGTATTCCTTGGCTCATTTCATGAAAATATATCCATTACCACCATCCCCCTAAAATGCAAGTGTGCGAAATGGCAGCGGTTTGAACATTTTCGGATTGGTGGTTGGAGGGTAGTAGGGTAAATTTAATAACTTCTGAACCTGGGGTTCGATTTTTTTGTTTTTGGGCTTGTTAGAAAGCTCATTAGGAGACCTTTCAGAATCAATAACAAAAAAATTAAAATAAAGTGAAATCGTAGAGATACAGAGCTTTTAAAAATAAAATTTGAAAAAAGAGACAAAAATTTGCACATAACCTCAATTTATTCAGCCAGATGACAGGTAACTTATACTTTTTATCTTCTTAAAAATTAACCCTACGTCTTACCTTTCCAAAATTCCCTAAATGAAGTCCAGAGGTCTTTCTGTTCTAAAGTTATGACCATTTGACTGAAATGCAAACAATTTTTTTTGGTTTTGGAGGCGAAATAACAGCACACATTCATTTGTTTTTGTAAATTAACAAGTTTAAGATTTCATTTTATTAAAATTTTTGGAAGGCAAATGGTCATAACTTTGGAACGGTAAGACCTCTGGGCTTCTTTTAGGGCATTTTGGAAAGGTAAGACGTAGGGCTATCTTTTAAGAGAATAAAAAACATAAGTTACCTGCCATCTGGCTGAGCAAATTTACCTTATCTGCAAATTCTTATGTCTTCTTTTTAAAATTTTATTCTTAAAAGCTTTGCATCTTTACGATTTCACTTTATTTTTATTTTTTTGTTATTGATTCCAAAAGCCCTTCTAATAAACTTTCCAACAAGCCCAAAAATAAAAAAAATCGGACCCCAGGTTCAGAAGTTATCAATTTTACCCTACTACCCTCCAACCACCAATACAAAAATTTTCAAACCGCTGCCATTTCGCACACTTGCATTTTAGGGGGATGGCCGTAATGGATATATTTTCAGGAAATGAGCCAAGGAATACGCTGGTAAAATTCGGCGGGTCGTGACTGAATCACCCTGTATATGGGTTCACATTACGTATATGGACGTATATGATATATACATGATTCTGTATGCCTACAAATATGTTCATATATGTACATTAGGGTGGTTTTTTATTTTATTTTTTTTGGAATTTCGAGGAGCGCGCAGCGGATTTTTGTGACATTTGATGTTAAAATAATTGTGTAAAAATTTGAACCAAATCCGGATAAAATTAACCCGAGGCGCAAGGAGGTCAAAGTTTCGAGAAAAAGCCAAAATGGCCAAATTTTGAAAAAACTTAAAAAAGTGTAAATTTTGTAGAAATAAAAAAAATAAATATTTTTTATTTAACTTTCTTGCAATAATACTCAGAAAAAATTATCTTAACTTTTTATGACGGCAGTAACACTTCCAAACATGAAATACAAAAATTACCATGCATTTTGGGAGGTACCTGATATGAGTGTTTTCGATTTTTTGAAAATTTTATTAAACAAAAAAATTAAATCTTACTATTCTATAGCAATGTATTATTAAATACATACTAAGGCTTAAATATTTAAAAAATTGGGGATATCCATCGACTCAATTTTTTTTGGAGTCATTTGAGTTTTGCGGATTTCAAGGAGTCAAATGACTCCAAAAAAAAATTGAGTCGATGGATATCCCCAATTTTTTAAATATTAAAGCCTTAGGATGTATTTAATAATCCATTGCTATAGAATAGTAAGATTTAATTTTTTTGTTTAATAAAATTTATAAAAAATCGAAAACACTCATATCAGGTACCCCCCAAAATGCATGGTAATTTTTGTATTTCATGTTTGGAAGTGTTACTGCCGTCATAAAAAGTTAAGATAATTTTTTCTGAGTATTATTGCAAGAAAGTTAAATAAAAAATATTTTATTTTTTTATTTCTACAAAATTTACATTTTTTTAAGTTTTTTCAAAATTTGGCCCTTTTGGCTTTTTCTCGAAACTTTGACCTCCTTGCGCCTCGGGTTAATTTTATCCGATTTAGCTCAAATTTTTACACAATTATTTTAACATCATATGGCACAAAAATCCGCTGCGCGCTCCTCGAAATTCCAAAAAAAAATAAAATAAAAAACCACCCTAATGTACATATGTGTCCATACATGGTTCATATATCGTCATATATGTAACCATGTATCCTCGTATATGTTTCCATATATGAACATTTTTCACCGGGAAATTAAAAATATTTTTTTTTAACCACAGAAAATAAAATAAGTTTAAAATCGACTTGAAACATAATTTTCATTAAAATTGTTTTTTTTTTCGTTTTGAAGTATTCTTCAAAATATTTCAAGCTAGATACTCTGATTGGAGTTTACGGATGGCTTAAATTAAACTTGTTCACTAATAATGTAGCAAAAGTGTTTATGGGGAACCCCAAATAATGCAAAATATATTTAAATACCAATGTACAAAAAAAAAGGAAACAATATATTTCAAGAAACAAATTCAATTTTATTACAAAAATATAAAAAGAAAAAAAAAAAACAGTTTCCTGTTTATAAGAAACACCACATTTATGTGGCAAACTTTATTTAAATGCGGAAATACATGAGGGTGGTTTTTAGTTTGAATATGTGAAAAATCAGAAAATTTTTACGATCTTTACTATTTTAATGGAATATTACCACATGCCGATAAATCATGGCTTTTTTTGTCGATTCTTAAGTTTTTCCTCATAACTCCTAAACAGCTTATCCAATTTGACTGATTTTTAATAGCGACTTGTTCCGAAGTACAGCAAATATTTTAAACCAAAAATTTCCCTAAAATTCCATCCAGTTCTCCCTAAAAATTGATTACAACAGACTAACAATTATGTATAATTAAATGCCGCCTTACCATTAGCGCATATTTCAGTGTACATTAGACCGTAATTTTTTTTGTATGGCTAAAAAGTCTTCTGGTTTTGAAGTCGGTGCAATTTTTTATTCTCAAAATTAAGAAATATGATGTGTTAGAGTGTACTTTTTCTTTAACTCCTCATTTTACTAAATGTCTGGACAAATTTTTATTTAACTAGACCTAAAAACTAATTCGTACAAGTTTGAGGCCAATCGATTGTTTTTTTAAATCGGTCAAACGGTTTCTCAAATATCGCTACTTAAAGTTTGAAAAAATGGCGGTCAGGAAATTAAAAAAAAAAAAAAATCTAACATTTTTTCTTTGATTTTTTCTGTAAGTATAGATCGAGCACGGGCTCTACACTCAAAAAAATAAACTGGTAAAACGTCTGGTAAAATGCCTTGTAATCCCGTTCTACCAATATTTAACAATTTTCCTTGTTTTTTAACAAAAGATCTTGTACTTTGCTCAAAGGAGAACTACAGTTTTATTGGTAATTTTACAAGTTTATTTTCGTAATTGTATTCTACCATTTTGAAAGGTTATTTTACAAAAAAAAAATGTAATTTTACAACAAAGTTTTTATTACAAGGATTTTAGTTGAATTACAAAAAAAACTGTTATTTTACAAAAATATTGTTATACGAGGATTTAACTTGTTTAACAAAAAAAAAAACATTTTTTTTTTGTATTTTTTTTTTATTGAAAAATATTTAAAAAAAAAAGTTGACAATATTTTGATAAATTTATTACGAGGATTCTAGTTAATTTACAAAAAAAACAGTTATTTTACAAAAATGATTTTATTTCGAGGGTTTATGTTGTTTAACAATTTTTTTTTTTGTAAACTTACCATTTTTTTTTTTTATTTTTTTTTTTTTTTGGTTTGTAAATTTAGCATTTTTTTAAACATAATAACCATTTTTTCTTGTAAGTTTACCATTTTTTTTTTTTATTTTACCGGCTTTAAAACAATATTTTTACCAATAAAATTGGTTATTTTACCAAATTTTGGCGCATTCAAAATTACGAGGAAATCCTCGTAATTTTACGAGAATTTTACCTACGTCATATTTTACAAGAATAGCCTCTCAAAATCACGAGATTTTTTGGTAACTTTACAAGGTTTTTTTTTTGAGTGTAACTATATTTGTTATGAGGGCTCAAGTTGAAAAAATGCAGAAGAAAAATTGAATTTCTAAAAATTATAGACATTTCTGGTATTTCCTATACCGGTTTCAAACACCCCAGTTAGTGTCATCAACAGTAGGATTTTAAATGTCGGTTTGTCTTGTTAATGAAAACTTTTTTTATATATGTGAATATTTACAGTTTCTACAGAATAAATTTTGACAGTTTCCAACACTACAATTCTATTTCTAGCAATCTCAACCTCACTTCATACTTTCTTTCAACTTTTTTGTCTCTTACATTATTTCGCAAGGGTTACCAACATGATCTGGAATTGCAGACACAAATGATGGAATTTGTTTCGGAGACGTGCCTAATGGCGACATATTTTGTCAGTAATTTTATTTGATTTTTTCTGTAAGTACTTTCCTTGGTCATTCCATAGAGCAGGATTCCACTCTCATTTAAAATTAATTTGAGCCAAATCCGATAATTTTAATCAAAGTTTGGGTTTTTAAGAACATTTTTACTAAAAACTATACATTTTGATCTAAGGTCGTCATGTGTTAAAATGGTCTGATTTTAGTCAAATCAAGTTTTAAAGTTTGTATCAAGCTCTATAAAACAGTTAATGGAAATTTTTTTTGAGATTTTTTTTTTTTAAATTTCTTTCAAATGGCGAAAATTTAATTAATGTATCCCAAAATATTTTTATTTTTTAATTTTTTAAAAATCGAAAATTTTAGTGGAAATTTGCTAAAAATCCCAAAATTTGAGCGAAGGCCGCCACGGGTTAAAATGATTGCACTCAAAATAATTCTACAGTAAAAGTTTAAGTAAGTGATTTTGTACCCAAAGCTACTAATAAGTTACTAATTTTAGTATTTTAAAATCACTAAAATTAGTAATTTTTACTGGTTTTGAATAATATTAGTAAAAAAATTTTAGTATTGGTTACCAATTCCTGCATTAGGTCCTTTTGGACTAAAATATTGGTTCGTTAGTTAAATTTTTAGTATTGATACCCACGTTTTGGGGTTTTACAAAAAAAAGTTCTTGAACGTTGGAAAACCCCGCAATTTTTGCAAAATTTCAAATAGCAATGTCTCAAACCCCGTTTGACCGATTTTTAAGTTTTTTGAATATTCGTGTTCAGCGCATCTCAAGAAATATCTAATTTTATTTTTTTAACATTTAAAAAATCCTAAACTTTGATCACCGGAAGCCATGGGTTAATTTAATCCGATTGTCCTGAAAATTGTACCACATTTTTTGCGCTCAAAATCCTACAAAAAATTTGTCTAATAACAAATTATTTAAAAATCGAACTTTCTGAATCGGAATGGGACGAATCCAAATGATAGTTAACATTTTTCATAGCAAACCCTCAAGGCGTTTTTTAGTGCAGCGCCAAATAATTTTTACACACATTAAAAGTTAATGATTAAAGCATTTAAAGTTTTTGTGTACAAAACATGTCCTACTTTTTGGGCCCCTGGTTGTACCATTTTTGGACATGTGGGGTCCAGCGTCCAAACTTAAGTTTGAAATTACGTTAGATATAACCGGCATGAATTTCGTTGCAATCGATTCCGTAAGTAGATTACTGAATAGCCAAATTATGAAAAATAATCCAATGTGCATCGTTGCGTATGATTGTTATTTAAAGGTAATTACAAAATTAATCATACGCCTTAGTGTACAATTACAATTCTGGCGTTGGCTTTGAATTTTGCTTGTTCCTATACGTTTGGTATGTAGAGCAAAAAACGCCAGCGTTGGCTTTGAATTTTGCTCTACACACAAAATGTATTGAAACAAGCAAAATTCAAAGCCAACGCCAGAATTGTAATTGCACACTTATACAGTTTAACAGCAATTACACTGTAAGTAGGTGAAAATGACACACCAAAACGCCTAGACACGTCAACCTAATTTTGGGCCGTAGAATCCAGTGGTGTATCCCGTTTTGAAAAGTGAGCTCAAAATCCCGAGATATTTCGATTTTAAATTTGTAGTAGATTTAAGTCGATTTTTCATTTATTTGAATGAAAAAACTTAAAAAACTTGTTATTTGTCAAAAATTTATATCTAGAAATAATGAACGTCCATTTTAAAGCGGACATGGAACAATATTGGCTATTATTTTGATGAATTTTATAATTTTTTTTTTTTGGATTTATTCAATTTTTACTCTATATTTGCAAATTTTAAATCGAAATATCTCGTTATTTTGAGCTAACTTTTTAAAACGGAATATACCACTGGATTCTATGACCCAAAAATAAATTGGGGTGTCTCGGCGTTTTTGTGTGTCATTTCAAAAGTTTAAATTTTACTTACAGTGTTATTATTATAATTATAATAAAAGTTCATCAACTTCAAATGCGTGCAAAAAAATCTAGCGCTGAATTAAAAAAAGCCTTGAGGGTTTTGGTCAACTTTCATTTGCTTTTGGTTTCATCCCATTTCGATTTTATGTTTCACTGTGTAATCAAGGCGAGGACTTTCATGCCAATAAATGTTTTTCCTGTTAGTATTTGGACAGCTTAAACCAAATGTCTTTGCATATCAAAGAATTTGCTCTAAAGTAGCATCGATTATTTACTGCATATTTTTGCATAATTTGCAGGAAATGCATATTTTTTTTGTATTCTGGTATAAATGCATATTTTTGGGTCATTTTTTGTATAAAATTTTAGCTTAAGATTTTTTTTTCCATTTTTTCTTTTGTGAACATCATTAATTTGCCTGTTTCACAGGCCTCGCAATTTTTTTCGAGGTCAAAAAATTGTCTGACCAAAATGCTTTTTTCGTTAATAAGCAAACAAAGTAAAAAATTATTGAATTTTTTTATTTTGTTTTTTTTTCAAATATGTAAAAAATGTGCATATTTTTTTAGTGCATATTTTAGGCGCTTAAAACATAGTTTTTTAATGCAAGAATTTTTTTCTTTTTTAAAAATCCAAAACTTTGAACTCCGGGTTAATTTAATCCGATTGGTCTCAAATTTGTACCAAAAAACTTTTAGGCCTAGAAAAATAAAAATTTTTCCGGACACTTGTGAAAATCAAAAGTAGGAAAAAATGCCGCTCTAATGTGAATACATAATAGGGTTTTGAAGGGAATCAACACAAATAAAATATACATGTCATGTATAAATTGGTTTGCTGAAATAAGAAATTGTTAGAAAAAAATTGTACTTATGTAAATGTTAAACATAAAACCAAACACACAAATGCAAATAAAAATATAAACTTAACCTATATTTACACTATGTTCAAAAAGTATAGATTAATTTTTAAGGAAACTGTGTACAATGGATCTCAATGTTTAAAATCAGTTTATTATAAGGCTAGCAAAGTCTTTGATCTAGTGACAAATACAATTGGGATTTTATTCATAAAAGGTCGTTTGAAAAGCAGAATGTCGGGGGTGCAAATGAGGGGGGAAGAAACTATCACTTTTCAGTTTTTTCGTTTTCTTTTAAATTTTACAAAGTATTATGTAGTATATTAAATGAAAGGTCTTTTGAAAACCTATTTATATGTACAAAGAACGTGACCAAACATGCACAACTTTTCGTCATACTGAAAAAAATGGCAAAATGTTTGGACATTTTTGTCAAAAAGTCGATAATTTTTATTCTGAACAATATTCAGTCAAACTCGTTTGTAACGAACTCGGTTATAACGAATTCGGTTAAAACAAATTCTCGGTTATAACGAGTAATTCTAAAGTCCCGAGGTTTTGGCATAAATTTTCACACAAAATACTTCTTTTATAACGAACTCGGTTATAACGAATCCTCGGTTAAAACGAACTGCTTATTATGGTCCCACGAATACAATTTCATGTGTATTAACCTTTTTATAACGAACTCCCATAAATATTTTTTAATGTGCGACAGTCCTGTTTATCAAACTCACAAAAGGCGGGAAATTATTGGTTTATTTTATAATTTTTATAAAATTTATTTATATTTTTAATGTTTTCTTCTTAAAAAGTAGTATATTTACGAAAAAACATCAAATAAAATAAAGTTGGACCTATTTTTTTTTTGAAAATAAAACTAGGTTGATATAAAATATACCCCACTTATAGCGAACTTCGCGTATAACGAACTATTTTTACTGGACCCTCGGAGTTCTTTATAACCGGGTTTGACTGTATTCGAATTTCATGAAGATCGGAGAATGAAACTTGGGAGACTTTCCTTGTAAGTTACTTATCGGAAGAAGTGCGATTCATTTTTATTTGAAAATATCTCAAATTTTTGCAGCATATTGTAAACGTCACAAATATACACTCAAAAAAGAAAGTTGAACCATTTCATATCTTTGAAGAACGGTGTATATTTTAATTAGGAAAACTATTACACTCCGTAAAATTGGCAGATTTAAAAACTGCATTATACTCATGTCTTGATACTTAAAAGTTTTTTAGTTTTAATTGCTTTTAGTTAAATATTGTTAAAAAACTTAAGCAATTAGCTTTTCTACAAACATTTTTGTTTGAGTGTGTAATGAAAGCTGAAAGATTAACAAACAAATAAAATTCACGTCTTTCTTTTATATGAACGTGACTTAATTTTCATTTTATTTATATTTTTTTCCATTTCTATTTTAACAAAATGACAGAACAACATTATCGTAGAATGGAGAAAAGTCTATGCACTCAAAGAAAAATGATATTTATAAAACGGTTTCTATTTTCTTTGGAATAAAAACTGTCATACGTATGAAATTATATAGTTTAAAAATATGAATAGAGATAAAGTTAATAAAATAATTCACATATAGAAAAAAAAACATGATGGAACATGATTGCAGCACACCAAATCACCCATAATGGATTTACGATTTGATTAAATGGATAACTTATAAAATCGCAATTTTTTATCATACTGTGATCAGCGAAGATCATAATATAATAGCTACAATCATGTTATGATAAAGTTATCAATCATACTTTTTTGCCCTTTTATTATGGTTGTCGCAATCATGTTTCTCTCTCTGCGTGCGCTAACTATTTTTTATGAAATTCTGTACGATTTTGTTAATTTTTAGACTCTTAATCTAAACTCTAAAAAAAATATTTTTTTTTTCAGTGTATTATCGTATTAATATGTACAAGAAAAGAAAATTCTCAACAATACAATATTTAGTAAAATAAAATGATAAATGTTTGTAACTCAAAAATAACGAGATATAAAAAAATAAATAATTCCATCTACAAAGTGACATAAACCTACTAACAAAAAGAAACAAAAGATAATGATTGTTGGAAAAAAATACTCCAAAAATAGATAAAATAAAAGACATGTTACACTAGTTTACAAAATAAAACTGTTTTACGGATTCCGCATTTTTAATTTTTTTAACGTTTTTTTGAGTTATTTTGATAGACCTGTGTTGTTCATGAACGAACTTATTCGAAGACCTAGTTCACTTCACTGAACTATAAGACCAATGTCACGACTTTTCGTTCATTTAGAATTTTTTAACACACAAGGGAAGTATTCCAAGCCTTTTGAACCGATTTGCCTGAAACTTACAATATATATAAAAGAGACGATTCGCAGATTGGGTTGTCTCGGCTTATCGGCTATATCGGGGATTTAGGGGTTCAGAATATGGGTCAAAAAATTACGAAAAAAACCGTTTTTTTAATTATTCAGCCATTTCTTCTTAAGAAACTATGATGTTTTCATGTGAGAAGATCATTTTTTTAATACCTATCCAACGGTGGCATAACCTTGTAAAAATTCGGGAAAAATTTGGCTTTGTTAAATATCTGTTTCACGAAAATTTCTAAATTTTGGTGGGTATTTTATTTAAAGACATACCCTACGATATTTATAGTATATGAATACGAAATTACCTTTACTTATTTTTGCTCTAGGCGATATTCCTGTTAGTTTGGTAGTTATCAGAATTTATTCGAAGGTCCAAAATGTTTCATAAGGGGACGACGAAAATTTTAAACACTGATATGGCCGATAAGCCGAGACACCCCAACCTTAAAAGAGTCTCTTTTATATTTATTTTAAGTTTTAAGACAATCGGTTCGTAACGGTAGGAATACTTCCTTTGTCAGTTCTTTCGTTTATTCAAGGTTTTTTATGAGCTTCATTTCTTAAGATTTGTTCTACGACCTTGCCATTTTTTTGCTATTATTTAAAAAAAAATAAAAAGATTTACGCGGAAAAATATTTTTTGGTGAAAAAAAATTGCGAAAAAGGTTTTTTTTTGGTAAAAAAAATATGTTTGTACTTGTTTAGATATTATGTGACATCTAATTTTGATAACATATCGCTCATTTACTTGTATAGTGTCATAACTCAAAATATGTAGTTTTTGGGTAAACAATACAAAATTATTTGTTATATCTTGCTTTATATTGTGTCAAAAATTCGTAGTAATATCTTTTAAACTCACCGTTTGAGAAGAGAACACGCCATTATAACATTTTCTATGTACGAGCCCTTTGCAATGCAAACCAAGTTTCAATTGTAACCTTTAAACAGGTTTTCTGTAAAATCAAACATTTTGCGTTATGACACTATACAAGTAAATGAGCGATATGTTTACTAGCAGCTGAATTTAAACATTTTGTATTTTTAGGTTTTGTGAAATATACCAACATTTTTCAGGATTCTTTAGATTTTCGTTCATAACTTTGAACCTCTGAACCGATATTGCTCAAATGCAATGCTAAACTGTTCAGAACAACTGCAAGTAAAAATGTCAAGTTTCAGTCATATTTGATTAATATTTTGGCCGTGATGGCAATTTCAATAGAAAGACGGACATCGCTGGAATGTCTTAGAATCGATCACTATTCAGTAATATATATGAGGCATTCCATTTTTTGGATTTTGCCAATGTTTGTTACAGTTTTTTTTACTTTTCAAAAACTCCTTTGTGGTAAATTTTCATATTTTTTCGATGACCCGTTTAAAAGAATATTATTTTTTAAAAAATTGGAGCTTGTTCCTTTACTTAAACTTCTTCAAAAATGATCTAAAATCCAACTGTTTTCTTTTTATACCCTCCACTTAGTGATAGAGGGTATATATAAGTTTGTCATTCCGTTTGTAACTCATCGAAATATCGGTCTGAGACTCCAAAAGGTATATATATTATTGATCAGTGATCGATTCTAAGACATTCTAGCGATGTCCGTCTGTCTGTCCGTCTGTGGAAATAGTGACGGCCAAAGTATTAAACATATATGACGGAGACCTAACACATTTACTTGTTGTTGTCCTTATTTGATTAGAATTGTATTTGAGCGAAATCGGTTAAGCGGTTCAGAAGTTATGAACGAAAATGTAAGAACACCTCGAAAATTTTGGTACATTCTACATAACCTAAAAATACAAAATGCTTTAAATTGGCTGCTGGTCGGCATATGTGAACAGAATTGGACACAGAATGGCATTTTTACAAGTACAAACCTATTTAAAAAAAAGAAAAAATCGCGGAATTTTTTTTCGCCAAAAAATTTTTTTCGCGAATTTTTTTTTTTTTTCAAAAGAATTTTTTTCGCAAATTTTTTTTTTAGATTGTGGAGGGTATCTATACATTCGGCGAGGCCGAATTAAGCTTTTTTACTTGTTTACTTGTTTTCTTTTACTTGTTTTCTTTGTTTTCTTGGCCTGTGCGAAACGAGATGGTGCGACTGCGGCGAACATCAAACAACAAATGGCTCTACTCTAATCTACTCTGGAAAACCATCTAACCAACCCAGCGCTAGTGGAGTCGGCTTTTTGCTCTCAAAGAAAGCAAAAGAAGCACTAATTGAATGGAAACCTCATGGAGACCGTATAATAGTCGCAAGATTTAGATCAAAAGCTAGAAATATAACGTGTATACAATGCTATGCGCCCACCGAGGACTCAGATGATGATAAAAAAAAAAAATTTTACAACAAACTTGCGAACGTGCTTAACCAAATAAATCATGGTGACATCAAAATACTCATGGGAGATTTTAATGCACAAGTTGGAAACGACAACACAGGTAGAGAGGCTATTATGGGCAAACACGGTATTGGAAGATTAACAGAAAATGGAGAACTCCTTCTAGAGACATGCGCAAATTACAATCTTGTATTAGGAGGTACGCTATTTCCCCACAAAAACATCCATAAAGTTACATGGAATCACCCAAATCAAAGTTCTCACAATCAAATTGACCATATAGCGATTAGTAAACTTTGGCGTCACTCTTTGCTCGACGTTCGTAATAAGAGAGGTGCAGATGGTGCTAGTGATCACCACCTTGTAATCGGAGACCTTAAACTCAAACTAAAAAGTGTTTTTCACAACAATAGGATGAAACGTACGAGATTTGACTTACCTAAACTAATCAGTAATGAAGTTAAACAAAATTTTTGTCAGGAAGTCGAAGTCATGATGCAATCGAAAAGAGAAGAAACCAACATTGAGGAATACTGGAAAAACGTACAAAATGCGTTTACAAAATCAGCAGAAAAATGTATTGGCTATGAAAGAAAGATCAACAAACTATGGCTATCTGACGAAACTTGAAAGTTTATCGATGAAAGAAAAACCCTGAAAAACGACATTAACAACGCTACAACAATAACGCAAAAACAAGACCTTCAAATTTCTTACAACCTGGCAAATAAAAAAGTCAAACGAAGTGCCAGAGCAGACAAAAGACAATGGGTCGAGAATTTAGCTCATGATGCTCAAGCTGCCAGTGATACAAACCGTTCGAGAGATATGTATAAAATCACCAGGCTTATGGCTGGAAAAAACCATTCTAACAACAAACCGCTGAAGGACGTAAATGGTGATATAAAGTACGCTAAGCAACATCAAGTCGTAATATGGGAAAACTACTATAGAAATTTATTATCCCAAAACCACAACTACAATCAATCAATATGCAGTTGTATTAACCACGAACTTCTTCCAATAAATACACTTACTCCCGATACCGTAGAAATAACCGAAGCTATTAATTTTTTAAAAAATCGTAAATCAAGCGGCTCTGACAACCTACCCCCAGAACTTTTTAAAGTCAATAGCCAAATGACTGCATCACTTATTATGCCCATAATCACACATTTTTGGAACGTAGAAAACCTTCCAGATGATATAAAAATTGGACTAATAATTAAAATCGCCAAAAAAGGTAACCTAATGGAATGCTCGAATTGGAGAGGAATTACTCTTCTAAACATTATCAACAAAATTATTGCACAAATTCTGCATCATCGAATCTTCAAAATACTGGATTTGAATCTACGTCCTGATCAAGCTGGATTTCGTCCTAATAGATCTTGTGTGGATCATATAAACAGCCTGCGCATAATATTGGAGCAATCCGGCGAACTTAGAGCACCATTATACCTTATTTTCGTAGACTTTCAAAGAGCCTTTGACTCCATCCACCAGACTGCTATATGGGAAGCTCTTAAATGTAAGGGTATACCCCTAAAAATTATCCGTCTAATTAAGGCACTTTATGATGACGCTCGATGTATCGTTCTTCACGAAGGCTTAAAGAGCGAATTTATTGATGTAAACACTGGTGTTAGACAAGGATGTGTCCTATCTCCATTGCTCTTTAATGTAGTGCTCGACATGGTAATGAGAAATTCCATCACATCAGAAGGTGGAATTAACCTAGGTTTCTCGACACGACTCAATGATCTTGACTATGCTGACGACATCTGTTTAATCTCTCAAAACTTTACCGAAATGCAACAAAAGCTAGACAAAATTTGCTCAAATGCAAACAAAGTGGGACTTCAGCAAAATCGATGCGCATCAACACTGATATTCCCCATCCATTTAAACTATGTAATCAAGACCTCGAAGACGTTGGTGAATATCTTTATCTTGGATCCATCGTAGACAAGCTAGGAGGTAGTGCAGCTGACATCCAACACCGTATCAACAAAGCAGGTCAAACGTTTGGAATGCTAAACAAAGTATGGAAATCTCCAAACATATCCCGTCGCACAAAAATAAAAATATTTAACTCCAACGTGAAATCAACACTTCTATACGGCTGTGAAACCTGGAACATTTCCACATACAATGCTAAAAAACTTCAAGCGTTTACAAACAGGTGTCTAAGACGCATTCTAAAAATATTTTGGCGAAACACTATCAGTAACGATGAGCTTTGGTTCCGAACACAACAACCGCAAATTACGGAATCAATAAAAATCCGCAAATACAGATGGCTTGGGCACACTCTTCGCAAACCTCCTGATAATATCACAAGAAAAGCGCTTGAATTTAATCCCCAAGGTAGTCGAAGAAGGGGTCGTCCATGTAACACCTGGAGACGTAACACTATCAAAGAAATTCAAGACGCAGGATACAGCTGGAGTCAAATCAAACGAATAGCCCAAAACAGAGATGAGTGGAAGAATCTTCTTGTGGCCCTATGTTCCTCCTAGGAATTTAAAGGATTATATATATATATATATTTTTGGGTTTTATGCACTTTTAAATAAAAATTCTGTTTGTACTCTTTGATTTTTGTTTTAATTTTTTGTGAAAAACTTTTATTTACTCTACAATTCTTTTGCCCAGTAAGATCGTGGGATTACGATTATTACTATTTGTAGATTTTTTAAAAACTGCTCCAATCGTGAGTCCGTCCTATAGGGGGCAGAACCGAAACCAAATAATTTTTACTTTTTAACATTTTTTCCAAACAACTAACAATCTATCACCAATTCCTCAGGTGTCTCCTATACAAAAATATATTTTTTAAAATTTGCTGCAACCGCTCTAACTGCCACAAGAGTGCCCCTAGAGCAGTCATATATATGTCTGAGAGTAGGTAGGTAGGTTTGGGATAAAAAAAAATGTGGGGTCCCAGACGGATATTTCGATGAGTAACAGTCGAAATAGCAAACTTATAAATTCCCTCTACCGCTAACAATGGAGGTCTTTCAGTGGGCACCCACCAATTGTCCTGAAATCTGCTTATGGGAAAGAGGGAAAGAAATTAAGAGTTACTTGTTTTTTTTTTTTTAGCTGCCCCATCTCACATTTAGCAGCTTAAAGGGAAGGGAAAAATAGGGGTTTTCTTCGTTTTTTGTTGATTTTTCACATTTCTTCAAAAGAAACTATATGAACATTGTATAGAGATCAGAAGGTTTTTTGAAGGTATTTTCAATTAGTCCTTATTTCCAAAAATGTACAAACTGTGGGATAATTTATATGGAGCAGTTTATACGTACGACCGCCAATATCATATATAATAATCTCTATTAAAATTATTTTAATTGAGATTTTTGCGTTTGGCGAAATACCTGCTATTTTATACGGATTTTCCCTAAAGAACCCATTTTTTCATAAGGTGGCAACCCTTTTTTAAATTTGAGATTGGGCAGCTTACTTTTTCCCCCTTATTCCCATATGCAAGTTTCAGGACAATCGGTAGGTGCCTTCTGAAAGACCTGCCTTGTAAGTGGAGGGTGTAAAAATAGTCGCAATTAGTGCGCATTTTCGTTGTAAACTAGTGTTGTCATAATAATTCAAACTTACAAAAATGTTGTTGTTGTAGAGCGATTAGATTGCTAAGAAAATATGTTGGTAATCTATGCAACAAAAAAAAACTTAATTTAAATACAAGCGGGCGGGTTTGAATCGGCTTTGTCAAATCTGTTAACCCTCCAAAATGCAATAAAAGTAAAAAAATTCAGATTTTTTTTACAAAATTTTTGTAGATCTTTTCCAATTGTAATTGAAATATTTAGTATTAAGATTATCTTTTTTGAACATCTACTGATGTTTGACAAAAAATTTTAAATTTTTGAAAAATTAAAAAATCATTTATATAGAAGTTTTTAATCTGAAACACAATAAGCGTTAATAATCGAAAAGCGCTGACGATGGAAGGGTGGAATTTCCGCTTAGCCTGTGTTGTATTTTATTGTTAGTTATTTTCAGATTTATTATTATACTACAAATTTTATTCTCAGAAACAATTTATATCAATAAGGAAAATCTTAAATTAAATTTTAAATAACAGTCTAATTGTGGTATTACCAAAAAGCCATAAAATCCCATATCACTATTACCTTTAAAAAATATTTTTCCTAGAACATTCTAATTCAAAAGCCGCTTGTTTTGATATTTTTAAAAATACAATTATATAATTTTAATTAAATTTTGACCACCTACTGTGTAAATTTCCCAAATTGGTTTCTTTACCAAACTTAAAAAACCTTCTTTGGACTTTGAAGATACACCAACATAAAAGACAAACTTAAATTACTTTTTTTTTATTTTTTTCCCATTATTTGTTGTCATATTCATCAACAAAAATAAAAAAAAATCTTTAAAAGATAAAAAAAAAACTTTTCATTGTTTACTTACAAATTGAAACTAAATTGGTTTTGCAACATATGTCAAGGATATTTGTTAAGATTAAGATTAAATGTAACAGTAGGAAACAATTTCAAAATGGCTACAAAAAAAAAAATATGTACAATAATGAATGTATGAATGAATGTATTCACACTTTACAACAAATATATATTTTTTTTACAAAAATAATTTTGTTCCTGTGATATTTTCTAAAGTGGGTTTAAATATAGCCATTAGGGTGGCAGGACTTTGAAGAATTTTTTGTGAAAAACAACTTGAGTGAAAACAAGTAGAAAATTTAATTCGACTTGGCCGAATCTATGAATACCTTCCACAATGCCATTTTTAAGTGATAGTAAATTTTCTAACGTGAAAAAAATAAAATTTTTGATTAGAAATATTTTATTTTGTGTAAAAAAACTTTTTTTTTAATAATTTTTGAAAAAAAAAAAAAATAATTTACAAAATTTTTTTTGAGTGCAACATTTTTGTGAGTGTAAAATTTTTTTCGAGTGTATTTTTTTTTATTGTAAAAATATTTTTGAGTGACAAAAATACGTTGTAAAATATTTTTGTGACTTACCAATGTTTTTAAAACATGTTTAACGGGTTTTCAACACATGAATTTAAGGTGAAACTAATCTGAAATTCACGGTTTTGCTAATAACTTGTAAGCCGCTGGACCGATTTGGCTTAAATTTAATACGAACCTGGTCAGGGGAACGACAAATCTATATGTTAAGCTCCAGCATCCTCAGAATAGTCTTTCGAAAGTAAGCGTGTTTTATATCTCATCAATTCACGAAAAAACCCGAAATTCAGTCTTTTGCTCATAACTTTTGAACCACTAGACCGATTTTGCTGGATTCCAATACCAAGCTGACCATGTAAATGCCCAATATATATGCTCAACTCCAGGAGCCTCCGTAAAGTATTTCAAAAGTTAGCGTGTTTTCAACAGACAGACGGATAGGCGGACGGACATCGCTAGATCGGTTTAAAATCGATAAATATATATATTGGGCATTCCATGTCAAATCAGACACTTTGAAATTTTTTTTTTTTTAGATTTTTCCAAATTGTTTACAGTTTTTATTACCCTTCGAAAACTCCTTCGTGGTAAATTTTCAGATTTTTTTTGATGACCTGTTCAAAAGATATCGAATTTTTAAAAATTGGTAGTTTGTTCCTTTACTCAAACTTTTTTTACTCATAACTTCTTCAATAATGGTCCAAATTTATTTTTTTTTTTTTTCAAAATTTTTGTTTTTTTACGAACTTAAAAAAAAAAATCCCAAAAAATTCTTAAAAGCGCTCTAGTATGCGATTTTTAAGTTTTAAAATTTAAATCTCATTTTTGAAAATGTTTGTACTCTTCGATTTTTTTAAATTTTTTTGTGAAAACTTCTATCGACTCTAAAAATTTTTTGCCCAGGAGGATCGTGGGATTATGATTGTTTACTATTTTTTTAAATTTTTTGAAAAAAATTTATTGTAATTTTCCAATCCTAAAATCATTTCTACTGCTCTAATTGTGCGTCATAGAGGGGTCATTTAAAGACCGCCCCCATTAATTTTTTCGTCTTAACATTTCTTTGAAACAAAGTAATACCCTATCTCCAATTTCTAAGGGGGCTCCCACACAAAACGACATTTTTAAAATTTGCTCCAACCGCTCTAACTGCTCTAATAGTGCCCTTAGAGCAACAAAATGTATAACCGACCTACAATATTTGTTTAGTCCAAACAGTTTCTTTAAACACACCTACCCTCTATCTTTAACTGTTAAGGCGGTCCCCATACAATTTTTTTTTTGTAAATTTGGTTTATTTAATCAGCTTCTACAGGTCCAATGGTGCGTCCGAGAGGGGTCATTAGTGAGACCGACCCCCAATTATTTTTACCCTACAACATTTTTTTAAAACATATCTACGCCCTAACTCCACTCCCTATCTCCACTCCCTTTGCTTTTAGTTTCATCCCATTCAAATTCGGAAAGTTCGATTTGGTATCACTGTGTTATCAATGGAAAAGAATGTTCTGTACAAAATTCAATAGTTATCGAAAACAAAAAAAATGCTATAGAAAACTTTCAGCCTTACCATAGAAAAATAAAATATATTTAAAACCAGCTTTTAATTTTATTTCCATACAAATTGTTTTTGTTTTTAAAATCGACTTTCAAAAAATGTATTGAAAATTTGAAATTTAAAATAAAACTTTTGTTAAAATAGACTTTTTGTTTTCTTGTGGTAAGGGCCTTTATATTTAACGATAAGAAAAAGTGTTCTATGGAATTTTCTGTAGATAACGATAACAAATTTTCTTTTTGGAAAATTAAATAACGAAAAACTTTTTATAAAAAATTCTATAGTTATCGATAATAAGGTTTTCTATAGAAAATTCTTTAGTTATCCCATACACAGAAAAAAATAAAAAAAATAATTTAAAAAAAAAACTTTTTTTTTTAAAAAAGATTTAAAAAATGTTTCTTCAAACTTTACCAAATATATTTATGCCGTAAATATATAGCTTTAATTTTATAAAGCTGATTATAAACCTTTTATATTCTACATAAAACTATAAACAAAATGAGAATTCAAAAAACTATATGAGAAATAAAAAAAACTTTCAACAAACTGTTTATACTTATGCATTTGTTATTGTGTGTAAAACAATGAAAAAAAAAACGCATACTAGCACACACAGGGAAAACAAAACAAAAAAAATAAAAAATAATTAAAGCTAAAATTTAGTTAAACAATTATTTATATTAATTAAATATTTAATTAATATTAGATTTAAAAACAATTAAAATGTTCATTAAAATAAAGTTAACAATTTAATTTAAGTATTAATTATATTAATTAATAAATTAATTTATACTAAATTAAAAACAATTAAAATTTGAATTAAAATAAAATATATGATATTATTTTCTGTGTAGCAAAACATTTTCTATTGAAAATTCTATAGTTATCGATAACAAACAAATTTTTATAGAAAATTCTATAGTTATCGAAAACAAAAATATTTTTATCGAAATTTCTGTAGTTATCGATAGCAAAAATATTTCTATCGAAATTTCTGTAGTTATCGACAACAAAAAAATTTCAATATAAAACTCTATAGTTATCGAAAACAAAAAATGTCTATAGAAATTTAATTTAATTTAACTATTAATTATATTAATTAAAAAAATAATTGATATTAAATTAAAAAACAATTGAAATTTTAATTAAAATAAAATATACGATATTATTTTCTGTGTAACAAAACATTTTCTATTGAAAATTCTATAGTTATCAATAACAAACTAATTTTTATTGAAAATTCTATTGTTATCGAAAACAAAAATATTTTTATCGAAATTTCTGTAGTTATCGATAACAAAAATATTTCTATCGAAATATCTGTAGTTATCGATAACAAAAAAATTTCAACATAAAATTCTATAGTTATCGAAAACAAAAAATGTCAATAGAAAAGTCTATAGTTATCGATAACAAAAACATAAAATGCCGAGTAAAACCTTAAAAATGGTAATGCTTATGTAATGCATTAAAATTTATCAATTACCATTACATTACATGGTAATGCATTAAATAACCATTACCGTTTTTGAGGGTTTTCCGGGATGGGTTCAAATGTCGTCATTTTTGTGTGGAAAATTTTCTTATTACGACTTTTTAAAAAATTTTGCATCGTGCCATAACCGCCAAAAAAGTGTAAGTGCCACAATTTTTATTTAAAAACAAAATTGATTATTTACAATATAATGCTAATGTTTAAAAAAATAGAAATTCGGTATGTCAAATTAATATTTTTTGTAAAACTTACAATATTTTGGCGATAATTGATCGATATAATCAAGTGTAACAATATCTTGTATTAAATAAATTTTCTTTAAAAACAAAATACAAAAATTGTGACACTTACAATATTTTTGAAGTTATGCATCGATATAAGCAAGTGTCTTCCGTTCAATTTTAACAATTATTTTTAAACGATTTACTTTATACTTGTTATTGTTTAAAATTTAATTGATTGTACAAAGAATCCTTTTACTTTCAGATTTTTTTTTGAAGTGATTAAAATTTTTCTGTTTTTCTTAAAGAATGATGTAGGTTATTAAAAGTTCTTATTACGTGCTTTAAAGAGTTGCCGATGTTGCAACAACCATCATTATGGTTATTTTCTTAATGAGTTTGATAACTAATTATAGCTTTGATAATGGCTGTTTTGGCTTGGTTTTTAGCGTGATGGAATGGGTTTTGTTACCCCTTCTTAAATAATAGCAGAAGAGTAGAAATAATAGCAATGAAACCATAAATTACACTTTTACTTTGAGAAGAAAAAATAAATATTATTATATATTCTCATAGTGCACAGTGGAGTCGATGACATCAAGAAAAGTTTTTTTGTTTTTTTTAAAAAAAAAACTTACATCACAGACTAAAATAAAAAAAAAAGCCCCAATAGCGATTTTTTTATAATTTTTGTTCCGGTGTTGCTACAGTTAAAAACTCTGTAGTGTACAGGGTGACTCAAAATAAGCAGTTTCTGAAATCTCAAATCATTGTCTTCAAACACTCCACACATTATATAAAAATCCTTTCATTATTATAAAAGATGGTCCACATTAATTTAGCCCTAAGCTATATTAAGTTATTTTTTTTTATAAAAACCGACAGAATTGGTTTTTACAAAAAATTTTAATAGCTCTTTTCACTCTACTGTTTTCTTTTAATCTTTTCCAATAATTATTTTTTAAACTATTTTAAATATAATTAACTTTATTGTATTTCCCTGATTTTTGAAATAACACGGAATTCTATTAGATTTTTTCTGAATTCTTTAGAACTTTTTTAATTGTCCTGAATTTTTTTGAATTTAATTGTCTTTTTTCTATCACAACTCACTACTCGTACCACTGTACCTAAAAGCCCTTAAATATGTGTAATAAAATGTATTAAGAGTTTTCGGTGAATAATAAGAACAACATGGCGTATGAATTATTTAGTAACATTAAAATAAAATTATTACGATTAAAACAAAATTACATAAATTAATTTAAAGACATCTTAAGAAATTATTCGACATACGAGTATTAACAAACAAATAAATCTTTAGGAAGTTCTGTTCTATATCATTCGATAAAAAAAAATTTCTATAGAAAATTCTATAGGTAACGATAACAAAAAATTTTCTACACAAAATTCTAAAGTTATACATAGATAACAAAAATATTTCAATAAAAAATTCTATAGTTATTTACGACAAAAAATTGTCCATAGAAAATTCTTAAGTTATCGATAACAAAAAATTTTCTATAAAAATTCTATAATTATCGACGACAAAAAATGTTCCATAGAAAATTTTATAGTTATCGATAACCAAACATTTTCTATAGAAAATTCTAAAGTTAACGATAACAAAAATGTTTCTATAGAAAATTCTATAGTTATCGATAACAAAAAAAAATTTCTACACAAAATTCTAAAGTTATAGATAACAAAAATATTTCAATAAAAAATTCTATATTTATCGATGACAAAAAATGTTCTATAGAAAATTCTATAATTATCAACAGCAAAAAAATAAATCTATAGAAAATTCTATGGTTATCGATGAAAAAAAATTCTATACAAAATTCTATAGTTATCGATAACAAAAAATTTTCTAAAAAAAAACTATAATCATTGATAACAAAAAATTTTCTAAAAAAATTTTATAATTATCGATAGAAAATTCTATAGTTATCGATAACAATAAAATTTCTATAGAAAATTCTACAGTTATGGATAAAAAAAAAAATTATAAAAAATTCTATAGTTATCAATAACAAAAAAATTTCTATAGAAAATTTTATAATTATCGATAACAAAAAATTTCCATAGAAAATTTTTATAGTTTTCAATAACAAAAAATTTACTATAGAAAATTTTCTAGTTATCGATACATACCAAAAAATGTTCTGCAGAAAATTCTATAGTTATCGATAACAAAAAATGTCTATGGAAAATTCTAAAGTAATCGATAACAAAAATTTTCTATAGAAAATTTTATAGTAATCGATAACAAAAAATTTCTATAGAAAATTATTAATTATTAAAAAAATTAAAAAATTCGTTAGTTGTTGATAACAAAAAGTTTTCTATAGAAAATTCCTACGTTATCGATAAAAAAATTTCCATAGAAAATTTTTATAGTTTTCAACAACAAAAACTGTTCTATAGAAAATTTTATAGTTATCGCTACATACCAAAAAATTTTCTACAGAAAATTCTATAGTTATCGATAACAAAAAAATGTCTATGGAAAATTCTACAGTAATCGGTAACAAAAATTTTCTATAGAAAATTTTATAGTTATCGATACATACCAAAAAATTTTCTACAAAAAATTCTATAGTTATCGATAACAAAAAATTTTTTATTGAACATTCTATAGTTATCGATAACAAAAAATTTTCTGTAGAAATTTCTATAGTTATCGATACCAAAAAACTTCCTATAGAAAATTCTATAGCTATCGATAAAAAAATTTCGACAAAACATTTTCTAAAATTCTATAGTTTTCGATAACAAAAAATGTCTATAGACAATTTTATAGTTATCTATAACAAAAAATTTTCTATAGAAAATTCTACAGTTATCGAAAGCAAAAAATTTCCTACAGAAAATTCTATAGTTATCGATAACAAAAAATGTCTTTAAAAAATTCTATAGTTATCGATAACAAAAAAAAAAATAGAAAATTCTTTAGTGGTTGATAAAAAAAAGTTTTCGATAGAAAATTCCTAAGTTTTCGATAAAATTTTTTATAGAAAATTTTATAGTTTTCAATAACAAAAAATTTTCTATAGAAAATTTACAGTTATCGATAAAATAAAAATTTCTATACAAAATTCTAAAGTTATCGATAACAAAACATTTTCTATAGAAAATTCTAAAGTTATCAATAACAAAAAAAATTGTTGTAGAAAATGCTATAGTTATCGATAACAAAAAATTTTGTATAGAAAATTCTATAGTTATCGATTGCAAAAATTTTTTTTTAAAGAAATTTCTAAGTCTCGATAACAAAAAATTTTCTATCTAAATTTCCATGGTTAACGATAACAAAAAATTTTCCATAGAAATTCTATAGTTGTCGAATACAAAAAATTTTCTTTAGAAAATTCTTAGTTATCGATAACACAAAATTGTCCATAGAAAATTTAATAGTTATCAACAACAAAACATTTTTTATAGAAAATGCTATATTTATCGATAACAAAAGATTTTTTTTATAGAAAATTCTGTAGTTTCGGTAAAAAAAAAATTTCAAACGAAATTTCTATGGTTAACGATAACAAAAAATTTTCTATAGAAATTCCATAGTTGTCGATTACAAAAATTTTTCTGTAGAAAACTCTATAGTTATCGACAAAAAATGTTCTAAAGAAAATTTTATATTTATCGACACCAAAAATTTTTCTAAAGAAATTTCTATAGTTATCGTTAAGAAAAATTTTCTATAGAAATTTCTAAAGTTATCGTTAAGAAAAAATTTTCTATAGAAAATTCTTAAGATATCGATAACAAAAAGGTTTTGTAGAAAATTCTATAGTTTTCGGTAACAAAAAATTTTCTACAGAAAATCAAAAAATTTTCTATAAATATTTCTATAGTTATCGATAACAAAAAAGTTCAACAGAAAATTCTAGTTATCGTCAAGAAAAATTTTTTATAGTAAATTCTTTAGTTATCGATAACAAAAAGTTTCTGTAGAAAATTCTATAGTTATCGGTAACAAAAAACTTTCTTCAGAAAATGCAATAGTTATCAATGAAAAAAAAATTTTTTCTATAAAAAATTTTATCGATATCGAAGCAAAAAGTTTTCTATAGAAAATTCGATCGATAACAAAAAATTTTTTATGCAAAGTTCTATAGTTATCGATAGCAAAAAGTGTTCTATAGAAAATTCAATCGATAGAAAAAAATTTTCAGTAGAAAAATTTCTGTAGCAAATAGTATTGATAACGATATTATAATATTTTCTGTAGAAAATCCTATGGATATCGATAGAAAAAAATTTCTTTAAAAAACCATTTAGTCAACGACAACAAAAAATTTTCTATAGAAAATTCTATAGTCGACGATAACAATTTATATTATAAAAATATCTATAGAAAATTCTATCGCTAACGATGTCAAAAAAAATTTTCTGTAGAAAATTCTATCAATACCAAAATATTTTCTGTATAAAATTCTATCGATATCGATAGCAAAAAATTCTCTATAGAAAATTCTATAGTTATCGATAACAAAAAATTTTCTATAGAAAATTCTATAGTTATCGATTGCAAATTTTTTTTAAAGAAATTTCTATAGTTTCGATAACAAAAAATTTTCTATCGAAATTTCTATGGTTAACGATAACAAAATATTTTTTACAGAAATTCTATAGTTGTCGATTACAAAAATTTTTCTGTAGAAAACTCTATAGTTATCGACAACAATGCTCTAAAGAAAATTCTACATTTATTATTCAATAAAAAATTCTATAGTTATCGAGGACAAAAAATTTTCTATAGAAATTTCTGTAAATATCGATAACAAAAAATGTTCGATAGAAAATTATATAGTTATCGATAGCAAAAAATTTTTGTAATTATCGATTACAAAAAATTTAAATAGAAAATTCTATAGTTATTGATAGCAAAAAGTTTTCAATAGATTATTCTATAGTAATCGATAACAAACAATTTTCTATAAAAAATTATTTAGTTATCGATAACACCAAATTTTCTAAAAAATTTTTTTTACAAAACGATAACCAAAAATTTTATTTAGAAAATTCTAGTTATCGTTAACAACAAATTTTCAACAGAAAATTCTTTAGTTTTTATAGCAAAAAATTGTATATAGAAAATTTTATAGTTATCGATAGCAAAAAATTTTCTACAGAAAATTCTATAGTTATCGATAACAAAAAAATTTCTATAGAAAATTCTATAGTTATCGATAACAAAAAAAAATCTATAGAAAATTCTATAGTTAACGATAACAAAATATTTTCTATAGAAAATTCTATAGTTATCGATAACAATAAATTTTCTATAGAAAATTCTATAGTTATCGATAAAAAAAAAAATCGACAAAATATTTTCCATAGCAAATTCTATAGTTATCGATAACAAAAAATTTCTATAGAAAATTCTAAAAATTTTCTATAGAAAACTCTATAGTTATCGATAGCAAAAAAGTTTCTATAGAAAATTCTATAGTTATCGATTGCAAAAATTTTTTTTAAAGAAATTTCTATAGTCTCGATAACAAAAAATTTTCTATCGAAATTTCTATGGTTAACGATAACAAAAAATTTTCTATAGAAATTCTATAGTTGCCGATTACAAAAATTTTTCTGTAGAGAATTCTAAAGAAAATTCTATCGATAAATAGATACCAAAAAAAATGTTCTATAGAAAATTCTATAGTTATCGGTAACAAAAAATTTTCTATAGAAAATTCTATAGTTAACGATAACAAAAAATTTTCAATAGAAAACTCTATGGTTATCGATTACAAAAAATTTTCCATAAAAAATTCTATAGTAATCGGTAACAACAAATTTTTTATTGAAAATTCTATAGATCGATAACAAAACATTTTGTAAAGCAAATTCTATAGTTATCGATATTCAAAAAATTTTATAGAAAATTCTACAGTTAACGATAACAAAAAAAATTTCTATAGAAAATTCCATAGTTATCGATAACAAAAAAATTTCGTTAGAAACATTTTTTATTGAAAATTCTATAGTTAACGATAACAAAAAAAATTTCTATAGAAAATTCTATATCGATAACAAAACATTTTCTGAGGAAAACTCTATATTGATAACAAAAAAATTTCTGAGGAAAATTCTATATCGATAACAAACAATTTTCTGAGGAAAATTCTATTATTATCGATATGTCGATATCAAAAAATTTTGTATTGAAAATTCTATAGTTACCGATAACAAAAATTTTCTATGGAAAAGTCTGTAGCTATCGATAACAAAATATTTTCTGTTGAAAATGCTGTAGTTATCGATAACAAAAAATTTTCTATAGAAATTCTATAGTTATCGATAGAAAATTCTATAGTTATCGATAAAAAAAAATTTTCTATAGCAAATTATATAGTTATTATTAACAAAAAAAAAACTATAGTTATCGATGGCAAATAAATTGCTTTAGAAAATTTTATATAGAAAATTCTAAAGTTATCGATAACAAAACATTTTCTTTTCGAATATTCTATAGTTATCAATAACAAAACGTTTTCTATAAAAATTTCTATAGGTATTGATAACAAAAAGTTTTATAACGAAAATTCTATAGTTATCGATAGTAAAAAATTTTCTATGGAAAATTATATAGTTATCGATAACGAAAAAATTTCTTTTAAAATCTCTACAGTTATCAAAAACAAAAGATTTTCTATAGAAAATTTTATTGTTATCGATAACAAAAAATTGTCTATGGAAATATAGTAATCGATACCAAAAAAATTCCTATAGAAAATTCTGTAGCTATCGATAACAAAAAATTTTCTACAAAAAATTTTCGATAACAAATTCTATAGTTATCGATAAAAAATGTTCTATAACAAAATTCTCTAGTTATCGATACCAAAAAATTTTCTATAGAAAATTCTATAGTATCGATAACAAAAAATGTTCTACAAAAAATTTTCTATAACAAACTCCATAGTTAACGATAACAAAAATTGTCTATAACAAGTTCTATGTTCTATAGAAAGTTTTATAGTTCTCGCTAACAAATAATGTGATCAGAAAATTCTAGAGTTATGGTCAACCAAAATTGTTCTATAGAAGTTATTTATAGTTATCGAAAAAAATTTATAGTTATCGAAAATTTTATAGGTACCGATAACAAAAAATTTTACAGTTATCGATAACAAAAATGTACTATAAAAAATTATATCGTTACAGATAACAAAAATTTTTGTATAAAAAAATGTATAGTTATCGATAACAAAAAATTTTGTAAAGCAAATTCTATACTGATAGCAAACAAAAAAATCTATAGAAAATTTAAATGCAATCGATAAAAAAAAGCTTTGTAAAACGTTTTGAAGTTATCGATATCAAAAAATTTTTTATAGAAAATTCTATAGTTATAGATAACAAAAAACAATCTGTTTAAAATTTCCACAGTTATCGATATATCTATAACATTAACATTTTCTATAGAAAATTCTATAGTTATCGATATAATCAATACAAATTATTAACAAGTTAATAGATATCGATAAATCGATATCTCTTAGCTAATTTTTTGATCATTCAAAAATTATTATTTTTAGTTTTTATACTTGCAGAAATCATTCTTCAAAGAACAATAAATTTATTTAAAATCAAATTAAAACAGCAGTCAATTTTCATTATTTGAGTATTAACAACAGTACGTTGCTTTTTCTTATAAATTATTAAAAAATAGTATAACCTACTTTTAGGGTTTTCTTATGATAATTAACTAAAGTATACTTTTAGGCATACTTGAACTTTACGTGTAATTTTTTAACAATCTTGCTAAATATTTTTACCACAAAAAACTTGTTTTTTTTTTGTAAAAAAAAAAATCTTTTCTTCTGCACTCTTGTGTTTTTTTTCAATTTTCCAACTCTATAAGTGTTTTTGCTTTTCTTGCTCCACGTATAGTATAATGTTTTGAAAATCATTTTAAAGCATATTAATTTAAGTGTTAACACTTCTCCATTAAATTGGTTGGCTGGTTGGTTGGTTGGATGCTTACTTGCGCCTGTATGGTTCGTTGGGAGGTTGGTGGGTTCGTTTGTGGCTTCATAATTCAAATGGCATATACCACCACATGCCATAAGGCATTAAAAAGTCATTGACAATGATTTACTGGTAATTAAAACTAGAAGTTTATACCAGGTAAAACCACATTCTTTAACTTGTGCAAACACATACACCAACACAAACACACACAAATTAAGTATACTTATATTTACCCATACATTTGCACTACCAAAACAAACTCAATACATAACAAAACTTTGCCACTTAAAATGCGAAACTGTTAATTGGCTGACACCATTGTTGGAAACGGAAGTAAAGGACAACAGCAGAAATAACAACAAAAAAAATTGTTTAAACATAGGTTGGCTCATTGCAATCAACCAAAAAAAAAACTTTTTAAAACCAGTCCAGCTCAATATAGGAAAAGTTAAATGCAACAGGATTTTATAAACACCCAACAAAACTCTTCAGCAGCAATCCACTTTACTTGCACACAGCAGGAGTTAAAATGATTGCCTTTTAAGTCAGTCACAAAAACATTTTTCTTGTTTTTTTTTTTCTTTGAATGGCACCAGGTCGATTTTTTTATTTTTTTATTTTTTGATTAATGAAGTGTATTGAAGTAGAAAATTAGGCGGCAATTTACAAATATTTAATATGGAAACTGCACAATATATTGGCAGAAACGTATGAACAGCGATCATAGTTTCCTTTTGACTTCATTTACACTACACCACAAACTGGTGTGTTATTTATATTTTCTAGCTGAGCATTTTATGGTTTCCACTACAGGCCGGCCAAAGACTTCGGCCAATAAATACGGTATTGTCAACAGAATTCTGTAATTCAAATCATATTGAATAGAAATTTGTTTTATATACCGATTTTTGGACGAACACTTCGGTGGGTCACAAGTTCCTTGTACGGGCATCTTTTTTTGTTTTAGTTTTTGCGAATTCTCGCAATGGCCTTTCAAAGACCGTTGGTTAGTTAGAACCATCGAAAACCAAGTGTTGGATATTTTTCCGCTTCCGTTGTTATTGATGCTGACATTATGCACATGGTACATCGAATATAGTATCAGCTAAATTAAACCGAGTTAACCACCATCATAGTCATCACCATATACCAGTTATACTCATTTGCCCTAACACATGCACAGAAATTTACACACACACATAAAAACACATAATCACACACACTTTCAGTATAATTGCGACTACTTGAACTGCCACCATTTGACCTTATTTTTTGTTAAAAAAAAAAAAAAAAAAAAAAAAAAACTAGCGGAGGACCACACTTTATTTCTTACAAGTTTTAATAAACCCTACATTTGTTAAAATAACACTGTGCTACACCAAAAATATGCAGGGGTTCTCATATGAAAATTCGGGTTGGTTGGAGTCCATAGAGTACTGATATACTCATAGTTTTTCTGGATCACTTCGTTAAGTACGTTTTTTATTGGCAAATGTGTTGAAAAACGGCAATTCTTAAATTACAATTTTAAAAAATTATTACTTTGTTAATGTACAACCGATTTTCGATTTTATGGATTTTTTCGAAAGGTATAAGTCATACCTTTTAAACAAAACAAAAAAATTAAAAATCGATCAAGAATTGGCTGAGCTACGATCGTTTAAGTTAAAAAAAACCCAATTTTTTGAAAAATTTGCCATATTCTTTATACTCTAAGTTGAAAGTGCATCATTAAACATTTTTTTTTTGTATTTTTGTATAAAATTATAGTAAAGTAGCTTTCCAAAACACCAAAAAAAATAACAATCGGTTAAAAAATGAATGAGTTATGCTAAGTTTTGTGATAGGACATTTTTAATTTTTTTCAGAAATGCTTGTAATTCAGGTATTATTCATAAATCTTATTGTTAGTAGTAATTTTATGTGCCTATGCATATAAACAAGAGATGGTAACATAATTAGATTTGTGCGTGATTGACACATAATCACAAGTGAGCGTGGTTGAAAATCAATTTTACATTTTTGAAACGAAATTGGTAAAATTGTGGGATCATGTGATGGAAATTATACCTATTTACAAATATACGTATGAGACATTCCACACCAAATGGCTAGCGAAAAACCACGTGTACCGTAAATTTCTGAATAGGTTGTATGGATAGCCCTATATGGAGCTAAGAAAATTGCGTTTTTGGTTTTTTAATTTTTCAAAAACTGGTCTTAGGAGGCGTGGTCAAATATTGGAAAAATGGTCAAATTTGTGTCGAGTTGCCTTGTTTAAATATTTATCAACTTAAAACGGAATACACTACAATCTCAAAAATTAACATTCTGGTATAGTTTTGTATGGGCTATTGATTAAACATTTTTTGGAAAATTTTCAGAACCCGTTCTGAAATTTTGCATTTTTTTTAAAAAGTCAGTTTATAAAAAATCCGGCCACTTTTGTTTTTTTTTTTTTTAAATTTTTTTTTAATATTAGATTTTGTCAATTTTTACGGACGGATCGAAGATGGTGATGGGTACAGGTTCAGGGGTATAAGTATTCTTGTTTATACAAAAAAAAATATCAAAAACTAAAATTTCAAAAATCTTTCAAAAATTTCAGCAAAATCTAAAATTTTACATTTGAAGGACTTATTGTAAAAACTCGATAAGCAACATCTCATTTTATGGTGGGTTGTGCTTTAAAACTTTTGAAATAATGTAGAAAATATACTCTTAAAAAAAAAACAAAACTGTAAAGTTAACAATTTTTTTTTTAGTTAAGTTGAGTTAACTGGCTTTTTAGCAAATTTTTAGTTAAAATCAGCGTTTTAACTAATTTTTTTAGTTAAGTTCAGTTTACCAGAATACTAGTTTTGAAAAAATTTTTTGTTGACTTTAAAACTGAGTTGACAAATTTTTACTAATTAATTTGCTGATTTTTCGTAACAAGTATTTAAGAAATTTCTTGTGTAGCCTCCTATGCAAATCTCATAAGTTCTACTTAAGCTGAACTTAATGCTGTGAAAAAATAGAAAAAAATTAAGTGAAGTGTTAGTGTTTAAAGTGTTCGGTGAAATGAAAATAAAATTTCAACCTGAAAATGTTAAAAACAATATTACAAAATATTTTGTTAATTTTAGTTTACGAAAAGTAACAAAAATTTTAGCAGAATTCAACTAATTTTTTTGTAAATATGTACTTAAAAATGTTACGAAATTTTCAGCTAAATTTTAAGGTAAAGTTACAGTTTTTTTGCTACATTCATTCTACGAAAAGTTAGCTAAATATTTTTAGTTTTTTTTTTGAGTGTAACTTTTGCAGAACTTTTATTCTCAAAATACTTGTACAAAGGGTTACAAAAAGACTTCTGCCAAAAATCTGTAAATGGAACATCAGCAGAAGGCGAAAAAAACGAACAAATACAATGTTGCTTATCAAGCTTTTGCAGTAAGCACTTCATTTGTTTTGATTTTTTCGGGACGAAATCTGAAGTTAATCAAAATTTTACATTTTTTTGTTGCTTTTTTTGGTATGAAAGGAAATATGAAGAGAAAATAAATCACGCAAACTCACGCAAAAAAATCAACTCACGCACACTCATTCACGCAATAATCTTACTCACGCAATTTTTTTCCACCACACTCACTCACAATCACGTGAGTAAAATTGAATTCAGTCACACTCACGCGTGATCACGCTCAAATCTGCTCATGTGCCCATCTCTAGTTTGTCTATCCACACAAAAGAATTCAGTAATGTGTTTTTCGTTTTTTTTTTCGAGAAAATCGCATTTGAATTTTGAATTTTATAACAATTTAGTAATTTGGTTGTATTTTCTTGTTTCAACGTAGCGTATAAGTAACATTTATGCAAATATTTAATACTCATTCGCTACGTTGAAGAAAATACAAGCAAATTACAAAATTGTTATGAAAATTAATATTCAAATGCGATTTTCTCAAAAAAACATATGTCTGAATTTATTTGTGTGGATAGACAAACATCTAAACTTAAAAAAAAGTGGCCGGATTTTTGATTAATTGACTTTTTTAAAAAATGGAAAATTTCAGAACGGGTTCTGAAAATTTTCCAAAAAAAAAAAAAAGAATTTAATCGATGTTTGAGATTGTGGTGTATTCCGATTTAATTTAACAAATATTTAAACAAGGTAACTCAACCCAAATTTTACCATTTTTCCAATATTTGACCACGCCTCCTAAGCCAAGTTTTTGAAAAATTTAAAAACCAAAAACGCAATTTTCCATATAGGGCTATTCATACAACCTATACACATGTTTTTTTTGCTGGATATTTGGTGTGGAATGCCTCATAAGTTTCTTTATAAATAGGTAAAATTTCCATCAAATGATCCCATAATTTTACCAATTTCGTTTCAAAAATGTTTGCAAACGTACAACTTTTTCTGTCATAAAAAGGTTGCAGATATAACTTTTCAAAAAAGGTTTTTACTTAAACGAGCCTATTTTCAACCTACTCTCAATATTTTTTTTGTTTAAGAAGTAACACTCATATTTTTCAAACAAAACCAAAACATTATAAATGGGATTTAGAAGCAACTGACACGCCCATTTTTTTATTCCACTCACACTGCCACTCACTCATAACCACGTGAGTAAAATTGATTTTCAATCACGCTCACTTGTGATCATGTGTCAATCACGCACAAATCTAATTATGTTACCATCTCTTGTTTATATGCATAGGCACATAAAATTACTACTAACAATAAGATTTATGAATAATACCTGAATTACAAGCATTTCTGAAAAAAATTAAAAATGTCCTATCACAAAACTTAGCATAACTCATTCATTTTTTAACCGATTGTTATGTTTTTTGGTGTTTTGGAAAGGTACTTTACTATAATTTTATACAAAAATACAAAAAAAAATGTTTAATGATGCACTTTCAACTTAGAGTATAAAGAATATGGCAAATTTTTCAAAAAATTGGGTTTTTTTTAACTTAAACGATCGTAGCTCAGCCAATTCTTGATCGATTTTTAATGTTTTTGTTTTGTTTAAAAGGTATGACTTATACCTTTCAAAAAAATCCATAAAATCGAAAATCGGTTGTACATTAACAAAGTAATAGTTTTTTAAAATTGTAATTTAAGAATTTCCGTTTTTCAACACATTTGCCAATAAAAAACGTACTTAACGAAGTGATCCAGAAAAACTATGAGTATATCAGTACTCTATGGACTCCAACCAACCCGAATTTTCATATGAGAACCCCTGCATATTTTATTTTTGGTCGTTTGTAGCACAGTGTAATATATATATTTAGCTACTCCAAATGTTTGTTACACACATCGATAACTATGGAATTTTTTTATAGAAAATTTCTATATGTATCGATAACACCAAATTTAATAACTATAGAAAATTTTGTGTTATCGATTTATCGATAACTATAGAAATTTTGCGATAACTATAAAAATTATATCGATAAATCGATAACGATATAAGTTTTAAATAGAACGCTTTGTGTTATCGATATATTAATAACTAAGAAATTTTCAGAAAAATTTGTGCTATCAATACATCGATAGTTATCGATAATTAATAGTCTAGAAAATTTGAAGTTATCGATACATCGATAACTATAGAATTTTCTATAGAAAATTATAAGTAAAAGAAATATCGATAATTATAGAATTTTATAAAAAAAAATTTAAGTTATCGAAAACTATAAATTTTCTATAGAAAATTTCAAGTTTTCGATATATTAATAACTATTAAATTTTCTTTAGAAAATTTTGAGTTATCGATATATAGATAACTGTTGAATTTTCTATAGAAAATTTTAGGTTATCGATAAGTGTTCGATACAGTTATCTATACATCGATAACTATAGAATTTTCTATAGAAAATTTGAAGTTATCGATACATCGATAACTATAGAATTTTCTATAGAAAATTTTAAGTTATCGATACATTGATAACTAAAGAATTTTCTATAGAAAATTTTAAGTTATCGATACATCCATAACTATAGAATTTTCTATAGAAAATTTTATGTTATCGATACATCGATAACTATAGAATTTTCTATAGAAAATTTTAAGTTATCGATACATCGATAACTATAGAATTTTCTATAACAAATTTTAAGTTATCGATACATCGATAACCATAGAATTTACTATAGAAAATTTTAAGTTATCGATACATCGATAACTATAAAATTTTCTATAGAAAATTTTAGGTTATCGATACATCGATAACTATAGAATTTTCTATAGAAAATTTTAAGTTATCGATACATCGATAACTATAGAATTTTCTATAGAAAATTTTAGGTTATCGATAACTATAGAATTTTCTATAGAAAATTTTTAGTTATCGATACATCGATAACTATCATTGGCGTAGGATAGTATGGGGGGCGTAGGAAGAGCAGGGGGGGGGGCTTTAACTATAGAATTTTCTATAGAAAATTTTAAGTTATCGATACATCGATAACTATAGAATTTTCTATAGAAAATTTTAAGTTATCGATACATCGATAACTTTAGAATTTTCTATAGAAAATTTTAAGTTATCGATACATTGATAACTATACAATAGACCACCCAAATTTGCAAAAGTATTTTTTTGTTAGCTCCACCGGCAGTTTCTGATAGATTGGCCATAAAAAATAATATCTGTGCAAGAACTGGATCGCTCGGCTGCATACAGGCCAGTCGATTTGAACTTTTTACCCTAAAAGTGACATAAAAGCACTACAAAGCTTTTAAGTGTCATAACTCTTAAAATATGCGTTTTTCTATAAAATGCTATATAAGTTTTATTTTGCAGAATAAGAACGGAAACATTTCCTTCATACAAATTTTTAGCCTAAGTCTAACACATCGTGGTGTTTTTGGCGGTTAAAGTAAAAATTTATGCAAAGACTTAATTTAAAACGACCCTCGTTTAAATTTGGACGGAGACTCAAATAGTCGGTGTCCATTATTTTGTAGAGTAAGACATGTAGTTTTCATAAACCAATTACATTTGGAATTTATATAGGTGATTTCATTACAGAAGAGCCCAAAGCTAACGTTGAAGTTTCGATTTTCCAAGTGTTGTATTCAAATTTGTGAAATTATTTAATTTTAAACGACCCTCGTTAAAATTTTAATGGTAACAATCGGTTTCCACGACTTGAAGAGTTAGATGTGTACTTTTTGGAAAATATTTGGGGAAAATATTCCAGGCCAAATCACTAACTTTTAGACCTGATCCCCTTCCATTATTTTTTTGGATATATTTTAGTACGTATTAAATGCAACTTGCACTCAAATTTTCAGCCATTTATAACAAGTTGGTGTTGAGTAATCAATTTAAATGGCCTTTTTTTTACAAAAAAAAAAAGTTAAAAAATGCAAATTTTCAATTAATTTTTACCAGTAAAATATTTAGGCTCTTATTCATAATACTTATAACAGACTTATTGTAGGTTTATTTGACAATTATTCCTGCAATATCTGTCAAATAAACCTACTTTAAATATATTTCAGGTTTTATGAATAACCACATTAGTATTTAAACGTAGTTTTAGAAAAAAATATGAAAAAATTATTCGAAGTAATTATCACTTATTTTGAAACGTTTAAAAATTAAAATTAAATTTTTGAAAAAGTCCGAAACCTTAAATTTTTTTTAAGTCTAAAAATTCTACTATAAAATACACAATTTTGAAGCCATAATTCGAGATGTGAGCACAAATCGTTCTATTTTTATCAAATTTTGAAAATTGCAGTTTTTTTAGACTCTGGTATGCTATATTTTATATGGTGCTCAAAAATAATTAAATTGGTAAATATTGATCCTAACTTCCCCTAGGTACATTCATTTGCGGGTAAAAATATTTTTTTTTCTTCTTTATTTAAACAAATTTAGATTAGTTTTGCTTAACATTAACTACAACTAGTCTCATTTAGGCTGCGTTTTTGACATATCGCTTTAACTTACAATTAGTTTAACCGGGAGTTCTATTAAACTTCATAAAAATAAAACCAAGTTTAACCAAGCATTCTGTTTTTCAGTTCAAGTTTAGCAAATGTCGATTAAAGCGGTATTGCCATACCAAATGCCACATTTCCAATTAGAATAGTTGCCATCATTGCACATTTTTTCGAATAAAATACCACAACATGGCAATACTAACCAGTATATTTGAAAATCAGAGGTGTTTAACTCACCATCATTGGTGAGTTAAACTTAAAATAAACCACATCTCAAAAACAGAATTTGTGGTTTTAACTCAGTTTAAACCTAAAACCAATAAATTTTACAACTCAAAAACTCAGCCTTAGTGACTAACTAGTAGTTTATTTATAGATATTTAATAGTATTTTATTGGCTCATTGGCTTCGATGATCAAAATATGTCTCAAAAAAATTTAGGTTGATCGGACATGGGTAATGCGTGATGCGGCCTTGAATTAAAAAAAAAATCGGATTAAAAGAAAAAATATGATTTTTTTCTATTTTTTAATTTTTTTTATTTAAGTTAAATTTGACAGGTGGTTACAGAATTTTGATTTGGAGTAAAATGCCTGTCTAATAAGGTACTAAAAACTTAAATCGGTTGAAAATCAGCCATGTTATGTAAACTTCCCCAGGCATCTAACGTGTGGCAGACCACTTGAATAAGGAATACAATCCGGTTCATGAAATTCATTGAAATTTTCTACTGTAATAACATTTTGTTATTCTTAAAGTTCAAATGTAATTAGATGACAAGTACTTTTCATATTGTATTTTGCTAACAGGTTTTAAATTAATGCTAAAAATGCCTGTAGTTATCAACACTTGTTTGAAATCTCCATTTTTAACTCTTCAAAATCATGGAAACCGATTGTATCCATTAAAATTTTAACGAGGGTCGTTTAAAATAAAGTAATTTCGCAAATTTGTATACAGCATTTGGAAAATCGAAACTTCAAAGTCAGCTTTGGGCTCTTCTGTAATGAAATCACCCATATAAATTCCAAATGTAATTGATTTATGAAAACTACATGTCTTACTCTACAAAATAATGGACACCGACTATTTGAGTCTCCGTCCAAATTTAAACGAGGGTCGTTTTAAATTAAGTCTTTGCATAAATTTTTACTTTAACCGCCAAAAACACCACGATGTGTTAGACTTAGGCTAAAAATTTGTATGAAGGAAATGTTTCCGTTCTTATTCTGCAAAATAAAACTTATATAGCATTTTTAAGAAAAACGCATATTTTAAGAGTTATGACACTTAAAAGCTTTGTAGTGCTTTTAGGTCACTTTTAGGGTCAAAAGTTCAAATCGACTGGCCTGTATGCAACCGAGAGATCCAGTTCTTGCACAGATATTATTTTTTATGGCCAATCTCTCAGAAACTGCCGGTGGAGCGAACAAAAAAATACTTTTGCAAATCCCATACATTTTTTGGGTGGTCTACTATACAATTTTCCATAGAAAATTTGAAGTTATCGATACATCGAAAACTATAGAAATTTCTATAGAAAATTTGAAGTTATCGATACATCGAAAACTATAGAATTTTCTATAGAAAATTTTAAGTTATCGATACATCGATAACTATATATCAATACATCGATAACTATAAAATTTTCTATAGAAAATTTGAAGTTATCGACACATCGATAACTATAGAATTTTCTATAGAAAATTTGAACTTATCGATGCATCGATAACTATAGAATTTTCTATATAACATTTCAAGTTATCGATACATCTATAACTATAGAATTTTCTATAGAAAATTTTAAGTTATCGATATATCGATAGCTATAGAATTTTCTATAGAAAATTTGAAGTTATCGATACATCGATAACTATAGAATTTTCTATAGAAAATTTAAAGTTATCGATACATCGATAACTATAGAATTTTCTATAGAAAATTTGAAGTTATCGATACATCGATAACTATAGAATTTTTTAAAGAAAATTTGAAGTTATCGATACATGGATAACTATAGAAAACTTTAAGTTATCGATACATCGATAACTATAGAATTTTCTAAAAAAATTTTAAGTTATCGATACATCAATAACTATTGAATGTTCTATAGAAAATGTTAAGTTATCATCGATAACTATAGAATTTTCTATTGAAAATTTTGTGTTATCGATACATCGATAACTATAGAATTTTCTATAGAAAATTTGAAGTTATCGATACATCGATAACTATAGAATTTTCTATAGAAAATTTGAAGTTATCAATGCATCGATAACTATAAAATTTTCTATAGAAAATTTGAAGTTATCGATACATCGATAACTATTGAATTTTCTATAAAAAATTTGAAGTTATCGATACATCGACAGCTATAGAAATTTCTATAGAAAGTTTTAAGTTATCGATACATCGATAACTATAGAATTTCCTATAGAAAATTTTAAGTTATCGATACATCGATAACTATAGAATTTTCTATAGAAAATTTGAAGTTATCGATACATCGATAACTATAGAATTTTCTATAGAAAATTTGAAGTTATCGATACATCGATAACTATAGAATTTTCTATAGAAAATTTGAAGTTATCGATACAACGATAACTACAGAATTTTCTATAGAAAATTTGAAGTTATCGATACATTGATAACTATAGAATTTTCTATAGAAAATTTGAAGTTATCGATACATCGATATTTTTATAGAAAATTTGAGGTTATCGATACATCGATAACTATAGAATTTTCTATAGAAAATTTTAAGTTATCGATACATCGCTAACTATAGAATTTTCTATAAAAAATTTTAAGTTATCGATGCATCGAGAGCTATAGAAATTTTCTATAGAAAATTTGAAGTTATCGATGCATCGATAACTATAGAATTTTCTATAGATACACGATAACCATAGAAAATTTTAAGTTATTGATAGAAAATTTTAAGTTATTGATACATCGATAACTATAACAAATTTTAAGTTTCTGTAGAAAATTTTAATTTATCAATAACTATAGAGTTTTCTATAGAAAATATTAAGATATCGATAACTACAGAATTTTCTATAGAAAAATTTTATAGAAATCGATAATTCGATTACTTAAGATTATCGATTACTATAGAATTTTCTATAGAAAATTTTAAGTAATCGACAACTATAGAATTTTTTGTAGAAAATTTTAAGTTATCGATAACTACAGAATTTTCAATAAAAAAATTTAAGTTATCGATAAATCGATAACCATGTTTTTTTTTATTTTTTTGGTATATCGATAACTATAGAAAATTCAAATTTATCGATACATTGATAACTATAGAATTTTCGATAAAAAATTTTAAGTTATTGATATATCGATAGCAAATGAATTTTCTATTAAAAATTTAAAGTTATCGATTTATCTATAACTTTAGAATTTTCTATAGAAAATTTTAAGTTATCAATACATCGATAACTATAAAATTTTTAAAAAAAAATTTTAAGTTATCGAAACATCGATGACTATAGAATTTTCTATACATCGATAACTATAAAATATTTTTTAAATAATTTTAAGTTTTCGATATTTCAATATTAATGGAATTTTCTTTAAAAAATCGATAATCAATAAATTTGAAGTTATCGATACATCGATAACTATAGAATTTTCTATAGAAAATTTGAAGTTATCGATACATCGATAACTATAGAATTTTCTATAGAAAATTTGAAGTTATCGATACAACGATAACTACAGAATTTTCTATAGAAAATTTGAAGTTATCGATACATTGATAACTATAGAATTTTCTATAGAAAATTTGAAGTTATCGATACATCGATATTTTTATAGAAAATTTGAGGTTATCGATACATCGATAACTATAGAATTTTCTATAGAAAATTTTAAGTTATCGATACATCGCTAACTATAGAATTTTCTATAAAAAATTTTAAGTTATCGATGCATCGAGAGCTATAGAAATTTTCTATAGAAAATTTGAAGTTATCGATGCATCGATAACTATAGAATTTTCTATAGATACGCGATAACCATAGAAAATTTTAAGTTATTGATAGAAAATTTTAAGTTATTGATACATCGATAACTATAACAAATTTTAAGTTTCTGTAGAAAATTTTAATTTATCAATAACTATAGAGTTTTCTATAGAAAATATTAAGATATCGATAACTACAGAATTTTCTATAGAAAAATTTTATAGAAATCGATAATTCGATTACTTAAGATTATCGATTACTATAGAATTTTCTATAGAAAATTTTAAGTAATCGACAACTATAGAATTTTCTGTAGAAAATTTTAAGTTATCGATAACTACAGAATTTTCAATAAAAAAATTTAAGTTATCGATAAATCGATAACCATGTTTTTTTTATTTTTTTGGTATATCGATAACTATAGAAAATTCAAATTTATCGATACATTGATAACTATAGAATTTTCGATAAAAAATTTTAAGTTATTGATATATCGATAGCAAATGAATTTTCTATTAAAAATTTAAAGTTATCGATTTATCTATAACTTTAGAATTTTCTATAGAAAATTTTAAGTTATCAATACATCGATAACTATAAAATTTTTTAAAAAAAATTTTAAGTTATCGAAACATCGATGACTATAGAATTTTCTATACATCGATAACTATAAAATATTTTTTAAATAATTTTAAGTTTTCGATATTTCAATATTAATGGAATTTTCTTTAAAAAATCGATAATCAATAAATTGTCTACATAATATCGATAACTATAGAATTTTCTATAGAAAATCATATAGAAAATTTTAAGTTATCGATAATTATATATCAATAATAATAAAATTTTTAAAAGGAAATTTTAAATTATATACAGGAAATTTTAGAGTTATCGATAACTCTATAATTTTCAATAAAAAATTTTAAGTTATCGTTTTTTATAGAATTTTCTAACAAAATATCGATAACTATCGAATTTTCTATAAAAAATTTTAAATTTAAATCGATAACTATTAAATTATAAAATTTTCTATTTTTTCTATAGAAATATTTTTCTACAGAAAATGTTGTATGGTATCATTTAACCGATATTGGCCGCCCATAAATATCTTACATGTATTTTATTTTTAATCTGACTTCGTTACAATTCTAATAACAAATTGTTATAGTGTTGGTGTATATACTTATAGTAGAAAGTGTTTGGGTTTTTTTCTTTTTTATATGTATGTGTTTATGTGTATTTTTCATGATATAGCCTCCTCTCTCTAATAATGTTAGCCAATACACCAGGGTACAACAAACTTGATTTTTAATTGTACAAATGTACTTTTTATGACCTTATTTCTATGGTTGTAGTAGTTCCTTTAGTTGTGGTAGTGCTAGTTGTTCTTACAAAAAACAAGAACATGTGGTTTTACAAGATGGTTTCTTTTGTAAAGATTCTTTCAGCACATACATTTTCTAAGGAATTTTGAAGAAAAACCAATTTTTGTGTTATTTTGTATTTGTTTTTAGTTATTTTGGGTAAATTGGTATTCAAAGTTAATTAAAATTGTATTAAATTAGACAAGCTAATCAATGATACATGAACTACAAAAACAAGCAGAAAAATCCTTTAGACAATTTTAAGAAGTATAACATTAAAAGGAGACATGAGGTAGTGATAAGGAATGTCATTAAATTTTGAAGAAATTTACAAACATTTCTAAAAAGCTCCTAAAAGTATGCTTTACTTTGTTATTTCAACTGTTTACAAAATGTAGGCAACGTTGTATAGAAAACAAGATTTTCTTTAAACAAACTTTTGGGATCAAATTAAATTTTGAAAATTTATCAACACAAGTTTGACGCAACTTAAGCTTGTTATATAAATTTTTGCAATCGGTATATTTTTCTCTTAAAAATTTTTATGAAAAATTTGATGAACAAAAATTTACCATATTATCCATTATTTGTTTTCTTATATGTACTTAATATTGTTTTAAAATTATGTTATTTAAAAATTATCTTAAATAACTTTATAGATTTAAAAAAAAAAAATCAAATTTGTATCCCCCAATCTTTTTTTAACTATTATGTTTATTAAATTTTTGTAATTTTATATCCACTACCCACTATAAATATTTATTCCCCATTGGAGAGCTGGATAAAAACCTAAATGCATTGCATAATATCGCAACAACAGTTGTCAACATAAAAGTTTTATAATTTTCTACTAGAAAAAAGTCTGCAATAGGGTGGCCAGTATTTTAAATAATATCTTGCAGCGAAAATACCCAGGCAGAAACTGTCAGCCGTACAAAAAAAATTTCTGGCAAAGCACGTTATTTTTTGTGTATAAATTGGTATGAAATTTTACCTCGAAATATTTAAAAACGTTTTCTAAGCTCTAAAAATATAAATTTGAAATTAAAATTTATTAATTTTCATAACACATCACAGTTTGTTTCGAGACTTTCCCAAAAAATTGTCCAAAAAAAATTCATTATAGCATTTTTTATAAATTTCTTATTCGAAAACGCAAAAAAATTGCCAAAATTTGTTTCAGATCGTGAACTTTTTTTTCTTAAAAGCATATTTCAACGCAAAAATGCCAGCGAATTTTGTACTCTTGCCCAAAATATTAAATCATAATAATGTTTTGCTGAAGATGTGGGTGTACTTGCCAAACTAAGTTTTTTTTTAGAAAAAGATATTGTTATATTCATATGCCATTTCATACAACACGAATCGAAATATCGGTCGAGGACTCCATTAAGTTTTTCTATTACACAGGGCAACACTTTTTTTTGCCCGGCTTCTGATAGCTAGTTTTGGGTAATTGGCGTACGCTGATTTTAAATCTGGCTATCGTTTTTTTTTTATCTGCTCTAGTTTTCGAGATATAGTCTAAAGAAACTTTGAAAATAGGCTATTTTTGGCATGTTTGTGAGTCCATATTTACCAACCCTAGTCTTACATCCAAAAAGTGAATGACGATTTTCGGTATGTTGGATATGCTGCTTCCAAAAATGCTCTTACCTTTTTGGCGTCATATTTAGTTTTTGAGATATAGCTAAAACAAAATTTTTAAATTTATGCCCTCTTAAATTTTGTCTGAATATTTATGCCTTATTTAATAACTCGAAAGCTAAAGCTGTCAGAAAAAAACCAATACCAGTTTTGGAATCCTCGCATCCAATATAGTTAAGTTCATGTTTAAAACTGAGGCTTTAAAATTAGTTTTGGAAATTATAGCCAAGCAAAGTTGGTAAAAAACGCACTTTTTCGACTCTTTAACAGCGATTTGTCCGCAAGCGTGAGCTGATGGAAAAAATTGGATAACAGATTCGGAATCAGCACACTAGTCCATATAAATCAGTTGTCAAAGGTCAGGCAAATTGAAAAAGTTTAACTTTTGTCAACCTGTGTTATTGATACATTTCTAAGACCCTCTAGCTTTATACATCCGTCCATCTGTCTGTGGAAAGCAAGATGCAGCCCAAACAAAAAGAGCTGAGAATTTGGTAAATGAGCATCACTTAAGTGCAAAAAAGTGTTTTTACATTTTGGAGAGTATAAGAGATTCAGCATCGAAAAATTTAACACTCTCACTTGTTTTTTTGTACATTTGAATAGTTCATGCGAATAAGGACGAATAGACCACTTTTTTGCAAACACGTTTTTTTGCATAAATGCATTTTATTAGCAGAGCCCTACAACCCTATGCAGAAATTTTGGGAAAATTTTGACTTTTAAGGCTAAAAAATTACTTAGAAAGTGCAATAATTCGTATATTTTTATATTTTTGTTTAAATTGGGAGTGAACTAACGCACAATTTTGATTAAATACAATACAAAAACATAAAAAAAATTTACTTTCGGTAACAATGTGTTAAAAGAACATTACGAGGAACAAACTTCACTTATTGTATTGGCAAAAAATTTTACCGTTCTTGAGTTATAAGACTTTAAAGTGTGGAAAGCAAAAAGGGCGAATATCCATCCTCAACAAAATATTATATAAAAATTATTTAGCTGCGAGTTTAAAATTGATATTAGCTAAAATTTGAATTGTACACAAAAAAAAAACAATCTTAGCACATACAAACATTTGGTGTTAATACTGCATCCAATGTCAGGAATAAAAAACAAAATTTTTTCATGTCCTTTTATGTTACGTCGTAATATGCAGTCAAGGGTTAATATTATAATTCCTAAAAATGTATTTAGTGTCATAAAGAATTACTACTGCATCAAGTGGCAGGAATATTAAAAAAAAATAACAAAAAAATTTTTTTTTTGCATGTCCTTGCAATCCTTAAAAAGTGTATCCTTGAAATCCTTAAAGTGTTACAAACAAATACCAACCATAGTTCGTCGAGTTTTGCAAGTCTCATGAAAATGTAGTCAAAATCTGCTGCAAAATATCACATTTTTATTCAAATTTCAAAACATTTTTTTGGATATTCGCCCTTTTTCCATTTAAGCAAAAAATTGAAGTCCAATTTTTGGCAAGTTCTCTTTCGAATACCTTACTAAAATTTTGTATATAGGTAGATGTGACTTAAACCTTTAAGCTTATACCAAAAAGTTGACAAAAATATTATTTTTTAACCGTTTCCTGCGTTTTTATTGTCCCCTGTAAAATTCTACAAATGGTCTATTCGTCTTTATTCGCATGAACTATTCATTTGTTAAGCAAATTAAACATTTTTATGTCAAATCTTAAGGCATGGTAAAAGAGTAGTTTTCGTAAAAAAAATGGAAAAAATTATTACATTTTTCTTTTTTGTTTTTACGAAAAAACATTTTGTATCTATACAAAATGTATAGATACCCTCCACAATCTAAACAAGTAAAAAAGTTAAATTCGGCCTTGCCGAATGTATTGATACCCTCCACAATTTCAAAAAGATTATTTCAAAAAACTTTATTTAAAAAGAAATAACTTTTGAAAAAAAAAAATATTTTTTTGAAAAAAAATTTCCGCAAAAAAAATTGGTAAAAAAAACCGCGATTTTTTTATTTTTTTTTCAAAAAAATATGTTTGTACTTGTTTAAATACCATTTGGTGTTCAATTATGTTCACCTATGTCAATCAGCAGCCGAATTAAAGCATTTTGTATTTTTAGGTTATGTTTGAATCATTCAACTTGAATGTAACAACATTTTCGAGATGTCCTTACATTTTCGTTCATAACTTTTGAACCGCTGAACCGATATCGCTCAAATGCAATACCATACTTCTCGAGAGAACTTTCAATAAATATGTTACGTTTCAGTCATCTCCTTTTAATATTTTGGCCGTGATCACCATTTCCACAGACAGACGGACATCGCTAGAATATCTTAAAATTTAATTATATAATGGGGCATTCCATGTGAAATCAGACACTTTGAAAAACTTTTTTTTTAGATTTTCCCAATTTGTTTACAGTTTTCAGTACCCTTCGAAAACTCCTTCGTGGTAAATTTCCAGATTTTTTTGATGACCCGTTCAAAAGATATCGAATTTTAAAAAATTGGTAGTTTGTTCCTTTACTCAAACTTCTTTTACTCATAACTTCTTCAATAATGGTCCAAATTTCAATTTTTTTTTTTTTTTTAATTTTTATTTTTTACGTACTTTTAAAAAAAAATCCCTAAAAATTCTTAATAGCGCTCCAGTATGCGATTTTTAAGTTTTAAAATTTAAATCTCATTTTTGAAAATGTTTGAACTCTTCGATTTTTTTGAAATTTTTTTGTGTAAAACTTCTATCGATTCTACAAATTTTTTGCCTAGGAAGATCGTGGAATAACGAATATTACTATTTTTTAAATTTTTTTGAAAAAATTTTATTGTAATTTTCCAATCTTAGAATCATTTCTACTGCTCCAATGGTGCGTCATAGAGGGGTCCTTTATAAGACCGACCCCCATTAATTTTTACGTCTTAACATTTCTTTGAAACAAACTAATACCCTATCTCCAATTTCTAAGGGGGCTCCCACACAAAACGACATTTTTTAAAATTTGTTCCAACCGCTCCAACTGCCCTAATATTGCCCTTAGAGCAACAAAATGTATGACCGACCCACAATATTTTTTTAGTCCAAACATTTTCTCTGAACACACCTACACTCACAGCAAAATACGGTTGGGACAACCGTACAAGGTTCCAACCTCAAGTTGAGGTTGAGGCAACCGGAAAATTACGGTTGAGGCAACCGACAAATGCCGGTTGCAACAACCTCAAATAACGACATTTGCCGGTTGTGGCAACCGCATTGCCAGTTGCTCCAACCAGAGCTGTGTTTAATATATTTTCGATATTATGCCAAAATAAAATATGAAATCCCAATTATAAAACACATTTTTTTTATTTTTTTTGTCTTTTTTTATTGTTTAAAGAAAAATATAGTTATATAAATGATTTAATACTAAAAATAGTAAACTAAATGTTACATTTTTATGTGGTTTTTTAATTCGTTTGCTAAAAATCCGATACAAAAAATTCTTCTTCTCAGAATCTGAGACTTTTTCTGAAGGAAAAATGTCTCAAAATCTGAGACTTTTTCTTTAGGAGAAATGTCTCAAAATCTTAGATTTTTTCTATACAAAAATATTTCAGGATCTGAGAAAAATAACTTTGAATCTGAGAAATTTCCTATGGGAAAAATATGAAACTTTTTCTATAATAAAAATGTCCCAGAAAAAGTCACAGATTTTTCTATAGAAAAAGTTTCAGATTCTGGAAAAGTCTCTGATTCTGAGACAATTTTTCTATAGGAAAAGTCTCAGATTCTGCGACAATTTTTCTATAGAAAAAGTCTCAGATTCTGAGACAATTTTTCTATAGAAAAAGTCTCAGATTCTGAGACAATTTTTCTATAGAAAAAGTCTCAGATTCTGAGACAATTTTTCTATAGAAAAAGTCTCAGATTCTGAAACAATTTTTCTATAGAAAAAGTCTCAGATTCTGAGACAAATTTTTCTATAGAAAAAGTCTCAGATTCTGAGACAATTTTTCTATAGAAAAAGTCTCAGATTCTGAGACAATTTTTCTATAGAAAAAGTCTCAGATTCTGAGACAATTTTTCTATAGAAAAAGTCTCAGATTCTGAGACAATTTTTCTATAGAAAAAGTCTCAGATTCTGAGACAATTTTTCTATAGAAAAAGTCTCAGATTCTGAGACAATTTTTCTATAGAAAAAGTCTCAGATTCTGAGACAAATTTTTGTATAGAAAAAGTCTCAGATTCTGAGACAATTTTCTATAGAAAAAGTCTCAGATTCTGAGACAATTTATCTATAGAAAAAGTCTCAGATTCTGAGACAATTTTTCTATAGAAAAAGTCTCAGATTCTGAGACAATTTTTCTATAGAAAAAGTCTAAGTTTCTGAGACAATTTTTCTATAGAAAAAGTCTAAGTTTCTGAGACAATTTTTCTATAGAAAAAGTCTTAGATTCTGAGACAATTTTTCTATAGAAAAAGTCTCAGATTCTGAGACAATTTTTCTATAGAAAAAGTCTCAGATTCTGAGACAATTTTTCTATAGAAAAAGTCTCAGATTCTGAGACAATTTTTCTATAGAAAAAGTCTCAGATTCTGAGACAATTTTTCTATAGAAAAAGTCTCAGATTCTGAGACAATTTTTCTATAGAAAAAGTCTCAGATTCTGAGACAATTTTTCTATAGAAAAAGTCTCAGATTCTGAGACAATTTTTCTATAGAAAAAGTCTCAGATTCTGAGACAATTTTTCTATAGAAAAAGTCTCAGATTCTGAGACAATTTTTCTATAGAAAAAGTCTCAGATTCTGAGACAATTTTTCTATAGAAAAAGTCTCAGATTCTGAGACAATTTTTCTATAGAAAAAGTCTCAGATTCTGAAACAATTTTTCTATAGAAAAAGTCTCAGATTCTGAGACAAATTTTTCTATAGAAAAAGTCTCAGATTCTGAGACAATTTTTCTATAGAAAAAGTCTCAGATTCTGAGACAATTTTTCTATAGAAAAAGTCTCAGATTCTGAGACAATTTTTCTATAGAAAAAGTCTCAGATTCTGAGACAATTTTTCTATAGAAAAAGTCTCAGATTCTGAGACAATTTTTCTATAGAAAAAGTCTCAGATTCTGAGACAATTTTTCTATAGAAAAAGTCTCAGATTCTGAGACAAATTTTTGTATAGAAAAAGTCTCAGATTCTGAGACAATTTTCTATAGAAAAAGTCTCAGATTCTGAGACAATTTATCTATAGAAAAAGTCTCAGATTCTGAGACAATTTTTCTATAGAAAAAGTCTCAGATTCTGAGACAATTTTTCTATAGAAAAAGTCTAAGTTTCTGAGACAATTTTTCTATAGAAAAAGTCTAAGTTTCTGAGACAATTTTTCTATAGAAAAAGTCTTAGATTCTGAGACAATTTTTCTATAGAAAAAGTCTCAGATTCTGAGACAATTTTTCTATAGAAAAAGTCTCAGATTCTGAGACAATTTTTCTATAGAAAAAGTCTCAGATTCTGAGACAATTTTTCTATAGAAAAAGTCTCAGATTCTGAGACAATTTTTCTATAGAAAAAGTCTCAGATTCTGAGACAATTTTTCTATAGAAAAAGTCTCAGATTCTGAGACAATTTTTCTATAGAAAAAGTCTCAGATTCTGAGACAATTTTTCTATAGAAAAAGTCTCAGATTCTGAGACAATTTTTCTATAGAAAAAGTCTCAGGTTCTGAGACAATTTTTCTATAGAAAAAGTCTCAGATTCTGAGACAATTTTTCTATAGAAAAAGTCTCAGATTCTGAGACAATTTTTCTATAGAAAAAGTCTCAGATTCTGAGACAATTTTTCTATAGAAAAAGTCTCAGATTCTGAGACAATTTTTCTATAGAAAAAGTCTCAGATTCTGAGACAATTTTTCTATAGAAAAAGTCTCAGATTCTGAGACAGTTTTTCTATAGGAAAAGTCTAAGATTCTGAGATAATTTTTCTATAGAAAAAGTCACAGATTCTGAGACAGTTTTTCTATAGATTCTGAGACAGTTTTTCTATAGGAAAAGTCACAGTTCTGAGACAGAATCTGCGCCTTTTTGTCTTTAGATAAAGTCTCAGAAGCTAAGACATTTTGTCTATAGAATAATGGCTTTATTTTTCCTTTAGAAACGTCTTAATGGTTTGTATTACAAGGTTCTCAGATCATGGAATTTTCGTATATAATGTATCAATTACCACCTCTTTCTGCAGCGCTGCAGTGCTTGTTTGGATATATTCTTGAGTGATGTTATAGTTTTCCGACTCTTTCTTCTTCCATTGACTCTTTCTTCTTACATTGATCCATTGATGATTCTATACCTTTCATACCTTCTCGTCAGACTGGGAAAATTTAGCCGTTTGTAGGCAGCCGTATTAGGGAAATCGTTTATGACGCCTTATACATATATATTTTTGATAATTTCTATTAATTTAACGAAAAAATATTATTTATTAAATATTTTTTGCATTTAATAAAAGCAAACTTACGGTTTTAATAGAATTATCCTTTTAATTTCCATATTTCACCATTGTGTTTTGTAGAAAAGCATTTTCATTTAAAAATATTTTTATTTTTCTGACATAAAAAAAGTTTGTTATTTTTTATTATCAGTTGAAGGAACCGAAAATTTACGGTTGCTACAACCGATAGTTCGAAGTTGTAGCAACTGGCAGACAAATATTTAAAAAAAAGTTTTAACAACCTCAACTTACGGTTGCTGCAACCGCTTACGGTTATCACAACCGTAAGACGGTTGAGACAACCGCAACTCGGTAGCAGCAACCGTAAACGAGGTTACGACGGTTGTGGCAACCTCATTCCAACCGAGTTTTTATGTGAGTGTACCCTCTATCTTTAACTGCTAAGGCGGTCCACATACAATTTTTTTTATTTTTGTAAATTTGTTTTATTTAATCAGCTTCTACCGGTCCAATGGCGCGTCCGAGAGGGGTCCTTAGTGAGACCGACCCCCATTTATTTTTACCCTACAACATTTTTTCAAAACATACCTACGCCCTATCTCCACTCCCTAAGTAGGCTCCGGTAGAAGCTGGTTAAATAAGACAAATTTACAAAAAATAAAAAAATTGTATGGGGACCGCCTTAACAGTTAAAGCTAGAGGGTAGGTGTGTTCAGAGAAAATGTTTGGACTAAAAAAATATTGTGGGTCGGTCATACATTTTATTGCTCTAAGGGCATTATTAGGGCAGTTAGAGCGGTTGGAGCAAATTTTAAAAAATGTCGTTTTGTGTGGGAGCCCCCTTAGAAATTGAAGATAGGGTATTAGTTTATTCCAAAGAAATGTTAGGACGTAAGAACTAATGGGGGTTGGTCTTATAAATGACCCCTCTATGACGCACCATTGGAGCAGTAGAAATGATTTTAAGATTGGAAAATTAAAATAAACTTTTTTCAAAAAATTTTAACAAATAGTAATAATCGTTATCCCACGATCCTCCTCGGCAAAAAATTCGTAGAATTGATAGAAGTTTTACACAAAAAAATATCAAAAAAATCGAAGAGTACAAACATTTTCAAAAATGAGATTTAAATTTTAAAACTTAAAAATCGGATACTAGAGCGCTATTAAGAATTTTTTGGGATTTTTTGTAAAAAGTAATTAAAAAAATAAAAATTTTGAAAAAAAAATTGAAATTTGGACCTTTATTGAAGAAGTTATGATTAAAAGAAGTTTGAGTAAAGGAACAAACTACAAAATTTTTTAAAATTCGATATCTTTTGAACGGGTCATCAAAAAAATCTGAAAATTTACCACGAAGGAGTTTTCGAAGGGTACTGAAGACTGTAAACAAATTGGGAAAATCTAAAAAAAAAGTTTTTCTAAGTGTCCGATTTCACATGGAATGCCCCATATACTTTATGCGGTCCCAGACCGATATTTCGATGAGTTACAAACAGAATGACAAACTTATTTATACCCTCTATCACTAGAAAGGAGGGTATAAACAAAAATTTATGAAAAAAAAAATTTTTTTTGATGAAAAAAAAATTTTTGATGAAAAAAAAATTTGATGAAAAAAAAAAAAAATTTTATGCAAAAAAAAAAATTTGATGCAAAAAAAAATTCATAAAAAACAAGTGAGAGTGTTAAATTGCAGTGCCGAATCTTTTATACCCTCCAAAATGTAAAAAAATTAAAAAAAAAATTGTCAGGGGCGTTTTTTTGGGGGGCGGGTGATGGGGGTTAGTGGGGGACTTTAAGAGCACATTCCCATCGCGATAAATACATCAAATGTTTCAATTATTTAACAAGAACACAAAAAACATGTAAACAAGGTGTATTTTTTCAGAGGTTGGTTCAGTTCTTCAAGGGTGAACTTTTTTCCCCCTAGCCCGATTTTGCCCATTCACGAACTTAACCTGCCAATGAACATAAGACATATTTGTGCTAAACTTCAGGAGTCTAGATGTTTTATTTTGGACTGCATTGTGTTATATACAGACAGACGGACGGACGGACGGACAGACGGACATTCACAGAATGTCTTAGAATCGATCATGGATCAATAATATATATACTTTATGGGGTCCTCGACCGATATTTCGATGCGTTACAAATGGAATGCAAAGTGAGTATTTCCCCATACTGTGGTTGGAGGGTATAAAAATATGAAAAATAGTTTTATGACAAAAAAAAAAAAAATTATTTAAAAAAATTTGATGCAAAAAAAAAATTTAATTAAAAAAAAAATTGTAAAAAAAAATTTTGATGAAAAAAAAAAATTTTATGAAAAAAATTTTGATGAAAAAAAAAATTAACAAAAAATTTGACAAAAAAAAAATTGATTTGATTTTTGATGAAAAAAACTTTTTTGTTTAAAAATTATTATGTTACGTTTTATTCATCAGCTGATGAAAAACGGTTTTATTCACTAGCTGGTGAATTATCATCCAAGTTACAAATCGAAGTTGCAAACATTTTTGGTTTTAGAAAATGAAAACAGTAATTCTTATTTTTTTTTTTTGTTAGTCGGTAGCTTATATATTCAAACTGAGGTGGCGTCCTGCATGATTTTTAAAATTAGACACCAGCCAAAAAACATTATCATGTTAAAAAAAAAAAATTCAAAAAATGTATGTGTGCGGAGCTTGGAAAATTTAATTTTTTTTTTGAAATAACGAATAATTTAAAATTTTTTTTTTCTTTTATAAAAGCATTTTTACCATTTTGGAAGATGGGCGAGTACCTGAGTTTCATTCCCAGCATATAAGCGACCATATAAAGTACTTTGCTCTCTAGATTCGAAATTTCCGCCTGGGTATTTATAATCCAATTTAAAAATGAGCCACCCTAGTATATAAGTGTTGGTAAGCGAAGTTGTTTACATATACAACCGCAACAACTAAAATATACATTAAATGTATAACATTTGATATTTATTCTCTCTTTCGAAACTCAGTTTCCAGCAGTGTTCATTAGTGTGGTAAAACATGGGAGCAGGTCTGGAAAAAGAAGAGGTGAAGGAGGGAAGGGGAAGCCTTATAGAATTCTAACTTATACAAATTTGGTATGAAAATTTGCAGACAAACAAGATATCAGGAATTTTTCTTTCTAAATCGACTAGCAAAATTGACATTTGCTGGCCAAGTATGCGAAAAGAGCTGGAAGAATTTTAGGCAAATTATAAAAAATTTAGATATAAAATTTTAAAAATCTCAACAAAAACAAATTTATCTTGCGACACATCATGTGTATTAGTTTTAATGTGCTAAACACGAATATAATTTTTTTTTTAAATCGGTCTAACGGTTTTCGAAATATTGCTGCTTGAAATTTTTAAAAAAATGTCGGTTTCTTCCTACGTTTAAGAAATTTTTTAAAGAAAAATTTCAAAATTTATTTTCCTTTACACTTTTATAGAGCTTAAGACAATCTTTCATTTAAAGTTTAAATTTTAAACTAATTGTAAGTTTAAAGCTTGAGATAAACTTAAATTTAAACTAAATTTGAGCCAAATCTAAAAGTTTTGGATTTTTTGAAAATGTCCAATAAAAATGTTGGTTTGTTCAAAAGTTCAAAAGTAAAAATATGTTGCGATACATTGTTTTTGTTAATTTTGGAATGATGAATACCAAATGTCAAAAAAAATTCTAAAATCGGCTAGGCAGTTTTAGAGATATCGCTATTTGAAATACTATAAAAAATTTTTCAAAAATGGCGAGTTTTTCCAACGCCTTTTTTTTAAATCTCAAATTTATCTCTGCGAAAAATGTCTTAAAATCTAAGAATTTTTCTATACGAAAAATGTCTCAGAATCTAATAATTTTTTCAATACGAAAAAGTCTCAAAATCTGAAAATTTTCTTATAACATTTTTATTAGAACTACGACTGCGCCAAAATGTGTCAACATTTAGAAATGCACCCCTTTAAAATATTTTTCTCTCCCCGTCCATGTGTCATGAGTACCAACTGCGGGTGTAAATTTGTTGTTTGTCCAGCTCTATAACTTTCTAATTTTTTTTTTTTTTATTCTTTTCTCCCATTTGGTTTTTTTTTGTTTGTTCATTTTATTTGTAAGTTCTATACACACAATCTGTTGCCATGACATTTTAGCGCCACATGCAATTAGCAACAGAGGTTTAATCTTCTTTTAAACTTGTGTCCACTAAAGTTAGTCGTCGTCGTCATCTTGGTCTTCTTGCTACATCCTATTATAGACATTAAGATGAAAATTTAACAAATAGAATAAAAATCATTGTAAAATGTAGAAATAGAAAAAAAAATCCTAACAAAAGTTTTGAAAAAGTTATTTTGATGTAAAATATATCTAAAAAAAGAAATGGAAAATGGAAAAGAGAATATGCATAAATAGTTAAGTCGTTAGACTTAAAGAAATTTTGTAACTTAAAAGTTTTTTAGATCTTTGAGTTTTAAGAGGAGACGGATAAATATATATAATCTTCAAACTAGTTTTCTTTTTTAATCAGTTAATGACATTTAAATGTCGCAGATTGTGAGATGCTAATTATTAGTTTACAAAAAATAATTTAACATAATATGTTAATAACATATTTAGAAATTAGTTTTGAAAAGTTGTTTGGAAAATATAGAGACGAAATATCAACAATCTGAGAATTTTTCTGTAGGAAAAATGGCTCAGAATCTGAGAATTGTTGTATGAGAAAAATTTTTCTTTATGAAAAATGTTTCAAAATCTGAGAATTTGTATACCCTCCACTCTAGTGATAGAGGGTATATATAAGTTTGTCATTACGTTTGTAACACATCGAAATATTGGTCTAATTTACGAGATAAAAAACACGATAACTTTCGAAAGACAATAATGAGACTGCTGAAGCGTGGTATGTATCTTTGGCGTTCCCCAGGTCTATTTGGTATTGAATTTCAACTCAATCGGTCCAGTGGTTCAAAAGTTATAAGCAAAACCCCGAATTTCAGATTTGGTTCATCTTAAATGCCACTTGGTAAACAAGTTTTAAAGGCATTGGTAGTAACTTAGCAATGCTTTTAGTTTTAAAGCAATGCTTTTTAAACTTGTTTAGATTTAAAAGCATTGGTAACCTAAAAATTACACTCGAAAAAAATGTTACACTCAAAAAAAAATTTTACACTCAAAAAAAATTTAGTTTTTTTTTACAAAACTTTCAATATTTTGTGTACATATGTACGTGAATTCACTCAGAAGTATTTTCACAGTAAAAAAAAACATTACACTCGAAAAAAGTTTTACACTCAAAAAAAAAATTGTAATTTTTCTTTTTTAAATGACAAAAAAAGAGTTTTTACTCAAAATAAAATATTTTTTATCAAAATTGCTAACTTCTTCTAAGTTAAAATGTGCTAAAAAGGCATTGTGGAGGGTATTCATAGATTCGGCAAAGTCTAATTTAACTTTTCTACTTGTTCTATACTAAAAATTTCTCAGAATCTGAGAATTTTTCTATACGAACCTGAGAATTTTTCTATATGAAATATGTCTCAGAACCTGAGAATATTTCTATACGAAAAATGTTTTCGAATCTGAGAATATTTCTATATTCAAAATGTCCCAGAATCTGAGAATTTTTTAACATGATAATGTTTTTAGACTGGTCTCTAATTTTAAAAAAGTTGCAGGACGCCACCTCAGTTTGACTAAATAAGCTAACAATTAACGAAAAAGACAACAAGAATTACTTTTTTCTAGGGATGTGCGATTAATCGATTAATTAATCACTTCGATTAATCGAAATCCTGATTAATCAATTAATCGATTAATCATACTTTCTGATTAATCAGAACTATGATTAATCAACTAATTTGAATTTTGATTAATCGAAAACGAATAATTTTATTCAATTTTTAAAAAATGTTGGCAAAACAAAATCAAAGACAAACAAAAAAAAAAAATATTTGAAAATTAAAACAAAATTTATAAATTAATAAACAGAGCGAAATTTAATATGCCAAAATCCAACAATATATTCAACCAAATTTTGCAAAACTTATGACGAAAGTTCATACCCAGCAGAAATAAATCGAGATTTTGGCGACACAGCATCTGTTTATAGCATACCGTAGCGCATCCAAAGAGCGCTCTTAGGGATGCAGTAAAAGGAAGGGGAAAAAATTTTAATTTTTTTTTAAGATTTTTTATATAAAACTTATAATGTGTAATTATTTTTTGATAAAATTTTACACTTGCTTTCCTTTTTAATATTTTTAACACTTTTTGAATAAAAAAACATTAGTTTTAGACAAAGACACATGATTTGACTGCATCATTATTGCGCATTAATCAGCGCTGCAAAGAGCGCTTCAATCATAGCATCTTTGACCGCTGTTCCCAAAAAAAATCCCATAAAAAATGTGAAAATGAAAATTTCCGATATTTTTTTGATGTTCACTTCCGATTTTTTTTTTTCATTTTGTTTCACATAAATAAAGTTTTGTAAAGTAAAACGAATGAGTTTTTTTGTTATATTTTTTTAAATTTTAGTTATTTGATTTCAACTTTGAATTTACAGCATCTTTATTCTGCTTAAATCAGCTCTACAAAGATACATGAATTCACTGCATCTTTAATGTGCTTAAATCAGCGCTAAAAAGATACATGAATTTACAGCATCTTTATTCTGCTTAAATCAGCGCTCTAAAGACACGTGATTTCAGTGCATCTAAAGAGCGCTGTTTCTGTGTATCCAACTAGCGCTCTAAAGTGGGACATCGCCTTAGGGAATCATGCATGAATTCAGCGCAATTGGATGCGCTCCTTTACTCAAGTTCCCCTTCCAAAAGCTGCTGAACGTTCAGCAAAATTTCTGCTGGGTACTTAGATCTATCATGAAAGACTGGAGATTCTATGAATAATATCCCTATAACCATGCTCAAATCGAAAAATGAATACACATATCGTCGGTGTGCCAACCAGAACCGCTATGTGTATTTCAACATTTTTTGAAGAGAAATGAATAACAGCTACATATATTTGGTACTTTTGCGCTGTTTTTTATAATTCAAATTAATGGAAATAGAAAATGTGCAATATTTTTTAAAGGTCAAAATAAAGCTGATTTGTAAGCCTCTTCAAAACATTTAAAAAAAAACAAAGCGGTTCTGGTTGGCGCACCGACGATATGTACATATGTATGTAAGACGCCCAATAACACCCATCCATGTTCCATCCCTCTAAAAATGCTTCTCTCTGCCAGCACTTCGACGCCAATTGTTGTATTGTACATGAGTTGGAGATGAGTTGGAATACAACAAAATTCATTTTCTACACGGGCTCAATAAAAATAGTCCTCTGTGTCAGCACTTCGACGCCAATTGGCGTTGAATTATGCATGACCCGGAGATCATGTGCAATACAACAAAATGAATATTTTTTTTTCTTATTTAAAATGATTAGGAGGCACATCCATTTTTTAGATTATGTTATTTTGTAATCTGAAGACCGTGATAATATCCGCATTGTGAGCTGAAAAGAACGCCTAAAAGTCTATTCGACTAAAATTTAATAAATTTTCTGAAAAATTTTCAATAGTCATAGAATTTGAAATATAAAAACAAAACAAAACAAAACAAAATATTCAATTATTTAAATTTTGAATATTCAACTTCCTGATTAATCAATTAATCATGCATTTTGATTAATCAAAATTTAAATTATTTGATTAATCATAGTTCTGATTAATCAGAAAGTATGATTAATCGATTAATTGATTAATCAGGATTTCGATTAATCGAAGTGATTAATTAATCGATTAATCGCACATCCCTACTTTTTTCATTTTCTTGAAACCAAAAATTTTAATAACTTGGGTTTATAACTTGGATAATAATTCACCTCGTGGTGAATAAAACCGTTTTTCACCAGCTGGTGAATAAAAAGTTACATATTTATTTTTCAACAAAGTAAAAAAAATTTTTTTCCACCAAATTTTTTTTTCATCAATTTTTTTTTTCATCAAATTTTTTTTTTTCATAATTTTTTTTTTTTTTTCATAAATTTTTTTTTTTTTTCATTAAACTTTTTTTTCATCAAACTTTTTTTTCATAATTTTTTGTTTATGAAAATTTTTTTTTTCATCAATTTTTTTTTTCATTAATTTTTTTTTTATCAATTTTTTTTTTTCATTAATTTTTTTTTTCATTAATTTTTTAATCATCAATTTTTTTTTATCAAAAATTTTTTTTTCATCAAATTTTTTCATATTTTTTTTTTTTTTTTTTCATTAATTTTTTTTTCATCAAATTTTTTTTTTTATCATATTTTTTTTCATAATTTTTTTTTTCATCAAATTTGTTTATCAAATTTTTTATTATCAATTTTTTTCTCACCAAAAAATTTTTTTTTCACATTTTTTTTTCATCAATTTTTTTTTTTACATAAAAAAATATTTCTTTTCATCAAAAACTTTTTTTCATCAAAATTATTTCTCACCAAAAATTTTGGGTTTATTAAAATTTTTTTAACATAATTTTGTTTTTCGTGAAAAAAAAAATAATTTTTTTTACCAAAACTACTTTTTCACCAAGTCTATGATTTTCGCATAAAAATTTTCAATTTGTTTATCAAATGTACATAAAACAAGTGAGAGTGGTATATTTTTGGTGCCGAATCTTTTATACTCTCCAAAATGTAAAAACACTTTTTTGCACTTATTTTTGCACTCACTTACGAAATGTACAGCTCTTTTGGTTTTTTAATGGGGTCCTCGACTGATATTTCAATTCGTTTTGCATGGAATAGCAAAGTAGTATAACATTATTTTTTCTAAAAAAAACTTTGCTTTGGCAAGTACACCCAAATCTTCCGCGAAACATTATCATGATTTAATATTTTGGACAAGAGTACAAAATTCGCAGGCATTTTTATTTGATAAATGTCTCAGAATCTGAAAATTTTTCTATATGAAAAATGTCTCAGAATCTTAGAACTTATCTAAACGAAAAATGTCTCAAAATCTGAGAATATTTCTATGACAGAATCAGAGATTTTTTCTATACGAAAAATGTCTCAGAATTAGAGAATTTTTCCTTACAAAAAATGTCTTAGAATCTGAGAATTGTTCTTTACGAAAAATGTCTCAGAATCTGAAAATTTTCCTATACGAAATAGGTTTTAGAATCTGAGAATTTTCCTTTACGAAAAATGTTTTAGAATCTGAGAATTTTTCTATACGAAAACTGTCTCAGAATATGAGAATTTTTCTTTACGAAAAATGTCCCAGAATCTGAAAATTTTTATCTGAGAATATTTCTGTACGAAAAATGTCGCAGAATCTGAGATTTGTTTCTATATGAAAATTGTCTAAGAATCTGAGAATTTTTTTATACGAAAACTGTCTATGAATCTCAGAATTTATCTATACGAAAAATGTCTTAGAATCTGAGTATGTTTTTCTCCGAAAAATGTCTCAGAATCTGAGAATTTTTTCTATACGAAAAATGTCTCTAAAACTGAGAATTTTTATATACGAAAAATGTCTCAGAATCTGAGAATTTTTGTATACAAAAAATGTCTCAGAGAGTTTTTCTAAACGAAAAATGTCTTAGAATCTCAGAATTTTTCTTTACGTAAAATGTCCCAGAATCAGAGAATTTTTCTTTATGAAAAATACCTCAAAATCTCAGAATTTTGCTATACGAAAAATTCCTCAGCATGTAAAAATTGTTTCTTTCCGAAAAATGTTTTAGAATCTGATCATTTTTCTACATAAAAAATGTCTCAGAATCTGATCATTTTTCTATATGAAAAATTTCTCAGAAAAAAATGTTTTCCTTTTTAAACGGTTTTCACTTTAAAAACATTTAAACTTTAAAGCCAACCTTGTTTCATAAATTTTCTTTATGTCTTTTTCATTTGCAAAAATATTCAAACACATGTGACAAAATGTTTCAAAAATCCCGTCAATATTGTCTATGCCTTAAAGCAGTTTAAATGTACATTATTGTGAATTCCTATATCTGGGTTATTGTTGCATGTTAAATGCAAACAGATGTTTACACATTAGTCAGTTTTCTTTATTCAACCAGTTAAATTTGAATGTTCAGCTGTAAGGTTAAAAGAACAAAATATTTAAAAATTCAAACTTTAAAAAAAACGATTTAATGATCTGCGATATATAGTAACTCGATTTCTGATTACATTTCCCATCATATTTATAGAGGAAAGTGCCAAATGTGTGTCAAAAGTGATTATTTTTGGCACTTTTCCATATAAATGTAATGCGAAATGTTATCAGAAATGTAATACAGTTTTTGCTGGGTATGTCTGTTGAAATCACTTTTTAAGAAAAACTAAACGGTCGATAGGTTTGAATTCTGGCAAAAAATAACCATCATTAGCCTAAGTTGTTTGTATGTAAAAATTGGGTAAATCGGTTGATGGATAAAAAAGTTTGGACTAGAAGTTGAAAGGTGCATCTTACATTTCTAGCACAATTTCCTAACATAATCTAAAAATTTTAATCAAAAGAATTGTTACAAAACACACATAATGTTGTGAAGAAAAAAATTTAAAAAAATTTAAAATAAAATTCAAAATTTTTCCTATTTATTGTCATTTTCCAATATTTATTTTAATATATTTACTTTATTTCTCTGTAAAGCTTCCCTTAACTATAATAAATAAGTAATGTTGAAATTAAAGTATTCATTTTAATTTTGTGGTTTTAGTTTTCACAAAAATTATATATTTTCCAAATCCATAATTATCCAAAACAAATATTTGTGATTTACCATAAACCATAATTAAAGCTAAAGGTTGAATTTGTACAATATCAAATATTGCCCTCCAAAATTATAATTATGGCTAAAACAATATAAAATGTATCAAATTAAACAAACTGAAATTAAACTGAACTAAATATGCATATTTGCATGTACAGAAAACAGTATTGAAATATAAACCACGCAAATCATATTGGATTTTTTTAAAATAGCGATGTGGAAAATATATGGTTACTTTAAAGTATTCGGTAATTTTAAGGAAAATTTAAAGTTATTCTGACTTAATATGAATTGTAATTAAACGTGTCGGTTGTCTATTAACAATTGCGGCTGTAATTCATTCCGAACCCTGCCTTAAATTTATCAGTTATTAAAATACCATTAAGATCCCCTGAGAGTGGCGGTGAAATATAAGATAAATAATTGATAATTTCTAACTGAAATTTAGTTAATGCAACAAAAATTCGAATAAAACAAGTCATTACTGAACTCAGTTACACTGAAAGAATTCTTGTTCATAATATCTATGAACAAATTTTATGCAACCAAATTCATAAAATGGCATAATGAATATTCATTAGAAGGGATGAGATTTCCATGCAAATGCATGTTTTTTGTGGAAAGTCTAAAAACGATATCGACCAATTATCTTTCCGAATCAAGAAATATGTGTTAAAATGGCATCGATATGTTTTTGCATATTTTGCATATTTTAGTGAAAATGCATATTTTGATTTTAAATGCATATTTTGTGCATATTTCCAACTTTTAAGTGCATATTTTTGCATATTTTGGCATAAATTAGCAAAAACACAAATTGAAATTTATTTTTTTCAAAAACTATTATAAATTTTAAAAATTTATTTTGAAAATAAGAAAAATTATGTTTTTCTTCTAAATTTATTTATAGATTTTCTTAATTTCTAAAAAAAAATATTGCTTGTATAAAGTTTTGAATGTTTTTTTTAATGTGCTTTTTAAGAAGTTTTTCCTATGAAAACAAGATTTTTATTGTACACATTTTATTTTTTAGTGCATATTTTATGGTTTTTTAGTGCATATTTTGAATTTTTTAGCGCATATTTTCGATTTTTTAGTGCATGAAAATCTCATCCCTATTCATTAGTATTGTGAAATATTTCATAGAATTTTATTCATAGATTTTGTTAGATTCATAGAAAAAATTCATAGAACTAATGAATGTTATTCATAGAAAAAATGTCATCAATAAGTCTTTTAATTTTTTTTAATAATTAAAATAATGTTGCAACAATTAAAAAAAATTAATAAATATATTAAAAAAATATAAAAAATATAATAAAACTTAAAAAAAAATGTTGCTTCCCTGGAGGGATTCGAACCCAAGACCTACCGGCTGGGAAGTTTATAATCGACGCCTTTGCTATCAGCGCCACCAAAGGAGGAAAATCTCGCCGACTAACACTTACAAGGGAAGTCTCCCTGGTGTCACCCTCCGATCTTCATGAAATTTGGATATGTTGTTAAGAACGAAAATTAATTCGACACGTAAAACTAACAAGGGAGATTTCCCTTGTTAGTTTTATAATGTTCTTTATTTATTTTTTTTTTCCAAATACACAAATATTTGTTTTCTACAAACACAGATTTTGGCATAGCATTTTAGCGGAGCATAGATATAAACACAATATGTTAAAGCAGAATATTAATCAAAATGGATTTTAAGTGTTATTATATGTTTATATACTTTAGCTTAGTGGCTAGAGACTAAGCTTCACGAACAACTGGTTTTGTGTTCGAATCTCGGTGGGGATATGTTAAAAATAAATTAATTTTTAAAAATAGAAAATTGTAATTAAATAACAATAAAATATATAAAAAATAAAATAAATAAAAAAGAAATAATAAAATAAATAAAAATAGAATTGAACAATAATTTTTTTTTTCATAGCCCGTGAACTTTTTCATAGGTATCTGGTTTCTATGAATTTGTTTCATAGATTCTATGAAGGGCATCATTGGCTGATTTCTAATGATTTTTTTCGTTAAATCAATGTACGTTTTCATAGCCGTAACGAACAAAATTCTTTCAATGTATTATAACTGGTTTTTAATTAAAACAACCACAATTATTTTTCTCTGTGTGCTCTCTTTAGTTTTATTCGATTATTTTTTGTTATATCACTAATTAAATGATGAAATATAAATAAATAAAAATATTGAAATTTTTTGCTTTATACATTTGTATGTTAAAAACAAATATTTCATTCATTTTCTATCCACAATTGTATTGATAGAATTTAACCAAACAAAAATTTGTAATGTCATGTTACACCTCACAAATTATTTTATGTCAAAAAAATTAAAACAAAATGAAACATATTGTTACATATGTAAATGATTAAAAACATATGGGGCATTCCATTTCAAATCGGACACTTTGAAAAAAAAAAAAATTTAATTTTCCCAATTTGTTTACAGTTTTTAGTACCCTTCGAAAACTCCTTCGTGGTAAATTTTCAAATTGACCCTTTTCAAAAGATATCGAATTTTTAAAAATTTGTAGTTTGTTCCTTTACTCAAACTTCTTTTACTCATAACTTCTCCAATAATGGTCCAACTTTAAATCTTTTTTTTTTTAATTTTTGTTTTATTACGTACTTTAAAAAAAATCCCAAAAAATTCTTAAAAGCGGATTAGTATGCGATTTTTAAGTTTTAAAATTTAAATCTCATTTTTGAAAATGTTTGTACTCTTCGATTTTTTTGAAATTTTTTTGTGTAAAATTTTTATCGATTCTACAAATTTTTTGCCCACAAGGATCGTGGCAATCTCTAATTGTTAAGGCGATCCCCATAGATTTTTTTTTATTTTTTGTAAATTTGTTTTATTTAATCAGCTTCTACCGGTCCAATGGTGCGTCCGAGAGGGGTCATTTGTGAGACCGATCCCCATTTATTTTTACCCTACAAATTTTTTTTAAAATTCAAAGAAAATGTTTGGACTAAAAAAATATTGTGAGTCGGTCATATATTTGTTCCTCTAAGGGCACCATTAGGGCAGTTAGAGCGGTTGGAGCAAATTTTAAAAAATGTTGTTTTGTGTGGGAGCCCCCTTAGAAATTGGAGATATAGTATTAGTATGTTCCAAAGAAATGTTAAGACGTAAAAATTAATGGGAGTCGGTCTTATAAATGACCCCTCTATGACGCACCATTGGAGCAGTAGAAATGATTTTAAGATTGGAAAATTACAATAAAATTTTTCAAAAAATTTTAAAAAATAGTAATAATCGTTATCCCACGATCCTCCTGGGAAAACGATTTGTAGAATCGATAGAAGTTTTACACAAAAAAAATTAACAAAAAATGGAAGAGTACAAACATTTTCAAAAATGGGATTTAAAATGTAAAACTTAAAAATCGCATACTAAACCGCTTTTAAGAATTTTTTGGGATTTTTTTTTTTAAAAGTACGTAAAAAACAAAAATTTAAAAAAAAAAAAATTAAATTTGAACCATTATTGAAGAAGTTAAGAAGTTTGAGTAAAGGAGCAAACTACCAATTTTTAAAAACTCAATATTTTTTGAACGGGTCATCAAAAAAAAAATCTGAAAATTTACCACGAAGGAGTTTTCGAAGGGTACTAAAAATTGTAAACAAATTGGGAAAATCTAAAAAAAAAAAATCAAAGTGTCCAATTTGACGTGGAATGTCCCATATATTTAAAAAAAAAAAAAAATTTAATGATATAAAAACGCAGTCAGAATTTGACAGTCGGAGCCTTAAGGTATGCTTTAAAAATACTGCAATAATTTAATTATACCCTAGACCCACTTTTAAGTATACCGATCGACTTTTTGAGTCGATTTAGCGATGTCCGTCCGTCCGTCCGTCTGTCCGTCTGTCTGTCTGTCTGTCTGTCAATGTAAACGGTGTAAACACGAACAGGTCGCAATTTTTAATTAATTGACTTGAAATTAGAAACTTAAGCCTCTTTTGGCCCAAGGACGAAGCCTATTGAAATTGAAAAAAATAAGTCCATATTTAGACCTAGACCTCATACTAAGGTCCTCTTTAGTTTTGGCTCAAATGACTCTAATAGCCGCATTTTAATAGGTATCTTTTCGAAATTTGGCAGATAATCATGTTTCATCCACACAAATCACCATTCCAAATTTTAAGGAAATCGGACTAGTTCTTCTTGTAGCCCCCATACAAACCACCTTCCCGATTTTCACATAAATCTCTCAAATTTCATGAAAATAGAAAATATTTAATTAAAATTCTGTTTGTGTATGTTAAACGCGTACTTTAATAACCTTATCAAATCTGATTATCATCGGACCATTTTTGGACTTAGGTCACATGTGAAAATTTCACCCGATATTCAGTTGAAGCGGTTTATTGTCAACAAAAAGAAGCCTATTCTACTCAAATTTTATTTGTGAGTGCTTTTTACACTTATAAAAGATTTGACAAAATATAGATCTAATCAGTCCATGTTTGAACTTGGGACCCATTTCCGGGAAACTCTGGTGTAGGGTATTATATGGTCGGTCTTGCCCGACTATAACTTTCTTACTTGTTATACCCTACACCACACTGTGGTACAGGGTATAATGAGTTTGTGCTGATGTTTGTAACTACCCGAAATATTGGTCCTAGACCCACTTTTAAGTATACCGATCGACTTAGAATCACTTTTTGAGTCGATTTAGCGATGTCCGTCTGTCCGTCCGTCCGTCTGTCCGTCCGTCCGTCCGTCTGTCTGTCCATGTAAACGGTGTAAACACGATACAGGTCCCAATTCTCGATCAATTGACTTGAAATTTAAAACTTAAGCCTCTTTTAAGACGAAGCCTATTGAAATTGGAAAAAATCGGTCCATATTTAGACATAGCCCCCATACAAAGGTCCTCTTTAGTTTTGGCTCAAATGACTCCAAAAGTCGCATTTTAATAGGTATCTTTTCAAAATTAATGTTTTATACACACAAATCACCATTCCGAATTTTAAAGAAATCGAACCAGTTTTTCTAGTAGCCCCCATACAAACCACCTTCCCGATTTTCATATAAATCTCTCAAATTTCATGAAAATAGAAAATATTTAATTAAAATTTTGTTTGAGTATGTTAAACGCGTACTTTAATAACCTTATCAAATCTTATTATCATCAGTCCACCTTTGGACTTAGGCCCTATGTGAAAATTTTTACCGATATTCAGTTAAAGCGGTTTATTGACAACAAATCCAATCCGTTTCACTCATATTTGATTTGTGAGGGGTTTTTACACTTATTAAAGATTTGACAAAATATAGATCTAATCGGTCCATGTTTAAACTTGGGACCCATTTTCCGGGAAACTCTGGTGTAGGGTATTATATGGTCGGTCTTGACATACTATAATTTTTTTACTTGTTTTTATTTAAGTTAATCCATTTTGAAGCCGCACACGGGAAAAAATGTAATTAAAAAATTCGTAGATTTAATTAAAAAATTAATTAAATCCAGACCAATTACTTAAATGCGTATACAAATTAAAAATATTTGTATGAAGTTAATTAATAGTAAATGAATATTTAGTTACTTAAAAACTTATTGTTAGTACTATTAATTAAAAAATTTAATTAAAATTTAAAAAAAACATGAATTAAAATTTTAATTACATAAATTAAAAAAAAATTGGAAACTAATTACAATTTTTATTGTTTAAATTAAAAAAAAAAATAATTAATAATAATGCTCATTCAAAAAAAAAAAAAAACTGGAGCGTTCAATACTAAAAATTTAACTAACAAACTAATGTTTTAGTCCAAAAGGACCTAGTGCTGGAATTGGTAATCAATACTAAAATTTGTTACTAATATTATTTATAAATAGTAAAAATTACTAATTTTAGTACTTTGAAGATACTAAAAAACTACTGTACTACTGGTAATTAGTGACTTATTAGTAGATTAAAGTTACAAAATTTCTAACTAAAACTTTTATTGAACTCAAAATAAAACCTTTTAAAGTTACCAAAAAATCTCGTGATTTTACGAAGCTGTTCTCGTAAAATATGATGTAGGTAAAATTCTCGTAAAATTACGAGAATTTCCTCGTAATTTCGAATGCGCAAAAAATTGGTAAAATATCCAATTTTATTGGTAAAAATATTGTTTTTAAACCGGAAAAATAAAAAAATGGTAGGCTTACAAGAAAAAATGGTAAATATGTTTAAAAAAATGGTAAATTTGCAAACCAAAATGGTAAATTTTCAAAAAAAAAAAATTCAATTCAATTTTTCTTCTGCATTTTTTCAACTTGAACCCTTATAACAAATTATTAATTATAGCCCGTGCTCGATCTGTACTTACAGAAAAAATCAAATAAAATTACTGACAAAATATGTCGCCATTAGGCCGAAACAGAAAAAGCAAATTCCTTCATTTGTGTCTGCAATTCCAGATCATGTTGGTAACCCTTGCAAAATAATGTAAGAGACAAAAAAGTTGAAAGAAAGTATGAAGTGAGGTTGAGATTGCTAGAAATAGAATTGTAGTGTTGGAAACTGTTAAAATTTATTCTGTAGAAACTATAAATATTCACATATATAAAAAACAGTTTTCATTAACAAGACAAACCGACATTTAAAATCCTACTGATGATGACACTAACTGGGGTGTTTGAAACCGGTATAGGAAATACCAGAAATGTCTATAATTTTTAGAAATTCAATTTTTCTTCTGCATTTTTTCAACTTGAACCCTTATAACAAATATAATTAGAGCCCGTGCTCGATCTGTACTTACAGAAAAAATCAAATAAAAATTTTTTTTTGTTGTTTGTTAAACAACATAAAACATTGTAATAAAATCATTTTTGTTAAATAACTGTTTTTATACCCTACACCACACTGTGGTACAGGGTATAATGAGTTTGTGCTGATGTTTGTAACTTCCCGAAATATTGGTCCTAGACCCACCTTTAAGTATACCGATCGACTCAGAATCACTTTTTGAGTCGATTTAGCGATGTCCGTCCGTCCGTCCGTCCGTCCGTCCGTCCGTCTGTCCGTCCGTCTGTCTGTCTGTCCATGTAAACGTTGTAAACACGATACAGGTCGCAATTTTTAATCAATTGACTTGAAATTTGAAACTTAGGCCTCTTTTGGACCAAGGACGAAGCCTATTGAAATTGGAAAAAATCGGTCCATATTTAGACCTAGCCCCCATACAAAGGTCCTCTTTAGTTTTGATTCAAATGACTCTAATAACCGCATTATAATATGTATCGTTTCAAAATTTGGCAGGGAATCATGTTTCATCCACACAAATCATCATTCCGAATTTTAAAGAAATTGGACCAGTTCTTCTTGTAGCCCCCATACAAACCACCTTCCCGATTTTCACATAAATCTCTCAAATTTCATGAAAATAGAAAATATTTTATTAAAATTTTGTTTGTGTATATAAATAAATAACCTTATCAAATACTTAAATAACCTTATCAAATCTAATAATCATCGGACCAGTTATGGACTTAGGCCCCTTGCCCGATTATTCGCCCGATATTCAGTTGAAGCGGTTTAGTGTCAACAAATAGAAGCCTATTTCACTCAAATTTGATTTGTGAGTGTTTTTTACACTTATTAAAGATTTGACAAAATATAGATCTAATCGGTCCATCGGACCCATTTTTCGGGAAACTCTGGTGTAGGGTATTATATGGTCGGTCTTGACCGACAATAATTTTCCAACTTGTTTTTAACATGATAATGTTTTTAGGCTGGTGTCTAATTTTAAAAAAGTTGCAGGACGCCACCTCAGTTGGACTATATAAGCTAACAATTAACGAAAAAGAAAACAAGAATTACTATTTTCATTTTCTTAAAACCGAAAATTTTAATAACTTGGGTTTGTAACTTGGATAATAATTCACCTCGTGGTGGATAAAACCGTTTTTCACCAGCTGGTGAATAAAAAGAAACATAATTATTTTTATACAAAAAAATTTTTTTTTCATCAATTTTTTTTTTCTATCAATTTTTTTTTTCATCAAATTTTTTTTTCACCATTTTTTGTTTTTTTTTTCATATAATTTTGTTTCATCAAACTTTTTTTTCATATTTTTTTTTTTTTTCATCAATTTTTTTTCATCAAATTTGTTTTTCATCAAAATTTTTTTTCATTAATTTTTTTCAACAATTTTTGTTTTTTCATAAATTTTTTTTATAATTTTTTTTCATTAATTTTTTTTTCATCAAATTTTTTTTTTGCATAAAATTTTATTTTTCCATCAAATTTTTTGTTCCATCAAATGTTTTTTTCCACCAATTTTTTTTTTTCATAAAATTTTTTTTCATCAAATTTTTTTTTTTCATAAAATTTTTTTTCATCAAATTTTTTTTTATTAAATTTTTTTTCATCAAATGTTTTTATTCATCAAATTTTTTTTCATCAAATGTTTTTTTTCATCAATTTTTTTTCATAAATTTTTTTCCATAAATTTTTTTTTCATCAAATTTTTTTTTTTCATTAAAATTTTTTTTTCATATTTTTTTTTTTTTATCATATTTTTTTTCATCAATTTTTTTCATCAAATTTTTTTATCAAATTTTTTTTAACAATTTTTTTCTCACCAAAAATTTTGGGTTCATTCATTTTTTTAACATAATTTTGTTTTTCGTGAAAAAAAATCATTTTTTTTACCAAAACTACTTTTTCACCAAGTCTAAGCTTTTCGCATAAAAATTTTCCATTTGTTTATCAAATGTACATAAAACAAGTGAGAGTGTTATATTCTTTGGTGCCAAATCTTTTATACTCTAGTTTTATACTGGAATAGCAAAGTAATATAAAATTATTTTTCTAAAAAAACTTTGCTATGGCAAATACACCCAAATCTTTCGCAAAACATTATCATGATTTAATGTTTTGGGAAAGAGTACAAAATTCGCAGGCATTTTTGTAAATTAACTAGAATCCTCGTAATAAATTTTTCAAAATTTTGTCAACTTTTTTTTAAATATTTTTCAATAAAAAAAAAAAATTGTCCGGGACTTGAAAATTTTTTAAAATAATATAGAAAATTTACCAAAAAAAAATGTTTTTTTTTTGCAAAATAACCTTTCAAAATAGTAGAATACAATTACGAAAATAAATTTGTAAAATTACCAATAAAACTGTAGTTCTCGATTGAGCAAAGTACAAGATTTTTTGTTAAAAAACAAGGAAAATGGTTAAATATTGGTAGAACGGGATTACAAGACATTTTACCAGGCGTTTTACCAGTTCTTTTTTTTTATTGAGTGCACTCTGGTAATTTGTAACTTATTAGTAGATTAAAGTTACGAAATCTCTAACTAAAACTTTTACTGTAGAATTATTTTGAGTGCATTTAAAAAAAAAAGAATTTAAAAAAGAATTTTTTTAATTTATTTAAGACAGCAAATGACGCAAATGTTGATGTGTTGGGTTAACACATTATGTTATTGTTAGCGCCTTAAGGTATGCTATGTAAATGATTCAAAAAAAATTTCAAAATATAACGGGTGATTCGTACACTCAAAATAATCACTCTGTTAAATTACAGAGATACTCTGCTGAGCCAGCAGAAAATACCATAGATTTCCAACCAGCAAGATTTTTTGTTATTTTACGAAGAAAACTCTGTAAAATGATTTCGATAAAAAAAAAACTGTAAATTTACAGAATTATCTGTAAAATATTGATAAAAGCGACCAGAATTTTACTATTTTATTTACTATTTGATTTCTGATCAATTTCTCTTTCCTTAATGTGCAAGTAGTGTTGACAATTTGAAAATGCCACCGAGTAAATTTGCCCGCTTTATTGCTTCCAAATTGTAAATAGGCCTTTTTTGTTGGCAAACTTTGATTGTTAACATGCGTCAAAACGAAAAAAACGAAACGTTAACTTCCATAAATTTCTCAATTTAATTTAGCGTCGTTTGGAATAATTTTGTAAAATATTACACATTTGCGATGAAATATTGATAAAATTAGTTAATTAAATGCAATTTAGCTTGAAAGCAACACAAAAACATTTATCATTTTTATTAATACCAAAGAGAGTCATTAACAATAAGAGAATCATTCACAATGTATGCAAGTTAATTTTTAACTTCTAGAATTGTGAGCGTTAACACTCACGTGAACTTTGTATGGTAGAACACTGATAATTATGCCAACAAAAAAGGCCTAATTTACTTTTTTTTTATTTTTGTGAAAATTACGATGTATTTTACGAGTACCTCCAATTTTACTCGACATCCTCGTAAAATTTACCAGGTTTTTTTGTAATTTAAGACGCTTTTTAAAGAGCGGTTGAAATATTTGGGAGTTTTTTGAAAAGTTTTTTATTTAAAAACTGTATTACAGAGCAATAAGTAAAATAACAGTTGAAATTTAGTATTTTGGTTACGAGAAAATGTATAAAATCTGTATTTTAACAAAAAACTCTGTTTATTACTGTAAAATAGAGATTACAAAGTAAAAAGTAAAATTACAGATAAAATTTTGTTTTTCGGTTACAAGAAAATACAAAGTATATTCTTAAAATCTGTATTTCGACAGATAACTTTGTCAAATGCCTGTCGAATTGAGATTACAGTCATTTTACAGAGCTTTTAACAGAGTAATTATTTTGAGTGTAGATTTAAAAATCCAAACTAAATTAGATAAGTCGACTTTTTTCTATAAAAAAAAGCAAATTCTTTAACTGTTTTGTGTTATTTTGCTATAATTTTTTTATTTAATATCTATAAATATTTAATATTTATCTTGTTTTTTAATTAAAAACAAAAGTCAAAAAGTTTATATTAATTGTTTATTTAATTCAAGTACATTTTCAAGGGTAAACAATTAAAACAACCATTAATTAATAAAGAAATTATTCGTTGATAAAATGCAAACAATTTATTTGTAAAATAAACTTTGCTTGTTTTTCTATTAACTCCAAAGGAAAATTAAACAACAATATCAACACCCAAATATAGAAAAAGGATAGAGATAGAACAAGGCAATGGAAAATAACAGTACACTTGGACGTTTAGTTATTTTTTTTTTGGAGATGTTTAAATATTGGCATATTTACAGTGGTTTTGTACACTTAAAATAATTCATCAGTTAACAAAAAAGTTAACTAATGTTCAGTAAAAGTCTGTCGGGCAGACAAATTTCCAAAAAGATATTTGCTTTATCATACCACGTAGTAGACGAAGTAAAAAATCGCCATTTTGGAAAATTTCAAATAACTACATCTCTTAAACCGTTAATGGATTATTTGCACTCAAAATAATAACTCTGTAGAATACTCTGTAAAATGACTGTAATCTCAATTCAACAGATATTTGACAGAGTTTTCTGTCAAAATACAGATTTAAAGAAAATACTTTGTATTTTGTTGTGACAAAAAAACAAAGTTTCCTCTGTTATATTACTTTTTACTTTGTAATCTTAATTTTACAGATAATTAACAGAGTTTTCAGCTAAAATACAGATTTAAACAAAATACTTCGTATTTTTTTATAACCAAAAAAGTTTTCTGTCTTGAGTAGTTTTTGTTTTTATTACCAAACATCAAAATTTTATCTGTATTTTTTTTTTTTTTTTTTTTGAGAAAAAGTTGAAAGAGTAGCAAAATAAATAACACGCATTTAACTAAACTCTGTAAATTTACAGAGTTTTTTATGTAAATTTTTTTTTTGCTTCAAATGCATTTTACAAATATATGTAAATTTACATAGTTTTCTTTGCTAAATGGTGGTTTATTTAACCAATATTTTACTAGAAACTCTGTAAATTAACAGTTTTTTTTGTCCAAATCATTTTACATAGTTTAAAAGTAAAATTACAGAGTTTTCTCTGTCAAAAAGCTTTCATATTTAACCAATATTTTACTATAAACTCTGTAAATTAACAGTTTTTTTTGTCAAAACATTTTACAGAGTTTTTTAGTAAAATTACCAAGAAATGTTGTTAGCTGGAAAAGTATGGTGTACTCTGTTAAATTAGCAGAGTTTTTCTGTAATTTAACAGAGTTATTATTTTGAGTGTGGATATTCAGCATGCCAATATTATACATTTTTTAATTTTCCAAAAATCGAATTTTTTTGTGAATATTTTCCAAAGACCATTTGATTTTGGATTATTCAAAATTTTTTTTGGATTATAAATAAATAAAAATTCTTCGAGCTCGAGGCCAGTTTTTCCTTGTAAATAAATATTCTTTTATTCCATTCCAATATTTCGATTCTCTTTGAGAATCATCATCAGGGGATTTAGTGAATTTTTATGCACATGAAAACTTAAAACTATGTTGTGGATGTTTCAACATCTAAAATTGCATATGTTGTGGATGTTTAAACATCAGTGCAATTTTAGATGTTGAAACATCCACAACATATTTTTAAGTTTTCATGTGCATAAAAATTCACTAAATCCCCTGATGATGATTCTCAAAGAGAATCGAAATATTGGAATGGAATAAAAAAATATTTATTTACAAGGAAAAACTGGCCTCGAGCTCGAAGAATTTTTATTTATTTAAATTGGAAAGGTCGAATAATAACAACTTGTGGGACTCCTGTATTTATGAAGTCCCATCTCTGTAATTTTTATAAAATACTTGTTACTATTTGTTTAAATTTTGGAAAACAATTTATCTTTGATTTTAAATTTTTTTGTAAAATGAAAAGTTGAAAATAAATAAATCAGAATACTTTTTAATTCGAAAAGACACACATCGTCTTATTAACTTTAATTTTTTGGATTATTCAAAAATTTTTGGAAAATTCAAAATTTTCATCAATATTGAGATTGTTTCGAAAAATCATTTTTTTATTTTTAAATTTTTGGTGAAAATTTTTCAAAAACCCTCCGATCAAAATTTCGGATTTTGAAAAAATTTAGAAAATTTAAAACTTTGATCAAAAGTCTGTGCGGATTAAAATGATCTTCAAAAGAAAGTCTGTCTCGAGTTTACAAGGTCATTCTTAAAGCTTGAAAGGCAAACTTTCATTTTAAGTTAATTTGAGTGAAATCAGACCATTTTAACCCATGGCGCCCTTCCACCAAAGTTTAGAGTTTTTGGTGAAAATTTTCTAAAAAAAAAAACACAATTTAGATGGAAGGGCGTAAATGTCGTAAAACTTTTACATATTTCCAGGTTCTAATGTGAAGGAGGCTGGGTTGTTTGCAACCGATATGTCCAATTTTTGCATGATTGTTAATTTTGTGCCATAAACTACCGACAAAAACACTTGAAGCTGAAAAATTAACAATTTTAGATACTCCTATTCACAATTTTCCATTTTAACCAATGTTCCCCCTTTTTTCTTAAAATTAAACGTAATTCAACATTAAACCATCAAAAGATAGAGAAACCAATTTGTTAACGAATTTTAACCAATAGAAAATTGTTTGGTTAAAATATTAACAATCAAGTTTATATAAGAAATGTTTAACTAAATTAAGCTTAATGAAGTAGTTAAACAAAATGTAACAATAACAATAATAAATTATAATAATATTTAAAATTTACACATCTATTCATATTGTACAGATATAAATATAAATATTTATAAAGACAATTACTTTGTGGTTATGCAAACAACAAAAAAAAATTTTAAATCTTTTTTTAATTAAATTGAAATACTTTCAAATTTTATACATACATACAAGCACAAGCATATGGGAAATTATTTACTAATGGCACAGAAATTTAAAAAGTTGTATAATTTTAAATGCAAAAGCATTTAGAATTATACAATTTTATTTTATTTATTTTTTTTTTTTTAGTGTAATTTTTTTTTTTTTTTTTTTGAGTGTAAATTTTTTTTTTTTTTTTGAGTGTAAATTTTTTTTTTTGAGTGTAAAAATTTCTCATAACTTGTTAAGCATATACATTTTTTTATTTGAAGTAAATTTTTTTTTTTTAGATTTTTAGTAAAAAAAATTTTTTGAGTGTAAAAGTGTTTTTTGAGTGTAAAAATTTTTTATAACGTATTTAGCCTGTTTTTCAAGGGTTTACAAAGATTTAATAAAATTTTCGGCAAACAAATTTTTTGGTAAAAAAAATGTTTTTGCAAATATTTTGTTTACCTCTTTAAATAATATTTCGCTTCAATGTTCGCATCCAAATTAAAGAATTTTATGCTTTTAGGTTATGTGGAATGTATCAAAATTTTCGAGAAGTACTTACATTTTCGTTCATAACTTTTGAACAGCGCATTTAACATCGATCAATTGCAATCAAAAAATAATGAATAATTGAAAATTTATAGTGATGGTCCAACAATTTTTGCTATTTTTATTTTAGAACCTCTAGTTTAGTAAAAAGATGCAATTAAACTTTTTTAGAAAAAATTCATATAAAAAATCGATTTTTGGAAATTTAGAGAGAACATCCACAATTTTGTTATTTTTCTCTCTACAGCCAGAAAATTGCAACTCTAGAAAAAACATAAAATAAAACATTATTTTTGGAAATTTAGGATCTTCAGTTTTTCCTCTATCCCTAGTTTTTCCATAAACAGCAATTAAAGGTTTTTACAAAAAAAATATTATATAAAAGAGATTTTTAAAAATTTATAACGATTTTTGCAATTTTTGCTATAGGACCTCTAGAGATTTTCAGAAAAAAATCGTATCAAAGCACGATACAGGTCGCAATTTTCAATCACTTGACTTACATTTGAAACTTAAGCATCTTCTGGCCCAAGGACGAAGCCTATTGAAATTGTAGAAAATCGGTCCATGTTAAGACCTAGCCCCCATACAAACGCCCCCTTTGAATTATGCTTAAATGACTCTAATAACCGTATTATAATAGATAACGCTTTGAAATTTAACAGGTAATCAAATTTTTATGCACGAATCATCATTCCAAATTTCAAAGGAATCGGGTCAGGCCTTCTGGTAGTCCCGATACAAACAACCCTTCCGATATTCACATAATTCCCTCAAAATTCATTAAAATGGAAATATTTGATAAAAATTTTATTTTATGGTGTTAAACGTGTACTTTAGTAACCTAATCAAATCGGAATATAATCTGACCATTTTTGGACTTAGTCCCCCATCTAAAAATTTCGACCGATATTCAGTTAAATCGGTCAATTGGCAAAAAAATTAACCAATTCCACTAAACTTTGATCTGTGTGAGTTTTCTACACTAAATAAAGATCTAACAAAAGGCAGATCCAATCGGTCCATGTTTGGACTTGGGACCCATATCATATGGTCGGTCTTGACTGACTCACAGTGGAAGATGGACGCGCATCGTAACAAAATCAAAATTGTCAGCGATTTGATCAGTTGAACATGGGTTTGATAAAAGACATCCTAGGGGATAGAAAACCATTCATAAAATATTTGTATGTCATTTACTTTGACCAGGGCGTCTCTCCAAAGTCCAAACATTTTCAGGTTTGTTTAAAAAATGAAAATTTTTTGGAAACCTTTTTTAAATGATTGAGTAAAACTATTTCTAAGTAAGCTAACATCCTGAAATTTTAACATAGCTTTGACCATATATGTAACTAATTAAAACTGCCCTTATAAGCTAAAATGTTAAATCGCGTTATTCGTTAATTGACTGCCAAATGATGTAATTTTTTAAGAAATGTGTAAAAAAGAATCTTAATTATAGACTGCATCTTTTGTGGAACCTTGTGGATACAGACAAATTCAATATGGGGTAAAACTAGAGGTATTTATCTAAACGAGGAACTTTATTTCGTCTGCAGTAACTTGCAGTTAAATTCAGGATAAGGCTCCAAAGTAGGGTCCATAACAAGAAAAAAAAAATTATATATATTTATTTTTTTAAATTTTTATTTTTCGAAATTATTAAATATCAGCTTCAACCTATTTAGATATTTACAAAAAAAATTGGTGATGCTGCATAGGCTTGAGAAACTAACTAAATACCCAGCAAAATTTGGCATTATTAGTAATGGGATTTGTAATCCCATATCGTGTCTATGTTAATTTGTTTTTTAATGTTTTAATCCTGTTATTATTCATTTTTGGTTTATTACTACTATTTATTTATTATAAATCAATAAAATAAAATTGATAAAAAAGTCATACGTGCCTGATATTTTAGTGTAGGGTGAAAGGTAATGTTTGGAAATATTAAATTTATCTTTTTTGTGCAATTTTAAATAGGTTTGATACAAGCAATTCCACATATATATTTATATTGTCAGATTTGTTAACTAAAAAAGTCGATACATTTGGTCATAATTTTACTCAATTTTTTATATGTATTTTTACTAATAATGTTTAATGATGTATATTTACTCTATCCGAACGACATTCAGTAATAATATATCAAAAATGTCTATGATCTCAACAATTTTTTAGCATTTGATCATATAAATAAATTAACCAACTTTGCATTCAATTTATATGTAGGGTGCAAGGAGGACAACAAACTTTTATCACAGCTTTAATTGCTTAAGGTCCCCAGTTTTTAGAATGCCTAATTTTGTTTTACAACTCCTAACCGTTTAGAAGATATAGTCAAAAAACTTCGATGCGCGCGTTTTCCATATAAACCGTCCACTGTGTGACTATAACTTTCTTACTTGTTTTTTTTTTTGTAATTTTACAATTTTTTTTGTAATTTTACAAATTTCAATGGTTTTTTTACAAAAAAAAAAATCTAGAAAACTCACGAGATCTTTGTAAGTTTTATTGTGCCAAAAAAGTTGTAAATTTGCAATTTTAATGGTAAAAACCAAAAAAGCTCGTAATTTTTACTAGGAGTTCTCGTAAAATAGGAGGTAGCAAAAAATCTAGTAAAGTTACGAAACCTCTTTGTAAGTTTTATCGCGCCAAAAAAATTGTAAATTTACAATTTTATTGGTAAAAATTTTGTAGAATTACAAATAGGAGGTACCAAAAAATAAAAGTAACAAATTTTCTTGTTATTTTAAAAGGTTTTTTTTGAAAGTAGTTAAGCCAGAAAATGCAATTAAAATTTTTTAAGAAAAATTTGATATAACAATGGATTTTTGGAAATTTATAATGATGATAACTACACTCAAAAGAAAAAACTCTCTCAAAAAATCTGTTTAACGACTTACAGTTTGAATTATCAATCTTTCAGCAGATTGTTCTGCTAAAAAGGATATTTTTACTAAAATCTCTTGATTCAGTTTTTTTTTATACAATTTCAAAGATATTTTTGAACATATTTTTTTCTGCTAAAATCAGCAGATTTTATTGCTGTCTCGACAGATTTCTTTGCTGATTTCACCTAGATAATCATGACAGATATTTAGCAAACCGCGTCTGCTAAAATCAGCAGATTTCTCATATGGCTCAAAATGTGTGAATTTTCAGCCGATTTTTCTGCTGATTGGACAGAGAATTTATTTTGAGTGTAGGGATCTGATTTCCATGCAAATGCATGCTTTTTGTCGATAGTCTAAAAACGATATCGATAAATTATCTTTTTGAATCAAGAAATTTGCGTTTAATTGGCATCGATGGGTTTTTTGCATATTTTTGCAAATTTTAGTGAAAGTGCATATTTTTGTATATTTTGGTTTTAAATACATATTTTGTGCATATTCCCAACTTTTACTTGCATATTTGGAATAATTTAGCTAAATAATAATTTAGCTAAATAAATAAATAAATTTTGGAATAATTTAGCTAAAACACAAATTGAAATTTAGTATCAAAAACTATTACAAATTTAAAAAATTTATTTTGAAAATAAGAAAAAATATTTTTAATTTTTTATGGATTGTCTTAATTAACAAAAAAGCTCTTGCTTACATAAAGTTTAAAATGTTACTTTTTAAGCCCGGCGCTATTTTTTGCGTTTAGTGCATATTTTTAGGTTTTTTAGTGCATATTTTTTAAAATTTTTAGTGCATGAAAATCTCAACTCTAATAATCTCTATTAAAATTAAGCTCACCCATGTTTTTGCGTATAGCGAAATTCTTGCTAGTTTGGATTTTCCCAAAAGACCATATTTTTTCATAAGGTGGCAACTCTTTTTTAAATTTACGATTGGGCATCTAAAAAAACAGGTAACTTCTATTTTTCTTCCCTCATTCCCATTTAAGTTTCAGGACAATCGGTGAGTGCCCTTTGAAAGACCTCCCTCGTCAGTTCATTGGGCCAAGAAATTTTTAAAATTTTACCTTAAATATTGCACATTTATAAATCGATTGCATTTGTTTGATAATATTGCCTCATATATACAAATATAATGGCATGTACATGGAATATTTGTGTAATGCCTAAAAGTAGGCAATTTATTTTGTTTTTATAATGTATGCCATATATTAATCGCTTTTGGCGTGATTTATAAAAACCTAATACCTTAAAAAAAAAACACACACATGCACACAAAAACATACAAATAACTGCGCGTTTGTATATGAACTGTTTACTTTTTGAGAAAAAATAAATCTACGATTACACGTTCAGAAGCCTAAGATTATTGACAGAATGAAAACGGCACGATGGATGGTTTTCAATTGAATGAAAATCACCAAGTTTAAAACTTAAAACTAGTTTTAATTTACACGGGCGCCGGTCACGGGGTTTTAAAAAATAACTGCATACTTTTGGGCATAAGGAAAAATTACATATTTCGCATGATTTTTGACATTTAAAATTTTTTTTCTTGAAATGCTCAACTCATTCGACTTACAATTAGTGGCATGAGAAAACAATTATCTATTTATTGCCCAAAAAAAATTTTACTCTGCCTAAATATATGCTTTAAAAAATTATTTCTTTACAAGAAATTTCAAAACTCATACAAAAAATATTATCGGGCAGTTAACTTTTAACGTCATTGGCATCACTGAGCACACGGGGCCATTTCCTAAAACAACGTCACCCGTGCTAGTTCTGTTTGGATTTCAAATTGAAATATATGAGAACGTGAATGTTTATATGTATATGTCTGTTTTCATAAACACACACACACACATTTAGCATACATTCAATATCGAAGCACGTATTTTCTAAATATTTATGCAACAATTCTGCTCAAACTCATACACACAGCTTGAAATTCTCATACCATGCATGCCTGCCTATACAGTTAATATAGTGATATATGATTACAACTACATATAAGTGTATACAGATTAATATGTACAAATGCCCATGAACATACTATTACAGGGATAAAATATTGCAGAAAAAATGTTATACTTTCTACGTTTTTATTAAAGTTTATATTTGACTATAATTTTACGCGGGCAATAAAAATACTTTTTAAAATGGATATTAAGGATAAAAACTCAATAAAAAAATATAGTAAGTAAATGAAATCGAAAATATCTTTTTCTACCGAATATTAATGATTAATTTTCATCAAAAGTTACTGAATTAAATACAAATGCGTATGATTAAGAAAAATAAATACAAAATACCATATTCTAGTCTGCCAAAACTCTGTTAATATGATGATAGAATTTAGTACAGTCTTGCTTACAAAAAACAATGAACACGAAAGACATTTTTAGTACATTTTTAGATTTTAAAATACCTTGTTTTAAATTTTTAGTACTCTTTATTACATTTAAAATATGTAATCAGAAGTTTTTTGTACGTTTTTGGTATTTTTGGTACTTCTTGGAATTTATTTTAGTTTTTGAGAATTTTTTGGAATTTTTAGTACTTTTTTGAATTTTTAAAAATTTTTCAGGGTTTATACTCTTCTTTTTTTAATTTTATTACTTTTTGTGTATTTTCGTATCTTTTTTTATCATATATAACTTTTTGGTACTAAATAAGTTACAAAAAAAAAAGAACTGGAAATAAATTTTTATTACAGTTTTTTTAACTTTAAGTAAGTTCTAAGAGGGTTTTTAATAAGTTTTTGGTAGTTTTAATACCTTTTTTTTTAATATTGGTAGTTTTTTTTTAAGTTTTTTGTACATTTTTGGAATTTTTAGTACTATTTTTAAATTGTTAATATTTTTTTGGTGATTTACAGTACTTTTTTAGAATATGTACGTTTTGCGTATTTTATAGTACTTTATGGGGATTTTGTCACTTTTTAGATTTTTTCTGAAATTTTTAGCAATTTTATTGAAAATTTTCAAATTAAAATAATCCGCAATAAATTTTTAAAAAAACAAATATTTACCAGAAAATGTTAAAAATATTTTAGTTTGAGATGTTGAACAATGGTCGAAGTGGATTAACAATATGTAAAAGCGTGTAATTAAATTAATATTTAATTAAGAACAAAATACGAAATATCATATTATAGTCGGAAAATTGTCTGTTTATATGCATCATAGAATTTAAATTTAATACAGTCTTCCTTACAAAACAACAGTGACCACCAAACAGAAATTTAATGGCTTTTTAAAGGTTTTTAAAACATTTTTGAACTTCATTTGTGAATTTTTAGTACTTTGGTTGAATTTTTAATATTTTTTGTAATTTATAGTAATTTTTTAATATGTATTACTTTATTTTGATATTTGTATTTTTTTTATAATTTTTAGTACTTTTGGTACTAAATAATTAGTACCATAGTTTTGGTACTAAATAATTATAACCATAGTTTTGGTACTAAATAATTAGTACCATACTTTTGGTACTAAATAATTAGTACCATACTTTTAGTATTAAATAATTAGTAACATACTTCTGGTACTAAATAATTAGTACCATACTTTTGGTACTAAATAATTAGTACCATACTTTTGGTACTAAATATTTAGTACCATACTTTTGGTACTAAGTAATTAGTGTCATACCATAAACAATGACACGAAGGCCATTTTCAGTACTTTTTAGGACTTTAATTACCTTTTTGAGAATTTAAGTACAGATTTCCGATTTTAAGTATGTTATTAGAGGTGACAGGACATAATCCCCACGGAAATTATCCCCATAACGGAAATGGGGATTATGACCCAATGCATTACGGACATAATCCCCATATTATTTGTGGGGACTATGACCATTTCAAAAACGGTCATAATTCCAATGGGGATTATGTCCCTTCCCTGTTGGGATTACGACCGAAAGTTTTTCGGTCATAACTCCCATTCATATTATGGGGACTGTGTCCAAAACAATTTCGGTCATAATCCCTTTATTTTGCGGAGAGGGTGAGTTTAATGCAGAAAAACTTTTACGACAAAAAGACCTATTAGTATAGTAGACATAATCCTTGAAGTGGGGATTATGTCACCTTTTTACGTGGTCATTGTCCCAATAAAACTGGGAATTATGACCATTTTTTATTGGGATTATGTCCAATTTTTTTTCGGTCATAGTCCCCACTACCGTTATTGGGATTATGACCGAATTCGTTTTGGTCATAATCCCCATAACGGGAATGGGGGTTATGTCCGTGGGGATTATGTCACCGTTATTAGACGTTTTTAAATACGTTTTTGGTATTTTTAGTAGTTTTTTTAATACTTTGTTGGAGTTTTTGGTACTAAATAATTAGTACCATACTTTTGGTACCAAATAATTAGTACCATCCTTTTGGTACTAAATAATTAGTACCATACTTTTAGTACTAAATAACTAGTACCATACTTTTAGTACTAAATAATAAGTACCATACTTTTGGTACTAAATATTTAGTACCATACTTTTGGTACTAACAAGGGAAGTATCTCAACCCTTATGAACCGATTGCATGAAACGTAAAATATATATAAAAGAGACAATTCTAAGGTTGGGGTGTCTCGGCTTATCGGCCATATCGCGGATTTAGGGGTTCAAAACATGGGTAAAAAAATGACGAAAAAATCGTTTTTTGTATTTTTCAGCCATTTCTTTCAAAGAAACTATATGATGTTTACATATGAGAAGAAAGGGTTTTTTAATGCCTATCCAACGGTGACATAACTTTGTAAAAGTTTGGTTTCGTTTAAAACTTTTTTCATGAAAATATGTAAATTTTGGGGGGTATTTATATCAAGACATTGACCTACGATGTCCATATGAATATCAAATAATCTTTATTAAATTTAAGTCGACACGTATTTTTGCTCTAGAGGATATTCCTATTAGTTCGGGAGTTATCGAAATTTTCCCGGAGGTCCACATTGTTTCATAAGGGGACAACGAAATTTTGAATCACTGATATGGCCGATAAGCCGAGACACCCCAACCTTAAAATCGTCTCTTTTATGTATATTTTAAGTTTCAGGCAAATCGGTTCATAAGGGTTGAGATACTTCCCTTGTAAGTAATTAGTGCCATACCATAAACAATGAACACGAAAGCCATTTTTAGTACTTTTTTTTAATTTTTAATACTTTTATTTTAAATTATTAATATTTTTCTGGAATTTGTAGATTTTTTTTAATTTGTATTACATTTTGGGATTTTTGTACTTTTTTGTAATTCTTATAACTTTTTGGTACTAAATAAATGATATTTTTGAATAAACAATAACCAGGAAAAAATGTAGTACTTTTTTAGTAATTTAAATAATTGTTTAAGAATTATAAAGAGTTTTCTTAAAACGCTTTTGATATTTTAAATATTTTTTTTTTATTCTTTTTTTCTTAAACAGGATATCATTTTATAAATTATTTTTCAAATTTTTAGTACTCTATTTGAATAGGTAATATTTTTGGAAATTTATAGTTCGTTTTAGATTTGTACCACTTATTTTGATTTTCAACATCTTTATAATTTTTGGTACTTAATTATTGGTACCTTACAATTAACAATGTACAAGAAAAAATTTAGTACTTTTTGAAATTTTTAGTACTTTTTTTTCATTTTCGGTATGAATAAGAATGTTTAAAATACATTTTTGTATTTATAGTACTTTATTAAAATCGGTACATTTTTTAAAATTTTTGGTACATTTTTGGAACTTTTGGTACTTTTTGAATTGTTAATATGTTTTGGGGATTTATGGTGCTTTTTTGTATTTTTGTCATTTTTAGTAATTTTTGGTACTTTATAAAATTTCCTAGAATTTTTAGAAAATTAATTAAAAATTTTTAAATTAGAGTATTTCTCGATAAAATTTTAAATAATGTCAAAAAACTAAAAAGAAATTTTATTATAGTTTAGTACTTTTTTAAAATTGGTACTTGTTTTTTGTAGTTTATGTTACATTTTTTTAATTTTAGTTCTTTTTTGAATTGTTATTATTTTTTGGGGATTTATGGTACTCTTTTTAAATTATTTTAAATTAAAAAAATTAAAAAATTTTAAATTGGTAAAAAAATTTTAAATTTATAGTACGTTTTTAATTTTTTCCACTTATTGTGATTTTCAACGTCTTTATAATTTTTGGTACTTAATTATTGGTACCTTACAATAAACAATGGCCAGAACAAAATTTAGTACTTTTTGAAATTTTTAGTACTTTTTTTCATTTTCGGTATGTATAAGAAGTTTCTAAATACATTTTTTAATTTTTAGTACTTTATTAAAATTGGTACTTGATTGTAGTTTTTGGTACATTTTTGGAATTTTTAGTACTTTTTTGAATTGTTAATATGTTTATTGGGGATTTATCGTGCTTTTTAAAAAAGTTAAGTACAAAAAAGTAAATACTTTTTTATATTTGTACTTTTTGTAATTTTTAGTACTTTTTGGTACTTTATAGAATTTTTCTAGAATTTTTAGAAAATTAATTAAATAATTTCAAATTAGAATACTTCACAATAAATTTTTTAAAAAATTTTTGCCAGAAAATTATAAAGACATTTTATTGTGAAAAACTTAAGTGGATTTAAATAAATACACATGCGTATGATTAATATTTAATTAAGACTAAAAATATTAAATTCACTCATACGCCTACAAACGCAAACATAAATTTTCATCTCATAAACATTTAACAGGAAAATAATTTTCTTAAAATTCCAAATTCCTCAAATGCCAAAAATTTTTTTCAAATTGCAATTTTTAGTACTTTTTTGGATTTTAGGTATGTATAAGAAGTATTTAATATGTTTTTGTATTTTTAGTACTTTTTTAAAATTGGTACTTATTTGTAGTTTTTGGTACATTTTTGAAACTTTTAGTACTTTTTTGAATTGATGTTAATTTTTGGGGATTTCTGGTACGTTTTTAAAGTTGTATTACTTTTTGGATATTTGTACTTTTTGTAATTTTAAGCACTTTTTGGTACTTTATAGAATTTTCCTAGAATTTTTAGTAATTTAATTAGATATTTTTTAATTATGGGAGGATTGAAATAAATACACATGCGTATGATTAATATTTAATTAAGAATATAAAATATCACTCATACGCCTAAAACACGAGCAAATAAATGTTCATCATATAAATGTAAACATTAAACAGAAAATTATATAAAATTCCAAATCCCTCAAATGCCCAACTTTATTTTCAAACATCTCTTAATGATATTGTTAGCTAAAGTAAAATTGACACACAAAAACGATATTGTCAAATCATTTTGATAGAAACACAACAATTTTTTTCAAAAACAAATCCATACTCATGACGTGAACAATGCAATCTAACAAATTGACAATTGAAGTGTCATATAAAGCCCAGTAGAATGATAAAAAAAATCACAAATTCACACAAGGGGTAGGGGGTGGAATAACAAATAAAAATCTGTCCATCCCCTCTATCCGTCAGTTAGTTAGTTAAGTCATTGAAAATAAGACATACAAAGAAAAAAATAAAATCATTCAAGCAATCAAAATACAAGAATAAGTACGAAATAGAATCAATGACTTATTTTTCACAAGAAAAAAAAAAAAAGTCGCAGATTAAAGGCAAAATCAAAGTCAAGTCAAGAAATTCAATCAAATCTCATTTGGTAAAGAGGATTAACTAAATGTTTGCTATAAATATACAAAATACAATAACAAACTGTCTGCGTGTGTGTGTGTGTGAGTGAGTAAGTGTAAAGATGTCTAAATGTATGTGTATTATACTTACAAACGACAAAAATATTCTAGTCTGCAAAATTGCTGTTTATATGCATGATAGAATTTAATACAGTTTTCTATATATAAGCAATGAACCCGAAAGAGTTTTTTTAGTACTTATTTTAGTTTTGTGCAGCTCATTTGAATTTTTTGTACTTTTTGTGATTTTAAGTGTATTTGTATAGTTTAAGGAGATTTTTTTATTACGTTTTTAGTCTCTTTTTGAAACCCTTGGTACTTTTTGGTAATTTTTGGTACCTATTTGGAGTTTTTAGTACTTTTTTTAATTTTGTGCAACTCATTAGAAGCTTTTGTACTTTTTTGTGATTTTAAGTATATTTGATATTTTAAGGAGCTTTTTTATTACGTTTTTAGTCTCTTTTTGAAACCTTTGGTAGCCTTTTGGTAATTTTTGGTACCTATTTGAAGTTTTTAGTACTTTTTTGGAATGTTGAGAGTTTTTTACCTTTTTTGGGACTTGTAGCATTATTAGGAGTTTTAAAAAAGTATTTAGAGTCTCTTTTTGAGGATTTTGGTAGTTTATAGTACTTTTGGAATTTGTTGTACTTTTATTGGATTTTTAAGATAATTTTAGTACTTGCTTTGGGCTTCTAGTTTTTTTCAGATATTTTAGTATTTATTCTAATTTTTAAAACAGTTGGTTCTTTTACTTTAATGGGATTTGTATTACTTTTTGTGAATTTTTAATACTTTTGCAAATTTTGTACCTTTTCAGAATGTTTGGTTTGGTACTTTTTAAAGTTTTCCATAAATTTTTTTTGATTTTTGTACTTCTTTGAATATTTATAGATTTTATAGATTGGATGTTCTATTTAAAATTATTGATGTTTTCTTCACTTTAATTTTATACCTTTTTGGATTTTTTTGTTCTTTTGCCGATTATTTTTATCTCATTGGAATTTTTAGCACTTTAAATTGAGCTTTAGTAGCTCTTTGGAATATTTGGTACTTTTTTAAGATTTTCCGTATATTTTTTTAGATTTTTGTTCTTTTTGTGCTTTTTTGTCCTTTTTTTTATTTCTTCTACATTTATGTAAATATTTAATAACTTTTTGTTAAATTTGGTTTTGACATCTTCAATATTTATGTGTTTTTCAGAATTTTTTGAAACTCTACTATTTTTCACTATATTTTTTACTTTTTTCTAATAAATGTTTTTTTTTTTTTATTTTTTGGAAATCTTAAGGGTAATTTTCGTATTTGAAGTGTTTCTTTCGTAATTTTTGAGATTTAGTACTTTTTTTTTAGTAGTTTATTCCATTGTACTTTATTAGGATTTTTAGTTGTATTTTGGATGTTTAGTACTTCTTGAAATTTTTTGGTACTTTCTTTCTTTTTAATTTTGTAGTTCTTATTTTAGAATTTTCCAAAACTTTGATTTGGGAATTTAAGTAAATTTTTCTTAATTTTTAGTACATTTAAAAATGTTTAGTACATTTCAAATTAGTTTGCCATTTATTTCGATTTTAGTAGTTTTTGGGTTTTTAGTACATTAATGGGATTTTAAGTGCATTTGGAAATTTTTTAGTACTTTTTCAGAATATTGGTAATTTCATAATTTTTAGATGTATTTTTCTTATTTTTAGTTATATTTCGGGATTTTAGTACCTATTTTTGGGATGTTCTTTGTGTAACACATTGAAATATCTGTGAAGAACCCCAAAATTATGATACTTGATAAATTAAAGACCATCGCCTAACATTTTTTTGGGATTTTAGGTACTTTTTTTTGGAAATTTTTGGTGCTTTCTGTGATTTGTAAAATTTTTAATAAATTTTTTAAGAACTTTATTACATATTTGGAATTTAAAGTTTTTTTTATTATTTGGATCAAATTTGGAACATTTTAGAGATGTGAGTACTATTTGTAAAACTTCTGGTACATTTTTAGATTTTTCCAATTTTATTTTAGGAATTTTTAGTACTCTTTTTCGGTTTGTTTTGAGTGTAACACATCGAGATGCCGGAGGACTTTATGATCACGATACTTGATAAAGTAAAGACGATTGTCATAACTTTTTTGGGATTTAAATTACTTTTTGAAAATGTTTTTGTTTTAACTGTTTAAAAGAACGGTGATTTGAAAATCACGGTAACTGAGAACGGTGTTATTTGAAAATCACTATATTGCTCATCTCTAGTTCAGTGGTTCAAAAGTTATTAGCAAAACCGAAAATTTCGGATTAGCTTCACCTTAAATTCACGTGTTGAAAACCCGTTAAACCTGTATTAAAAATATTGTTAAGTCACAAAAATATTTTACAACGTATTTCTGTCACTCAAAAATATTTTTACACAAAAAAAATACACTTGAAAAAAATTTTGCACTCAAAAAAAAATTTAGTAAATTATTTTTTTTTTGTTCAAAAATAAGTTAAAAAAAAAGTTTTTTTACACAAAAAAAAATATTTCTGATCAAAAATTTTATTTTTTGCATGTTAAAAAATTTACTATCGCTTAAAAAGGGCATTGTGGAGGGTATTCATAGATTCGGCCAAGTCGAATTTAACTTTTCTACTTGTTTTTTTTTTAATATTTTTGTCAAACTTTTTGTTTTTTTACGGGATTTAAATACTTTTTGTGAAGTTTTTAGTACATTTTTTTAGTATTTTATTTCAGGAATTTTTAGTACTTTTTGGGATTGCAGGTACATTGAGAGGTTATATAGTACTTTTTCAGAATATCAGTCAATCTCCGGTACTCTTCCCGTTTTTTTATTTATTTTTTTTTTCTGTTTTTAGTAATATTTTAGTACTCAATTTTATGATGATCATGATTCTTGGTAAATTAAGGATAATTTTTTTTAACGTTTTTGGGATTTCAAGTACTTTTTAAAAATTTATGTGATTTTATACATTTTTAGAAATCACCCAGTTTTAAATTTTAGTACATTTTTGGGATTTTTTTTTTTTTTATTTATATCAATTTTTTTGATCATTTTAGGGATTTCTGTGCTTTTGTGAAATTTTACCTTTTTTAAGTTTTTCAAATAATATTTTTCAAAATTTTAGTACTACTATTCTGTAGTACTTTTTCAAAATATTAGTCACTCTTTGGTAATTTTTCCCCTTTTTAAGTATTTTTCTTATTTTTAGTACCATTTCGAAATAAAATATTTACGGAATTTTAGTACTTTTTTTAATTTTAAGCACATGTTTATAGTTTTTTTTAAATATATTTTTTAATTTTAAATACTTTTTGGGATTTTAGTTACATAAAGAGATTTTTTACGTACTTTTGCAGAATATAAGTCCCTCTCTGGTACTTTTTCAATTTTCTTTATTTTTTTTTTTTATTTTTAGTACTATTTTGGGATTTTAGTACTCAATTTTTGGTTGATCCATGTGTAACACATTGAAATATAGACCAAGGACCCCACTATTATGATACTTGAAGAATAAAAGATCATTGCCTAAAAATTTTTTAGGACTTTTTTTCGTACTTTTTACAATTTTTTGAATTTTAAAAATTTTTGGAAATCTTCACCACATTTTTATAATTTTAGAAGATTTTTATAATTTTAAGCTTTTTAAGCTTTTTTTTATTTTTGAAATTTTTAGTACTTTTTGTTCGCTATAGACCATCCGGTCTATGTGAGGAGTCTTTAACTCCGTCACCTCTAACCTAGCACTTTTTAAAATTTTAAGTACATTTAAAGATTTTTTAGTACTTTATCAAAATATTAGTCACTTCTTGGTAAATTCTAAGCTTTGGTTTTTGGGTATTTTTTTATTTGCAGAACTTTTTTTATTTAAGAACTATTTTTAGGATTTAAGCATAAAGTAAAAATATTGTAATTGGTTTAACTCTCTTCACGCGAAATCTGTCTGGGATCAAGTAAAATTTTTGGTTTTTTAAAGTCATGAAATTTGTACTTTATTTGCACTTTTAATATATTTTTTTTAATTATATTGAATCATTATTTTCATTTTTTTTTTTAAGAAAACAAAAAGCCTTTTTTTCAATTCCTCTTTAAACCTTCATTCTATTAATCCCATTCAGTTAAAGTTATTTATCACGAGCCACGAATATCCCCTGATTTAAGTACTCATTTAAGTACTAATTTCTTTAATATTTGGTCAAGAATACCATGATCATGACACTTGAATATTTGAAGACCATTGTCCTAACATTTTTGGGATTCTAAGTACCTTTTGAATAAGATTTGTGATGTTTAAAGTTGTTTTTACATTTTGATTTATTTTAGTACATTTTTAGAATTTTAAATTTTTTTAATATTTATATCGAATTTTTAGAACATCTTACGTATTTTAATTCTTTTTGTGAAATTTTTAGTACATTTTTTATATTTTAAAAAAATTATTTTATAAACTTTTAGTACTTTTTGGGACATTTAGAAATTTTTTAGTAATTTTTTAGAATATTAGTCATTCTTTTGTAATTTTTCCCCTTTTTTTGGTGCTAGTTTTGTTACTATTTTGGGATTTTAGTACTAGATTTTTGAGATGTTTAATATTTTTCTTTTTTAAATTTTTAGCACTTTTTTTAAGTAAAGTTGAATGTGTACAATTTTATTTGTGTCTCTCCTTTAATAACAAACAATTCACAATTTCTTCTCTTATTTCGATTAAGAAATTTAAGACGATTTACGATTATTACTTTTTTTCTATGTATAAGTTAAGTTGAATATATATAATTTTATTGTTTTGTTTTGATTAGTTTTTGCTAAACAAAAATAAACATGAAAATGTTGTTTTTGCCATTAATTTTGGTAATAAATGTTATTCACCTTGAATACCAACAGAAAGAAATAACAAGCATATGGGTATTTTTGGAAATTAAAATTTATTATCGTTTTACACCATGGCTGAAAATTGCAAAAAAATAAATATTAGATTCAAGATGGACTAATAAGTACTAAAATTTCAATTAGTACTTAATTACTACTAAAAAATAACAAAAAAATCAATGAAATTACTAAAAATTGCAAATAAGTACTAAAAATACCAAAAAGATACAAAAAATTACCTTCAACTGCTGAAACCCCCAAAAAGTACTAAAAATTAAAAAAAGAAAAGTATTTTGTTGTACTCACCTTATTGTACAAAAATCCCCAAAAAGTACTAAAAATTAAAAAAAAATTTTATACCTAAAAAATATTTATGCCTAAAAAATTCAAACTCCTGTATAACATATAAATATAGGAAGTTTGGATTCTTCTATCGATCCGCCAATCAATATTTGTATTGATTAACTTATGATTTGTAAATGGTGTTTTTTTAATGCTCTGTATGAAGTGCATGGGTAAGCGTAAACGTACGGATAAATTACAGAAAATGTTGTGGCATCCATTGCCAACGCTGGGTTAATGATGTGGTTAAACCACCAAGAGCATCTTCTATTTTAACTGACACCCATTAGCACGTAAAAATTTTCATTCTAACCATCATATGATTATCATTTAATATAATGTCAACATATTTTTGATTCTACTGCTGCTACTACAAGGTGGCGCAAAAATAACCTTCCGATGTTTTTTGGCTGTAATTTAAAAAAAAAATGAAAAACTTTGATTTTTCTTGTGGATTATTTTTATTTAGTCTTTTAATTTTTTTTACATCAAGTCGAGAATATGATGTCATATAAATGGCCGCCGCCACAGTCGATTGTCATTTGAGCCCTTTTTATGGCATTTTCCATCACTTTGGCCAAAACTTCCAGCGATAGGTCCATTCTTAACGGATATTGTCTTTAAGAGCTGCAAGAGTCTGAGGCTTGTTGACATAAACCCGCGACTTTAAAAAGCCTCACAAAAAGAAGTCTGGAGCGGTCAAATCAGGCGATCTTGCTGGCCAGTGCAAATCGCCAAAACGGGAGATTAGGCGCCCGGGAAATGCATCCTTCAGCAAATCGGTTGTGGCACAACTTGATGAATTGGGATTGGAAAACATGTGGTTCCAACAGGACGGTGCAACGGCACACACTGCACGTGCCACAACCGATATGCTGAAGGATGCATTTCCCGGGCGCCTAATCTCCCGTTTTGGCGATTTGCACTGGCCAGCAAGATCGCCTGATTTGACCGCTCCAGACTTCTTTTTGTGGGGTTTTTTTAAGTCGCGGGTTTATGTCAACAAGCCTCAGAATCTTGCAGCTCTTAAAGACAATATCCGTCAAGAATGTGAGGACCTATCGCCGGAAGTTTTGGCCAAAGTGATGGAAAATGCCATAAAAAGGGCTCAAATGACAATCGACTGTGGCGGCGGCTATTTACATGACATCATATTCTCGACTTGATGTAAAAAAAATTAAAAGACCAAATAAAAATAATCCACAAGAAGAATCAAAGTTTTTCATTTATTTTTTAAATTACAGCCAAAAAACATCGGAAGGTTATTTTTGCGCCACCTTGTACTACTGCCACTACAACTACTAACATATCCATTCTAACAATGATTGTGTTGAAAATAAGGACAGAGAAATTAAGGAATTAATTTAACCATTTATTTTGAAAGTGAGATAAGTCTATTTTTAAGTCTAGAATTAAAGCACAACGTCTCTTTAATTTAATACAATTGAACACAAAAGAAATTGTTGGTACTTTCCTTAATATTTTAAGTAACTTTTTGGAATTTTTAGTACTATTATGGGATTTTAATAATAGGGAGTTTTTAGTAGGTTTTTAATTTTTTAAGTACTTTTTTTAAAATCCTTAGTACTTTTTATTTATTTTTGGAAAATATTTTTTTTTTAGTACTTTTTGTAATTTTGTAAAAATTCTCAGAATCGAAGAATTTTTCAAAAAAAAATTTTTAGAACTTGCTCTTAAAAAAGTACTTTTAAAAATTTAAATTACGGAGATTTCGGTATTTTACTGTAATTTTTTTGTAACTTTTTGGAATTTTTAGTACTTTTTGGTAATTTAGTACATTTTAATTAGATTCCTTAACTTTTTTGGGGTTAAGTACCTTTTTGGATTGGTACTTTTTTTGGGATCTGAGAATTAGAAAGTTTTTCTATATGAAAAATATCTCAGAATCTGGGACATTGGCATAAACTTCTCAGATTCTGAGATTCCAAAAAAAATAAAAACTTTCCATAATGGTAATATAGCCCAGGTAAATTACTAAAATTTAAAGAAAACAAGTAAAATAGTTAAATTCGGCCTTGCCGAATGTATTAATACCCTCCACAATGTCAAAAGATTATTGCAAAAAACTTAAAAAAAAAAAAAAAATTTTGAAAAAAAATTTCCGCGAAAAAAATTTTGGAAAAAAAATCCGCGATTTTTTTCTTTTTTTGTCAAAAAATTCGTTCGTACTTGTTTAAGTACCTCCGGTGTTCAATTATGTTCACATATGTCAACCAGCAGCCGAACACTAAGAAAATTATGTCCTTAACTGTTTGTAGGTTATTTCAAAAAGTAATCAGTAAAGTTATTTTAAAAGAAAAATCATTAATTTTATAAAGGATTCCTTGTTTTCTACTGTTTTTGTAGTTAAAAAAAATAATTTACTGTCTTAAAACTGAATTTTCAGTTACATTCAATTTCGGCAGTAAAAAAAATCTTCTATAGTTTTACTGTCTTTCAATACAAAATAAGTGAATATTCAGTAGTTATACCCTACACCACACTGTGGTACAGGGTATAATGAGTTTGTGCTGATGTTTGTAACTACCCGAAATATTGGTCCTAGACCCACCTTTAAGTATACCGATCGACTCAGAATCACTTTTTGAGTCGATTTAGCGATGTCCGTCCGTCCGTCCGTCCGTCCGTCCGTCTGTCCGTCCGTCCGTCCGTCCGTCTGTCTGTCTGTCTGTCTGTCTGTCTGTCTGTCTGTCTGTCTGTCTGTCTGTCTGTCTGTCTGTCTGTCTGTCTGTCTGTCTGTCTGTCTGTCTGTCTGTCTGTCTGTCTGTCTGTCTGTCTGTCTGTCTGTCTGTCTGTCTGTCTGTCTGTCTGTCTGTCTGTCTGTCTGTCTGTCTGTCTGTCTGTCTGTCTGTCTGTCTGTCTGTCTGTCTGTCTGTCTGTCTGTCTGTCTGTCTGTCTGTCTGTCTGTCTGTCTGTCTGTCTGTCTGTCTGTCTGTCTGTCTGTCTGTCCATGTAAACGGTGTAAACACGATACAGGTCGCAATTTTTAATCAATTGACTTGAAATTTGAAACTTAAGTCTCTCTTGGCCCAAGGACGAAGCCTATTGAAATTGGAAAAAATCGATCCATATTTAGACCTAGCCCCCATACAAAGGTCCTCTTTAGTTTTGGCTCAAATGACTCTAATAACCGTATTATAAAAGGTATCGCTTTGAAATTTGGATGGTAAACATGTTTTGTCTTCACATATCATCATTCCGAATTTCAAAGAAATCGGACCAGTTCTTCTTGTAGCCCCCATACAAACCACCTTCCCGATTTTCACATAAATGTCTCAAATTTCATGAAAATAGAAAATATTTAATTAAAATTTTGTTTGTGTATGTTAAACGCGTACTTAAATAACCTTATCAAACCTGATAATCATCGGACCAGTTTTGGACTCAGGCCCCTTGTGAAAATTTCGCCCGATATTCAGTTAAAGCGGTTTATTGTCAACAAATAGAAGCCTATTTCACTCAAATTTGATTTGTGAGTGTTTTCTTCACTTATTAAAGGTTTTACAACATATAGATCTAATCGATCCATGGGACCCATTTTCCGGGAAACCTTGGTGTAGGGTATTATATGGTCGGTCTTGACCGACTATAATTTTCTTACTTGTTTTTTATTGTTTTGGTTAGTCATTAAATTAACATTTAAAATTGACTGTAATGTGTTTTTATTTTAAATGAAAAAACAGTGGAATGGTTTTTAAATAAAATTTCATTTGTTTTAAGTGAATATTCACTGGAATTTACCTACATAATTTTTTAAGTGAATTAAAGCATTTTGTATTTTTAGGTTATGTTGAATGTACAAAAATTTTTTAGGTTTCCTTACATTTTCGTTCATAATTTTTGAACCGCTGCACACTGGTCGATCCCATTGGCCAAAAATAAAAAAATCAAAATCAAAAGTTTGTCGCCAAATGTGTCATTTCTATTTCTAATAAAAATAAGGTTTTAAAATTTTGAGCTGTTTCTGTTTTATTACAACTGTACTCTTTAAGAACAGCTTCAAAAGAGATGGCGAGTTAACAGTTGGTTTTTGTAGTGTGAAATTATGGAAAATTAGGTTCAACTTTCAATTAATTAAAACCATATAAAAAATTTTTTGTTGAAATAAATCAAAACTAATATTGAATTAGAAGGTATTAACTAAATTTTAAAATATTTACAATGTGTTTAGCCTGTTCTGGAGTTTGTATAAAATTATTATCTTTCCAGTGTCAATGTAAGTATTTGTTCGTCAATATATTGAAATTTCTAATAGAGTTTTAGTTGTGTTCCCCCCTGAAATCTCCAATCGGACTTTTTTTGATTTATTAGTTAATATTTCAAGATTCTAAAATTGGTAATATCAGCTGCATTCTTTTGCATGTCTTTGAGTTATCACCCAGAGATCAAAACGGCCTCGTTGTTTTGGATGTCAAACTTTGAATTCTTGTGTGGTGTTTTGTTAATTTGTGTTCGCGTTGCTCTGGTATTGTTATGCATGTAAGAAATGTGATTGTTTATTTTCTTTTTAGTGGACTTTTAATTTTATTTTTTCTTAATTTTATCCTTATTAATGGTAGTTTAGACCAGCAGACTTGTAAAACGACCTGTCAGTTTTTCTAGTACTTAGCGTGACAGTTTTTTGAAAAATTTTGATTTTTGTTGAAGTTATGCTAATGTAAACTGAAACAAGTAGAAAAGTTAAATTCGACTTGGCCGAATCTATGAATACCCTCCACAATGCCCTTTTTAAGTGATAGTAAATTTTCTAACGTGAAAAAAATAAAATTTTTGGTTAGAAATATTTTTTTTCTGTAAAAAATTTTTTTTTTTATAAATTTTTGAAAAAAAAAAAATATTTTGTTTTTTTGAGTGTAAAATTTTTTTTGAGTGTAAAATTTTTTTGAGTGTAAAATTTTTTGAGTGTTTTTTTTTTTGTTTTAGTGTAAAAATATTTTTGTGTGACAAAAATACCTTGTAAAATATTTTTCTGACTTACAAATGTTTTGTAAACGTGTTCAACGGTTTTCAACACGTGAATTTAAGGTGAAACTAATCTGAAATTTACGGTTTTGCTAATAACTTTTGAACCACTGAACCGATTTGGCTGAAATTTAAAACGAACTGGACCAGAGGAACGGCAAATATATATGCCACACTTCAGCACCCTCAGAATTGCAGTTCGAAAGTTACCGTGTGTTTTATCTCGAAAATTCCAGAAAAACCCTTGCCGAAATTCACTCATTTGCTTATAACTTTTGAACCACTGGACCGATTTCGCTGGATTGCAATACAAACCTGACCAGGTAAATGTCCAACATATATGCCAAACTTCAGGAGCCTCCGTAAAGTCTTTCAAAAGTTAGCGTGTTTTCAACAGACAGACGGACGGACGGACGGACATCGCTAGATCCACACAAAAAATTATTGACTAAAAATTTTCAATTAAATCTATTGATCAACAAAATTTAAATAAGTCAATCAATGTTTTGATTAAAATTTGTGTTATCTTCTTTAAATGTCGAATTAAAAATTTTCAACATACCAGATTTTTTTTCGCTTTAATTTTTTTGAATACATTAATTCAAAAATATAAAAAATAATCGGGTTTTACTTTTTTTATTGTTAACAACATATTGGAAAGCAAAAAAAAATATGAATTTTTTCATAATTTTATAACAAGATTACAATTCATTCGTTAAATCAATCATTATTTTGATTGACTATATATAAAAATTTGATCAAATCTGTGATCAAAATCTAAAAAGTGTTTGATTGAAAAAATATTCAATTTATCACCTACAATTTGATGATTGGTATAGCAATTTTGTTGATTGGAGGAATTTCAATCCAAAAATTGATTTAATCCGCGATTTTGTTGATTGAAATTCGTTTAAAATTTTTTCTGTGTCGTCTTAAAATCGATCGAGGATCATGAATATATATACTTTATGGGGTCCTAGACCAATATTTCGAGGTGTTACAAACGGAATGACAAACTTATATATACCCTCTATCACTAGAGTGGAGGGTATAAAAATGGAAAAATTTTACATTTTTTCATTAATTAAAGAAAAATATTAGATCAAAATAATAAAATATGTGTACAAGAGGATTAATTAATCTACAAATAAAAAAAATTCATCAAAATCGGTTCAGTAGTTTTTGTTGTACAACTGCAGCCAATTTTATCCTTTTAAAAAAAACATACCACAATTGGGTGGCAACCCTGGCAATTCTCTTTGACCAAAATTTGAGTTATAAAAAAATTTTTAAAATATAACGATTTTTGTCTTTCATATAAAAAAACAGAATTAAAAATTATTGCGTATTTATTTTTTTATAGCTGTTTATAAATTGTTAATATTAAGGCTGTTTTTTAGTAACAACCCCCCTTAACCTTTTTTTAATTTTTTATTACATACTATTTCATATTTAATAATTCAATATTTTTTCTTAAAACTAATCTTGTAAAAAAGTTATGAATTAAATGTGAATTAAAAACAAACTTTCGTTTTTCTTACGTGGGGTGAATGTGGGTGCTTGGGTACGGTAGGGGGTGGGGGTGGTTATGAGTCATCAACCACTCCCATTTTATCATTCAATAGTTCTGACATATTTAAAAAGCCGTGACCGAAGTTTCACGATGATACCTATACTTGAAGTATTTTTGGCCGCCATCTCCATAGAGCTCCGACCACTGTGCGCTGAACCGATATCGCTCAAATGCAATACCAAACTGCTTAGGAGAACTTCCAATAAATATGTTAAGTTTCAGTCATCTCCGTGTAATATTTTGGTCGTGATCACCATTTCCACAGACAGACGGACAGACGGACATCGCTAGAATGTCTTAAAATCGATCACTGATCATTAATATATATACTTTATGGGGTCCTAGACCGATATTTCGATGAGTTACAAACGGAATGACAAACTTATATATACCCTCTATCAGTAAGTGGAGGGTATAATAAAATATAAAAAAATTCGAATGAAATTTTGAAAATTTCGGTACTTTGCTGCATTTTTGAAAATTTTTGCATCTTTTTTGTAATTTTAAGTACTTTTCTTAAATTTTTAGTACCTTTTCAACTTAAACTTGGTAGGTTTTTTGGATCTGAGAATTAGAGATCAAATTCTTAGAACCCAAAAAAGCGCCAAGCATTTTCAAAATGAAATTAAGTCCAAAAAAATACTGAAACCCTTAGTACTTTTTCCAATTTTTGTAAAATGGTTTCTATTTTTTTTTTTTTTCAAATTTGTATTATATTTTTGGAAATTTAGCAATTTTCGGGAGATTGAGTGCCTTTTTGTAACGTTTGGTACTTTTTTTTGGAAAAACAAATCCTTTTTCCCAAGAAAAACTCATTCTTTTTAAAATCTGTTATCATTTTCATTTGCTCTACGACCGTACGAAAACGTAAAAGTCATTAAAATAGAGTATAACAACAAATTTTGTTTATTATTTTCATATGTGTTTGAATGTCTAAATGAATGTGTTTGAATGTTAGTGTATATGTTTGAATGTATGTGGCGGTATATGTGTGTGTGTGTGTGTGTGTGTATATGACAACAATCATTAAATCAACCCACCAAGCAAGTCAAACATCAGTCAGACTGTCAGTCATTCAAACCAATTGAGGAATTCAAACACCAAACTTAACCATACATAATACAAATGTCATCATGGAATACACACACAAATACAACACTGCGGCACTATTTACTTTTTATTAAATAAATGAGAATTGTATATAAGGTTGGTACTTTTATTTAATATTCTTAGGAAAAATTTTGTCAAAATTTTGAGACATTTTCCCTTCCCATTTTTCCCTTCCCATTTTTCCGAAAATGTCTCAGAATATGAGAATTTTTTAATCGGAAAAAAGTCATAGAATTTTTCTGCACGAAAAATGTCTTAAAATCTGAGTATTTTTCTAAGAAAAACTGCTTATAATCTGGGGATTTTTCTGTAGAAAAAAGTACTTTTCTGAAATTTTAAGTACATTTTGAAGATTTCGGTACTTTGATGTAATTTTTGAATTTTTTTTTTACCCCTTTTATAATTTGTTATACTTTTTAAAATTCTAATTAGTTTTTTTGTATTTCAGTACTTTTTTGGAGTTTAAGTACCTTTTTACATTGTTTAATACTTTTTCGAGATCTGAAAGTCTTAGCATTTTTCAATACGAAATATATCTAAGAATCTAAGACAATCGGAATCTAAGAAATTTAGCAAGTGTTCCCAATAAAGTAATTACATTTTTTGGAGATTTCGATACTTTTTTTGTTATTTGTATTGTAGATTTGGTACTTTTCGACTGTAGAATTATTACTTTTCGATTGCTTGGTATTTTTGATACTTTTTGACTGTTTGGTACTTTTTAACATCTAAGAATATAGCATTCTAGAAAAATTCTCAGATCCCAAAAAAAAGAACCAATCATTCTAAAAAGACTTTAAGTCCTTAAAAACTACTGAAATCAAAAAGACAAAAATTTATTATTTTATTGAATTGCTTACAATTTTATTGAATTGTGCTTACAATTCAATAAAATAATAAAATTCTAATCAAAATGAAAAAAGTACTAAAAATATGAATTTACGCATAAAACATCAAAAATAACCCAATAAAGTATTAAAATTCAAAAACACAGTACAAAAACTGTCTAAAAAGTACAAAAAAATAAATACTGCAAACTACCGAAATCTCCAAAAAAAGTACTTTTTTGGAAGCATATCATAATAATCAAAGTTGAGTAAACAAAAACACACGTTACATTGATTTATAATGGGGGTAAAAAGGACCTCGAACTAGATTATACTCTTTTTCATTGCAAAATAAAAAGATCGATTAACTAATTTCCTAAAAATACAAAGTGGTACCAAAAACTCGAAAAAGAACCAAAGTTTTAAAAAAGTACAAAAAAAGTACGAAAAAACAACAATAAACTTTACGTAAAAAGTACTTAAAATTTTTGGTACTTTTTTTAAATTTGAAATTTTTTTGTCCCATTTTGGAATTTTTTGTACTTTTTAAAATTTTAAGTAGTTTTATTGGATTTCAGTACTTTTTTGAGGCTCTAGTACCTTTTTACACATTTAAATACTTTTTCGGTATCTGAGAATTTTTCTAATGTCTACGATTCTAAGACATTCGGAATCTGAGAAATTTAGGATATGCTTCCAAGAAGGTACTTTTTGGAATTTTAATAACATTTTGAAGACATTGGTAGTTTTTTTTTTATAAATTTTGGGCTTTTTTCTACCATTTTGGAGTTTTTGCATTTTCTTGAAACTTTTAGTATTTTTTCAAAGATCTTGTTACTTTTTTGATTTATTTGGTACTTTTTTAATGTTTAGCATTTTTAAGGCTCTAAGAATATCGCATTCTTAAAAAATTCTCATATCCCAAAGTACTAAATATTCCAAAAAGGTACTTAAGCCCACAAAAAAATACTAAAATTCAAAAAGATAAAAAAAATTGACAAACTTACTAAAAATTTCAAAAATGTGCTTAAATACCATAGAAATTAAAAAGTACTAAAAATTTTAATTTACGCTTAAAAACACTTTTAGTTTTAGTTTTTGGGAATTTTTACCATATTTTTTGAATTTTAGTACTTTGCGGAAATTTTAAGTATTTTTTTGTATTTATATCAAATTTTTGGAACATTTTGGGAATTTTAGTAGTTTTTGCAAATTTTTTAGTACATATGTTAAGTTTTTTTTTAATTTAAGTAGTTTTAGTACTTTTTGGGAATTTTAAGCACATATAGAGAGTTTTTTAGTACTTGATAGTTTTCTTATTTTATTTTTTATTTTGGTACTTTTTCTAATATTTATATTTATATACTTTTTCTAAATGTTCCAAAAAGGTACTTAAGCCCACAAAAAAATAATAAAATTCAAAAATATAAAAAAAAAAATCGACAAAATTACTAAAAATTTCAAAAATGTGCTTAAAAATACCATAAAAATTAAAAAGTACTAAAAATTGTAATTTACCAAGTGTGTTTTAATTTTTATTAAATAATAAAAATTAGTTATTTATTCGACCTTTTAATTGTGCAATGAAAAAGAGTTTATTCTGATTCGAGGCCTTTTCATGTTCCCCATTATGAATTAACATAACAAGTACTTATGATAACTCTACTTTCTTTATTAGGATATTCTCCCATTAAATACTCATAGAGTTTCTTGCTTTCAAAAATTTTGGCAATTTTCAGGAATGAATTGACGATCGTTTCGGGGGTGTTCCAATTCCCCCATCATCAGAATTCTTTAGAAAATAAGGTAATACTGTTAGCATGCAAACATCAAATATTCATATTCTAAATAATCTCATCTTAGTGAGAAAGCAAATATGATTTTCGAAGTTCCACCAGCATTACACCAAATATAATTTGAAAGCAAGTTTTTTTGGTTACTGCATATACTACCTTCGGTAGTTGTTAAATACAGTTTTTTTTTGCTTTCTCACTAAGTTGAGATTATTTAGAATATGAATATTTGATGTTTGCATGCTAACAGTATTACCTTATTTTCTAAAGAATTCTGATGATGGGGGAATTGGAACACCCCCGAAACGATCGTCAATTCATTCCTGAAAATTGCCAAAATTTTTGAAAGCAAGAAACTCTATGAGTATTTAATGGGAGAATATCCTAATAAAGAAAGTAGAGTTATCATAAATACTTGTTATGTTAATTCATAATGGGGAACATGAAAAGGCCTCGAATCAGAATAAACTCTTTTTCATTGCAATTGTAATTTACGCTTAAAAACACTTATTGTTTTAGTTTTTGGGAATTTTGACCACTTGTTTTGAATTTTAGTACTTTGAGGAAATTTTAAGTATTTATATCAAATTTTTGGAACATTTTGGGAATTTTAGTAGTTTTTGCAATCTTTTAGTACATATTTTATTTTTATGTTTTAATTTAAGTAGTTTTAGTACTTTTTTGGGGTTTTAAGCACATATAGAGAGTTTTTTAGTACTTGATAGTTTTCTTTTTTTATTTATTATTTTGCTACTTTTTTGGTTTATTTGGTACTTTTTCTAATATTTTGCACTTTTAGGGATCCAAAAATATCGCATTCTTAAAAAATTCTCTTATCCCAAAGTACTAAATATTCCAAAGAGGTACTTAAGCCCACAAAAAAATACTGAAATTCAAAAAGATAATAAAAAAATCAACAAAATTACTTAAAATTTCAAAAATGTGCTTAAAAATTAAAAAGTACTAACAATTTTAGTTTACGCTTAGTTTTTGGTGATTTTTACCACTTTTTCTTATTTTTAGTACTTTAGGATTTTAAGTATTTGTTTGTATTTATGTCCAATTTTTGGAACATTTTGGGAATTTTAGTAGTTTTTGCAATTTTTTAGTACATATTTCAGTTTTTTTTTTTTTAATTTAAGTAGTTTTAGTACTTTTTGGGATTTTAGGCACATATAGAGGGATTTTTAGTACTTGATAGTTTTCTTATTTTTTTTTTTTTGCTATTTTTTTGATTTATTTGGTACTTTTTCCAATATTTGGCACTTTCTCATATCCCAAAATACTAAATTCTCATATCCCAAAATACTAAATATTCCAAAAAGGTACTTAACAAAAACACAAAAAAACTGATAGTCAAAAAATTAAAAAAAAAATTTACAAAATTACTAAAAATTTCAAATATGTGGTTAAAAATTAAAAAGTACTAAAAAATTTAACTTACGCTTAAAAAAACTTTTTGTTTTAGTTTTTTGGGAATTTTTAGTATTTTTTTGTAATTATATCAATTTTTGGAACATTTTGGGAATTTTAGTAGTTTTTGCAATTTTTTAGTACATATTTTAGTTTTTTTTTTTATTTTAGTAGTTATTGTAATTATATGGATTTTAAGCACATACAGAGTTTTTTAGTACTTGATAGTTTTCTTATTTTATTTTTTATTTAGGTACTTTTTTTGATTTATTTGGTACTTTTTCTAAGAATATAGTACTCTTAAAAAAATCTCATATCCCAAAGTACTAAATATTCCAAAAAGGTACTTAAGCCTACAAAAAAACGGAAATTTAAAAAGATTTAAAAAAATCGACTAAAAATACTTAATTTACGCTTAAAAAACTTTCTGTTTAAGCTTTTGGGTATGTTTACAACTTTTTTGAGTTTTAGTAATTTTTGTAGCATTTTGGGAATTTTAGTAGTTTTTGCCATTTTTTAGTACATATTTTAGTTTTTTAATTAATTTAAGTAGTTTTAGTACTTTTTTTGGATTTTAAGTACATATAGAGAGTTTTTTAGTACTTAATAGTTTTCTTATTTTATTTTTTATTTTACTCCTTTTTTAAATTATTTGGTACTTTATCTAATGTTTGTCACTTTTAGGGATCTAAGAATATCGCATTCTTAAAAATTCTCGTGCTAAATATTCCAAAAAATCGAAAAAATTACTGAAAAGTTCTAAAAATTTTAAAAATGTGCTTAATATTAAAAATACCATAAAATTAAAAAGTACTAAAAATTTTATTTGATTTTTTTGTAAGTACAAATCGGTTTTTGAATTTTATTACTTTGCAGGGATTTTATTTTTTTTTTATTTTTATAATAAATTTTTAGAACATTTTGGGGATTTTAGTAATTTTTGCAATTTTTTAGTACATTTTTTATTATTTTTTTTTTGAATTTAAGTAGTTTTAGTACTTTTTGGGATTTTAAGTACATACAGAGATGTTTTTAGTACTTGATAGTTTTCTTATTTTTAGTACTAATAAAAAAACACAGCATACTTAAGGAACCTAGTAAGCCAAAATTTTGTGGCATACTTTTAGGCTTAACTAATAGAAATCATTATTAGAATAATTTTTTTGTTTCATTCAGAATTTCCGTTTTTAAAATTGAATTATAGCAAGAAATTGTTAATCACCTTAAAATGACGCCCTAATACACCTGACTAACTATGTATGTGAGTGTGTGTGTGAAACTCTAAAGGGATTAATATTTATAAATATACATTTGTAGGTATGTGTAAGTTAGTAAATGAGTTTTAACATTTTCATTCACATTTTTGCAAAAATTAAAATGGGAGAAGAAATTAAATTGTATTTGAAATTATATTAACATTTTTGGCATTTTAATTGTGCGTTTTAACACATGTGTAAATGATGTGTGTGTGAGTGTATGAGTTTGTATTTAATTATGTGTATATTTGGTAGACATATGTATAAAAGTATATGTATTTAAACTTGTATGTGATAAAGAGTATATGTATTAAATACTATTTCCTCTCAACCATTACTAATATCAATTATTTAGATCATTTGAAGCAATTATATGGTACATTATTAAATAAACGTGAGAATTATATAGAATATATAACAGCTAAATATGTTAGAAAATTTATTTTGATATGAAGGCTTTAAAAATTATTCCTGTTAAAATTATATTTTAGAAGACAAGTTTTGTTAAAAGCTTTTAACATTTTTTTGGAAAACATACTAGTTGTCAACCAAGCTAACTGATGTGATATATTTATTTTAAAACCCTTAAAATAATTTAAATGTATTAAATATAAATGCATTTCATTTTATTGTACTAAAATTTAAATTTTAGATTTCCACTGACTTTCTAAATGACCTGCTATAGTATCTACCACAAATGCATAGTATTAATCAAGCCTTAAAGTATGCTACAAAAATGTTACTTAGCACTTATCTAAAAATAGCCTAGTCAAAATATACCAACAAACAGCAAAGCCTTTATAACTTTGGAAATGTTATTGTAAATGGCATAAATATATTCTTATTTTATTTTGCTGAAAACAAAGTTAAATGTTGCTTGGTATGGCACAAAGTATAATGAAAATGAATTTTCCACTTAAAAGTGTAAATTAAACAGAAAATGTAAATGTGCTAGATGAATAAAGGTAAGTGTTAAGGTAAAGTGTTGAAGAGGATATGATACTCAAAATATTGCATTTGATCAAATATGAGAAGTTAGCTAAGAAAAATGACTCAGAGTTTATTAATTTGACTATACAAAAAATGTTTTAGAATCTGAGAAACTTTGTGTAAGAAAAATATCTCTGAGAATTTTTCTATACGAGAAATTTTTAGGATTCATATTTTGAGTAGATTTTTTCTAGCTCTAGGTCATTATTTTCTTTATTAATTAAAACTATAATATTCTCATAGAATAATTTTCAAGAAAAAAATTCTCTGTTTTAAATTTATTTATGTTGATAATTTTTGCAAAACTTACAATTAGTTGACATATGTTTCAGAATTTGTCTGATTTCTGGGGCATCCATGTCAAATCGGATACTTTGAAATTTTTTTTTTTTTAGATTTTCCCAATTTGTTTACAGTTTTTATTACCTTTCGAAAACTCCTTCGTGGTAAATTTTCAGATTTTTTTGATGACCCATTCAAAAGATATCGAATTTTTAAAAATTAGTAGTTTGTTCCTTTACTCAAACTTCTTTTACTCATAACTTCCTCAATAAAGGTCCAAATTTAAATTTTTTTTTTTTCAAAATTTTTGTTTTTTTACCTACTTAAAAAAAAAAATCACAAAAAATTCTTAAAAGCACTCTAGTATGCGATTTTTAAGTTTTGAAATTTAAATCTCATTTTTGAAAATGTTTGTACTCTTTGTTTTTTTTGAAATTTTTTTGTGTAAAACTTCAATCGATTCTACAAATTTTTTTGTCCAGGAGGATCGTGGGATAACGATTATTACTATTTTTAAAATTTTTTGAAAAATTTTTATTGTAATTTTCCAACCTTTAAATCATTTCTACTGCTCCAATGGTGCGTCATATAGGGGTCATTTCCTAGACCGACCCCCATTTTTTACAATTTGCGCCAACCGCTCTAACTGCCCTAATAGTGCCCTTAGAGCAACAAAATGTATGACCCACCCACAATATTTTTTTAGTTCAAACATTTTCTCTGAACACACCTACCCGCTATCTTTAAATGTTAAGGCGGTCCCCATATAATTTTTTTTATTATACCCTCCAACTACAGTAAGGGGGTATACTCACTTTGTCATTCCGTGTGTAACGTATCAAAATATCGGTCTAGGACCCCATAAAGTATATATATTTATAATCAGTGATCGATTCTAAGACATTCTAGCGATGTCCGTCCGTCTGTAGTTAACACGATGCAGTCCAAAATAAAAGAGCTAGACTCCCGACATTTGGCACGAATATGTCTTATGTCAAAATCGGACCACGGGGCAAAAAGTTCCCCCTTGAAGAACTAAACCAACCTCTGAAAAATAGCATTTTTTTACGTGATTTTTTGTGTTTTTGTTCAACAAATGCAACATTTTTATGCTACAAGAAGTTCATAGTCCTGCACTTGGACCCAGAGAATTAGAAAATGTGTTTTTTTCGGCCCCCCAATGGGCGTGGAATAGAACATTTTTTTTAAATCATGATAAACTTGTATTTCTTTTGTGCAAAAAGCATCTTATTTTTATACGCTCCAACTACAGTATGGGGGTATACTCACTTTGTCATTCCGTGTGAAACACATCAAAATATCGGTCTAGGACCCCATAAAGTATATATATTTATGATCGATTCTAAGACATTCTAGCGATGTCCGTCCGTCCGTCTGTCCATCTGTCCGTCTGTCCGAAATATATATAATATTTTATAAGGTAAAAAAAAAAATAAAAAAAAAATTGAAATTTGGACCATTATTGAAGAAGTTATTAGTAAAAGAAGTTTGAGTAAAGGAACAAACTACCAATTTTTAAAAATTCGATATCTTTTGAAATCATTAAAAAAAATCTGAAAATTTACCACGAAAGAGTTTTCAAAGGGTACTAAAAACTGTAAACAAATTGGGAAAATCTAAAAAAAAAAATTTCAAAGTGTCCGATTTGACATGGAATGCCCCATATATATTATTGATCAGTGATCGATTCTAAGACATTCTAGCGATGTATGTCTGTCCATCCGTCCATCCGTTCGTCCGTCTGTTTGTCCGTCCGTATGTGGAAGACCCGACACAGTCCAAAGTAGAAGAGGTAGACTCCTGAAGTTTGGCACGAAAATGTCTTATGGTATTGGTCTGGTTAAGTTCGAACATGGCCAAAATCGGATCAGGAGAAAAAAGTTCCCCCTTTAATAACTAAACCAACCTGTGAAAAAAAACGTCATTTTTTATACGTTTATTGTACTTTTGCTTAGCAAACGAAACATTTTTTCAAAGTCCTCCAGTCGGATCCAGAAAGGTTGTCTCCCAACGCAAAACCCCAACCCCAGCCCCCCCACCTTTTTTAAGTAAACAAAAGAACTTTTTAGGGTACTACATAACACGAAAAATAAATGACCTCGAACTAGTATAACATTTTTTAATTGCACAATCAAAAGATCGAGTAGTTAATTTTTGTTTTTTTTTTTAAATCAAACAAATATGGTACCACTAATTTTAAATATTAAATATTAAAAAAAAGACGACTTCAAAACCCACAAAAATTACAATTTCCTTAAAGGCACGAAAAATTTATAAGCATTTTCTAAAAATTTTAATTCACAAAAAAGTACTTAAAATACCAACTACTTTAATAAAATTAAAAAAATCACAAAAATTACTTAAAAACTCCAAAAATTGTAAATAAAAAATGTCTTGGAATTTTTTTATGCGAAAAATATCTAAGAATCTGAGAATTTTTTTCTTTTTATTTTTTTCTTTCTTTTTTCCCTGTGGCTTCACTTGTGGATGGAGTTATGGTTTGATAAATCGCACTCATTGGAAAACACAGCATAGTTTAGGTAAGTGGTAAGCTAAATTTTTGTAGCATACTTTAAGGCTCAATTAAAATAATTCTATATTACAAATTTCAATCCTCCATTCTGAATTCCGGTTCTAAAAATACAATTTTATAGACAGAATTTGTTAAATCATCAAAATTTATATTAGATTATTTTCATAAAAAAATTTCTTAAAATCTAAAATATGTCATATAAAAAATGTCTAAGAATCTGCACATTTTTAAAATTGATAACCAATGTCAAAGAAATTTTCAATTTTAAAAATGTCTTAAAAGCAATGTTGGCAATCGATACCTTTTCAATACCGTTATCCGTTTCAAAACCCTTTAAATTGAATACCGATACCAATACCAATACCGAAACTCAGTTTTGGTATCGGATACCGGTATCCAAAAACCTTTTCCTTCGGTACCGGTACGTACCGGTATTGAACGGTTTTTCCTAAAAAACATATTTTTTTAAAAAAAAAAATAATGGAAGTTTGTAATTTTTTTTGGTTTTTGTTAATAAAACCCCCCCCCCCCGAAGTCTCATAAAAGTCAAAAAAATCTTTGGGCACCCATATCGTTGATTAAGTAAAAATTAAAAAAAAAAAAAGACATAATTCAACCGCGATGGGAGCAGAAAAAATTATTGATTTCACGAAATTTTTATGGAGTCATTTTGACTCCCAATAGGAACCTTCTGAAACCCTTTCGTATAGTATAGTTTTTGGGGATTTTTATTTAATCCGCGATGTGGGGATTTTTTTTGATATTTATAGGACTTCGGGGGAGGCATTTGGAATGCAGTTTAAAATAAAAGAGCTAGGCCCGTGAAAATAGGTACTAATATTTCTTATAGTCACAGGATGAAAAGTGAATTTTTTCAAATGGTTTTCGCTAACTTACGTGTTTAAAAACACGCTAACTTTCGATTGGCAACTCTGATGCTACTGAAGCTTGTCATATATATTTGTCGTTCCCCTGGTCCGGTTGGTATTGAATAGCAAATCGGTCCAGTGGTTCAAAAGTTATTAAGAAAACCGTGAATTTCACATTGGATTAACCTTAAATTCACGTATTGAAAATACCGTGAAACCAGCTTTAAAAACATTGATGAGTCAGAAAAATATTTTACAAAGTTTTTTTGGCACTCACAAATATTTTTTCACTAAAACAAAAAAGACTTACACTCGAAAAAAAAAATTACACTCAAAAAATTTGTCAATTTATTTTTTTAAAAATTACTAAAAAATGTTTTTTTACTCAAAATAAAATATTTCTAAGCAAAATTGCTATTTTTTTCACTTTAGAAAATTAACTATCACTTTAAAATGCCATTGGGCATTTAAAAAGGTATTCTTGGATTCGGCCAAGTCGAATTGAACTTTTCTACTTGTTTTTACATATTTTTTTACTTTTCTTAAACAAATCAAACATTTTTATGTCAGATCAACTTCAAAGTCCTGCACTTTGATCAAGAGGCTAAGAAAATTCAGTTTTTCGGCCCGCCCCCTTTTGTAGGTGTCGTCCGGTAACGTCTCCCGCCGACCCCCTAAAAACTTTCTTTTAAATTTTTTCACATTTTAGAGGGCATTTTAGCAAAAATGCAACGTAAATACGTGTTTAGTAACTTAGGGTTGCCATTTGCATTTTGAGAAAAAGAGGACGTCAACCTCAAAAAACGAGGACATTTGACCCTAAAAAGAGGACAGTTTTTTTTTAAATAAATTAACTAGAAAAAAGTCAACAACGCAATACAATATGCAAAAAAAAATATTTTTTTTTAAGAAAGCTATTTTTTCCACTAAAAAAATATATTTCCAATTATATTTCAATATTTTGGATATATCCATTCAATTATATTTTGGAAATACTACCTCCGTCCCGAAATATTTTTAACATTTCTATAGATTTTTTTGTCCCAAAATAAACTTTACATTTTATTAAGCAGTGTTTTAGTTGAAATAATACAAGATAAAGTTAAAAAAAGCATCTTATACTAATCTCGTGTACTAAAACTGTAACAAAATTAATTAAAAATATTTGCAAGATGTCCCTATTGCATCCATAATGCATTTATTAAAAACCGTTAAAAGGGCCTCTAGCGTAAAATTTCTTATTTCATACGCCGCATTTTGTAATAGTTTTCAACTTTTCGACCAAAGTGGACACCATGCCTGCTTGTAACGTCGAAAACAAATTGTCTCATTTATCTGGATGCAGTTTATTGCATCCATTTTGCACGTGAATTGAAAAATTGCAAAGCTATAAAGAATTTTTAAATTATTGATATGTCCCGATATGTATAAACAAAAAAACAAAGGTTTTTCAAAAAATCCTCCATAATCCCGGCCAAAATATAGAAATGTTAAGATTATTTTGGGACGGAGGTAGTATCTATTTATAATTCAAAAATTTCCAGTTATATTTAAAAAATTTCTAAATTTAAGTCAAAAATTTTCAATGTATATCAGAGTTTTCTATTTGTATTTTAAAATTTTCTAAATGCTTTTCAGAAAATTCCATTTGTTTTTCAAAAATTTCCCTTTTCATTTCAAAATTTTCTAAATAATTTTAAGAAAATTATTTTTGAATTTAAATAAGTTCAGATATTTTAATTGTAATTCAAAAATTTTCATTTTGATTTAAAAATTATGTAACTGCTTTTCAATTTTATTTTTTTGTATATCAAATTTTTTTTTTTGTGTATCAAAATTTTCTGAAAAGCATTTAGAAAATTTTTAAATATAAATGGAAATATTTTGAGTAGGTTTATTCTAGCTCGAGGTCATTATTTCCTTTACTAATTAAAATTATGATATTCTCATAGAATGATTTTCAAGAAAATTATTTTTCTGTTTTAAATTTATTTATGTTGGTCATTTTTACAAGACTTAATGGACTTAATGGACGTGTCGAAAAAGTCTTGCAACAGAAAAATAATTTTCTTGAAAATTATTCTATGAGAATATCATAGTTTTAATTAATAAAGGAAATAATGACCTCGAGCTAGAATAAACCAACTCAAAATCAGAGCTTCGAAGGATTTCATTCCTTAATTCGATTTGGCATTCTGAATGAAAATCTAGTGATTGCATTCCCCAATCACATTTTAGCGAATTGAATGAATTCGCTTTAGACTCATTCGATTTATAAATAGCGAATGCATTCGATTTATTTTTCATTCGACTTTCAAAAATCGAATGCATTCGGTTTTTTTTCCATTCGACTTTTAAAAATCGAATGCATTCACTTGCGAATGCAATCGATTTTATTTTCATTCAATTTGAAAAATCGAATGGCTTATTCATTCATTGCATAAAAAACTAACCGAGATAGAGCAAAACGGAGCCAGTTTTTTGTCTATAGTATCGCCAACACTCTCCGCACTTTTTGTCGAATAGGCAGTTGATATATGCATTTTTAAAATTTTCGGGAACACCAATTTTTTTGGATTCAAAATTAGGGCCCATCAGGGCCATCGTATGTAAAGAGAGTCGGCGATACTATGGACCAAAATTTGGCTCCCTTTGGTCTATCTATTTAAAAAATTGATTGCATTCGCAGTGGAATCATAAAAAATCAATTGAATTCGATTTTTCTAAATCGAATGAACAAGAAATCGAATGCATTCATTTTTTTCCATTAAATCGAATGAATTCAAACGACTGCATTCATTGTTGATTTATGAAATCGAATGCATTCACTGACTATTAAAATTGAATTGATTTTTTTGAGAATTCATTCGAAAAGGATTTCATTTGTCGAAGCTCTGCTCAAAATATAATATTTTAAAGGTCGAATAAAACAATTTTTATTTTTTAATTAAAAAAAATAATCAGAATTTATAAATGGAAATTTTTGAAATACAATTTGAAATTTATGAAATGGAATTTTTAAAAAGCATTTAGAAAATTTTAAAATACAAATTTGAAATACAATTGGGAATTTTTGAAATACAATTTTTGGAAATTCAAATAGAATTTTTGATATACAAATTTTTTTCTTCTTCTTCTTTTCTCGGAGAGCCAACTTTACGACACACCAGCTGATAATAACGTAGTAATTTTCGCTCTACATAAAGTGCTTTTTTACTTGAAATATACGAGTTTTTAAGTGTTTTTTATTTCTGTGCTCGTTTTGCTCTCAAAAAGTTGGCATTAATACTGGTAAGCGAAAATACAGCGATGCCAATAAATCGAAAGTTAAATAATACAAAAAAAAAATTATGAGGAAAAAAGGAGGACAACCCCGGACACTTTCTAAAAAAGAAGTAGGACTGCCCCGGACGCCCTAAAAAAGAGGACGGTGTCCGGGGAAAAGAGGACGGATGGCAACCCTAGTTTAGTATTAAAATTAAAAAAAAATTTTTTTTTTTTTTGTAAGTTTTTATAAGTTTTTTTTTTATATTTTTTAGCATGTTTTTGATAATACCGGTACGTACCGGTATTGACGTTTCGGTATCGGCAATACCGTAACCGATTCAACTCAAATACCGTAACCGATATCGATACCGAAATAAATAAAAAAAACGATACCAATACCGATATCGATACCGTTATTCGTTTCGATTGCCAACCTTGCTTAAAAGTTATAGTGGGAACAGGTTTCCAAAAACATTTCAAGTATTTCCAATTAGGGCAACTACCCAGTATTTCTATCAACAGTTTTATTAGTCTATTTTTCCACACATACACAAATGTGTGCACTATTATTAACTGTTTTCAGAAATTTTCTCAAATTTGTTTACTGCATTTTACACTTTTCCATAAAGAAAATCAAACAGCTTAAAAGTATGCAATATATTCAAAGTTTAATGAAAGCCTCAAAAGTATACATATCACACAATAAGCTACTTTAATTGCATTTTGAAACACTTTGAAAATTATCTTTGTTTTTTTTTTAGTTTTTGCAAATACTGTAGCTTTATAAGTAAATATGTGAAAACATTTACAAAAGTTTAATAAACGACTAAAAGTATAATAACAAAAGAAGCTTAAATTTCATAAACTATACTTTTAGCAGCTTAAAAGTAGGCAATATATCAGATATTCAATAAAAGCCTAAAAGTATGTTACGTTTTGTTGTTTAACAAATGCCTTAAATAAGTTACAAATATTTTTCAAAAAATTGATTATTGGATAAAGTGTGTGGTTTTTAGATTTGAAGGTGGGCTAAGATAACTGGATACGATTTGATAAAATAGTAAAATTTACTTCAGACCAATATTTTTTTTTAAATTTCTTTCATTGTAGTCTCAAAAATATGTCCTTACCTTTTATACAAATAGATTATTGACATTTATATAAAATTCTTATTGTCTCAAAAACCTCTGACCTTACAATTTCCATAATTTTCATTATTTTCTTTTTATTATTTTTTTTTTTTTGTAAATACAACAAATTTGTTAACTTTTCAACTTTATGTATGTTTTTAACTTCCTCTTTAATACATTTACCCACAATATACAATTTCCGTTTCATTTTTTCATACACATACACCGAAAATCAAAAGAAATAAAGTTACACATTCATGTCAGTACAATGAGTTTTATAAGGCAATTTTTCAAAAATTTCAACTGTCAAATGTTATGGTGTCGTATGTAAAACAGTCAAACGGAAATGTCTACAAAAACACATACACGTGCATTGTAACATGACATACATAGGATGTAGAAACACTGATGTGTTTGTATGAGTATATGGGTTGTATATGTACATCAGCAAACTGTTTTTCTCAATCGTGCGTACTATATTTACATATGTAGAGGAGGATGTTGTGTCTATATAAAAAAAAAAATGTGGATCATGAATGGAAAATGTGAATAATGTGACCAAATATTATTAATGTATCGATAACACACAAAATTCTCAAGTTATCGATTAATCGATGACACAAAATGTTCTGTAGGAAATTTTCTAGTTTCTCGATATACCAATAACACTAAATTTTTCATAGAAAAGCTGTCTAGTTATCGATAACATATCGACGATACGATAATATCGTATCGATGATACGAAATTTTATAAAAAAAAATGTCTACTTATCGATATATGGATAACACAAAATTTTTTTATAGAAAATTGTCAAGTTATCGATATATAAATAACACAAAATTTTCTGCAGAACAAAATTATCGATAGATTTACAACACAAAATTTTAAATAAATAGAAAATTTGTCGGGATATCGAAATATCGACAACACAAAATTGTCTATAGAAAATTTTCTTAGTTATCGATATATCGATAACACAAAATTGTCTATAGAGAATTGTTAAGTTAACGATGTATCGGTAACACAAAATTTTGTATAAAAAAGTGTTTAGTTATCGAGACATCTGTAACACAAAATTTTATAACACAAAATTTTCTGTAGAAAATTGTTTAGTTATCGATATATCGGTAACACAAAATTTTATATAAAAAATTTGTCTAGTTATCGATAGCACAAAACTTTCTAGAGAAAATTTGCCTGATTATTGATATGACGATAACACAAAATTTTCTATAACAAATTGACTAGTTATCGATATAACGATAACTCCAAATTGTCTCTTGAAAAAATGTCTACACCATTTACAGATGTAATTCGAAAAAGATCAATTGTAATTCGAAGATTCTATTTGTAATTCGAAGATTCCATTTGTAATTCGAAGATTCTATTTGTAATTCAAAGATTCCATTTGTAATTCGAATACTCCAATTGTAATTCGAAGATTCCATTTGTAATTCGAAGATTCCAATTGTAATTCGAAATACACCATTTACAGATGTAATTCGAAAAAGATCAATTGTAATTCGAAGATTCTATTTGTAATTCGAAGATTCCATTTGTAATTCGAAGATTCCATTTGTAATTCGAAGATTCCATTTGTAATTCAAATACTCCAATTGTAATTCGAAGATTCCATTTGTAATTCGAAGATTCCAATTGTAATTCGAAAAAGATCAATTGTAATTCGAAAAAGATCAATTGTAATTCGTAAAAGATCAATTGTAATTCGTAAAAGATCAATTGTAATTCGAAAAAGATCAATTGTAATTCGAAAAAGATCAATTGTAATTCGTAAAAGATCAATTGTAATTCGTAAAAGATCAATTGTAATTCGAAGATTCCAATTGTAATTCGTAAAAGATCAATTGTAATTCGAAAAAGATCAATTGTAATTCGAAGATTCCAATTGTAATTCGTAAAAGATCAATTGTAATTCGAAAAAGATCAATTGTAATTCGAAAAAGATCAATTGTAATTCGTAAAAGATCAATTGTAATTCGTAAAAGATCAATTGTAATTCGAAAAAGATCAATTGTATTTCGTAAAAGATCAATTGTAATTCGAAAAAGATCAATTGTAATTCGAAAAAGATCAATTGTAATTCGTAAAAGATCAATTGTAATTCGAAAAAGATCAATTGTAATTCGAAAAAGATCAATTGTAATTCGAAAAAGATCAATTGTAATTCGTAAAAGATCAATTGTAATTCGTAAAAGATCAATTGTAATTCGAAAAAGATCAATTGTAATTCGAAAAAGATCAATTGTAATTCGAAAAAGATCAATTGTAATTCGAAAAAGATCAATTGTAATTCGTAAAAGATCAATTGTAATTCGAAAAAGATCAATTGTAATTCGAAAAAGATCAATTGTAATTCGTCAAAGATCAATTGTAATTCATAAAAGATCAATTGTAATTCGAAGATTCCATTTGTAATTCGAAGATTCCAATTGTAATTCGAAAACAACGAGTATAAAATCGTTTCTTACGCCTTTAAAAACATTGCTTTTTTGTTGATTTACTCGTTGGTTTTCGAATTACAATTGGAATCTTCGAATTACAAATGGAATCTTCGAATTACAAATGGAATCTTCGAATTACAATTGATCTTTTACGAATTACAATTGATCTTTTACGAATTACAATTGATCTTTTTCGAATTACAATTGATCTTTTTCGAATTACAATTGATCTTTTACGAATTACAATTGATCTTTTTCGAATTACAATTGATCTTTTTCGAATTACAATTGATCTTTTACGAATTACAATTGATCTTTTTCGAATTACAATTGATCTTTTTCGAATTACAATTGATCTTTTTCGAATTACAATTGATCTTTTTCGAATTACAATTGACCTTTTTCGAATTACAATTGATCTTTTACGAATTACAATTGATCTTTTTCGAATTACAATTGATCTTTTTCGAATTACAATTGATCTTTTTCGAATTACAATTGATCTTTTACGAATTACAATTGATCTTTTTCGAATTACAATTGATCTTTTTCGAATTACAATTGATCTTTTACGAATTACAATTGATCTTTTTCGAATTACAATTGATCTTTTACGAATTACAATTGATCTTTTTCGAATTACAATTGATCTTTTTCGAATTACAATTGATCTTTTACGAATTACAATTGGAATCTTCGAATTACAATTGATCTTTTTCGAATTACAATTGATCTTTTACGAACTACACCATTTACAGATGTAATTCGAAAAAGATCAATTGTAATTCGAAGATTCTATTTGTAATTCGAAGATTCCATTTGTAATTCGAAGATTCCATTTGTAATTCGAAGATTCCATTTGTAATTCGAATACTCCAATTGTAATTCGAAGATTCCATTTGTAATTCGAAGATTCCAATTGTAATTCGTAAAAGATCAATTGTAATTCGTAAAAGATCAATTGAAATTCGTAAAAGATCAATTGTAATTCGTAAAAGATCAATTGTAATTCGAAAAAGATCAATTGTAATTCGTAAAAGATCAATTGTAATTCGAAAAAGATCAATTGTAATTCGTAAAAGATCAATTGTAATTCGTAAAAGATCAATTGTAATTCGAAGATTCCATTTGTAATTCGTAAAAGATCAATTGTAATTCGTAAAAGATCAATTGTAATTCGAAAAAGATCAATTGTAATTCGAAAAAGATCAATTGTAATTCGTAAAAGATCAATTGTAATTCGTAAAAGATCAATTGTAATTCGTAAAAGATCAATTGTAATTCGAAAAAGATCAATTGTAATTCGTAAAAGATCAATTGTAATTCGAAAAAGATCAATTGTAATTCGTAAAAGATCAATTGTAATTCGAAAAAGATCAATTGTAATTCGTAAAAGATCAATTGTAATTCGTAAAAGATCAATTGTAATTCGAAGATTCCAATTGTAATTCGAAAAACATCAACTGAATTTACATTGATAATTTACGAATTACAATTGGAATCTTCGAATTACAATTGATCTTTTACGAATTACAATTGATCTTTTACGAATTACAATTGATCTTTTTCGAATTACAATTGATCTTTTACGAATTACAATTGATCTTTTTCGAATTACAATTGATCTTTTACGAATTACAATTGATCTTTTTCGAATTACAATTGATCTTTTACGAATTACAATTGATCTTTTACGAATTACAATTGATCTTTTACGAATTACAATTGATCTTTTTCGAATTACAATTGATCTTTTTCGAATTACAATTGATCTTTTACGAATTACAATTGATCTTTTACGAATTACAAATGGAATCTTCGAATTACAATTGATCTTTTACGAATTACAATTGATCTTTTACGAATTACAATTGATCTTTTTCGAATTACAATTGATCTTTTACGAATTACAATTGATCTTTTTCGAATTACAATTGATCTTTTTCGAATTACAATTGATCTTTTACGAATTACAATTGATCTTTTACGAATTACAATTGATCTTTTACGAATTACAACTGGAGTATTCGAATTACAATTGGAATCTTCGAATTACAATTGGAGTATTCGAATTACAAATGGAATCTTCGAATTACAAATGGAATCTTCGAATTACAAATAGAATCTTCGAATTACAAATAGAATCTTCGAATTACAATTGATCTTTTTCGAATTACATCTGTAAATGGTGTACACCATTTACAGATGTAATTCGAAAAAGATCAATTGTAATTCGAAGATTCTATTTGTAATTCGAAGATTCCATTTGTAATTCGAAGATTCCATTTGTAATTCGAAGATTCCATTTGTAATTCGAAAATTCCATTTGTAATTCGAAGATTATACTTGTAATTCGAAGATTCTATTTGTAATTCGAAGATTCCATTTGTAATTCGAAGATTCCAATTGTAATTCGAAAAATATGAACTGAATTTCCATTGATATTTTTCGAATTACAATTGGAATCTTCGAATTACAAATGGAATCTTCGAATTACAAATAGAATCTTCGAATTACAAGTATAATCTTCGAATTACAAATGGAATTTTCGAATTACAAATGGAATCTTCGAATTACAAATGGAATCTTCGAATTACAAGTATAATCTTCGAATTACAATTGATCTTTTTCGAATTACATCTGTAAATGGTGTACACCATTTACAGATGTAATTCGAAAAAGATCAATTGTAATTCGAAGATTCTATTTGTAATTCGAAGATTCCATTTGTAATTCGAAGATTCCATTTGTAATTCGAAGATTCCATTTGTAATTCGAATACTCCAATTGTAATTCGAAGATTCCATTTGTAATTCGAAGATTCCAATTGTAATTCGAAAAAGATCAATTGTAATTCGTAAAAGATCAATTGTAATTCGAAAAAGATCAATTGTAATTCGAAAAAGATCAATTGTAATTCGTAAAAGATCAATTGTAATTCGAAAAAGATCAATTGTAATTCGTAAAAGATCAATTGTAATTCGTAAAAGATCAATTGTAATTCGAAGATTCCAATTGTAATTCGTAAAAGATCAATTGTAATTCGAAAAAGATCAATTGTAATTCGAAGATTCCAATTGTAATTCGTAAAAGATCAATTGTAATTCGAAAAAGATCAGTTGTAATTCGAAAAAGATCAATTGTAATTCGTAAAAGATCAATTGTAATTCGTAAAAGATCAATTGTAATTCGAAAAAGATCAATTGTAATTCGTAAAAGATCAATTGTAATTCGAAAAAGATCAATTGTAATTCGAAAAAGATCAATTGTAATTCGTAAAAGATCAATTGTAATTCGAAAAAGATCAATTGTAATTCGAAAAAGATCAATTGTAATTCGAAAAAGATCAATTGTAATTCGTAAAAGATCAATTGAAATTCGTAAAAGATCAATTGTAATTCGAAAAAGATCAATTGTAATTCGAAAAAGATCAATTGTAATTCGAAAAAGATCAATTGTAATTCGTAAAAGATCAATTGTAATTCGTAAAAGATCAATTGTAATTCGAAAAAGATCAATTGTAATTCGAAAAAGATCAATTGTAATTCGTAAAAGATCAATTGTAATTCGTAAAAGATCAATTGTAATTCGAAGATTCCATTTGTAATTCGAAGATTCCATTTGTAATTCGAAGATTCCAATTGTAATTCGAAAAGCAACGAGTATAAAATCGTTTCTTACGCCTTTAAAAACATTGTTTTTTTTTGTTGATTTACCCGTTGGTTTTCGAATTACAATTGGAATCTTCGAATTACAAATGGAATCTTCGAATTACAAATGGAATCTTCGAATTACAATTGATCTTTTACGAATTACAATTGATCTTTTACGAATTACAATTGATCTTTTTCGAATTACAATTGATCTTTTTCGAATTACAATTGATCTTTTACGAATTTCAATTGATCTTTTACGAATTACAATTGATCTTTTTCGAATTACAATTGGAATCTTCGAATTACAAATGGAATCTCCGAATTACAATTGGAGTATTCGAATTACAAATGGAATCTTCGAAATACAAATGGAATCTTCGAATTACAAATGGAATCTTCGAATTACAAATGGAATCTTCGAATTACAAATGGAATCTTCGAATTACAAATAGAATCTTCGAATTACAATTGATCTTTTTCGAATTACATCTGTAAATGGTGTAGAATCTTCGAATTACAATTGATCTTTTTCGAATTACATCTGTAAATGGTGTAGTTATCGATATAACAATAATACTACACCATTTACAGATGTAATTCGAAAAAGATCAATTGTAATTCGAAGATTCTACTTGTAATTCGAAGATTCCATTTGTAATTCGAAGATTCCATTTGTAATTCGAATACTCCAATTGTAATTCGAAGATTCCATTTGTAATTCGAAGATTCCAATTGTAATTCGAAAAAGATCAATTGTAATTCGTAAAAGATCAATTGTAATTCGTAAAAGATCAATCGTAATTCGAAAAAGATCAATTGTAATTCGTAAAAGATCAATTGTAATTCGAAAAAGATCAATTGTAATTCGTAAAAGATCAATTGTAATTCGTAAAAGATCAATTGTAATTCGAAGATTCCAATTGTAATTCGTAAAAGATCAATTGTAATTCGAAAAAGATCAATTGTAATTCGAAGATTCCAATTGTAATTCGTAAAAGATCAATTGTAATTCGAAAAAGATCAATTGTAATTCGAAAAAGATCAATTGTAATTCGTAAAAGATCAATTGTAATTCGTAAAAGATCAATTGTAATTCGAAAAAGATCAATTGTAATTCGTAAAAGATCAATTGTAATTCGAAAAAGATCAATTGTAATTCGAAAAAGATCAATTGTAATTCGTAAAAGATCAATTGTAATTCGAAAAAGATCAATTGTAATTCGAAAAAGATCAATTGTAATTCGAAAAAGATCAATTGCAATTCGAAAAAGATCAATTGAAATTCGTAAAAGATCAATTGTAATTCGAAAAAGATCAATTGTAATTCGAAAAAGATCAATTGTAATTCGAAAAAGATCAATTGTAATTCGTAAAAGATCAATTGTAATTCGTAAAAATTCAATTGTAATTCGAAAAAGATCAATTGTAATTCGAAAAAGATCAATTGTAATTCGTAAAAGATCAATTGTAATTCGTAAAAGATCAATTGTAATTCGAAGATTCCATTTGTAATTCGAAGATTCCATTTGTAATTCGAAGATTCCAATTGTAATTCGAAAACCAACGAGTAAATCAACAAAAAAACAATGTTTTTAAAGGCATAAGCAACGATTTTATACTCGTTGCTTTTCGAATTACAATTGGAATCTTCGAATTACAAATGGAATCTTCGAATTACAAATGGAATCTTCGAATTACAATTGATCTTTTACGAATTACAATTGATCTTTTACGAATTACAATTGATCTTTTTCGAATTACAATTGATCTTTTTCGAATTACAATTGATCTTTTACGAATTACAATTGATCTTTTACGAATTACAATTGATCTTTTTCGAATTACAATTGATCTTTTTCGAATTACAATTGATCTTTTTCGAATTACAATTGATCTTTTACGAATTTCAATTGATCTTTTTCGAATTACAATTGATCTTTTTCGAATTACAATTGATCTTTTTCGAATTACAATTGATCTTTTACGAATTACAATTGATCTTTTTCGAATTACAATTGATCTTTTTCGAATTACAATTGATCTTTTTCGAATTACAATTGATCTTTTACGAATTACAATTGATCTTTTTCGAATTACAATTGATCTTTTACGAATTACAATTGGAATCTTCGAATTACAATTGATCTTTTTCGAATTACAATTGATCTTTTTCGAATTACAATTGATCTTTTACGAATTACAATTGGAATCTTCGAATTACAATTGATCTTTTTCGAATTACAATTGATCTTTTACGAATTACAATTGGAATCTTCGAATTACAATTGATCTTTTACGAATTACAATTGATCTTTTACGAATTACAATTGATCTTTTTCGAATTACAATTGATCTTTTACGAATTACAATTGATCTTTTTCGAATTACAATTGATCTTTTACGAATTACAATTGATCTTTTACGAATTACAATTGATCTTTTTCGTATTTCAATTGGAATCTTCGAATTACAAATGGAATCTTCGAATTACAATTGGAGTATTCGAATTACAAATGGAATCTTCGAATTACAAATGGAATCTTCGAATTACAAATGGAATCTTCGAATTACAAGTAGAATCTTCGAATTACAATTGATCTTTTTCGAATTACATCTGTAAATGGTGTAGTTTTTCTATAGAAAATTATTCTAGTTATCGATAACACATAATTATCTATAGGAAATTGTTTAGCTGTCAATATATCGATAACACAAAATGTTCTACAGAAAATTTGTCTAGTTATCGATAACACAAAGTTCTCTACATAAAATTTGCAATCTATCAATAAAAAATAATTTTATTGATAGATAGAATTTTCTATAGAAAATTGTCCAAAATTTTTCATAGAAAATTTGTCTTGTTATCGATATATCGTTACAGAAAATTTCCTATAAAAATTTTCTAAATATCGATCACAAAATTTTCAAAAGAAAATATTTTAGCTTACGATATATCTTTAGCAAGAAATTTTCTACTAAAATTTTGTCTAGTTATCGATGTATCGATAACACAAATTTTCAATAGAAAATTTTTGTAGTTATCGATTATACAAAATTTTTTAGTTATTGATAAATCGATGACGCAAAATTTTCTATAGAAAATTTGTCTAGTTATCAACAACATAAAATTTTATACAGAAATTGTCCATCAATGTTTCGATAACACAAAATATTTTATTGAAAATTCTCTATTTATCGACAACACCGAATTTCCAATAGAAAAATGTCTAGTTATCGATGTATCGACAACACAAAGTTCTCTAAAGAAAATTGTCTATTAATCGATAACACAAAATCATCTATAGAAAATTTGTCTAGTTATCGATATATCGATAACACAAAATTTTCTTTAGAAAACTGGTCTAGTTATCGATGTATCGATAGTACAAAATTTTCTATAGAAAATTTGTCTAAATTTTTTCTGTAGAAAATTTTCTACAAAATAAAAATATTAAAAATTTGTCTAGTTATCAATATATCGATAACACAAAATTTTCTACAGAAAATTTGTCTAGTTGTCGATATTGGAATGGATATCGATAACAGAAAATTTTCCATAGAAAATTGTGTAGTTACCGATAAGACAAAATTTTCTATAGAAAATTGTGTAGTTATCGATAACACAAAATTTTCTATAGAAAATTTGTCTAGTAATCGATGTATCGATTACAAAAAATTCTCTATAAAAAATTTGTCTAGTTATCAATGTATCGAAAAAATAAAATTTTCTATAGAAAATTTGCATATATTTATTGTTATATCGATAACTGGACAATATTCGATATAGGCAAATTTTTTTATAGATATATTGATATATCGATAATACAAAATTTTCTATAGAAAATCTGTCTAGTTAACGATAACACAACATTTTCTATAGAAAATTTGTCTAGTTATCGATACATCGATAGCACAAAGTTTTATAGAAAATTTGATTAGTTATTGATATGTCGATAACACAAAATCTTCTATAGAAAATTTTTATAGTTGTCGATATATCGAAAACACAAAATTTTCTAAAGAAAATTTGTCTAGTTATCGATATATCGATAACACACTATTTTCTGTAGAAAATTTGTTTAGCTATCGATGCATCGATAAAACAAAAATTTACCAACATATCGATAACAAAAAATTTCTATAGAAAATTTGTCTAGTAATCGATATATCGGCAACACAAAAGTTTTTAAAGAAAATTTTTCTAGTTATCAATTTATCGATAACACGAAATTTTCTATATAAAACTTGCCTAGTTATCGATAACTAGACAATATATACTGACTGTCTATTTACCAACATAACGATAACAAAAAAATTGTCTATAGAAAATTTGTCTAGTTATCGATAACAAACCATTTTCTATTGAAAATTTGTCTAGCTATCGATATATCGATAACACAAAATTTTCTATAGAAAGTTTGTATAGCTCTAGATATATCGATGACTGACAAATTTTTTATAGATATATCGATAATACAAAATTTTCTATAGAAAACCGGTATAGTTATCAATATATCGATCACTTAAAATTTTCTGTAGAAAGTGTGTCGTTATCGATATATCGAAATCAGAAAATTTTTTATAGAAATTTGTCTAGTTATCGATACATCGATAATACAAAATTATCTATAGAAAATTGTCGAGTTATCGATAACACAAAATTTTCTATAGAAAATTCTCTAGTAATCGATATATCGATTACACAAAATTTACTATAAAAAAATATCGACACATAGACAAACAAAATTTTTTAGTTATCGACATATCGATAACACATAGGAAATTGTCTACTTATTGACATATAGATAACATGCTATAGAAAATTTGACTAGTTATCGATATATCGAAAGCTCATATTCTGAGAATTTTTCTACACAAAAAAATCTAACATGGGAAGTCTCCCTGGTGTCACCCTCCGATCTTAATGAAATTTGGATATGTTGTTAAGAACGAAAATTAATTTGACACGTATTTTTTTTAGCGGCCCAAACTCATTTTTAGGGGGGGGGTCGATTTGTATGGGGCGAAATTGACCTTTTTCAGTTTTTTACGATTTACGCCTATTTAAACAAAATTAATATAGGCATGTGTGGTATCAGATTAAAGGTATTAAAAATACCTATACAACGGGCCAAAGAAATTAATAGTTTTCGACTTATTAACAAAAATGTCCTAAAATTTTGGTATTTTACTCAATATGACGAAAAGTTGCTCATGTTTGGACACGTTCTTAGCACACGTAGATAGGTTTTTCAAAGACCTTTCATTTGGTATGTAACATGACTAGGTTTCTTTGCATAATATAGGAGATAAACAAAAAAACTGAAAAATGGCCTTGTCTTCCCCCCTCCTTTTTACCCCCTAAATATGAATTAGGGCCGCTAAAAAAAATAGATGTCCCTTTATTTTTTCTGCTCTACAAAATAAAACCAATTCCATAAAGATCCGCGGGTGACACTAGGGAGAATTCCCTTGTAAGAACTATTGTACACGAAAAATGTCTCTGTTTTGAGAAATTTTTGGCACGAAAAATATCTCAGAATCTGAGAAAGATTCAATTAAAAAAATTAATCATAATCGAAAAAAGAAAATATTTTTGTATACAAAAATGTGTACATTTTTCTGATATATTAGATTCCGTAATCGTACCAACTTTATTGGTAACGTTAATATTTTGTACAGCCAAATATTGGATTTTCTACGTGTAACTTTAATTTGTATACAGTTTTTACTATGACTTTGTAAAATATAAATAAAGGTAGGTACTGTACGGTTTTTTTGAATTCACACATACCCTACAGCATTTTATAGAAAATTTTGTATGAACTTTAGAGTAATGTGTGTGTAAAACTATTACGACAACAATTAACAATGTGTGACTGACATTAAGTTTAAAGTATATGTAATATTACACATATAATGTGTAAAATTACACATAAAATTACACATATAATGTGTAAAATTACACAAATTGTTTAATTAAATGAATAAAATACAGGAAAAATCTTATTGGAAGTATAGGAGAATAAATTTTAAAAGAAAATAAAATAATTAATCTACAAAAAAAACGCAACCATTAGTGTTGTAACAAAAGCTCTCATCATGCTAAACCTCCACTTTTAGAAAGTTGAGGTATTTCCAAAAGGTTTTTTAAGTCACTTCTTAATCGTTCTTTACCAACTCCAATATCCTTCCTTACTAGATTTTTTTTATATTCCCCATAAACGTGTCCCCCTATTTGTTTGTGTTATTTTCGATGTTTTTTTTAATTTACAACAATTTTTATGTGTCGGTTTATATGGTGAGTATGTCACATATTTTTTGGTCCATATGACGTTTTTACTGTAATAACATACCAACAGTTTTGTTAATAAAAAAATCAACTTGCTTTATTAAAGGACATTTTTTTTGAGACATTTCCAGTATTTTTCCAATTTTTTTTGTTGGGTGGGGGGGGGGGGGGGGGGTTGGGGCTTCTCAAGTACTAGCAAACCAAAAAAACAGCTGTTACAATTGTAAACAATATAAATGTTACATATTTGATGGACACTAAATGTACAACATGCTTTATTTAGTATTCTCACATCCATAGGCCAAAATAATGTGGGTTTTTTGTTTGTTTGTCCATGTAAAAACTTAAGATTTATATTTATACACAGAAAAAAATATCGGGAAATCAAAAGTAACAAAACAAATTGTTAGCAACTAACTTCCAGTTCAACAACGTTTTTAATTGTATCAACAATGTATATAGTTAATGTGACAAAAATCCAATTTAATTTCCAATTAAATGCATCAATTAAAATCATTGTTAAAAAACGCACAAAATGCTCATTGATAACACAGACACCTTATAAATTCATTTAATGAAGCTCAAATTTATGTGACGATAGCTCGGTGGTAGTGTGCTAGACTCAAATCATGAATATTACGGGTTCGTTGCCAGCTGGCGGAAACATTTTTTTATTTTTATTTATTTTTATTTTAAATTATTTTTGTTTTGCTATTCTGCAACACCTTTTATACGCGTTAAGTCAAGTAAAAAATATATGAGAAATAGCACGGTGGTAGTGTGCTAGACTCGTACCATGTTCGTTCCCGGTTCGATTCCAGCTGCCGCTTGATTTTTTTTTTTTTAGTTTTTTATATTTTTTTTTTTAAATAAAATGACATTAAAACAGGTTTATTTTCTTAAATATACGAGTATAGTCAACTACAAATATATACAAGGAATAGCACGGTGGTAGTGTGCTAGACTTGTATCATGTTCGTTGCGGGTTCGATTCCAGCTGCCGACTAATGTTTTTTTTTTTAATTTTTTAGATTTTTTTTTGTTCTATTTTTAGATTTTTTTTATAAAATGACATTAAAGCATGCTTATTTCCGTTAATATAATTTATTACAAACTTTTCAATTAATTTCATTGTTGATACAACAATGAATTTAATTGACAAAAATGAGTTGATATTTTTTTTAAAAGTTACAAAAGTCAATGTTGTATTGACAAAATCCAATGTAGGCTCAGTTTCAATTAAATGTTTAATTGTATTAACAATGAAATTAATTGTATTGACAAATTTTTTTTTTTCTGTGTATGTATTGCTGTATTTATTTATTGTTTTTCATAGAAAAACAAAGAAAGACATTTTCATAAATAAGTCTACTTTTACAGAAATATTCTAGTACATACGAGACAATATTTGCCAAATGCCTGTAACGGAAATATCTTGTTTTAGATGTCGATGCAGTTTTAGATGTCGATACGTTGACAACATATTTTTAAGTTTTTGTGTGCATAAAAATTCACTAAATCCCCTGATGATGATTCTTAAAGAGAATCGAAATATTGGAATGGAATAAAAGAATATTTATTTACAAGAAAAAACTGGCCTCGAGCTCAAGGAATTTTTATTTATTTAAATTGGAAAAGTCAAATAATAACTTTAATAACTTTAATTTTACAAAATGTATACTTTAAAACTTTGAAGTCCTTTAAATAGGACACAGGATCACAAAATTTAAAACTGTCAATAAAATTTTACTCCATTTGATCTCTACACTCTAATTAAAATGATTTCAGTTTCCTACTATAAATTGGGTAAATTTACACAAAGTGTGTAGTTTTACCAAAAAATTATTGGAAATTTACACATTTATAGTAGTTTATTATTTGAATTTGTTGAAATTTACCCTATTTATAGTAGGAAACTAGACTCATTTGTTTAGAGTGTACTTTCAGACATATATCATTCGGTTCATCTTTAATATTGGCTGTCGGACGGTGTAATATACATACTTTATGGGTCCCCAAGCCAATATTTCGATAAGTTACCAACGGAATGACAAACTTATTCATATATCCTCTACCACTAAAACTTTTTCCATTTTTTGCATTCCAGAGAAATCACTCTTATACTATTGACAATGAGTCAAATGATTTTCGAAACATATCTAAAAATGTCTGAAATCATTAGTAATATATATTTTTTTCTTTAATCCTAAAAGTGTGCTCTCTTTTTTACACAAATCATCAAAAATAATTTTTTCAGTCTTGTCGTGACATGAACTAAATTTTTTCCAACAGTTAAGAAAATTTCAAAACTTTTAGGTTTATTTTGAGGATATTTATTCTGGCTCGAGGTCATTATTTTCTTTACTAATTAAAACCATGATATTCTCATAGCATAATTTTCAAGAAAATTTTATTTTTTTTTCGCTTTAAATTTATTTATGTTGGTCATTTTTGCAAGACTTAATCCACACGCGTTTCGGAATTTGTCAGATTCCATTGTCAAGATTATTTAGCAAAAATAGAAACGATTTACTACAAAGTAGCAAACTTTTAGGTTTATTTTAAGAAAATTTCAAAACTTTTAGGTTTATTTTACTAAATTATGGGAAAATTTTTAAACTATTTTTAAGGAAATGGTGTCCCAAAATGTTAGATCTATTTTTTACAAATCTTATTTGTCTAAATTTCAGTTTATAATAATATAGTTTCGTGAAAAGCAACTTTTTGAAATTTTTAATTGGCACAAAATATTATTTTCATATGTGGGCAGGTTAAAAAAACTGCCTCATATGTATGTAAAAACATATAATATGAATGTTTCATACACATTACATTGACCTTTCATAATTTTGCGTATTTTATTACATGTGTCTTTTTCGGTTTCAACTTAGGTTGAATGTTCTTAGAACAGGCCATCATTTGAGAAAAGCAAAATGATTGTTCTTTTGTTTTTGACAACTTTATTTCATTAAAATATTAACCATTAATGACATGAAATACATGTTTATCCAAACGAACAGGCAGTACACAAAAAAATTTCATTTATTCATAATGTGCAAAAAGTTTTAGATTCATTTTTCGAGATGAAATCAACAGCCTGTTATGGATTTATTAGAATGGCAATTTATATATGTTAAGAACAATACAGAATTAAATTGGTTTAAAAAAAACAAAGTATACTTTAAGGATTCATAATTTATAAAAAATAAAGCATACTTTTAGGAGGGGCAATAAAAAACCAATTTTTTTTTTAAATTTTATTTAAAAAACACTTAAACTTATTAAAAATAACAAGGAAAACCAAATTAATATTCAGAAAATCACAATTCAGAAAAGCTCTATTGAAATTCAGATAAATCTAACTAACATAAGATTCAGAAAAGCGAATTGAAATTCGGAAAATCTTGTTTTGAATAAAAAAAAAATAATATTTTCTTTCAGTTTAGGCCTCCTGTATTAGTTTATTGTCATAAAACAGTTGATAAAGCCAACAAAGTTGATAAATAGTTTAAAAAACTAAAAAAGTGTCATTCCCACAGCAACACTGATTTTTATACCCTCCAACCACAGTATGGGGGTATACTCACTTTGTCATTCCATTTGTAACGCATCTAAATATCGGTCGGGGACCCCATAAAGTATATATATTATTGCTCCATGATCGATTCTAAGACTTTTCTAGAATGTCCGTCTGTCCGTCCGTCTGTCTGTAGATAACACAATGCAGTCCAAAATAAAACAGCTAGACTCCTGAAGTTTGGCACAAATATGTCTGATGTCCATAGGCAGGTTAAGTTCGTGAATGGGCAAAATCGGGCCAGGGGGAAATTAGTTCCCCCGTGAAGAACTGAACTAACATCTGAAAAAATAAAATTTTTTTACAATTTTTTTTTTTGTATTTTTGTTAAATTAATGAAACATTTGGTATATTTATCGAGAAGGGAAGGAGCGTTCAAAGTCTCCCACTGATCCCCTCACGCCCCCCCCCCCCCCAAAAAAAACGCCCCTGAGAATTTTTTTACATTTTAGAGGGTATAAAAGATTCGGCTCAGCCGAATTTAACACTCTCACATGTTTTTTTTTTTGTTTTTGTTCGATTTTCAAATTACTTTGACATGATGACACAATAAATTTTTAATTTATTTACAAGTCACCATGCAAAACTGATTGAATATTTTATTTAAAAATATTGAACTAATTGAAATTGTTCAAGTTGTGTTTTTGTTCATGTGTCATATTCATAATCCATGAATTTGTTTAAACTTTTTTTACCCTGCACTTACAATTACACTATTTCCAATTGTATTTCAGAAATTGTCAATTGTATTTCAGAAATTATCAATTGTATTTCAGAACTTATCAAATGTATTTCAGAAATAATCAAGTGTGTTTCAGAATTATCAATTGTATTTCAGAAATTATCAATTGTATTTCAGAAACTAACCTTAGTAAAACAAATGAAAATTTCTGAAATATAATTTATAATTTCTGAAATACAATCGATAATTTCTGAAATACAATTGATAACTTCTGAAATACAATTGATAACTTCTGAAATACAATTGATATTTCCTAAAATACAAATGAAAAATTTCTGGAATACAATTGATAATTTCTGAAATACAATTGATAACTTCTGAAATACAATTGATATTTCCTAAAATACAAATTAAAAATTTCTGGAATACAGTTGATAAATTCTGAAACATAATTGGTAATTTCTGAAATACAATTTATAATTTCTGAAATACAATTGATAATATCTGAAATACAATTGATAAATTCTGAAATATAATTGATAATTTCTGAAATACAATTGATAATATCTGAAAAACAATAAATAAATTCTGAAATACATTTGATAAGTTCTGAAATACAATTGATAATTTCTGAAATACAATTGGTAATTTCTAAAATTCAATTGATAAATTCTGAAATACAATTGATAACTTCTGAAATACAATTGATAATTTTTGAAATACAATTGGAAATGGTGTAGTGGTAGAGGGCATATATAAGTTTGTCATTCCGTTTGTAACTCAAGGAAATATCGGTCTAGGATCCCATAAAGTATTAGTGATCAGTGATCGATTCTAAGACATTCTAGCGATGTCCGTCTGTTGAAATGTTGTCCTGAAAAGTTAGGTATTGCATTTGAGCGAAATCCGTTGAGCGGTTCAAAAGTTATGACCAAAAATGTAAAATAACCTCAAAAATTTTGGTAAATTCTACATAACCTAAAAATACAAAATGCTTTGATTCGGCAGTTGGTTGATATAGAATTGGGTACCGAATAATATTTAAACAAGTACAAACATATTTAAAAAAATCCCGAAATATTTTTTTCACCAAAATTTTTTTCCGCGAAAATTTTTTTTCCAAAAATTTTTTTTTTTATTTTTCAAATAATCTTTTTGATATTGTGTAGGGTATCCAATACATTCGGCATGGACAAATTTAACTTTTTTCTTGTTTTTGTTTAAAATTTTTTTAATCAAATTATGATTTTTTTGTCGCTATATTGGCTTGTTATTGTCATTTTCAATTATTTTTTTTTTTTTCTGTAAAATATAAAAATCATAAATTTTTTATGTTCGAAAAAAATGTATTTTAATTTATTTATTCAACAATAAAATCATGTTTTCATATATAAATATTTTTGTTGATATAATTTTTAAAACATTGTTAGTGATTAACTTAATGCATACACAATAGAGTGGGCTGGAATTCGTTTTTGTACACTCTAATCACAGTATAGGGATTTATTCACTTTGACATTTCATATGTAACTAATCAAAACATCTGTCTGGGACCCCATAAAGTACATATGGAGCATTCCATGTCAAATCGGACACTTTGAAAAATTTTATTTTTACCGACCCCTATTTATTTTTACGCCTAAACATTTTTTCAAAACAAACTTATAATCTACCTCCAATTTCTAAGGGGGCTCCCATACATGACATTTCTTAAAATTTGCTCTAACTGCTCTAAAACTGCCCCTTAAGCAGTCAAACGCATGACCGACCCACAATATTTTTGAATCAAAACATTTTCTCTGAATTTAATCAGTTTCTACCGGTCCTAGAGGGGTCATTAGTGATACCGACCCCCATTTATTCTTACCCGCCAATATTTTTTCACAATATACCTACGACCTATTTCTAAAAAAACTATTTAAATAATGATATTATTAAAAATAAATCAACATTTATAGCTAGAGGAAAGAATTCCTCCAACGCCTGTCAACCCTCTAAAATCCCCTAGCACAGGCGAATTTTACAATCGTAGTGTTATTACTTTTTGGAAATTTGTAAATTTTTTTTCCTAAATTTTCATCAGTTTTATAATTTTTTGTTTTTAACCCAAAATTTCGGAATCATTACGATTTCTATTAATTATTTTTTGACTTTATTGGCTTTTCTCGTAAATTTTCTTGTTGATTCTGAATTTTTCCAGGTTTTCTGATTTGTTAATATTTTTTAGAAAATTTTTTTAAACAACATGGCTTTAGTAAAGACTTTTAACAGTTGTTTTAGAAATAGATAAGGTACCTTTACACTTTTGGTCATAACTTTTGATCCATTGCACAGATATCGCTCATTTTTACATACAAGCAACTAAATTTCATACGAAATATTTAAGAAATAAAACCGTCCTCCAAGACGTCCTAGTTTTACTAAAAAATTGATAACAACAGACGGACAAATTTCCAAATCGACTTAAAATTCGTCCTATAAACTGAAATTAATTGCGACCATCAAAAATGAAATGTTTTGCAATTACAACTTACTCTTATATGTTCAATCAAACCATATTTTTTTGAATGTGTGTGTTTACTTAAATGTTTAAGTAACAATATATGTGCGTGGTCTGCATATGTATATGTTTGCTTTTTTTTACTGGTATGTATTTGTGTGAGCTATTGTTGAAATTTAAATATGTACCCAAGCAGAAACTGCCAACCGTTCCACAGAAAAAGTCTCGGCAAAGCACTTTATTTTTTGTGTATAAGGTAGTATGAAAAAAAGTGCTTTGCAAGCGATTTGCCAATGTTTTCTATTTAAATCCGTTCAAAGTATAATTTGTAATTAAAATTTATTAAATTTTTCCTTTCCCTGCAGGATAAGTTATTGGTCCTTGATAGTTCTCGTGATATGTCACTTAGACACAATGCCTATCACAACCTTGACACCTTTTATATAAAAGCACATTTCTTTTGTGAGGAAGTGTCTTAAACTCCGGATACATCACATGTGAAATGTCACTGGGTCTATCCCCTTTGGAACACAACACGTTTTGGTTCAATACATCACTTTTTTCGGGACTTTTGCTAAAAGGTTAATTCGGGTAGTTTCAAACATAAGCATAAACTATACCCTGTACCACAGAGTGGTGTAGGGTATACAAATAAAGCCAAAAAAAATTGTGTCTGGGACTTAAAAAATTTTTAAACATTTTTCCGGGACTTAGAAACTATTTCAAAGTATTTTCAAAATTTTTTTATCCTAATAAATTAGTCAATCAATTTTTTATCCTAATTTAATAAATTTCTTTATTCAAATAAACACCAAAAACAGTTGTGTCTTCGGGACTTATACAATTTAGATACGTCCCATTTTTTTGTTCTATAAGTGCTATAATAGTACTATATTTTTTGTTTTTAAAGCGCTTTAAAGGCGCTTTTAAATAGCAATGGCATACCGTGTACCGTGGTTATCATTTTGGACGCTGGGAGAGTACTAAACTGTGATGCTTTCCCAGCACACAAGCGACCATAAAAGGTACTTTGCCAGCGCTCTCCCGTTTGTATTTTTCTGCCTGGGTATATGTGTGTATATAGAAAAATACATATGTTTTAATGCTGATTACAATTAATTTATATGTTAATGTTAACAATTTACATACGCGTCAATAAGTAAATATGTAAATATTTATGTGCTTACATAGTATCGTGTAATATACAGCTACTGCACGATATTGTAGACTTAAAGAAATGTATATGAAAGTAAACAAAATTTATACAAAACAAATCACAAATGTAAACCCAAAAGGAAATAGATGCAGTTAAAAATAATTATGTAAGATTTGGGTAAGAAAATTTTAACATATACAGCCTAAAAGTATGCAAAAATATTCGTTTTAAATTTAATTAAATAAAAAAAATTAAATTTTGATAACAGTTCTATCTGTTTAAAAAAAAGTCACACTAATTTAAAAATTTTCAAAGCATAATTTTAGTTGTTTAGAAATTAAAAAAAACAAAACATTGCATAGTTTTAGGTATTACATACTAAAATTTTTCAAATATTAACTTTAGTTGTTACGAAATGACCAAAAATATTGCATACTTTTAGACGCATTTTAAGTTAAATTTTGTAAAAATATAACTTAACACCATATTTTCTTAAATTAAGGTAAAATTGAGATATAAAAAATTATCCCTATTTAAGGTCAAAGGTCTAATTTTAGATGATTTCAAATTTTTGAATATCAACCATACATTTCTGTGCTGATTAGAGGCGTTTTTATTTGTATGAGACATATTTAAGTGTTTTTATTCCAGTTCACCGGCAATATTTGCGCCTTTTGTACTTAAAACTTAAAAAAACACAAAATATGGATTAAATCGGATAAGTGCGCCCAAAAAGTGCTTTAAATATTCAACAGGCAAATTTGGCAACATCTTTTGTTTACATTCTTCAATTTTAAATTGCAGTTTTTCATTACTTTTTTAACAAAAATAATGAAAGAAAGACTGTTTTCTGTTTTACTTGAAGTTGTTGCAGAAAATGGTAGTTTTTCGAAGCGTTGTCGTAAATCACTAAGAATTCGGAGTCCGTGTTTTGCAAACTTTGGTTTATTTTATAAGTGATATACATGATTAGAGATGTGATTTCCATGCAAATGTACGTTTTTTGTCGATAGTCTAAAAACGATATAGACTAATTACACTATGCTAGTCGCAAAAATTAACAAGCTGGGCACCCTGCTGGTAAAGCTAATTCGGGTACGCTGAATTCATTGGTGCTAGCCGTTTTTCGAAGTTAGCGCTCGTATTCGCGATATTCGCGATTTAAAATTTTAAAGCCTAGGTACTACAGAAATGAAATTTTTATGCTTTTGGAATAGTTTTTAAATATAAATTTAGAAAATGCTTTGTTTTTTTTTGCAAAAAATTTTTTTTCCCAAAAAAAAAATATCCGCGAAAAAAATTTTTTTTCCAAAAATTTTGTGCCTGTAATGTATCTACTCATTCTACTCATTTTCAAAAATTAATGGCAAAATAAAAGAAATTTGGAACAAAAATTTCGCGAAAAAATTCGTGAAACAAAATTTCCGCGAATAAAATTTTAGATTCAGCAATTGTCTAAATATTATAAAAAAAAAACTTTTTTTTTACTTAAAAAAAAAATAATCGCGAATATCGCTAATACATACGACCACTTTGAAAAAACTTATATTATAATGGGATTTAGTGTACACGAACTAGATTTACTAGATGGCTGTCGTAAATTCAAATCAAACTAAAAATATTTGTATCAAACAAATTTTTTCACGAAAATAAAGATTTTTCGCGATCAAAAAATGTTTTTCGCGAAAAAAAATCACGGTATTATGGTTTGTTATGTTAGTTTAACAGACTTGAATTGTTTTAAATTTAAAAATTATCGCAAAAGTTTAAAAATGTCGTTTTTATTGTACTTGAGCATCAAAATTTTAAATCGCGAATATAGCGAGAAACGGCTAGCACCATTGAATTTGTAGTCGAATTAACTTTACCAGTAGAGTGCCCAGCTTGTTAAAAAAAGTGTCAAATTCGAGCACAGTATTATGTTTCAGAATCAAGAAATTTGCGTTAAAATGGCATCGATTTGTTTTTGCATATTTTGGTGAAAATGCATATTTTGGTTTTAATTGCATATTTTGTCCACATTTCCAAATTTTAAATGCATATTTTTGCATATTTTGGCATAAATTAGCAAAAACACAAATTAAAATTTATTTGTTTCAAAAACTATTTTAAAAATTTATTTGAAAATAAGAAAAATATATATATTATTTAATTTTTTTAAATTAATTTAAATATTTAAAAAAATCTTGTTTACATAAAGTTTTAAATGTTACTAATTAAACCCGGCGTAATTTTTTGCTTTTTAAGAAATTTTTTCGTATGAAAACAAGATTTTTATTGCACACATTTTATTTTTTAGTGCATATTTTTAGGTTTTGTAGTGCATATTTAGAATTTTTTTGCGCATATTTTAGAATTTTTAGTGTATGAAAATCTCATCCCTATGCATAAGTGTTGATCGGAAAGAATTACGTTTTTAATAAAATAACTCAATTACAACATTTCTTAATTTCCCAATTTTGACCATAGCTTTACTGGTTAAAAATCCTATTTTTGCATTTACAATTTTCAAAGCAGTATGCTTTGTTGTTTACAAATTTTGTTTATAAATTTCTCAAAATATTGCATTTTTAAGGCTTTTCCTAATTATTTTTTAAAGCATACACTCAGTTGTTAAATAACTTCCAAAAATGTTGCATAATTTTAGGCAGTTTTGAAATTAAATTTTTTAAAATATATTTAAACACCCTGTTTTCCTTTCTTTCTTAAATAAGGCAATTTTTTCTAAATTTATTACAATTTTTTCAATTATCTTCTTTTCCTATTGGATATTTTTTTCATCCTCCTGGTTGCTTCTCCAAAAAAAAAACTCCCTCTCATGATGCCAGCTATTGTACCTTTAAAATAGCGAATCCTGAATGTTGTTCATTTTAACATAATTGTTGCATACATACTATAAATTAACATTAATACAATTTCATTGAAATGTATGTTGTGTAAACATATTTTCATTATACAATTTTACTTAACAACCACGAGGCTAATTAGTTGTTACAGTAAAATATGTTGGTTGAGTAAAATGCACAGTTGAACAATTGTAAACAATATAAAATTGCATTCGTACACTAAATAAAATAATAAGGAACTTGCCAACAATTAACAAGTGGTTTAAGGGAGTAAAGAAAATTTTTTTTAAAAATTAAGAAAATAAATAAAACAATAAGAGGTAACAGAGATCAAATTTAACAGAAATAGGGAATTTAAAGTAATTTCCGTTTTTGCTGCCCTAAGGTATGCAATATTTTTTAAATTAATTTCACTGCTAAAAGTATGCTTTGAATTTTTTTAGCATGTTCTGCACATTATTAGATTTATTTAAAGTTAGTTCTAAATACGTACTATGTATTTAGAACTAACTTTAAATAAATCAAATAATGCGCAAAACATTTTAAAAAAATTTTAAGCATACTTTTAGCAGTTAAATAAATTTAAAAAATATTGCATACCTTAAGGCAGCAAATACGTAAATTAATATAAATTCTGCTAAAGTAACGTTAAGTAAAATGCACAGTTGAACAATTGTAAACAACATAAAATTGCATTCGTACACTAAATAAAATAACAAGGAACTTGCCAAAATAAACAAGTGGTTTAAGGAGGTAAAGAAAACAAATATTTAAAAATTAAGTAAATAAAACAATAAGAGGTAACAGAGATCAAAATAGTACGTATTTAGTACTAACTTTAAATAAATCTAATAATTCGCAAAACATGTTAAAAAATGTAAAGCATACTTTTAGCAGTTAAATAAATTTAAAAAATATTGCATACCTTAGGGCAGCAAAAACTGAAATTACTTTAAATTCTGCTAAAGTAATCTTGAAAATTTACTAACTTCATATTTTAAACACATTTCGAGGGCTTATATTCAAATAGTGCTATCTGCAAGCAACATAAAATTGCTTACACTAAATAAAATTATAAGGTACTTGCCAACAATTAACAAGTGGTTAAGGGAGGTAAAGAAAAAAAAAATATTGAAAAATTAAGAAAATAAATAAAACAATAAGAGGTAACAGAGATCAAAATATTACGTATTTAGAACTAACTTTAATTAAATCTAATAATGCGCAAGAAATGTTAAAAAAAAATTAAAGCATACTTTTAGCAGTTTAATAAATTTAAAAAATATTGCATACCTTAAGGCAGAAAAAACGGAAATTACTTTAAATTCAACTAAAATAATCTTGAACATTTACTAACTTCATATTTATAAAACATTTCGAGGGCTTATATTCAAATAGTATTATCTGCAGTTTTTTGGAAAAAAACATTTTTTTATAGCAATCTGTTCACTGATTAAGATATCATCAATATCGAGTTTAAAAGTAAAAAAAAAATATATACTAAATTTTATATTCTTTTTTAAATAAAATGTAAAAAACTTATGAACTTACAATCAACTAAAACTAACAGTTTTGTGGTTATCCTAAAAAATTTGGAGCCCTCGATTTACTTCCCCTAATAATTAAATCCTACTAAAATTAGAGATAACGTTATTTAAAGCGTACTTTAGGGCATTTTTTTATCTTTTCTTACAAATAATTTCATTAAATTTTTCATTTTTAGTTGGATGTTTTAAAAATTTAAAACTGCCTTCACAAAATTTCCTAATTAATTTTTAGCTACATTATGCTGTGTTATCTAATTTAAAACGCCATTCATTTTACCAACCATAATGTCTGTGTGCCTTCTAAATTTTCTATTTTCATTTCAATTAACAGATTTTAAATTAGTGTTATTGCCCAGTAAAAGCAACTGATGATGAGTACAAATTAGACCTGTTGGCATAGTTTAGCTACATTTTTAATTTCATAGCTAATTTTAGACGTTATTTATTCAAATACTAGGCAAGTGTTTTAAGCAATATGCTAAGGAAAAAGGCATACGTATTTAAAATAAAACTTTGCTAGCTGAGTATAATGTACAGAAATGTCCTGTTTATTCAAAAGGGTGGGTAATTTAAATTTATACATTTTAATTGAAAAACAAGTGAGAGTGTTAAATTCGGCTATGCCGAATGTAAAAAAAAATGTTCGGGGGCGTTTGTTTTTTTTGGGGGGGGTGAGTGGTGATGGGGGTCAGTGGGGGAAGTTGGGAGCACCTTACCATCCCGATAAATACAACAAATGTTTCATTTATTTAACAAAAAATACAAAAAAACATGTAAAAAAGTGTATTTTTTCAGAGGTTGGTTCAGCTCTTCACGTAGGAACTTTTTTCCCCTGATCCAATCTGGCCTATTTACAAGCATATACTACCTGGGACCATAAGACACACAGAAGAAAATATGGGGGAAAACATTTTGAGTAATCACTTGTTTAAATTTCCAAAAAAAATTTCAGTAATTTTTTCATTGACGCAATTAAAAATTTACTCAAAAGTTTTAAAAAAATATTTAAGTAAATAATTTCCCAGCAGAAATTTTGCTGAACTGGCAGCAGCTTTTGGAAAGGAAACTCGAGTCAAGGAGCGCATCCAAACCTGCTGAATTCATGCATGATTCTCTAAGGCGATGTCACACTGATACTGTTTTTTATAGAAAAAAGGTTTCAGAATCTGGGACTTTTCCCAAAGTAAAAATGTCACAGAATCTGAGATTTTTCTATAGAAAAAATGTCTCAGAACCTGAGATTTTTTCTACATAAAAAATATCTCTGAACCTGAGACTTTTTTCTATAGAAAAAATTCCTCAGAACCTTAGACTTTTTTCTACAGAAAAAATTCCTCAGAACCTGAGACTTTTTCTGTAAAAAAGTTTTCAGAATCTAAGACTTAAGCTATAAAAAAAATGTCTCAGAATCTGAGACATCCTATCGAGGTCCGTCAGTCTGAGAAAGCACGATGCATTCCACAACTAAAAAAGGCTAGGCGCCTGAGACTTGCCACAAATAAATCTTATCGTCGGTGCGCCAACCAGAACTGGTATGTGTTTTTAAAAATTTTTTGGAAAGGCTGACAAATCAGCTTTATTTTGACCTTTCGCGGTGCTTAAAAACAATATTTCTTTCATAAATATTTAAATATTGCAAATTTTTAATTTATATATTTTAATTTTAAATTTAAACAAGTAGAAAAATTAAATTCGACTTGGTCGAATCTATGAATACCCTCCACACTGTTATCTGATAGTAATTTTCTAAAAAAAATTGCATTACAAATTTTTATTAGAAATATATTATTTTGAGTAAAACTTTTTTTAATCAATCAAATTTTTTTGTGAGTGTAAAATTTTTTCACTGTCAACATTTTTTTGAGTGTAAATTTCATTAAAAAAAAAATATTTTTTTTTGAGTGTAAAATTTTTTTGAGTGTAAATATTTTTTTAGTGTACTATTTAGTTGAGTAACAAAACTTGTTTTTAAAACTTGTTTAACGAGTTTTCAACAGTTTAAGGTGAAAAAAATCTGAAATTGAGAGCCTTGCTTATAACTTTTGAACCACTGAACCGATTTTGCTGAAATTCAAAACCAAATAGACTTGGAGAACGACAAAGATATGTAACACGTTTCAGCACCCTCAGAATTGTCTTTCGAAAGTTAAAGTGGTTTTAATCTCGTAAGTTCGCAAAATTCCCTTGCCGAAATTTACTCTTTTGCTCATAACTTTTGAACCACTGGACCGATTTGGCTGGATTGCAATACCAACCTGACCCGGTTAATACCCAACATATATGTCAAACCTCAGGAGCCTCCATAAAGTCTTTCAAAAGTTAGCGTGTTTTCAACGGACAGACAGACAGACGGACGGACGGACATCGCTAGATCGACTTAAAATCGATCAAGGATCATGAATATATACACTTTATGGGGTCCTAGACCAATATTTCGATGTGTTACAAACGGAATGACAAACTTATATATACCCTCTATCACTAGAGTGGGGGGTATAAAAACAGCGCAAAAGTAACAAATTTGGTTGTTAAAGACTCTTCAAAAAATGTAAAAATACACATACCAGTTCCGGTTGGAGCACCGACGCACTGTGTCGCCTTTTCCCTAAAAGCGTTGCAAAAATCCAAAAATTGACAGAAGAATTTGATAAAATGAATGATTACATCTGATTGAAAACTCCTCACTGATTAAGAATCCAAAAACATTTTTGAAATCGGATGAAAATTATGAATTATAGAGCCACCCAAAGTTGGCAATTTTTCAGTCTGCCGAAAAAAGTTAAAACTTAAAAAAAATATATCATCTTCCATCCAAAAATTCTCTAACAACTACCTAAATCATTGCTCAAAACCTACTGCAGGTAAAACTAATTTGGGTCTCAGATCTACCAAGTCCACAACAACCTCACGGGAGCCTAAAGACAATACGGCACATGGACGAACCCAAACATCAAAAAACTATGTCACTCTGTCCGCCAACGTACCACTTCGAACCCGAACGGAAAATACTCACTGCGACCCGCTCCCCCATCCGACAAAAGGTGCCCGAGATTCCCGCAAAAATATTAAAATGAGCAATAAACGTGATCAAATAAATAAATACTAATAATAATAATAATAATAATAATAATAATAATAATAATAATAATAATAATAATAATAATAATAATAATAATAATAATAATAATAATAATAATAATAATAATAATAATAATAATAATAATAATAATAATAATAATAATAATAATAATAATAATAATAATAATAATAATAATAATAATAATAATAATAATAATAATAATAATAATAATAATAATAATAATAATAATAATAATAATAATAATAATAATAATAATAATAATAATAATAATAATAATAATAATAATAATAATAATAATAATAATAATAATAATAATAATAATAATAATAATAATAATAATAATAATAATAATAATAATAATAATAATAATAATAATAATAATAATAATAATAATAATAATAATAATAATAATAATAATAATAATAATAATAATAATAATAATAATAATAATAATAATAATAATAATAATAATAATAATAATAATAATAATAATAATAATAATAATAATAATAATAATAATAATAATAATAATAATAATAATAATAATAATAATAATAATAATAATAATAATAATAATAATAATAATAATAATAATAATAATAATAATAATAATAATAATAATAATAATAATAATAATAATAATAATAATAATAATAATAATAATAATAATAATAATAATAATAATAATTTATTTATTTAGAGAAAATTATGAATGAACAAAATCAATCATCATTTCCTGAAGAGGGAGCCTCTACTGGAGCTGGTCCTGGATTAGAGGTCAATGAAAGTGGCCAGTGGCCGGGTAGACATCAGCGATCCGGTCGGATATTTCAACAATCCCAATTACAGCTGATGACACAAAGAAGACAGACAAGATCGTCGTCTTCGTCTGCTGTTGGTGTTACCCTTGAAGCTTCTCAAGAGTCCACCCAAGCAGGACTGCCGAGAAGGCGTATGAAATGGTCCCTAGAAATGAACCGTGTTATATTACGCATCTTCTTTCAGGTTACTAACCTGGAAACTGAATTAATAGGATATAGGCAGAAATTATTTACAGAATTTAATCAAATATATCCACAACTATCGGTGACAGGACAACGTTTAGCCGATCAACTTCGAACAATTAGAGTAAAGAATTTAATTTCCGAAAGTGAAAGAAACACAATCAAAGATCAAGTTAGGGCATCCATGAACAATGCAACCACTAGTGCAACCAATGAGTCAACAATACAATTACCACAATTAGTCCAACCATTCATTAATGAGTTAAACACTTCCAGTGTACCATTGACAAGGGCGTCTAATTTACAGGAAAACTGTATAGATGTTTTAAGAGTAGAATTTAGTAGAGCAAAATACGAATTTGAAGGAACTAATCCATTACATAGACCACCAATTCCACGAATTCAAGTATCGAAAAAAAGTAAATTAATAATTCAACAAGTTAATGATAATATTTTGCAACATCAGATTATTAATAACTGGGAAGATTTACATCTTTGCTTATATTGTGGGGCTGTAACAGTGGTAAGATATCTTGGGATTAAATTTAATTTAGACGCGTCAAACAATAGAAGAATAACACGAATACCTCCATGGGAAAGACGTCTTATCAATCGAATAGAAAGTCTTCGAAAAGACATAGCCAGAGTTGAAGCTTTTAGATCTGGAGTAACAACGAGAAAGATTAAGAGGTACGTTAAAAAAATCTTTCTTAAACAACGTTTACACTCGCAACATGAAATACCAAATGGTACAGTTATACAATGTTTAGATACGTTAAAGCAAAAGTTGTCTGTTTTCGTTACAAGACTTAAAAGATATAGGACAAGTAGATCCCGAAGAACAGATAATCAGCATTTTATAAGGTCAGAAAAAACTTTTTATAGGAATCTTAGAAACGGTAGCGAAAACATTGTAAATGCTTCACCATCTCTTGAACAAATATCAACATTTTGGGGTGGCCAACTGTCTACGACTGAAAATTACAATGCAAATGCATTTTGGATAAAAGAGGAAGAAGAAAAGTATCAAACGCTTCCGGGGCTAGAAAGTTTTTCAGTTACGGAATATGAAGTTGCAATGGCTCTTAAAAACTTACAAAACTGGAAGGCCCCGGGACCTGATAAATTGCAAAACTTTTGGTTAAAGAACTTTAGGAGTCTCCACCCGAAAATAGCCGAACTAATCACATTTATATACATGAACCCTAGCCATACACCAAAGTTTCTTACACAGGGCATAACATACCTTTTACCGAAAGACACGACAAATACCAATGATCCATCTAAATATCGTCCTATTACATGTTTGCCAACACTGTACAAACTAATAACTACATGTCTAGCAAATAGAATCCTACAATATTGCGAGGAGAATAACATCATAGCCGAGCAACAAAAGGGATGTAGAAAGGGTTCACGGGGATGTAAGGAACAACTTATTATAGACGCAACAATAATCAACCAAGCAAATGATAGGAAAAGAAATTTATTTATGATGTATATTGATTATCAAAAAGCTTTTGATTCGCTTCCACATGATTGGTTGTTAAAGGTCCTACAGCTGTATAAAATTGATAATACTTTAGTTAACTTTCTTAAACATGTTATGAACAACTGGTGTACCAAAATGTCTATGTGTACCACAACCGGAAATATTGAGACTGATATAATTCCAATTAGAAGAGGTATATTTCAAGGGGATTCTCTAAGCCCTATTTGGTTTATTTTAGCACTCAACCCACTTTCAAATTTGTTAAACAATACCAAACTTGGGTTCGAGATAAAATCAGGTAGTCAGAAACTGTACACCTTAAGTCATCTTGCATATATGGATGACATTAAATTATATGCGTCAAACAAACAACACCTAACGAGACTTGTTGAACGAGTAGAGTTGTTTTCTAATGATATCAAAATGAAATTCGGTTTAGAAAAATGCAAAACACTTAGTATCATACGTGGAAAGCTGCAAGTTATACCACATGAATTGACGGATACGAGACATATAGAAGCAATGTCAGAGCTCGAAACATATAAATACTTAGGAGTACGACAATCCACCCGAATTCCACAACAACAGATAAAAAATGAGCTGACCAATGAGTTTTCTAAACGTTTAATCAAAATAATGAAATCACATCTTAATTCTAAAAACACAATAAAAGCGATTAATACATATGCAATCTCTGTGATTACTTATTCACTTGGTATTATATCATGGAGCAAAACAGATATCGAAGCACACCAAAGAAAAATAAGAACGTTGATGACTAAATATAAAATGCACCACCCAAAGTCAGCTGTAGAACGTACAACCCTACCAAGAATTTTAGGCGGCAGAGGTCTGATTGAGATTGAGAATCAACGACAAAAAGAAATAGAATCACTTCATAATTTTTTCACAACAAAAGCTGAAACATCTCTTCTTCATTTTGCAATATGTAGAGCAGATAGTTCTGCATTAATGCGAAGTAATAACACCGTAAACTTACAAAGCACAACTCAAAAATGTAATAATTGGATGGGTAAAGCATTACATGGAAGACATCCAAATGAAGTTCATCAGAATCACATTGATGAAAATTCATCAAATTATTGGCTGGTCTCAGGGCAACTTTTTAAAGAAACAGAGGGTTTTATAGTGGCAATCCAAGATCAAGTTATAGCGACAAGAAACTATTTAAAATTTATTATAAAGGATACATCAATTCAAAATGATCAATGTCGATATGGCTGCAGGACATCTGAAACTATTCAGCATATAACAGCGGGGTGTACACATATGGTAGGTACAGAATATTTAGAACGCCACAATTTTGTGGCAAAAATTCTTCACCAAGAGTTGGTTAGAGTCTCTGGTCTTGATATATCGGGAAGACAACCTTATTATAAATACGAACCAGAGAGTGTAATGGAAAATGAAAACTTTTGATTATACTGGGATCGTACGGTTCTAACAGATCGTACGGTTCAAGCTAATAGACCAGATATAATACTTCATGATAGAGCGAAAAGAAAAGTATATATCATAGATATAGCAATCCCAAACAACAACAATCTGCTTTTAAAACACACTGAGAAAGTTAATAAATATGCGCAACTTGTTGAACCAATTCAGAGACAATGGAACGTAAATCAAGTCAAAGTAATTCCAATAATAATTTCAAGCACTGGATTAATACCGAAACTATTACACGAAGGCCTCAAGGAACTTCAAGTTCATAAGAATTTGTGGATAGAGATGCAAAAGGCAGTAATAATATCAACCACGAGAATTGTTAGAAAATTTTTAGGAAATTAAATCATGTAAAATGTATTATTTATTTTAATTGTAAGGTAATTTTATGTTTTGATAAAACTAATATCTGTATAAAATACTTAAGAATATGAAAACCAATGTAATATTGAGAGTAAATAAAAAAAAAAAAAAAATAATAATAATAATAATAATAATAATAATAATAATAATAATAATAATAATAATAATAATAATAATAATAATAATAATAATAATAATAATAATAATAATAATAATAATAATAATAATAATAATAATAATAATAATAATAATAATAATAATAATAATAATAATAATAATAATAATAATAATAATAATAATAATAATAATAATAATAATAATAATAATAATAATAATAATAATAATAATAATAATAATAATAATAATAATAATAATAATAATAATAATAATAATAATAATAATAATAATAATAATAATAATAATGATAATCATAAATAATAATAATAATAATTATAATTATAATAATAATAATAAAATACAATACAATACCTAAATTCACGCATATAACCCATAAAAAATAAAATAAATAAACTACCCACAAAAATCAAAATATACACTCCCCCGCTCGAAAATTGCCGTGAAGGCACTTGGGCTTCCTATAGCGCTTTCATCCCCTGCCGAAGGGAATCATCAGTAGGATTTCTAAATCCACTAACTGGTTCCATAGAACCCCTATCATGGAGTTACCTTGTAACTCCACCAGAAGAGTAAACCTAAACCTACACACAACGAACCGACCCCAGAACCCATACACAACCAAATCGCCCGAGACTACACTTTTAAGCACTATATCATTAAACATAATACTACCACACACATGCTCATAATCCTCCACAAACGTAACCCTACCTTACATTCATCAAACCATACAACTTACCCCGATCCACCACCTCGAACAGCAAACTCGATTTCACACACTCCACTACCGCACTCGCGCATTTATAAACCGTCGATTTAAATATCACGAAAACCTCCCGACATTTACCACACACCGGGTAAAATAGACACAAATCAAAATTCTAAAGGCGAATCGAAATTTCCAAATAATTTAATTTTCCACAACTGACAATTTTAAATTTTCACACAACGGGTGATTAAACGAATTTAAATTTGAATCACGTCGTAACCCAACAAACATACCGACCGATAGTTAAAATCCGTATCCTTATTGGTGCATGCACATCCGACACCAACGAAATTTATAACGACCACCGTATACCGCTACCCCGCCCCTCAACAAACGGTCCAGATCGATGTCACAAAAATTAATAAAAATTAATAACCACAACTTCCAGGCCTAGAGGGTTTCCTGAAACTACAAGAAGTGTTACAATCCCATATAAGTCTTGAAAAATGAACTTGTCCGTTCCATGTCGAATGGCTCACTAACTAAAACACATTCACCAAAGAACTTTAGACATAATCATATCAACCCTCACATAGGACCATCGTGGCTATTCCCTGACCCTACATTCTGTGAAGATGGGTGGTTGAGACAGAGTTCCATCTTCGGTTTTTACGGAGCCTAATTTCCACCACTGTCCGTAATATTCGGCGGAATTCCCGCTTTTATTTCCTAACACTCCCTCTCACTCACACTTAATATGATGACTATGCCCCTTTCGGGTCAGTGTAACATAACACCATACAGCATGAGGTTGGTCAACGTTGGCAGAGTTCCCCATCCCCAACCCTGATGCCCAATGGTTTTTAAGGATCGTGTCCAACCACACATAATCTGCCCATCATGAATGGCGCTTATAACAGGATTACTGTGGTAACCCGCTGCCTCGAAACCATTGTACATCAAACTCGGCGACTCTAAGCGAGGAGGGTTCCCAATACGGCGCCCCATTGGGACAAATCATAACCCAATATTGGGCCTTTCCTCTGGTCCAGACACATGGGTGAAAAAACCATCCAAAAATTCTCTAACAACTACCTAAATCATTGCTCAAAACCTACTGCAGGTCAAAATAATGTGGGTCTCAGATCTACCAAGTCCACAACAACCCCAAGGGAGCCTAAAGACAATACGGCACATGGACGAACCCCAAACATCAAAAAGCTATGTCGCTCTGTCCGCCAACGTTCCAATTTAAACCCGAACGGAAAATACTTACTGCGACCCGCTTCCCCATACGACAAAAGGTGCCCGAGATTTCCGCAAAAATACCGAAATGAGCAATAAAACGTGATTAAATAAATAATAATAATAATCATAAATAATAATAATAATAAAAATGATAATAATAATACTAATAAAATAATACAACACATAAATTCCCGCATAAAAACCATAACAAATAAAATAAATAAACTACACCGAAAAAATATACCACGCCACACAATCATCCACAAAGATCAAAATATAAACTCCCCCGCTCGAAAATTGCCGTGAAGGCACTTGGGCTTCCTATAGCGCTTTCATCCCCTGCCGAAGGTAATCATCAGTAGGATTTCTAAATCCACTAACTGGTTCCATAGAACCCCTATCATGGAGTTACCTTGTAACTCCACCAGAAGAGTAAAAACCAAACACATACACAACGAACCAACCCCAGAACCCATACTACACTTCAAAGCAATATATCATCAAACACAACACTACCACACATATGCCCATAATCTCCCACAAACGTAACCCTACCTTACATTCATCAAACCATACAACTCACCCCGATCCACCACCTCGAGTGGCAAACTCGATCCCACACACTCCACCACCGCACTCGCGCATTTACAAACCGTCGATTAAAATATCACGAAACCTCCCGACATTTACCACACACCGGATAAAATAAACGAAAATCAAAATTTTAAAGGCGAATCGAAATTTTTAAAATAATTTAATTTTTCACAACTGACAATTTTAAATTCTCACACAACGGGTGATTAGACGAATTTAAATTTGAATCACGTCGCAACCCAACAAACATACCGACCGATAGTTAAAATCCGTATCCCTATTGGCGCATGCACATCCGACACCAACGAAATTTATAACGACCACCGGATACCGCTTACCCGCCCCTCAACAAACGGTCCAGATCGATGTCACAAAAATTAATAAAATGAATAAAAATTAATAACCACAACTTCCAGGCCTAGAGGGTTTCCTGAAACTACAAGAAGTGTTACGATCCCATATGAGTCCTGACAAATGAACTTGTCCGTTCCATGTCGAATGGCTCACTAACTAAAACACATTCACCAAAGAACTTTAGACATAATCATATCAACCCTCACATAGGACCGTCGTGGCTATTCCCTGACCCTACATTCTGTGAAGATGGGTGGTTGAGACAGAGTTATTTAATCACGTTTTATTGCTCATTTCGGTATTTTTGCGGAAATCTCGGGCACCTTTTGTCGTATGGGGAAGCGGGTCGCAGTAAGTATTTTCCGTTCGGGTTTAAATTGGAACGTTGGCGGACAGAGCGACATAGCTTTTTGATGTTTGGGGTTCGTCCATGTGCCGTATTGTCTTTAGGCTCCCTTGGGGTTGTTGTGGACTTGGTAGATCTGAGACCCACATTATTTTGACCTGCAGTAGGTTTTGAGCAATGATTTAGGTAGTTGTTAGAGAATTTTTGGATAAGTGTGAGTGAGAGGGAGTGTTAGGAAATAAAGGGGGAATTCCGCCGAATATTACGGACAGTGGTGGAAATTAGGCTCCGTAAAAACCGAAGATGGAACTCTGTCTCAACCACCCATCTTCACAGAATGTAGGGTCAGGGAATAGCCACGATGGTCCTATGTGAGGGTTGATATGATTATGTCTAAAGTTCTTTGGTGAATGTGTTTTAGTTAGTGAGCCATTCGACATGGAACGGACAAGTTCATTTTTCAAGACTTATATGGGATTGTAACACTTCTTGTAGTTTCAGGAAACCCTCTAGGCCTGGAAGTTGTGGTTATTAATTTTTATTAATTTTTGTGACATCGATCTGGACCGTTTGTTGAGGGGCGGGGTAGCGGCATCCGGTGGTCGTTATAAATTTCGTTGGTGTCGGATGTGCATGCACCAATAAGGATACGGATTTTAACTATCGGTCGGTATGTTTGTTGGGTTACGACGTGATTGAAATTTAAATTCGTTTAATCACCCGTTGTGTGAAAATTTAAAATTGTCAGTTGTGGAGAATTAAATTATTTGGAAATTTCGATTCGCCTTTAGAATTTTGATTTGTGTCTATTTTATCCGGTGTGTGGTAAATGTCGGGAGGTTTTCGTGATATTTAAATCGACGGTTTATAAATGCGCGAGTGCGGTAGTGGAGTGTGTGAAATCGAGTTTGCTATTCGGGGTGGTGGATCGGGGTAAGTTGTATGGTTTAATAAATGTAAGGTAGGGTTACGTTTGTGGAGGATTATGAGCATATGTGTGGTAGTATTATGTTTAATGATATAGTGCTTAAAAGTGTAGTCTCGGGCGATTTGGTTGTGTATGGGTTCTGGGGTCGGTTCGTTGTGTGTAGGTTTAGTTTTACTCTTCTGGTGGAGTTACAAGGTAACTCCATGATAGGGGTTCTATGGAACCAGTTAGTGGATTTAGAAATCCTACTGATGATTCCCTTCGGCAGGGGATGAAAGCGCTATAGGAAGCCCAAGTGCCTTCACGGCAATTTTCGAGCGGGGGAGTGTATATTTTGATTTTTGTGGGTAGTTTATTTATTTTATTTTCTATGGGTTATATGCGTGAATTTAGGTATTGTATTGTATTTTATTATTATTATTATAATTATTATTATTATTATTTATGATTATCATCATTATTATTATTATTATTAGTATTTATTTATTTAATCACGTTTATTGCTCACTTTAATATTTTTGCGGGAATCTCGGGCACCTTTTGTCAAATGGGGGAGCGGGTCGCAGTGAGTATTTTCCGTTCGGGTTCAAAGTGGTACGTTGGCGGACAGAGTGACATAGTTTTTTGATGTTTGGGTTCGTCCATGTGCCGTATTGTCTTTAGGCTCCCGTGAGGTTGTTGTGGACTTGGTAGATCTGAGACCCAAATTAGTTTTACCTGCAGTAGGTTTTGAGCAATGATTTAGGTAGTTGTTAGAGAATTTTTGGATGGCTTAAAAACCATTGGGCAGCAGGGTTAGGGATGGGGAAACTCTGCCAACATTGACCAACCTCATGCTGTATGGTGTTATGTTACACTGCCCCGAAAGGGGCATATTCATCATATTAAGTGTGAGTGAGAGGGAGTGTTAGGAAATAAAGGGGTAATTCCGCCGAATATTACGGACAGTGGTGGAAATTAGGCTCCGTAAGAACCAAAGATGGAACTCTATCTCAAGCACCCATCTTCACAGAATGTAGGGTCAGGGAATAGCCACGACGGTCCTATGTGAGGGTTGATATGATTATGTCTAAAGTTCTTTGGTGAATGTGTTTTAGTTAGTGAGCCATTCGACATGGAACGGACAAGTTCATTTGTCAGGACTCATATGGGAGCGTAACACTTCTTGTAGTTTCAGGAAACCCTCTAGGCCGGGAAGTTGTGGTTATTAATTTTTATTAATTTTATTAATTTTATTAATTTTTGTGACATCGATCTGGACCGTTTGTTGAGGGGCGGGTAAGCGGTATCCGGTGGTCGTTATAAATTTCGTTGGTGTCGGATGTGCATGCACCAATAGGGATACGGATTTTAACTATCGGTCGGTATGTTTGTTGGGTTACGACGTGATTCAAATTTAAATTCGTCTAATCACCCGTTGTGTGAGAATTTAAAATTGTCAGTTGTGAAAAATTAAATTATTTAAAAATTTCGATTCGCCTTTAAAATTTTGATTTTCGTTTATTTTATCCGGTGTGTGGTAAATGTCGGGAGGTTTCGTGATATTTTAATCGACGGTTTGTAAATGCGCGAGTGCGGTAGTGGAGTGTGTGGGATCGAGTTTGCCACTCGAGGTGGTGGATCGGGGTGAGTTGTATGGTTTGATGAATGTAAGGTAGGGTTACGTTTGTGGGAGATTATGGGCATATGTGTGGTATTGTTATGTTTGATGATATATTGCTTTGAAGTGTAGTATGGGTTCTGGGGTTGGTTCGTTGTGTATGTGTTTGGTTTTTACTCTTCAGGTGGAGTTACAAGGTAACTCCATGATAAGGGTTCTATGGAACCAGTTAGTGGATTTAGAAATCCTACTGATGATTCCCTTCGGCAGGGGATGAAAGCGCTATAGGAAGCCCAAGTGCCTTCACGGCAATTTTCGAGCGGGGGAGTTTATATTTTGATCTTTGTGGATGATTGTGTGGCGTGGTATATTTTTTCGGTGTAGTTTATATATTTTATTTGTTATGGTTGTTATGCGGGAATTTATGTGTTGTATTATTTTATTAGTATTATTATTATCATTTTTATTATTATTATTATTTATGATTATTATTATTATTTATTTAATCACGTTTTATTGCTCATTTCGGTACTTTTGCGGAAATCTCGGGCACCTTTGGTCGTATGGGGAAGCGGGTCGCAGTAAGTAGTTTCCGTTCGGGCTTAAATTGGAACGTTGGCGGACAGAGCGACATAGCTTTTTGATGTTTGGGGTTCGTCCATGTGCCGTATTGTCTTTAGGCTCCCTTGGGGTTGTTGTGGACTTGGTAGATCTGAGACCCACATTAGTTTGACCTGCAGTAGGTTTTGAGCAATGATTTAGGTAGTTGTTAGAGAATTTTTGGCCGACGCGTCAGTGCGCCAACCAGAACTGGTATGTGTCTTTAAAATTTTTTTTGGAGAGGCTTACAAATCAGCTTTATTTTGACCTTTCGCGGTGCTTAAAAACAATATTTCTTTCATAAATATTTAAATATTGCAAATTTTTTATTTATATATTTTAATTTTAAATTTAAAAAACAGCGCAAAAGTAACAAATTTGGCTGTTAAAGACTCTTCAAAAAATGTTAAAATACACATACCAGTTCCGGTTGGAGCACCGACGTTATGATCATTAGCTGGTTAATTGCGTGAATGGGCAAAATAGGATCTTGGGTATCAGGGTCCCTTCTTGCAGAAGAAAGCGCTTTTTAAAGGCAATTCCTTTCGCCTACGTAGCAAAACAACAGATTTTCTCAAATAAATAAAAAAATTAATAGTTTTTTTTTATATTTTTAAAGTTGTCATAAACATTTTAATTTTCATTTGTTAATAAAAAAATGTATGTATATGGGACATTTCATTAACATTGACAATGAAAAAGGAACAAAAGGAACTATTCATGGACCTATCAAAGGGAACTATCTGTGGACCTATCAAATGGACCTATCCTTTTCCCATCAAAAGGACCTATCCTTAAACCTATCAAAAGGACCTATCCTTTTCCCATCAAAAGGACCTATCTTTTTCCCATCAAAAGGACCTATCCTTTTCCCATCAAAAGGACCTATCCTTTTCCCATCAAAAGGACCTATCCTTAAACCTATCAAAAGGACCTATCCTTTAACCAATCAAAAGGACCCATCCTTGGCTCATCAAAAGGACTAATCCATGGACCTATCACAAGGACCTATCCTTTTCCCATCAAAAGGACCTATCCTTAAACCTATCAAAAGGACCTATCCTTTTCCCATCGAAAGGACCTATCTTTTTCCCATCAAAAGGACCTATCCTTTTCCCATCAAAAGGACCTATCCTTTTCCCATCAAAAGGACCTATCCATGGACCTTCAAAAGGACCTATCCTTTTCCCATCAAAAGGACCTATCCTTTTCCCTTCAAAAGGACCTATCCTTTTCCCATCAAAAGGACCTATCCTTTTCCCATCAAAAGGACCTATCCTTAAACCTATCAAAAGGACCTATCCTTTAACCAATCAAAAGGACCCATCCTTGGCTCATCAAAAGGACTAATCCATGGACCTATCACAAGGACCTATCCTTTTCCCATCAAAAGGGCCTATCCTTAAACCTATCAAAAGGACCTATCCTTTTCCCATCAAAAGGACCTATCTTTTTCCCATCAAAAGGACCTATCCTTTTCCCATCAAAAGGACCTATCCTTTTCCCATCAAAAGGACCTATCCTTAAACCTATCAAAAGGACCTATCCTTAAACCTATCAAAAGAACCTATCCTTAAACCTATCAAAAGGACCTATCCTTTAACCAATCAAAAGGACCTATCCTTGGCCCATCAATCCATAAACCTATCAAAAGGACCTATCCTTTTCCCATCAAAAGGACCTATCCTTTTCCCATCAAAAGGACCTATCCTTTTCCCATTAAAAGGACCTATCCTTTTCCCATCAAAAGGCCTATCCATGGACATTCAAAAGGACCTATCCTTCTCCCATCAAAAGGACCTATCCTTAAACCTATCAAAAGGACCTATCCTTTTCCCATCAAAAGGACCTATCCTTAAACCTATCAAAAGGACCTATCCTTTTCCCATCAAAAGGACCTATCTTTTTCCCATCAAAAGGACCTATCCTTTTCCCATCAAAAGGACCTATCCTTTTCCCATCAAAAGGACCAATCCATGGACCTTCAAAAGGACCTATCCTTTTCCCATCAAAAGGACCTATCCTTTTCCCATCAAAAGGACCTATCCTTTTCCCATCAAAAGGACCTATCCATGGACCTTCAAAAGGACCTATCCTTTTCCCATCAAAAGGACCTATCCTTTTCCCATCAAAAGGACCTATCCTTAAACCTATCAAAAGGACCTATCCATGGACCTATCTAAAGAACCTATCCATGGACCTATCAAAAGGACCTATCCTTTTCCCATCAAAATGACCTATCCTTAAACCTATCAAAAGGACCTATCCTTAAACCTATCAAAAGGACCTATCCTTATACCTATCAAAAGGACCTATCCTTGGCCCATCAGAAGGACCTATCCTTAAACCTAATAAAAGGACCTATCCTTTTCCCATCAAAAGGACCTATCCTTAAACCTATCAAAGGACCTATCAAAAGTAGCTATCCATGAACCTACTAAAGGACCTATCCATGGACCTATCAAAAGGACCTATCCATGGACCTTTCAAAAGGACCTATCCTTTTCCCATCAAAAGGACCTATCCTTAAACCTATCAAAAGGACCTATCCATGGAACTATCATAAGGACCTATCCTTGGACCTATCAAAAGGGCCTATCAAAAATACCTATCCTTGGACCTTTCAAAAGGACCTATCCTTTAACCTATAAAAGGACCTGTCCTTAAACCTATCAAAAGGACCTATCCTAGGACCTATCCTTAAACCTATCAAAAGGACCAATCCTTGGCCTATCAGTTGTTATGTTTCTTTAAATGATATATATTCATAAAAAAATATTATTCATATCTGTGACATCTTTATCTATTTCGAAAAAAAGTTTCGATATTTTTTTTAGTTTTGACAAGCAACGGTTTTAGTTGTTATATTGTTTTTAATAATACAGTCAAACTCGGTTATAACGAACTCTGTTATAACGAATTCTCGGTTATAGCGAACTAATTCTAAAGTCCCGCCGTTTTGCCATCAATTTTCACACAAAATATTTCTTTTATAACGAACTCGGTTATAACGGATCCTCGGTTAAAACGAACTGCTTATTGTGATCCCACGAACACAATTTCATGTTTATTTGCCTTTTTATAACGAACTCCCATAAATATTTTTTATTGTTTGGCAACCATGTTTATCAAACTCACAAAAGTTTGGAAATTTTTGTTTTATATCATAATTTTGGTAAAATTTATTTATATTTTAAATATTTTCTTCCCAATAAGTAGTTTATTTACGAAAAAAATATAAAATAAAACAAAATTGGATTATTTTTTTGGAAATATAACTAGGTTGATAAAACATATACCCCGCTTATAGCGAACTTCTCTTATAACGAACTATTTTTACTGGTCCCTCGGAGTTCTTTATAACCGGGTTCGACTGTATATATTAAAAAAAAAATATTATTCATATCTAAACATCTTTATCGTGTATCGAAAAAAATCAACAATGCATTTTTTACCTTTTTTTTTAAACACGATGAAGATGTCACAGATACAAATAATAATTTTTTATGAATATATATCATTTAAAGCAACATAGCAACTAAAACCGTTGCTTGTCAAAACTAAAAAATATATATTTTTAAAATTGTTTACCATAGGACCCCAGCGGCTCTAAATTTTTTTTTTTCGAAAAATTTTTTAGAGCCGAAAGCCTTATTCCACTAAAAAATTAAAAATAAAAAAAAAAAATTTTTGGTTTGGCCCCAAAAGTCCAAAACTTTGATCGATGGGCGCCACGACTTAAAATGATCCGATTTGGCTCAAATTAGTTTTAAATGAAAGATTATCTCAAGCTCTACGAAAGGGGCGGCGGAGTGAAATTTTGAGACTTTTTTTTTTAATTTCTTGAACGTAGGAAAAAACCGTAATTTTTTACAAGTTTGAAATGTCGATATCTCGAAAACCGATAAAGCGATTTTATTTTTTTTTTTATATTCGTGCTCAGTGCACCGATATTAACAAATATGATGTGTCAAAAGATATATATTTTTTTAATTTTGTTTTTAAAAATTTTTCAAAAATCCAAAACTTTGACCGCCGGGCGCCACGGGTTAATTTAATCCGATTGACCTCAAATTTGTACCACATAAGTTTTAGACCTAGGACAATTAAAATTTGCCCGGACACTTGGGAAAATCAAAAGATGACAGAAAAATGCCATTCTAATGCAGTATATAAAAAGTGTTCTTAATTGGAGATAGTTTTAAGGTCAAAAAATTTCCCCGAATTTTATCAAGTCTTATAAAAAGGATATTTACATATAAGCTAGGCGTAGGATAAGTTAAGGAGTATCCTTGCTTCAATTAAAATAAAATAAGGACTTTTCAATATTATATGTATAGAATTACATGAAGTACGCAGGTTTTTTTTAATTTATTTATTTTTAAAAAAAAAAGGAAATTTTTAATTTGTTATATCCTTGCTCCGATTTATACATTTCATCAAGATTTTAAGTATATTATGAGTGTTACGGTTGCAAAAGTCATGAAGTAATTTGAATTTTGACATCTTGACATTAACAAAAACGACATTTTCGAGGAAGACGTAAATTTAAATTTAGTAGGCATGTTATAACCGGAGTAAAAAAAAAATTATATGTCACAATATTTAATTATATATGAACAGATATTCTTTTATGTGAATTCGTATCAATTTTGATCAGAAAATATCAGTTCAAATATTATACGATTATATCAAATTCTGTTTTTTTTTCGATAAAAATAATATCAAATTTGATTAAATTTTATCTCAAAAATGGGTATACCTAATTGTATTAAATCATATCTTATCTGTAAAAATTAGATAAAATTATAAATGGGGCATTCCATGTGAAATCGGACACTTTGAAATTTTTTTTTTTTAGATTTTCCCAATTAGTTAACAGTTTTTAGCACCCTTCGAAAACTCCTTCGTGGTAAATTTTCAGATTTTTTTGATAACCCGTTCAAAAGATATCGAATTTTTAAAAATTTGGTAGTTTGTTCCTTTACTCAAACTTCTTTTAATCATAACTTCTTCAATAATGGTCCAAATTTCAATTTTTTTTTTCAAAATTTTTGTTTTTTTACGTACTTTCTGAAAAAAATAAACCCAAAAAATTCTTAAAATCGCTCTAGTATGTGATTTTTAAGTTTTAAAATTTAAATCTCATTTTTAAAAATGTTTGTACTCTTCGATTTTTTTTGAAATTTTTTTGTGTAAAACTTGTATCAATTCTACAAATTTTTTGCCCAGGAAGATCGTGGGATAATGATTATTACTATTTTTTAAAATTTTTTGAAAAAATGTTATTGTAATTTTCCAATCATAAAATCATTTCTACTGCTCCAATGGTGCGTCATAGAGGGTCCTTTATAAGACCGACCCCCATTAATTTTTACGTCTTAACATTTCTTTGGAACAAACTAATACCCTATCTCCAATTTCTAAGGGGGCTCCCACACAAAACGATATTTTTTAAAATTTGTTCCAACCGCTCTAACTGCCCCAATAGTGCCCTTAGAGCAACAAAATGTATGACCGACCCACAATATTTTTTTAGTCCAAACATTTTCTCTGAACACACCTACCCTCTATCTTTAACTGTTAAGGCGGTCCCCATACAATTTTTTTTATTTTTTGTAAATTTGTTTTATTTAATCAGCTTCTACCGGTCCAATGGTGCGTCCGAGAGAGGTCATTAGTGAGACCGACCCCCATTTATTTTTACCCTACAACATTTTTTCAAAACATACCTAAGCCCTTTCTCCACTTCCTAAGTAGGCTCCCATACAAATAACAGTTGGGGCAAATTTTATAAAAATGTAATTTTGTATGGGAGGCTACTTAGGGAGTGGAGATAGGGCGTAGGTATGTTTTGAAAAAATGTTGTAGAGTAAAAATAAATGGGGATCGGTCTCAGTAATGACCCCTCTCGGACGCACCATTGGACCGGTAGAAGGTGATTAAATAAAACAAATTAACAAAAAATAAAAAAAATTGTATGGGGACCGCCTTAACAGTTAAAGATAGAGGGTAGGTGTGTTCAGAGAAAATGTTTGGACTAAAAAATATTGTGGGTCGGTCATACATTTGGTTGCTCTAAGGGCACTATTAGGGCGGTTGGAGCAAATTTTAAAAAATGTCGTTTTGTGTGGGAGCCCCCTTAGAAATTAGAGATAGGGTATTAGTTTGTTCCAAAGAAATGTTAAGACGTAAAAATTAATGGGGGTGAGTCTTATAAAGGACCCCTCTATGACGCACCATTGGAGCAGTAGAAATGATTTTAAGATTGAAAAATTACAATAAAATTTTTTCAAAAAATTTTAAAAAAATAGTAATAATCGTTGTCCCACGATCTTCCTGGGCAAAAAATTTGTAGAATTGATAGAAGTTTTACACAAAAAATTTTTAAAAAAATCGAAGAGTACAAACATTTTCAAAAATGAGATTTAAATTTTAAAACTTAAAAATCGCATACTAGAGCGCTTTTAAGAATTTTTTGGGATTTCTTTTTAGAAAGTACGTAAAAAAACAAAAATTTAAAAAAAAAAAAAATTGAAATTTGGACCATTATTGAAGAAGTTATGATTAAAAGAAGTTTGAGTAAAGGAACAAACTACCAATTTTTAAAAATTCGATATCTTTTAAACGGGTCATCCAAAAAATCTGAAAATTTACCACGAAGGAGTTTTCGAAGGATACTAAAAACTGTAAATAAATTGGGAAAATCTAAAAAAAAAGTTTTTCAAAGTATCCGATTTCACATGGAATGCCCCATATATATTCATGATCCCCGATCGATTCTAAGACATTCTAGCGATGTCCGTCTGTCTGTGGAAATGGTGATCACGGCCAAAATATTACACGGAGATGACTGAAACTTAACATATTTATTGGAAGTTCTCCCGAAAAGTTTGGTTTTGCATTTGAGCGATATCGGTTCAGCGGTTCAAAAGTTATGAAATGTAAATGTAAAGTTATGAAATGTACACTCAAAAAAATACGTTAGTAGATTTACTATTTTTTTTTTGCTAATGCTAGTTAGCTAACTTTTAGCAAATTTTTAGTTGAGATTAGCATGTTAGCAAAAAATTCTTGTAAACTTCATTTAGCACATTAGCAATTTTAAACAAACGTTGAACTAATTTCTTTTGCTAAGATTTGAAATTGAGTTGACAACATTTTTACAAGATTTTTTGCTAACATTAGCAAAAATAAATGGTAAATTTTTTTTTATTTTCAGAAAACTTTAAATGGCTCTATCTCGGAAACTAAGCCAGATAGAGCAAAATGGAGGGCATTTTTGGTTCTTAGAATCTCCATACTTTCGCGGGTCCTCTTCACATGTGTGGACCCTAATAGGCCCTAACTTTGGATCCAAAAAAGTTAGCATTCCCGAAAATTTTAAAATGCTCATATCTCGGTAAATATTGCCGATACAACAAAAAGTCCAAAAGCATTTTTGTAGCCCTCAATACGTAGAACAAGACCGCAGAATAGTCAAAAGCTTTCCGAGTAATATTTTTTAAGTTATCGAGTTTTTTAATTCTCAAGACCCCAGTGGTCCCCTATAATCACGTATCTCAAAAACTAAGCAAGGTAGAGCGAAACGGACACAAATTTTGGATCAAAAACTATGACGATTTTTAAGGAACCCAACTAGGTCTAGGCCCATCGGGGTCTGGACCTATCGGGTCCGAACCCAATGGGGTCCTCAAATGTGTCAAAAAAAAATTTTTTTTTGTTAACTAATTATTGGCAAAACATTTTTGCTAACTTTAGCAAAAAAATTGTGGGTTCAAAATCAGCAAATTTTCTTGTAGGTTTACAAGCTTTTTTTGCTAACATTACAGTTTTTTTTTTTTGAGTGTAAGGACACCTAAAAAATTTTAGTACATTCAACATAACCTAAAAATACAAAATGCTTTAATTCGACTGCTGGTTGACATATGTGCACAGAATTGAACACCAAATGGTATTTAAACAAGTACGAACACATTTTTTGCAAAAAAAATAAAAATATCGCGATTTTTTTTTTTTTTTTAATTTTTCAAAAGTAATTTCCTTTTAAAAAAAGTTTTTTGCAATAATCTTTTTGAAATTGTGGAGGGTATCACTACATTCGGCTAGGCCGAATTTAGCTTTTTTACTTGTTTTTCTAAATTTCCTACATTCGTCCTTTTAAATTAAATTTAAAGTTTTCAAAATCCGTGCCTTAGGTTAACTAATCACTTATCCAAAAAAGCTTTAAACCCAAATCATTATAGTATATAATATATATTAAGTATACGCGTAACGTATAATTAACATTTTAAGTATATTTTTCCATGTGCGGCTCCTTTTTGTGTTAATATTTTAATTGAAACGCATTAAATGTGTAATTTTTTTTGTTAATAACAGAGAAATAACAAAAAAAAATTATATAAAACCTTCAAGGAAAATCCAACAGACCATATTCGATGTTGAGTTGTTGATAAGCTTCTTTAGCAGTTATGCTTCATTTGGCGTATTATTCATAAATGGCGGAAAGTATATGAGAAAATTTAAAAAAAAATTGCAGAAAATGAAACAAAAACTAAGATAAACAGTAAAAGGTAGACAAAAGAGACGAGATATGTAAGACTGTTGTAATTTTAAGGTAATCGAAGGAGTAATTAGGGTTAAAAGGGGATACATTTTCCAGTAGGGCACATTTAGGATCTACAATTACCACTAAATTTACGGAATGTTATAAATAGTGACCTAAGGAGTGAGTGCCAAATATTGTCATTATTCGATCGTTTTGTCATAACAAATTTGTAATTTAACTTTTTTAAATCCCTTAATAGATGCAAGAGCCGTTTTTTTCGGAATACCCCACTCTTTAATTTTTTACCGTTTCCGTACACGTTTTTAATATTTCCTGTTTTTTTTTTTGTTTGTTTCTTTTAATTTTTTTTTCTCTTGTTTAATTATGTAAATTAATAATAGCTTATACTCATGGAAAAGAAAAAAAATAACAAAATGAAAGAAACACTTTTCAATTTTCTTGATTGCATTTACCCAACACTTTTTTGTTGTATATTTTATCCTAATGAGCGGTTTTATGAGAATTTATTTACAAGGATATGTGCAGAGCTAACTACTACTTACGTACCATATATGTATGTCTATATATTTTTAGGTCATAGTTTTTAATTTATTTTTTTAATTATAGCAGGATTTTTTTTCTTAATTTTTCTTATTCACTAAAATACAGTCATAGAAAAAGTTAGTGAATTAGTAGTAGGGTAAAAGGGGGGAAACAGTTGCCACTTTTATATACCCTCCGATTAGTGGTAGAGGGTATATGTATACTAGACTGGCATTTTTTCTTCAACTTTCAATTTTTTCTAGTGTTCGGGTAAATTTTTATCGTCCTAGGTCTAAAACTTATGTGGTACAAATTTAAGGGCAAGCGGATTAAATAAACACGTGGCGCACGGTGGCCAAAGTTTTAGATTGTTAAAAAATTTAAAAAAAAATTGTTAAAAAAATAATATGTATATGGGCCATTCCATGTCAAATCGGACACTTAGAAATTTTTTTTTTTTTAGATTTTCCCAATTTGTTTACAGTACAGTACTCTTCGAAAGATATCGAATTTTTAAAAATTGGTAGTTTGATCCTTTACTCAAACTTCTTTTACTCATAACTTCTTCAATAATGGTCCAAATTTCATTTTTTTTTAATTTTTTGTTTTTTACGTACTTTAAAAAAAAATCCCATAAAATTCTTAAAAGCGCTCTAGTTTGCGATTTTTAAGGTTTAAAATTTAAATGTCATTTTTAAAAATGTTTGTACTCTTCGATTTTTTTGAAATTTTTTTGTGTAAAACTTCTATCAATTCTACAAATTTTTTGCCCAGGAGGATCGTGGGATAACGATTATTACTATTTTTTAAAATTTTTTGAAAAAAATTTATTGTAATTTTCCACTCTTAAAATCATTTCTACTGCTCGAATCGTGTTTCATAGAGGGGTCATTTATAAGACCGACCCCCATTAATTTTTACGTCTTAACATTTCTTCGGAACAAACTAATACCCTATCTCCAATTTCTAAGGGGGCTCCCACACAAAACGAAATTTTTTAAAATTTGCTCCAACCGCTCTAACTGCCCTAATAATGCCCTTAGAGCAACAACATGTATGACCGACCCACAATATTTTTTTAGTCCAAACATTTTCTCTGAACACACCTACCCTGTATCGCTAATTTTTAAGGGGTTGCCCATACAATTTTTTTTATTTTTTGTAAATTAGTTTTATTTAATCAGCTTCTACCGGTCCAATGGTGCGTCCGAGAGGGGTCATTTGTGAGACCGACCCCCATTCATTTTTACCCTCCAACATTTTTGTAAAACATACCACTGCCCTATCTCCACTCGCTAAGTAGGCTTCCATTCAAAATTATATTTTTATAAAATTTGCTCCAACTGCTATTTGTATGGGAGCCTACTTAGGGAGTGGAGATAGAGCATAGTTATGTTTTAAAAAAATGTTGGAGGGTAAAAATAGATGGGGGTCGGTCTCATTAATGACCCCTCTTGGATGCATCATTGGACCGGTAGAAGCTGATTAAATAAAACAAATTTATAAAAAATAAAAAAAATCGTATTGGGACCGCCTTAAAAGTTAAAGGTAGAGGGTAGGTGTGTTCACAGAAAATGTTTCGACTAAAAAAATATTGTGGGTCGGTCATACATTTGGTTGCTCTAAGGGCATTCTTAGGGCAGTTAGAGCGGTTGGAGCAAATTTTAAAAAGTTTCATTTTGTGTGGGAGACCTCATAGAAATTGGAAATAGGATATTAGTTTGTTCCAAAGAAATGTTAAGACGTAAAAATAATGGGGGTCGGTCTTATAAATGACCCCTCTATAACACACCATTGGAGCAGTAGAATTGATTTTAAGATTGGAAAATTACAATAAAATTTTTTCAAAAAATTGTAAAAAATAATAATAATCGTTATCCCACTATCCTACTGGGCAAAAAATTTGTAGAATCGATAGAAGTTTTACACAAAAAAAAATTTTAAAAAAATCAAAGAGTACATTAATTTTCAAAAACGAGACTTAAATTTATAAAAATTCAAAAATCGCATACTAGAGCACTTTTAAGAATCTTTTTAGATTTTTTTTTACAGTACGTAAAAAAACAAAAATTTTGAAAAAAAAAATTTAATTTGGACCATTATTGAAGAAGTTATGAGTAAAAAAAGTTTGAGTAAAGGAACAGTCTACCAATTTTTAAAAAATTTTATATCTTTTGAACCGGTCATCAAAAAAATCTGAAAATTTACCACGAAGGAGGTTTCGAAGGGTACTAAAAACTGTAAACAAATTGGGAAAATCTAAAAAAAAATATTTTAAGTGTCCGATTTGACATGGAATGTCCCATATATTATTGATCCGTGATCGATTCTAAGACATTCTAGCGATGTCCGTCCGCCTGTAGTTAACACGATGCAGGCCAAAACAAAAGACCATGTTTGGCACTTATGTTCCTAGGCAGGTTAAGTTCGGAAATAGGCAAAATCGGACCAGGGAGAAAAAAGTTTTCCCTTGAATAACTAAAACAACCTCTGAAAAACGAAAAATTTTCATACGTTTTTTTGTATTTTTGTTAAACAAATGAACCATTTTTATGTTTAAAGAAGTTTGAAGTCCTGCGTTTGGACCAGGGGATTAAAAATAATTAGCCTTCCCGCCCCCTTTGAGGGCGTGGATAAGAAATAATTTAACTAATAATAAAATTGTTATTTAAGGTGGCTTCAGACCATAATATTTGTAATAATATCTGTCAAAGTTTTGTGTAAAACCTATAAAATAGTATGGTGTAAACACAAATCGGTATAAAACCAAGAGATATACGGATTGAAAAATGACAAGCGGATACGTATTCTCATTTTTAGAAATTTCTCTAAAAATGAGAAAACGTATACGTTTTTCATAAGATCAGGGTTGTATTTATTTTGATAATATTTAAGATGTGATGGTGTAAATACGCAAAGGATTTTTTAAAAGATTTTTTGACAAGCGGAGAAAATTTCGTATTATTTAAGATACGTATTTTCTTACGACTCAGTATTATAGTCTGAAGTGGGCTTTAGTGCACAAAGCAGAATAAAATGAACTTGCAAACAAATTCCGCGAGGGGCAAGGAGTCTACTAACTAACCGCCCCCTCCCCCCAAAAAAAAGAACGACCCTGGATTTTTTTTTTATTTTTTTACATATTGGAGGGTATAAAAGATTCGGCACAGCCGAATTTATTACTCTCACCTGTTTTTATTACTTTAACACATGTAATTAGGAAGGATATAAAACCTCTACAGAACTAAATGATATGGAACAGGAAACGAAATGAAATAGGACAGGAAACAAAATGAATCATCAATATATTTGAGTCTTTTAAACTTTTTTTTTCAGTGAAATTTCTGTAACGATGCGAAAACTTTTCGCATCGTTACAGAAATTGGGCACAGGTTGCATTTAACTTTTAATTTTGTTTAACTTTAACTTTTTAACTTTTATTTTTGAGTGTATGTATTATTTATTCTAATGCTTTTTATACCCTCCGCTCCGGTGATAGAGGGTGTATATAAGTTTGTCATTCCGTTTATAACACCTCGAAATATTAGTCTAGGACCCCATAAAGTATATATATTCTTGATCCTCGAAAGATTTTAAGACGATCTAGCGATGTCCGTCCGTCTGTCTGTCTGTTGAAAACACTCTAGCTTTTAAAAGAATTTACGGAGGCTCCTTAAGTTTGGCATATATGTTGGACATTAACCTGTTCAGGTTGGTATTGCAATCCAGCGAAATCGGTTCAGTGGTTCAAATGTTATGAGCAAAAGACTGAATTTCGTCAAGGGTTTTTCGTGAATGTGTGAGATAAAAAAACACTTTAACTTTCGAAAGTCAATTCTGAGGATACTGCAGCTTAGCGTATATATTTGTCGTTCCCGTGGCCTGGTTCGTATTGAATTTCGGCCAAATCGGTCCAGTGTTTCAAAATTTATTAGCAAAACTGTGAATTTCAGATTAGTTTGACCTTGAATTCACGTGTTGAAAACCCGTTAAACATGTTTTAAAAACATTGGTAAGTAAGAAAAATATTTTACAAGGTTTTTTTTGTCACTCAAAAATAATTTTACACTAAAAAAAAAAAAATACACTCGAAAAAAATTTTACACTCAAAAAAAATTTTACACTCAAAAAAAAATTTAGTAAGTTATTTTTATTACTAAAAAAAAAGTTTTTTTACACAAAATATAATATCTTTAATCAAAAATGTTATTTTTTCACGTTAGAAAGTTTCAATTTGAATTTAAAAGGGCATTGTGAAGGGTATTCATAGATTCGGCCAAGTCGAATTTTACTTTTCTACTTGTTTATTTTATTATCATCATAGTGCTGGCTAGCAATTGCATTTAAGTAGTAGTTCACTGAGTCTGTTTATTAAACTAGTCGCTATATATAATTTCCAAGAAATTTAGCTGTTTGAAGGAAGAAAAAATTTTTAAATAATTAGTTTTTTGTTGTCGTTCTCCTTAAAGTCTACTCCCTATAATAAACTTAATTCAACATTTTTTTTTTTGTGTTTGTATGAGTGTTATGTTGGTATTTACTATTAAATCACTTTCCATTTTCCTTATTTCTTTTGACTTTTTTTATTTTTCTTGGCATAATATTAATATTAAAGTCATTGTTTCCTTTAGGTTTTTTTTTTTCTTTTTTTTTTGTCACTTGGACTTTAGCCCAGTCTGTGTTGTTCATTTTAAGTCATAATTAGAAATTAAGTTAAAGAAAAACGGGAAAGCAAACAAATACATTAAAATGAAATCCTGACACAAATGTTAATTAAAAGAAAGTTAAACAAAAGTATTTCAATTCACTTTAACCCTTAAGCGCAAGGAGTTTCATATTTCGAACAGAAACTTCTGCAGAATGAAGCGCTAAATGTTAAAGAACAATTCTGTTTTAAAATATATATTTAAATGGTGATTTCCATGCAGGCAAGGATTAAAGAGCAGCCAAGGGTTAAAGTACAGTCAAGGGTTTAAGTGCAGTGAAGGGTTAAAGTCAATATTTTTTATTAAAAAAAAAGAAATCTGTTCAAATAAATGATGACAACACACCAATATCAGAATCACTGACGATCCTTGCGAGTTATTACTTTATCTCTCACCATCAGCGCTCTTTGGTAGTCTACACTTGTGAGTGTCGAGTTAAAAGTCATCCATTTTTATATTCTCTAACCATCGTATGGGGGTATATTCACTTTGTTATTACCGCACTCGGACTAAGGGATTAAGAAAAGGCAATTTTTTCGGTCCGCCCACTTTTGTGGGCGTTGGCAAAATTTTAGCAGGCTTGCCATAACGTTACCGTTATGTTTCTGTTTATGCACTTTATTGGTTTCAAATATCCCTGAAAGTTTTTATTGAATATTTCTGCCAATACAGCAACATTTACTAACTCTCACATATATTTTATGTACTTTATTTTTATGTGTATAGAATTAAGCTTTGTCAGTCTATCGTTTGTCATAAATAATCATTTATTGTAATATTATTTATTATTATAAAATTCATATCTTATCATCAGCATAATCTCGATCTCCATACATTATTATATTCAAAAGGTTTTATACATATTAAATTGTTTAGACTGTAACACATAAATTTGGAAGATTCCAAGACATCCTCAGTGACGAAGCGGTGACTTGTCACAAAAATTAATGACAGGCGAAAGGCGGACAGTTTTGTTTGATTTATAAAAAATGTCAAAAATGCATGCATATCCTGTCGTTTTAATTATTTCATCATATTGATGTAACTTAACATCAATATGATGAAATAATTTATAAATTTTTGTACAATCTAACTTGTCATAAATATGATGAATCGGTGTATTTAAAAAGGAAATTGAAGAAAATGTCATCAAATGTTTCATGAAATTGATGACAATGTGATACACATTTTGAAGAAATGTTTCATCATGTTGAAGAATACTTTCATTGTTCTATTAACAAGCTAAATAAAACAGCATATTATGAAATATTTCATCATATTAATGAAAAATGTCTAATTTTACTATATTAATGAAACTTCTTAAATGTATTAATGAAACTTTATCTTCCACTAGATTTCGATACATCTAAATGCTGTACTTTTTCTCTATGTTTTCCTTTTTTCTCAAGTGTTGTAGTATTTTTTTGTATATTTATGTTTTGATGGTGTTATTCACTGTCATTCTTTCATTCTTGTATTTTTCTAGAGTAGCAAGAAATGTCAAAATCAGAATTTATTGTTTATTTTATTTTAGTAATATTAAGTGCCACTGTCTAAGAAGAAACAACAACAGAGCAACGACAAAAAAATGTTTATAAATAACTTGTCTACTTTTATAATCGCATACCTTTTCACATTGTTTTGCTGTTGAAGTTACCGACTATTTCTATATTCTTTATTTTTCCTTGAATGAAGTACTATAGAACAAGAGAAAGTATTTGGGAAATGACTGTAACATTTTAACCTTTAAATGTTTTTAATAAAATAAATATAAAAAAAGAAACTTGTTGGCTGACTGATTGTGAGTGACTGGCGGATGACTGACTTATGACTGACTAACCAACCCACAAAAAATAACTCACTGTTGACTGACCCATTAATGACTGACTGATGACTGACTTATAACTGACTGATGACTGACTAATGACTGACTGATGACTGACTTATGACTGATGACAGAGCGACTGACTGATGACTGACTTATGGCTAACTAATGACTGACTCAAGACTGACTGAAGACTGACTGAATACTAACTGATGACTGGCTAATAACTGACTGATGACTGACTAATGACTGACTGATTGGAACAGGTTAACTTCGGTACTTTCTCCTGAAAAAAAAATCATAGAAACATAAAATTTGATATGTGGGATCTCCAGACGAAAAAAACATTTAAAGGAGTACCATTTAAAAATTTTGATTTTAATTGGGTAAAAAAGGTAGAAACAAGTGAGAGTGTTAAATTCGGCTGTGCCGAATCTTATATACCCTCCAACACGTTAAAAAAAAACAGTGGCGTCTTTTTTTTTTTTTGGGGGGGGGGGGGGGGGGGTGGTTCGGTGGTGGGAGACAACCTTCCTGAAACCAACTGCAGGAATTTGAACTTTTTTGACATAAAAATGTTTTGTTTGCTAACCAAAAGTACAAAAACCTATAAAAAATTGAGTTTTTTCAGAGGTATGTTTAGTTCTTAAAAAGGGAACTTTTTTCCCCCTTATCCGATTTTGCCCATGTTCGAACTTAATCAGCCTAATACCATAAGACATATTCGTGCCAAATTTCAGGAGTCAAGCTTTTTTACTTTGGACTGTATCGTGTCTTCCACAGACTGACGGACAGACGGACATCGCTAGAATGTCTTAGAATCGATCACTGATCAATAAAATATGGGGTCCTAGACCGATATTTCGATGCGTTACACACGGAATGACAAAGTGAGTATACCCCTATACTGTTGTTGGAGGGTATAAAAATGTACCTACTTTGGTACCTTTTATATTTCTCAACAAAAAAATGGTTCTAGAGACATGAAATGACGTAAGCGGGACATTCCAGTGCAAACAAGTAAAAAAGCTGAATTCGGCCTTGCCGAATGTATTGGTACCCTCCACAATTTCAAAAAGATTATTGCAAAAAACTTTATTTAAAAAAAAAATTATTTTTGAGAAAAAACAAGTGAGAGTGTTAAATTCGGCTGTGCCGAATCTTTTATACCCTCCAAAATCTAAAAAAAGTAAATTCAGGGGCGATAAATATGCCAAATGTTTCATTTATTTAACAAAAATACAAAAAACATGTAAAAAATTTTATTTTTTCAGAGGTTGGTTTAGTTCTTCAAGGTGGAACTTTTTTCCCCCTTGTCCGATTTTGCCCATTTCCGAACTAGGACCATAAGACATTTTCGTGCCAGATTTCAGGAGGATAGCTCTTTTATTTTGCACTGCATCGTGCCATCTACAGACAGACGGACGGACGGACATTCACAGAATGTCTTAGAATCGATCATGGATCAATAATATATATACTTTATGGGGTCTCCGACCGATATTTCGATGCGTTACAAACGGAATGACAAAGTGAGTATACCCCCATACTGTGGTTGGAGGGTATAAAAATTTAAAAAAAATTTCCGCGAAAAAAATTTTTTTGGTAAATCAATGTCAAACAATATGTTCGTACTTGTTTTTATACCATTCGGTGTTCAATTATGCTTACATATGTCAACCAGCAGCCAAATAAAAACATTTTGTATTTGTAGGTTATGTTGAATGTACCAACATTTTTGAGATGTCCTTACATTTTCGTTCATAACTTTTGAACCGCTGAACCGATATCGCTCAGGTGCAATACCAAACTGCTCGGGAGATAAATGTGTTAAGTTTCAGTCATCTCCGTGTAATATTTTGGGCGTGATCACTATATCCACAGAGAGACAAAATCGATCACTGGTCAATTATATATGGGGGTTCTTTGTCAATTTTTTTTAAAAAAATTCGAAATTACTTAAAAATATTTACTTTTTAATGCCGAGTGGCGGTTTTTGAATTTCAATATGGCGGATCCAATATGGCGTCTAATTTTTTAAAAAATTTCAGATTCCCTTAAAACTCTCTATACAGCGGTTTTTGTGGTCGCTTTAGAAGAAACTGAAGTAGGTATTTTAAAATTAAAAATGGCGGATTCAACATGGCGACCAATATTTTTAAAAAATAAACCCAACAAACCAGTGTGTAAATAGTTTTAAATGAATCTGTTATTTTTTTAAAAAAAGTTTTCGCCATGTTGGATCCGTCATTTTGAATTTTGAAAATCCAATTGCAGATGCTTCTTAAGCGACCCCAAGCACTCGTGTATGAAGACTTTTAAGCGAATCTGTAATATTTTTAAAAAATTGGGCGCCATATTGGATCCGCCATATTTAAATTCTAAAACCGCCACTCGGCATTTAAAAGTAAATATTTTTAAGTATTTTTAAGGCCTTCAAAAAACCTTTCGACCTGTATAAAATGTTCATATAGTTTCTTTGAAGAAATGAAAAAATCCTCAAAAAACGAAAAAATCCAGTTTTTCCCACTCCCCTTTGACGCGTTAAATGTGAGATTGGGCAGCTCTAAAAAAGCAGGTAACTCTTATTTTGCTCCCCAAGTTTCAGGACAATTTGTGGGTGCCCTGTGAAAGACCTTCCTTGTAAGTGGAGTGTATAAAAACACTCTGACAAAAGTACTTTTGAGAAGGTACTGTGATACTTTTTTGATCTCCTGAAATAATGGTCACAAAAATTTGACTTTTTGAAATGTTAAATCCATTCGGAAAAAAGCTTCTAAAAACAGACTTTTTGGAACTTCTAAAACGATAAAATGGAGTAAAAAATTGTACTTTGGTACTTTTTCGATTTCCTAAAATAATGGTCTAAATTTTGAAATTAGAGTCATCCCGCAAAAATCATAAGGAGAAAAGTACTTTTTGAAATTCCAGTTCTAAGGGGTCAAAAAGAGGTAAAGTTGTGTAAAAAAATTGTCCTTTTTCTATCTCCTGAAAGCATCCCTTTAAGCATTTTACAGGTTAATACAAAATATATCCCTGGCAGAGTTGACACAATAAATTGTTGGTAAAAAAGAGTAAATGATACTTTCTGCATGAAAGTAGTAAACCTAATAAAGAAAATACTTAAACAAATAATAATAATTTTTTTTTTTATGTGAACATTGTAGTATTTTTGTTTAAAAGTTAAATTGACTTAAATTTCATAATAGGAAATTTGCATTTGGCAGACACTTGTCAAAAATGTTAAAAAGATATAAGATTATTAAAATTGATATTAATATATTTAATTTATTAGTTAAGAATGAAAAAATTAAATAAATTTATAATCCCACCCGTGTAAAAAAACGATTAGATCTTGTCATATCTGATTTTATCTGCACTGATAGAAATTTGTAAATGACAATAATGAAAATCTACATTAATGTTATGAAAAATGACGTTAAAAAGGAACCTATGTAGGGTTTCATTGAATTAATGGGTATCATAAAATGTAATTGCAAGAACAAGTTTCATAAAATTAATGAAAATTGTTCATACAAAATATAAATTGTATTTTATGAAAATTTTTCATTACTTTAATGAAAAAAGTATTTAACTCTGAAGAAATAGTTTCATGGAATAAATCCTACTTTTTATTTTTAAAATGAAATATGTATGAAATTGTAAAAATCTTTTAATAGAATTAAAAATAATAAAACACTATCCGTGCCGGTACAATACCAGTGTTGCCACTTTCTGGATAATTATCCAAAAGTGGGGCAGTTTCAAAATCTTTCGATAATTTTTGGATAATGAACTTTCTTTGTGTAATTTTTGTGTAATTTCACCTCAATAAAGTTCCAACTATTTTTTGTTAATCAATAACATTTCATTTTAGATTTCGCATAAAAATTCTAAAAAAAATCACAATCATATTTCGTGCCGCTCTGATCAGCTGTTTTTTTGCGCGTAAACTAACAGACTAAACAGAGGCAACACGACAGGTGTCAAAAAACAGAAAATTTTATAAACAAAACTTAATGAAATTTTTTAAATCTAACGAATAAAAATTAATAAAAATCTTGCACAATATGTAAGAAATTTCATTCAGCATGTGAAATGTTTCATTGTGGTAATGAAACATCGTTAATGAAATCCATTCATTAGTGATATGAAGCGTGATAATATATGATTTCATCTAATTGTATTTAATTATATCTGATCAGATATAATCAAATGTCAATTTTGTGGCAATGTTGACCAGATCCGAGATATCATTAAATCTCGATTTTGGTCATTTTAGATATAATTATGTGCAATCAGATACGATCATATATAAATATATATGAACAGATCAACTAAGGTCTAATTTATTTTTATACGGGTAGAGCTAAATCGTTTTAAATTTCAAAATTTTCTATTCTTTGCCAGTTTATCTTTATTAAATGTTACTAAAAGTAGTATGCCATCCAATATTAATCAGATAATATTAATTTCTAACATTGATATCATAAACTAATCAACACCGATTTGTCAACAATAGATTTCAATTTCAAATAACCAGACTCTCAACATCATGCATACATATTCACAACAATCAACTCAAAATAACTACCACATACAAATATTAAATGGAAATATTAGGGGGATAACTTTTTTTTGGATTAAAAAAAAAATTAAAAATAACAAGTAAAAAAGTTAAATTCGGCCTTGCCGAATGTAGTGATCCGCGATTTTTTTCTTTTTTTGTCAAAAAATATGTTCGTACTTGTTTAAACACCATTTGGTGTTCAATTATGTTCACTAGAGTGTCCCTTATTTTGGAAATGTTGGAAATCTTGAGACGGTACCCGCTCATTTTTTTCCTTTTGACTTTAAAATAACTCAGGAAAAATTTTACGCCCCTAGGACCACGCCTTCCCTACGCGACGGGGCCTTAAAGAGCGGGGCCTAAAAAATCATTTTTCCATACAAACCAAAAATTTTTTTTTTGATTTTTAATTTTTTTGTTATTATTTATTTTATTACTTGGTTTGCTTATTCACGACAAAAAATTTGATTTTGGTGGGATAAGTCTTTCAGCGCTAAAAAATTTTTCGCAAAAAAAAAATTTGAGCCGCCGGGGTCTGCAGTAAAAAATTTTTAAAAAATATTTTTTTTTAGTTTTGACCAGCAACGGTTTTAGTTGTTATGTTGCTTTTAATGATATATATTCCAAAAAAAAAAATTATTCATACCTGTGACATCTTTATCTTTTTCGAAAAAAAAAATTTTAGCCGTAGGGATCCTACGGTAAAAAATTTTTAAAAAATATTTTTTTTTAGTTTTGAAAAGCAACGGTTTTAGTTGTTATGTTGTTTTTAATGATATATATTCCAAAAAAAATATTATTCATATTTGTGACATCTTTATCGTGTATCGAAAAAAATCAACAATGCATTTTGTACCCTTTTTTAGAACACGATAACGATGTCACAGATACAAAAAATATTTTTTTATGAATATATATCATTTAAAGCAACATAGCAGCTAAAACCGTTGCTGGTCAAAACTAAAAAAAAATATTTTTTAAAAATTTTTTACTGTAGGACCCCGGCGGCTCAAAAATTTTTTTTGCGAAAATTTTTTTAGCGCTGAAAGACTTATCCCACCAAAATCAAATTTTTTGTCGTAAATAAGCTAAGCAAGTAATATAATAATTAACAACAAAAAAATTAAAAATCAAAAAAAAATTTTTTGGTTTGTATGGAAAAATGATTTTTTAGGCCCCGCTTTTTAAGGCCCCGTCGCGTAGGGAAGGCGTGGTCCTAGGGGCGTAAAATTTTTCCTGAGTTATTTTTAAGTCAAAAGGAAAAAAATGAGCGGGTACCGTCTCAAGATTTCTAACATTTCCAAAATAAGGGACACTCTAATGTTCACATATGTCAACCAGCAGCCGAATTAAGCATTTGTATTTTTAGGTTATGTTGAATGTACTAAAATTTTCTAGGTGTCCTTACATTTTCGTTCCTAACTCTTGAACCGCTGAACCGATATCGCTCAAATGCAACACCAAATTTTTTTGGAGAACTTCCAACAAATATGTTAAGTTTCAGTCATCTCCGTGTAATATTTTGGCCGTGATTACCATTTCCTCAGATAGACGGACATCACTAGAATGTCTTGAAATCGATCTGGGATCATGAATATATGTATTTTATGGGGTCGCAGACCGATATTTCGCTGAGTTACAAACGGAATGACAAACTTATATATACCCTCTATCACTAAGTGGAGGGTATAAAAATGAATAAAAAAATATTTTAGACAGGGAACACATTTTTAAAAATCCTATGTTTTGTAGCTTACCTCTAGACTGAAATATTAGGGATTTAACTTTACAAAAGTTAAATAAATATAATTTTCACTTTCGTTTATTGTTTAACAAACATTTAAATGAATTATTAAAAATATTATTTAGCAATTTTAATTTTTTTCCAAAATTTTTATTTAAATAGTTATACCCCTAATACACACACTCTAACAGAAAAGGTTCAAATTATTAAAGATTGGACTATTCATTCATCCAATTGATGAAATATCCATATATTCACAATACAATATTTGATATTGGTTTATTGAAATGAGATAAATACAAAATAGGAATTGTAGTTAGACCCACAATACCACAAACAACAAAAAAAAGTTGAAAAAAAAAATTGTTAACAACTTCATTACATTTGATTTGATTTTCCATACATAAATACAATATATGTAACTACACTTAAAAAAAAGCTTGTAATTTACAGGAAAAAATGCACTAACAAAATTTGTTGTAATGTTACAAGGATTACTTTGTAAACTTTCATTTATGTTAGGTTATGAATTTATTTTGAGGCCTAAAACTATGCAACAATATAAGTATTTAAAACAGTAGTCAGATCTCAATCATATTTTTATTGAAATTTGATTGAAAACAATAAAGAACTATGATGGTTTGTACTGATTTCCTCCTCTTGAAGGTTTTAGGATGTGTTACTTCAATTAAAATCATTTGTTTTCGTTTATTTAGTTTTACGATACTCTAATTTTGTATAGCATAGTTGTAGGCCTCAAAATATATTAGTTAGTTTACTGTTGCTGTAGTTATAGGGATTGCTTTGTAAAGACTAGGACAACAGAAATCTAAACATTTATCACGAGGTGGAAAGTTCCCAACATCAACCATGCCTACCCGCCTTCCTTTAAAAAATAAACCCGCCTGCAAAAAAAAAAAAAATATTTTCCGATTTTTTGTTTGCTACTTTAACAGTGTTTTATTTTCAGTGTACCATTCCAATACAATATAAATACAATTCTCTCATCCTTAGATTTATAAAAAAAAAGTTTGCATTGTAATATTCTAATGAAAAAACTAAATAAACTATGATAAAAAAGTGCACTGATATATTAAGCTGATGAAATGAAGATGAAATGTTTCATAAATATTCGTTAAATTCAAAAATAATGAACATGTTAACAAAACTGTGTCATTAATTTTAAGAAAATGTTTGTTCATATTTAAAACAACCCTACATTGTACGAGAATTTATGAAATATTTTATCGTATTGATGAAACTTGCTTAACACTTTTGTAGTAACACAAAATTTGTTTCAAGGATTTTCAAAAATTGAAAAACACACAATTTTGTTAGATTTATAAAAAAAAGAACTAACTATGATTAAAAAGTACACAGAACTATAAAGCTTCATTATATGAATGAAAGTAACATTAATATAATGAAATGTTTCATAAATATTCGTTAAATTTAAAAATAATGAAAATTTTAACAAAATTGTGTCATAAATTTTGAGGAAATGTTTGTCCATATTGTACGAAAATTTATGAAATATTTCATCGTATTGATGAAACTTGCTTAAGCCTTTTGTAATGACATAAAATTTGTTTAAAGGATTTTCAAAAATTGAAAAGACATACAATTTTGTTAGATTTATAAAATATTCTAATGAAAAAACTTAATAAACTATCATTAAAAAGTACACTAAAAATATAAAGCTTCGTTATATATATGAAAAGTTACATTAATATAATGAAATGTTTCATAAATATTCGTTAAATTTAAAAATAATGAAAATTTTAACAAAACTGTGTCATAAATTTTGAGGAAATGTTTGTTCATATTTAAAAAACCCTCCATTGTACAAGAATTTATGAAATATTTCATCATATTGATGAAACTTGCTTAAGACTTTTGTAGTGACATAAAATTTGATCAAGGAATTTTCAAAAATTGAAAAGATTCAAAATTTTGTTAGTTTTATAAAATATTCTAAAGAAAAAACTAAATAAACTATGATAAAAAATTGCACTAAAATATAAAGCTTCATTTTATGGATGAAAATAACATGTTGAAATGAAATGTTTCATAAATATCAGTTAATTTCAAAACTTATGAAAATTGTAACAAAACTGTGTCATAAATTTTGAGAAAATGTTTGTTCACATTTTAAAAACCCTACAATGTACGAGAATTTTTTAAATATTTCATCGTATTGATGAAACTTGCTTAATACTTTTGTAGTAACATAAATTTGTTTAAGGAATTTTCAAAAATTAAAAAGATACACAATTTTGTTAGATTTATAAAATATTCTAATGAAAAAACTAAATAAACTATGATAAAAAAGTGCACTGATATATAAAGCTTCGTTATATGGATGAAAAGTAACATTAATATAATGAAATGTTTCATAAAAATTCGTTAAATTCAAAAATTACGAAAATTTTAACAAAACTGTGTTATAAATTTTGAGGAAATGTTTGTTCATATTTAAAAAACCCTACATTATACGAGAATTTATGAAATATTTCATTATATTGATGAAACTTGCTTAAGATTTTTGTAGTGACAGAAAATTTGTTTAAGGGATTTTCAAAAATTGAAAATATACACAATTTTGTTAGATTTATAAAATATTCTAAAGAAAAAACTAAATAAACTATGATTTAAAAGTACACAGAACTATAAAGCTTCATTATATGAATGAAAGTAACATTAATATAATGAAATGTTTCATAAATATTCGTTAAATTTAAAAATAATGAAAATTTTAACAAAACTGTGTCATAAATTTTGAGGAAATGTTTGTTCATATTTAAAAACCCCTACATTTTACGAGAATTTATGAAATATTTCATCGTATTAATGAAACTTGCTTAAGCCTTTTGCAATGACATAAAATTTGTTTAGGGGATTTTCAAAAATTGAAAAGACACACAAATTTGTTGGATTTATAAAATATTCTAATGAAAAAACTTAATAAACTATCATTAAAAAGTACACTAAAAATATTTAGCTTCATTATATGAATGAAAAGTAACATTAGTATAATGATATGTTTCATAAATATTCGTTAAATTCAAAAATTATAAAAATTTTAACAAAACTTTGTACTAAATTTTGAGGAAATGTTTGTTCATATTTAAAAAACCCTACAATGTACGAGAATTTATGAAATATTTCATCGTATTGATGAAACTCGATTATAACTTTTGTAATGACATAAAATTTGTTTAAGGGATTTTCAAAAATTGAAAAGATTCACAATTTTGTTAGATTATAAAATATTCTAAAGAAAAAAACTTAATAAACTTTCATTAAAAAGTACACTAAAAATATAAAGCTTCATTATATGAATGAAAAGTAACATTAATATAATGAAATATTTCATAAATATTCGTTAAATTCAAAAATTATGAAAATTTTAACAAAACTGTGTCTTAAATTTTGAGGAAATGTTAGTTCATATTGAAAAAACCCTACATTGTAAAAAAATTTATGAAATATTTCATCGTATTGATGAAACTCGCTTAAGACTTTTGTAATGGCATAAATTGTTTAAGGGATTTTCAAAAATTGAAAATATACACAATTTTGTTAGATTTATAAAAAAAGTTTGCATTGTAATATTCTAATGAGAAAACTAAATAAACTATGATAAAAAAGTGCACTTAAATACAAAGCTTCATTATATGTAATGACATAAAATTTGTTTAAGGGATTTTCAAAAATTGAAAAGATACACAATTTTGTTAGATTTATAAAATATTCTAAAGAAAAAAACTTAATAAACTTTCATTAAAAAGTACACTAAAAATATAAAGCTTCATTATATGAATGAAAAGTAACATTAATATAATGAAATGTTTCATAAATATTCGTTAATTCAAAAATTATGAAAATTTTAACAAAAATGTGTCATAAATTTTGAGGAAATGTTTGTTTATATTTAAAAAAACCTACATTGTACGAGAATTTATGAATTATTTCATCATATTGATGAAACTAGCTTAAGCATTTTGTAATGACATAAAATTTGTTTAAGGGATTTTCAAAAATTGAAAAGACATACAATTTTGTTAGATTTATAAAATATTCTAATGAAAAAACTTAATAAACTATTTTTGTTGATTTGTTGAGCTAATTGGACCTATAATTTTCATGTAAATAAAACTAAATTTTGTTTACAGGTTTTATCCCGACGTTTCGTCGATTATTTGTCGACTTCTTCTGGGGATTCGTAATTTGTATATTTTTACATTAAAAAATTATGGATAATTTAACATTTAACATGTAACATATAACAGAAAACACGAATTTAACAATAAAACACATCTTATCTTTAATATCACAGTTAATTAATCATTGAAAAGTACACTAAAAATATAAAGCTTCATTATATGGATGAAAAGTAGCATTAATATAATGAAATGTTTCATAAATATTCGTTAAATTCAAAAATAATGAAAATTTTAACAAAACTGTGTCATAAATTTTGGGGAAATGTTTGTTCATATTTAAAAACCCCTACATTGTACGAGAATTTATGAAATATTTCATCGTATTGATGAAACTTGTTTAAGATTTTTGTAGTGACATAAAATTTGTTTAAGGGATTTTCAAAAATTGAAAATATACACAATTTTGTTAGATTTATAAAATACTCTGAAGAAAAAACTAAATAGACTATGATTAACAAGTACGCTGAAATATAAAGCTTCATTATATGTATGAAAAGTAACATTAATATAATGAAATGTTTCATAAATATTTGTTAAATTCAAACAAAATATAAATTTTAACAAAAATGTGTCATAAATTTTGAGGAAATGTTTTTTCATATTCAAAAAATCCTACATTGCACGAAAATTTATGAATTATTTCATCATATTGATGAAACTCGCTTAAAACTTTTGTAGTGACACACAATTTGTTTAAGGGATTTTCAAAAATTGAAAAGATACACAATTTTGTTTTTTTTTTTCTAATACACAATGGCACCTTTTTCCCCCAGGATCGATTTCGTTCATTTACAAACCTTTTTCAGTTACTTTTTTAGCAAATTGTATTTAACATTTTCATTGTGCTGAAATACTTATATAGCAAAATCAGTAAATAATAGCAAAACCCTACTTAGAAATTATTGGAAAAGGAAAACCAGTATACAACTAGCCAAAGAAATTGCTTGATTTGTTATGAATGCTATTTGAATTAGATAGAAGGAAAAAAATATAAAAAATAGAGAAGGAGAATACAAAACCGGACATTGTAGTTTTGTGTTGATCCCTTTTACTACATGTCACTTATTCAATACATATTGATGACAAAAAAAAACACATCAACCTTTAAATAAAAATGTTAAGCTTTGTAAAGCGGTACTGTGGGGCAAATGAATCAAACAAAAAAAATCCGAATAGTTGATTTATTGTTAAAATTATATGAGGGATCTAAAATTTGAGTTTTTTATAATGAATTTTTTGGGTGATCTCAAATCTTCGTTTTTTAATGAAAAATTTTCTAAATGTGGATGATCTCAAATTTCAGTTGGGTTTTTCTTATAATAAAATGGGTGATCCCAAGTGTTGTTGATTTATGTGGGTGATCTCAATTTTCAGTTGATTTGTTCACATAATATGGGTAATTTTATTTTCAGTTTGTTAAAATATTTTTGGTGATCACAAATCGTTAAAATATTATCGGTGATCACAAATTTATGTCCTTCATACAAAATTTTATGGGTGATTTTAGTTTTTCATTAACAATTTTCTAAATATGGGTGATCTCATATTTTAGTTGAATTTGTGTTTTAATAATATGGGTGATCTCAAAATGTTGTTGATTTATTTTAAAATAATATGGGTGATATCAAACTTCTATTTTTTATGAAGAATTAATTAAATATAGGTGAATTATTGTTTTCGTTGATTTGTAAAGCGGTACTGCGGTATTCTTAAAATAATGTCGGTGATTTCAAATATAAGTTTTTCATGAATAATTTTGCAAGTGATTAGTTCATGAAAAATTTTCTAAATATTGGTGATCTTGAATTTTAGGTTTTTTATTGTTAAATTAATATGTATGATCTCAAATTTTAGTTTTTCATAAAGAATTTTCCAAATGTGGGTGATCTCAACTTTTCCAATAGCTGATTTATTGTTAAAATAATTTGTGTGATTATATAGAAAATTATAATTTAAAACCATAATAACTTAGAAGTTAGGACCATAATATGATTGCAACAATACTTTTATGATTGCTATAAACATATTATGATACAATTTTCGATCATAATATGACGATCTTAAATTATGATTGCCACAACATATCTCTTCTCTGAGAGAAAACATTTAAATTTTAAGTTTATTTCCCCCAAATTCTTTTTCGTGGATATTTTTCTAATAGTTGATATATTGTTAAAATAATATGGATGATCTCAAAATTTAGTTTTTTATTAAGAAATTTCTAATAGTTAATTTTTTTATTGTTAAAATCAACTATTAGATTGTAGTAATTTATCGTATGAAGAATTTTCTAAAAATGGGTGATTTAAAATTTTGGCTAATTTATTGTTAAAGTATTTGTGATCTCAAATTTTAGTTGCTTTATTGGTAAAATAACATGGGTGATCTCAAACTTTTGTTGATTAATGTTTAAATAATATAAATAATCTCAAATTTTAGATGATTTATTGTCAACATAATATGAGGGATCTCAAAATTTAGTTTTTCATGAAAATTTTCAAATAGTTGATTTATTGTCAAAATAATATGGGGTATCTTAAATTTGAGTTTTTCGTAGTGAATTTTATTCTAAAATCATAGTTTTTTTTTTTTTCTAAATGTGAGTGATCTCAAATTTCAGTTTTTTTGTTCTTATAATATTGTGGGTGATCTCCAAATGGTGTTGATTTAATGTTAAAATAATATGGGGATCACAAATTTTAGTTTTTCATAATGAATTTTTAGCGTGATCTTAAATTTTAGTTCTTCTTTTACTTTTTTAAATGTTTGTGATCTCAAAGTTCAGTTAATTTATTTACATAATCCGGGTTATCTTAAATTTTAGTTCATTTGTCGATAAAATAATATCGGTGATCCCAAATTTAAGTTTTTAATTCAAAATGTTGTGGGTGATTTATGGGTAATCTCAAAATTTTGTTGATTTATTTTTAAAATAATATGGGTGATCTCAAATTTCTGTTTTGAAGAAATACTAAAATATAAAAGACTTATTGCCAGAATAATTTAGGTGACCTCAATTTTTGTTGATTTATTCTTAAAATAATGTCGGTGATTTCAAATTTAAGTTTTTCACGAATAATTTGTTCACGAATAAGTTTGCAAGTGATTAGTTAGTTTTTCAAGAAGAATTTTCTAAATATTGGTGATCTTAAATTTTAGGTTTTTTATTGTCTAATTAATATGTGTGCTCTCAAATTTTAGTTTTTCGTGAAGTATTTTCTAAATATAGGTGATATAAATTTGTCCAATAGCTGATTTATTGTTAAAATAATTTGTGTTGTGATATAGAGAATTATAATTTAAGACCATAATTAATTATAATTTAGGACATGATTGCTATAAACATATTATGATACAGTTTTCGATCATAATATGATGCTCTTAAATTATGATTGCCACAATCATATCTCTTCTCTGAGTGTAAAAAACATTAAATACTGAAAAACATTTAAATTAAAGTTTATTTCCTCCCAAATTCTTTTTCGTGTAGATTTTTCTAATAGTTTATATATTGTTAAAATATGGATGATCTCAAAATTTAGTTTTTTATAAAGAATTTTCTAATAGTTATTTTTTTATTGTTAAAATCAACGATAAGTTTTTCATGAAGAATTATCTAACAGTTGATTAATAGTTAAAATTAATTATTAGATTGTAGTAATATATCGTATGAAGAATTTTCTAAAAATGGGTGATTTAAAATTTTTGTTAATTTATTGTTAAATTATTTGTGATCTCAAATTTTAGTTGCTTTATTGGTCAAATAACATGGGTGATCTCAAAGTTTAGTTGATTAATGTTTAAATAATATAGGTAATCTCAAATTTTAGATGATTTTTTGTCAACATAATATGAGGGATCTCAAAATTTAGTTTTTCATGAAAATTTTCAAATAGTTGATTTATTGTTAAAATAATATGGGGTATCTCAAATTTGAGTTTTTCGTATTGAATTTTATTCTAAAATCATAGTTTTTTTTTATTTTCTATATGTGAGTGATCTCAAATTTCAGTTTTTTGTTCTTATTATAATATGGGCGATCGCAAAATGTTTTTGATTTATTGTTAAAATAATATGGAGATTTCAAATTTGAGTTTTTCATAAAGAGTTTGTAGGGCGATCTTAAATTTTGGTTTTCACGAAAATGTTTCTAAATGTAAGTGATCTCAAATTTTAGTTGATTTATTCATATAATAATAAGGGGACCTTAAATTTTAGTTGATTTATTGTTAAAATTATATGGGTGATCTCAAATTTTAGTTTTTTCATGAAAAATTTTATAGGTTATCTCAAATTTTTGGTAATTTATTGTCATTTTTTAAAATAAGTGATTTTAAATTTCGGTTTTTCGTGAAGAATTTTTTAAATATTGGTGATTTATTGTTAAAATAATTAGGGTGTTCTCAAATTTTCGTTGATTTATTCTAAAAATAATGTCGGTATTTCTAATTTTAGTTTTTCATGAATTATTTTGTGGGTCGTCCTTTGTTTAAGGTTTTCATGAAGAATTTTCTAAATATGGGTAAAATTTAAATTTTCAAACAGTTAATTTATTGTTGAAATAATTTGGGTGATTTAAAATATAAGTTTATCATGAAGAATTTTCTAATAGTTAATTTATTGTTTAATCAACGATTCGTTTTTTCATGAAGAATTTTCTAAGAGTTGGTGTATTGTTAAAATCAACTATTAGTTTTTAATGAAGAATTTTCCAATAGTTTATTGTTAAAATAATATGAGTGATCCCAAATTTTAGTTTTTTCGTAATTTTTTTTCGTGAAAAGTTTTCTAATAGAGTGATCTTAAATTGTAGTTTTAATGAAGAACTTTTGATATTTTATTTATTATTAAATTAAGATGGGTGGTCTCAAGTTTTAGTTTTTCATTAAGAATTTTGTAATGATGGATTTTTTTAAAAATTAATTCTTAGTTTTCTATTTCGTATAGTGTATTTATTGTTAAAATAATATGGGTGATCTCAAATTTTAGTTTTTTTTTTTCAAAATACTTTTTCATGAAAAATTTTCTATTTTAAATTTTTTGCTGGTTTATGAAAAGTACCGTACCGTGATTGTTTTGTTCATTCTCTCAATTAGCGGATTTTTTTGTTAATTCATTGTTGTTGAAATAAAATGGGTGATCTCAAATTTTAGTTTTTCCTAAAAACTTTATGAAAAACTTTCTAGCAGAGTGATCTCAAATTTTAGTTTTTCGTGAAAATTTTTCTAAAGTTGATTTATTGTTTAAATAATTTTTTTCATGTAAAATTTTGTAATAGTTGATTTAGTGTTAAAAGTCAGTTCTAAGTTCTTCATGAAGAATTTTCATTTTATAATTATTTTTTAAAATAATATAGGTGATCTAAAATTTTTGTTTTTTTCTAATACTTTTTCGTAAAGAATTTCCAATCTTTAATTTTTTGCTGATCGTATGAAAAGTACCGTACCGTGATTGTTTTGTTCATTTTCTTAATTGGTAGATAAACCACACACAAATATTAAATCTATTGTTAAAATAAAATGGGTGATCTCAAATATTAGTTTTTTTCTTCCTAAATACTTTTTTATGAAATTCTTTCTAACAGAGTGATCTCAAATTTTAGTTTTTCATGAAGAATTTTCTTATAGTTGATTTATTGTTTAAATAATTTGGGTGATCTCAAATTTTAGCTTTTCATGAAGATTTTCTTATAGTTGATTTATTTTTAAAAATCTAGTTTTTCATAAAAAATTTTAATTTTCTTATAGTTTATTGTTAAAATAATATGTGTGATCTCAAAATTTTGTTTTTTTCGTCAACACTTTTTCATGAAGAAATTTTTATCTTTAATTTTTTTTTCTGGTTGTATGAAAAATACCATACCGTATTTGTTTTGATAATTCTCCCAAAAGGCGGACATAACACACCGTAATGTACTTTTAAATAAGTTTTCAACTCATCTTTTTTCCAACAACTACTTCAATTTTAAATAACACAATTTTTTAGAAAAAAATGTGCGTAAATAGGGTAGAAAGTGGGGCATTCGCTGTAGTGGCACATGCGTCATACCAAATATATCTTTATTTACGAAAACTTTAAAAATTGTGACAAACTACAATTTGGACAAATATTTTAAACAAGTTTCAGCCATATATTTTGTTTATTTTTTTTCTATCGCGTTAGACGGACAGACATACGGACAGACATCACAAGTTCGGCCAAAAATCAATCTAGGGTCAGGAGTATTAATAATTTGGAGGATCTTGGACCAACAACTGAATGTTTTAAACACGAAATAACAAAGTTATTATACCCCCTTTTCTTAAAGGACGCTTTTAAATTTCAGCTGACTGTTTCCCCTTCTACCCTACAACTTATTTCAATGTTTCCTGCAGCCATTTCTTCTTTCATTCATTCTTATTTGAAAAGTAAAAGAAACATTTCAATGTTTGCAATTGTATTCATGTTACTTCGAGTGTATGATGACATTTTTTTTTTCTATTCCTTTGATTTCATGAAGACTTTTTGTAAATGCAATCCATATCCTGTTTATAGTTTGTTACTTTCAATAACATCTAAAGTACTTAGAAAATTCCCACCGAACATTTTTTATAAGAAATTACTTAGCTGAATGAGTTTTGTGTGGCAATCCTACAAGTTGCTAAATAATATGGGTTATCTCAAATTTTAGTTTTATATAAATAATTTTCTAATAGTTGATTAATTATTAAAATAATACGAATAATCTAAAATTTTAGTTTTTCAGGAAAAGTTTTTTACGTGTTTATTTATCGTTAAAGTATAGGGGATCTCAAATTTTAGCTGATTAAAAATTAAAATAAAATGGATGATATCAAATTTTAGTTTTTTAAAAAGAGTGTTCTCTTGTTGATTTACATGGGTGATATCAAATTTTAGTTTTTCACGAAATGTTTTTTATATTTTGATTTATATGGGTGATCTCAAATTTTAGTTTTTCATGAAGAATTTTCAAATAGATGATTTATTGTTAATATATATAAAATGATTTATAAATGATAAATTGTTATTATATGGTTGAGTTGATCTCAAATATTAGTAGACAAGTTGTTAAAATAGTATGGTAAATCTAAAATTTAGTTGATTTATTGTTAAAATAATGTGGGTGATCTCAAATTTTATTTTTTCATAAATAAATTTTCTAATACTTGATTAATTGTTAAAATATATGACTGATCTTAAATTTTACTTGATTTATTGTTAAAATAATATGGATAATTCGCAAATTTAAGTTTTTTATGCAGAATTTAATGGGCGACTACAAATTTTATTTTTTCATAAGGAATATTTAAAATATAGGTGATCTCAAATTTTAGTTTTTAATGTAGAATTTTATGGATTTTTTTAAATATGGAAGATCTCAATTTTTGGTTGATTATTCGGTAAAATAATATTAGAATAATTTTAGTTGGTTTATTTAAAATAATATCTCAAATTTTAGTTTTTCATGTAAAATTTTCTAATAGTTGATTTATTGTTAAAATATTATGGGTAATCTCAAATTTTAGTTGTTAATAAATAATATGGGAGATTTCAAATTTTAGTTGATTTATTATTAAAGTAATATGGGTGATCTCAAATTATAATTGATTTGTGGTTAAAATAATATGGGTGATCTCAAATGCCAGTTTTTCATGCAAAATTTTCTAACAGTTCATTTATTGTTAAAATAATACAATAAAACAAATTAAATACACTTGGCTTACGCCGAAAAAATATAATAAATATCAAATTTTAGTTTTTCTTAAAGAAGTTTTTGGGTGATCTCAAATTTAATTTTTTTACGAAGAATTTTTTTAAATGTGTGTGATCTCAAATTTCAGTTGATTTATTCTTAAAATATGAATGATCTTAAACGAAAGTTTATCCATTGTTTAAATAGAATGGGTGATCTCAAAATTTAGTTCTTCATAAAAAATTTTATGGGCGATTTCAAGTTTTAGTTTTTCATAAAGAAATTTCTAAATGTAGGTGATCTCAAAATTTATAATATGGGTGAACTAAAATTTTTGTTTTTTCTGAATAATTTTCTAAATATGGGTGATTGTTAGATTAATATAGTGATTTTAAATTTTAATTTTTCATGTAAAATTTTAGGGTGATCTCATTTTTTTTTTTTTTCATTAACAGTTTTCTAAATATGGATGATATTAAATTTTAGTTGATTTATTGTTTTAATAACATAGATGATCTCAAATTTTAGTTTTTCATAAAGAACTTTCTAAATAAGGAATATTCAAAATATAGGTGATCCAAATTTTAGCTTTTCATGAAGTGATTTTTCATGTGGCTTTTTCTAAACATGGGTGATTTAAAATTTTAGTTTTTCATGTACAATTTTAGGGTGATCAAAAATTTTAGTTTTTCATGTAAAATTTTAGGGTGATCTAAAATTTTAGTTTTTCATTAACAATTTCCTAAATATGGGTGATATCAAATTTTAGTTGATTATAATATGTATGTATTTGTATTTTATAATATGTATGATCTCAAATTTAAGTTTTTAAGGAAGAATTTTCTAGATAAGGGTGATCTCAAATTTTAGTTTTTCATAACGAATTTTATGATAGATCATTTAGTTTGATTGCAGATGATTTATTGCTAAAAACAGTATGATTGATCTCAAATTTTTATTGATTTATTGTTAAAATAATTCGGGTTATCTTAAATTTTAGTTGATTTACATATTTTTAAAATATGAGTGATTTCGAATTTCAGTTTTTCATTAAGACTTTACTAATACACAGGTGATCTCAAATTTTAGCTTTTCATAAAGTTATGTGATTTTTCATGAGGCATTTCCTAAATATGGGTGATTTAAAATTTCAGTTTTTCATAAAGAATTTTATAATAGTTGATTTAGTGTTTATGAGTGATCTCAAACTTTAATTGATTTATTATTAAAATAATATGAGTGATTTGAGTTTTTTCATTAAGAACTTTCTAAATAAGGAATATTCAAAATATAGGTGATCCAAGTTTTAGATTTTCATGAAGTGAAGTGATTTTTCATGAGGCTTTATCTAAGTATATGAGATTTCAAATTTTAGTTTTTCATATAAAATTTTAGGGTGATCTAAAATTTTAGTTTTTCATTAACAATTTTCTAAATATGGGTGATATCAAATTTTAGTTGATTGATTGTTTTAATAATATGGATGATCTCAAATTTAAGTTTTTTAAGGAAGAACTTGCTAAATAAGGGTGATCGAAAATTTTAGGTTTTCATAAGGAATTTTAAAGGTTACATAGTTTGATTTTAAAGATTTATTGCTAAAAAAAAACAATATGGTTGATCTCAATTTGTTGTTCAAATAATTCGGGGGGATCTTAAACTTTAATGGATTTACATATTTTTAAAATATGGGTTCTCTCAAATTTCGATTTTTATAAAGATTTTACAAAACCATAGTTGGAATACTGTTAAAATAATATGGGTGATCTTAAATTTTAGTTTTTCACGAAGAAAATATAAAAAAGAAAATTTTTTGAGTTTCATTAATTGTGATAAAGCTCTAATTCGGTAATTTTATAAAACCCTGCCGATTTTTGATGGGTTAAATTATTTTTTGGAATTTAAATATGAAAAAATATGAAAAAAGAAAAGAATTTTTTTTTTAGTTGATTTATTGTTAAAATAATATGGATGATCTCAAAATTTAGTTTTTCATTAAGACTTTGCTAACACATAGTTGATTTATTGTTAAAATAATAAAGGTGATCTCAAATTTTAGTTTTTTACGAAGAAAATATGAAAAAAAAATCTGAGCTTTATCAATTGTGATAAAGCTCTCATTCGGTAATTTTATAATACCTAGCCGATTTTTGCTGGGTTACATTATCTCTTAGAATTGAAATAGAAATAATAAACAAATCGAGTTATGTTTACTTTAGTTTTTCCGTATTTAGATAAATTCATGTTTAGCCATGCGTATAAGTTGGCATTTGAAGAACAAGATATAACACTTTAAGCAATTTGAATAAGGAAAAATTTGTTTATTATTTTTACTTTTCTCAACCTCAAATCACCCATAACACTGGAAATTTCATTAGTACTAAAATCTGTGTTTTAGCATTGTTATTGAACTCTATTATTAAAAATTAACCAGAATAACATCATTTAAAAAAAAATTAATTCAATTAATAATTTTATTGATATAATTAAATTTTGTAATAATAAATGTTAGTTTTTAATTATTTTGAAACATTCATGCTCAATAAAAGAGTGAAAATTTTGTGATTTCTTATATAATCAACTATTTGTTTAATTGGTTTATCAAATTTAGTAACTAAATTGTTTCGTTTCCAAGAAAATCTTTTTGAACAAATTCCCATTAAAATCTAAAATAATTTTTCAAAAAAAAGCTCTTAAACACGATTGCTTTCGTGCTAATTCATACTACTATTATTTTAGGTAACCCAACTAAAATTATATTACCGACTAATTAACTAAAATTGAAGATCACCCAAGTTTAGAAAATTCTCCATTAAAAACTAAAATTTGAGATCACCCACAAAATTCTTCATTAAAAACCGAAAATATGGATGACCTCTATTAAAACAGTTTCATACAAATCTAAAATTTGAGATAACCCATGAAATTCTTCATAAAAAATTAAAAATTGAGATCATCGATATAATTTTAACAATAAATCAACTAAAATTTGAGATCATCTATATTATTGTAACCATTAATCAACCATTAGAAAAAATTTCATGAAAACCTAAAATTTGAGATCACCTATATTATTTGAACCATAAATTAAACATTAGAAATTTTTTCATGAAAAACTAAAATTTAAGATCACCCATAATATTTTAAAAATAAATCAACTAAAGTTTGAGATCATCAATATTATTATAACTATAAATCAACTAATATTAAAGACTTTAACTTTAACTTTAAATCAATTAAAATTTGAGATCGTATTATTTTAACAATAAAGTAACTTAAATTTGATATTATCTGATTATTTAAGATCACTCAAGTTCAGAAAATTCTCCATTAAAAACTAAAATTTGAGATCACCCATAAAATTCTTCATTTGAAAGTGAAAATATGGATGACACATATTAAAACGTTTTCCTACAAATCTAAAATTTTAGATAACCCATGAAATTCTTCATAAAAAAATTAAAAATTGAGATCATCGATATAATTTTAACAATAAATCAACTAAATCATCTTTATACAATAGTAACCATTAATCAACCATTAGAAAATATTGCATGAAAACCTAAAATTTTGAGAGCACCTATATTATTTGAACCATAAATCACACATTAGAAAATTGTTCATGAAAAACTAAAATTTGAGATCATCCATATTATTTTAACAATAAATCAACTAAAGTTTGAGATCATTCATATTATTTTAACAATAAATCAACTAAAATTTGAGATCATCCATATTATTTTAACAACAAATTAATTAAAAATTGAGATCACCCATTTAAAAAAAATTCTTCATTAATTACTAAAATCTGAAATCACCATTATAATAAACCATTAGAAATTTGTTCATGAAAAACAAAAATTTGAGATCACCCATATTATTTTAACCATAAATCAACTAAGGTTTGAGATCATCCATATTATTTTAACAATAAATCAACTAAAATTAGAGATCACCCATATTATATTAACAATAAATTCACAAATCAACTAAGGTTTGAGATCATCCATATTATTTTAACAATAAATCAACTAAAATTAGAGATCACCCATATTATATTAACAATAAATTCACAAAAATTTGAGATCACCCATTTAAAAAAGAAAAAACTTCATTAATTACTAAAATCACCCATATTTCGAAAACTTTTATCAATAGCTAAAATTTGAGATCACACATATTATTTTACCTTCACCTCAATTAAAATTTGATATCATCGATTCTGCAATGCTTAATTGAATCGATTGCAGGATAATATAATGCGTTCATGAGGCGGTTATTAGGATTGGAATATTTTGCGAATTTCTGTTTACTCTTGGTCCACAACAAAAACTTCTAAAATATTCAATATATATTAATTTTTCTTACCTTCTTCAATTAATTTAGAGTGTGTTTAAATTCCATGTAACAAAATGCAAAAATTATATGTTGTGTTTAGGTAAATAAAGATGTTATGTACATGTAAAGAAAATGTCAAAAAAAAGTAATCATATTAATGTTTTTCTCTGTATAATTTGTTAAATAATATAAACACTTAAATTAAGTATATTTTTTAAGAAAATTTTCTAAATGAATGAAAATTAAATTCGAAGAATTAAATTAGAAAAAATAACACAAAAATTAAAATTACTTATTCACTAGGTTACTTTACTTCTCCCCGTCAGCACGTTATCAGATACAATTACTGTTGAAAACAAACATACTTGGCAAATACTGAAACAACTATAAAAGTTCAACAAATTGTACAAAGTTTTTTTTTCGGTGAATGAAAAAAATATATTAAAAAATATGTGCAGTTTTTTTGCTGCAATAAACACTCTAAAAATAAAGTTAGTAGACAAATAAAGCGTATCAATAAAAGTATCCTGGGAGGGCAATGATGTGTCCTGAAATTTAAAATGCTAAAATCACACTCCAAATCAGTTTTCGTTTATTTTCTGAAATTTTCTGTTTAAGCCGATTTTTTTTTTTAGTGTATGAAAGAAAAGAACAAACATGAAATTTACATTGCTTGTTTTCCCATTTTTTATATTGTGGGTGAAAATTTTAATTTTTTTTCCTGTTAGGATTTTGTTTTACCCTATGGGAAGAAATAGTTTTTCATGTATGATTACATAGTTCTGAAGCAGCAAAAATGGCAACTGTTATTACAGCTAAATACATATGGCAATCGCTAGTTTTTTATATTTACTTTATTGAGGCAGAGCTAGAAAGGAGTTGTAATTTTAATACAAATTTAATAGTTTAAACATATCCATTTTCATATCCCATTTTCATATCTCTTTTAAAAAATATAAATATTAGCGTATTAAAACACTTAAAGAAGAAGCATCCTCATATTGATGAATTGTTACATTAATATAAAGAAATGTTACATAATTGTTCCTATGTAACTTATTATCAATATGATGATGCAGTGTCAGCCATTAGGACATTGAGGATATGCGTCTTAATAACAATGTGTCATTAAAATTGATGAAAGAGTGACATCAAATTGATGAAAATTTTTCATCATATTGATAATGCGTTAAATTGGACCAAAATTAATGAAACATTTCATCATATTAATGTAACTTTTCATCAATATGAATTGATCTAGAAAACCTAGCCCCACATTCTGAATAGATTTAACTTTTCTATAGAGCAAACATTTATTTTACACTATACACTTAAAAACAAGTAAGAAAATTATAGTCGGTCAAGACCGACCATATAATACCAAATATGGACTGATTAGATCTATATTTTGTCAAATCTTTAATAAGTGTAAAAAGCACTCACTAATCAAATTTGAGTGGAATAGGCTTCTTTTTGTTGACAGTAAATCACTTTAACTGAATATCGGGCGAAATTTTCGCATGGGACCGAAGTTCAAAAATGGTCCGATGATAATCAGATTTGATAAGCTTGTTGAAGTACGCGTTTAACATACACAAACAGAATTTTAATTAAATATTTTCTATTTTCATGAAATTTGAGAGATTTATGTGAAAATAGGAAAGGTGGTTTGTATGGGGGCTACAAGAAGAACTGGTCAGATTTCTTTTTTTCGAAATGGTGATTTGTGTGGATAAAACATGATCAGCACAAACTCATTTTACCTTGTACCACAGTGTGGTGTAGGGCAGTGGTTACCAACCTTTTTGGCTCGCGTACCCCTAATTTTAAATTTTATCAGCCGGGTACCCCCCACGAGTTTTTTGTTTTCGTTAAAAAACTTCACATATAAATATTAGAGTTAATTTTGAAAATTTTGTGTGCGGGTATTATAATTTTTTTGAAGGATATAGGGGAGATCAGTTCAAATAAAACAACGGACGTTTTTTCAACTCTTAAAAAAGTTCCAAAAACTCATCACAGGGGGCGGAAATATAATGTTTTTAATTTTTTTTTAAGATCAATAATCTCGTGAATTTTTGAATGAAATACCCTCGTATATACAATGAAAGAGCATTTTGAGCTTAACAAAATGGTACCAACATTTCCACTCTATCACAACCCGTCTACAAAATACCCAAAACCACGTTTTTTGAGAACTTTGACATACATTTTGTCAAAAACCTGACGTCATAGAAAATTTTGGGAACCATATTCGGAATCAGCACCGAAAGGTTAATCGAAAACAAGTGGTCAGATCTCAAAATATCATCAAAAAATATCGCAAAAAATGCTCTCTAAATTGCACAAAATTATTTTTTTTTGTGAACTTTGACCTTAACTTTCTTAAAAACCTATCGTTATGGAAAACTTTGGAATGCGGAACTAACATTGAAAGGTTAATCTTAAAAGAATGTCCAAATTACTAAAGTTTTGCGTACCCCCGCGAACAGTTTCGCATACACCCTAGTGGTACGCGTACCATAGGTTGGTAACCGCTGGTGTAGGGTATAAATTGCTTTGTGAAACTAGCTCGAGGTCATTTTTCATTGCTAAATACAACCATAATATTCTCAAGAATATTTTTAAGTTAGAAAAAGTTGATATCACTTAAAAAAGTCACTGTAGAGAATATTCACGAATTCGGCCAAATAGAATTTTATTTTTCTATGTGTTTTTTAATAATTTTACATTCATTCTTTACATCTGAATTTATTACTCTCGCTGGTTTATTTTCTTTGTTCTTAATTTTTATTTTTTTCTAAATTTTAAAACATTCCTAAATTTGTCTATCCTTTTTTGATTATTTTTTTCTTAATTTTTACCCTCCAACGACAGTGGACATTCTAAGACATCCTAGAATATTTGAGTATAAATGTTCGCCCGTCTGTAGAAAACACGATACAGTCCAAACCAATAGAGCTAGACCCCTAAAGTTTGGCACGATTATATTTTATATTACTGGTAAGGTTAATGGACAAAATCGGACCAGGGAAAAAAATTCCCCCTTTAAGAATCAAAACAATCACAGAAAAACACAATTTTTGCATGTTTTTTTTTTTTTTGTAAATTTGTTTAACAATTAAATCACTTTTATCCCATATGAAGTTTTTCGACCTGAACTTAGACCAAGGGGATACAAGAAACTAAATTTTTTCGGTCCGGCCCCTTTTGGGGGCATGCTTATACAAAATAATGATAAAATTTGACTATTAATGCATAAATATCATAATAAATAAATTTATAAACATTAATGGTCATGAGGTAGGTCGCCCCCGACATACCCCTTCAAAAAAATCCCCCCGTAACGTTCCTGTCTAAAATTAGTTTATTTTTTATTTACCGCAAAGGGAAAGTTGTACCACTCCACACCACCATTATGGCGGGTTTCCCTGTAATTTGGTAACATGTTGGAGGAAATAAAAGATTCGGCACAGCCGAATTTAACAAAATTTGGCTTGTTCCTCATTTTTATACCCTCCACTTAGTGATAGAGGGTATATATAAGTTTGTTATTCCGTTTGTAACTCATCGAAATATCGGTCTGGGACCCCATAAAGTATATATATTCATGATGCCCGATCGATTTTAAGACATTCTAGCGATGTCCGTCTGTCCGTCTGTCTGTCTGTCTGTGGAAAATGTGATCACGGCCAAAATATTACACGGATATGACTGAAACTTAACATATTTATTGGAAGTTCTGCCGAGAAGTTTGGTATTGCATTTGAGCGATATCGGTTCAGCGGTTCAAATTATGAACGAAAATGTAAGGACACCTCAACAATTTTAGTACATTCAACATAACCTAAAAATACAAAATGCTTTAATTCGGCTGCTTGTTGACTTATGTGAACATAATTGAACACCAAATGGTATTTAAACAAGTACAAACATATTTTTTGACAAAAAATAAAAAAAATCGCGGATTTTTTTTTTCTACGGAAATTTTTTTTTTTCAAAAATTTTTTTTTCAAATTTTTTTTTTTTTTTTTTCAATAATCTTTTGGAAATTGTGGAGGGTATCACTACATTCGGCAAGGCCGAATTTAACTTTTTTAATTGTTTTTTTTTAATTTTTTTCTAAATTTACCTGATTTTTAGTAAGTTTTATTGAACGTTTAGATTTTTTGAACAAACAAGTAATTTATTTTTTTATTTTTATACCCTCCAACTACAGTATGGGGGTATACTCACTTTGTCATTCCGTGTGTAACGCATCGAAATATCGGTCGGGGACCCCATAAAGTATATATATTATTGATCAGTGATCGATTCTAAGACATTCTAGCGATGTCCGTCCGTCCGTCCGTCCGTCTGTCCGTCCGTCCGTCTGTAGTTAACACGATGCAGTCCAAAATAAAAGAGCTCGGAACCTCAAGTTTGGCACAAATATGTCTTATGTTACTAGGCAGGTTAAGTTCGGAAATTGGCCAAATCAGACCAGGGGGAAAAAAGTTCCCCCTAGAAGAACTAAACCAACCTCTAAAAAAAATACACGTTTTTACATGTTTTTTTGTATTTTTGTTAAATAAATGAAACATTTGGTATATTTATCGCGATGGGAAGGTGCTCTCAACGTGCCCCACTGATCCTATCAACTTCTTCCCCCCCCCCCCAAAAAAAAAGAAACGCCCCTGTCAATTTTTTATTTTTTTTTTGTTTACATTTTGGAGGGTATAAAAGATTCGGCACAGCCGAATTTAACACTCTCACTTGTTTTACATAGCAACAACTACAAAAACAAAAACAAGTACTGCTCATTTTCTCATAAAAGTTTTCTTTTAAGTGAAGAATTTCATTATCAAATGTTTTCATTCTTTTAAGTTCTGCTTAGTAAAAATTACAAATATGGAGGGAAGATTAAAATACGGCATAAAAAACTATATAAAATATTGCTGTAAAATATTATGTTTACAAATTTTCAATACTTGCGGGAAAAAAACCATGTTCACAATTAGTTTTTGTAAATTTTGGCGTTCTAACAAAATTAACAAACATTGTTTGGTAGTTTTTTGTTATTTCATTTTAGGGTTTATTTGAATGGTCAAATATCAACAATAATTTGTTATTGTAAGTTTAAACTAAATTCGGAAAAAAGCAGGAAAAGCACAATAATGCATTTGTTATAACGGAAACGGAAGTCAACTTATAAATTTGTCATATACATATGATAAATACACGCACACAAAAAAATTTATGGGTTTTTAGGTTAATCACAACCGACATAGTGTGTTTGGTATAAATTACCTAAGTTCTTAGGTAATTTAGCTAATAGCACTATATTGGCTTAATTAACACAAAAACTTTGAAAATTTTATGTTTTGGTGCAAATTGTTTTATTTGAAACTTATTATACCTGAGTAAACCAACTGATTTCATGAAAATTTCAAAAAAATCGTCGATTTTAGAATAGAATATTTTCCATTATACTGCAATCGTACGAGAATTGTTTTTATATAATTTTGTTTTAATTATTTTCAAATAATAATTATGTATAAAACCAATCTTATTTTGTCTTAAGCTAATTTAAATCATATCCAATGCATTGCAATGTTTTAAAATTTAAATTAGTCTTTTAAATTTATTACTTTCATTCATTTAACCTTTAACAAATGATTTTATTTGCTAATTTTCTTTTCATTTTCAATATTGTTCATAACTATGGTACACTCAAAATAATAACTCTGTAAAATACTCTGTAAAATGACTGTAATCTCAATTCAACAGATATTTGACAGAGTTTTCTGTCAAAATACAGATTTAATGAAAATACTTTGTATTTTGTTTTGACAAAAAAACAAAGTTTCCTCTGTTATATTACTTTTTACTTCGTAATCTTAATTTTACAGATAATTAACAAAATTTTCTGCTAAAATACAGATCTAAGCATTTTTTTATAACCAAAAAAGTTTTCTGTTTTGAGTAGTTTTTGTTTTTGTTACCAAACATCAAAATTTTATCTGTATATTTTAATTTTGTGAGAAAAAGTAGCAAAAAAAGTTATCAAATTTTTTTTTTCAGAAATCTTATAAAAATTTTACAAAATAACATGCATTTAACTAAACTCTGTAAATTTACAGACTTTTTTCTGTAAATTTTTTTTTGCATCAAATGCATTTTACAAATATATGTAAATTTACATACACTCAAAATAATAACTCTGTAAAATACTCTGTAAAATGACTGTAATCTCAATTTAACAGATATTTGACAGAGTTTTCTGTCAAAATACAGATTTAAAGAAAATACTTTGTATTTTGTTGTGACAAAAAAACAAAGTTTCCTCTGTTATATTACTTTTTACTTTGTAATCTTAATTTTACAGAAATTAACAGAGTTTTCTGCTAAAATACAGATCCAAGCAAAATACTTCGTATTTTTCAGAAATCTTATAAAAATTTTACAAAATAACATGCATTTAACTAAACTCTGTAAATTTACAGAGTTTTTTCTGTAAATTTTTTTGCTTCAAATGTATTTTACAAATATATGTAAATTTACATAGATTTCTTTGCTAAATGGTGGTTTATTTAACCAATATTTTACTAGAAACTCTGTAAATTAACAATTTTTTTTGTCCAAATCATTTTACAGAGTTTTATAGTAAAATTACAGAGTTTTCTCTGTAAAAAAGCTTTCATATTTAACCAATAGTTTACTATAAACTCTGTAAATTGACAGTTTTTTCTGTCAAAATCATTTTACAGAGTTTTATAGTAAAATTACCAAGAAATGTTGCTAGCTGGAAAAGTATGGTGTACTCTGTTAAATTAGCAGAGTTTTTCTGTAATTTAACAGAGTTATTATTTTGAGTGTAAATTATATTATTTATATTATTTTAATTTGAAAACCATATTACATTAACACTTGACTTCAACGATCTCAATCATTTGCAACTAACCAACCGACCACATACTCACTTACTCATGCAATTTCCAAAATACAAAATTATATTACAATTCACTTTTGCCAAACAGAAATGTCTATGAAATGTCAAAACTTTTTAACCATTATAAATGCAATTTACATGTGAATGTGTAGTGTACGGAACAAATATACATTAACGTAGAGCAGTATAGTTGAATTTCGATTATCATTTTAAAATTACAAATATTTAAAAATTTTATAAATGTTTTACTGTTTTAGAAAACTCAAAAAAGCAAGTGACAGTGTAAAATTCAAGCATTCCTCTCTTAAATTCAGCATGTCCTTTAAAATGCAAAAAAAAACCAGTGACAGTGTTAAATTCAGCAGTGCCGAATCTTTTATATCCTTCAATATGAAAAACAAAAATAAAGAATTTGTACCTTAGTTTTACACTCAAAATAATAACTCTGTTAAATTACAGAAAAACTCTGCTAATTTAACAGAGTACACCATACTTTTCCAGCTAGCAACATTTCTTGGTAATTTTACTATAAAACTCTGTAAAATGATTTTGACAGAAAAAACTGTCAATTTACAGAGTTTATAGTAAACTATTGGTTAAATATGAAAGCTTTTTTACAGAGAAAACTCTGTAATTTTACTATAAAACTCTGTAAAATGATTTGGACAAAAAAAATTGTTAATTTACAGAGTTTCTAGTAAAATATTGGTTAAATAAACCACCATTTAGCAAAGAAATCTATGTAAATTTACATATATTTGTAAAATACATTTGAAGCAAAAAAATTTACAGAAAAAACTCTGTAAATTTACAGAGTTTAGTTAAATGCATGTTATTTTGTAAAATTTTTATAAGATTTCTGAAAAATACGAAGTATTTTGCTTGGATCTGTATTTTAGCAGAAAACTCTGTTAATTTCTGTAAAATTAAGATTACAAAGTAAAAAGTAATATAACAGAGGAAACTTTGTTTTTTTGTCACAACAAAATACAAAGTATTTTCTTTAAATCTGTATTTTGACAGAAAACTCTGTCAAATATCTGTTAAATTGAGATTACAGTCATTTTACAGAGTATTTTACAGAGTTATTATTTTGAGTGTATGTAAATTTACATATATTTGTAAAATGCATTTGATGCAAAAAAAAATTTACAGAAAAAAGTCTGTAAATTTACAGAGTTTAGTTAAATGCATGTTATTTTGTAAAATTTTTATAAGATTTCTGAAAAAAAAAATTTGATAACTTTTTTTGCTACTTTTTCTCACAAAATTAAAATATACAGATAAAATTTTGATGTTTGGTAACAAAAACAAAAACTACTCAAAACAGAAAACTTTTTTGGTTATAAAAAAATGCTTAGATCTGTATTTTAGCAGAAAATTTTGTTAATTATCTGTAAAATTAAGATTACGAAGTAAAAAGTAATATAACAGAGGAAACTTTGTTTTTTTGTCAAAACAAAATACAAAGTATTTTCATTAAATCTGTATTTTGACAGAAAACTCTGTCAAATATCTGTTGAATTGAGATTACAGTCATTTTACAGAGTATTTTACAGAGTTATTATTTTGAGTGTATCATTAGTTTACTTAATATTGTATATCCACGCCCACAAAAGGGGGCGGAAAGAATCCTCCTAAGTGCAATGCAGGGCATTATACTTCGCCTGACTTAAAAATGTTGCGCTTGAATAGATAAAAATTCATTAAGCTCAAGGCCAGTATTTTTTTGTACATAAATATTCTTTTATTATATTCCAATATTTCGATCTTCTTTGAAAATCATCATCAGGCATTCAGTAAATGCAATGCAGGACTTTAAACTTCTTTTGATATAAAAATGTTTCGTTTGAATAAATAACAAGACAGAAAGTTATAGTCGGTCAAGACCGACCATATGATACCCTACACCAGTATTTTCCGGAAAATGGGTCCCAAGTCCAAACATGGACCGATTGAATCTATCTTTTGTAAGATCTTTATTTAGTGTAGAAAACAAACACAGATCAAATTTTAGTAGAATTGGTTTATTTTTTTGCCAATTGATCGATTTAACTGAATATCGGTCGGAATTTGTATATGGGGGACTAAGTCCAAAATTGGTCCAAATATATTTCGATGTGATAAGGTTATAAAAATACAATTCTTATCAAATATTACCATTTTTATGAATTTTGAGGGAATTATTTGAATATCGGGAGGGGGTTTGTATGGGGACTACGAGAAGGCCTGTCCCGATTTCTTTGAAATTTGAAATGATGATTCGTACATGCAAAATTTGATTATCAGTTAAACTTAAAAGCGATATCTATTATAATACGGTTATTAGAGTCATTTAAGACTAATCCAAAGGGGGCGTTTGTATGGGGCTAGGTCTTAACATGGACCGATTTTTCCCAATTTCAATAGGCTTCGTCCTTGGGCCAAAAGATGCTTAAGTTTCAAATTTCAAGTCAATTGATTGAAAATTTCGACCTGTATCGTGCTTAAACCGATAGATGGACAGACAGACGGACGGACATCGCTAAATCGACTCAAAAAGTAATTCTGAGTCGATCGGTATACTTGAAGGTAGGTCTAGGACCAATATTTCGGGTAGTTACAAACATCAGTAGGATCAGAAGACGGTTCTTAGACAAGGAATTGCTTAATTCTGAGGATATAAGGCTAGCTTCTCCATCCTCTGTTATAATGTTCATTAGGAACATTGAACAGAGTTTGAATTAGATTAATGGATCTTGGCACAAAAGACCCTAGGCTAGATCACCCCTTGAATAATAAAAATAAAAAACATCAGCACAAACTCATTATACCCTGTACCGCAGAGTGGTGTAGGGTATAAAAATTCAAATCCAGTATTTTTCTTTTAATCCATTTTAATATTTCGATCTTCTTTGAAAATCTTCATCCAGTATTCAGTAAATTTTTAAGTTTTTTTGTTTATAAAAATTCACTGAATCCCTGATGATGATCTTCAAAGAAAATCGAAATATTGGAATGGAATAAAATGAAAAAATATTTATTAAAAAAAAAAACACTGGCCTCGAGCTCGATGAATTTTTATACCCTCCACTCTAGTGATATATATATATATAAGTATATATAAGTTTGTCACTCCATTTGTAACCCCTCGAAATATTGGTCTAGGACCCCATAAAGTATACATATTCATGATCCGCGATCGATTTTAAGAGTTAATTTCGGAAAGGGTTTTTTGGAAATTTACGAGATAAAAAACGCACTAAACTTTCGAAAGAGAATTCTGATGCTGCTGAAGCTTGGCATTTATATTTGTCGTTCCCCTTATGTGGTTGGTATTGAACTTCAGCAAAATCGGTCCTCTGCAGTGGTTCAAAAGTTATTAGCAAAACCGTGAATTTCAGATTGGTTTAAAATATTTTCAGTCACAAAAATATTTTACAACTTATTTTTGTCACTCAAAAATATATTTACACTAAAAATAAAAAAATACATTTAAAAAAATTGCACTCAAAAAAAATTTGTAATTTTTATACAAAAATGATTAGAAAAAGTGTTTTACTCAAATAAAATATTTCTTATCAAAATTGTTAATTTTTATACCCTCCAACCACAGTATGGGGGTATACTCACTTTGTCATTCCGTTTGTAACGCATCGAAATATCGATCGGGGACCTCATAAAGTATATATATTATTGATCTATGATCGATTCTAAGACTTTTCTAGAATGTCCGTATGTCCGTCCGTCCGTCCGTCCGTCCGTCCGTCCGTCCGTCCGTCTGTATAAGACACGATGCAGTCCAAAATAAAAGAGATAGACTCGTTAAGTTTGGCAGGAATATGTCTTTTGGTCCTAGGCAGTTTAAGTTCGTAAATGGGCAAAATCGGACCAGGGGGAAAAAAGTTCCCCTCTGAAGAACTAAACTAACCTCTGAAAAACGACATATTTTCTCAGGTTATTTTGTATTTTTGTTAAGCAAATGAAACAATTTGGTGCCAGAAAAAGTTCAAGGTCCTGCACTTGGACTTGGGAAATAAAAAAAATATTTTTTTTTTGCCCGCCCCCCCTTTTGTGGGCGTGGATTTTAAAAATGTTTTTAAATAATGATAAAATTGTATTACTTAAGCTCTAAAAGCATAATAAATCAATTTTTAAACATTTATCGCAATGGTTTATGTGTCCCCCAATGACCCCTTCTGTTTGTTTTTATCTGTTGGAGGGTATTATAGATTCGGCACAGCCGAATTTAACACTCTCACTTGTTTTCACTTAAAAAGGGTCTTGTGGAGGGTATTCATTAGGATGTTCAATTAATCGAGTTTTTTATTGTTCAATTAAACGATTAATCGACATTTGCCATTTTTAAATTATTCTATTAAACGAATAAAATTTTAAAATTTAGCAATTAATCAAATAATTACAAATTCAGGGAATTTTTTCGACATTTTTAGAAAAAATTGGTACTTGACTAAATAAATAATATTAATTACAATTATTTTAACATATTATTAACAACAACAAAAACGAAACAAAATTTAAAACATTTCAAAATGTGTTAAAATTTAATTTTTTCGCTAATTTGAAGCTTTTATATTAATATCATAATTATTTATCATAAAAAAAATTTCGTAAAAAAAAATTTTTTATACCCACTTTGTCATTCCGTTTGTAACGCATCCAAATATCGGTCGGAGACCCCATAAAGTATATATATTATTGATCTATGATCGATTATTCTAAGACATTCTGTGAATGTCCGTCTGTCTGTCCGTCCGTCCGACTGTCTGTAGATAACACAATGCAGTCCAAAATAAAACAGCTAGACTCCTGAAGTTTGGCATAAATATGTCTCATGTTCATAGGCAGGTTAAGTTCGTGAATGGGCAAAATCGGGCCAGGGGGAAAAAAGTTCCCCCTTGAAGAACTGAACCAACCTTTGAAAAAATACACTTTTTTTACATGTTTTTTTGTATATTTGTTAAATAAATGAAACATTTGATATATTTGTCGCGATGGGAAGGTGTTCCCAAAGTCCCCCACTGACCCCCTCCCCCCCCCCCCCCAAAAAAAACAACGCCCCTGACAATTTTTTTTTTATTTTTTTTTACATTTTAGAGGGTATAAGAGATTCGGCACAACCGAATTTAACACTCTCACTTGTTTTCATTAAAACTTTTATTAATCAAAACTTTTTTTATTTATTTTTTTTACCAAAATTTTGGTTATTCACAAAAAAAAAATCGTTAATTTTTTTTTTTCATCAAAAACTTTTTTCATTAAAAATTTTCTTTTCATCAAAAACTTTTATCATAAAAATTAAATTTTTTTATGAACAAAAATTTTATCAAGAAAATTTTTATCTAAAAAAATAAAAAGTCTTGAAAATATCTAGACGAGATCGAAACACGTGTCAGCTAAGTCGAGCAAAAAAATATCAATATAATTAGATTAAAAACAGAAAAATAATTAATATAATGGTTGTTTGTAATTAGTAAAGATAAATGACCTCGAGCTAGAATAATCCTACTCAAAATATAATATTTTAAAGGTCGAATAAAATATTTTTTTAAATAAAAATTAATCATAAGTCTCTATTAAACCATAAACCGTATAACCGATATTGAAATGTTCTAGCAAACCCAAACATTTTATTGGCATATGACTCTCTCTGTCAATTTATGTATTCGAATGTGAACATTTGAATGCATAGAAGGGATACATGATTTTTGAAATTATTATTGTGTTTAACAATATGAGAAACTATTTGAATACTTAGTGCAACAAATATGGCTGCTCACATGAATATATGAATTTAACACTTTGATTAATTTGAATAAGGAATCTTTTTTTTGTTTTTTTGATTAGAAAAGTTAAAACGGGTAACTCTAAGAACTTTTACATTTTAGATATTGTACTGAGAAAAAATTGTTTTTGGTTATTTATTTAAAAAATTGATATTGAATACTTGGTTTGGTATCGTGGAGTGTATGATTGCTAATATAACACAAGTGTAATAATAGTCGTATTCATTAGGGTGTCTCAAAACTACGATTTTATAATTTACGATTTAAAATTAAAATTTCGCAAAAAAAATAACAATTTTAAAAGTTTAATTGCTCGTACAAAGAAGTAATTTTTAATTTGAAATATTTTCAGTTTCTTTAAGATCCATTTTTAGGACACCCTTATGCAAATTCAGTTTTATATACCAATATTTGAAACATTTCTGCCTGCCACGTTTATTTGGAAACATAAAGTGTATGGTACTGTACTTCTGTTTATTTTAACTGAATATATGCGTGAAACAGACCTTTTTAGGAATCGGTTCCTAAATTCAAATCTGGAGAAAAAAATTAATTAAATTTATTCGCTGGAAAAAATCTAAATAAAATTTATTCAACACGTCTGGAAATAATGTATTAATTTACGACTTTAATGTTCTTCTGAGTGAGAACTTGTGTTGCAAAAATTTAAAGCAATCGGTCAAACGGTTTTCAAGATATCGCTACACACAAAAAAAAAATGTGTCAAATTACTACGAAAAGGCTCGCAATCCCATTTTACAAATATTTGACAGTTTTCCTTGTTTTTTAACAAACAAATTTGGATCGAAATTTACATTTTTTTGTAATTTAACAATTTTTTTGGTAATTTTACAAATTTCCAACATAATTTTACAAAAAAGATCTAGTAAATTCACGAGAATTCCTTGTAATTTCAATTGCCCCCAAAAACTGTAAATTTACAATTTTATTATTAAAAATCTTGTGAAATTACAAAATTATTGGTAAAAAGCTTCTCGTTAAATAGGAGGTACCAAAAAATTTGGTAAAATTACGAAACATCCTTGTAAATATCATCGTGTCAAAAATTTGTAAATTTACAATTGATGGGCTTATTGTAAAAACTCGGTAAGCAACATTTCATTTTATGGTGGTTTTTGGCTTAACACATTTAAAATAAAGTGGAAAATAGAACTTTTGCAGAACTTTTATTCTCAATATACTTGTACGAAGGGTTAAAGCACGACTTCTGCCAAAAATCTGTCAATGGAACATCAGCAGAAGGCGAAAAAATAAAATGTTGCTTATCAAGTTCTTGCAGTAAGCCCTTCAATTTTGTTGGTAAAAACCTTGTAAAATTACAAAATTATTGGTAAAAAGCTTGTAAAACTGCTAGGAATTTTTGTCAAATAGGAGGTAGCAAACAAAAAAAAAGTTACAAGTTTTTCTTGAAATTTTACAAGGTTTTTTTAGTGTATTTGTAATGTGAAGAAATGACGATTTATTCTTCGTTCAAGAAATTTAAAAAAAAATCCAAAATTTATTTCCCCTGACTTTTTTAAAGAGCTTGAGACGAGATCTTTGATTAAAACTTTTAAGTCAAATCCAATTACAACACTCAAAAAAAAAGTGAACTAAAATCTGGGAAAATTAACTCAATTTTGAGAAAAAGAGGGAATGATTTGGCTACAAAGATTTATTTTCTTGGTTTTAGTTCATAATTTTCCCAAAAATAAGGAAAACAAAGTTATTTAATTTTAAGCCATATATATAAAATGGGAAAAATTATACTTCACATTTTAGAAATAGATTGGGTCTAGACCCTGGACCCATGGATTTGGACCCCATTCAACTCGAGACCCCATTGGGTCCTTTAAGGGTCCCCATAGATTTTGAACCAAAACTTGTGTCCGTTTCGCTCTAACTTGCTTAGTTTTTGAGATACGGTAATAAGGGGCCTGATAGGGTCTTGAGAATCTTAAAAACCGGATAACTCAAAAACTATTAATCGGAGGGCTTTCGGGAAGTGTTATTTTGCGGAAGTGTTCTACGAGCCAAGAGCTACAAAAATGGCGTTGGACGTTTTCTCGTGTTGGCAGTATTTACCGAGAAATGTGTATATATAAAATCTCGGGAATTTCAAATTTTAGATCTAAAATTAGGGTCTTGAGACCCCGACAGATATGCAGAGCTAGGCTATTCCATATTTTTCTTTGTAGTCTTTCTTTTGAAAATTTCATCGGTTTCGCTCTATCTCGCTTAGTTTTCGAGATATCGCCATTTTGAATTTTTAACTAAATTCTAAGAAGTTATTTACTAAATTCTCAGAAGTCATTTACTAAATTCTAAGAAGTACACTTCCTCAATTCAAAGAAGAGAAATACGATGATGTTTTTTTTAGTAAATTTTAACTAAACTTGAACTAAATTGTTTTTTAAGAAATATGTCTTAAAAATAAAGATACGATTCTTAGATTTGTGGAAAATTTCTTTCGCAGTAAGAATTTTTTCCTAATATTTAAAAAATCCATTTAAAGAAAACTTTGAACTAATTATAAGTAAATGAACTAAAATTTTTTCCTCATAGTTAGGAAAATTTCACACTTTTAAGTTAAATTTAACTAAATTTTAGGAAAATTCATGATAAATTTTCAAAGACATTTTTTCCTTAAATTTAGTTATGTCTTTTTTTTCAGTGAACCCGTGGTGCACTTCGATCAAAGTTTATGAATTTTGAAAAATTTCCACGAAAAACTTGGACGTTGAAATATTAAAAAATAAAAAAAATATCTTCCAATACATATATGAACCGATTATTATGAAAGTGAGGTAAGTCCACATGGTTTCAAAACGAGATATTGAAGGGTTTGCGTTTTTAAGTCTTTAAAAATCTGGGTACTTTATATTGATTAAATTTTAATCTAGGTGTTATCTCAGGTACCTAAATTTACTTATTGAGTATTATTTTGTTAAGATTTAATTAAACCCGCCATTTCTCACTATATAAAAGGGACTTATTTTTTAAATTAACTTTTTATAGCTTTTAAAAATTAAATTGTTATAGCTGATAAGGTATATCGGTAGTGTTTTAACACTTAAATCGCCCTATAGTTTGATCATAAACTAAATTTGTTACAGAACTTTGAGATGAGCTAAAAAAATTTTACTAGTAAACGATTTATCAAAAATGTTAATTTTGAAAGTGAGGCTAGTCCACACAAAATTTTTTTGTAGTGTTAAAAATAACCTAATAATCGCTGATAGAGTAAAACATTGATTATTTTTATTCTTTAATAACTCCATAATTTAATCCTTAACTAACTTTAATACAAAATTCTGAGATGTTCTGAACAAAATTTTACTAGTAAACGATTTATGAAAAATGTTAATTTTGAAAGTGGTGTTAGTCCACATTTTTTTTTGTAGTGTTAAAAACAACCTTATAATCGCTGATAGAGTAAAACATTGATGATTTTTATTCTTAAATAACTCCATAATTTAATCCTAAACTAACTTTGTTACAGAATTCAGAGATGAGCTAAACAAAATTTTGCTAGTTAACGATTTATCAAAAACATTAATTTTGAAAGTGGTGTTAGTCCACATTTTTTTTGTAATGTATAAAATAACCTTTATATCTCTGACAAAGAATATCCGTAGCGTTTTTAACTCTAAAATAGCACTATTGCTTAGTCCTAAACTAATTTTGTTACAGAATTGTAAGATGAGCTAAAAAAATTTTTACTAGTAAACGATTTATCAAAAATGTTAATTTTGAAAGTGAGGCTAGTCCACACAAAATATTTTTGTAGTGTTAAAAATAACCTAATAATCGCTGAAAGAGTAAAACATTGATGATTTTTATTCTTTAATAACTCCATAATTTAATCCTTAACTAACTTTAATACAAAATTCTGAGATGTTCTGAACAAAATTTTACTAGTAAACGATTTATGAAAAATGTTAATTTTGAAAGTGGTGTTAGTCCACATTTTTTTTTGTAGTGTTAAAAATAACCTTATAATCGCTGATAGAGTAAAACTTTGATGATTTTGATTCTTAAATAACTCCATAATTTAATCCTAAACTAACTTTGGTACAGAATTCTGAGATGAGCTAAACAAAATTTTACTAGTTAACGATTTATGAAAAATGTTAATTTTGAAAGTGGTGTTAGTCCACATTTTTTTTGTAGTGTTAAAAATAACCTTATAATCGCTGATAGAGTAAAACATTGATGATTTTTATTCTTAAATAACTCCATAATTTAATCCTAAACTAACTTTGGTACAGAATTCTGAGATGAGCTAAACAAAATTTTACTAGTTAACGATTTATCAAAAACATTAATTTTGAAAGTGGTGTTAGTCCACATTTTTTTTGTAATGCATAAAATAACCTTTATATCTCTGATAAAGAATATCCGTAGAGTTTTTAACTCTAAAATAGCCCTATTGCCTTGTCCTCTACTAATTTTGTTAAAGAATTGTAAGATGAGATAAAAAAAATTATACTAGTAAACGATTTATCAAAAATGTTAATTTTGAAAGTGAGGCTAGTCCACACAAAATATTTTTGTAGTGTTAAAAATAACCTAATAATCGCTGAAAGAGTAAAACATTGATGATTTTTATTCTTTAATAACTCCATAATTTAATCCTTAACTAACTTTAATACAAAATTCTGAGATGTTCTGAACAAAATTTTACTAGTAAACGATTTATGAAAAATGTTAATTTTGAAAGTGGTGTTAGTCCACATTTTTATTGTAGTGTTAAAAATAACCTTACAATTGTGTAACAAAATTAGTTTAGGACTAAGCAATAGGGCTAGTTTAGAGTTAAAAACGCTAAGGATATTCTTTGTCAGAGATATAAAGGTTATTTTATACATTACAAAAAAATGTGGACTAACACCACTTTCAAAATTAACATTTTTGATAAATCGTTAACTAGTAAAATTTTGTTTAGCTCATCTCAGAATTCTGTACCAAAGTTAGTTTAGGATTAAATTATGGAGTTATTTAAGAATAAAAATCATCAATGTTTTACTCTATCAGCGATTATAAGGTTATTTTTAACACTACAAAAAAAATGTGGACTAACACCACTTTCAAAATTAACATTTTTCATAAATCGTTTACTAGTAAAATTTTGTTCAGAACATCTCAGAATTTTGTATTAAAGTTAGTTTAGGATTAAATTATGGAGTTATTTAAGAATAAAAATCATCAATGTTTTACTCTATCAGCGATAATTAGGTTATTTTTAATACTACAAAAAAATTTTGTGTGGACTAGCCTCACTTTCAAAATTAACATTTTTGATAAATCGTTTACTAGTATAATTTTTTTTATCTCATCTTACAATTCTTTAACAAAATTAGTAGAGGACAAGGCAATAGGGCTATTTTAGAGTTAAAAACTCTACGGATATTCTTTATCAGTGATATAAAGGTTATTTTATGCATTACAAAAAAATGTGGACTAACACCACTTTCAAAATTAATGTTTTTGATAAATCGTTAACTAGTAAAATTTTGTTTAGCTCATCTCAGAATTCTGTACCAAAGTTAGTTTAGGATTAAATTATGGAGTTATTTAAGAATAAAAATCATCAAAGTTTTAGTCTATCAGCGATTATAAGGTTATTTTTAACACTAAAAAAAAATGTGGACTAACACCACTTTCAAAATTAACATTTTTCATAAATCGTTTACTAGTAAAATTTTGTTCAGAACATCTCAGAATTTTGTATTAAAGTTAGTTAAGGATTAAATTATGGAGTTATTAAAGAATAAAAATCATCAATGTTTTACTCTTTCAGCGATTATTAGGTTATTTTTAACACTACAAAAATATTTTGTGTGGACTAGCCTCACTTTCAAAATTAACATTTTTGATAAATCGTTTACTAGTAAAAATTTTTTTAGCTCATCTTACAATTCTGTAACAAAATTAGTTTAGGACTAAGCAATACTGCTATTTTAGAGTTAAAAACGCTACGGATATTCTTTGTCAGAGATATAAAGGTTATTTTATACATTACAAAAAAAATGTGGACTAACACCACTTTCAAAATTAATGTTTTTGATAAATCGTTAACCAGCAAAATTTTGTTTAGCTCATCTCTGAATTCTGTAACAAAGTTAGTTTAGGATTAAATTATGGAGTTATTTAAGAATAAAAATCATCAATGTTTTACTCTATCAGCGATTATAAGGTTATTTTTAACACTACAAAAAAAATGTGGACTAACACCACTTTCAAAATTAACATTTTTCATAAATCGTTTACTAGTAAAATTTTGTTCAGAACATCTCAGAATTTTGTATTAAAGTTAGTTAAGGATTAAATTATGGAGTTATTAAAGAATAAAAATCATCAATGTTTTACTCTATCAGCGATTATTAGGTTATTTTTAACACTACAAAAAAATTTTGTGTGGACTAGCCTCACTTTCAAAATTAACTTTTTTGATAAATCGTTTACTAGTAAAATTTTTTTTAGCTCATCTTACAATTCTGTAACAAAATTAGTTTAGGACTAAGCAATAGGGCTATTTTAGAGTTAAAAACGCTACGGATATTCTTTGTCAGAGATATAAAGGTTATTTTATACATTACAAAAAAAATGTGGACTAACACCACTTTCAAAATTAACATTTTTGATAAATCGTTAACTAGTAAAATTTTGTTTAGCTCATCTCAGAATTCTGTACCAAAGTTAGTTTAGGATTAAATTATGGAGTTATTTAAGAATAAAAATCATCATTGTTTTACTCTATCAGCGATTATAAGGTTATTTTTAACACTACAAAAAAAATGTGGACTAACACCACTTTCAAAATTAACATTTTTCATAAATCGTTAACTAGTAAAATTTTGTTTAGCTCATCTCAGAATTCTGTACCAAAGTTAGTTTAGGATTAAATTATGGAGTTATTTAAGAATAAAAATCATCAAAGTTTTACTCTATCAGCGATTATAAGGTTATTTTTAACACTACAAAAAAAAATGTGGACTAACACCACTTTCAAAATTAACATTTTTCATAAATCGTTTACTAGTAAAATTTTGTTCAGAACATCTCAGAATTTTGTATTAAAGTTAGTTAAGGATTAAATTATGGAGTTATTAAAGAATAAAAATCATCAATGTTTTACTCTTTCAGCGATTATTAGGTTATTTTTAACACTACAAAAATATTTTGTGTGGACTAGCCTCACTTTCAAAATTAACATTTTTGATAAATCGTTTACTAGTAAAAATTTTTTTAGCTCATCTTACAATTCTGTAACAAAATTAGTTTAGGACTAAGCAATAGTGCTATTTTAGAGTTAAAAACGCTACGGATATTCTTTGTCAGAGATATAAAGGTTATTTTATACATTACAAAAAAAATGTGGACTAACACCACTTTCAAAATTAATGTTTTTGATAAATCGTTAACTAGCAAAATTTTGTTTAGCTCATCTCAGAATTCTGAAGAAAAGTAGTTAAGGATTTAACTATAGAGTTATTTAATAGTAAAAAACACCAAAGTGTTATTCAATCAGCAATTATTATTATTACGCTACAAAAAAATTGTGGACTAACCTCACTTTCAAAATTAACGTTTTTGAGAAATCGTTAACTAGCAAAACTTCTCTCATAAAATTCTCAGACGTTTTTAAAGTTTTCTTTGAACTTTTTTTTTTAATCGAAAGATACCATTAAACTGTATCCAAATCTATCGTTAACTAAGTTTTTTTGAAAATGTGACTTACCCCACTATCATAATAAATGGTTCATATTTTATTAACTTTGCCAAGCTAAACACGAATACCAAAAATATTCTAGAATCGGTGGAACCGTTTTTGAGATATCGTCATTTGAAATTTGCCAAAAATATTTTCAATGATGGCAATTTTTCCTACGTTTAAGAAATTTAAAAAAAAAAAAAAAAAATTTTTCATTGCCCTTTTTATAAAGTTCAAGACAAACTTTCATGTAAACTTAATTTGAGCCAAATCGGATTATTGCAACCCGTTTCGCCTTTTGATCAAAGTTTTAAGTTTTTCCAAAAATCCAAAATTTTTATCTAAAGGGGGCGCCTTATTTATTCCCAAAAATGAATTGAAAAAAGATTTTTAACAAATTATTTACAAAAAAATGATTTAATTCTTTAAAGCTCTGCATGTGAGTATGTCAATTTAAGTTTTCCCATAAACTAATCGCCCTAATTGACAGTTTTTGTCCTTTGGTTTGAATTTCTAAACTATCAAATACATGTTGTAAGTAGTACACCTACTTAGTTAACCACAAGTATTCAAAAACATTGATACTTTGACCAAAAACTTTGTTAAATTGTTCTTAATGGAAAATTATAGTTTTGCAAATAAAATTAATTGATGCAAACTGGTGGGGAAAACATAAAATTTGTAATGCGTAACGGAAAAAAAAGAAAGAAAAATTTTGAAACTTTGTAAAAAATACAAGTATATAGTAAAATTCGCCTGGGCCGAATCCATTATTATCCTCCACAAAGTGATAGTAATATTTCTAACGTAAAAAAAAAATAGATTAGAATATTATTCTAGCTCGAGGTCCAAAAATATTTCTATTTATGATATTCTCATAATAGATTGTTTTTTTAATTTATTGCTTTAAAAAAGTTACTCATCTCATAGTTTATCTGTAATGATCTGTTTGAGCCCCACTAAGGGATCGTCAGCAGATTTTAAAGAATCATTGTTGGTAAATCAAACATCAAACCAGACATAATATTTCATATATTTCACAAGTTAAATGAGAAATACTATTCACACAAAATTTTTTTTTTTCCATGAACGATTTTCATAGTATTTATGAACAAATTCATACAATTTATTACCTTTTTCATAATATTTATAAACTTTTTCATAATATTTATAATCTTTTTCATAGTATTTATGAATAAATCATAATATGTGAAATTTAAGAATTTTTAACATTTTTCATAAATACTATGAAAAAGTTTATAAATATTATGAAAAAGTTAATAAATTGTATGAATTTGTTCATAAATACTATGAAAATCGTTCATGGAAAAACAATTTTTTTGTGTGTTATGAAGGTCCAAAATCTGTTTCACAACAAAAATAACTCCACCACCGGTGCATAATAATATATGTGTTGCTGTTATTTAACAATAACAACAGTACCTAACCAAACAATAAGTCGTACTTAACTTCGTGTTAAATGTTGTTTTTTATTTTTAATACCAAACTTATCCTACCAGTGCAATCCAGGGTCTCGTGAAAAAATTTTACAACTTGATTTGTAATGCTTTTTGCACTAAAGATTTACAATTTTATCATTATTAAAATTATTTTTTTATATCCACTCTCACAAAAGCGGCGGATCAGCAGCAGCATGTTTCAATCCCCTGGGGCCAAGAGCAGGTTTTTGAACTTCTTTAAGCATAAAAATGTATCATTTATTTAACAAAAAATGCAAAAAAAATATAAAAATACCTTTTTCTGGGGCTGGTTAAGTTCTGTAAAAGGGAATCTGATCTGATTAAACCCGTTTGTGAACTTTAACTATATATGACCGTAAGTGCCAAACTTCACTCTTTTACAGGGTGAGCCGTAAGGGTCTAAGTGTCTAGATTCTGTTACAAAAATTTTAAAGAACAATAAATGTGTATCATAAATTCCAAATTTTTCAAATTACCCTAAAACCTTTAAACCATAATTTCCTTAAAAAAATATTTGTTTTATTATCCCCCTGTAAAATTGAAATATAATTCTAAATTGTTGCCTACTTTAAGGCTGAATTGAAATATACATATCTCTTTAATTTTAAGTCATCTAGTCTTGCATTGCATTATATACGGTTCCATAAAGAAAAACAACACAAAAAAGTACACAAAATAAAATCCAATTCTAATCTTTAATATGCTATTTACATATAGCCCGAAATCCACATAAATTTGGATTTCAAATCCAATTAAAATCTATACCGTTTACATATGCTTTTTTGACATTTAGCGGGATTTTGTTTGTACTAACTCTGTATTTTCTTTTGATTTGTGTACAGGGTTGTTAGTTGGAAAATTACCCAATTTTATAAATATTTCTAAAAACAATGATTTTTCTTTGCCGGAGCCAATATTTTCAATCCCACAAGTATATGTTGGGACCACAATATCAAAAAATGTGTTTTTATGTAGAGCTGCTTCTTTAAATGCAAGAAAATTAACATTTTTGCCAAGTTTTGGGCCGCCACCATTAAGTGTTTTTCTTTGTTAGGAAGACCAAATTGGTCAACTAAATTGTGCGTTTACCATTTGCAATGGTAAATTTTAAATGAAACATTGTTAAACATTGTTTTTATTAATCTTTTAATAGTTTTAAAAAAATTAATTTTAATTGTTATTTTTACTTTATAAAAAACAACAACAGCTGATAAAAAATCGTGTGCAGCGTTGTAAAAAAAGCATTAGGGATGATTATTTTGGGAAAACCCATCGTTGTACAATTAAGTAGTAGGATTTTTTTAGGATTTTAAATTGCGATTTTACGATTTTCCCAAAATCCAAGTTTTTTTTTGTATGGGATTTGACATTTGAAATCCAAAAAAGTAATTGGATTTACTTGGATTTTCATTGAAATCCCATTTTTTTTGGATTTCGAGGTATATGTAAATGGCCTATAAAACTATTCTCAGAGTTAAACGTAACAATAGACATTTGTATAAAAGAAGTTAAATGGAAAATACGGAGCACAAGAAAAAAAAAATAACAAACACAAAATCATTTTTATCGTTTTATTGCCTACAATAGTGCGTTTAAGTAGCTAATATTTTTCTTTTACTCTCATACTCTTATTACAGTTTAGATAGAATGAAATTGCAAAAAAGTGCCTGTAGCCTGAAAATACTATTATGTTGCTGTCAAGCAGAAAATTATATTCTCAAGTTGCATTTAATTGCTTAGAATTCAAGAGATTAGAAAATATAAATGTCTCATTAGACTGGCATTTTTTTTGTATAGCAAAAAAGTTTTTCTACCGATTTTGAACTTTCGGGCAAATTTTTATTCTCCTAGGCTAAAAACTTATGGGTTGCAAATTTAAGGTCAATCGGATTAAAGGGCGATCAAAGTAGTAGATTTTTGAAAATTAAAAAAAAAAAATACTCGTCTAGCGACGCTTTATATTAATTAATTTAAAAGCATGCGTTAAACACGAATATAAAAAAACGGTTTTCGAGATATTGCTATTAGATATTTTAAAAAAAAAAAAAAGGTTCAAGAAAATTCTTAAAAATATATCAAAATGTCTTTTTCTTGCCCCTTTCATCACAATAAAAATTGAAAACATATTTCAATGACCGAAAACGCGGTTTCAATTAATTTTTTAATTAAAACTCTTCCGATGAAGAAAATTGCTATATAAATCATCAAATTGTAGGTGATTAATTGATTTTTTTTTCAATCAAACACATTTGCGATTTTGATCCCAAATTTTATAAATTTTTTATTTTAAGTCAATTAAAATAATGATTGATATAACGAATGAATTGCAAGCTTATGACAAAATTATGAAGAAATTCACAATTTTTTATTTCCAATATGTAAAGCAATAAAAAAAAGTAAAACCCGATTATATTGTATTTTTTTAATTACCCAGCAAAATTTTCTGTTGCAAAGAACCGATTGTGGAACAACTTATACTTCCCTAGAACCTGTTATAATTCTTGTGCAACACCGATTCATTTTACAAAGGGATTGTCCCAAAAGCAATAGGTGTTTGTAAGCAAAATTAGAACATATTTTTGTTCTTCGGAATCGGTTCTAGAAGTGAAATTTGGAACAGAAATGAGAATTAAAGAAATATTTTGAATTGCATTAATTTATTAAACAAAGATAAAGACAATCATATATTACATGGAATATTTACATTTTTTTAGCACACATTTTTCCTTTTTCGCCTCCAAAGTTTCATTTTGGGCCTTACAATAATGACATTCCAGAACATGGATTTTCTGCAAACAAAAATAAAAAACATAGTATTATTAGTATTTGACCCGACCCAGACAAGGAAAATTTAATTTACTCACCTTTGTTTCAACAGTTTTCACGATTATATCCTGCTATTTTAGTAGAATTTCGTGTTTTTTCTTGGTTAACAAAAATAAATTGATATTTATTTTTTAATTTTTTTGACACATAATTTTTTTTTTAATTCCTGAGAACCAAAATGTTATGAAACTTTGATTGCAGAGAACAAGCTTCACAATAATTTTCACTTAATTTGTTCTGAATAATTAAAGTGTAATGGTGAATGGTTACCGAAGAACCTGTTCTAGAACAAGTGTTGTTAAAATCGGTTCTGAAAAATTTTCCTGGGTAATGTATTCAAATAAATTGAAGCAAAAAAAACTTGGAACGTTAAAAATTTGTAATTTAATAGCTAAAGAAAATAACAAAAATGTTGTTTTGATCAACTGAAATAACGTTACAAGCAGTTAATAGCAAAGTATTACAGATGATGATGAGTTCAATCCTTGTCGGCTGCGATCTGTAAATAATTTTCACATATAGAGTTTTATTGACTATTAACTAAATAAACTTGACATTAAAAGTTTTTCTGAAGATTATTATAACTGGATAATATGAAACTAGTAAGAAACAAACCAGGATGTCTAAATTTTTAGAAAAATTAAAATTTTTCTTTCACACTTTTCTCAATTCAAAACCATATATAACAAATCAAAAAATTATAATACATAATTATAATTAGAGCCCGAGCTCGACTGTCTTTACAGAAAATAATAATTTAAAACTAATTTAAATTGTGTCGATCAATAGATTTAATTGAAATTTGTTGTTGTAAAACTTAAGAAAGTCTTTTATTTAAACATAATTTGACCAAATCCTATCACTTTAACCCGACCTTTGATTTGGATTTTTTGAAAATTTCCACCAAAATTTTGGACTTTTCAAAAAATAAAAGAAAATATCTTGCGATACATTATTTTTATTAATATTGGCATGTTGAATATGACTATCAAAAAATTTCTGAAATCGGTCGAGTGGTTTTCCAGATATCGCCATTTGAAATTTGTTAAAAAATTTCTAAAAATTACGGTTTTTTCCTACGTTAAATATATTTTTTGAAAAAAGATCTTAAAATTTTTTTCCACTGACCATTTCATAGAGCTTGAGACAAACATTAATTTCAACTTAATTTGAGACAAATCATAACATTTTAACGCATGGTGCCCTTTAATCAAAGTTTAGAGTTGTTAGTGAAAATTTTCTCAAAAACCGGATTTGGTCCCAATCAGGCGCGAATCCAGAAATTTCATTTGGGGGGGGGGGGGGGAGATTTTTTTTTATAAAAAAAAATTAATGTTTGGTTGGAAAGGAGGGGGGGCAGGCACGTACGCAGGGGGGGTGCCCTTGGGGGCCGGGCCCCCCCCAAAATGATTTGACAATATACAAATTTTAAGACTTTGCACTACAAAATATATTGTACGTTTGTTAACAAAAAAGGCTCAGTATTATTTTTTTTATCTCTATTCTAACGAAGGTTTTTTTCTAAAAATTTCAAAATATTGAAAAAATTTTCATTAAAAAAAAATTTTGTGTGGGTTTAAATTCGTAAACTTTTACGGTAGTGAATAAGACACCTTTAAACGGTTATTTCGACAGGCCAAGTAAGTTATGCATCGTGAATACTATTCCATTGCTTTTCTCTCGACTCTAGTTAAAGCCTCTGCCACATTTGACTATATTTGTGATCACCGGAAAAAATTTTGATATTTTAAAATAATTTTTTTTTTATTTCTTCAGAAATACAAATGGTGAAAACGAAGATTTTTTATGAAGTTTGTCAAAGGGTTTGAAATTTTTGTAATGTTTCAGAACACATGCATTGAAAATTGTGTCGTATACACAAATTTTAAGCTTTTGTAATTCCAAGTTTAATCAAATTTGACAATTTTTAAATCCAAAAAATATACTCTGAATCTGGAACAATATATCAAGAGTACTTCTCTTTTGCCACCAATGTCAGGGCTGGCAAGTAAGACTCTGAATACCACTAAAGTTTTTTTTTAATATCTAAATAAAACTGAAAAAATTTTATTGACAAAAAATATTGTGAATTTAAGATCTTTTCTTTACAAAAATATCTCAGAATCTATTTATTTTCTCATTCAATAAATGGATAAGAGATTTTTAAAGATCATAATAATTGTTTTCATTCTATTTCTGTACGATAAATATTTTAGAATCAAAGAATTTCTCTATACAAAAAACGTCTTATAATCAGTGTATTTTCTTTACGAAAAATCATTCAGAATCGGAAAAATCTATACGAGAAATGTATCAGAATCTTGAAATTTTTCTATACCAATTTGAAATATTTTTCTTAAAATAAATTTTTCTGTACGAAAAATGTGAGAATTCATCTATGCAAAAATGTCTCAGGATCTCACAAATTTTCTATACAAATCTGAGATTTTTCGTATAGACAATTTCACTATACGAAAAATATCTCAGAATCTAAGAATTTTTCAATGCGAAAAATTTTTCAGAATCTGAGAATTTTTCAATACAAAAAATGTCTCAGATAATCTCAAAATTTTCCATACGAAAAATGTCTCAGAGTCTAAAATTTTTTTTTTACGAAAAGTGTCTAAAAAGCTGAGAGCTTTTTCTATACCATAAATGTCTTAGAATCTGAAAGTTTTTCTGTACTAAAAATAACTCAGAATCTAAGAATTTTTCTTGGAAATGGGGAATTTTTCTATAAGTAAAATGTCTCAAAATTAAAACACCTTTTTCTTAAAACCTCAGAGTTTTCTATACAAAAAATGTCTCAGGGGGCCCCTGTAGGCTAGTTGGTAGCGTGCTAGCCTATGAAACAGGGGGTCGTGGGTTCGATTCCCACCAAAACCCTTGGTCGAGTTCGCTACAACGAGACGACGGTCATTGTTACCAGTTCTCGGTTAGGTTAAAAATATTTAAAATGAGTTGTAAATAAAAATTGGAAAAATAAATAAAACTGATCATTGGATCAAATTATTATTATTATGTCTCAGAATCTAAGAATTTTTCTATACGAAAAATGTTTATAATCGGAGAATTTTTCTACACGAAAAATTGCTCAGAGTTTTAGAGTTTTCTTGTACAAAAAATGTCTCAAAATTTGAAAATTTTCTATGCGAAAAATGTTTTAAATCGTAAGTAAAGTAAAAAATTTTCTATGGTTAAAATGTCTTGGAGTTATAATGTTTTTTGTTCAAAAACTGTAGAACTAAAAATATTTCCTAAAATTTAAGGAGTCTTTCGTTCCAAAAATGTTTCAGTATCTTTGATTTTATTACGATGATATGTATCTTAGAATTGGAGAATTTTGTATACCAAAAATGCTCTTAGAAGTTTTCTGCATAAATATGGTTTATAATCAAAAAACTATAAAAAAAATTTATGAACAATTCAAAAAGGTGTCCCATAGTTTTCAGTTTTTACTCGTAAGGTATTTTTGAGATTTTTTAAAGAAAAGTTGCCTAAATTTTCAAATTCTTTAAAAAAAAAAATTACTCCTTCCCAATAAGCACATTTAAAATTCAAGTGCAAATCAAGTATAAATCAAGTGTAAATCAAGCCCTTATTTCCAAGCCCTTATTCTCCAGCAAAACGGATACTTGAATTCAAGCGCTGTTTTTACGCTTGAAAACCAGGGAAAAGGCTGTAAAAACAGGGCTTGAATTCCAGTGTCCGTTTTGCTGGAGTATGCTATTGAATTCAAGTGTAATTCAAGTATAAATCAAGCAGGGGCTGGAATTTAGGGCTTGATTTACACTTGTTTTATACTTGATTTGCACTTGAATTTTAAAATTGCTTATTGGGGTTTTTATCTTAAATTTAAAATAAATGTTTTGTTTTCTAAAAATGTAAAAAAAATGTAAGTGAAAAAATGTTCAAGCGAAAAAACAATATTTTGAAAAAAAAAAAATTGTGGGCCCCCCCCAAAATAAATTCCTGCGTACGTGCCTGGGGGGGGGGGTGTTGTATGAATAAAAATAAAGTTTTTTTCTAAAAGAATTTTTCAATTTAAAAATGCTATAATATTTAAATCAGGCGTGGATCAAGCTTTTGGATTTGGGAAGCTTTTTTGCTCAACATTTTTTTACGATTTACTTCATAAATAAAGCCGTTGATAGTCATGTAACCGGCCTATTCACAGTTATGACTGACTATGTCTGTCATAAACCAATTTTTATGATTGAGCAGTCAAAACATCAATATTTTTCTATACTAACCAACAAAATACATTAAAAAATTTAAAATTTTATTTGAAAATTTTAAGACCTGCTCTCGAGACAATTATAAAATTGACAAATAAAATCTAAAATTTTTGAATTTTGTTGTATGTAGATTTGTATAGAAAAATATTGATATAATGACTTTTCAGTCACAAAAACTGGCTTATGACAGTCATATCAACTCACAACTATGAATAGACTCATACAATTTTACACAAAAGGTCTTATTTTTCAAAAATTTATTTTCATACTAAAAGCTTAATACTCCGAAAAAAACTTTTTAATAAGAATACGATTTTTATGCATGTTTCCTTTATAAAATTTCTCAGATGTTGAAACATTTTTAGTACAGAAAAATTCTTAGATTCTAAAATATTTTTCATTTAGAAAAATAACCCATTTTTAAGATATAAAAATCTTCAGATTTTAAAACCCTTTGATATAAAAATTTACAGATCAAAGTTTTCTTATAGAAAATGTCTCAGATTTTTAAACTTTATTTTATAGAAATAATCTGAGATTCTGAGAGATTCTTTCTATAATATTTTTTTTCAAATTCTGATAAAATTTTGTTACAAAAAATCTCTGAAATAATTCTCGTTTTAAAGTAATTCTCAGATTCTAAGAAATTTTTCCTATACAAAAATTCTCAGATCCTAAAACATTTTTTGTAAGAGAAAATTGTCAGATACTACAAAAGCATCAGTTTCTAAAACATTTTATAAATAAATTTTGATACACTTTTCTAAAAACAAAATCTTAAATTTTATAGCATTTTTTAATAGAAAAATTGTACACACAAAAAATTTTTTTTTCCATGAACGATTTTCGTAGTATTTATGAACAAATTCATACAATTTATTACCTTTTTAATAATATTTATAAACTTTTTCATAATATTTATAAACTTTTTCATAGTATTTATGAATAAATCATAATATGTGAAATTTAAGAATTTTTAACATTTTTCATAAATACTATGAAAAAGTTTATAAATATTATGAAAAAGTTAATAAATTGTATAAATTTGTTCATAAATACTATAAAAATCGTTCATAAAAAAAAAAAAAAAATGGGTGTACGTTTTTATGCCACCTAAGGTTTTCTAAAGCAACTTCTTACAATTAGATTCTGAAACATTTTTCATATAGAGAAACTATTATTGGACAAGAGAAAAATTTACATATTCAAATTCGCAGACTCTAACAGATTTTTTAAACAGAGAAATTCTCATATTCCCAAAAAATTGTCTATAAAAAAATTTAAGATTAACGAAATATATTCGATTAGAGTTTTATCCTAGTTCGAGGCCCAAAAATATTTCTATTTATGATATTGTCATAATAGAGTATTTTTAATTTATTGCTTTAAAAAAGTTACTATCTCATAGTATGTCTGTACTGATCAGTTTCATCCCCACTAAAGGAATCTTCAGCAGACTTTAGAGAATCATCGTTGGTCAATCAAACATCAAACCAGACATAATATTTGATATATTTCCCAAGTTATATGAGAAGTACTATTATGAAGGTCCGAAATCTGTTTTCCAACAAAAATAACTCTTTTAAAGCAAAAATTGTATATATTAAATCACCGTCGGTAACTATTAATATATGTGTTGCTGTTATTTTACAATAACAACAGTGCCTAACCAAACAATAGTGTTGGTAGGATAAGTCGTACTAAACTTTGTGTTAAATGTTGTTTTTTTATTTTTAGTACCAAAAGGTACATAAAAATAAAATGTATTTATTCGGCCTTTATATATGTAATATATTCGATTAGAGTTTTATCCTAGTTCGAGGCCCAAAAATATTTCTATTTATGATATTGTCATAATAGAGTATTTTTAATTTATTGCTTTAAAAAAGTTACTATCTCATAGTATGTCTGTACTGATCAGTTTCATCCCCACTAAAGGAATCTTCAGCAGACTTTAGAGAATCATCGTTGGTCAATCAAACATCAAACCAGACATAATATTTGATATATTTCCCAAGTTATATGAGAAGTACTATTATGAAGGTCCGAAATCTGTTTTCCAACAAAAATAACTCTTTTAAAGCAAAAATTTGTATATATTAAATCACCGTCGGTAACTATTAATATATGTGTTGCTGTTATTTTACAATAACAACAGTGCCTAACCAAACAATAGTGTTGGTAGGATAAGTCGTACTAAACTTTGTGTTAAATGTTGTTTTTTTATTTTTAGTACCAAAAGGTACATAAAAATAAAATGTATTTATTCGGCCTTTATATATGTAATATATTCGATAAATAAAAAAAAACAACGATTAACGAAATATATTTCTCCATAGAAAAACTCAGATTCTGAGAGGTTTTCTTGTAAAAATGTTGTCAGATTCTGTGAACTTTTTTGGCAGATTCTGAAACATTTTTCCTAAGAAAAAATTCTCAGCTGCTGAGGGATTTTTTCTATATTTCCAAACATTTTTCGATATATAAAGTCTAGAATTCTGAGACATTTTTCTACAACAAATATTTGAGATAATACTTTTTCTAAGGATAGAGGCGTAAATCATATACACACACATGCCTCTCCTGATTATTGTTTTTACATCCTGGTCATTTTCTTTGTAACTTTGTTCCTTTCCCTTTTTTCCTTTTCCTTTCCCTTTTTTTTCCTTTCAGAAATTTTTAATTGTATTTCATAAATTATCAGTTGTATTTCAGAAGTTATCAATTGTATTTCAGAAATAATCAATTGTATTTCAGAATTTATCAATTGTATTTCAGAAATTATCAATTGTATTTCAGAATTTATCAATTGTATTTCAGAAATAATCAATTGTATTTCAGAATTTATCAATTGTATTTCATAAATTATCAATTGTATTTCAGAAATTATAAATTGTATTTCGGAAAATAACCTTCGTAACACAATTGAAAATTTCCCAAATACTATTGATAATTTCTGAAAAACAATTGATAATTTCTGAAATACAATTGCTTAGTTCTGAAATACAATTGATAATTTCTGAAATTGAAAAATTCTGAAATACAATTGAAAAATTCTGAAATACAATTGATAACTTCTGAAATACAATTGATAACTTCTGAAATACAATTGATAATTTCTGAAATACAATTGATAATTTCTGAAATACAATTGAAAATGGTGTAGTGTTCAGTCAGGGTGCTCAGAATTAGTAAATATAATGTGTAGCAAGACATATTTTTTTTTAATTTTCAAAAATTCAAAACTTTGATCAAATTGGCCTCAAATTTTTAGGTCTAGAAGAATAACAATTTGGCCGGACAATTGGGAAAATCAAAAGTTGAAGAAAAAATGGCATGCTCTAACTGCCAAAAGGGAGTCAAATGTGTGACCGACCCACAATATTGTTTAAATTTTTTCTCAAAAGATTAAGATAGAGTGCAGGTATCTTCACCTTTTAAGTCGGTTCCCCTATAACTTTTTTTCTTTTTATAAATTTGTTTTAATTATTGGGCTCCTATCGTTCTAATGGTGCCTCCTAAAGTGGTCAATGTTGAGTCCGACCCCCATAAATTTTTACCCCCCAACATTTTTTCAAAGCATTCCTACCTCCTATCCCAGCAAAACTTTGGTAATGGGTGGTGATTATATAACACATTACCAGGTAATGTATATAACTTATTTGTAGCATTATTTTATGATGTCTTACCAAACATTTGTTCCACAACGTATTATTTTCAAGTGAAAAATAATGCATTACTAATAATTTGCTACGTAATGCATGATTATTGGAAAAAATGTATTTCATATTTATTATTTCTAAACATTAAATCATGGATGACTTATATTTGGTTACATTATGTATTATTTGAAAGTTTGAAATAATGCATTATTTATAATTGGATGCATAATGCATTACAATAACATAAAAAATAATTATTTTATAAAAAATGCATAAGTTTAAACTAGAGATGGGCTCACGACAGGAAATTTCTAACGACACACACTCACGAGCATATTTTATCTACTTACACTCACTTACAATCACGTGAGTAAATTTAATACAAAATTACTTTTTCACTACTCGTAACACCTTATATATTATCTTCTGGTATGCCATATTCTTTCATTTCTCGTAACCTATAAAATATCATATATTTTACACCTTACTCGTATTCTTCGTTATAAATTTATGACTTATTTTATACCTTACTGGTATTCTTTGTGATAATGTGGATGCATTACTTTGAGTCTCATCGCCTGTTAAAATCATCAATGCTGCAATGTATAAAATAAGAGATCCTATACCTTATTTTATACCTTATTTGGTAATCTAAGTTTTGCTGGGCTACACTCCCTTAGTGAGGTCCCGTAAAAATTACAGTTGGAGAAAATATTATAAAAGCGAAATTTTGTATGCACAGAAAAAATTTGAAAAGAATTTCAACCAACAAAAACGCGGATTTAATCAATTTTTTTTATTGAAATTCCTCCAATTAAAAAAATTGTTATACCAATCATCAAATTGTAGGTGATTGATTTAAAATTGTTTCATACAAACATTTTTTCGATTTTGATCAAACGATTGATCATTTTTTTATTTATAGTCAATCAAAATAATGATTGATTTAACAAATGAATTGTAAGCTTATGACAAAATTATCAAAAAATGCATATTTTTTGCTTTCCAATATGTTGCCAACAATAAAAATAGTAAAACTCGATTATTTTGTACATTTTTGAATTAATCCCAGCAAAACTTAGATTACCAAATAAGGTATAAAATAAGGTATAGGATTTCTTATTTTATACATTGCAGCATTGATGATTTTAACAGGCGATGAGACTCAAAGTAATGCATCCACATTATCACAAAGAATACCAGTAAGGTATAAAATAAGTCATAAATTTATAACGTAGAATACGAGTAAGGTGTAAAATATATGATATTTTATAGGTTACGAGAAATGAAATAATATAGCATACCAGAAGATAATATATAAGGTGTTACGAGTAGTGAAAAAGTAATTTTGTATTAAATTTACTCACGTGATTGTAAGTGAGTGTAAGTAGATAAAATATGCTCGTGAGTGTGTGTCGTTAGAAATTTCCTGTCGTGAGCCCATCTCTAGTTTAAACTTATGCATTTTTTTACAAAATAATTATTTTTTATGTTATTGTAATGCATTATGCATCCAATTATAAATAATGCATTATTTCAAACTTTCAAATAATACATAATGTAACCAAATATAAGTCATCCATGATTTAATGTTTAGAAATAACAAATCTGAAATACATTTTTTCCAATAATCATGTATTACGTAGCAAATTATTAGTAATGCATTATTTTTCACTTGAAAATAATACGTTGTGGAACAAATGTTTGGTAAGACATCATAAAATAATGCTACAAATAAGTTATATGCATTACCTGGTAATGTGTTATATAATCACTACCCATTACCAAAGTTTTGCTGGGATGTATTCAAATAAATTAAAGCGAAAAAAAATCTGGAATGTTGAATATTTGTAATTCAACAGTTAAAGAAAATATCTAAAATTTTAATCAAAACATGGATTGACTCATTTGAATTTTGTTGATCAATAGATTTAATTGAAAATTGTAAAGCCAATAATTTTTTGTGTGTGGAAGCTCACTTAGGGAGTGAAGATAGGAGGTATGAATGATTTAAAAAAATGTTGGGGAGTAAAAATGAGTAAGGTCCGTCTCAATATTAACACCCATAAGACGCACAATTGGGCCAGTAGAAGCTGATTAAATAAAACAAATTCATAGAAATTAAAAAAATATTTAAATACCGCCATAATGGTTGAAGATAGAGTGTATGTATGACAAAATTTAAAAAATATTGTGGCTCGGTAATATATTTGACCACTCTCTTGACATTTAGAGCGGCTAAAGCAAATTTTAAGAAATGTCATTTTGTGGGGGAGCCCAATTAGGAATTAGAGATAGAGTGTAAGTTTGTTTGAAAAAAGTGTCGCCTATAATGGAACTTTAAAACAATTTTTAGGTTATTTTTAAAGTGCGTAAAAAACAAAAATTTAAAAACAAAAATAATTTGGATCATTTTTGATCAAGTAAGGAGTAATTTTGAGTTTAGGATAGTTTCAGTCTAAATACTGTATAAAAAAAATCGATTATCTGAATGTCAATTCTTTAAAATTTACGAAAACAAAATGAAAACCATTTATTTAAAATGTTCTTATATAAAATTTAGCACTTAAATACTTTTAAGTATTTAAATGTATTTCCTTGTTTCGTACTTGTGTTTCCTTTTAATACCATCCAGTTATTGTTAATAACAGATGGTATGAATAAGTTTTTCATTACGTTTGTAACAAGCCGATATAAATTCTAGGAGCCAATACGGCTTGGTCTATTAGGGTGAAACGTAATGATATTTATGTGTGTGATGTTATGAAGCAGTTGAACTAAGCAAATTCCCCACGTGGAGAACTTACAAGGCCCTTACGGACCTTTTATATCCTTGCATACATTTTGCTGGTGTTTCACGTAAACACGCATAGAAAAAACCTGATTGCGACAAGCATAATGGAGGGGAAACATAATATGATTGATAATTTTATCATAACATGATTGTAGTTATCATATTATGATCAAAATAAGTAAAAATGGTCTGATTTTGTTAAAATTTGGAAGGATGATATATAAATGGAAAATACAATTGCCAGTCGAGTTTCGAAAGGATGTTATACACTCCGCATCATAACTATAGCCGCATTGCATTTTTCGGTTTATTTAATGTTCAAGAAGTATTTTTATGAAACCTATTATGGTATATTACAGTGTTATAACAGTTCTCTTGTTTTTGTAAATTTGAGCCATCAGCTGTTTGAATTGAGAAAACGGCGACCTATAACTGTATTTCTCAGTGTTTCATAACTATAGCCGCATTTCAATTAAATCAGTTGAAATGAGTTCAAGTCAAAGTTTCGTGGCCAAATTAATTTTTTTTTTGGTAAAATTCGTTCCTCTACTAATTGTTAAACCAAATGCCACGTGGTAAATTTTTAAATGAAGTCGAACAAGTGAGAGTGTTACATTCGGCTGTGCCGAATCTTTATACCCTCCGAAATGTAAAAAAAAAATCCAGGGGCGTTTTTTTTTTGGGGGGGGGGGGTTCGTGAGAGACGTTAGGGGGCACCTTCCCCTTGCGATTTTTAACTTCTTCTGAGATAAGAATGTTGCATTTGCTTACCAAAAGTACAAAAAACTCTGCAAAAAATGCGTTTTTTCTTGGGTTGGTTTAGTTCTCCAAGGGGGAACTTTTTTCCCCTTGGTCCGATTTTGCCCATTTCCGAACTTAACCTGCATAGGAATATAAGACATATTCGTGCCAAACTTCGGAAGTCTAGCTCTTTTATTTTGGACTGTATCGTGTCCTCTACAGAAGGACAGACGGAAAGACGGACAGACGGACGGACGCTAGAATGTCTTAGAATCGACATTCTAGCTAGAATGTCTTAGAATCGATCACTGATCAATAAAATATATACTTAATGGGGTCTTAGACCGATATTTCGATGCGTTACACACGGAATGACAAAGTGAGTATACCCCCATACTGTGGTTGGAGGGTATAAAAATTCAAAATTTTAACCTTTTTAGAATGTGGTTTAAGTTATCGCAAAATTGGACGAAAAATTAAGCGATCTGACAAAGTTATCCAAAATTTTGTAAAAAATAAAAGTGGATACAGGATGAACAAAACAGGGGGTCCAAAAAAAAGCTATCTGAGAGAGATCAACGCCGTATTATTAACGCTGCTAGCAAATCTATGAAAACTCTTTCGCAGATTGGTAATGAATGCGGGTTGAATGTGTCCAATTCTACAATAAGTAGAGTCTTAAAGAAGTCTGGAACGATAACAAGACTTTTATTTTTTTACAAAATTTCGGATAACTTTGTCAGATCGCTTTATTTTTCGTCCAATTTCGCGATAACTTAAACCACTTTCTAAATAGGCTAAAATTTCGACTTTTTCGACTTCATTTAAAAATTTACCATGTGGCATTTTATTTAAAAATTAATAGAGGAACGAATTTTACCAAAAAAAAAATTAATTTGGCCACGAAACTTTGACTTGAACTCATTTCAACTGATTTTATTGAAATGCGGCTATAGTTATGAAACACTGAGAAATACAGTTATAGGTCGCCGTTTTCTCAATTCAAACAGCTGATGGCTCAAATTTACAAAAACAAGAGAACTGTTATAACTCTGTTATATACCATAATAGGTTTCATAAAAATACTTCTTGAACATTAAATAAACCGAAAAATGCAATGCGGCTATAGTTATGATGCGGAGTGTAGTACGGGCAATAGGTCATTTCAGCCAGATTTAAAAAGTATCTATGGAATGTTTTTATTTGTTGTTTTTTTTTTGTGAAGGGCATTTAAAGATTTGCCACTGCCGCCTATAACTTGTTTCTGGTTTTCCATTGAAAAGTGATTTTTTTTTTGTTTAATATAAACATTTTCAAAAAAACGTAAAATTATTTCATGAATTATAAATGAGTTTAACAATGAAAGCTGTTGTATTTTCTCTATACATCAAATATAAAATTATTTCGTTTTTATCTTAAGCACGAAAATGAAATGATAATAATAACAAAAAAAGGAAAGGAAGCAAATAAAACAAAAAAAAACGTAAATTTTGGTATGAAAAACTGTGTAAGCCAAATGCAAATGAATATAAACCGGAAATGACACTTGTATTTTGATTGCATTTAACTAACCAATGCCTGCCAGAACATAGAACACTTTACGCCATTTTCCCTGCTCTTTTATGTTTCAACACAATTTAGAAAAGATAATTATACCCTACACCACACTGTGGTACAGGGTATAATGAGTTTGTGCTGATGTTTGTAACTACCCGAAATATTGGTCCTAGACCCACCTTTAAGTATACCGATCGACTCAGAATCACTTTTTGAGTCGATTTAGCGATGTCCGTCCGTCCGTCCGTCCGTCTGTCCGTCCGTCCGTCCGTCCGTCTGTCTGTCTGTCTGTCTGTCCATGTAAACGGTGTAAACACGATACAGGTCGCAATTTTTAATCAATTGACTTGAAATTTGAAACTTAAGTCTCTCTTGGCCCAAGGACGAAGCCTATTGAAATTCGAAAAAATCGGTCCATATTTAGACCTAGCCCCCATACAAAGGTCCTCTTTAGTTTTGGCTCAAATGACTCTAATAACCGTATTATCGAAGGTATCGCTTTGAAATTTGGAAGGTAAACATGTTTTGTCACATATCATCATTCCGAATTTCAAAGAAATCGGACCAGTTCTTCTTGTAGCCCCCATACAAACCACCTTCCCGATTTTCACATAAATGTCTCAAATTTCATGAAAAAAAAAAATATTTAATTAAAATTTTGTTTGTGTATGTTAAACGCGTACTTAAATAACATTATCAAACCTGATAATCATCGGACCAGTTTTGGACTCAGGCCCCTTGTGAAAATTTCGCCCGATATTCAGTTAAAGCGGTTTATTGTCAACAAATAGAAGCCTATTTCACTCAAATTTGATTTGTGAGTGTTTTCTACCAGGGTTTGTTTTGCTACTGGCAGTAGTCAAAAATTGCATAGAATATAATAATTTTCTAGTATTACTACAGAAAATATTAGAATACTAAAGCAATTTTTTTAAATTGCTAATTTATAAATTCAAACTTGAACATATTTTCAAAATGAATATATTCAAATTTTAAAATTTCTAAAGAAAATATTTTAGCAAATTTAAAAATTTGAAAATGAAAAAAAAAAACTGGTGACAGCAAATTTAAAAATTTTAAAATTAAAAAAAAAACTGGCCACAGCAAATTTAAAAATTTAAAAATTGCAATTTTAGCAAATTTCAAAACATTTAAAATGCTAAAATTGTAAATTTTAAATTCCGAAAATTGCAATTTGGTAAATTTGAAAATATTTAACATGCTTGTTTAGATAACTTAAAAACTGAACATATTACAATTTGAAAACAATACAAATTGAATACACATACATACGTATGTGTGTATGGAAAAAAAATGATGAACGATATTTATTAAACGAATACATAAATATTAAATGATAAAAATGTTACTTCTAGAATACATTTTCTAAAGTATTTTTGCCTCCTAAACATAAATCTGTCATCAGAAAAAGTTGTATCGCCTTCTCGACACATAGGCATTTTAGTTTTTTGCGGACCAATACCTCAAAACCAACAATTCTTTTAGTATTGGAAAAATGTATATTAAATTTTTATATGAGGGTTCTGCGTCAACCGAGCCAACCCTCTCTCCAAAATTGGTATGAGTTTAAAATTTTTTAAAAAATTTTGAAATTACTTAAAAATATTTACTTTTGAATGCCGAGTGACGCCTTTTAAATTTCTATTGGCTGATCCAATGTGGAGCCCAATTTGTTAAAAATATTACAGATTCGCTTAAAACTCTTTATAAGTATATGGGTTCTTGTGTTCGCTTAAAAAGAACTTGCAGTTGGATTTTTAAAATTCGAAATGGCGGACCCAACATGGCGACCAATATTTTTAAAAATAAACCGATTTGCTTGAAATATTGTATGCACTGGTTTTTTGGGTCGCTAAAGAAGAATCTGAAGTTAGATTTTCTAAGTTCAAAATGGCGGATCCAACATGGCGATACTTTTTAAAAATAATTGACTTGAAACTTTTTACGCATTTTGGGTTGCTAAATTAGAATCTGAAGTAGAATTTCCCAAATTTAAAATGACGGATCCAACATGGCGACCATTTTTTTTATGTAACTTGATTTGCTTGAAATTTTTCATAAACGAGTTTGGTGCATTTTTCAACACGTGACTACAATATCTTATAATTATTCTTTATTCGGCCAAAAATGTGGCAGAATATTCGCCTCGGCTTTTTAGCCGAACCGAATATTAGGTCGGATCAGGGGCGTATCCAGGATTTTATTTCGGTAGGGGCCCAAAATTTTTTGTCAATTTTTTTTTTACAAAAAATTTTCATAACAGCACATGTTTTAGAATTTGTCTCGATCTTTTCCTTGAACTGAATCACAGAGTAAAGAAGAATAAGAGATATTACGGATGAAACCGTACTTCTTTTGTTAATTTTTTTTAGCCGTGAACTCCGATTATATCGGGCTAGAACCCAGAATACTTACAAAAAGAAATTGAAAAAAAGAGAAACCCCAAATACCTTTCAAAAGGAAATCGAAGAAAAAAGTGAAACCCTAAATACATTTCAAAAGGAAATAAAGAAAAAAAAAACGAATGCATTTAAAAGGAAAATGAAAAGAAAACAAAACAATTTATCTATTCTATTATCTAAAAGAGCCCGCCTTGAGATAATCGTAGTTCTCAATTTGGGTTCCACGAAGTTTTCACTAATCGTACCTCTGTTCCTTTCTTTACTCTATGACTGAATGTAACACAATCAGATTCTTAATTTTTTTGTAAGTTTAAAACTGTTGGGGAAAAAATTAAAATTTTTTAATATTTTGAAATTTTTTGAGAGACTTAAATCTTTTTTTAATGTGTGAATTGTATCAGATGCTGATACATTTTTCCAATGAAGATTATCAGAATCTGATTTTTTTTTCAAAGAAAAGTCTAAGATTTTATGACAATTTCCAGTTAAGACAGTTTTTGTTATAGAAAAAGTGAAAGACTCTAAATCATATTTCCAATGAAAAACGTTTCTCGGGAAAAAGTCACTTTAGAAAATGATTCTATAAATATATTCATAAAATACTTTTCTAAAAGAAAAGACTCCGATTGTAAGACATTTTCCCCGAATCTGAGATATTTCTAGTCTAGCACATTTTCTTAGATTCTGAAACATTCTACACAAAAAGTTTTAGATTCTGAGAAAATCTTCGCCTTTTCTTTAAGAAAAATTATTCAGATTCTGAGACCTTTTTAAAAAGAAAACGGTATACAAAAAGTCTTAGATTCTAAAATATTTTTCCTAAAGAAAAACTCTCGGATTCTGAGAAAATTTTCCTATAGAAAAAGTCTAAGATTCTTAGACATTTTTCCTATAGAAAAAGTTTCTAATTCTGAGATAATTTTCCTATAGAAAGTCTCAGATTCTTATAAAAAAGTCTCAGATTCTTCGACATTTTTCCTATAGAAAATGTCTCAGATTCTCAAAAATTTTTTCTACACAAAATTTCTTAGATTCTGAGAAATTTTTCCAATCGAAAAAGTCTCAGATGCTTAAACACTTTTCCTATAGACAAAGTTTCAAATTCTTAGACATTTTCTTATAGAACAAGTCTCAGATTCTCAGACATTTTGCCAATAGAAAATTGTCAGATTCTGAAACATTTTTAATATAGAAAAAAACTCAGATTCTGAGACATTTTTCATAAAAAGAAAGTCTCAGATTCTGAATTATTTTTCCCATAGAAAAAGATATTTTTACAATAGAAAAGCCTCAGATTTTTAGCGTTTTTCTACACAAAAAGTCCCAGCTTGTGTCTCTGAAACATTTTTTTAAAACATTTTTCATATAGAAAAGCCTCAGATTCTTAGATTTTTTTATAGAAAAAATCTCAGATTTTGAGACATTTTTCAGATTCAGAGACATTATTCCTATAGAAAGTTCTCAGATTCTGAAACATTTTTCATGTAGAAAAGCCTCAGATTCTGAAAATTTTTTATAGAAATAGTCTCAGATTCTGAGACATTTTTCCTATAGAAAAAGTCTTAGATTCTGAGAAAAAGGCTAATATTTTAAGACTTTATTCCTATAAAAAAAAGTCTTAGATTCTCAGACATTTTTCTTATAGAAAGTTTTAGATTCTGAGACATTTTTTTTTTAAGAAATAGTCTCGTTCTGAGGCATTTTTCTCAAAGACAAAGTCGCATTTTAAGATTTGACTACATTTTACTTACAATTAGGTTCATTTTTTGTGTACATAAAACTTTAGGTTGTAAGATATTTTTTCATTAGTATCTTAAGTTGAAAAGTTTGAAATTCTAAGAAAAAATTTTCAGATTTTGAGATTTTTTTAACAGAAAAATTTTTCGGTTTCAAAACATATTTCTTTAAAAAATTTTAGATTCCTAAATGTTTTTCGATTTTTTTAAGAAGTTTTTTAATATTGTACTTGTTATTTGATATCAAATCCTGAAATTTGTGAAATCATTTCGGGGGGGCCCCCGCCCCCGCCTGTATACGCCATTGGGTCGGATCATTTATCGCCATGTTGGATCCAACATCTTGAACTTAGAAAATTTAACTTCAGATTCTTCTTTAGCGACCCCAAAACCCCGAGCATATAAAGTTTCAAGCAAATCGGTTTATTTTTTAAAAATATTGGTCCCCATGTTGAGTCCGCCATATTGAATTTTAAAAATCCAACTGCAGGTTCTTCTTAAGCGACCCCAAGAACCCATATATAAAACGTTTTAAGCGAATCTGTAATATTTTTAAAAAATTGGGCGCCATATTGGATCAGCCATATAGAAATTCAAAAGGCGTCACTCGGCATTTAAAAGTAATTTTTATTTTTTATTTTTAAGTAATTTTAACATTTTTTAAAAATTTTAAACTCATGCCAATTTTTAACATACATTTTTCCAATACTAAAAGAATTGTTGGTTTTGAGGTATTGGTCCACAAAAAACTAAAATGCCTATGTGTCGAGAAGGCGATACAACTTTTTCTGATGACAGATTTATGTTTAGGAGGCAAAAATACTTTAGAAAATGTATTCTAGAAGTCTGCACAAAAACCGTGTAACATTTTTATCTTATAATATTTATGTATTCGTTTAATAAATATCGTTCATCATTTTTTTTCCATACACACATACGTATGTATGTGTATTCAATTTGTATTGTTTTCAAATTGTAATATATTCAGTTCTTAAGTTTTCTAAACAAGCATGTTAAATATTTTCAAATTTACCAAATTGCAATTTTCGGAATTTGAAATTTACAATTTTAGCATTTTAAATGTTTTGAAATTTGCTAAAATTGCAATTTTAAAATTTTTAAATTTGCTGTGGCCAGTTTTTTTTTTAATTTTAAAATTTTTAAATTTGCTGTCACCAGTTTTTTTTTCATTTTCAAATTTTTAAATTTGCTAAAATATTTTCTTCAGAAATTTTAAAATTTGAATATATTCATTTTGAAAATATGTTCAAGTTTGAATTTATAAATTAGCAATTTAACAAAATTGCTTTAGCATTCTAATTTTTAAATTAGCAATAAAGAAAAATATTGAAGGCGTGAAATATTTGTAGTATTATATTGTTTAAAAATTTTTTTGTGTATGCTAATTGTAAACCCTGTTTTCTACACTTATTAAAGGTTTTACAACACATAGATCTAATCGATTGATGGGACCCATTTTCCGGGAAACTTTGGTGTAGGGTATTATATGGTCGGTCTTGACCGACTATAATTTTCTTACTTGTTTTTTTTTTGCTTTATCTTCTGTTATATAAAAAGTACTCATAAAAATGGCAATTGGCCAATAAAATATGTTAAATAACAACAAAAACAAGTCTTGTTAACGGAAAAGTGTTGACTAATTGTGGTAAATATACACCCACTTTGGGGTAAAGAAGTTCCGTAAATGAGACATTTTTAAAATACTAGCTGAAGCGCCCGTAGTTTCCCGGGTCGACTTTTATACATCTTTATAGCTTCTCCCCTGCGCCGCCTATCGGATCCATTCTGAAGTGCCATAAAATTTCACTAAAATGAAGAATTTTTTTAATAACTTCACCCCAGCGCCATCTAAACATAAATATTTAATAAATATATTTTTATAAATTCGAACCAAATCGAATCAAATCGAATTAAAAATACAAAAAAAATATTTATTACGACAACAGCGCCACCTATCAGGTCCAAATTTTGTTAGGAAACATATATTTGTTTAATAAATATATTTTGTAAATTTCAGCCAAATCGTATCATAAATAAAAATAATAAAAATATTACGACAAAAGCGCCACCTATCGGCACTAAACTTAAGAGAAACCTAGCTCCAAACTAAAATAATATATTGTCCAAGTTTGGTGTCAATTCGATCAGCGGCTCATGAGTTTTAGTAATACGTAACCGTGTTACGTGTCCACCTATCGGGTCCATTCAAACACCTATCGGGTCCACCTATCGGGTCCATTCAAACATACACAATTCCCTCAAAACGAAACATACATTTTGAAGTGCCCAAAAATTTCACTGAAATGAAGAATTTCGTAAATAATTTTACTCCAGCGCCATCTACCGGGTTCAAATTTTAACAGAAAACTTGTTGTTTAGTTAATATATTTTGTGAATTTCAGTCAAATCGGAACTATAAAAAAAATTTGAATATTACGACTACAGCGCCACCTATCGGAGTAAAACTTGAGAGAAACCTGGCTCCAGAATAAACTAATATAGTGTCCAAGTTTGGTGTCAATCGGTCCAGCGGTTCTTGAGTTTTAGTAACATGTACCCCGCACAAATGTTTTTATACCCTTAAACCACAGTATGGGGGTATACTCACTTTGTCATTCCGTGTGCAACACATCGAAATATCGGTCGTGGACCCCACAAAGTATATATAATATTGATCCATGATAGAATCTAAGACATTCTAGCGATGTCCGTCCGTCCGTCTGTCGGTCTGTAGAGGACACGATACAGTCCAAAATAAAACAGCAAGACTTCCGAAGTTTGACACGAATATGTCTTATATTCCTAGGAAGGTTAAGTTCCAAGGGGAAAAAAGTTCCCCTTTGGAGAACTAAACCAACCTAAGAAAAACCGCATTTTTTGCAGGGTTTTTTGTACTTTTGCTAAGCAAATGCAACTTTCTTATCACAGAAGAAGTTCAAAATCGCAAGGGGAAGGTGTCACCCACCAACCTCCCCCCCCCCCCCCCTCAAAAAAAAATACGCCCCTGACTTTTTTTATATTGTTTTTTACATTTTGAAGGGTATAAAAGATTCGGCACAGCCGAATGTAGCACTCTCACTTGTCCTAAATTAAGATTTACCCCGAATCGGGGTGTATGTAAATCGGGATCCCCGATATAAAGTGAAATTGGGATTTTTGATGAAAATAAAAAAATGGTATTTTGCATAAAAATTTGGATTTTTCAATTCTTTATCAAAAAAAAGTCTCCACTTAAAATAAAACATTGAGTTTGCATAAAAATTAATTTTTAGATTTACATTATAGTGGCGTTTTTTCTTCAATTTCTGATTTAAAAAAAAAGGGCGGAAACTGATTTCGGTGCAAATTTTCCAAAAATCCAAAATTTTGATCCAAGGTTAAATGAAAGATTGTCTCAAACTCTATGAAAGGGTCAAGGGAAAGAAATTTTGAGTTTTTTTTTTTTTAAATCTTGAACGTAGTATAAAACCGCCATTTTTAAAATTTCAAATAGCGATATCTCGAAAACCGTTTTATTGTAAACAGCTTCACGCGATTTGATTGATTCACGTGAATCACGCGTGAGAGTAAATGTTTTTCATTTCAATCACGTGGTTGTGAGTGAGCGTGGGCTGAAAAAAAGTCTACGAGTGAGTCGTATTTTCGCGTGAGTAATTTTTTTCGTGAGCTTGCGTGAATTGAATTTTTATATAAAGAGTTTTTTTTCATATCCTGATCCTGTTTTCTTTTAAAAGGACTTGAAAGTTTTAGAGGATTACATTTTTGTAAAATATGTAGTTTTTAAATATTTGTACTTATCCTAGGATGTCACTTTTGATAACCATCCAACCTCTCTACAACGCATAGAAATATCGGTCGGGGCTAACATAAACTGCATATATAATTGATCTATGCTCGATTCTAAGACATTCTATAAATGTCCGTCTGTCCGTCAGTCCGTTTGCCTGTATGTAGATAACACGATGCAGTCCAAAATAAAAGATCTAGCCTCCTGAAATTTGGCACGAATACGTCTTATGCACGTTCATAAATGGGCAAAATTGGGCCTGGGGGAAAAAAGTTCTCCTAGGGTGTACTAAACCAACCACTAAAAAACACCATTTTTCAAGGAGCTAATTACACTGTGCAACAATTTCAAACTATTTCCAAAATTACTGATAGAGGAAACCAAAAAAAGATACACATGTGTCCGCCTTTTAAAAGATCACATCGAAATTTTATTTTAGAGACGGTTAAAGTATCCCAGCCTTGACCTGTTCTTGCAGCATATCAGTATATAAAACAAAGTTTTCTTTACATCTAAGTAGGGTATGTTCAGTAACTTTGTAGAAAATAGTCGTTCAAATATTTTTGTAAAACATATTAACCCTCCAACTCCCTCTCATAACGGTACTTTTGGCTCTGTTCTAACAAATCTTTTGGGTCATCGAAACAAAAACATTCTATCCCAAATATTCGGAAAAAAATACAGAAAACGGGTCAGCCCCGGGGAATTAGGCTTACTTGAATTAGGGTTACCCGGAGCACATGACAGAGTTTAATTATTTGTCGGTCCAAAAAAGATGACAGCTTTATTTCAAAAACAGTATACAACTTGTAAAATGTAAGCACCGAAGCGCAGACTAAATACAGACTCGACAGTATAGTCACAGACTAATACAGACTCGACATAAGTGACAGGTGTCAAAAAAGTATTCTTTAACCATATGGTTAATATTTTGAAATTATTCTACGAATTAGGTTAGAAAGAGAAAACTGATATAACGCGCCATAAGAAAAATGGATGCCAGATCGGTTTTTGTTGTTTCACTCACTCCTAAGTCGTAGAAAGTGTTGACATGTTAGCGTAAAACGGACTAAAAACCGCTTTGTTTTCTCCAAAAACCGCTTAGTTTTTCCCCATTTTTTCTTATAAAACTCTACTGTCGAGTCTGTATTTAGTCTGTCGTATAGTTTTATAAGAAAAAATGGGGAAAACTAAGCGATTTTAGGAGAAAACACAGCGGTTTTTAGTCCGTTTTACGCTAACATGGCAACACTTTCTACGACTTAGAAGTGAGTGAAACAACAAAAACCGATCTGGCATCCATTTTTCTTATGGCGCGTTATATCAGTTTTCTCTTTCTAACCTAATTTGTAGAATAATTTAAAAAAAATGGTTCAGAACTACTTTTTTGACACCTGTCACTTATGTCGAGTCTGTATTAGTCTGTGACCGAAGTGTACCCAAACAAGTTTCTTCAAAGTTGTAAGTGATTATGCAACCTGGCAACTCTATTCATATGTAAATTCGTTAAACAAAATTTCGTTTAAAAAGAAAACTGTTAGCAGCTCATTTTATTTAAAAGGCAAATTTTGTATACTTTATTGCTTTTTATTGCCCTCCTTTCAGTCTTAGTTATACTTTGCTACAACTCTCAATCGGCTTAAAATTTACCATTTCCATGTTTAGTTTAGCAATAGGTGCATTTTATGAAAGCGGGATTGTTACAAAAATTGTATTTGTAAAAAATGGATTTTTTAAATTCAAAAAACAAAGTAGGATGCACTGACTAGGGTGGTATCTCAAGGAGTCCTCAAAGGTTTTCATGAAACATGAATAGAAAAACTACACGCAAAAAAAAACTTGTGTCGGAGTGAGCAAAAATCTGTCATAATTTTACCAAAAATATGCTAAAACTACAACCGACGAAGTAGTTTTCGTAATTTAGCCAAAACACTTATGTAAAAAATTTTGAAGAAAATGCTAATGCTATTTAAGCAAAAACTTGGTAAAATATTCCAAAAGAAATATGGTGAAATATACCAAAATTATTAGAAAAGGTGACTCAAAATAATGCTAAAAATTACCACATTTATACTAAAATAAATTTTCTATAAAATTTTTTGTAAAAATTTGTATATTTTTGGAATTTAAAATGTTCACAGAATAAATCCATATTAATATAATAAATGTTGTGTAGGATTTTATTTACCACCGACCAACTGACCCTTTATGTACAATTTTCTCCAGTGACTGCTGCCTACCCTTTTTCTTGAAGTGAAGGATCCGCTATAGCTTCGCGAATTTATTAAAAGCATCCTGTAAAAATAGAAAATTATTACAAAACATAAATTTTTAATTTAAAAAACTAGTAAATCCCATTGGTCTTTTGGTTAGGAGGAACACTTACTTTGTGATTCCGTTTGTAACTCATCAAAACAGGTCTGGACTCCATTGGCTTTGCTATATAAATGAGTTTTAAAGTTTTAATTTTATGACTAAAGGGAGGAATGGTGCCCACGCTTTTTATTGTAGTGAAGGATTCGCCATAGCTTCAAAAATTTATTTAGCAGTATCCTGTAAAAATAGAAAATTATTACCAAACACAAATTTTTAACTAAAAATCTATTAAACCTTATTGGTGTCTTCGGAGTAGGGGTATACTCACTTTGTCATTCCATTTGTAATTTATTGAAACAAACGTCTGGGACTCCATTGGTTTTGCTAAATGAATGGTGTTTTAAGTTATGACAGCAAAATTAACTTTAGCATTTTTTTTATCTTACATTTATTTATCTTTTAAAAAACTAATTATTTATTTTTATTTATTAATTTATTTTAATTTTATTTATCAATTTCCTTTTTACGTTTTTATAACACAAAAAATGAACGAAGCACGCACACAAAATACAAAATGAAAATGGCGGTCTGTATTTGTTTTTTTTTGTTGTTGTTTTCTTTCGATAAATTTTTGTGCAAGTAATTTGCGTTATTGTGCAAGCTACTTGGTTATTTTACATAAGAGACTAATTATGTTACTTTAACATCGACAAGCATAATTTTAGCAAAAATTTGTTAAAAAAATTTTTTTGGTATGAAAAAAATTTTACCAAGTAGGTTTGCTCAATCTGACACAGATTTTTTTTTTGCGTGTAGAGAAAAAATAAATCGGTCGAATTGGACTTGGAGACTTCACTATTTGAATTAAGCAATCAGGATTTATTTTTATATACCCTCCAACCACAGTATGGAGGCATACTCAATTTTTCATTCCGTGTGTAACGCATCAAAATATCAGTCGGGGACCCCATAAAGTGTATATTTTATTGATCCATGATCGATTCTAAGAAATTTTATGAATGTCCGTCCGTCTGTATAAAACACGATGTCGTCCAAAATAAAAAAAAAATCTAGACTCCTGGTATTTGGAAACTTAACCTGCAGCAGGTAAAAATCGTAAATGGACAAAAATCGGCATAGGGGGAAAAAGTTTCGCCTTGAAGAATTTAACCAACCTCTAAAAAACGCAATTTTTTTTATGTTTTTCCATATTTTTGTTGAACAAATAAAACAATTTTATACAAAAAGATATTCAAAGTACTGCGCTTGGACCAAGTGGATTATATTATACTATTTTTTCGGCCTGTCCCCTTTTGTGGGCGTGGATATAAATAATAAATAATTTAAATTATTACAAAATTGTTAAATAACATAAGTGCAAAAATCATAACAAATGAATGCGAGGGAAAGATATACCCCATTACAGGACTTTTTGTTATAAGTAGTTCGAGAGAGGACAAATTTATCCAAGTGTGCATTGTCACAAAACGCATCTAATGTATAAATGTGCTCTGCTTTTGGCATTTGAAAACAGCATGCAACAATATTAAAATGTTGAAGATATGGGACAGAAAGTTTACGATACATTATACAATTTTTGGAACATTTTCTTTTGTACTGCATCTACTGCTTACTATCCTCAGCTTAAGTAGTGTTAGTTTTCATTTTGTTTTTTTTTTTGTGGAAAATTATTCATATCATTCAAATAAACCGGAAGTGTTTTTAGATTTTGCAAATAAATGTTAAATTTAGTGGATTATTTTGTGGTTTTACCATGAGCAATTTTCGATAGAAAAACAAGTAAAAAAGTTAAATTCGGCCTTGTCGAATGTAGTGATACCCTCCACAATTTCTAAAAGATTATTGCAAAAAACTTTATTTAAAAGGAAATTACTTGTAAAAAAAAAAAAATTTTTAAAAAAATGTCTGCGAAAAAAAAATTTCGTAAAAAAAATCCGCGATTTTTTTTTTTTTGTCAAAAAATATGTTCGAACTTGTTGAAATACCATTTAGTGTTCAATTATGTTGACATATGTCAATTAAATCTGAACCGATATCGCTCAAATGCAATACCAAACTTCTCGGGAGAACTTCCCGATCACCGTGATCACCATTTCCACAGACAGACAGACAGACATCGCTAGAATGCCTTAAAATCGATCGGGGATTATGAATATAAATACTTTATGGGGTCCCAGACCGATATTTCGATGAGTTACAAACGGAATGACAAACTTATATATACCCTCTATCACTAGAGTGGAGGGTAAACAAATAAGAATGAATAAACTATTTTTGTATTCAGAATAAAAATTTTGGCAATAAAAATTCTAAAAAAAATTAAATATTAATTTAGAAAGTATTTAATATTTTAAATTCTGTTGCTGCAACCGAAGCATTTAGTTGGTAAGAAATTCAGCCTTACTACAGAAAAATAAAATAAATTTAAAACCGAATTTTAATTTTATTTCCATACAAATTGTTTTTAAAATCGACTTTAAAAAATTTATAGAAAATTTGAAATTTAAAATAAAACTTTTGTTAAAATAGACTTTTTATTTTTCTTTGGTACACTCAAAAAAAAAAGTTTGTAAAATGACATAAAATCCCCGTGATTTTACGGGGCAGGTTTTGTAAAATATGTACTAGCAAGAATCCCCGTAATGTTACGGGGATAATTTGTAAATTGATTTAACAAAAGAAAATGTAAATTTACAATTTTTTTTTGTAGAAAATCAAAAAACAAAATTGTAAATTTACACATTGTTTGGTTAAACTACTGTTTTTTATGGCAAAAAACTTGTATATCTACAATAAAAAGTGGTAAATTTACAACTTTTATTGTAAATATACCATTTCTTCTTATTTTTTTGCCGTAAAAACAGTAGTTTAACCAAATAATTTGTTAATTTACAGTATTGTTTTCGTATTTTCTACTTAATTTTTGTAAAATTACAACTTTTTTCTGTAATTATACAATATTGTTTTTTTTAAATTTTCATATTTGTTTTGTAAATTTACAAAAAATTTGGTTTATTAGCATATTTGTTTTGTAAATATAAAGTTTTTTTTTCCATTGGTGCATCTTGTTTTTCCTTCTTCGGCAGCTGGAGTAGCACTTCAACAACCTGAAATGATTTAACACTTTTAACAAACTTTTTAAAGTATAACACTGCACCTTTTTTATTTTTTTTAGACATTTCGTTTTTTTTTTAAGTAGAACATATGAGAATTGCGAAGGAGGCTACACATGAAATTTCTTATATTTTCAGGAAAAATTAGTCAAAAAATATCAATTTTTTTTTAATTTTTAATTATTTTCACAAGTATTTTTTAAAAATCGTTAAAATAAGAAAAACTTAATTTTTCATAATTGGGAGCTTTTTATTTACATTTTAGGTGTCAAATTAAAAAAAAATACCAAAAAAATATGGTAAAATTACCAAAAAAAATGGTAAAAATACAAAAAAAAACCCGGAACAATTATATAGTAGAAACACATAAAAATTGTGGTATTTTACTTAACGCAAATTACCAAAAAATGGTGTAACAATTAAATTTTTTTCTTAAGTTTACAATTAGTTGAAAAATGTTTGTGTCCGGAACTTAAAAAATTTCCAAATTGTTTTTTCATGAAATTTTTTATTAATAAAAAATGATTTTTAAATAATTTTTTTACTCCAAAACGCAAAAAAAAATGAACTTAGAAATTTTTTTGTTTAATTACATTTTTTGTGTAAAAAAACTGAAAACCTTTTAAACAATCTTAAAAAAGAAATGTTTGTAATAAAACATTTTTTTGGTAGAAAGACTAAATAACATCAATTAAAATTTTGTTGTACAATTACAGTTTTCTTGTGTAAAAAAACTAAACACCTTGTAATATTTTTTTAATTTGTAAAATAATTCACTTTTTTGTAAATTTACCTAAAAAATTTGTAAAATAAATTTACCAACATATAATAGTTAAATTACAAAGCAAACTGTAGTTGTCGTTTTATTAAATATACAACAATTTTTGTAAAAAGACAAAAATATTAGTAAAATAGAATTACAAGACCTTTTACTTGTAATTTTACAAACTTTTTTTTGAGTGTACGGGCCATTCTGTTGTCCCAAATAATTCGAAAATAAAAGAGCTAGACTCCTGAAAACTTCCCCAAAGACCGACCCCCCTAAAAAAACACTATATTTTTTTATATTTTTATTATTTGTTTTAATATGATACACTGAAAAAATTTTTTTGCAGATTTACAAAAAAAAAACTTTTAAAATTTTTTTTGCCAAGACCTTTTAGGTAATTTTACAAGTTTTTCACCAATAAAATTGTAAATTTACAACTTTTTGACGCGATACAACTTACAAAGAATTCAAGTAACTTTGTTAAATTACAAAAAAAAGGAAATTTTGATTGAACATTTTTTGTTAAAAAACAAGAAAAAATATTGATAAAATGGGATTACTAGACTTTTTCTTGAAATTTTACCAGATTTTTTTTTTTTAAGTGTACTGTTATTTGTTAGACTTAAAAACGTGTTTGTTAAAGATATCAATAATGTGGAATAAATGACCAAAAAATCGATTATCAGTCGAATTTGATAAGCCGGTAGATGGGATGACTTGTTATAAATTATATAAATATGGGGCATTTCATGTCAAATTGGATACTTTGAAATTTTTTTTAACTTTCCCAATTTGTTTACAGTTTTTAATACACAGAAAAAAAAAACGATATTTGTAAATAGAATTAATTTTTTCACTGAAAGTGCTCCTATGCGAAAATTTGTAACATCAACAAACGTTTGTAAATTTTGATTGTTGAAAAAAGAATTTTGTTTTTTTTTTTCAACAAAGAAATTCAACAAACACAAACACAATTTGTTGATCTGACAAATGTAAAAATTTTTTTTTAACAAAGAAATTCAACAAATACAATTTGTTGATCTGAAAAATTATTTTTTTTTTCAACAAAGAAATTTAACAAACACAAATATTATTTATTGACATGATAAAAGAATTTTGAAATAAAATTACTTGACTGAGTTTGTTGAAAACAATATCGAAGTTTTGTATTATGGATTAACAGGCGGCCGTTTTTACTAAATGTTTGGTTGATATCATATTTGCTTGATTTACAATTGATGTTTGTTGATTTAAATTTTATGATTTTATTTTCTGTGATACCCTTCGAAAACTCCTTCGTGGTAAATTTTCAAATTTTTTTTATGACCCGTTCAAAAGATATCGAGTTTTTAAAAATTAGTAGTTTGTTTCTTTTGCTCAAACTCATAAATTCTTCAATAATGGTCCAAATTTAATGTTTTTATACCCTCCACTCTAGTGATAGAGGGTATATATAAGTTTGTCATTCCGTTTGTAACTCATCGAAATATCGGTCTGGGACCTCATAAAGTATATATATTCATGATGCCCGATCGATTCTAAGACATTCTAGCGATGTCCGTCTGTCTGTCTGTGGAAAATGTGATCACGTCCAAAATACAAAACAGAGGTGACTGTTATTAAACATATATATTGTAAGTTCTCCCGAGAAGTTTGGTATTGCATTTGAGCGATATCGGTTCAGCGGTTCAAAAGTTATGAACGAAAATGTAAGGACACCCCAAAAAATTTAGTACATTCAACATAACCTAAAAATACAAAATGCTTTAATTCGGCTGGTGGTTGACTTATGTGAACATAATTAAACACTAAATGGTATTTAAACAAGTACAAACATAGTTTTGAACAAAAAAAGAAAAAAATCGCGGATTTTTTTACCAAATTTTTTTTTGCGGAAATTTTTTTTTTTTTAATTTTTTTTTTTTTTTTTTCAAAAGAACTTTCGTTTTAAATAAAGTTTTTGCAATAATCTTTTAGAAATTGTGGAGGGTATCACTACATTCGGCAAGGCCGAATTTCACTTTTTTACTTGTTTTTTTAAATTTTGTTTTTTTACGTACTTTAAAAAAAAATCTTAAAAAATTCTTAAAAGTGAAACTGTGTCTGCAAAAATCAGCAGATTTATCAAATGACTTAGCTACTAAAACCAGCAGAATTTTTCAGCTGTCTGAATACAAAATCAGCAGATTTCTTTTATGGCTCAAAATGGGTTTAGTTTCAGCAGATTTTACTATAAAGAAATACATAAACATTTTTGTGACGGGCTTATTCAAATTACATTAAAAAAAACTTGTCAAATGATGGAAAAAGTCTTTTAATCCAATTTTAGCAAATTAGACAGTTTTTCTTGTTTTTTAACAAAAAAATTTTTGATTCAAATTAAAATTTTTTTTTGTAATTTTAAAATGTCAAAATTTTCAAAGTAATTTTACAAAAAAAAATTAGTAAAGTAAGTTTAATCGCATAAAAAAGTTGTAAATTTACAATTTTATTGGTAAAAATCTTGTAAAATTATAAAAAAGCTCTTAATTTCACTAGGAATTCTCGTAAAATAGGAGGTACACACAAAAAAAAACCTTGTCAAATTACTATGAAAAGTCTCGTAATCCCATTTTACCAATATTTGACAGTTTCCCTCGTTTTTTAACAAAATAATTTTCGATCGAAATTTACATTTTTATCTGTAATTTTACAGTTTTTTTTTTTAAATTTTACAAAAAAAAATCTAGTAAATTTACGAGAATTTCTTGTCAGTTTTATTTTGGATAAAAAGTTGCAAATTTACAATTTTATTGGTAAAAATCTTGTAAAATTACAAAAAAGTTCGTAATTTTTATTAGGAATTCTCGTAAAATAGGAGGTAGAGAAAAATCTAGTAAAATCACGAAACCTCCTTGTAAGTTTTATCGTGTCAAAAAAATTGTAAATTTAAAATTTTGTTGGTAAAAAACTTGTAAAATTACAAAATTATTAGTGAAAAAAGCTTGTAAAATAACAAGGAATTCTTGTCAAATAGGAGGTAGCAAAAAAAAAATTACAAACTTTTCTTGTAATTTTACAAGGTTTTTTTTTGAGTGTAACAAAAACAAATTTTACAATTTTTTTTTTTTAATTTTACAATTTTTTTTTTCCATTAATATATTTTTTTAAGTGTAGTTTAAATTTTACACTCAAAAAAAAAACTGACAATAAAAACTTGTTATTTTTTGCTACCTTCTATTTAACAAGAATTTCTAGTAATCTTACTAGCCTTTTGCCAATAATTTTGTAATTTTACAAGTTTTTTGCCAATAATATTGTAAATTTACAAAATTTTTGACGCGATAAAACTTACAAGTCACTCTCGTGACTTTACTAGATTTTTTGCCACCTCCTATTTTACGAAAATTCCTAGTTAAAATTATGAGATTTTTTGTAATTTAACAAGCTTTTAACCAATAAAATTGTAAATTTACAGCTTTCGCGTAAATTTACTAAATTGTTTATGTAAATTTACTTTGGAAATTTGTAAAATTACAAAAAAAAAATTGTAAAATTACAAAAAAAAAAAAAATTTTGATCGAAAAATTTTTGTTAAAAACAAATAAGAAAAACTGACGAATTTTCGTGAATTGGGATTACGAGACTTTCTAGTAATTTGACAAGGTTTTTTTTTTTTGAGTGTATGTACTAGCTTTAAGAAATTTAAAACCTACAAGTGGTAAAATCTTTAGATTAGATTAAAAAAGTAAAAAAAAAATAAATTATAAACTATTATTTCAATCAGTTATTTTGCAAACGACCTTTTAGTTTTACTAAATTGATTGACCAAATCACAACATTTAATAGAGTCCAACTAAAAAAAAAAATAATCATGATTGACTTTGTAACAACATATGATAAAGATGAAAAAATTTGGCATGGTCCCAAAAAACATCCAATTTTTAATGAGAATATATCTGTCGGCGAAGTGGTTCTATACATGTTGCGCAGTAAAAATCCCCAAGATGTAATGCAAATTTCAGATTCGGAAAATACTACTTTAACCTATGGCAACGTTCTTACAACGGCCACAAGAATTGCTCAACATTTTAAGTTGATGAAATTGTCAGCTGATGATTTTGTGGGTATATTTGCACCCGATACAACTTATGTTATGCCCGTTGTAGTGGCAGCTTGGTTTAATGGAACCCCAATTCATTCCATTAATTGTTTGCTAGAAACAAGTAATTATATTTTTTTATTTAATATTATCACATTTTTAATCGAATTAAAAAATTTTAGGTACCGCCAAAGATATTTTTGATAATGTTAAACCAAAGGTTATATTCTGTGATGGATTACAATATGAAAAAGTTAAAATTGTGACGGAATCTTTTAAACCTACGATATATACACTTTGCAATCATTTGGAAAATGTACCAAAAATAGAAGATCTATTGGAACCAACTGCAACGGAACATTTTTATCAGTAAGTAACTAATAACGCAGTACAACACTAAAAAAAAAACAAGTACGAAAGTTATAGTCGGTCAAGACCGACCATATGATACCCTACACCAGTGTTTTCCGGAAAATGGGTCCCAAGTCCAAACATGGACCGATTGCATCTGTCTGTTGTTAGATCTTTATTTAGTGCAGAAAACACACACAGATCAAATTTTAGTGGAATTGGTTTATTTTTTGTCAATAAACCAATTTAACTGAATATCGGTCGAAATTTTTATATGGGGGACTAAGTCCAAAAATGGTCCAATTATATTCCGATTGGATTTGGTTACTGAAGTACACGTTTAACACCTAAAAATAAAATGTTTATCGAATTTTTCCATTTTTATGAATTTTGAGGGAATTATGTGAATATCGGGAAGGTGGTTTGTATGGGGACTACCAGAAGGACTGACCCGATTCCTTTGAAATTTGGAATGGTGATTTGTGCATACAAAATTTGATTACCTGCTGAATTTAAACGCGATATCTATTTTAATACGGTTATAAGAGTCATTTAAGCCGAATCCAACGGGGGCGTTTGTATGGGGGCTAGGTCTTAACATGGACCGATTTTCTCCAATTTCAATAGGCTTCGTCCTTGGACCAGAAGATGCTAAAGTTTCAAATTTCAAGTCAATTGAAAAAAATTGCGACCTGTATCGTGCTTAAACCGATAGATGGACAGACGGACGGACAGACGGACAGACGGACAGACGGACAGTCGGACAGACGGACAGACGGACAGACGGACAGACGGACGGATAGACGGACTAAATTGACTCAAAAAGTAATTCTGAGTCGATTGGTATACCTGAAGGTAGGTCTAGGACCAATATTTCGGGTAGTTACAAACATTAGCACAAACTCATTATACCCTGTAGGGTATAAATACGGGATTCCGACGATTGATTCTGGTAGAGGAGATCAAAAAAAGATATGCGTGTGGCGTTGTTTTAAAAGATCACATCGGAATTTTATTTTAGAGACGGTTGAAGTTTCCCAGCTTTGACCTGTTCTTGCAACATATCGGTATATAAAACTATGTTTTCGTTACATCTGAGGTTTAAGGTGTGTTCACCAACTTTGTAGAAAATATTATGAAAAATATTTTTTCGGAATATATTAACCCTCTAACTCTCCATCATAACGGTATTTTTTGGCTCTATTCTAACAAATCGAAAAAAAACACCCCGAAGCCCAAAACTTAACACAAACAAGGTTTTTTTTAATTAACAATCTTGAATTTCACTATAAAACTATGTGTTCTTTACATCTGATGTTTAGGGTGTGGTTAGCGACTTTGTAGAAAATACTATGGCAAATACCCTTGTGGTACATATTAACCCTCTAACTCCCATACATAACTGTAATTTTTAGCTCTATTTTAACAAATCGTATAAAACGACCCTTTAAAGCGGGAGGGCGGGTATTTTTTGGCTCTATTCAAACAAATCGTAAAAGCACCCCGAAAAAGTCGGAGGGCGGGGAGGAGATCTTCTACAAAAATATTGGCTATAAAATTTTACTATACATGTCAGAACATACCAAAGCCCAAAACTTAACACAAACACCAAAAACCAGTTTAATTCAAAGTTGCCCACTAAGGGTTAATTTTTTTAATGGGCAATCTCTGATTTCGAATCAGAGAACTTTTTTTATACTATAGTATAAAAGTATTTTTTATACTACATACCCGAAAGCCCTCCGATTAATAGTTTTTGAGATATCCAGTTTTTAAGATTCTCAAGACCCTATCAGACCCCTTATTACCGTATCTCAAAAACTAAGCAAGTTAGAGCAAAACGGACACAAATTTTGGGTCAAAATCTATGGGAATCCTTAAAGGGCCGGGGTCTTGAGTTAACAAGGGGCTGGACCCATGGGGTCCGAACCCATGGGTCCAGGGGTAGACCCAATCCAGTTTTAAAATGTGAATGAACTAAAGTGTAATATAATTTTTCCCATTTTCTAGTTAAAATTGGCTTAAAATTAATTAACTTTGTTTTCCTTATTTTTGGGAAAATTATGAACTAAAACCAAGAAAAAAAATCTTTGGAGCCAAATCATTCCCTCTTTTTCTTAAAATTAAGTTAATTTTCCCAGATTTTAGTTCACTTTTTTTTGAGTGTAACTTCGAAAAACGGCAAGGATAGAATTGTCAACTATTCGGCATATTTCAAAAACCGGTTTTCGAATAGTTAAAAAAACCGACTTTTTTTAGAACCGGTTTTCGGTTTTTTATTTGAATCCGGTTTGAATAACCGGTTTTTTCAGTTTTTTTTATTAATAAAAATAGTTAAAAAAAATTAAAAAAAAGGTTTTTATTTGATTTTAACAAAAAAAGAGAAAATAAGTGAGAGTGTTAAATTCGGCTGTGCCGAATCTTTAATACCCTCCAACATATAAAAAAAAATTGCAGGGGCGTTTTTTTTTGGGGGGGGGGGGTCAGTAGTGGTCATTGGGGGACACATAAACCTATGCGGTAAATGTTTAAAAATTCATTTATTATGCTTTTGGAGCATAAGTAATACAGTTTTATCATTATTTAAAAACATTTTAATATCCACGCCCACAAAAGGGGGCGGGCAAAAAACGATTTTTTTTTATTTCCTGGGTCCAAGGGCAGACCTTGAACTTTTTCTGACATCAAATTGTTTCATTTGCTCAGCAAAAATACAAAAAAACCTGTAAAAATATGGCGTTTTTCAGAGGTAAGTAAAGTTCTTCAAGGGGGAACTTTTTTCCCCCCGGTCCGATTTTGCCCATTTACGAACTTAAACTGCCTAGGACCAAAACACATATTCCTGCCAAACTTGACGAGTCTATCTCTTTTATTTTGGACTGCATCGTGTCTTATACAGACGGACGGACGGACGGACGGACGGACGGACGGACGGACGGACATACGGACATTCTAGAAAAGTCTTAGAATGGATCATAGATCAATAATATATATACTTTATGGGGTCCCCGACCGATATTTCGATGTGTTACAAACGGAATGACAAAGTGAGTATACACCCATACTGTAGTTGGAGGGCATAAAAATAATTGTACACAATTCAGAAAATATAGTCCATATAATACCCTACACCCGGAAAATGGGTCCCAAGCTAAAACATGGACCGTTTGGATCTATCTTTTGTAAAATCTTTAATGAGTGTAAAAAACACACACAATCCAATTTTTTGTGAATTAGGCTTGTATTTGTTGCAAATAAACCGCTTTAACTGAATATCGGGCGGAATTGGTACATGGGCCTAGGTCCAAAAATGGTCCGATTATAATCAGATGTGATTAGGTTATTGAAGTACGTGTTAAATACATACAAACAAAACTTTAATTAAATATTTTCTAGTTTCATGGTTTGTATGGGGGCTACAGGAAGAACTGGTCCGTTTCCTTTAAAATTCAGCATGGTGATCTGCGAATACAAAACACGTTTACCTGCCAAAGGATTCCTTTTATAAAACCGCTTTTAGAGTCATAGAAAGAAACTAAAAGGGGATGTTTGTAGGGGGGCTAGGTCAAAACATGGACCGAGTTTTTCTAATTTCAATAGGCTTCGTCCTTGGGTCAAAAGAAGCTTAAGTTTCAAATTTCAATCGGTTGATAATTGCGACCTGTATCGTGTTTACACCGTTACATGGATAGATTGACGGACATTGCTAAGTCGACTCAAAAAGTGATTCTGAGTTGATCGGTATACTTGAAGCTGGGTCTTGGACCAATATTTTGGGTAGTTACAAACATCAGCATAAACTCATTATACCCTGTACCACAGAGTGGTTTAGGGCAGCGGTTACCAACCTTTTTGGTTCGCGTACCCCTAATTTTAAATTTTATCAGCCGCGTACCCCCTAACAAGTTTTTTGATTTTGCTAAAAACCAAGGATTCCAAAACCGTTAAAAAAAAAAATGAAATTCTTAAACGGCGATTTGAATTTATGATAATTTTAACAAATTAGTTTCAAACATTTTTTTTTTTTTTAATTTTGCAGTGATGGTTTTGGAATCCAGGTCTGGAAGAAAAAAATCATATTTTGCAGTTTTAATGTAATTTTTTTATATTACAGCAAAAATTTGATTTTCGGGTTTCTCCAAAATGTATCCATATTTTTCCACCTCTGGGTTTTGAAGGTAAGCGGTATCCTACAAAGCTGATATTTAAAATCCAAATAGATGTGATTAACTAGACCTCATAAAATCCATAATTAAGAAGATCTAATCAAATTTGATTTTTTTAGTGTCCGACCGAATACACCTTTTTTGGCCGAAGCCGAATATTCGGCCAAATTTTCGCTATTCGGCCAAACCGAAGCTGAAGCCGAATATTAAAAAAAAATGTTTTTAGTTGCAAAAACACAGTAAAACAGTAAAAGGTTTTTGTGGCTTACTAATGTTATTCAAAGTAAGTTTAGTGTGTTTTTCAACACGTGAGCACAAATATTATACAATTATGCGGTATTCGGCCATTCGACCAAAATTGTGGCCGAAGCCGAATAGTGCTTTTTGGCCAAAGCCGAATATTCGGTCGGACACTAGAATTTTTGACAATTTTTTAAAATATGATCTTTGTCTTAGAAAAATCGAAACTTCAGCGCTGAAGGGGAACCCCAAGATGAAGCGCGATCTTCCTGAAATGTTAACCACATCGTTTTGGCATTTATTTTATTGCCCAAACGGAATTCACGAAAGAGCATTTCTCGCTCCGCCCTAGTCCCCAGTCTCAGTTTATTTTTGTAGCTAATTGAGTTTCAAGGATTTTAAGGAATTTAAATTTTTAACAATATTTTTTTAATGACTCCCGATTAACTTTAAGTAAAAAGAAAGTGAACATTTTTTGAAAAAGTGTGTATTTTTTAATTATAGGACTCAGCTTATTTTAAACCGATTCTCAATCTTATTGTTTTGTTTAATAGGTAAAATTCATATCTTTCAAAAAAATTTCGCGTACCCCCGCGGGCAGTTTCGCGTACCCCCTAGTGGTACGCGTACCATAGGTTGGTAACCGCTGGTGTAGGGTATAAATACATTTAAGTGTCTCTTCACAATACAACAGCAAGCAGCAGACAGCTAAATTTCCACATGTATTTTTTTGTTGTTCAGCAGCAAGCAGCAGACGCCAAATTTTCCATACAGCAAACAGAAAAAAATATGTATGGGAAATTTTGTTGTCTGTTGCTTGCTGCTACATTGTGAAGAATCACAGCTGCGTCTTTGAACCTTCTTATTTTTTTTTTTGTCAGAAACAAAATTTCATATTCAGAGTTGTATTTTACAAAATTTGTAACAAATGATGACCAAAAAACTAAGCATTATGTATTCGAAAATGTCGAATAATTCGACACAAAAAACCGGTTTTTCTAATAACTAGAAAAAAACCGGTTTTAAGAAACCTGTTTGAAAAAATCGGAAAAAACGAAAAAACCGGTTTTTCGAATAATTCGGAAACCGGTTTTGACAACTATAGGCAAGGACCATTGAATTCAGCGTAACCGAATTAGCTTTACCAGCAGGGTGCCCAGATTATTATTTTTTGCGACTAGCACAGTGTAATTAATTAAATCTTAAGTTTAAAAGAAATGCGTTGTTTTCTAAAAAATGTTCAATATGTGAAAAGGCTCAAAAACTTTCGTTTTATGAATTTTAGAGCCGTACCTTTAAAATATGGTCCCGATCAAACTATGGCCCTTTTACTATCATCTGGAACTACTGGTGTGCCAAAAGCCTCTTGTGTATCAAATAGAGTATGCAGTAGCAGTTTGGGGTAAATATATTTTCAATTTCAAAACATTAAAAACAGCCAATATGTATAAAAATTTACTAAATTTATTTAAAATTTTTAGAATTACAAATGGTACAACTGTCATGTTATCAAAAAATGGTCTAGATTGGTCTACTGGTCTATTTAGCTTAATAACCAATGTGGTAGTTGGTGGCACTCGTATAATTACCACAAAAACGCTTACCCCCGAATATCTTCTTGAAGTAATTACAAAATATAAAATAAATTTTCTACTGACTGATCCCTCACAGATGTTGAAATTGTCTCTATTGCCCAATTATACGAAAGAGGCCATGCAAAGTATACGTTTCATTTTTATGACTGGAGGACCAGCATCAGAAGAACTTTTAAAACGCATTCGTTCGGCACTTACCATGGGTATGTTGTTGTTTACTTATGGCGGCACAGAAGCTGGTGGCATTTCTGGTAATTTTACCCAACATAAACCCAAGTCTGTGGGTAAAATTATTCCAAATCTTCAATTAAAAATTGTGGATACAAATACTGGTGAACGTTTGGGTGCAAATCAAAATGGTGAAATATGTATAAAACAGGGTTACAAATGGTTGGGTTACTATAATAATCCTGAAAGTACCAAAAAAACTTTGGATTCTGAAGGTTTTGTCCACACCGGAGATTTAGGTTACATGGATGATGAACATTACTTGCATGTGGTAGATCGTTGCAAGGATATTTTGAAGTTTCAAGGTGTGCATTATTCACCTCATGCAATTGAAGAATACATAGCCGAAATTCCCGATGTTATTGATGTTTGTGTATTTGGTGTATATGATGAGCTACGATATGATGTACCAGCTGCAGCTGTAGTTCGAAAAGAAGGTAGTTCATTAACGGAAGACGATATCATTAAATATGTGGAGAGTAAAACTGATGTTCCGCATAAAAGAATACAATATGGTGTATTTTTTGTGAAGGAGTTAATTCGAAACCCTAATGGTAAACTTTTAAGAAAGGATATTAAGGAAATGTGTTTAGCTTTGGAGCAAGCCAATAAAAAGAATGCTGATAGATAAATCTATATTAATAAATATCTAGATAACAAAATTTACAAAAACAGTTAAGATTATTAAATGTATACAAATCGATGTTTAAATACATATTATTAATAAATAAATTGAATTATATACAAAAATTTACAGATGCAATTTAAAAAATATAATTTCGTCGCTGCGTCTAAACATGGAATCATGTGTTTTTTGGGGCAAGTTTTGAGGAGAGCAGTTTTTAGAAATATTTAAGTAAATAATTTAATAAAATTTTAATTGCTTTTTTATTTTTTATACCCTCCACTCTAGTGATAGAGGGCTTATATAAGTTTGTCATTCCGTTTGTAACATCTCGAAATATTGGTCTAGGACCCCATAAAGTATTTATATTAGAGTTGGTTTGGCGACTATGTCACTTCATCTGTTAATCGGATATCATAATTTTTTAAAAGGATTTAGGGGAGCTAAAAAGAGTGCTGGTATTTTTTTGGAAAAATTTTCACTCTTGGGGTGGTTCAAAGCATCTGAAAAATCGAATTTTGAGCTGATTTTTCTGCAGAGAAAAAAACGGCTGAATATATTGCAAATCTGATTTCACCATTCGATTCTACAGCAAAAATTAATACAATAACAGTTTTTTGAACTCTTAAAAAAAGTTCCAATACCCCACAGCAGGGGGCGGAAAAATCGATTTTTTTTTTTTTAATTTAAATTATTTTTTAATCGTGCACGATGAAGAGGCAGTTTTTGCTAAGAAAATTGGTACAAAAAGCACCTTTCTATCACAACCCATTAAAAAGTTATAAAGCTTCAAATTTTTTTTCTAATGGCAAAATTATAAAACACTGACCGAAATTTGAAAATTTTTTGGACGGGTCAGCGGTCTGGACACTCGTTTTCGATTTTTCTCTCAACGCTGATTCCAAATCTGGTTTCCAAAATGTTCCGTAACGTCAGGTTTTTGAGATAATTGAGGTCAAAGTTCACAAAAAACGCATTTTTGTGCATTATTGAGAGCATTTTTTTGTGATGTTTTTGGATAATATTCTGGGATCATAAAACTTGTATTCGATTAACATTTCGATGCTGATTCTGAATATAGTTTTCAAATTTTTCTATCACGTCATGTTTTCGAGAAAATTGAGGTCAAAATTCTCAAAAAACGTGTTTTTGTCCATTTTTGAGAGCTTATAACTTTTTAAAGGGTTGTGATAGAACGGAAAATTTGGTGCCATTTTGTTAAGCTGAAAATGCCCTTTAATTGTGCATATTTAAAAAATTAATTTGAAAATAAAATGGAAAAACCTTATATTCCCGCCCTCTGTGGTGGGTTTTTGGAACCTTTTTTAAGAGTTTGAAAAACGACCATTGTATTATTTTTTGCTGTAGAATCGACTGGTGAAATCAGATTTGCGATATATTCAGCCGTTTTGCTCTGCAGAAAAATCAGCTCAAAATTCGCGTTTTCAGATGCGTTGAACCACCCCATGGAGCGAATTTTTTTTTTTCAAAAAAATACCGTCATTCTTTTTAGTTCCCCTAAATCCTTCAAAAAAATGATGATACCCGCAGATCAAATTTTCAAAATTAACTTTAATATATATATATATATATATATTCATGATCCTCGATCGATTTTAAGACGATCTAGCGATGTCCGTCCGTCTGTCCGTCCGTCTGTCTGTTGAAAACACGCTAACTTTTGAAAGACTATACGGAGGCTCCTGAAGTTTGGCATATACATTGGCGTAGATAGCCCTGTCTGGGGGGGGGCTTAGCCCCCCCAGAATAATTTTAGCCCCCCCCCAGAATTTTAATCATTCACAATTTTTTTTTAATAATTTAAGGATTTCATTAATTTTTGCAACAATAAATAATAATAATGAGTCTTTAGGACTTGTTATGATTATTCTACGAGTCTTAAGGACTCGTAATGATTATTATATTAGATCTAATAGTTTTTCCTATTGAAAAATAGTCTGAATTATTGCAAAAAGTTTTTATATGAATATGATGTTTTTGTCAGTAATAAAAACTTTACCGAATCTTAGGATTTTAACTTCAGGAAAACATTTTAAGTTCTTTGATTTAAAAAAGTTTATAAATTCTAAGTGGTTTTTTATAGACAAAAGTCATTGGAAGAAAGAATCTGAGAATTTTGACTAATAATCATCAACTTTTGCAATCATCAGAACTTTTTCTTGAAAAAAATCATAGTAATCTTATGATTTTACTATAGGAAAAACATTAAAAATCTTTCATTTTCATAACATATCTGGGAGTTCTAAATTTCCGAAAAATCTTCAGAATCAAAATTTGTTTAAAAAAAATATGAATTTTTAACCGCTTTCGGAGGGCATTCGTTTCTAGGACACCTAGACACATGATATAGGGAACGCTTCAGAAATAGGTCTGGGGTTTTCTATTAAAAAAAAAAACAAAAAATTCAAAAAAATCTGGGGGGGCTTTAGCCCCCCCCCCAGAAATGTTGGCTTCCTACGCCAATGGGCATATATGTTGGTCATTTACCTGCACAGAGAGAACAGTTTAGTTGTGCCAGCCGAATTTAGAGCCAACTGCATAGTTTAATAACAACAACCGAAATTTTCGGTTGCCATAACCAAAATTTGTTTTGAAAATTTAACTTCTGTTGGTCCAAATAAATTTCGGTAATCGCAACCGAAAATTTTTGTTGTTGTAATTACACAATGCAGTTGGCTCTTAATTCGGCTGGCACAATTAAACTGTTTTTTCTGTGTGGTCAAGTTGGTATTGCAATCCAGCGAAATTGGTCCAGTGGTTCAAAAGTTATGAGCAAAAGATTAAATTTCGGCAAGGGTTTTTCGTGAATTTACGAGATAAAAACCAAGCTAACTTTTGAAAGGCAATTCTGAGGATACTTAAGCTTGGCACATATATTTGTCATTCCCCAGGCCTGGTTCGTATTGAATTTCAGCCAAATCGGTCCAGTGGTTTAAAAGTTATTAGCAAAACCGTGAATTTCAGATTAGTTTCACCTTAAATTCACGTGTTGAAAATCCGTTAAACATGTTTTAAAAACATTGGTAAGTCACAAAAATATTTTACAACGTATTTTTGTCACTCAAAAATATGTTTACACTAAAAAAAAAAAAAATACACTCAAACAAAATTTTACACTCAAAAAAAATTTTGTAAATTTTTTTTTCAAAAATTACTTAAAAAACAAGTTTTTTTTACACGAATAAAATATTTCTAATCAAAAATGTTATTTTGTTCACGTTAGAAAATTTACTATCACTTAAAAATGGCATTGTGGAGGGTATTCATAGATTCGGCCATAGAGAAAACAAAGTAAAGAGATTGTAATTGATTCAACTCTCTTTTTTCTCTCACGCGAAGTCTGTCTGGGATCAAGGAAAAGTTTTGTTTTTTTTAAGTCATGAAATTTGTACTTTATTTGCATTTTTTAAATTATATTGAGTCATTAACATTTTAAGAACGTAAATTTCATAAATTTATTTTGTTTAAAACCATATAAAAGTGAGTTTTTTAAATAAAACAAAAAGCCTTTTTTCAATTCCTCTTTCAACCTTCATTCTATTAATCCCAGGCAGTTAATGTTTAAGTGTTTGAGGTGCATGCCTACCCAAAGAATTCGGCCAAGTCGAATTTAACTTTTCTACTTGTTTTTTATTCTCTTAGTTTTTAGAATTCTCATTTAGTTTATAGTTTTTTGTATATGAAAGTTTCAAATCATCTTATGAAATTTTTCTATGTCTTTAAGACATAAATATATTTGGTAAAAGTTTGAAATTTTTTTTTTTTTAAATGTGACACTTTTTTAAACTTAAAAAAAATAAATTTACAAATTTCGAGTAAATTTTTACTTGACACAATCAAAAACTTAATTAAAAAACTTTTAAGTAAAGTTTTAATTGTGTCAATTAAAAATGTATTTAAATTTTTGGCACACATTTAATAAATTTTTATTAAAAGTTTACTCAATACTATTAAATTGTTTACTCATGCAAAATTGAGTAATTTTTTACTTAATAGTATTAAAAATGTACTCAAAAAAATTTTTTTTCTGTGAACCAATGCATTGCAGAACAATCGAAATGTATGCTATGGGATACCTTTTTTGTAAGTGGAGGGTATATAATTTTTTTTTACAAAAATTTTATTGTAAAAACTTAATTTATTGATATTTTGCCGAATATTTGGTCAAACTCTAAATACACAGAAAATTTATCGTTTTATTAATTTTAGAGCCGAACCTTTAAATATGGTCCCGATCAAACTGTGGTCCTTTTACTATCCTCTGGTACTACTGGTGCGCTAAAATCATCTCGTATATCAAGTATGGTATGCAGTAGCAGTTTTGGGTAAATATCTTTTCAAATTCCAAAAAAAAAAAAAAAAACAACCAGCAATTTAACTAAATTTCTTTAAAAAATTTTAGAACAAATGGTTCAACTGTAATCTTTGCAACAGGTGGTCTAGATTGGTCTTCTGGTCTGTATGGCTTAATAACCAATGTGACCGTTGGTGGCACTCGTATAATTACCACCAAAGCAATTACCGCCGAATATTTTCTTGAACTAATTACAAAATATAAAATCAGTTTTCTAGTGTCTAATCCTATACAGATGATGAAATTATCTATATTGCCCAATTTTACGAAAGAGGCAATACAAAGCTTACGTTTTGTATTAATGGCTGGAGCACCAGCATCAGAAGAACTTTTAAAACGCATTCGTTCGGCACTAACCATGGGTTTTTTGATGTTTGGCTATGGCGGTACAGAAGCTGGTGGAATTTCTGGTAATATCACCAACTACAAACCCAAGTCTGTTGGTAAAATTTTTCCTAATGTTCAATTGAAAATTGTGGATCCAAACACTGGTGAACGTTTGGGTGCAAATCAAAATGGTGAAATATGCATAAAACCAGGTTATAAATGGTTGGGATATTATAAAAATCCTGTAGCTACCAAAACAACTTTGGATTCTGAAGGTTTTATCCATTCCGGAGATTTAGGTTACATGGACGATGAACATTACCTGCATTTGGTAGATCGTTGCAAGGATATTATGAAGTTCGAAGGTTTCCATTATTCACCTCATGCAATTGAAGAATATATAGCCGAGATTCCCGATGTTATTGATGTTTGTGTATTTGGTGTATTTGATGAGCTACGATTTGATCTACCAGCTGCAGCTGTGGTACTAAAAGAAGGTAGTTCACTAACGGAAAATGATATCATTAAATATGTGGAGAGCAGAACGGATGTTCCGCATAAAAGAATACACTATGGTGTTTATTTTGTGAATGACTTGATTCGAAACCGTAATGGTAAATTTATAAGAAAAGATATTAAGGAAATGTGCTTAGCAATGGAGAAAGCCAATAAAAATAATGTTAAAATATAAATCTATGTACATTATTTTATTATGAATTTATTATTAGGTGTGTTCCAGAACGTTACCGCGGGTGCCCGCGGGTACCCAAACCAGCCCGAAAAGCGTTCCCGTACGCAAAAATTGGGTAAATGAGAGAGTTTTTGAGAGTAAATTACTTTCTCATTTTACCGAACTTACCCGTACTTTTTTTTCGGGTAAATTGGTAACAGTCAGATGTTGAAAAAACAGATGATTTTTTTTTGTGAAGCTAAATTGGAAATTTAAATAAAATAAAGAACTAAACCAAGGAAATGTGTTATTTCAATACAAAAAAAGATAATTTGTTATTAAAATAAACTTTTACAATTTGTTTTCTTGTTAAAAGTAATTTTTCTTAAAAAATTTTTTAGCGTTATTGGTTTGTTTACATTTTCTTTTATTTTGGGCTTGAAATGTGGATTTTAGCGTTCCCGTACTTTTGTGCATTTTTGTGGTATCGTGAGAGGTTTTTTGATTTTCTCTCATTTTACCCAACTTTACCCGGAAAGTTCTGGAACACATCTATTATGAATTAAAGCATTTTGTATATGGGGCATTCCATGTCAAATTGGACACTTTGAAATTTTTTTTTTTTTTTTTTCCCATTTTGTTTACAGTTTATAGTACCCTTCGAAAACTCCTTCGTGGTAAATTTTCAGATTTTTTTGATGACCCGTTCAAAAGATATCGAATTTTTAAAAATTGGTAGTTTGTTCCTTTACTCAAACTTCTTTTACTCATAACTTCTTCAATAATGGTCCAAATTTCAAAAAAATTTTTTCGAAATTTTTGTTTTTTTAGGTACTTTTTAAAAAAAATCCCAAAAAATTCTTAAAAGCGCTCTAGTATGGGATTTTTAAGTTTTAAAATTTAAATCTCATTTTTGAAAATGTTTGTACTCTTCGATTTTTTTGAAATTTTTTTGTGTAAAACTTCTATCAATTCTACAAATTTTTTGCCCAGGAGGATCGTGGGATAACGATTATTACTATTTTTTTAAATTTTTTGAAAAAAATTTATTGTAATTTTCCAATCTTAAAATCATTTCTACTGCTCCAATGGTGCATCATAGAGGGGTCATTTATAAGAACGATCCCCATTAATTTTTACGTATTAACATTTCTTTGGAACAAACTAATAATGTATCTCCAATTTCTATGGGGGCTCCCACACAAAACGCCATTTTTTAAAATTTGCTCCAACCGCTCTAACTGCCCTAATAGTGCAGTGTATGACCGACCCACAATATTTTTTTAGTCCAAACATTTTCTCTGAATACACCTACCCTCTATCTTAAACTGTTAAGGCGGTCGCCATACAATTTTTTTATTTTTTGAAAATTTGTTTTATTTAATCAGCTTCTACCGGTCCAATGGTGCGTCCGAGGTCATTAGTAAGACCGACCACCATTTATTTTTACCCTACAATATTTTTTTTAAGACATACTTACGCCCTATCTCCACTCCCTAAGCAGGCTTCCATTCAAATTTACATTTTTATAGAGTTTGCTCCAACTAAGGGCACTATTAGGGCAGTTAGAGCGGTTGGAGCAAATTTTAAAAAATGTCGTTTTGTGTGGGAGCCCCCTTAGAAATTGGAGATAGGTTATTAGTAGGGATGAGATTTTTATGCACTAAAAAATCGAAAATATGCGCTTAAAATATGCGCTAAAAAATTCAAAATATGCACTAAAAAACCTTAAAATATGCACTAAAAAATAAAATGTGTACAATAAAAATCTTGTTTTCATAGGAAAAACTTCTTACAAAGCAAAAAATAACGCCGGGTTTAAATAGTAACATTTAAAACTTTATATGAGCAGGATTTTTTTTGGAAATTAAGAAAATCTTTAAAAAAAAATAAAAAGAAAAAAAAAAATTTTCTTATTTTCAAAATAAATTTTAAAAATTTTAAATAGTTTTTGAAAATAATAAATTTCAATTTGTGTTTTTGCTTATTTATGCCAAAATATGCAAAAATATGCATTTAAAAGTTTGAGATATGCACAAAATATGCATTTAAAATCAAAATATGCAAAAATATGCATTTTCACCAAAATATGCAAAAATATGCAAAAACAAATCGATGCCATTTTAAAGCAAATTTCTTGATTCGGAAAGATAATTGGTCGATATCGTTTTTAGACTATCGACAAAAAACATGCATTTGCATGGAAATCTCATCCCTAGTTATTAGTTTGTTCCAAAGAAATGTTAATACGTAAAAATCAAGGACATAACTATTATAAGTTTTATGGTGAATTACTTATGTCATAACTATTATAGGTAAATTTTTATTTTATTTCTTACGAATAACTATTAAATCTTAATTAGTATTTTTTTTATTGTAAAATAATAGTTATGGGCTTAAGTAATTTTTATAAATTACACCGAGGTCACTTTAATTTTTGCAAAAGAGTAAGATTTTTAACGAATTATTTAGTTTCAGAAAGTATCCTTCCAAAAAAGGATATCATTTCATTTGCACCAACAAAGGATAAAAAATAACTATTATAAAATAATAGTTATTTAATAGTTATTTTGTTGATAATAATTATTTTCAATTTTTATAAATAACTATTAAAAATGGGCAATTTTTTGGAAATCCAAAATGTCGATAATAGTTATTTTGGGTCCTTGGTAAAAATTAATGGGAATCGGTCTAGTAAATGACCCCTCTATGACGCACCATTGATTGAAGCAGTAGAAATGATTTTAAGATTGGAAAATTACAATAAATTTTTTTAAAAAAATTTTAAAAAATAGTAATAATCGTTATCCCACGATCCTCCTGGGCAATAAATTGGTAGATTCGATAGAAGTTTTACACAAAAAAATTTCAAAAAAATCGAAGAGTACAAACATTTTCAAAAATGAGATTTAAATTTTAAAACTTAAAAATCCCATACTAGAGCGCTTTTAAGAATTTTTTGGGATTTTTTTTTAAAGTACGCAAAAAAAACAAAAATTTTGAAAAAAAATTGAAATTTGGACCATTACACCGCTCTACAAATCCGAGGTTTGTCGCTGCGTTTTGGATGAAACCAAAAAAAGTTGATAGGGTTTTTTGCCCCGATTCCAAAACGGTCACTCAAATTTTTCTATCACGTCACAATTTTGAGAAAATCGCGGTTAAAGTGTAAAAAAATGCCCATTTTGACCATTTTTTAACGCCTAAAAAATAAGATCCTGACATGTATAAGATTTACATATGAATTTGTATGGAAATTTGTTAAAAAACACTGTGTAAATAAACTAAATATTGAAAAAATGGAAGGTTTTTTGCTAACGATTTTTTTACCATTTTAGAAAATTAAATTTTTAGAAAATTTTATCTTATCTTTAAGAAAAAATTACAGGCTTTCGAATGAGCTTTATACCAAGTCATTTGCATGTCAGGATATTATTTTATAAGCTTTTAAAAAGGGTCAAAAATGCCCATTTTCGGCCCTTTAACCGCGAATTACTCAAAATCCTGATGTGATAGACAAATTTGGGCTCCGGATTTGGAATCAGCGCAACAGACACCATCCAAATCACTAACCAGAATCCAATACGCATTTTCTTGTTGAGCTGTGTTATTGAAGAAGTTATGAGTAAAAGAAGTTTGAGTAAAGGAACAAACTACCAATTTTTAAAAATTCGATATCTGTTGAATGGGTCATCAAAAAATCTGAAACTTTACCACGAAGGAGTTTTCGAATGGTACTAAAACCTGTAAACAAATTGGGAAAATCTAAAAAAAAAAATTTCAAATTGTCCGATTTGACATGGAATGCACCATATATAAAGCATTTTGTATGTAAAGCATTTTGTATAATATAAATTAAAGTATTTTGTATTTTTAGGTTATGTTTCGTTCTTAACTTTTGTACCTATATCACTAAAATACAATTCCAAACTGTTTGGGGCAATAAAACAAGTAAATATCGAGGGCCTATATTGAAAACCCCCCAGTTGGAAAATGTGTTAGTGAGGAAATTTCCACGATGATTCCTTGAGGAAATGTCTTTAGGTTATGACGAATCATAGGTAATCCTTGATGACATGTCCTAACATTGAATATTTGCTTTAAGAGTGTGGACAAGAAGGGTAATTTTAATACCAAATTGTGATTTAAATAGGTGTGTTCCAGAACTTTCCGGGTAAAGTTCGGTAAAATGAGAGAAAATAAAAAAAAAACTCTCACAATGCCACAAAAATACACAAAAGTACGGGAACGCAAAAAACCACATTTCAAGCCCAAAATAATAAAAAATGTAAACAAAGGGGTTATGCTAAAATATTTTCGTAAGAAAAAGAACTTTAACCACGGAAAAAAAGTTGTAAACGTTAGTTTTAGTAACCAAATATATTTTTTTGTTTTGAAATTACATATTTCTTTTGTTAAGTTCTTTGTTTAATTAAAATTTTCAATTTTGTTTCAACAGCTGTTTTCTAAACATCTGACTGTCACTGTTGCCAAGTTGGAGGTTTTCCCGCTAAATCTAGCGCTTTTTGTTTGGATTTAGCGGGGAAAAATTGGGTTTAGCGGGAACGGTGCTTTAGCGGGAAAATATAGCGCTTTTTATTTGGATTTAGTGGGACAAATTTAGAGGTTTTTTCCAATTTTTCAATCGAAAACGCCAAGTTTGCCTAATTTTAGCGCTCTTTTTGAAATTTAGCGGGAGAATTTTGTATTTTCCCGCTAAAATTTTTTCGACCGTTTCTTGTGAATTTTTAATGAAAAGTAAATTTTCGTAGAAAAAATAATTTGGAGGTTTTTTTTTTAAATTTTTCTTTTTTGTCAATCAAAAATGCCAAGTTTTTCGGTTTTCAGCGCTTTTTTTTGTAATTTAGCGGGAAATTTTTAAATTTTCCGCGCTAAATTAATTTTTGGCGGTTTCTAGCGCTTTTTTCGTGAAATTTAGAGGTTTTTGGTTAAAAATAGTTGGCAACAGTGCTGACTGTTACCAGTTTACACGAAAAAAGTATGGTAAGTTCGGTAAAATGAGAAACAAATTTATTCTCTCAAAAACTCTCTCATTTACCCAATTTTTGCGTACGGGAACGCTTTTCAGGCTGGTTTGGGTACCCGCGGGCACCCGCGGTAACGTTGTGGAACAAAGCTACCAATTTACCCGAAAAAAAAGTGCGGGTAAGTTCGGTAAAATGAGAAAGTAATTTATTCTCTCAAAAACTCTCTCATTTACCCAATTTTTGCGTACGGGAACGCTTTTCGGGCTGGTTTGGGTACCCGCGGGCACCCGCGGTAACGTTCTGGAACACACCTAATGTTTATAATTGTTTTCAGGAATTTTATTTTTTTTTTGCGCAAGAAATTGGAAAAAGTAAAATAAAAATTTGTTTATTTTAATTTCGTGAGTCTTCATGAGCGTGCGTGAACGTGAGCAGAAAAAAGAAATTTCGTGCGTGATCGTGCGTGAGCAATATTTTTATTTCATGAGCGTGAGCCTGCGTGAGTTAAAGTTCACACACTCGCCCATCTCTTGTTACTTCCCGAAATATTGGTCCCAGACCTTCCTTTAAGCATACCGATCGACACAGAATCACTTTTTGAGTCGATTTAGTCCGTCTGTCTGTCTATATAAACCTTGCACACAGAAAGAAATAAAAAAAAAAATTGAGTAAATTTTTAATACTATTGAGTAAAAAATTACTCAATTTTCCACCAGTAAACGATTTAATAGTATTGAGTAAATTTTTAATAAAAATTTATTAAATGTTTGCCAAAAAAATTTGAGTAAATTTTTAATTGACACTATTAAGTGAAGGAACAGAACAAGAAGCACCACCTTTTAAAAACAGAACAAGTTTTATTTCACATCGGCGCCGGCCACCGGATTAATCTGCCAAACCGTATGGAAAAAGTCGTGCCGGGCTTATTCTGTTTCTACTCTAAAAAAAACAAAGTTCATATTTTTTTACAAAGAAAAAAAACATGTTTTTTCAAACTTTACCAAATATATTTTTGTCTTAAAGACATAAAAAAATTTTATAAATATGATTACAAACTTTCATGTATATATACAAAAAACTATAAACTAAACGAGAATTAAAAAAACTAAGAAAATTCCAAAAAAAAATTAAAAAAGCTATTAAATTCTTATTAAATTATTTACTCAATTTGTTTTTAAATTTTTGAGTAAATTTTTAATTGCGTCAATTAAAAAATTACTCAAAACTTTTTTTAAATTTAAACAAGTGATTACTCAAATTGTTTTTCCCCATATTTTTTTCTGTGCACGCACGATACAGCTTGCAATTTTTATTCGATTGTTCTGAAAATTGAAATTTAAGCATCTCTTGACTTAAGGACGAATCTTACCGGGGGATCTCATTAGATCCTGGTGAGATCAAAATTTTGAATCGTTTGCTATCTGGTCATGCATTTGACAAAAAGTATTTGGGGATGATTGGAAGGGCTGATTCGGACTTGTGTGACTCCTGTGGAGTTGTTGATATTTAATTGTTCAAAATTTGATAATATTCGGGAAAAACACAAAATTTTTGATAAGTATAAATGTCTTTATGATTTATTAAGGACATATAATAAGGATGAATTTTTAAATTTAATTAAGTTTATTAAGGAGTGTAATTTGTATTGGAAATTATCCAATTATTCAGGAAATCTTTATTTGAACAAAATAAAAGTTGTTCCGTATTTTTCAAAGTTTTATTAAAAAGTGACAAATTAATTTTGAAACAAATTGAAAATAAATAAAACAAATTTCAAAGAACAATTAATCTGTAAAATAAAGTAAAGTGTTTTTAAACATTTCAACACTCCTCCTCAAAATTAATTATTCTAATAATAAACATTTTCTAAATTTACATAATTTAACAAAATTCAACGGTTTCGTAAAAATATCAGCTTCCATGTATTCGGTTGGACAATACTTTATATTTATTATACCTTTCTGTTTAAGGTCCTTTATAAAATTATATTTTGTATCGATGTATTTTGTTTTGCGGCTAAATTTATCATTTTGAACAAGCTTAACGCAGCTTTGATTATCTTCATAAATAGTGATTTCAGTATTAATCGGAATGTCAAAGTCTGCAAAAAGTTTTCGAATCCACAACCCCTCTTGACATGCCTCGGCTAAAGCTATATACTCGGCTTCCGTTGAGGAGAGTGATACGCAATCTTGTTTGCGACAACACCAGCTTATACAAGCTCCGTTTAATTTAAACACAAATCCACTATTTGATTTTCGATCCTCTCTGTTTTGAGCCCAATCTGCGTCTGCGTATCCAACCAAACCTTCATTTGTTTTATTTCCAAGAGTAAGCTTAAGATTCTTTGTTCCTTTTAAATATTTAATAAGTCGCTTCAATTCTATCCAATCCAGTTCTGTGGGATTACATACTTTGCGGCTTAAAATAGAGACTACAGCAGATATATCAGGACGAGTATTTACGCACAAGTATAATAAACATCCAATCAGCTCGTGATACAAAGAATTATTCTGCAATAGATTTGATGCACTTTGATTTTGACTAATGTAGCCAATGTCCATTGGAATTTTTGACACTTTAGAATCCTCAAGTCCCGCCTTTATTATGATTTGTTGAATATAAATTTCTTGATCTAATTTAAAATAACCATCTTCTCCCCTTTCAATTTTGATACCAAGGTAAAATTTAACTTCTCCAAGTTTCGATATTTCAAAATTGTTTTCAAGTAAATTCTCTATTATTTCAAATTGGCCATCATAATTTGCAGCTACTAATATGTCATCCACGTATACAAGAATATATATAAAATTATTGCCTACCTTTTTCTTAAATAAGCACGGGTCCGCCTCACCTTGCTTAAATTGTGCACCTTGAAGAACATTAAATAGCTTTAAATTCCAGCATCTGGCAGACTGCTTGAGACCATACAAACTTTTTCTAAGTTTGTATACTAAGATTTCATTATCCCGCAAAACGAAAAGCAATCGGATGTAAGTGGATTTTTAAGCTTAAAAAAGACGAAAATGGACGCGTTGCAAAGTATAAAGCTCGTTTGGTTGCTCAAGGTTACACACAAAAGTTCGGAGTTGACTATGATGAAGTCTTTGCGCCTGTGGTTCGACAAACAACATTTCGCACGTTTTTAACTTTGGCAGGATCTTTTAAATATATTGTTAAACATTATGATGTGAAAACGGCATTTTTAAAAGATCCTGCCAAAGTTAAAAACGTGCGAAATGTTGTTTGTCGAACCACAGGCGCAAAGACTTCATCATAGTCAACTCCGAACTTTTGTGTGTAACCTTGAGCAACCAAACGAGCTTTATACTTTGCAACGCGTCCATTTTCGTCTTTTTTAAAGTTTTATTAAAAAGTGACAAATTAATTTTGAAACAAATTGAAAATAAATAAAACAAATTTCAAAGAACAATTAATCTGTAAAATAAAGTAAAGTGTTTTTAAACATTTCAACAATTTGGCTCAATTTTTATAAATACTTTAAATTAACATTTTTTATATATTTTTTTTTTTTTTTTAAGAAATAGATATCAATTTGAATTATTAAATTTTATTTGAAAAGGGCACAACCCCTCACTTTTACGGAATTATTCTGTGGAAGTAGGCGTTTTTTAACGCCCATCGGTTTATTGTGTGATACTCTACAACATTCCACTGGTGGATTGTGTAGCTGCTCCTATTTCATACGTTCATTGGTTAGAACGTGGTGGATCAACCTGGCAATATATGTGTTTTTATAACACTGTCATTTAATCATTACAACCAAAAAAAAAAAAAGTACGAATCTTATTGAAATTGAAAAAATCGGTCCATGTTTAGACGTTTCCTTTAAATTTACTCAAATGGGTCTAAAAACCGTATTTAAAAAGTTAGCCTTTCGAAATTTGGCAGGTAAACATGTTAAATCCAAATTTAAAGGGAACCGGGTAAGTTCTACATTTAGTCCCAAAACAAACCACCCTACCTACATTAAAATAAACTCCTTAAAATGTATGACAAGTCAATGGTAATGATTTGTGCCCAACTCTAAGTTTTATTCAGTAGCATGTCTGTTTTCACGAGTCTTCGGACGGGGTCTTAAGTTAATGATTAAACGAAGAAGAGGATAGATTATAAACTTACCTTTTGTTTATTAATATTCCCCTTTTATTTATTTTTACTGGGAACAATACGCAGTATTGAAAAAATATACTGATCTTCTTATTTTTACACTTATTCACAATTATTTTTAAAATTCTTTTACAAAAAACTACTCGCTTTTAATCCACACTAAACAGCCACACACACACAAATATGTCAATATACACAATATACCGTTACATTTTCTGCTTGATATTGTTTTACGATATTTCTTTAATAAAACCACTAAACATTTATCTTTTTTTAATTTAAATTTTAATATAAACTTATAAAATTTATATTTCTTTAAATATTTGCACGTTTTCTTCATTTTAAATAAACTTTTTAACTAAATTTTTAACAGCTAAACAAAACACTAGCGACATTTTAAAACACGAACATAAACTAAAAAGAAAACTAACAAAACAACTCGCTAGAAAAAATAACGAATTTTTCGATGATGCCACATTTTTATAAAATATTGACAAAAATCGTATTTCATATCATTTAGCTTTTGTATATAACCAAAATAAGATTACTAAACACATCCCAAAGAGTAAACGTCAAACTAACGTGCGAAATGTCAACCCTTTTCTCTTTCTCTATATCCGGTCAGCCATAAGACCTGTAAGTTTTGTTCGTGAATTTTCAAATTTTAAATCAAAAAAATCAAGTGAATTAATTAAAAATCCATCATGAAATGCTACATAATAAAAAACTGCGCCTATTGAAGTGTAGAAATGTACATTTATTTTGTGAAAAATACAAGAATTTAGCGTTTTAAAATGCAAAAGAAAATTTTGTTACAAATCAAATGAATGCAAACATATTTAATGAATTTTTAACAGATTAAATAGTTTTCTAAAAATAGTGTTGAACAATGAAATGATCTTTTAATAATCACTTGATTTAGTTGGTATTTCCTCAATATTTAGTTAAATATTTAAAAGAAAAATAAACTAATGTGTTTCTTCTTTTTCTCATTTTCTTCTATGGAATGTTTTGGTATACATCAACATTTATTGTCAAATATATCACTGCTCTGCTGCCACATTTACTGCATGTTACAACTTATATATAACAACAGCCATCAAGATGAGGAAGATTATGAAACAGAATAAAATTGTAATTGTCCTTAGTGGACGTTACGCCGGCCGTAAGGCTATCGTTGTCAAGACCGTTGATGATGGTACTCCCGACAAGCCATTCGGTCATGCTTTGGTAGCCGGTATCGATAGATACCCCCGCAAGGTAACCAAATCCATGGGCAAGACTAAGTTGAAGAAGAAGTCCAAGATCAAGCCTTTCTTGAAGGTATTAAACTACAATCACTTGATGCCCACTCGTTATACCGCCAGCGAAATCTCTTTCGATAAGTTGTCGGCTAAGGATCTTAAAGATCCCGTCAAGAGGAAAACACACCGTTTCCAAACTCGTGTCAAATTCGAGTCATCCTACAAGGAGGGCAAGAACAAGTGGTTCTTCCAAAAGTTACGTTTCTAAGCAGTTTCCTTTCAACAACAAAATGGCATTCTGATGGACTCGTCCTTAAAGCGAGTGTGTTTCTTTAGTTTTTAATTAATTCTTTGATATATGAAAAACAACAACAACAACATCTTTTTAAGACAAAAACATAATTTTATATGTTTTTCTCTTCTGCTGTATGGAGATATTTTGTGACGTATTTTTTTTAATTGGGAAAAAAGTTACAATAAAAGAAATTTAAAAAAAAAATCAAACAAAAGTTTATTTGTGGAATATAAAAGTGAATTTATGTGAAATGGAGCTATAAATTATAGTTTAGAAGTGGATATTTACAAAACCTACAATGTTTTCATCTGTAAAAAAGCAAGTTTACGTTTAAATACAATAGCAATAGTCAGTCGCAAAAGACTGCAAAATCCAATACAAATTATTCTGCTAAAGGATCTTACACCTCAGCTACACCTTCCATAATTATGTAGACATAAAGCAACAAACACATACAAAACAATAACAATCAAAAATTTGTTATTGTTTTGTGTGTGTTTGTTGCTTTATGTCTACATAATTATGGAAGGTGTAGTTAAGGGGTTAGGAATGGTATCAGCCTTCGATCGAGATAATTCTCAGATTCTGAGACATTTTTACTATATAGAAAAATTCTCAGATTCTGAGACATTTTTGCTATATAGAAAAATACTCAGATTCTGAGACATTTTTTCTATATAGAAAAATTTTCAGATTCTGAGACCTTTTTTTCTATATAGAAAAATTTTCAGATTCTGAGACCTTTTTTCTATATAAAAAATTCTTAGATTCTGAGACATTTTTTCTATATAGAAAAATTCTCAGATTCTGAGACATTTTTTCTATATAGAAAAATTCTCAGATGTGAGACATTTTTTCTATATAGAAAAATTCTCAGATTCTGAGACATTTTTTCTATATAGAAAAATTCTCAGATTCTGAGACATTTTTTCTATATAGAAAAATTCTCAGATTCTGAGACATGTTTTCTATATAGAAAAATTCTCACATTCTAAGACATTTTTTCTATATAGAAAAATTCTCACATTCTGAAACATTTTTTCTATATAGAAAAATTCTCACATTCTGAGACATTTTTTCTATATAGAAAAATTCTCACAATCTGAGACATTTTTTCTATATAGAAAAATTCTCACATTCTGAGACATTTTTTCTATATAGAAAAATTCTCAGATTTTGAGACATTTTTTCTATACATATAGAAAAATTCTCAGATTCTGAGACATTCGACCAAACCGAAGCCGAATATATAAAAAAAAAAAATATTTATGTAGTAAAAACAAGAAAAAAATAAAACTCGACTCGGCGGGATACTCAAATGCATGTTGTCTAGAATGATTTTATTTTAATCAAAAATTTTTTTGGACATTTTTGTAAAAAAAATATATATGAGGCATTCCACACCAAATGTCCCGCTACAGAAAAACATGTGTCCCGTAAATTTCTGAATAGGTTGTTTGGATATCCCTATATGTAACTAAGAAAATTGCGTTTTTGGTTTTTCAAATTTTCGAAAACTGGGCTTAGGAGGCGTGGTCAAATATTGGAAAAATGGTAAAATTTGTGGCGAGTTGCCTTGATTAAATATTTATCACATTAAAACGGAATGCACCACAATGTCAAAAATTTACGTTCTTATATAGTTTTGTATGGGCTATCGATTAAAATTTTTTTTTTTGGAAAATTTTCAGAACCCGTTCTGAAATTTTCCATTTTTTAAAAAAGTCAATTTATCAAAAATCCGGCCACTTTTTTTTTTCTTTTTTATTTATTTTTTTAAAAGTTTAGATGTTTGTCCATCCACACAAAAAAAATCAGAAACACGTTCATCTTTTTTTTCGAGAAAATCGCATTTGAACTTTAAATTTCATAACAATTTTGTTATTTGCTTGTATTTCTTTGTTTTTAAGTTGCGAATGAGTAATATTAATTACATAAATATTCGTCATACGCACTGTTGACACAAGAAAATACAAGCAAATTACTAAATTGTTATGAAATTTAAAGTTCAAATGCGATTTTCTCGAAAAAAAAGATGAACGTGTTTCTGATTTTTTTTGTGTGGATGGACAAACATCTAAACTTTTAAAAAAATAAATAAAAAAGAAAAAAAAGTGGCCGGATTTTTGATAAATTGACTTTTTTAAAAAATGAAAAATTTCAGAACGGGTTCCGAAAATTTTCCAAAAAAAAAAAAATTTAATCGATAGCCCATACAAGACTATATAAGACTGTAAATTTTTGAGATTGTGGTGCATTCCGTTTTAATGTGATAAATATTTAATCAAGGCAACTCGCCACAAATTTGACCATTTTTCCAATATTTGACCACGCCTCCTGAGCCCAGTTTTTGAAAAACCAAAAACGCAATTTTCTAAGTTCCATATAGGGCTATCCATACCACCTATTCAGAAGTTTACGGTACACATGTTTTTTTTCGCTGGACATTTGGTGTGGAATGCCTCATATTAGAGTGTAAATTTTTTTCGACCGAAAACTTTTTTTTTTAATGTAAAAAATGTTTTTAGTTGCAAAAACACTTAGTAAAATGTTTTTGTGGCTTACTAATGTGATTCAAAGTTAGTTTAGTGTGTTTTTCAACACGTGAGCACAAATATACAATTATTCGGTATACGGCCTATTCCTCCAAAATTGTGGCCGAATAGTGCTTTTTGGCCGAAGCCAAATATTCGGTCGGACACCAATAATTTCCATTTCGACCCTTTTTGTAGCTCTTTGTTCCGAATAGGAACCACAGAACATAATGTATATTTCTTCCCTTGTAGCACATTTTATATATACTTAATCTAGACGCCATTAAGCTTAAATTAAAGCTACCTACACAGAACTTTGTACAAAAATACTACAATTCACAATTTTTTGTTTTTGAACTTGAAAAAAATTGACTTAAAAATATTTTCTAATAGGTCTTTCAAAAATTTCAATTTGCACATCGACCCTCGTAGAACATTCATAATACTTAAAGTGTACTTAAAGTAGGTTTATTTGACAAATATTCATGCAATATCAGTCAAATAAACCTACATTAGATTTAATTTACTCATTATGAATAGCCCAGATAATATTTACTCAATCTGGCCGCCATTAAGCTTAAATTAAAGCTTGATAAATTACCTACACAGCACTTTTTACAAAAATACTTGTTTGATAATAATTAGGTTCATTGTTGTTAACTTTGGTGGCCACTATAGAAAAAACAAATAGAAAATTTAAATTCGACTTTGCCGAATCCATGAATACCCTCCACAATGACCTTTTTTAAATTGGTAGTAAATTTTCTAACGTGAAAAAATTCACAATTTTGATTAGAAATATTTTATTTGGAGTAAAAAACTTTTTTTTAATCATTTAAAAAAAAACAAGTGAGAGTGTTAAATTCAGCTGTGCCGAATCTTTAATACACTCCAACATATAAAAAAAATTAAAGAAAAAAATTGCAGGGGCTTTTTTTGGGGGGGGGGCTCATTGGGGGACACATAAACCCATACGGTAAATGTTTAAAAATTCATTTTTTAATCTTTTGGAGCTTAAGTAATACAATTTTATCATTATTTAAAAACATTTTTAATATCCACGTCCACAAAAGGGAGGCGGGCGAAAAAAAAAACGTTTTTTTTTTATTTCCTGGGTCCAAGTCATAGGGGTGAAACGAACAAGTTTCGCATATGTGTATGTATTAGTGACGGCACGCGCATGTAACTTTTGACGTTTCATACAAAACGTAAACAAACAACGAAAATACAGATGCAAAACCTCACACGTACAGGCACACGTATTCTAGGCAGAGAAGTAAATTTAGTAGTATTTTGTATGCGTCCATATTGAAAGTACCAAAATAAGCACTCGTGTTGCATGTCTATATGGTCTGTGGTCCAAGTGCACGACCTTGAACTTATTCTGACATAAAAAAAAAATTGTTTCATTTTCTTAACAAAAATGTAAAAAAAACCTGTGAAAATATGGCGATTTTCAGAGGTTAGTTAAGTTCTTCAAGGGGGAACTTTTTTTCCCCCCGGTCCGATTTTGCCCATTTACGAACTTAAACTGCCTAGGACCAAAACACATTGTCCTGCCAAACTTGAAGAGTCTATCTTTTTTATTTTGGGCTGCATCGTGTCTTATACAAACGAACGGACGGACGGACATACAGACATTCTAGAAAAGTCTTAGAATCGATCATATATCAATAATATATAAATAAACTAAACTTTATGGGGTCCCCGACCGATATTTCGATGTGTTACAAACAGAATGACAAAGTGAGTATACCCCCATACAGTAGTTGGAGGGTATAAAAATTAAAAAAAAAATTTTGGGAGTGTAAAATTTTTTTTAGTGTAAAAATATTTTTGGGTGACAAAAATACTTTGTAAATATGTTTGTGGGTTACCAATGTTATTAAAGATTGTTTAATGGTTTTTTACAAAACGTGAATTTAATGTGAATCCGATTGGATTTGACTCTCCGTAGACCACATGGCGACCGCCCATCGCACACCTGGAGACGTCAACTTGAATCCGAAGTAAACCAAAGTGGGCTAAGCTGGAGGGAAATTAAACATCTAGTATCAAACCGGATTGAATGGAAAGAGCTCGTTGCGGCCCTTTGTTCCTACTAGGAACCACAGGACATAATATAATATATATAATTGGATTTGACCGATTTCGCTGTATTGAAATACCAACCTGTTTAGGAGAATGACAAACATTTATGCCAAACTTCAGGTTTCTTCGAATTGCCTTTCGAAAGTGAGCGTGTTTTCTACAAACAGACTGACTTACATCGCTAGATTGACTTAAAATCGATCGAGGATCATGAATATATAAACTTTATGGGGTCCTAGACCAATATTTCGAGGTGTTACAAACGGAATGACAACTTCTATCATTATAGTGGTGGGTATACAAATTTTCCAATAATGATAAATTATTAGATTCATAAATAGTTTTTAAGTTCTTAAATTCTGAAACAATCGATTAGTCCGATTTAAATTTTTTTAATAAAACCAAAAGTATTTTTTTCATTGTTTCAAATAATTTAATTATTTACTTGACTATCTAAATAAATATTCGATTAAATTAATTATATCTTTACGGTATTTTTTCAAAAATAAAATTTAAAATACATTAAATAAAATATTAAATTAATACATAATTGGTCAAGTTGTAGAGGATTCATAATATAATTCGGGCATAAAGTTAAAAGAAATAATACAATAATTTTGTGTGTTAAAATAGTAATAATTGAGAATCATAAAATAATACAGAAAAAATATAAATTTTGAGAAATAAAATAGATTTTTTTTTAAAAAAAGTCAAGTAAAAATTTTAAATAAATTACAAGAAATAAAATTTAATTATGCAATATTTTTGCTCTCTAAAATAGAAAGTGGCACAACTAAAGTAAGTATTAAAAGTACAATTTAATTTTAAGAAAATATTAATAAAATAAATTATGACCGGAAACTTATAACCATATTTAAAGATATTTGAAAAGTAAAATTTTAAGATTTAATATCTATAGAAGATTAAAAGAAGAAAATAGGAGCAAACAGGAAGTTTTTGCCATTTAATTATCTAAAGATATTAGAAGAAGAATTTAATAAATCTGGAAAGTAGAAGAAACAAAAGAAAATATTAAAATAAATGTTATTTTAAAGTCGGTAAGGAAAAAATTGATTCAAAAAATGATTGAAGATCGATAGAAAATTACCTGATTTAGAAAAAACAACAATCCTTTTCTTGATGATGATATAGCAAAGTCTTGGATTAGTTACAGCTGGTTTGGATTTTAAATTTTTTTGCTGGGTATTTTTTTGATTAATTTCCAATCATAAAGGATTTTATTATAACAATTAGGCAGGAACATGACACAAATTAAACTTCACTTTACATTTAGGGTTTTTGGGGGACTCAGGATTTAGTTGAGTAGGGAAGGGATATTATCTTCTTGTTTTTTATTTAGATTAGTAATTTTGTATCAATTTTATGTTTTTTTTTTCTTAAAATTTAAAAGCTAAAGTTAAACTTTGTTTGAATTTTAAATATTTGGCGGTTAAATTTTAAAGTGAAAAAATATCCTGTTTATTTTTTGCTGTAATAATTTCCATGAGGCCTGTTTTTTTACCATTTTTACCATTACAAATATATTAACACATACAAACATTCCATTGTTATAAAATTGTGTTTGTTTGTCAATACACCACAAGTATTAAGGAGGGGGGAGTACACAATAAAGCCGGTGTTTTGAGTTTGTATGAGGAGGGAAGAAAGAGATTAACACATTCACATTATTTTGAGATAAATTTTCAATTTTGTATTTTAATAATTTTGAAAAAAAAAACCATTAAAATAATATTTTAAAAAAGCCAAATTAAACGTTTCTAATTACATACTTGGTGGATTTAAAGAAAAAAAAAAATAAGTGAAAACCAAACTACTTGTGACATCAGATGAAATTCAAATACATATATGTGCGTCTGTAGATGTTTGTGTATACATGTATTTACTCTAATTACTTGTATGATAAATAAGGATAACAAAGGATAAGAAATTTTAATAAATTAAAACAATTGATTAATGTGTTAGTTAGGTTGTTTAGATTGAGAATACCTTTTTCCAAAGCCAAAGAATTTTGTACTCTTAAAAAATTCTCAGCAGTTAAGAATTTACTGTTAGCTACTAAGAATGTTCTATAGGAAAATGTTCTCAGCAGACTATATTTTCAGCAGATATGAAATTTCATTACGAAAATTTTTAAAATGTTAAAGTTGATGAGAGTTTTTCTTTACGAATCACGGATGAAAAATCGGAATTTCGAAATATTACTGGAGTTTAACCACAAAAGTACTTTTGAAAAAATTACACTGTGCTACAGTGAAAAAATACTTCTGATGTGGCATAGTATAGGTTGTTGGTCTTGTCGAGTAGATCACAAAAATGTCCATTAAACTTGCCATACACCCTGAAATTTTAGAGTTATTGTCAAAAAACATTTTTTTGGGACTTTTCTCACTAAACCTTGTGTAATTCAGAAAATTTTCAACCGATTTTAAATTTTTAAACTGTTTCGGATAGAAGAAGGATGGAGCTTTCCATGTGTGTGAATTGGTCTATACATATAAGAAAGATATTTATTGATTTTTTTAATAAAATCCAATTTTTTTGTTATTTTTTGAAAATTTTTCCGAGTTCATAAATTTATTTCTGCTATAGTTCGTTTAACAACTTTTTTATTTATTCATTTTTAAAGAAAATTCTGAATTCGATAAGCTTTATCCTGAAGAAATCGGATAATAATTGGCAGAGTTGTGATAATTTTTCTAAAAAAGAATATTAAGATTTTGCCGGAAATCAGATATCCCGGGCAAAAAAAAATAAATTTATCATAAGAGGTCATGTACACTATTTTTACAGGTTTTTGGCGTGCTGAATTCGAATCTGGTCTTTAAATTGCTCTATCTCGTCAGGTTTTTGAGATATTTATCATAAATTGATATATCAATTTCAATGTCAAATTCGAATTCAGGAGGTAAAAAACCTTTATTTATTTTATTATTTTTTTGCCTGGGTCATCCGAAAGGCAATTTCAAGCAAAATCTTTATTTTCTTTTTTAGGAAAATTATAACAACCCTGTCAATTGTTATCCGATTTTTTCGGCATAAAGCTCATCGTATTCACAATTAAATTTTCTTTAAGAATACGTTTATAAATATAAATGTTGTTGAACGAACTATAGCAGAAAAAAATCGATAAACTCAAAAAATTTTCAAAAAATAACAAAAAATTAGATATTAGATATTTAAAATCGGTTGAAAAATGTTTAAGTTACACGTGGTTTAGTGAGAAAAGTCCCAAAAAACGTTTTTTCACAATAACTTTAAAATTTGAGGGTGTCTTGCAAGTTTGATGGGCATTTTTGTGATCTTTTCGACGAGACCTACAACCTTAACTACCTCATTTTAAAAGTATATTCGATTTTGTGTTTTTTGTAGCACAGTGTTATTAATTCATTTTATAAGTTCCTAAATTAATTACATTTCAATCGTAATTTTTTTTTAAATTCCGTTAAGTAAAAATGTTTTGTCACGTATCCCCGTTAAATTGTTTCCTTAACGTTAGAATTGTTTTTCTTTACCATTTCCCTTGTTGCTACACTGGCAAACTTTATTAACAATGCACTGCTATGCCTCGGGTAATGGTTTGGTTTGTCGCAGCAGGAACAAGTAGATGTGACCGTCTTTTTGTAGTGAACCTAGCTAGCTCTTATGTTCACTTTCACTCCCTTTCCGAATTCATGATACCATTCGCAAATTTTATAGGATTCCCTAATAACTCCACTAAAAAGCGACCCTGAGATTTTTTTATTACACAATATATTCCAATAGAACTGTCAGAAAGTATCAAAATTTTCTATTTTTAAAGCTTTCGAAGCATCTGTTCTAGGAAAAACGGCAGACTTGTGGGAATTTTTCTAATTTTGAAATTTTTGAACATATCACAAAATCTTTTTTAAATTTCAACTCAGTGAAACTGAAATAAATTTTTAAAAAACCGTCAGTTTTTGGAATTTAGAAAAACTGTAAATGCAGTTGTGTAAACAAGACCTTGATCCATCACTGAGCAATGTTTAAGGATTACCCCACTTTATCCGTAAAAGTTACAGAGTGTTAAAGTTGAAAAATCAATAAAAATGGCTTGAAATAATTCATAGTTTTTACCTTCTTTCGCTTTTTTTTTAAGTTCTCCTTATATTTCAATCTTTTCCGGCATAACACAAAGTCAGTATATATAAGAGATTATTTTAATGTTGGTTTGATAGATGCTTCATCGCTTGGTAAGAAGTTATAAGACGGTTAAGTTTTGAAACCAAAAATTTAGAGTTTTTAAATTTTCGAGGTTTTTTAATCAGGGATTTTGGCCCACTCTATAAAATGAAAAAAGTTGAACTAGAGTTGGTAGCTGTTGTAATTCTTAACATTTTGGAATTAATGCCGTTAATGTGCCACGAATAGTTAAGGAGTTTCAGCAGATCAAAGTTCGATAGAAAAAACGTAATTTTTTTAAAATACCAGTTTTTCGCGAGGCACATTCGCGGTTTCATTCGAATTTTTGTGGACTCTTGCGTAAACCGAGTTTTTTGTGAGTTTACATAAAAAATCACTGGCGGCTTTATAAAAAATAAATTGCAAACATTTTATGGCATTTTTGAAAATTGTGCGAAATTTGCAAATCTGTTTCCAATTTTTTTTAGTAGCAATTAATGCATCATGTTCATTTTAATACACCAAAAGACGTGCATTAACGAGTAGAACTGATTTGCTTTTTTACTTTTTACTTTTAAGCCATTCTGAGCGGAAAGCGCGATGATTTTATCTAAACCGGTTTTGATCTGGCACATCCAAGGCTTTACACAAAATCGGATGATTTTTTTTTAAATGAAAGCCCACTTGATGTGTCATCATAAAATCAGAGGCGGGTTAAAAAATGTTGATGTTTATAGATTTTTTGGACTATATTAAATTTTTTTGTTATAAAAAAGCATCACCGAATTTTTTTTAAACTACTGGTACAATGATACGATTTTCTGTGATTTTTTTCAGTAATAAATAAAATTGTGAAACTTTTCTTTTACCGCGAATTAATCGCGATTTTAGGTACTTAGATATTTTTTTTAAATCGTTTGGTCATTATAGGGTTAAATTTATATCATATATTTTAGAAGAAATGATATATCCTGGCATGTTTTAATAACGCATGCAACAAATGTGTAGAAAAAAAATATTTATAATATTTTTAAGATTTTAAAAACCGCCATAACTTTTGACCCCCTTGCGCGATTTAATTGACGCGAACGAATTTCTTATTCTTAAATAGCTTCTAATATTTATGCCAACTTTCATCGATGTGCCATCAAAACAAAAATCACATATTTTTTACCTCAAAATTTAAGTCTTAGACGGAACTCCTCATATGTTAGTTAAGTTAAATTTTAATTGATTAATTTTTGTTTTTTAATAAAAAAAAAAAATATAATACTCGTGTTAAAACATAAAAAGGTGTTAAATAATCGACAGCATGTGGTGGTTAATAATAAAGCATTAAATTTTAAAGCAGCAAATCTACACTTAAAAAACTAACAAATGAAACAAATAGTGTATAAGATTTTGTTGGTTTGTGATTATACAGAGATTATTAACAAATAAATTCATTAAAAACATATATAAATTAAATAATATTAATTACAAAAAAAAATGATAATATTAGAATACTAAATAAAATATTCGCTGATTGATAATACAATTGATTAACTAAAGTTACTGATTTTTAAAATTTAGTTTTTAAACAGAAACAATAGTTTATCATAAAAAAAGGATAAATAACAAAATACAAGCAAATTAATCAAAATTATTACAAGTTTCTAAACATAAATGTACTAAAACTTAAAAAAAGACAACAAAATTGTTTATAAAAAATTTTAAAATGATTTTAAAGGGGAAAAAATACAAAGGAAATGTATAGAAAAAAAATAGAAACATTACCAGTTAACACGCTTGTTAGAGAGAATATCCAAAATACTCTTGATAACATCGGTACTAGAATTAGTGCCACCCAAGTCTAAAAAAAAAACAATTGTTTTTAATAATTTGCAATTTACCAGATAATTTAAATTCCAAATTAAAACTTACCAGGAGTTCTGATGCCTTTATCAACAATTGTTTCATAGCAGGCTTCTTGAATAACACGAGCATGATCTTTGTGACCCAAATGATTTAACATATCAATACTGGCATTAATCATGGCAACAGGATTGGCAATATTTTTACCAGCTATGGCAGTACCGGTATTACGAGTACCTGGTTCAAAAACGGCATACTAAAATTTAATAATAATAAAATTAAGAGATCTTACAGTTTCTGTAGTAAATTCAAAAATACAAACATGATCACCGTAGTTACGACCAGACAAAAGACCAGCACCACCAATTAAACCGCATATAACATTAGACACAATAGTGCCGTACAAATTGGTCATGTTCATGACATCGAACTGAAAAAAAAAATATATATATTAAAAGCAAGGTTGGCAATCGATACGCACCCAAAATAACGGTATTTGGCTATTGTACCGCAACCAATGAAGATATGGATATTTTTTAAAGCGAATATTAAAGTCGATGAAATTTCTCATTTTTTTGATGTGTTACTTCGTGTTTGTACCGGTTGGTTTTCGAAATATTGGCCAATACCTTTATAATACCGTTTGAAACGGTATTTTAAAGGTATTGGCCTATATAACGAAAATGAACCGTTACAAACACGAAGTAACACATCAAAAATACTAGAAATTTCATCGACTTTCATAATCGCTTTTAAAAATGTCCATATCTTTATTGGTTGCGGTACAATAGCCAAATACCGTTATTCTGGGTGCGTATCGATTGCCAACCTTGATTAAAAGTGATATTAGTTTTTATAATCTTATAATCCACATTCAATTATATAAAACAAATTTTATTGATAACATTATTTAAAAGAAAAATATTTTATTGTTTTTAACGAGAGTATACTATTGATAAATTTACGGTATTTATATCAGAAATTCTTAACTTTGCAAAGTGTGAAATGTAAAACACAAAGAAATATATCCCAGCAAACAAGCAGACCCACTTTAGACTCCAAAATGGGCTCCAAAAATATAACAGAAATTTCAAATTATTGTATGAAAGTGGTTCATCCAAAAGAGCCTTCTTTTTGGCCTCAAAAACGACTCCAAAAAAAGATTCAAAAAGGGGAAATTTTTTCTATAAATTGAGTCTGTTTGGAGTCATTTTGGGTTCCTATAAAAAAGGGTGCCTTTCTGGGTGGTATTTTTGTTTTTTTTTTATTAATAAAAAAAAATCCGTTAATCTCGAGATCAGATCTGTTTATTTAAAAATCATTATAAAATCTAAGAATACATCTACATAATAAAAACACCAAATGTATGTTTACATAAATAAAAATATTAAAAAAATTGCAACAAATCTCTATTGTTCTCTGCTCTGCACAACAATTCATTGCGGGACCACGTTCTTCGATCTTGGGTATGTTTTTATTTTGAAAAATTCCCCGTTTTTAATGCTTTTTAAAAAAGCGTCTTGAAAAAAAATATATTTTTTTGACTTATAATTTATTTGAAAGAAAATTATATTTGTTGACTCCAAAATCACTAAATTTTTGGAGTCTTTTTGTATGGCTCAAAAATATTAAAATTTTAAACCATTTAGGAGTCAGTTTGAGAAAAAATATGTATGAAACAATTTTGTTCGTGTTTAAGACTCCTTTTGGACTCTTAAAGGATGGTTTTATATTGAATCCAAAAATTGAGTGCTTTTGGAAAAAGAATTTGAAAACTCAAATAAATTGTTTTATTTTTGAATCTTTTTTGACTCCGAAAAATGAGGGTTCTAAAAATAATAATTTTTTAGATCAATTTAAGAGTCCTACACTTGGAGTGCTCCGAAGAATGTTGACTGGGATATAATAATAGATAAAAAAGTTAAAAAAAATACTACACCATTTCCAATTGTATTTCAGAAGTTATCAATTGTATTTCAGAACTTATCAAATGTATTTCAGAAATAATCAATTGTGTTTCAGAACTTATCAAATGTATTTCAGAAATAATCAATTGTATTTCAGAATTATCAATTGTATTTAAGAAATTATCAATTTTATTTCAGAATTTATCAATTGTATTTTAGAATTTATCAATTGTATTTCAGAAATTATCAATTGTATTTCAGAAGTTATCAATTGTATTTCAGAAATTATCAATCGTATTTCAGAAATTATCAATTGTATTTCAGAAATTGTCAATTGTATTTCAGACATTTTTAATTTGTATTTGAGGAAATATCAATTGTATTTCAGAAGTTATCAATTGTATTTCAGAAATAATCAATTGTATTTCAGAAATTATTAATTGTATTTCAGAAACTAACCTTTGTAAAACAATTGAAAATTTCTGAAATACAATTGATAATTTCTGAAATACGATTGATAATTTCTGAAATACAATTGATAACTTCTGAAATACAATTGATAATTTCTGAAATACAATTGATAAATTCTAAAATACAATTGATGACTTCTGAAATACAATTGATAATTTCTGAAATACAATTGATAAATTCTGAAATACAATTGATAATTTCTGCAATACAATTGATAAATTCTGAAATACATTTGATAAGTTCTGAAATACAATTGATAACTTCTGAAATGCAATTGATAATTTCTAAAATACAATTTATAACTTCTGAAATACATATATACCTATTTTACACTATCACACTTTTCCATTATACACATCGAAATTTACCACTTTCTAAAAGATTTTTGTATTCGTTTTTGATTGAAACCTGGTCGTATCTTACAAGTAAACAATTTCTGGCAAAAAATTTTTATAAAATATTTCCCTAACATGGTGAAATTACGCTTGTATAGTGAAAAAGTATAATAGTGTAAAGTGGGTATTAATATTTTCTCAAAACTATTTTTTCAAAAATCTTCTAAGTTTTTCTGAATTGCTGCTACAATATCCGCGACCCCCCGTTTGAGAAGCATTAGTTTAGAATGTAAAACAAGTAAGAGTGTTAAATTCGGCTGTGCCGAATCTTTTATACCCTTTAAAATTTAAAAAAAAATTGCAAGGGCGTTCTTTTTTTGGATGGGGAGGGGGTTGGTGGGGACACCTTCTCTCTGGTGAAAAGTTTTTACAAATGCATTTCTAATACTTTTTGAACTTAAGTTATTTAATTTTAGAATTATATAATTATATAAATTATTTTCTCATATCCACGCCTACAAAAGGGAGGCGGACCAAAACAAATGGCATTTTCAAATCGCCTGGTTTTGAGTGCACGATTTTGAATTTCTTAAAACACAAAAATGTTTCCTTCGATTTACAAAAATTAAAAAAAAATAAAAAAAAAAATTATATTTTTTCAGAGTTTGTTTTGTTCTTAAAGGGGGGAACTTTTTTCCACCTGGTCTGATTTTTTCCATCTCCGAACTTAACCAGCCTATGTCCATAAGACATACATATATGGGGCATTCCATGTCAAATCGGACACTTTGAAAATTTTTTTGTTTAGATTTTCCCAATTTGTTTACAGTTTTTAGTACCCTTCGAAAACTCCTTCGTGGTAAATTTTCAAATTTTTTTGATGACCCGTTCAAAAGATATCGAATTTTTAAAAATTGGTAGTTTGTTCCTTTACTCAAACTTCTTTTACTCATAACTTCTTTAATAATGGTCCAAATTTCAAATTTTTTTTCTTCAAAATTATTGGTTTTTTACGTACTTTAAAAAAAAAAAATCCCAAGAATTCTTAAGAGCGCTCTAGTATGCGATTTTTAAGTTTTAAAATTTAAATCTCATTTTTGAAAATGTTTGTACTCTTCGATTTTTTTGAACTTTTTTTTGGGTAAAACTTCTATCGATTCTACAAATTTTTTGCCCAGGAGGATCGTGGGATAACGATTATTACTATTTTTTTAAATTTTTTTTAAAAAAATTTATTGTAATTTTCCAATCTTAAAATCATTTCTACTGCTCAAATGGTGTGTCTTATAGGGGTCACTTATAAGACCGATCCCCATTAATTTTTACGTCTTAACATTTCTTTGGAACAAACTAATACCCTATCTCCAATTTCAAAGGGGGCTCCCACACAAAACGACATTTTTTAAAATTTGCTCCAACCGCTCTAACTGCCCTAATAGTGCCCTTAGAGCAACAAAATGTATGACCGACACACAATATTTTTTTAGTCCAAACATTTTCTCTGAACACAGCTACCCTCTATCTCTAATTGTTAAGGCGGTCCCCATACAATTTTTTTTATTTTTTGTAAATTTGTTTTATTTAATCAGCTTCTACCGGTCCAATGGTGCTTCCGAGATGGGTCATTAGTGAGACAGACCCCCATTTATTTTTACCCTACAACATTTTTTTAAAACAGACCTACGCCCTATCTCCACTCCTTGAAAAAGCTACAATAACTTTTATTCACTCACCTGATGAGGATTTGATACCAATTGCATGCAAGTATTATCAATAATCATATTATTATGTTGCAATTCTGGATAATCCTTGTGTATACGATTGGCTACTTCCAAAAACAAACCATCAGACAATTTCATGATATTAGCCTTATGAATAGTGGTCACCTTCTTGCGACCATTTTGGCGAGCATACTCGAAAGCATAACGAGCAACACGTTCAGCATTTTCAATGGTAACAACCTTCATGCTCTCGACAATGCCGGGTACGGACTCATGTTCTAACATAGCATATTCACCATCGGTATTTTGACGAATTAAAACAATATCAACATCATGATGACGGGCAGGAATACCGGGGAACGATTTGCAGTGCACAACATTTACATATAAATCCAATTCATTACGAATGGCAACGTTTCGGGAGACTTCAGTTAAAGCATGTGTATTTGTCTCAATGTTACCCTTGATGGCAACACCGTTACGTTTAATGGACATAATGGCATAATCTAAATCATCATTACCCTCGGTGTTGGGATCAATATCGATGACTTCGAAATCAATGGGAGCACCACAGTAGGCAAAGATGTCACGTACGTACTTCATTAATTCAGGGCCAATACCACCACCAGGTAACATAGTAACGGCATGACGACCACCATATTGAGCTGAAGGAATATCAGTTGCCTAAAATTAACAGACGGCAAAACAAAAAGAAAATCCATTTTTATAACCTCACACTTTTTTCAGTACATTTTTTTTAACTTACAGTCAATTTCTTTTGTAAAGCTGATTTGGTATGAGCTACATCTTCAGATTTTTCCTTGGTTACCAATAGAGGATAGCTCTAGTATAGAAAAGAAAGATTTTAAAATATATTTTTGAAAATCAACAAGATTTTACAATTTTTTTCTCAAATTATGTAATTTTTTTGTTTGGATTTTTGTTCAAGCATTTTGCAAATTTATACTTACTCTGCACAAGAATGGTGTTTGTGTCTTAAATAATCTTTGCGTTAAGCGTACAGCCATGTTTATCCAATTATATTTTGTCTAACTGTTGTAAGAATTATTTAATTAAAAAAGAAAATTATTTTTGCAAAATGTATGTTCTTACGGTGGTCGGTCTTTTTTGTGCACTAAAAAAATTACTATATAAAGATCTGGTATCATTAATTTCTTAATTTTTGTACAATCTGGTAATATGATTTATACTATTGTGATTGATTTGTAAGATTTTAAAATTTGTTGTTGTATTGAGTGATGCTAACGTTTTTTTTTTTACGAAACTTCAGCCGAAATATGTTGCAGCTGATAAAGCCAAATTGAATGACTTGTTGGATGACCAATGTAATTTTTTCGTGTATGGGGCAGTCATATGGCTGGTCGGATGAAAAAAGTTTTGATTTTTTGATGGACGGGTGAAAAGTTGGATGACATGTCGGATGTTTTATTGACTTCTCAACCGACCATCGTACGAACAGAGAGATTTAATTCATTATTTGGTACTATTTATCACATAGTGACGTTTTTGTACAAATCAAAGATATTATAAAGTGAATTTTAACCTAAAAAAATTAAAAAACTTAAAATAAAGAATTGAAAAATAAAAAAAATATTCACGTTACTCCTTCAAGAACTAAAAAAAAAATAGCAGTCATCCAACTTGTATATTAATTTGTCGGATAAGTGTATTTTGAAAATATTTTTGGTCAGCCAACAAGTCATCCAACATGTGTTGTGTCTCTGTAATTTTCAAATTTTTATACACGCAAAAAACACTTATTAGCCAAGTTTTTGATAAAAAAAATATACTAGTGAACAAGACTTTTGCGCAATTTAACAAAGTTTTTGTTAAAAAAATTGCTAAATTACGCAAAAGTATTGGTGAGTTGTTTTTTACCAAAAATTTGGCTATCTTATTAATTTTTGGTCCTACCTTTAGTTATAAAATGAAAACCAACTCATTTATTAAGCAAATTTATGAGCAAGTGAAATTTTGTCTGGCACTGGCCGAACTTAATATTAAGCTATTTACATTAGTTTTAAGATTTGAACACTTATTGTTAGTTCACATAGTTTAAGTGAAGATTCAAAAAAAAAATGAATGAGAAAAAAAAAAATTAGCAAAGCCAATGGAGTCCCAGACCTATCTTTCAATGAGTTACAAATAGAGTGGCAAAGTGAGTTTGCCCCATACCGAAGATACCAATAGGTTTTAATAGTTTTTTAAATTAAAAATTTGTGTTTTGTAATAATTTTCAATTTTTACAGGGTGCTTTCAAATAATTTAGTGAAGCTATAGAGGATCCTTCACTTCAAGAAAAGTGAGGAAATTGTACGAAAGTCACTGGAGAAAATTATTCGAAAAGGGTCAGTTGGTCGGTGGTAAATTAAATCCTACGCAACATTTATTATTTTAATATGGATTTATTGTTTGAATATTTTAAATTCAACAAATATACAAAATTTTTACAAAAATTTAATAAAAAAATGTATTTTAGCATAAATTTGGTAATTTTTTTAGCATTATCTTTAGTCATCGTTATAATAATTTTGGTATATTTTACATTTTTCTTTTTGGTTTCTTTTACCAAGTTTTTGCGTAAAAAACATAAGCATTTTCATCTTATTTTTTACGTAAAGGTACCTACAGACGACGCAATATTATGTACAATATTCAATTATATTGATGGTGTGTGGGTAATATTGACGATTGTACAATGGTCAATCTTACCCACACACCATCAATATAATTGAATATTGTACATAATATTGCGTCGTCTGTAGGTACCTTAAGCATTTTGTTTAATTACGAAAACTACTTCGTCGGTTGTAGTTTTAACCAATTTTTAGTTTATTTATGCCACATTTTTGTTCAGTCCGACACAGGTTTTTTTGCGTGTATGTAAAAATCTAATGCACTTTGATTGTCACGTAAACCACAAACTACACCTTCCATAATTATGTAGACATAAAGCAAAAAACACACACAAAACAACAAATCTTTTGTTTTTTTCTTATTGTTTTGTGTGCTGCCACTTGGATTCTTTTTACAAAAGAGTGATTTCCCTTAATAATTTTGAATGTTAACGGTTTCTAAATACATAATAATCTGGTAGCATTTACTTTTTCTTGCAGTCTGGTAATATTACACTATTGTGAATGATTTGAAAAATTTCAAACTGATCAAAGCAAACGGGAAAATTGCAAATTCAGCATAAAATTTGTAAGAAAATTTAAATAAATTTAATAATTGAATAAAAATTTGGAGAAACATTAAAAAAAAGTATTTCTAATATGGTGTCGGACAAATATTTCCATAAAAAGTATAAATCAACATTTATGTACGATAATGGTGCTTTTCGCAGGTTATGTGAAATCTTTGGTTCAGTTGAAGCTTCTTCCACTATCGTAGTTGGAGCTCATAATAAGTGCTTGTTTGAAGTTACATTAAGTGTTGAGGGCAAGCAATTTGTCGCAACAGGGAGCACGTTTCTTATTGCTAAAAATTCAGCTGCTTTCGCAGCACTCGCTGAATGCAATAATTTTAATACGCATAATGGGTCAGCGTCAGGATCTGGTATTGAGAAAACCAAAGAAATTGAGACACAAAATGGCAGACAAACGTGTTTTCCTAACAATGAACCTTTAATCGTAGATGAAATTGTAGAAATATCTGATAATTCAAATAAAGGTATGTTAAAAAATTTGCACTTGTATGAAATTTTAAATATATGTATATTGCAACATTTCGATACACTATTGTTGATCCATGCTGGAATAACTTTAAACTGCAATTTACCTAACCATCATAGATTTTTTAATTATACTCGGCCTAAGGAAAAATTAGATTAATTCTGGCTCTGCTTGTTTTAAAGCTTTCCTTGTAGATCTTGAATATTTTTTCTGATATTTCTGTAAAATTCGGTTGGTCAGGTTTATATGGAAATACTTCTTGAACCATGTGATATTTTTTTTTTAATTTCTAGACATGGGAATTCTGCAAATAAAAATGTTAACCTTTTTGGACACTGAGAAACTTGTAATAAAAAAATCAAGCTAAAGATCTAAAAGTGTCCAATTAGTTTTTATTTTTTGCTACTCAACACTTAATTAGATTTCTAAAAATTATGTTGTTTAAATTTTAATTTTTAGAAGCTCCTTCAAACAATTCTAAACTAAAAATTCCTTTGAACAATTCTAACCTAAAAATTCTTTCGAATAATTCTAACCATAAAATCCCTTCGACCAATTCTGAGACAAAAATAGCATTGTTACAATCTGGCAACAAAATGTACAATGCATTATATTCTGGTTATTCATATCAATCTCACAACATTTATCATGGAATACTACCACCTGCCCCACCAACTTGGATACCACCAGTAAATCCACCCTTACACACTTGGCCAGCACCCCCACAACCAGCATATCAATACTCTTCACATCCATATAACAGCTATACCATGTTAACACCCAACACAGCAGTTGTAATAAATCCAGGTAATTTATCTCATAATAGTACATTAAGAAGTACTTTACCAATATTGGTACTACCTAACTAATTTCCATAAATTCAGTGAATCCAATTTTTAATAACACTAATGGACACCAAACCTCTACTACATCAGCATGCCCAAACACGGAAATTCGTACGAATTCACCCATCTATGACATTCAATACAAAACGTTAACAACACCAACAAAAACTGGAAATATGGAATTTAAGTATTCTATTAAAAAGACCACGAATAGCATCTGCGTTAGAAGTTACGCCAAAAATCCAATTAATTTTGAAGAGTCTGAATTTATTTTTGGTCAATATTCAAATACTTTGCCACCAAGTAAGTTACTTGATTTTCTATGGATTTATTTAAAATCAAAAAATTAAAAGAAAATATAAATATTTCAATGAATAAGTCCTTCAGTTAATTCCTTTTAGAGGTGGTTTCAAAGTTTTTCTCTAAAAACAAAACAAAATATTTTTTTTGGAATGAAACCACTTTCATAATTTTCCGGGAATTCCCGGGATCCCGGGAATTCCCGCTAAAATAAGAAAAGATTTATTTTTGAAACTTTGTTAATATATTTTACATAAAAATCACATTTTTGAACTTAAACCTGAAGAAAAAGTGATTCGCGACCCTATCGAAAATGTCTCAGATTCTAAGTCATTTTTCCTATCGAACATTTTAATAAATTTTTAAAAAAGTCTAAGGGGTCTATTCTTCCTAACACAACTTTTAAATTTACACGAATTTTTCAAACCACATAAAATCGAATTCAATGCTTTGTTTGTTCACGTTTTCATTCGAAGTTTAAATGGAATAACTAAAAGTTATAATGATAAACGTATATTCGTTTTACTTTCGCCAACAATTTTTTTTTGTTACAAAACGAGTAAAAGTTTTCGGAAGTAAAGTCTTGAACACAAAAAAAAAAACAAGTAAAAAAGTTAAATTCGGCCTTGCCAAATGTAGTGATACTCTCCACAATTTCAAAAAGAAAATTACTTTTTAAAAAAAAAATTTTTTTTGAAAAAAATTTCGGCGAAAAAAAAAATTTGCTAAAAAAAATTCCCGATTTTTTTCTTTTTTTGTTAAAAAAAATATGTTCGTACCTGTTTAAATACCATTTGGTGTTCAATTATGTTCACAAATGTCAACCAGCAGCCGAATTCAAGCATTTTGTATTTTTAGGTTATGTTGAATGTACCAAAATTTTTGGGGTGTCCTTGCATTTTCGTTCATAACTTTTGAACCGCTGAACCGATATCGTTCAAATGCAATACCAAACTTCTCGGGAGAACTTTCAATGATGTTAAGTTTCAGTCATATCCGTGCAGTATTTTGGTCGTGATCAACATTTCCACAGACAGACGGTCATCGCTATGAATGATCATGAATATATATACTTTATGGGGTCCCAAGACCGATATTTCGATGATTTACAAACGGAATGACAAACTTATATATACCCTCTATCACTAAGTGGAGGGTATAAAAATTCTAAAATTTAAATTTTTAAATTTTTTATGCGAATGACTTTTTTGGAACAGCGCCCTAAGGTTTGAATAAAAAAAAAATATGTCACAAAGTCCCACATTATGAGACATTCTAGGCCCGCCTAGCCAAGAAATTAAAAATATTTAATAAATCTTTAAAAAACAAATAATAAAAATATTCAAAACACGTAAAAACATAAATACTTAAAAAAATAAAATTCCCGGGAATTCGCGCTCTATTTCCCGGGATTTCGGAATTGAAAAAAGCCGAGCAATCCCGTCCCGGGAATTCCCGAGAAAAACTCTACACGCAATTCAATTCCACTTTAATTTTTGAAATGATTTCATTCCGGAAAAATAGTATTCGTTTTACGAGTAAACTACTTTTTCCACTTCCAAACAGAATTGATTCCGTGACATGCCCCATAATACGAAAAATATCAATTTGAAAACTCTTACTTATGTGGCATGTCACAGACTTAATTCCGTTCGGATTTGAAAAAAGTGGTTTACTCGTAAAACGCAAAAAGGAATATTATAATTTTTCGAAATGAAATCACTTTCACTTTTTTATCACAAAAATAAAAAAAGAAATGCACTTTTTATACCCTCCACAAAGTGATAGAGGGTAAATATAAGTTTGTCATTCCGTTTGTAACTCGTCGAAATATCGGTCTGCAACCCCATAAAGTATATATATTCATGATCCCCGATCGATTTTAAGACATTCTAGCGATGTCCGTCTGTCCGTCTGTGGAAATGGTGATCACGGCCAAAATATTACACGGAGATGACTGAAACTTAACATATTTATTGGAAGTTCTCCCGAGAAGTTTGGTATTGCATTTGAGCGATATCGGTTAAGCGGTTCAAAAGTTATGAACGAAAATGTAAGGACACCTCAAAAATTTTAGTACATTCAACATAACCTAAAAATACAAAATGCTTTAATTCGGCTGCTGGTTGACATATGTGAACATAATTAAACTCAAAATGGTATTTAAACAAGTACGAACATATTTTTTGAAAAAAAAGAAAAAAATTGCGGATTTTTTTTACCAACATTTTTTTTTTTTTTTTTTGAAATAATTTCCTTTTTAATAAAGTTTTTGCAATAATCTTTTTGAAATTGTGGAGGGTATCGCTACATTCGGCAAGGCCGAATTTAAAATTTTTACTTGTTTTTGTTATATTTTTTAAAATTTTTGTTATTCCCCTGCAAACAATAGGGCGATATATCGCCGAAAAGATATTGCGGCGATACGAAAATTTATCATTTCAATAAAAAATCAAAGTAGTATTTTTATTATATCGCCGTTTTCTCATACGAACGATATTTTGGCGATAAACAAAAAAAAATATTGAAAATTTTTATTTCTTTGTCAATTTAAAATAAAATAATTTAACAAGAAATCTTTGAAAGAATATAAATTTGGCCGAAAAACACAAATGTGCGTTCAAAGATAAAATAAAAAATTCAGCGAATGTTGCGGATATATTTATCGGGTGAATGCAAATGTTTTTAGTCCCGTTAACATGACCAAAATATGAATGAAAAAAATAATGTATATTTTCAGCTTCAGGGAATCGTTATAGCTGTATCGCCGGTTTATCATTTTGGTGATATTCCGGCGATACATACAAATCTATTATATTTCGTTTATACGATTATCTGGCGATATTGCCCTTTTATCGCCAAGACGAATCGTTTTCGTATCGCCGGGATGTATTGCCGTCGGGTAACAGTTTCTCCCGAAAGGTGTATCGCCGGCGATACGAATTCGGTAATTGCCGCAATAACATTTATCGTATCGGCAATACAACCGGCGAATCGATGTCGTATCGTTTTGTTTGCAGGGTCGATTTAAACTTTCAACACAAATGTTAACAGAACACCGTATTCGATTTCATGTGATTTGGAAAATTTCATGTCAATTGAAAAGTTTTGAAAGACAACAGAGGCCATTATACATATATTTAGGCCCGTACTATAAAAAAACAAAATGTCTATTTTAACAAAAGTTTTTTTTTTTTCAAATTTCCCATACAATTTTTGAAGTCGATTTTAAAAAACAATTTGTATGGAAATAAAATTAAAAGTCAATTTTAAATTTACTTTATTTTTCATTGGTAAAACTGATAGGTTTTTGTTTTATTACGTTTATATTTTTTTATGTTAAGGGTCGTAAGAAAGTTTGAAATATTAAAAAGGGGTCAGAAGCCATGCCGTATTTAGGTTTAGCTAAACAATTTTACAATGCTAAACACTATCTCACAATTTTTATGTATACACTAGAGTGATTCCAACAAAAAAAAAATATTTTTAATATGCTTGTAACAGGGGTAAGGTTGTTATTCATAAAAACTGAAATATAACTAAAGTAGGTTTATTTGACAGATATTACAGGCATACTTGTCAAATAAACCTACAATAAGTCTACTCTAAGTATTATGAATAATAGCCTAAACATTTTGTTAAAAATGTGAAAAAGTCAGGCAAAGCTTTTTTGCACCAAATAACATAAAATGAGTGGTGAGAACACAATTTTTTTTAAACCACTCTAGTATAAAAATAAGCCCCTCGATATTATTCTATTAAAATTATCCACAGAAAATATTGATATTTATTAGGTTAACTGACTTCCGACCTTTCTTTTCTAGCAACTATTTCTCAAAATGTTACACCGAATATAGTACAAAACTCAGTTGAAAATATTTTACCAGAAGTTCAACATGATGTCCAAAATAAGAATAACGAAGGTATGTTTAAGGTTTTAAGTGGCTGCTGACACTTTACATCCAAAAATATAAGTCTTCACTAAAATATTTTTTTTCTAGCAACTACTTCTCAAAATGCTACACCAAAAAATGTAGAAAATTCAAATGAAAATATATCACCAGCAACAGTCCAAGTTCAAAAAAAGGAAAATGAAGGTAACAGTGTGGTAATTTATGTAAATCATTAGTAGATTGGTGGAATCATGATTTTAATTTATTGTCTAGACCGGGTAATATAAATTTTCGTTAAGAAATAAGTTGCCGTTAAAACTATTTTTTGTTTTTTTGTTTACAAAGTTTTAAGAAAAATTTTAACTGTGAAATTGAAATTTATACAATGTTAAAAAAAAATGTATGACTCTTTTTTTGCACCAAAATGCAAAAACAAGTTGGACAAAAATTGTTGTGTCCCCGAAACATAAAAAATTAAAAAAAAAATTTCGGAACTTTTAAAATTTTTTTTCCTAAAAATGTAATTAAAAATTGATTTTTATTTACATTAGGCGTTTTTTGTTGGCATAATTATCAGTGTTCCACCATACAAAGTTTACATTAGTGTTAACGCTCAAAATTCTAGAAGTTAAAAATTAACTTGCATACATTGTGAATGATTCTCTTATTGTTAATGGCTCTCTTTGGTATTAATAAAAAAGATAAATGTTTTTGTGTTGCTTTCAAGCTAAATTGCATTTAATAAACTAATTTTGTCAATATTTCATCGAAAATGTGTAATATTTTACAAAACTATTCCAAACGACGCTAAATTAAATTGAGAAATTTATGGAAGTTAAGATGTCATTTTTTTCGTTTTGATGCATGGTAACAATCAAAGTTTGCCAACAAAATAGGCCTATTGAGGAAATTTAGGCCCTATAAGCTTGACTAAAAACATCAGTATATTTTAATTTTATTTTTTTACCTTTAAAATAAAATAAAAAACACAAAATGGCAAAAGATGCTTTAGTCCAGCAGGAGAATTTTCAAAACTTTTTTAAGACTTCAAAAAGTGTCAATTTTTTTAATAAATTACACAATTTTAAATTTTTTTTGGGATTTGGAAAATGTTGATATATCCTATTTTCTAATTAATTACTTTTGAGATAGTTTAGTGATAAGTCTAATTTTCATCACTCATTTAAAAAGCATTTTAAGAAATTTTTGTGAAATGTCTAGGCTGACCATTCGTACTGATTTGATCAGTACATGTACTGATTTTTGGTCACTTGTACTGATTAAAAATAGATGTATTGATCTGCATTTTTGAACATTCAACATAAAAAATAACTTTATTCGAAAATTCTATACACAAACTTGAATACCACAAAATAAGTCGTCAGAGTAGTCTGACAATAAGATAATTTTTATAAAATTAATTCTAACGAGGTTCCCAGTTGGCAAAGTAAAAACACACCCGACATACTGTTGACTCTCCCTTTATGAAATCGCTGACATCTTCATACAATTTTTCAGAATGTCCCTAATGACATGTCAGCAGTTGGTCAGCTGTGTCCACCAGTTTTGGTGGCCACCAACATTTCGTTTAAACATCCGCTGACAAAATTGTATGAAGATGTCAGCAATTTTATAAACCCGAGTAAAAAAGATTATATATAATTTTACTTATTTTTATATAAACATATATTATTTGATAAATTTATACGTAAATTGTTTTGCTATCATATAAGATTATATATATTTACACTTCGTATCTTTTTCTTATATAAAATTATATAAAAGAAAATGTTAAGTTATACATAATAACATATGATTAGAGTGAGTTTATATAATTACATATGAAATATAAAAATTTGTCTGTTTGTTTTATATAATTTAATATAACAAAATATTTGAAGACATTTTATATAAAACTTTATGCAACCTTTTTCTGAATCATATGTAATCTTATATGAGTAAAATTAAAAAAAAAAATCTAACAAGGGAAGTCTCCCTGGTGTCACCCCCCGATCTTCATGAAATTTGGATATGTTGTTAAGAACGAAAATTAATTCGACACGTATTTTTTTATAGCGGCCCAAACTCATTTTTAGGGGGGTCGATTTGTATGGGGGGAAATTGACCTTTTTCACTTTTTTACGATTTAAGCCTATTTAAACAAAATTAATATAGGCATGTGTGGTATCAGATTAAAGGTATTAAAAATACCTATCTTGTGGTGCTAACAACGGGCCGATAAAGTTAATATTTTTCGACTTATTAACAAAAATACCCTAAACTTTTGGTATTTTACTCAATATGACAAAAAGTTGTGCATGTTTAGACACGTTCTTAGCACACGTAGATAGGTTTTCAAAAGACCTTTCATTTGATATGTAACATGACTAGGTTTCTTTGCATAATATAGGAGATAAACGAAAAAATCTGAAAAATGGCCTTGTCTTCCCCCCTCCTTTTTACCCCCTAAATATGAATTTGGGCCGCTAAAAAAAAATACGTGTCCCTTTATTTTTTCTGCTCTACAAAATAAAACCAATTCCATAAAGATCCGCGGGTGACACTAGGGAGACTTCCCTTGTAAGTCCTTTATATATAATTTGATATAACTTTTGAAAATTTTTCTAAGTCCAGAATTTTTTTTTTTTTTAAGTTCCAAACCTTAAACATTTGTTTTAAAAATTTCATATGTTATTATATATAATGCAAAATTTATGAAAAAAATCTAAGTTCTTTATATATAATTTAATATAATTTTTTTTGGGGTTTTTTTTGGATTTTTTTTTATTTAATTATATATAATTGCATAAATTTTTCTAAAAAAGGGGCCAATTTTCGCATCAAATCATATAAAATTATATTAAAATCACATCAAATTATATCAAATTTAATGCAACTTTATATGGTTTTATCGACTCATTTTTCGCATCAAATTCTATATGAATATATATGATGTCTTTATATAATTAAATATAAACATATATAATCTTTTTTACTCGGGAAGGGAGTCAGCAGTATGTCAGGTGTGATTTTTTTGCCGACTGGGTTATAGTTCGCGAATCAGTAGGTTTTTTAACGCAAAATGTATCTGAGCATGAGGTTGTTTCAATATCCAAATTGATATGAAAAAGCGCACAGACTCACTTGAAGCACTCAGAACATCAGGTCTGTTTAAAAAACATGTGTTAATTATCTGGAAAGTTTTCCAAATAGAAAAGATATCATAACTTAAAGAAAAAGTCCTCTGAGGAATTTTCTAACTCAAAACCTGTGGTTTTTTGTTATTTTTTCTACACTAAAACGGGTTTGTCGGTAAAACATCAAATTTTTAGATTTTTTTGTGATTCGCGTGTGAATCATGTTATATGCTGTCTTAAATAGAAACAGAAAATTGTGATCTAAATAAATTTTTTCAATTGTTTTTAGGAAATTATTTATTTGTGCAAAAATTCCACAAAAATAGAATTAAAATTGGGTAATTTTAATTTCGTGATCGTGATTATTTCGGGAGCATGCGTGAACGTGAACAGAAAAAAAAAATTTCGTGCGCGATCGTGCGTGAGCAATATTTTTATTTCGTGAGCGTGAGCGTGCTTGAGTCAAAATTTACTCACGCGCCCATTTCTAATTTGAAGTCAACTTAATTTTCTGCAAAATAACGGAAACACTTTTTGACAGTTGTTTTTAGCAGATGTTTTACTGAAATAACAATTGACTCGAAGTTTGTTAGTTTAACCGAAATTTTCTAAGTGTTAAAAAAATGTTTCAGTGTTTTCACAAAAACTTGGGCGTACTGATTTGAGCTCAGAAAAAAATGGTCACCCTAGATGTGTCCCATTTTTCCCAGTCACGGGATAGATGATTTCAGAAAACCTTTTTTTTGCATGAAAAGTCTAAAAAATATCGATAATGTTATCTATCTATATTACATAATACGTAATATATTATTTTATTTATCCAAAAAGCTGATTTCCTTCTTTTTTTTATAGTACCAACTTCGTCTCAAAATGTTACAAAAAATCAAAGTGAAAATATTCCTACTGCAGCAGTTCAGCCTACAGTTCAAAATACGATGAAAAAAGGTAAGACACTCTGTTTAAATATGTTAATCTAATAGAACACGCCGTATTTTTGCTCAAACTCTTTTGTAGGCGTGGATATAAAAAAAATAGCTAAAATAAGAATAAAACTGTATTTCTTTAGTGCAAAAAGCATAACAAATGAATTTTTAACTATTTATAGCGAAAATAAAGTGTCCCCCAAAAAAAATTGTTCAGAAGTATTTTAAAATTATTTAAAGTTTTTCAAATGCAGTTTAAAATTGACAAAATGTTTTTTAAATTTGTCCCAAATTATTTCGAAAAATTGTATACAAAAATATATATTTTCTTTCAATTTTAAAATGCATTTGGACAATTTTGAAATATAATACAATTTCAAAATGCTTTATGCTATTTTAGACAAGTTTAAGATACAATTAAAAATTAAATACATTTGAAAAATTTTAAAATATAAAAAAATTTTAAAATACATTTGGAAATTTTTTAATTGTATTTGGAAATATTTATATTATATTTGGACAATTTAAATATACATTTGCACAATTTTAAAAAAACATTTTGACAGTTTTAAATACATTTGCATAATTTTAAAATATATTTGAACGATTTTAAAATAAATTTGGACAATTAAAAAAACTTCAGAAATTTTAGTCTTGCAAAATTGCAAAATGTCAAAATTGCAACTTTATTTGCTTATTATTTTGTAAATTGAAGCAATTTTATTGCTATTGAAATAAATTGCGAATATTTTCTTGCAACGACGAATCATGTAAAAGGTAATAGAAAAATAAAAATTTGATTCAACATTCAAAACAAAAAAATTGCAATCTTGCACTGTTGCAAGAGTCAAAAATTTTCTGAAGTGAATTACCTGAATATTTTTGATTTACACGGTTTTGTATTTAAATATATGATAATATGTTATTAACTTTTTTTTGAAGATCCAGTTATTGCAACCGCTCCACAACAGAATGTTACACAGCCTAATATAAAAAGACCACAACCAATTATTCCATCAGCAACCGTTCATCCTCCGGCACAAAAGCGAAAATATGATGGAAGTGCTGTTTGTCAAATACCTAAAAAGAAACGTTTTATTCTTAGCAACTGGTCAATACAAAATAGAAATCCTATTAAATTATTAGATGATATATGTCCAGGTATACAGTATTGTCTTGAATCTGAAATGGGTTCATCACATGCACCATTTTTTATGATGTCTGTAACGGTAGATGATCGTAAGTATTTTGGACATGGTAAAAGTAAAGTATTAGCACGAAAAGATGCAGCTACAAAAATTTTAAATGTTATTTCAAAACAAGGAACCATACCAAAAATTCCAACTGTTAATAATGATCATCGCCAAGTTGATAATGATAATGTTAGAAATCCTATATTTCCTAATGAATTTGCATCCTTACAATTGCCAGAATTTCAGGCTAATATGATTGAAAAAAAGATAATGGATAAATTTAATGAATTGATTAGAGAACATCAAGATTGTAATGATTATAAAGTGTTAGCTGGCATAGTTTTGACACGAAATTTAAATTTTCGTGAAGCGGATGTTATAGCAATTTCAACCGGCACCAAATGTGTCAATGGTGGTAATATATGTTTCCATGGTACAGTCATAAATGATTCTCATGCTGAAATAACGGCCAGAAGATGTTTAGTGAAATATCTACAAAAACAGCTAGAATGGCATTTTGATCCAGAACAACCAGAAATATCAATTTTTACAAGAAATGCAAGTGGTAAACGTTTTAGTTTAAAATCAAATATACATTTTCATCTCTACATTAGTACTGCTCCTTGTGGTGATGCCCGCATTTTTAGTTTAAATGATCGATATAATTCTAATAATACAGTGGCTGGTCCTTCTTTTCATAGTGCTCAATATGGCCAGTTAAGAACAAAGGTTGAAGGTGATTTAGGCACTACACCAGTGGGCAAAGGCTATCAAAATCAAACTTGGGATGGTATTCAATTGGGGGAATCTTTACTTACCATGTCGTGCTCGGATAAAATTGCTCGTTGGAATGTTTTAGGAATACAGGGTTCTCTTTTGTCTACTCTAATCGATCCAATTTATTTATATTCCATTGCTTTGGGTAGTATGTTAAATCCTCAACATATGTATCGTGCCATTTGTGGTCGCATTGAACAATCCTTAAATTACTTACCCCCATCATATCATCTCAATCGTCCTTTGTTGGGACAAACAACTAAACCACTGCCACGTAATACTAATAAACCACCTACCATTGGTATGAATTGGACATTGGGTGACGATGATATTGAAATAATTTTTCTTCCTACTGGTCGTCAATATTTTAATGAAATGTCTCAACTATGCAAACAAAACTTATTTGTTAATTATAATAAGTTATTACAAAATTTACCTTATATAGGTGAACGTTTTATAAGTAAAAATTATGCTTTAGCAAAATCGTACGCTGAAGATTTTCAATATGCTAAAAATACATTGTTTGCTGCTTTTCAACATGCCGATTTGGGATGTTGGGTTAAAAAGCCAAACGAACAGAGTGAATTTTTGAATTTATAAATTTATTCAAAAATCCACTATGGTAATTTAAAACCTAAGATTTTAATTTATTTAAATAGTTAATATTTCATTTAATGTATTTAATTTCTCATTTTATGTTAAAAGATCTCTTAATATGTTTGTTTGATTACCCGAATTTCAAACTATTTTTTCTGCAACTATAAAGTTTTGTCTACTTTTTGTATTGAAAATTTCTAGCTGTAGTTAAAATTAAAAAAAAAAAAATCTAGATTGTAGTAAGGTAGTTGAACTTAACTAATATTTTTTAGTTTGTTTTTAAGTTAAAAAAATCTTCTAATTTATTTTTGTTTGTGTTATGAATTGTTTTTGAAATGTGTATTCTTCAATTCAAGTTTTAACTTTTTTATTTAAGTTTTTATATCTCTTTTTTTATTTAAACAATGAAGTGTTCGTTTAATTAATTTATTTATTTTAAATACGTATGAATTGATTTCATATAAAAAATTGATTTATGTGATATAAAAAATTGATTTATGTATCTTTTAAGTTTTTCAACCTTACTTTGTTTCATTAAACATATATGAATTGAATTTTAATAAATTTGCCTTAGGTCCAACATTTCTTTTCCTATATAATTAATTTTTGTTATCAATAAATCGTTTAAGAAGTCTTCGGGTTCAGTGATCGAACTTGGCTAACAAAAAAAAAAAATCGTGGACCGCTGTTCCAAAAAAGTATTTCACATTAAAAAATGTGAAAATAAAAATTTTAGAATTTTTTTGGTGTTTTTGATTCCACTTCCGAAAATTTCTCTCGTTTTGCATAAGAACCCAACATTTTCTTTTTATAAATAAAAACAATTTGAAATTGTTTCTAAAAGGTTTAGGGGCCTATTCATAGAAAATAGTCATAACTCAATTATAAGTCAATTTTTTCCATGTGGTTGTTGTAAACAATCATAAAAAATTCAAATTTTGTTTGAAAATTAAAAAAAAAAAATAAAGACCTGCTACTCCATATGGTCTCAAAATTGACAAATAATTTTAAATTTTCAGACTTTTTATGATTGTGTTTACAACAAACACTGTGAATATGAAATTTAAAAAAATAAAAAATTAATCATAACCAGTCATAACTCTGAATAGGCCCGTTAGTTGAATCAAGTATGTGAATATAAAAGGTCTGTTTGCTTACTTAAATTTCTTACTATTTTTACTACAACTGGAAAGTTTTGTTTATTTTTTGTATTGAAAATTTCTACCTATAGTAAAAGTAGTAAAAATGAGTAGATTGTAGTAAGGTAAACGAACAGGCATAAAATGTCTCTTTGTAATCAAAATAATTGAAATTTAAAAAACTATCGTTTTTGAATTTTTTACACCTATAGATCTCTTTTTAATCTTTTTCCCTCTATTGTGAATAGTTTGATATTGTATATAGAGTTGCCATATACATTTAATCGTTTTCCCCAAAAAGTTAGTACCAAAGGCACAGACTAATACAGACTCGACATAAGTGACAGGTGTCAAAAAAGTATTCTTGAACCATATGGTTAATTTTTTCAAATTATTCTACGAATTAGGTTAGAAAGAGAAAACTGATATAACGCGCCATAAGAAAAATGGATGCCAGATCGGTTTTTGTTGTTTCACTCACTCCTAAGTCGTAGAAAGTGTTGCCATGGTAGCATAAAACGGACTAAAAATCGCTGTGTTTTTTCCTAAAATCGCTTAGTTTTTCCCCATTTTTTCTTATAAAACTCTACTGTCGAGTCTGTATTTAGTCTGTGACCAAAGGTACAGAGCAGGGTTGCTAGAATTGTTGAGTACAAAATCGTTGGAAATGTACGATTTTTATAAAAAAAAGCGTCCAAATAGTCACCCCAATTTTAAAAATCGTCAAAATAAAATGAGACATTATTTAGTACTTTACACCATCCAACAAAAATATGGGGCCATACTCGATTTGTCATTCCATGTGTAGCGCATCGAAATATCGGTCATGACCCAATAAAGTATAAATGCCCTTAATCAGAGATAGAGATTCATTCTAAAGGTACCTACAGACGACGCAATATTATGTACAATATTCAATTACATATATTGATGGTGTGTGGGTAATATTGACGATTGTACAATGGTCAATCGTAGCATATTGTACATAATATTGCGTCGTCTGTAGGTACCTTAAGACATTCCAGCGCAAAATGAGTCAAATCAGAAGAAGTAGAACAAAACTATTTTTGAAAAAATATACTACTATTTTGTTATTCTTTTTTTGTAAAAGAAAGGTTTCAAAGTCCTGCAATTAGGGCAAAAATAATTAGGAAATGTATTTTTTTCTGTGTGATCTTTTGTGGACACGGCTGTAAAAAATTAGTGAGATTTTGGATAGTTTTGTGTGTAATTTCCAATTCAATTGCTGGCAGCACTGTTTATTCTTTAAAATTTCGGATCTGGCATCTCTTTTTATTTTAGTCCTCCATTGTGAATGATTTGTGAAAAATGCAAAAAAAAATAGTTGTAAAAAAATTTGACCAATGAAAGTACGACGAACGGCAAAATAGTGTTAATTTTTTTTTTATTTTGTAACAAAATACGTACACAAAATTATTAAATAAAAATGTTAAATATCAAAAAAAAAAATATAACAAGCAACAAAGTTAATTACCTTTACATAAAAATAAAAGATTAAAGTGCAAATTCGTAATGCCAAAAAATATCTTTGATTTCATAACAAATTAAAAAGCAAAAAAATCTCGTTTCTTCACAATATTGCAAAAATATCTATACATGGCCTTTAAAAAAATATAATTTAAATAGTTTTTAAAAACAACCAATAAATTTTGTTAAAATTGTCAAAAAAATAGGTGCGTAAGATGAAAAACATTAGTGCAAAAAATCTGTTTTAAAAGAACAAAAAAAAAATTTTAAATTATTCTAATTTTAGAAACGGATAGTGATTATATTTACACAAACACCTCCACAACAGCAGCGACAATGGATAATAATTTGGAAGATAAAAAAGATGCCGACAACGAAGGTGGTAAAGAATCTCCAATAGAAACAATATTAGCAAAACAACCAAATAATGATAATAAGAAAGATGAAGAAATCAAACAAGAAGATGATGAAGGTGTCAATAATGATGATGATAATGAACCTATAAGAGCAACAACAAACAAAATAAACAAACAAACAGCTGACTGTGAAGACGAAACACAAATTTTACTTTCTTCTCTTCCACCGGCCGAAACCGGTAGTATTAAAAAAGAACAAGACGAAGATGAAGAGTCTACTTTAATAGCAACTGAATTTGAACGTCCCTACACTGCCCCCTTAGCACCCCTTGATATGGAACTAATTGAGAGACTTAATAGAGAACGTGAATCAAAGAGAAGGCATTCAAGTTCGGTTTCAAAAAATAGAGATCGAGCACGTTCATGGGCTCGCAAGAGTACTGACAGTTCGATAATAGCAGCCACAATGTTTATGCAACGTGAACGCTTAAATTCAGATGCCGGTCGTCGTAATAATCAGCAAAAAATTCAACAAAAAACAATTGGTGACGAACATGCTCCAGCTGGAGGTGGTGGAGATTCAGAGATACCATTAACTTCAATGACGAATACTACAGATGAGAGGTGAGTTTATTGTCTTTGTTATAAAAACACAATGAGAAGGCTAATTTAGATTAGTGAAAAAAAACCAGCCTAAAATGGTTTCATCAATCGTATACATTTATAAAAAGAAACTGGGTGCTTAGATTTTATATAAATATAAAAAATTTGTACTTATGCAAAAAAGACATCAATATCTGAGATATACATATATCTCAAATCTGTGTTTTTTTCTATGGCAAATATTTATTTTACAGACTTTTTATATAGGAACAATGTCTCAGAATTTGAATTTTTCTATAGAAACACCCTGACAGTAGAAAGCGTATGGGCCGATTCAAAATCACATATTCCGTGACTGGTGAAAAAAATTAAATGTCTTAAAATGACTATCACATGACAGGTAAAAATTGCGCGCATCAATAAATTGTCTTTAAAACGGTTATACCGTGACCGGATACAGTAGAAAATATCAAAAATTTCCCGAAAAGTCCCAGACCCATTTTTTTTTGTGTTTAGGTGCAAGGAATTTCATTAAAAATGATTTTACAAACAAAAGCAGTTTGAACATTTTCTATGCCCATTTTTTTTTTTTTTTTAATTTTCAGTCTTTTTTTTTTTTTTTTTTTGCAATTTTTATACCATCCCTCCATACTCACTTTGTCATTCCGTGTATAACGCATCAAAATATCGGTCGGGAACCCAATAAAGTACACTCAGAAAATTTCATGCATAAAAATACGAAGTATTATTTCGTAAAATTTATTTTGTACAATAAACAAAATTTTTGTACATATTACGAAATTTTTGTAATGTTACAAAAATACTACATCATCGTCTAAATGAATTCGTTTCTAATAATTCTGTTGTTGCTAATGAACAATTTGGATTTAAAAAAGAGCAAAGCACCACTCACCAAATTAACAGAATAAAAAATCATATTACTAAAAATAAATACAATAAACGATCAACGGGGGTTATTCTGCTAGATATAGAAAAAGCCTTTGACACTGTTTGGCATAATGGCCTGTTATATAAGCTATTAGTCGCAAATACTTTAAAATATCTATGCAAACTAATTGCAGATTTCATTGAAGACAGAACCTTTAAGGTTGCGATTAATAATGACTAGGGCAAGTACTTTCATGAAAATGCATGTTTTTACTCGGCACTCCAAATATAACATAAATAAAATATCTATCCGAATTAATAAGTTTGCAATAAAATGGCATCGATTTGTAGTTGCATATTTTTGCATATTTTGGTATAAATGCATATTTTTGCATATTTTCATATAAATTGCACTTTTTTTAATTTTCATTAACATTTTTTCAAAAAATCATTTCAAAAACCTTAACATAAACCAAAACCGAGCCACTATTTCTCGTAAAAAACATTATTTTCTTATAGACATGATATTCTGAGACATTTCCTTAGAAATTTGTTTCTGAAAATAAAGTTTTTAGATTCTTAAAAAAAGTTTAAAATTTTCCTATTTTGAAGCATTTCATTAACTGAAAAGAAAAATTTTTAGATTTTAAAAATTTCTTACAGGAAAATTGTCTCAAAAATGCCTATACAACAACTTTTGTCATTCTCCTGGTCAGGTTGGTATTGAATTTTAGCGAAATTTGCACAGTAGTTAAGAAGTTATGAAAAAAACCGTGAAAGTAAAATAGGTTTTATCCCGAATTCACGTGTTGTACAAAATGCAAATATTTTACAAATTATTTTTGTGACTCAAGTAAATTTTTTAGCTCAAAAAAAAAAATTATACCCAAAAATTTTTTTTTTTTTTAGAAAAATTGCTAAAGAAGTATAAATAAAATATTTTAATTTGAAACGTTTTTTTTCCAGAAACTTTTTTGAGTCAAAGAAAAGAACTTTTAAAGAAAATTTTTTGAATTAAAAATTTTTATTACAAAATGTGTCAATAAAAAAATATTTTTTAATTAAAAGCTGCGTCCCCTCAAAAAAAAAACGTTTCTTTAATATTGTAGAGGGCATTAAAGTATTTGAAAAAATCTAATTTATATTAATAACACTCTTTTTTAGTTAAAGCATTTAATTTTTAATACATATTTTTAAATTTTAAGTGCATATTTTTTAAATTTTAAGTGCATATTTTTGATTTTTAGAAGCATATTATAGGCACATATTTTCGATTTTTAGATGCATGAAAGTACTTGCCCTAATAATGACACATCATCTTCAAAAACTATTACTCGATATATACATCAGACTTTAAAGTCCCAAAATATATGAAAATAGAAATGGAAATCGGACTTGTTAATTGCAATAAATATTTTCATAAGTGGAAAATAAAAATTAATCCAATCAAAACACAAGCAATAATTTTCCCCTTCAACAAATCTCCCAAAAGACTTCCAAGGCGTCAACTATCAATTGGAAATTGTTCCATAAATATACTTAACGATGTTAAATATCTTGGCGTTGTTTTAGACAAAAAACTAACATTTAAACAACATATTAGCGAAGTTTGTCAAAAAGCAACAAAGTCATTTAGAGCTTTGTTATTAGACCAATATTAACGTACGCGTGCCCTATTTGGAGTACTGCTGCTAACTGCCACCTTAAGCGATTGAAAGTTATTCAAAACAAATGCCTGAAAATGATAAATAAAAAACACTGGAGATACCCAACTTACCTTATTCATGAGGAAACCGGTTATGAAAAAATAACTGATTTTATAACAAGAATTAATACTAAGTATTTTGAAAAAATTGAAAATTCTCCTTATCCACTGATAAGAGAATGTAAAGAAATAACAAATAGCTAAATGAAAATCATCAAATTGAAAATTATATGTTTATGGAGGACTATTATCATTAATAGTTCTACTATAAACATATACATTTTCTAAAAGTATTTGAATTTTTTATACCTTATAAAGATCTTTTTCCCATTTTGCCTTTAAAAATATCAAATTAATAAAAACAATGTTAGTATCGTTTGATAATTTGTATTGTTTGTTGTAATATCTATTTGTAAAGATAAGATCTCATTTGTAAATGTCTACCCAAGTAGAAATTCATGACGGTTATAAAAATAAAGCGTCTTTAGAGCACTCTTAAGTAGAATTTCATGACGGTAATGAGAAAAAGCGTTTTAAAAACACCCCCAAGTATAAATTCATGATGGTTATAAAATAAAATCAAGACTTATCAAAAATAAATCAATTTTAAAGCATAACTTCATAACGCTTTTCGAACGATTCTTAAAAGCGTTTTGAGAATACTTTTTAACCAAACCTATGATTTTATTTCACTGCCATTCAATAAATAAGAACTGTCAAAATTGTTTTTGTCTTGATTTAGGCAAAAAATTGGGTTTTCTATCAAATTTTCCCATTACAAAGTATTTTCAACATTATATCATATTATGTCCTGTATCTATTGATGAAATTGGGCTATAAAATGTTGTTCATTTCATTGATGATATTGGATCACTTTGTGATAAAAATTTGATTTACAATCATAGTTTTTGCATTTCAAATTGGGCATACGTTGATACGATGAGAGGCAGCCATAAGAAAACACCAATTTTGTTGCATTGGATTATATTCTTGTAGAGTGGGTGTACTACCAATGGCGTTTTATTTTGAGAATTTGTATGAAGCATTTACAATTGATTTTAAGAAACTGGTTTCAAAATCGAAGTCAGAAAACTGAGATATTATAGCTTCCATATTAGCTACATCATCTGCGATGTAAAAAATTTTGTGAAACTTCATTGTTTGTTTCTAATAATTTTCTTAAAATTGTCTTCGCATTAATCGCTTTTGAAGTATCTATTTTTCTGGATGGAAAAATACGACAAACTGTATAAAGAATTTAAAGTGTCTGTACTGCTTAAATTCCACTACATTTTTTAGAATTATTGCTCAACCATATAATAAAAATATCTAATTTTCCAATTTTCAATATCCATTAAAACGAAAGATTTCCTCCGAAACTATAAAGTTATGTCATCAGATATGTTATTAAAATTTTATTGCAATATTAAAATTTCTTGCAACTTTAACATTTTTAAAACTTATATCGTCCAGTACGGCAAAGTTTACAAAAATTTTTAAATTGCTATATTTTTTGCTTTTTAACGCTTTAATAATGCTTTAACGAAGCGTTCTCAAATTACCATTATAAATGTCTTTAAAAACGCTTTATATAAACCGTTTAACGGTGTTATCATTAGGACTATCTGAAAGCGCTCTGAGGATGGTTTTCCGTATGGTCTGAAAGCATTCGTACTACCATGCAGAGCGCTTTAAAAGCGTTTTTACGGTTGTATTTTTCTACCTGGGTAGTTACCCAGGCAGAAAAATACAATCATCAAAGCGTTTTAAAAGTACTATAGATGGTGGTACAAACATGGTTTTTGGTCATGGTTTTTATGTTAAGAGTGCTTTTAAAACGCCCGAATGATAACGTCGTTAAACGGTCATATGATTGTTTTTCAAAACGCTCGAAAAGCATTCGGAGGACTAAAAATAAAATGGTTTAAGGACGCTTTATCTGGATTTTATTTCGAATTTGTAAATTTTTATAATTGATATTTTTGATATATTTTCCTACAATCGACTAAAAAATAATTAGTTTTAGCAAGAGGTTTTTTTAATATTTTCCAGCAAATTCCGTGTTTTCTTTTTTAAAAGAGAGGATGTGTGCCACATTTCCCTAAACAGAATGGCACAATAATTATGCCCTACTTTATTTGTGGAAGATATAAAACATTTTTTTTAATTCGTAAAAATGTTGCTGTAAAAGCACTTTTGAGTTGGTAAAACAAACCGTCTTCAGCGCGTTTGGAAAATAGTACTTTTAAAGTGCTTAATTTTTTGTACCATCATCAATTTCTGCCTGGGTAGTTATTAAAATTGTAAATAAAGGATGAATATATATATATAAAAAAAAAAAAATGTAATGTTACAAAAAGTTAGAATTTCGTAAAAATACAAATTTCGTTTATTTTACAAAGTACATTTCGTAGCAAAAAAATACGAAATATTTCGTAGCTTAACGAAATATTTTGCATAAAAAAAACGCAAAATCAAGGTCTTTGATTTATTTATCTCTAAAGGAAACAGATTTTACAATTAAAAAAAGGAAACAATCAAATTTTTTCCTTCTCTTTTTAATTTTTGTATACGGTTTCTAATTTTAAATTATTTTCAGCATAACACAAAGTAAATTAACCCAAGATTTACTTTCAATGCAGTCTGTTGAGTGTTTCGACTTTAGTGAGAAGTATAGGGGCATGTCACAGAGTCAATTCCTTTTGGAAGTGGAATTGAATGTTTGCTCGGTAAACGTAAAACATTTTTGGAATAAAACCACTTTAATTTACAGTGAATATTGAAAGTAGTTTCATTCCGATAAATATTTTTATTTAAAAAAAAAAATACTGACGTGCCCGAGAAACATTTTTTGATGGCTAAAAATTCTTCGGGCTACATTGAACAAGAACAAAATATTGTTAATTACGCTCCACTCAACCAACATCAAGTTTACAAGTACCGAAGTTGTTGTCTCCAAATGACGGATTAATGTTTTCGTTGATGTGCCATAACCAACCAAAAGGCGTATTTGAAATTCAAGATAAAGTGGCTTATAATCTTCTGGGTCCAATTATGGGTGAACTTGAGCAATTTATTGCAACTTATAACTACGAAATATTTCGTAATTCTACAAAATATTTCGTACCTTAAAGAAATTCGGATTTACAAAAAAAAAAAAACTGTAATATATACAAAAATACTTTTTTTCACGAAATATTTGGTATTTATACTAAATATTTCGAAACTTTACTAAATATTTTCGTACAAATAAACTAAATTCGTTTTACAAAAAAAACTTTGTAATATGTACAAAAATATTTTGTATTTTCACGAAATATTTCGTTATTATACAAAATATTTCGTTACTTCACAAAAAGTTTTCGTAAAATAAACAAAATTCGTATTTACAAAAAAAAAAAACTTCGTAATATGTACAAAAATATTTTGTATTTTAACGAAATATTTCGTAGTTATACTAAATATTTCGTAACTTTACGAAATATTTCGTATTTATTTCGTAAATATTAATTAAAAAAATTCGTACTATTTACGAAGTGCCATAGGTAAATATTACGAAATATTTTGTTCCTGCAAAACCACGAAATATTTCGTACAATGTACAAAGTATTATACGCGGGTCGCGTTGGAAAATGAATTTATTTATAGATATTTTTTTATAATTTATAGATATTTCAACATTAAAAATTTAAAAAATGATCGAATAATTTTTTATCAGGAATCTGCATTTTTTGACATCCAAATCTTTTGACCACCAATTTTTTGTAAACAAAAAAAATATTTTATTGTTTATTAATATTAGTACACCTAAGCGTATGGTAATGAGTAGGGATGAGATTTCCATGCAAATGCATGTTTTTTGTCGAAAGTCTAAAAACGATATCTACCAATTATCTTTCCGAATCAAGAAATTTGCGTTAAATTGGCATCAATTTGTTTTTGCATATTTTGGTGAAAATGCATATTTTGGCATTTTTTGATTTTAAATGCATATTTTGTCATAAATTAGCAAAAACACAAATTGAAATTAATTTTTTTCAAAAGCTTTTTTAAATTTTAAAAATTGATTTTAAAAATAAGAAAAATTTTTTTTCTTTTTAATTTTTTTATAGATTTTCTCAATTTAAAAAAAATCTTGCTTATATAAAGTTTTAAATGTTAAATAAAAAAATAGACTTTTTATTTTTCTTTGGTACGGGCCTATGTTTTGCCACCAACGATTTTGTCAATTTGCTAGATACTCTTGACAATGGAATCTGACAAAGCCCGAAACACGCTTCGAATAAGTCTTCAAATGACCAAACTAATCAATTTAAAACAAACAACTTTATAGTTCAGTTTATGTCAATGCTAATAATTAAAAAAGTATTGCCTACAATTAGGAGTATTAACATAATTTTAAATACTGCATACTTTTTAACACCTAAATACCCAGCAACATTTTCGGTTGCAAAGAACCGATTGTGGAACAACTCATACTTCCCTAGAACCTGTTATAATTCTTGTGCAACACCGATTCTTTTTACAAAGGGATTGTCGCAAAAGCAACAGGTGTTTGTTAGCAAAATTAGAACATATTTTTCTTCCTCGGAATCGGTTCTAGAAGTGAAATTTGGAACAGAAATGAGAATTAAAGAAATATTTTGAATTGCATTAATTTATTAAACAAAGATAAAGACAATCATATATTACATGGAATATTTACATTTTACATTTTAGCACACATTTTTCCTTTTTCGCCTCCAAAGTTTCATTTTTGGCCTTACAATAATGACATACCAGAACATGAATTTTCTGACCCGACCCAGACAATGAAAATTTAATTTACTCACATTTGTTTCAACAATTTTCACGATTATATCCTGCTATTTTAGTAGAATTTCGTGTTTTTTCTTGGTTAACAAAAATAAATTGATATTTATTTTTTATTTTTTTTTGACACATAATTTTTTTTAATTCCGGAGAACCAAAATGTTATGAAACCTAGATTACAAGCTTCACAATAATTTTCACTTAACTTGTTCTGAATAATTAAAGTATAATAGTGTAGGGTTACCGAAGAACCTGTTCTAGAACAACTGTTGTCAGAATCGGTTCTGAAAAATTTTCCTGGGATAATCCTTGTACATACTACAATATTCAAAAAATATTTTTTAAGATATAAAAGATTTAATACAGCTAAACTGTTTTTTGTATATTATTTAATTTTTTTGATGTGCAATCAATGTAATTTCAATACCCTGTATTTTTTTTTTCAATTTTAAATGATTTAAAACGTGAGTTTACTTTTTTTTATGAACTATATTTCCACTTAATTTTGTTTTTCGACATAATGAGCGATCTGGTACTATTAAATTGAAATTATTGTGTATGTAGAAAAATTTAAAAACACGAGCAAAAGTATTCAACAGATGCAAAAAAAAAAAAATATTTAAATTTTGTAGCCTCTCTTGTAAACATATGTTTCAATACTCTTCACACTCAAACAATTTAAATAAAATTTTGTTGATGACCTGGCGGAAATCCGTTTAAAGAATTAAAATTTAGTATTACCAAAGAGTGCGAGAGTATTAAAACGTTGTTGTGCCGTGCTGTGTGCGAACATTTAAAATGGAATAAAATCTAAATTCAAACTAATAAAGAAATCTTTTAATTTAATAAACACCATTAATTGAATAATACAAAATATATCTAACATAGTAATTTGTTTATACAAAGAAGTGCGTGTGTTTTGGAGGTTAATTTTAATTATTGAATTATAAAGAAATAAAAAGTGTGTGCTTGAGATTTAAATTAAAAATTTTAAATATTGTTAAGATTTCTTTTTAAATTTTATATATATTTTCTTATTAACTTGAAAACTTATTTTTTTTATTGCAAAATTCTTTTTAAAAATGATTCATTTTTAAATATATATTTTATTTTTTATTCCATGATTTTTCTTAACACATTTTTTTCTTCTAACATATAGATGAATGTTTTTATTGTTATTTAATCATTTGTTTATGTAAAATGTTTTTTCTATTTATTTAATAAATAAACATTTGCTTTCATCTTGTTCATAAACAATTCTATAGCAACAGCTTGATATAAATATAAATATTTATGCACTTTTAAAGTTTATACATATTAATTGCCATTTGAATTTCTAATCTTCAATATTTGTGTTTATATTCTTTGTTATCTTTTAAGAAAATGTGTTAATGTTTAAAATTTATTTAAAATTATTAGTTTTTAGTTTAATTTTCTAAAAAGAATTCTGAAAAAAAAAAATTATCTCTTTTTTTTGTGTTTGTAGAAGAACTAAATTAATAACACAGTAATACCAAATCTAACTTTCCGAATACACAATTGAACTTTCCGAATCAGAATGGGATTAAATAAAAACCAAATGAAAATTGACATTTTACAGAACAAAACCCTGAAGGTTTTTTTATACCCTTCTCTCTATTTTTAGTTCAGCTCTGAATTTTTTTTACACGCATTTAAAGTTTTAAAGCATTTAAAGTTTTTGTGTACTAAACATGAGGGGCCCCTGGTGGTGCCCTTATTAGACATGTGTGGTATGGCGTCCAAAACTTAAGCTCGAAATTACGTTAGCAATAACCGGTATGAATTTCGCTGCAGTCGATCCAGTACCTAATTACTGAATAGCCAAATTATTAAAAATAAATCACAGTGCACCGTAGCGTATGATTGTTATTTAAAGGCAATTAGAAAATTAAGTATACGCCACTTATACAGTTTTCAAGCAATTATTATTATATTTTCATCAAGGTTGGCAATCGAAACGAATAACGGTATCGATATCGGTATTGGTATCGTTTTTTATTTTTTTCGGTATCGGTATCAGTTACGGTATTTGAGTTGAATCGGTTACGGTATTACCGATACCGAAACGTCAATACCGGTACGTACCGGTATTATCGAAAAAATGCTAAAAAAAATTAAAAAACAAGTAAAAAAGTTAAATTCGGAATGTAGTAATACCCTCCACAATTTCAAAAAGATTATTGCAAAAAACTTTTTTTAAAAGGAAATTCCTTTGGAAAAAAAATCGCGAAAAAAATTTTAGTAAAAAATAAAATCCGCGATTTTTTTCTTTATTAAAAAATATGCTGATACTTGTTTAAATACCATTTGGTGTTCAATTATGTTCACATATGTCAACCAGCAGCCGAATTAGAGCATTTTGTATTTTTAGGTTATGTTGAATGTACCTTACATTTTCGTTCATAACTTTTGAACCGCTGAACCGATATCGCTCAAATGCAATACCAAACTTCTCGGGAGAACTCCAATAAATGTGTTAAGTTTCAGCCATATCTGTGTAGTATTTTGGTCGTGATCACCATTTCCACAGACAGACAGACGGACATCGCTAGAATGTCTTAAAATCGATCGGGGATCATGAATGTATATACTTTATGGGGTCTCAGACCGATTTTTCTATGAGTTACAAACGGAATGACAAACTTATATCGCTCCTTTACTTGTATAGTGTCACAACTCAAAATATTTGATTTTGCAGAAAACACGTTTAAAGTTTACTATTGAAACTGGTTTTTAATTGAAAAATGCCGGTACATAGAAAATGTAATAATGGCGTGTACTCTTCTCAAACGGTGAGTTTAAGAGATATTAATACGAATTTTTGACACAATATAAAGCACTATATAACGAATATTCTGCATCATTAACTCAAAAAACGCATTTTTTGAGTTATGACACTATACAAGTAAAGGAGCGATATATACCCTCATCAATAGAGTGGAGGGTATAAAAACGTATAAAAACTTTAAAAAAATTTGTAAAAACAAGTACCCAGACAGAAAAGTGCAATCGGAATAACGTCAGAATAGAGTTGGCGGAGGGCATTCCAACACCAAAATGAGATCCTATTTACAAAATTTATGGTGTTACTATAACATTGAAATGATAACGCCAAAAAACAATCGCCTGACTTTTGTTTCCGACGTCGTCACAACACCAAAAAATGAAATTTACTGGATTAAAATTACATTGTAATAATAAGTTTATGACCTTAGGATGGTGTTGAAAGACAACACTGGTAACGTTATTTCGACATATTTTTGGCGCTATTTTGGGTTGTTTTATATTAGAAATACAGTATATAAAAATAATTTTAACAAAAAATTCGACTTTTCTAAAAATTCGACTGTCAATTTTCGAAAATTCGACTTTTTTAAAAAACCGACTTTTTCCAACCTGTAAAATCCGATATTTTTGTAAGTTAAAATTTTAATATTCTTATCAAGGTTGTGTACCGAAAATAAGTAAAAATAAATCGAAAATTTTTGATTTATAAAACCGAATTAACAGTAAAAGGAAACCGAATTAACATGCATTGCAATGCAGGATTTTTAACTTCTTGTAGCATAAAAATGTTGCATTTGTTAAATAAAAACACAAAAAATCATGTAAAAACATGGTATTTTTTAGAGATTGGTTAAGTTCTTTAAGGCGGAATTTTTTTCCCTGGTCTGATTTTGCTGATTTACGAACTTAACCTGCCTAGAAACATAAGATATATTCGTGCCAAATTTTGGGAGTCTAGCTCTTTTATTTTGGACTGCATCGTGTTAACTACAGACGGACGGACAGACAGACGGACATACAGACGGACGGACATCGCTAGAATGTCTTAGAATCGATCACTGATTATAAATATAAATACTTAATGGGGTTCTAGGCGGATATTTTGATGCGTTACACACGGATGATGCGTTACCCTCCATACTGTAGTTGGAGGGTATAACAAAAATTTACTTAACACTTTCTGCTTCATGGTAACAACGAACCGCCAAAGATTAAAGGGGTTCACACTTAAGAATACGATATTTTTTTTATAATATTTCGATTTCTACCAAAACTTAATATAAAAATTGTCAGAAACAAAAAAGTTGCAGCTTTTTAAACAAAATCAAAATACAGATCAAACGGGTGGATCGATTTGGGATCTGTTTTTTTTTTTCAGTTTGAAGAGAATTTAATGGAAGCTTTTTATTTTTTTTTATTTTATACATATTTTTTGCTAAAAAATCGATTTTTTGCGTTTTTTTTGAGTTTAACGTATGCTCAAAATTTAAGAATCTATGTCAGGAACTAGATTTTTTAACATAATTATAAGAAGATTTTTTTTTCATCTGCCACCAAGTGAAAAAACTAAAAAGTCGAAAGTAAAAGTCCATTTAGATTTTTTATACAAAAATCAATTAATCGACTTTCCGACTATAGAACCCTTATTCTCCTTGCACATTTCATAATGAAAAAAAATATGCAGTGGCATTTTTACATAAAAAAAATATTTATAATTAAATAAAATAAAGTCAGAAATTTTGAAAAAGTTTACCATAGTAAACCTTTTCGGATTATAATTTTAAACTCTTATGTAACGTTGGTTCTTTTAAAATCCAATGTTGTAATGGTATTGAATTTTTTGTTTTCAAGGTATTGAATTTTTAAAGTCGTATTTTTGTATTTCCAATGTTATAATGGTGTTGTATTTTTAGAAGAGTCGTAATTTTTGCCTGGGTAGTTAAGTTAAATTCGACTTGGACGAATCCATCAATACCATGCTAAATTGATAGTTAATTTTCTAACGTGAATCAAATTAACAATTTTGATTAGAAATAATTTATTTTGAGTAAAAAACTTTTTTTAGTGATTTTTGAAAAAAAAAATTGGCAACATTTTTTTTTGAGTGTAAATTTTTTTTCGAGTGTAAGTTTTTTTTGTTTTAGTATAAAAATTTTTGTTAGTGACAAGAATACTTTGTAAAATATTTTCCTGACTCATCAATTTTTTTAAAGCTGGTTTAACGGGTTTTTCAACGAGTGAATTTAAGGTGAAACCAGTCTGCAATTCACGGTTTTCTTAATAACTTTTGAACCACTCGACCGATTTGACTGAAATTCAATACGAACCAGGCCAGGGGAACGGCAAATATATATGTTAAGCTTTGGCATCCACAGGAATGCCTTTCGAAAGTTAGCGTGTTTTTTTATCTCAAAAACTCACGAAAAACCGTTGCCGGAATTCAGTCTTTTGCTCATAATTTTTGAAGCACTGGACCGCTTTGGCTGGACATTTTCCTATGTCTTTAGTACATAAATATAAGGCCGTATAGATTTTTACCTTTCTTTTTTGTTTGAGCTGAAAAGGGTCCAATAAGTTTCTATTGGGTGTCAAAATGACTCCATAAAATATATTTCCCTCCCGCATCGCGGTTAAAGTAAGAACCCCAACAAATTACATATTTCATCTTATTTCTAGGCAACCAAGTTTTTTTTGTTGGTGTTATCTATTTCGAAAAATAAATATTCCCTGTCTAGACAAACAATTTTTTTCGCGAATTATGCGACCTTTATGGATGATTTCTACGAGTTAAGCCACTTTAAAAAATAATGCTGTGGTGGAAATCCTCCTGCTAGTATTCCAAATGCCTTCCCCGAAGTCCTGTAAATATCAAAAGAAATCCTTGACACCCACATCACGAATTAAATAAAAATCCCCAAAAAACTATACTATACAAAAGGGGTCCAGAAAGTTTCTATTGGTAGTCAAATTAATCCATAAGAATTTCGTGAAAATCAATAATTTTCTTTTGCTCTCGAATCGCGGTTGAAGTATGGATTTTTTTTTTAATTTTTATTTAATTCACGATGTGGGTGCCAAAAGATTTTTTTGATTTTTATGAGACTTCGGTGAGGCATTTGGAGTACGATTTTTCATTTACAAAAACCAAAAAATTTAAAAACTTTTTATTAATTTTTTTTTTTTAAACATGGTTTTTAAGAAAAACCGTTTCAATACCGGTACGTACCGATACCGAAGGAAAAGGTTTTTGGATACCGGTATCCGATACCAAAACTGAGTTTCGGTATTGGTATTGGTACCGATATTCAATTTAAAGGGTTTTGAAACGGATAACGGTATTGAAAAGGTATCGATTGCCAACATTGATTTTCATTTAATAAAAGTTCACCAACTTCAAATGCGTGTAAAAAAAGCCTAGCGCTTAACTGAAAAAAATCCTTGAGGGGTTTTTTATGAAATATGTCAACTTTCATAATTTGGGACATGAAATATTTTTGACAATTTTTTAATTTGTTCTCCTCTGTCGACTATTGCCGCCTTTATTATTTTGACTTGGCTTTTAAATATTTTTTCCTAATGATTATCTAAATGACTAATGTAACTTTTGTATAGTGCTCTTTAAAAATAATTCTATATAAAAATACTTGTTTAACGTTAACGTGCAAAGCCCAAAGACAGACATATAAAAAATAATGTATTTCCCTTTCATTGTTTATTGATATTGTTTGATGGGGGTTTTTTTTTTAATATTTTTAATTACAACTCTGTGCTACTTCTTGTGTTGGTTTCAAACAAGTGGTTTTAAAAACCTTGGATACATTTTTTATTCAATAATTTTATTTGATGTATTCAGAATTTAATGTTTTCTGGTACTGTGGCAAAGAGCACTTTTTGCAGTACTTGTGTGTATTTTTAAATTTATTTTTAAAAAAATTGTTTTTTTTTTGCCAAAGTACACAGAAAAATATGTCTCGTTTTTTTTCAGTGTACCAGGGTAACTATCTCACATTTGAATACCACTAAGGGCGGATAACCCAATGAAAAATTAGCTGCTAACTGTCGATTTAACGGAGCCTTATGTCAAAACTTTTATGAAAAAGTTAAATTTAACGTAGAGTTATTTTATAACGAATCATTCAGCCTTACCACAGAAAAATAAAATAAATTTAAAATCTTCTTTTAATTTTATTTCCATACAAATGGTTTTTGTTTTTAAAATTGACTTTCAAAAAATGTATCGAAAATTTTAAATTTAAAATAAAACTTTTGTTAAAATAGACTTTTTATTTTTCTTTGGTACGGGCCATTGAGTAATGCAGCCTAATACTTATTTCTAGAAAAAATTTCAAATAAGAAAATAGTTTTTTTGAAAAAAAAAAATATTTAATTACTTTTCCGTTAAAATATTTTATCTAATTTTTTTGTGCCTGCTTAGGTTGTAAATGGCTGCTGACGTTTTGTGTCAGCACACGTAGACTCTGAGGTCCGCTGCTTAAAGAAACGAAAGTTGTTATCGCAAAAAAATATGATAAATTATTTAATTTTTAATAACACATGTACTAATAATTTATTTATATATATACTTTTCTTTGAAAAATGTTTTATCCTATTTTTAATGAGTCTGCTTTATGGCGGGAAAGTTTTTATCGCAAAAATTGTTGAGTTACTCATGTTTTTTGTATATCCCACATACGTATTCTTTAAACCCAAAAATGCATGCGGTTACGAATTTGTAACACAATTAGTGTCCGTGTCGAAAAAAAGTTCCCAATTTCCGCGCTTGATTTTAAAGATTTCTTCGAAAAAATTCCACAGCCAAAATATAAGATTTTTGGATCGCGATTTAGTACCGCCAAAATCGTTATTTGTTCATAGCTTTGTCATTTGATATCCAAACGTTGTAAAAAAAAATTGTTAAAAAGTCCTTAGCGAGTACTAAATTTTACTCATATTTGGTTTTAACCTCTGAGGTAATTTTCTTGTTATGAGTGTTAGTTCCTTAGCTTCCTACCCACCTAAAAGATTTTTATTTTTCCTTAATTATTGATCCATTCTAAGACGTTCCGTCCGTCCGTCTGTGGAAAGCATGAAACAGTCCAAACAAAAAGAGCTAGTATCCTGAAGTTTAGCGCAAATATGTAATAGTTTGGAAATGGACAAAATCTGATTGGGGGAATAAAGTTCCCTTTGTAAAATTAAACCAACCTCTAAAAAACGCCATTTTTTTCCATGTTTTTTACATTGACAACCATCCACCGTGCCGTGCTTTTTCTGGTCATACTCTAAGAGTCCATACGATTTGAGAGATAAAACCGGCGTGCTGCACCGGTGTAAAATAAAATTTATTTTAATTTTTAAAGATCGTTATTCTAATTATAATTGAAAACTTGTTCGTTTCACACTCTTATAAGAGATTTCTATAGAAATCCTACAGTAAATAGAAATTAAAAATTTTACACAATTAAAGGTTAAATGCTTATTTTCATAAATTATGGTAAAAATCGGCCGTAAAATTTGTATGTAAACATTTATTTAAATATAAAATAGGTCAACATTATCCCCTGTTTTTATGTCATTTTAACGTTTTTTCCCTTATACTTTGTATATGAGTGACGTTATTTGTTGATATGTATTTCCTTTCTTTTTATGATAAATTTGTTAATGCTTTCTCAGCACGCGTCTAAATACAAAATTAAATACCTCACCCTCTTTGGTTTATAGACTCATAAATGTTTGAACAGCATGATTGGTATATAATATTTCAATTGTTCACTCAGAATAAATAATGGCGACGAAACAATTTTCATCATTAGCGGCTGGAGAAAATTTAAGGTACATAATACGAAAATTATATGAAAACAACTCTGCAGGAAAAGTAACAGGTCCTTGATATGTACCGTGCAATGTCACATGGACCCAAATGACCTATTACAAACTTGACACCTTTCATATGAAAACACCTGTCACTTTAGTGAGGAAATGTCTTAAAACTTGATACCTATATCAACTGGGACATGGCACCTGACTTGTCCCTTAGGAACACAACCGGTACAATAGTGACATGTCACAGAACACATTTTGTGTTGGGGACTTTGAAAATTTTGAAATTTTTTTTCTGAATTTAGAAAAGTTTTCAAAATTATTTTTATACCCTCCACTTAGTGATAGAGGGTATATACAAGTTTGTCATTCCGTTTGTAACTCATCGAAATATCGGTCTGGGACCCCATAAAGTATATATAATTGATCAGTGATCGATTTTAAGACATTCCAGCGATATCCGTCTGTCTGTCCTTCAGTCTGTCTCTGGAAATGGCGATCACGGCCAAAATATTACACGGAGATGACTCAAGCGTTACATATTTATTGTTCTCCGAGCAGTGTGGTATTGCATTTGAGCGATATCGGTTCAGCAGTTCAAAAGTTATGAATGAAAATGTAAGGACACCTCAAAAATTTTGGTACATTCAACATAACCTAAAAATACAAAATGCGTTAATTTGGCTGCTGGTTGACATATGTGAACATATTTGAACACCGAATGGTATTTAAACAAGTACGAACATATTTTTTGCCAAAAAAAGAAAAATTGCGGATTTTTTTTTTACCGGAAGTTTTTATTTGAAAAAATTTAAGTGGATCACAAAAAAAAAACTGTAATTAATACTATGAGGGTACTTTATTGTTCGAGACGAACAGTGTTATCTAAGCCACAAACCTCATTGAATCCGAACATAAGTGAGAGCTTAAAAATTCGTAATTGTAAAAGAGAAAACACAATTAAATAAAATTTGTGGTAAAATATTGTACGAGTATGTACTTAAAAATGTGATTCAATCAGTTTTTAAATTTCTTCCTATGTACCAAATCAGACGGTTTTTTAATTTCAACTAAATAAGTTTGCACCTACTCGTGAATATTTCTCTTATTTTTTTTTATTTTAATTTCGCACATAAGTATTACCGTTTATTTATTCGAATTGTGTTCAATATTCACTCTAATAAGATTTACTTTGTATTTCCATTTACAGTTACTACGCAGACAGCACAACATCTACATTACTTTTACAAGACAATCCTCCACAATCTGCTCAAATTTTAAACAATAATAGTAGTCACAATTATTATAAAAACAACAACATTAATTCTTCGGCCACAACATTGGTGCAAATGACGAATTTAGCACCATTTGAATATCCACCAGAAGAAGAAATAAATGCACCAAATGATTATTTCGGCAAACATGAAAAGAATCCCTCATTATTTTTTGATGATGGCATTAAATCTATAGATTTTGTATTGGCATATAAAATCAATAAACAGCAACATGATTTGGAGGAACAACATACGGAAAAAAGAAGAGTTTTTGAAGCTAATCTAGAGGCGGAAGGTTTAGAAATTGAAAGAGTATGCAAAGAAAAGGAGCAAATATATTTTGTTAAGGTAAGTTAGAGAAAATATTGATGAGGTTCCAAACACATCTGAGCTTAAACATTTGTGTATTTGTAGATTCATGCTCCTTTGGAAGTCTTACGGCGTTATGCGGAAATTTTAAAACTTCGTATGCCTATGAAGGAGGTAAGAATTATTTCAAAGATTTATCATCATTATTTTTTTTTAAAGAATTTTAATTAGATGTGGTGTTATTGTGGTTTTTTGCATTTATTTATATTCCAACCATGGTATAACTATAGTTATTTTAAAATTTTATAATTATATTGGAAGTTTTATATTGCATTTTCAAAACACCAATTTTTTTTTTTATATTTTAAATTAAAACTTAACTGTTTTAACTTCTTTTTTTTTTACAAACACTTTAAGACATGAAGTTTCATTGAAAATTCAAATTGGATCACATTTAAGTTAAAGTGGCACATTCTTAAATCAAAGTGGAACCTTTTAAAGTTTATATGAATTTTATGTTTAAATTATGTGGAACATTTTAAATTGAAGTGAAAGATTTTTAAATTAAACTAGCTGAAGTGCCGGGCGTTTCTCGAGTCGACTCAGATATGAATATCCTGTTAATCTGTGAAAGTCGTTTTAAGGTAACATCAATTGATGTTCAAATTTAAGAACGACTTATTTAAATTTTATTACTTTATGATTTCGATTGCAAAAAAAATTTTCTGATTTTTTTGACGATACCAAATTTTCAAAAATTCGGAGCTTGTTCCTTTACTCAAACTTCTTTTACTCATTACTTCGTCAAAAATGGTCCAAATTCCAATTTTTTTTTATATTTTGTTTTTTAGGGTTTCTGAATATCAATATCTTCTAAGTTTTAATTGTGATTTCTAAAAAGTTGTGAAAGACAGAACAGAGGCCTTAATTGGCTTTTCTGATTTTCAATTGGGGTTTTTAAATTTAAATTTTGATTTTTTGAATTTCAGTTGGCTTTTTGAAATTTCAATTGAGATTTCTAAATTTGAATTGGGATTTCTGAATTTCAATTAGCTTTTCTGAATTTCAAAAAGGCTTTTTTTTATTTTAAAAGGACGTTACTGAATTTCAATTGGGGTTATTAAAAAGTTTGTACCCTGCAAACAATAGGGCGATATATCGCCGAAAAGATATTGCGGCGATACGAAAATTTATCATTTCAATAAAAAATCAAAGTAGTATTTTTATTATATCGCCGTTTTCTCATACGAACGATATTTTGGCGATAAACAAAAAAAAATATTGAAAATTTTTATTTCTTTGTCAATTTAAAATAAAATAATTTATCAAGCACAACAAGAAATCTTTGAAAGAATATAAATTTGGCCGAAAAACGCAAATGTGCGCTCAAAGATAAAATAAAAAATTCAGCGAATGTTGCGGATATATTTTTCGGGTGAATGCAAATGTGTTTAATCCTGTTAACATGGCCAAAATATGAATGAAAAAAATAATGTCTTTTTTCAGCTTCAGGGAATCGATATAGCTGTATCGCCGGTATATCATTTTGGTGATATTCCGGCGATACATACAAATCTATTATTTTTCGTTTATACGATTATCTGGCGATATTGCCCCTTTATCGCTAAGACGAATCGTTTTCGTATCGCCGGGATGTATTGCCGTCGGGTAACAGTTTCTCCCGAAAGGTGTATCGCCGGCGATACGAATTCGATAATTGCCGCAATAACATTTATCGTATCGGCAATACAACCGGCGAATCGATGTCGTATCGTTTTGTTTGCAGGGTAGTTTTGCTTTTATTTTGAAAGTGTTGGTTTTTTGTACCCTCCACTTAGGCACCTATGTTTATCATTCCCTTTGTAACTCATCGAAATATCGGTCTGGGACCCCATAAATATATATATGTATATTATTGATCAGTGATCGATTCTAAGACATTCTAGCGATATCCGTCTGTCTGTTGAAATGGCAATCACGGCCAAAATATTACCCAGATATGACTCAAACTAAACATGGTTACTTGTTGTTGGTATTGCATTTAAGCGAAATCGGTTCAGCGCTTCAAAAGTTATGAAGATGGACACCTCGAAAATTTTGGTACATTTTACATAACCTAAAAATACATAATGCTTTATTTGCGCTGCTGGTTGAGATTTATGAACAGAATTCGATTCCGAATGGTATTTAATAGTGCCTACGGTCAATACCGTAGTACCGGGAATACCGGTACTCCCGGTTCTCGGTATTACCAGGAAATGGTACCGGTTTCCCGGTTCTTGCATTATTCCCGGGAATACCGGTATTTTTTTTTTACCAAACATTTTTTTCCGCAGATTTTTTTGCACAATTGTTTACATTGTGGAGGGTATCAATACATTCGGCAAGGCCGAATATAACTTTTTTAAATGTTAAAATATAAAAGTGTTTGCAAAATTAGCAAGTGTTTGGATATACATAGATATAATTATATTAACATGTTAATCGAACCATTTTAACCGATTAATCGGGTCGAATAAATATTTGGGTTTTAAATTATTTGTTTCGACATTAACCGAAATAGAGGCGATTAATCGAGGAATCGGTTAATCGATTAACCGAATTGGAAACTCTAATTAAAGCTGTTCAACATGTAACACTACTATAATATTACCGTTATTATTTCCCCGATGTTCTTTTTAAAATTATCATTTAATTTTGGAAATGTTAATTTTTTATTTCTCCTTTTTATTATTTTTTTTGTAATCTTGTTTGTGTTCCGTCTTTTTAAACTTTCAATTTAACAAATTGTGTCAATAAGAACGATATGTTACCCTGATCCCAAATGTGTTTATCAAATCTTTTAAAATTCCTCGTTGAAGTCTGTTAAACAGGAAACACAACTATAGTATTACCGTTATTATTTCCCACACGTTTCGTCGAAACCGACTTTTAGCTGAAGTTGCAAACACTGTAAATGTTTTTCTTAATTATGAATCTGGGGTGCTCCAATTTTGAAAAAATCGAGTTCAAACGTCCAAAATTGACATTTTTAAGCTTATCGAAAACGATGAGAAATATGAAATATACAGATACAGTCTTCGCAACTTGAGGTTAAAGTCGGTTCCGACGAAGCGTGCCCAGATGTTATTTTTTTTTTAATTACAATTTAATTTTTATTACAAAGTTTTGTTTAATTTTTTATTTATCCTTTTTTTATTATTTTGTTGTATTTTTTTTATAGTTAATGTGCAACGTGAATAATTTATCCAAATCTAGTCGTCTGCGTAATGCAGTAACTAATTTATCAAAAAAGGTCTGAAATAATGTTTTATGTTTTCTTAAAAGACCACCAATTTATCTATAACAAATTGTGTTAAAACAAAAGTTAAGGACGTAATATGAGATGTGCTAAAATTATCAATATCTCGTCCTGGTACTTTTGTTTTTTAGCTTATTTTCTGTTCACATTTTGAAAATTTTTGTTGAATTTTTTTTGTAAAGCTTATGTTTTTAGTTATCCCCGCAGTTTTATGTTTTGTTTTCGGTTTTTTGGCCTGTATATTGTTTAAAGCTTTTATTTTTTTTTGTTTAAAGCTTTGATGTTTTTTGTTTGGCTAAAATATTTTTTCTCCAATCTTTCCTTTAGATACCTGGCATGTCAGTAGTGAACCGTTCCACCCGAAGTGTATTTTCTAAACTTAAAGGTATTTTCAAATTTTTCATGAAACATATCTATGTTGATGACCATTATTTTCCTATGCGCACACAGCGTTTTACTGCCATCTATAGTCGTGACAAGGAATATTTGTAAGTATTTAGCAGAGAACTTGTTTATCATTTCATCAATAGATCATTATTATAGTTGATAGTGTTTAGTTAATATCTCTGATAATAATTTTAATTGTTCTAATTTAGATGTTTTTATTAATAGCTTTTCCACTTCAAAGGGAAGTATTCCAACGCTTATAAACCGATTTGCCTGAAACTGGAAGTATGTATAAAAGAAACAATTCTAAGGTTGGGTGTCTCGGCTATTTAGCCATATCAGGGCTTAAAAATTTCGTTGCCATCTTATGAAAAAATATGGAAAAGCGATTTTTTCGCCATTTTTTGAACCCCTAAATACCTGATATGGCCGATAGCCGAGACACCCCAACCTTAGAATTGTCTCTTTTTTAAGTTTCAGGAAAACCGGTTTATAAGGGTTGGAATACTTCCCTTGTTTGACTACTTAAACTTTAAGAGCTACTTCAATTAGAAAAGATAATTGGAATTTGATGATTGATTTTTCAAAGGCAGATAATAATACAATTATAAGCGGGTTGTCGTATTCTTAATAAGTGTAGAGGGTATTTGAAAGTTTGTCATTTCGTTTGAAAAAACAGCATATCTTATCAGAATTTTGTTAAATGTCTAGAATCTGAAAATTTTTCTATGGGAAAATTGTTTCAGAATCTGATATTTTTTTTATGGGAAAAATGTTTCAGAATCTAAAATTTATTCTGCAGGAAAAATTTCTCTAATTGGGATAAAAATGTTTCAGAATCAGGGAGTTTTTCTACAGTAAAAATATTTCTATTACAAAAATATCTTAAAATCTGATAACTTTTCTATATTTGGGGCAGAAAAAAACCGTTAAATTTGGACTTGTCGAATGTATTGACACTTTCTACAATGTAAAAAAGATTATTGCAAAAAAAATAATTTTTGGTAAAAAAACTCCGCTATTTTTTTTTGTTGTAAAAAATATGTTTGTATTTGTTTAAATACCATTTTCACTTATGTCAACCAGCAGCCGAATTAAAGCATTTTGTATTTTTAGGTTATGTTGAATGTACCAACATTTTCTAGGTGTCGTTACTTTTTCTTTCATAACTTTTGATCCGCTTAACCGATATCGCCCAAATGCAATACAAAACTTCTCGGGGCAACTGTCTTATATTATGGCCGTGATCGCCATTTCAACAAACTGATGACATCGCTAGAATGTCCTTGAATTGTTCACTCAATACAAAAAATACTCATTATGGGGTCCCAACCGATATTTCGACGAGCTACGATTTCGCTGTTAAAAGTTTCGTGACATTTAATCTATATATATAAAAGAGTAATGTGACTGACTGACTGACATACTCATTCATCATCGCCCAGCCTAAACCGCTGAAGCTAGAGAAATTTGGACTGTAGGTCCACCTCCCGGAATATAGATCCACTAAGGCTGCCCAGGCAGAAAAATACAAACGGGAGAGCGCTGGCAAAGTACCTTTTATGGTCGCTTGTGTGCTGGGAAAGCATCACAGTTTAGTACTCTCCCAGCGTCCAAAATGATAACCACGGTAAACGGTATGCCGTTGCTATTTTAAAGCGCTTTGAAAGCGCTTTAAAAACAAAAAATATGGTACTATTAAAGCACTTTTAGAACAAAAAATGGGACATATCTAAATTGTATACATAAGTCCACAAGACACAACTTTTTTTGGTGTTTATTTGAATAAAGAAATTTATTAAATTAGGATAAAAAATTTATTGACTCATTTATTAGGATAAAAAAATGTTGAACAAACTTTGAACAATTTTCTAATTTGGAATATAAAATTTATTAAAAATGCTTTTAGGAAAAAATTTGGAAAAGTCCCGAAAAAAGTGGTGTATTGAACCGAAACGGGTATGTATCCGGAGTTTAAGGGTGATGTATCCGGAGTTTAAGACACTTCCTCACGAAAGAAACAGGTGTTTTTATATAAAAGGTGTCAAGTTTGTAATATATAGGTCATTCTGTATAAGTGACATATCATGAGAACTATTAAGGACCGGCCACTTATCCTGCAGGGAAATAAAAAATATTCCAATTGTTATAAAAATTAATAAATTTTAATAAAAAAATGTATACTTTGAACGGATTTAAATAGAAAAACATTGGCAAAGCGCTTGGAAAGCACTTTTTCGAATTCATACTACCTTCTACTCAAAAAATAAAGTGCTTTGCCGAGACTTTTTCTTTGGAACGGTTGGCAGTTTCTGCCTGGGTGGATTTTTGCCAATGTTGATTCTAAGGGGGTAAAAAGAAATGTACCTTTGGTACCTTTTATATTTCCTTAAATAATGGTCCTAGACACTTGAAATTTCGAATGTAGGTTCAGCTTCCGGAATATAAATCTACCATTTGCCATAAATCTGGATTTTGCCAATGTTGATTCTAAGGGGTAAAAAGGGTAAAAAACTGTACTTTTGGTACCTTTTATATTTTCTTAAATAATGGTCCTAGAAACTTAAAATTTGCAATGTAGGTTCACCTCCCGGAAAAAATATTCACCAAGGCTGGGTTTTTGCCAATGTATACTCTACGGGGGTAAAATGGAAAAAATTGTACTTTCGGTACTTTTTTTTTTAATTTACTGAAATAATGGTACCTTTTATAAAAAGTACCTTTTATAAAAAGTACCTTTTATAAAAAGTACCTTTTATAAAAAGTACCTTTTATAAAAAGTGCCTTTTATAAAGAGTACCTTTTATAAAAAGTACCTTTTATAAAAAGTACCTTTTATAAAAAGTACCTTTTATAAAAAGTACCTTTTATAAAAAGTACCTTTTATAAAAAGTACCTTTTATAAAAAGTACCTTTTATAAAAAGTACCTTTTATAAAAAGTACCTTTTATAAAAAGTACCTTTTATAAAAAGTACCTTTTATAAAAAGTACCTTTTATAAAAAGTACCTTTTATAAAAAGTACCTTTTATAAAAAGTACCTTTTATAAAAAGTACCTTTTATAAAAAGTACCTTTTATAAAAAGTACCTTTTATAAAAAGTACCTTTTGTAAAAATACCTTTTATAAAAAGTACCTTTCGTAAAAAGACCTTCTATAAAAAATACGTTTTGTTAAAAGTACCGAAAGTATACTTTTTTGTACTTTTTTATTTCCTGAAATAATAATCATAGAAACTTGAAATTGGAAAAGGTTCCAAAAAATATAATGGTCACAGACACTTAAAATTTGGAATGTAAAATCCTTCGGTGAAAAAAAAAAGATGTGGAAAAGTACTTTTTGGAAATTCCGTTTCTTAACGGGAATAAAAAGTACTTTTAATATTTGCTGAAACAATGATCCTATATAATTGAAATATGGAGTATAGGATACTTCGGTGAAGAAAAAACATTCTAAAAGAGGTACTTTTTGGAAATTCCGTTTCTAATGGGGGTAATAAAGTGTACTTTTTGTACTTTTTTTGTTCCTATAATAATGACCTTAGAAGAAGGAGATGGAATTGGAAATGAAATGGAGTAGAACGGGGAACAAAATGGAATAGAGCAGGGAACAATATGGAATAATATTTTTTACTCAAATTTTTCGTGTTTAGCTTTTTTCTCCATATTTTTTCCCTCTATATATTTTTTCACTCAAACTTATTTTTTTTATTCCAATTTCTTTTTTCACTGAAATATTTATTCACTCACAATCCAAAATCCCGACATAAGGGCTCGAAAATTGTCAATATATTTTTCCCCCGGAACGAATATGATAACATACCAGCGAAGTTATTCAAATTTTATTGTTTAAATTATTCATCGAAATATTTTTTATCCACAAGTAAATAAAACAAAGACTACGTAGGGGAATTTTTTGGAAATCGATAGAGTAATCCTGATTTCAACACAACCGGTAACGAAGTACCGGGATGGTAAGCTAGTTATGTATAAATAGATCTATAGAAATTCTATAGAAATCAAACTGCGTTTACACTTTTCGTCGACACTAAAACTTGTTTAATGGAAAGCCATTTTCAAATAAAAACTTTAAATTTCAGAATCGAAGACTTTTTACTGGAAAAACGTCTTGCGTTCAACAAGGCACTCAATGTCATTAATACCCCTGAGCATATGACGCTGCTGTTTTATTTTTAGAAAACGTTTTATAAAAGGAGTTGTTAAACTTGTTTCCCAAAAAGTTGTTAGTTTGTTATTGTTTGCATACATTCATCCTTATTAAAATTAAAAGGTTAAAAACCCAATATTAATATATCCTAGCAAAATTTTCTATTCCTACTAATCGGTTGCAGAACTTTTTATAGTAATCTGTAGCATATTCTACTTCATATTCTAGAAACGATTGATTAAAATTGTTTTAAAAGCAATCGTTTTAAGAACAAGTAGTTTTTTTTTTTAATTATTTTATTTTAATAATGTTTGTATTGATTACCATAGAATATGTTCTAGAACCAGTTGTACCAGGAATCTGTTCCAAAAAAAATTTTCCTGGGATGTTTAACTTGACTGTATTTTTATCAAATCTTTTTTCTTTATTTATTTTTTCTTTAGATTTGATATTCGTCATAATCATTTTTTTACTCCTGCTGTCCGTTCTCGTATTGTACAATTTATATTGGATCGTCAACGTTTTACACCAAAAAATAAAGATGAAATGGCATTTGGTATTGATCGTTTGGTGGCCGATAATATTTATTGTGCTGCCTATCCTTTACATGATGTAAGTATTATGAAAGTCCGATTGTTACAGTAACACTGAGTCAAAAGGTTTTTGGTGTTTATTGTAAAAAAATAAGTAAGTTTTTTTTACTGCATACTCTTAGGCTTAAAATTGATATTACGTATGATTTTCAAAAAAATATTTAGAAATGATGTCACCAAAGCCTTCTTCAGACTATACTACTAACAAGGAAGGTCTTTCACAGGGCGCCCACCGATTGTCCTGAAATGGATATAATTCGATCTATATATGTTCCTCTAACTCCCATTGGAGCATAGGGCGCCAAGATTAGATCTACATGAATATAATTAGATCTATTCCATATAAACTCATATCTGCTTGAGATATTTTTTTATATTTGTATGGTATATATGATCAGACATGTTCAGATATGTTCATATATGTAAAATTGTCAGATAGACTCAATTTATGGATCTAAAAATATCTATAGCAGATATGAATATATATGGAGTAGATCTGATAAGATAAATTTATATATGATCCATATACGTTTTTATCAAAGGAGATATGTTTTGATATAATTATTTTTGTACACTGGTTAAGACAATTTATTTAAAAAAATCGTAAATGCCTTTTCTTTGCTCGCTTTTAGTTTTGGGATCATATATTTACTAAGAGCCTAAAATTATGCAACGAAATCTAAACTTTTTCATTAAACTCCTCGAAAGTAAAAAGTAGAGATGTGCACATGAGCTGATTAGAGCGTGATTCACGTGATTCACGCGTGAGTGTGACTGATTTCAATTTTACTCACGTGATTGTGAATGAGTGTGAGTGGAGAAAAAAATTACGTGTGTGAGTGTGCGTGAGTAAGATTTTTTCGTGAGTGAGTGTGCGTGAGTCGATTTTTTTTTTGCGTGAGTTTGCGTGATTTATTTTCTCTTCATATTTCCTTTTGTACCAAAAAAAGGAACAAAAAATTTTAAAATAACGCTTAATTTCATATTTCGTCCCGAAAAAAGCAAAAAAAAAAATGCAAAATTTCGCTGAACTTTAAATTTTACTAAAAATATTCAATTTTAGTTTTTCAAATTTGTTTTTGTATAAATAAGTGTTTCGTGAGTGTTAGTCAACGTGAGTGTGATTGAAGCTTGCGTGAATGCACGTGAGTGTGAGTTGTATTAAATTTACTCACGTGATTGTGAGTGAGTGTGAGTAGAAAAAATATGCTCGTGAGTGAGTGGGCGTGATTCAAAAATTCCTGTCGTGAGCGTGAGTGAATGTGAGTCAAAAATCACTCACGCGCCCATCTCTAGTAAAAAGACTCACAAGGGAAGTCTCCCTGGTGTCACCCTCCGATCTTCATGAAATTTGGATATGTTGTTAAGAACGAAAATTAATTCGACACGTAATTTTTTTTAGCGGCCCAAACTCATTTTTAGGGGGGGGGGGTCGATTTGTATGGGGGGAAATGAACCTTTTTATGTTTTTTACGATTTACGCCTATTTAAACCAAATTAATTTAGGAATGTGTGGTATCAGATTAAAGGTCTAACTCCCATTGGAGCATAGGGCGCCAAGATTAGATCTACATGAATATAATTAGATCTATTCCATATAAACTCATATCTGCTTGAGATATTTTTTTATATTTGTATGGTATATATGATCAGACATGTTCAGATATGTTCATATATGTAAAATTGTCAGATAGACTCAATTTATGGATCTAAAAATATCTATAGCAGATATGAATATATATGGAGTAGATCTGATAAGATAAATTTATATATGATCCATATACGTTTTTATCAAAGGAGATATGTTTTGATATAATTATTTTTGTACACTGGTTAAGACAATTTATTTAAAAAAATCGTAAATGCCTTTTCTTTGCTCGCTTTTAGTTTTGGGATCATATATTTACTAAGAGCCTAAAATTATGCAACGAAATCTAAACTTTTTCATTAAACTCCTCGAAAGTAAAAAGTAGAGATGTGCACATGAGCTGATTAGAGCGTGATTCACGTGATTCACGCGTGAGTGTGACTGATTTCAATTTTACTCACGTGATTGTGAATGAGTGTGAGTGGAGAAAAAAATTACGTGTGTGAGTGTGCGTGAGTAAGATTTTTTCGTGAGTGAGTGTGCGTGAGTCGATTTTTTTTTTGCGTGAGTTTGCGTGATTTATTTTCTCTTCATATTTCCTTTTGTACCAAAAAAAGGAACAAAAAATTTTAAAATAACGCTTAATTTCATATTTCGTCCCGAAAAAAGCAAAAAAAAAAAAATGCAAAATTTCGCTGAACTTTAAATTTTACTAAAAATATTCAATTTTAGTTTTTCAAATTTGTTTTTGTATAAATAAGTGTTTCGTGAGTGTTAGTCAACGTGAGTGTGATTGAAGCTTGCGTGAATGCACGTGAGTGTGAGTTGTATTAAATTTACTCACGTGATTGTGAGTGAGTGTGAGTAGAAAAAATATGCTCGTGAGTGAGTGGGCGTGATTCAAAAATTCCTGTCGTGAGCGTGAGTGAATGTGAGTCAAAAATCACTCACGCGCCCATCTCTAGTAAAAAGACTCACAAGGGAAGTCTCCCTGGTGTCACCCTCCGATCTTCATGAAATTTGGATATGTTGTTAAGAACGAAAATTAATTCGACACGTAATTTTTTTTAGCGGCCCAAACTCATTTTTAGGGGGGGGGGGGTCGATTTGTATGGGGGGAAATGAACCTTTTTATGTTTTTTACGATTTACGCCTATTTAAACCAAATTAATTTAGGAATGTGTGGTATCAGATTAAAGGTATTAAAAATACCTATCTCGTGGTGCTAACAACGAACCGAAGAAGTTAATATTTTTCGACTTATTAACAAAAATGTCCTAAAATTTTGGTATTTTACTCAAAAATTTGTGCATGTTTGGACACGTTCTTTGCAAACGTAGATAGGTTTTCCAAAGACCTTTCATTTGGTATGTAACATGACTAGGTTTCTTTGCATAGTATAGGAGATAAACGAAAAAACTGGAAAATGGCCTTGTCTTCCCCCCTACTTTTTACCCCCTAAATATGAATTTGGGCCACTAAAAAAAAAATACGTGTCCCTTTATTTTTGCTCTACAAAATAAAACCAATTCCATAAAGATCTGCGGGTGACACTAGGGAAACTTCCCTTGTCAGTGGTATAGTGTATAAACACCTTAAAAATATTGAAAATCTTTTGACTCAATATGAGCAACAATTATCTTTTGATTGCAAAAAAATGGAAAAAGTAATTTTAGAAATTATTTGTAATTTTTTTTTAATTCGTATATTTATTTAAAGCAAAAATCATATATTTTACTGTAAAACGCTTCCGCCCTGTTCCAATTTTTGTCAATCAAAATAATTGTTTGCCCATGGTTTTTTCTTTAAGCCTAAAAGTATGCACTAATTTTTTTTACACAAAAACCTTTTGATTCAGTGGTGTCTTGACAATTGACCCTAAGCAATTTTTAATTTAAAAACAAGTAAATTTATTTATAAATTTCCCCATACTTAGGGTGAAATAACTGAAAAACACACTATGCGCCATATTTTATTTACCCGTTGGGCTAGCATTGGTAAATGGTATCGTTATCAACCATTGGATTATGTTAAAGATTATTTTGGTGTAAAAATTGGTTTATATTTTGCCTGGCTTGGATTCTATACCTATATGTTATTATTGGCTTCTGTGGTGGGTTTAATATGTTTTTTCTACTCTTGGTTTACGCTAAAAAATTATGAACCTGTGTGAGTATAAAAAAATTTTAAAATTTAAATTTTGTAGCTTTTCGTTCGTACTGTTAGAAACATTATAGCATACATTCAGGCGAGTTTGGGGAAAAAATATGCTAAACATTTTTCAAAAGCGCCTAATTGTATGTTATATTCCTTATGCGTTAACAGAACGAATGAAATGTAAATATAAAAATTAAAATGATTTTTATAATAATTTATTTTCTTTCAGCAAAGATGTTTGCGTTCAAAGAACTAATATTACCATGTGTCCTTTATGTGATTGGTGTGATTTTTGGGATTTAAAAGAGACTTGTGTTTATGCCAAAATTACCTATTTAATAGATAATCCTAGTACTGTATTTTTTGCAGTATTTATGTCTTTTTGGGCCACTCTCTTTTTGGAACTATGGAAACGTTATTCAGCTGAAATAACACATCGTTGGGATTTAACAGGTTTTGATGTACACGAAGAACATCCTCGTCCCGAATATTTAGCAAAATTACAACATTTACCAAACAGTCGTATTGATTATGTTACAAATATGAAAGAACCTACAGTGCCATTTTGGCGTATGAAGCTGCCGGCAGCTGTATTTAGTTTTTCAGTAGTTTTACTATTAATAGCTTTGGCTTTTGTAGGCCTTTTAGCTGTTGTTGTCTATCGTATGTCTTTACTGGCTCCTTCAAAATATGATTCTACAAAGATGACTACCTCTAATGCACTGATGTTGGCCACAGCATCAGCAGCCTTTATTAATTTATGTTTACTTTTTGTACTTAATTATGTAAGTATGAAACAAAAATTTGGTGCTTAAAAATCTGTTCATTAATTTGTTTGTTCTTTAAACAGTTATACAATCATTTAGCCGTATATCTTACCGAATTGGAAATGTGGCGTACTCAAACACAATTTGATGATTCCTTAACATTAAAAATCTATCTTTTACAATTTGTTAACTATTATGCTTCCATATTTTATATAGCCTTTTTTAAGGGCAAATTTGTAGGACATCCAGGAAAATATAATAAATTATTTGATTATAGACAGGAAGAGGTAAGTTTTAAAATTTTTTTCAGGTAATACACACACAAATGTATTTCATTTCATTTAAATTTCTTTCAGTGTTCTTCTGGTGGCTGTTTAACAGAGCTGTGTATTCAACTAGCCATTATTATGATTGGCAAACAGGCGTTGAATTCTATTTTAGAAGTTATAATGCCAAAATTATGGCGTAAAATTATGGCTATTAAAGTTGGTATTTCAAAATTATTTTCATCTAAAGAGCATGTTCATCACAAGGATACTGAAAGATGGTGGAGAGATTTTAAATTATTAGATTGGGGTGCTAGATCATTATTTCCAGAATATTTAGAAATGGGTAAGTTTAAAAAGAAAGGAATCAAAAATTTTAAGATTTTAAAAAGCATTTTTCTCAGCTTCTGTAAAAGTTTTCATATAAAAAAAATCACAGTTTATGAACAATTGTTTCTATAAAAAATGTTTAGATTCTAAGACGTTTTTCCCATGGCATTATTCTGAGTAATTTATGCTATAAAAAAATTCTCAGATTCTGAGACATTTATATTATCAAAAAAAATCTGAAATTTTGAACCGACACACAGTGGACGGTTCCCAGTCAGAAAAATACAAACGGGACAACGTTGGAATGAAGTTGGCGGCGACGGTACCAACGTTGGCATATCATACCCGTTTCTAAGTCTACGACGTCATTTCGAAGTTGAAATGATAACAGTGGCCAACGATCGCTCGACTTTTGTTTTGACGTTGGGTTAACATTGATTTTACAAATTTACGACATTGGATTTGTCTTTTGCTTAGGGGTGTATTGAAAATCTCGTTGTAGTGCTTTTTAGTTACCATTTTGTGCAAATTGGTTAAAAAAGCAACTACTTAAGCACAGACTAAATACAGACTCGACAGTAGAGTTTATAACAAAAACTGGGGAAAAACTAAGCGATTTTAGGAGAAAACACAGCGGTTTTTAGTCCGTTTTACGCTAACATGGCAACACTTTCTACGACTTAGGAGTGAGTGAAACAACAAAAACCGATCTGGCATCCATTTTTCTTATGGCGCGTTATATCAGTTTTCTCTTTCTAACCTAATTCGTAGAATAATTTGAAAATATTAACCATATGGTTCAGAATTACTTTTTTGACACCTGTCACTTATGTCGAGTCTGTATTAGTCTGTGACTTAAGTGTTCACTTAGATTAAAGAGTTGAGGTTTATGTAAATCAAAAACTTAAAAAAAAAATGTTAAAACTTTTCAATTGTAATCCATAGTGTTTTATGTAAACGCAAAGTTGTGACAACACAATATTTTTAGTAAAACTGTTTTACATTATACAATGTTGTGTTTTTGGCTAGCCCGATATTGTGCCAACACAAAATTTTTGGTACGGTTGGCAATTTCTGACTGGGTTTGTATGGAAAACGCGCGCATAGAAGTTTTTTGACTATATCTTCTAAACGGTTAGGAGTTGTAAAACAAAATTAGGCATTCTAAAAACTGGGGACCTTAAGCAATTAAAGCTGTCATCAAAGTTTGTTGTTCTCCTTGCACCCTACATATAAATTGAATGCAAAGTTGGTTAATTTATTTATATGAACAAATGCTAAAAAAAATGTTAAGATCATTGACATTTTTGATATATTATTACTGAATGTCGTTCGGATAGAGTAAATATACATCATTAAACATTATTAGTTAAAATGCATATAAAAAATTGAGTTAAATTATGACCAAACGTATCGACTTTTTTAGTTAACAATTCTGACAATATAAATATATGAGTGGAATTGCTTGTATCAAACCTATTTAAAATTGCACAAAAAATATAAATTTAATATTTGCAAACATTACCTTTAACCCTACACTAAAATATCCGGCACGTATGACTTTTTTTTTATCAATTTTATTTTATTGATTTATAATAAATAAATAGTAGTAATAAACCAAAAATGAATAATAACAGGATTAAAACATTAAAAAACAAATTAACATAGACACGATAATGCAATATCGTAATAAATAAAATAAAAAAAAAATTAGTTCTTTTGTATTAGTTGCAATAGTTGCTTGGATAAGGAACCTTTTTTACAAAGTTCGATGTTTCTTCACGTAAAATAAAAATTTTTGGATCTGATTCTACCATAAATTTTTGAAAAATATCTTTTAGATTGTTTATTCTTGAATTTTTTCTGCTAAAATTGCTGTTGTAAATCTTAAAATATTTATGCGACCTTTCTAACGATTCTTTTGATAACTGACCTAATATTTAAATTGTATAAGTAAGTTAATGAATTGCTTATATAGTTCAAAATATTTTTATTACCAACTGGTAACACCGAATTTTGAATAATCTCTCTTCCGTGTATCATATTCGTCTATTCCAAAAATATCGGATGATATTGCGTAGTTTTCAAAAATGTTCTGGCTGTATTGCCATCAATTCTTGTGCCATAACCTTATATTGAAAAATAAATGAGAAAGTTTAACGAATTTATATGTAAATTTTTACCGTTTTTAGGTATAAATTTTTACCGTTTTTATGTATATCGATTAATATTCCTAATCGTTTTCTGAACTGTTCTTGCACAAAGCGTTTTCTCTCCTTTACGGGTTCCTTATGTTCATTCGACATGTGAGATCCTGTCTTTTTTAGTTCATTTGGCAAACATTTGTTCCGGATTACAAATCCCATTACTAGTAATTCCAAATTTTGCTGGGTATTTAGTTAGTTTCTCAAGCCAATGCAGCATCACCAATTTTTTTTTTGTAAGTATCTAAATAGGTTGAAGCTGATAATTAATAATTTCGAAAAATAAAAATTTAAAAACATAAATATATATAAGTTTTTTTTTTCCTTTTATGGACCCTACTTTGGAGCCTTATCCTGAATTTAACTGCAAGTTACTGCAGACGAAATAAAATTCCTCGTTTAGATAAATACCTCTAGTTTCACCCCATATTGAATTTGTCTGTATCCACAAGGTTCCACAAAAGATGCAGTCTATAATTATGAGTCTTTTTACACATTTCTTAAAAAATGACAACATTTGGCAGTCAATTAACGAATAACGCGGTTTAAAATTTTAGCTTATAAGGGCAGTTTTAATTAGTTACATATTTTGTCAAAGCTGTGTTAAAATTTCAGGATGTTAGCTTACTTAGAAATAGTTTTACTCAATCATTTAAAAAAGGTTTTCAAAAAATTTTCATTTTAAAAAAAAAACCTGAAAATGTTTGGACTTTGGAGAGACGCCCTGTTCAAAGTAAATGACATATAAATATTTTATGAATTTTCAATCAAATCCGATAAAAATTCCGTCTGGTACCATTTTTTTGTGGAAGCAAAAGGTTAACTGTTCGCGAAATGTAGAGTTCGCAAAAATATTTAAAAAACTAATGGTGGTTCGACGAAAGGACTTTTGATACATCTTAACCTTTAAGTTTCCCAATAAACCGAGTAACTATAAGTGATAGCGAAAATAGTATCCCCTGTATGATACAAGTACGGTATCACCTTAAATTATAATTATGGGGGCATGTCACAGACTCAATTCCGTTCGGATTTGAAAAAAGTGGTTTACTCGCGAATTCACCAACGGACTTTCTACCTGTACTGGGTGACTGCTCCCGGTGGTTTTCCTTTTTCGAAGTTCACAACTTCAACAGAATTTCGCAAATCTTTACGAACGCGTGGATTTAAAATACCAAAGGGCAAAAAAAAAAAAAATCCCGGGATCCCGAACATTTTTCTTCAATCCCTATTCTCGGAATTCAGAAAAACCAATATCGACTAAAATCCCGACCTCTGACCGCAGAATGTGGTTATACTCACTTTTTCATTCCCCTTGAAGTGTATTCTTGATCATTTATCTCTTTTTAAACATTCTAGCGATGTCTATCTGTAAAGTATAGAATACAGTCTAAAATAAAAGATCTAGACTCCTGAAATCGCGCAGGTCAAAGGCTGGTTAAGCTCGGAAATGGGCGAAACCGGACCAAGGGAAAATGTTCCCCATTTAATGATCTACACCAAGCTCAGAAAAACGCCATTTATTGCATTGTTTTTTTGTATGAAACATTGTAACGTCTCAAGAAATATTACGTCCTGGGTTGTTATTGTGTAATTCGATTCAAAAGAATTGTTCTAATTCTGAAAACGTTGAACCTTCGTCAAAAAAATTCCCTATGAAAACGTTTTTTTGTTTGGTTTTAGAATGAAAGAATGAATTTTAAGGGCATGTCACAGACTCAATTCCGTTCGGAAGTGGAATAAGTGGTTTACTCGTAAAACGCAAAGTAAATATTTTTTTTCGGAATGAAACCACTTTTATGCAATTCAATTCCACTTTGATTTTTGAAAGTGATTTCATTACGAAAAAAATAATATTCGTTTCGCGTTTTACGAGTAAACCACTTTTTTTAATTCCGAACGGAATTGAGTCTGTGACATGCCCCTTAGTATCCCTCCAAAAACTACTGCTTTGCCGTAAGCAGGTTTGTAAGGGAATGTTAAGTTGACATTTCCTTACAAACCTGCTTACGTATGGCATGATATTTGGTCGCAATGTCCCACTTTAGAGCATTTCATCCGAGCGCTTTTAGAAGCTTCTTAGAAGCTTACTAGGTTTATTACCATCACTAAATTCTTTATACCTGAAAAGTTTGTATAAAGGAAGTCTAATGTCTAAATAGCGTGTAGTCGAAACTTTGGATTTCACTTTTGCACATGCGTATACGTCCGTTCACAAAAAAAAAAAAAACAGAGTATGAAATATCAACTGAATTAAAAATATATTTTTTTATTGTGTCATCCAATTTTTTGTTTTGGTTTTTGACGTTCGTAAGTCTAAGTATAATTTATAGTTTTTTCTCTCTGCCTTACGGTAGTGCATACTAGATGCACTACTGTAAGCGAATGTATTTAAAAATTTCTGTTTATATTCGAAATTTATCGAAAAATTTATATTTCTATCTCTGCCTTACAGTAGTGCATCTAGTATGCACTACTGTAAGGCAGAAATATCAATGTGCTGAAGACGAAGCGCTTGTATATGCCAGAAAAATTATAAACTGCTTCCACAATCTCGATTATTTTTTGCCGGGATGTCAAAAGATTTGCTATCGAATAAAAACTGTTTTATGAACTTTAAATTGGAATCCAGGTGTTAATTTTTTCTGACCCACCCCTTTTTGTGGGGAAGGTGTCTCTAAACGAAATTGACATATTTTGCATTATACAAAAAAAATATATATATATTTGGTCCTTCGAAACGGAAACTTTAAACTACATACTCTATATAAATAAAACATTTTAAAAAACTATTGGAAATTTTTGAGATAGAACTGAAATATTTGTAAAAAAAAAAACATTTGAAACATGCATACTATTTATGAAAAGCCTATAGTTTTATAATTTCAGTGTTGGTTTTGATTTTACGAACCGGAGAATTTACCATTTTTGATGTAATTGTTGTTAAAGTGGCTTCAATGACATTTTTTAATAAATTATTCTTTATCTGAAAAATCCGAATTTCGTGGCACTGGGTTCAGTCCACGAATAATTTATATTTCCTTCCCTTCTCCATTGTAGCTCTCTTTTTTAAATTCGTTAATTTATATTTTTAACTTTCATTTCAGTTTTACAATACGGTTTTGTTACTATATTTGTTGCGGCATTTCCTTTGGCTCCGTTTTTTGCTTTATTGAACAATATATTGGAAATGCGTCTGGATGCTAAAAAGCTATTGACCCACCACAGAAGACCTGTCTCACAGAGAGTTAGAGATATAGGAGTGTGGTATCGTATTTTGGATTGTATAGGCAAATTAAGTGTTATAACAAATGTAAGTAGATTTTTGTCTTAATTTTAAATTTAAGCAAATATTAAATTGTTTTTTTTCTCTTAATAGGGATTTATAATTGCTTTTACTTCGGATATGATACCGAGATGGGTTTATCGTGGTTTAGTTTCAAAGGACAATTCCTTAAATGGTTATTTACAATTTACTTTATCGGAATTTAAAATAAGTGACTCAGCCGCATTAGAGAGTCTGGCTGCAAAATATACAAATCTTACCATATGCCAGTAAATATTATAAAAAAATTATTAGGAAAAATTCGCAATTTTATACTTTTGAATTTAATTAAGTTTTTGTTTGTTAATCCTCGACTTTAGAATTTTTTCGTTCGTTATGTTAAAATTTGTAAAGTTAAAATTTTTTTAATTTTCAATTGATCTTTGAACTTTATTTGAGTTTTTATTTTTGTTAAAAGGCGCCTACGTGCATGCTACATTTTTATAATTAATATTAACTTAACAAATGTTTACAGAACGAACAAATATACACAGGATCAAAAATTTTAAAAAGGTTTATAAAGATAAATCGAAATTGATTTATGATCCTAGAAAACATATGAAGAGCTTATTGTAAAAACTTGATAAGCAACATTTCATTTTATGGTGGTTTTTGCCTTAAAACTTTTAAAATAATGTAGAAAATAAAACTTGCAGAACTTTAATTCTCAATATATTTGTATGAAGGGTTAAAGCCAGACTTCTGCCAAAAATCTGCCAATGGAATATCAGCAGAAGGCGAAAAACACGAAAAAATAAAATGTTGCTTATCAAGTTCTTGCAGTAAGCCCTTCATATAATTTTTTTTTTTTAACAGTCCTTCAAAATTTTAACCAAAAGTATAAAATTGCTTACACATTCCAATATTGTTATTTTTAAATTTTATTAAATTCATTTATTTTGAAATATTTTTGTTTTTCCATTTTAGTTATACAGATTTTCGTGAACCACCTACCTCTGAACATAAATATGATTTAAAAAGTTTGTTTTATATAATCTTAGCTTGCCGTTTAGGATTTGTTGTGGTATTTGAGGTAAGTTTTTCCAAAAAAGAAATCTATTTTAATTTTAGCCTTGTGTTCCTTTTGTAAAATTCCACCCATTTCCCGCTTTTTAAACTTTAACATGTTGAAACATTCCCGAAGCCTCCACGATACTATCTTGTAAAACTTGATTTTCTTGTCGTTGTATTTTTAAAAATTTACATAACCAATAAATGGCAAATGTAAACATAACATTGAACACTGTAAAGAAGCAATGTTTAAAATATATTAATTAAAAATTCGTATTAGATATGTTAACATCGGTATTGTTTACTGTTAAAGCCCCTATGACACTACATTTTTTTTGTATTTTATTTTTTATTAATTGATAGAATGAAACAGCAAAAGAAGAAATGAAAAAGAAACATAAAATAAACAAACAAATAGTGATGATTACTTTTATTTAAATAAAAACCCGCTTAATAAATACCAAAAACTGTCAAAAAACAAAAAAATCGCTTCATTTAATGAAAAACAGAAAAGTTGGCAACACTTAATATCATTCATGCGTAAATGTCAAAAAAAAATGTAAAATTTTAAAATTTTTTTTGACATTCAATCATTTGATAACCAAATTTATCGATAACACAAGAATAAAATTTGACGTTTACTGTTTTTTTTTAGTATGCTTTTACTATTCACACTTATTCAGATTTCCTATGGTGATATATTTGCACTGTTCACATAAATTCCATCAATACAAAAAAAAATGTAGTGTCATAGGGGCTTAACCATTAATGCCCGTATTCATAACAAAAAAACGGGTGGCTACCCAATCAGAAACTGCCAACCGTACAAAAAATATTGTACTGGCGGAGCACTGGATTTATTGGAAATGCCAACAGCGTTTCAACGTTGGCAATTACAAACAGAATTGTACTCTGCCAGTACATTTAATACAACATTTACGACCATTTATTTTTTTATTAATTATTTTTAAGCGGTTGGATTTCGATTAAATATTGTTTTTATTACACCTTTTATTATATTAACAAAGAGTTATTAAATAATTTACATATATATTATTAAAATTAGTGTAATAGACCCAGCAAAAAAAAATCGAAGTAGTTCAAAACGAAGTAGACTTAAACTACATAAAAAGTAGCAATTAGTGAATATTTTTTGTTGCAAAAAAAGTAGTTTAAAATAACATCCAAATATGTCAATAAGAAGGAAAATAATATGGATTCCACTACTTTTGAACACTATAGTCGGAATGAGTTTTTTTTAAATATTTTTCAAACGTAATGAAAAGAACATATTTATTTAAATTTATTTAATAGAGTTTTAGTCTAAAGTTTAGACTAAAACTCTATTAAATAAATTTAAATTAAATTTTAAAATTTAAATTAAAAGACTCTAAACTATAGTTTTATATATAATTGAAAGGCAAAAAGTTAATATTTGATAGGTTACAATTCCAGGAATTTTGAATTTGTTTAATCTTAAATTTGGTGTAAACTGATTTTGTTTTTATACCTTTTAACTACAGTATAGGGAGTACACTCACTTGGTCATTCCCCATAAAGAGAATCGTCGCCTAGAATGCAAAACAAAGTGACAACACTTTTTTCAAATAAAGTTATTGATTGTGATGCACTGTCCCCCTATAAAATTATAAAAATGTGATTTGCTAGTTGTGATACAATTCATTAACTGAAACCATTTCCAAAAATTTAGACCTATCCAATGAAAAATTACGGACTTATGAGCAAAATTAAAAAAATGTTTCACAACTTTTTCGCTGCTACTTTAAGCAAAATGTGTTGGATTTTTGGTGACGATATATTATATTGATCAGTGATCGATTCTGAGAAGTTCTATGAACATCCCTCAGTCTGTCTGTATGTAACCCGATGTAGTTCAAAATAAAACAGCTATCCACCTGACGTGTGGTACAAATATTTTTTTATAGTCCTAGGTAGGTTAAAATCGGAACGGAGGGGAAAAGTTTCACCTTGGAGAAGCGAACCAACCTCTAAAACGCAATTTTTTAGCGATCATTGTTTTTTTGTCAAGCAAATGAAACAATTTTATGTCGGATGAAGTATAAAGTCCTGAACTTGGACCCAATTTTTTGAGGTACGAACACTTTTATGTGCGTAAATATGTATAATAGGGTTATAACTTTTTATGTCAAAAAAAAGCTCATCCAACCACGCGATGGGCAATGTTGTACAGATAATAAAAATCATTTCTTTAGTTCATTTTGGTGAAAATGCAATTTCTTAAACTTTCCCAGGAATATATATATTTTTTTAACTTTTATATTATACCCTCAAATGATAATTATTTAAAAAATACACTACTGAACATTTTGAAAAAATATTGATGCGACTGGGCCGCAACCTTACACGGTTAATTGCAATTGTTCTACTCATCACAAATCTGGTCTCCAAACTTTTCCATCACATCAAGTTTTTGGGAAAATTGATGTCAAAGTTAAAAAAAATCGCCGTTTTGTTAATTTTTGCCAAATCATAGCGGATGAACCCGATATAATAGCGACTTAAAAATAAGTCGAGGCTAAAGCTTAAACATTGTTCTTAAGGATTCTGAACTCTTTTGGTCAGTCGCCTTAATCCCTAGGGCACCAATTGTCTCTCAATGATGTCCTGTTCCCAAAAAAACGATTTTTGCCGCTACAAATCATATAAAAAAAAATGGAACGCCACCTTATAGTATAAGGCTTATAAACATGACTACAATTATTCTCCTGGTCACAAATCCGGTCTCCATACTTTTTAAGCGTAAAGCTCAAACATTTCTCTTAAAGACGTATAACTCAATTCATCAGTCGCTTCAACCTTTGGAGCACCAATTGTCTTTTAATAAAGTGTTTTCCCCCAAAACCAACAACTGACCAAATTAGTTCTGCATCTTAAAGAGGAAAGTTTTAACTTAACCCTCGACTTAGTTTGAAGTCGCCATCACATCGGGTTCATCCGCTACGAGTTTCCGAAAATGACCAAAACGGCGAATTTTTTGAACTTTGACCACAATTTTCTCAAAAACCAGATGTGATGGAAAAGTGCGGTGACCGGATTTTTGACCAGCAGAACTAATGTAATCAAGTGTATAAGGTCGCGTCCCAGACGCATTTTCGATGTTTAGTAATGTTATTAGAACATTGGCATCGTCAGAATCGCTTACTAAATCTACTTCCTAATGAATTCTAAAAATACACTTTTTAAGTAGTGCAAAAATGCTCTTAAATAGTGATCTTAAAGATGTAATTAAGCTTTACATACAAAAACTTAAACTATGACAACAGTATGAGTACTACTTTATATGTACTTAAAAAATGTAAAAAAACTACTTATTTTGCGCGACACCGCCATGTTAAATTCACAAGAGTTTCAGCAAAGTTAGAACTACTTTAGCAGCAGTTGAACTACTTTTTATTAACATTTTAGTATGTTCTTTTTTTGCTGGGAGAGTAATAGCAATTGTTTTATCATCACATGTAGTAAGAATACACTTGAATTCTACCATACTTATGTTAATTTCAGTGTTATTTTCATCTAATTTTCTAACATCATACAATCCTATTGTTGATGTTTGGCCAATTTGTTGTTTTATTAATTTTATTATTTTTCAAGCTAATGGGGCCTAAAGTTGATTTAATGTAAATAAAAAGCAATTTTTATTACAATTTTTCCCGACGTTTCGTCGATTTTTTGTCGACTTTTTCAAGGGAGCGTCTATTTAAAGTTAAAAAATAAATAAATTAACATAAGTACATATAAATAACATTAAAAACAGTTTAACTTACAGTAAAGCTTTTTACATTAAACTAAATAACTCCATTTACATGTAACATAAAACATATAAACATAAAAACATAAATTTATAAATAAACACATATCACGGCAAGTAACGATTCACTGTAATCCTATTTCACTTGATGGAAGTGGATATTCCACAAAATCAGTAACTTCAAGAAAAACGTTGCCTTTAAAAAAAATATCATCACATTTGAAATTCGACACTTTCCTACTAAAAATTTCGTTAACCGTAATAACATTTCCATTTCTTAGTAAGCATACGTTATCAGGAGGAAGTGGTGAAATTTTATTGCCTTCGATAATAACAAAGCTAAAAGAAACTCCTATTTCCGAGGTTTCTAAAATTTGTCCAACAGAATATTTTAAGCTTCTATTGATACGATAAAGCAATGGAAAATTATTTGATGAATCGTTTGATCGAAAAATATGAAGTTTTCTTTGAACTTCTTCGATGGGGTTGGTTGGAGAATTTATAATACTTTTTATAAAACCTAGGCTATTTTCGAAATCAAACGCGGAAAATTGAGATAGCGGCGCCCCTATATTAACAACGTCATCTGCGATATGAATAAGGTTGTGAATATTCATTGTATGTGATTTTGGTCCATAAAAATATGACATAAGTTCAACAAATTTCCTTAATAACTGCTTAGCATAATCAGCTTTCAATGTAGCTAATTTGCTAGATGACAAAATTCGACAAGCTGTAAAAAGAAGTAAAAAATGTCTGTACTGATTAGATTTCAATACATTTTTCAAAACTATCCCTCCGCCATATAAAAAAAAAAAAAACGATATTGTGTAGCTTTCCAATTTCCTGTATCCATTAAATCAAACGTTTTTCTTTGGAACTCAGCTGTAATATCTTTAGATATTTTTGAAAAATTTTGTTGCATAATTGCTACGTTTTCTTCGGAAATATAAGAATCTGGATTCTTAAAAATAAGTTTCTGAAGTAACGTTTTCCCAATTCCAAGGTACAACATATGCATTTCATCCAAAACGACGGATTTTATTAAGTCAAAGTTAGGAATATCGAGAAGTGGACTGGTTTCTTTAGCTAAATGGTGCTCAGCGTTAGCCTTTTTTTTATTTTTTTATTTTTTTTTTTATTTTTTTTATTTTGCCAGCAGTCTGCCAACACCAGAAAAAACAATTGGCCCGAGCCCCATCTGGCGTTATCAATCCAACAATAGCACTGTACAGTATTTTTTGTAAATCCGACTTTGGCACAGCGTAGTATTACTTAAAAATATGACACTGGTGATGTGCAGTGTTTTTTGTTTTGCCAACAGTCTGCCAACACCAGAAAAAACAATTGGCGGAGCTACATCTGGCGTTATCAATCCAACAATGCCACTGTACAGTATTAGTTGCAAACCGTGTTATCGGCCAACGTTGGTAATACTGGCACCAACGCTTTGCCAACCTTGGCCCTTTTGTATTTTTCTGACTGGGTATTATCGAGCTGCTAACTTTTCAAACACAATTTTCTAAAAGGGAAAGCTTGGACATCGATTTCTCTTTTATCTTCTTTAAAACGATAAAACTAGTGCGTTTCATCAAGAGCATACCTTTCCTTGAAAATTTCGAGTAAAAAAGTTAGCAGCTTAATGAAAGCCACTCGTTTTTTTGTTATGAATGCCGGTGTAAGATTTTATGTTAATTATAACATTTTAACTAATCAGATGTTAACAGAACAATCGAAAATATACAGAATAATGATTTTTATACTCTTTACTTACTTATAAATATACCAAATATTATACTGCGTACAATACGCTTATCTGTGGCCGCATCTATTTCATGATATTTCATTTCCATGAATATATAAGTGGTGATTTCTACCAACACGGAAATTGTGGTATTAATTAGCCAGGGTGCTATACAAATGGTACGCTTCTGTAATAAAAAATTATAAAAAATCATATTATATCATAAGATGAGTTTATTCGACTTAGGCTGGATTACTCAATGCTCCGTTATAAAATAACTCCGTTAAATTTTATTTTTTAATACAAATTTTGACATAAGGCTCCGTTAAATCGGAAGTTAACAGCTAACTTTTCATTGAGTAATCCGCCCTTAAGATTATATAAATTTTTAAAATTATATAAAATTTTGAATTTAAAATTTGTCATTCCTAGAAAAGCAGTTCAAAACTCTGAGATACTTTGGAATTTAAAAAAAATTTACAAAAAATTTTTTCAGAATGTGAGATTTTTTGGTCGACTGATAAAAAATTTAAAAATACACGAATGAGATGGTTTTTTTGCAATCCTGAAAAGTTATGTGTTTTCAGAAAGCTCAAATTGAATATAGTACGACGAAATGATCCTTCAAACCGGAACTGAAAACAAATTTTGTCAGAAAGTTGTCGTTTTTCACTAATTTTAAATAAAGGACATGGTCCTTCGAACCGGATAGTTTTGCACTATACAGATACATTTTGTCATTAGTCAAGTATATAAGTACACGGTAATCAGACTAATTGATCCCAAAATGTTTTTGGTGAGCATGTATATTAGGGCAGGTAGATTTTTTTTGTCAAAAATCGTGTAGCAAAAACATAAATTCTAAGAATATTTCCCAAAGAAACCATGTTTCTAAAATCAAACCATATACCGCGCCTAGCGACATGAAGATTTGTCATATGCAAAGCATAGAACTTGACTCTTTTTTGGTGTTTTTGTTAATTTTTGGGCTTTGGTGTGCTCTGAGGTAGTAACATTTTATTGGCAACATTTTTGTAGAACATTTCATCCCCTCCCCCCTCTTTCGGGGTGTTTTTTGCGATTTGTTAGAATAGGCCAAAAAATACCGTTATGAGAGGGAGTTAGGTTAGGTTGTAAGTGGCTGCTGACGTTTTACGTCAACACACGTAGACTCTGAGGTCCATTGTGATACCACGGGACCGTAATAGGTTTCCCTACTAGTCCCTGGGAGGGAGTTAGAGGGTTAATATGTTTCACAAAAATATTTGTCATAATATTTTTTACAAAGTTGCTGAAGATACCCTACACCTCAGATGTAAAGAAAACATCTATATACCGATAAGCTGCAAGAACATATCCAGCGGCAATGTTTTACTAATTGCCACTGGATATAATTCGAACAATTTTTGAGATTATGACCGGCAAGTATATTAGGCATAAAACCTGAAATGGAGAAATAAATAATTAGATTGATTTGTAATGAAAACGCCACAGACGAAAAATTATAATAAGAAATTTTAACAATAAAGCGCTGCTTTTATCGTTAATGTTAATATAATTTTACTCCATTATTTATTTTATATTGGGCTGCAGTATATTAACATGTAGCGTGATACTCTGAAAGTAAGTGCAGCGGTTGTGGATTCGATTCCCTCCAAAGCCTTTGTATGTTAATTACAAAGGGAAGCTGGTGCAGTGGATTTTTCTTAGTAAATTAAAGTATGTAATTGAGGATCATAATGATATTTCGTCAAAAAAACACATAGATACGTTTGTGGGATGAAATTGGAGAGTTGCATATCGGAGAGGAAAAAAGCTGTGTTCGATAAAAATTTTTGATAACTGATTATTTTTTTACATCAGTATTTGATTAATTTTGAGTAATTTTTTTTTTTTAATTTTTGTAAAAAAAAAAAATTTGGATTTTTTTTGAGTGTATTTTTTTTTAAGTGTATTTTTTTTTGAATGTAATATTTTTGTTTTTTTTTTGTTTTTTTGAGTGACAAAAACAGTTTCTAAAATATTTTTTTTGGCTTACCATTCCTTTTCAAAGCGTGTTTAGCGTTTTTTTTTTTCAATACGGGAGTTCGGGTTAAAATCCATCTGAAATTTCCCATTTCGCTAATAACTTATGAACCACTGGACAGATTTCGCTGAAGCTTAGTATTAATCTGACCGGAAGTATAACAAATATATACGCCACGCTTCAGCAGCTTGCCGTATATATTTTTCATTCTTCCGCTAACATTTGAAAGTTAGCGTGTTTCACACAGACAGAAAGACAGACGGACGGACGGACGGATTTTCATGTCGTCAGGCGCGGTATAGGGTTTGATTTTAGACCAATGGTTTCTTTGGAAAAGTTTCTTAGAATTTCTTTTAGATTTTGTTTTTGCTATTCGATTTTTCAGTTTTTTTCGATCCATACAAATCGACCCGCCCTAATGTATATAAACAATATAGGACCACAATGATATAAAAATATATACACGTTGCACAGTGGTTGCAATTCCAAATCTAGCTGGACAATATTATTTTATTGCTGTTTTATATGTTTTTGGGGTCGCTTAGTTAAAAAACATGTTTAAATTTTTCTAGGTCGGTTTTGACAACTTTTTATTTTATGTCAAAATTTGTATGAAAAAGTTAAATTTAACAGAGAGTTATTTTAAAACGGAGTATTGAGTAATCCAGCCTTCGAGTAATTCAGTATTTATAAAAAATGTAAATGTTTAGCATACTTATTTTTCTAAAATTTTTGGAGTTGTTTCAAAAAAAAAACTATATTTGTCGAGAAGTTTATTTTTTTAATTAATATAGGAAATCATGTTATTTTATTCAGGTCTTGAGCAAATCTAAAGGCCTTATTCCAAAAAAATGCTTATTACTTTAATCAAAACACATCCTAAGATTGTATCAAGCACTACTAATTTCCAATATAAAAGACACAATGGACATATGTCCAGTTAGATTTTGATTTGGAACCAATGTGCATAGGTCAAATATTTCCAAAAATTTCCTGTTGACTCAGAACATTATTGTAGTTTTTGCCATAAAGCAAATTTTCTGGTCTTACCTTTTTATTTCGTGTTCAGTCCCTGCGTTTCTCACGATATGAAATCACCTATTCCGTGACTGGTGACAACGGGACAAACCACTTAAATTCCTATCACTTGACAGATGAAAATTGGACTCATGTATCACTCAAAACTACTTATCCCGTGACCGAAGACAATAGAACATATCAAAATTTTATAAGTTTGAAAAAAATTTAAAAATTTTCTAAGTACCATCCGCAATGTTTTTTGAAGTTTGGACTCCAAAATCGGTCCACCAGTTTTCGCTGTATCGGCAGCCGATTTCGAATAATTATTATGCAAAAAAGCCCTTTAAATTTTAGCTGTTTTAGCTTTTTAAGTGTTAATGCTACATTTTGATTTTGTTTAACAAGCTGTCACTTTTTTATTTCTGATAATTTTTTTATGAAATTTTTGCAGCATATAGACGAAAGTACATACAATCGAAAAACGATTTCTAAAAGTATAAAACTCCCCTCAATAGGTGGCTTTAAAAAAGATAAAATATAAAAAAACTGAATTTTCCGCGTCCTTTTTTCGACAAACTCCTCCACCTAGGGTTGCCAGATACTAGAAGTCAAATAACTAGATAATGGAAAATTTTTAGCTGGATTTTAAAAAAGTAACTGGACCCATACATAATTTTTTTTTAAAATAATTTGAAAAAAAAAATCAACCGATTTTCATATGTGAGACACATATTTTTATTTTGGACTAAATGGCCGTCTCTATTTGCCATGGCAAAATGTGCTTTTTTAAGCATTTATATTACTTTTTCGTCATTGGCCTGAGGATTGTTAGAGTATATTTTTCTTTTTAAATAACCCCACAAAATTAAGTCCAAAATGGTCAAATCTGGAAATCTAGAAGACAGTTAAAATTTCCGGGACGTGCGAAGTCAAAAAAGAGCGACAACAACTGGCCATTAGAGTTGTGTCGTTCACGAACGAACTAGTTCAATTGAACTATTCACTTAACTGAGCGGTTTATCTAGTTCGTTAATTTCTGCTCTTTTAGGCCTTTTCGTTCATTCAGCTCAATTGGTCATTACTTCATTTTGATCTTTCAGTTCGGTCGTACAATTTTTTTTTGTTAATTTTGTTAATAGGCGTTAGTTTTCTTTTCTCTTTTGGCACCTCCTTTCAGCATTTATGTTTTTTTTTTTTTAAATTCTTGTTAATATTCAAGATTTTTGTATTTTTTGGACGAGAGCCAAAACAACAGACATGATCAAAATGATTCGTTTGAACAAAAACTAAAACTGACCAATTTGAACTACAAAGATGAACGACCAACAGACATGATCAAAATGATTCGTTCACTAACTGTTGAACGAAGACCACAAAAGAGCGATTGAACTAGATAAACGAACTAGTTCTTTTATCTGAAATGAACGAAAATGAGCGCTCACTCAATTGAACGATTAAGCACAAGTCTACTGCCCATCATTTGCAGATTTGACTCATCCAGACATATTTTTGTGAGGTTATTATAAAAGCAAAATGAACGCCAAGAATCCTTAAATCATCGACGAAAACATTCGTGCCGAAATGATCCAAAAGTAGTAAAAAAATTAGTGAAAGTGCAGCAAAAAGAGCACATATTTTATTCAAAAAGGAGGCCCAAAAAATTGTAAAAAATATTTAATAAAAAAAAAATAATTGTTAAAATAAAAGAAATCCTTTTTCAACTGGATAAATTATGTTTTAACTGGAAACTGGACCAGACCTCAAATAACTGGAAAATCCAGGCCATTCCAGGCCGTCTGGCAACCCTACCTCCACCCATAGGCAAAGTAAATATAAATCTGGCTACGTTAAGATCTGGCCCTTGTGTTGTATGTTAATTTTCAGCTTTCGAGCTCATTGCCTTAAAAAAGCTCTTGATAGACAAAATTGGACCATTTTTGGACTTTATCGTTACATAAAAATATCGCCCGATATTCTGTTAAATCGGTATATTGGAAACAAAACGAATATTTCACTCAAATTTGATTTGTGTATGTTTTCTACATTAACAAGGGGAGTCTTTCAGAGGGCACCCACCGATTGTCCTGAAACTTGAATATGGAAATGAGGGGAGAAGTTACCTGTTTTTTAACTGCCCTATCTCAAATTTAGAACATGCGACCTTATGAAAAAATTTAGTCTTTCGAGAAAATCCGAACTAGCAGGAATTTCGCCAAATGCAAAAATACAGGTCAGCCTTATTTTAATAGATATTATTATATGTGGTTTAGGCGGTCGTACGTATATACCTCTTCATATAAACTACCACAAACGTGTTTGCATGTTTGAAAACAAGGACTTTATGAAGCTAAATTTGACACGACCTATAGACCATTGAATAGGCATTATAAAAACCTTTTATCTGTGTAAAATGTTCATATATTTTCTTTTAAAAAAATGTGAAAAATCCTAAAAAACGACAAAAATCACGTTTTTACCCCTCCCCTTTGAACCGCAAAATGTGAGATTGGGCAGCTAGAAAACTTTTATTTTCCACCCCTCTTTCCCATGTGCAAGTGCAGAGAAGGACCTTTCTTGTAATTAAAGATCTAACAAAACATAGATTCAATCGGTCGATGTTTAGACATGGAACCCATAAAAAATATATTTTTATCATCTAAGTATTTTTGTCACCCAAAAATATTTTTAAACTGAAAAAAAAAATTTTCACTCGAAAAAAATTTTTGCACTCAAAAACAATTTTACATTAAAAAAATTTTACACTCACTTTTTTACAAAAATGACTAAAAAAACGTTTTTTACTCAAAATAAAATATTTCTAATCCAAAATTTTTAAAAAATTTTTGTTTCACGTTAGAAAATGTAATATCACTTAAAAAGGGATATAGTTCGGCCAAGTCGAATTTAATTTTTCTACTTGTTTAAGTTATTTTTTTACTATGGTACTTCTTACCTTTCTTATACCATCAATTAACAATGCGGCTAGAATGAAATTAATCAATGCCTTTATCCATAAAATAATAGACATGACAACATAAAAGGCATCCGGAAAACTGTGCAGCAATACATAATCAACTGCAAATATTTTAGACAGAATTGTTTAATCACTCTGACGACTCCCACCTCGCAAAATAATGTTTAGTTTAAAACTTACCAACTGATGATAACATATTACTTAAAGGATCAATTATTTTAACATTTTCATAAGATGCTAGAGCCCAATTTGTTAAATTGAAATAATCCGTATATAAATAATAACTGCAGACAATTATAACGGATATGGAAAATAAAATATCAAGACAAGCTATGCTAAAGCCAACAAAACGTAAATTTAAACAAGTTAAACGTTTCATTTTTAAGAGATTATTTTTTTTTGAGTTTTAAAGGATGTTTTTTATAATTTATTATTTATTATTTGTTAATTTTTTATTTTTTTTAAGTTTTTTAAAAATTTTTATTGCTGGTTTTAAATATTTTTTTTTTTAATTATTTTTTTTTAAATATTATTTTTTTTAATATTATTTTTTTTAATAATTTAATTATTTTTTTTTTTTTAATTTTAAATTTTATTATTTTTTTTATTTTTTTATATTTTTCGTTTTATTTTTCTAAATTTTTTAGTATGTTATCTGTTTCACGTTATCTTAGCTACTGAAAAAAATCTATCCATCAATTGTATAAAATTTCTATTCTAAATACTATCTTGGCCAATTGACATTTTCCCTTATTACAAAAAATGTGTGTGTGAATATAAAAAAAAACACAAAAAAATGTTCATTTCATTCTAAAAACAGCATAAACTGCATTTTGTAATGTGTGTAAGTAAAAAGACCTTTTTTAGTTTAGAAGTCCATTGATCTTTGACATAAAAAAACGAGTATTGAAAAGTCTATTAGACGGTGCACATTGCAATTTTTCTTTTTTATCTTGTTGTATTTTTGCACTTCGCAGAAAAATATTTAATCGACCGTATGTTGATGGGTTTCATTATAACCCTAATCCCTAAGAGATTGAGGTCTACATTAAATTATGTGCAAAATAAATACATGACAATGTTTAACTGATTACAAGTCAAAGAAGATTTGTATAAATTTAAAATGGATGTTATGTTTTATTAAAATGTCTACATAAACATTTAAGAAGATCTATGTCGAATCTTATGTTGTCGATAACTCTTTTAAAAAATCTAAATTTATAATTGGATGAGATGTTTTTCTGGAAACCTCCTAAAAATGGAGTTTCTAAAAATTTCAGTTGAAACTTGACAATTGAAGGCTCCGACACAATGTCGGAGTACTCTGTACTACAGAGTAATATCTCTAAAAATAGAGATACCATCATACAAAACATGTGAAGTGCGAAAGAGAAAGGAACAAAATGCACTCTCTGGCACAGAGTACTCCGTCATTGTGAATTTAGCTTGAAATTTGAAAAAGAAAAATTTAAATTTAAAATACATATCGCTCATTTACTTGTATAGTGTCATAACTCAAAATATGTCGTTTTTGGGTAAACAATACAGAATTATTTGTTATATCCTGCTTTATATTGTGTCAAAAATTCGTGTAAATATCTTTTAAACTCACCGTTTGAGACGAGAACACGCCATTATAACATTTTCTATGTACGGGCCTTTTGTAATGAAAACCAAGTTTCAATTGTAAACTTCAAACTGGTTTTCTGTAAAATCAAACATTTTGCGTTATGACACTATACAAGTAAATGAGCGACATGTACATATGGGGCATTCCGTGTCAAATCGGACACTTTGAAATTTGTTTTTTTAGATTTTCCCAATTTGTTAACAGTTTTTAGTTAGAGTTGTCAACTATTCGGCATATTTCAAAAACCGGTTTTCGAATAGTTAAAAAAACCGCCGTTTTTGAAAAACCGGTTTTCGGTTTTTTTATTTGAAAACCGGTTCGAATAACCGGTTTTTTCGGTTTTTTTTTTAATAAAAATATTTAAAAAAATTTAAAAAAAGGTTTTTATTTGCTTTTAATAAAACAAAAAGAGGAAAAAAAACAAGTAAGAAAATTATAGTTGGTCAAGACCGACCACATAATACACAACACCAGAGTTTCCCAGAAAATGGGTCCCAGGACCGATATGTGTTGTCAAATCTTTAATAAGTGTAAAAAACACTCACAAATCAAATTTGAGTGAAATAGGTTTCTATTTGTTGACAAAAAACCGCTTTAATTGAATATCGGCCGAAATGGGGCCTAAGTCCAAAAATGGTCCGATGATAATAAGATTTAATAAGGTACGCGTTTAACATACACAAACAAAATTATAATTAAATATTTTCTTTTTTCATGAAATTTGAGAGATTTATGTGAAAATCGGGAAGGTGGTTTGGGGGCTACAAGAAGAACTTTAATTCCTTTAAAATTCGGAATGGTGATTTGTAAAGACAAAACACGTTTACCTGCCAAGTTTTGAAAAGATACCTACTATAATATAGTTATTAGTCATTTGAGCCAAAACTAAAGAGGACCTTTGTATGGGGGCTAGGTCTAAATATGGACCGATTTTCCAATTTCAATAGGCTTCGTCCTTGGTCCACAAGAGGCTTAAGTTTAAAATTTCAAGTGAATTGGTTAAAAATTGCGACCTGTAAATAAAACCAGGTTGATAAAAAATATACCCCGCTTATAGCGAACTTCTTTTATAACGAACTATTTTTACTGGTCCCTCGGAGTTCGTTATAACCGGTTTCGACTGTAATATCTATATGAAAATTTTGCTGGCTGGTTGCTTGCTGCTAAATTGTGAAGAATCACAACCGCGTCTTTTAATCTTATTTTTTGTCATTCACTATGAATTAAGAAACAAAATTTCATATACAGAGTTGTATTTTACAAAATTTTTAACAAATGATGACAAAAAAATGAAGTATTATATATTCGAAAATGTCGAATAATTCGACACCAAAAAACCGGTTTTTCGAATAACTAGAAAAAAACCGGTTTTAAAAAACCGGCTTGAAAAAACCGGAAAAAACGAAATAACCGGTTTTTCGAATAATTCGGAAACCGGTTTTGACAACTCTAGTTTTTAGTACCCTTCGAAAACTCCTTAGTAAATTTTCAGATTTTTTGGATGACCTGTTCAAAAAATTTCGAATTTTTAATAATTGGTAGTTTGTTCCTTTACTCAAACTTCTTTTACTCATAACTTCTTCAATAATGGTCCAAATTTCATTTTTTTTTTTTAAAAATTTTGTTTTTTTACGTACTTAAAAAAAAAATCCCAAAAAAATCTTAAAAGCGCTCTAGTATGCGATTTATAAGTTAAATGGGTCATTCCATGTCAAATCGGACACTTTGAATTTTTTTTTTTTAGATTTTCCCAATTTATTAACAGTTTTTAGTACCCTTCGAAAACTCCTTCGTGGTAAATTTTCAGATTTTTTGGATGACCCGTTCAAAAAATATCGAATTTTTAATAATTGGTAGTTTGTTCCTTTACTCAAACTTCTTTTACTCATAACTTCTTCAATAACGGTCTAAATTTCAATTTTTTTTTTTTCAAAATTTTTGTTTTTTACGTACTTTTAAAAAAAATCACAAAAAATTCTTTAAAGCGCTCTAGTATGCGATTTTTAAGTTTTAAAATTTAAATCTCATTTTTGAAAATGTTTGTACTCTTCGTTTTTTTTTAAATTTTTTTTGTGTAAAACTTCTATCAATTCTACAAATTTTTTGCCCAGGAGGATCGTGGGATAACGATTATTACTATTTTTTTAAATTTTTTGAAAAAATTTTAATTTTTCAAAAAAAATAAATTTTTTATTTTTTGTAAATTTGTTTTATTTAATCAGCTTCTACCGATCCAATGGTGCATCCGAGAGGGGTCATTAGTGACAAACCCCCATTTACTTTTACCCTAAAACATTTTTTTAAAACATACCTACGCCCTTTCTCCACTCCCTAAGTAGGCTCCCATACAAATAACAGTTGGAGCAAATTTTATAAAAATGTAATTTTGTATGGGAGCCTACATAGGGAGTTGAGATAGGGCGTAGGTATATTTTGAAAAAATGTTGTAGGGTAAAAATAAATGGGGGTCGGTCTCACTAATGACCCCTCTCGGAAGCACCATTGGACCGGTAGAAGCTGATTAAATAAAACTAATTTACAAAAAATAAAAAAAATTGTATGGGGACCGCCTTAACAGTTAAAGATAGAGGGTAGGTGTGTTCAGAGAAAATGTTTGGACTAAAAAAATATTGTGGGTCGGTCATACATTTTGTTGCTCTAAGGTAGGGTTGCCATTTCCATTTTGAGAAAAAGAGGACGCCAACCTCAAAAAAGGAGGACATTTGACCCAAAAAAGAGGACAATTTTTTTTAATAAATTAATTTAAAAAAAGCGCCTTTTTATTAAGGAAACAATTTTCATTTCCACTAAAAAAATCACAAAAATACATAAAAGAAAATCTTCCAATTTTATTTCAGAAAGTACCAATTCAGAAAGTACCAAAATTAACTATATTTCCAATTAAATATGAGAAATTTTAAATTATATTTCAGATATATTCATTTTTAATTCAAAAATGTTTGGTTAATTTAAAAAAATGTCCAATTACAATTCAAAAATTTTAATTGTATATCAGAATTTTCTATTTGTAATTCAAAATTTTCTAAATGGTTTTCAGAAAATTTCATTTGTATTTTAAACATTTCCATTTAAAAATTTTCTCAATGATTTTAAGAAAATTACTTTTGAATTTAAATAAATTCAATTGGAATTTTATATAATTCAATTGTATTTCAGAAATGTCCATTTTTATTTAAAAATTATCTAAATGTTCAAATTCTGATTAATTTTTATTAAAAAATAAAAATTGTTGTACTCGACCTTTAAAATATTATATTTTGAGTAGGTTTTTTTTTAGCTCGAGGTCATTATTTCCTTTACTAATTAAAACTATGATATTCTCATATAATAATTTTCAAGAAAATTATTTTTCTGTTTTAAATTTATTATTTTGGTAATTTTTTGCAAGACTTTGCCGACACGTGTTTCGGGATGATGATCGTGACCTTACTACGATGGTACAATTTTCGTCTTCTAATTCCCAATGGAAATAGAGTCAAATATGTATTTTTATTTTAGTTTGATCATTAACGATTGTCATTAAAGTCCCTTTGCTACTTGTAGTACAAGGTTTTTATTTTTTGCTAAATAATCTTGACAATGGGATTAGACTAATCCCGAAACACGTGTCGATTAAGTCTTGCAAAAAATTACCAACATAAATAAATTTAAAACAGAAAAATAATTTTCTTAAAAATTATTATATGAGATTATCATAGTTTTAATGACCTCGAGCTAGAAAAAAACCTACTCAAAATATAATTATGTAAATGCTTTTAAAAAAAATTTATTTGTATATAAAAATTTTCTGCAAAGCATTTGAAAAATTTTGAATAGATAAAGAAATTTTTGAAATATATTTAATTGGAATTTTCTGAAAAGCATTTAAACATTTTTGAAATATAAATGGACATTTTTTAAATTAAATTGGAAATTTTTGAAACGGCTTTTTCTGAAAAGCATTTAGAAATTTTTAAAATACAACTGGAAACTTTTGAAATACAATTGAAAATTTCTGAAATACAAACGGAATTTTTGGAAATTCAAAGGAATTTTCTTAAAATTATTATTTTTTTTAAATTTGTAATGGAAATTTTTGATATACAAATCTTTTTTCGGAGAGCAAACTTTAAGACACACAACAGCTGATAAGAATTGATGCTGATAAGCAAAAATATGGCGATGAAAATAATTCAAAAGTTTAAAAGTAATAAAAAAAATGTTATCGGGTAAAGTGCAAAAAGTAGGACAACCCCGGACACTTTCTAAAAAAGAAGTAGGACTGCCCCGGACGCCCTAAAAAAGAGGACGGTGTCCGGAGAAAAGAGGACGGATGGCAACCCTACTCTAAGGGGACCCTTAGGGCAGTTAGAGCGGTTGAAACAAATTTTAAAAAATGTCGTTTTGTGTGGGAGCCCCCTTAGAAATTGGAGATAGTGTATTAGTTTGTTCCAAAGAAATGTTAAGACGTAAAAATTAATGGGGGTCGGTCTTATAAAGGACCCCTCTATGACGCACCATTGGAGCAGTAGAAATGATTTTAAGATTGGAAACTTACAATAAAACTTTTTCAAAAAATTTAAAAAAATAGTAATAATCGTTATCCCACGATCCTCCTGGGCAAAAAATTTGTAGAATTGATAGAAGTTTTACACAAAAAAATTTCAAGAAAATCGAAGAGTACAAACATTTTCAAAAATGAGATTTAAATTTTAAAACTTAAAAATTGCATACTAGAGCGCTTTTTAGAATTTTTTGGGATTTTTTCTTAAAAAGTACGTAAAAAAACAAAAATTTTGAAAAAACAATTTGAAATTTGGACCATTATTGAAGAAGTTATGATTAAAAGAAGTTTGTGTAAAGGAGCAAACTACCAATTTTTCAAAATTCGATATCTTTTGAACGGGTCATCAAAAAAATCTGAAAATTTACCACGAAGGAGTTTTCGAAGGGTACTAAAAACTGCTAACAAATTAGAAAAATCTAAAAATTTTTTTTTTCAAAGTGTCCGATTTGACATGGAATGCCCCATATACATATATGCTCATATATTGCAACATGTATGTTCATATATGAATCATATAAGTATGAACTTATTTGGTGTATATGGAAGCATATTTGTGGTCATATATTTTAAAAATGGGCTCATATATGGCAGTGTATGAACACATATATTGACAAATATGTGTAGTATTTTATCACATATAAGTTATATATGATTTAGAAAATTTTTGTGGTGCTTATGAAACAAAATATTTTCAAAAAGCATGAAAAAAAAAATAATTTTTCCAACATTTTGCTTCATAAGCACCACAAAAATTTTCTAAATCAATTTTTTAAAAATTTTTAATTGTTGGACAGGTCTCTAGCAACAATTTGGCTTTTACAGATTAGTCGACGAGTTATAGTCAAAAAACCATATAAGCAATATGCTGAAAATCGGTATTTGGCTGCAAAGTTCGAAGGTCGATTAAAAAAAAAAATTTAACTAACATAAACAAACGCCGCGATACGGGTTTTCTAATTTAGCCTCTATTTTCACCCCTCACTCTCAGAATCAACCTAACTTTTGCTAACCTGAATTTGTTCCACAGTGTAATTGCAATTAACTGTGTAATGTCATTGGGGACATTTTGAAAAATGAAGATGTCAGCGATTTCATAAAGGAACATTTTGAAAAATGAAGATGTCAGCGATTTCATAAAGGGAGAGACAGCAGTATGTCAGGTGTGATTTTATTTTCCCAACTGGGATGCAGTCCAAAACTGAAAATGTCTTATATTTATTGGTAGGGTAAGTTCGTAAATGGGCTTAATCGGAACATGAGGGCAAAAGTTTTCCCCTTGACAAAACTTAACTTACTTTTTAAAAGCGCCATTATGTTATTGAAATTTTGTTTAACAAATGAAGTTCAAAGTCCTGCACTTAAACTCAGATGATACAAATTTTTATTTTTTTGCCCGCCCCTTTTGTGGTCGTGGATTTAAAAATTAGTTTAAAAATTACAGTTTTTTAAAACCCTAAATTTTGAAAATTTATTTATTGAGTTTATTTATCCTTAAGTATGCTATAAAAATGCTGCAAAGCAGCAGATAGTGCTTGTACACATTATTTTCTTTCATACAGAGTTTAACTAGTCCCACCTTAAAGTATGCTTTAAAGCTGCAAAATGATTAAAGCAAATTGCAAAAATGTTTCAAACAATTTACATGTAAACATGATTCCATAATCGAATAGAGTTAGACAGATACTTTTAAGTATCCAAAAAGTCCCACTATTTATTTTATGTATCATATTTTATGACTTTTTTTTAAAAAAAGTGTTGCTTTCATTAGGTTTTGTCCATAGAGAAACATAGAGGCGAAGGTGAAAGAAAAAATAATATCACTAGCTTTTTCTAATTTCTCACACGTACGTTGTCGATGTGAATTCACCACACAATACATGTTTACAAGTCGTACTTTGTCAACAAACACATCTATACAAGTTGTACTTTGACAACTCAATTTTTGACGCCTTCGCCTCTATGTTTCTCTATGGTTTTGTCCATCCAAATTACATTTTTCATTCCTAAGGTTTCATGTGTCAATTTTATTTAACTTACTTTTTGTTTTTTTTTTTTAAATTGAAGTAGGTTAATACACTTATTATGCTACATCAATAACATTGAAATATACATGTTTTGTAAACGAACTCAATACTTATAATTTTTTTATTTTTTAATTTTCTTTTTCTATTTGCAGAATTTTGTGGCTTTAGTAATGATTTTAGTTAGATGGTGCATACCCGATATGAGTGTTGAACTAAGAGATCAAATACGACGAGAAGTTTATATAACAAATGAAATTATTATTGAACAGGAGGCTAGCAGAGCTAGAACTGGTAAGTGTTATACTAGATAAAAAATTTATTTTATTTAAATTTTTTTTTTTTTTTATATATTTTAGAACGTGCTAAACGTAGTTCATCTATACGTTTGCCTCACTCTGGGTCAAATACTCCTAATACTAATGATAGATTTATAAAATTAGAACAATTATTATGCAATGATTTATCCCAGTCTCAAATGGATTTAATAATACATGGTGAAAATGCTGAAACTGGCATACAAGGAGAAATGTGTTAACAGAAAACTGAAAAGCTTTATTATTTTATAAGCTATAAAAAAGACTTGTTTTATGGTAAAATTCTATATATATTTTTTTCGTTCTCTATGTTACAGAGTGTTAAATTAACAGTTTGCTATAAATGGGACAAAAGTGTAGCATACATTTAGGCACTTTTTAAAAATATTTTTTTAGCATAATATTAAGCCATTTCCGTTGAAATATTGTTGGTGGGGCCAAAGACTATTAAAGAAGACGTATCACACGGGAAAGTAAATAAACCCTCTGGAAATAAGTTCCCGCGGAGAGATATGGATGAATTCTTCTTTAGTTTTTCATTCGTAGTAGAGAAAAATATTTTGAATCCAATTAGAAAACTAAATCAGAATTTGTCAAAATCCACTAATACATTCTCAAATTGAATCAGAATTTACCAATACACACTTCTAAAAATATTTTTTTGCGGACAAGGAGAAAATAAAATAAACAAATATTTCTCCACGGGAACTCGCTTGCAAATTAGTGAATTCCTTTTTTGGAGGCTGGAAGCTCTTGGACACCCTTTGGGTGGGGCTTTTTTAAATATTCAGTTTTTGTAAAAATCGATGATTTACGAGATGATAAAAAATAAAAAGTTTTGTAACACTTACAATATTTTTGCTGTAATGGTTGAATATATTTACAAGTATTATAAACTAAAATCATTTCACTTCTAATTTAAAAACTTTTCGAATTTAATTGAAAAAATGTGCCTAAAAACCTAATAAAAATAAATTTTTTTGAAGTGCCTAAATGTATGCTACAATTCAACGATATTTATAATAACAAAATGTTAATGTTTAACAGAATGTTAACAGAACTAACGAAAAAAATACAGAATAAGACTAATAGATTCATATACATACTATACAATCATGATTGAATCCTATCATCGAATATTTATTATTTAAGATTAAACAAAAAAAAAAAATATTTCAATATTTTTGTTGCATTTCATAGCTTTTTTAAAGCAGAAAATCATTATCCAAGAATCTTTACTTTTTTTGTGGCAATATTGTTTTATGTTAAGCTCTCTTTATGTTCTCGTTTAATTAAGACGGATTTTATAGTCAGCAATTTAAACTTTACTAGCACTTTAATTCAAAACAAATTTGCTGGTTTTTCCAAGACATGGTGTTAAGCAAATTCCTAAAATTAGTTAAATATTTAACTGCTGACTGTAAAACCCGAACTTAATATTTAAATCAATTTTATATAAATTTTAAATTAATTTCCTGATTTTCCTTATTTTTTTATTTGAAGCGCCTTAATTAATGTGATATTACTCATTTTATTATATATATTTTTTTTAATTTTCTCATGTTATTTATTTTTCTAATTGATATTGAAATATTCTTCTCATATATAATTAAGTAAAAAGTGTTTAAACTTGGTGCCAAACTTACTTAAAAAATAATTTTTAGAAAAAAAGTATAGCACAATTTTTTGTTTTGTAAAAGAAAAACTGTCTAAATATTGCCTTAAATTTATTTTTATAAATGCATAGTTGAAAATGAAATCTGTAATCTCTTTGACTTTGTTTATTATTTTAATCAAGAATTTCTATATATTAATAAAGACTATATTTATATGTTAAATAACACTGTTCACTCAAAGACTTTTGTAAAACTGGTAACCGATTCTAAACCTCCTGATTCGAAATTTGCAATCCAAATTTTGCACGTAGCGTTTTTTTTTATATATTACACTGGCCGACAGCCAATATAAACCATGAAACGGATCATATTCGTCTGAATATAGAGATCAAATGGAGTAAAAGTGCATTTAAAGTTTTTCATTTCGTGGTCCTGTCTCCTTTCAAAAAGGACTTCGAAGTTTTAAAGAATTACATTTTGTCTTATATTGTTACTATTGATGGCGAAAGAAAAAGGAGAATCTTCGCTTTCCATTTTTTTATTTTGCCATATCTGTACAAAGGATGTGAATAATGTCCTTTCACAGTACAAGACAAGTACAAATATTTTACAAAAATGTAATCCTCTAAAACTTTGAAGTCCTATTAAAAGACAACAGTCATAACTGTGAATAGGCCTGTTAGTCTCTAGTTTCAAACTTATATTATCCAGTTCGTGTTTAACGATTTTTTTTTGTCGGACGGTGTTAGCATAATTTTTAGAACTTTACTGTCCCAAAACAAAAATACTTACCCTTTAACAGCTACCTTATCTTCAGACTTATGTGCCAATTTTTATAGTTCGTTTCGTTTTAGAGATATTCACGTTTGAAACTTTAATTTTACATACTCTTATGTTGGTGCCAAAATATTGCCGTATTTTCAAATGCGAATATCTCGAAAGCAGAATGTTTTAGAAAAATTTGAATTGCAGATTTGGATTTGGCAGTTTGAGAATCTAGCTAAATTCTATTTAATTCATGTATGTGTTTTTATTTGGGGAAGTTAGATTTTTTTTCTGAACTTGTTGAACAGTGTTATAAAAAAGGACTATAATAATTACTATGTGTGTCTATTTTATATATGAATGATGTTTTGTATTGTTTAATAATGTTTTGTTATAAATCTCAGTGTATATTTTATTTAAATAATAAATAAATGGTTATTTTTGTTTTCTTTTGGTTCCTAAAATCATGTTGGTTTGTTTAATTTAAAAAATGACAATGGTTGGTGCCCAATGGGTTAAGGTGACTGATCAAATGAGTTCAGCATTCTTAAGAAAAATGTTTAAGCTTTACCCTCGACTTATTTTTAAGTCGCTTTCACAACGGGTTCATCCACTATGAATTGTCAAAAATGCCTAAATCTACGATTTTTTTGAACTTCGACCTCAATTTTCTCAAAAACCTGATGTGATGGAAAAATTTGGAAACCAGATTTGTTATCACTAAAACAATTGCAATTTATTGTGAAAGGTCGCGTCCTAGTCGCATCAAATTTTTTTCATAATGTTTAGTAGTGTAATTAAAAAAAAAAAATCGAAAAAAATGTTTGGTTTGTGTGGGGAAAACATTTAGTCCCCAAAGGCACAGGTTAATTGTGTCCGATTTGGCTAAAAATTCAAACATATAGTTTTTAGAACAAAACGAACCACAATTTGCCTACGAAATCGACAGCATTCGAAAAATGTCATTATTCGTGCCACCCTAGTATTCCCACATTCGGCAATATAACTCTCATATATGGGCAGGGGCGTCAGAGTCTATTTTGAAGCTCTTGGACCGTGTTCAGAGAAAGGCTACGGCGCTTATTAATGACAGTAGGGTATCCAACTCTATTGACTCATTGGAGCATCGTAGAAATGTGGGTTGTGTTACACTTTTCTATCGATACTACCATGGGAGGTGTTCTGCAGAGATAAGCCAGCTTATTCCAAGGGCTCGGGTTTTTATTCGTAATACTCGCTTATCTAGTAGATCACATCCATATGTGGTTGATTGTGAAGTGGATCGCACAACGCATTATAGAGAAAACTCGTTCATCAGCCGTACAAGTCGTATGTGGAATAAACTTCCTACAGAGGTCTTTCCTGTTACTTACAATGTACAAAGATTTAAATCAAATGTCCACAAACACTACTCCATCTTTCCTCCTTCCCATAACCTTTTTTCCTGATATCAACACAATGCACTGCATTTGTAGGGGGCATCCCCTGAGTGTTGGTTAAAAAAAAAAAAAAAAATTTCGCGACCCACCCACGTAAAAAAATAAATTATTAACGTAAACTTTGCCCTCAGTTTTTTTAAAAACCTGGAGTAATGGAAAAATTTGGAAATTCAGAAGCAGCAATGAAAGATTAATCTAAACAGTGTGGTCAGATCCCAGACGAATACCAAAAATTTCATGTTAAAACTTCTAAAAACTAAAAAAACACAATTTTTGTGAACTATGCCCTCACCCACGCAGAAATTGCCAGCGGTACAAAAAATAAAGTACTGCCAAAACACTTATTTTTTGTAAACTGAAGCGCTTTGCCAACGTTTCAAATTACAACCTTAAAAGTGCTTTGGCATTACTTTTGTACAATTTTTGTTAGAATATTTTTGTTTATATTTTTACTATTTATTAAATTCTTTTATTACAATTATTTGTGTAACAGTGCAATAGCAATTGTTTCATCATAACAATATTTTTATCTTAACTTTAAACATTTTACAATCCGATTTCTTTTGAAGACAATATTGGGTAGTTAAAAAATCGGTAATTTTATTAATAATATTTCCCTTTAAAATTAATTGTGGCATTTGTTAACCGAAAGCTTTAAAAAATAACTATTCGAGACTCGCTACTCTACATCTTTCACACGAAAAGAAACCAACATAACTTTTGCAACATTTAATGTATGCTAGGGCTGGCATATCGCGGCAAAAAGCCAACACATTAAATTGAAAAGGTTTCCCATTCAATGGTACGACTTAAAAAAAAAATATATATTTCAAGTTCATAGATTAATACCTTCTCTAAAGAAAACATTGGATTCCACCACAAATTCTTCTAAAACTCTAGATTTTTTTTTAGATGCTGGGAAACCACCCCAATTTTTGTTTTTGAAGCGCCGCCACAGCAATATATTTTTGGTTTTAAGGTACTTTGCCAGAGCTTTGAGAACCTACGGCACTATATTGCAACGGTGTTATATATCTCGTACTTACGCAGTACTTATATAAGAAAGCTGGCAGTACTTGTACTACCGTGCACAGTACTTTAGCTGTATTGGCCCGTTTGTATTTTTCTGACTGGGCAATTTCCTCAAAAATTTGGAACTAAGGCATTTTATATCAAAACTTACTATCGTCATCCATTTTTTTATTTCCGAAAATAAAAATTCCAGCTTAACCTGATCAGAAATGAAAAAATAATTACCAAGAAAGCATTTAAAGTCCAATTTTGAGTAATGATTGTTCTTTTTTCAAAATTATGTACCAATGTTTGGTATTGATCGAAATTTCAATCTAGATCCGTTATTCGGATTCAGATTTGGAATCAGAATTAAAAAGTAAAGCATAGTACTCTGTTCGATTTCACGGGAAAAAATCTGTCAAACTCCTTATATAAAAAAAAAAATTTGGCAACGCACAAGAATACGTTTTTGTGAATTTTGCCTTTAATTTTCTCAAAAACCTAACGTACTAGAAAAATTTGAAACCCAGATTCGGAATCAGCATCGAAAAGTTAATAGAAAACGAACTGCCAGATCGCAGACTCAGCCAAAAAAATTCACAAATAAGTGTTGGGCATCCCGGGAAATTAACAACTGCACTGTGCTTACGGAGGGACCTTAAGTGATGGAAACAATATATTTTTTTAATAAAAGTATTTTTTTATTTTTATAACACAACAATAAAAAAAATGTGTTTTAAATTAACCACCTTTTAGGTACCTTTTAGTATACCGATCGAGTCAGAATCACTTTTAGAGTCAATTTAGATTGAAATTGAAAAAAAATGGTCCATGTTTAGACCTACATTCAAAACAAACGTTCCCTTTGAATTGGCCACGAAAACGTATTTCGCATTCATAAATCATCATTCCAAATTTGAAGGGAATCGGACCAGTTCTATTTGTAGTCCCCATAACCACCCTGCCGATATTGACATAAATCTCTTAAAACTAATGAAAAAATTTGATTCAAATTTATCATGTACAAATTTATCATGTACTTTTGTAGTCTTATTAAATCTGATTATAATTGGACCATTTTTGTACTTAGTCCTATATAAAAATTTTGCCCTATATTCAGATAAATCGGTCAATTGTCAATAAAAAGAAGCATATTTCACTCAAATTTGGATTTTGTGTGTTTGCTACAGTAATTGAAGATTCAACAAAACATAGATCCAATCGGTTCATATTTTGACTTGGGATTTATTTTCTGGAAACACTGGTGTAGGGTATTATATGGTCGGTCTTGTCCGACTCTAATTTTCTAATTTATTTTTTTCAAAAATTACTAAAAGAAAAATTTTACCCAAAACAAAGTGTTTCTAATCAAAATTTTTATTTTTATTTTAATTTAGAAAATTTATTACAAAAAGGGCATTGTGGATGGTATTCATGGATTCGGCCTAGAGATGGGCGCGTGAGTGGATTTTGACTCACACTCACTTACGCTCACGCAAAAAATAATCGAATCACTCACTAATCACTCACGCAATTTTTTTTTTTACTCACGCTCACTCACATTCACGTGAGTAATAAAAAACTTACTAACGCTCACGCGTGACTCACGCCAGATTCAATCACGCTCACGCGTGAGTCACGCAAAATCTACTCACGCAATAAAATTTTCTTACCAAAAAGAAAAAAAAATCCAAAAAAAAATTTTTACAAAAAAATTAAAAAAAATTGGGCAAATCAAAAAATCTAATCACGCAAACTCACGCAAAAAATAAATGACTCACTCACTAATCACTCACTCAGATTTTTTTTCAACTCACACTCACTCACAAGCACGTGATTGAAATGAACATCACTCACACTCACGCGTGATTCACGTGAATCACGCAAATCACGTGACCAGCGCCCATCTCTAATTCGGCCAAGTCCAATTTAATTTCCTACTTGTTTTTTTATTTTCGGATTCTCCAACACCCAAAATCATAACTTCTGATATGATTCATTTTATTCAAGTTATTCCGTAATAATTTAAATCTTAGTACCAGCTAATTAATTTAAATCCTGTTAATTTATAAACAAAGAAATAAAAATAATTAAGAGAATATTTTTCAAATGACCTTGCCATTTATTTAATTAGAAACTTCTTAAGAAATATTTTGAAAAAAAAAGAAAATAATTGCAAACAAATCACAAGAATTCCGAAAGTGTTAATAAGTTTTTAATTAAAAAATAATAAAAAAATCAACAGAATACAACGTATAATACAACAAAATTGCTAGACAATTATCCTTTGCACAAATAAGGACATTACCATAGAGACGCCATGGACATTCCCTCACTCAAACTCATTCAAGGAAATAAAGTAAATAATAAAAATAACAACAACTGTATGAAAGTAAATATGACGAACATGTGTAACTGAAACACAAAAAAAAAATATTTAACAAAAAACATTGACCCTTTATAAAATTAACAAAAAAAAAAAAATCATATTCAAAGGAGAGAGAAATTTCTTTACACGCAAGCAACAATTATTTGGAAAAGAGTTAAAAATTTGCAGCACTGTGCACATGAGTAAAGAGAGTTATGGAGTCCTTAGTAAGGAGGTTGTCGGATTTTTTTGACGAAATAAGTATGAACTACTAATTATGCTACAAATGGCTGTGCCGAATCTTTAAATATCCTTTACAATGTTTTAAAAAGTTATACTCACAGAAAAAACTTCTTTATATTGATGAAAAGTTACATCAATATGATGAAATATTACATTAATCAGAATCTGAGACTTTTTATACCCTTCACCTCTCTGTGTTACAGGGTGTAATGAGTTTGTGCTGATGTTTGTAACTATCCAAAATATTCTAGACTGAACATCAAGTATATCAATCGACTCAGAATTACTTTCTAAAACGATTTAGCGATGTCCGTCCGTCTGTCCATCTAAACGTTGTGATCATGATGCAGGTTGCAATTATCAATCGATTTGTATCAAATTCGAAATTTAAGCTTTATTTTGCCCAAAGACGAAGCCTATTGAAATTGAAAAAATCGGTCCATGTTTAACCCTAGCCCCCATACAATCATTCCTTTATAATTTGACTCAAGTGACTCTAATAACCGTATTATAATAGGTATGCTTTCGAAACTTGGCAAGTAAACATATTTTGTGTTGACAAATTATCATTCCAAATTTTAAAGGAATCAGACCAGTTCTTCTTGTCGTCCTCATACAAACCACTCTCCCGATATTTGCATAAATCTCTAAAAATTCATGAAAATAGAAAAAATTTGGTAAAAATTTTGTTTTTAGGTGTAAAACGTGTACGTACTTTGGCGGCCTAATCAATTCTGAATATAATGGATATATAATATAATTTTTGGACTTAGACCCATACAAAAATTTCTCCCGATATTCAGTAAAATCGGTCTGTTGGCAACACAAATATGCCAATTTCAAATTTTGTTTGAGTATGTTTTCTACACTAATTAAAGATCTAACGAAAGATAGATCCCATCGGTCCATGTTTAGACTTGGGACCCATTTTCCGGAAAACACTGGTGTAGGGTATCATATGGTCGGTATTGACCAACTATAATTTTCTTACTTGTTCTCTATGAAAAATGTTTCAGAATCTGAGATTTTTGTACACTCAAAAAAAAAAACTGTAATGTTTGCAAAAAAAGCTTGTAAACCTACAAGAAAATTTGCTGATTTTGAACCCACAATTTTTTTGCTAAAGTTACCAAAAATGTTTTGCCAATTATTAGTTAACTAAATATTTTTTTTTTGAACTTAGTTTATACACATCTGAGGACCCCATTGGGTTCGGACCCGATAGGTCCAGACCCCGATGGCCTAGACCTAGTTGGGTTCCTTAAAAATCATCATAGTTTTTGATCCAAAATTTGTGTCCGTTTCGCTCTACCTTGCTTAGTTTTTGAGATACGTGATTATAGGGGACCACTGGGGTCTTGAGAATTGAAAAACACGATAACTTCAAAAATATTACTCGGAGAGTTTTGTTCTACGTGTTGAGAGCTACAAAAACGTTTTTGGACTTTTTGTTGTGTCGGCAATATTTACCGAGATATGAGCATTTTAAAATTTTCGGGAATGCTAACTTTTTTGTATCCAAAGTTAGGGCCCATTAGGGTCCACACATGTGAAGAGGACAGGCGATAATATGGAGATTCTAAGAACCAAAAATGGCCTCCATTTTGCTCTATCTGGCTTAGTTTCCGAGATAGCGCCATTTTAAGTTTTCTGAAAATAAAAAAAAATTTACCATTTATTTTGCAAATATTAGCAAAAAATCTTGTAAAAATGTAGTCAACTCTATTTCAAATTTAGCAAAAGAAATTAGTTCAAAGTTTGTTTAAAATTGCTAATGTGCTAAATGAAGTTTACAAAAATTTTTTGCTAACATGCTAATCTCAACTAAAAATTTGCTAAAAGTTAGCTAACTAGCGTTAGCAAAAAAAAATTAGTAAATCTACTAACGTATTTTTTTGAGTGTATATGAAAAAATATTTCAGAATCTGAGACTTTTTCTATATGAAAAATGTCTCAGAATCTGAGACTTTTTCTATATAAAAAATGTCTCAGAATCTGAGACTTTTTCTATATGAAAAATGTGACTTTTTCTATATGAAAAATGTCTCAGAATCTGAGACTTTTTGTATATGAAAAATGTCTCAGAATCTGAGACTTTTTCTATATGAAAAATGTCTCAGAATCTGAGACTTTTTCTATGTGAAAAACGTCTCAGAATCTGAGACTTTTTCTATATGAAAAACGTCTCAGAATCTGAGACTTTTTCTATATGAAAAACGTCTCAGAATCTGAGACTTTTTCTATATGAAAAATGTCTCAGAATCTGAGACTTTTTCTATATGAAAAATGTGACTTTTTCTATATGAAAAATGTCTCAGAATCTGAGACTTTTTCTATATGAAAAATGTGACTTTTTCTATATGAAAAATGTCTCAGAATCTGAGACTTTTTCTATATGAAAAATGTCTCAGAATCTGAGACTTTTTCTATATGAAAAATGTGTCAGAATCTGAGACTTTTTCTATATGAAAAATGTCTCAGAATCTGAGACTTTTTCTATATGAAAAACGTCTCAGAATCTGAGACTTTTTCTATATGAAAAACGTCTCAGAATCTGAGACTTTTTCTATATGAAAAACGTCTCAGAATCTGAGACTTTTTCTATATGAAAAACGTCTCAGAATCTGAGACTTTTTCTATATGAAAAACGTCTCAGAATCTGAGACTTTTTCTATATGAAAAACGTCTCAGAATCTGAGACTTTTTCTATATGAAAAACGTCTCAGAATCTGAGACTTTTTCTATATGAAAAATTTCTCAGAATCTGAGACTTTTTCTATATGAAAAATGTCTCAGAATCTGAGACTTTTTCTATATGAAAAATGTCTCAGAATCTGAGACTTTTTCTATATGAAAAATGTCTCAGAATCTGAGACTTTTTCTATATGAAAAATGTCTCAGAATCTGAGGCTTTTTCTATATGAAAAATGTCTCAGAATCTGTGCCTTTTTCTTTATGAAAAATGTGTCAGAATCTGAGACTTTTTGTATATGAAAAATGTCTCAGAATCTGAGACTTTTTCAATATGAAAAATGTATCAGAATCTGAGACTTTTTCAATATGAAAAATGTATCAGAATCTGAGACTTTTTCTGTATGAAAAATGTCTCAGACTTTTTCTATATGAAAAATGCCTCAGAAACTGAGACTTTTTCTATATGAAAATTGTCTTAGAATCTGAGACTTTTTCTATTTGAATAATGTCTCAGAATCTGAGACTTTTTCTATATGAAAAATGTCTCAGAATCTGAGACTGATGAAAAATGTCTCAGAATCCGAGACATTTGCAGTCTTCACCGACTATAATTATTTTACTTATTTTACACAGATTTATAATTTTGAGTGTATCTATTTCATTTTCTAAGAGAACCATTTTCTTTTAATTAAGAGCATATTTACAGGCGTCATTATTATGGCTATGAATGTATTAGTGATGGTGTCATTAATTTATACTACGGAACAAGGAACCAAAACAACTAAACAAACAACGATTCATGACGTTAGTTTTGTTAAGTTTGACTGGGAGCCAAAAACAAAAACATATGCTAATTTTCACACACAGGGGGTATTCTTTTGTTAAAAACGTGAGTTTTTCATACACCCGAAATTAAAACTCAGTAAAAATGGCAATTAAACTAGCACTCTACTTGTTCTAAAATTTTTTAAAATTTTATTAAATTAGTGAAACACAAATTTTAAACAAAACCAAAAAAAGAAAAACCTTTGCTCTGGGATTTTTTTTATTTTCTCGAAAACTATGGAAAAATGTATTTATTTAATTATAAAAATACACTTTTTATTTAATAATTTTTACCTAACCGAGAACTGAATACAATGTCCGTCGTCTAGTTGTAGCGAAATCAACCAAGGTTTCTTAGGGATTGAACAGGAATCGAACCCACGACCCCCTGCTTAATAAGCTAGCATGCTACCAACTAAGCTATAACTGAATGTAGTCAATTGCTTTCCTTTTCTTTTAATTACAGCTTGTTTTTGAGTGTAATTATTTTTTTTTTCACTGGTGCTAAAAAGAGTGTATTGCCAATTTTATTACTTTTTTTTTGTAAAAATCTGTGTCTTTGTATTTATAACTAAAATATATTTTTCGAGTGTACTAATAATATTAAGCAAGAGAGTATTTTCTTCCTATGCTATGTACAGCTGATTTTCTTATATGTTTTATTTTTTTTGATTTTTCACGCTCTTTTTAAAGAAACGAAAAATTTTTGCCGAAAACTATATACAATTTCTTTGTTGTGTCTCTATGGCACATGTTTATGTTTTAATTTTGAATTAGTAAAAATTTTGCATTACTGGGATAAACAATTTTTTCTAAAGAAAAAAAAAATATATATAAGAAAATAATATAATAAAGAAAATATTAAATGATGCTGTGAAAAAGAATATAATTTTTAAAAAATTAAGAAAAGCATAAATTAAAATTTGAAAAGAAGAACAAAGAAAAATTGATTTTTATTAAAAAAATAATTCAAAATATTACAAATTGAAAATGTAATAAAAATAATTTCAATATCTAAGTGCATTAGGGCGTATGATTAATATTAAATAGAATACTTTTGGAAATTTTTTATAATTTTTGTGTGATTTGATGTCTTGTTTCTTTTAAAACAACGGTTAATGATTTAATAAATATTCACAAAAGGATGATTTTATAAATATTCACAAAAAGGTAATTTTATATTTTTAGGCCTTTATTCATAATACTTAAAGTGTACTTAAAGTAGGTTTATTTGACAAATATTCATGCAATATCAGTCAAATAAACCTACATTAGATTTAATTTACTCATTATGAATAGCCCAGTTAACCTTTTACTAAATTTCACTTAACCTTGCACTAGAAACTTTAAGCAAAAATAATTAATATTTACGAGAAAAAATATTGATTAAACAAATAATTTTTTATGGCAAATCTTAAGAAAAAAAGAACAATAAAGAACATTAATTAATGTATTAAATATCAACTGGTGATTTTTAATGCTTATACTCAAGAAAATATGTACACTCAAATAAAAAAAATCTAAAATGCAGAAAAATATACTAAAACATATAAAGTATAGTCGGTCAAGACCGACCATATGATACCCTAACCAGTTTTTCTGGAAAATTGAACCCAAGTCTAAACATGAACCAATTTAATCCTGAATAGCGGGCGAAATTTGTATATAGGGTCCTTCAGAGCACACAAGGCACGTGTGCAGATTCTGAGAATTTTTCGTATAGAAAAAGTCTCAGATTCTGAGACATTTGTCGTATACAAAAAGACTCAGAAAAAAATTTCGTAAAAAAAATTCTTAGATTCTGAGAAATTTTTTTGTATAGAAAAAGTCTCAGATTCTGAGAAATTTTTCGTATAGAGAAAGTCTCCGATTCTGAGGCATTTTTCGTTTACAAAAAGTCTCAGATTCTGAGACATTTGTCGTATAGAAAAAAGACTCAGATTATGAGACATTTTTCGCAGAGAAAAATTTTTCGAATAAAAAAATTCTTAGATTCTGAGAATCTGAGACTTTTTTTATAGGAAAAATGCCTCAAAATCTGAGACTATTTCTATAAGAAATATGTCTCAGAATCTGAGACTTTTTCTATGGGAAAAATGTCTCAAAATCTGAGGCTTTTTCTATAGGAAAAATGTGACAGAATCTGAAACTTTTCCTATAGGAAAAATGTCTCAGAATCTGAGACTTTTTCTATAGGAAAAATGTCTCAGAATCTGAGACTTTTTCTATAGGAAAAATGTCTCAGAATCTGAGACTTTTTCTATAGGAAAAATGTCTCAGAATCTGAGACTTTTTCTATAGGAAAAATGTCTCAGAATCTGAGACTTTTTCTATAGGAAAAATGTCTCAGAATCTGAGACTTTTTCTATAGGAAAAATGTCTCAGAATCTGAGACTTTTTCTATAGGAAAAATGTCTCAGAATCTGAGACTTTTTCTATAGGAAAAATGTCTCAGAATCTGAGACTTTTTCTATAGGAAAAATGTCTCAGAATCTGAGACTTTTTCTATAGGAAAAATGTCTCAGAATCTGAGACTTTTTCTTAGGAAAAATGTCTCAGAATCTGAGATTTTTTCTATAGGAAAAATGTCTCAGAATCTGAGACTTTTTCTATAGGAAAAATGTCTCAGAATCTGAGACTTTTTCTATAGGAAAAATGTCTCAGAATCTGAGACTTTTTCTATAGGAAAAATGTCTCAGAAACTGAGACTTTTTCTATAGGAAAAATGTGACAGAATCTAAGACTTTTTCTATAGGAAAAATGTCTCAGAATCTGAGACTTTCTCTATAGGAAAAATGTGACAGAATCTGAGACTTTTTCTATAGGAAAAATATCTCAGAATCTGAGACTTTTTATATAGGAAAAATCTGAGACATTTTTTCTACAGAAAAAGACTCAGATTCTTATAGAAAAAGTCTCAGATTTTTCTATAGGAAAAATGTCTCCGAATCTGAGACTTTTGCCATAGGAAAACTGTCTCTTTTTATATAGGAAAAATCTGAGACATTTTTTCTACAGAAAAAGACTCAGATTCTTATAGAAAAAGTCTCAGATTTTTCTATAGGAAAAATGTCTCCGAATCTGAGACTTTTGCCATAGGAAAACTGTCTCAAAATCTGAGACTTTTTTATAGGAAAAATGTCTAAGAATCTGAGACTTTTTCTATAGAAAAAATCTGAGACATTTTTCCTATAGAAAAAGTCTCAGATTCTTATAGAGAAAGTCTTAGATTTTTTTATAGGAAAAATGTCTCAGAATCTGAAACTTTTTCTTGTTTTCAGAATCTGAGACTATTTTTTATAGGAAAAATGTCTCTGAATCTGAGAATTTTTCTATAGAAAAAATGTCTCAGAATCTGAGACTTTTTCTATAAGAAAACTGTCTTAGTATCTAAGACTTTTTTTATGGGAAAATTTCTCAGAATCTGAGACTTTTTTATTGGAAAAATGTCTCAGAATCTGAGACTTTTTCTATATACGAAAAATGTCTCGGGTTCAGAAACATTTTTCGCATTGAAAAAGTCTCGGATTCTGAGACATTTTTCGTATAGAAAAATCTTTTTATATTGTGGAGGCGAGGCCAAATTTAACATTTGTACTTGTTAGTCCTTTAATATAAGTTTTGAAAATCGCACGGATGCAAAAAGGACATCTTCCTTCAGTATCAAATTTCCCCAACTATTAGATTGCCCAGCACAATCACGACACGTAGTTACTATCATTAAGCTATGTATCTCATAATCTAGACCTGCTCAATTTTTCTTACATTATTCCATACTCCTTAATCAATCTTATCTGTCATTGTATAAATTATAACCGTTTCATTTAGTTATACATTTATAGCATTGCTGTTCCGCAATTTCAAATATTGCGTGTTTTGTTCTTTTAGGTTTTTTAAACCCTGCACTTTGTGGTTGAGGATACATAAGTTTGTTATACCGTTTGTAACTCATCAAAATATCAGTCTTGGACCCCATTAATTAAATAATATATTATTGATCAGTACCCGATTCTATGACATTCTGGCGATGTCCGTCTGTTGAAATAGTGATTACAGCTAAAAATATTTTATATATCTAATTTAAACTTGATATATTTACAAGTTGTTGGTCAGAGAAAATTATGAAATTTTGATATATTCCACATAACCTAAAAATTTAAATTTTTTAATTCGGCTATATGAACAGATTTGGATACCGAATAGGATTTAAACAAGTGCTAACATATTTTTTTACACAAATACTTTTTTCGCGAATTTCTTTTTTCACCAAAAAAATTTTTTTTCCGCGGAATTTTTTAATTTTTTTTTTTCAAATTTAATTTTAACAAAATCTTTTCCTAAGTTTTTTTTCAGAAGTTGTTGGCAATAATATTTTTTACGTTATGGAGGGTATCAGTATATTCGGCAAGGCCGAATTTAAATTTTTTACTTGTTTTTATATTTTTTGTTGTTTACAAAAATGACATTTGTTTGTCATCATGTCAGTATGTTGAAAGTCCTTGAATTGTCTATGGATTTTTAATGAAAATTACTACATACTTCAAACAGCAGTAAATTTTTGAAATTGATAAATATGTATAAACACCGATAGCTCGTTTTACTGGGATTAATGAAAAGAATTTAATTGTAATCCGATAGATTTTCGGTATTGAATAAAAATTTTTAAAATTGTGGCGTTACCTCAACTTTGACGCCATTATATCGTTATATCGGCAGTGTGTATCAGTGTTGGAAAGTGAAGAGATTTTACCACGTAAAGAGAATAATCAGAATGTCAAGTGCTCATTTTTCTTTAAAAAATTTTTTTTTTTTTTGACTTTAATTTTTTTTTTGCTTTTAAAGAGGGAAACTTTTTTACCACTGTAAAAAAACTATTTTTACCCCTGTTTCGATTTTGCCTATCTCCGAACTTAACCAACCTCTGACCATAAGACATATTCGTGCCATATTTCAGGAGTCTGGCTCTTTTATTTTGGACGGTATCGTGTTCTCCACAGACAGACAGACGAACGGACATAGCTAGAATATCTTAGAATCGATCACTGATAAATAATACATGCTTTATGGGTCGTAAACCGATATTTCGATGCGTTACACATGGAATGACAACGTAGGTATACCCCCATACCGTGGTTGGAGGGTATAAAAAACATATTGAAAAACATGTTTGAAAAAAAATTTCTGAAAAAAATAAAATATTTAAACCAAAATTTTTTTTTAAGTAAAAAATTTTTTTTTGATGCAAAAAAAGTTTTGGTGAAAAATGTGTTTGTAAAAATTTTTTGTGAAAAATATATGGGGCATTCAATGTCAAATCGGACACTTTGAATAATTTTAGATTTTTCCAATTTGTTGACAGTTTTTAGTACTAAAAAAATATTGTGGGTCGGTCATACATTTTATTGCTCTAAGGGCACTCGTAGGGCAGTTAGAGCGGTTGAAGCAAATTTAAAAAAATTTAATTTTGTGTGGGAGCCCCCTTAGAAATTGGAGATAGAGTATTAGTTTGTTTCGAAAAAATATTTAGATGCAAAAATTAATGGGGGGTCGGTCTTGGAAATGACCCCTCTATGTAGCACCATTGGAGCAGTAGAAATGATTTTAAGATTGGAAAATTACAATAAAAAGTTTTCAAAAATTTAAAAAAATAGTATTAATCGTTATCCCATCCTCTGGGCAAAAAATTTGTAGAATTGATATAAGTTTTACACAAAAAAATTTCAAAAAAATCAAAGAGTACATACATTTTCAAAAATGAGATTTAAATTTTAAAACTTAAAAATCGCATACTAGAGCACTTTTAAGAATTTTTCCAATTTGGACCATTATTGAAGAAGTTATGAGTAAAAGAAGTTTGAGTAAAGGAACAAACTACCAACTTTTAAAAATTCGATATCTTTTGAACGGGTCATCAAAAAAAGCTGAAAATTTACCACGAAGGAGTTTTCGAAGGGTACTAAAAACTGTAAACAAATTGGGAAAATCTAAAAAAAAAAAAAATTTCAAAGTGTCCGATTTGACATGGAATGCCCTATATATAATATTAAAATTAAAATGCCTTGTGCCGTATGCAATACGATTGGCACTTAACACATTTCATGTGCGACAATTTTGATACATGTGCCCTGGACACCTGTGCTTTTAATACGATTTGATAGTAAAAACAAGTAAGAAAATTATAGTCGGTCAAGACCGACCATATAATACCCTACACCAGAGTTTCCCGGAAAATGCGTCCCAAGTTCAAAACATGGACTGAAGTTCAAAACATGGACTGATTAGATCTATATTTTGTCAAATCTTTAATAAGTGTTAAAAGCACTCACTAATCAAATTTGAGTGGAATAGGCTTCTTTTTGTTGACAATAAATAGCATCAACTGAATATCGGGCGAAATTTCCACATGGGACCTAAGTCCAAAAATGGTCCGATGATAATTAGATTTGATAAGGTTATTAAAGTACGCGTTTAACATACACAAACAGAATTTTAATTAAATATTTTCTATTTTCATGAAATTTGAGAGATTTATGTAAAAATCGGGAAGGTGGTTTGTATGGGGGCTGCAAGAAGAACTGGTCCGATTTCTTTAAAATTCGGAATGGTGATTTGTGTGGATAAAACATGATTACCTGCCAAAAGATACCTATTAAAATGCGGCTATTAGAGTCATTTGAGCCAAAACTAAAGAGGACCTTTGTATGGGGGCTAGGCCTAAATATGGACCGATTTTTTCCAATTTCAATAGGCTTCGTCCTTGGGCCAAAAGAGGCTTAAGTTTTAAATTTAAAGTCAATTGATTAAGAATTGCGACCTGTATCGTGTTTACACCGTTTACATGGACAGACAGACGGACGGACGACGGACAGACGGACGGACGGACGGACGGACGGACATCGCTAAATCGACTCAAAAATAGATTCTAAGTCGATCGGTATACTTAAAAGTGGGTCTAGGACCAATATTTCGGGTAGTTACAAACATCAGCACAAACTCATTATAACCTGTACCACAGTGTGGTGTAGGGTATAAAAACATCACCGGCTCTGCCAAAAATTAGATTTTTTAAACTCCATCACGATTTTTATCAATTTTCCTCTCTCTCAATCCAGTGTTGCCACATTTAAAAAAAAAATCTGATGTTTTTATTTACCCCCAGTTTCTGTGTGACGTTCGTTAAACTTTCGTCACAGACTAAATATAGACACGACAGTAGAGTTTTACAACAAAAAATGGGGGAAAACTAAGCGATTTTAGGAGAAAACAGAGCGGGTTTTAGCTAGTTTAACGCTAACATGGCAAAACATTCTACGACTTAGGAGTGAGTGAAACAATAAAAAATCGATCTGGCATCTATTTTTCTAATGACGCGTTATATTAGCTTTCTCTTTCTAACCTAATTCGTAGAATAATTTGAAAATATTAACCATATGGTTAGAGACTACTTTTTTGACACCTGTCACTTATGTCGAGTCTGTATTAGTCTGTGCTTTCGTCATTAGAATTGTGTAGTTCTTTAAAGAAAGAGTTTAATTAAATGATTCACTAAATTGAGCTATGTGAACTACTTCGTTAATATCCACTCTTTTAACTCTTTAGCTGTTTTTTTTTCATTAATGATCCTCTATCTCTCTCGTTTTTCCACCACCTTTCTCGTCAATCGAGCAACAGGTGTAGTGTGCTCGAATTAAGGGAGACATAACAAATTTATGAGTTTCTATTTATAAAATTAAATAAGTTATAACAGAAAAAAATAAAAATGTGAGAAAAATATTTGTTGAAGGATATAAATAAAAAATGTGTAGGGTTGGGATGATTTTTCAATTGAAGTGTGAAATTCTTTTTAAAATTTAACGTTCATTTTTGTGCTGTTATTATGTTCAAACGTCATTATAAAAGTCAAACGCCTTTTGGATAAGAGTCAAATACTTTAATATTATATATTATTGATTTAAAGTTTTTTTCAGCTTTGTTGGGCATATTATAAGCGTTAATGCGTTGAGGCATTGGGTATAATTAGTTTGTGGGGATGTATGCAACTATCCGAAATATTGGTCCTAGACCTACCTTTAAGAATTTAAGAAACGTTCGTCTGTTCATGTAAACTGTGAAATCACGATACTAGTTGATTTTATCAATAAATTTTTTAAAATTAGAAATTTAAGATTTTCTTGATTCAAGGACGCCAATATAAACCTGGTTATAGTCAGTCCATTTTTGGACTTAGTCTCCATATAAAAATTTCGCCCGATTTTCACTTAAATCTGACCATAAACAACAAGTGTTAGCCTTTTTCGCTGAAATTTGGTTTGTGTGTATTTTCTACACTTATTAGAGATCTAAACAAATATAAATCTAATCGGTCCATATTTGGTCTGGTTACCCATTTTCCGACAAGCACTGGTGTAGAGCATTATTGGATCGGTCTTGACCGCCTACAATTTTCATACCTGTTTTGTTTTTGTTTTTAAAGTGTGATTTTATGATATTTTGGTAGAGTTTTGAATAAATAAAAATAAACTGCGAAATTGCGATAATTAACAAGTCAATGTTATGCGATTTTTTCTTTCAAACATTTGTATTTCTCAATAAATTATAATACATCAAATATATGGAAAGTCAATTTATTAATATGATGACTAATCGGTTTAAATTGATGGTATCAAAATTGCATAATTTTTTTTTAAATTTTAAAATCCCCGGATTCTGGATAATTCACACAGTTACTTTAATTTAGTTTAAACTAGATATTAATAACAATCATATTGAAAATGTTCAATCTATTTGATAAGGCTCTAATTGGAGATCTCCGTGCAACTCTGTGGATCTTATTACACAGTGCAACAACCAAAATCTGATAGGGATGAAACCAAAAGCAAATTAAAGTTTACATATTCCATAACAAACCCCTCAAAGCTTTTTTAGTTTAGCGCTAGATTTTTTTACACGCTTTTGAAGTTGATGAACATAAATTATAGTTTTAATGATAATTGCTTGAAAACTGTATAAGTGGCGTATGCTTAATTTTGTAATTCCCTTTTAATAACAATCATACGCAACGGTGCACAGTGGTTTATTTTTAATAATTTGGCTATTCAGTAAGTAGGTACTGAACCGGTTGCTGCGAAATTCATACCGGTTGTAGCTAAAGTAATTTCTAGCTTAAGTTTGGACGATGGACCCCACATATCCGATAAGGGCTCCACCAGGAGCCCTTGACGTAGGACTTGTTTAGTACACAAAAACTTTAAATGCTTTGAAATCACCAACTTTAAATGCGTGTAAAAAAATCTAGCGCTGAACTAAAAAAAGCCTTGGGGGGTTTGTTATGAAAACTGTCAACTTTCATTTCCTTCCCAGCAAAAAAAGTACGGAGTACTTCTATTTGGAGTGCTTTAAAACTATAACAAATGTAATGAAATACAACAAAAATAACAAAAAACACAAGAAAAAAACACACAAACAGTTTTTTCAACTCCATAAAAAGTTGTTATTCAGCACTTAACTCATTACCTTCCGCGACACTCCCATACAAAAGTAAGTAGATATTCAGTAGATAAGAAGTACTCCTAGCTTTCAAACAACTTCCAACTACTTCCACGGAGTAGTTCTTATCTACTGAATATCTACTTACATTTGTATGGAGGTGTCGCGATAGGTAATGAGTTAAGTGCTGAATATCTATGTTTTCTGGAGTAGAAAAAACTGTTTGTGTGTTTTTGTCTTGTGTTTTTTTGTTATTTTTGTTGTATTTCATTACATTTGTTATAGTTTTAAAGCACTCCACTGAGAAGTGGTAATGACTTTTTTTGCAGGGTTTTAATTTCATCCCACTGCGATTCGGAAAGTGTTATTTTCATGTGTTATTTTCATTTTATAACTCTGTAACATACTGTTACAAATAGTGCTGCTAAGTTCGGTTACCTCTCAATTTTTACGAGGATCGCCAGATTTTGTTATTTAAGCTCTATTTTTTTTTTTAAGTTTTTTGTTATTAAATTATTTTTTTTTTAGATTTTTGAAAGTTTTTAATGGTGATTACTAGATTTTGTTATTTTGGATCTACCACCGTTAGTTGAGGATATAATTGCAGTTCAGGTCCAAAAAAATAATAAAAAATAGATTTTTGGTAGTTTTTTTATGGGTGATCACCACAGATCGCTATTTTGGCTGTAACAATGGTAAGTTTAGGAAAAATTGCACTTTTTGTGGACATTTTTCAAAGGATCACCAAATTTTGCTTTTAAGTTAAGGAACTAATTGCAACTTAATTAAAAATAAAGAAAAAAGAGTTTTATTCTAGTTCGAGGCCCAAAAATATTTCTATTTATGATATTGTCATAATAGAGTATTTTTAATTTATTGCATATATATTCGATTAGAGTTTTATTCTAGTTCGAGGCCCAAAAATATTTCTATTTATGATATTGTCATAATAGAGTATTTTTAATTTATTGCTTTAAAAAAGTTACTATCTCATAGTATGTCTGTACTGATCAGTTTCATCCCCACTAAAGGAATCTTCAGCAGACTTTAGAGAATCATCGTTGGTCAATCAAACATCAAACCAGACATAATATTTGATATATTTCCCAAGTTATATGAGAAGTACTATTATGAAGGTCCGAAATCTGTTTTCCAACAAAAATAACTCTTTTAAAGCAAAAATTGTATATATTAAATCACCGTCGGTAACTATTAATATATGTGTTGCTGTTATTTTACAATAACAACAGTGCCTAACCAAACAATAGTGTTGGTAGGATAAGTCGTACTAAACTTTGTGTTAAATGTTGTTTTTTTATTTTTAGTACCAAAAGGTACATAAAAATAAAATGTATTTATTCGGCCTTTATATATGTATATATATTCGATTAGAGTTTTATTCTAGTTCGAGGCCCAAAAATATTTCTATTTATGATATAGATAGGATATTGTATCCTACCAACACTATTGTTTGGTTAGGCACTGTTGTTATTGTAAAATAACAGCAACACATATATTAATAGTTACCGACGGTGATTTAATATATACAATTTTTGCTTTAAAAGAGTTATTTTTGTTGGAAAACAGATTTCGGACCTTCATAATAGTACTTCTCATATAACTTGGGAAATATATCAAATATTATGTCTGGTTTGATGTTTGATTGACCAACGATGATTCTCTAAAGTCTGTTGAAGATTCCTTTAGTGGGGATGAAACTGATCAGTACATACATACTATGAGATAGTAACTTTTTTAAAGCAATAAATTAAAAATACTCTATTATGACAATATCATAAATAGAAATATTTTTGGGCCTCGAACTAGAATAAAACTCTAATCGAATATATATACATATATAAAGGCCGAATAAATACATTTTATTTTTATGTACCTTTTGGTACTAAAAATAAAAAAACAACATTTAATTTATTGCTTTAAAAAAGTTACTCATCTCAGAGTATGTCTGTACTGATCAGTTTCATCCCCACTAAGGAATCTTCAGCAGACTTTAGAGAATCATCGTTGGTCAATCAAACATCAAACCAGACATAATATTTGATATATTTCACAAGTTATACGAGAAATACTATTATGAAGGTCCGAAATCTGTTTTCCAACAAAAATAACTCTTTTACAGCAAAAATTGTATATACTAAATCACCATCGGTAATTATTAATATATGTGTTGCTGTTTTTTTACAATAACAACAGTACCTAACCAAACAATAGTGTTGGTAGGATAAGTCGTACTAAACTTTGTGTTAAATGTTGTTTTTTATTTTTAGTACTCTGAGATGAGTAACTTTTTTAAAGCAATAAATTAAAAATACTCTATTATGACAATATCATAAATAGAAATATTTTTGGGCCTCGAACTAGAATAAAACTCTAATCGAATATATATACATATATAAAGGCCGAATAAATACATTTTATTTTTATGTACCTTTTGGTACTAAAAATAAAAAAACAACATAAAGAAAAAAATTATTAAAAATAGATTTTTGGAAATTTTTGATAATGATCTCCAGATTTCGCTATTTTGTTTTGGTTTACCACCGCTAGTAAAGGCAATAATTGCGTTCTAAATAAAAACAAATCATAAAAATATACGTTTTTGTAAATTTTTTTAAATGGTGTTTACAAGATTTCGCTATTTTAGCTCTATTACCAATTTAAGTTCCGTAAAAAAATTAATAAAAATAGACTTTTGGTAATTTGTGATGGGTGATCACCACATTTCGCTATTTTGCCTCCATCATTGGAATTTACATAAAAAATATTACTATTATTTTTTGTGGGCAAAGTTAAGGAAAAATTGCAATTTACATAAAAAAAATAAAATTATTAATTTTGTGGGAATTTTTGAAATGATCACCAAATTTTGCTGTTAAGTTAAGGAAATAATTGCAGTTTAATTAAAAAAATAATCAATAAAATACAGATTTTTGGAAACTTTTGATAATGATCTCCAAATTTCTCTATTTTGGCTTCACCACTGTTAGTAAAGGAAAAAATAACCTGGATATTTTTCGTTTTTTGAGGGTTTTTCACATTTCTTTAAAAGAAACTATATACACATTTTACACAGATCAAAAGGGTTTTTAAGGCCTTTATTGAATATTATGCCAATTTGAACTAAAAAATGGGAAAAATTTCATTTCAATTTAGTTCATATACATTTGAGGACCCGATTGGGTGAAGGCCCCATTGGGTTCGGACCGATAGGTTCAGACCCCGATGGGTCCAGACCCAGTTGGGTTCCTAAAGAATCTTCATATTATTTGATCCAAAATTTTTGTCCGTTTCGCTCTACCTTGCTTACTTTTTGAGATACGTGAATTTAGGGGACCACCTGGGTCTTAAGAATTTTAAAAACTCGATAACTTTAAATTTATTTTATCCAATGGCGTCATGTCGAAATTCGGCTTCGTTAAGTCCTTATTTTCAAAAATGTAAAAACTTTGGTGGGTGCCCTCTGAAAGACCTCGCCCTTGAAAATATACATTTTTGTCATTTCTTTATGGTGATCACCAGATTTCACTATTTTAGATCTATTACCTACTGGAGGAAATAATTGCAATTAAAGATTTTCAAACAAAATTTTGTAAAAAAAATATTTTTGGTAATTTTGATGATGTTCACCAGATTTAACTATTTTGGCCATACCGCCGTTAGATAAAGAATGCAACTATTTATTTTAATAAAAATTATTTGAAAGTGCTAAAAAATACAAATAACGAAAGTTTCAAATAAATAAAAACAGACTCGTTAGTACTCGCTGTATGATGTGATGGGTTTAATTACTGGTCGCCCCTTAAGGTATACTTTAAGAATATTACAAAAGTTCTGTATAAAATACATTCCACAACAAGGAGAGTCGAAGATGAGTTAATCCTTTAAAATATTTGTATTTATTAGCCCTGTTTTTTGCAGACCGGATTAAGATTTGGATTAGCTTTATTTAGTTAAAAAATGGGTCAAATCAAGTCCAGAATTTTTTTTTATTAATTTTTTTTGAAATTACATACAATTAGTAAATATAAATTGAAACACAAATTAAGCTTTGTCCAAAATGCAAAGAATGAAAAATAAATTTAGTTAAATCCTAGGATTAACTCAAATTTATTTATACCGTTTTACATTTTGGACAACGCTTAATTTTTTTTCGCTATTTTGTCTCTATTAATAAATGAAATTTAAGCTTTTGATGGTGATCACCAGATTTTAATATTTTAGTTTTATTATCTTTAGATTTTTGTAAGTGTTTTAGTGTGATCACCAGATTTCTTTATTTACCTGAAGTTATGAAACAAATTGCAATTTAAGTTTATAAAAAAAATAAAAAATAAAAAAAAAATCGGCTTTATTGTTTCATTTAGGAAGTACATACATAATTGCAATTTAAGATCTTGACAAAAAAATATTTTTTTGTCGGAAAGTTTTAAAATGCTCACCACATATCGCTATTTTCGCTCTGTTGTTTTTAGTTAAGGGAATAATTTTAATTTAAGTTTCTTAAAAAAAAAACTGTTCAGAATTTTTTTTAAGTTTTTGATGGTGATTACCATATTTTGCTATTTTGGCTTTACGACCATTAGAAAAGCACAGTTGAAATTTAAAAAGTTTATGTTTAAAAGTTAAACAAATTATTTATTTTTATAAAAATCATCAGATTTCGCAATAAATATTATACTGCGTATTTTGAGTTTCTTTGTTAGATTATAAATTTTTTATATTGTATGGACCATCTGTTAAAATTTAACAATTTGATTGGTCTCGTGATCTATTTTTAACCAGATTAGAGCTTAAATGTGAATTTGATTTGTATTATAAAATTTCTTTTTAAATAGGTCATACTGTAACATTTATTTCTTCATATATATATGAGGCATTCCACACCAAATGCCACAAAAAAAAAAAAACAAAAGCGCGATGAATGCCTGAATAGGGTGTATTTGGGGCATTCCATGGCAAATCGGACACTTTGAAAGTTTTTTTTAGATTTTCTAAATTTTTTTACAGTTTTTAGTTCCTTTCGAAAACTCTTTCGCACTGTGGGCCAGGATTTCCATTTATTGGCCAATAAGGTCTGTAAGGCAACACATATTTAAAAATATTTTTTCAGAATGTCAACATCTTGAATTTTGTGCATCTTTAATATCTTTTTATTGTAGCTTAAATTTTTTTTTTGCATGAGGTTAAAGTTATAGTTTAAGATTTTTTTTTATATTTTTTATTCATGAAACAAATAATTTTTTTTTGTACTTCAACACAATACTTTTTTAAATTTTCTGCAAAGTTCTCCTTAAGACATACCTGTTAGTCCAACACATGAGATAAACTGCCAAAAAGTAAGCTAAAAGTATATATTTTTTAATAAATTATGGAAATTCTTACTTTTGTTGAAATCCGCCTTTTTTCAACACCAAAGTCCAAAAAAGTCCAAACGATATTTACAAAACTTGAATTACAATCTATCTCTAACAGTGTATTCTATTCACATTTTTGCGACCCTGTGCGACCGTTCATAATCTTTTGACATAGAGACAATAAACCAAAATATGGCGTTTAGAAATGCCCTGAAATGGAACTTCAAAATTTTTTTGATATTTTTGATTCTATTGATTTTTAATTAAAAATGTCCCACTTTGACAACATTGGCGTGACAACTGGAGATGAGCGCGTAAGTGATTTTGACTCACATTAACTCACACAAAAAAACATTATTTACTCAATCGTTATTTTCTCACACTTACTCACTATTTACGTGAGTAAACAAAACACCACTCACGTGTGACTCACGCTCACGTATAACTCACGCTCACGTATAACTCACGCTAAACATTTTAAACACGAAAAAACTGTAAAACTAAATTAATACACTTACATAATTTTGCAATAAATGGCACTCAATACGAATCACTCACGTAAAAAACGTCTCACTCACTTGTCACTCACGAACAAAAAATTTGAGAAACGCTCACTTTCGATCACGCGTGATTCGCTTGACTAGTGTCCATCTCTAGTGCTAAACATTAAAACTGGGAGCGCATTTAAGCGGGCATATATCAATACAATTAAATAATTTTGACTCACGCAAAAAAATGGCACTCAATACGAATCACTCACACAAAAAATGTCTCACTCACTTACCACTCATGAACAAAAAATTCGAGTCACTTGTCCAGCGTCCATCTCTAGTTCTAAACATTATAAATGGGAACGCATTTAAGCGGGCATATTTTTGCGATAGCACTTTAAATATTTTTTGTGAAATTGTAAGCTAGTAGCATTATTTATACATTTAGAATGGCAAATGTTAGCTGGAAATAAAAGAGTTCTCTCTTAAATGTCTCACTGGATATATTAACTTTTTGACGCATTTAAAAGAGAAATATTTACTAAAATTTTCTGATAAATCAAAAAAAGGGATTTATAAAAATAAAAACTTAAAAATGTATACACTGTACATTTTTTTTAAAAAAAACTATGTCCTACAATTTTGGATCCGCCATTTTGATTTCAAAAAGTCTGAGTTCGTATTCGTGTTACGCAATCATTTCCTAGTTATATTAATCAATAATTTAAATATCTTGTCCGCCATATTGCATCCGCTATTTTGAATATTTGATTCTTAAATCAGATTTGGCATCCGAAAAACCATTAAAATCAGACAACATAGAAAAAAATTTGATATCTTATTTGTCGCCATATTGGATCCGCCATTTTGAATTTAAAAAATTGGAGCTCATATTCGTAATTACCGACCCTAAATACATCGAAAATGATTATAATAAGTACAATAAGCAAAGAATTAAAAAATCATATCCGCCATATTGGATCCACCATTTTGAATTTCAAATCTTTAATTCCAAAATCAGTTTTAACATCCGAAAAACCAATAAAATCTAAGTTTTTGGCAAAAAGAGACAACATATAAAAAATTTTAAATTTAAATTTGTCGCCATATTGGATCCGCCATTTTAAAAGTCTAAGCTCATATTCGTTATTAACGACCCCAAATACATCGACAATGATTATAGTAAATACAATAAGCAAAGAATTACAAAATCATGGCAGCCATTTTGAATCCGCCATTTTGAATTTTCAAATTTGTTTTCCAGAATCGTGATCAGCGATCCTTTAACACCCATATGTAATACTTTTCTGGCATACAGGTTAAGCGGTCTATTTATGACCAAAATTCAGGGATGCTGGCCACAGTGCTTCGTGGTAAATTTTTTAGATTTTTTTGATGATCCGTTTACAGTTTTTAGTGTATTTCAAAAACTCCTTCGTGGAATTTTTTTGATGATTCGTTCAAGAGATACCAAATTTTCGAAAATTCTGAGCTTTTTTATTTACTCCAATTTTTTTTTAATTCTTAATAAATTTAATTTTTGAAAATGTTAATACTCTTTGATTATTCTGAAATTTTTTTGCCTTGTAAAATCGTAGGATTACGAGTTTTTTCAAGAAATTCGGCTGAAATAATGTGTAAATTGTTGTGGAATGCCTCATAAATATTATATTTTTTGTAAAAAAATCATAAAATGCAAAATTATAAAACTTAAAATAATTATATTTTTTAATAAAAAATATTTGGCATCAAAACCAAATATTATTTAATCTTTTTTTAATTTATAGCATTTACAAAAAAGTTTTAATTTATAAATGCCAACAAGGTTTTAAACCTTTTTTGTCATAAAATTAAAGGTAAAAATAATAAAACTAAACTATAAAAATCACATGTTATTAATAAAAATCAAAAAAAAAAAACATATTTAATTTGTTTATAATTAATTTAATTAAATATTGTTTTTATTTTTATCGGCTTTGCCAAAAAAAATTTTATGAATCAGAAAATTATTATAAAATCTATTAACACTTTTATTTAATAAAAACAAAATATTAAACAAAAAAATCGTTAAAACTTTTATATAAAAATTTTATAAAAACAATTTTAAATGGATTTGAAACTAAAAATATTATAGAAGTAAAATATATTTGTTTTAAAGACGAAAAAGGAATATGAAGGCGCCTGCAATTAAAAAATATTAAAGCCGTCAAAATATTTGTTCGGCCGCTTAGAAACGCTTTAATGTTTACTGGCTTTGTGACAGTTGTCAGCAGTGCTGTAAAATAAAAGGAGTAGAAAAACAGAGTTGTACAAAAATTTCCAAATTTTAATTAAAAATTTTAATTATTAATGAAAAATGACATATGACAATCGAATTTATTTAAATATCAGGATATATCTAAAAATGGAATATAAAAACTTAATATTTTAAGAATAAAATACTAATTTTCTATGGAAATCTCTCTATATAATACTAGATTTGCCTCTTGATCTGCCTTAATTTTAATTAGAGTTGTGTGAGTTACTTATTAATTTTTCTGATACATTTTATACCACATCACAGTCACCGCAAATTATTTTTTTCAAATAATTTGCGGCAACTGCAGATTTTTTTTTTTTTAATTTTTATATCTCCATAAAAATTTTACTTTTAACCGCAAAATATCAATTAAAAAATTTCTGAAAAATTAATTAAACATTTTGTGTTAATGAATATATAAGAGATTTCAATATTTTATGATTTTTCACTGACGTCAATTAATAAAATGACTAACTTTTCGTTCAAATCCTTTTATGGGGCATTTTCATTTAAAAAATTCTAAGTATAATCGTTATGGATCAATAACATTAACAATAATTTAATAATTGAACATAAAATGTTGCTAATAAAGCCATGATTTATTAGAGATAATAATTGAGATATATTTAACCCATGGTTAACTGCTAAGAATTTAAATAATCCTACAAGGGAGGTCTTTCAGACGGCACCCAACGATTGTCCTGAAACTTGCATATAAGAAAGAGGGGAGGAAAATACGAGTTACCTATTTTTTCGAAGCTGCCCAATCTCAGATTTAGCGGGTTGTTTTTTTATGTACTTTTACATAAAAATTTAAAATAAAATTTTCAAAAGTGTTCTAATATCTAAATTGTAAATAATCTAAATTCTCAAAAGTGTTCTAATATTTTAAAGTTTAAAAATTTGAATCTCATTTTTTGAAAATGTTTGTACTCTTTGATTTTTAAAAAAAAAATTCTAAAAATTTTTTGCCAATAAGATCGTGGGATAAGGATTATTACTGTTTTATATATTTTTTTTAAATTTTGTTGCAGTTTTCGAATCTTTATATAAGATTCACTGCTCCAATGATGCGTCGTAGAGGGGTTAATAGCAAGACCGACTCCAATTAATTTTGACGCCTAAGCATTTTTTTCAGAACAAATTAATAGTCTATCTCCAATTTCCAAGGGGGCTCCCATACAAATTGACATTTTTTAAATTTGCTCCAACCGCTCAAACTGCCCTAAGAGGGCACCTAGAGCAGTCAAATATATGACCGATTTACAATATTTTTTTTTAATCCAAACCTTTTTTTAAACACGCCTTTTTTTGGACTGTATCGTGTTCTCCACAAACAGACAGACGGACGGACATTGCTAGAATGTCGTAGAATCGATCACTGATCAATTTATGGGTCGTAGACCGATATTTCGATGCGTCACACATGGAATGACAAAGTGGGTATACCCCCATACCGTGGTTGGAGGGTATAGAAAACAATATGAAAAAACATGTTTGAAAAAAAATTTCTGAAAAAATAAAATATTAAAAAATTTTTTTTTAAGTAAACATTTTTTTTTGAAGCAAAAAAAGTTTTGGTGAAAAATGTGTTTGTAAAAATATTTTGTGAAAAATGTCAATCGGACACTTTGAATAATTTTTTTTTTAGATTTTTCCAATTTGTTGACAGTTTTTAGTACCCTTCGAAAACTCTTTCGTGTTAAATTTTCAAATTTTTTTGATGACCCGTTCAAAAGATATCGTTTTTTTAAAAATTGGTAGTATGTTCCTTTACTCATACTTCTTTTACTCATAACTTCTTCAATAATGATCCAAATTGGATTTTTTTTTTTAAATTTTTTGTTATTTTACGTACTTTTTTAAAAAAGTCTAGAAAAATTCTTAAAAGTGCTCTAGTATGCGATTTTTAAGTTTTAAAATTTAAATCTGAAATTTTGAAAATGTATGTACTCTTTGATTTTTTAAATTTTTTTTTGTGTAAAACTTCTATCGATTCTACAAATTTTTTGCCTAGTATGATCGTGCGATAACGATTATTACTATTTTTTTAAATTTTTTGAAAAAATTTTATTGCAACTTTCCAATCTTAAAATCATTTCTACTGCTCCAATGGTGCGACATAGAGGGGTCATTTCCAAGACCGACCCCCATTAATTTTGACGTCGAAACAAACTAATACCCTATCTCCAATTTCTAAGGGGGCTCTAACACAAAATGATATTTTTTAAAATTTGCTCCAAGCGCTCTAACTGCCCTACGAGCAATAAAATGTATGACCGACTCACAGTATTTTTTTAGTTCAAACATTTTCTCTGAGCACAACTACCCTCTATCTTTAACTCTTAAGGCTGTCCCCATACATTTTTTTTTATTTTTTGTAAATTTGTTTTATTTAATCAGCTTCTACCGTTCAAATGGTGCGTTCGAGAGGGGTCATAAGTGAGACCAACCACATTTTTTTTACCCTCAAACATTTTGTTCAAAATATAAATACACCCTATTTCCACTCCCAAAGTGGGCTTCCATACAAAATATAGTTGGAGGAAAATTAAAAAACAAATAATTTTGAATAGAAGCCCACTTAGGGAGTGAAGATAGAGCGTAGGTTTGTTTTGAAAAAATGTTGGAGGTAAAAAAAATTGAAAAAATTTTGAAGGGTAAAAAAATGGGGGTCGGTCTCACTAATGACCAATCTAGGACGCATTATTGGACCGGTAGAAGTTGATTAAATAACACAAATTTATAAAATATAAAAAAAAAAATTGTATGAGGACCGCCTTAGGAGTTAAAGATAGAGGTTAGGTTTGACTACATTTGACTTCTCTAGGGGCATTCTTAGGGCAGTTAGAGCGGTTGGAGCAAATGTCATTTTGTATGGGAGCCCCCTTAGAAATTAGAGATAGAGTATTAGTTTGTTCTGAAAAAAGTCTTGTTATTGACCCGTCTACGACACACCATTGGAACAGTTAAAATGATTTTAAGATTGGAAAATTACAATAAAATTTTTTCAAAAAATTTAAAACAATAGTTATAATTGTTATCCCTCGATCCTACTGGGGAAAAAAATTGTAGAATCGGCAGAAGTTTCCACAAAAAAGTTTATAAAAAATGAAAGAGTACACACATTTTCAAAAATGAGATTTAAATAAAAAAAAAAAAATCGCACACTAGAACACTTTTAAGAATTTTTTAGGATTTTTTTTTTTAAATTTGCAATTTAGATCATTATTAAAGAAGTTATGAGTAAAGAAGCACACTACCAATTTTTACAAATTTGATATTTTTTGAACGGGTCATTAAAACAATCTGAAAATTTACCACGAAGGAGTTTTCGAATGGTACTTTAAACTGTAAGCAAATTGGAAAATCTAAAAAAAAAACTCAAAGTGACCGATTTGACATGGAATGCACCAGGCGTCCCTTACCGATATTAGGACTTAAGAATTCAAATGTATAAAACAAATTGAAATATTGTGCTACATCATGGTACAAATTTAAACCATTAAATCAAAATATTTTCCCCCCTGATTTCTCCCAAACCTCAATGGGTTAAACAGTTCACATTAAATATGCCATACACCTGAAAAAAAAACGTGAAAAGTGTGTGAAAAAATCTTTATTAACATTGATCTTTAGAAGCTGAACAAAAATGATTAAATGCACGAATATATGTATTAATAAATTTGTTTAAAAAAAAAACATTTTAAACCAAATAAACATGCAGATAAACCTCGATTTACGCAACTGTTTAGCAGCGAAAATTTTTTGTCTAAACACGAATATTAAAACATCGGTCGAACGGTTTTCGAGATATTGCTAATTAAAATTTGCAAAAATGGCGGGTTTTTCTTACGGTCATGAAACTAAAATTTTTCTCTCAACCTTTTCATTGAGCTTGAGACAACTTTTCATTAAAAAAAATAATTTGAGCCAAATTGATCGAAGTTTTGTTTTTTTTTAGACAAAGTTTTGTTTTTTTTTAGAAAGTTTTCATCAAAAATTCTAAGCTTTGATCGAAAGGCGCCATGGTTGAAAATGGTTTGATTTGGCTTAAATTTAAATCAAAGAAAACATTTTTTTAACGTAGGAAAAATCCACCATTTTTAGAAATTTTTTTAAAAAATTTTATATAGCAATATCTCGTAAACCGCTTGACCGATGTCGCAAGACATATGGTTTGATTTGGTTCAAATTGAGTTTAAATCAAAGAAAAAAAATTTTTAACGTAGGAAAAATCCACCATTTTTTAAAAAAATTTCAAGTAGCAATATCTCGTAAACCGCTTGACCGATGTCGGAAATTTTTTTTTTTTTAATTTAAAATTTTTTTTTTTTTTAATTTTCAAAATCCAAAATTTTAATCTTTAATCCGATTGCTCTCAAATTTTAACCACATAAGTTTTAGGCCTAGTAGAAGAAAAGTTTGCCCGGAAACTCAAAATCAGAATACAATAATTTTTCCATACAAGAAATGTCGCTCTAATGTGCCGTTACAGTTCGTGTTCAATTATACTTGGAAAAAGTTCAACTGGAATCCGAACTGAATTTAAATTGATCTTTCTCGAATTACAACGCAATTCTTCAAGCTTTTCGAATTAAAAATAATCTTTTTCTAATATCAATTAAACATATTGCAAATGAATAAATAAACGAAATGAAAATGAAATGAAATAAAACTTTCTTGAATTACAATTGACCTTTTTCGAATTACAATTGATATTTTTCGAACTACACATGATCTTTTCCGAACTACAATTGATCTTTTTTGAATTACAATTGGAATTTTCGAATTACAAATGGGATATTCGAATTACAAGTGGAAACTTCGAATTACAAATGTAATCTTCCATGTTTTTCGAATTATATGTGTAAAAAATAAAAATTAATAAATAAAAAAAAAAACGTTGTTGTCTCATAATCTTTAAATTTTATTTTAATTCTCGTTTATTTCACGCAGAGAAGAGATATGATTGTGGTAACCATAATTTAGGAGCGTCATATTATGATTAGAAGTTTTATCATAACTTGTTTGTAGCAACCATAATTTTTGCAGCAATCATATAATGATACTAAATATTTGAAAAATTATAATTTAGTCACATAATATGATTGAAACAACAAATTTATGATAGCTACAAACAAATTATGATACAATTTTCAATCATTAAAAAATGTTTGCCACAATCATATCTCTTTACATAGTGTTCGTTTACACAGTTGTACCTGTACTTTGGCGTTAAACCAAAAAAAAAGAGCTGCAAAAAAATATAATTAAATTTCTTTTGCAAGAGTGTTTTTCTACAGCTGATGATGACGATGCTAATTTTTTGGCGTATCGCTATGTTGAGTTTCTTTTGGTTTATAATAAAAACGCGTACGCCGGAACATGTCAATGCGAAGGTCACGCAATCAATTTTATTTAATTTTTTTTCTTGCATTACACACAATTTATATACGTATTTTGTGGCTTATTTTAAGAATTGATTATATGCAGACGTTAAAATGCAATTATTTAAATTATATATATTAAAAGGACTGTTTAAAATGGTTAAAATATGACACAAAAAATATTTGTTTTCAGTTTTTTTTGTTACAACTCTGAAAAATTCTAGTTGAAATTTAGAAAATCTGAGTTAATTAAAAAAAAAACTTACAAAGAAGGTCACACTAACTTCTAAGGGGGCTCCCACACAAAATGACATTTTTTAAAATTTTCTCCTGCCGCTCTAACTGCCCTAAAAGTGCCCTTAGAGCAATCAAATGTATGACAGACCCACAATATTTTTTTAGTCCAAACATTTTCTCTGAACACACCTATCCTCTATCTTTAACTATTAAGGCGGTCTCCATACATTTTTTTTATTTTTTTGTAAATTTTTTTTATTTTATCAGCTCCTACCGGTACAATGGTGTGTCCGAGAGCGGTCATTAGTGAGACCGACCCCCATTTATTTTTACCCTCCAGCATTTTTGTTAAACATACCTACCCCCTATCTCCACTCCCTAAGTAGGCACAAATTTTAAAAAATGTCATTGTGTGTGGGAGCTCCCTTAGAAATTGGAGATAATTAGTTTGTTCCGAAGAAATGTTTAGACGTGTAAATGACCCCTCTATAACGCACCATTGGAGCAGTAGAAATGATTTTAAGATTAGAAATTAACAATAAAATTTTTTAAAAAAATTTAAAAAAATAGAAATAATCGTTATCCCACGATCCTACTGGGCAAAAAATTTGTATTCTAGCGATGTCCGTCCGTCCGTCTGTAGAGGACACGATACAGTCCAAAATAAAAGAGCTAGGCTTTCGAAGTTTAGCACGAATATGTCTTATATTCCTAGGCAGATTAAGTTCGGAAATGGGCAAAATCGGACCAAGGGGAAAAAAGTTCCCCCTTGGAGAACTAAACCAACTTCTGAAAAACGGTATTTTTTTGCAGTGTTTTTTGTACTTTTTTAAGCAAATGCAACATTTTTATGTCAGAGGAAGCTCAAAACCATGCATGTGGACCCAGCGGATAAAAAAAAATTAAAAAAGTTTGACCCGCCCCTTTTGTGGGCGTGGATATAAAAAATCTATTTTAATATTGATTAATTGGGTTAAATAATTGGAAGAATCATAATTAATCCATTTGCCAACATCTATCGCAAGGGGAAGGTGTCTCCAATGTTTCCCACTAAACCCCCAAACCCCAGAACCCCCCCCACAAAAAAATACGCCCCAGAATTTTTTTTTTAACATTTTGGAGGGTATAAAAGATTCGGCACAGCCGAATTTAACACTCTCACTTGTTATTATTTTGTTTTAGATTTTGGAGGGTATAAAAGATTCGGCACAACCGAATTTAACACTCTCACTTGTTTTAAAATTTGTTCACATTGTAATTTACTATGGGAGGCCTCTTAGGGAGTTTTATTAAATCTATAGAAAACGCATTTGTGGATCTGGACACTATTGGGGTCAAATTGAAATGCCATAGATTTTAATCCAAAATGTTGGTCCGTTTCGCTCTACCTTACTTAGTTTTTGAGGTACTGGAATGTAGGATTCTAAAAGGGTAATTTTCTTCAACTTACAATTAGTTTGATTGTATGATGATCATCCATTTAATAAGAAATGGTGTAATATTATAATTTTTGTTTTTTTGATTTCTTTAGAATTTTTTATGATTATGCATTTTTGGGTGGTTTTTAATTAAAAACGCACTTTCAAAATTCTAATGTCATAGTGTACCTAATATCAGATAATAAGGGATGTCTTGTAAAGAATTGGTACAATTTTTTGAATTGTAATGCGCCTGTTAAAAGAAAAAATAAACGAAAATTTTATACAAAAATCAGGTATACCCGAGTAAAAATTTTAAATAGCGTCACAAAAAACTATTTAAAGTTTGATCTGTTCTCGAATAGAATTAAATTGGGTTAAATTAGAGCTTATTACATTCATTTGTATATAATTTGATTGAATTATTTTGTAAATTTGTCTCTATTCAATGGTATCAAATTTTACCAAATTTGATACAATAAGATATAATTATATCTACACTAAAAAAAGACCTCATAATATAAATAAAAAAGGATTTATTATTTTGTTTTTATTAAATTATTTTGTGTTTATTCATAAGATTAATAAAATATCATGCATATTAGGAACAAATTTCATAAAATTTGATTCATTAGATTTCATAGTTTCATTAAAAAATGTAATTAAATTTTGTTTTATTTTTTACATCTATCGAGTGGCGTCCGTTTAGTCCGTTGTTAACGCGAAAAATGTAGACAAATGAATAGTTCATGCGAATAAGGACGAATAGACCACTTTTTCGCAAACACGTTTTTTTGCATAAATGCATTTTATTAGCAGAGCCCTACAATCCTATGCAGAAATTTTGGGGAAATTTTGACTTTTAAGGCTAATAAAATTACTTTGAAAGTGCAATAATTCGTATATTTTTATATTTTTGTTTAAATTGGGAGTGAACTAACGTACAATTTTGATTAAATACAACACAAAAACATACAAAAATTTTACTTTTGGTAACAATGTGTTAAAAGAACATTACGAGGAACAAACCACACTTATTATATTGGCAAAAAATTTTACCGTTCTTGAGTTATAAGACTTTAAAGTGTGGAAAGCAAAAAGGGCGAATATCCATCCTTAACAAAATATTATATAAAAATTATTTAGCTGCGAGTTTAAAATTGATATTAGCTAAAATTTGAAATTGTACACAAAAAAACGATCTTAGCACATACAAACTTTTAGTGTTAATACTGCATCCAATGTCAGGAATAAAAAACAAAATTTTTTTCATGTCCTTTTATGTTACGTCGTAATATGCAGTCAAGGGTTAATATTATAATTCCTAAAAATGTTTTTAGTGTCATAAAGAATTACTACTGCATCAAATGGCAGGAATATTAAAAAAAAATTAACAAAAAAAATTTTTTTTTGCATGTCCTGGCAATCCTTAAAAAGTGTATCCTTGAAGTCCTTAAAGTGTTACAAACAAATACCATAGTTCGTCAAGTATTGCAAGTCTCATGAAAATGTAGTCAAAATCTGCTGCAAAATAACACATTTTTATTCAAATTTCAATACATTTTTTTGGATATTCGCCCTTTTTCCATTTAAGCAAAAAATTGCAGTCCAATTTTTGGCAAGTTCTCTTTCGAATACCTTACTAAAATTTTGTATATAGGTAGATGTGACCTAAATCTTTAAGATAAAACCAAAAAGTTGACAAAAATATTATTTTTTAACCGTTTCCTGCGTTTTTATTGTCCCCTGTAAAATTCTACAAATGGTCTATTCGTCTTTATTCGCATGAACTATTCAAATATAAAAAACAGCTAATCAGAGCGGCATGGAGATATTTTGTGATTTTTTATTAATTTTTATACGAAATTTAATATGAAATGTAACTGAATAATTATATATTAACTAAAATTCATGTTGTTTTATATTATTTCGTGGTTTCACTTATGTGTTAAAATTTAAGGATATATCAAAATTTTTTGTGAGAAAACTGAGTAAAATAAAAAAAAATGTGAAAGAGTATTTTTCTAACTGGTTTATATGATTTTTTCCGACTTTTTAAGAGAAATTTAAGATAAAAAGTAAATTAGTAATAATTAGGGATGAGATTTTCATGCACTAAAAAATCGAAAATATGCGCTTAAAATATGCGCTAAAAAATTCAAAATATGCACTAAAAAACCTAAAAATATGCACTAAAAAGTAAAATGAGTGCAATAAAAATATTTTTTTCTTAGAAAAAACTTCTTAAAAAGCAAAAAATAACGCCGAGTTTAAATAGTAACATTTTAAACTTTATATAAACAAGATTTACATATTTAGAAATTAAGACAATCTATAAAAAGAAACATTTTTTTTTCTTATTTTCAAAATAAATTTTTAAAATTTAAAATAATTTTTGAAACAAATAAATTTCAATTTGTGTTTTTGCTAATTTATGCCACAATATGCAAAAATATGCACTTAAAAGTTGGAAATATGCACAAAATATGCATTTAAAACCAAAATATGCAAAAATATGCATTTTCACTAAAATATGCAAAAACAAATCGATGCCATTTAAACGCACATTTCTTGATTCGGAAAGATAATTGGTCGATATCGTTTTTAGACTATCGACAAAAAACATGCATTTGCATGAAAATCTCATCCTACACTCAAAATAATCACTCTGTTAAATTACAGAGATACTCTGCTGAGCCAGCAGAAAATACCATAGATTTCCAACCAGCAAGATTTTTTGTTATTTTACGAAGAAAACTCTGTAAAATGATTTCGATAAAAAAAAACTGTAAATTTATAGAATTATCTGTAAAATATTGATAAAACCGAAAAGAATTTAACCAAAAAAACTCTGTAAATTTACCAAGTTTAAGTTAAATGCCTTTTAAGAGTTCAAAATTTTACAAAAAAAAAACTCTGTAAAATTACAAAGTTTTAGTTAAATCCATTTTATGAGAAAAACTTCTCTGCATCAAAAATTAAAAAAAAAATTACTTAAAAGTAAAATTTTGTTAAATTTGCCCGCTTAAATGCTTCCAAATTGTAAATTTACTTTTTTATTTTTGTGAATATTACGAGTTTTTAACAACTAACTCCAATTTTACACGTCGTCCTCGTAAAATTTACCAATTTTTGTTGAAATTTAAGACTTTTTTTTAAGAGGAATTTATCGGTCATATTTGAAAGTTTTTTGAAGTGATTTTTATTTTTACAGAGCAATAACTAAAATAACAAATGAAACTTAGTATTTTGGATACAAGAAAAAAACAAAGCATTTTTCTAAAATCTGTATTTTAACAACAAATCTGTTTATTATCTGTAAAATAGAGATTACAAAGTTAAAAGTAAAATTACAGATAAAATTTTGTTATTCTGTCACAAGAAAATACAAAGTATTTTCTTAAAATCTGTATTTCGACAGATAACTTTGTCAAATATCTGTCGAATTGAGATTGCAGTCATTTTACAGAGTATTTAACAGAGTAATTATTTCGAGTGTAGTAATAATTGTGTTTATATATTGTTGGACTGTTTATTTAATAACTGAATTTTTACTTAGTTCGGTTTGAGTCCATATTATTTATTTCTAAGAAATAATAATGAGAAAATCTAAAAAAAAAATCAAGTGACAACACAGACTAAGTAGAGATGTCGACAGCTTTCGGAAGATGCCACCCTTCCATCATCAGCACTTCTTCGATTGCCACACACTTAATGTGTGTCAGATTTAAATGAAACTTTTGAACAAATTAAATATCGAAATTAATCCTCTTTGTGTTTAATAACCCGTATTCACCATCATTCGTGTTGTATTCATTTGGCATTGTGTGTGGCAATCGAAAAAGTGCTGATGGTGGAAGGGTGACATCTTCCGAAAGCTGTCGACATCTCCACTAAGCCTGTGTTCTCACTTGATTTTTTTTTAGATTTTGTCATTGTACAACAATTATTATTTCTCAGAAATAATTAATATGGACTCAAACCGAACTAAATAAAAATTCAGTTATAAATTAGTAATTTTATATTTACTAAAATCCGCGCTGTTTTAAAATATTTCGTGGTTTTACTTATGTACTTATTACAATTTAAGGTTGGCGTAAAATTGTTAGTGAGAAAACTAAGTCAAAACCTTAAAAAATGTGAAAAAGTATTTTTTCTACCATGTATACTACAATCACGTAAATTAAATAAAATTTCAGTGTCTAATTCATGGTCAATTTAATGTTGGAATTTTCTTTCCCTTACCTGCTGCTATTCCACATTTCATCAATGAATACTTTCCTTCATTTTATGAAAAACTTCATAAAACGTTTCAAACAAGTTTTACGAATATATTAATTATTTCCGTTTATGTTTTTATTGAAAGGAATTTTAATAACACCAGTTTCATTGATCAAATGACACCTGTCTTCAGTGAGTCATTTTCATTAACCTGATGTCAATTTTCATTACTTTTACGAATCTTTTTTTAGTGCACTAACATAAGATATGGCGCTCCTGTAAGTGCTAACTGAGGAGGGAATATATTTATATATTTTTGTTCAACCCGTGCAACACGGGTTGTAAAACAGCTAGTACGTTAATACATAATTTTTTTTAGCTCGGGTAGACAGGTAAAATTTATATTTGTAGATTTTTTGTCTTATGAAAATAGAACTGCGATTTAATTTATACTCTCATTGTTCACCTTAAAATAGACTCCATATTACAATTTTTTTTGTTTGTAAAATTTAATGAACCTCATTTGATTTAATTTTTTGGATAAAAAGACAAACAAGTTTCTATTAATATTTTAAAACTAGTAAAATCATAAACAAACCGATTTCAACCCCCATTTACGGTATAATGTAAACATTTTACAAGCATAAAATTAATTCATAATGCATTTTGAAGAGAATTAGTAAATAAGAGGGAAATGTTTGTAACAAGAAAGAGTTATTTTTGAGAAAATTAAAATAAAAAGTGTTTAATAATTTTACTCCAGAACAAATATTTTTTTATGCATTTTCAGAGTCAGGGCTACGATTTAAATAATGCCAATATAGCGGTTTTTACAAGTAAGATTCATATTATTTAGGATTTTTTTTAAATCTTCCGAATCCATTAATAAGTACATTTTTTTAAATGGGTAAATATTTTTGAATTAATTTCTTGGATACAGAAAGATCGATTTAAATTGAGCGGTTTTTTTTCAAAGAACATTAAAAAAAAAACAAAAAAAAAAAAATTTGTTTTTACCACAAAAACACTTTTTCAGTAATGTCCGAATATTAAATAATATTTTAAGCAATAAAAATTATTTTTTTTTTATTTTGTTTGTCCTTTATCAAAAAAGAAACCCAAAGCCAGTTTTCAACTGGTCCAATAGTTTTGTGTGTTACATAATTCGACCCTTTAAAGCAACTATCCCTACTCCGACGTTTTCGAAATTTTTGTATGGATTTTTTTATCTTTGAAATTTTACCTCAATTTTACTTGCCCCTACAAGGGATAAACATTTTTTTCCGATTTGGCTCAAATATTTTTACATCAGACCATGTAGCACAATATTCCACACAGGAAATGTTAAAGATCCAAGTTGAAATTTTAGTGTCACCCTAATGGGGTGATAGCCCTCAAAAAAAATCGAGCGATTTTTTTAAGTAACGGCTGTTTTGTTATGAGTTAAAAAAGTTGATCATAATTATTTTTTAATTAAAACACTCTAAGCTAATTCAAGCTTTAAATCGTGTTTTTTTTACAACGTGTTAGCCGCACTAGCCGATTTAATGCATGCGTATTAGAGGGGGCTGAAAATTAATTTTTAAATTAATTTTCACGTTTGATTTTCTGAAATTTGCAGAGACGTTTGATTTACTAAATTTACAGACAAATTTTTATTCTTCAAGGCATAAAACTTACACTCAGAAAAAAAAATTAACTAAAAAATATGAAAACTAAATAAATTCAAGGTAAATTTATAATGATTTAGCTCGATTGCCATGTTTTTCTTCTTTTAAGTTCATATTTTTCTTAAAAATAAGGAAAGAAAAAAATTTTTAATATTATGCCAATTTGAACTAAAAAGTGGAAAACATTTTATTACAATTTAGTTCATACACATTTGAGGACTCGATCGGGTGAAGACCCCATTGGGTTCGAATCCGATAGGTTTAGATTCCGATGGGCCCAGACCCAGTTGGGTTCCTTAAGAATCGTCATAGTTTTTCATCCAAAATTTTTGTCCGTTTCGCTCTACCATACTTAGTTTTTGCAATACGCTAATTTAGGGGACCACTGGGGTCTTGAGAATTTTAAAAACTTAATAACTTTAAACCTACACTCAAAAAAAAACGTGGGTATTCAATACTAAAAATTTAGCTACGAGTACTAATGTTTTAGTCCAAAAGGACCTAGTGCAGGAATTGGTAATCAATACTAAAATTTGTTACTAATATCTAGTACATGAAAAATACTAAAAAAACAGTAAATATTACTGCAATTTACTACAATTTTAGTAAATATAATTACTAAAAAATCATAAATATTTAAAATTTTTGCCCTATTTAGTAAAAAAATTACTAATTTTAGTTAATAAAATTACTACCTATATCAATTTTAATAAATAAAAATCCGTAAAAAATTATATATAAATGATTTTTTATTTCACTTCGGTTATAAGATATACTTAATTACATGTCTTCTTGCGCTGCTTAAAAATGTAGCGTAGATTGTACCACGTCAGACATTTGAAAATATAAACGTTGTCGCCATACCATTGAAATATATTTTGGAAACGATTGCTGAAAATATAAAAAAGAAATAATGTTTTCTCAATACATGTTCAAATGTAAGTACAAACATTTTACTACAGGGGGTGTTTTTTACCTACATTTTTTTGTATACGTGTGTGTTTCCATAGCATTCTTCTTCAGCTTGAGTTTTTTTTCACAGCCATTGAAATGAAAAACGATTTAACAAAAAAATTGATGTAGTTTTATTATTAATGGCATTTTATTTAATATACATATTTAAATAAAGAACATATTTATTTAATTAGTTTAACACCACACAATTTAATTAAAAAAATTAAGAATATATTTTTTTTACAAACACTCCGTGACCGTGTATCGCGTTGTTTCGGTTTTAATTTTTCTTCGCACTAAACAAACAGAAAATGCAGTTGGTAGCACTGAGTTAAATGCAAGCAAACGTGGTGTTCGCACACACTGCAGCAGCAAGCAGCAGACGGCAAGAAATATAAAGAACTGTGTTTAATTATAAATTATAAATTTATACAATAAGTACTTTTTGTATTTACAGCTTGGGGTATGCTTTTTTAATGTTAAGAAATAAAAGATGCGTCATTTAAGTGAAATTATAATTAAATAGAGTACTCTTGATTTTTTCTGTCTGCTGCTTGCTGCTGAATTATGAAGAAGCATGTATTCGCTATTACAAACAGTGTTGCCATTACCAATATGAAAATAAAAAACGCAAAAATCGTAGGAAAAGGGTAAAACTTTACAAAAAAAAAATCAGCGACAAGAAAAAAGAGATAATTTAAAAAAATGGAAAATGTGCTTTTTAAGGTTACAAGGATAAAAAGCGAAAAAAAACAATAATAAAAATATTTGTTTTTATCATAAATTAAATATATAAGCTGATACAATCAGGAGCAAAAATAATATTACATTCATATTACTTAAAAAACAATTCGTGCTGGATTTAGCGCTCTCCGACCACCCAAAAAGGTTATTTTTTTATCTAGCGCGTTTTTAAAAAATGCGTTAAACTGGCGCGTTTCCCCTTTTTCATTTAGCGCATTTAGCGCTTTCTTTCTAGAACTAATCATTTGAGAAAAAATTTACATTTCACAACAGAAACGTCCTAATAACAGTCTTAGATTCATGTTTTTCATATAGTTGTTGTAGTACAACCAAAGAAATGGAAAACTTTGTTTAAAATTTAAAAAAAAAAATATTTCACAATATTAAGACTTATTCTGTGAATAGGCCTAATGATTTTATAATTTTTTTTTTTAACCTTAAATTAAAATTATTTTTTTAGCGCTTTTAACTTAATTCATATTTAGCGCTTTTTGAGTCACTGTTTTGCGCGTTTTGCCTGTTACATAATTTTCGAAAATAACCCCCAATTTTCTTTATTTAAATCTGTCAAAAATACATATTTTGATTGCATCATTACAACTCCATAACCAAAAAAATAAAATAAAACACCGTCTGATTTTTCCCAATTTCATTAGGTCTTGGGCTTAAGTTTCAAATTTCAGCAAAATCTATTGATAATATAAAAATCACAAATTACAAAAAAAAAAATGTCGCGAAAAAATGGAAAAACACCATAAATGCCCTATTTTTAAAAACGCGTATTAAAAAAACGGCAAGATCAAAAAAGCACCACCAAATACCCGAAATGTAAAATAATGGCAACACTGAATTCAAATTAAACGATTTTGCAAAAAAAAACGGTTGGTAGCTCTGCTTGTAAACAAGCGCCCCCTTACGGAATAATTACTAACAAAAATAAATTAAAACCTATTAAATTACTGTATATTAGTACTTTTATGAACTAAAAATAGTAAAAAAATTAGTAAAACCAACTACCAACAAAAATTACTCATAAACAGTAAGAAATACTAATTTTAGCACTTTGAAGATACTAAAAAAACTACTGTAATATTGGTAATCAGTAATTTATTAGTAGATTTGAGTTACCAACGCACTTACTAATTTTTTTACTGTAGAATTATTTTGAGTGTATAACTCGGAGAGCTTTTGGGTATTTGGCTCTGTTGTGCTCCGTGTTAAGAGCTACAAAAATGCTTTTGAACTTTTTGTTGTATTGGCAATATTTACCGAGACATGAGCATTTTAATTTTTTTTTTAACTTTTGTTGTGTTGGCAATATTAACCGAGATATGAGCATTTTAAAATTTTGGAGTGCCAACTTTTTTAAATCCAAAGTTAGGATCCATCGGACCAAAAATGGCCTCCATATTTCTCTGTGTGACTTAGTTTTCGAAATATGGCCATTTTAAGTTTTTTTGAAAAAAAAAAAAAATTTCCGCATGTTATAAAATTTTAGTAAAAGGTGGAAAAAATTTCCTCAAATCTAAGAAGATGAACTAATTGGTAGAAAATTACATCCTAAAAGTAAAGTTGAGGAATATGTCTTAAAAATAAAGATTTTTTCATATATTTAGGGAAAATTTCTTTGGCGGAAAGAATTTCTTCCATTGGGGAATTCCATTTAAGGAATATAATGGACAATTTAACATTACATGAACTAAAGCTTTTTCCTAACAGTTAAAAAATGTTCCAACTTTTAGTTAAATTTAACTAAATTGTGGGAAAATTTATAAACTATTTTGAAATTTTTTTTCCAAAGTTTAAGTTAAGGTTTTTTTTGAGTGTATGTGGTACAATTGTGGATCAATCGAAGGCATTAGGACCGGCAATCAAAGTTTTTCTAATTTTTTTTCTCTTGACCCTTTCATAGAACTTAAAAATGGAATAAATATAAACTATTAATCATGGGATCACAAAAAAAAAATTTTAAATTACACAGTCCGACAAAAATGAAAAAAAAAAAAATCGTTGAACACGAACTGGAAATATACGTTTAAAACTAGAGACTAAATGAAGTAAAACTGCATTTACAGTTTTTCATTTCGTGATCTTGTTTCCTTTTAAAAGGACTTCAAAGTTTTAGAGGATTAAATTTTATAAAATATAATTTTAATATTTGTACTTGTCCTAGGATGCCACTATTGATAGCAAATGAAAGAGGAGGATCCCCTAATTTTCTTATTTTATTATTTTTACATATAAGGAAAAAAGAGGAACAAATTTAAAAATATGTCCTTCAATATCATTCAAAATTTTCAACAAAATATTTTGATAAAGTTTTCAAATGACTTTATTCACATCCTTTTATCCTGAAATGGCAAAATATAAAAATGGAAAAATTAGGGGAGATTAGGTGTCATCCTAGAATAATTACAAAAATTTCAAAAATATTTTACAAAATGTACACAGAAAATAATATCGTAATTTTTTTTTTAATTAAAAATGGATTTGATATTAAATTTAACTTCAATTAAACATTTTAATTGATTCAATTAATGTTTTAATTGAATTCTTAACTTTACTGAAAACAAAAATAAAATAAACAAACGAAACCGGTTTTGTATGCATTAGTGTTAGTAGCCAATGAAAAAATAAAAATGCAAAAAACAACAAAAAAAACTTTTGAACTATTGTTTTGTATATTTTGGTGGTAGCAGCCACCAAAAAAATTTAGTTTCATTGTTTTCTTTAAGGCGAGTGGTCGTTGCGGATAAAGTGTTTTGCTAATGAAATGTGTACAGTTGAAACAAAAAAAAATAATATGAGGCATTTGCCTTGTGTTTTGCATATTGAAATATAATATTTTTTTTTTGTTTCAACTTTACTAAAGCGACAAAAATGCATGCAATAACAAGATTTAAAAATAAAAATGTAATTTTAAATAGTTATTGATATTTTAAAGTACTACTATAATGTTTCTATGCAAAACTATACCAACTGTTTATATTTAATAAAGAAAAAAAATTCTTAATAATATAAAACAATAAAATTCTATGTTTATTTATTTTAGGGCATTTTTTGAAGTTTAACTTTTAAAATTAAATTGAGTTTTGGTCTTTTTTCAATTAAACATTTTATGTGAATCAATAAATCTATAGTATTGATTTTCAATTTTATATTATTTTTTTTTTAGTTTATTTAATTACAATTTTAATTGGTTTTCCATTTTATTTTCAATTAAAACTTTAATTGATTCAATTAACAATTTAATTAAGTTTTAAAGCTATTTTCAAACAAAATGAGTAATTAATATGCGCATTTCCGTGATACGTCCGAAATCAATTAATTTTTTAATTGAATCAACGAATTTCGTAATTGAAATTCATTTTTATTTTTTTCTGTGTAGCCTTTTAAACTTTTAAGTCCTTTTATTAAAAGCAAACAGGATCACGAAATGAAAAACTGTAAACGCAGTTTTACTCCATTTGATCTCTACTTTCAGACGTACATATGTCATCCAGTTCATGTTTACTATTGGCTGTCGGACGGTGTTATCATTACAGCTTATTTTATGTAACTTATTTTATCGTTTATTTAAACTTAATTAAAGCCAAATCGGATAACACTACTAAATATCGAAAATGCGACTGGGTCGCGACCTTATACACATGATTACAATAGTGCTGCTGCTCAAAAATCCGATCTCCAATCTTATCCATCACATCAGGTACATAAACAGAATTTTAATTAAATATTTTCTATTTTCAAGAAATTTGAGAGATTTATGTGAAAATCGGGAAGGTGGTTTGTATGGGGGCTACAAGAAGAACTGTTCCGATTTCTTTAAAATTTAGAATGGTGATTTGTGTAGATGAATCATGATTATTAGCCAAATTTCGAAAAGATACCTATTACAATGCGTTTATTATAGCCATTTGAGCCAAAACTAAAGAGGACCTTTATATTGGGACTAGGTCTAAATATGGACCGATTTTTTCCAATTTCAATAGGCTTCGTCCTTAAGCCAAGGGAGGCGTAAGTTTTAAATTTCAGAAATCGACTCAAAAAGTGATTCTGAGTCGATCGGTATACTTAAAAGTGGGTCGAGGACCAATATTTCTGATAGTTACAAACATCAGCACAAACTCATTATACCCTGTACCACAGTGTATTTTATACCCTAATAAAAAACTTTGTAAAATTACAAGAAAAACTTGTAACTTTTTTTTTTGCTACCTCCTATTTGACAAAAATTCTTAGTAATTTTACAAGATTTCTACCAATAATTTTGTAATTTTACAAGGTTTTTACCAATAAACTTGTAAATTTAAAAATTTTTTGACACGATAAAATTTACAAGAAGGTTTCGTAACTTTACTAGATTTTTTACTACCTCCTATTTTACGAGAATTCCTAGTAATTTTACAAGTTTTTTACCAATAATTTTGTAATTTTCAAGCTTTTTACCAATAAAATTGTAAATTTACATTTTTTTGTGTAATAAAAATTGCAATGAATTTTTGTGAATTTACAAGAATTTTTTCTGTAAAATTATCTTGGAAATTTGTAAAATTACAAAAAATATGTAAATTTGGCATTTCAATAACCGGAAGTTAAAATCCATATGATTATCTCCAGAAATATTTTCTAAAGAAAAAAAAAATCGGTTTTGAGGGCTTAGTCCACAAAAATTGAAAATACCCATATCTCGAGAAGGCGATGTGATACAATTTTTCTGATGTCAAATTCGTGTTTAGGAGGCAAAAATACTTAAGGAAATGTGTTTTAAATTTTATTTTTTTAATTTCACCAAAAAAAACCTTAAAAATTGGTGCAAAAAAATTTATGAAAAAAATTATGCAAATTTGATTCAAAACTTCGACTTCGTTTGCAAATATTTCTGGAGTAGTATAATTTTTGTTAAAAATAAAATTTTCAGCCCACTCTATAATGCATTTATGCGAGCACATGCATTTAATACTCAACACTAAAAAAGAAAGAATGATTTTTTTTGAACCATTCATGCCCAACATGCATGAGATAGATGATGGGTCTTTAGAATTGTTCCTATGATTCTGTTATTCAGTCGTTGGTTAACTTTCGTCATAACAAATACAAGAAATAATAAAAACAAATGGAAATTGCAAAAATAAAACTAAAAAAACCAATGAAATGAAATAAGAAATTAATGGAAACAATAAAACGAATTTAAGAAAATTTAAACAAGAATAATTTAAAAAAGATTTGAATAACAAATTATTGCAAAATTTTATTCAAAAAAACAAAAAAATAAAAAAACAAATTAAGTTTGTTAAAGTGAAATGTGAAAAGTTTGTGTTAATTGTTTATTTGCGAAATCATGTTTCAAAATGTGTTCTTCTATTTAATTTATTAATTTTTGTGTCACATTATTTTTGTTGATATTTCTTGTAAATATTTTAGTTTTATGTATTTCCTATTTGTTAAATTGTTTTTTTCTGTTGCTGTTTAAAATCTGCATAATAATTTAATTTGATTTTATGCCAATATTTATTATTAAAATGTAAGTACAATGTACAAAAAAATTAACAAAAAAAAAAAAAAAACAACAAACTATTAATGACGTAAAAATTGTCAATTTCATGTTTCTAAATTTATGTTTCAATTATACTAAAATTAGATTGAAAAGATATAAAAGAATTTAATTAAATAATATATTGTTTACATTTAATTTAAAATAAAATTTAATTTTAAAATTTTATTTAAAGAAAATTTAAAAAAAAATACTACTATTCACTACTAAAAACTCATGAGATTTACAAACCGAGTTTAACACTTTTACTAAAGGAATTAAACAATAGTTTTAATTCGACGGGATCGCCACTGGCGGTTCTAAATAAGACCTTTTGATGTTGCATTTTTATACCCTACACCACACTGTGGTACAGGGTATAATGAGTTTGTGCTGATGTTTGTAACTACCCGAAATAATGGTCCTAGACCCACTTTTAAGTATACCGATCGACTCAGAATCACTTTTTGAGTCGATTTAGCGATGTCCGTCCGTCCGTCTGTCAGTCCATGTAAACGTTGTAAACACGATACAGGTCGCAAATTTTAATCAATTGAAATTTAAAATTTAAGCCTCTTTTGGCCAAGGACGAAGCCTATTGAAATTGGAAAAAATCGGTCCATATTTAGACCTAGCCCCAATACAAAGGTCCTCTTTAGTTTTGGTTTAAATGCCTCTAATAACCGCATTATAATAGGTATCTTTTCAAAATTTGGCAGGCAGTCTTGTTTTATCTATACAAGTCACCATTCCTAATTTTAAAGAAATCGGAACAGTTTTTCTTGTAGCTCCCATATAAACCACCTTCCCGATTTTCACATAAATCTCTCCAATTTCAGGAAAAGAAAATATTTAATTAAAATTCTGTTTGTGTATGTTACACTCAAAATATTTTGTAGGCAAAAACAAATGAAAAACACACTTAAAACCAGTGAATAAACAATTGAAAACAATTCCAGTAATTATTCATTTGTTTTAACAAACATCAACATTTATTTTTTACTGTTGACAAAATTTTCTAAAATAAATAACATTAAACATTTAAAAATTACGTTTTTTTCACTCTTTTTTATCAACAAATTCGAAAAAAATAACCAACGAAAACATTAAAAATTAATGATAGTTCTCTTATTTTTACCAACAAATTTCAAACAAATAACCTACGAAAACAATAAAAATTAATGATTTCGTAGGTAATTTTTTACAATTTTTTATTGAAATATTTTTTTTAAATTTTTAATAAAATTTTTGGGGAATCGATCCCGCAATCAACTACATTCTGGCCAGACACTCTACCCATCATGCCAAAGTCACTTGATACAAACATGTTTTTATATTTCTATAAATAATTTTTTGATTTTTTTTTTCTACAAAAAAATAACTGACTTGTGTAGGTAAAAACTAATGATATTTCATTAAAAAATACCAACAATTTAAAAAAAAAATACTTACACAAATCATTAAAAATTTAAAGAATAATCAGTAGTTTTTACTTACAGAACAAAAATAAATGACTTTAAAAATTGAGTGTTAATGAAGGTCTTTATTTTTTGGTGTGTTATTTTTGAAACAAAGGACAGAAGAAGTCATTAATAAAAACTGAACGTCAAATGAATGTTTTTTCTTTTAAAAACGACTAAACGGAAAATTTTTAAAATAAACTACAAACAGTTAATGACATAATTTTTTAAGTGTACAGCTGGCAATTTTCAATATAAAAAATAAACAAAACTTTCCAGTTGTAGTAAAAATAGTTTGAATTTTGGGTAATCGAATAGACATATTGTTTTTATTCGACCTTTAAAATATTATATTTTGAGGGGGTTTATTCTACACTGATAGAAAAACGCTTCATATCACTAATGAATGAAATTCATTAACGTTGTTTCATTACAACAATGAAATATTGCTGAATGAAATTTCATGCATATTATGCAAGATTTTCATTAATTTTTATTCATTCCCAGCAAAAAAAAACATTACTTAGAACAATGATAAAAAGGACTTCTACTGCTTCTGGAGTAGTGAATACCTACTGAATATCTCATTACATTTTCATATAGTTGTCGCAGCAAGTAAGTAGTTGTTTCAACTCGTTTTTCAGTACATTTGAAGTGGTCTTCATACTATTCTATAACTTTGAACTTTTGAGTATACTTATTAACCACTTCATTGCGAATGCATAAAATTGTATATTTAAGGGCGCTTTACACGTTAACTACCCTTGACCACCCTTATCTACTATTTCCCAGTATTGGTGATACGGTTTGCCGGGTTTAAATAATTTTGTATGAAAAATTATTTGAATTTGACAATTGCTATCCTCCAATACTGGGAAATAGTAGATAAGGGTAGTCAAGGGTAGTTTACGTGTAAATCAAGCTTTAAGAAGTGATTAAACACTACACTCAAAAAATTATGTTAGTAAAATCAACTGAAAATGTCAGTTAAAATAACTACTTTGTTTTGGGGTCAACTACTTTTTCAGTTAAATCAACTAACAATGTTAGTTATTTTAACTGACACAAAACAACTGACTTATGTAGTAAAAACTACTAACATTTGTAGTCAAAACAGTAAAAATAAAATAACAAGCGCGGGTACAAGGGGGAAGGGGAAGGGGAAATTACCCCCCCAGACCAAATTTCAAAAAGAAAAAAAAAAAGAAAAAAGAAAGAAAAAGGAAGGAAAAGAAAAAAAAGGAGGAATCGCATACGACTCGTTTTAAATTAAACGACTCGTTTTAGCTCATCATTATTTACCATATAGTGTCATTTCGTTGTAATGGAATAAATACTAAACGAGTCGTTTAATTTAAAATTAAAAGACGTGTATGAGAATACGGGATTATAGCACATTCGCATTGCTATGGTAAAACACAGTTTAGTTGAAACATTGTTTTATGATTCGTTTAACCATATATTTTGATAGCAAGAAACATTAGCCCTGTTTTCGCGTAACCGTTTATATTTTAACAATAAAATTTAAAATTTTTTTGGCACCACTTTTGTTGAATGTCAAAGTTTATTTAAGCAAACACGGAAAAAAGCGTTTTATTTTCAAATGCGAACTTGGCTTCACTTTTTATCGAAACTTAAATTTAATGCCAATAATTATACAAGTTAAAAATAAGCGTGGATAGTTTAAAACTTGTATAGGTAAGCGTATATACGGTTATGCGAAAACAGTGCTATTGCTAAAACCGAGTTTATAATAGTCATAAACTTGAATATTACCAAAAAAAGCTGTACACTCAGAAAATTATGTAAGTTACTACATGTTAGTTGTTTGTATATTTTACAGTAGTTAGTTATTTCAACTACAAAGTTAGTTGGTTTTGTATGAAAAATATCAAACAACTATTTCTGTTAGTTATTTCAAGTAGTTTTCTTGAGCAACTAACAAAAAAGTGCTGTAATGTAGTAGCAGTTATTTAAAGTAGTTAATTTTATTTTTTTTAACTCTGAAAAATTTTCAAAGTTTTTTTTCCAAAAAATAGAAATAAATTTAGGTTTTTTTATTTTTCACAACTTGAAAAAAAAAACTTGGAAAAATTTCGGTCTTAAATTTTTTTTCTTATTTTATTTTTACTACATTTTAGTTGTTTTGACTACAAATGTAAGTAGTTTTTACTACATAAGTCAGTTGTTTTTTGTCAGTTAAAATAACTAACATTGTTAGTTGATTTAACTGAAAAAGTAGTTGACCCCAAAACAACTTACAAAGTAGTTATTTTAACTGACATTTTCAGTTGATTCTACTAACATAATTTTTTGAGTGTAGGAAAAAGCTATAGAAAACAAAAATCAAACCCAATATTCTGAATTTTCATGATATTTCCTTACTATACGTAAGAAGCTTAATATAATTTATAAATACATTCCTTAATTGAATTATTTCATGTAATTTTTAAATATAAACCATTTGTAAAATAACCAATATTTATTAAATAATTATTGATAATTTCCAAATTTTTTAATGAAGTTTTATAGTGGGAATTTCTTTAGTGAGGAAGTGCATACTAATGTCTATATTTGGAAGTGGTGCAAGCCATAATTTATGACATTATATATCAATTTTTGGAAGTTGTTTAAAAGTATCTCCATTTGAATAATAAATCAGGGGTTAACTGCTTTTTTTGGAGTACTTCAGAAGTGGTTTGATTTGGACTACTTCCCTTATTATACCCTCCAACTACAGTATGGGGGTATACTCACTTTGTCATTCCGTGTGTAACGCATCAAAATATCGGTCTAGGACCCCATAAAGTATATATATTTATGATCAGTGATCGATTCTAAGACATTCTAGCGATGTCCGTCCGTCCGTCCGTCCGTCTGTCCGTCCGTCTGTCCGTCTGTCCGTCTGTAGTTAACACGATGCAGTCCAAAATAAAAGAGCTAGACTCCCGACATTTGGCACAAATATGTCTTATGTTAATAGGCAGGTTAAGTTCGTAAATGAGCAAAATCGGACCAGGGGGAAAAAAGTTCCCCCTTGAAGAACTAAACCAACCTCTGAAAAAATACATTTTTTTAAATGTTTTTTTGTATTTTTGTTAAATAAATGAAACATTTGTTATATTTATCGGGATGGGAAGGTGCTGTCAACATCCCCCACTGACCCCCATCACCCCCCCCCCCAAAAAAAACAAACGCCCCTGACAATTTTTTTTTTTACATTTTGGAGGGTATAAAAGATTCGGCACAGCCGAATTTAACACTCTTACTTGTTTTTTGCTGGGTTAGATTTCGTAGTTTCATTAAAAAAATTCATTAAGTTTTGTTTATCAAATTTGCTGTTTTTTTTTTAAACCTGTCGTGTCGTGTTTGTTTAGTCTGTTAGTTTACGCGCGTAAAAAACAGCTGATCAGAGCGGCACGAAATATTTTGTGATTTTTTTAGAATTTTTATACGAAATTTAAAATGAAATGTTATTGATTAATTATAAGTATTTATTAAACTCGCGTTGCTTTGTATTATTTCGTGGTTTTACTTATGAATTAAAAGAAATTGTTATGTAGTAAAATTTTGTGTGCGAAAACCGAGTGAAATCTATAGATAAAATAAAAAAATTTTTAAAATTGTTAAATAACCAAGTTAAAAGGTTATTTTGTGATTTTTTCTGACTTTTTTTATAAAATTTAAATGAATTTATATTCGATTAGAGTTTTATTCTAGTTCGAGGCCCAAAAATATTTCTATTTATGATATTGTCATAATAGAGTATTTTTAATTTATTGCTTTAAAAAACTTACTATCTCATAGTATGTCTGTACTGATCAGTTTCATCCCCACTAAAGGAATCTTCAGCAGACTTTAGAGAATCATCGTTGGTCAATCAAACATCAAACCAGACATAATATTTGATATATTTCCCAAGTTATATGAGAAATACTATTATGAAGGTCTGGTTAGGCACTGTTGTTATTGTAAAATAACAGCAACACATATATTAATAGTTACCGACGGTGATTTAATATATCACAAAATCCACCAGAAAACACATAAAAAATATTATTTTCTGACCTTAGGTCCTTCGATTTTCTTAATATTAACGGTATGCATTCCTAATAAAGCCAATAAAACATATCCATTTTCAGTTTTTTTAATTTTAAAAAAATCGCGATTTTTTCGCGAATTAATTTTCTTCAAAAATTTAAAAAATCAAAAAAGTATGTTAATTTGAAGAGCCATATCTTCTAAAGTATCTATCGGATTTCTACGATTCAAAAAGCATTTGATTCAAACGTTCGTCCTTTTTTATACCAATGGAATAAAAAAAAAGTTTTTCCAAAAAAAGGGCATTTTTGATGCAAATGCAATTTTTGGATGCATTTTTCAAAACTTTCTCCCCCTTCAATTTTTTTGAAACCTTCATAATTCGAAAATATGGCATTTTTTACACAAAATTGAGTACCGTTTTTTTTGTGACGGCGTTTCAAAAAATTTTCGCGATTTTTTTAAAACTACTTATTTGATTTTTTCCATACAAAAAATCAATTTAATGTTCATTTTGCAATTTTATCAAAAAAGTATGTAACTTTAAAAAGCCATTTCTTCGAAAGTATCTATCGGATTTCTACGATTCAAAAAGCATTCGATTCAGCTGATTATTCGTTTTTATACCAATGCACTAACAAAAAATATTTTTCAAAAAAAATGCATTTTTGATGCAAATGCAATTTTTGGATGCATTTTTTAAAACTTTCTCCCCCTTCAATTTGTTTGAAACCTGCATAAATCGAAAATATAAAATTTTTTACATAAAATTGGGTACATTTTTTTTTTTGTGACGGCGTTTCACAAAATTTTTGTGATTTTTTTAAAAAATGCTTATGTAGTTTTTCCTTAGACTAAAATTTTTTTTTGTTATTTTATGAATTTTATGAAAAAATTGTATGGAAAAACCAATAAGGTATTTTTAAAAAAATTACAAAATTTTTACGAAACTCCGTCACAAAAAAAGCGGTACGCAATTTTGTGTAAAAAATGACATATTTTCGATTTATGTAGGTTAAAAAAAAATTGAAGGGGGAGAAAGTTTTAAAAAATGCATCCAAAAAATGCATTTGCATCAAAAATGCACTTTTTTTTTTAAATATTTTTTTTATTACATTAATAAAAAGTAAGACTATCGTCTGAATCGAATGCTTTTTGAATTGAAGAAATCCGATAGATGCTTCCGAAGATATGGCTATTCAAAGTAGCATACTTTTTTGATTTTTTAAATTTTTGAATAAAATTAAATTCGCGAAAAAATCGCGATTTTTTTTAAATATAAAAAACTGAAAATGGATATGTTTAATTGGCTCTATAGAGCACATGTGTACAAAAAATTAGATAAATTTGAAGACCCTCGGTCAGATTTTATAAAATCTTTGCTGGATTTCATGATATACAATTTTTGCTTTAAAAGAGTTATTTTTGTTGGAAAACAGATTTCGGACCTTCATAATAGTACTTCTCATATAACTTGGGAAATATATCAAATATTATGTCTGGTTTGATGTTTGATTGACCAACGATGATTCTCTAAAGTCTGCTGAAGATTCCTTTAGTGGGGATGAAACTGATCAGTACAGACATACTATGAGATAGTAACTTTTTTAAAGCAATAAATTAAAAATACTCTATTATGACAATATCATAAATAGAAATATTTTTGGGCCTCGAACTAGAATAAAACTCTAATCGAATATATATACATTAGAGGTGTCCTTAAAAACGAAAATCACCTTTTTATACCTGGTAGGGTCCTATATTGTTCTTTAGTATCTAAAAATGAGTGAGCCAAAATTTGGGGACAATCGGCTAAAAATAACTCGTGCCGAAAATGGATTGAAATTTTGGGACATTCTTATAAGAACGAAAAACTCGTTTTTTCTAGTTTTTGGAAAAACATTTGTATTTGATATTTTTTGTTAAATTTTTTGTGAAATAATATGAAAATGGTACTAAATTACCTTTTCAAAACGACTAATAAAATTAAAATCGGATGAAAAATAAGCATTTTACGCATACATGCCCCAGACCATTGTATGGTTTTTAGAGCCAGAATTTCAAAATTTTCAAAATTTTTAGGCAAAAAAATAGTAAAAATTTAATTTTACTTTATGATCAAATTGAAAACATGTTTAAGATTAAAAATAGCAGATATGGTAGTCAAGTTTTTTTTTTTATTTGGCGCGGGTAGTGATAAAATTTCCGCGGATTCCAAATAAAATGCGTTTTTCTACAATAATTAAGCAAATTTTTGAAAATTTGTGCTCTATTGTGCGGATCGAAGTGTAAAACGTAAATTCTGTAACTTTTGAGAAATCGGATATATGCAGATATTTTGTATTATAGAAATGTATAACACCTCAAATTTGTCATTTCACCTCGACGAAAAGGGGTTAAAGATGCCCGAATTCTCAAAAAATTTACAGAATTTATGTATTTCACTTCGTATAATACAATACAGAAAATTGTTTCCCATATTTGCTAAATTATTTTAGAAAAACTCATTTTCTTTGGAATCCGCGGAAATTATATCACTACCCACGCCAAATGAAAAAAAAGTTAGACTACCATATCTGTTAGTTTTTATCTGTAACATGTATTTAATATAATTATTAAGTAAAATTTAATTTTTTTTATTTTTTTGCCTAAAAATTTTGAAAATTTTTAAATTTTGGCTCTTAAAACCATGCAATGGTCTGGGGCATGTATGCGTAAAATGCTTATTTATCATCCGATTTGAATTTCTTTAAGCTTTTTGGAAAGGTATTTTATTACCATTTTCATATTACTTAACAAAAAAAATTAACAAAAAATAGCATATACCAATATTTTTCAAAAAACTAGAAAAAACGTGTTTTTTCATCAGATAAGAGTGTCCCAAAACTTCAATCCATTTTCGGCACGAGTTATTTTTATCCGATTGTCTCCAAACTTTGGCTCACTCATTTTTAGATACAAAACTACAATTTAGGACCCTACCACGTATTAAAAAGTGATTTTGAAAAATTACCTTAGTCGTTAGGACACCTTTAATATACATATATAAAGGCCGAATAAATACATTTTATTTTTATGTACCTTTTGGTACTAAAAATAAAAAAACAACATTTAAATGAATTACAATTTAAGGTTGGAGTAAAATTTTGTGCGAGAAAACTAATTGTAAGTGAAAACCTTTTTTTTTTATTTTTAATTCTTTAAAAAGATCTTTACAATCTCATACATATATTTCATTTTAAAACTTAAAGTAGCATTATTCAATGAAAGTATTTCATTTCAAAAATAAAAAGTAGGATTTATTCCATGAAAGTATTTCATAAGAATTAAAAACTTTTTTTATTGAAGTAATGAAAGATTTTCATAAAATACAATTTATATTTTGTATGAAAAATTTTCATTAATTTAATGAAACTTGTTCTTGCAATTACATTTATGATACCTATTTCATCAATTCAATGAAACCCTACATAGGTTCCTTTTTAACGTAATTTTTCATAACATTAATGTAGATTTTCATTATTGTTGTGTACAAATTTCTATCAGTGTAGCTCATAGAATAATTTTCAAGTGAATTATTTTTCTGTTTTAAATTTATTTCTGTTGGTTATTTTTGCAAGACTTAATCGACACGTGCTTCGAAATTTGTCAGATTCCATTGTTAGGATTATTTAGCAAATATAAAAACCCTATACTACAAGTTGTTTGTTGGTTAGTTGATGATCGTGATCTTACTACGATGCACTATAGGAAATTTAACCGTTTTTTTTTGGCCAAAATTATTTACAGCCAAACGGCTGGACCGATTTGAATGATTTTTTTTTATTTGACTTTTGGAAGACTCTTTAGAGGGAGGGAGTGACTCTTAAAGTTTTTCATACACTCAAAAAAAAAAAAAATTAGTAAAATTACCAAAAAAATTTACCAATAATTAGTTCCAAACAGTGTTCCCGGGTTATAAGTTTCCGCATCTAAGATTTTTTAGATCCTTGATAGATTATCTGGTTTCTAAACTGTTTCTATTACTTACTATTTTTTTTTTTTTTTGAGTGTACACTAACTTTCGAAGATAACAGTAGAAATTTATTTTAAAAATTTTAAGAAGTGTCAAACAAAGCTACTTTTTAATAAGGTTTTTATTCAAAAATTTGATTTTTGAGTTCCAAGTCGTCAACTACATTTCAAAATGCCACTACAGGCAGCCGTAGATGAAGAGCTAGGAGCTCAACTTCCCTATTTAGATCTTTAGATATTTCTGCTGTAACTCGTATTTTTGTTCTCGCAGATTTTGACAAAGAAGTTAATTGCGGTCGCCCAGGTTTCGATTTAGTGGAGGCAGGCTGCGTTTCAAGTTTTCTTAGCCAAGTATTGCCTTTAAGCCGAACAGCATGCTGTCTTTCATAAACTTTCAAACTCCTACAACTTTTAATCCTTTTCATATTTATATTTGAACAAAATATTCTTAATTCCTCATTTATATATTGTTTAAAGTTTTCGAGACAATCACTCTCAGCAATGTATAAAAAGAAATGGCCAGAAATAGCGGCTCCTTATCCACCTTTGTTTTATTTCTCTCACCATGTATTAAATAACTCTGAATTTGGCACTCAGCAGTCACCTGGAAAAATGCGTTTTTAAAAAAAGTTTGCACATATCCGACCTTGAAATTTATTAAATTCGGAACGTAATTGATTGTCCTAGAGCACTTTTATGGTTTTATAGCTAACATATGCTATCGTTTTTTTTAAAGTCAAAATAAAATTCGAATTCATACTTCAATAAGTTCATCTTAAGGTCACTTTAATTTTTCCAATTAAATCGATCTAATAGATGAGTTTAGCAACATTTCACTATTTATCATTAAAGTACGCAACTTCGACATTATTTTCCATTTTTTAGTTTTTAAAAACTATAAATTCTTAATATAAAAACTTTTGTTAGAAGCTATCACAAAATTCACTGCAATCAATCATTATTTTATAACTCATTAAGAAATTGCAAAAAAAACTACTGATAAAGTGACAGCACATCAATTCTGTCGAAAAATTGAGAAAGAATTGTTTACTTTGTTAAGTTTTTTTTTATATAAATGTAAAAAAATAATGTTTTGCAAAAATTTTAATTTTGACTTTTGGCCAAAAAATGGGTAAAATTTCCTATAGTGCGATGGTACAATTTTCGTCTTCTAATTCCCAATGAAAGTAGAGTCAAATATGTATTATTATTTTAGTTGGATCATTAACGATTTGTCATTAAAATCCCTTTGCTAGTTGTACTATTGGGTTTTTATATTTGCTAAATAATCTTGACAATGAAATCTGACAAACTCCGAAACACGTGTCGATTAAGTCTTGCAGAAATTACAAAGGCCAACAAAATTTGAAAAAGGTCGAAACCCCGAGACTAAAATATACTTTTCTAAGGGTTTGAGATGCGCTGTGTCCGAATCTTTACTCAGAATTTCTCCATCACATCAGGTTTTCGAGATATCTTAGCTTAAAGTTTAAAAAAACCCTGTTTTTCGCCATATTCGAGACGACATAACTGCCCGAGTTCACCTTCATTTTTAAATCCTGATATGTAGTCTGAAACAGGGATGAAATATGACAATTTCGTTTTGGTATCAAAAATGATTTTAAATTGTACTTTTCTGACCTTCAACGTACTTTTTTTTATTAAAAAACAACAAAAAATAGTAATTAAAAACGAAGCCGGTACTAAAAATTCATGAATGTGGATTAAAAATATAAAATGAGATTTTACAGTTGTTTCGGGAAAAACAAATTCAATAAACAAAACACGCCTCGGCCAAACCAACTTTTACCACAAGTTGCAAACACTGCTAATGTCTTTCCTGAATATGAAACCTGGGAGCCCCACCACTACATTTCGACGAAAATCAAAATTTTTGCCAGAGCCGTTTTTGAAAAAGTAACGGTAAAACGTTAAAAAATTTACATTATAAGCTTATCTCGAAAACAAAATAGAGATATGAAATATATATTTAAGACAAAAATTATTCCACGGGAAAAATTTTGGTTTTCGTTGAAATATAGTAGCAGGGCACCCCAGAGTCACAATCAAGAAAGACATTTACAGTGTTCGCAACTTGAGGTTAAAGTTATTTTGGACGAGGCGTGAAAAGTCAGCTGTTATTCATTAGACCAGTGATCGGCACCCATTGCACGCTGGAGCCGAACACAATCGGCAATTCACATGTATACAACACGAATGTCAACAAAAAATCAACAAAGAGCATAAAAAAAACAAATATTTTATTCAGTAGCAAGCTGACTTTCTTCAAAGCAGGTTGATGTCGCTTTGTTGAAGAAATACACCAACACATGCATATTTTTATTAAAACACTAATACTTTCATATGCCTCTTTGTGCCGACCACTGCATTAGACCATACATCAACATAAATGAAACTCTTTTAAATTTAAAAAAGTTTCTCCACGAATAACCATATTTCAATTAGCAAAAAAAACATTTCAATAAAAAAAATAATTAAAATTCGTTTAATTTTGAAAATGTATCAAATGAGTCATAGGCGTATCAACGTATTTTTCAACATTAAATAGTATCAAAAAAAGTACATTTGTATCAACAATTCCATCCCTGGTCTGAAAGACCTACTTCATACCTTTAAAATAAATGCTTAAACTCTGTTATATCTTGTTTCTTCTCTGAGATATCTTAAAAAATTTTAGGTTTTCGCTATATTTACGGTATTTTTCTTATGAATGCAAATTTGCTACATTTTGCCTTTATTTTATGACGAACATATAAATTTATTAAATTCCCAATTAAAAAAAAAAAATGCTTTTTGTTTTGTTTAGATATCTTTTCTATTTCAGACTCTACCCAGCAAAACTTAGATTACCAAATAAGGTATGAAATATGGTATACTTAGGATCTCTTATTTTATACATTGCAGCATTGATGATTTTAACAGGCGATGAGACTCAAAGTAATGCATCCACATTACCACAAAGAATACCAGTAAGGTATAAAATAAGTCATAAATTTATAACGAAGAACACGAGTAAGGTGTAAAATATATGATATTTTATTGGTTACGAGAAATGAAATAAAATAGCATACCAGAAGATATTATATAAGATGTTACGGGTAGTGAAAAAGTAATTTTGTAATAAATTTAATCACGTGATTGTAAGTGAATGTAAGTAGATAAAATATGCTCGTGAGTGTGTGTCGTTAGAAATTTCCTATCGTGAGCCCATCTCTAGTTTAAACTTATCGTTTTTTTATGAAATATATATTTTTTATGTAATTGTAATGCATTATGCAACCAATTATAAATAATACATTATTTCAAACTTTCAAATAATACATAATGTAACCAAATATAAGTCATTCATGATTTAATGTTTAGAAATAACAAATATAAAATACATTTTTTCCAATAATCATGCATTACGTAGCAAATTATTAGTAATGCATTATTTTTCACTTGAAAGTAATACGTTGTGGAACAAATGTTTGGTAAGACATCATAAAATAATGCTACAAATAAGTTATATGCATTACCTGGTAATGTGTTAAATAATCACTACCCATTACCAAAGTTTTGCTGGGTATATCAGGTTTTATAAACAAAGGTGAATTATCGCAGTTATAACGTCTCGAATATAGCGAAAAACGGGTTTTTGTTCAACTTCAAGCTAAGATATCTCGAAAACCTGATGTGATAGGCAAATTCTGAGACCACACTCAAAATAATTCTACAGTAAATGGTTTAGTAAGTGATTTTGTACCAAAACCTACTAATAATTTACTAATTTTAGTATCTTCAAAGTACTAAAATTGGTAATTTTAAATGGTTTTCAATAATTTTAGTAAAAAATTTTAGTATTGGTTACCAATTTCTGCACTAGGTCCTTTTGGACTAAAATTTAGTTAAATTTTTAGTATTGAATACCCACGTTTTTTTTTCGGGTGCAGATTCGGACTCAGCACAACTCAAACTCTTAGAAAAGTTACCTCTGGTTTATGGGTTAAAAATTTGTTGGCCTTTGTTATCTATTAGAATATCATAGTTTTAATTAGTAAAGAAAATAATGACCTTGACCTAGAATAAACCTCCCCAAAATATGAAAAATGGGCTCCTAGTCCAAACATTAACCGATTGGATCTGTCTTTTGTTAGATCTTTATTAAGTGTAGAAAACACACACAGATTAAATTTTAGTTGAACTTGTTTATTTTTTTTTTCAATAGACCGATTTAAATGAGTATCGGTGGAAATTTTTATATGGAAATTTTTACACGTTTAACACCCACAAATAAAATTTTCATCAGATATTTACATTTTTATGAATTTTGAGGGAATTATGTGAAGATCGGTAGGGTGGTTTGTATGGGGACTACCAGAAGGACTGACCCGATTCCTTTGAAATTTGGAATGGTGGTTCGTGCATACAAAATTTAATTACCTGCTAAATTCAAAGCGATATCTATTTTAGTACGGTTATTAAAGTCATTTTAGCCGAACCAAAGGGGCAGTTTGTATGGGAGCAAGGTCTTAACATGGACCGATTTGTATACCCTCCACTCTAGGGATTGGGGGTATATATAAGTTTGTCATTCCGTGTGTAACACCTCGAAATATTGGTCTAGGACCCCATAAAGTATATATATTCATGATCCTCGATCGATTCTAAGTCGATCTAACGATGTCCGTCCGTCAGTCTGTTGTCCGTCTGTAGAAAACACGCTAACTTTTGAAAGACTTTACAGGGGCTCTTGAAGTTTGGCATATATGTTGGGCATTTACCTGGTCAGGTTGGTATTGCAATCCAAACAAAATCGGTCCAGTGGTTCAAAAGTTATGAGCAAAAGAGTGAATTTTGGCAAGGGGTTTTCTCGAATTTACATGAGAAAAAAAAAAACGCTAACTTTGGAACGACAACTCTGAGGGTGCTGAAGCTTGGCATATATATTTGTCATTCCCCTGGTCTGGTTCGTATTGAATTTCAACCAAATCGGTCTAGAGGTTCAAAAGTTATTATATTAAACCGTGAATTTCATATTGGATCCACCTTAAACCACGTGGTGAAAAAAAAAACGGTAAACAAGCTTAAAAACATTGGTAAGTTAGAAAAACTTTTTAAAAAGTATTTTTATCACTCGAAAACATTTTCACACAAAAAAAATACACTCGAAAAAATTTTACACTCAAAAAAAATTTTTGTAAATTTTTTTTTTCAAAAATGACTAAAAAAAGTTTTTTATTCAAATCAATTTAACAGTGTGTGATAACACCGTCTGACAAAAATGAAAAAAGTCGTTGAACACGAACTGGATAATATACGCTTAAAACTAGAGACTAAATGTAGTAAAACAGCATTTACAGTTTTTAATTTCGTGATCCTGTTTCCTTTTAAAAGGACTTCAAAGTTTTAGAGGATTAAATTTTATAAAATATTTTTTTAATATTTATTTGTCAGCAAATGAAAGAGGTGGATCTCCCCTAATTTTCCTATTTTATTTTACATATCAGTGAGTTACGTCCTTTCAAAAATGTATCTTTTAATATCATTAAAAATTTTGAACAAAATATTTTGATAAAGTTGTCAAATGACTTTAATCACATCATTTTATCCTGATATGGCAAAATAGAAAAATGGATAAATTAGGGGAGATCTTCCTCTTTCATTTTCAATCACCAGTGTCATCCTAGGACAAGTACAAATATTTCAAAAATATTTTACAAAATGTATTCTTTAAAATTTTAAAGTCCTCTTAAATGGAAACAGGATCACGAAATGAAAAACTGTAAATGCAGTTTTACTCCATTTCATCTCTACTTTCAGACGTATATCATCCGGTTCATGTTTAATATTGCTGTCGGACGGTGCTCCCTATGAAACAAATTTTAAATCCGCCATTAATGATAAATGATTTAATTCTTCATTTTAACCGTTATTTTTCGTTAAGAATGTTGTAGAGTATAAAAATTCTGTTGTACCATCAACTACAAAAATTATGGTCTCTTACTCTAAAGTAATATGTAAAAGATATTTATTTTATCTTGCTGCATATCCTCTACAAATTTTAAAATAAGGAAACTTTTAATGACATCTGTCGCCACTTATTATGGCCATGATCATCATTATTATCATCACTACTATTATTATAGCAAGCCAGACGACAACAAACCAATTATAAATGGCTGATTATTCCTTTAAGGCAGGTTTAAACTAGTTTTAGCAAGATTATGCCTTTGCTTTTTTTACAAACAAACAAAATATAATTTTCTTTATAACAATTTCAAGAGACAAAAGTTTTGTAAATCATATGAAATACAATAAAACAAAAAAAAAAATCCAACATACACTCGGCAGCATAAGTCTGCGTACACAGGCTTTGCCTTACAAAAACCACTAAAAAAATACGTTAATCGATAGATTTTTTTAACCAAAGCTAATGACATATTATTTTGTATACTTCAGACTATTAAAATAACAAAAAGCCAATTTTTAATAGTCCGCGGTTAACAGCAACCAAGCAAAAAAACAAAATTATTCATTAAAAACCAGAAGCAAAAGTCTGCGTACAGTATCGTTTGAGGTTAGTTTTCTTACTAAGTTTTTCATTTTTACCAACTAGTGGGATATTCTTTGTGCTTTAGAACCTTTGCTAGTCTTTTCTGCATTGATTGTACCAATTTTGTAGTTTCTGCGGATTTTATATTCCACCAAGCCTGCTCCATAACCTCTTTCAGCATCGTTTTTGATGTTATTTGATGTGTACCAATTTTTTCCGGGAACATTTAACACATGATCAATAGAGTTGAGGTCTGGGGATTGGGAAGTAGTTTTTTTATTGTTTGGATGTATTATTAAGCAGCCAAATCTTCGCAATATCAGCGTTATATTTGGAGTAATTTTTTTGTTTAAGGAGATAATCACCCTGAAGACCCAATCTGATCGCACTTTTCTATAAATTACCTTAAGATATATATAGGTAACCTTTCTTATCCATTATTGACTTAATTAATTGCTTTTGTCCAACTCCACTTGCCGCCATGCACCATCAAAGAATTATACTCCACCCCTATATTTTACAGTACCACACAAGTTTTATTTTTTAAGAGCTGTACCAGTTTTTCTCCACACAATTTGTCTTTCCATGATTCCAAATATACAAAACTAACTTTCATCTGGAAATTTGACCATTTCCCAGAATGAAAGAGGTTTAAAAAAGGAAATTTGTGTGTTAATGTTAAATATAAGGGTGGTGGTATAACAGTTTGGAGGTGAAAGTGGCAAAAGGAGTTGGACAAGTGCAATTAATTCAGTCAATGATGGATAATCGAGGTTACCTAGATGTATTTAAAGGTAATTTAAAGAAAATGGCGATCAGATTGGTCTCCAGTGTGATTTTCTCCTCTAACAAAAAAATTACTCCAAATATTCCGCTGACATTGTGAAGATTTGGCTGCTTTATAAAACATCCAAACAATAAAAAACTACATCCCAATCACCAGACCTCAACCCTATTGATCATTGGTTAGATATTTTCGGAAAAAAATTGGTACACATCAAATAACATCAAAAGCGATGCTAAAAGAGGTTATGGAGCAGGCTTGGTGGAATATAAAATCCGCTGAAACTACAAAAGTGTTCTAATCAATGCAGAAAAGACCAACATAGGTTCTTAAGTACAAAAAATATCCCACTAGTTGTTAAAAATGAAAAACTTAGTTAGAAAACTAACCTCAAACGATAATGTACGCAGATTTTTGCTTCTGGTTTTTAATGAATGATTTTGTTTTTTTGCTTGGTTGCTGTTAACCGCGGACTATTAAAAATTGGCTTTTTGTTATTTTAATAGTCTGAAGTATACAAAATAATATGTCATTAGCTTTGGTTAAAAAAATCTATCGATTAACGTATTTTTTGGGTGGTTTTTGTAAGGCAAAGCCTGTGTACGCAGACTTATGCTGCCGAGTGTATGTATGATAATGATCAATAACAAAATAAAGAAAGAAGTGGAAGATCGAGTAATATCATTGTTTTGCAATTTGTTTACTTTTTTTATATAATAAATTTAATAATATGATGGATTTTTTATATTGAAATTTTCAATCAAATTGTGTAACGCCCAGTTTTATACTACAGGTTTTAATAAAGTTTAATTGTGACGATAAGATTTTTCGCTAACGACTTTTTATATTTTATAAACGTTTAAAAAAATGTCTAAAACTGTCGAAAATCATACATAAAATCATTTTTTTCAGTCTAAAAGTATGCAATCGTTTTTTTTTTTAAACATGATAAAGTTTTTAGGCTGGTGTCTAATTTTAAAAAAGTTGCAGGACGCCACCTCAGTTTGACTATATAAGCTAACAATTAACGAAAAAGAAAACAAGAATTACTATTTTCATTTTCTTAAAACCAAACATTTTAATAACTTGGGTTTGTAACTTGAATAATAATTCACCTCGTGGTAAATAAAACCGTTTTTCACCAGCTGGTGAATAAAAAGTAACATAATTATTTTTCAACAAAAAAATTTTTTTTTTTTCCCATTTGTTTATTAAATATACATAAAACAAGTGAGAGTGTTATATTCTTTGGTGCCGAATCTTTTATACTCTCCAAAATGTAAAAACACTTTTTTGCACTTATTTTTGCATTCATTACGAAATGTACAGCTCTTTTGGTTTTTGAATGGGGTCCTCGACTGATATTTCAATTCGTTGTGCATGGAATAGCAAAGTAAAATCTTTGCTTTGGCAAGTACACCCAAATCTTCCGCAAAACATTATCATGATTTAATGTTTTGGGCAAGAGTACAAAATTCGCAGGCATTTTTTTTACAAAAAAACATCAAAAACAACTTGACTCATTGTTACTGTGACGTATGCGTTTATTGGTTCCTAGACCGATATTTCGATGTGTTACACACGGAATGACAATAAGAGTACATACCCGTAGGTCCGTTGTAACTAAAAAAGGAACAATACAATTACAGAAAAATTAACGTTTGTTTATAAAACTGAATTACAGAGAATTTATTACAATTATTAAAAAAAAAAATCTGTTAAAAGTTTGTTAATATAAATTTAATATAAACACATAAAAAACAAGTAAGAAAGTTATAGTCGGTCAAGACCGACCATATAATACCCTACACCAGTGTTTTCCGGAAAATGGGTCCCAAGTCTAAACATGGACCGATTGGATCTGTCTTTTGTTAGATCTTTATTAAGTGTAGAAAACACAAACATATCAAATTTTAGTGGAATTGACTTATTTTTTTGTCAATAGACCGATTTAACTGAATATCGGTTGAACATTTTTTATGGGGTATTTGGTTATATTTTGTAGAGCAGAAAAAATAAAGGGACAAGTATATTTTTTTAGCGGCCCAAATTCATATTTAGGGGGAAAAAGGAGGGGGGAAGACAAGGCCATTTTTCAGTTTTTTTCGTTTATCTCCTATATTATCCAAAGAAACCTAGTCATGTTACACACCAAATGAAAGGTCTTTGAAAAACCTATCTATGTGTGCTAAGAACGTGTCCAAACATGCACAACTTTTCGCCATATTGAGTAAAATTCCAAAATTTTAGAACAATTTTGCTAATAAGTCGAAAAAAAAAATAACTTCTTTGGCCCGTTGTTACCACCACGAGATAGGTATTTTTAATACCTTTAATCTGATACCACACATGTCTATATTAATGTTGTTTAAATAGGCGTAAATCGTAAAAAACTGAAAAATGTCAATACAAATCGACCCCCCCTAAAAATGAGTTTGGGCCGCTAAAAAAAATACGTGTCGAATTAATTTTCGTTCTTAACAACATATCCAAATTTCATGAAGATCGGAGGGTGACAACAGGAAGACTTCCCTTGTAAGTCCAAAAATGGTCCAATTATATTGCGATTTGATTAGGTTACTAAAGTTCACGTTTAACACATAAAAATAAAATTTTTATCAAATATTTCCATTTTTATGAATTTTGAGGGAATTATGCGAATATCGGGAGGGTGGTTTGTATGGGGACTACCAGAAGGACTGACCCGATTGCTTTCAAATTTGGAATGGTGATTTGTGCATACAAAAAATTATTACCTACTAAATTCCAAAGCGATATCTATTATAATACTGTTATTAGAGTCATTTAAGCCGAATCCAAAGGGGGCGTTTGTATGGGGGCTAGGGGTTAACATGGACCGATTTTTTCCAATTTTAATAGGCTTCGTCCTTGGTCCAAAAGATGCTCAAGTTTCATTCAAGTCAATTGATTGAAAATTGCGACCTGTATCGTGCTTAAACCGATAGATGGACAGACGGACGGACGGACATCGCTAGATCGACTCAAAAAGTAATTCTGAGTCGATCGGTATACTTGAAGGTAGGCTTAGGACCAATATTTCGGGTAGTTACAAACATCAGCACTAACTCATTATACCCTGTACCACAGAGTGGTGTAGGGTATAAAAATCTTGTCAAACTACTAGAAAAAGTCTCGTAATCCCATTTAACCATTATTTGACAGTTTTCCTTGTCTTTTAACAAAAAATTTTCGATCGAAATTTACATTTTTTTTTGTAATTTTACAGTTTTTCTTATAATTTTATAAATTTCCAAGGTTTTTTACAAAAAAAATCTAGTAAATTTACGAGAATTCCAGTCAGGTTTATTTCGCCAAAAAAAGTTGTAAATTTAAAATTTTATTGGCAAAAATCTTGTAAATTACAAAAAAGCTAGTAAGAAATTTGTAAAAAGCTACAGAATTCCTTGTAAGTTTTATTGCGCCAAAAAACTTGTAAATTAACAATTTTATTGGTAAAAATCTTGTAAAATTACAAAAAAGCTCGTAATTTTTACTAAGAATTCTCGTAAAATAGGAGGTAGCAAAAAATCTAGTAAAGTTACGAAACATCCCTGTAAGTTTTATCGCGTCCAAAAAATTGTAAAATTACAATTTTTTTTGTAAAAAAATTGTAAAATTACAAAATTTTTGGTAAAAAGCTTGTATAATAACAAGGAATTCTTGTTAAATAGGAGGTAGCAAAAAAAAAGTTACAAACTTTTCTTGTAATTTTACAAAAATTTTTTTGAGTGAAGAGTCTTTCTTTTGAGTGTAGTAATTTTCAATGATTGCACTATTGTTGATTGATTGGTTCAGGCTGTTTGTGTCATTCGTTCTATTAAAACTACTTCTTAGCAATTTCAAGTGGAAAATTCTTAAACGATTTGTTTATAAAATGTATAAAAAACGATATTTTCAGCGAAAGATGCAATGATGGCTATTTTTGCTTTTAATATTCATGGCAAACAATTTATTTTCGATTGAGTTCAGGGTTAATTGTTGTTTGAAAGGGAAAATTTTGAAAATATAAAAAGGGGGAATGATTTTAAAAAGTAAATGGTTTCTTTTAAAAATTCTTGACATTCAAAAATCATCATTATATGACATTTTTTTTTTTTAATTAAACTTCCTACTTCTCTTAAATAATACTTTTTACAAATATGATTTATATATTTTCGTTAATATCATGAAATATATTTAAGGCAAACATTTTCAAGCTCCAGGGTTTAGTTGTTTAAATGTTTTTTATTTATTTACAAATCTTTCGATACTTCGCTATACTTTGAATAGCATCTTCAGGGACAGTTTAAATTTGTTTATAAATGTACTGTAGTGTTTACTACCATTTAAACAACTAAGACCTCGAGCTTGAAAATTTATTGCCTTAAATATATTTTACAAGAAGGTCGAATAAAAGCAACATATATTATGAAATGTGTTCATCATGTTCCTAACATGTTGAAAAAGTTTATTAATATGATGACACGATAGAGTTAAAAATAATAATTTTTTTTTATCAAGGTGAAGAAAAGCTTTATAATTATTGTCATAATGTTACATTCTCCATAAAATTATGAAAAATTGTATCAATATTTCTTTTAGTGCAATGTTGAACAAATTTAACGAAGAATTCGTCAGAAGAATTTGAACAGATTTAACGAAGAATTCGTCAGATTTGATACTGACAACGCACTTTTAGAACAAGAACAAGTAAGAAAGTTATAGTCGGTCAAGACCGACCATATGAGACCCTACACCAGTGTTTCCCGGAAAATGGGTCCCAAGTCCAAATATGGACCGATTAGATCTGTCGTTGTTAGATCTTTATTTAGTGTAGAAAACACACACAGGTTAAATTTTAGTGGAATTGGTTTATTTTTTGTCAATTGACCGATTTAACTGAATATCGGTCCAAATTTTTATAAGGGGACTAAGTCCAAAAATGGTCTAATTATATTCCGATTTGATAAGGTTACTAAAGTACAAGTTTAAAACCTAAAAATAAATTTTTTATCAAATATTTCCATTTTTATGAATTTTGAGCGAATTATGTGAATATCGGGAGGGTGGTTTGTATGGGGACTACCAGAAGGACTGACCCGATTCCTTTGAAATTTATAATGCTGATTCTTGCGTACAAAATTTGATTACCTGCTAAATTTCAAAGCGATATCTATTATAATACTGTTATTAGAGTCATTTTAGCCGAATCCAAAGGGGCGTTTGTTTGGGGGCTAGTTCTTAATAGGACCGATTTTCCCATATTTCAATAGGCTTCGTCCTTGGGTCAAAAGATGCTTAAGTTTTAAATTTCAAGTCAATTGATTGCAAATTGCGACCTGTATCGTGCTTAAACCGATTGATGGACAGACGGACGGACGGATGGACATCGCTAAATCGACTCAAAAAGTAATTCAGAGTCGATCGGTATGCTTGAAGGTAGGTCTTGGACCAATATTTCGGGTAGTTACAAACATCAGCACAAACTCATACCCTGTACCACAGAGTGGTGTAGGGTATAAAAATTTATTAAAATCAGAATTTTGTATTAATTATATTTTTGTAAAAAATTCAATACAATGACGATTTTTTACTTTACTTGTTTTCTGTTTCACAAAAAAATCACGCAAACTCACGAAACAAAAATTACTGACGCACGCTCACGCACGAAACTATTTTTTCTAACGCACGAAACTATTGATTCCGTAATTCCGTGTCACGTGCGCATCTGTAGTACAGGGTATAAAGAGTTTGTGCTGATGTTTGTACCTACCCGAAATATTGGTCCTAGACCCACTTTTAAGTATACCGATCGACTCAGAATCATTTTTTCAGTCGATTTAGAGGTCGTAATTTTTAATTCTTAAACAAGGACGAAGCCTATTGAAATTGGATACAAAGGTCCTCTTTAGTTTGGCTCAAATGTCTCTAATAACCGTATTATAAAAAGGAATCTTTTCAAAATTTGGCATGTAAACGTGTTTTATCTTTACAAATCACCATTCCGAAATTTAAAGGAATCGGACCAGTCCTCTTGTAGCCTCCATACAACCCACCTTCCCGATTTTCATATAAAAATCTCTCAAATTTCATGAAAATAGAAAATATTTAATTAAAACTTTGTTTGTGTATGTTAAACGCGTACTTTAATAATAACCTTATCAAATCTGATTATCATCGGACCACTTTTGAACTTATGCTCCATGTGAAAATTTCCAATATTAAACATGAACCGGATGATATACGTCTGAAAGAAGATATCAAATGGAGTTAAACTGCATTTACAGTTTTTCATTTCGTGATCCTGTTTCCTTTTAAAAGGACTTCAAAGTTTTAAAGACTACATTTTGTACTTGTCCTAGGATGACACTGGTGATGGCAAATGAAAGAGGAGGATCTCCCCTAATTTTTCCTTTTTTATTTTGCCATATCAGGCTAAAAGGATGTGAATAACGTCCTTTGAAAACTTAATAAAAATATTTTGTTGAACATTTTGAATGATATTGAAGGATAAATTTTAGATGGACGTAACTTCCCTTCTTTTTTCTGATATGTAAAAATAATATAATAGGAAAATTAGGAGAGATCCTCCTCTTCATTTGCTTTCACTAGTGGCATCCTAGGACAAGTACAAATATAAAAAAAAAAATATTTTATAAAATTGTATCCTCTAAAACTTTAAAGTGCTTTTAAAAGTAAACAGGATCACGAAAAGAAAAATTGTAAATGCAGTTTTACTACATTTAGTCTCTAGTTTCAAACGTATATTATCCAGATCGTGTTTAACGACTTTTCTCATTTTTGTCGGACTGTGTATTCAGTTAAAGCGGTTTATTGGCAACAAATCAAAGTCTATTTCACTGAAATTTGATTTGTGAGTGTTTTTTACACTTATTTAAGTTTTGACAAAATATAGATATAAGTCCATGCTTGAACTTGGGACCCATTTTCCGGGACACTCTGGTGTAGGGTTTTATATGGTTGGTCTTTACCGAATATAATTTTCTTACTTAAACATGATTTTAGAATAAAAAATTTTATACAAATTTTGAAAAAATTTTCGAGGGAATCATTAAAATGATTTAAGGTTAAAACAAGTGAGAGTGTTGGGGTCAGTGGGGGACGTTGAGAGCACCTTCCCATCGCGATAAATATACCAAATGTTTCATTTATTTAACAAAAATACAAAAAACATGTAAAAAAATGTATTTTTTCAGAGGTTGGTTCAATTCTTCAAGGGGTTACTTTTTTCACCCTTTTCCGATTTTGCCCATTTCCGAACTTAACCTGCCTAGGACCATGAGAAATGTTCGAGCCAAATTTCAGGAGGATAGCTCTTTTATTTTGGACTGCATCGTGCCATCTACAGACAGACGGACGGACAGACATTCACAGAATGTCTTAGAATCGATCATGGATCAATAAAATATATACTTTATGGGGTAACCGACCGATATTTCGATGCGTTACAAACGGAATGACAAAGTGAGTATACCCCCATACTGTGGTTGGAGGGTATAAAAATGTTATACAAGTTTGAAAATTTTCAGGATTCCCGAAATTTTTTTTGGAAAATATTTTTAGGAAAAAAAATAAATTTTGAAAAAAGTTTTCAAAGTTCTGAAAAAAATTTCGAAAATTTTCTAAACGGTTAAAAGTGAAAAAAAAACAAACATTGGCAAAGCTTGAAAAACACTTTTTTCAAACTACTTTATACTATGTTTAGACCAAACAAAAACTAACTTCTTTTTGGCCAAAACTGATTTTTGAAAACCAAACCATTTACACCAAATAAATAGAGTTTTTGTTTGTCAAATCAAATTAATTATTTTATAAACTCACCAAAAAACACAAAATAACAATAGCCACACATTAATAAAAAAAATAAATTGCATATTTATTAACTTTTTTAACAGATTGGAATAATAATTTCACAAAAAACAAATATTTTATTTTTGACATTCGAGTTAAGCAAAACAAAACTGAAAAAAATATTCACACAGAATGATTAGCTAGTAGTGAACAAAGCCAAAACTCTAGTTTTTGTTTAGTTTTGGTTGGCAACGCAGTTTTTAAATTGTATGGGAAAACTACATAGTTTTTGCCAAAAACCAAAAAAATATTCAAAAACAAGTTGTTTTCGTTGGTGTAAATACCGTATTAGACACAACAAATAAAATGATTTGCCGTGATTTTTTTTGTACGATTGGCAGTTTCTGCCTGTGTACTGTGATGCAGAAAATTTCCATTGTCATATTAGGAAACTTTTTGAAAAGTATGCACTCATATTTATTAATTTCTTAGTTTTTTCCCAAACAATTTGTTTGTGTAATTTCGTTTAAGAATTAAAAAAAAACTTTTTTTTTATCAAATTGTTTGAAATATGGGTCATTAATAAAAATCAACAAAGCATTATTTTTATTTTTCTTAAATTGTTCATGATCTTTAAGTAATTGTTTATTAAACATTTAAATTAAAAATGATTATGTAAATTCGTACAACCCCTATGGTGTCATAAACATTTTTATAGAAATTGTGACAATTATGTGCAGCTTAATTTTTTTAACCCTTTAACTGACTACTAATGTTCACAAGGGCGCTGCAATTTTTCCATCCGATTTCAGCTAGAGTCGGGTTTAAAACAGTTGTTTATTTGGGGTAATATATGAACAATATTAACACGTCAACAAAATTTGACCTGTGGGGCTGGGCCTTTTGGTTTTTTGACTTGAAAATCGTAAAGTTCATTAACAAAGTAAAAACAAGTAAAAAAGTTAGCATGGAGAGTATGCGAACCATATTTAAAGAAATTATAACCAAAATTAAATAATATGATAAAATAATATATGGGGCATTCCATGTCAAATCGGACACTTTGAAATTTTTTTTTTTAGATTTTCCCAATTTGTTTACAGTTTTTAGTACCTTTCAAAAACTCCGTCGTGGTAAATTTTTAGATTTTTTTGAAGACCCGTTCAAAAGATATCGAATTTTTAAAAATTGGCAGTTTGTTCCTTTACTCAAATTTCTTTTACTCATAACTTCTTCAATAATGGTCCAAATTTCAAATTTTTTTTTTCAAAATTTTTGTTTTTTTACGTAATTAAAAAAAAAAATCCCCAAAAAAATCTCACAAGCGCTCTAGTATGCGATTTTTAAGTTTTAAAATTGAAATCTCATTTTTGAAAATCTTTGTACTCTTCGATTTTTTTGAAATTTATTTGTGTAAAACTTCAATCGATTCTTCACATTTTTTGCCGAGGAGGATCGTGTGATAACGATTATTACTATTTTTAAAAATTTTTTAAAAAAATTTTATTGTAATTTTCCAATCTTAAAATCATTTCTACTGCTCCAATGATGCGTAATAGAGGGATCATTTATAAGACCGACCCCTATTAATTTTTACGTCTTAACATTTCTTTGGAACAAACTAATACCCTATTTCCAATTTCTAAGAGGGCTCCCACACAAAACGACATTTTTTAAAATTTGCTCCAACCGCTCTAACTGCCCCAATAGTGCCCTTAGAGCAACAAAATGTATGACCGACCCACAAAATTTTTTTAGTTCAAACATTTTCTCTGAACATACCTAACCTCTATCTCTTATTGTTAAGGCGGTCCCCATACAATTTTTTTTTATTTTTTGTTAATTTGTTTTATTTAATCAGCTTCTACCGTTCCAATGGTGCGTCCGAGAGGGGTCATTTGTGAGACCGACCCCCATTTATTTTTACCCAAAAACATTTTTTTAAAACATACCTACGTCCTATCTCCACTCCCTAAGTAGGCTTCCATACAAATAACAGTTGGAGCAAGTTTTATAAAAATGTAATTTTTAATGGAAGCCTACTTAGGGAGTTGAGATAGGGCATACCCACGCCCTATCTCAACTCCCTAAGTAGGCTAAAAAATGTTGCAGGGTAAAAATAATTGGGGGTCGGTCTCACTAATGACCCCTCTCGGACGCACCATTGGACCAGTAGAAACTGATTAAATAAAACAAATTTACAAAAAACAAAAAAAAAAATGTATGGGGACCGCCTTAACAGTTAAAGATAGAGGTTAGGTATGTTCAGAGAAAATGTTTGAACTAAAAAAATTTTGTGGGTCGGTCATACATTTTGTTGCTCTAAGGGCACTATTGGGGCAGTTAGAGCGGTTGGAGCAAATTTTAAAAAATGTCGTTTTGTGTGGGAGCCCTCTTAGAAATTGGAAATAGGGTATTAGTTTGTTCCAAAGAAATGTTAAGACGTAAAAATTAATAGGGGTCGGTCTTATAAATGATCCCTCTATTACGCATCATTGGAGCAGTAGAAATGATTTTAAGATTGGAAAATTACAATAAAATTTTTTTAAAAAATTTTTAAAAATAGTAATAATCGTTATCACACGATCCTCCTCGGCAAAAAATGTGAAGAATCGATTGAAGTTTTACAAAAAAAAATTAAAAAAAAAATCGAAACTGAGATTTAAATTTTAAAACTTAAAAATCGCATACTAGTGCGCTTTTAAAAATATTTTGGGATTTTTTTTAAATACGTAAAAAAACAAAAATTTTGATATAAAAAAATAGAAATTTGGACCATTATTGAAGAAGTTATGAGTAAAAGAAGTTTGAGTAAAGGAAAAAACTACCAATTATTAAAAAATCGATATCTTTTGAACGGGTCATCAAAAAAATCTGAAAATTAACCACGAAGGAGTTTTCGAAGGGTACTAAAAACTGTAACAAATTGGGAAAATCTAAAAAAAAAAAATTTCAAAATGTCCGATTTGACATGGAAAAAAATCGGATTTTTGTCGTGCTAAATTGGCCAAACGTCGCACTTTGCAGGGGTTCTAATAGAGTCTTGAGAATCTTAAAAACTAAACTGTATAACTTAAAAACTATTACTCGGAGAGCTTTTGGTAATTTGGCGATCGTATTCTACATGTTATATCTTAACGACACAATAAAAACTGAAAAAGCACAGCTAACGTCAATTGAAAGCTATTTTGGAAAGTTGTAATATTAATAAATATTTTAATTGAATTAATTAATATTTTGACATATTCCTAAAATTGTCATTTAGAGGTTTGCAGTAGTGACAGAAGAAATATTCAGAACGGAGTGATATTTTGCATATGAGTCACCGTTATGTTTAGGGTTTTGATAATTAAAAAAATAATATTTGTTTTAAATAATATTTACTCTTTAAAACAAAATAAGACAATTAGCTGATTTAAAAAAAAAATATATATAAACTAAAATCACTATTCAATTCTCATTAATTAACAAGTGGCATATTTCTAGCGGGTTTATTATATTTCTAATATATAAATAAACAATTTTTGATATTTAATACAAATAAATAATAAAAACTATAAAAAATTATAAAAAGTGGGTAAGTAACAACTTCAGGTAATTCAGCAAAGTTTATAATTACATAGAAATTCTTTATGTACGGAAGTCTTTAGAATTCAAGATGATCGCATAAATAAAATAAAAGGTGTTAATTTACAATTAGTTAAAATAGTGAAAAATACAAAAATAAATAAAATATAATTATGATCTAAAAAATTAAATTTTAAAACAAAACAATATGGTTTTAAATAAATAAAGTAAAATTGCGCATAAAGAAATGAAAACATAATGTTGTAACTTCATCTGGCGTTTAAATGATGTCAGAAAATAAAACAGATTTTTTTAAATTCTACCCAGGAAAATTTTCCGTTCCAAATAATCTATTCTAGAACGTATTATATTGTCCAGCAGTTGATTCTATTTAAACTTTGTTGAATTGATGATTTTGGAAACAAGTGTTTTTGAAAAATTATCTTTTATACCCTCCAACATGCATACAAAATAAAAAATCCAGGGCCGTTTTTTTGGGGGGGTCGTTATTGATAATTGGGGGGGGGGGGACAAATTTCCTCTCGAATATGTGTTTAAAAATTCATTATTATGCTTTTTGCACTAAAGAAATAAAAGTTTATCATTATTTAAAACAAATGTTTTATTTCACGCCCAAAGGTGGGGGTTGTGGCGTACCGAAAAAAACGAAATTTTCTAGTTCTCTGGGTCCAAATGCAGGACTTTGAACTTCTTGTAGCATAAAAATGTTGCATTTGTTAAACAAAAACACAAAAAATCATATAAAAAGTGTTATTTTTCAGAGGTTGGTTTAGTTCTTCAATGGGAAACTTTTTCCCTCCTGGTTTGATTTTGCTCATTTACGAACTTAATCTGCCTATTAACATACGACATATTCGTGCCAAATGTCGGGAGTATAGCTCTTTTATTTTGGACTGCATCGTATTAACTACAGACGGACGCGTCCGGACGGTCGCACATCGCTAGAATGTCTTAGAATCAATCACTGATCATAAATATATATACTTTATGGGGTCCTAGACCGATATTTTGATGCGTTACACACGGAATGACAAAGTGACTATTCCCCCATACTGTAGTTGGAGGGTATAAAAGAAATATATGGGCAAAAATACCTCAAGTGATCAAACTTTTTAAACCGATGTCACCCGAATAGGCTCAAATTTGCACCAAGATGAGATCTATTGGATAGTCGTAGTTACCACAACAATTCTGTACGAGATCGGTGAAAAACTCGTTGAGTTATAGGGGTCGAATTTCGAATTTTAGTCAAAAGTCCTCTTGTTCGTATCCCTATAACTTTCCACACACAGAAAACAAATTTGCCATTTGCCAACTGAAAATCACTTGATGCAATAAAAAATCGGTTGAAACACTTAAATAAAGGTTGTCACAATTGAATATCGGCAGTCACAACTGAATAAGGTTGATGTTACTAACTTTTATTTGTACAAACTATAAAATTCGGTTGTCACAGCCGAATATAGTAGCAGTAACCGAAAAAAATTCTGTTGGAAATTTATTTTTCTGTGTGCAGCTATTTCATTCAGAAAATTTTATTCAAACCGTTTCTGACGGACTTCTTTAAAAAAAAAAATGAAAAAAATTTGACCAATTTTTTCAAAATCGAAATTATTTTTGACTTTTTTTAACAAAAAACATTTTTTATATTTTTTTTTGACTTAAAGAAAGCTTATGTTTTTTCCTATGAGACCTATGTGGTTCACTAGCGCGCTAACCCCTGTTTATATATAAAAATTCGTTGAAATAAATCCCCAAATTCCCTATTTCTTTGTCAAAATTTTGGAAAAATATGACTTTTTGCAGTTTGTGCTGCCGTAATTTTTATAGATAAACAAGTCTCAGCCCACTAGTGGACCACATAGGTCTCATAGGAAAAAACATAAGCTTTCTTTTGAGTCAAAAAAAAAAAAACCAAGTGGGACAGTTATAGTCGGTCAAGACCGACCATATGATACCCTACACCAGTGTTTTCCGAAAAATGGGTCCCAAGTCCAAACATGGACCGATTGGACCTATCTTTTGTTAGATCTTTATTTAGTGTAGAAAACACACATAGATAAAATTTTAGTGGAATTGGTTTATTTTTTTGCCAATAGACCGATTTAACTGAATATCGGTCGAATTTTTTATATGAGGGACTACACTCAAAAAAAAAATATTGTAAAACTAGAAAAAAAAAATGGTTAAAATTAGCAAAAAAAACTGTAGTTTTGGACGTTGCAAAAATTTTGGTAATATTAGCAAAATCATTTTGCTAATCAAAAAATTAGGAAAAAAATGGTAAAATTACAAGAATACCATTTTATTTTTGTAAAAAATCAACCTTGTAAAATTATCAAAAAATATGGTAAAATTACTAAAAAAATATGGTAAAATTGAAATAGTAAAAAAAAATTGTATTTTGGTAAAAAAAACTGTTTTATTTAGTAATTTTTTTTTTCTCTGATTAGTAGTTGATTTAAAATTTGGTGTATACGAGTAAAAAAATTTTTTGCCTGTTTTTAAGCACCACGTTCTTTAAATGTAGTAATAGCAGCATCAACTATTACTTCAGTTGTTGGATGGTTTCTTCGGCTTGATGGCATCTTCTTTTGCCTTCTTCTCAGCAGCTTTAGTTGTAGTAACTGGACTTCCAACAACATCAAAATCCAAAATGATTTTTTTTTTTCACTTAAACACTTTAAACAAAAAATTTAAAGAACAACACTTCACTTTTTTTATTTTTTTTGCGTCATTTTTTTTAGCTTAAGTAGAACAAATGAGAATTGCGTAGTAGTCTACACAAGAAATTTCTTACATTTTCACGTAAAATTTGTAAAAAATTAACAATTTTTTTTCGAATTTTTATTTTTTTTGCACATGTATTAGAAAAAAAATAAAAAAAAACTTTTGGATATTGAAGATTAGATATCTAAGTATGTGTTAAAATTTAAAATTTTTTTTTTTTAATTATCAAATTTTTATTAACAATTTAAGTGGCAAATTTTAAAAAAATTTTCATATAAAATTAGCAAAAAATATGGTAAAATTAACAAAAAATATGGTAAAAAATACTAAAGATTGTGTAGCCTATTTTTGAGCGCACATTCAGTTGATGAATGGCTACTTTGCTATGGTGTTGGCAGCATCATCTTTTGCCTTCTTCTTTGCAATTTTAAACAATTTTTTTTTTTTCTTAAAACTAAGAAAAAAAAAAATTAAAAGTATTACCATTTCTTTAAGGAAAATACTAATATTTTTGCTAAAATTATAGTAAAATAAAAAAAAAACTAGCAAGAAAATATAGTAAAAGTACCAAAATAATGTTGTATTTTACCAATAGTAAATTGCCAAAAAAAACTGTAAAAGTTAAATTTTTACAATTTTTTTTGCTAAAGTTTGGTTGAAGTAAATTACAACACCTTTTACTAATATTTTGACTAAGTTATTTTTTTGAGTGTAAGTCCAAAAATGGTCCGAATGTATGTACAAATAAAATGTTAATCAAATATTTTCATTTTTATGAATTTTGAAGAAATTATGTAAATATCGGGAGGGTGGTTTGTATGGGGACTACGAGAAGGGCTGACCCGATTTCTTTGAAATTTGGTATGATGGTTTGTTCATACAAACAATTTTATTACCTGTTAAATTTTAAAACAATATATTTCATAATACGGAGCATTTAAGCGAAATTCAAAGGGGGCGTTTGTATGGGGGCTAGGTCTTAACATGGACCGATTTTTTCCAATTTCAATAGACTTTGGGACAAAAGAAGCTTAAGTTGAAGTCTATTGATTGAAAATTGCGACCTGTATCGTGCTTAAACCAATAGACGGACAGACGGACGGACGGACATCGCTAAATCGACTTAAAAAGTAATTCTGAGTTGATCGGTATACTTGAAGGTAGGTCTAGGACCAATATTTCGGGTAGTTACAAACATCAGCACAAACTCTTGTACCCTGTACCACATAGTTGTGTAGGGTATAAAAAAAGTGGTTTTTGTTACAAAAAAGTCAAAAATAAAATTTTGCGTTTTTAGTGAAAATTTTCTAAATAACCAAAACTTTGATCGTAGAGCGAAGCGACATGGGTTAAATTGTTATGATTTTTTGCAGTTTTTGCTGCCGTAATTTTTATAGATAAACAGGTCTCAGCCCACAAGTGGACCACATAGGTTTCATAGGAAAAAACATAAGCTTTTTTTAGGTCCGAAAAAACATTTAAAAAGGTGGTTTTTGTTACAAAAAAGTCAAATAAATCACCAAAACTTTGATCTTAAAGCGAAGCGAAAGTTTTTCTAAAGCTCTATGAAAAGAGTCAGGTAAACAACTTTGTTTTTTTTTAACTTTTTGCAAATTTTAAATGGCGATATATAGAAAACCATTTGACCGATTTGATTTTTTTCTGATATTCGCGATATTCAGGGTATCAAAATAATTAAATAAATTGTGTGCCAAATTTTCAAAAGTCCAAAAGTTTAATCTTCGGGCGACACGGGCTAATTTAATCCAACTGGTTTGAAATTTGGCACACATAACTTTTAGGTCTAGTAGAATAAAAGTTTTGCCTGGACACTTGGGAAAATTCCATTTTTAAAATACAATTTAGCTAACATAAGCACGCCGGCCTTTCTATACATTAAACTAAAATTAAATTGCATCTTTACTTAAGTTATCCACATAAAGTATCTTAATAATTTCATGCAGACTTCACTTAACACATCTTACTTATTAAGTTATATTTTAAATTGAAAAAATTGCTGATCTCACGAAGAATTTTTAGTCACAGTCTTTTGAATTTTGTTAGATTTATAACACCGTCCTACAGCCAATATTAAACATGAACCGGATGATATACGTCTGAAAGTAGAGATCAAATGGAGTAAAACTGCATTTACAGTTTTTCATTTCGTGATCCTGTTTCCTTTTAAAAGGACTTCAAAGTTTTAAAGGCTACATTTTGTAAATTATTTGAAATATTTGTAATTGTCCTAGGATGACACTGGTGACGGCAGATGAAAGAGGAGGTTCTCCCCTAATTTTTCCATTTTTTTATTTTGCCATATCAGCATAAAATGATGTGAATAAATTCATTTGAAAACTTTATCAAAATATTTTGTTGAAAATTTTGAATGATATTGAAGGACACATTTTTGAATGGACGTAACTTACCTACTTTTGCCTGATATGTAGAAATAATAAAATAGGGAAATCAGAAGAGATCCATCTCTTTCATTTGCTATCAATAGTGGCATCCTAGGACAAGTGCAAATATTAAAAAAATATTTTATAAAATTTAAAAAACTAAAACTTTGAAGTCCTTTTAAAAGAAAAACAGGATCACGAAATGAAAAACTGTAAATGTAGTTTTACTACATTTAGTATCTAGTTTCAAACGTATATTATCCAGTTCGTGTTCAACGACTTTTTTTCATTTTTGTCGGACTGTTTAATTATTGAAAATGATCCTTCAAGGTTGTGAATTTCGGTTCATACACAAACACAAGTGTATTGCCACAAAAATTGTTTAAATAATTTATCACACTTTAACACCTTCCTAACCTACCCTTATTAGCAGTTTTTTTTTGATTATTTTCCAATTTCTTTCACACAATTTAGACAAAACGTAATTTTATTTTGTGAAATCTTAATACAAAAAAAATAATACACTATGCTTTAAGAAAGGCGTTAATTTTTAAGAAAAATATATAAAAGGTGTGTCTTGAGGTAGAAATTGTTAAAAAGTTATTGAAATATCTATTAAATTAAAGGGTGACAAATTTAGAAGTGGATTTGAAAATATTTTAAAATTGTCCAAATGTATTTTAAAATTGTCCAAATGAATTTTAAAATTGTCTAAATGTATTTTCAGATTGTCCAAATCTATTTTTAATTTGTCCAAATATGTTTAAAATTGTCCAAATTGGTTTTAAAATTGTCCAAATATATTTTAAAATTGTCCAATTGTATTTTAAAATTGTCGAAATGTATTTTAAAATTGTCCAAAAGTAGTTTAAAATTTTCCACATGTATTTTAAAATTGTCTAAATGTATTTTAAAATTACCCAAATGTATTTTAAAATTGTCCAAATGTATTTTAAAATTGTCCAAGTGTAGTTTTAAATTTTCCATATGTATTTTAAAATTGTCCAAATGTATTTTTAAATTTTTCAAATGTATTTTTAAATTTTCCAAATGTATTTTAAAATATTCTACATAGAATTATATATACGATATTTTAAAATATATTTGGAAAATTTTAAAATACAATTGGACAATTTTAAAATACATTTGGAAAATTGTAATATACATTTGGACAATTTTAAAAAACATTTGGACAATTTTAAAATACATTTGGACAATTTTGAAAGTACATTTGGAAATTTTTAAAATACAATTGGACAATTTTAAAATACATTTGGAAATTATTAAACCACATTTGGAAAATTTTAAACTACATTTGGACAATTTAAAAATATGTTTGGACAATTTTAAAATACATTTGGACAATTTTAAAATACATTCGGAAAATTTTAAACTACATTTGGACAATTTTAAAATATATTTGGACAATTTTAAATTACATTTGGACAATTTTAAAGTTCATTTGGGCAATTTTAAAATATATTTGGACAATTTTAAAATACAATTGGACAATTTGAAAATACACTTGGAAATTTTTAAAATACAATTGGAAATGGTGTAGATCGTAATTATACCCTACACCACACTGTGGTACAGGGTATAATGAGTTTGTGCTGATGTTTGTAACTACCCGAAATATTATAACTACCCGAAATTCTACTTAGAATCACTTTTTGAATCGATTTAGCGATGTCCGTCCGTCCGTCTGTCCGTCTGTCTGTCTTTCTGTCCATGTAAACGGTGTAAACACGATACAGGTCGCAATTTTTAATCAATTAACTTGAAATTTGAAACTTAAGCCTCTTTTGGCCCAAGGACGAAGCCTATAAAAAATCGTTCCATATTTAGACCTAGCCCTCATACAAAGGTCCTCTTTGGTTTTGGCCCAAATGACTCTAATAGCCGCATTTTAATAGGTATATTTTCGAAATTTGGCAGGTAATAATGATTCATCCACACAAATCACCATTCCGAATTTTAAAGAAATCGGACCAGTTTTTCTTGTAGCCCCCATACAAACCACCTTCCCGATTTTCACATAAATCTCTCAAATTTCATGAAAATAGAAAATATTTAATTAAACTTCTGTTTGTGTATGTTAAACGCGTACTTTAATAACCTTATCAAATCTGATTATCATCGGACCATTTTTGGACTTAGGTCCCATGTGAAAATTTCGCCCGATATTCAGTTGAAGCGGTTTATTGTCAACAAAAAGAAGCCTATTCCACTCAAATTTGATTGGTGAGTGCTTTTTACACTTATTAAAGCTTTGACAAAATAGAGATGTAATCATTCCATGTTTGAACTTGGGACCCATTTTCCGGGAAACTCTGGTGTAGGGTATTATATGGTCGGTCTTGACCGACTATAATTTTCTTATGGGGGTATACTCACTTTGTCATTCCGTGTGTAACGCATCGAAATATCGGTCGGGGACCCCATAAAGTATATATATTATTGATCAGTGATCGATTCTAAGACATTCTAGCGATGTCCGTCCGTCCGTCCGTACGTCCTTCTGTAGTTAACACGCTGCAGTCCAAAATAAAAGAGCCAGACCCCTCAAGTTTAGCATAAATATGTCTTATGATCCTAGGCAGGTTAAGTTCGGAAATGGGCCAAATCGGACCAGGGGGAAAAAGTTCCCCCCTGAAGAACTAAACCAACCTCTTAAAAATGCTAATTTTTTTGACGTTTTTTTGTATTTTTGTGAACCAAATGAGACATATTTATGTTCGTAGACGTTTATGGTCCTGCGCTTGGACCCAGGGGATTAAAAAATTTTGCCCCGCCCCTCTTTTAAGGGCGTGTATTAAAAAATAATTTAAATAATTATAAAACTGTGATACTTAAGTGCACAAAGCAGACAAAAATGAACTTGAAAACATGTACCGTGAGGGTCAAGGAGTCACCCAAGCTCACCGACCCCTCCCCCTACCTTGCCCCTCCCACCTTTAAAACAACCCCCCTGTCAAATTTTTTTTTTAATTTTTTTACATGTTGGAGGGTATACTAGATTCGGCACAGCCGAATTTAACACTCTCACTTGTTTTTCTTATTTTTAATTTTTCTTGATTTTTTTAAGTTTTCTGTATACTTTAGGATTTTCCGGATTTGTTTATGAATTTTTTTTGTAGTTTTAGTAAATTTTTTAAAATTTGATAAATTTTTGTGATTTTTCTAAATTTACCCAATAAGCAATTTTAAAATTCAAGTGCAAATCAAGTATAAAACAAGTGTAAATCAAGCCCTAAATTCCAGCCCCTGCTTGATTTATACTTGAATTACACTTGAATTCAATAGCATACTCCAGCAAAACGGACACTGGAATTCAAGCCCTGTTTTTACAGCCTTTTCCCTGGTTTTCAAGCGTAAAAACAGCGCTTGAATTCAAGTATCCATTTTGCTGGAGAATGCTATTGAATTCAAGTGAAATTCAAGTATAATTCAAGCATATACTGGAAATAAGGGCTTGATTTACACTTGATTTATACTTGATTTGCACTTGAATTTTAAATGTGCTTATTGGGTTACCTAAATTTTTTAGAATTTCTTTGTATTTTTAGTTGAACTTTTTTGAATTTTCCAAATCTTTAAAGGAATTTTCTTAATTTTTTTTTTAATTTTTAAAATGTGTCTGATTTTTTCAGAATTTTGAATAAATTTAATTTCATTAATCTATTAAATTTATTATTACGAATAAATAATACAGATATTTTTTATGTAAATTTTTGTATTGTTTTCGAAAATTTGTTTATTTTTTGTCTGCATTTGAAAACAAAAGAGACGTCTCACGTGCTAAGAAATAGTAGTAAATAGTATTTTAAAGTCACATGAACTGATTGAATAAACAATGCTTTGTTAATTATGCATAGTTAATTGAGCAGGTAAAATCGCCAAATCATATTAAAATATATTTTTAATAATTTAATAGAATTATTTTTTTTTGTCATCTACTACTTACGTTAAGTTGTTTATTTCAAATTAAAAAAAAAAGAAATCCCCTAAAATGTCTATATGCGTCAATAAATTATTTTTTTGAGATGTTTTTGCAATTTTTACACCAGACTGAAAACACTTCAAAGTGTTTTTAACTGAAAATTTATTAATTAAAAAGAGGAGTTTGGAAAATTTTGTGTGTGGTATTAAATACTAAAAATTTTAATTATATTTCCAAAAAAGAAGATTTTTTTTTAATTTTTCCCAAGATTCTAAACTCTTGAGACTGTTATTCTTTTTTATTTACAAACTAAAGTAGCGGTCACTATAACAATAAGAAGAATTGAAGTTGCACTTTAAGCCTATTCCGGCCCTGTGTGAATTTATGAATAAATAATTATTATTTAATAATTATTTCTTTCTTTCTTTTCTTCCAAAATTTGTTTTTCTGCATATTGATTATAGAAAAGATCACTTGTTAAGAAACTGTTTTAAAAATCACATGAGCTACTGACTGAAACATATGATGTTAAATTAATAAATTAATTATGCATTATTTTTTATCAGTTGACCAAAACTGTCAGACCAAAATTAATTTACAAAAAAGACCAGTTTAAATATTAAATTAAGGAATAAGTTATGCAATTGCTAATAATAATAATAAATGAAAACAATACGGTTGCTATGAAAAGCATTTTGCCAAAAATGAAAAAAAAAAAAAATGCTAGAAGACTCAAACACTGCCAACAATAAATCTGAAAATCCATTTTTATTTATAATGGACTTGCAGATTTTTAATAAAATGTTTAATAAATCTCCGGAACTAAGAAAATTTCAAATAGGAAAAATCCTTGCGAAAAATATGAAATAGTAAAACAAGTAGAAAAGTTAAATTCGACTTGGCCGAATCTACACTCAAAAAAATACGTTAGTAGATTTACAAATTTTTTTTGCTAATGCTAGTTAGCTAACTTTTAGCAAATTTTTAGTTGAGATTAGCATGTTAGCAAAAAATTCTTGTAAACTTCATTTAGCACATTAGCAATTTTAAACAAACGTTGAACTAATTTCTTTTGCTAAGATTTGAAATTGAGTTGACAACATTTTTACAAGATTTTTTGCTAACATTAGCAAAAATAAATGGTAATTTTTTTTTTATTTTCAGAAAACTTAAAATGGCTCTATCTCGGAAACTAAGCAAGATAGAGCAAAATGGAGGGCATTTTTGGTTCTTAGAATCTCCATACTTTCGCGGGTCCCTAACTTTGGATCCAAAAAAGTTAGCATTCCCGAAAATTTTTAAATGCTCATATCTCGGTAAATATTGCCGACACAACAAAAAGTCCAATAGCATTTTTGTAGCCCTCAATACGTAGAATAAGACCGCAAAATAGTCCAAAGCTCTCCGAGTAATATTTTTTAAGTTATCGAGTTTTTTAATTCTCAAGACCCCAGTGGTCCCCTAAAATCACGTATCTCAAAAACTAAGCAAGGTAGAGCGAAACGGACAAAAATTTTGGATCAAAAACTATGACGATTTTTAAGGAACCCAACTAGGTCTAGGCCCATTGGGGTCTGGACCTATCGGGTCCGAACCCAATGGGGTCCTGAAATGTGTCAAAAAAAAATTTTTTTTTGTTAACTAATTATTGGCAAAACATTTTTGCTAACTTTAGCAAAAAAATTGTGGGTTCAAAATCAGCAAATTTTCTTGTAGGTTTACAAGCTTTTTTTGCTAACATTACAGTTTTTTGTTTTTGAGTGTAGGAATACCCTCCTTAATGCCCTTTTTAAAGGATAGAAAATTTTTAACGTGAAAAAATTAACAATTTTGATTAGAAATATTTTATTTTGAGCAAAAACTTTTTTAAGCCCCTATGACACTACATTTTTTTTATATTGATGGAATTTATGTGAACAGTGCAAATATATCACCATAGGAAATCTGAATAAGTGTGAATAGTAAAAGCATACTAAAAAAAACAGTAAACGTCAAATTTTATTCTTGTGTTATCGATAAATTTGGTTATCAAATGATTGAATGTCAAAAAAAATTTAAAAATTTTACATTTTTTTTGACATTTACGCATGAATGATATTAAGTGTTGCCAACTTTTCTGTTTTTCATTATAAGAAGCGATTTTTTTGTTTTTTTGACGGTTTTTGGTATTTATTAAGCGGGTTTTTATTTAAATAAAAGTAATCATCACTATTTGTTTGTTTATTTTATGTTTTTTTTTCATTTCTTCTTTTGCTGTTTCATTCTATCAATTAATAAAAAATAAAATACAAAAAAAATGTAGTGTCATAGGGGCTTTAACAAGATAATGTTTTTAGGCTGGTGTCAAATTTTAAAAAAGTTGCAAGACGCCACCTAAGTTTGACTATATAAGCTAACAATTAACAAAAAAGAAATCAAGAATTGCTGTTTTCAATTTCTTAAAACCAAAAATTTTAATAACTTGGGTTTGTAACTTGGATGATAATTCACCTTGTGGTGAATAAACCCGTTTTCACCAGCTGGTGAATAAAAAGTAACATAATTATTTTTCACAAAAAAAAAAAAAAATTCATCAAGTTTTTTTTTCATAATTTTTTTTTTTCATCATTTTTCTCATCAAATTTTTTTTTTATAATTTTTTTTTTCATAATTTTTTTTTTTCATTAATTTTTTTTTTCTTCAAATTTTTTTTTTTCAACAAAATTTTTTTTTCATCAATTTTTTTGTTTTTTCATCAAATTTTGTTTTTCATCAATTTTTTTTTATTATTTTTTTCTTCTTTGTTTTTTTTCATCAAATTTTTTTTTCATCAAAATTTTTTTTTTCATAAATTTTTTTTTATCATATTTTTTTCATCAATTTTTTTTATCAAATTTTTTATATCAATTTTTTTCTCACCAATTTTTTTTTTTTCATCAATTTTTTTTTACATCAAACAATTTTTCTTTTCATCAAAAAAATTCATCAAAAACTTTTTTTCATCAAAATTTTTTTTCACCAAAAATTTTGGGTTCATTAATTTTTTTTTAATAATAATTTTGTTTTTCGTGAAAAAAATCATTTTTTTACCAACTCTACTTTTTCACCAAGTCTAAGCTTTTCGCATAAAAATTATCCATTTGTTTATCAAATGTACATAAAATAAGTGAGAGTGTTATATTCTTTGGTGCCGAATCTTTTATACTCTCCAAAATGTAAAAACACTTTTTTGCACTTATTTTTGCACTCACTTACGAAGTGTACAGCTCTTTTGGTTTTTTAATGGGGTCCTCGACTATTTCAATTAGTTTTGCATGGAATAGCAAAGCAATATAACATTATTTTTTCTTAAAAAACTTTGCTTTGGCAAGTACACCCAAATCTTCCGCAAAACATTATCATGATTTAATGTTTTGGACATGAAAAAAAGAAAAAATACTAATTTTTTTTTTAGTGTACAATTTTTTTCAAGTGTAAATTTTATTTTAGTGTAAAAATATTTTTGAGTGACGAAAATACTTTGTAAATCTTGTTTTTTTATTGCTCGGGTTTTTCAAGGTAAACCAAACCGAAATTTACGGTTTTGCTAATAACTTTTGAGAAACTGGACCGATTTGGCTGAAATTCAATGCTGGTTCATATTAGGTTCATATCACTTCATAACAGGGGATAGAGATAGATATATGCCAAGCTTCAGCAGCCTCAGTATTGTCTTTCTAAAGTTAGCGTATTTTTTATTTCATAAATTCGCGAAAAACCTTTGCTAAAATTCACACTTTTGCTTATATCTTTTGAACAACTTGACCGATTTCTCTGAATTGCACTTCCAACCTGACCAGGTAAATGCCCAATATATATGCCAAACTTCAGGAGCCTCCGTAAAGTCTTTCAAAAGTTAGAGTGTTTTTGACAGACAGACGGACGGGCGGACATCGCTAGATCCATGTCAAAACGGACACCTTGAAAAATTTTTTTTTTAGATTTTCCCAATTTGTTTACAGTTTTTAGTACCCTTCGAAAACTCCTTCGTGGTAAATTTTCAGATTTTTTTGATGATCCGTTCAAAAGATATCGAATTTTTAAAAATTGGTAGTTTGTTCCTTTACGTAAACTTCTTTTACTCATAACTTCTTCAATAATGGTCCAAATTTCAAATTTTTTTTCTTAAAAATTTTTGTTATTTTACGTACTTTTAAAAAAAAAATCCCAAAAAATTCTTAAAAGCGCTCTAGTATGCGATTTTTAAGTTTTAAAATTTAAATTTCATTTTTGAAAATGTTTGTACTCTTCGATTTTTTTGAAATTTTTTGTGTAAAACTTCTATCGATTCTAAAAATTTTTTGCCCAGGAGGATCATGGGATAACGATTATTATTATTTTTTAAAATTTTTTGAAAAGATTTTATTGTAATTTTTCAATCATAAAATCATTTCTACTGCTCCAATGGTGCGTCATAGAGGGGTCCTTTATAAGACCGACCCCCATTAATTTTTACGTCTTAACATTTCTTTGGAACAAACTACTACTCTATCTCCAATTTCTTAGGGGGCTCCCACACAAAAAGACATTTTTTAAAATTTGCTCCAAACGCTCAAACTGCCCTAATAGTGCCCTTAGATCTACAAAATGTATGACCGACTCACATTATTTTTTTAGTCGAAACATTTTCTCTGAACTCACCTACCCACTATCTTTAACTGTTAAGGCGGTCCCCATACATTTTTTTTTTATTTTTTGTAAATTTGTTTTATTTAATCAGCTTCTACCCGTCCAATGGTGCGTCCGAGAGGGGTCATTAGTGAGACCGACCCCCATTTATTTTTACCCTACTACATTTTTTTTAAACATACCTACGCCCTATCTCCACTCCCTAAGTAGGCTTCCATTCAAAATTACATTTTTATAAAATTTGATTTGTAGTGTAAAAATAAATGGGGGTCGGTCTCACTAATGACCCATCTCGGACGCACCATTGGACCGGTAGAAGCTGATTAAATAAAACAAATTTACAAAAAATAAAAAATATTGTATGGAGACCGTCTTAAAAATTTGAGAAAGAGGGTAGGTGTGTTCAGAGAAAGTGTTTGGACTAAAAAAATATTGTGGGTCGGTCATACATTTTGTTGCTCTAAGGGCACTATTAGGGCAGTTAGAGCGGTTGGAGCAAATTTTAAAAATGTCGTTTTGTGTGTTATCCCCAGGAGCATCGTTATCGTGGGATAACGATGCCCAGGAGCATCGTTATCCCACGATGCTCCTGGGCAAAAAAGTTGTAGAATCGATAGAAGTTTTGCACAAAAAAATTTCAAAAAAATCGAAGAGTACAAACATTTTCAAAAATGAGATTTAAATTTTAAAACTTAAAAATCTCATACTAGAGCGCTTTTTGGAATTTTTATTTGTTTCCTTTTAAAAGGATTTCAATGTTTTCGAGGACTTTTTTTTGAATTTGTACTTGTCCTAGGATGCTTCTATTGATAACAATTGAAAGAGGAGGATCTCCGCTCTCTACTTTGTTATTTTGAATAATGTCCTTTCAAAACTTTATCCTTCAATATCCTTTAAAATTTTTAACAAAATATTTAAAAAAAAAGATGTAAAGTTAATATGTAGCAACTAGGGCTTTCAATCGGGATTGGTTTTTCTGAATCCTGGGATTCGGGATTGAAGAAAAATTTTTAGGATCCCGATATTTTTAGGATATTTTGAATACCGGGATTTGCCGGATTATTTTTTTTTTTAATTTTGTGGATTTTTCGGAATTTTGTTTTGCACTTTTGCACACCCCTCTTCAAGCAAGTTAAGGTTGTGTTAAAATTGTGACAAAATTGGCTAATGTCATTTCACCCCTCTTTATTTTAAAATTTAAAAATTGTTTACACGACAACCCTAGCTGATCCTGTTTTCGAGTTATTGCTAAATAATTAGACTGTTCGACAAAAAAAAAAACCTTCCAGTGAAATATCCAACTGATTCTTATAGATTTTGCTCTCCTAAATCCAAATCCGCCAACAAATTTTTTCTGGCATGTACTGTTTTTGAGATATTTGCTGTTAAAAAGTAAAAAAAAAATAATGTCGCACGTTTTGGGTCCACTGTTTTTTCCAACAAGCAGGACTTAATTTCATATAAATTTGACCTCCTGATTCCAAAACTGCAATCCAAATTTGACTAGCATGTTCAGTGTTTGACATATTCGCTTACGAGATTTTCGTGAGGAAAAATTTTCAAACGCGAAAATCTCGAAAACGAAGCATGCTAGAAAAATTAGGACCTCCTGTTTCCAAAACCATTTTATAAGAAATCAAGTTCTGCTTTTGAAAAAATCTATAACAGCGGACTACCAAAAGTGCAAAATTATTGGTTTTTTGGCTTTTTAACAGCGAATATCTCAAAACCGGTACGTGCTAGAAAAAAATTGGATGGCAGATTTTTATTCAAGAGAGGAAAATCTATAAGAATCAGTTGGATATTTCAGTGGGAGGTTTTTGTTGTCGAACAGTGTTATTATATAATAACTCAAATTATTCATTAACTCGAAAACAGGATCAGCTAGTATTTTCGTGTTAACGATTTTGAAAGTTAAAAATAACGAGGAGTGAAAAGCCATTACCTGATTTTGTCACCATTTTAATAGAACCTTAACTTGCTTAAAGAGGGGTGTGAAACGTCTAATAAAGAATTTTTTATTTTAGCAAAATTTTTTTGTGCAAAAAACTTTCCAATGATAAAAATTCGTACTCATTTTTTTAATAGTTAAAAGTTTATTTCTGTTTTTAGTCAAATTAAAAAAAAAATATATCAAAATTTGTTTATCGCAAAAAAATAAAAATACAATTGCAAATTGGCAAATTTGTGTAAAAAAGGTTCCAGAAATTTTATTTTTTTTTAAATACACAAACTGTTGCGGGCTATTAGAAAAAAATATATAAGGCAAATAATTATTTTTTTTTTTTTTAATATATTTATGCTTTAGACGCAGAAAAAAGATGTATGGCTTGATGCTGGGTTTTGAAGTGCGTGATCAATTCATCTAAATAATTAACACTTTTTAAAAATAAATAAAATTCATAAAAAAATTGAGGGTAAATTTTAGTAATTCGTATACGATTGTTTGTGTTTTTTGCAAAAACTAATATAAAAAAAAATTAACCAAATCATAAAAAAAAATATTCATGTTTTTTTTTCAAAATATAAAAAATCGAGTAAACGAGTTTTATTTTTCTTAAACAATATAAAAAATCCTATTATATTATTTACTCTCTCTTTTTTTTGCAAAAGAAACGAAAATATTAATGCTTAAAACTTTTTCATTCAAATAATATCCAGTCAGTAATATTTGCGGATCGTTTGAAAACAGTTTGAAAATTTTAACGGCTTAAAAAAATAAAATTAAAAAAAAAAAATCTTATAAAGTTTTTAAAAAAATATAATAAAACCTTAAAAATTAAAAAAAAAAATTATATATTTTTCAAAAAAAAAAAAAAAAAAACAATAATTCTAAACGTGTGATTATTTTCAATACCTAAGTATTTGAAAAGTGTGTTTATATTTTCAAAATAAATTAAGACATTGAACTTGATGTGAAAAAACAATTCTATAGTATTATTCTTAAAAAAAAATTGAAACAAAGAAAATATTGAATTTAAAAATTAAACATTTAGACATAAATATTTAAAAACAATATAAAAAAAACAAATTATTTGTGTTGTTGATGATTTAAACAAATTTTTCTGTGTTGTCTATTGCAATATTTCCTAAGAACTTATACATAAAACAGATTTATAACAAAAATTTGTTTGTGCAAAAATATTTTTAAATTAAATGTACTATTATTAACAAGAAACAAGAAGGAAAAAAAACAAAGTGCAATACATTTTATATATTATTTTATGTTTTTGTTTAAAAATTTGTTTGTAAACAAATTTTATTTTTGTTGTGTCTTAAAGGATTTTTAAACAAATAAGGTGAGAATTTTATATGTGGACAATTTTTATATGAGGAATAGATTTAAATAATTTTGGAAAGCATTTTTTTGCCGAAAAAAAGTTAAAATTTTAAGTAAAAACTGTGTGTTTTCTTAAAAAATAGTAGTATTTGTTTTTCTTAAACAAATGTTTTTTTTTTTCTTAAGAAAATTTTTTTTTTTAATTTTTTTTTTTTGAGTAAAAATACACTATGAAAAATATTTTGCTGTATAATCTAACGAAGAAAGCGGGAAGATAGTGGCATTTCTGTATTTATTTTTTAAGAACCACAGCGTCTTTAATTCCAACGACTTTTTGGTTTTTTATTTTTTTTTTTTTTAAATAAAAAAGAAATACACCTTTTCCGAAGGAGTGCCCAATAAAATAAATTTTTGGAGAAAAAAATTTCACCAACATTTTTTTAATAAAATTGTTTTCATTAAATTTTTTTTTGCACTAATTTGTTCACACTCAATAAAAAATCTTGTAAAATTACCAAAAAAGACTCGTAAAATAATTGTTTGCTACCTCCTATTTTAGGAGAGTTCCTAGTAACAATTAAAACATTATTGGTAAAAAACTTGTAAAATTACAAACAATGCACAATCAAATTGTAAATTTACAATTTTATTGACGCGATACTTTATTAGATTTTTTGTTACCTAATATTTTACGAGGATACCTTGTAAAATATACGAGCATTTTGTAATTTTACAAGATTTTTTGCAATAAAGTTGTAAATTTACAACTTTTTTGGCGAAATAAAACTTACAAGAAATTCTCGTAAATTTACTAGATTTTTTTTTTTTTTGTAAAAAAAGTTGTAAATTTGCAAAATTACAAATAAATTGTAAAATTACAAAACTTCGATCAAAATTTTTTTGTTAAAAAAACAAGGAAAACTGTCAAATATTGGTAAAATGGGATTGCGAGACTTTTTCTAGTAATTTGAAAAGTTTTTTTTTTTTGTGTGTAGAGCGGCATTTTTCTGTATGGCAAAACAGTTTTTCTTCGATTTTGAATGTCCAGGAAAATGTTTATTCCACTAGTCCTAAAACTTATGATTTTTAAAAATTAAAAAGGAAAAAATAAAAAATTTACTTATTTTGATATAAAATATATCGAATATCAAAAAATATTTTAAAATCAGTCGAACGGTTTTCGAGATATTGATATTTGAAATTTGAAAAAGTGGTAGTTTTTTTTTTGTAGGATCTGACAAATCCCGAAACACGTGTCTATTAAGTCTTGCAAAAAATGACCAACATAAATAAATTTAAAACAGAAAAATAATTTTCTTGAAAATTATTCTATGAGAATATCATAGTTTTAATAAGTAAAGGAATTAATGACCTCGAGCTAGAATAAACCTACTCAAAATATTTTATAAATATTTTTTTATATTTGTACTTGTCCTAGGATGCTACTATTGATAGAAAATGAAAGATGTTATTATTTTTACATATCAGGAAAAAGGAGGTGAGTTACAATTTTATGTTATGTTATTATACCCTCCACTCTAGTGATAGAGGGTATAAGGGGCATTCCAAGCCAAATCACTCACTTTTAGACCCGACCCCTTTCGATTTATTTTATTTTTGGATATGTTTTAGTCCTTACTAAATGCAACTTGGACACCAATTTTCAATTTTTCTCCAAAAAATTAAAAAATTGAAATTTTTAATTAATTTTGACCATTAAAAAATATAGATATTTTAAAAAAAGTTGGACAACGTTTTGTTGGTATTTAAAAGTAGTTTTAGAAAAAAAAATATGAAAAAATTATTCGAAGTAATTATCACTTATTTTTTGACGTTTAAAAATTAAAATCGACTTTTTGAAAAAGTCCGAAACCGTCGATTTTTTTGTCATCATCATCATTATTAGCATCACAGCCCGGTGTGGGCCAAAGCTTCTTCTACGATTCGCCTCCAAGCAACACGATTTTTGTAAAAAACCATAAAAATTCTACTCTAAATTACGCAACTTTTAAGCCATAACTCGAAATGTGATCACAATTCTTTCTATTTTTTTTTTTAATTTTTAAAATTGCACCTTTAATGTTTTGGCTCTGATTTATTTTATATGGAGCTCCAAAAAAAAAAAAAAATGGTAGATACTGATCCTAACTTACCCTAAATATATTCATTTGGAGGTAAATATACGTCTCACAAAAATTTAGGACTTATTTTTTTTTTACTCCAAAAATTTTTTTTTGCAGGGAACCTCAAGTCGGATTTGAAGCATTAATATAGGTTTTTTAGTGTTTACCTCTTGTTTATATTGATTTTTTCGATATTAAAATTTCCAAATTTATTCCTATAAAAAAGGTTTAAGAACTTAAGAAAATGTTTGATATTTTGAAAAATTTAGAAAATACTATATCAAATTTCGTGTTTATTCAAAATAGTTTCCTGATTTTGAAATTTTCCTGAGTCATTTGCTTATAGAAAAAGTTTATCCCAATAGAAAAATTCAGAGGTTCTTAGGTATTTTGCTACAAAAAAGCTTTTAGAATTTATAAAATTTCTTGCTAAAGACAAATTTTAGATTCTGATACACTATCATATGGAAAAGTCTCAGATACTTATAAAATTTTCCCGCCAAAAAATCCTAAATTAAGAAAAATTCTCCGATTTAGTGACGTTTTCCCCATATAAAACTTCTTAGGTTCTGAATTTTTTTCTATTCTATTTTTCGACAGAAAAATACCCAAACATTTTTTCTACACCAAAATTTTCAGGTTTTGAAACACTACTTGAAAGACTTTAATGCTTTTTAAAATTTTTTGAAGCGATTTTATAGATTCTAAGAAATTTTTCTATAGAAAACTATAATTCTGCACACTTTTTTTTAAAAATGTCTAAGATTCTTAAACATTTTCTGAGACATATTTACTATTGAAAAGTCTAAGAATCTAAGAAATTGTTTTATAAAAATTTTAAGATTCTGAAACTTTTTTCTTATAGAAAAGGTCTCACTCAGCTTCAAAAACATTTTTCCTATAGAAAATGTCTCAGATTCAGAGTCTCAGAGATTTTATTACAGAAAAAGTTTAAGATTCTGAGACGTTTTTCAAAAAAAAATCTCAGAATCTAAAACATTTTCACAGATTCTAGGATATTTTTTTTAAAGTCTCAGAAGTCTGAGGCATTTCTGCTATAGAAAAAGTCTCAGTTTCTGAGTTATTTTTCTTAGAAAAATCCTCAGACTCCAGAAAATTTTTTCTTAATTTTTAGACATTTTTCTTTTCGAAAAAGGTCAAGGTTTTTTCTAGGATTTTAGGATTTTCCTATTAAAATTTTACAGTTTTTCTTATTAAAAAGTCTTAAATTCTGACACATACTTCAAACAGAAATAATTTCAAAACCTGAGACATTTTTCCTTTTTAAAAAGTCTTAGATTTTGAGACATTTTTCCTGTAAAAAAATTTTAATAGTCTGTGTAATTTTTCCTATAGAAAAATTCTCAGATTCTACTACATTTTTTCTATAGAAAAAATCTTTAATTTTTCCTGAATTTTTCTTATTTTCAGATTCTGAGATATTTTTCGTATAGACAAATTCTCAGATTCTGAGACATTTTCTCATATTCTAAAACATTTTCCTTATAGAAAAATTTTGAGATTCTTGGACATTTTTCCTAGAGAAAAATTCTCTCATACTTTCCTTTTCTTTTTCCATTTCACCAATCTTCTACTCAGATTTTTTCAAAGGAGAATTATCAGATTTTTTCTAACAAACAATTTCAGATTTTTCCTAAAATAAATTCTCAGATTTATTGAAAAAAATTCACAAATTATTCCTATCGAAAAAGTCTAAACTTTTTACAATAGGAAAATTCTCAAATTTTTCGTCTAGAAAAATTCGTCATTTTTTGTCGATAAAAATTCACGAATATTTTCTAAAGAAAAATATTATTCAGATAGAAAAATTTTAAGATTCTTAGACTTTTATCATAGAAGAATTAAAGTTCAAATTTAACCTATGGATTTTTAAAAAAAATTTTTTTCCTTCAGAAAAATTTTAAGATTCTTAGACATTTTTTATAGAAACAATTCTCATTCTCATTCTATTTCATTTTCGTTTTCTTTTCCACTTTCTTTTTTCCCTCTCCTTTCCTCGTCTTTCCTTTTCCTTTTCTTTTTTTTCCCTTTTTTTTGTTTCGAATCCGGTTTGGGGGGGGGAGGAATTTCCTTTCCCACCGTGGATCCGCGCCTGTAAGCCACAAAATTACTTAACAAAGTATTTTTGTCACTTAGAAATATTTTTACACTAAAAAAATTATACTTGAAAAAAATTTTACTTTAAAAAAAAAATTAGTAATTTTTCTTTTTTTTTTTACAAAAATGACAAAAAATTTTTCACACAAAATAAAATATTTCTAATCAAAATTGTTAATTTTTTTCATGTAAAAAATTTACTATCCTTAAAAAAGGGCGTTGTGCACACCGCTCTTCAAGCAAGTTTAGGTGGTGTTAAAATGGTGACAAAATCGGGTAATGGCATTTTCCTACTCTTTATTTTAAACTTTAAAAATCGTTAACACGAAAATTATAGCTGATCCTGTTTTCGAGTTATTGCTAAGTAATTATACAGTTCCACAGCAAAAATGTCTCAGTGAATTATCCAACTGATTCTTATAGATTTTGCTCTCCTGAATCCAAATTTGCCATCCAATTTTTTCTAGCACATACCGTTTTTGAGATTTTCGGTGTTAAAAAGTAAAAAAAAACATAATTTCGTACCTTTGGTTTTCCACTGTTGCAGATTCTTCCTAAAGTAGGACTTGATTTCATATAATATGGACCTCCTGATTCCAAAACTGCAATCCAAAATTTTCTAGCATGTTCCGTTTTCGTGATATTTACAATTGAAAATTTTTCCACGCGAAAATTTCGAACGCGAATATATCGAAAACGGAACATGCTAGAAAAATTTGGAATGCAGTTTTGAAATCAGTAGCTGATTTCTGTAACTCTCGAATCGAAAGATTTCTCGCATGAAACATGTGAAATGAAACAAAAACACTGTAAATCGGCACAAAAACTGACTTTTCACATTTTACTGTTTCTGTAACTTTGTTGTGCGAAAACTTTTAAACTTATTGGAATGATGCGAGAAAACCGTTTCTGTAAAGTAATTGGTCGAAAACTTTTCTATTTGAAGTGTCAAAAAAACTCACATTTTAAAACGGTGCGAGACTTCGACAAAAACCAATAAAAACATTAAAAAAAATAATAATAAATTAAAAAAAATGGAGAAAAATAGTAAGAAAAATACAAAATACTTGTTTTGTGTTTGTATAAATATCTAATTTATTATATTTTTTCACAAATTTTAGAAAAATCAAAGAATTTCTAAATGCAAAAATGATGTTATTAATACAACACTATACATTATCATCAACAATATGTAATTTTATTTTTTTATATTTATTTTATTGATTTTAAATGATCCATAAACAATAATTTGAATTGCTCCGTGTTTTTTTTTTCTGTTTTGTTACTATTTTCTCACTGTGATTACTTTTTTGACAGCTATCTTGGAATATTCCAATACAAACGCTGGCTTTTTCGCATTGACATACAGAAACAGTTTTTATTCCAGAGTCGAGAAACGGTGGAATTTTTTATTTCATATTTTTCGATGCGAAAACTTCTCACTTTAATTACAGAAACGGGCTACAGGAAGTCTAATTTATATGAAATCAAGTCCTATCTGCATAAAAGTGGACCCCCCAAATTATTGCCGAAATTATTGGTTTTTTGACTTTTTAACAGTGAATATCTCAAAAACGGTACGTTCTAGAAAAAATTGGATGGCAGATTTGGATTCTGGAGAGCAAACTCTAAAAGAATCAGTTGGATATTTTACTGGGAGCTTTTTGTTTTCGAACAGTGTAGCTATTTAGCAATTAAGACATATGAAAAATGTGCTGATTTCAGAAGATTCTCAAACTTTTCCTAAACAATTTTTTTTTTCAACCGATTTTAGCTGAAATATCTAATTTATCTCTATTTTTTCTATATTTCTAAATCAAATACTAATAAATCTCTATTATATTTCTCTTTCTTTTAGCTTTGCATAATTTAAAACTGCACAAATACTCGTATAACGCTTCTCTCAAAACAATGATATGACAGTGACTTTTTCAAGTGACAACATTAACTCCTTGTGATATTAATTGATTTTCTACAAAAAAAAAAAAACAACAAAACTACTATAATTTCATCTTAACAAATTAAAAAAAAGTCTGCTTAATTGGCCTATACCAACACAAAAACTCCACCGATAATATTTTCTGCTGCCTTCTTCATCCTAAAACCAAAAGAACATCTCTAAAAACTTCATAATATAACGTTTCATTTCACCACTTAAACAAAATGGATTTCGATCAGATTTTAGCAAAATGTGGAGATTTTAATCGTTATCAATTATTAATATTGACTCTTTTTGGAGTCGTTAATGTCATTGTATCAATGCATTATTTTACTCAAACTGTGATAAGTTTTGTACCAGATCATTGGTGCTATCATGAAAAATTAGAAAATAAGACATTCGATGAAATCGCCCACATCTATGCCAAACTACCCAATCCATCGTGTACAAAACTAGACGATATTAATGGTATGAATATAACAGTGAGTGCTGAGAAATGTACGAGATGGATATATAAATATGATTTTGGTTATAGAAGTATGAATACTGAGGTAAGAGGATATTTGAGGAAGATAAATTAAGGAATTGAAATTTAATTTATTAAAACATTATTTTTTTACAGTTAAATTGGGTTTGTGAATCTTCGTATAAGGCTCGCATTGGCCAATCTCTATTTTTCATTGGTTCGGTAGTGGGTACTTTGTTTTACGGTTTGCTATCGGATAAAATTGGCCGCCTACCAGCCTTGATATTGTCTAATTTATCGGGTTTTATAGGAGATTTCTCTACCATCTTTACCAGCAGTGTTACAACATTTACTTTATGCAGATTTGTTTCTGGTTTGGCAGCTGATACAAATTTTTACCTGATGTATATTATAGGTGAGTTAATAAATTAAATAAAAATATTTCATTAAGACCTCCCATGAATGTCCGTCCGTCTGGCTGCCTATGAAAGTCACAAGCAATCAAAAATGATAGAGCTGGTTTCCTGAAGGATTTGAGTCTCCATTTCTGAAATTTTCTGGTACAGAATTTTTATTTAATTTAGTTGTGATCGCTTAAGTCCTCCATAAAACATGTTATACACAAAAAAAAATTAATTTAAAAATTCGTAAATTTAAGTAAAAAATTAATTAAATCTGGACCAATCACTAAAATTTGCATATAAACTAAAAAAATTGAATGTCGTTAAATAAAAATAAATGAATATTTAGTTAATTAAAAACTTAATACTATTAATTAAAAATTTAATTAAAATTAAAAAAAAAATAATTAAAATTTTTATTATATAAATTAAGGTTTTAATTGAAAAAAATTTTAAAACCAATTACAATTTTAATTCTATAAATTAAAAAATTAAAAATAATACATTTTTTAAAAAATAAATAATTAAAAAAACACGTTTTTTAAATAAAAAGTTTTAAAAAAATGTTTCTTCAAATTTAATTGACATTAAATTAAAAAACAATTAAAATTTTAATTAAAATAAAAAATATGATATAATTTTCTGTGTAGGATGATTTAAATAATGAAACGGAATCATGTTCGTTCCGGTGAAAAATTTTCTTGAAAACTTTCAAACTATTATATCTTAATAAAACAATGTTAAAAATCTATACCGTCCTAAAATAACGGTCAATTTGATCAAAGTTTAGAGTTTTTGGCGAAAGTTTCCTTAAGAATCCAAAAATTTTATCGAAGGTCAAAATTAAAATGATCGGATTTGGCTCAAATTGATATTAAATGAAAGGTTATTTTTTTTTTAATTTTCTTGACCGTAGAAAAAACCTCCATTTTTTTGCAATTTTCAAAAAAAATCCAAACTTTGATTTTAAAGTCGGTCTAACGGTTTTCGAGAAAAGGGACGTTTTTTCATACGTTCAAGAAATTTTGTACAAAAATCTCAAAATTTCTTTCACGTCACCAATTTATATTATTTAACTTAAACCTAAACTTAATTTGAGTCAAATCCAACCATCGGGCCCTTCAATTAAAGTTTTGGATTTTTGAAAATTTCCACCAAAATTTTGAATTTTTGAAAAATAAAAAAAAAAACATATCTTGCGATACATTATTTTTATACCCTACACCACTCTGTGGTACAGGGTATAAGGAGTTTGTGCTGATGTTTGTAACTACTAGAAATATTGGTCCTAGACCTACCTTCAAGTATACCGATCCACTCAGAATTACTTTTTGAGTCGATTTAGCGATCTCCGTCTGTCCATCTAAAGGTTTAAGCACGAAACAGGTCGCACTTTTCAATCAATTGACTTGAAATTTGGAACTTAAGCATATTTTGGCCATTGATTGGACCATTTTTGGACTTAGTCCCCCATATAAAAATTTTGACCGGTATTCAGTTAAATCGGTCTGGTCTATTGGAAAAAAATAAACCAATTCCACTAAAATTTGATTTGTGTTCGTTTTCTACACTAAATAAAGATCTAACAAAAGATAGACCCAATCGGTCCATGTTTGGACTTGGGACCTATTTTCCGGAAATTACTGGTGTAGGGTATCAGATGGGCGGTCCCGACCGACTATAACTTTCATACGTGTTTTTATTAATTTTGACATGGAAAACACGAATATTAAAAAACTCCTGTAATCGGTCCAGCGACTTCCGAGATATTTTTATTTAAAATTTTTTATAAAAATTCCAAAAATGACGATTTTTTCCTCGTTCAAGAATTTAAAAAACAATCTCAAAATTTTGTTTTGGCTTTTTCATAAAGATTAACCAAAATTTTCATTAAAAAATAATTTGATCGAAATCGGATTATTTTAACCCTTTGAAACTTTTATCAAAGGGCGTCACGAATTAAAATGATCGAATTTGACTCAAATTAGTTTTTAAAGAAAGTTTGACTTAAGCCCTTTGAGAGGGATAAAGAAAAAATTTTGCGTTTTTTTTAAATTTCTTGACTTGCAAATTTCAAAAGCGATACAAAATTCCAAACTTTAATTTTCAAATCGGTCTAACGGTTTTCAAGATATCGCTAATTGAAATTTGCAAAAAAGAGCGGATTTTTTATATAAAATTATTACAATTTCTTTCCCTTTACCCTTTCATAGAGCTTGTGATAGCCTTTCATTTAAACTTAGTTTGAGCCTAATCCGATCATTCAAATTCGTGGCGCCCTTCGATCAAACTTTTGGATTTTTGGAAAATTAACACCAAAATTTCTAATTTTTGAAAAATTGAAAAATAAATTGCGATACCTTATTTCTATTTATTTTGGCATTCTGAACACGAATATCAAAAAAGTTATAAAATCGATTAAACGGTTTTCGAGATATCGCCATTTGAAGTATGTCAAAAACTTACCAAAAATAGCGGCTTTTCCCACATTCAATAAATTTTTTGAAAAAAATCTCAAATTTTTTCCCATTGACTATTTCATAGAGCTTGAGACAAACGTTCATTCAAACTTAACTTGAACCACATCATACCATTTTAACCCATAGAGCCCTTCGATCAAAGTTTAGAGCATTTGGTGAAAATCTTGTAAAAAAACTAAAAATTTGATTGAGGGGCGCCCAGGTTAAAATGATCGGAAAAAGCTTTATGCAATAGTCAAGGGAAAGAAATTTTGATTTTTTTTTTTTTTAATTTCTTAAACGTAGGAACCGTCACTTTTTCAAATTTCAAATAGCGATATCTCGAAAAGCATTTGACCGATTTTAAAATTTTTTGATATTCAAAAATATCAAAAAATTAATAAATGTGATGTATAGCAATGTATATTTTTATTATACCCTCCATTTAGTGATAGGGGGTAAATATAAGTTTGTCATTCCATTTGTAATTCATCGAAATATCGGTTTAAGACATTCTAGAGATGTCCGTCTGTCTGTCTGTGGAAATGGTGATCACTAGGCTGGGTCGTATTCCAACAAAGTGCTCAGATCAACTATTAATAGTGAAAAAAAGTTGGTACAAGTAAATACAAGCAATTTAAAACCAAAATGAACAAAATCGGTCCATGGCTTCCGTTCTCGCATCGCGGGTCAAAATTGCGGTTTTTGAAAAAATGGACATAATTTAAAAAAAAAATTAAATATTTAAAAAAAAAAATTATTAAAAAAAAAAATTTTTTTTGTATCGCATTAATTCAAAGATATTTAGAAAAATTTTGTTTGTTTTTTTCGGATATCGATAATCCACCCAAACGTGAGGCCAAAAAAAACTTACATTTTTAACATGGAGCTCAAAACTACTTTTTCACTATTTGAAAAATTTAGTGAAACAAAATTTTTAAATATATTAGTTTATCCACTTGATATCATTTAATACATCTCAGGGATTGTAGAAAAAAATTCTTAGTTAAATTCCTTCGTTGAGTTGGTGTGTGGAGCGATTTGAATTTAGCGGATTTCCAGAACATGTGTTTTTATCGACATTTCTGACTAATTTGTAGTTGTTAGCAACATTTTACTTAAATTAACCAACTTTTTTTGTTCAAATGGTTGTTTTGGACCATAGTAACTCTGCTTTGAAATAATAGGCTTTTTGGACAACGTTAACCCTTGCCGGCACGGGGTTAAAAAATTCCTCCAATGAAATTTTTAAAAATTCCTCACTCTAAAATCGTGTATGTGTTTAAATAATCAATAATTGCGCACTTAAGCGGAAAATGCTTAAAACTAAATAAAATAAAAAAATGGCATCCGAAATTTCATTATGTCTTCGTCGTTTTTACTGTGTAAAGCTAAAAGTGAAAAACATATTATTTAATATGTCAAAAAAGTCCAATTGACTATGAGCAAAAAACCAGCTGTTTGAAATTTTTTGGGCATTCGTTCAACAAGGGTTAAAGATGTCCTTTAAGAAAACTTTGTATAAATTTGTAATTGTTGATTATTTAAACACATACACGATTTTAGAGTGAGGAATTTTCAAAAATTTCATTGGACGAATTTTTTAACCCCGTGCCGGCAAGGGTTAACGTTGTCCAAAAAGCCTATTATTTCAAAGCAGAGTTACTATGGTCCAAAGCAACCATTTGAACAAAAAAAGTTGGTTAATTTAAGTAAAATGTTGCTAACAACTACAAATTAGTCAAAAATGTCGATAAAAACACATGTTCTGAAAATCCGCTAAATTCAAATCGCTCCACACACCAACTGGACGAAGGAATTTAACTTAGAATTTTTTTCTACAATCCCTGAGATGTATTCAATGATATCAAGTGGATAAACTAATATATTTAAAAACTTTGTTTCACTAAATTTTTAAAATAGTGAAAAAGTAGTTTTGAGCTCCATGTTAAAAATGTGAGTTTTTTTTGGCCTCACGTTTGGGTGGGTTATCGATATCCGAAAAAAACAAACAAAATTTTTCTAAATATCTTTGAATTAATGCGATACAAAAAAAATTTTGTTTTTTTTAATAATTTTTTTTTTAAATATTTATTTTTTTTTTTTAATTATGTCCATTTTTTCAAAAACCGCAATTTTGACCCGCGATGCGAGAACGGAAGCCATGGACCGATTTTGTTCATTTTGGTTTTAAATTGCTTGTATTTACTTGTACCAACTTTTTTTCACTATTAATAGTTAATCTGAGCACTTTGTTGGAATACGACCCAGCCTAGTGATCACGTCCAAAATAATAAACGGAGATGACTGAAACATATTTATTGGAAGTTCTCCCGAAAAGTTTGGTATTGCATTTGAGCGATATCGGTTCAGCGGTTCAAAATTTATGAACGATAATATAAGGACACCTCAAAAATTTTAATACATTCAACATAACCTAAAAATACAATATGCTTTAATTCGGCTGCTGGTTGACATAATTGAACACCAAATGGTATTTAAACAAGTACGAACATATTTTTTTCCATTTTTTTCTAAATCGCGGATTTTTTTTCACCAAAAATTTTTTTTCACCAAAATTTTTTTTGCGGATTTTTTTTTTTCAAAGATTTTTTTTTTTTCAAAAGTAATTTTCTTTTAAAAAAAGTTTTTTGCAAAAATCTTTTTGAAATTGTGGAGGGTATCACTACATTCGGTAAGGCCGAATTTAACTTTTTAAATTTTTTTAAAATTTTCCAAAATCCCAAACTTTGATCGCCGGGCGCCACGGCTTAATTTAATCGGATTGTCCTCAAATTTAGGAAAGTTGAAGAAAGAATGCCAGTCTAATGGAACAGTCTAATTGTACACGTCTAAGAACTCAATTGGATTCTAATTTTAAACCTAAAGTTTGGCATTCCCTATATTTTCAAAGTACTGCCGAAACAACAATAAGTTCAACATAATTTTTGTAGTTTTTGGCTCGCAAAACACAACCGCTAAGTAACCGAAGCTCTCCGAGAAATAGATTTTAAGTTATCCACTTTTTAAAATTCTCAAGACCCTATTGGGTAACTAAGGGGCATGGCACAGATTCAATTCCGTTCGGATTTGAAAAAAATGGTTTACTCGTAAAACGCAAAACAAATATTATTTTTTTTGGACTGAAATCACTTTTAAAAATCAAAGTGGAATTGAACTGAACAAAAGTGGTTTCATTCCGAAAAAAAATATTTGCTTTGCGTTTTAAGAGTAAACCACTTATTCCACTTCCGAACGGAATTGAGTCTCTGACATGCCCCTAAATGTGAGTGTAGGCAGAGGGTATGAAAGGTCAATCGAAGTTAAACCAATTTTTTTGGAAATGTCCCCTAAAATTATTATTTTTCTCCATTTTTAATTACCAACTAATTTTTAAACCACATTTATCTTCATTTCTTTTCCCATTTCAGTTCTTGAATATTTACGTCCCTCTATGCGCACCTTTGGCCTTAACTTAGCAGTGGGTATTTTCTATACTATCGGTTTAGTTTGTACACCCTGGATAGCAGTATTGGCCGGACATTGGCAATATTATTTAGCCTGCACCTCAATACCTATACTCTTTATAGCCGTCTACTATTTTATTGTCCAGGAGAGTGCCCAATGGTTGGTAACACGTAACGATGTGGATGGTGCCATAAAAAGACTGAAACGTGTGGCCAAGTTTAATGGACGTAAAGTGAGCATGACAGAATTTGAAGAATTTCGTAAATATTGTGAAAAACAAAGACAAAAGGCGGGAGGAGATGATCAAAAACAATCGAATTTGTTAGATATGTTCCGTACGCCCAGAATGAGAAAACATACATTGATATTATTTTTCAAATCGTAAGTAGATTTTGGAAAATTGTAAATTCTGAAACTGATTACTAATATTTTCTTATGATATTTTTTTCAGCATGGTCATTACTCTTTGCTATGATGTAGTTTCCCGTAATGTCGAGGGCATGGGTATTTCGCCCTTCATCATGTTTTCTTTGAGTGCTTGTGTGGTGTTGCCCTCATCTCTGCTATTGGTTGCCTTACAAGATCGTATAGGTCGTAAAGGCATGGCTTCTGGCTCATTACTAGTAGGAGGTTTCTTTACTGTGGCATCTGGTATAGCCATAGCTTATCAACAACATAATCATAATGCTATATTACTGGCTTGTTTAACTATTGCTGCCCGTTTTGGTGTTGCTATATCCTATGAATCTGGCTCCCAGTATGCTACCGAATTAATACCCACTTGCGTAAGAGGTCAGGGGGTGGCCGCTGTTCATGTTGCCGGTTTTGCTGCCTCATTTTTAGCACCCTATATTTTATGGTTGGGTACTTTCTTCAAAGCAGCACCTTCACTTATATTGGGGGTGCTATTCTTTACCGGATCTTTAGTGTGTCTGCTGCTGCCGGAGACATTAAATAAGTAAGTTTTAAAAAAAAAATTTTATATTACAATAAAATAACAGCTTTTTAAAAGTCTGTTATACCGTTACAAAATTACATTTTTATAAAATTTGCTCCAACTGTTATTTGTATGGGAGCCTACTTAGGGAGTGGAGATAGGGCGTAGGTATATTTTAAAAAAAATGTTGTAGGGTAAAAATAAATGGGGGTCGGTCTCACTAATGACCTCTCTCGGAAGCACCATTGGACCGGTAGAAGCTGATTAAATAAAACAAATTTACAAAAAATAAAAAAATTGTATGGGGACCGCCTTCACAATTAGAGATAGAGGGTAGGTGTGTTCAGAGAAAATGTTTGGACTAAAAAATATTGTGGGTCGGCCATACATTTTGTTGCTCTAAGGGCACTATTAGGGCAGTTAGAGCGGTTGGAGCAAATTTTAAAAAATGTCGTTTTGTGTGGGAGCCCTCTTAGAAATTGGAGATAGGGTATTAGTTTGTTCCAAAGAAATGTTAAGACGTAAAAATTAATGGGGGTCGGTCTTATAAAGGACCCCTCTATGACGCACCATTGTAGCAGTAGAAACAATTTTAAGATTGGAAAATTACAATAAAATTTTTTAAAAAAATTTAAAAAAATAGTAATAATCGTTATCCCACGATCCTCCTGGGCAAAAAATTTGTAGAATCGATTGATGTTTTACACAAAAAATTTTAAAAAAATCGAAGAGTACAAACATTTTCAAAAATGAAATTTAAATTTTAAAACTTAAAAATCGCATACTAGAGCGCTTTTAAGAATTTTTTGGTATTTTTTTTTTAAAGTACGTAAAAAAAACAAAAATTTTGAAAAAAAAAAATTTGAAATTTTGACCATTATTGAAGAAGTTATAAGTAAAAGAAATTTGAGTAAAGGAACAAAATAACATATTTTAAAAATTTGATATCTTTTGAACGGGTCATCAAAAAAATCTGAAAATTTACCACGAAGGAGTTTTCGAAGGGTGCTAAAAACTGTTAATAAATTGGGAAAATCTAGAAAAAAAATTCAAAGTGTCCGATTTGACATGGAGTGTCCCATATATTAATAATCCTCGATCGGTTTTAAGACGATCTAGCGATGTCCGTTCGTCCGTCTGTCTGTCTGTTGCAAACACGCTAACTTTTGAAAGACTTTAAGGAGGCTGCTGAAGTTTGGCATTTATGTTGGGCATTTACCTGGTCAGGTTGGTATTGCAATCCAGCGAAATCGGTCCAGTGGTTCAAAAGTTATGGACAAAATACTGAATTTCCTCAAGGGTTTTTCGTGAATTTACGAGATAAAAAACACGATAACTTTCTCATCTGAGGACGATGAAGTTTGTCATATATATTTGTCATTCCCCTGGTCTAGTTCGTATTGAATTTCAGCCAAATCGGTTTAGTGGTTCGAAAGTTATTAGCAAAACAATGAATTTCAGATTAGTTTCACTTTAAATTCACGTGTTGAAAGACCGTTAAACATGTTTTAAAAACATTGGGAAGTCACAAAAATATTTTACAACGTATTTTTGTCACTCAAAAATATTTTTATTCATATATTTTATATTTTTTTCAAAAAAATTTTACACTCAAAAAAAAAAAACAATTAGTAAATTATTTTTTTTTCAAAAATTACTTTAAAAAAAGTTTTTTTACACAAAATGAAATATTTCTAATCAAAAATGTTATATTTTTTTCTCGTTAGAAAATTTACTATTACTTAAAAAGGGTATTGTGGAGGGTATTTATAGATTCGGCCAAGACGAATTTAACTTTTCTACTTGTTTTATTTTATTTTTTTTACATGTTGGAGGGTATAAAATATATAAAGACACTCACACATACCACCTTAGCATTGGAATTTCCAAAAACCCAACCCCTTTTTACCCTCTTTATACTCGTAATTTAAGAAGAACCCGGTCTTATTGTTAGTGGATTTATTTTTCGGAATGTGAATCTACATTCCAAATTTCAAGTCTCTAGCTTTAGTGGCTTAGGCAGTACAATGACGAATGGTGATGAATGTCAGTGAGTCAGTCACGCAATGTATAATTTAGCAAGCTTTTTAAACGTATTTCTAAAAACTTTATATGAGCTTTGAGAGCTTAAATACGAACTTTTCTTGTAACTCAAAAGCTTAAGGATTTGAAATTCTATAGCTATGGTTTGAAAGATTTTTTTTGTTAGTGAGATTTTTGAGGTGGTTTAAATTTTGAAAAAGATTACTCTAGCTCGAGGTCACATTTTTTTACTAATCATTACAATGATATTTTCAAATTAAAAAATGTTAAAGAAACTATTTAAGTTGTTTGTGTCTAATATGGAATAAATGATTGTTTTTAATTGGGATTTTCAGATAGTTCGTTTAATATTTAGAGAGCTGTATTATAATAGTCTTATACGAATATAAGACTTTATGGTTTGCCACTAACGATGGTCAGTTTGCTTAATAGTCTTGAAAAGATTTAGACAAACAACGGAATAAATAGTTCCATTAAAATTGTTACTTTGACCATATCTTCGTAATGAATGTGACCTCGAGCTAGAGTAATCTTTCTCAAAAAAGGATTTATAGGTCAAATAATAAGTAATTTTTTCTCAACATTTTTATTAACTTTAAAATTGAAATACAATATTTTAAATTTTTTAAAAACCAATAAAGACAAAAAAGCTTTTTCCTGCTAAAGCTTTTTACTATGTTGAAAGCAAAGCTTTTTATAATTTAAAATCTTTAAAGCTTTCCAAATTAAAAATATAACAACTTTTGTAACACTTTATTTACTTTCTCCTTTTCAGAACTCTTCCAAAAACCCTTGAAGAAGGTGAAACCTTTGGTAAAGGTGAAAGTATGTTTGATTTCCCTTGTCTATCGAAAAATAAAAATTCATCTGATTCCGATTCGGAAATGGAACAGTATACAAAACGTAAACATTCGCTGACAGCTGGTCTAGAACGTGGTGTTGTCGTTGCTAGTGTTGGTCACGCAGTCGATCTTGACAACAATAGCAATAGTCGTAGTACATAACCTGCTTAGTAAATTTAACCCATATAGTTAACATTTATTTAAAATAAAAATTAAATTTAATTAAGACAAAAATAAACTATTACAATTTAAGTATTTTTTTTTATACCATATAAATCTTAAAAAACAATATATATTAGATTTAGAAACTTAAGTTAATCCATTTCTAAATGCCTTTATATTGAAAAAGAGATATTTCGAATCGTTAAAAAAACACACACACATTTAGTAGTATATTTATTATAAAATCGTTTTAGGGAATATTTCTAGTTATGTATATTATAAACAAATTTATACAAATTAATATTTAGGGAATACAATTGGATGCTTCTTACTTAAAAAATTTTTTAAGATGAGTTTATTTTTTGATTTTTTTAGTTTTTAAAGGAAAAAATATGTACCATTTTTTTTGTTTGTTTGTTCTTTAAAACAATTTTTGTATATAATGGCACAATTTTTACTTAATATTTAGCTAATTATATTTATAATTAAGATTTAAAGCAGCTTAAGTATTTTTTTAAAATAAAAAATTTAGTTAAATAATACATAGATTAATTATTCATTAATAAATTATAAAATTTAAATCAAAAGAAATGTAAAGATTATAATTTTTGGAGATAACAGAATGATTTAGTCAATGCACACAGGGCCAGCATGATCCAATTCCGGCAAAAAGTCTTTATCTTTGTTGGATCCGTCTGAAAATGTGCTTCTAGAGGAATTTGAGGTCGCTGATTTCAAAATTTAGCTAAAAACCAAAAAAATCAAAATGGCGGATCCAATATGGCGGACAATTTTTTTTTTTAAATTGTCCGATTGAACTCAAATTTTGTTTTATGCGGGTGTTGAAGTTACTGAATTAGAATTGTTACTCTGAATTTTGAAAAACAAAATGGCGGACTAAATATGCTTCCTAAAGTTTAAAGAATGATCCAACTCCGACCAAAAGTCTTTATCATTGTTGGATCCGGCTGAAAATGAGCTTCTACAGTATTTCGGGGTTGCTGATTTCAAAATTTAACTAAAAACGAAAAAAAAATAAAATGGCGCATCCAATATGGCGGACAAATTTTTTTATTAATTGTCCGATTTAACTCAAATTTTGTTTTAAGGGAGTCTTGGAGTTACTGAATCTGAATTATTGGCGTGAATCTTGAAAAACAAAATGGCGGACTAAATATGATTAGTAAAGTTTGTTACAAGTAATTAAAAAACAGTTATATTCCTTTTCTTTGTTGAAGCTAGCTGAAAGTGTGGCCTAGTAAATTTCCGGGTCTGTTATCTTAAAATCGAACTGATAAAATTCAATATGGCGGAAACAATATGGCGGCTAGATTTTTTAACTTTGTCTGATCTAACTAAAAATTTGATTTTAAAATATTAAGAGTGGCTGAAGTTAAATCTACGCACATAATTTTTGTATATATATTTTTTTTTTTATTTTTGATATAACTATGGAAATGGTGTAAATGACTTACTTAGTTTCAGAAAAGCTTTTGGAAATGGTGACTATAAATTATTCACTTTTTTTCTTTATTTTGGATATTCAATATAAAATCTTTTAATTTAATTGGAAATGGTGTAACTTATATTTTCCATAATTCTACAAAAAAACTAGAAATGTAAATAATTTTTTTTCCTACACTTAAGGCACTCTCTGACGATAAAAAAACTATTCAAGCCGTTAAACATTATTTTGGGTTAATTTTTTTTTTTTTTTAAACAAATCTCGGACCACTGCATATATAGCTGTAATTTCGCCATTTATCATTTCGAGCAAGTTTGGGCAACTTTTTTCGAAAGATATGGAATATCTATATCGGTCTATATCAAAAAAAATATAGACCGATTGTTTCCAACTGAGGATCGCTGAGGATTTTTTCGGCGCGAGGTAAATAGCTAAAAAATTATAACTTTTTTACAAAAAACGCGAATTGCTGACAGGCAAATGAGTTATATTTGTCCATATTATTTTTGTTACAAAGGCTTATATATAAGGTTGAGCGACTGACACAAAAAGTTAAACATTAGCAATAGAAGTTTGGAAAAAAATTAAAAAAGTATCTCAACTTTTAAAAATTTTTTACCAACTTTTTTAACTTTGAAGACCTGTCAAAGGAAAGGGTGTAATTGGATCATAAAGATAAGTTCAAAAAACCTGCTTCTATATATGCCCAACAAACTGGTAAACATTTTTTTGAGAATTTACAAATAAGGACTTTTGGCCGGAAATCGATCTGTCTGGCCCTCTGTGCAATGATATAATGTTCTGAAAAGTATAAAATGGAACCCCGTGTAATTCGTTTTTCACTTTCTTGGCCGATGTGGCAAGCCTTGCCGATGTTCGATTATCCTATAATTTTGTGACACGTATTCTTACACCAAATATTTAACAGTATTCCTTGTTTAAAAAAAAAAAAAAATTTCAGTCAAAATTTAATTTTTTTTGTAATTTTACATTTTTTTTTTGGTAATTTTACAAAATTCTAAGGTTTTTTAAAAAAAAAAACTAGTAAGATCACGAGAATTCCTTGTAAGTCTTATTGCGCCAAAAAATTGTAAATTTACAATTTTTTTCGTTAAAAGCTTTTAAAATTAAAAAAAAAGCTCGTAATTTTTACTAAAAATTCTCGTAAAATAGAAGGTAGCAAAAAATCTAGTAAAGTTACGAAACCTGCTTTTAAGTTTTATCGCGTCAAAAAAAATGTAAATTTTCAATTTTATTCGTAAAAAGCTTGTAAAATTACACTCAGAAAAAAAATTAACTAAAAAATGGGAAAACTAACTAAATTCAAGGAATATTGATAATGATTTAGCTCCATTGCCATGTTTTCCTCCTTTTAAGTTTATATTTTTCTAAAAAATAAGGAAAGCAAAAAAAATTTACACTCAAAATAATACAATAGTACATTTACTAATTTTTTTCTGCTAATGCTAGTATGTTAACCTTTAGCAAATTTTAAGTTGAGATTAGCATATTAGCAAAAATATCTTGTAAACTTTATTTAGGGCATTAGCAATTTTAAAATTAAATTTAAAATTGAGTTGACAAAATTTTTACAGGCTTTTATGCTAATATTAGCAATAATAAATTGTATTTTTTTTTTTTTAAGAAAATTTAAAATGGCGCTATCTCAGAAACTAAGCCAAATAGAGCAAAATGAAGGCCATTTTTGGTTCTCGCCGATCCTCTTCACATGTGTGGACCCTAATGGGTCCTAACTTTGGATCTAAAGAGTTCCCGAAAATTTTAAATTGCCGACACAACAAAAATTCCAAAAGCATTTTTGTAGCCCTCAACACGTAGACCGCGAAATAACCAAAAGCTCTCCGAGTAATATTTTTGAAGTTATCGAGTTTTTTAATTCTCAAAACCCCAGTGGTCCTCTAAAATCACGTATCTCAAAAACTAAGCAAGGTAGAGCGAAACGGACACAAATTTAGGATCAAAAACTATGACGATTTTTAAGGAATCCAACTAGGTCTAGGCCCATCGAGGTCTGGACCAATCGGGTCCGAACCCAATGGGGTCCTCAAATGTGTATGAACTAAGTTGAATAAAAAAAAAATTCAGTTAACTAATTTTTAGCAAAACATTTTTGCCAACTTTACCAAAAAAATTGTGGGTTCAAAATCAGCAAATTTTCTTGTAGGTTTACAAGTTTTTTTTTTAACATTACAGTTTTTTTTTTGAGTGTACATTACTTATGTGGAAAAACATAATAAATGAATTTGTAAACATTTACCGCGAGTTTAATTTTTTCGAGTTTATTTTTTTTTAGTGTAAAAATATTTTTGAGTGACAAAAATACTTTGTAAAATATTTTTTTTGACTTACCAATGTTTTTAAAGCTTGTTTAACGGTTTTTAACACGTGAATTTAACGTAAAACCAATCTGAAATTCGCGGTTTTCTTAATAACTTTTGAACCACTGGACCAATTTGGCTGCAGTTCAATATCAACTAGACCAGGAAAAACACAAATATATTTATATGCCAAGCTTCAGCCTCGGGATTGTCTTTCGAAAGTTAGTGTGTTTTTTAACTTGCCGAATTTTACTCTTTTGCTTATAACTTAAACCACTGGACCGATTTCGCTGGATTGCATATATGCTAAACTTCAGAAGACTCAGTAAAGTCTTTCAAAAGTTAGCATGTTTTCTACAGACAGACAGACGGACGGACATCGTTAGATCGACTTAAAATCGATTGAGGATCATGAATACATATACTTTATTGGTCCCTAGTCGAATATTTCGAGGTGTTACAAACGGAATGATAAACTTATATATACCCTCGATCACTACACTCAAAATAATAACTCTGTAAAATGACTGTAATCTCAATTCAACAGATATTTGACAGAGTTTTCTGTCAAAATACAGATTTAAAGAAAATACTTTGTATTTTGTTGTTACAAAAAAACAAAGTTTCCTCTGTTATATTACTTTGTAATCTTAATTTTACAGATAATTAACAGAGTTTTCTGCTAAAATACAGATTTAAGCAAAATACTTCGTATTTTTTTATAATCACAAAAAATTTTCTGTTTTGAGTAGTTTTTGTTTTTGTTACCAAACATCAACATTTTATCTGTGATTTTTTTTGAGAAAAAGTTGAAAAAGTAGCAAAAAATGTTATAAAAAAATCTTTTCAGAAATCTTATAAAAATTTTACAAAATAACATGCATTCAACTTAACTCTGTAAATTTACAGAGTTTTTTTCTATAATTTTTTTTTGCATCAAATGCATTTTACAAATATATGTAAATTTACATAGTTTTTTTTGCTAAATGGTGGTTTATATAACCAATATTTTACTAGAAACTCTGTAAATGAACAGTTTTTTTTTGTCCAAATCATTTTACAGAGTTTTAATGTAAAATTACAGAGTTTTCTCTGTCAAAAAGCTTTCATATTTTACCAATATTTTACTATAAACTCTGTAAATTAACAGTTTTTTTTTTGTCAAAATCATTTTACAGAGTTTTTTAGTAAAATTACCAAGAAATGTTGTTAGCTGGAAAAGTATGGTGTACTCTGTTAAATTAGCAGAGTTTTTATGTAATTTAAAAGAGTTATTATTTTGAGTGCAGAGTATTAAAAGACGACTTTAAGGTTGGGGCGCCTCGGCTTATTTTGCCATCTTATGAAAAATTCTGATAACTCCCATAACTTCCGAATATCGTCCAGAGAAAAAAGACATGTCGACTTAAACTAAACAAAAATTATTTTATATTCATTGGTCTATGTCTTCATATAGATTCTTAACAAGAAAAGCTCAAAAATAAAAAAATCGCCACTCTTTACCCATTTTTTGAACTTCTAAATCCCCGATGTGGCCAATAAGCCGAGACACACCAACATTAAAATCGTTTTTTTTATATATAATTTATGTTTCAAGAATCGGTGTATAACGGTTGAGGGACTTCCCATGTTTAAAAAAATTTTTGAACAGTATGAACTTCCTAAAAAGTTTTTGTTATTACTTATAAAGCATATTTTTTCGTACTGCACAACAGTAGAAATAATGCTAAAGATACAGTTGTTTTCACATATTTTGTAGTAATTTTTATTTTGGTTAGTTGTTATCACTACATTTGTCTTTAGTAATCAATAGTTTTGCATTTTCAGTTGATTTTACCGCAAATAAAGCAATCTCCTTTTCAACAAACAAATTCTACCGACAAAATTTTTTTTAAAATGCACTGAAATGTAAATTGTTTCGAAAAAAATATATGCAACAAAAAGCTGTCCAAAGTTTTGAAAGCATTTCAGTTCTTTTTACCGGTTTTAAATTTATACTGCTTGATTTTTATAACCACCAACAGTTGTTTTTTCTTTATTTTTTACTTAATTCTTAAATCTTTTCCAAATTCTTGGATTTTCTACTAAAACATGGAAAGAAATAACACTTTTCATTAAGACCAAACAATTCACCATCACTTAAAGTCTCGGGAAGTTTTCTAAGAAAAAAAAAAAAAGAAAACATTAAAACACATAAGTGATTCGATAAATTTCAACTTACTTATTTAAAGTTTCAGGTAATAGCAAACACAATGCGGCACCAGTTAACATAATAATACTAATAAAGATCGAAGGCAACGGCTTATAGTAAGTACCCAAATAGATGACATAGGAATTTAGAAAACTACAACCATAACCCAAAACGTGTATATTGGAAACAGCACTTCCTCGAACACTGGTCGGTACTATTTCTGTACAATATTGCATTTCAGCATCATAGGCTACTACAGCGCCATATCTACCCAACCCTACCATTATAGCCAATAGTATAGCATGAGATTTATAGTCCAGAAAAGCTATTAAAAATCCAGTAATAGCTGTTATTATACCTCCCACGAATAATGAAGTAGCTGCCATGCCCTTACGGCCTATAATATTTTGTAAAGCAATAATTGTTAAGCCGGCAGGTATATAACATATCGAGGTAAAGGAGAATAACTGGAAGGGTGAAGAGCCCAAACCCTCCATATTACGGGATATAATATCAAAAGACATAGTTATGATGACACTAAAATTTAGATAATGTTAATAAAATAAATTTTCTTTAATTTAATTCATTGCATACCTTTTAATCAACAATATTATGGTAAATTTTCTTAGTCTAGGGGTTCGAAACATACCCCAAAAAGTATCGGTATTCTGTAATTTTTGTTCTTCCAATTTTTTTTGTTTGTAATATAAAACAAACTCTTCAAACACATGTTCCTCGACCTGACGACCATTAAACTTTGCTACCCATTTTAAACATTTCACAGCTCTATCATATTTTTGACGTGTCAATAACCAATGAGCCGATTCACAAGTAAAGAAGGGATAGGCAAAGACCAGGAGAACTGGAGAAGATGCTATTAATAAATATTTACGCCAGGTTTGAACCCAGAAAGCAAAGCATGGAGAAAGCATGAGACCGAAACAATAGAACGTGGTAGTTATAATGTTGAGACCAAAGGTACGTTTTTTGGGATTAAGATATTCAAAGGCTGTAAAAAAAGATTTTTTTTTTAAAACTCTCAAAATTTTTTCATTGACTTTTTAATAGAGCTTAATATAAGCTTTAATTTTAGCTCCATTTGGGCCAAATCAGACCATTTTAACCCAAATCAAAGCTTAGTGTTTTGGCTGAAAAATTTCTAAAAATCCAAAGCATTGATCGAAGGGCACTACTGGTTAAAATGATCGGATTTGGCTTAAATTTATTTTTAATGAAAGTTTGTCTCAAGCTTCAGACTTTTTTAGAAAACTTCTTGAACTTAGGTAAAACCCTCCATTTTTTTTACAAATTGCAAATAGCGATAGCACCTTTTTAAGTCAAAAACAAGTAAGAAAGTTATAGTCGGTCAAGACCGACCATACGACCATATGACCTACACCAGTGTTTTCCGGAAAATGGGTCCCAAGTCCTAACATGGACCAAACAATGGGTCTGTCTTTTGTTAGGTCTTTATTTAGTGTAGAAAACACACACAGATCAAATTTTAGTGGAACTGGTTTATTTTTTTTTGTCAATAGACCGATTTAACAGAATATCGGTCGAAATTTTTATATGGGGGACTAAATCCAAAAATAGTCCAATTATATTCCGATTTGATAAGGTTACAAAAGTACACGTTTAAGACCTAAAACTAAGATTTTTATCAAATACTAGCTATACCCGGTCCGCGCTGCTGGCCCTAAGAAAAAAACTGTTTTATATTGCATCTTAATTTAAATATAGTCTCGGACAAAATTAAAGCACGGGTCGGGGCCCAGAGATCTATAGAGAAATCTCTACAAAATCGGTTCAGCCGTTTTTACGTAAATTCGAAACAGACAGACATAACGTTAAGTATAGTACAAAGGGGCGTGTAATTTAACGCATTTTTATCGAATCGAGATAGTCTAAAGTTCCATGCGGCATCCTCGATTAGTACTATCTGTGCTGCAAATTTCATTGAAGCTAAAGTGCAGAAACTATGCATAGTCTGATTCAGAAATTGTTACTATATTTACAATTTTTAGAATTTGAAAAAGAGTTATTCAATTATCAACTTCACATTTTCAAAATCATTGACATTAGTTTTGTCGTTTTTGTGTGATTGCGAAAGAAGAGGAAATAACTTTTTATTTATGAAAAACGGGAGTGATATTGTAAACCCTTTTGCCGAATCGCGCTATACATATGACCTACAGTTCCCGCTCGGTTAGTTCTATCAGTACACTCAAAAAAAAAACCTTGTAAAGTTACCAAAAAATCTCGTGATTTTACAAGGCTATTCTCGTAAAATATGACGTAGGTAAAATTCTCGTAAAATTACGAGGATTTCCTCGTAATTTTGAATGCGCCAAAATTTGGTAAAATAACCAATTTTATTGGTAAAAATATTGGTTTAAAACCGGAAAAATAAAAAAAAAATGGTAAACTTACAAGAAAAAATGGTAATTATGTTCAAAAAAATGGTAAATTTACAAACCAAAATGGTAAGTTTATAAAAAAAAATTGTTAAACTACATAAATCCCCGAAATAAAATCGTTTTTGTAAAATAACTATTTATTTTTGTAAATTAACTAGAATCCTCGTAATAAATTTTTCAAAATATTGTCAACTTTTTTTTTTAATATTTTTCAATTAAAAAAAAAAATACAACAATATAAATCCTCGTATAACAAAATTTTTGTAAAAGAACAGTTTTTTTGTAATTCAACTAGAATCCTAGTAATAAAAACCTTGTTGTAAAATTGCAGTTTTTTATTGTAAAATAACCTTTCAAAATGGTAGAATACAATTACGAAAATAAACTTGTTAAATTACCAATAAAACTGTAGTTCTCGTTTGAGCAAAGTACAAAATTTTTTGTTAAAAAACAAGGAAAATTGTTAAATATTGGTAGAACGGGATTACAAGGCATTTTACCAGGCGTTTTACCAGTTTATTTTTTTGAGTGTAGTGACAGATTCGGCTTATCCGTTTTTGCGTGATTTCAAAACAGGAAGATATAACGTCAAAGATATAACGCCTCTTTGTTTAATCGTGGTCAGTATAGTACTAAGGGCGTTGTAATTTTGATCCCTTTTTCCAAACACGATCTTATGTGACCTACATATGCACTTGGTTAGCACTGTATGTAGTGAAAATGTCAAGCGAATCGGTTCAGCTGTTTTTGTGTGATTGCGAAACAGGCAGACATTGTCCAGTATATTACAAAGGGGCGTAGCATTTTACGCCCCTTTTTCCAATCGTAGTATAACATGGCCTATAGTTCCGCACTCGGTTAATACTATCAGTGCTGAAAATTTTATTAAAATCAAGAGTTTTTGCGTTATTGCGGAGCATGCAGAAATAAAACTCAATTCAATACAAAGGGGCATGGCATTTTACGCCCATTTGTCCGCTCTAATTTGGCACACAGTTAGTACTTGGTAAGTACTATCGTTGGTTAAAATTTCATCAAAATTGGTCCAGCCGTTTTTTATATATAGATGTCATTTTTGGTGCAATGTAAAAATTCGATTTTGCCCACCCCTCCGCCCACTGGGAAAAAGCATGGCATTTTACGCCCATTTGTCCGATCACGCTTTTATTTGGCGTATAGTTAGTACTTGGTTAGTAACATCTTTGGTATAAATTTCATCAAAATCGGTCCATCCGTTTTTTATATATAGATGCCATTAGTGGTGCAATGTAAAAATTGGATTTTGCCACGCCCCTCCGCCCACACCCAAAAAATTTAAAATCTGACTGCACAGTGTTACTTCCTAGGCTATTCTGAATATTTCCTGAAAATTTCATCAAGATTGGTCCAGCCATTTTCGCGTCCATAAGGAACATACATATAGCCGTTTTTTGCATTATTGAAATAACTTTCAATTCAATACAAAGTTGCATGCCATTTTACGCTACTTTGTCCGATAACGCTCAAATTTGGCACATAGTGAGTACTCAGTTAGTACTATCTTTGATATAAATTTCATCAAAATCGGTTTACCCGTTTTTTATATATAGGAGCCATTCCACACCAAATGTCCCGCTACAGAAAAACATGTGTCCCGTAAATTTCTAAATAGGTTGTTTGGATAGCCCTATATGTACTTAAGAAAATTGCGTTTTTGGTTTTTCAAATTTTCGAAAACTGGGCTGAGGAGGCGTGGTCAAATATTGGAAAAATGGTCAAATTTGTGGCGAGTTGCCTTGATTAAATATTTATCACATTAAAATGGAATGCACCACAATCTCAAAAATTTACAGTCTTATATAGTTTTGTATGGGCTATCGATTAAAAATTTTTTTTTTGGAAAATTTTCAGAACCCGTTCTGAAATTTTCCATTTTTTAAAAAAGTCAATTTATCAAAAATCTGGCCACTTTTTTTTTTCTTTTTTATTTATTTTTTTAAAAGTTTAGATGTTTGTCCATCCACACAAAAAAAATCAGAAACACGTTCATCTTTTTTTTTGAGAAAATCGTATTTGAACTTTAAATTTCATAACAATTTTGTTATTTGCTTGTATTTCTTTGTTTTAAAGTTGAGAATGAGTAATATTAATTGCATAAATATTCGTCATACGCTCTGTTGACACAAGAAAATACAAGCAAATTACTAAATTGTTATGAAATTTAAAGTTCAAATGCGATTTTCTCGAAAAAAAAGGTGAACGTGTTTCTGATTTTTTTTGTGTGGATGGACAAACATCTAAACTTTTAAAAAAATAAATAAAAAAGAAAAAAAAAAGTGGCCAGATTTTTGATAAATTGACTTTTTTAAAAAATGGAAAATTTCAGAACGGATTCTGAAAATTTTCCAAAAAAAAAAAATTTAATCGATAGCCCATACAAAACTATATAAGACTGTAAATTTTTGAGATTGTGGTGCATTCCGTTTTAATGTGATAAATATTTAATCAAGGCAACTCGCCACAAATTTGACCATTTTTCCAATATTTGACCACGCCTCCAAAGCCCAGTTTTTGAAAAATTGAAAAACCAAAAACGCAATTTTCTAAGTTCCATATAGGGCTATCCATACCACCTATTCAGAAGTTTACGGTACACATGTTTTTTTTCGCTGGACATTTGGTGTGGAATGCCTCATAGATGTCATTAGTGGTGGAATGCAAAAATTGGATTTTGCCACGCCCCTCCGCCCACAGACGGAAAATCAAAAATCCGACTTGACAGTGTTACTCGCCAGGCTATTCTGAATACGGAACATACATACCCACATACATCCACATCCACATCCATTTTTATATATTTTGAGGACTAACCCGATTCCTTTGAAATTTGGAATGGTGATTCTTGTATACAAAATTTGATTATCTGCTAAATTTCATAGTGATATCTATTATAATACGGTTATTAGAGTCATTTAAGCCGAATCCAAAGTGGGTGTTTGTATGGGGGCTAGGTCTTAACATGGACCGATTTTCTTCAATTTCAATAGGCTTCGTCCTTGGGCAAAAAGATGCTTAAGTTTTAAATTTCAAGTCAATTGATTGAAAATGTATCGTGCTTAAACCGATATCGTGCTTAAACCGATAGATGGACAGACGGACGGACGGACATCGCTAAATCGACTCAAAAAGTAATTCTGAGTCGATCGGTATACTTGAAGGTAGGTCTAACAATAAGAACAATATTTCGGGTAGTTACAAACATCAGCACAAACTCATTATACCCTGTACCACAGAGTGGTGTAGGGTATAATTATCTTTTGAAAAAAAAAATAAAATGACCCGGAATTAAAGAAATTTATTCAAAAATTGATTTTCAAAATCCCAAAATTTCTATTACTTACCTAATATATACATCAGCATAAAGAAAGTATCCGTAGAAAGACCAGATATAAATCGACTTACAGCAAACATATAAACATTACTAACAAAGGAAGTAAGGAAATCTCCCAAACCACCAGATAGTGTACTCAATATAACAGCTGGTAAGCGACCAATTCTATCGGCCAGAAAACCAAAAGAAATTGTGCCAACAACGGCCCCCAAATAATAAAAAGATTGACCAACAGCAGATTGATAAGCAGCATCACAAACCCAATTTAACTACAAAAAAAAAACAAAATCAAAAATGTAAACAAACATTTTTTAAAGTGTACTCAATTTAATAATTTAAAGCCTACTTTTAGGCTGTTGAAATTTTTTTTGGAATAACAAATAATTTACCTCTGTTGTTATACTCTCATAATTATTTTCTCTTTGATAAAACCACTGCTGACATTTATCAATTCCATTTACAATGGGTATGGAATCATTAACTATCTGATCCAGTAGAGTACACTTGGGATCAGAGAATTCTTGATAGATTTCCGCAATGCCTTCGTAAGATTTACCTTCCAATTGTTCATGATAACACCAGTGCTCCGGCGTAAAACTTATAATGGTTTGTGAGAAATAATGCATGGAAGACATTATATTGGAGTAGCCATATAAAAGCAACAAAACAAATTGATAACGTCCATAGTTACCACACTTTTCCAATACTGTTTCAAAATCCATATTTCAATATCCAATTTGTTGGCACAAGAGATTTTAAGAAGCAATGTTTATGCCATTATAACCCGGCGTCTACTAAACTCAAACAGAATTTGTTTAAATATTTCATTGTGCAAATTTTAATTGTTTTATCTTAATTGTTCTTTGTTTTTTTTTTTTGAGAGAAATTTTGTTAGGAGAAGATTTATTTCAGTTTGTTGAAGTTTTTGGATAATTTTGTTTGTTAGTAGCTACCCAGGAAGATTATTTGGAATCGTTTCTAAAAGCTTCTATTTTAGAACTGATTTTTCTGAACCAAAGTGTAAGATAAACCTTTCCCGGAACTAGTTATATAACTAGTTCCAGAACAGGTTTAAGAAATAGCTCTCGAAACGGTTTTATTTAAACCGGCCTTAGTTTTGTGTCAGAGAACCTAATGGGTTTCGAATCATCTCAAACTAAATTCAAAGATCCTACACTATATGGATTAAAATTCAAGGATTATAAAATTTCATTAAAAATTTTAAAGATGATCAATTAAAATTTGAAAATGTTAGTCAATTGAATTTTGAAAAGATCAATTCAAATTCGTTAAGAGAGAAACTGAAATTACGAAATTTCAAATTGAATTACAAAATTTATTTTCGAATTTCAAATGGAATCTACGAATTTGAATTGATCTTTTACATCTCAAAATGGCAAAGATCAGCCAAAGATGCACGTTGAACAATCAACTGACTTTTTGCTGTCAAAAATTTTGCTGGGTGTTAACAATTTTTATAGATTTTCTAATCTAAACAAAAGATTTATTAAATAATTATTTTATGATTTTTCAGCTCAGCTCTCTAAAGTTTATATCAGTTTATATCAGGGATGAGTATTTTCAATTTCAAAGTAAAAGATAATATTTGGTAAACCGACTCAAAATCGAAGATCACAAATATATATAATTTACGGAGTCATAGGTCGATTTTTTAAGATGGTAGTACTAGGATATTCAAACGATTAATCGGTTAACCAATTGCACATGAAACTTAAATTTAATAAGTAAGAAAGTTGTAGTCGGTCAAGACCGACCATATGATACCCTACACCAGCGTTTTCCGGAAATGGGTCCCAAGTGCAAACATGGACCGATTGGATTTATCTTTTGTTAGATTTTTATTTAGTGTAGAAAACACACACAGATCAAATTTTAGTGGAATTGGTTTATTTGTTTGCCAATAGACCGATTTAACTGAATATCGGTCGAAATTTTTATATAGGGGGCTAGGTCCAAAATTGGTCCAATTATATTCCGATTTGATTAGGTTACTAAAGAACACGTTTGACACCTAAAAATAAAATTTTTATCAAATATTTCCATTTTCATGAATTTTGAGGGATTTATGTGAATATCGGGAGGGTGGTTTGTATGGGGACTACCAGAAGGACTGACCCGATTCCTTTGAAATTTGGTATGATGGTTTGTGCATTAAAAATGTTATTACCTGTTAAATTTTTAAACGATATCTATTTTAATACGGTTGTTACAGGCGTTTATGCGAAATTCAAATGGGGCGATTGTATGGGGGCTAGGTCTCAACATGGACCGATATTTTCCAATTTCAATACGCTTCGTCCTTGGGCCACAATAAGCTTAAGCTTCAATTTCAAATCGACTCAAAAAGTAATTCTGAGTCGAACGGTATACCTTAATGTGGGTCTAGGACCAATATTTCGGGTACACTCCAAAAATTATGTCATTAACTGTTTGTAGTTTATTAAAAAAGTTTTCCGTTTAGTCGTTTTTAACAGCAAAAACATTTGTTTGATGTTCAGTTTTTATTAATGACTTCTTCTGTCCTTTGTTTCAAAAATAACACACTAAAAAATAAAGACTTTCATTAACATTTAATCTTTAAAGTCATTTATTTTTGTTCTGTAAGTAAAAACTACTGATTATTCTTTAAATTTTTAATGATTTGTGTAAGTCATTTTTTTTATATTGTTGGTATTTTTTAATGAAATATCATTAGTTTTTACCTACACAAGTCAGTAAATTTTTTGTAGAAAAAAAAAAAATCAAAAAATTATTTATAGAAATATCAAAACATGTTTGTATCAAGTGACTTTGGCACGATGGGTAGAGTGTCTGGCCAGAATGTAGTTGGTTGCGGGATCGATTCCCCAAAATTTTATAAAAAAATTTTAAAAAAATATTTCAATAGAAAATTTTATAGAATAACCTACGAAATCATTAATTTTTAATGTTTTCGCAGGTTATTTTTTTTTGGAATTTGTTGGTAAAAATAACAGAACTATTATTAATTTTTAATGTTTTCGTAGGTTATTTTTATCGAATATGTTAGTAAAAAAGAGTGAAAAAAACGTAATTTTTTAATGTTTAATGTTATTTATTTTAGAAAATTTTGTCAACAGTAAAAAATAAATGTTGCTGTTTGTTAAAATAAATGAATAATTACTGGAATGGTTTTCAATTGTTTATTCACTTGTTTTAAGTGTGTTTTTCTTTTGTTTTTGCCTACAAAATATTTTGAGTGTAGTTACAAACATCAGCACTAACTCATTATACCCTGTGTAACGCACGGTGTAAATAAAATAAAAGTTTTGGTATTTTAGAAAACTTTTCACCAAAAACTCTAAATTTTGTAACTAACCGAAATATTGGTCCTAGACCTACCTTCAAGTATACCGATCGACTCAGAATTACTTTTTGAGTCGATTTGGCGATGTCCGTCCGTCTGTCTATTTATCGGTTTAAGCACGATACAGGTCGCAATTTAAATCAATTGACTTGAAATTTGAAACTTAAGCATCTTTTGGCCCAAGGAGGAAGCCTATTGAAATTGGAAATGTTAAGACCTAGCCCCCATACAAAGGACTCCTTTGGATTAGGTTTAAATAACTCTAACAACCGTATTATAATAGATATCGCTTTGAAATTTAATTTAATCAAATTATGCACTAATCATCGTTCGAAATTTCAAAGAAATCGGGTCAGTCCTTCTGGTAGAGCCCATACAAACTACCCTCCCGATATTCACATAATTCCTTCAAAATTCATAAAAATGAAAATATTTGATAAAAATTTTATTTTTAGGTGTAAAACGTGTACTTTAGTAACCTAATCAAATCGGAATATAATTGGACAATTTTTGGGCTTAGTCCCCCATATAAAAATTTCGACCGATATTCAGTTAAGTCGGTCTATTGGCAAAAAAATAAACCAATTCCACTTAAATTTTATCTGTTTGTGTTTTCTACACTAAATAAAGATCTAAAAAAAGATAGATCCAATCGGTCCATGTTTGGACTTGGGACCCATTTTCCGGAAAACACTGGTGTAGGGTATCATATGGTCGGTCGTGACCGACTATAACTTTCTTGTTTTTTTTTAAAACGGTACATCCTAGAAAAGTTTAGATTGCCGATTTGGGATAAAGACACAAATTTCTAACAGAATTAAAAGGGGAAAAGTGTAAAAAGTCAATAAAAATATATGTATTTTTTTCATAAAAGTTTATTTAAAATTTCCGACTGAAACATCTACTTCTGTAAAAAAATATTTATCTCAAAATTTTTGTTTTATAACATCGGCAGTTTTCAAATTTTTATTTTTCCTACTAAAACAAGGAAAGTAATACCACTTTTCGTTAAGACCAAACATCTCTCCATCACTTAAAGTTTCAGGAAGTTTTCTAAAAGGAAAGAAGAAATTGTTTTTTTTTTTACCGATTTGTAGTTTTTTTTTACTAGAGAACTTACTGGTTTAAAGTTTCGGGTAGCATCAAACACAATACCGCACCGGTTAACATAATAATACTTATAAAGATCGAAGGTAAAGGCTTATAGTAGTTGCCTAAATAGATGACATAGGAATTAAGAAAACTACAGGCATACCCCAAAACATGTATATTGGAAACAGCACTTCCACGAACACTAGTCGGTACGATTTCATTACAATATTGTACTTCAGCATCATAGGCAACCACAGCACCATAACGTCCCAAGCCCACCATAATAGCCAAAAGTATAGCATGAGATTTATAATCTAGGAAAGCTATCAAAAATCCAGTAATAGCTGTTATTATACCTCCCGCAATTAAAGAAGCAGCTGCCATGCCCTTACGGCCAATAATATTTTGTAATGATATAATGGTTATACCGGCGGGTATATAACATAAAGAAGTAAAGGAGAATAACTGGAAGGGAGAGGAGCCTAGACCCTCCATATTACGGGATATAATATCAAATGACATGGTAATGATGATACTGTAAAAGAAATAATTGAATGAATAAGAATTTGAAAGAATTGTAATGAAAGTTAGGTAGGTTCATCTTTAAAAAATAAAATATATGGCTGACTTTTTAGGGATCTAGATTCTAGAATTTGTTCTACGGTAATTACAACAAAATTTTAAACATGAAATAATTGTTTAAAATACTTTTTGGTTTAAAAACCGATTGCTTTCGGAATAATTTTAAACATAAATCATTAATTCTGGAATGTTAAGTAGAAATGATGCAAGATAACATAATGCGTTTTGGAACCAAGTTATTTTGGAAAGGAAAATTTTAGTGGGTAATACCTAACAAAGTTTGTCAGACTTTAAAATACATGAGATAAGATAAAGTTTTCCAATCTTGAAATATCTAAAATAATTGTTTTAAAAATTAAATCAGTGTTGTATGTATACCTATCACAAAAATAAAATGGACTTTACTAACTTTCATAATTATAGGCTCATTTGTAAACAGTTTTTCCAAAGATTCTTTTACCTTTTTATTAACAATATTATAGTAAATTTCCTTAGCCTCGGTGTTCGAAACAATCCCCAAAAGGTATCTTTACTTTGAATTTTCTGTTCCTCAAATGTCTTTTGTTTATAATATTGCACAAATTCCTCGAATACACTGTCTTCGACCAGTCGTCCATTAAATTTTGCTACCCATTTTAAACATTTCACAGCTCGTTCATATTTTTGTTGTGTCAATAACCAATGTGCCGATTCACAAGTAAGTAAGGGATAGGCGAGGACTAGAAGAACTGGTGAAGATGCTATTAATAAATATTTACGCCATGTCTGAACCCAGAGAGCGAACCAAGGTGAAAATACGAGACCGCAACAGTAGAATATGGTAGATATAGTATTGAGACCGAAAGTACGTTTTTTGGGATTAAGATATTCAAAGGCTGTAAGGAAATAAATTGATTAATTTTTTTAGTCCAAATAAATAAAGGCAAGATAATATATAGTGGGAATAAAATTTACGTAGACCTTTTTCTAGACATTCTTAAAATCAGATATAGATTAAGATATTGAAGGTTCAAAAATTTAAGTTCACGAAAACGAATTTTATAAAAAAACTACACCGAAACTTACTATATGTCCAAAAAAAATAAGAAATCTATGAACGAAAAGTCGGAGTGGTGGAACGAGTTTGCTTACCACTAATTGTAAGAGGAAGGTATAAAAATTTTGAGTGAAAAGTTATTTTGAGAAAAACTATTGAGTAAAAAACAAGTAAAAAAGTTAAGTTCGGCCTTGCCGTATGTAGTGATACCCTCCACTATTTCAAAAAAAGATTATTAAAAAAAAACGTTATTTAAAAGGAAATTACTTTTTTCTTTTTTTGTCAAAAAATATGTTCGTACTTGTTGAAATACCATTTGGTGTTCAATTACGTTCACATATGTCAACCAGCAGCCGAATTAAAGCATTTTGTATTTTTAGGTTATGTTGAATGTACTAAAATTTTGGAGGTGTCCTTACATTTTCGTTCATAACTTTTGAACCGCTGAACCGATATCGCTCAAATGCAATACCAAACTTCTCGCGATAACTTCCAATAAATGTGTAAAGTTTCAGTCACCTCCGTGTAATATTTTGGCCGTGATCACCATTTCCACAGACAGACAGACGGACATACGGACAGACGGACATCGCTAGAATGTCTTAAAATCGATCGGTGATCAAGAATATATACTTTGTGGGGTCCCAGACCGATATTTCGATGAGTTTGCTAGTTTGATTTCATTTTGTTGCTCCCTGTTCCATTTTGTGCCACGTTGATTATATCAAGGATGCTCGATCTTAACAGGATGTGCAGAATAGTGGAATTGGGACATGAAATGCGTATTCTGCGCAAAAAAAATAATTATGCTGCTAAAAAAATGAGTATGCTGCAAAAAATTTGTATGCTGCATTTTCGCGATTTAAAATTTTGATGTTCAAGTACGATAAAAACGATATTTTTAAACTTTTGCTATAATTTTTAAATTTAAAACCATTCAAGTCTAATAAACGAACATAACAAACCATAATACCTTGAATTTTTTTTTGCGAAAAACATTTTTTGTTCGCGAAAAATCTTTAATTTTGTAAAAAAATTGGTACAATACAAATATTTTTAGTTGGATTTGAATTTACGACAGCCATCTGGTTAGCTAGTTGATGTACACCAGCAGTTACCAACATATGGTACGCGTACCACTAGGGGGTACGCGAAAATGTCCGCGGGGTTACGCAAAATTTTAGTAATTTGGACATTAAGATTAACCTTTCAATGCTGGTTCCGCATCTGGCTTCCAAAGTTTTCCATAACGTCAGGTTTTTAAAAAAGTTGTGGTCAAAATTCAGAAAAAACTTATTTTTATTTTATTTTTAGAGAACATTTTTTTCGATATTTTTGGATGATATTTTGAGATCTGACCACTTGTTTTCGATTAACCTTTCGATGCTGATTTCAAATATGGTTCCCAAATTTTTTTATGATGTCAGGTTTTTGAGAAAATCTATGTCAAATTTTTTAAAAACGTGTTTTTGGGCATTTTTGAGATGGGTTGTGATAGAGTGGACATTTTTGTACCATTTTGTTAAGCTCAAAATGCGTTTTTATTGTAAATACGAGTGTGTTTCTTTCTTAAAGTCAAGGAATTATTGATCTGCACTCATATTAAAAAAATCATTTAAAAAAAACAAAAAAAAAATTTAAACCATTATATTTCCACTCCCTGTGATATGCTTTTAGAACATTTTTTAAGAGTTCAAAAAACGTCCGTTGTTTTAATTTTTGGTGTAGAATCGACTGGTGAATTTAGATTTGGAATATTTCAGCCGTTTTTGTTCTTCAGAAAAATCAGCTCAAAATCTGCGTTTTTAGATGCATTGAACCACCCCAAGGAGCGAACATTTTTCCAAAAAAATACCACCATTGTGGTGTTGTCAATAATTTCAAAATTAACTCTAATATTTGTGAAGTTTTTTAACGAAAACAAAAACTCGTTAGGGGTACGCGGTTGATAAAATTTAAAATTAGGGGTACGCGAGGCAAAAAGGTTGGTAACCGCTAGTGTACACTAATTCTCATTGTAATATCAGTTTTTTCAAAGTTAGTGTATGTATTAGCGATATTCGCGAATATTTTTATACCCTCCAACCATGGGCAAAATCGGGACAGGGAGAATGGGCAAAATCGGGCCAGGGGGAAAAAAGTTCCCCCTTGAAGAACTGAACTAACATCTGAAAAAATACAATTTTTTTACATTTTTTTTTTGTATTTTTGTTAAATAAATGAAACATTTGGTATATTTATCGCAATATGAAGGTGCTCTCAAAGTCCCCCACTGACCCCATCACCACCTCCCCCCACCAAAAAAAAAACAACGCCCCTGACAAATTTTTTTTTTTTTACATTTTGGAGGGTATAAAAGATTCGGCACAGTCGAATTTAACACTCGCACTTGTTTTTTTTTGGATTTTTTTTTGTTTGATTTTTTTTTATTTTTTTTAATTTTTTTTTTTTTATTTTTTTTTGCTGTTTTTTATTTATTTGCGTTTTTTGATTAATTTTTTTTTAAGGAATTTATTTTTATTTATTTTTTTCTTTTTTTTAAACCATTTGCGTTGTTAATAATTAATTTTAAATTTTTACCAAAAAATTCTATAAATTTTGCCATTTTTTGAATTTTTTCCAACGATTTTTCATTACTTTCCGTTTTTGTTAATTATTTGACCCACCGTATTGAAAAAAGTTGCAGCATACTCAAAAAAAAGTGCAGCATACTAAAAAAAAGTGCTGCATACTAATTTTTTTTTTTGCAGCATACTCATTTTTGTTTGCAGCATAATTATTTTTTTTGCAGCATACGCATTTAATGTCCCAATTCCACTATTCTGCATATCCAATTAAGGTCGATCATCCTTGAATTATATTCCTTTTCGAATAACATGCGTTAAAAAAAACAACCCGGCTAAAAATAAATGTGTATGTTCATATATGCTTATATAAAGATCTTTATATGATCATATATGACTTATATGGAAACATATATGATATCATATATGCAAGAAACGATCCCATATATGTGGTCGTGTTTAAAATATGTGCCATATATGATATCATATATGGAACCATATATGCTATCATAAAATGTTAAATTTGAACCAGAATTACAAAATAAAAGTTTTTTAGGTTAAAATTATATTATTACTTTACCAACGATTGACATACCTTAATATATATCAATAATTTTACAAATATTGCAAAATATTCTGCATAAAAAAATTTTAGAAAAGGTAAGTTTTCATTAATATGTATTTAGAATTTTAAAATCATATGTATTAATTTTTTCCAGTTCATCTACTACACTATAAATTATTTTGAAGTCCCTTACTGTCGCAATAGAAAATTGGAAATGGAAAGAAGGTATAAGAAGTTTGGAGGCCGAGTTACTAGTTGAAGAAAATTTAACCATGCGGAGCTACGTTAAGCTCGCTCAACTTGGAGGGGAGCGCATATACACCACCCTAACGCTATCACTACGGTTCCAACACTACAAACTATTTTGAAAACGCTTACTTTCGCCATAGCAAATCGAAATGAAAAGAAGGTTTGATCAGTTTTAATGTTGAGTAACGATTTGGGAAGGACAACGTTTTTACTTGCAATTACAAGAAATCTGTCAATAAGCGAAATCGACAACCTGGCACATTGTCGCCATGATGTAAATTTACATGAAAAAAATGTTGGAAAAGGTAAGCTTTCATTAATATGTATTTGAATTTTAAAATCATGTTTTAATTTTTTCCAGTTCATCGTCATAACAAGTTTAAGCGTGGACATTTTATTCCAAAACAAGATCATATTCAAAATGAGTAAATGTAAATACGTCGCAAATACAATATTATTTAGTAATTTGATGTTGAAGAAAATTAAACTACGCAGCTTCGTTAATCTCGTGCAACTTGGTGGAGAGGTCATATGCACCACCATAATGTTGTCACTACGATTGCAATACTGCAAACTATTTTAAAAACCATTAATGTCGCCATAGCAAATTGGAAATGGAAAGATCGTATAAGCAGTTTTAAGGCCGAGTTAAGTTAAGCTCACTCAACTTGGAGAAGAGGACATATGCACCACCAGAAATGTTATCAATACGATTCCAACACTATAAATTATTTTGAAATCCCATACTGTCGCAATAGCAAATTGGAAATGGAAAGAACGTATAAGTTTGGAGGCCGAGTTACTATTTAAATAAAATTCAACCATGAGGAGCTACGTTAAGCTCGCTCAAGATGGAGGAGAGGGCATATGCACCACCATAACGTTATCACTACGGTTCCAACACTACAAAATATTTTAAAATCGCTTACTGTCGCCATAGAAAATTGAAATGAAAAAAACCCCAGCAAAAAAAGTGCGTAGTACTTCTATTTGGAGTGCTTTAAAACTACAACAAATGTAATGAAATACAACAAAAATAACAAAAAACACAAGAAAAAAACACACAAACAGTTTTTTCTACTCCATAAAAAGTTGTTATTCAGCACTTAACTCATTACCTTCCGCGACACTCCCATACAAAAGTAAGTAGATATTCAGTAGATAAGAAGTACTCCGAGCTTTCAAACAACTTCCAACTACTTCCACGGAGTAGTTCTTATCTACTGAATATCTACTTACATTTGTATGGAGGTGTCGCGATAGGTAATGAGTTAAGTGCTGAATATCTATGTATTCTGGACTAAAAAAAACTGTTTGTGTGTTTTTGTCTTGTGTTTTTTGTTATTTTTGTTGTATTTCATTACATTTGTTTTAGTTTTAAAGCACTCCACTGAGAAGTGGTAATGACTTTTTTTGCAGGGACGTATCATCAGTTTTAAGGTTGAGTAACGATTTCGAAAAGACAACGTTTTTACTTACAATCACACGAAAGCTGTCAATTAGCGAAAGTGACAACCTGGCACATTGTCGCCATGATGTAAGTAAAAATAGTTTCTTATCCCTATCCTTCAAACATCGTTACACACATAACCCAAAAAGATAAAATACGTACTACTAATATATTGTTTTTAATCGAAGTCTTAAGTAATTATGTAACTACAAAAAATTTTGAGTAAAAAACATGCATTTAGTAGTAGCAAGTTCTTTTTTTCTGGAATAAAAAAAGGAATATGGAGTAATTTTAATATTTTATCAGATGGAGTTCTGAAAGACAATATACCTTTCCGTAAAAAGCATTCATTGTCTTAAGCAACCCATGGTCCTTACAAAATACACTCCATTAACATGTATGTATGGGTCTAGCAGTATCAAGCCAATCTTTAAAGGATATTCGTGTTATCATTAGCCCATTAGCACCAAATGCTGTTGGTGGTAATAATTCAATACAATAAAAATTCTAGAAATATCTTGTATGCATACTAATATTATTTTCTATCAATTTTTTTAGATTTTGACTTTTTTAACAAAAACGCTAAGTCCGAAGATAATCGAAATTAACACTAAAACAAGAAAACACAAAATTGATATCAATTGAAAAACTTGATATATTAGATCTTTTATGTTCAATTTATTTTTTTGAATATCAAAATGTATTCTCGTATCTATAATATATTTTTATATGGTCACCAAAAATGCAAACGATAGTAACTAAAAAATCAAAATCATCAAACTAAAGGTGTTCATTCAAATATATCAAAAACACCAGTAATGAATAAAACAATATTTTTTATTTTTAATTATACTTGCGTACATCGTTTGCAATTCTGGTGAATATATACATAATAACCTATTACATATAGTTTAAGATGAAAAAATAAATAAAAAATATAAAAAATAATTTAAAACAAATTAAAAACAACATATATTATTCAATATATGATTCAATATATGATCCAATATATGATTCAATATATGATCTAATATATGATCACATATATTGCATCATATATGATCGTGTCTTATATAAGCGCCAATTTTGGAATATGTTCATATATGAGACCATATTTGATACTATATATGATACTGTATATGGTCTCATATATGATATCATATATGATGATATACAACATTTTTAGCCGGGAAGTAGATATAAAAAGTACCATTATTTAATCCCTTTTTACACTAATTTTATGGATGGAAAATCCTACATGCAAAACTTTGAGATTCTGGGGTATTTAGTTCAATAATTATAAAATAATACCAATTTTCCCTTTTTACCCACTTTAAATCGAATTTTTTATACCCTACACCACACTGTGGTACAGGGTATAATGAGTTTGTGCTGATGTTTGTAACTACCCGAAATATTGGTCCTAGACCCACCTTTAAGTATACCGATCGACTCAGAATCACTTTTTGAGTCGATTTAGCGATGTCCGTCCGTCCGTCCGTCCGTCCGTCTGTCTGTCCATGTAAACGGTGTAAACACGATACAGGTCGCAATTTTGAATCAATTGACTTGAAATTTGAAACTTAAGCCTTTCTTGGCCCAAGGACGAAGCCTATTGAAATTGGAAAAAATCGGTCCATATTTAGACCTAGCCCCCATACAAAGGTTCTCTTTAGTTTTGGCTCAAATGACTCTAATAACCGTATTATAATAGGTATCTTTTTGAAATTTGGAAGGTAAACATGTTTTGTCTTCACAAATCACCATTCCGAATTTCAAAGAAATCGGACCAGTTCTTCTTATAGCCCCCATACAAACCATTTCCCGATTTTCACATAAATGTCTCAAATTTCATGAAAATAGAAAATATTTAATTAAAATTTTGTTTGTGTATGTTAAACGCGTACTTAAATAACCTTACCAAACCTTGTAATCATCGGACCAGTTTTGGACTCAGGCCCCTTGTGAAAATTTCGCCCGATATTCAGTTTAAGCGGTTTATTGTTAACAAATAGAAGCCTATTTCACTCAAATTTGATTTGTGAGTGTTTTTTACACTTATTAAAGATTTTAAAACATATAGATCTAATCGGTCCATGGGAATCATTTTCCGGGAAACTCTGGTGTAGGGTATTATATGGTCGGTCTTGACCGACTATAATTTTCTTACTTGTTTATTTATCAGAATGTTTGTTTTTCATAATTTTAGGAATCCAAAAAAAGTACTTAAGTTCAATGTTTTCCCTTTAAGAAAAAAAATTCAAAGTCCTTGTCTAGAATATGTGGTTACGATGGAGGATTCCAGGCGCGTTTACACGAGAGAGAAATTTCGTAAAAAAATCTAAAATGTTCCAAAATACCATATTTTTCCCCTTCAATTTCGCAAAAAAATATTTTTTTTATAACATTTTTAAACTCTTTGACTTACCTAATATATAAATTAGCACAATAAATGTATCCGTGGACAAACCCGATATAAATCTACTTATAGCAAATGTATAAACATTGCCGACAAAGGAAGTCATAAAACCGCCAATGCCACCAGAAAGAGCACTCAATATCATGGTGGGTAAACGGCCAATTCTATCGGACAAAAAACCAAAAGTGATGGTACCGACAACGGCCCCCAAATAATAAAAAGATTGTCCAACAGCGGATTGATAAGCAGCATCACAAACCCAATTTAACTAAAAAAAAATTAATGAAAAAATAAAAATTTATATACGCAAAATTTCTAACAGTGTAAGTAACGGTAAAAACCAACAAAAAAATCAAAGTCTATTTTTAGGCTGCTGCCAAAAAAACCATTAAAAATTTACCTCAGTTGTTACACTTTCATAATTATTTTCTTTTTGATAAAACCACTCACGACAAATTCCAACTTCAGCTTTTATCCCAACAGAACCATTGACTACCTCATCCAGTAAAGTACACTGGGTATGTGAAAATCCTTTATAGATTTCAGCAATTTCTTCATAAGATTTACCTTCCAATTGTTCATGATAACACCAGTGTTCTGGTGTAAAACTTATAATAGTTTGGGAAAAATAATGCATGGACGACATTATATTTGTATAGCCAAACAATAGTAGCAGCACAAATTGAAAACGACCATAGTTACCACACTTTTCTAAAACTTGTTCGAAATCCATGTTAAACGCGCACTACAAGAGACTTATCTAAATTCTAACGTTATATTTATAAATTCAATGTTAAGGCCATGATTTTTCGGCATTTACTAATTTCACATACACTGAAATTATTATTTCAGCCACAATTGATTTCTTGAAAAATTTTTTTTTTTAATTTTTATCTAAAATTTCTTTGTTATAATTATTTAAGATCAGTTTAAAAGATTTGTTGCAATTTATCGTAGTCTTTTCATCTTGTTGTTAGGAGCAGGTTATTATTTTTTTTTAAACTCTCTACACAAAAAAGTGGTGTATTCATTTTGATATTCCTTTTGTAATGTTTTAACATTTTGAGGGGCCATTTTAGTCCCTTTTTCATATAATTTTATATAAAACTACTAAAACCTGTGTTAAAGGGTTAAAATTTTCTTCAAATATTTTCTGTTTCAAATTTTTACTATGGTTTTTTACAAGTCATATTAAAATTCAATGCTTAAAATTGTTGTGAACCATTTTAACCCTTTGAAGGCACGTTTTATTGGCGTTCAATGATGATATTTGAGAAAAAGGACTAAAGTGGCCCCTAAAATAGGCGAAAAAATCGTTTTTTAGATTTTTCAGCTACTTCTTTCTAAAAAGCTATGTGATGTTTCCATATAAGAAGAGAGGTTAGACGTATTTTTGCTCTAGACGATATTTCGGGAGTTATCGAAATTTTCCCGAAGGTCCACATTGTTTTATAAGGGAACATCGAAATTTTTAAACACTGATATGGCCGAAAAGCCGAGACACCCCAACCTTAAAATCATCTCATTTATATATATTTTAAGTTTCAGGCAAATCGGTTCGTAGGGGTTGAGATACTTCCCTTGTAAGAAAAGAACCACCAACATTTAACTGAAAACATGTGTAACCATTACTTAGGTTTGAAGTTAAATTAATTCAAGTGATATTGTTAAATTCAGCTGTACCGAATCTTTTATAACCTCCAACATGTTAAAAAAACAGTGACATCTTTTTTTTTTGGGAAGGAGGGGTTTCGGAGGTGGGAGACAACCTTCCTGGATACAACTGCAGGACTTTGAACTTCTTTAGTCATTAAAATGTTTCGTTTGCTAAGCCAAAGTACAAAAAACCTTAAAAAAATAGCGTTTTTCAGAGGTTGGTTTAGTTTTTAAATTTTTTCTTCCTGATCCGATTTTGCCCATGTTCAAACTTAACCAGCCCAATACCATAAGACATATTCGGGCCAAACTTCAGGAGTCTACTTTTTTTTATTTTGAACTGTATCGTGTCTTCCACAGACGGACGGACGGGCAGACGAAAATCCCTAGAATGTCTTAGAATCGATCACTGACCAATAATATATATGGGGCATTCCATGTGAAATCGGACACTTTGAAAAACTTTTTTTTTAGATTTTTCCAATTTGTTTACAGTTTTTAGTACCCTTCGAAAACTCCTTCGTGGTAAATTTTCAGATTTTTTTGATGACCCGTTCAAAAGAAATCGAATTTTTAAAAACTTGTAGTTTTTTCCTTTAATCAAACTTCTTTTACTCATAACTTCTTCAATAATGGTCCAAATTAAATGTATTTTTTTTCAAAATTTTTGTTTTTTACCTACTTTTTAAAAAAAAATCCCAAAAAATTCTTAAAAGCGCTCTAGTGTGCGATTTTTAAGTATTAAAATTTAAATCTCATTTTTTAAAATGTTTGTACTCTACGATTTTTTTGAATTTTTTTTGTGTAAAACTTCTACCGATTCTACAAATTTTTTGCGCAGGAGTATCGTGAGATAACGATTATTACTATTTTTTTAAATTTTTTAAAAAAAAATTATTGTAATTTTCCAATCTTAAAATCATTTCTACTGCTCCAATGGTCCGTCCCATACAAATAACAGTTGGAGCAAATTTTATAAAAATGTAATTTTGAATGGAAGCCTACTAAGGGAGTTGATATAGGGCGTAGGTATGTTTTAAAAAAATGTTGTAGGGTAAAAATAAATGGGGGTCGGTCTCACTAATGACCCCTCTCGGACGCACCATTGGACGGGTAGAAGATGATTAAATAAAACAAATTTACAAAAAATAAAAAAAATTGTATGGAGACCGTCTTAACAATTAGAGATAGAGGGTAGGTGTGTTCAGAGAAAATGGTTGGACTAAAAAATATTGTGGGTCGGTCATACATTTTGTTGCTCTAAGGGCACTATTAGGGCAGTTAGAGCGGTTGAAGCAAATTTTAAAAAGTGTCGTTTTGTGTGGGAGCCCCCTAAGAAATTGGAGATAGGGTATTAGTTTGTTCCAAGGAAATGTTAAGACGTAAAAATTAATGGGGATCAGTCTTATAAATGACCCCTCTATGACGCACCGTTGGAGCAGTAGAAATGATTTTAAGTTTGGAAAATTACAATAAAATTTTTTAAAAAAATTTAAAAAAATAGTAATAATCGTTATCCACGATCCTCCTGGGCAAAAAAATTGTAGAATCGATAGAAGTTTTACACAAAAAAATTTCAAAAAAATCAAAGAGTACAAACTTTTTCAAAAATGAGATTTAAATTTTAAAACTTAAAAATCGCATACTAGAGCGCTTTTAAGAATTTTTTGGGATTTTTTTTAAAAAGTACGTAAAAAACAAAAATTTTGAAAAAAAAAAAATGAAATTTGGACCATTATTGAAAAAGTTATGAGTAAAAGAAGTTTGAGTAAAGGAACAAACTACCAATTTTTCAAAATTCAATATCTTTTGAACGGGTCATCAAAAAAATCTGAAAATTAACCTCGAAGGAGTTTTCGAAGGGTACCAAAAACTGTAAACAAATTGGGAAAATCAAAAAAAAAATTTTCAAAGTGTGCGATTTGACATGGAATGCCCCATATATTATATATTTTTTGGCTGTTTTTTTATTTTTATGACGTTTTTTTATTTATTTTTTTAGGCTTTTATTTTTATTTAAAACCATTTGCGTTGTTGTTATTTAATTTTTAATTTTTATCACAAAATTCTTTAAATTTTGCGATTTTTTGATTTTTTTTCAAAGATTTTCATTAATTTCCGTTTTTGTTAATTATTTGACCCAACGTATTGAAAAAAGTGCAGCATACTAAAAAAGTGCAGCATACTCATTTTTTTGCAGCATACCCATTTTTGTTTGCAGCATAATTATTTTTTTTGGATCATACGCATTTCATGTCCCAATTCCACTATTCTGCACATCCTATTAAGGTCGACCATCCTTGGATTATATTCCTTTTCGAATAACATGCGTTACAAAAATAAGTACCATTATATACATACTTCCTTTTTACACTAAACAATTTTATGGATAGAGGATCCTACATGCAAAACTTTGAGATTCTAAGGTATTTAGTTAAATAATTATAAAAGTAAACCAATTTTACTTTTTTAACCCACTTTAAATCGAAATTTTTTATTTTTCAGAATGTTTATTTTTCAAAATGTTAGGAAACCATAAAATTACCAAAGTTCAATTTTTTCCCTTTAAGAATAAAAAAATTCAAAGTCCTAGTCTAGAATATGTTGTTACGATGGAAGATTTCAGGCGCGTTTTCACGAGAGAGAAATTTCGTAAAAAAATCGAAATGTTCCATCTCTAGCTATTTAAAAACCCATCTTTTTCCCGTCCAATTGCGAAAAAACATACATTTTTATAATATTTTAAAAACTCTTTGACTTACCTAATATATAAATTAGCACAATAAAAGTATCCGTGGACAAACCCGATATAAATCTACTTATAGCAAATGTATAAACATTGCCGACAAAGGAAGTCATAAAACCGCCAATGCCACCAGAAAGAGCACTCAATATCAGGGCTGGTAAACGACCAATTCTATCGGCCAGAAAACCAAAAGTAATTGTGCCGACAACGGCCCCCAAATAATAAAAAGATTGGCCAACAGCGGATTGATAAGCAGCATCACAAACCCAATTTAACTGCAAAATTTAAGAAAATATTAGAAACATTTCTAAAAGTGTAAATAACAGTAATATTAATAAGATATCAAAGTCTATTTTTAGGCTGCTGCCAAAAAAACCATTAAAAATTTACCTCAGTTGTTACACTTTCATAATTATTTTCTTTTTGATAAAACCACTCACGACAAACTCCAACTTCAGCTTTTATGCCAACAGAACCATTGACTACCTCATCCAGTAAAGTACACTGGGTATGTGAAAATCCTTTATAGATTTCAGCAATTTCTTCATAAGATTTACCTTCCAATTGTTCATGATAACACCAGTGCTCTGGTGTAAAACTTATAATAGTTTGAGAAAAATAATGCATGGAAGACATTATATTGGTGTAGCCAAACAATAGTAGCAGCACAAATTGAAAACGACCATAGTTACCACACTTTTCTAAAACTCGTTCGAAATCCATGTTAAACGCGCACTACACGAAATTCATCTAAATTCAATTTACTCGTATATATTCAATGTTTAGGCCATGATTTTTGGGCATTTACTAATTTCACAACACACATGAAATTATTACTTAAGCCTTCTTGAATTTTTTTTTTTAATTTTATCTAAAATTTCTTTGTTATAATTATTTAAGATCAGTTTATAAGATTTGTTGCAATTTATCGTAGTCTTTTCATCTTGTTGTTAGGAGCTGGTTATTACTTTTTTAAACTCTCTACATAAAAAAAAAGTGGTGTATTCACGTTGATATTCCTTTTGTAATGCTCTAACATTTTGAGGGGCCATTTTAGTCCTTTTTTTAAATATTTTATGTGAACTAAAACCTGCGTTTAAAGGGTTAAAATATTCTACACATGAGGAATTCCACACCAAATGTTCAGCAAAAAAAAAGTGATGTCGTGTCAATATGAAATCAATTGCAGAGTATTCGCCCTTAGGTCACTATTAAACAAGGACCGGAAAACTTTTTATTTTTTGTTTTTATCAAATATATTTATCGTACAAGTTCAATAAAATTTAAATAATTCAAAACAAAAAAGAAAATAGAAAAGTATTTATTTGAAAATATTTCTCATGATGGAACTAAAAATTCAAACAAATAAAAAAACTTTTTAAAAAAAGATATTTATCAAAAGATCTAAAAATAAAAAGTTTTTTTATTGTTTTCTTCATTATTTTTTATTATTTGAAATTTTGTTATTTAAATAAAGAAAATTAAAATAATTTCTAAAACAACATGAAATTGAAATCTGCCAAAATGTAAATGGAAGTTTGCAGCGCATAAAAAATCATGAATGTGTTTTTAATTAACATCGGTACATCGAAGAAGATACACAATCGCAGCAATAACAATTCCAGGCAAAACGTTATATTGTGCATAAAATCACAGATTTGAACTTGATTTTTGGGTTGTCGCTTAAAGAAATTTTAAAGCGATTTATAAAGAATATCGCGAGATAATAATATCGCTATAATGTAAAAATTAATTGATGTTTTTGATGAAAATTCTTGTTCGACTTTTTTGGAAAATATGTACATATGAAAAAAAAAAATAATTTGAAGAATCTTGTCCAGACTATGAAAAACCCTTTTATATCTTAAAAACGCGACTTTGGGCCACATTTTTATATCTTAAAAACGCGACTTTGGGCCACATATCTGTATTTTTGAATCAAATTCGTGGTTTTTTTAAATTTTAATACTTTTTACATAACTTACTCAACATTATTAAAACTTTTGAGACAATTTTGTCATATTAAAATCAGCATCTGTGGACCAAAATCGCGCTTTTAAATTTTTTTAATTATTTTTTTTTCATAAAGTACCAAGAAACCCAAATTTGAATGAAAAATACTATATTTGTTGGCAATAGATAATTTTATTGAATATTTGGCGGATTCTTAGATAGGGATTAATTCAAAAAATGGATGCAGTCAGACACTTTTTGGACTTAATTCCCATTAAAGTAGTTAACCAAAGTACAAACTAAATTTAAATTCAATGCCTCCAATTTTCGCGTAATTTGAGAGATTTATGTGACTATCGGGAGAGTGTTTGTATGGGGATTAGAAGATCCCGTTAAAATTTGGAATTTTCATTTATTGACAAGGTTATGAACTATTTAATTTACATTTTACCAGCATATTTCAGTTAAAATATTTATTTCCAATAAGTTTTGCTACAAAAAAAACTTTTTTTTTTTTGGTTTTATTTTTGTTTTTTTTTTTTTTGTTTTTGATAAATATTTTTTTTTATTTTTTATAGAAAAAGTTTCTTTTGGAATATTTATGTTTATATTTTTTTGAAAGAAAAATATATTTTCAACTTGTGATGAATATAAAAAAATTATTACAGAAAAATACTTTATTTTGAACACAATAAAAAATTTTAAATTTGATAAAAACTTAAAATTTTGTGTTTTCGGTTTTTAAAATCCGGTGCCTGCTATTAAATAACACAAATAAAATTTCAGTTTTTTCAAAAAGTGGGGTTTGTAGGCATGGTCAAATATTGAAAATATCTGAATTTTTTGCCTTAGTACCTTTATTTAAATATTTATGCAAAATTAGTGAAACACAGTGAAGCCTTTAAAATAAAAGTTTTTTATAGATTTTTGTATGGGCTATCGATTAAAAAAATAAAAATTGGAACATTTTCAGAAGAAGTTCTGAATTTTTTAAATTTAAACTTAAACTTTATTTATCAAAAAACATGCCACAATTTTATTTATTTTTTAAATGTTTAAAAATTAGTTAAGGTGTATATCTATCTGTTCTGAAATTTTCAGAGATGTTTTTTTCCTTGTTTTCGAGAAAAAAAATTTTGAACATTGCACTATGCTTATAATTTACAATAATGCGGTATATTACGTATGCGAATGAGTAATATTAACTCTTAAAAAACATTTAAAATAGAGATGTTTTCGTGGGTGAGTTTTTTTTGACGATCACGCACTCTCACGAAGGAAAATTTTTAATCACGCACTATTTTTCATTAAAAAAATGTTGTCACGGGCACGACTGAGCGTGAGTAAAATAAATGAGCATGCGTAATTAGAATAATTTCCTTGGTGAGAGTGCGTGATGGTAAAAAAAAAACTTGCCCACGATCACATCTCTATTTTTAATGTTTTTTAAGAGTTAATATTACTCATTCGCATACGTAATATACCCCATTATTGTAAATTATAAGCATAGTGCAATGTTCAAAATTTTTTTTCTCGAAAACAAGAAAAAAAACATCTCTGAAAATTTCAGAACAGATAGATATACACCTTAACTAATTTTTAAACATTTAAAAAATAAATAAAATTGTGGCATGTTTTTTGATATAAAAAGTTTAAATTTATTTTTTTAATTGATAGCCCATACAAAAATCTATAAAAAACTTTTATTTTAAAGACATCACTGCGTTTCATTTCATTAGCATAAATATTGAAATAAAGATACTTAGGCAAAAAATGTTGAAATTTTCAAGGCCCACTATTTGAAAAATCTTAAATTTTATTTTTGTTATTTAATAGTGCCCCAAGGTCGAATACTTTGCAAATGATATCCCATTTAAACCACCATATCCCATATGATATCCCATTTAAACCAACAGTTGGTGTGGAATGACTTATATATAAAAGAGACAATTCTAAGGTTGTGGTTTCTTGGATTATCGGCCATATCGGGGATTTAGGGGTTAAAAAAATGGGCAAAAAATGGCGAAAAATCGTTTTTTGGATTTTTCAGCCATTTCTTCCTAAAAAGCTATGTGATGTTTCCATATAAGAAGAAAGGTTAGACGTATTTTTGCTCTAGACGATATTTCGGGAGTTATCGAAATTTTTCCGAAGGTCCACATTGTTTTATAAGGGAACATCGAAATTTTTAAACACTGATGTGGCCGAAAAGCCGAGACACCCCAATCTTAAAATCATCTCATTTATATATATTTTAAGTTTCAGGCAAATCGGTTCATTAGGGTTGAGATACTTCCCTTGTAATAAAAGAACTACCAAATTTAACTGAAGACATGTGTAACCATTACTTAGGTTTGAAGTTAATTAAATTAATTTTGTTTAACTTATTCCAACGACATTAAAAAAAAAAGTGAGATTGTTAAATTCAGCTGTACCGAATCTTTTATAACCTCCAACATGTTAAAAAAACAGTGGCGTCTTTTTTTTGGGGGGGGGAGGGGGGTGTTCGGAGGTGGGACACAACCTTTCTGGATCCAACTGCAGGACTTTGAACTTCTCTTGTCATAAAAATGTTTCGTTTGCTAAGCCAAAGTACAAAAAACCTTAAAAAATAGCGTTTTTCATAGGTGGGTTTAGTTCTTAAAGGGGGAACTTTTTTCCCCTCATCTGATTTTGCCCATGTTCGAACTTAACCAGCCCGATACCTTGAGACTTATTCGGTCTTAACTTCAGGAGTCCAGTTTTTTTTTTTATTTTGGACTGTATCGTGACTTCCACAGACGGATAGACGGACGGACATCGCTAGAATGTCTTAGAATAGATCAGTGACCAATAATCAGACCTTCGAAATTTTAATTCACCATTCAATTTCTCAAATTAAAAATTTTAATTAATGAATTAATTCATGCTTGAATTAATTCTTTGAATTAAATTTGAATTATATAAAAAAAGAATTAATTCATTTTGAGAATAATTCAATTTTAATTCAAAGAATTAATTCAAGAATGAATTAATTCTTTTTGAATTAATTCTTTTTTCATTTTTTGAATTAATTCTTTTTTTGAATTAATTCTTTTTTTTTGGTTTAATTCTTTTTTTTGGTTTAATTCTTTTTTTGAATTAATTCTTTTTTTGATTTAATTCTTTTTTTGAATTAATTCTTTTTTAATTCATTTTTCACGGGATTCGGGGAAAAAAGAAAAAAAACTTTTGTTTTCTCATGCAAACATTTTGGTTTATAACAGTCTTTATAATTGCCCATAATATGCTATGCTATGCCCATAAGCTAAAAAATGCTGCTTTTGCGACGTTGATAAAATTAAAAAAAAAGTGTTGTTGTTTGGTTGATTTAGTTCTTGCTACTTTCGCACAAGCATATACATATATGTATGCTATGCCCATAAGTTAAAAAATGCTGCTATAGCGACGTTGAATCATGTACAAAAAAAATTTGTTGTTTAGTTGATTTTTTTCTTGCTACTTTCGCACAAGCATAAATTTTATAGTATGTGTGTGCTTTCCAAAAAATGAATTAAAAAGAATTAAATCAAAAAAAGAATTAATTCAAAAAAAGAATTAAACCAAAAAAAAGAATTAAACAAAAAAAAAAAGAATTAATTCAAAAAAAGAATTAATTCAAAAAATGAAAAAAGAATTAATTCAAAAAGAATTAATTCATGCTTGAATTAATTCTTTGAATTAAAATTGAATTATTCACAAAATGAATTAATTCTTTTCTTATATAATTCAAATTTAATTCAAAGAATTAATTCAAGCATGAATTAATTCATTAATTAAAAAATTAATGAAAAATAATGTGAATTAATTCACAAATTGAATTAATTCTTCAAAGGTCTGCCAATAATAAGGGGTGGTCCAATAACAAGTATCTTTTTAAAAATGCAATAAAATGATCAATACTCAATTTTTTTGGAATGTTATGGCTTTATTTGAAAGCGCAAACATTCCCGTTTTTTATGGCAAACGACTTCATTGATGCGTCCTCGGCTTGCTCCGCTGTATCGCGTTGTACTGCGCTGCCAAACTGCACGTTTTTCGAAAAAAAGTTTTTAACCGAAATAAGGCACTCAAATAAGGTTATGTTAACAAACAAATTGCTACATCTTGGGATCGTAAAACTTGCACGGTATTGTAAAGGATCCAATTCATATATAGGAAGCAACAGATTTGAGTATCAGCATCATTACACAATATTTTCAAAAATACAGCTGAAAACCCCATTTTCGTCAAAGATGAGCGCTACAGAGCCATGATTACCGACTTTTTGTTGACCGTAATAGAATATATCAACTTGGATGACATTTATTTTCAGAAGGATGTCGCAATATGTCCCACATTCCATCAAACAATCAATATTTTGCGCACTTAGTTCGGAAATCGGGTTTTTAGCCATATTCGCGGTGCCAATTGATCACTTCAGAGCTGCCGATTAAAACCTTTAGAATTTTTTTGAGGGGTCTCATTAAAGATTCATGCAACATGGGAAATCCAGAAATATTCTGGGCCCTTTCGACGAATATCGTTCAAGCCATTCGTGAGATAGTAGAACCAGAAATATTAGAAAAACGGGTGCCGAGGATGAGCTACTGCGGAGCTAACCCAGGCAACCGCATGAATGAAGTCGTTTGCCATAAATAATGGGAATATTTGCTCTTTCAAATAAAGCCATAAGGTTCCAAACTATTGAGTATTGTTCATTTCATTGCATATTTTAAAAAGATACTTGTTATTGGACCACCCTGTATATATACTTTATGGGGTTCTACACCGATATTTTGATGCGTTACACACGGAATGACAAAGTGAGTATATGTACCAAGGACGCTCGAGCTTAATAGGATGTACAGAATAGTGGAATTGGGAGATCAAATGCGTATGCTGAAACTTTTGAGTATGCTGCACTTTTTTCAATACGGTGGGTCAAATAATTCACAGAAACAGAAATTCATGAACAATTTAAAAAAAATATCCAAAAAATGGCAAAATTTAAAGAATTTTGGGGAAACATTAAAAAATAATTAAAAACAACGCAAATGGCTAAAAAAATGGCAAATTAAATAAAAATAAAAAACCTTAAGCCAAACTAAACCGACAACATACAATAACACAGGTCAACAATACCCTATTAACAAAAAAAAAAAATTTAAAATTTTTTTGGAATTTTGTTTGATTTTTTTTATCTTTTTTGACTTTTTTTAAATTTTTTTTTTTACTTTTTTGGATATTTTTTTGATATTTTTTTTTATATTTTTGAACCCCCGGCCATTTTCTATTTTTTTTTTGAAGGGTATACAAAATTCGGCATTGCCGAATATATAACTCTCATTTGTTTTTTACTTATTTTAGTTAAAGCACAATATTTACTTAAGATAATTATTTAATTTTTTGGTTTTATTTTAGTATGCACAACGGGACAACAATATTGTACTTTTGGTATTAATTCTTGGTACATTTTTTAATTAACCCACAATTTTATTTTATTTTTATATTCCATCCAAAATTTATGCTATCAATGCTAATATCTGGGTTAAAGGGGGAGAGAATGGTAAATGAATTTGGATAAATTTATTGCTACGGAAGGTGTCCCCAAACGCCCCTGTCTCATAAACAAAAATAAAATATCAAATTTGTTTTTTTTTTTTAACGCGAATATTTTAAATACGGTATGCGCTACACAAGTTTGGGTTGTAGATTTGTGATATAGAGACAAATGTCTAACAAAATCAGAAGTTGAACAGTGAAATACAAAAATTATAGTCAATAAGAATAAATTTGTTCATTAAAATTTTATTTTTTAATTTCCTACTTAAACATCTACTTTTGTAAAAAATGTTAATCTCAAAATTTTTGTTTTATAACATCGGCAGTTTTCAAATTTTTATTTTTCCTACTAAAACAAGGAAAGTAATACCACTTTTCGTTAAGACCAAACATCTCTCCATCACTTAAAGTTTCGGGAAGTTTTCTAAAAAAAGAAAGAAAAAAATTGTTTTTAACCGAATTTATTTTTTTTTTTTTACTAAAAAACTTACTGATTTAAAGTTTCGGGTAACATTAAACACAATGCGGCACCGGTTAACATAATAACACTTATAAATATCGAAGGTAACGGCTTATAGTAGTTCCCTAAATAGATGACATAGGAATTAAGAAAACTACAGGCATAACCCAAAACATGTATATTCGAAACAGCACTTCCACGAACACTAGTCGGAACAATTTCATTACAATACTGTACTTCAGCATCATAGGCTACCACAGCACCATAACGTCCCAAGCCCACCATAACAGCCAAAAGTATAGCATGATTTTTATAATCTAGAAAAGCTATTAAAAATCCAGTAATAGCTGTTATTATACCTCCAGCGAATAATGAAGTGGCTGCCATGCCCTTACGGCCAATAATATTTTGTAAAGAAATAATGGTTATACCGGCGGGTATATAACATAATGCAGTAATGGAGAATAACTGGAAGGGAGAGGAGCCTAAACCCTCCATATTACGGGATATAATATCAAATGACATGGTTATAATGACACTGAAATAAAAAAAGTACATAATTAGAATAAATTTAAAAATAAGAATTTCAACCAATTATAATGAAAATGAGATAAGTTCATTTAAAAAAAAATATAAAATAAAGAGAAGAAAAGGCAAATTTTATTCGGATCTTTGTATAATACTTTACAAACTTTGTCCAATTAGAGATGAGGTAGAGTTTTTCTAATCTTGAATTTTAAAATAATTTATTTTAAAAAATTTATAAGCTGTCAAATGGACTTATCACACTTTCATAATTAATAGGCTCATTAGAAAAAGTTTTTTAAATTCTAAAGATACATTTCTTACCTTTTTATTAACAATATTATGGTAAATTTCCTTAACCTGGGTGTTCTAAGCATACCCCAAAAGGTATCTTTGTTTTGTATTTTATGTTCTTCTAACTTTTTTTGCTTATAATATTGCACAAATTCCTCGAACACTCTGTCTTCGACCTGACGTCCATTAAATTTAGCCACCCATTTAAGAGTTTTCACAGCTCTTTCATATTTTTGTTGGGTCAATAACCAATGAGCCGATTCACAAGTGAGTAAGGGATAGGCCAAGATTAGAAGGACTGGTGCAGAGGCTATTAATAAATATATACGCCATGTTTGGACCCAGAGAGCTAACCAAGGTGATACTAGGAGTCCGGAACAGTAGAACGTGGTGGTAATGAGGTTAAGACCAAAGGTACGTTTTTTGTGATTTAGATATTCAAAGGCTGTAAATTAATTAATGGTTATAGTCTGACTAAATAAAGACAAGATAATATATAGTAAGATTAAAATCGGATATAGCTTAAGATATTGAAGGTTAAAAAAATTTAGGTTCACGAAAACGAATTTTAGAAAAACCTACACCGAAACTTGCCATTTCATTTCGTCCACCTTTTATTCCTTTTGTTCCCAGTTCGATTTCATCTCATGTAGGTTTTATCAAGAAAATAAAAACAATTAAGAAAATTGTAGTCAGTTGAGACCGATTACATAATACCCTACACAAGTGTTTTCCGAAAAATCGATCTTAAGTCCAAATAAGGACCGATTGAATCAATCTTTTGTTAAATCTTTAATTAGTGTAGATTTCATACACCAACCAAATTTGTGCGAAATGGGCTTATTTTTGTTGATTAGACCGATTTAACTGAACATAGGTAAACAATTTTTATATCAGTCTCCGAGTCCAATTTGCATGGACAGATGGATGGACGGACATGTTTGAAGATGAGTCTTGGACCAATTTTTTAGGTAGTTACAAACATCATCACAAACTTATTATATCCTGTACCACAGAGTGGTGTAGGGTATAATAATTCTAAGGTCTTTACCATTTTAACCCACTTTTATAAATTGTTAATCCTTTTTACACCAACAATTTTACAATAAAAAGGACTTTTGCAAAAATGTTTTTTGGCTAGATTATCCTTTATTACACTTTACATGCTGTAAAAACCATTATTTTAGTACATAGATAGAAAAAGTACCAAAGTACAGTCTAACCCCTTTTCCCCCCTTTTTGCCGCCCTAGATTCGGAATTTTCAAGTACTTTTCGAATGTTTTTTTCGCCGAGGATTCTTCGGATACTTCCAAATTTCAAGCTTCTATGTCCATTTTTCCAGGAGATATTAAAAAGTCCTAAAGTCGAATTTTTCCTCCTTTAGAATCTCCAATAAGAATAGTTTTGATGCGCTGAACTCGAATATAAAAATTTTTTATAATCGATCTAACGGTTTGCGAGGTATTGCTACCGTCAAACTCGGTTATAACGAACTCGGTTATAACGAATTTTCGGTTATAACGAACTAATACTAAAGTCACGACGTTTTAGCATTAATTTTCACACAAAATACTTCTTTTATAACGAACTCGGTTATTAAAATTCCTCGGTTAAAACGAACTGCTTATTATGGGCCCACGAACATAATTTCATGTATATTTACCTTTTTATAACGAACTCCCATAGATATTTCTTAATGTGTGGCAATCACGTTTTTCAAACTAACAAAAGGTTGGAATTTTTTGGTTTATATTATAATTTTGATAAAATTTATTTATATTTTTAATGATTTCTTCTCAATAAGTAGTATATTTACGAAAAAAACATCAAATTAAATAAAATTGGATCTATTTTTTTGGATATAAAACTAGTTTGATAAAAAATATACCCCGCTTACAGCGAACTTCGCTTATAACGAACTATTTTTACTGGTCCCTCGGGTTCGACTGTATTTGAAATTCGCCAAAAATTAGAGTTTTTCAAACGTTCAAAAAATTAAAAAAATCTCAAAATTTCTTAACCTTGGTATTTGCATAGAGCTTTATTTAAGCTTAATTTGAAACAAATCCGATAATTTGAACCCGTTAAGCCCTTTGATCAAAATTTTGGATTTTCCAAACATTTCCAACAATTATTTGGATTTTTGAAAAATTAACAAAAAATAAAAAAATTAACTTGCGATGCATTTTTTTATTAATTTTGGCACGCTTAAAACGAATATCAAAACAATTCTCAAATCTGTTTAACGGTTTTTAGGATATCGCCATTTAAAATTTGCCAAAGAAATTCTTAAAAGGGCAGTTCAAAAAATTCTTTGAAAAAAATCTCAAGAATTTTTTTAAATTTTATTTAAACTCAATTTTAAATCAGATCATTTTATTCCGTGCTTCCTTTTGTTCAAAGTTTTACATTTTTCAAAGGTTTTCTAAAAATCCGAAATTTTGATCGAAGGGCGCTACGGTTTAATTTGATCGGATTTAACTCAAATTAGGTTCTCTCGTCTCAAGCTCTATTTTTATACCCTCCACTCTAGTGATAGAGGGTATATAAGTTTGTTATTCCGTTTGTAACACCTCGAAATATTGGTATAGGACCCCAAAAAAGTATATATATTCATGATCCTCGATCGATTCTTAGACGATCTGGCGATGTCCGTCCGTCTGTCTGTATGTTGAAAACACGCTAACTTTTGAAAGACTTTATGGAGGCTCCTGAAGTTTGGCATATATGTTGGGCATTTACCTGGGCATGTAAGTATTGCAATCCAGCGAATTCGGTCCAGTAGTTCAAAAGTTATGATCAAAAGACTGAATTCTGCAAGGGGTTTTCGTGAATTTACGAGATAAAAAACACGCTAACTTTTAAAAGGCAATTCTTAGGATGTTAAAGCTTGGCATATATATTTGTCGTTGCTCTAGTCTAGTTCGTATTGAATTTCAGCCAAATCGGTTTAGGGGTTCAAAAGTTATTAGCAAAACCGTGAATCTCAGATTAGTGTCACCTTAAATGCACGTGTTGAAAGCCCGTTAAACATGTAAAAACATGGGTTAGTCACAAAAATATTTTACAACGTATTTTTGTTACTCAAAAATATTTTCACACTAAAAAAAATACACTCGAAAAAAATTTACACTCAAAAAAAAATTTTACACTCAAAAAAAAATTTTTGTAAATTTTTTTTTTTTAATTACTAAAAAAAAGTTTTTTTACAAAAAACAAAATATTTCTAATCAAAAATGTTATTTTTTTACGTTAGAAAATTTACTATCACACTCAAAATAATAACTCTGTTAAATTACAGAAAAACTCTGCTAATTTAACAGAGTACACCATACTTTTCCAGCTAACAACATTTCTTGGTAATTTTACTAAAAAACTCTGTAAAATGATTTTGACAGAAAAAAACTGTTAATTTACAGAGTTTATAGTAAAATATTGGTTAAATGTGAAAGCTTTTTTACAGAGAAAACTCTGTAATTTTACTATAAAACTCTGTAAAATGATTTGGACAAAAAAAAAACTGTTAATTTACAGAGTTTCTAGTAAAATATTGGTTAAATAGACCACCATTTAGCAAAGAAAACTACTATACCACCATTTAGCAAAGAAAACTATATATTTGTAAAATACATTTGATGCAAAAAAAAAAATTACAGAAAAAACTCTGTAAATTTATAGAGTTTAGTTAAATGCATGTTATTTTGTAAAATTTTTATAAGACTTCTGAAAAAAAATTTTGATAACTTTTTTTGCTACTTTTTCAACTTTTTCTCAAAAAAAAAAATATTCAGATAAAATTTTGATGTTTGGTAACAAAAACTACTCAAAACAGAAAATTTTTTGGTTATAAAAAAATACGAAGTATTTTGCTTAGATCTGTATTTTAGCAGAAAACTCTGTTAAGTATCTGTAAAATTAAGATTACAAAGTAAAAAGTAATATAACAGGGGAAACTTTGTTTTTTTGTCACAACAAAATACAAAGTATTTTCTTTAAATCTGTATTTTGACAGAAAACTCTGTCAAATATCTGTTGAATTGATATTACAGTCATTTTACAGAGAATTTTACAGAGTTATTATTTTGAGTGCACTTAAAAAGGCCATTGTGGAGGGTATTTATAGATTCGGCCAAGTCGAATTTAACTTTTCTACTTGTTTAATACATATTTGAAGTTTCAGTCAAATCGGTTAATAAGCGTTGGAATACTTCCCTTGTTAGAAACTTAAAATTTGAAATGTGGGATCTTCCAGCCAATAAAAGAAACTTCCCTTGTAATACCATTATTTCAGGAAACAGTATACTACTTTACAAAAGTACTTTTGCGGAATGTTTTTTTCGTCGAAAGATCCTATATAATAATAAAAATAGTTTTGATCATATGATCAATTATTTTTATTTATTTACGACTGATTTTTAATAATTTCAACCTAACCGAGAACTGGTAACAATGACCGTCGTCTCGTTGTTGCGAAAAACCAAGGGTTCTGGTGGGAATCGAACCCACGACCACACGTTCAAAGGCTAGCCTAGCCTACGGGAGTCCCCTATCCTATATTTCAAGTTTTAAGTTTCTAGGAACATTATTTCTGGATATATAGGAAAAAAGTACCAAAGTACACTTTTTACCCCTTTATTACCCCTTTATAACCCCCTTAGAAATAGGATTTTCAAAAAACCTAGCTTTACCGAATGTATTTTCCGAAATAGTACGCCACAAAAATATTTAGCAAAGTGTTTAATTGCTCAAAAAAATTAAAAAAAAAGAAAATCACCAAAAAAAGTGTTTTGGGAATTAATCTTCTTTTTTTCATTATCCCCGAACTTTTTGACTTACCTAATATATACATTAGCACAAATAAAGTATCCGTGGACAGACCAGATATAAATCTACTTATAGCAAACGTATACACATTGCTAGAAAAGGAAGTAATAAGATCCCCGATGCCACCAGAAAGAGTACTTAAAATAACGGCCGGCAAACGGCCTATTCTATCGGCCAAAAATCCAAAAGTTATGGTACCGACAACGGCCCCTAAATAATAAAAAGATTGGCCAACAGCAGATTGATAGGCAGCATCACAAACCCAATTTAACTGGAAAATAAATTAAAACAAATTTATTTTAAACTCTAAATTTCTTTAAGTGTAAATAACAGTAAAAGCAATAAAAAAATCATAGCCTAATTTTAGGCTGGTACAAAAAGATCATTTTAAAATTGTGCTAAAAATTTACCTCCGTTGTTACACTTTCATAATTATTTTCCTTTTGATAAAACCACTCCCGACAAACTCCATCTTCAGCTTTTATGCCAATAGTACCATTGATTACCCCATCCAGTAGAGTACATTTCGTATGTGAAAATCCTTTATAGATTTCATCAATTTCTTCATAAGATTTACCTTCCAATTGTTCATGATAACACCAGTGCTCTGGTGTAAAACTTATTATAGTTTGTGAAAAATAATGCATGGAAGACATTATATTTGTGTAGCCGAATAATAGTAGCAACACAAACTGAAAACGTCCGTAGTTCCCACACTTTTCCAAAACTCTTTCGAAATCCATGTTGAACGCCCGCGCTCTACAAGATATTATTCATCTAAATTCGAACGTTGTATTTATATATTCAATGTTAAGGCCATGATTTTTCGGCATTTACTAATTTTACAACAAACATGAAATTATAATTTAAGTCACAATTGTTTTGTTAAAACTTTAATTTGTTTTGATATTTTTTTATCTAAATTTTCTTTGTTACATTTATTAGAAGAGATCAGTTTATTTGATTTGTTGCAATTAATCGTAGTCTAGCCATCTTGTTGTTAGGGAGCTGGATATTATTTTTTTATATCGTTTATCACAAATAATGGTGGTATTATCATTTTAGTAATCCGTTTGTAACGCAGCAAATTATTGGCTGACGGTTTCAGAGAGAATATTCATGTATGACCCTTGATCGATTTTTAAGCCCATTTAGCGATATTTGTTCGTTTGTCTGTGGAAATCATGTTACAGTTTAAACGAAGCAAGTTAAAACGCTATAATTTGGCATAAATATGTGTTATGGTCTTAAACAGGTTAAGTTCGCAAATGGGCAAAATCGGTCATGAGGAAAAAAAAAATTTGAATATTAGTTTTAGGCAGTTTTATTTTACATTTGAATCATTTTTCAGCTAAATAAAATTATGGTGTTACAATTGGATCTAGGGGATAAGATAAGATTATTATTATTATTTCTAGTCTCCATACAAATCACAAACCAAATCTCTCTGTTTATAAGCCTATTTCACCAAAATTTGATTTCTATATATTTTCTACACTTATTTGGGATCCGTCAGAAAATGTATTCAATTTGTCCATGTTTGAAGGGTATTATATGGTCGGTCTTGACCGACTATAACATTCTTACTCGTGTTTTACTTATTTGAGTTTAAGCAAAATATTTACTTAAAACAATTATTTAACTATTTCTGTTTTATTTTAGTATGCACAACGGGCCACAAATAAAAAACTTTTTGTATTAATTACAATGTGCTAGTCGCAAAAATTCACAAAATAACTGGATTATATACGTTTGAAACTAGAGACTAAATGTAGAAAATCTGCATTTACAGTTTTTCATTTTGTGATTCCGATGCCTTTTAAAAGGACTTTAAAGTTTTGGAGGATTACATTTTTGTAAAATATTTTTTAAACATTTGTACTTATCCGGATGGACTAGTGATGGCGAATAAAAAAAAGGGGACTCTGCTAATTTTAACATTTTATTATTTTGACATATCAGGAAAAAGGGATGGTAGTAATTTCCTTCCAAAACTTTATCTTACAATATTTAAAATTTATAACAAAATAATTTGATAATGCCCAGGAAAATTTTTCAGAACCGATTCCGATAACACTTGTTCTAGAACAGGTTCTTCGGTAATCAAACACTATTACACTTTAATTATTCAGAACAAGTTAAGTGAATATTATTGTGAAGCTTGTTCTATGCAATCTAAATTTCAAAACATTTTGGTTCTCAGGAATTAAAAAAAAAATATGTGTCAAAAAAATTAAAAAATAAATATATTTTTTTTTGTTTTCACCAAGAAAAAACACGAAATTCTATGAAAATATCAGAATATAATCGTGAAAATTGTTGATACGAAGGTAAGTAAATTAAATTTTGATTGTCTGGGTCGGGACAAATACTAATATAATAAAGTTTTTCATTTTTGTTTGCAGAAAATCCCTGTTCTGGTGTATCTTTATTGCAAGGCCCAAAATTCAATTTTGGAGGCGAAAAAGGATGCGTGTGCGTTAAAAAAATTAATATACGATGTCATATAGGATTATCTTTATTTTTTTTTTAATAAATTAATGCAATTCAAAATATTTCTTTAATTCTCATTTCTGTTCTAAATTTGACTTCTAGACCCGATTCCGAAGAACAAAAATGTGTTCCAATTTTGCTTACAAACACCTGTTGCTTTTGGGACAATCGCTTTGTAAAAAGAATCGGTGTTGCACAAGAATTAGAACAGGTTCTAGGGAAGTATAAGTTGTTCCACAATCGGTTCTTTGCAACCGAAAATTTTGCTGGGTGTTTGGAAAAGAAATTATTATTTTCCTGAAATGCAAAATAAAAAATTTGAAAAATTAACGAAGATTCTCCTCTTTTATTTGCCATCAATTGTGACAAGTACAAATATTTAAGAAATATTTTACAAAATGTTATCCTTTTAAACTTTGAAGTCCTTTTAAATGAAAACAAGATCACGAAATGAAAAACTGTAAATGCAGTTTTACTCCATTTGATCTCTACATTCAGACTTATATCATCCGATTCATGTTTAATATTTTCTGTCGGACGGTGTTAATGCTGGTTGTTTTTGCAATTCTTAAATACATAACCCAGCAAAAATTGGCATTACTAGTAATGGGTTTTGTAATCCGAAACAGATGTTAATAAGTAGTTACTTATTGAATGAAACACTAATTATTTTTACAAGGGCGTGAGACAAAAATAACTAGTGAAGAGTATGGAGATAAATAAGTAGTTACTGCCTCGGATTACAAATAAGGAGTAAAAACCCATTACCAATAAGAAGTAAAATAATTAGTTAATTAAAACATTTAAAATTTAACTTGTTGTTACTTAAACTTGAAAATTGCATAATTTTTATTAAGTTTTTAAGTACTTTTTAAGTTAATTGAATTGTAAAGGTCAAAAAATGCAAGTGCAAGGAGATATTATTACTTAGAGGCGCTTTTATAACATATTACTGAGAAGTAGTTACTTTTGGGCTTAAAATAATGTTAGTGGTAATGGGTACTCATTATAAATAATGTACTTGGTAATGATTACTTTTCAGAACTCATTACCATGTTTTTGCTGGGAAGTTATTTGCGAGTGTAATCCAATATCCCTTTTTGTTAAAATTCTGATTAATTTTAAATTAAAAAATAAAAATTGCTTTATTCGACCTTTAAAATATTATATTATGAGAAGGGTTATTCTAGCTCAAGGCAATTTTTCTTTATTAATTACACCATCATATTCTCATAGAATAATTTTCAAGAAATTTTTGTTTCTGTTTTAAATTAAATTATTTTGTTTAGTTTTGGAGGACTTAACCGACACGTGTTTGGAACGATCCCAGCAAAAACTTGGTAATGGGTAGCCCTTCCTGCCTAGCTTACGTGGTAAATGCGCCAAAAAAGGCAAAATGTGGTTATCTCCAATGACATCACCGTGCTAAAGTAATTAACATTGAAATTGGGAGGTAACTAGTTACTCATATTTTTGCTAACCCCTTAAGTTAATTACTTGGTAAGCGAAGTTTTTGCTGGGATTTATAAAAAACACGTAGAAGATTTAAATTCGACTTGATCGAGTCCAGTTTCATCATTATTTTGAAAGTTTTTGAAAAGTTCGTTGTTTATAAAATTTTTGTGTTTTTATACCCTCCACTCTAGTGATAGAGGGTATATATAAGTTTGTCATTCCGTTTGTAACACATCGAAATATTGGTCTAGGACCCCATAAAGTATATATATATTCATGATCCTTGATCGATTTTAAGTCGATCTAGCGATGTCCGTCCGTCCGTCCGTCCGTCCGTCCGTCTGTCTGTCTGTCTGTCTGTCTGTCCGTTGAAAACACGCTAACTTTTGAAAGACTTTACGGAGGCTCCTGAAGTTTGACATATATGTTCGCCATTTACCGGGTCAGGTTGGTATTGCAATCCAGCGAAATCGGTCCAGTGGTTCAATAGTTATGAGCAAAAGAGTAAATTTCGGCAAGGGTATTTTGAGAATTAACGAGATTAAAACCACTCTAACTTAAGAAAGACAATTCTGAGGGTGCTGAAGTTTAGCATATATATTTGTCGTTCCCCAAGTCTATTTGGTTTTGAATTTCATCAAAATCGGTTCAGTGGTTCAAAAGTTATAAGCAATGCTCTGAATTTCTGATTGGTTTCACCTTAAATTGTTGAAAACTCGTTAAACAAGTTTTAAGAGCATGGTGAAATACCAGTTTTTTTAAGCTTGTTGTTGTTTGTTTTCCTGCCGTGGGGTGCAGTTTAGTTGTTAGACAAGAAAATATTTGTTATTGTTTCCCAGCAAAATTTTCGGTTGCAAAGAACCGATTGTGGAACAACTTATACTTCCCTAGGACCTGTTCTAATTCTTGTGCAACACCGATTCTTTTTACAAAGGGATTGTCCCAAAAGCAACAGGTGTTTGTAAGCAAAATTGGAACACATTTTTGTTCTTCGGAACCGGTTCTAGAAGTAAAATTTAGAACAGAAATAAGAATTAAAGAAATATTTTGAATTGCATTAATTTATTAAAAAAAGATAAAGATAATCCTATATGACATCGTATATTAATTTTTTTTAACACACATACATCCTTTTTCGCCTCCAAAATTGCATTTTGGGCCTTGCAATAAAGATACATCAGAACATGAATTTTCTGCAAACAAAAATGAAAAACATTATTTTATTAGTATTTGTCCCGACCCAGACAATCAAAATTTAATTTACTTACCTTCGTATCAACAATTTTCGCGATTATATCCTGATATTTTCATAGAATTGCGTGTTTTATCTTGGTGAACACAAAAAAAAAATGATATTTATTTTTTAATTTTTTTGACACATAATTTTTTTTAATTCCTGAGAACCAAAATGTTATGAAATTTAGATTGCATAGAACAAGCTTCACAATAATATTCACTTAACTTGTTCTGAATAATTAAAGTGTAATAGTGTTTGATTACCGAAGAACCTGTTCTAGAACAAGTGTTATCGGAATCGGTTCTGAAAAATTTTCCTGGGTTTGTTATTGTTAGTGTAACTGTATCTAACGGTGTTTAGTAAGTATTTGTGGAAAAAAATCAAATAAAGTATGTGTATGATTGAATGTTAGTTTGTTTTTGGTTTTTAAAGAAGAGGATGGTGAAATAAAAGGAATGAAATATGTGAAATAGTTTTTTTTGTATTGTTGGTATAAAACAACAAAAATATTTTACAAAGTAATTTTGTTACTCAAAGAAATTGTACACTAAAAAAAAAATTTACACTCAAAAAAAATGTTACACTCAAAAAAAAAATGTACACATTAATTTTTTTTTTTTGAATGAAATGTCACACTCAAAAAATGTTGACGGTCAAAAAAATTTTACACTCAAAAAAATTTGATTGATTAAAAAGAAGTTTGACTCAAAATAATATACATACATATTTCTAATAAAAAATTTGTAATGCAATTTTTTGATTTTTTTTTTAGAAAATTACTATCAGATAACATTGTGGAGGGTATTCATAGATTCGACCAAGTCGAATTTAATTTTTCTACTTGTTTTTATTATGTTTGTGATGTTAGTTAAGTAATTAAGTGTTTAATTTTTTTTTTTTTCAAAAATCTGGTCCATAGTGCATTATTTGTTCAAAGTAAATAAATAATAGTATTAACAACTAACTGGGTGTTATTTAATTTAAGAAACTACATACATATTAGGAAATCCTCTAAAAGTGTGTCGTCTGTATTTAATTGCTTTGGGAAAAATTTTGAATTTTAATCTTTAAAAGCTGTTAATTGTTTTTTTAATTGTTATTTTTAAAGAAATACAACCTAACAACAATATTGTTGAGTTACATGGGAGTACTCCTCTGTGGCATACTCCGATATTTATAAGATCTTTTACAAGTAGAGATATTGCTCTATAGGAAAATATAGGATATTATCATGATCACTGCAAAAGAGGTTTAACTCAATTTGACCAGACAGAGAAGTTAAAGAATTTATTTTTTATTCTTCATACTGTTCACGATTTAAAAAAAATATATTATTAGCTTTTCCCAAAAAATTAATACCCCTCTTACTTGGATGAAATACAAAATCATTGACTTAATAAATCCAAAAAAAATCGTGAAAAACTATAATCAATATATAATGTAACTTCACGATTTTTTTTTGTTAACTAATGTATTATATTACAAACAAAATAACAATTCTAGAATTTAATAATTATTTTGAAATCCATACAAAAGAAAACAAACTTTAGAAATTACACATTAAAACGAATTTTGTTATGCCCTATATTTAAGATATTCCCCAGGAAAATTTTTCAGAACCGATTCTGACAACACTTGTTCTAGAACAGGTTCTTCGGTAACCATACACTATTACAATGAATTATTCAGAACAAGTTAAGTGAAAATTATTGCGAAGCTTGTTCTCTGCAATCAAAGTTTCATAACATTTTGATTCTCAGGAATTAAAAAAAAATTATGTGTCAAAAAAAATATCAATTTATTTATAACACGAAATATTTTAAAATAGCAGGATATAATCGTGAAAACTGTTGAAACAAAGGTAAGTAAATTAAATTTTCATTGTCTAGGTCGGGTCAAATACTAAAATTATTATGTTTTTGATTTTTGTTTGCAGAAAATCCATGTTCTGGTATGTCATTATTGTAAGGCCCAAAATTCAACTTTAGAGGATAAAAAAGGATAAATGTGTGTTAAAAAAAGTGTAAATATTCCATTTTATATATGATTGTCTTTATCTTTGTTTAATAAAATAATACAATTCAATATATTTCTTTAATTCTTATTTTTGTTCCAAATATTACTTCTAGAACCGATTCCGAGGAACAAAAATATGTTCTGATTTTGCTTACAAACACCTGTTGCTTTTGGGACAATCCCTTTGTAAAAAGAATCGGTGTTGCACAAGCATAAGAACAGGTTCTAGGGAAGTATAAGTTGTTTCACATCGGTTTTGCAACCGAAAATTTTGCTGGGTCTAGCGATTTCTGTCTATCTGTTCACACAAAAAAAAAACTTTGTCAAATTGCTAGGAAAAGTCTCGTAAATCCATTTTACCAATATTTAACAGTTTTCCTTGTTTTTTAACCCAGCAAAATTTTCTGTTCCAAATAATCGGTTCCAGAACGCATCATTTTACCCTGCAACCGGTTCTACTTTACATTCCAGAATCAATGATTTTTGTTTGAAATTGTCCCAAAAGCAATCGTTTTTTAGAGCAAGTAGTTTTTTTAAAAAATAATTTTACATAGAAAATTTTGCTGTGATTACCGTAGAATATATTCAAGAATCTATTGAACCAGGAATTTGTTCTAAGAAATTTTCCTGGGAACAAACAAATTTGGATCGAAATTTACATTTTTTTGTAATTTTACAAATTTTCAAGATAATTAAAAAAAAAATCTAATAAATTCAAGAGAATTCCTTGTAATTTTAATTGCGCCAAAAAAACTGTAAATTTACAATTTTATTGATAAAAAGCTTGTTAAATTTCAAAAATATTGGTAAAAAGCTTGTAAAAATAAAAGGAATTCTCGTAAAATAGAAGGTAGCAAAAAATCTAGTAAAGTTACGAAACCTCCTTGTAAATTTTATCGTGTCAAAAAATTTGTTATTTAACAATTTTATTGGTAAAAACCTTGTAAAATTACAAAATTATTGGTAAAAATCTTGTCAAATTACTAGGAATTTTTGTCAAATAGGAGGTAGAAAAAAAAGTTACACGTTTTTTTCTACAGAAAACATTTGAGAATTTTTTTATAGGAATAACTTGCGATTTTTTCTTAAAATTTTCTGCAGAAAAAAACTGACAATTATTTTTAGGAAAAATGTGACAATTTTTTATAGAAAAAATCGGACAATTTTTCTATAGGAAAACTCTGAAAATTTTTCTTTAGGAAAAATTTAAGACTTTTCTTTAGGGAAATTTGATATTTCTTTTGAAAGAACCAGAGTAAAGATAGGTTAAAGGGAAAGAGAACAAGTAAGAGTGCTAAATTCGGCTGTGCCGAATCTTTTATACCCTCCAATATATAAACTAGAGATGGGCACGTGAGTGACTTTGGACTCACACTCACTCACGCTCACGACAGGAATTTTTGAATCACGCACACTCACTCACGAGCATATTTTTTCTACTTACACTCACACACAATCACGTGAGTAAATTTAATACAACTCACACTCACGTGCACTCACGCAAGCTTCACTCACACTCACGTTGACTCACACTCACAAAACTCTTATTTATACAAAAAAAAAATTAAAAAACTAAAATTTCTAAAATTTCTAAAATCTTTAAAAATTTTTAGTAAAATTTAAAGTTCAGCGAAATTTTACATTTTTTTTGCCTTTTTTTGGACGAAATCTTAAATTAAGTCAAATTTTACAATTTATTGTTGCTTTTTTCGGTATGAAAGGAAATATGAAGAGAAAATTAATCACGCAAACTCACGCAAAAAAATCGACTCACGCACACTCCCTCACGCAAAAATCTTACTCACGCACACTCACTCACACAATTTTTTTCTCAACTCACACTCTCTCACAATTACGTGAGTAAAATTGAATTCAGTCACACTCACGCGTGATTACGCGTGAATCACTTGAACCACGCTCTAATCGGCTCATGTGCCCATCTCTAATAGAAACTAAAATTTTAAAGTGGCGTTTTGGGGGGGGGGGGATGGTAGGGGCGGTGAATTGGGGGACCCTTTCTCCTCGCGGAATATGTTTACAGGTTCATTTTATTTTGTGCACTAAAGTATTATAAATTTATTAATATGTATCTAAAATTTTTTTATCCACGCCGTTAAAAGGGGACGGGCCAAAAAACCGAAATTTTGTATCCCCTGGGTCCAAGGACAAGACTTTAAACTTCTGCGAACTAAAAAATGTTTCATTAGTTTAAGAAAAATACCAAAAAACTTATTATAAATTAGCGTTTTTCAATGGTTGGTTAGGTTCTTTAAGAGGGAACTTTTTCCCCTGGTCCGATTTTGCCCATTTCCGAACTTGACCTGCCTACTATAAGACATATTCGTGCCAAACTTGAGGAGTCTAGCTCTTTGATTTTAGACTGTATCGAGTCTTCCACAGACGGACGGACGGACATGACTAGAATGTCTTAGAATCCATCACTGATCAATAATATATTGGCATTCCATGTTAAATCGGACACTTTGAATTTTTTTTTTTTTAGATTTTCCCAATTTGTTTACAGTTTTTAGTACCCTTCGACCCATTCAAAAGATATCGAATTTTTAAATATTGGTAGTTTGTTCCTTTACTCAAACTTCTTTTACTCATAACTTCTACAATAATGGTCCAAATTTAAAATTTTTTACAAAATTTTTGTTTTTTTACGTACTTTAAAAAAAAAAAAAATCCCAAAAAATTCTTAAAAGCGCTCTAGTATGTGATTTTTAAGTTTTAAAATTTAAATATCATTTTTGAGAATGTTTGTACTCTTCGATTTTTTTTGAAATTTTTTTGTATAAAACTTCTATCGATTCTACAAATTTTTTGCTCAGGAGGATTTTTTTAAATAGTTTGAAAAAATTTTATTGTTATTTTCTAATTTTAAAATCATTTCTACTGCTCCAACGGTGCGACATAGAGGGGTCATTTATAAGACCGACCCCCATTAATTTTTATGTCTTAACATTTCTTTGGAACAAACTAATACCCTATCTCCAATTCTAAGGGGGCTCCCACACAAAACGACATTTTTCAAAATTAGCTTCAACCGCTCTAACTGCCCTAATAGTGCCCTTAGAGCAACAAAATATATAACCGACCCACAGTATTTTTTTAGTCCAAACATTTCCTCTGAACACACCTACCCTCTATCTTTAACTGTTAAGGCGGTCCCCATACAATTTTTTTTATTTTTTGTAAATTTGTTTTATTTAATCAGCCTCTACCGGTCCAATGGTGCGTCCGAGAGGGGTCATTGGTGAGACCGACCTCCATTTATTTTTGCCCTACAACATTTTTTTAAAACAAATAAAACAAATTTACAAAAAATAAAAAAAAATGTGGGTTGGTCATACATATTGTTGCTCTAAGGGCACTATTAGGGCAGTTAGAGCGGTTGGAGCTAATTTTAAAAAATGTCGTTTTGTGTGGGAGCCCCCTTAGAAATTGGAGATAGGGTATTAGTTTGTTCCAAATAATTAACTGTTGAAAACACGTTAACTTTTGAAAGACTTTACGGGGGCTCCTGAAGTTTGGCATATCACAAAATCTTTTTTAAATTTCAACTCAGTGAAACTGAAATAAATGTTTAAAAAAACCGTCAGTTTTTGGAATTTAGAAAAACTGTAAATGCAGTTTTGTAAAAAAGACCTTGAACAATCACTGAGCAATGTTTAAGGATTACCCCACCTTATCCGTAAAAGTTACAGAGGGTTAAAGTTGAAAAATCGATAAAAATGGCTTGAAATAATCCATAGTTTTTACCTTCTTTCGCTTTTTTTTAAGTTCTCCTTATATTTTAATCTTTTCCGGCATAACACAAAGTCAGTACATATAAGAGATTATTTTACTGCTGGTTTGATAGATGCTTCATCGCTTGGAAAGAAGTTATAAGACGGTTAAGTTTTGAAACCAAAAATTAAGAGTTTTTAAATTTTTGAGGTTTTTTGATCAGGGATTTCGGCCCCTCTATAAAATGAAAAAAGTTGAACTAGAATTGGTAGCTGTTGTAATTCTTAACATTTTGAAATTAGTCTCGTTAATGTGCCACGAATAGGTAAGGAGTTTCAGCAGATCAAAGTTCGAAAGAAAAAACGTATTTTTTTTAAAATATCAGTTTTTCGCGAGGCACATTCGCGGTTTCATTCGAAATTTGGTGGACTCTTGCGTAAACCGAGTTTTTTGTGAGTTTACAAAAAAAAATCACTGGCGGGTTTTAAAAAAATAAATTGCAAAAATTTTATGGCATTTTTGAAAATTGTGCGAAATTTGCAAATCTGTTTCCTATTTTTGTTAGTAGCAATTAATGCATCATGTTCATTTTAATACACCAAAAGACGTGCCTTAACGAGTAGAACTGATTTGCTTTTTGACTTTTTACTTTAAGCCTTTCTGAGCGGAAAGCGCGATGATTTTATCTAAAACTGTTTTGATCTGGCACATCCAAGGCTTTACACGAAATCGGATGAAATTTTTTTTTAAATGAAAACCCACTTGATGTGTCACCATAAAATCAGAGGCGGGTTAAAAAATGTTGATGATTATAGATTTTTTGGACCATATTAAATTTTCTTGTTATAAAAAAGCATCACCGATTTTTTTTAAACTGCTGGTACAATGATACGATTTTCCGTGATTTTTTTCAGTAATACCAACGCGCATTGACTAAATATGTTATAAAATTACATATTTAAATTTATATCATATATTTTAGAAGAAATGATATATCCTGGCATGTTTTAATAACGCATATAATAAATGTGTAGAAAAAAATCTTTCAAATATTTTTAAGATTTTTAAAACCGCTAAATCTTAAAGCCGCCATATCTTTTGACCCCCTTGCGCGATTTAATTGACGCGAACGAATTTCTTATTCTTAAATAGCTCCTAATATTTATGCCAACTTTCATCGATGTGCCATCAAAACAAAAATCACATTTTTTTTTACCTTAAAATTTAAGTCTTAGACAGGTTGGTATTGCAATCCAGCGAAATCGGTCAAGTGGTTCAAAAGTTATGAGCAAAAGACTGAATTTCCGCAAGGGTTTTTCGTGAATTTATGAGATAAAAACCACGCTAACTTTCGAAAAACAATTCTGAGGATGCTGAAGCATAGCATTTATATTTGTCGTTCCCCAGACCTGGTTCGTATTGAATTTCAGCCAAATCGGTTTAGTTATTAGCAAAAAGTTATTAGCAAAACCGTGAATTTCAGATTAGTTTTCCCTTAAATTCACATATTGAAAACCCGTTAAACATGTTTTAAAACATTGGTAAGTCACAAAAATATTTTACAACGTATTTTTGTCACTCAAAAATATTTTTACACTAAAAAAATAAAAAATATACTCTCAAAAAATTTTACACTCAAAAAAAAATTATACACTTAAAAAAAAAATATAGTAAATTTTTTTTTTTTTTTTTCAAAAATTACTAAAAAATTTATCTTTTACGAATTATCATAGAACTTTTTTGAATTACAATAAGAATCTTCAAATTACAAATGGAATATTCGAATAACAAATGGAATATTCGAATTACAAATGGAATATTCGAATAACAAATGGAATCTTCGAATTACAAGTAGACTCGTAGAATTTTAATGTTACAATCCAAATGATTAAGTTAATATATCACAATAAATTCTTTATTATAGAGAGAATTGTCGCATTAACAATAGAAACTATTAAAGAAAAATCGCGTGCATCTGTTTTAAAATCATTTATTGGTTTTGGTGCAATAAAAAAGTTGTATATTACACATTTTAGCAATTTCACAAAAAAAAAAAAAATAAATTATAGTAACAAAATTTACTTTAGGCTTTAACAACTCACCAAAAATTTTTTTATTATTGAATAGAAATTTATAACGGAAACTTATCGTGTAAAATAAAACGGAAACAAACATATTTTTAAAATTAAGTCTTAATCCATAATCTAAAATCAAGTTGAAAAAAATAAATAAAATTTTATCAATTTGTTTGTAATTATAAACAAGTGGTTTTTACAATTTTAAATGCGCAAGTGTCTTTAAGAATTTTATAAATTAAGTGAGTGACAATAAATCTCAAGATAATCCCAGACAGATCATCATCACAATAAAACACTTGTTGATTTTTTTCAATTATTTTTTGTTTTTATTTTAAAAAAAAATGTGGTTTTAATTTGCAAAAAAAAATTTTCTCTTTTATGTTCTTTCGTTTTCTTTTAATTTGCGTAAATAATTGTATTTTTTTTGTTTAAATTAATAAAATTTAAACAATTGTCCCATTCTCAGGAATAAAGTGCAAATAAAATTCATTTTATTGTCGGTCGTTGTCTTTAAAACACATCTATAAATGATCTTTTGTTTGTTTTTTTTTTTTTTGGTAAAATCATAAACAAATTTTAAATATAATGAAAAATTAAAATAAATAAATAAAATTTGGTGCAGTGACAATGCAAATTCAGTGATAATATAAATTATAGAACAAGTGTATCGGATAAAAATTTCCAAAATTATTATTTTAAGCTGAAAGGTCCTAATATACACTCAAAATAATCACTCTGTTAAATTACAGAGATACTCTGCTGAGCCAGCAGAAAATACCATAGATTTCCAACCAGCAAGATTTTTTGTTATTTTACAAAGAAAACTCTGTAAAATGATTTCGATAAAAAAACTATAAATTTACAGCATTATCTGTAAAATGTTGATAAAACCGAAAAGAATTTTACGAACAAAACTCTGTAAATTTACAAAGTTTTAGTTAAATGCTTTTTATGAGTTCAAAATTTTACAATAGAACTCTGTAAATTTACAAAGTTTTAGTTAAATCCATTTTACGAGTAAAACTTCTCTGCTTCAAAACATTAATTAAAATTAAATTATTTAAAATTAAAATTTTGTTAAATTTGTCCGCTTTAATGCTTCCAAATTGTAAATTTACTTTTTTATTTTTGTGAAAATTACAAGTTTTTAACGAGTAACTGCAATTTTACAAAATTTTTTTTTTCGGTCACAAGAAAATACAAAGTATTTTTTTTTTAAATCTGTATTTCGACAGATAACTTTGTCAAATATCTGTCGAATTGAGATTACAATCATTTTACAGAGTATTTAACATAATAATTATTTTGAGTGTAAAATTATGCTAAATCATTTTAAAGAAGAATTAAGTTGTGTCGTTATAAATATTTAGTAAGTTTGTGAGTTTTATAATTTTTTTTTTTAAGTAATAATCAAAAAAAAGAGATTTTAAAATTTTAAATTTAAACAAAAGTTTTTGCAAATCAAGGTCCAGAGTTTTATGCATATTTGTAGTCGCCAGTCTGAGATCAACATAAACTAAATATTTTCAAGAATTAAGCAATTTGTAGTTAAATTGTATCGATTTGTTTGTCCATATTTTTCAATATTTTGCTTTAATGCATATTTTTGCAGATATTGCATATTTTGAAAAAAATTTATTTGCTTTTATGTTGATGTATATATCAGAGCCCCCCGTTTCCCGAGTAGACGAGTACCCGAGCTACCCGGGAAGCTCAACTACCCGGGATTACTACCCGGGTAGTTGAGCTACCCGGGTAGTTGAAATTAACTTTTTTTACGTTTAAAACCGTGTAAAATCTAAACTATTATTAGAAAGTATAGCATAGTTATATAAATTTGAATGGCGAGATTGCAAGGAATAACCTCACAAAATTTTGTGCAAATCTAACTTCAACTGTGGCTTCGGCACACAACTACCCGTCTCGGCTCGTCCACTTTCCATACAAATATGTGAAAAAGTGTACAATTTTCAAGTTTAAAGTCATTTTATGAAAAATTTTTCAAAAAGACTTGGTAAAAAAATTACATGGCTGTAATCGGCTTATAATTTTTATCACTTGTTTAAAATTTCAGAACAATCCGATGAAAATTGTGTCCTGGCTAAACAACTACCCGTCTCGGCTCGTCCACTTTCCATACAAATGTGTGAAAAAGTGTACAATTTTCAAGTTTGAAGTTATTTTATGAAAAAATTTTCAAAGAGACTTGTTAAAAAAATTACATGGCTAGAATGGGTATATAGTATTGATTATTTGTTTTAAATTTGAAAAGAATCCGATGAAAATTGTGGCATGGCCAAACTACTACCCGACTACCCGTCTTGGCTAGTCTACTTAAAAAAAAAAAAAAAATAAAAATCCAAAAAAAAAAAAATATTTTTTTTTTTTTACTAATTAGTATTGACCATATTCAAGGACACCAAATTTAAAATTTTAGTGCAATCCGATGAATTTTGTGGCATTGGCGAACTACTACCCGTCCCAGCTCGTCCAATCTCCATACAAATTTGTGAAAAAGTGTACAATTTTCAAGTTTGAAGTAATTTTTTGAAAAAATTTTCAAAGAGACTTGTTAAAAAAATTACAAGGCTGGAATCGGCTTATAATCGTGATTACTTGTTTAAAGCTTCAAAAGTATCCGATGAAAATTGTGGCCTGACCAAACTACTACCCGTCTCAGCTCGTCCACGTTCCACACAATTGTGAGAAAAAGTGAATTTTTTTAGGTTTGATGTTGTTTGTTGATGTTTTTGTGAATAGTATGTTTGTATTTAAAGATATATATTCGAAAGTTAGCAGTTGAAAAAATAATCCAATAGTTTACTTTCAGTTAAAGTTCAAACAAGATTTGAGCAATTTTACTAATCCAATGATATTTGCGGTAATCCAAACGTAGACTGATAAATTACACAAATTTTGGCTACTTTATATACCGTTTTTTTGTCATCAAAATCACTACCTAAAATGCGATGTAACATATTTTTTACAATTTCTCGCGAAATATTTAACAAAAGTCAATAAAATTATCTATCATAAAACCATATTCTTAAAAAAATTTGCGCACTTGTAAGTGAAACTAACTACCTGTCATAAAACTCTATAAGAGCAGGTAGTACTTATATTCAGAATATATTAAGATGTTTGTTTATTTAAATGCGACTGGACCCTTTTTAAGCATAGTAAAAAGTGAAATTACGTTTTAGAACTTAATAGAAATTGCCACACACATAGTGTAGTACACATTTTGGGATACAAGAGTGTTTTTTTTTACGAAAAGTGAAAAACTCGAGACAGGTAGTAGTTTAGCCAGGCCACAATTTTCATCCGATTCTTTTGAAACTTTTAGCATGCCGATCCCAGCCATGTAAATTTTTTTTAACAAGTCTCTTTGAAAGTTTTTTCATAAAATGACTTCAAATTTGAAAATTGTACAGTTTTTCACACATTTGTACGGAAAGTGAACGAGCCGGGACGGGTAGTAGTAGTATGTCCAGGCCACAATTTTCATCGGCTTCTTTTAAAATTTTAAACAAGTAATAACAATAATCAGCCGATGCCAGCCATGTAATTTTTTTAACAAGTCTTTTTTAAAATTTTTTCATAAAATGACGGGTAGTAGTATGGCGAGGCCACAATTTTCATTCGATTCTTTTGAAATTTTAAACAAGTAATTACAATTATAAGCCGATTCCAGCCATGTAATATTTATAACAAGCCTCTTTGAAATTTTTGTCATAAAATGACATCAAACTTGAAAATTGTACACTTTTTCACACATTTGTATGGAAAGTGGACGAGCCGGGACGGGTAGTAGCATGGCGAGGCCACAATTTTCATAGGATTCTTTTGAAATTTTAAACAAGTAATAACAATTATAAGCCGATGCCAGATATGTAATTTTTTAAACAAGTCTTTCTTAAAAATTTTTCATTAAATGACTTCAAACTTGAAAATTGTACACTTTTTCACACATTTGTATGGAAAGTGGACGAGCTGGGACGGGTAGTAGTATGGCCAGGCCACAATTTTCATCGGATTCTTTTGAAATTTTAAACAAGTAATTACAATTATAAGCCGATTCCAGCCACGTAGTTTTTTTAACAAATATCTTTGAAATTTTTGTCATAAAATGACTTCAAACTTGAAAATTGTACACTTTTTCACACATTTGTATGGTGAGTGGACGAGCCGGGACGGGTAGTAGTATGTCCAGGCCACAAAATTCATCGGATTGCACTAAAATTTGAAATTTGGTGTATTTGAATATAGTCAATTCGAATTAGTAAAAAATAATTATTTTTTTTTTTATCTTTTTCATTTTTTTTAAGTGGACTAGCCGAGACGGGTAGTCGGGTAGTAGTTTGGACAGGCCACAATTTTGAGCGGATTCTTTTGAAATTTAAAACAAGTAATCACAATTATATTCCGATTCCAGCTATATAATTTTTTTAACAAGTCTCTTTGACAATTTTTGTCATAAAATGACTTCAAACAGGCAAATTGTACACATTTTCACACATTTGTATGGAAATTGGACGAGCTGGGACGGGTAGTAGTTCGCCAATGCCACAAAATTCATCGGATTGCACTAAAATTTTAAATTTGGTGTCCTTGAATATGGTCAATACTAATTAGTAAAAAAAAAATATTTTTTTTTTTTTTTGGATTTTAAAATTTTTTTTTTTTTAAGTAGACTAGCCAAGACGGGTAGTCGGGTAGTAGTTTGGCCATGCCACAATTTTCATCGGATTCTTTTCAAATTTTAAACAAATAATCAATACTATATACCCATTCTAGCCATGTAATTTTTTTAACAAGTCTTTTTGAAAAATTTTTCATAAAATAACTTCAAACTTGAAAATTGTACACTTTTTCACACATTTGTATGGAAAGTGGACGAGCCGAGACGGGTAGTTGTTTAGCCAGGACACAATTTTCATCGGATTGTTCTGAAATTTTAAACAAGTGATAAAAATTATAAGCCGATTACAGCCATGTAATTTTTTTACCAAGTCTTTTTGAAAAATTTTTCATAAAATGACTTTAAACTTGAAAATTGTACACTTTTTCACATATTTGTATGGAAAGTGGACGAGCTGAGACGGGTAGTTGTGTGCCGAAGCCACAGTTGAAGTTAGATTTGCACAAAATTTTGTGAGGTTATTCCTTGCAATCTCGCCATTCAAATTTATATAACTTTGCTATACTTTCTAATAATAGTTTAGATTTTACACGGTTTTAAACGTAAAAAAAGTTAATTTCAACTACCCGGGTAGCTCAACTACCCGGGTAGCTCAACTACCCGGGTAGCAATCCCGGGTAGTTGAGCTTCCCGGGTAGACGAGTTCCCGGGTACTCGAGCTTCCCGGTTCTGACCGCAGGCTCTGGTATATATTTTGAAATCTTGCCCTTGGTAATGGAACAAATTTACCTGTTTTTGAATTTCAAAATCGTCGGGGTCGGAATAGTTGCATTTTAGCACAAAGAACACACACACAAAAAAACCTATTGTTATATTGACCCCCATATTTGTGAATACAATTATTTGTTTTACTGAAAGTGCTTTTGTATGGAAATTTGTTATATCAACAAAAGTTTGTAAATTTTGATTGTTCAACATTTTTTTTTTTAACAAAAAAATTCAACAAACACAAACACAATTTGCTGATCTGACAAAAGTAAAAATCTTAATTATTTTTTCAACAAAGAAATTCAACAAACACAATTTGTTGATCTGATAAATGACATTTTCAACAAAGAAATTTAACAAACACAATTTATTGACGTGATAAAATATATTTGAAATAAATTAATAAAATTTCGATTTTATTTTTTAACATACTCAGTTAGTTGAATACAAAATCGAAATTTTGTATTATGGACTAAATTGCGGCCGTTTTTACTAAATGTTTGGTAGATTTACAATTGCTGTTTATTGATGTAAATTAACGATTTTATTTTCTGTGTACCTTAGCAAACATTGGCAATTTCAAATGTTGTGCTAATCGCGCAGCTATTTATAATAATAAATTTTTAAGCAAAATATTTTATGGGAATTTTGAATAATATAAGAAATTTTAAATTGGGGATGGCATTCCAAAAACAAAAAAACTGGCAACCCTGATACAGAGTTATTAAACCATTGCTGCCAGAGGCTGTAGTCAAAATCGGCCAAAAAATTTTATGAAAAATCGCCCAAATGCAAAATTACCCAAAAAGAAAAATACGAAATTTCGCCCAAAACTAACGAAAAAAAGCCCAAGAAAGAAATGACCCAAAAATAAAAATTTCCGCAAACACGTTTCCCTAAAACACATATTGATCAAAAAAATATAATTTTGCGGAGAGGGTGGGTTTAATGCATGGAGTTTGTAATCCCTAATCCCGACCGAAGGCCGGCTATACAGAAAAACTTTTTTTAAAAAAAGAACAAATTTTAAGACAAGACTTTTAATATTTTTGACATATCGTCTTCTTGATAATATTGTCTGAAAAGGCTACAAGTAGGTAATTGATGTAAAAAATATTAAATTATGAAGAAATTGAAAAAAATTGATGGAGGTGCGACGAAAGCGCCACAGGCGAAAAAATTGTAACAACAAATTTTCGCGCGATTTTTTGTTAAAATTTGTTGTTAAATTTTTTAGCCTGCGGCGCTTTTATCGCACCTGTTTTTTAACTCATTACTAGGGATGAGATTTTCATGCAAATGCATGTTTTTTGTCGATACTCTAAAAACGATATCGACCAATTATCTTTCCGAATCAAGAAATTTGCGTTAAAATGGCATCGATTTGTTTTTGCATATTTTTGCATATTTTGGTGAAAATGCATATTTTTGCATATTTTGGTGAAAATGCATATATTTGCATATTTTGGGTTTAAGTGCATATTTTCTGCATATTTCCAACTTTTAAGTGCTTATTTTTGCATATTTTGGCATATATTAGCAAAAACACAAATTGAAATTTATTTGTTTCAAAAACTATTTTAAATTTTAAACATTTATTTTGAAAATAATAAAAATTATTTTGTTTCTTTTTATACCCTCCACTCTAGTGATAGAGGGTATATATAAGTTTGTCATTCCGTTTGTAACACCTCGAAATATTGGTCTAGGACCCCATAAAGTATATATATTCATGATCCTCGATTGATTTTAAGACGATCTAGCGATGTCCGTCCGTCCGTCCGTCCGTCCATCTGTCTGTCTGTCTGTTGAAAACACGCTAACTTTTGAAAGACTTTACGGAGGCTCCTAAAGTTTGGCATATATGTTGGGCATTTACCTGGTCAGGTTGGTATTGCAATCCAGTGAAATCGGTCCAGTGGTTCAAAAGTTATAAGCAAATGATTGAATTTCGGCAAGGGTTTTTCTGGAATTTACGAGATAAAACACACGGTAACTTTCGAACGGCAATTCTGAGGGTGCTGAAGTGTAGCATATATGTTTGCCGTTCCTCTGGTCCAGTTCGTTTTAAATTTCAGCCAAATCGGTCCAGTGGTTCAAAAGTTATTAGCAAAACCGTAAATTTCAGATTAGTTTCACCTTAAATTCACGTGTTGAAACCCGTTAAACATGTCTTAAAAACATTGGTAAGTTACAAAAATATTTTACAAGGTATTTTTGTCACACAAAAATATTTTTACACTAAAACAAAAAAAAAAATACACTCAAAAAAAATTTTACCCTAAAAAAAATTTTACACTCAAAAAAAAAAAATTTGTAATTTTTTTTTTTTTCAAAAATTAGTAATTTTTTTTTTTTTTTTTCAAAAATTAATAAAAAAAAGATTTTTACACAAAATAAAATATTTCTAACCAAAAATGTTATTTTTTTTCACGTTAGAAAATTTACTATCACTTAAAAAGGGCATTGTGGAGGGTATTCATAGATTCGGCCAAGTCGAATTTAACTTTTCTACTTGTTAATTTTATGGATTTTCTTAATTTCTAAAAAAGTCTTGCTTATATAAAGTTTTAAATGTTACTATTTAACACGGCGTTATTTTTTGCTTTTTAAGAAGTTTTCCCTATGAAAACAAGATTTTTATTGCACACATTTTATTTTTTAGTGCACATTTTTAGGTTTTTTAGTGCATATTTTGGATTTTTTAGCGCATATTTTAAGCGCATATTTTCGATTTTTTAGTGCATAAAAATCTCATCCCTTCTCATTACTTTTGATTTTCTACTGGCAGTATGGAGTGTGATAATCTGAAAGTAAGTGCAGGGATTGTCAGTTCGATTCCCACCAGAACCTTTGTCATTTACTCCACAACGGGAAGGTTGTTCATCAGCTTTTTCTCGGTTAGTTAAGTATATAATTTATAAAAAACAAAACAATTCGCTGTATTGTTTCTAAAAATTAATAAACTATTTGTTTTAGGTTGTTCCACTATGTAGGGTATTTAATTTTTCTATTGGCTGTTTCATTGCAACTAATTTCGGTTTTAACATTTTAAGATTTTGACAAAAATTCAAACCAAACTAAAAATGGACAATTTTTCATATTTTATTTTTGGCAATTTTTCGTAATGAAAAATCAGCCAATTTTTTTATTTCGAAATTTTGCCCAAACACTATGAAAATGTGCCCGAAAATTTTGGGTAACTTTTCATATGAAATATGTATGACCCAAATTTGTATGAAAAATTTTTGGGCGAAATTTCGTTTTCTTTTTTGGGCGATTTTGCAGCTGCCAGAAGTGAATATTTATCGTCATTTTGACGATTTTTTCATTAAATTTCACAAAATGACGACTGATGATATTTTGTTTTGATTTCCATGCCTTTTGACGATTTTTTCTTTTTTTAAATTAGCTTTTCTTTTACAAAAACAGGAAAAAAACTGTTTAGAATAAGTTAAACAATAAAATTAAAATAACCGTGTTTAGCCAAAAGTCATGTTCGTTTCGGTGAAAAAATTTCGAGTCTTTTACCATAATAACCCTAATAAAATCAGCAACTTTTAAGAAGAAAAAAATTTGAGAAAAAGAAATACTTAATTCCTTTTCTTTCCCTGTTTCATTTAATTTCGTTCCTTGTTCCATTTCATTTCGTTTTCAGTTCCTTTTCATTTTGCTCCACTTAGGTTTTATTCCTCCTCGTATAACATGCTTTAAAAATTCTAGAGTTTTCTTTTTAATCCTTTTTTGTCAATTAGATCGAAATTTCCAGAAACAACTTTTTCAGAATGTTTTTATTTGATGAATGATCCTTAATGGCTCATTTTTAAGAGTATTAAGCTAACATGATTTGAGCAATTTTGAGCGAAAAATTATTTTTTTCGACTTTTAAATTCTGTTTCTTTAGTTTCCAGATGGATTTATTAACCGCATAAAAATTTCTTGAATCTAGCAAAATACTTTAAAAATTTATATAACTATTTACTACTACTATTTTTTACTACTGCTTAATATCAATAATTGACTATAATTATAAGATACAATTATTATTATAGTCTACTACTGATACGCCTACAATCGTTTGCCATCAAAATAATTATTAAATAAATAATAATATACAACAAAGTAGAAATTTGTTGTACTCATACGTTATTTTAACACCATTTACAATTTGAAACCATTTTTTCAACCCTCCATAAAAAAATTAAGGTATAAGATTTTTTAGTTCGTGAAATATCGGTACAGGACCACATTAAAATTGTTATATTTATGATTCTTAATTAATTTTAAGAAGATCTAGTGATAGAAGGCTGAAACAACAGTTTTAATTTTTTTTTTAAAGGAGTGCATACTTTTAGGCTCAAAGAATTTTTCGACATTTTTAGAAATGTTTCTAAATATCTCGAAATCATCCGACACAACAAATTTTTCCACTGCCAAAATATATACATTAAAAAATTTTGCTACACACACAAAATTAAATTTCCAACTGAATTATTCAGTTGCATGAACTCAAAATTCGATTGCTGCTACTATATTTGGCTGTGACAACCGAATTTTGTGGTTGTCTCAATTAAAATCCAGTTAGGTTAGAGGTGGCGGAGCTCAAAATTTTGAACTCCTCGCATAGACCGGCTGGTCCATAGCAATAACACATGTTCCTTCAGCGACGAGGATAAAAAGCGTTAGTCCATGTTGCAAACAATTTAACGCGCACAAGGTCCATAACTGCGATTTCTTCCAGATTCTCGAGTTCTGCTTTACCTAAAATTTGTTTGCGACGCCCAGGATATGTTCAACTGTTTCATCCGTATTTGGTTCATCACATCTTCCACAATTGGAATCAGAGATGAGTCCAATTGTTCTTGCGTGGAAAGCAATTAGGCAGTGTCCCGTGACCACTCCCGTGAGTAAACGACATTCTCTTCTGTTAAGAGAAAGTAGGTAGCGAGTTCTTTTGAGGTCGTAACGCAGCCAGATTATTCTGGTAATTCTGCTTGTACTTAACTCTCGCCATTTCCTGTTCGCCATGGAAATACACTGACAATCACTTCTCGATCTGTAGTGCTGCATTGGGGGATCAATATGAAAAATCCAGTTATATCAACCAAATAAAGTCGTTGCTACCGATATTCAATTGTGTCAACCTATATGCATAAAACAAAATTTGGTTGCATCAACGGAATTTTAGTTGGAAATCAGAAAATTGGTTTTCTGTGTGTACTTACAAATAATTTAAAAGATAATTCGAAATATACTTTCGTGACAATTGGCCTTCAGGAATATGTGTAGTTAGACGGACATTCCCAAGTTTCCGGGCAAATTTTTATTTCGCTAGACCTAAAATAATGTGCTACAAATTTGAGCCAATCGGATTAAATTAACCCGTGGCGCCAGCGATCAAATTGGAAATTTGCAAAAAATTGCTGTTTTTTAAGGAATTAAAAAAAAAAATCTCAAAAATTCTTTCCCTTGACCCTTTTATAAAGCTTGAGAAAAACACTCATTTAAAATTAATTTGAGTCAAATCCGATTTAACTCGTGGCGCACTTCGATCAAAGTTTTCGTTATTTAGAAAATTTTCACCAAAAACCCTAAATTTTGATCGATAAAATTTGGAGATTTTGGTAGGGTTGCCAGACGTCCCGCATTTGGCGGGATTGTCCCGCTTTTTGTCAACGTTTCCCGCGTTCCGCGCGGGAATTAAAATTCCCGCTTTTTTAAGAGTCAGAAAATTAGAAGCAAAAATTTACTGGTCTCGCCACTAAGCAGAATAATCTGCTGCTTTATTAAAAATTTTAATTGATGTAAAACTGCATATGAGTTTCCATAGCACCAACAAGTCAAGAATGCTCAAAAAAACTCTTATACATTTTCAATCTGCATATAACGGCATAATTTTGTCCCGCCAAAATTTTTAAAATCCCGCCATTTTCGTATTTTTTTTGTGTTTGTCCCGCTGTTTGGAAATAAGTTTCTGGCAACCCTAGATTTTGGGTACTTACAGAAAAATTGTAAAATTACAAAAAAAAATATAAATTTCGATTAAACATTTTTTGTTAAAAAAATGAAAAACTGTCAAATATTGCTAAAATGGGATTAAGAGACTTTTTTTTAGTAATTTGACAAAGTCTTTTGAGTGGCCGATTTTAGAAATTTTTTGATATTCAAATTCAGCATAAAACATTTATAAAAAAAATCCAAAATTTTGCTAGAAATTGTCCAAAAATCAAAAACTTTGATAAAAGGGCGGAACGAGCTAAAATGATCGGATGTTGCTCAATTTAAGTTTAAATGAAAGACTGTCTCAAGCTCTATGAAAGGGGCAAGGGAAAGTAATTTTGAGATTTTTTTTACAAAATTTCTTGAACGTACGCAAAAACCGCCATTGATTGCTGAGCCTTAATTTAATCCGATTGGCCTCAAATTTGTTCCACATAAGTTCTAGGCCTAGGAGAATAAAAATTTTGCACGGACGTTCAAAATCGGAAAAACATTTTTTGCCATACAAAAGAATGCCAATCTAATGTTTACTAGTAGTTACGCAGGCAAAGTTCGTATTAAAGATATTCTGGTTAATTTTTACACCAGAAAACTTGTAATGTCAAATTTATTCTGTTAATCGTCAATTGAACTCTTTATGTAAAATTTATTCGATCGTAGCGACCACGGTTTGAACCCATGACCTGCTGAATTCAAGATTTTAGCCAAATTTTCTGTCATTTAATTTCAGAAAACCTTTAACGCTTTAAAAAAATGTTCCCCTCCACATAATTTTGTGTTTTAATTTCAGTTGGAAACGGTGTAACTATATAAATCACCGAATAAACATGCATAACTAAATCAAAATTAATAACTGTAAATAAAATCTTAACAAATTAAATTTACTGTTTTACAGATACAACAACTTTTTTTAGAATACGTCACAATCTGTGACGACAACATATGATCAACGATTACTACCAGCAACAACAACAACATTGTCACGTTGGAACAACCGGCAAAAAGCACAGCAACGGCAACAACAAAATGCTGGAAATTGATAAGATTTTAGAAAAATGCGGAGACTGTCATCGTTTACAGTTAATAATGTTGTTATTGTTTTGTATAATCAATTTACTCTCAGCAATGCATTACTACTCGCAGACAATAATTAGTTTTACGCCAAAGTATTGGTGAGATTTTTATTAATATGATAATAAACAAAAAAATATATACAGGAGAGGGAGAGATGTAAAACTGATATGATCACAGGTTGTCTGATTCTCTCTGTTTTGATTTATTTTTTATAACCTACACCAGCCAGTGGTGTATCAGAAAAAAATATTTTTCATATTGAGGCAATGAAATTTTTCATTAGATCAATCATTTTTTAATAATGGTTATGATTTTTTTTTTTAAAGAAATTATGAAAGATTTCTTATCTTTAATGAAAGTTATCAATTATTTTATGAATTTTCTTCATATGAAACGTTTTCATTAAATATACACTCAAAAAAATAAAACTGTAAAGTTAACAAAATTTTTTTTGTTAACTCGAGTTTACTGGCTTTTTCGCAAATTTTTAGTTAAAATCAGCGTTTTAACTACTTTTTTTAGTTAAGTTCGATTTACGAAAATACTAGTTTTGTACAAATTTGGAATTAATTTTTTTTGTTGACTTTAAAACTGAGTTTACGAATTTTTACTAATTAATTTGCTGATTTTTTGTAACATTTTTGTCAAGTCGAAAATTTTAAACATTTCTTGTGTAGCCTCCTATGCAAATCTCATTAGTCCTACTTAAGCTGAACTTAACGCTGTGAAAAATATTTTTTTTTTTTATTTTAAAAAAAAAGGTTAGCTGAATTCACCTAATAAAAAATGTTACGAAATTTTCAGCTGAATTTTTAGTTAAAATTACTGTTTTTTTGCTACATTCATTCTACGAAAAGTTAACTAAATATTTTTTGTTAAATTAACTAGAAATTTAGTAGGTTCAAAATCAGGTGTTTTTTTAGTTAAATTTAACTAAATTTTTTGCCAACTTTACAGTTTTTTTTTTTTGAGTGTATGAAGATTTTCATTATAGCAATTAAATATTACTCAATTTTATGAAAAACTCATTCATTCAATGAAAAAAAAACATTAATTCACTTCCAATGAATTTTTCATAGATTATATGAAAATTTTCATAACTATAAAAAAACCAAATTATTGAAAATTTTATATAATAAAAAAAAACATATTTTTCAGGTGCGCTGACGATTTAATGGATAACACCACCGATCCACAAAAGTCTCCTTTATTATCTTCTTGTTTACCCATTGAGAATGCATCTATAACTACTTGCCAAACCTATAACTATGAATTGTATATGGGCTATGAAAGTTTTACCAGTGAATTAAATTGGATTTGTGATAATTCTTGGAAGCTGACATTGGGACAGAGTATGTTTTTTGTAGGCTCCGTAGTGGGTAGTTTGATATTTGGCATTTTAGCTGATATAGTCGGTGAGTGTGATAGAAAAGTATTGCAGCTTGTTTTTAATGAAAATCTTTCTTTTTTAGGTCGTCTTCCTATATTGATAATGGCTAATGTTGTTGCCATGACTGGTAATATTTTGACAATATTTGGCACAAATTTGATAACATTTTCACTGTTTCGATTTATTTCGGGTTTGGCTACTGATAGCAATTTTGTTATGATGTATATATTGGGTAAGTAAAAAAGGTATAAGAGCGGATTCAGATCAGCCAGAACAAATTTATCTATCACCGATGCCAAATGTACTTATCTTTGATATGAACACCTTGAAAATATTCTTACTTTGACCAAGGAGTTAAATCGATATGGGATAACTCCTATAGAAATGAAAGTTCTTCGAAAATGAAAGTTCTTCGGTTCCGCGGAGAATATGGCGAATGCTCGATAGCTCCTAGGTTTTTAGACTTTACCTCTTACATGACTCTTTTTAGCAAGAGAATGAGTTAGAAATGATATACAGAAACAATTTTGCGATCATTTCAGGAATGCCATCCGGTCGCGGAGATGCCTTCACATTGACGAGAACCTTTATGACCACTCGACTAGAAAAACGAGTACTTTGGTACTTTTTATACCCTTCAACCACAGTATCGGGGTATAGTCACTTTGTCATTCCGTGTGTAACGCATCGAAATATCGGTCTAGGACCCTATAAAGTTTATATATTATCGATTAGTGATCGATTCTAAAACATTCTAGCGATGTCCGTCCGTTTGTCCGTCTATGGAAGACACGATACAGTCCAAAGTAAAGGAGCTTGACTCCTGAAGTTTGGAAAGAATATGTATTATGGTATTAGGCTGGTTAAGTTCGAGCATGGAAAAAATCGGATCAGGGAAATTAAAGTTCCCCATTTAAGAACTAAACCAACCTCTAAAAAAATGCCTTTTTTATAGGTTTTTTTGTACTTTTGCTAAGCAAACGAAAAATTTTTATGTCAGAAGGGGTATAGTCACTTTGTCATTCCGTGTGTAACGCATCGAACTATCGGTCTAGGACCATATAAAGTTTATATATTATCGATTAGTGATCGATTCTAAAACATTCTAGCGATGTCCGTCCGTTTGTCCGTCTATGGAAGACACGATACAGTCCAAAGTAAAGGAGCTTGACTCCTGAAGTTTGGAAAGAATATGTATTATGGTATTAGGCTGGTTAAGTTCGAGCATGGAAAAAATCGGATCAGGGAAATTAAAGTTCCCCATTTAAGAACTAAACCAACCTCTAAAAAAATGCCTTTTTTATAGGTTTTTTTGTACTTTTGCTAAGCAAACTTTTGCTAAGCAAAGTCCAGCAGTTTGATCCAGGGAGGTTATCTCCCAACGCCAAAACCCCTCCCCTTAAAAAAGACACCCCTGTTTTTTAACGTGTTGGAGGGTATAAAAGAGTACTTTAGTATTTATGATAGGTTAGGTTGTAAAAGGCTGCTGATGCTTTTCGTCAGCACACATAGACTTTGAGGTCCGTTTTGATACCACGGAACAGTAATGGGTTTCCTTAACTAGTCCCTGCCGTTAAACCAATTTGAGCTCCTTATAAACAAATCAGAGAGCTCCTAAAAAGCAAATCAGAAAGCTCCTGGGATTTATCCCAGTAAAGCAAGCCCCCGACCAGAAAGTGCCGGGCAATGCAGATAAAGTGTTCAATGCAATGCAGATAAAGCACTCGGAGTTCTTTCCAATAAGACAGTGTCCGATAATTACAGCATCCAATGTCGAAATTTCCTCTCGTGGAAGCGATATGCACTTTCTTGAGCGCTTTTAACTAAGAGAAGGCCAAATCTGAAGTGTATTCTCACACATCTATGTACCCATCTCTGACAAGTCTCCTTGTTGTATGCATGTTGTCTAGTCGAAAGCCACCACGGGTTTTTTTCTCTTCGCAAATATGAGTCAATTATTCGTTTCATCATCTGTAAAAAAATTATGACTGATCTGAAATCCTTCGAAACTGTGTGGGAGTTTTTCCAAGCCTTCGGGATAAAAACGATTCCGGTATCCCTCCACTTTAAAGGACCAGTTGGTACATGCTGTGTCGAAATTATACAACAAAGGGGTTATGAAGTCCGGCATTTGCTGCATCTCAGCTGGAATTATACCATTAGGTCCAGGGTGGAGGAGCCTAAAGTTCAGGCTCTTCTTATAAACCGGTTGGTCCATAGCGATACCACATGTTTCCTCAGCGACGTGGGTAAAACGCGTTAGTTCATGTTGCGAACAGTTTTTGTTGCGCGATGTTATCTAGATTCTCGATTTCTGCTTTGCCTAGTATTCGCTCGCGGTGTCTGGCCAATGCGGGGCATTTGCACAGAATATGTTCAACTATTTCATCCGTGTTAGGTTCATCACATCTTCTACAATTAGCATCCGCGATAAGTCCTATCGTTTTCGCGTAAAAAGCAAGTAAGCAGTGCCCTATGACCACTCCCGTGAGTAAACGACAATCCCCCCTGTTAAGAGAAAGTAGGTAGCGAGTTTTCCAGAGGTCCTAATGCGGCCAGATTGTTCTGGTGATTCTGTTTTTGCTTAGTTCTCTCCATTTCCTGTTTGCAATAGAAATCTAACGACAGTCACTTCTCGTTCTATAGTACTGAATCGGTTGTTCTAATCTTCAGAAACTATACGACAATAATACCGTATCTCTTGTATGGGTACCTGGACTAAGGGAGTAGATGGAAACGAGAAAGCTGATGAGCTCGCAAAGCTTGGAGCAGATAAGATAGGAATTTTTGTTCATATTGAGCCCCGATTCAAATTAATGTTGGCATATTTATTATATCCAAAGCAATTTCTGATGCTTGGGCTTCAGGGTGTTCCAAAGCTTGAATCGGAGTCAAGGAATTGACGACGTAGACCACACACTAGTAGAATCCTTCAGATATCTCAGGGTACAAGAAGAAGAAGTCAAAACTTTGCGCAACCATGATGCCCCAGAAATGTCTTCTATGTTTTAAAAGAAGTTTTTCCAAGAATCATAGTTGACAATTCTCAACATCTTCTCATAACTCTTAAGTTTCAGGCTATGTACACAGCAGTCCTCGTCCGCTCTTAAAGATTTTTGCTGCTGTTTTATAACTCATTTGACGACAGAGGCGGTTTCTTTTCGCCCCTATGCTTTGCACCAGAAGGGCAAACTTCACCCAGTTACCTACTACAAACATTTGTTACATGTTCAACTAGACAATTTCCAACCAACTATGCGGTTCAGATTTCATCCAAATGCCCAAAAAAGTCTCCCATTAGTTTACACAGTATGTTCACTTCAGATTTTTATAGAATAAAAACTATAAAAACTCAATAAAGCGATAATCTGAGAAAATAATGCTCTTCCAAAACTCTCCAGTCGTCTATTCTATCAAATAATATATCTGTATTATTAATGTGTCTGTTACATTAAGAACCTCTAGTCGCCTACTTGTAACGAAAGTTTTTTCACTACCCCAGTACAAATATACAGGTTAGTCTTAACAAAAACTCCCTCTATCGTTTGTGCCTGTACTTTCCTATATTAAATGATGTGCATTAGCATCAGAGATGTGCATTAGCATCACATCACACTACTAACTGGTGTCCCCTAGGTTCAGACTCCCGAATCAGACAGTTCACCTTCTCCGGCGGTGTTGGCCTCGTATTAGGAAAACACGCAGAGGTATGCCAAATAGACTTTCCATTAAGCTTCAAGCTAGCGGCTGTTACACCCATATCTTTAAAACTTGATAAAAAGAATAAAATTTTTTTCACTCCAAAGTTTGGTTTTCTACAGTAATCAATTTCATTTAATTTGTTCCTTCCCTTCCAGTCATGGAATACCTCCGCCCCTCCCTGCGCACCATTGGTCTCAGCATATGTATTGGTTTCTTCTATTGTCTTGGTTCAATGGCGGCTCCCTGGATAGCTGTGCTAATGCAATGTTGGCGTGGTTTTCTCTTAGCCACCTCTATACCATTCATTATGGTACCGCTCTTCTATTTCATTGTACCAGAAAGTGTACAGTGGCTAATATCGAAACAAAAATATGACAAGGCAGTGGAGTGTCTAAAACGTGTTGCCAAAATAAATGGCAAAGTTGTTGAGGAATCAGTTTACACTGACTTCATTGAGGAATGCAAACATACTCAATTGTATACAAAAGTTGGGCCTAATTTATTGGGTCTCTTTGCAACACCACGTCTAAGGCGTAATACGTTGATATTATTTTTTAAATCGTAAGTATTGTGTTGCTCCCTCCTTTTAAGACATGAACAACTAATGAATTTTTATTTATTAATGTTCAATTACTATGTATTTGACATTATGTTCATTCTATTCATTCACATTTTCATCTTTTTTGGTTATACAAAGAATGGTAATTACCTTATGCTATGATGCTGTATCACGTAATGTACAAGGTCTTGGCATTTCACCATTTGTCATGTTTACTTTGAGTGCCACTACCATATTGCCAGCTTGTTTACTTCTAATTGCTTTGCAAGATCGTATCGGACGTAAAGCTATGGCATCAATGTCTTTGCTACTGAGTGGCATATTTATATCATGTACAGGAATTATATTATTTAGGAATGCAGAAAGTTCATCGGAACAAAGTAAGTATAATGGAAAAGCTTTCTATATATGTCCCTATTCACATCTAAGATAAAATCTGGACCTCTCTTTTTTAACGAGATGTGATTGGATCATAACACAATTTTCAAAATTTATGTTTTAAAAAATCTCTCTAATTTTCGTCTCTTTCAAGGTGTTACTTTAGTGGTAGTTTTATCGATAATTGGCCGATTTGGTGTAACTGTTGCCTATAATTCGGGAGCTCAATATGCCACAGAGTTAATACCCACTTGTGTCAGAGGCCAAGGTGTTGCGGCGGTTCATGTTATGGGTTATGCATTCACATTCTTCAGTTCCTATATATTATATACCCGACAATACTTTTCCCCTTTGCCAGAATTAATATTGGGCTTAATTTCTTTACTGGGAGCTGGATTATGTCTTTTATTGCCAGAGACTTTAAATCGGTAAGTGTGATGGTGTATCATTCCAGCGTAGGCTAAGTTAATCTAGAGAATGTTCCGTTACTAGTTTTAGAACTGGTTATTGGTGAGTCATAGATTTTAGTTCTAAGGAATCACTTTTGAAACAATTTCTAAAGACATGTCCTGACAGAAAAATATTATCGTAACAGCGATGGTAAAGCATTGTGGACGGTTGTACGCGTTCCCTTTTTTACTAACCAACACTCAGGGGATGCTTTCTACAAATGCAGTGCAGTTTGCTGACACCAGGAAAATAGGTTATGGATAGGAGGAAAGATTAAGCAGTGTTAGTGGGCATTTGATAAACATTTCTGTACATTGGAAGAGACAGAAAAGACTTCCGTAGGAATTTTATTCCGATTACGACTTGTACGGCTCTCTACAATGCGTTGTGCGTTCCACTTCACAAAAAAAGAATAAGCTTTGACAGGAGTGCACCGTGACACTCACGGTCGAACGCGTTGGAAATATTCGTACAGAAACTTTTTGCGTCTAAGCACTTCAGCACACTCGATTCCTGCCTTTTTGAGTAGCAGTTCAGCATAGACTTTCTTATCAGTAAGCCAATTTTTGAACGCATCCTCTCTGGATCTGACTGCTGTGCTTAGCATTTAGATGGAATGAAAGTCTACATCCCTAGTTATATTTTCCATCGTTTTAGCTGCGGCATCAACGCAAGCGTCCAGGAAAAAAAATTTCAAATTAAATTACCGAAAGAAGTTTTTGCGCAAGGTCCAACGACCCAGCGTTTAGCAGCTGGTTTTGAAACTGTTCGCAGTGCGTAAAACGAAAAGAATGAGGAAATGGAGACATAATCCGAGTTTCCGAGATGTGCCAAAGTTCTTACTTCATTTCGAGGTCATAATGTGTGTTGACTCATTCTCAAGATGCAAAAAGAAAATAATTTCCATTTTAGTGCAGTTATAATTACACTACTGTACATTCCGAAAAAAAACTTCATGCGACTGTGATCACAAATCTGGTCTGCAAACTTTTCTATCACATCAGATGTTGGAGAAAATTGAGGTCAAAGTTCAAAAAAATCGCCATTTTGAGCACTTTTGACAACTCACAGCGGATGAACCCGATGTGAAAATGACTTAAAACTAAGTCGAGAGTAAAGCTTAAACATTGCTCTTAATGATGCTGAGCTAATTTGGTCAGTCGCCTTAACCCTTAGGGCACCAATTGTGTCCCAATGATGTCTTATTCCCAAAAAACGATTTTTTCCGCTAAAAAACGCCACGATATACTCATGTGTACAATTATTCTTCTGGTCAGAAATTCTGTCTCCATTTTTTCACATTACATTAGGTTTTTGAGAAATTTGAAATACAGAAAATCGCGTTTTCTGTCATATTTGACAAATCACCCGATCTGCTGACGACTTAAAAATAAGTCAGTGCTCTTTAAGATGTATATTTCATTTGATCAGTCGCTTTAACCGTTCAAGCACCAATTGTCTTTTAATAAGATCTTTTCCGACAAAAACATTATTTTCAATACTGGGGAATAAGATATTATTGAAAGACAATTGGTGTTGAAGCGACCGACCTAATGAATTCTGGATCTTAAAGAGTAATGTTTAAGCTTTACCCTCGACTTATTTTGAAGTCGCCATCACATAGAGTTCATCCCCTATAAGTTTACAAAAATGCCCAAAGTAGCGATTTTTTGTCCTCAATTGTCTCAAAAACATGATGTAAGGGAAAAGTTTGGAGACCGGAGTTTTGTCCAGCAGAACTAATGGAATCTAATGTTTTGGGTCGCGTTCCAGTCGTATTTTCGATGTTTAGTAGTGTTGTATATATAATATAAGGTGAAATCTGTCTGCCCGTCTGTCTTTTGAAAACACTTTAACTTTTGGAAGACAACTTTGAGACTGCTGAAGTTAGACTTACATTAGAGTGTCCCTTATTTTGGAAATGTTGGAAATCTTGAGACGGTACCCGCTCATTTTTTTCCTTTTGACTTAAAAATAACTCAGGAAAAATTTTACGCCCCTAGGACCACGCCTTCCCTACGCGACGGGGCCTTAAAGAGCGGGGCCTAAAAAATCATTTTTCCATACAAACCAAAAAAATTTTTTTTTGATTTTTAATTTTTTTGTTATTAATTATTATATTACTTGGTTTGCTTATTCACGACAAAAAATTTGATTTTGGAGGGATAAGTCTTTCAGCGCTAAAAAATTTTTCGCAAAAAAAAAATTTGGGCGGCCGGGGTCCTACAGTAAAAAATTTTTAAAAAATATTTTTTTTTAGTTTTGACCAGCAACGGTTTTAGCTGCTATGTTGCTTTAAATGATATATATTCCAAAAAAAAAATTATTCATATCTGTGACATCTTTATCTTTTTCGAAAAAAAAAATTTTGAGCCGTAGGAATCCTACGGTAAAAAATTTTTAAAAAATATTTTTTTTTAGTTTTGAAAAGCAATGGTTTTAGTTTTTATGTTGTTTTTAATGATATATATTCCAAAAAAAATATTATTCATATTTGTGACATTTTTATCGTGTATCGAAAAAAATCATCAATGCATTTTTTACCCTTTTTTAGAACACGATTAAGATGTCACAGATACAAAAAATATTTTTTTATGAATATATATCATTTAAAGCAACATAGCAGCTAAAACCGTTGCTGGTCAAAACTAAAAAAAAATATTTTTTAAAAATTTTTTACTGTAGGACCCCGGCGGCTCAAAATTTTTTTTTGCGAAAAATTTTTTAGCGCTGAAAGACTTATCCCACCAAAATCAAATTTTTTGTTGTGAATAAGCAAACCAAGTAATATAATAAATAATAACAAAAAAATTAAAAATCAAAAAAAAAATTTTTTGGTTTGTATGGAAAAATGATTTTTTAGGCCCCGCTCTTTAAGGGCCCGTCGCGTAGGGAAGGCGTGGTCCTAGGGGCGTAAAATTTTTCCTGAGTTATTTTTAAGTCAAAAGGAAAAAAATGAGCGGGTACCGTCTCAAGATTTCCAACATTTCCAAAATAAGGGACACTCTAACTTACATATATGGGGGTTTTCGTGTCAACTGACACAACTTTTGAAACCGATGTCTTCCGATCGGGATGAAATTTGCACCAAGGTTAGTCCTATTGGAAAGTAGTTCAGACACAATTTTTCAGCTAGATCGGTCAAGGACTCTCTGAGTTAGAGGGGGTCGAAATTTGACATTTTGGCTAAAGAGGTATTTATTCTCATCCATGTAACTTCTTACCTATTGTTTTTAGCAAAATGTGTCCCAAAGAGTTTAGATAGCTATTTCATCAGTCTTTCGAAACAAAATTATAAAAAAAATAAAAAAAAAATTTTTGATTTTTTTTCTTAAAAATCTAAAACTTTTTTGACTTTTTCCTCAAATTGGGCCCTTTTTTTTTTTTTTTTTTTGATTCAAAAGAAAGCTTAGGTCTTTTCCTTTAAGAGCTATGGGGTCGCTTAGTGGGATGCGAGTGGGATATCTATGAAAAAATTATTTTTTTAACTTTGGAAAACAAAAAACGGTTCTTCAATTTGCACTATTAGGCGTGGGATAAATAACCAGTTTTCGATTTCGATCCGCGATACCCTCTAATTTTTATAGGTTCGAAAAAGAAAGCACGAGCCAAAAAATAAGGGCGGTGGGGTGGGGCCATACGGCCCCTCATCGGGGTCAAAGTTGGGCGTAAAGAGGTAAAATCCTCAAAAAGCCCCAAAACTGCCCTAGAAACGCCCCTGTAGGGGTGCAATGTGAGACGAACCTCCAATAATTTTCTGCCCCCAACATTTCTCTTGAACATACCTTACCCCTATTTCCACTTCCTATGGGGGCTCCCATACAAAACATTTTTAAAAAATTTGATCCTACCATTCTAACTTACCCTAAAGTGCCCCAAGTGGAGCCAAATGTATGACCGACCCCCATTATTTTATTAATTCCAACATTTTTTGCGAACACACCTACAATGTATCTTTAACCCTTAAGGTGGTCCCCATACATTTCTTTTATTTTTTATAAATTTGTTTTATTATACCAGCTCCTACCGCCCCTACCGTGCCTCCTAGAGAGGCAAAAATTATGACCAACCCCCATTATTTTTTAGTTACAAACATTTTGTCCGAACATAATAACACCCTATCTCCACCCCTTAAGGGGCTCCCATACGTTATAAAAACATGTGTTTTTAAAAACTAATAAAAAAATAAAAAAAAATGTATGGGGACCCCCTTAAGAGTTGAAAATAAAGGGTAGGTATATTCTGAGAAAATGTTGGAGATGAAAAAATATTGGGGGTCGGTCATATATTTTACTTCTCTAGGGGCACCCTATGGACAGTTAGAGCGGTAGGAGCAAATTTTATAAAAATGTCATTTTGTATGGGAGCCCCCTTAGGAAGTGGAAATAGAGGTTAGGTATATTCAAGAAAAATGTTGGGGGCAGAAAATTAATAGAGGTCGGTCTCACATTGCACCCCTCCGTGGGCAGTTCTAGGGCAGTTGTGGGGCTTTATGAGGAGCCATATGGCCCTACCCCACCGCCCTAATTTTTTGGCTCGTGCTTTCTTTTTCGAACCTATAAAAATTAGGGGGTATCGCGGATCGAAATCGAAAACTGGTTAGCTATCCCACGCCTAATAGTGCAAATTGAAGAACCGTTTTTTGTGTTCCAAAGTTAAAAAAATAATTTTTTCATAGATATCCCACTCGCATCCCACTAAGCGACCCCATAGCTCTTAAAGGAAAAGACCTAAGCTTTCTTTTGAATCAAAAAAAAAAAAGGGCCCAATTTGAGGAAAAAGTCAAAAAATTTTTAGATTTTTAAGAAAAAAAATCAAAAAATTTTTTTATAATTTTTTTATAATTTTGTTTCGAAAGACTGAAGAAATAGCTATCTAAACTCTTTGGGACACATTTTGCTAAAAACAATAGGTAAGAAGTTACATGGATCAGAATAAACACCTCTTTTGCCAAAATGTCAAATTTCGACCCCCTCTAACTCAGAGAGTCCTTGACCGATTTCGCTGAAAAATTGTGTCTGAACTACTATCCAATAGGACTAACCTTGGTGAAAATTTCATCCCGATCGGAAGACATCGGTTTCAAAAGTTGTGTCAGTTGACACGAAAACCCCCATATACATATTTGTAATTTTTCAGGTTGTTATTGAATTTCAGAAAAATCGGTCAAGTGGTTCAGAAGTTTTAAGCAAAATCTTGATCAGTACTTTCCGGAAAATGGGTCCTCAGTCCAAACATAGACCGAGTCGATATTTCTTTCTTTGGAAATTTAGTTAGTGTAAAAAACAAACACAAAACAAGTTTAAGAGAAACAAATTTTTTGCCAATAATTCGATTTAGCTGAAAATAGGGCGAAATTTTTGTATGGAGCCTAATTCCAAAAATGGCCCAACTATAATCAGATTCGATAAGTCTGAAGTACACTCTTAAAACCTGCAAACAAAACGTTTAATAAATATTTCTTTAATAAAGTATTTCTATTTCATGAATTTTGAGAGATTTATGCGAATATCGAGAAAATGGTTTTTTGTGGCTGCAAGAAAAACTGTTTTACTTGTTTAAACCGCAAAAAATTTAGCAAAAATTGTTGTGTCCTGTGGGGGTGTTCTGTAATTTATGCGAAAAGTTTTCGCATCGAAAAGTATGAAACAAAAAATTCCATCGTTTCTCGATTCTGGAAAAAAAGTTGTTTCTGTATATCAATGCGAAAACGGCAGCATTTTTATTGGAATATTCCAAATCAACTGTCAAAAAGGTAAATAAGGCGAGAAAATAATAAAAATCACAACAAAAAAAAAAAAACGCAATTTTCCATTTTTTTTAAACAACACTCGTAACATTGGCAAACAAAAATGAAATAATAAATTAACTTATGAAAATAATGTGTAGTATATCATTAATAATATTAGTTGATAGTATTTTCTTGAAAAAATATTGTTTTTTATTTATCATAGCTCAAAAGTTGTTTAATATACGAAATATCGCACCATTTTTAAATGTGAGTGATTTTGACACTTCAACTTCAAAAGTTTTCGATAAATTGGTTTACAGAAACAGTTTTTCTCGCATCTTTCCAATAATTTTGAAAAAAAATCATATTTGTCAGAAAGTTTCCGCATAAGAAAATTACAGAAACAGTCGAATGCGAAAAGTCAGGTTTTGTGCCGATTCACGATGTTTCTGTTTCGTTTTTCATGTTTCATGTGAGAAATCTTTCGATTCGAGAGTTATAGAACACCGCTACTGGACTTGAAAAAGAAAATTCGGAACTTAAAGTTTTTTTCCTAAGGCATTTTTAATAAAGTTTTTACTCGTAAATTTTTTTGTGTCCGAGATACTTAGATAATTTTGAAATTTTTTAAACAATTGGAAATTTTAAAAGTAATACGCTTTAAAGCAGTGATCGGCACCCAAGGGCCAAACACAATCTTATATTTACACGTGCACAACACGAATGCCACCAATACTTACAACTAAGAGCATAAAAAATACAAATATTTCATTCAGTTGCATGTAAGCTTTTAACAAAGCATGTTGATGCCGCGTTGTTTAAGAAATACACCAATACATTCATATTTATATTCATACACCAATACACTTATATGTTCTTTTTTTGCCGACCACTGCTTTAAAGTGATTTGAAAACATTTAATTTTTTGGACAATTAGTGGGAATTTACACACAGACTTTTTTCCTTGATTTTTTTTCAATTCGCTTTTGAAATTTCTTCGTTCTCTTCTCGAATGCAGTAGCAGACATGCAAGGAAAAAAGTCCGTATGTAAATTCTCACTTATATATTTTGCGATACGCTAGCAAATCATTCGAAAATAGAGTTTTTAGAGAGTTTTTTTTTTATTAAAGTGCTTTCAGAACGATATTTTAGAACCGATAGTTATAAAAGAACCTGTTCTTGAATAGACGAGGAGCGAACAGATTCCCAAAAAAGTTCATATGAATAGTTTTTTAACATTTGATCGGGTTTGTCCAGAAATCGGGATCATAATTTTGTTTGGGATCAAGTTTCAAAAGGGAGGGATTGGACGACAACCCAAAATTTTGTAGTTTTTCTCCTATTACGGGGGATAAACAAATTTGAGGATATTAAAATTGTTTCATTTTATTTTTTGAATATTTAAGTTTGAGTTTATTTCTACATTTTTACATATGTATCTATTAATTATATTTATTTTCTAGAACTTTACCCACTTCCTTGGAGGATGGTGAAAACTTTGGAAAAAATGATCGTTGGTATGTTTTCAGTTTTATGGAAAGACGTTCGCAATCGGTGGATACTTTGGCACCATCGACCTCGACTAGTAATCATCCTGATAACGCGGGGTATTTTTAGTTGTTAAGTTTCTTTTTTGCTTGTTATGTATATTTAATCTTAAGGTTGTAAGGTATTGACGTATACTGTTATGTTCTGAATTATTTTTTAGTATTTTTATTGTATTATATTAATAATGACATTTGCCAAAGAAATAAAATATAGTAAAACTATTAGATTGACAAAAAATCAAGTCGATTTACGTAATTAAAATTTTATTTGAAATCTGATTGCAATCTGGTAGGTTAGTCATGTAATCTGGTTGGTTATATTTTGTAGCTTGATATATAAACTTTGAAATCTGGTAGATTACACAGGTAATCTTATGGAAGAACTATTGAAATCTGGTAGATTACGTCTTTAATTTGGTAGATTACGTCTGTAATCTGGTAGAGTACTTTTAATTTACGTATTTTTTTTGTAATCTGATAGGTTATTCCTTTAATCTGGTTGGTTATTTTTGTAGCTTTATATATAAATTTTGAAATCTGTTAGTTTACATCTTTGATCTTATGGAAGAACTATTGGAATCTGGTAGATTACTTTTTTGGTCTGGTATATTACTTCTATAATCTGGTAGATTACTTCTGTAATCTAGCTTTTAAACTTTCATATCGATAACTATGTTTAAATTTATGTTCATTTTCATCCAATTACTTAGTTACCCATGCTGGGACTTAATATCACGATGTCATTGTAAGTTTTTCCGGTAGAACGATTGTATGATCGTGTAAGACTTGATATGACATTCTATAATTATAAGTTTTCAAAAAAAACTTACAAAAAAATCCAATCCAATAGCACCTGCGGTTCTCTAAACATGTAAGGTAATAAATTTCCTAAAAGTTTTGCAAAAAAAGAACAAAAAAAAAAAAAATCATTTACAATACACTCGCAAGTGGACTTAAGCAGAATTTTGAAAGAATTCATTCTTATGTACAACTATTATTTTGTAAATTTATATTTTAGTGTAAAAAATAAATGCAAACAAAACATGATTTCAAACAAAAATATATTTTGAAGAACCTGCAATTCATTCCTGAAATTAAAAAAAAAAAAAATAGCTCTCCAGTTATCGAAATAAAGTATATATTCGTGATCCTCGATCGATTTTAAGTTGATCTTCACTTTCAAAATGTGACACAGAGATGACTCTATTTGTAACACAGAAGCTTGTAGATGCTTTTAAAAGCTTGGTATTGCGATTCAAAATTTAAGAATGAAAATGTAAGGACACCCCAAAAATTTTGGTAGTTCTACATAACCTAAAAATACAAAATGCTTTAATTCGTAGACAAGAGGTAGAAAAAATTTTTTTTTTCAACAAAAAACTAATTCGCTGAAATTTGCTTTCACTTGCCAAAATTTCCCCCAAAAACTATTTTATTTGCTTAAACAATTATTTCAGAAAAAAAATTTAATAATTTTTTTTCACCAAAAACATAACTTTTTGAATAAACTTTTTTGCAGAAATGTTTTTACATTGTGCAGGATATCAATATATTCGACAAGGCTGAATTAAATTTTTTTACTTGTTTCTAGGTAGCGTTGATCAATTTTCTTTTCTCATTTTTAAGTTATTAACTTAAAAAAGAATTAATTCTTTAAAATTCTGGTATTTTGTACAAACGAGCATTTGTAAAACAATGTTCTTTTATTTTTATTAGATCATAAAATTGAAAAGGTTAACTTTGGGATTTTGTGCAGTACAAAAAAGTGCAGTACTAAAAGACATACAAGTTAACCCTTTGTGGAATAAATGAAAGTTACGAGAAATCTCTTATATGAGCAAATCCATGGGAAATTTAACTGACGGATCAACAATTTTGTTAATCTTTGGTTATTAAATAGAACTTCATAAATGAATTAAAATCATATTTTTTTTATCAATTCTTTGAAAGTTATGGGCGTTTAAAAAAGCGCTTTTTTGACAATATTGACTTTAAGACAGTTTTTTAACTTTTTTGTACTCGGAAACCAGAAGTCGTACGAAAAAACATGTAAAAACAATATGGTAGAAAAAATAATGAAGATTTAAAATTTAGAAAAAAAAAAATTTCTTTTTTGAAAATTTAAAAAAATTTTGAAACTGTTATTTCGTTTCGATATACTATAAAAGGAATAGCGTCGAAAGCTAATATCAATATTAAAGCTTTTTTGCGACTTTTTGTTGTTTCGGCAGTTATTACTGAGCTTTACGTTTTTCCAGCGTTTGTCAAGTCAAAAGTGGTATTTTACTGCTATTTTTGATAAAACTTAAAATATATAGCTCGAGAGCCTTCGAGGATTTATCGGCCATGTTTCTCGGATCAAGGCCGACGTTAATGCTTTAGTGATTTTTTTTGTCGTATAGGCATTGGTCTTTTTCAAAATACAAAAGGAATAGCGCGGAGAGCTAATATCGATATTATAGATTTTTGGAACTTATTTTTTGTATCGGCTGTTATTACTGAGCCTTACATTTTTCCGGTGTTTGTCAAGTCAAAAGTGCTATTTTACTGCCATTTTTGATGAAACTCAAAAACTACAGCTCGAGAGTTTTCGGGTATTTATCGGCCATATTTGTCGGATCTAAGGCGACATTACTTCTTTGGTTGATTTTTTTTCGTATTGGCGGTATTTACCGATCTATATGCGTATCTGACGTTTATCAAGTCAAAAGTGTTATTTAATTGTTATTTTTTATGTAACTCAAAAACAATAGCTTGGAAAGATTTCAAGTATTCGGTGGGCTTGTTTCTCAGATTAAGGCTGACATTATTGCTTTAGCGATTTTTTCAAAAACTTTGAAGCACACAAGGGTTAAACACTACAAGACGCATATCTACGATTAAAATTTCAATATATGTCAATATAACTGTTTAATACGTCTATTGAAAATACTACGGATTTTCATATTCTTGCTAAATACATACGAGTATTTAATAAATACACTCAAAAAAAAAACGTTGTCAAATTACTAGAAAAAGTCCCGTAATCCCATTTCATCAATATTTGACAGTTCTCTTTGTTTTTAAACAACAAATTTTCGATCGAAATTTTAATTTTTCTTTGTAGAATTTTTTTTCGTAAATGAACAAATTTTTAAGGTAATTTGACAAAAAATAAGTCGCAAGAATTCCTGGTTAGTGTTATAGCCAGCGACGTATCCAGGAATTTGAAGACGGGGGCACAATTCCCAAAATCTTATTCGTCATCGCCTATTAATATTTATTATTAAATATATCCATAACCTCCTCCCGAACACGATTTCGTCTTTATTTATATACAAAATGTCTTGGAATATCAGATTTTTTTTTATAAAATCTCAAAATCTTAGTACAGGAAAATTTTTTAGAATCTAAAAATTTTCTTTTAAAAAATCATAAATTTTTGATGAAAATAATGTCTGACAAATTCTCAGATATTAATGTTTCTATAGAAAAAACTTTTCAGAAGGTGAGAAAAAACTGTATCTTACAATGGAAGTATCTCAACCCTTAGGAACCGATTTGCATGAAACTTAAAATATATATGAGGGTTTCTTTGTCAACCGGGCCATCCTTCTCTCCAAAATTGGTATGGGTTTAAAAATTTTTTAAAAAATTTCGAAATTACTTAAAAATATTTGGTTTTGAATACCAAGTGGCGGTTTTGAATTTCAATATGGCGCCCAATTTTTTAAAAATATTACAGATTTGCTTAAAATTCTTCATGCACGGGTTCTTGGAGTCGCTTAAGAAGAATTTGCAGTTGGATATTTAAAATTCAAAATGTCGGATCCAACATGGCGATATTTTTTTTTTTAAATTACAGATTCACTCAAAACTCATTACGCACCGGTTTGTTGGGTTGCTAAATTAGAATCTGGCATTCGAAAATCTAACTTCAGATTCATACTTAGCGACCCCAAAAACTCGGGTATAGATCGCATTATTTTTTAAAAATATTTGTCGCCATGTTGGATCCGCCATTTTGAATTTTAAAATTCCAACTTCAGATTCTTCTTAAGCGACCATAAAAACCTGTGTTTAAAGAGTTGACGAAGAAACCCTCATATAAAAGAAACAATTCTCGGCTCATCGGCCACATCGGTAATTTTGGGGTGAAAATTGCGTTTTTTTTATTTTTCAGCCATTTCTTTCTAAGAAACTATATGATGTTTCCATATTAGAATAAATGTTTTTAATGCCTATCCAACAAAGGTACAACCTTGTAAAAATTTGGCTTCGTTAAATATTTTTTTTTATGAAAATGTGTAAATTTAAAATCGTCTTTTAAGTTTCAGGGAAATCGGTTCATTATCTTATTGTTTGAAAATTGTTTTGTAGAAATTAATTTTCGTGATCCTGATGCATAGTTTTTATTAGATGAAACAAATACTATCTATTTTTTTTACCATATTTTACTGATTTTTCGGTGTAAATAACTTTTTAGAAACGAAATTATTTCAAACTCTAGAGTTTTTATAAAAAAAATAAAATCTTTTCTTTTAAAAACAAAATATTTAGAAACTTGTGAATTTTTGTGTTTGTATACTGCATTTTTGTGAATAAAATTTTAAAAATTTTCAAATCGAAAAGGGGGGGCACGAAAATACATTTGGACAGTTTTAAAATACATTTTAAAAATTTTTAACTACATTTTGACAATTTTCAAATACATTTGAACAATTTTAAAATACATTTGAACAATTTTAAAATACATTTGAACAATTTTAAATTACATATGAAAATTTTTAAAATACTTTTAAACAAGTTTGAAAATACATTTGGAAATTTTTAAAATAGACTTGGAAAATTTCAAACTATGTACATTTGGACACTTTTAAAATATATTTGGACAATTTTAAAAAAACATTTGACAAATTTTAAACTACATTTTCACAATTTTAAAATACATTTGGACAATTTTAAAATATATTTGGACTATTTTAAAATACATTTGGGCAATCTAAAAATTAATTTGAACAATTTTAAAATATATTTGGACAATTTTAAAATTCATTTGGACAATCTTAAAATATATATGGAAAGTTTTAAAATACATTTGGACAATTTTAAAATACATTTGGAAAATTAAAGTTGTTGTTATTCGACCTTTCAGATTTAATATGTAAAAAATAAAGTTGTTCAAGTTCGAGGTCAAGTATTTGTTAATTTCTTTATTGCCTATATTTCGCTACACATCGTATAGCATCTTCAGAGCATATTGCAGTATTGGACGATAAAAGAGCCACTGCTATAGCGCTGAAATTTAATATTATTTATTATTTGTGTGAGTGAAGATATCCATAGAAATTCATCCATAGATTTTTCTCACCATTTTGGGAATTTGGAAATGTTATCCAAAAAAAAATTTTTTTTGAGGAAAGGGTGTGGGATCCTGTCCACAGGCGTCTAAGGAATGGAGTTTGTAATCCCTTAGTCCGGCCGAAGGCCGGCTTCGCAGAACAACTGGGAGAAAAAAAATGGGTAATTATTAATTATTTTTGTTTTTTAATGTAAACATTTCCTAGTATATGCTCTGAAGATGCTATGCGAGGTGTAGCGAAATATAGGCAATAAAGAAATTTACAAATACTTGACCTCGAGCTTAAACAACTTTATTTTTTACACATTTGGAAAATTTTAAAATACAATTGGAAATGGTTTAGTAAAATCATGAAAATTCCTTGTAATTTTAATCGTGTCAAAAAAGTTGTAAATTTTTTTGGTAAAAACTTATAAATTGTTTGTAATTTTATTAGCTTTTTACCAACAAAATTGTAATTTTTACTAGGAACTCTCCTAAAATTGAAGGTAGCAAACAATTAATTTACGAGTTTTTTTTTTGTTAATTTTACAATATTTTTTTTTTGTGTACTTACACATGCATTCTGTTTCTATTGGAGCATTTGTTTTAGTTTTTTTTATTATTATTATTTTGCAAAGTATTAGAAAAGGTCAAGAAGCATAAGTTTTGCTTTGTTAACTTAAACAGGGATTGCAGCAGTATAACTTGAACAATGCATATGATCGCAGTCACACATAAATGTAAGTTGGCGAAGACAAACAGTTAGTTTGTCCGTCCGTCTAACTGAATTTAGAGTCTATTATGCAAAAATCGTTATATTTTTTTTTTATATTTTTTGTTTGTTTCTATTTTATTTTATAATTTAATTTATTTGCCTTCAAATTGCGAAAAAGTTGACATGTCTCAAATCAGAATCTATAAAAAGAAATATCATTTAATCTTCAACGATCTTTGGTTAGAAGCTGTGAAGCTTAAATTCAATATATTTTTAAAATTCAATACTCAATACAATAAAGACATACTCATATAAGGTTAAAAGATGTAAATCATTGACAATTACAAGACAATTGAAAGTTTAAGTATTGTATTTTTTTTAATATTATTTTTTTTTTGTTTCGAATTTTATTTTTGCTATAACTTTTGGTTTTATTTTTGTTATAGGAACTGTAAAGATAAACATTTAAGTTTTTCACCTTATTTTTTTTTTTTTTGCCACCAATGACCTAAAGACCAATTTATGTAATTTAAGAGTACCCAACTTTAAGTTTGAAAAAGAGTTGAAATGCCAAAAGGACTTGTTACAATAAAAAAAATATTGTGGTCAGAGATAAAATTTTAAAAATTCTTTGTAATTTCCAAGATTTTGAGTTCGATGCTTTGTGAAACTTCATTAAAGGTTGTCCAATGTAACAGTTTCATAAATACTATAAAACTGTTTTACAATTGTTTATATAGAAAATTTTAATGAAAAGTTTCATTCTATTTACGAAAAAATTCATAAATATAACGAAGAAATTTCACTAATTTTAATGAAACTCTTCATAATTATTATGAAATGTTTCATAAATACTAAGAAACATTACATGGGTTTAATTAAAATGTTTGTTAAATATTTCATTATAATTAATTACAATTTTTTTTTAAATATTTCATTATGTTTATGAAACAATTTCATAGTATTAATGAAGTGTTTCAGAAATGATATGAAATGATTTATCCTATTAATGAAAAATGTTGATATATTTATGAAACAGTTACATTGCACGAACTTGAATGAAATTTTTCATTATATTTATAAAAAGATTTCATAGTATGTGTGATATATTTCATATATATAATAAAATGCTTTTATGTCTGTTTTTAATTGTTTCATAATATTTATGAAATTTTTATTGGACGAACTGGCGTCTTACATCAGCACACATAAGCTCTGAGCTCTGTTGTAATACCACGGAACAATAATGGGGTTCCCTTCTAGTTCCTGCCGTTAAACCAGTTTGACCTCCTTAAGAAACTTCTAATATATTGAATTTTGACCTCCGTTTCAAACTCCTCCTCGTCCATGCAACTCCGACAAAAGTCTCTTCTCTTGGAAGCGATATTAGCTCTCTTGTGTGCTACTGATTAAGAGAAGGCCAAATCTGTCGTGTAGTCTCACACGTCCATCCATATGCCCATCTCTGTTTATTCTCCGCCGTGGAACACTGCCGTACATTTGGCATGCAAGTTTCTAGAGGCATACCAATACATGTAAGGTTTCATTCTTACAAGATCATGGGCTTTGCATTTGCATTTAATGTCTCTGTGCCATGGGACCCATATAAGTCGTATGTCAAACGACTGGGCCATCTTATTAAAAGGCTTGCGGCAGTTAAGGGCAGATATTGTTTTTAGAAACATTGACTCCAGGGAATTGACCGCTGCATGACTGTGGTTGTAGACAAGACATTGCAACTCAACCAGTCTCTTCCTCTATTGTCAGCATTTTTGCCTGGTAAACACTGCAATGATCTGGCATTCTTCGATACAGTCACAACCCAAGCTATTCCGAATAGACTCCAAAGCCCACTTGTTCGTGCAGCCTCGATCCATCCGTGTAAAAATCTATGAAATATCCACTACCAGGAATGCCCGCCATCCAAGACTTCCTGGATGGTATCAAAGTGGTAAAGTGGCGCTCTAAAGGGCTCATTGAGGGTACACAGTCTACATTTTGTGGTATTGTATCTTCAAGATCACGCTATGGCCACAATCGCTGATCCTCCATTGCAGTGTGCTATTTAGTCGAATTACATACGTAACCACATACTCCCTACTCAATATGTAAAATGGTATCAGGTGAAGGCGGATTTCTAATGCAGCCGTTGGTGAAGTACGAAGAGCACCAGTGATGCACATTGAAGCCAATCTCTGTTCCTTCGTGATAAAGACACAGTTTTATTTTATCTCTAAAGCAGGCTACCAGACAATGATTCCATACAGCAGAATTGGACGTCCCACTGCTGTATAAATCCAATGAACGACTTTAGGGCTAAAGCTCCATCGTTTTCCAATGGCCCTTTTATTTGTTGCTTTTCTCACCCGTTCCTCAATATTGTGCCTTAAATTCAACTTCCTATCTAGAAATACTCCAAGATACTTGACTTCATCTGAGAAGGCGATTTCAGTGTCGTCTAGAGAAATAGAATCAAAAGCAGGAATCTTTCCTTGTAAAAAAGACAAGCTCAGCTTTACATAAATTAACTCCCATACCACAGTCTCTTTCCCATTTAGACAGCACTTTAAGAGAACCCTGAAGAATGTTCCTTAACGTTGGCAGATGCCTTACCTTTATCTCTATCACGACGTCAGCATGTGTGACAGCTTGACAGGTTTCAAAGAAAAGGCGAAAGTACACTTCCCTTTGGCGTGCCCCTATTGACAAATCGATATATGATTGAAGCTCCAAATTCAGACGCCATATGCCTACTGACAGGTATATTTTTCACCACTAAAACGATCCAACGCTTCACTTCCAGACCAGATAATGCCAAAATTATCGAGTCTGGTATAAAATTATTATGAGACCTTTCTATATCAAGAAATACCACCATAGTGTACTTCTTTACCGAAAGCGATCTCTTGATATTACCAGCGAGCTCACAAAGAGCTGTTTCCGTTGATCTAGGAGATATGATAGACGTATCCAATTCAGCTGGTATACGTCTATTGGCAAGTAGGTTTTCCACTATTAAAACGATCCCAAGCTTCACTCCCAGACCAGACAATGCCAACATTATTTAGTCTGGGAAGACATTATTGAAAGCCCCGTCTACAACAAGAAAGGCCACAATAGTCTATTCCTTTGCCGAAAGCGATCTCTCGATTGTACCAACGAGCTCATGAAGAGCTGTTTCCGTTAATTTATCTATCTGGAGATCGGATGGAGTGAAGTAAGTCTTGCACCGTTTTGAAAACCAAGCCATCAACGGACATCACACTGTGTTTTCATGCCCAGAACATCAAAAGTATCCGATTCCTCAATACCAATACCAACCATAGCTACCGATGACAATGCTAACTCTACAATCCGACTGTGGGTTAACATACAACATTGGGGTTGCGTGCATTAAAATCGACCATATTCGCTCGACCCCACTCGGAGATTGTGGAAAGTTCCTGGTTGAGTGTGCCATTTATGTTTTGCCGCATGCCCTCTATCTCTAAAGAGCTTGGCCTGTGATCGAATGAAAATGAATGGCAAATGTTGCTGTCATCTGCAAAATAGTAGATAGGATTGAAGGTCTGACCAAGAAGGTCATTAATAAAAATAAAGAATAGAGTAGGAGAAAGAACAGAACCTTGCACTACCCCTGAATTAAACTGAAACTCGTCTGATGAGACCCCATCTAAAAAAACACGTATAGTGCGGTTTCTGAAAAATTATGCCTCTCCAAATACCTTTTTGAGTCACTGTGTGTATTTTGTAATAACTTTATTTTAATAACTTCATAACACTTCGCTGGGATTTTTATTTGGTAATTGTATAACTTTATTTAAGATAAAAAGTATAAAAATGTGTTATAAAAACCCTTTTACCCAATTTTCAATTTCTATGCGGAAAACTAACCTTTTGCTATTTAAACTTTTTTTTTTTACTTTTTCTGTAAAGTATTCATTTCCAAATAATCATTGAGTGCAAAAATGGTCTTCTAAATCCCTCAAGATTTTAAAATTGTTCGTTGCTGTTTTTACTACACACACCATATGCCGCATTAGTCTAAGCCATAGAAAGATATCTAATGGAGTTGCACTTCATCCATTCATTGAGTTGCACTTACTATGGCCATTATTATTTTTTGGCCAATGCAGTGTGTTTGTGTGTTCAAAGATTTGTTACTTAAATTAGCGCATTGTTTCTTTCTACAACCATTAGATTTACAACAATTACAGCAACAACAAAAAACATTTGTTGCTGGTGTTCAAAAAAAGGTAAACTTATGCCCCTCGTACTATAAAATTTTGCTATTTGATCGTCGTGTTGGTTGCATGTGAAGCTGGCGACATTTAAAAAGAGTTTTGTATTTTTTAAACTTCTTCAATAGTGGGTGGCCAAGTTTATGCGGATCAGGGAAAATTTACAAATTTTTCTAAAATAAAATTTGATTTTTGAAAATTGTTTTATAGAAAATGGTCGCAAAATCAGAAATTTTATTACCACCGTTGACAGATGTAATTCGTATAAATTTTACCATCGTATAAATTTTACCCTCTATTTTACCCTCTAGGAGCCAGCATGGAGCGGCAGCAACTGATTTCATTAAAAAAAAAAAATGTGTATGGGGACCACCTTAAGGGTTAGATATACAGGGTAGGTATATTCCAAGAAAATGTTTGGGCTAAAAAAATATTGGGGGTCGGTCATATATTCGACATCTCTAGGGGCACCCTTAGGGCAGTTAGAGCTGTATGAGCAGATTTTATAAAAATGGCATTTTGTATGGGAGCCCCATTATCGAGTGGAGATACGGTATAAGTATGTTCGAAAAAAATGTTGGGGGGTAAAAATTAATGGGGGTCGGTCTTAGTGGATAGCACTCTAAGACGCACCATGGGAGTGGTAGGAGCTAATTTCATAAAACAAATTTATAAAAAATAAAAATAAATTTGGTGGGGACCACCTTAAGGGTTAATGATAGAGGGTAGGTATATTCTAAGAAAATGTTGGGGTTAAAAAAATATTGGGGGTCGGTCACACATTTGCATTTCTAGGGGCACCCTTGGAGCAGTTAGAGCTGTAGGAGCAGATTTTATAAAAATGGCATTTTATATGGGAGCCCCATTATCGAGTGGAGATACGGTATAAGTATGTTCCAAAAAATGTTGGGGGGTAAAAATTAATGAGGGTCGGTCTTATTGACTAATACTCTAAGACGCACCCTGGGAGCGGTAGGAGCTGATTTCATTTAATAAATTTAAAAAAAATAAAAAACAATTGTATGGGGCCACCTTAAGGGTTAAAGATAAAGGGTAGGTATATTCTAAGAAAATGTTGGGATTGAAAATATATTTGGGGTCGGTCACACATTTGACATCTCTTGGGGCATTATTGGAGCAGATAGAGCGGTAGGAGCCAATTTTTATAAAAAGGTTATATCTTCTTTTTTAATAAAAAAATATTTTCTATAATTTTTTTTCTGTAAAACATTTTTTTTTTACTAAATAATGTATAGTTAGTCTAAAAAAATATAAATATTTATAATAAAGGGCTTTTCTGAATTAATCCCCAGTTTACATATGTTTCAACCCTAGGTGCGTCCTTACATTTTTGTTTATAACTTCTGAACAGCTGAACTGATTTTGATCAAATGCAGTACCAAACTGTTTGGGGTAACAACAAGTCAATATGTTGAGTTTAAGTCATATCTTTGCAATATTTTAGGCATGATCGGCATTTACACAGACATACGGACTAAAGGACAGACGGAAATTGCAAGAATGTCTAAGAATTGATCACTGATCAATAATTTAATGGGGTTCCAGACCGATATGTCGATGAGTTTCAAACGGAAGGACAAACGTATATGAACAGAAAAAAATATGGGGGAAAAAATTTTGAGTAATCACTTTTTTAAATTTGAAAAAAATTGGAGTAATTTTTTAATTGACGCAATTTAAAATTTACACAAAGTTTTTTTTTTTTAAATGTAAGTAAATAATTTAATAAAAATTTAATATTTTGTTTATTTTTTTAATTCTCTTAGTTTTAAGAATTCTCATTTAGTTTATAGTTATTTGTATATGTATAACATTTTTTTAAACTTTTAATAAAAATAAATTGATAAATTTTTAGTAAATTTTAACTTGACACAATAAAAAACTTAATAAAAACAAATAGAAAAGTTAAATTCGACTTGGCCGAATCTATGAATACCCTCCACAATGCCCTTTTTAAGTGATAGTTAATTTTCTAACGTGAAAAAATTAACATTTTTGATTAGAAATATTTTATTTTGTGAAAAAAAAAATTTTTTTAAGTAATTTTTGAAAAAAAAAATTTACAAAATTTTTTTTGAGTGTAAAATTTTTTTGAGCGTAAAGTTTTTTTCGAGTGCTTTTTTTTAGAAAAGTTAAATTCGACTTGGCCGAATCTATGAATACCCTCCACAATGCCCTTTTTAAATGATAGTAAATTTTCTAACGTGAAAAAATTCACATTTTTGATTAGAAATATTTTATTTTGAGTAAAAAAAATTTTTTTAGTAATTTTTGAAAGAAAAAAAAAATAAATGTTGTTTTTTTATTTTTAGTACCAAAAGGTACATAAAAATAAAATGTATTTATTCGGCCTTTATATATGTATATATATTCGATTAGAGTTTTATTCTAGTTCGAGGCCCAAAAATATTTCTATTTATGATATTGTCATAATAGAGTATTTTTAATTTATTGCTTTAAAAAAGTTACTATCTCATAGTATGTCTGTACTGATCAGTTTCATCCCCACTAAAGGAATCTTCAGCAGACTTTAGAGAATCATCGTTGGTCAATCAAACATCAAACCAGACATAATATTTGATATATTTCCCAAGTTATATGAGAAGTACTATTATGAAGGTCCGAAATCTGTTTTCCAACAAAAATAACTCTTTTAAAGCAAAAATTGTATATATTAAATCACCGTCGAAAAAAAAAATAATTTACTAATTTTTTTTTTGAGTGTAAACTTTTTTTGAGCGTTAAGTTTTTTTTGAGTGCATTTTTTTTGTAAAAATATTTTTGAGTGACAAAAATACGTTGTAAAATATTTTTGGGACTTAACAATGTTTATGAAACATGTTTAATGGGTTTTCAACACGTGAATTTAAGGTGAAACTAGTCTGAGATTCACGGTTTTGTTTATAACTTTTTAAACACTGAAGCGATATGGCTGAAATTTAATACGAACTAGGCTAGGGGAACGAAAACTATATATGCCAAGCTTCAGCATCCTTAGAATTGCCTTTCGAAAGTTAGCGTGTTTTTTATCTCTTAAATTCACGAAAAACCTTCTTGCCAAAATTCAGACTTTTGCTCATAACTTTTGAAACACCAGACCGATTTCGCTGGATTGCAATACCAACCTGACAAGGTAAATGCCCAACATATGTGTTAAATTTCAGAAGTCTCTGTAAAGTCTTTCAAAAGTTAGCGTGATTTCAACAGACAGCCAGACGGACGAACATCACTAGATCGTCTTAAAATCGATCGAGGATCATGAATATATACACTTTATGGGGTCCTAGACCAATATTTCGAGATGTTACAAACTTTATCACTAGAGTGGAGGGTATAACAACTGGGAGACGCGGGTATTTTATTTTCATCCGTACTCTCACAATTGTTTAGTCCGGTTCATGTGTACAGCAAAAATTTGAAATGTGTCGGACGGTGTAATATTTTACTACTAAGTTTTACAAAAAAAAATCTTAATAAAAAACAAGTAAGAAAATTATAGTCGGTCAAGACCGACCATAAAATACCCTACACCAGAGTTTCCCGGAAACTGGGTCCCAAGTTCAAACATGGACTGATTAGATCTATATTTTGTCAAATCTTTAATAAGTGTAAAAAGAACTCACTAATCAAATTTGAGTGGAATAGGCTTCTTTTTGTTGACAATAAATCACTTCAACTGAATATCGGGCGAAATTTCCACATGGGACCTAAGTCCAAAAATGGTCCGATGATAATCAGATTTGATAAGGTTATTAAAGTACGCGTTTAACATACACAAACAGAATTTTAATTAAATATTTTCTATTTTCATGAAATTTGAGAGATTTATGTGAAAATCGGGAAGGTGGTTTGAATGGGGGCTACAATAAGAACTGGTTCGATTTCTTTAAAATTTGGAATGGTGATTTGTGTTGATAAAACATGATTACCTGCCAAATTTCCAATAGATACCTGTTAAAATGCGTCTATTAGAGTCATTTGAGCCAAAACTAAAGAGGACCTTTGTATGGGGGCTAGGTCTAAATATGGACCGATTTTTTCCAATTTCAATAGGCTTCGTCCTTGGGCCAAAAGAGGCTTAAGTTTAAAATTTCAAGTCAATTGATTAAGAATTGCGACCTGTATCGTGTTTACACCGTTTACATGGACAGGCGGACGGACGGACGGACGGACGGACATCGCTAAATCGACTCAAAAAGTGATTCTAAGCCGATCGGTATACTTAAAAGTGGGTCTAGGACCAATATTTCGGGTAGTTACAAACATCAGCACAAACTCATTATACCCTGTATCACAGTGTGGTGTAGGGTATAATTAAAATGGATGCTCTAGGTATTCTATAAAAAGGGCTGTGCTGCCAAAATATCGATTTATTTTTGCTGGGTTATCGAATTTCATATGATGTTTTTCTAATTTTGAATTTTCGACTTTCATTTTTTATTTTTCAAATTTTAGCAGATCTTTTTCAAATTTATATTGAGCTTTTATTGGACTTCAATAAGAATCGTTGGCCGTATTCATTTAAACTCGTATACACCAATTATACCGTATAAACTTACCAAACTTATTTTTTATAAATGGAGTTTGACATAAATTGTATAAATTTATCAGACTTACATATTATACGAGGTGTTTATACGGTTAGATGAATACCATTTATGATTTTTTATGGAATTTAAATAATCATAGTTAAGTTTCTCTAATTTCAATTGATTTTTTTTTCAAACTTTAACTATTTTTATTTTTTATAATTTCGAGTTTCAATTGATATTTTCCGATTTTCAATTTATATTTTGCAAATTTCAATATATTTGTTTTTTAGAATTTCAACTGAATATTTTAGCATTTCAATTGATTTTTCAAATTTCAAATGGAATTTTCAAACTTCAATAGACACTTTACAAAATGGTAAGGGTACAAAAATGTTTCTGTATCTCAAAATTGTTTTGTACCTCATAATCTCTAAGAATCTGAAAATGTTTTTATAAGAAAAATATCCTGGAATCTTTAAACTTTGTTATATCATCCTGAATTTAGTAGGCATGCAAAGTTTTTTAAAATCTGAATTTTTCAAAGAAATTTAAATCATGTTTTTCTTCGCAAAAAATATTTCAGAAATGGAATCTTCGAATTTTTGGTTTTGCCGAAAGTTTTGGTACCTTGCATAGTATTCCAGAACCTGAGTATGTTCCTTAACGCAAAATGTCTCATAAAAACGAATACTAAATAACAAAATCATTAAAGTTGGTATTAAATTAATTAAACTGTCCCCAAAATTGTGTGCAACCACTTTGCATTATTATGGTCTTCTTGTTATTGTGTTGTTTGTTTAGACTATAAAAGTTAAGAATGGTTAATGCATCTGTCTCAGTAATTGTTAACGCTTTCAAAAGTGTCGTTGTTGTAAGTCTTAAAAAAGTTTTAACGGCGTTTTGTGTTTCGAAAAAAGGAAGTCGCGTTTTAAGCGACAAGTAGAAGGAACAAAAAGGATATACGAACACAAAATCAAAAGGATATGTTAATGTTAAAGGTGTGTTAAATAAATAAAATAATTAAACAAAAAAATAAGTGAAAATATGAATTTATGATTTAAAGGATTAACTTTATAAACGTTGCTAAAATTAACATAAAATAAGTTAAAGGGTGTATAAAAAAAAAAATTGACAAATATCTCAGGAAAGTGGATAATCTCGCTACCGGTTATAAGATCATTGTAATAATTTGTTGGATATAAGAACTTCGCCTGAACTGACTTCAACCTGAAATTGCCTCACCACAATCTTTCGTCAAAAATTCAAATATTCGCTATAGCCATTTTTATAATAATCGCGTTCAAACTTCAAACAATTGATATTTTAAGATTATCTCGAAAACGATGAAAGATATGAAAAAAATACTGGAAACATTAAATATTCCTTGCAATTGCAATGTTTTTGTTGCCAAAAATTGCACTTAAATTATGAGCTTAAAACATCGCGTTTTCTGCAGAAAAATATCGAACTGTAAATACCGCGATTCGGACATGTTTATTTACTTAATTTCCTTAAAATTTGGCCAGTTTTGTTGCAAACAAATATTTTTGTAATAGAAGTATGTTTTTGTATTAATGTTCAACTGTAACTTTGTATGTATAACTCGAAAATGGAAGCGATATATCAAAAAATGACTCGTGACCAAAATTATACATTGAAAAAAAAAAAAATGTAATAAAACCGCTAACAAGGGAAGTCTCCCTGGTGTCACCCTCCGATCTTCATTAAATTTGGATATGTTGTTAAGAACGAAAATTAATTCGACACGTATTTTTTTTTTAGCGGCCCAAACTCATTTTTAGGGGGTTCGATTTGTACGGGAGAAATTGACCTTTTTTAGTTTTTTACGATTTACGCCTATTTAACCAAAATTAATATAGACATATGTGGTATCAGATTAAAGGTATTAAAAATACCTATCTCGTGGTGCTAACAACGGGCCAAAGAAGTAAATATTTTTCGACTTAACAAAAATGTCCTAAAATTTTGGTCTTTTACTCAATATGACGAAAAGTTGTGCATGTTTGGACACGTTCTTAGGTTTTCCAAAGATCTTTCATTTGGTATGTAACATGACTAGGTTTCTTTGCATAATATAGGAGATAAACGAAAAAAACTGAAAAATGGCGTTTTCTTCCCCTCTCATTTTCACCACCTTAATATGAATTTGGGCCGCTAAAAAAATACGTGTCCCTTTATTTTTTCTGCTCTACAAAATAAAACCAATTCCATAAAGATCCGCGGGTGATACTAGGGAGACTTCCCTTGTAAGTCACATTTTATAGCAAAAAATTTAAACTAAAACTAAAAAGAAAAAAACTTGACCCATTTTTTGATAAAATTTAGTTAAAATTTCTTCTTACGCAACAAGGGGACTTTTTTTAAATAAAATTAAAATACAAATTTTATTAAAAATTTTGTAAAACGAAATGTTAAAAAGGAAAATTTGGCTCCCAACTTGGAGCCTAATGCTCATACAAATTCTGCTTTCTAAATTTTAGTTCTTTCAGTATTGAATTGACGATATCTTTGGGAATTTTTAAATTACACTAGAAAAATTTCCAAAACGCGACGTCACGGAGATAATCCCATAATAATTGTGGGGACTATGACCGAAAATAATTTGGATATAATCCCAATAAAAAATGACATAATTCCCAGATTAATGCGGATAATGACCACGTCACAAATGGTCATTATCGCCATTACAGGGATTATGTCAACTATACTAGTAGTTCATATTCCCATGGATTACTCCATTCATTAAACCCACCCTCTCCGCAAAATACGGATTTTATGACCCAAATTGCTTTGGAATTAGTCCCCATAATATTAATTGGGATAATGACTGAAAAATATCGGTTGTAATCCCAACAGTGAACGGACACAATCCCCATTGGGGCTATGACCGTTTTTTTTTTTTTTGGGAAAATTGAGGTCAAAGTTCTGGACGTTTTAGGAAACTCATGAACCCGATGTGTGGGCGTATTAATAATGAGTCAAGAATAAAGCTTAAATATTACTTCTTATTAATTAGTTCACCAGTTGCCTTTTAATGATGTCTTGTTCCATACCGCGTAACTTTATTCGAATTCTGAAATTTTAAACATTTCGTAACAATAAATTCTGTTACATAAAATTATATTTTCCTTATATTTTTAAATTATTTAAAGAAGACCTTTTCGAACTTTGACCCACCCTAATATTCTCAATACCTAATGTGATGGTAAAGTTTTGAGACCAGATTTGTGATCACTAAAACAATTGCCATTAACTGTGTAAAATAGCGCAAAAAAAATTTCCGCAAAAAAAATAAATTGGTGTGGGGCGTCTTAGTTGGCTAGTTGGTAGCGTGCTAACCTATGAGTCTGGGGGTCGTGGGTTCGATTCCTACCACAGGCCTTGGTCTGTTTCGCTACAACGAGATAATGGTTATTGTCACCCGTCTCGGTAAGGTTAATTTAGTGTATGATTTGTAATTATATGTTAAAATTTCATTAAATAAACAAAAAATACGCAATTTTTTTATTTTTTTGTAAAAAAATATGTTCGTACTTGTTTAAATCCCATTCGGTGTTCAATTAAGTTCACATATGTCAATCAGCATCCGTATAAGAGCATTTTGTATTTTTAGGTTATGTTGAATGTACCAAAATTTTCGAAGTGTCCCTACATCACTTTGAAGATGGTATATAGAACGCTCATACAATCGTCCACAGTGCTTTAAAAACGCTGTTGATATTGTATTTTTTTGCTTAGGAAATTTTTAAATTTGTTTTGTTGAAAAAGCTCTTTTTTTTTAAAGAAAAAGCTCTTTAAAAGCTTTTTTAAGAAAAAGCTTTTTTTTTAAGAAAACACTTTTTTAGAAAAAAGCTTTCTTGTCTAAATCGCTTACGATAAATATTAAATTTTTCTCTACTTTCAGATACTCTTTTTGACATTTTTCTTAGCTTTGGCTAGTTGTGGTGTTATCGGTCCCTATGGATCTCATTATGGACCGCACGAGGGTCCGCTACATTATGGACCATATGCACCACAGCATGCTCCAGTAGCCTATGCACCTGGTATGTTTTATCACAAAAATACAGCACTAACATATTATAACATATTATAACCTATTTAAACATTTATTTTTTTTTAGCCCCCAAACCTGTTGCCCCGGAACCCTATGATCCTTCACCTAAATATAGTTTTGGTTATGATATCCAAGATGGTTATACAGGTGATTCAAAGTCACAACATGAAACCCGTCACGGTGATGTTGTTAAGGGAAGTTATTCGGTAGTAGATCCCGATGGTACCAAACGTACGGTTGATTATACCGCTGATCCTCATAATGGTTTTAATGCTGTAGTACGAAAAGAGCCATTGGCTTATAAGGCTCATGCTCCAGTGGCTGTAGTACCAGCTCCTGCACCCGCACCACCATTACCTCCAGTACCAAAAGCACCAGCACCCTTACCTGCCGCCTATCCTTTAGCATTTGCTCCCTATCATCATGGTGGACCTGGCCCAGCTCCGGGGCCTGCACCCGGTCCGGGACCCTTACCTGGTCCACATTATCATGCTGCCTATCCAGCTTTACATTATGGCCCATATGGACCTGGTCCTGGCCCAGGTCCAGATCCACATCATTATGGACATTATTATCATAAATGAATATATTTTATATTCCGACGACTTTAAACAGCATACGGCGACTTTTTCTACATTCTTTCAGTCTATGACTACTTTTTACTATCACTAGCTCTTGATCTAAGTATTCGTCTATTTGTGACTCATTGTCTGTATCTCTCTCTGTTTCTTCTCTATGCAATTCCTCTCACTATCTCTTTAAGCTTTTATCTAGTTTTTAAACTACCTCTCCATCTTTTTTAATACTGTTATTTTAACTTGTTGCATTCATATCATTATGGTTCATTCAGTTCAGTGTATAAGTTATGCTCTCTTGTATTTTAAAACTTTTGTTTTTTATTTCTACCAACTGTTACTTTTTATACATAAAAAAAAATATTTAAAAAAAAAACTTAATAAAGACAATGTGTGTGTTGTTGTTTTCAAAAAAAAAAAAAGCTCGAGGTCGGTAATAGAGTGTTTACTAAACAAATGAGGTTATATTGAGGTAAGTTTATTTAAAAACTATGTCCATTTCATAGGTAAACTTCGTTACTTCGTCACCGATAATATTAAATATCGGAGAATAAAAGGAATGGATCTAAGTCCAGATTTCTAAAATTCTTCTAACGAAATATTTATTTTATTTAATTGTTGACGATTTGGTCTTTCACAAAAACTAAATAATTTAAACAATAAAATTCAATTAACCCCATTTAGTCCGAATTCATGTTTGTTTCGGTGGGAATTTTGTTAAAACTTTTCGACCCCTTACCATTTCAAATCAGGGTTCCAGAGAAAAAAAAATATGAAAAAAAAAATTGAGTATGAATTATTTTGGGTGAAAAAAAAGTTTCACTAAAAAAGTTTAAGGGATTTTTTTTTAAATGGTCCATTCCATTTTATTTCCCATTTTATTCCGTTCCATTTCGTTTCCATTTTTATTTCATTCCTTGTAGGTTTCATTTCTTTCCGTATAACATGCGTTAAAGAAATAAAAAAAATCTAGAGTCTTTATCTCAAATATAAAATGTACCATTTTACCCCACTTTTAGCAATTGTTTCCCCCCTTTTTCAACTTAAAGTTTAAAAATATGTTCTTCTCTTGGATGTTTACTCTTCTGGAGTATCCTGCATATCAAAACTTAAGATTATGTGATTTTTTGTTCAATAGTTTAAAAAAAAAGTACAAATTTTTCCTTTTTATCCCTTTAGAAAAATTCAGAATTTTATTTTGCTGGATGATCCTTAATTAAAAATTTCAAGTTTATAAGAACATTATATAGGATACTACTTTTTATTAATAACGTTTTTATGACTATTTTTTCAGGAGATTGAAAAAGTACCAAAGTACAGTTTTTACCCTCTTACCATCGAAACTTTCTATAGAGTACATATGTCAGAATATTTTTTTCGCCGCGTGATCCTCGATTTCACATTTCAAGTTTCTAGAACAAAGATCGTGGGATTATGATTATTACTATTTTTTTGGATTTTTTGAAACAATTTAATTGCAGTTTTCTAATCTTTATATCAGATTCACTGCTCCAATGGTGCGTTCTAGAGGGGTCAATAATAAGACTGACCCCCACTAAATGTTTTCCAAATAAACTTATACCATATCTCCAATCAGGGTTGTCAGATTTTTTTTACGCTCATCGCCAAATCGGTTGTGAAAAATCGCCAGAAATCGCCAAAATTCAATTTTTTCAGTTTTTGTTAAAAAAAAAAAAATTATTTTTATTAAAAAAATATATATTTTCTTTTCTTAATAATGGCTAGAAAAAAAAAATAATACTCAAAAATCGCCAAAATCCTAGAAAAATACATAAAAATCGCCAAAAGTCATTTAATTATTTCTAAAATCTGTCTATAGGCAATAAACTTCACTCAAAATTCATGAATGCTTGTCTTCTGCACTAATGCAAAAACCCCAATCGATCCACTATAATCTGTCTTGAATATTTTTTAATTTTCTTATTGTTATTTTTAGTTTACAACAGTGTAAAATTTGAGAAAAAAGGTAATTAATTTTTTTTTTTTTTTTTGATTCGCGTATAATAGTTTTTGGCTCTCCCGGACACTGGACAAATGTTATTTTTTTGTTTTAATTCATAAAGAGCCACTTAGACGTGCAGACTTGTAGAAAGTCTGTCGAAAATGTTAAAAAAAATGTTTTAACTGTCTAAGCGCAGCAAAAGTAAATAAAATTTCATAATTTGACATAATGGCTAGTGTCCGACCGAACTGTTCGGCCAAAAAACGGTATTGGCAAAAAATTAATATTTCCAAGCATTTTTAACAGCTTTTTCTGATGGCCGTTTATTTGACTATTCTGACTTTCAAATTTAATGGCGAGGACGAAGTTAAGCACCAATTTAGATGTTCGGTAACCGAACGTTCGGCCAAATTGAAAAAAGTTCGGTTACCGAACTTCGAAATTGTTGCTTAACTTCGTACTCGTTCTTAAATTTTACACTCAGAATCGTCTTCCATCGCCTCAACAATTCTACCACATATAAAAAAAGTTGTTAAAAGTACTTTCAAATACCAAATTTTTGATTAAATGACGTTTTTTGGCCGAACTGTTCGGTCGGACACTAGGCTGAATTAGTTTAAATGTAACATACACGTACCGAGTCAGCTGATCCGTTTTCTAAGTGTAATGTCTATAGAAATGATTACTTTTGTTGTAACGTACGTATCGTAGACTTAGAGTTCTGTTGAAAATAGAATTTTTAATAATGGCTCTACTAATCTTTTGAAAATATTCAGAAAACAATTTGACAAAATCGCCAAAGAAATCGCCAATCATTTTGTAAATCGCCAAAAAATCGCCACGGCGCCAAATCAAAAAACTCGTCGCCAAACACATTTCAAAATCGCCACGTTTGGCGAGAAATCGCCATATCTGACAGCCCTGTCTCCAATTCCTATGCCATACAAAATGACATTTTCTAAAATTTACTCTAACCGCTCTAACTACCAAAAGTGTGCCCCTGAAGGGGTCATATCCAAAATTTTTCTCAGTACACACTTAAGCTATATCTTCAACACGTAAGACGGTTCGCATATTTTTTTTTTAAATTCTTTTATTTAATGAGCTTCTTCCGGTCCAATGGTCAATGTTGAGACCGACCACTATTAATTTTTACCCCCAAAAGTTTTTTTCAAAATATACTTATGCATTAAATCCGCTCCTTAAGAGGGCTCCTATACAAATTACTGTGAGAGGAAATTTTATAAAAATTAGTTTCAATTTGGGAGGGCGAAATTTTCTCTCAAAATATATGTTTAAAAATTCAAAATTATGCTTTTTGCACTAAAAAAATACAAGTTTGTCATTATTTAAACTATTTTGTTTAATCCACGCCCACAAAAGGAGGGCGGACCAAAAAAACGGCATTTTCTTATCCTCTGGGTCCAAATCCAGGACTTTGAACTTCTTTTAGCATAAAAATGCTGCATTTGTTAAACACAAAAAATTATGTAAAAAAATGGTATTTTTCAGAGGCTGGTTAAGTTCTTCAAGGGGGTACTTTTTTCCCTTGATCCGATTTTGCTCATAATATAAAAATTTTAGTTACCGAACAAGCTTAATTTTTGAAAATTCCATATCATTTGAACGGAATCAAAAAAATCTGAAAATTTAGCTACACACAAAAAAAAAACCTTGTGAAATTACTAGAAAGTCTCGTAATCCCATTTTACCAATATTTGACAGTTTTCCTTATTATTTAACAAATAATTTTCTATCGAAATTATTTTTTTTTTTGTTATTTTACAGTTTTCTTGTAATTTTGCAAATTTCTAAGATTTTGTACAAAAAAAAATCTAGTAAATTTACGAGAATTTCTTGTAAATTTTATTTCACCAAAAAAGTTGTAAATTTTCAATTTATTGGTAAAAGTCTTGTAAAAATTACAAAAAAGTTCGTAATTTTTACTAGGAATTCTCGTAAAATAGGAGGTAGCAAAAAATATATAAAAAGGCGCCCCAGTAGGCCAGTTGCTAGCCTATGAGTCTGGGGGGTCGTGGGTTCGATTCCCACCAGAGGCCTTGGTTTCTTTACAACGAGACGAAGGTCATTGTTACCAGTTCTCGGTTAAGTAAAATTAGTATAAGATTTGTATTTAAATATATGGTAATTCTTAATAAAAACAAGTGAGAGTGTTAAATTCGGCTGTTCCGAATCTTGTATACCCTCCAAAATGTAAAAAAAAATAAAAAAATAAATTGTCATGGGCGTTTTTTTTTGGGGGAGGGGTGATGGGGTCAGTGGTGGATGTTGATCGCACCTTCCCATGGCGATAAATTCACCAAATGTTTCATGTATTTAACAAAAATACAAAAAAACATGTAAAAAAGTGTATTTTTTCAGAGGTTGGTTCAGTTCTTCAAGGGGGAACTTTTTTCCCCCTTGTTCGATTTTTCCCATTTCCGAACTTAACCTGCCTAGGACCATAAGACATATTTGTGCCAAATTTCAGGAGGATAGCTCTTTTATTTTGGACTGCATCATGCCATCTACAGACGGACGGACGGACATTCACAGAATGTCTTAGAATCAATCATGGATCAATAAAATATATATATTATGGGGTCCCCGACCGATATTTCGATGCGTTACAAACGGAATGACAAAGTGAGTATACCCCCATACTGTGGTTGGAGGGTATAAAAATAAAATAAAAATATTGGTAAAAAGCTTGTAAAACTACAAGGAGTTTTTGTCAAATATAAAGTAGAAAAAAAAAATAAAAATAACAAATTTTACTTGAGTGTAGAAACTTTCTATAGAGTACATTTGTCAGAATGGTTTTTTTGCTAGATGATCCTACATTTCACATTTCAGTTATTTAGAATCATTATTATGGGACATATACAAAGTACCAAAGTACAATTTTTCCCCCTTTTTACACTATCGAAATCAAAATTCACAAAAAGGTACTTTTTCAAAATAATTTTTTGAGATGAAGACCATTATTTTCGAAAATATAAAAAAAGTAGCAAAGTACACTGACCCTTAGAATTAAAATTTCCAAAAACCCTGCCTTAGTGGATATATTTTCCAGGAATTACATTACAAATTTCAAGTCTTCAGCATCAGTGAATAAAATATATTTTATTTTTTCTGAATCTCCCTTGCTTTTCCAGATTTTGGAATTTTTCCCAGACTAACAAAAAATTATAATTTTATAAAGTTTGGGTATTTTTTTTTTTTGAAACTATTTTTTATTTTTTTGAGGACAACGAAGAAAATTATCTGTCAAAAGCTTTTTTTTTAAACAAACCCGAGAGCTTTTCTATGATTTTTTCTGCCATAATCAAAATAAAACACTTTTATAGCTTTTTTAATATGTAACGATTTTTATTTATTATATTTTATTGTATAAACTTTTTATATTTTATGTTTTTGATATAATCATATAGTAAATTTATATATTTTATATATGAATGATTATTTTATATATTAATTATAATATTTATGTTTATTTTAGAATTTAATTTTTAGATTTTTTTTCATTCTTTTTTATTTAAGGATATGAATATATAAATATGTAAGTTTCGATTTTGTCTAATAAATTCCCATTGAAATCATATTTGTGACAGGATTTAAAAGGATTTTTTTAAAATTAATATGTACTATAGTCATAGATTAAATAATTATTACATTTTTGTTTTATTTTAGATGGTATCAAAAGTTATACGAGAGATAGTTATAGGTACAATTTATAAAAATAAAAAATAAAGAGAAAATAATATATAAGTGAAAAAAATTATAATTATATTTAAGAGTCCTTTTTAAAGTTTATTTTTTTTAAATAAAGCCATAATTTTCTTTTGTGATTTTTTGAAATTCTAGCAGCTTTTTGTTTTGAAAATAAAATTACTTAAATATAGTTTATTTTAAATATTAAGAGATAGAGAGATTAATTTAACTAAATGACTACATAAAGTGGTCGGTTGGAATACTCTTAAAAAAAGTTTTAAGTTTAAGAGTAAGTGTAAGTTTATTTTTGCTATTTTTAATTTTTAATATAAAGCTTAAAAGCTATTTACGGATTTCTTGTATGCAAAAAAAAAGAAAAGTTTTGTTTTTAACATCAAATGCATTTTTGTTTTTTTTTTTTGTTGTCTATATAGCCATTTATATGTGTTTGTATATTTGCGACATAAATTCCAAGCTTTTTGTAATGTAACGGTTAATTTTTGTATGAAAAAAAAGAGATAAATAATATCATTGATATATTTTATACTCAGTCGAAGCTAAGTTTTCATCATGTGAAGATGGCAATTTTTTTTAAATCGGTTGTTTTTTTAATATTGTGTGTTTTTTATATTTACCATAACTTAAACAAATTCATTTTTGTTTTCAATAAAAAATTTGTTAAAGTGTTGTTAATGTTTTTATTAATTTATTTTTTTTTATAAAGCTACATTTAACAATTATGGTAAGTACTTAATATTTGTATTAATATTTTTTTTTTTAAATATTTTATATAAAAAAAATCGTTGTTAGAAGACTATTTGTTTTTATTTCATTTTTTTGGGGATATGTTTTAAGTTGCATATTATGGCAATTATATTTAATTTACTTTTCTGTTGGCAGTTAAACAAGGAAATTTTAATTTTGTTTAAAAAATTGTGTTTTTTGAAAAAAAAAGTTTAAAAATAATTTTTGGTTTTAATTAAAATTATAAAAATGTTTCTTATCATTTGTTGTTACTATCATAGATATGTTTATTCTATATGTGTGAAAAATTCCAAATATGTATGTTTTTTTTTAAATTCGTTTTTATCTAATTTTATTTAAATATGCATTAATTTTAAATTTAGGTGTTTTAATTTATCTAAAATGTTTTCTTTTTTTATATTGTCATTATGTTTAGTTTTAAAATTTTTTTTTATGATTTTGGTATATTTTAAGTGGGATAAGTTTTAAACGATCAATAGGTTTTTTTTTTGTTGGTTTGATTTTTTTTGATAGTTTTTGACATTTTTTACGCGAAAACAAGTAAGAAAATTAAAGTCGGTCAAGTGAGTCCCAATTCCAAGCGTGTACCATTTGATTTATCTTTTGTTAGATCTTTAATAACACTGTGGAATAAATTTAGGTTAGAAAAAGTTAGGTCGATTCTGAGAGTGAGGGGTGAAAATAGAGGCTAAATTAGAAGACCCGTATTGCGGCGTTTGTTTATGTTAGTTCAAATTTTTTTTTTAATCGACCTTCGAACTTTGCAGTCAAATGCCGATTTTCAGCATATCGTTTATATGGTACTAGCTATACCCGGTCCGCGTTGCTGGCCCTAAGAAAAAAACTATTTTATATTGCATCTTAATTTAAATATAGTGTCGGACAAAATATAAGCACGGGTCCGGGCCCAGCTAGTAACCTTTGGTTCGAACCTCAGTTAGCAGAATCTATAGAGAAATCTCAACAAAATCGGTTCAGCCGTTTTTGCGTGATTTCGAAACAGACAGACATAACGTTAAGTATAGTACAAAGGGGCATGTAATTTAACGCATTTTTATCGAATCGTGATAGTCTAAAGTTCCATGCTGCATCCTCGATTAGTACAATCTCTGCTGCAAATTTCATTGACATCAGTTTTGTCGTTTTTGTGTGATTGCGAAAGAGGAGGAAAGAACTTTTTATTTATGAAAAACGGGAGTGATATTGTAAACCCTTTTGCCGAATCGCGCAATACATATGACCTACAGTTCCCGCTCGGTTAGCTCTATCAGTAGTGACAGATTTGGCTTATCCGTTTTTGCGTGATTTCACAACAGGCAGATATAACGTTCAGTATAAAACAAAGGGGCTTGTCAATTTACGCCTCTTTGTTCAATCATGGTTAGTATAGTACTAAGGGCGTTGCAATTTTGATCCCTTTTTCCAATTACGATCTTATATGGCCTACATATGCACTTGGTTAGCACTGTATGTAGTGAAAATGTCAAGAGAATCGATTCAGCTGTTTTTGTGTGATTGCGAAACAGGCAGACAATGTCCAGTATAGTACAAAGGGGCGTGGCATTTTACGCTCCTTTTTCCAATCGTAGTTTAACATGGCCTATAGTTCCGCACTCGGTTAATACTATCAGTGAAATGAAAATTTAATTAAAATCAAATTAACAGTTTTTGCGTTATTGAGGAGCATGCAGAAATAAAATTCAATTCAATACAAAGGGGCATGGCATTTTACGCCTATTTGTCCGATCACGCTCTAATTTGGCACACATAGTACTATCGTTGGTTCAAAAAAAATGCAATGTAAAAATTCGATTTTGCCCACCCCACCGCCCACTGGCAAAAAAGCATGGCATTTTGCGCCTATTTGTCCGATCACGCTCTAATTTGGCATATAGTTAGTACTTGGTTAGTACTATCTTTGGTTTAAATTTCATTAAAATCGGTCCATTCGTTTTTTATATATAGATGTCATTAGTGGTGCAATGTAAAAATTCGATTTTGCCACGCCCCTCCGCCCACACGCATAAAATTAAAAATCAGACTGCACAGTTTTACTCCTTAGGCTATTCTGAATATTCCCCGAAAATTTCATCAAGATCGGTCCAGCCATTTTCGCGTCCATAAGGAACATACATATAGCCGTTTTTTGCATTATTGAAATGACTTTCAATTTATTACGAAGTCGCATGGCATTTTACGCTACTTTGTCCGATAACGCTCAAATTTGGCACATAGTGAGTACTTAGTTAGTACTATCTTTGATATAAATTTCATCAAAATCGGTCCATCCGTTTTTTGTATATAGATGTCATTAGTGGTGGAATGTAAAAATTGGATTTTGCCACGCCCCTCCGCCCATAGACGGAAAATCAAAAATCCGACCTGACAGTGTTACTCGCCAGGCTATTCTGAATATCCCCTGAAAATTTCATCAAGATCGGTCCAGCCGTTTTCGAGTCCATACGGAACATACATACATACATAAGTACATACACACATCCATTTTTATATATATAGATTTAGGCTATAACTCGTCGACTAATTGATATTTTTTCAATCTGTAAAAGCCAAATTATTGCTCGAGACCTGTCCAACAATTAGGATTTTTTAAAAAATTGATTTAGAAAATTGTTGTGGTGCTTATGAAGCAAAATGTTTTCAAAAATCATGAAAAAAAATTTTTTTCCAAGATTTTGCTTCATAAGCATCACAAAAATTTTCTAAATAAATTTTTTAAAAAAATTATATTATTGGACAGGTCTCTAGCAATAATTTTGCTTTTACAGATTAAAAAAATATCAATTACTCGACAACTTATAGCCAAAAAACCATATAAACAATATGCTGAAAATCGGCATTTGACTGCAAAGTTTGAAAGTCGATTAAAAAAAATTCGAACTAACATAAACAAACGCCGCGATACGGGTCTTCTAATTTAGCCTCTATTTTCACCCCTCACTCTCAGAAACGACCTAGCTTTTTCTAACCTGAATTTGTTCCACAGTGTAAGTGTAGAAACCACACGACAACCAAATTTGAGTGGAATTGTCTAATTAGTGTTGCCAACCGATTTAACGAATATCGTCCGAATTATTTATATGGGTATTAATTGTAAGTCCAAAAATGATCAAATTATTTTAAGATTTAGTTGGGTTACCAAAGTACTCGTTTAATACCTACAAACAAAATTTTAATTAAATATTTTCCATTTTTATAAATTTGGAGGGAATTATGTGAATATCGGGAGAATGGTTTATATGGGGACTACAAGAAGGACTGACCTGATTCCTTTGAAATTTGGTGATTCATACATACAAAACTATCTCTTAAATTTCAAAACAATGTCTATTATAGTACGGTTATCAGAGTCATTTAAGCCAAATTCAAAGGGGGCGTTTGTATGGTGGCTAGGTCTTAACATAGACCGATTTTTTCCAATTTCGATTGGCTTCGTCCTTGAGCCAAAAGAAGCTCAAGTTTCAATTTTCAAGTCAATTGATTGAAAATGGCGACCTGTATAGAGCTAGCCATCTTAAATTTGTCGCAAATATGTCTTATCATCCTAGGCATGTTAAGTTCGGAAAAAAGTTCCCTCTTGAGGAACTAAACCAACTTCGGAAAAACACAATATTTTTTACGAGTTTTTTTGTATTTTTTGTTAAACAAGTGAAACATTTTTATGCAAAAAAAAAACTCAAAGTGATGCACTAGGACCGGAAGGATTAAACAATTTTGTTATTTTTTTTTGCCCGCCCCTTTTTAGGGCGTGAATAGTTTAAATATTGATAAAATTGTAAAACTTTAGCGCAAAAAGCATAATAAATAAATTAGGAAACATTTTTCGCGAGGATGAGGTGTCCCGCATGCCCCCGCTAAGCCACCTACCACCCCTGTAATTTTGTTTTTTGACACGCTGGAGGGTGTAATGAATAGGGTTCGGACTTTTATGCTGTTAAAATCGTGTTTTATGCGTATAAAACATGCACCAAAAATAGAAAAATATGCGCTAAAAATGTAAAAAATATGCACTTAAAATTTTTTTTAAAACATTTATTAATGATAAACAAAAATTACAAGAAAAACAAAAGAGAACATAAAAACCATAAAAATTCAGTCTAATAAATGAAAATAAGGTACAATAAACAAAGTTGAAGGTAAAATAAAAGTCATACATAGAAAAAAAATTTTTTGAGTAAATTTGTAATACTATTGAGTAAAAAATTACTCAATTATGCACCAGTAAACGATTTAAAAGTATTGAGTAAACTTTTAATAAAAATTTATTAAATGTATACCAAAAATTTTGAGTAAATTTTTAATTGACACAATTAAAACTTTACTCAAAACTTTTCGTTTTTTTAATTAAGTTTTTATTTGTGTCAAGTAAAAATTTACAAAATTTATCAATTTATTTTTTTAAAAAGATTAAGAAAGTTTCACATTTTTGTTTACAAAAAAATTTTTTTTTAATCTTTTACCAAAAATATTTACGTCTAAAAGACACAGAAAATTTCATTGAGATGATTTTAACTAACTTTCATTTACATAAACAAAAAACTATAAACTAAATGAGAATTCAAAAAAACTAAGAGAAAAAAATAAAATTAAAGAAAAAAAAAAATTATTAAATTTTTATAAATTATTTACTAAAATAAAAAAAAAAAATTAAAAAACGTGAATTTTTAAATGCGTCAATTAAAAATTTTTTTTTTTGAAATTTAAACAAGCGATTATTCAATTTTTTTTTTCATATTTTCTTCTGTGTACTTTAAGGCATACATTATAAAATAAAAAATATATACAGTAATGTAAAAATATCAAAAAATAAAAAAAAAAAAAAACACTTTTTTTCAAAATATGCGACAAAAATATGTAATATCAGCAATATATGCAAAAATATGCATTACAAGCAAAATATGCAAAAATATGCACTAACAAATCAATGCCATTTTACTGCAAATTTCTTAATTCGCAAAGATATTTAGTTTTTGTTGCTTTTAGACTGACAACAACAAATATGCATTTGCATAAAAGTCCGAACCCTAGTAATGAAAATGTTTAATTTTTTGAACAAATGTATGTACAAATAAATCATGAAAAAAAAAATCTGTTTTTCTGTGGTAGTTTTAGTTTTTCAAGGGAGAAACTTTTTTCTCCCTGCACTGAAAAAAAATGTTAACTAAAAAATAGGAAAATAAACTAAATCCATTACCATGTTTTCCTTCTGTTTAGTTCAATTTTTTCTTAGAAACAAGGATAGAAACAATTATTTTATATTATGCCAATTTGAATTAAAAAATGGGAACATTTTTATTTCAATTTAGTTCATACACATACACATTTGAGGACCCGTTAGGTAAAGACCCCATTGGGTTCGGACTCGATGGGTCCAGACCCGTTAGCCCTAGACCTTGACCCTTAAGGATCGTCATTGTTTTCTTATCAACCATATTTTCCCATTTAGCGGCCCAATGGGTCTTTAGAATTTTAAAAACTCCATAACTGAAGTTTTATTTATTTCGGTTTGAGTCCATATTAATTATTTCTGAGAAATAATTATTTTTGTTGTACAATGAGAAAATCTGAAAAAATTAATTGACAACACAGGCTAAGTGGAGATGTCGACAGCTTTCGGAAGAAGCCAGCCTTCCTTCGTCAGCACTCTTCGATTGTCACTGTAGGTTAGAGCACCCACAAAATGTATGGGTGTGCAAAAGTGTATTTTTTATCGCTCCCCGCTCATTTTCGGTTGAGTTGGGAGTAAAAAATAATATCTATCCAGAAATTGGACTTCTAGGTTGCAAACAGACCAAGCCTTTATAGATTAATTTGGCTGTAACTCTTAAAATAAAAGTTTTTCGCAATTAACTTTCATAACAATTTTTATGTAGAATTAAAATGCAAAGATTTTTCTCTCATACTGTTTAGACCTAAATATGTCCGATCGCGGTGTTACAAGCGGTTAAAGTCAAAATTTGGGTCAGAACTTTTTTTTTTTAAATTCTCGTAAATTTTTAAATTGGGGAAAATTTGAGCTCTTTGCACAATTCTCTAGGGTATTGAATGTACTTTTCCAAAAAAATTTTTTTTGCAAAAATATATCGACCCTTCCATGAAAAAATCCCAAAGTTCTTCTTTGAATTTATTTTTTTACCATTCAACCTCAATATAGGCGAATTATTCCGTGAGTTTCGCACCGAAACATCTGTCTAGGATTTCCCTAAATATATATGGGGTATTCAGTGCCAAATTGGACACTTTGAACATTTTTATTTTAGATTTTTTAATTATTTTTAAATTTTTTTTAAAACCCATTAAAACCCCCATCCAAGTTAATTTTCAAAATTTTTAAATTACCCGTTCCAAAGATATCGAATTTTCAAAAAAAAAAAAACAACTATCGTTTTCCGTATTTCTATCAAAACAAATTCAAAAATGGTTAACATTTTTTTTTTAATTTTTGTTTTTTTATTAAAAATTTCTTAGTGTTCTAATATGCGATTTTTAAATGATTGCACTCTTTGTTTTTTTTTTCAATCTTTTCTTAAAATTTTTTATTTCATTTTTTTTTAATTTTTTGTGGTAAACTTAACATTTTCTTAAAGTTATAAGCTTAAGTAGATCGTGGGATTATGGTAATATATAAAAAAGAATTAAAAATAAAAAGGTAATTAATATATTCAGCGGTTTTTGAGTTTTTTTTGTTGTCTTCCAATCTTTATTAAAACACTTTGACGAAAAAAAGATAAAATTTTAACAAATTATTTCAAATTTGTACCATTTTTAAAGAAGTGATAAGTAAAAAACAGAAAAAATCGTGTTTTTTTTTATAATTCCATATTTTTTGAACGGATTATCAAAAAAGATATCAAAATTTACTTGGAATGGGTTTTTGAAGGGTACAACATTGAAAAAATATAAAATTAAAAATTTTCCAAGTGTCCGATTTGGCATGGAATACCCCATATATACTATGTGGAATCCTAGACTTATCTTTCGTTGCGTAAAACACGCACTTACAAAGTGAATATACCCCCATAACGTGGTTGGAGGTCAAACAAATTGTGGTTCAGAGTAGGATTTTGGCAATTTTTCATGGAAGGGTCGATATATTTTTGCAAAAAAAAATTTTTGGAAAACTACATTCAATACTCTATTAAATTATGCAAAGAGCTAAAATTTTCCCCAATTTAAAAATTTATGACAATTTTTTAAAAAAAGTTCTCACCCAAATTTCGACTTTAATCGCTAAAAACACCGCTATCGGACATATTTAGATCAAAACTGTATGAGAGAAAAATCTTTGCATTTTGAATCTACAAAAAAATTGTTGTGAAAGTAATTTGCGAAAAACTTTTATTTTAAGAGTTACAGCCAAATTAATCTATAAAGGTTTTTTAGCCCATTTTTGAGGTCAAAAGTTCAAACTGCTTGGTCTGTTTGCAACCTAGAAGTCCAATTTCTGGATAGATATTATTTTTTACTCCCAACTCAACCGAAAATGAGCGGGGAGCCATAAAAAAAACAATTATGCATATATGGGTGCTCTACTGTAGGTGTGTAAGATTAAAATCAGCTATTTAAATGTACATTAAGGCGAAAAAGCGGACGGGAATTATATCACCCATATGTTACGTTTAGCACGAACTTAATCAATCTTTTTTTAACTTTTTCTAACACAGTTGTAATTTCTTACACTGTAGTAGATTTTCTCTGAGTTGCAACCCTCCATAACTTTTAAACTATTACTCGAAGAGCTTTTGTGTGTTTTCGGTCTTGTTTTACATGTTAATACATATAAAAAACTAATCTGACGACTTATTTTATGTAAATTCAAATTTTTGCAGCTGTACCATTACGTTAAAATGAAAATTTACGATTTTTTTGGTGTTCTGGATTTCACTTTCGCAATTTTACTCGATTTGTTCACATAAAAAAATTTGATGAAAGTAAAACGAATGCACTTTTTTCGTTATTATTTTTAGCTTTTAGTTATTTGATTCTAACTTCGAATGAAAATTTCATGTGAATTGAAAAGTTGTACAAAACAGAACAGAGGACTTTGTATAAAATGTTGAAATGTTCAAAAATCAGTACAATCGCTACATATTTGAAAAAATCACTACAATTCAGTACATCTTTTTTTTTTATCAGTACATGTGACTAGAAATCAGTACATGTACTTCTCAAATTATTACGAATGGTCAGCCTTATCATGAGGTCTATTTTATGTAAAATCATACCATATTTTATGGATATTACACAGAAAGAATTGAAAACAAATTGCAATCACCAAAAATGCAGTTTCAATTAACTTTTTAATTGAAATTCCTCCGATGAAGAAAATTGTTATATCAAATATAAAAATGTAGGTGATTTTTTTTTCAATCAATCAATCAATCAATCAATCAATCAATCAATCAATCAATCAATCAATCAATCAATCAATCAATCAATCAATCAATCAATCAATCAATCAATCAATCAATCAATCAATCAATCAATCAATCAATCAATCAATCAATCAATCAATCAATCAATCAATCAATCAATCAATCAATCAATCAATCAATCAATCAATCAATCAATCAATCAATCAATCAATCAATCAATCAATCAATCAATCAATCAATCAATCAATCAATCAATCAATCAATCAATCAATCAATCAATCAATCAATCAATCAATCAATCAATCAATCAATCAATCAATCAATCAATCAATCAATCAATCAATCAATCAATCAATCAATCAATCAATCAATCAATCAATCAATCAATCAATCAATCAATCAATCAATCAATCAATCAATCAATCAATCAATCAATCAATCAATCAATCAATCAATCAATCAATCAATCAATCAATCAATCAATCAATCAATCAATCAATCAATCAATCAATCAATCAATCAATCAATCAATCAATCAATCAATCAATCAATCAATCAATCAATCAATCAATCAATCAATCAATCAATCAATCAATCAATCAATCAATCAATCAATCAATCAATCAATCAATCAATCAATCAATCAATCAATCAATCAATCAATCAATCAATCAATCAATCAATCAATCAATCAATCAATCAATCAATCAATCAATCAATCAATCAATCAATCAATCAATCAATCAATCAATCAATCAATCAATCAATCAATCAATCAATCAATCAATCAATCAATCAATCAATCAATCAATCAATCAATCAATCAATCAATCAATCAATCAATCAATCAATCAATCAATCAATCAATCAATCAATCAATCAATCAATCAATCAATCAATCAATCAATCAATCAATCAATCAATCAATCAATCAATCAATCAATCAATCAATCAATCAATCAATCAATCAATCAATCAATCAATCAATCAATCAATCAATCAATCAATCAATCAATCAATCAATCAATCAATCAATCAATCAATCAATCAATCAATCAATCAATCAATCAATCAATCAATCAATCAATCAATCAATCAATCAATCAATCAATCAATCAATCAATCAATCAATCAATCAATCAATCAATCAATCAATCAATCAATCAATCAATCAATCAATCAATCAATCAATCAATCAATCAATCAATCAATCAATCAATCAATCAATCAATCAATCAATCAATCAATCAATCAATCAATCAATCAATCAATCAATCAATCAATCAATCAATCAATCAATCAATCAATCAATCAATCAATCAATCAATCAATCAATCAATCAATCAATCAATCAATCAATCAATCAATCAATCAATCAATCAATCAATCAATCAATCAATCAATCAATCAATCAATCAATCAATCAATCAATCAATCAATCAATCAATCAATCAATCAATCAATCAATCAATCAATCAATCAATCAATCAATCAATCAATCAATCAATCAATCAATCAATCAATCAATCAATCAATCAATCAATCAATCAATCAATCAATCAATCAATCAATCAATCAATCAATCAATCAATCAATCAATCAATCAATCAATCAATCAATCAATCAATCAATCAATCAATCAATCAATCAATCAATCAATCAATCAATCAATCAATCAATCAATCAATCAATCAATCAATCAATCAATCAATCAATCAATCAATCAATCAATCAATCAATCAATCAATCAATCAATCAATCAATCAATCAATCAATCAATCAATCAATCAATCAATCAATCAATCAATCAATCAATCAATCAATCAATCAATCAATCAATCAATCAATCAATCAATCAATCAATCAATCAATCAATCAATCAATCAATCAATCAATCAATCAATCAATCAATCAATCAATCAATCAATCAATCAATCAATCAATCAATCAATCAATCAATCAATCAATCAATCAATCAATCAATCAATCAATCAATCAATCAATCAATCAATCAATCAATCAATCAATCAATCAATCAATCAATCAATCAATCAATCAATCAATCAATCAATCAATCAATCAATCAATCAATCAATCAATCAATCAATCAATCAATCAATCAATCAATCAATCAATCAATCAATCAATCAATCAATCAATCAATCAATCAATCAATCAATCAATCAATCAATCAATCAATCAATCAATCAATCAATCAATCAATCAATCAATCAATCAATCAATCAATCAATCAATCAATCAATCAATCAATCAATCAATCAATCAATCAATCAATCAATCAATCAATCAATCAATCAATCAATCAATCAATCAATCAATCAATCAATCAATCAATCAATCAATCAATCAATCAATCAATCAATCAATCAATCAATCAATCAATCAATCAATCAATCAATCAATCAATCAATCAATCAATCAATCAATCAATCAATCAATCAATCAATCAATCAATCAATCAATCAATCAATCAATCAATCAATCAATCAATCAATCAATCAATCAATCAATCAATCAATCAATCAATCAATCAATCAATCAATCAATCAATCAATCAATCAATCAATCAATCAATCAATCAATCAATCAATCAATCAATCAATCAATCAATCAATCAATCAATCAATCAATCAATCAATCAATCAATCAATCAATCAATCAATCAATCAATCAATCAATCAATCAATCAATCAATCAATCAATCAATCAATCAATCAATCAATCAATCAATCAATCAATCAATCAATCAATCAATCAATCAATCAATCAATCAATCAATCAATCAATCAATCAATCAATCAATCAATCAATCAATCAATCAATCAATCAATCAATCAATCAATCAATCAATCAATCAATCAATCAATCAATCAATCAATCAATCAATCAATCAATCAATCAATCAATCAATCAATCAATCAATCAATCAATCAATCAATCAATCAATCAATCAATCAATCAATCAATCAATCAATCAATCAATCAATCAATCAATCAATCAATCAGTTTTTCGACTCTGATCACAAATTTTATCAATATTTTATATAAAGTCAATTAAAATAATAATTGATTTAACGAATGAATTGTAAGCTTTTGACAAAATTATGAAGAAATTAAAATTTTTTGCTTTCCGATATGTTTCCAACAATAAAAAAAGTAAAACCCGATTATATTGTACTATATATTTTTGAGTTAATATATTCAAATAAATTATAGCGAAAAAAAAATCTGGTATGTTGAAAATTTGTAATTTGATAGTTACAGAAAATAACAAAAATGTTGATCAAAATATTAATTGACTCATTTAAATTTTGTTGATTAATAGATTTAATTGAAATTTTTTAGTGTGTACTTAAGACAACATAACAAAACTGCTTTAAAGTCTACTAAAATACGCGTTTTTTTAAATTCTCATGAAGGAAAAACTCGAATATGGATCGTGCTAGTAAAGTTTGGATACTTGATTCAGATTCACGAGGTCCATTTACTATAAAACTTTTTGGTGCCACCACCTTAAAAAAAAACCTGTTGATCAATTTTCTTTTTATTTTTTATGATATTTTATCTAAATAGACAGCAATAATTAAAATGTTTTAATTTAGTGGTTTATAAATTTTTTTTGTATTTAATTTGAGTTTTTCATTATCATTTTTTTTTATTAATTGTATTAATCTTTTTAGCTTATTCTTAAACTCCATCTATTTTAAATGAGCAATTTATTGTTTTTATAATTCTTGACAATTTATTTTAGGGTTTATTTTAGAATTTTAATTATGTATTTTGGATAATTTGATATGATTACTATGAATTTTTAAGAATTGATAAAGTTCTTTTTCTTTTGTTTATTAATGAAATGTTTAAATTAATGTCTAGATTTATTTTAAGTAGAAAAAGGTGGTCCATTTAATGATCGTATTCGTCTGCGTATTGATTTGTGTATTGTAACTTTTTTTTTATAGATTTCTATGTATAATTAGGAGTACTAGTTGGAATAAAATTTATAGAGGAGGTTTTATGGGGAGTAAGAGTGTTTTTTATTAAAAATCAAAATAGAAATTAAAACAAATTTAAAGTTTAAGAATTGCAGTTCTTTTGTTACTTCATCAATGTAATGAAATGTTACATAGATCCCAAACATAATAAAACTATCATCAATTAAATGAGTTTTTTTTTATTTATGTAATGAAATGTTTCACTAAATTAATAAAAAAACACAAACAATTTTATAAATATTGTGGAAAATTTTAGAAATCCATTTTTAAGTTTTATATGCTCCATCAAAATTAATGTGTAAAAATTTAATGTTTAACATTCTATTAAATTCCAACTACAAAAAGCTCTAAGCTTTAGCGTGCCTACTGGTGATCGTAGGTTCGATTGCTACCAAAGCTATTAAAACAAATTTGAAACTAACATGTTTGTTGTAACTTAAAAGTCCTTTTAAAAGAAGACAGGATCACCGAATGAAAAACTGTGAACTCATTCTTACTCTACGGGGAGTCCAGTTTCATGTGTTTTACCATTTGTTCATGAGAAAATTGTTAAATTTTTGGGAGGTGATATGTAAATATAAATAATTTTATGCGTGTATAAGGTCTTGTTCTTGTGTTATAAGTAGTGTTGTACGGTGTTATTGACCAGTGATCAATTCTATGACTTTCTAGCGATATCCGTCCATAGTTGCCACGATGCAGTCCATAATAAAAGAGCTAGACTCCTTTAGTTTGGCACGAATATGTCTTATTGTCCTTGGCTGATTAAGTCCAGAAATGGGCAAAATCGGACCAGGGGGAAAAAGTTGCCCCTGTAACTAAACCAACCTCTGAAAATAGTAAATTTTTTAGATAGTTTTTTGTATTTTTGTTAACCAAATGAAACATTTTTAAGTTCGAGGAAGTTCAAAGTCCTTTGCTTGCTAGTTCAAGTTCTGTTAAATAGTCCATTATTTACCTTAAATGGAACTCCCTAATACGGGGAAGAAATTCTTACCCCATATATATGAAAAAAATCTTTATTTTTAAGACTCTTCTTAAGTTTTAGGACGTAATTTTCTAACAATTAGTTCATCTTCTTAGATTTTTCGAAAGTTTTTTCCACTATTTTAGTCAAATTTTTATAACTCGTGGATTTTTTTTTTTTTAAAAACTCAAAATGGCGATATCTCGAAAACTAAGCCAGATAGAGCAAAATGAAGGACATTTTTGGTATTTTGGATTTCCTTAGTATCACCGGTCATCTTCACATGTGTGGCCCCAATGGGTCCTAACTTTGGATTTAAAAAAGTTGCCAACACAACAAAAAGTGCAAAAGCATTTTTGTAGCTTTTAACACGTAGAACAAGACCGACAAATACCCAAAAGTTCTCCGAGTAATAGTTTTAAAGTTATTGAGTTTTTAAAATTCTCAAGACCCCAGTGGTCCCCTAAATTCACGCATTTTAAAAACTAAGCAAGTTATAGCAAAACAGACAAAAATTTTGGAACAAAAACTATGAGTATTGTTAAGGAACCCAACTGGGTCCGAACCCAATGGGGTCTTCACCCAATCGGGTCCTCAAATGTGTATAAACTAAATTAAAATACAATTTTTCCCATTTTTTAGTTCAAATTGCCATAATATCAAAAAAATTTTTCTTTCCTTATTTTTAAGAAAAAACATGAATTTAAAAGAAGGAAAACATGGTAATGGAGCTAATCAATCTTCCTTGAATTTAGTTAGTTCTCCCATTTTTTAGTTAACTTTTTTTCTGAGTTCGATTTAGACTAAATAAAGCACGCAGATTTCAAAAATGCTATTAGTTTTATTGTGCAGGCTTAAGTTTTTGAGTTATGAAGCAACGAAATAACATATTTTTACTTGAAAAATTTTATCTTTTAATTAGCGTTTGCTTAGAAACTTCAGACATTAGCAAAGGATTTGAGGCTCCTGAAGTTTAGCATTTATGTTGGCCATTTACCAGGTCAGGTTGGTATTTCAATTCAGCGAAATCGGTCCAGTTATTTAAAAGTTATAAGCAAAAGAGTGAATTTTGGTAATGGTTTTTTTCACGAACTTACGAGATAAAAATCAAGTTAACTTTTGAAAGACAATTCTAATGTTACTGAAGCTTGGCACATATATTTGTCGTTCCCCTAGTCTGTTTGGTGTTGAGTTTCAGCAAAATTGGTCTGGTGGTTCAAAAGTTATTAGCAAAATCGTGAATTTCAGATTGGTTTCACCTTAAATTCACGTGTTGAAAAAACCGAGATTTAAAAAACAAGCTTTTGAAACATTGGTAAGCCACAAAATTACTTTTCAAAGTATTTTTGTCACTCAAATTTTTTTTTTACACTAAAAAAAATTTACACTCGAAAAAAATTTTACACTCAAAAAAAAAAAGTAATTTTTCTATTTTTACAAAAATTAAAAAAAAAAGTTTTTTACTCAAAGTATCGGCCAAGTCGAATTATACTTTTCTACTTGTTTATTTTTTTTTTAATTTTTAAAAACCCAAAACTTTGTTCGCCGAGATTAATTCGATTGGCCATAAATTTGTACCACGTAATTTTTGGGCCTACACTCAAAAAAAAAGTGAGCTAAAATCTGGGAAAATTAACTCAATTTTGAGAAAAAGAGGGAATGATTTGGCTCCAAAGATTTTTTTCTTGGTTTTAGTTCATAATTTTCCCAAAAATAAGAAAAACAAAGTTATTTAATTTTAAGCCAATTTTAACTAGAAAATGGGAAAAATTATACTTCACATTTTAGAAATAGATTTGGTCTAGACCCTGATCCCATGGGTTAGGACCCCATTTAACTCGAGACCCCGTTGGGTCCTTTAAGGGTCCCCATAGATTTTAAACCAAAACTTGTGTCCGTTTCGCTCTAACTTGCTTAGTTTTGGAGATACGGTAATAAGGGGCCTGATAGGGTCTTGAGAATCTTAAAAACCGGATAACTAAAAAACTATTAATCGGAGGGCTTTCGGGTACTTTGCGGAAGTGTTCTACAAGTCAAGAGCCACAAAAATGCCGTTGGACGTTTTCTCGTGTTGGCAGTATTTACCGAGATATATGTATATATAAAATCTCTGAAATTTCAAATTTTAGATCTAAAATTAGGGTCTTGAGACCCCGACAGATATGCAGAGCTAGGCTTTTCCATATTTTCTTTTGAAAATTTCGTCCGTTTCCCTCTACCTCGCTTAGTTTTTGAGATATCGCCATTTTGAATTTTTAACTAAATTCTAAGAAGTTATTTACTTAATTCTCAGAAGTCATTAACTAAATTCTAAGAAGTACACTTCCTCAATTCAAAGAAGAGTAATACGATGATGTTTTTTTTAGTAAATTTTAACTAAACTTGAACTAAATTGTTTTTTAAGAAATATGTCTTAAAAATAAAGATACGATTCTTAGATTTGTGGAAAATTTCTTTGGCAGTAAGAATTTTTTTTCTAATATTTAAAAAATCCATTTAAAGAAAACTATGAACTAATTATAAGTAAATGAACTAAAATTTTTTCCTCATAGTTTAGAAAATTTCTCATTTTTAAGTTAAATTTAATTAAATTTTAGGAAAATTCATGATAAATTTTCAAAGACATTTTTTCCTTAAATTTAGTTTTGTCTTTTTTTTCAGTGTAGTAGAATAAATATTTGCCTGGACTTTCAAAATCGGAAGAAACATATTTTGCCATGCAAAAAATGTTGCTATATGAGCATAGGTAGGCTGACCATTCGTACTAATTTGATCAGTACATGTACTGATTTTTAATCACGTGTACTGATCAAAAAACGTTGTACTGATTTGTACTGATTTTTTAAAATATGTACTGATTGTACTGATTTCTGAACATTTCAACATCAAAAATAAATAATTTTAGACAAAAATTCTATACAAAAACTTGAATTTTCATAATACAAGTCGACAGAGCTGTTTTTATAATTTAAGTCTGACAATGAGATAATTTATAATGAATTTATTCTAAGGAGATTAGAGTTCGTGAATCAAGATGTTCCTTAACGCAAAAATGTTTCTGAGCATGAGGTTATTTTGATCTCCCTAAATTTATATAAAATTCGCACAGAATCTTTGAGGTTTTCTATAGAGCTAAAACACCTCAATTCAACCGAGGAGTTGACCGCACCTTCTCAAATTTAATGAAATTAAGTACTGGGGTTTACTTTAACCAAAAAGAGATTTTGCCAATTTTTCAGGCTTCTGGTCATTCCAGTATTCGAGATATGCGGTCTTGAAAATTGACAAAATCGTATATATTTGACAAAAATGTTTTGACATAAATAAAGATATCTCGAAAAGAAATACCAATTCAGGTCTCATTCAGGTTTCAAATAATAGGTAATGAGACAGCCTTTAAAATTGCGTTCCCCAAGATTTTTTTGGAAAAAGGTCAAAGGTCATTGGTTTAAACCTGATTTTTTGGAGAGCTATATCGCAAAAAACGATATTTTTAAAATTTTGGAAAAAATTTATGTTGTTAAGAATCACCTATACTACTAAAGTTTACATTTTCAGGATGGAGACTTCATTGGAACTTTTAATAATAATGTCTTTGAAATTCTAGTACCAAAATTCATTTTTCTGAATGTTTTTGACTTGCTGAGTCCAAATATGACCTTTGAACTGGCCTATCGCTATTACATTTCAAGATATATGCACCTAAGTGTTAAAAAAAACAGCAATAGCATTTTAGAAATTTTCACACATTTATGAGCAGATATCTTGAAAACTAATAGCGATAGGCTAGTTCAAAGGTCATATATGGACTCAGCACGTCAAAAGCAATCAGAAAAGTAAACTTTGGTACCACAATCTCAGAGACAAAAAAAATATTTTTTTTCCAAGGGAAAATACACGGCTATTTCTTTCCTGTCACTATGTTTCTATTAATATAAAAAGTTACAATGAAGTCTCCATCCTGAAAATTTAAACTTAAGTAGTACAGGTGACCCTTAATAACATATATTTTTTTCCAAAATTTTAAAAATATCGTTTTTTGAGATATAGCTCTCCAAAAATTATGGTTAAAACCAATGACCTTTGACCTTTTTCAAAAAAAAATCTAGGGGAATGCCATTTTAAAGGCTGTCGCATTAGCTATTATTTGCAACCTGACTGAGACCTGTGTTGTTATTACTTTTCGAGTTATCTTTATTTGTCTCAGAACACTTTTGTCAAATATATACGATTTTGCCAATTTTCAAGATTCCATATCGCGGGAAGAGAAACTACCAGAAGTCCAAAATTTTGGCACTATGATATTTTTGTAAGGGCCCAACTATATTCCAAGTTTCATCAAATTCGAAAGAGGTAAGGTCAAAAATGCTACTTTTTTCGGTTATATTGAGGTGTTTTAACTCTATAACGAAAAGTTCAATTGGCCGATGAATTTTTTTATATTTTTAAAAATATGATGTAAATTGCATGAATCCAAATGATTCTGGGATCTTAAATGAGGTAACGTCATCAGAGCTTATTCGAACAAGCACTCAGAAAATCAGTGGCATTGAAAAAACACGTGCTTATTAGCTATGAAGTTTTCTTAAAGGAAAAGTTGTCAAAACTAACGAAAAAAGTCTTCAAATATCTGAGGGATTTTCTTATTTTCAAAACCAGTTTAATTTTGTTACATTTTCTGCAGTGAAACGATCAAAACATGCAAATGAAGTCGTTTAAAGTCAACTAAATTTTCTGCAGAATAACAACAATTGCTTTTATCAGTTGTTTTTTTGCAGTTGTTTTTTTTGCAGTTGCTTTTTAACACTTGTTTTTACTCAAAATACTTGCGGTCAAGTTAGTTTAACCGAAATTTTTTGAGTGTTGAAAAACATCAGTGTTTTCCCATTTTTTTTTTTTAAATTTAGAAAGTTGTTTCTAAAAAAAAAAACATAAAAAATTGGGCGTACTGATTTGAGCTCAGAAAAAAATGGTCACCCTAAGCATAGGGCGTCTAAAATGGGCTATGGAATGCTGTAAAACATAGTGCTGCCAAAATCTGGATTTATTTCTGCTAGGGAGTGAATAAATGCTTAATATTTATAAAATATTAAGATTATTTGAAGGGAACTTTTCCTATGACGAAATGTTTTTAGTCGGAAACTTTGAAATTTTTGATGATGATTTAGAAATTTATGATTATCAGAAATTTTTTAAAAATATAATTATGTATAACCAAAGAAAAATAAAAAGTCCAATGCATTTGTTTAAATTAAATTAAAAACTTTATTTAAAACTTAAAATTTAATAAAAAAGGTTTTTTTTTTAAAGAAAATTTACATTCACAATTTTTGTTTTTTAATTTTAAAGAAAAAAATACAAATAAAATTAGCAGAAAAAAAAAAACTTAATGGAAAGGCAAAAAATTAAATAAAATAAAATATGTATATTTTAAACTTTTAAAAATTAAAAAACTTAAAAACTAAAATAGAATTCAATTCTTTTGTTTAACATATGAAGTTTTTCTTTTTTTTGATATATTTTTAAGATATTTTAATTAATGATATATTTTGTTTCTTTTATTTTCAAAATTGCTTATTTCATAAATATTGCAAAGTTAGGGGGTATTTTTTTTTTGTTTTATAATAAAATGTAAAATTTTTAGTTTAAGATTTTTGTTTTTTTAATTTTTTGTATAATTTTTTAATTATTTTTTTGTTTAGAATTTTTATGAATATTACACATTTTTTTTTTCATTATAACAAATATTGAAATTGTTTTTACTTAATACAAAATACAAATACAAGTACTTTTTTTGTTGTTGTTTAAATTAATGATATATATATTTTTTTTGTTTAATAATATTTAGTTTTTGTTTTAAGTTTTCGTTTCGTGTTGATATTTTTTTTGTTTGTAATATGTATTCGGTGTAAATTGGATTTATTTTTATATTATTTTTTTTTTAAATTATATTTTTTATTTTATAATTTAATTAATTTTTATAACCAAATGGTGTCGATGTGGCATTGGGTAATTTTGTCGTAATATTTGTGTTTGATGTTATTGAGGTTTCGTTAACTTCTTCTTGTTCTTGATCTTCATCATCAAGATCTTGTTCTAAAGTTTGCTCGATTTCCTGTTCTGTTATAACAGTAACCAATTCTTCTACCGCTTTACCTATGGCCGCTAAAGGAGGATATAAAGAAAAAAAAATTAATAATTTTTAAATTTTTTTAGACAAATTCCTTTAACAATTTATATTATATAACAACAATCATGCTTTATTTAAAAATGTTTCCCCTTATAAAATCAAAAAATAAAAAAAACACAACATCAATATTTTTTTTCCCCAAAAATTTTGTTTAAATTTACCGTTTTTCTGTTGTAGTTTTTTGTTTGTTAAATTAAAATCCTTGTTTTTTTTTTTAGTTTTAAAACTTAATTATGATCTGATGATTTTGCAAATAACACAATAAAATATTTCCAGTAAGCAGTAGTAGCAATTATAAAAAAAGAAGAACAAATTTAATAAAATTTAGTAAAAAAACTTTTTAACAATTTCTTAAAATTTACAAAAAAAAACTTTGGCAATTTAAAACAAAGCAACTTAGGTAAACAATTCTCTACAGCTAAAACAAAACTTAAAATTAAAAAAAATTAAATTAAGTAATTAAGAAAAATCTAGAAACAAAACCATTCATAAAGCCCACAATGTTGTCTTTTTAAGAAACTTTTTTCTAGTTTAACGCAGAGGAAAGTCTGGCGATTATAATCGAAAATCGCTATTCTATGGTTGATAATTTTTTTCCTCATACTACACAGCCCCACAAAAAAAAAAAAAAAAAAAACAATAAATCTTAATGTATTTCGACCCCCTGAACTCGAATCAGCCATCCAAAAACATATCTATCGTTGGGTTTTCCTGTAATCTAATAAGGTAGTTCCCCAAACGACCATTCCAGATTTCTTGGAAGTTTAAATACAAAATAGAGGAAAAAATTCTAAATCGATTCTTTATGTATTTTGACCCCCTGAACTCGATTCTGCTAAGACAGGTTGATCTTAAATTGTTTTCCTCTATCTTGTGTATAAATTTTAAAGAAATTAGGTAGTTTCACTTTGAGGACTTTCCTTGTAAAACTACAAGAAAATCGGCGAAATCGAGTTCAGGAGGTCAAAATACATAAAGATTTCATATAGATTTTTTTATACACCCCACTCTAGTGATAGAGGGTAATAATATTGATCTAGGACCCCATAAAGTATATATGTATATTAATGATCCTCGATCGATTTTAAGACGATCTAGCGATGCCCGTCCGCCTGTCCGTCTATCTATCTGTCTGTTGAAAACACGCTAACTTTTGAAAAACTTTACGGAGGCTCTTGAAGTTTGGCATATATGTTGGCCATTCACCTGGTCAGGTTGGTATTGCAAGTTAGCGAAATCGGTCGAGTGGTTCAAAAGTTATAAGTAAAAGAGTGAACTTTGGCAAGGGTTTTTGCGAATTTACGATATAAAAAAAAAACGCTTACGTTTGAAAGACAATTCTGAGGATGCTAAAGCTTGGCGTATACATTAATCGTTCCCCTGGTCTAGTTCGTATTGAATTTCAGCCAAATCGGACCAGTGATTCAAAAGTTATTAGCAAAACCGTGAATTTCAGATTGGTTTCGCTTTAAAATGAAAAAACCGAGCTTTGAAAAAACAAGCTTTAAAAACAGTGGTAAGCCACAAAATTACTTTACAAAGTATTTTTGCACTTAAAAAAAAATTACACTCAAAAAAAATTTTACACTCCAAAAAAAAAAAATAAGTTTTATTTCTTTTTTTTTACAAAAATGTGCAAAAATAGTTTTTTACTCAAAATAAAATATTTATAATCAAAATTGTTAATTTTTTCACGTAAGAAAATTTTCTATCACTTAAAAAGGGCAGGGTATATTAGTGTCCGACCGAATACACATTTTTTTGGCCGTAGCCGAATATTCGGCCCAATTTTCACTATTCGGCGGAGTCCGAAGCCAAAGCCGAATATAAAAAAAATATTTTAAATTCGGCTGTGCCGAATTTTTGAAACATGTAAAAAAATAAAAAAAACCTTTTTTTGTGGGGGGGGGGGGGGGGGGGGGGGGAGAGACGGCGGTGGTCGGCAAAGGTCAATGAGGTCACTTTCATCCTCGCGGCTTATGTTTATAAATTCATTTATTATGCATTTTGCACTTCAGTAATACAATTTTATTATTATTTATAAAAAATTTCAATATCCAAGCCCACAAAAGGTGGTGGACCGTAAAAAAACACCCCGGAACTTCAAGGGCAGGACTTAGAACTTCTTCCGACATTAAATTGCTTCATTTGCTTAATAAAAGTATAAAATACCTCTTAAAAATGGAGTTTTATAGAGGTTTGTTTAGTTCCTCAAGGGGGAACTTTTTTCCAATTTTGCACATCTCCGAACTTAACCAGCCTAGGTTCAGGAGTCTCGACTGACAGACGGACGAACGGACAGACGGACGGACATCGCTAGAATGTCTTAGAATGGATCACTGATCAATAATATATATACTTTCTGGGGGCGTAGACCGATATTTCCTTGCGTTACACACGGAATGACAAAATGAGTATACCCACATACTGTGGTTAGAGGGTATAAAAAATATAATTCGACTTGGCGGAATACACAAATTTATAAAAACGTTGTCTAGAATGATTTTATTTTGAGAAAAAAACGTTTTTTAGAAATTTTTGTAAAAACATTTTTTTTGAGCGTAATTTTTTTTGACCGAAAAATTTTTATGAGTGTAAAATTTTTTTTAGGTGAAAAAACACTTTGAGAAAAGTTTTTGTGGCTTAATAATGTGATTAAAAATGTGTTTAGTATGATTTCTAACACGTGTGTACAAATTTTATTCAATTATTCGGTATTCAACCATATTCGGCCAAAAATGTGTCCGAAACCGTATAGTGGCTGAATGATGCTTTTTGGCCGAAACATAGCCGAATGTTCGTTCGGACACTAGTATTCATAGATTCGGCCAAGTCGAATTTAACTTTTCTAATTGTTTTTACTCCCACTAGATTTATTTATTTTTTATTTTTTGAGACGGTGGTGGTCGGCAAAGATCAATGAGGTCACTTTCATCCTCGCGGCTTATGTTTATAAATTCATTTATAATGCATTTTGCACTTCAGTAATACAATTTTGTTATTATTTATAAAAAATTTCAATATCCAAGCCCACAAAAGGTGGCGGACCGTAAAAAAAACACCCCGGGACTTCAAGGGCAGGACTTAGAACTTCTTCCGACATTAAATTGCTTCATTTGCTTAATAAAAGTATAAAATACCTGTTAAAAATGGAGTTTTATAGAGGTTGGTTTAGTTCCTCAAGGGGGAACTTTTTTCCAATTTTCCGATTTTGCACATCTCCGAACTTAACCAGCCTAGGTTAGGGAGTCTCGACTGACAGAAGGACGGACAGACGGACGGACATCGAAAGAATGTCTTAGAATGGATCACTGATCAATAATATATATACTTTCTGGGGTCCTAGACCGATATTTCCTTGCGTTACACACGGAATGACAAAGTGAGTATACCCACATACTGTGGTTAGAGGGTATAAAAAATATAATTCGACTTGGCGGAATACACAAATTTATAAAAACGTTGTCTAGAATGATTTTATTTTGAGAAAAAAACGTTTTTTTAGACATTTTTGTAAAAACATTTTTTTTAAGCGTAATTTTTTTTGACCGAAAAATTTTTATGAGCCCTAGTAAAAATCATTTCGTATATAGCCATGTATAAATTTATACAAATATATCATTTTATACATACTGAGATCTTATTATATTTAACTATATAAAAAATCAATCAGATATGACCAAATTTCGTATCAAATTATATAAAATTTGATATAACTCCCGATAAAATTTTATAAAATTTGATACGAATTTTGGTCTAATCTGAAAAATTTTTTATATAATTTTATATAATTAGATAATTTTATGTAAAATTAGATATATTTGTATCAATTTATACATGGATATATATACAAACCCATTTTTACTAGGGAGTGTAAAATTTTTTTTAGGTGAAAAAATACTTTGAGAAAAGTTTTTGTGGCTTAATAATGTGATTAAAAATGTGTTTAGTATGATTTCTAACACGTGTGTACAAATTTTATTCAATTATTCTGTATTCAACCATATTCGGCAAAAATGTGTCCGAAACCGAATAGTGGCTGAATGGTGCTTTTTGGCCGAAACATAGCCGAATGTTCGGTCGGACACTAGTATTCATAGATTCGGCCAAGTCGAATTTAACTTTTCTACTTCTTTTTACTCCCACTTTATTTATTTATTTTTTATTTTTTGGGACAAATTTTCATTTGTAAAATTTTTAGTCACTAATTATTAAGAATAAAGCTGTAAACTCGCAAAAAAAGCGTTAACATTAGATTAAATAAATTAAAAACCATGCAATAAAAAAAATTTGTGTTTATCTTTTAAACGTCATTGTGATCTTCATATGGCGCCCAACTTGGGGCTGTATCTTGATTAATGGTCATATATTTATTAATTAATGACACCACTTCATCATATTTATGACACATCGCAATGGAAGAACATTTTTAAAACATTTCATTATATTGATGTAAGTTTTCATCAATGTGATGCAACATTGTCTATCAATGCAGTGTGATCAGTGAGGCTTATTATCAATCATAGTATGACGCCTTTTCATTTTGATTATATTCTCTACGTTGTCCTGTTATGATTCCTCTACAAAGCGATAAAAAAAAGTTTCTAAAAAAAGACATACCGGGCTTAAGCAACTAAAAAATGTCAACTAAAAATCATAATCTTAAGGCAAACAGGCTCTAATCAATCCATATTTAAAAAAGAAATCAACTTTGATATCCTTCTTGAAAATTTTACCAATTTTCAGCCTTTAAGACTCCAAAAAAAATAAATAAAAAAAAAACTCAAAAACTCAAATCTCTAAAAAAAAATCTCAATTCATCCTTCCTACCACTTTGATTATGTTGCTGTTGTTGTTGCTGCTGCATCATACTACTATGCGGTGGTGGCGGTGGTCTTCCATCATCTGTCAAATATGCGCTCATTAAACCTCCTGGATTTCCGGTAACCGCTTGCATATCCATGCCACCATTAGCACTTAAGATATTACGCTGTTGTTGATGTTGCTGTTGCAAACTATGTAAATTAGTTGCTGGATTACCACCGGAATTTCCCATTAAATGATGTTTTCCTAAACCAGCAGCAGTAGCAGCATGATGATCATTCATACCGGGTAATATAAGACCCACTGTAGGTGGTTTTATTTGTTTTTATTGTTGTTTGTTTTTTTTTTTTTTTAGGATGAGGTGGAGGTGGAGTTAATGTAACGCATTTAGCACAAAAATAATAGAATGTGGAAGAAAAACATAATATAACATATTTTTTTTTAAATTTTTTTGTTGATAGAAAATGAGAATAATGCTATTGATTTAAATTTCCTGAGGTTTTTATTTAAATAAGTTTGGGATCCCGAGTAAAAATTTTTATATGATGCAATATATATTGATATGTAATACAATATATAATTAAACGCAATTTGATCCGAAAAATGGTGGATGTTTTTGCATTAAAAAAGATCAATTTGTATAAAATATGATTTGATTTCATCCGAGTTTTGACCAGACATTGCCATATATTAGTGGATCTAATTAGATCTAATTGCATAAAAACATGTAAAATCCTGGTGTTTTTTGGTTTGGGTTGAGTTACACCACAGGTCAACGATACATTCACCACCCGAGTAAAAATTTTGTGATATAATCATATATAATTTGATACAATCTTATATGAGTTAATATGCTTCCGTATAAATTTATATAAAATTATATCTATCACCATGATATGGTTAATCCACTTTATATGGTTAGATATTGCTCCATATATGATTAGATTCGTATTTTGGTTTTGCTCATCAAATTGTATAAAAATAGATATTATAAGATCAATTTGATATAATTAGATTTGACCAAATTCAGGATCAAATTGTATCAATTTTTATATCTTTTTATATAAAGTAATACAATTAGATATTATTTGATACAACCATTTTACGGATCAAATTAGATCTATTTAGTAAAATTAGCATAATATTTTTACTAGGGCAAACATATAATTTTCTTAAACAAAAAAAATGTTCGGGTACGCTTCGAACCAGATAGGTGATATACATAACCCTAACAAGGAAATGTTTAGGAACATTTTAAAAAGTTTCTTATACTTTGCCTTAAAAACTTAGAAAATTGTTGGTTAAATGGAAACATATAGTGTTATATATGGAACAGAATATGATATATATAATTTTATATTAAATTATACAGAAAAACAAATTTTGTATTGACCCTCATGTAATTTTATATAATTATATCAACCGTACACCTTTTAATTCGAATCATGATTCAATTATATATTACTACATATGACTGCATTAAAAAAATTTAGAAAATATCTCACGGATGTATAATCATATATAATTTATTATGTTTGTATCAAGTTATATATTGTAATATATGTTTATTTTTACTCGGGATATTCACGATTTGAGAATCAGATATTTTGACTAAAGTGACATTTTCTATTAAAAAGTCTTTGACTCTGAAATATGTTTTTTCATGGTAAGCTTTCAGAAATTTGTTTCCAGAAACTGACACAGTTTTCGTATAGAAAAATTCTTAGATTCTGCGATATATTTTTTTTCCTTAATTTCTTCTCAAGAAAAAGTATTAGATTTTGCGATATTTTTTTCAGATTTTGAAACATTTTCTCTATAGAAAAAAGTTTTAGATATTAGAGAATTCTTAGATTCCCAAAAATTTTTCTACATACAAAAAAAAAACCTTGTCAAATTACAAGAAAAAGTCTTGTAATCTCATTTTACCAATATTTGACAGTTTTCCTTGTTTTTTAACAAAACATTTTCTATCGAAATTTAAATTTTTTTGTAATTTTACATTTTTTTTTGTAATTTTACAAATTTCCAAGTTTTTTTGTTACAAAAAAAAAATAGTAAGCTTATGAGAATTCCTTGTAAGTTTTATTGCGCAAAAAAAGTAAATTTACAATTTTATTGGTAAAAAGCTTTTAAAATTACAAAAAAGCTCGTAAACTTACGAGAATTCCTTGTAAGTTTTATTGCGCCAAAAAAGTTGTAAATTTACAATTTTACTGGAAAAAGCTTTTAAAATTACAAAAAAGCTCGAATTTTTAGTAGGAAATCTCTTAAAATAGGATGTAGCAAAAAAATCTAGTAAAGTTACGAAACCTCCTTTTAAGTTTTATCGCCTCAAAAAAAACCTTGTAAAATTACAAAATTATTGGTAAAAATCCTGTAAAATAAAAATTATTCCACTAGAAAAATTTTCAGATTCTTAGAAAATTTTCTGTTAAAAAATATTCGGAATTAGAGACATCTCAGATTCTGAAACATTTTTCCTATAGCAAAAAAAAAGTCTCAGACTCCTGTACAAATTTGTCTGTAGTAAAATGCTTAGACTTTAAGAAAACTTTCTTATAAAGGGTGTCCAAAATTGAGGTATCATTTTAATTTTGCTGCCATTTTTTTCTACTTGTAGTTTTTATTCTGAATTTTAGTTTTCAGATTCTAAATACATTCCGGTTAGTTAATATTAAACGATACACGAAGGAACAACGTGTTTTTATTAATAATTTTTTTTTTAAAATAGAAAGAAGAAAATGATAATTTTTTATCAAAATAAGTTTTACCGACGAAGCACATTTCCAGCTCAATGACTACGTCAACTAGCAGAATTGTCACATTTGGGGTGAAGAGAATCTAAGAGTTATCTTAGAGCAACCATTACATCCACAAATGTTACGGATTGGTATAGTTTGTCGTCCGGAGGAATTATCAGATCATATTTTTTGAAAACGAAAATGGAAATCTGATTACGGTCAATGGAAATCGCTACAGGGAGATGATCCGAAGGTTTTTGTGACGGAAAATTGATGATTTAGATGTAGAGAATATGTGGTTTCAACAGAATAATGTCACTTGTCACACTGCAAGAGAAACAATGGATCTTTTGACAGACAAGTTCGAAAATCGCATTATTTCTCGCAAAGGAGGAGTGAATTGGCCAACAAGATCGTGTGATTTGACACATTTAGATTTTTTTTGTGGGGTTTTTTTGAAATCGAAAGAGTGCAGCAATAATCCCACAACAGTTCAATACCTTCAAATCAACATTATCAAGCAGATATCAACCATTGACAATAGTTTATTGAAAAACGTGATTGATAATTTTGGTAAAATATTGGGAGCCTACCGAGCCTGTAAGGGGGGGTCACTTGACCCACATATTTTTTATTTATAACCGGAACCTATTTGTAGTAAACTGAAATAAAAATATTTTTAATATCTGAAAAAAATCTAATTTTTTCATTAAAATTAAAATGATACCTCAATTTTGGACACCCTTTAGAAAATTCTCAAATTTCAAGTTTTTTTAACCAAAGACAAAAAAATTCTGAGATATTTTTCATTGTTTTCAGATTCTTGAACAAATTTGTCTACAGAATTTCTGAAATTCTGTGTATATTTTGTATAAAAAAATTTTACGAAGTTCAGATTCTAAGACGATTCTAAGATAAAAAAATTTTGATTTTTCCAGACCTTCATCCTTATATAAAATCTTAAATTTCTAAATCATGTTTCCTAAACAAAAAATCTAAAATTTCAATTTTGACATGTCCTTGCATTTTTTTCGTTTCAAAGAGGTTTTTATTTAAAAAAAAAATTGAGTTAAAAATAGTCTCAGACTCAGTCATAGAGAGAACTGAGACCACGTCGTTGTTTGCGGATGGTTAGAAGCTTTGGGCTAGGTCTGGTTCGGGAGCTTACTCTTAGGGGATTGATATTTTTGTTTCGCGGAGACTTACACTCAAAAAAATAAAACTGTAAAGTTAACAAATTTTTTTTTGTTAACTCGAGTTTACTGGCTTTTTAGCAAATTTTTAGTTAAAATCAGCGTTTTAACTAATTTTTTTAGTTTAGTTCAATTTACAAAAATACTAATTTTGAACAAATTTTTAATTAATTTTTTTTGTTGACTTCAAAACTGAGTTTACGAATTTTAACTAATTAATTTGCTGATTTTTCGTAACAAATTTGTTAAGTGGAATTTCTTGTGAAGCCTCCTATGCAATTCTCATAAGTTCTACTTAAGCTGATGAAAAAATATAAAAAATAATCTTTTAATTTTTTACAAAATATTTTCTAAATTTTAGTTTACGAAAAGTAACAAAAAGTTTAGCTGAATTCAACTAATTTTTTTGTTAATATATGTACATAAAAACGTTACGAAATTTCAGCTAAATTTTTAGTTAAAGTTACGGTTTTTTTTGCTACATTCATTCTACGAAAAGTTAACTAAATATTTTTAGTTAAATTAACTAAAAATTTAGTAGGCCCAAAATCAGGTGCTTTTTTAGTTAAATTTAACTAAATTTTTTGTTAACTTTACAGTTTTTTTTTTGAGTGTATGAATGAAGTGTCTCTCTGGCCAAGACTTACTAAATTCTAACAATAAAATTTAAGTTCATGGAAAGAATTGTTGCTATAGACTAATGTATAAGTTCTGCTAACCAAATTCGACAGCAGAAGCCTTAAAAAACTAGATAGCTGACGAGTGTGTTCAAAAGGTTTTTGAGTCGTTTGAAGAGACAATTTACTTGTACTTTGTAGTCTCTTTATTTGAATTGAAGAATTAAAAACTAAATTTAGAATATTATAGATCCTATGGAAACAGATTATTCCAAAGAGTATACCAAAAGCTTCTTGAATTTGGCAAGGTTTCCGCCCTGTGGGAAAGGGGAACAGTCAGGGACCGGCCCTAGAGTGGTGCTATTGTTTAAAAACAACCTGAAACAACATTTCACAGTAGAGCGTAATTTTTTTGTATGGCAAAATAGGTTTTCCATTCGATTTTGAATGTCCGGGAAATTTTTTTATTTTACACTCAAAGAAAAAGCTTCAATATATTTATGAAAACTGTCATAAATATAATGAAATTCTTCATTAACGTTCGTCCAATGTAGTAGTTTCATCATTGTTGGTAGGGTCAATATTTAAGAATTTTTTTATTATATTTATGAAAGGTTTTATAAATTTAATTAATAAAATGTCATAAACTTTTATGTAACTCTTTATAAATGTTATATATATTTCATAAATACGATGAAACATTTCAAAGATTTAATTTATTTTTTCTTAAATATTTGATCATATTAAGAAACTATTTCATAGTATTCATGAACCATAATTCATTCATAGTATTCATGAACCATAATTGTTCATAGGGTCAATATTTATGAGATTTTTCATTATATTTATGAAAGGTTTTATAAATTCAATTAATAAAATTTCATAAACTTTTATGAAGCTCTTCATAAATTTTATATATATTTCATAAATACGATGAAACATTTCATAGATTTAATATATTTTTTCTTAAATATGTGATCATATTAGGAAACTATTTCATAGTATTCATGAACCACTTCATTGGTACTTTGAAATAGTTCCATAATTAGAATGCAATACTTTAAAATAATAATATTATTTTTCATTAAACTTCGTCCAATGTAGCAGTTTCATCATTGTTCGTAGGGTCAATATTTATGAAATTTATGAAACATTTCATTACATTTATAGTATTCATGAACCATTTCATTACATTTATGAAACAGTTACATTGGACAAACTTTAATGACATGTTTCATTATATTTATGAAAAGGTTTCATAGTTTCATTAATAAAACAAATGCATTTTATGATTTTTTTATGAAATCATGAAATTTTATGAAGTGCATTTCATAGACTTTTTCACCAAACTTCATTAAATTTATTAAGGTTTCATAAATATAATGCAATTTTATGACAAAAATATTTGAGTGTACTAGGACTAAAACAAATGTGGTACAAATTTTGAGGTCGATCGGATTAAATTGACTCATGTCGCCCGGATTTTTGAAAATTAAAAATAATGAACATATTATAAAAAAATATGTCCTGCGGCGTATCATTTTTAATAATTTTGATGCGCTGAACACGAATATCAAAAATATTTTGTATGTCGAACGATTTTCGCTGTTTGAAATTTGCAAAAAAGCTAGATTTTTCCAACGTTTAAGAATTATTTAAAAAAAAAAACTAAGAATTTCTTTCCCGTAACCCTTTAAAAAAAAATTATTAAAAAAAATAAATCGGCCGACCAAAAAATATGGCGGTTTATTCCTGCGTTCAAGAAATTTTTTAAAACAAATCTCAGAATTTCTTTCCTTAACCCTTTCATAGAGCCTCAGATAGATTTTCATTTAAAATTCATTTTAGCCAAATCCAATAATTTTCAACTGTGGCGTCCTTCGATCAAAGTTTTGGTTGTTTACAAAATTTTCACCAAAAACTCTAAGCTTTGATCGAAGGGCGCCATGGTTTAAAATGTTCTGATTTGTCTCAAACTAATCAAGCTCTTTGAAATGGAATACCATTTTTGAGATTTTTTTTTTTAATTTTCTTAAACATTGGAAAAAACCCACCATTTTTGAAAATTTTGCAATGTTTATTTTGCAAAAATCCAAAATTTTGGTGGAAATTTTTTAAAAACCCAAAATTTTGACCGAATTGCGCCACGGGTAAAAATAACCGGATTTGAACATCCTTTTTTTGAAAATTTTTTACAAATTTCAAATGTCGATATCTTAAAAACCGCTATACCGATTTCAGAAAATTTTCGATATTCGTATACAGCGTACCAAATTTAATAAAAGTACCGTGGTGAAGTGCGTTACGGGTTAAATAAAATTATCGGATTTGGCTCAAATTAAGTTTAAATGAAAAAACTATCTCAAATTATATAAACGGGTAAGAGAAACGAAAATTTCCGACTTTTTTTAAAAAAATTTTCTTGAACGCAGAAATAAACCGCCGTTTTTTGCCAAATTTTAAATATCGATATCTCGAAAACCGTTCGGCCGATCACATTATATATTTCTTTTTTAAATTTTTTAAATTTTAAAAAAAGCCAAAACTTTGATCGCCGGGCGCTACGAGTTAATTTAATCCGATTGTGCTCAAACGTGTATCACATAAGTTTTATACATATAGTAGAAAATCTTTTTAGCCGTACCAAAAAATGCAGCTCAAATGCCCCATGGACTCATTTCTTGTAAATAATACTTTTGAGCATTTAATAATGTCTGCTGATATTAAAAAGCGTTACGCAATTTTTTTAAGATCTCAGCAGATATTTCTGCTACTTGACCGCGTCTGCTGACATCAGAAAATTACTCATGAGGCATTCCACACCAAATGTCCAATGAATAGGTGTTATTGATTTTGGTTTTTCAATTTTTCAAAACCTTCGTTGAGGTGGCATGGCTAAATACACTGTGCTAGTCGCAAAAATTAACAAGCTGGGCACCCTGCTGGTAAAGCTAATTCGGGTACGCTGAATTCAATGGCGCCGGCCGTTTTTCGAAGTTAGCGCTCGTATTCGCGATTTAAAATTGTAAAGCCTAGGTACTACAAAAATTAAATTGTTATGCTTTTGGGATGGTTTTTAAATCTAAATTTAGAAAATGCATTTTTTTCGCGAAAAAAAAAAATCCGCGAAAAAAAAACTTTTTTCAGCGAAAATTTTTTTTCTTTTCGAAAAATTTTGTGTCTGTTATGTATTGTATTTTCCTCATTTACATAAATTAATAGCCAAATAAAAAAAATTTCGCGAAAAAATTTTTTTTTTGAATATTCAATAGAGTTTAGATAATAAACATTCAGCAATTGTCTAAATAATATAAAAAAATATTTTTTTTTTACTTAAAAATAAAAAAAAAAAATAATCGCGAATATCGCTAATACATACGCTAGCTTTGAAAAAACTGATATTACAATGGGATTTAGTGTACAAGAACTAGCTTTACCAGACGGCTGTCGTAAATTCAAATCAAACTTAAAATATTTGTATTGAACCAATTTTTTCACGAAAATAAAGATTTTTCGCGAACAAAAAATTTATTCGCGAAAAAAATTCACGGTATTATGGTTTGTTTGTTATGCTAGTTTAACAGACTTGAATGGTTTTAAATTTAAAAATTATCGCAAAAGTTTAAAAATATCATTTTTATTGTACTTGAGCAACAACATTTTATATCGCGAATATCGCAAATATGAGCGCTAACTTCGAAAAACGGCTAGCACCATTGAATTCAGCGTACACGGACTAACTTTACCAGTAGGTTTCCCAGCTTTTTAAAAAAAGGGTCATATTCGAGCACAGTGATATTGAAAAAATGGTCAGATATGTGTCGAGTTGCCTTGATTAAATTTTTATCATATTAAAACGGAATGCACCATAATCTCAAAAAGTTTTCATTCTTGTATATTTTTATGGGCTATCGATTAAAAATTTTAATTTTGAAAAATTTTCAGAACCCATTTTGAAATTTCCATTTTTTAAAAAAGTCAATTTATTAAAAATCCGGCCAATTTTTTTTTATACCCTCCACTCTAGTGATAGAGGGTATATATAAGTTTGTCATTCCGTTTGTAACACCTCGAAATATTGGTCTAGGACCCCATAAAGTATATATATTCATGATCCTCGATCGATTTTAAGACGATCTAGCGATGTCCGTCCGTCCGTCCGTCCGTCCGTCCGTCCGTCTGTCCGTCTGTCTGTCTGTCTGTCTGTCTGTCTGTTGAAAACACGCTAACTTTTGAAAGACTTTACGGAGGCTCCTGAAGTTTGGCATATATGTTGGACATTTACCTGGTCAGGTTGGTATTGCAATCCAGCGAAATCGGTCCAGTGGTTCAAAAATTATAAGCAAGTGAGTGAATTTCGGCAAGGGATTTTCTGGAATTTACGAGATAAAACACACTGTAACTTTCGAACGGCAATTCTGAGGGCGCTGAAGTGTGGCATATATATTTACCGTTCCTGTGGTCCGGTTCGTTTTAAATTTCAGCCAAATCGGTCCGGCGGTTCAAAAGTTATTAGCAAAACCGTAAATTTCAGATTAGTTCACCTTAAATTCACGTGTTGAAAACCCGTTAAACATGTTTTAAAAACATTTGTAAGTCAGAAAAATATTTTAAAAGGTATTTTTGTCACACAAAAATATTTTTACACTAAACCAAAAAAAAAAATACACTTAAAAAAAAGTTTACACTCAAAAAAAATTTTACACTCAAAAAAAAAATTGGTAAATTATTTTTTTTTTTTTCAAAAATTAACAAAAAAAAGTTTTTTTACACTAAAACAAAAAAAAAAAAAAATACACTCAAAAAAAATTTTACACTCAAAAAAAAAAAATAGTATTTTTTTTTTTTCAAAAATTAATAAAAAAAAGTTTTTTTACAGAAAATAAAATATTTCTAACCAAAAAAAAGTTTACACTTAAAAAAAAATTTTACACTCAAAAAAAAAAATTGGTAAATTATTTTTTTTTATTTTTCAAAAATTAACAAAAAAAGTTTTTTTACACTAAAACAAAAAAAAAATACACTCAAAAAAAATTTTACACTCAAAAAAAAATTTAATTTTTTTTTTTGTTTCAAAAATTAATAAAAAAAAGTTTTTTTACAAAAAGTAAAATATTTCTAACCAAAAATGTTATTTTTTTCACGTTAGAAAATTTACTATCACTTAAAAAGGGCATTGTGGAGGGTATTCATAGATTCGGCCAAGTCGAATTTAACTTTTCTACTTGTTATATTTAATTTTTTTAATTTAAGACATTTGTCTACTTACACAAAAAAATTTAGACTAGCGTTTTTTGTTTTTTTCGAGAAACTCGCATTTGAATATTAAATTTTATAACAATTTTCTTGTTGTAATATAGCGGATGAGTATTAAATATCTGCATAAATGTTACTCATACGCTATGTTGAAACTAGAAAACACAAGCCAATTACTATGTTGTTATGAAATTTAATATTAAAATGCAATTTTCTCGAAAAAAAAACGAAAAACACTAGTCTAAATTTTTGTGTGTGGAAAGACAAACATCTAAACTTAAAAAAAATTAAAAAGTGGCAGGATTTCTGATAAATTGACATTTTTAAAAAAGTGGTAAGTTTTAAAACGGGGATATAGGGCTATCAGTTCAACCTATTCAGAAATGCATGGGACACATTTTTTCTGTAGCGGAACATTTAGTGTGAAATGCCTCACATATATCTAAAGACGGTTTACGCTTTTTCAACTGATTTTTATTCTGATTTAATTTAATATTCAGTGATCTTTCAAAAATTCAGATGCATCATTAAATTTCTGAGGTCCTTCGAACCAACTGACCTTTAAAAAATTAAGATGAATTTTTTAATTTCTTAGGCCCTTCGAACCGCCTGACCTTTAAAACCTTAAGAGTTTCGTAGCTCTGATTCTTATAATTTTTTTCCAGAATTCAATTTATATATTGTCTAGGACTTTTATTATTCCTCATGATTTCTTCTCCCTAATCTAGACTTTTCTTCCTTTTAACCTTCATTTCTTTCTTTAAAATGAAAACAATGTCAAAATAACACATTCACACATATGGATATATGGAATATGAGAACAACATTTATGACATTTCTTACAATCACAAAACATATATGTTTTTAAGGGGGATTTACACACTTAATTCCTTTTTGGTTGTTTTTAAGGTTTTATTAATTGATTGATATTTTTATAGAGTTTTCTAAATTCCAATTCAATGAAAACTGTTGATATATAAAGTTTCGAGGTTTAATTTTGGAATAAAAACAAAGAAAAATTCCAATAATGTTTTTTATAATCCTGCTAAGAATTTTTGGTTTTAAGAAAACTAAACTTTTCAAAAACTACTCACTTGAATTTTGATCGTAATGACCATTTTGTTGATTCATTTTAGCTGGTGAGTCGGTATTCAATTGTGAAGCGGTAACTGAACGGGTTTGTAAGGTATTCGGTTTTGAATTTAAACCGGCAGGATTAGCACCATTTGTGGGATCATTTAACAATTGGCGTAAACGTTGTAATTGAGCCTCCAATTGACGATTATGATCTTCCAATATTTGCATGCGGGATTCCAAACGACCTTTGTGTTGTCTTAATAATTTTGCTTCAGCCATCATGTCCTGGAAAAAGAAGATTATATTAGAAAAGATTTTTTGTAAGTTTTGTTTTAAGTTAAAACTTACTTGACCATGTTCTCCTGAAGAATTAGCTCCCGCTGATAAACCACCCAGTGATGAATTGGAATGTTGCATACCACTAGAATCATCTGGTGTTGTACTTTGTTGTTTCGTTAACAGTTGTTGATATTCAGCTTGTAAATTGTTATTCTCCTCTTCCAAATCTCGTATAATCGCCTCCAATTCTTCTCTTTGTTCAGCATCCATGGCTGCCATTACTTGTACGGGTGATTTTGGTGCTGCTCCATTATTAGTTGGCAATGCCATACAGTACTGGGCTATCAATTGATGTTCATCATCACTATCGGGTGTAGAATTAGAACCAGTACCACCACCATATTCAACTTGAGCCAAACGTGTAGCATACATTTCCAATCTTGAGTGCATATCATTTTGTAGAGTATGGGTATTATGTTGTGGACTGGGTGCTGGAGATTCCAAAGCATCACCTTCCAATACACTTTGTACGGGTAAATAACCCACACGTGGATGTTTTTTGAAATATTTACGAGATTTAAATTTATTTTTCAAAGCTCTAGTAAAGTCTCGTACATCTTCAGTGGAAGTAGTCTGAGAATTAAAAAAAAATGCATTATTAGCGTTAAAGCTGGTCACCTTAATTTTAGTTGCGGTTTTAATTTAAACTTACCGTTGTACAATATTCATGCATGGGATGACTAAGTTTATGATTTTTGGCATTACGTCCAAAGAAGAAACACTTTTGGCACATGTCGAAATTGAAACACTTAAGGCAACGATAACGGAAGCCAACTATGGGATACTCTTTGCATATGTTACATTTTGCCTAGATTGTCAAATGAACATTTTTTTAAACATTTTGTTAGTTGGTTTATATTTTAAGATATTTTTTTTTATTAGGATGAAACTTATTTGAATGGGATAAAAAAATAAATTTTAAATTCGGTATTGCCAAATACAAAAAAATTTGGTGGAAAAAAAATTGTCAAAAAAAAAAATTTTTCTGAAAAAAATTTTCGAAAAAAATTGTTTAAAAAGTAAATTTGGCCGAAACAACTTCGGTAAAAAAATTAATAAAATAAAATTTTCGCAAAAAAAAAAAAAAATCGGCGAAAAAAAATTTTTATGTAAAAAAAAAATGTTTACTTGCCGAATAAAACAAACGATATCGTTATGAAATCGAGGCAATATTACATAATATTCACATATTATATGAATGCGAAAGTGGTTTGGTTCTATAACGTACCTATCCTAATGATAACGTTTTCCATAAAAATGTGATATCGTTTCGCTATCGATAATTTCAGTCATAACGATAGTAAAATCTTCAGTTTCCACACTTAATCGAAAAACTATTGTTATTTCAGGCGACAACGATAACGTTTCGATACGAAAGTGTGATATCATTTTCGCTATAAAAATTTCCAGGAATGCTGATAGAAAAAGAATTTGGCTAAACAACTAAGGTAAAAAAAAATTGATAAAATAAAATTTTCGCGACAAAAAAATATTTGTGAAAAAGAAAATTCGGCGAAAAAAAGTTTTTTGTGTAAAAAATGTACTTGCCCAATAAACCAAACGATATTGTTATAAAATCGAGGCAATATCTTCTAATAATCGCATATTATTCAAAAAAAAAGTGTTTACGTTCTAAAACGCACCTCTCCTTATGATATCGTTTTTCCATAAAAATGTGATATCGTTTCGCTATCGATAATTCCAGTCGTAACGATAGTAAAATCTCCAATTTCCACACTTTATCGAAAAACTATCGTTATTTCTGGCGAATACGATATCGTTTCGATATGAAAATTTGATATCATTTTCGCTATGAAAATTTCCAGAAATGACGATAGAAAATCACCTTAAATTCGAAAATGGCAACGTTATTTTAGGGTCACATTGAATAGGTGATACTATTTTCGCTATTAATTAACCATTCTGTATCAAATTCCGTTAACATGTGTCATCCTGCAGCTGAATAAAAGCATTTTTGTTGAGGTTATGTCGAAAGTTAAAACATTTTCGAGGTTTCCTACAGTTTTGTTTATAACTTTAGAAATGCAATAAAAAAAACTTCTCGAGGCATCAATTCTGATTTATCTCTGAGTAATATTTTAGCCGTGATCGCTATTTTAACATACAGATGGACATCGCTTTATCGGCTTCATATCGAACGAGGAACATGAGCCTTTATGGGATCTCAGAGTAATATTTCGGTGAGCTACGCACGGAATGACAAATTTTAAAATACCCTCTACCATTCCCAAGAGAGGTCTCCCTTGTGTCGCCCTCCGATCTTCATGAAATTTGCATATATTGCTCAGAACAAACATTTTTGAGACACGTATTTTTTTAGCGGCCCAAACTTATTTCGGGGGGTCATTTTGTATGGGGAAAGTTGACATTTTACAGATTTTTACCCCTATGTAATCAAAATTAACATAGGCATATTTGGTATCAAATCGAAGGTATTTAGTTTGATATCGTGTGGTGTTAACAACTCGCTTAGAAATACAATATTTTTCCAGTTATTAACAAAAATATCATAAAATTCTAGTATTTTACTAAATACGACGAAAAGTTGTGCATGTTTGGACACGTTCTTTGCATATTTAGATAGGTTTTCCAAAGACCTTAGATTTGATATGCAACAGTACTAGGTTAAATTGCAGAATATGGGAGATAAAGGAAAAAACTGAAAAATTTTCGTTTCTTCCCCCCTCGTTTGCATTCCCTAAATATGAATTTGGGCCTCTTAAGAAATACGTGTCCCTTTATTTTCCTGATCTACAAAATAAAACAAAACCCATGATGATCATAGGGTGACACTAGGGAGACTTGTCTTGTCAGTAGTGGTCATAACAGCATTATTATTGAATTTTGGCGCCCAACTGGGGGCCATATCATAATCAAAGGTTACAAATTACGTTTTATATGATACCGCTTCATTACATTATTAAGGCATTACAATGCATTGTGCAATTCGTTACAATGCATTGCAATAGAAGAAAGTTGTTGAAACATTTAATTATTTTGATGTAAGTTTTTATCAGTATAACCATGTAGTTTAAAAATCAAAACAAAAAGTTTGAATCAAACTTTCTTATCCGTAAGAAGCTATTTTTATGATTATTTACATTTGGCACTCGACTGGCGACCTTAGTGCTTCATTTTATTGATAAGATGTTGCAATTAATGAAAAATTCCATAATTTTTATGTAAATTTTCATCAGTATAACCTCTACCTCTAAGAAGATGGTATAGAAATCTAAGAAAAATATATAAAAAAGTTTTCTTAAAATTTGCTTATTCGTATAACAACCTATTATAAAAACCTATTGCTATTTACATTTGGCGCCCAACTCGGGGCACTACCATAATCGGGACACAAATAAAGTTTTTTATATTGATAAGACGTTACAATGGAGGAACATTTTTGCACCATTTCATAATTTTGATGTAACTTTTCATCAGTATAAATTGTACCTCTAATAATATGGTATAAAAATCTTAGAAAAAGATGTAACAAAGTTTTATTAAAATTTTCTTATCCGTATAACAACCTTTTGTTACTTACATGGCGCCCAAATCGGGCCCCATTATAATCGGGACGCAAATATCGTTTTTTATAATACCGCTTCTTTATATTGGTAAGACGTTATAATGGAATATTATTATTGTAAGATTTCATCATTTTGATGTAACTTTTCATCAGGATAACATCTACCTCTAAAAAGATGGTATAAAAACCATAGAAAAAGATATGACAAAGTTTTATTAAAATTTTCTTATCCGTATTACAAACCTATTACAAAAACTTATAAATATTTACATTTGGCGCCCAACTCGGGGCCCTACAATAATCAGTACAAAAATAATTTGTTTATAGTACCGCTTCGTTATATTGATATGACGTTACAATGGAAAAAATTTATTAAAATATTTCATCATTTTGATGTAACTTTTCATCAGTATAACCTCTAACTCTAAGAAGATGGTATAAAAATCAAAGAAAAAGTTATAACAAATTTTATTAAAATTTTCTTATCCGTATAACAATCAATCATAACAACGTATTTTTATTTACATAAGGCGCCTAACTGGGGGCCTTGTTATACAAGGGTCACAACTTATGTTTTTTATGATATCGCTTCATTATATAGATGAACGTTACAATGGAAGAACATTTATGAAACATTTCATCGTTTTGATGTAACTTTTCATCAGTATAACCTCTACCTCTAAGAAGATCGTATAAAAAACAAAGAAAAAAGATATAACAAAGTTTTATTAAAATTTTCTTATCGGCGTAACAACTTATTATTATTTAAATTTGGCGCCCAACTCGGGCACTTATTATAATCAAAGGCCCCAATTTCGTTTTTTTTTTGTAAGACCGCTTCATTATATTGATAAGACATTACAATGAAAAAAATGGAATAAAAATTTCATCATATTGATGAAACTTTTCATCAATATAACCTCTTCTACTAGTTAAGGGTATTAAAAACAAAGAAAAAATATAACAAAGTTTTATTTAAATTTCCCTATCCACCTCCATTCAAATAAGTTTCACCTTTTTTAAAATTTCCCAGCCACAAAAAACAAAACTCTAAAAGTGTTAATTAAGTGCCAAGTTAACAACACTTTCTACATACAACACTAGTTTGTGTGAGTATATGTATGTCGGTAGTGTCGTCTGTTCTTGGCTCTTATTATCTTACCTGATGTTTAGCTGCTTCAGCTGCTGCCAAACGATGTAATACTGGTAGCCAGACTAAACTTTGCGGTTCGTGTTGTAGCCAAGCAAGGAAGTGATGTAATTCAATCGTAAGTTCTTGATTAGAATCAATTGCTAAAAAGTGGAAGAATAAGAGGAAATAAGCAAGAAATAGAGGGATAAGTTAAGTAAATTGTAATTAGTATCAGTGTGTTAAATGTTGTGAATGTTTGTTTGGTAAACATTATTGAACTGAGATTTTGGGATATGAGGTTTTTAATGTGGTTGAAAGGCCATAATAGGTTTTTAAGCATCATGTAGTTTAAAAAATATTTAACAAAAATTCATTCGCAATAGTTTGATATAATTTTGCAGTTTCATTGATTTGGTATCTTTGATACTAAAGTGCTGAAGTTTTGATCTTATCAGGATTTCTCGAATACTTAAAGTTGAGATTCTGTAATGACTCCAACTTTGGGTTGGGTTTTCAAATATCTACATTTGATTTCGGTCATAAGCTATAAAAAGCCCCTGGAAAAGCTTAAAAGCTGCTCAGCAGATCTTAGTTTGACAACTGAACTACAATGAACTTTTAAATGGACCTTTTAAAATATTTTAGCTATTGTAAGTATAAGGAGATTTTCGCAAAAAACTAGGTTTCAATTTTGAAATATTCTAAAAAGAATTTCTGTCTGAACAGACCGTTTCATAAATTAAAGTTGTTAGTCGGAAGACTCGTTTCCAAAACTCTTTAGAAAAGTCTACATCAATGAACGACATTTGACTTTTAATAAACTTCTCAACAGAACTCCACTCTATAAATATCTTTTTAAGAATTATGAACTTACAATTTAGTCTTGCTCAATTGTTTACAGTTAGGCTGTCGTAAAGACGATTTTAAAAAGACCACTATTGAGCTTCAGTATTTTTCCAATAAGCTTTGAGTGACATGTTTAAACAGACCTCTTATGGTTGAAATTACAATAAGAAATAGATTTCCTACGACTTATGAAACAGATCTTTAAGAAAATTTTCTCATATGCTTATATTCGATTGGAAAATATTTCTAAGAACACTGAATGCTTTTTTTTAACAGATCCTTGATAAAGAAGTTTTCAAAGATCAGTTTTCTATTAGCTAATTAATCTTTAAGATGTTTGACATTCTTAAAATAATGTGATTAATATTTTTTGTCAGACCAATAATTTGCTGATGCCTAACTCCCACTGGTATATAGGGTGCCCAAAAAATCTTTGTATGTACTGACAGAAAGTAAGTTTATGAAAGGTAGAAAAATAGGAGTAGTCTCTTTGGAGATTTGACATAAACATGTTTATGTCAGGAAAGATATCTGCTGGAAGTTTATTCCACATATGTATAATTCGACTTAACAACTAAGAACACTCGCCACAAATATTTCAGCACGCCTCTAACCTCAATAAGGCTTGGCTTATGAAACTAAATATCTTGAAGTCATTGATGTGCCAATCACAGTCTTTAACGCGGTTTTAAAGCTTAAGAATATACTTTGAAACTTGTGCCAATATGTCAAAGAAGGAAACCAAGACACTTGAATGCATCGTTTGCCACTCAAAAAACGTGGTGGTTCCAACAACATCACACTGTATTCTCATGAACGTTAAGAGTATCCCATTCCTCGATAGTGACACCGTCTGTGGTTTAACATACCATAATGGGTCTTATGAGCAATTAAATCGACCTATTGCGCTCGACTTCACTCTAAAATTGTTAGAAGGTCCTGTTCCTGTTATTTCAGAACGCCTCCAATCTCAACAAGTCTTGGCCTATGAGGCTAAACATCTCATAGATCAATATGATTCCCTACAGTCATTGATAAGCCAAACGCAGTTCTTTGAACATGGGTTTGAAGATAGAATTTAAAACCCCTGGCCCATATATGGAAGTAGGAAACCAAGAAAATTTAATGCATCTTTCGGCAGTCGAAAAACGTGGGGTTTCCAACGAACATCAATTATGTGGATGTTGGAAACCAAGAAACTTTAATGCATCTTCCGGAACTCGGAAAACGTAGTGATTCCAACGAACATCACACTGGATTCTCATGAATGTTAAGAGTATCCAAATTCTCGACACTAAGCCTATAATAATGGGTCTTGCGAGCATTTAAACCGACCTTCTTCGTTCGACTCTATTCTGAAATTGTTAGAGAGTCCTGGTTGAGTATGTGATTTAAATATTCCAGCATGCCTTCAACCTTAACAAGTCTTGGCTTATGAAACTAAACATCTCAAAGTCATTGATAAGCCAAACGCAATCCTTTGAAAACGGTTTTAAAGCTTAAGAATATACACTTTGAAATCACTACAATTATGTGGAAGTAGGAAACCAAAAAATTTAATGCATCTTTCGGCACTCGGAAAACTTGTGGTTCCAACGAACATCACACTCTATTCGCATGAATGTTAAGAGTTTCAAATACGTCAATACTGACACCGTCTGTAGCTTAGCCTACAGTAATGGGTCTTGAGAGCATTTCAATCGACCTATTTCACTCGACTCCATTCTTAAATTGTTAGAAGTTTCTGGTTGAGTATGTGATTTAAATACTTCAGCACGCCTTCAACCTTAACAAATTTTTGTTTATGAAACTAAACGTTTCAAAAATCATAGGTTAAGTTAAAGTTAAGAGGTTAGATTTTCGAAAATAGTTATTATGATTTTCTATAAAAATTCGATTATAATAAAGTTTTGAAATAATTGCAATTAGCGTTCCTTAAGAAGTTAATTTTTTTTGATGACTTTACGATACGACTTAAGACTTAAACCTCCTCAAGATCTCGGATTAACTTTGTAACAAAGTTCTGGAAGGTTAGGTTAGAGGTGGCGGAGTCAAAGACCCCTCACATAGACCGGTTGGTCCATAGCGAAGCCACAATAATTTCTTAGCAACGCTGAGAGAACACGTTAGTCGTAATCTTGAATTGTAATATTTGCCTTAGGTCGACATTCAAAACCGTTTCGAAGCTTTCGAAGTCATGTCTGCCCAATATGTGCAGGAGAATTCTGGCCAAAGTAGAGCAGTGGAAAATAATAATTTTGACCGTTTCTTCAGTGTTTGGTTCATCGGTACAATGGACCTTTTTTCTAGTCTGAGTGCCATGGACTTCCTAGCTTTCTTTTAGGGTTGTGCAACCCAACCTTCAACTCAAGTAAGTTCATCGCACCTCCTAATGCTGGCATCGGAAATAAGTCAAACTTTCTTTCTGTGATAACCTACGGCACTTCCATCTGGTAAGTGATAGTAAAAAGATTGTTTTCTTCAGATTGTCGTTTGACCACAATCTTCTGATCGTATTTGTTGTTAGCTCCCTCCACTTTCTATTATTTTAAAATGTTGCGTGGAAAATTGTGACAAATTTTTGATTTTATTCTCAGCAAAACTTCACAAAACTAACAAAACCAAAAGTCCGGACAACGAGTTCTCTATTTCATGCAATTGAAACAATATACAAAACTATAAAATTCAGTTATTATGCAGATTTTAATCCTTTCCTACACCAATTTAAACTTCAATTTCCCAAAACCTTTAAAAAAACTTTCGATAACTTACATGTTTCCTTACCTTCTTGAGAAATACCAGCTCTCTCTAAGCAGGAACGTACTGATGGTTCAATATTTGAACCACCAAAAGCTGCCACTTCGCCTAATTGACGAGGGACCTATAAAAAAGAATTTTTAATGAAAATTTCATCATAAACACCAATTATTTAAACTGACCTGTATACAATCATGCAATAACAAGCCCAATTTTCTTTGATCCACTTTACGTTCAGGATCGGCTATCAAACGGAAAAGATAACGATATTTTTCCTCCAAATGGCCGCGACATAATAAAACCAAGCCCACCTAATATTAAAATAAAGAGATAAATTGTATTAAGCAGTAATTAAAGAGAAATTTCAAAAATTTCAGTTAGAAATTATTTTAATAGATATTTAATTTCCTCATTCTCACCTTAAAACTTAATACTCTGATTTGACCCGTACGCTGAGAATCATAAACATTCAATATCCAATTGATGGCTAAATCCAAGGATTTCGTTAAATCAATTTTATCTAATTTTACAAATAACGAATGCAAAACGGTGGTCATATCGGGTATATCAATTAATTTATCGTTTTGTGCCCTTAAACCATGACGATCAAATGATTCTATGGCAGCTGCCATAGATATACGATCTAAGCCTAATGATGTTTGAACAGCTCTCAATTTCATGGCAGTGCGATAGGCTGAAAAACGTATTTCATTAAGATCAGCCAAGCTCTTCATTAGATCAATCATATCAGGATGATCCCAATGGGTGGTTTCACGTTCGTGACTAAACAAAGAGAAGAGTAAATGAAAACTTGAATATTTCCCGTTAATTGTTAAAAATACTTACTCTATGTAATAAGGCACATTGGTTGCTGTTGTAGCTCTTTCCCAGGGTGGCGTAACACTTTGTCCTAAATTTGGTATGGGACCAATTGGGCCACTATTGGATGTACAACGACCATCTTCACCATTTTCCATAGATTGATTGCCACCAGCATTAAGTAAAACTTTTTGTCTCTCATCCATAGCAATGTGTAAAAGTTTCATTCTTGATAAATTAAAAGAAAATGAGAGAAAACAATGTGTTAGTTTATTTAGAGAGATAATGAGAAGCAGAGCTTTAAACTGAAATAAAAGAGAAAAATATGCAGAAACACTTTTTCCAATCAAAATTTAGAAACATTTAATCAAAATAAAACAAGTAAGAAAGTAACAGTTGGTCAAGACCGACCATATAATACCCTACTCCAGAGTTTACCGGAAAATGGGTTCCAAGTTCAAAGATGGACCGATTGGATCTATCTTTTTTCAAATCTTTAATAAGTGTAAAAAACACTTACAAACCAAATTTGAGTACGAAAAGCTTCTATTGTTTGCCAATAAACCGCTTTAACTGAATATCTGGTCATATGGGGCCTAAGTCCAAAAATAGTTAGACGATAATCAGATTTGATTATGTTATTTAAGTACGCGTAAAACACACACAGACATAATTTTAATGAAATATTTGCTATTTTCATAAAATTTTCGAGATTTATGTCAATATCGGGAAGGTGGTTTGTATGGGGCTACAAGAAGAACTGGTCTGATACCTGTCAAATTTCGAATATCTATTGTAATACGGTTATTAAAGCCATTTGAGCCGAAACTAAATGGACCTTTGTATGGGGGCTAAGTCTAAACATGAACCGATGCAAATTGATCCAAATCGATTGATAATTGTGACCTGTATCGTGTTTACAACGTTTAGATGGACGGATGGACATCGCTAGAATTACTTAAAAAGTTGTTCTTTGGATAGGAATACTTGAAAGTGGGTCTAGGACCAATGTATCGGGTTGTTACAAACATCAGCACAAAGTCATTATACCCTGTACCACAGTGTGGTGTATTTGAATATAATAAAATTTTAATAAAATTTTTTCAACTTTCATGAATTTTGAGAGATTATATAAATATTGGGAGAATGGTTTGTATGGGGACTACTAAAATAATTGGTCCGATTCCTTTGAAATTTTAAATGATAATTTGTGATTACAAAATACGATTACCTGTCAATAAGAGTCACTTGAGTTAAATTTAAAGGGGACGTTTGTATGGGGCAAAATCTAAACGTGAACTATTTTCCAAATTTTAGCCAAATTGGTGAATAATTGTGTCCTGTATCGGGTAAAGAACGCTTACATGGACGGACAGACGGACGGATATTGCTAAATCGACTTAAAAAGTTATTCTGAGTTGATCGGAACACTTGGAACTCTGCAGTTCAGAGTCTGCGTTATTAATTTTAGTAACTATGAAGTGGTTAACTGGAGCGAGAATCTGCACAAATGACACACATTTTTGTGCCCAGTTGAGGTCATAAATAAATGACCTCGAACTAGTATAAACAAATTTTCATTGCACAACTGAAAAGTCGAATAACCATTTTTATTTTTAATAAAAATTAAGCAAATTTGACAACAAAAGTCATCAAGTGAAGTCAAACGATTTGACGCCCATGTGAGGGTCGAACACAAGAAGTTGGATAATATAAATCCACAAAAATAGTTAGAGATACATGCTGTTGGAACAATTTTTGTGAAGTGTAACTAGCGCAATAACCTGCACGAATGACGCCAAACGTTTTGGCGCCCAGTTGAGGGATAGCCGAAATATTGAAAAACTACAATTCAGGTTTTTTTAATCGGAAATGAAAAGGCATACCCCCGTTTTGGCTCAGCCCAAACAATTGAAAAAAAAATCTACGATAATATTAAAAGAATTAATCACTATTAATCTCAATGAATATGAAGTCGTTGAATGAATTTCGTTGTGATCGCTCAAGCGCTTAGGATGCCAAATGTTTTTGGTAATTCTAGAGATTCTGGGCTTCCAATATAGGGAATAGGCGAAAAAAAAAAAACAAAAAAATTACGATATGGTGTTACACGATCTGAAGTGCGTTGCAATTGTTTTCGAATAAACGAGTTCGAATCATTTAAGTCCACCCACTTACAGTTAAAATTAAATTTTGATAAACGTCTTGCATAATTTTAAGATATTGTTGTTTTATACCAAATTTTATTCGTCTAATTTAATAATTTTGTTTTTTTAATAAGAATTTACGGATATTGTTTGAATAATTTTTGTGATTAAAAAGTGTAACCAGCCTGATAACCTACACCAATGGTTCCCAACCTTTGATTCTCGCCTCACTGGGGGGCAATTTGAAGGTTCCAGGGGGGACAACAAAATTTTCAAATTTTCAAGATTTTTTTGGTCAAATTAACTACAAAAACAATTTTTTTAGAAAAATGAACTACAAAAATTTTGTTATTGCTTAAAATTTGTACTAAAAACTTAGTTTAAATCAATGGTTCCTAACCTTTGACTTTCGCCCCACTGGGGGGCAATTTGAATGCTTCAGGGGGGCAGTGAGCAAATTTTCAAGATTTTTTTTGTTAAAAAACTAAAAAAATAGTTATTTTAGTTAAATTTTTTAGTTGGTTGTTGAAAAATTTTGCTAAAAATTTTGTTTAAAAGATGATTTTAACAAAAAGTTTGCTTAACTACAAGTAAATTTCGAATTTTAAAACAAATTTGAAAAATTTACACATTTTTCGTGAGTGTATGGGGACATTTTAGTTTTTTTAACTTAAAAGTGGGGCATTGGCCAAAAAAGGTTGGGAACCATTGGTTTAAATGCTTATTTTACAAAAACTTTGCTATACCAGTAATAATTTTTCATTAGAACCAAGAATTAGAAAAATTAACAATTTTTTCTTGAGTGTAGGGGGAACAAGGCAATTTTTTTACTTAAAAGTGGGGCGTGGAGTTAAAAGGTTGGGAACCATTGACCTACACGAACGACGCCAAACGTTTTGGCGCCCTGTTGAGGGAATAGCCGAAATATTGAAAAACAACAATACAGGTTTTTCTAATCGGAGATTTGAAATGAAAAGCCATATCCCCTTTTTGGCGCCCAAATGAGGGCTCAGCCCAAACAATTAAAAAAAATTAACCATAACATTAAAAGAATTAATCACTATTAATCTCAATGGATATGAAGTTGTTGAATGAATTTCGTTGTGATCGCTCTGAATTTCTGAATTATAATATTTTCTTTTTTCAAAACATAACTTTTGTATTCTGGGAATAATAACATTTTTCAAAAATTATTTTTGTAAAAGTATTTTCTAAATTGCGATTGGAAGAGGTTATGTTGTTACCATTACAGCTTTTATTTTCTGCTGCCATTCCCCTTGCTTAAATGTATTAATAAAAACTCTCTGTCGGAGAGTACTCATATGAGAAAAATCCCAAAAGAAAATCTTCCTGTTATAAAGTAAATTTTCTCTCACCTTGTATTCAAATCTTCCAATTTGGATAGACAATTTGCTGGCACCAACACTTGATTGGCGGTGAAAAACGATTGTTGTTCATTGCAATCATCTAGCAGAGCACCGGCTGTTGTCATTTGATCCCTTAAACGTTGTAAATGATGTAGCTGCTCGCTGGCTTCTGAACTTGTAGGAGGTACCACCCATGAATTTTTGGTAGCTTCGGCCGATGCCACTCTTGAACTTAAATCTTCTAAGACCTTTTGGAATTGACGCATTTTCTGTAAAGATAAATGGAAAAATAAAAAATTAGTTAAGAAGTAGGAAAACAGTTCAGATTTTTTTATAAGAATTTTTAATTTAAAAAAAAAAAAATTCTTAAATATATTATAAAACTAGTTGCTCAAAATATAAATTATAAAACATCGTTTAAACTTGTAAAAAATATCATTAGAATTTTTTTGTTGAAAAATTCAGAAACAAATTCATTCCTTAACTTTTCAGCAAGTTTGATTGTTATGGTCCTTAAATTTTCTACATGAATTGCCAGCTGAACTGGCGAGGGAGATGCCATATTTAGTTGGCAATATAACCAGATCGTGGGAGCCCCTGTAGGTTACTTGGTAACGTTTTAGCCTATGACACAGGGGGTAATGGGTTCGATGCCCACCTAAATCCTTGGTCGATTTCCCTACAACGAGATGACGGTCATTGTTACCAGTTCTCGGTCAGGTTGAAATTATTAAAAAAAATATTTGGAAAAAGTAAAAATACTTGATCACAATTATAATATTACCAGATCGTTTTACATGGGCTATTTAATTCAGAACTTTGTCTCTAAGAAAAATTAAATTTAAATTTGAATTTTTTCATAAAATTTAAAAAAAAAAGTTATTTAAATTTATATTTTCATTTAACTTTAATTGTAATTTAAATTGAAATTGCCAGACTTATTCTTTTATTTATCCCAACATATAGATAGATACATGTTCATCTTCATTTACATTTTCCAGTCATCCGTTGTTAATTCATCCATTGTATAATTTGTAAAACATTATTTATATGTTTAAGTAAATGTACGCTACAGTAGTTACACATTCAAGTATGACAAACAATATAAATTAACATTGATGTTATTTACTTAAATGTAAGAGCGGAGAGAATATTAAATTCATCAAACTATTGGTAACAGTTAAAGGATAATTTAAAAATATAAAGGGTCAGTTGCTTTCATTTAAAAACTTTAAGGACTGGCAACGATGGTCTTTTAACTCGAACTCTTTGACTGCCAAACCAAAAGTTGTTGGACATATATTTTTAGTTAGCAATTCAATCTTTGGGCGGAATGAAACAAAATGTCTGTTCCTAGTCCCTATAGTTCAAGTGCCGAACTATGAATTTCTTCTGGTATAACAATTTTTGATAGATCTATAACCACAAGATAAATTATAGTCCAATTTTCGCAGATAAATGGATTTAATAAAAATATTCTTTATGGGGTCCTTGATCTTCAGTCATATCCCTGCAAACAAAACGATACGACATCGATTCGCCGGTTGTATTGCCGATACGATAAATGTTATTGCGGCAATTATCGAATTCGTATCGCCGGCGATACACCTTTCGGGAGAAACTGTTACCAGACGGCAATACATCCCGGCGATACGAAAACGATTCGTCTTGGCGATAAAAGGGCAATATCGCCAGATAATCGTATAATCGAAATATAATAGATTTGTATGTATCGCCGGAATATCACCAAAATGATAAACCGGTGATACAGCTATATCGATTCCCTGAAGCTGAAAATAGACATTATTTTTTTCATTCATACTTTGGTCATGTAAACAGGACTAAAAACATTTGCATTCACCTAAAAAATATATCCGCAACATTCGCTTAATTTTTTATTTTATCTTTAAACGCACATTTTTGTTTTTCGGCCCAATTTATATTCTTTCAAAGATTTCTTGTTGTGCTTGATAAATTATTTTATTTTAAATTGACAAAGAAATAAAAATTTTCAATTTTTTTTTTTTGTTTATCGCCAAAATATCGTTCGTATGAGAAAACGGCGATATAATAAAAATACTACTTTGATTTTTTATTAAAATGATAAATTTTCGTATCGCCGCAATATCTTTTCGGCGATATATCGCCCTATTGTTTGCAGGGTATAGTTGTTTATATTTTTGTATGTATTGAGCATTTTATGGACAATGAAGAAAAGTACAGCGATTTCACGTTTCAAAATCGGTCGGGTTTTGTTTAGTTATGATTTTAAGATATTAGGTACTTTTCTCTGAATAGAAATTCAGTAAATCTGACTAATTGAATTTTCGCAAAAATGGCGCCCATTCAGGGGCATGATTCCAAAACGCACATAAAAAGTAAATTTTTTATTATAATAATTTTTTTATTATTTTTCTTTTTGTGCAGATACTCTAATCAAAATTTTTTGTTAAAATTTACCCAATTTAGGGCGGATTACTCAATGAAAATTAGCTGCTAACTGCCGATTTAACGGAGCCTTATGTCAAAATTTGTATGAAAAAGTTAAATTTAACGGAGAGTTATTTTTTAACGGAGCATTGAGTAATCCAGCCTTAAAATAAAAATAAATAAAAAATAACAAAAAATAAAAAAAAACATACGCGCCAGCCAGCATCAGACTTGTCATCTTCCGATTTGAAACAATACCACCGACTGAGTCACTGACAAGGGAAGTATCTCAACCCTTAAGAACCGATTTGCATGAAACTTAAAATGTATATAAAAGAGACAATTCTAAGGTTGGGGTGTCTCGGCTTATCAGCCACATCGGGGATTTAGAGGTTCAAAATATAGGTAAAAATATGGCGAAAAATAGTTTTTTGGATTTTTCAGCCATTTCTTTTTAAGAAACTATATGATGTTTATATAGGAGAATAAAGGATTTTTTAATGCCTTTCCAACTGAGGTATAACCATGTAAAAATTCGTCTTCTTTAATTATTTTTTTCATAAAAAAGTGAAAATTTTGGGGGTTATTTATATGAAGACATAGTCCTACGATATTCATAATACGAAAAATTCTTTATTAAATTTAAGTCGACACGTATTTTTGCTCTAGACGATATTCGTGTTAGTTCGGGAGTTATAGAAATTTTCCCGAAGCTCCACGTTGTTTCATAAGGGGACAACGAAATTTTTAAACACTGATATGGCCGATAAGCCTAGACACCCTAACCTTAAAATCGTCTCATTAAAAAATATATTTAAAATTTCAGTCAAATCTGTTCATAAGGGTTGAGATACTTCCCTTGTGAGTTTTCTGAGAAATTTCTTCAGGAAAAATTAAAGAATTTTTTTATAATCAAGAATCTGACACCTTTTCTTTAGGAAAAATGTCTCAGAATCTGAGGCTTTATCTTTTTAAAAAATGTCTTAGAATCTTTTTCTGAAGGAAAAATGTATCAGAATATAAGACTTTTACTTTATGAAAAATGTCTCGGAACCTGTAACTTTTTCTATAGGAAAAATGACTCAGAATCTGATATATTTTCTATAGAAAAATGACTCATAATCTGATATTTTTTTCTATAGGAAAAATGTTTTAGAAAATGTTCCGGAATCTTAGACTTTTTCTAACGACAAAATGTTTTAGAAACTGATACTTTTTCTTTAGAAAAAATATTTCAGAATCTACAAAATTTCATCAAAAATGGTTAAAATTATTATTAAGGTAGAAAATTATGTAAGTATAGAACAAAATGGGGTAATGGTATTTTATTCCTCTTTATTTAGAACTTTAAAAATCGTTAACACTGAAATCCTAGCTGATATTGTTTTCGAGTTATTGCTTAATAACACTGTGACACAATTGAAGGGTCATTTCTTAGGGCCTCAACCAAACCAAAACAGTTTGAAAGTACTTGTGTGTAGTAGCAAAACCCCCAATGGGTTTTGCTCTGTAACGTCTCAAATTGTTTTTATAGCCCACTGAATTTTTCATTTTTTTTTTTAAAGGCGTTTGAAAAAAGTCGAAAAAAATAATGTAATTGTTCTTTTGAGCTTAAAATAGTGTTCAGATGTCTTCAATAGAATTTGATGGGGAATTTTTTTCTAGAATATTTTAACCCTCTATCTGCCGTATTTATTGGTCATTTAAGTACTTTTTTTAAGAAATGGCTCAAAAGTATACTAAGACTTGTATTTAAAGGGTTAAAATGTTCTACGAATATGTTCAGCATCAAATTTCACTAGGGGTTATTGAAAGCAGAACGTTCGACTGGTATAAGGAAAATGCAGAAAAAAGATAAATTGTAAAGTGTCATTAATTTTTTTATATTTTTCCAGAAACCGTATACAATTGTAACTAACAAATATAGGAAAAAATATAAAAAATTAATGATACTTTACAATTAACCTTTTTTTATGTATTTATTTTATACCGGTCGAACTTTCTGCCTTCGGAAATCTCCAGTGAAATTTGATGCTGAACATATTCGTAGAACATTTTAAACCTTTAAACGCAAGTCTTAGTATACTTTTGAGCCATTTCTTAAAAAAGTACTTAAATGACCCATTAAAACGGGAGATAAAGGATTAGCGTACTCTAGAAAAAAGTTCCCCATAAAATTCTATTGAAGACATCCAAACACTATTTCAAGCTCAAAAGAACATTAACATCATTTTTTTCGACTTTTTTCCCACACCTTTGAAAAAAAACTGAAAAATTCAGTGGGCTATAAAAAAAATTTGAGACGTTACAGTGCTAAACCCTTTGGGGTATTTACGTACTTTCTATTTATAAGTACTTTCAAACGATCTTGGTTTGGTTGAGGCCCTAATTGGGCTGTTGCACTGTGTAATTAAATGGTTCGAACTTCCCATTATTCTTATAGATTTTGCTCTCCTGATTCCAAATCTGCCATCCAAATTTATCTAGCCCGTACCATTTTTCAGATAGTCGCAGTTCCTATAAATTAAACCTTGTGATTCCAAAACTGCAATCCAAAATTTTCTGATCCTTGTTTTCAAGATATTCGAGTTCAAGATTTTCTCGTGAACAAATCTCGGAAATGATACATGTTTAAAAAATTTGGATCGTACTTTTGGAATCAGGAGGTTCAATTTATATGAAATCAAGTCCAATTTTTGGAAGAATCTGTAACAGTGATTTTTAAAGAATTAAGTGCGTAACAGTGGACTTCGAGTTTTTCAAACGCCAAAATTTTAAAAACGGTACGCGTAAAAAAAATTTGGATGCCAGATTTGAAATCAAGAGGTCTCAAAAAGCACTCAATTAGCTCTTTTTTATACCCTCCAACTACAGTATGGGGGTATACTCACTTTGTCATTCCGTGTGTAACGCATCGAAATATCGGTCGGGGACCCCATAAAGTATATATATTATTGATCAGTGATCGATTCTAAGACATTCTAGCGATGTCCGTCCGTCTGTCCGTCCGTCCGTCCGTCCGTCCGTCTGTAGCTAACACGATGCAGTCCAAAATAAAAGAGCTAGACCCCTCAAGTTTGGCATAAATATGTCTTATGGTCCTAGGCAGGTTAAGTTCGGAAATGGGCCAAATCGGGCCGGGGGGAAAAAAGTTCCCCCTTGAAGAACTTAACCAACCTCTTAAAAATGATAATTTTTTTGAGGTTTTTTTGTATTTTTGTGAAATAAATGAGTCATTTTTATGTTCCTAGAAGTTTATAGTCCCCAGCTTGGACCCAGGGGATTAAAAAATGTCTCTTTTTTTGCCCCGCCCCTCTTTTAAGGGCGTGGATAAAAAATAACTTAAATAATTATAAAATTATAATACTTAAGTGCACAAAGCAGACAAAAATGAACTTGTAAACATATACCGTGAGGGCCAAGGAGTCGCCCCAGCTCACCGACCCCTTCCCCTACCTTGCCCCCCCCTTAAAACAACGCCCCTGTCAAATTTTTTTTTTTTTAATTTTTTTACATGTTGGAGGGTATAATAGATTCGGCACAGCCGAATTTAACACTCTAACTTGTTTAATATTCAAATGCTAAGAGTGTTGTGGTTACCATGATAAGAGTGTTTTGGTTACCAAATACGATCTGTTGTAGGGTATTTTATATAAATCCATTTAACTCGCATATTAACCCATTTTGATTTTATACTGTCTTTTAACATAATTACCATTAAGAATACATTTTTTCAACAATGTCTACACTCGAAAAATAATCTTGAAAAATGACAAAACAAACTTTGTAAAATAATTTTTTTGCTACCTCCTATTTAATGAGAATTCCTAGTAAAAATTACATTTTTATTGGTAAAAAGCTTGTAAAATTACGAAAAATTTACAAGGTTTTAGCAAAAAAAATTTAAATTTACAAGTTTTTTGACACTATAAAATTTTAAGGACTTCTCGAGACTTTAATAGATTTTGTGTTGCCTCCCATTTTGCGAGAATTCCTAGTAAGAATTATGAGCTTTTTTGTAATCTTACAAACTCTTTAACAATAAAATTGTAAATTTACAACTTTTTTTACCTGATTAAACTTACAAGGAATTCTAGTAACTTTACTAGATTTTTTTTGTAAAATTGCCTCGGAAGTTTGAACATTTACGAAAAAAATTGTAAAATTCCAAAAAAAAAAAAATTAAATTTCGATCTTAAATTTTTTTGTTAAAAAACAAGAAAAACTGTCAAATATTGCTAAAATTGGATAACGAAACTTTTTCTGGTAATTTGACAAGGTTTTTTTTTTTGAGTGTATGTATGTATTGTAAAAATTTACAATACATTGTAGTTTTTGTTGTTGCCACTTTATCTCGTTATTGTTGTTGCTGAAAAAGTTCATTGTTGACATGTGTGTAAAACAAGGATTTTCATAATAAATTTTAAGTACGTTTCAGTAATTTTTATACCCTCCAACTACAGTATGGGGGTATACTCACTTTGTCATTCCGTGTGTAACGCATCGAAATATCGGTCGGGGACCCCATAAAGTATATATATTATTGATCAGTGATCGATTCTAAGACATTCGATTCTAAGACATTCTGTAGTTAACACGATGCAGTCCAAAATAAAAAAGCTAGATCCCTCAAGTTTGGCACAAATATGTCTTGTGTTCCTAGGCAGGTTAAGTTCGGATATTGGCCTAATCGGACCAGGGGGAAAAAAGTTCCCCCTTGAAGAACTAAACCAACCTCTAAAAAAATACACTTTTTTACATGTTTTTTTGTATTTTTGTTAAGTAAATGAAACATTTGGTATATTTATCGCGATGGGAAGGTGCTCTCAACGTCCCCCACTGACCTTATCAACCCCCCCCCCCTCCCCCAAAAAAAAAAAAGATACGCCCCTGACAAATTTTTGTTTTAATTTTTTTTTTACATTTTGGAGGGTATAAAAGATTCGGCACAGCCGAATTTAACACTCTCACTTGTTTTTTTTGTACTTAAACATACAACTCTGTAAATAGTGTGGAACATTTATAGTCAGTGTATTCGAAGTTCTGTGGGTTTTGGAAATAGGGGTTTGGTTTTTATTTTTTTTTATTGTTATAAATTTAAATGCTTGAGAGTATGTGTAAATAAAGTATATGTTTTTTTATGTCCTAGCAGTTTAACAAAAAAAAATTATACTTTTTTGTATTAAGTGACAGTTACACAATTGCAACAATGTGTTTATTATCCTCACAATTGTGTGGGCTTATTATGGACTACTTGGAATACAATACAAGTACTTTTGTAGAGTTTTTTTAATGAATTTTATACAATTATGACAAGTTTTTTTTTCTTTTTGTTAAATATGAATATAATAATTTTTATTGTGAATGCAGCCATTAATTTAATAAATTATTGTCTGTTTATGGATGCAGTTATGAACACTTTATTTATGTCCAGTTAACACTATTTTGCGTTACTCATTTTCAAAACGACTCAAATTATTTAAATTTATTGCACAAAAGGAACAACTAATAATCTGTTCTCAGTGTCTCACAAGGGAAGTCTCCCTAGTGTCACCCGCGGATCTTTATGGAAATGGTTTTATTTTGTAGAGCAGAAAAAATAAAGGGACACATATTTTTTTTAGTGGCCTAAATTCATATTTAGGGGGTAAAAAGGAGGGGGGAAGACAAGGCCATTTTTCAGTTTTTTTCGTTTATCTCCTATCTTATGCAAAGAAACCTAGTCATGTTACACACCAAATGAAAGGTCTTTGGAAAACCTATCTACGTGTGCTAAGAATGTGCCCAAACATGCACAACTTTTCGTCATATTGAGTAAAATACCAAAATTTTAGAACATTTTTGTTAATAAGTCGAATAATATTAACTTCATCGGCCCGTTGTTAGCACCACGAGATAGGTATTTTTAATACCTTTAATCTGATACCACACATTCATATATTAATTTTGTTTAAATAGGCGTAAATCGTAAAAAACTGAAAAAGGTAAATTTTCCCCCATACAAATCGACCCCCCCCTAAAAATGAGTTTGGGCCGCTATAAAAAAATACGTGTCGAATTAATTTTCGTTCTTAACGACATATCCAAATTTCATGAAGATCGGAGGGTGACACCAGGGAGACTTCCCTTGTCAGTATCTAAGACTTTTTCTATACAAAAAAAATTTTAGAATCTGATATTTTTCATACAGAAACTGTTCAGAATTCGAGACTTTTTCGTAATAAAAAATATCTCAGAATCTGAGACTTTTTCGATAAGGAAAATGTCTCAGAATCTGAGACTTTTTCTATAAGAAAAATGTCTCAGAATCTGAGACTTTTTCTATAAGAAAAATGTCTTAGGATCTGAGAATTTTTCTATACGAAAAATGTCTCAAAATCTAAAAATTTTTCTATTCCAAAAATCTCTCAGAATCTGAAAATTTTTCTATACAAAAAACGTCTTAGAATCTAAAAGTTTTTCTATACGAAAAATGTCAGAGATTTTGCCTCTACGAAAAATGTTTCAGAAACTGAGACATTTTTCATTTCGCAAAATGTAGACAAATAAGAAACAGCTGATTAGAGCGGCACGAATTTATTATGTGATTTTTTTAGACTTTTTATACAAAATTTGAAATAAAACGTAATTGAAAATTTATATGTTTACAAAAACTCGCATTGTTTTTTATTATTTCGTGGTTTTACTTTACTCCAAAAAAAGGTTTATTATATTTTTGAAAACTGTCATAAATATAATGAAAATATTCATTTAAGTCCGTCCATTGTAACAGCTTCATAAATACAATGATGCAGTTTCATAATTGTTTAAAGGGTCAATATTTATGAAATTTTGTATTATATTTATGAAAGGTTTCATAAATATAATGAATAAAATTTCATAAACTTTTATGAAATTCTTCATAAATATTATAAAATGTTTTATAAAAACGATGAAACATTTCATAGATTTGTATTAGTTTTTTTTAAATATTTGATCATATAAGGAAACTATTTCATAGTATTAATGAACCACTTCATGGGTACTATGAAATAATTCCATAATTATAATGAAATACTTAAAAAAATATAAATTTTATGAAATGTTGCATAGAATTTATAAAATATTTCATTATAATTATGAAACAGTTACATTGGACAAACTTTAACGACAAGTTTCATTATATTTATGAAAAGGTTTCATAGTATTTATGAAATGTTTCATTAATAAAGCAAATGCAATATTTTTTTTAGAAATAAAATTTATCATACATACAGAACTAAAATAAGGTATTAACATTTTTAAATCATCTTCTGGAGCTAAAATTGTTTCGCCCCAATTTCTTAATCATATTATAAAAAAAATTAAGGAACGCGGTTATGAATATTTTTTATGAAATCATTAAATTTTATGAAGTGCATTTACTAGACTTTTTTCATAAAACTTCATTATATTTATGAAGTTTTCATACATATAATGAAATTCTAGGACACAAATATTTATGAAACCATTTTTCTCTGATTGTGAGAGTAAGATATAGTAAATTTTTTTGTGAGAAAACTGAAGAAAATCTATAAATAGAAAAAAAAATATGAAAGTGTATTTTTCTCACTTGTGTTCGTGATTTTTTCGGACTTTTTACACGAAATTTAAAATAAAAAGTAAATTATAGTTTTATTTTTACTAAAATCCGCGCTGTTTAATATTATTTCCTGGTTTTTTTTCCTATGTATTATAATTTAATGTTGGAGTAAAATTTTGTGAAAAACATAACAAAATGTGAAAGTGTACTTTTTTTTAGTACAATCACGTAAATTAAATAAAATTTCAGTTACGGTTACACGTGACCAACCTTAATTTGTTATTAATGAACATTTTTAAAAATTTTAATTTAAGGTTCCAATTTTCCTTCACTTGCTTACTGAAGTTTCACATTTAATCAATGAATTATTTCATTCATTTAATGAAAAACTTCATAAAACGTTTCAAACAAGTTCTACGAATATTTTCATTATTTCCATGTAAGTTTTAATTGAAAGAAACTTTAGTGACAACAGTTTCATTGCTTAAATGAAACCTGTCTTTGGTTGAAAACGTGAGTCATTTTGCATTAAGCTTATTAAGCTTATATCAATTTTCATTACTTTAACGAAGATTTTTTTTAGAATCTAAACTTTCCTTAATCGTTTATTATTTAAAATTTCGCTTAAAATATAATACTTATTTTAAGATTAATTACTTTTTTTAAGGAACAAATATTTAAAGTTTTAAAGATTTAAAACTTTTTTTAAGTTTTCCCTTTCTTTATTTTAAAATTTTTCTTAAGAATTTTACCTTTTTCCCCTTCTTGAAAATGTTTTTTTTTTCCAAACTTTCATAATTTTTTTTTGCATTTGCATATATGCAGTAGTTGTTAGTTTTCTTACTAATTAGCATTTTTAATGTACCAAGAAAACCTTTTGCTATTTCTAACGTTTTCAAAAACTTCTTTTTACATTTACAAATAGTTGTATATCAAACTTGACATAAGAAAATTTTTGAAATGTATGTTGTTAATAGAATGGGAAGGAAAATTTCAAATTCTTATTATAAAATAGAATTTATAGTTCTTTAACTTCCAGTTCACATTTGTAAAAGTGAATTTCTCACACCACTTTAATGCTCATCTTTACGAATGTAAAATATGCGAAGTTAAGGAATACTTACAACTATTATAGGGTTGTCCTATTACTACTAGACAAGAGCAATACTTCACAAAGTACAAAAATATGTAGATATTTTGTTTGTTTTGCAAAAGGTTGTCAATTGATGTAAAATTATTCTATACACTCAAAAACAGAAAGTTGGGGAATGTTCTTTTTATATCCTCCACTAACTAAGAGAAGGTATATTTAAGTTTGTAACTCCGCTTAAAACGCATCGATATATCGGGCTAGGACCCCCTTAAATTTAAATCAGTTATCAGTGATAAATTCTTAGACATTCTAAAGTTGTCTGTCTGTTGAAATGTATATCACTGCCAATATATTAAACAGAAGTGACTGAAAATTAACACATTTATTTGTTGTTGTCCAAAACAGTTTGGTATTGCATTTGAGCGATATCAGTTCAGCGGTTCAAAAGTTATGAACGACACCTTAAAGATTTTGGTACATTCCACATAATCTAAAATGCTTTATTTTGGCTGCTCGTTGACGCTTGTGAACTGAATCGGATAGCGAATGGTATTTTAACAAGTACAAACACATTAGAAAAAATTCCAGGAAAAAAAAAAATCGGATTCGTTAAAAAATTTCACGAAAATGTGTAAATTTTCGGAAGTAATTATGAGAAGACATATTACGATACTACGATATTTTTGCATTATACGATATTTCTCTTAGTTCGGGAGTTATCCGAATTTTCCCGAAGAGCAACAAAATTGTTGAACACTGATAAGGCCGATGAGCCGAAACACCCCAACCTTAAAATCGTCTCTTTTATATATATTTTAAGTTTCAGGCAAATCGGTTCATAACGGTTTTAATACTTCTCTGTTTTATAAAAATTCGGCTTCTGGTAACTAAAAAAAAAAAAATTCAAAAGCTGATGAACAAAATGTAACATAATTATTTTTCGACCATGCTCTTTTACGTACAGGTCTCTTGGTTTGGACTGATAGTAAGTATAAGTGAAAAAAGTAGTATTAAATTTAAAACATTTTTTAAAAAACTGATAGTTGTTTGAAAATATTCTGTGAGTTCTATAACTAAAAAGTCTTGCAATTTTAAACAACAAATATTTCCGATATATTTTTTTGAGTGTATGTAAAGAAATTAGTATGAAACTTGAAATATTTTCTTAAGAGCGGTAGTAATAGTTGGAAGTTATTTAATTATACTTCGTTACTCGTTTAAACTTTTACAGTAGTTATGTTAGTGTTTTAAAGAAAACATTCAAAAGATAAGGCAACATTTAATGGGTTGTCGGACGGACTTATAAGGGACTTAAACTCTTTTACCCGGGTAAAAGAGTTTATATATAATTATATATAGTTTGATAAAATTCTATAAAATGATTTATAATTATATAAGATTATATACAGTTTTCAGATTTAGATAAAATTTCAAAATTGTATAAAATCCGATAAAACTATATATAATTTTATCCAGGATTTGGTATATCAAATTTTATAAAATTATATCAAATTGTATCTTATTGTTTCCAATTTTATCCAATTTTTTCATCAAAAATAAGAACCCGAGTATAACAGATTATATATATAATTAGATAAAATTACATATGATTACAAAACATTTTGTATAGAAGTTTAAGTTTTCAGAAAATTAGTTAAAATTATATGTAATTTGACAAAATTATATATAATTTGACAAAAATGATATATAATTTGACAAAATTATATATAATTTGACAATATTATATATAATTTGGCAATATTATATATAATTTTATCCGAGATTTTGTTTAATTAAATTAGAGATCAAATTATACCTCTAAGCCTCTACTTATAATCTTGTATATTTATATATAATTTTATCAAATTATATATAATAATATATAAACTGTTTTAATCAGGTGTTCAGATTAAACAAATCGATATAATCTTATAAGGCATTTCACAATATCTAAACATTTTAATCCTCAAATGTAAAGTCTAGCAAACAATATTATCCACTATTGTTTTTCTATTTTTTAATATTTTTATTTTTCTAATACATACTCGTATTTGAAATATCATCATGTTGTCTTATTATATTCCTTTATCCTCTCCAATTTCAAACAGTTTTTTTTTCAATTATTAACTATTACTTTAACTAGCTTGTTAATATTATTTTCTATGGATTTTTTGTTCCTCTGTTAAGCTCTTTTTGTGGTTTCATATAACAAGGATTTTTTTCTTTATATTTACATATTTAGCTGCAGTCAGAAGAAACCTTTTTACTTATTTTTTTAATATTTTTTCTCTTTGACATAAACAATTTTCTAATATGTATATTACTTTATTTTGTATTACTTTTACTGCATGCAGTAAGATGTAAGTAACCAATTTTTTTTTTGTGTTTTTGTTAAACCAAAGTTAAACCTTGTAATTTTTTACAATTTTACATGCACTTAAAGGAAAAAAAGCAGACAGAAATCATATGTGTTGAAATTAAAATTTTAATCAAATATTTTGTCAGTCAGTAATGCCAGATGTAGGGTATTGCCCTTTTTTATAAGGATTCATGGGGAGAATAATCTTTTTTATGTTAGCTCTCCATTATTTTGAAAGCAGTGAATATTTCTGAAGCGGCCCTACGTTGGGCGCCATTTGTGCTACTTTGTATTACTTTATTTTGTATTACTTTTACTGCAGTAATATATAAAATGGTTAAACCAAAGTAAAATTAAAGTTAAACCATGTTATTTTTACATGTTTACATACACTCAAAAGAAAAAAACAGTCAGAAATCATGTATCGTTGGCCTAGTCGGCAAACCTGTCAAATCCGTTTTTAATTTTTGATTTTAGGAGGGACAAAAAACTTTCCAACTTTTTTTTTGGTTGACTTTTTTTTAATTTATAAACGTAGTTTTTTTTCTTTAGATCACCATATTTAAATTTATATTTATTAATTTTTTTTCAAATGATGTATTTTGAGTTACACAATACATACTACATTAAAATCTCAATGTTTATAAAAATGGACTTGACAGATTTGCCGACTAAGCCAACGATATGTATGTTGAAATAAAAATTTTAAGCAAATAGTTTGTCAGTCAGTAATGCCAGATGTAGGGCATTGCCCCTTTTTTTATAGGAGTTCATGGGGAGAATATCTTCTTTATGTAAGCACTCCAATATTTTTAAAGCATTGAATGTCAGTCAATATTTCTGAAGCGGCCCCACGTTGGGCGCCATATGTGTTACTTTATTTTGTATTACTTTTACTGCAGTAAGATGTAGAAAAAAAAATTGTTGTGTTTTGGTTAAACCAAAAAAGTTAAACTTTTTAAAAAAATCATTCAGACACCATATATGCTGAAATACAGATTTTAATCAAATACTTTGTAATTCAGTAATGCCAGATGTAGGGTATTGCCCCTTATTCATCGGAATTCATGGAGAGGATACTATTTTTTATGTTAGCTCTCCAAAAATTTTAAAGCAGTGAATGTCAGTCAATATTTCTGAAGTGGCCCCACGTTGGGAGCCATTTAAGTTGCATTATGATACTTTATTTTGTATTACTTTTACTGCAATAAGATTTAAATATTTTTTTTTTGTGTTTTGGTTAAACAGAAATTAAATTAAAGTGAAACCCTGTTATTTTATACATGTTTTACACTTATATGCAAACAAAACAGTCAGAAACCATATATGAGGCATTCCACACCAAATGCCCCACTACAGAAAAACATGTGTCCCGAAAATTTCTGAATGGGTTGTTTGGATAGCCCTATATGGAACTAAGAAAATTGCGTTTTAGGTTTTTCAAATTTTCAAAAACTGGGCTTAGGAGGCGTGGTCAAATATTGGAAAAACGGTAAAATTTGTGGCAAGTTGCCTTGATTAAATATTTATCACATTAAAACGGAATGCACCACAATGTCAAAAATTTACACTCTTATATAGTTTTGTATGGGCTATCGACAAATTTTTTTTGTGGAAAATTTTCAGAACCCGTTATGAAATTTTCCATTTTTTAAAAAAGTCAACATTTGTTTAAGTTTAAACATTTGTGTCTAAAATATAGACCATGTCTGGCAATGTTTGCAAAAATAAGTACTTAGATCAGAATTGATGAAGGAGAGGAAGAAGAATAATGATTACTAAAAATAAAAATTTGTTTACACATTACAATAACAAATCTTCTGTGAGAAAAAACAGCAACAACTACACTCGAATTGAAAAAATCAGATTTAGTTGATACTTGCTTAACAGCCTACTTGGCGTATCGGTCTAGAGTGATTGTACGTTACAAGCAGTTAATAGCAAAGTATTACAGATGATGATGAGTTCAATTCTTGTCGGCTGCGATCTGTAAATAATTTTCACATATAGAGTTTTATTGACTATTAACTAAATAAATTTGACATTAAAAGTTTTTCTGAAGATTATTATAACTGGATAATATGAAACTAGTAAGAAACAAACCAGGATGTCTAAATTTATAGAAAAATTTAAATTTTTCTTTCACACTTTTCTCAATTCAAAACCATATATAACAAATCAAAAAATTATAATACATAATTATAATTAGAGCCTGAGCTCGACTGTCTTTACAGAAAACAATAATTTTTTTCTTTTTTTTTAATTTTTTTTTAAGTTTAGATGTTTGTCCATCCACACAAAAAAATTCAGAAAAACATTTTTCGTTTTTTTCGAGAAAATCGCATTTGAATTTTAAATTTCATAACAATTTTGTAATTTGCTTGTATTTTCTTATATTAATGTTGTGAATGAGTAATATTCATGCAATTAATAATACTCATTCGCAACGATAATACAAGAAAATACAAGCAAATTACAAAATTGTTATGAAATTTAAAATTCAAATGCGATGCTCTCGAAAAGACAAGACAAAATTTGAGTTAAATCGGACAATTATTAAAAAAAATTGTCCGCCATATTGGATGCGCCATTTTGATTTTTTTCGTTTTAAGTTAAATTTTCAAATCAGCGACCCCGAAATACTCTAGAAGCATATTTTCAGCCGGATCCAACAAGGATAAAGACTTTTGGCCGGAGTTGGATCATTCTTTAAACTTTAAGAAGCATACTTAGTCCGCCATTTTGTTTTTCAAAATTCGGAGTAACAATTCCTATTCAGTAACTCCAAGACCCGCATAAAACAAAATTTGAGTTCAATCGGACAATTTTTAAAAAAAATTGTCCGCCATATTGGATCCGCCATTTTGATTTTTTTGGTTTTTAGCTAAATTTTGAAATCAGCGACCTCGAATTTTGAATTTTGAAATCAGCGACCTCGAATTCTAGAAGCACATTTTCAGACGGATCCAACAACGATAAAGACTTTTGGCTGGAATTGGATCATGCTGGCCCTGTGTGGATTGTGGTGCATTCCGTTTTAATGTGATAAATATTTAATCAAGGCAACTCGCCACAAATTTGACCATTTTTCCAATATTCGACCACGCCTTCTAAGCCCAGTTTTTGAAAATTTGAAAAACCATAAACGCAATTTTCTTAGTTCCATATAGGGCTATCCAAACAACCTATTCAGAAATTTACGGGACACATGTTTTTCTGTAGCGGGACATTTGGTGTGGAATGCCTCATATGCAGAAATATAAACTTAAATCAAATAATTTGTCATTCGGTAATGTCAGATGTAGGGTATTGTACCTGATTCATAGGTATTCATGCAGGATACTCTTATTTGTAAACTCCTAATTATTTTTTTTGCAGTAGTGCTTGCCAGTCAATATTTCTGAAGCGGCCCCTCGTTGGGCGCCAAACGTGTCGGTTATAGGAAAAAGCGTTAGAGTATCAAATTACTTATTTTTTGCTGTTGGCCCAATACATAACTTTTCTTGAAATTTGTGTTCTTTCTCGATCAATAAGATTAGCGAAATTCCTCCGTTGAAATGATAATTTTTTTTAACATGGCATACTCCACTGTGTTTTCTCCCGTCTTTCCAGATTTTTATACTGACTTATTCGAGCTTCATTTTTGTTTAAGTGTACTTTGTATTATTATTTATTTTTTTTGTAACATGTAAAAGTTTTTAATAAGCTTCTTTTATTTTATATTATGTCTGTTGTTTACAGTTAACATACATATATTGCAATTTACCTGGGTAGACGGGGATACCATAAAACTATTTGTTTTTTAACTTTGTAATTCTTATCAAGAGGATATATGTACTCATAGTTAGTTTAAAAAAAGAAAAATTAAATTAACTTCATATACATGGTAGTTTTTAGTATTAAATTGCAAAAAAGGCATAAAAATATGTGTAAAGATAATGTAATTCCAGCGAAAAAATTTCTGTCTGTCTGTTGAAATCACGCTAACTTTGGAAAGACAACTTGGAGGCCATTGGAACTTGGAATACATGTTTGTTATTATCCTAGTCGGGTTGCTATTGAATTACAGTGAAATCGGTCTAGATATTAAGAACTCACGTGTTAAAAATCACGCTAAAAACTCTTATAAAATATATTGGTAAGCCTAAAAAATGTTTTACACAATTTTTTGTCAATTAGAAAAATATAACAACAAAGTCTCTCCCAACTTCTCACGTCGAATTTATCACTCTCACTTGTTTTTATGTTTTTTTTTACAAAAATTTTCAATTCTAATTTGTTTTCAACAAAAATTTATGAATTTTTGAAAAGGATTTACTCAATTATATTACAGTTTTCTTTATTTTCTTTCAATTAATTGCCTTAATCCTTTAATTATAATTTCTCTTAAAAGTTGGAATATAATTTTCTTTTTCATAATAAATAATATTTAATTAAATATTTTAATCTAACATAAATACTATTTCATTTTCCTTTCTAAAGTAACTAAAGTTTTGTCATATTTTATTCAACCCCAGCAAAAATAATTAAATTCATGAAATTCAAGTATTTATCATAAAAAACTATTGTTTAACTTAAGTTGCTGCATAAACAAGTAGAAAAGTTTAAGTCGGCCTTAACGAATGTAAGAATTCCCTTTAACAATTTAAAAAGATTACTGAAAAAAATTTTTTTTTCAAAAAAAAAAATTGTTGAATAAAGTTTTGTATGCTCGAGGTCTTACAAGGGAAGTCTCCCTGGTGTCACCCTCCGATCTTCATGAAATTTGGATATGTTGTTAAGAACGAAAATTAATTCGACACGTACTTTTTTAGCGGCCAAACTCATTTTTAGGGGGGGGTCGATTTGTATGGGGGGAAATTGACCTTTTTCAGTTTTTTACGATTTTCGCCTATCTAAACAAAATTAATATAGGCATGTGTGGTATCAGATTAAAGGTATTAAATATACCTATCTCGTGGTGCTAACAACGGGCCAAACAAAATAAAATTTTTCGACTTATTAACAAAAATGTCCTTAAATTTAGGTATTTTACTCAATATGACGAAAAGTTTTGCATGTTTGGACACGTTCTTAGCACACGTAGATAGGTTTTCCAAAGACCTTTCATTTGGTATGTAACATGACTAGTGCTGTGTTTTTTCAAAAAGTGGATTTATTTTCGGATTAATATTATTTTGTTTAAAAAAATATTTTAACATACCAAAACAAATTTGGATTTTTTTCCGTATTCTACGAAAAATTAGAAATTATAATCCGAAAAAATAATAAAAAAATTTGGAAAATTAAAAAAGTTATAAATAAATCAAAATTAATCCAAAATGGACTAATTAAATCCCAAAATTTAATTGGATTAATTTTGTATTATTTGTAACTTTTTCAGATTTCCAAATTTTTTAATTATTTTTTTGGATTATAATTGCTAATTTATAGTAGATTAAGGACAAAAATATTCCAAATTTGTTTTGGCATGTTAAAATAATTATTTTAAATTAAATTAGATTAATCCGAAAATAAATCCACTTATTGAAAAACACAGCATAGGTTTCTTTGCATAATATAGGAGATAAACGAAAAAAAACCGAAAAATGGCCTTGTTTTCCCCCTTCCTTTTTGCCCCCTAAATATGAATTTGGGCCGCTAAATAAAAATACATGTCCCTTTATTTTTTCTGCTCTACAAAATAAAACCAATTCCATAAAGATCCGCGGGTGACACTAGGGAGACTTCCCTTGTTAGTTGTTTAAATCCATTTTGTATTTATTTAAAAAATCCGATATTTCGCAATTTTTCGAATTTCATCTTCAGGGACAGTACAAATTTGTTTATAAAAAACATATAACAATTCCAAAATACGTTACTCTAAGAATTTTTATGTGTTTTTATAAAGAAATTTGAACTGTCCCTGAAGATGCAGTTCACAAATTTGCGAAATATCGGAAGATTTTTTAAATAAATACACTCAAAATAATAACTCAGTTAAATTACAGAAAAACTCTGCTAATTTAACAGAGTACACCATACTTTTCCAGCTAACAACATTTCTTGGTAATTTTACTAAAAACTCTGTAAAATGATTTTGACAAAAAAAATGTTAATTTACAGAGTTTACAGTAAAATATTGGTCAAATATAAAAACTTTTTGACAGAGAAAACTCTGTAATTTTACTTAAAAACTCTGTAAAATGATTTGAACAAACAAAAACTGTTAATTTACAGAGTTTCTAGTAAAACATTGGTTAAATAAACCACCATTTAGCAAAGAAAACTGTGTAAATTTACATATATTTGTAAAATGCATTTGATACAAAAAAAAAAATACAGGAAAAACTCTGTTAATTTACAGAGTTTAGTTAAATGCATGTTATTTTGTAAAATTTTTATAAGATTTCTGAAAAGATTTTTTTTTATAACTTTTTTTTGTACTTTTTCAACTTTTTCTCCAAAAAAATACTTATACAGATAAAATTTTAATGTTTGGTAATAAAAACAAAAACTACTCAAAACAGAAAACTTTTTTTGTTATAAAAAAACTACGAAGTATTTTGCTTAAATCTGTATTTTAGCAGAAAACTCTGTTAATTATCTGTAAAATTAAGATAATAAAGTAAAATCTAAATTAACAGAGGAAACTTTGTTTTTTTGTCACAACAAAATACAAAGTATTTTCTTTAAATCTGTATTTTGACAGAAAACTTGTCAAATATCTGTTGAATTGAGATTACAGTCATTTTACAGAGTATTTAACAGAGTTATTATTTTGAGTGTAAAAAACTTTTAAGCAACTAAGACCTCGAGCTTGAACATTTACTGATTTTAAAATATTTTGTTAAAAAAATTGGTAAAAATTAGTTTTTAGAAAAAAAGAAATTTACGCGGAAATTTTTTTTTTTTTGTGAAAAAAATAGTCCGCGAAAAAAATTTTTGGGTTAAAAAAAAATGTTTGTACATCTTTTGTTATTTTTCAGTATTCAATTTTGTTCTTATATGTCAACCAGCACACCAATTAAAGCATTTTATATTTTTAGGTTATGTTGAATGCATCGAAATTTTCGAGGTGTATTACAATTTCGTTAACAACTTTTGAACTGCTAAGCCGATATCGCTCAAATGCAATACCAAACTGCTCGGGAAAGCAACAAGTAAATGTGTCTTGTTTCACGTCATATCTGTATAATATTTCGGCCGCGATTGCCATTTCAACAGACAGACGGACATCGCTAGAATGTCTTAAAATTGATCACTTATTAAAAAAGTAAAAATCTTAAAATCGGTTTCACCGATTTCACCCTCAACAATGTCAAAAATATTATTTGCAAAAAAAAAAAAAATTTTGAAAAAAAATTTCTGCGGAAAAAAGTTTTTGAGAAAAAAGAATTTGCGATTTTTTTTGTTTTGTAAAAAAATTTGTTTATACTTCTTTAAATACCTTTATCCAATCTGTTCTTATATGTCAACCAACACATAAATTAAAGCATTTTGTGGTTTTAGGTTATGTTGAATGTACCAAAATTTTCGAGGTGTCCTTACATTTTTGTAAATAACTTCTTAACCACTGAACCGATATCGCTTAAAAGCAATAGCAAACTGTTCGGGACAACAACAAGTAAATAAGTTTAGTTTCAGTCATATTTGTATAATATTTTGGTCGTGATGGTCATTTCAACAGACAGACGGTCATCGCTAAAATGTCTTAGAATTGATCACTTATTAAACAAGTAAAAAAGTTAAATTCGGCCTTGCCGAATGTATTGTTACCCTCCACAATGTCAAAAATATTATTTGAAAAAAAAAAAAAAATTAAAAAAAAAATAAAATTTTGAAAAAATAAAATTTCGCAAAAAAAATTTTCACCAAAAAATTCACAATTTTTTTTTTTTGGAAAAAATGTTTGCACTTGTTTAAATATTAATCGGTGTTCCATTCTGTTTACATAATAATGTCAACCAGCACTCGTATTAAAGCAATTTGTACTTTTAGGTTATGTTGAAAATTTTCATGGTGTCCTTACATTTTCGTTCATAACTTTTGAATCACTGAACCGATATCGCTCAAATGCAATACCAAACTATTTGGGAAAACAACAAGTAAATGTGTTTAGTTTCAAACATATCTGTGCAATATTTTGGTCGTGATCGCCATTTCAACAGACAGGACATCGGTAAAATATCTAAAAATTTATCACTAATCAATTAAATACATACTTTAAGGGTTTTTTGGCCAATATTTCGATGAGTTACAAACGGTTTGACAATTTTATGTATATCCCGAAGTGTAGGGTTTTTTAAAATATTAAAAAAAATATGCAACTTGTCTGCTGCATGCAGCAAAAAACAAAGAGATAACATAGAAATATACAAAAAAAAAAAAAAACTTTTAACATTTAATTTACATTTTACTGTTGTTGTCGTCGTTAGTCATAGTTATAGTATTTTCAACGCATTTCCTTATTAAACCACCACAATCCTTTTTCCAGCTTCTATACAAAAAAAAAAACTTTATCTCTTTATAACTCGAGGCGGTTGAAGACTACGACGAAGAAGATGATAACTTCAGAAAACAAAGTGGTTTTTGGTAGTAGTATAAAGTAAATGTAAAAGATATTTACTTTAGTTTTTCTCACTTCTTCAGCTTGTTCAGGCTAGATTTTTTTTTTTGTATTTTTTCAGTTTTTATTTATATGCATTTCATATATAATTAAGCAATGTCTTTTTAATGTCTCATAGATGTCTTTTTTTTTTGTTCCAAATGAAAAACCAAGAAGTAAAAAAAGTGAATTAAAATAAGAATAAGAATGATTTTTAATGAAACGGGTAAATTAAATGTCTTTATCTTTATCAAAGAGTAAAAAAATGCAGAAATAATTTTTCATAAATATTATGTTAAAAAAAGACTTAGAGCAATAAATGACAAAAATAAAGAAGAAGGAATAAACTAGTTTATGTTGGAGAATTTTTTTTTTAAAAGAAAATGAAATTAATTGTGAAGAAATTTCATTAAGTAAATAGGCTAAGATAACATATTAATTTCATTAAATATGCAAAGAAACGAAGTGGAATTGAAATAATTGACAAGATAGGACAGATTTTTAAACCTTTTAAAGGAACAAACTGGAAATGAAACATTTTGAAACTATTCTTTTATATATTGAACTTGTTGTTCAGTTTAAATAACACATTAATTTTGTTAAATTGTTTAAAGAAACAATATGGAATTGAAACATTTTGTAACTATTTTTTTATATTCTTAACTTGTTAATCAGATTAAATATCACATTAAATAGGCTAAGATAACACATTAGTTTCATTAAATCAAAAAATTCAAAGAAACACAATGGAATTGAAAGAATTCCAAGATAACACAATTTAATAAACCTTTAAAGGAACAAACTGGAACTGAAACATTATGAAACAATTTTGTTACAACCTTAACTTGTTATTAAGTTTAAATATAACACATAAATTTCGTAAAAGCTTTTAAAGAAACAATATGGAATTGAAACATTTTGAAACTATTTTGTTTCAAAAACTAAGCAGGATAGAGAAAATCGGACCATATTTTTGGTTCTTAGAATCTCCATAGTATCGCCGGGCCTCTTCACATGTGTGTACATCGTTTTGCATCTTGCTTAGTTTTCGAGATATCGCCATTTTAAGTTTAAAACAAAAACCTGCTAAGTACGGAAACAGTACACTAAAACTTTATTTTGTTTGCACTATTTATAGTGCAGTACATTATGGTAAAGTTTGAGTTCGTCAATTCACCAGCATAACATTCGGTATTCTGTTTGCATTTACGAACACAAAAAATAAAAAAAAAAAATGAAAGTTATAGTCGGTCAAGACCGACCATATGATACCCTTCACCAGTCCATTCCGATAAATGGGTCCCAGGTCCAAACATGGACCGATTGGATCTGTCTTTTGTTAGATCTTTATTTAGTGTAGAAAACACACTCAGATCAAATTTTAGTTTTATTTTTTGTCAATTTAACTGAACATCGGTCGAAATTTTTATATGGGGGACTAGTCCAAAAATGGTCCAATTATATTCCGATTTTATTAGGTTACTAGAGTACACGTAACCTAATAAAATCGGAATTTATCAAATATTTCCATTTTTATGAATTTTGAGGGAATTATGTGAATATCGGGAGGGCAGTTTGAATGGGGACTACCAGAAGGACTGAATTGATTCCTTTGAAATTTGGAATGGTGGTTTGTGCATACAAAATTTGATTACCTACTAAATTTCGAAGCGATATCTACTATAACACGGTTATAAGAGTCATTTAAGCCGAATCCAAAGGGGTCGTTTGTATGGGTAGATGGGTAGATGGACAGACGGACGGACGGACAGACGGACGGACGGATATCGCTAACTCGAGTCAAAAAGTAATTCTGAGTCGATCGGTATGCTTGAAGGTAGGTCTAGGACCAATATTTGGGGTAGTTACAAACATCAGCACAAACTCATTATACCCTGTACCACAGAGTGGTGTAGGGTATAAAAATTTTAGTGAATATGTTCTTTGGAAAAACCCGTACGTTATATAACGTAACGTTTTTTTTCGAACACTGGGTGGTAGACGGTTTTCGAAGTAAGCGCTCGTATTCGCGATTTAAAGTTTTGATGCTCAAGTACAATAAAACGATATTTTTAAACTTTTGCGATAATTTTTAAATTGAAAGCCATCCAAGTCTGGTAAACTAAGATAACAAACAATGATACCGTGATTTTTTTCGCGAAAAACATTTTTTGTTCGCGAAAAATCTTAATCTTGTTCGCGAAAAATCTTAATTTCCGTCTGTAGACGGACGGACATCGCTAGCTAGACTTCCGAAGTTTGGCACGAATATGTCTTATATTCCTAGGCAGGTTTCGGAAATGGGCAAAATCGGACCAAGGGGAAAAAGTACCCCTTGGAAAATTAAACCAACCTAAGAAAAACCGCATTTTTTGCAGGGTTTATTGTACTTTTGCTAAGCAAATGCAACATTCTTATTTCAGATATAGTTCAAAATCGCAAAGGGAAGGTGCTCCGTAACGTCTCCCACCTACCCCCCCAAAAAAAGACGCACCTGGAATTTTTTATATTGTTTTTTTTTTACATTTTGGAGAGTATAAAAGATTCGGCACAGCCGAATGTAACACTCTCACGTGTTTTTTTTGATTTTTAAGTAAAAAAAGCTATTTTTTATGTTATTTAGACAATTTCGGAATTTTCATCATCTAAACTCTATTGAATTAACAAAAAAAAAAGTTTTATTCGCGGAATTTTTTTTCGCGATTTTTTTTTCGCGAAGTTTTTTTTCCATTTTTTTTATTTTGCTATTAATTTATGAAAATGAGTAGAATACGATACATTATAGACACAAAATTTAAAAAAAAAAAATTTTCGCGGAAAAAATTTTTTTTCGCGAAAAAAACAATGCATTTTTTAAATTAAAAATTATGCCAAAATCATAAATATTTTATTTTTGTAGTACATAGGCTTTACAATTTTAAATCGCGAATACGAGCGCTAACTACGACAATCTGGTAGCACCATTGAATTCAGCGTACCCGAATAAGCTTTGCCAGCAGGGTGCCCAGCTTGTCAATTTTTGTGGAATTAAAACATTTCGAAGCTCAATCATAAAGATAACATAACAATTTCTTCAAATCTTAGAAGAAACAAAAACTTGATAAACTCTCCATAGAAAGTCTCCACCTTTGTAGGGAACGATTGTCATTAATATAAGCATAGTTCTAGAGGATCACCAATTATTGGCCCATTTTTGGCGCCAACTCAGAAACTTAAGAACCCATTTCGGCTGCTCCAAATCAAATATTAAACTTTTAATGGCGTTTAAAATTTAATGAGTTTATAAAATATTAATATTTCAAAAAAATATTTAAATTTAAAATTTTTGCACTATATATAATTTACAACTTTTTATACAACAACAAAAAAACCTGCGATACAGTTTGTTTTGCCAGTTTTTTTAATTACATTAAAAAAAGTTATTTCTGTAATTTTTTTTTAACTAAAAAAAAATTAACAAACTTTTAAACAAACTGTGTGGAATGAATATATATCTCATAAAAAACAGGTACAAAACTTTTATTTTTTTTTTAAATATTCTGGCGGAAGTTATGTATAAAATTAAAAAAACACAATTTTTTCGCGTTGTTTGTCTCAACTTTATATTAATAGGGCAAAGTTTTTTATATTCACGAAAAAAATAAATAGGAAAAAATATATATTTGAGATGCCAAATGCATTGATTAAAAAAAAAAAAAAACTGGATATAGTTCAATCATAAAATTTTACTGAAAAAAAAAGTTTTAACATTTTAAAACTGGGCAAAAACAAGTCGCAACAAACTTTGTTTCATAAAATTTTTAATTAAAGCTAGAGATTTTAAGGAAAGTTGTAAAAGACTTTTAAGAATATTTAACAACAAAATACCATAAGACGTTGAAATCGTTATTAGAAGGAATAAAGTTTCACTGTATACAAAAAATCTAAGTTTTTGCCATTGTTTCAGGTCTATTTTCTTGAAAAACGGAAATCGTCTACCGCTTCTTTGTAAATAGATTTTCTATAAAATTTATAAAAAAAATATAAGTTTTAATACCAACCTCTTTTTCATCTCTTAATATTCCCACAACCTGTAAAAACATTCTTTCTGCATCATTTTGTGGATCATAATTTGAATATGTATCATCCACTAATGTAAAATTGCCACAATAAAATTCATCTGAAGAAAATATTGAATCTCTATAATGCGGATCATCAGCAACATAATTTGTAGTATCATTACGATCATCATAATTATTTTCAACAACAAGATGATTAGCGTTAACCACAACATGTTGATATTGTTCAACATCATCATCATGTTGATATTGTTCAACAACATGTTGATAGTCTTCATCAACATGTTGCTTTAACTGTTTATTATGTGTAGCATCATGTTGATGATGATGGCCATCAACATTCTCTCTAGGTAAGGAATTATGAGAGTTTGAATTTGTATGACTCATTTTTGAGTGTTTTGATAGACTATGTATACTAGAGGCACTACTCAATTGTGAATAACTCAAACTAAGTTGACTACTCTCTGCTGCCGAAGTACGTGAACAATCTTGTTCAAGTTCAGTGCCACCAGTACCACTGTCACCACTTTGTGAACTAGCTGAATTGCTGGTAAAATGTTTTGCCATTGAGGCCGTCTGCGAAGCTGCCTTGAGACAGTTTATGTTGGTATTTGATTTCTGCTGTTCCATAATATGTTGTTGCATAGGCCCGGGAAGTTTAAGTGGTGGTAGCATAAGATTAAAATTAACTTCTCTTGAATCACAATGAGAACGACTACCACTACTGCTAATACTACTGCGACTACGTCTTTTCATGGACACAAAAGGTGATAACAAACGTCTGCGCTGTGTAGATAGAGATGGTGTTAGAGTTCTTCTAGCGGCCGCATAAATTTCCTCTTCATCATCACCGTCTTCATTGTCTAGAGCAGCCGCTGCGGCTGCTGCCAAGGTGTGTGGTGGTTTAGCATAACGTTCTAACGACCTTGATTTATAATCTTCATTATGATGTTGTATGACTCGCCGTTCTCTACCCCGGCAACTAGATCTATTAATTGCTGCTGATGCTGCTTCAAAATTGTTAGTTTTATGTTTTTTATTGCTGCCACCATTTGTTGTAGTAGTAGCACCACGATATATTTTAGGTATATTGCTGGCACATTTGGTTAGATCTCTCATTATATGAGTATTTTCTATAATATTGCTGCCACCATGTTCCATTCTTTGACGATTTGTTGTTGCTATAATGGAATTTGCATGTTCTGTTGTAACTGGGGAACAAGGTGATGATGCTGATGATGCTGCTGATGAGGAGGAGGAGAATAAACGCATTGTGTCATATAGGTGGGGTTTCTTTTTTGTTGTAGATGATGATGATGCTGAGTTTGATGTTGTTACAGTAAAACTGAAATTGTTTTATACTGAATGGCCTTAAGGTTTTTTTAGGTAAAACGAGTTGCTGCTGCTTCTATTTCTACTTTTTTTTAGATGTTGCAGATGTTGTTGACTTTTTTTAATCACTGTATTTATATGTTTTTTTTTTGCAATTATTTATTAGACCCTTAGGGTTTTGTAAATACTTGCAACAATTAAAATCAAAATTCTTGTAGGGTAAGTTTTTTTTATTTTTTCTATATTTGCACTTGTAGAAAATTTATGCACCTTCTTTTTTTTAGATGTTTTGCATATTAATCACAGGTTTTTTTTTATTATAGACATGTTATAATTTTTTTAATATATTTTCATACTACTGGTTTTTAGTTTCTATAGATGGGGAAATAAACAGGATTCTTTTGTTTAATATAAGGTGTTTAGATAGACTTTAATACTTTCTAAAGGCTTTAGATGACACAAAAATAATACATTTTACAATATTTTAATTCTTTTTATCAATTTCAATTTAAAATTTAATAAAAATTTGCTGAAGTTAAACATTATAGTTAGAAAACTTGTTAACATATTTTGGCGCCCAAGCAGGGGCCCGAGTAAAAAAGTGTTACTCTAGTTTACAAAATTCTCTACGCAAGAAACTTGACTGTTTTTATGTATTATAGATCATTTAAACAAATTACCAAAAAAAAAAATTTTTACGGATCCAGTATTTTGAAATTTTTTTTGTGATTTTTAGAGGTATTTTGACTATTTTTCTTATATCTCGCGTTGTATACATCCGATCTACTCGCAATAAATACCTAATTAAAGAAAAATATTAAACAAACATTTTTTTCAATCGGTTTATTAGTTTACGTGGAACTATCATAAATACGAAAAAAATGCGTTTTTTTATTAAATCATTAAAAACAAGTAAGAAAGTTATATTCGTTCAAGACCGACCATATGATACCCTACACCAGTGTTTTCTGGAAAATGGGTCCCAAGTCCAAACATGGACCGATTGGGTCTATCTTTTGTTAGATCTTAGTTAAGTGTAGAAAACACACACAAGTAAAATTTTAGTGGAATTGCTTTATTTTTTGCCAATAGACCGAATAAACTTAATATTGGTCAACATTTTTATATGGGGGACTAACAAGGGAAGTCTCCCTAGTGTCACCCGCGGATCTTTATGGAATTGGTTTTATTTTGTAGAGCAGAAAAAATAAAGGGACACGTACATCTTTTAGCGGCCCAAATTCATATTTAGGGGGTAAAAAGGAAGGGGGAAGACAAGGCTATTTTTCAGTTTATCTCCTATATTATGCAAAGAAACCTAGTCATGTTACATACCAAATGAAAGGTATTTGGGTAAAATACCAAAATTTTAGGACTTTTTTGTTATTAAGTCGAAAAATATTAACTTCTTTGGCCCGTTGTTAGCACCACAAGATTGGTATTTTCAATACCTTTAATCTGATACCACACATGCCTATATTCGTTTTGTTTAAATAGGTGTAAATCGTAAAAAAATGAAAAAGGTCAATTTCCCCCCATACAAATCGACCCCCTCTAAAAATGAGTTTGGGTCGCTAAAAAAAAATACGTATCGAATTTATTTTCATTCTTAACAACATATCCAAATTTCATGAAGATCGGAGGGTGACACCAGGGAGGCTTGCCTTGTAAGTCCAAAAATGGTCCAATTATATTTAGATTTGATTAGGTTACCGAAGTACACGTTTGACACCTACAAATAAAATTTTAATCAAATATTTCCATTTTTCTGAATTTTGAGCGAATAATGTGAATATCGGGAGGGTGGTTTGTATGGGGTCTACAAGAAGGACTGACCCGATTCCTTTAAAATTTGGAATGATGATTCGTGCACAGAAAATTTGATAACCTGTGAAATTTCAAAACGATATCTATTATAATACGTTTATAATAGTCATTTACGGCAAATTCAAAAGATGCTTAAATTTAAAATTTCAAGTCAATTGATTGAAAATTGCGGCCTGTATCGTGCTTTAGATGGACAGACGGACGGACGGAATTACTCAAAAACTAATTCTGAGTCGATCGGTATACTAGAAGGTAGGTCTAGGACCAATATTTCGGGTAGTTACAAACATCAGCACAAATTCATTATATCATGTACCACAGAGTGGTGTCGGGTATAATTATAAGCTTAAACACTTACAAAGATAACAAAATCGGTTTGATGAAAATCTATGGGTTAACTTCGAAGTTATAACAAATATAAAAAAACACACAGAAAAAACACTAACAAGGGAAGTCTCCCTATTGCCACCCGCCGATCTTTATGGAATTGGTTTTATTTTGTAGAGCAGGAAAAATAAAGGCATATTATACAAAGAAACCTAGTCTTGTAGTATACCAAATGAAAGGTCTTTGGAAAACCTACCTTCGTGTGCAAAGAACGTTTCCAAACGTGCACAACTTTTCGTCATATTGAGTAAATTACCAAAATTTTAGTACATTTTTGTTAATAAGTCAAAAAATATTAACTTTTTTTAATAATAACACTGTGCTACAGTGAAAAAATACTTCTGATGTAACATAGTATATGTTGTTGGTCTTGTCGAGTAGATCACAAAAATGCCCATTAAACTTGCCAGACCCTCAAATTTTAGAGTTATTGTCAAAAAACGTTTTTTTGGGACTTTTCTCACTAAACCTTGTGTAATTTAGAAAATTTTCAACCGATTTAAAAATTTTTAACGGTTTTTGATAGAAGAAGGATAGAGCTTTCAACATGTGTGAATTGGTCTATACATATAAGAAAGATATTTACTGATTTTTTCAATAAAATCTAATTTTTTTGTTATTTTTTGAAAATTTTTCGAGTTTATCAATTTTTTTCTGCTATAGTTCGTTTAACAACCTTTATATTTAAAAAATTATTTTTAAAGAAAATTTAATTCTGAATTCGATAAGCCTTATCCTGAAGAAATCGGATAATAATTGGCAGAGTTGTGATAATTTATCTAAAAAAGAAAATTAAGATTTTGCAGGAAATCGCCGTTCAGATATCCCAGGCAAAAAAAAAAAAATTATCATAAGAGGTCATGTACAATATTTTTAAAGGTTTTTGGCGCGCTGAATCCGAATCTGGCCTTTAAATTGCTCTATCTTATCAGATTTTTGAGATATTTAACATAAATTGATATATCAAAAAGTTAATAAGATAGCGCAATTTCAAGGTCAAATTCGAGTTCAGGAGGCCAAAAACCTTTAAAATAATGATACGCGACCACTTAGTATGTTCGTTTATTTTTTTATTTTTTTTGCCTGGGTTATCCGAACGGCAATTTCAAGCAAAATCTTAATTTTCTTTTTTAGAAAAATTATCACAACTCTGTCAATTGTTATCCGATTTTTTCGGCATAGAGCTCATTGTATTCGCAATTAAATTTTTTTTAAGAATACGTTTATAAATATAAATGTTATTGAACGAACTATAGCAGAAAAAAATCGATAAACTCATAAAATTTTCAAAAAATAACAAAAAATTAGTTATTGTTGAAAAAATCAATACATATCTTTTTTATATATATAGACCAATTCACACACATGAAAAGCCCTATCCTTCTTCTATCCAAAACAGTTGAAAAATTGAAAATCGGTTGAAAAATGTTTAAGTTACACGTGGTTTAGTGAGAGAAGTCCAAAAAAATCGTTTTTTTACAATAACTTTAAAATTTGAGGGTGTCTGGTAAGTTTCATGGGCATTTATGTGATCTTTTCGACGAGACCTACAACCTTAACTACCTCATTTTAAAAGTATATTCGATTTTGTGTTTTTTGTAGCACAGTGTAATTCGTTAAAAACTGAAAAAGGTCAACTTTCACCCATACAAATCGACTCCCCTAAAAATGAGTTTGAACAACATATTCCAATTTCATGAAGATCAGAGTGTGACACCAGGAAGCCTCTCCTTGTAAGATATTTAATCAAATTTTTTTGAAGTTTCAGAAAATTCTTTATAACTTTGGTGTTTTCTCATAGACTTTTATGAAACCAACTTTGTGGATATCATTGTTAATTTGCAATGATTTCTATTCTTAAACAAAATTTTAAAAATGATTTGTTTAGTCAAAAAGCATATTTTTATTATGCTTGTCTATCGCGAGTAAACTTATGAACTGATGGGGAAATGAAGTGTGTAGGATTTGTTGCTAATTTGATGAACTTTAATTTAATTTTAATTGCTAGTAGATCGGAGGTACGTAACTCATGATATAGGAAAAAAAGCCAAAATACCTGCTAAAAACGGTAAAAATTTTATTAAAAAAATGTAAAATTTTCGATTTTTTTGTATGACAAAAAATGTTTTCTTCCGATTTTAAACTCTCGAGCAAATTCTCTTAAGCCTTAAACGTACGGCGTACATATTTAAAGACAATCAGATTAAATTAACCCGTGGCGACCGGTGATCAAAGTTTTGGATTTTTTAAAATGAAAAAAAAAAAAAAATTAGAAAAGTCTTGCGACGCATCATATTTATTAATTTTAATGTGCTGAACACGAATATAAGAAAAATTAAAGTCGGTTTGACGGCTTTCGAAATATCTCTATTTAAAATTTGCAAAAAATTATGTTTTTTTTTACGTTTTATTTCTGCTAAATAGTCTTGACAATGAAATCCGACAAAATTCTGAAACACATGTCGTCTAATTGTAAGACTTGCAAAAATGAACAATGTAAATAAATTGGAAACAGAAAAATAATTTTCTTCACAGTTATTCTATGAGAATATCATAGTTTTAGTCAGTAACGGAAAAATTACCTCGAGCAAGAATAAACCTGTTCAAAAATGTTCAAGAAATTAAAAAAAGTCTTAAATTTCTTAATATCGACCCTTTTATATAGCTTGAGACAGTCTTTTATTTTATTTTTTATTGTAACTTAATTTGACCCAAATCCGATAATTTTTACCCATAGCCAGTGTTTCCATATATTTTTTTGAAAAATCTTTTTATTTCTGAAAAAAAATCTTTTTCTTGTGAAAAAAATCTTTTTTTACAAAAGTATTAAAATAATTAAAAATAAATTCAAATTTATGTATTTTCAATTCCATTTGTGTATCAAGTGTTAAAAAAACAACCCAGCGTTCATTTGGAGCTCGAAAAGACTCATAAAAAGTCCTTAGGCGCTCAGAAAACATAATAATATGAGTGTTTTTTTCTTTCAAAATGGTCCCTTTTTCTGAGCGCTCTTAAAATATAATAATAATAATTTTGATCCAATGATCAGTTTTTATTTAGTTTTCCCAATTTAATTACAAATCATTTTTAATAATTATTAAAACCTAACCGAGAACTGGTTACAAAGAACGTCTACTCGTTGAATCGAAATCGACCAAGTGGGAATCGAACCCAAGACCTTCTGTTTCATAGGCTAGCACGCTACGAACTAAACTACAGGGGCCCCTTAGCGCTCTTATATGACTCATAAACAATTCTGAAAAATATAAATATTTCATATTCTTTTCTGAGTTTTTAGACTCTTTTATGAATGTTCAACAAAAAAAAAATTTAATTTTTTACAATTCATAATTAAGAGTCAAATATGAATCTTTCAGGACTCCAAAAAGAGTCATAATTTATGAAGGCTTAGAAAATTGTACTCAGTAAGCAAATGTCAAGCCGGTTTTTGATATTTGCTTACTCGACATTATATGACGGACTGGATCTATATGTGGTAAAATATTTTGTTAGTGCAGCAAATACACAATTTAAGTGAAAAATTATTCTATGTTACCGACTTACAGATTTAAGTGAATATCAGGTGGAATTTTCATATGGCGACCAAGACAAAGAATTGTCTGATTTGAAATGGATTTAATAAAGTTACCAAGCTTAAAACAAAATTTTAACCGAATATCTCATATTTTCATAGAACAAAGCCATATTTATTTGTAACCGTATACATAGACTGAAGGACGGACACGCTAAGTCAACTCAAATAGTGATTTTGAATCGGTCGGTATACTAAAAGGTTGGTCTAGGACCAATATTTCGGGTGTTTACAAAAAAACACTGATTTACAAAAAAAAAAAAACAATGATGCTTTTTGTATTTATTAACTAATTAAGAAAAACTTGAAAAAACTTCATCATTTTCCAAAAAACTTGTTTTTTTAGAAAAAATCTTGAAATCTTTTTAGCACCTCAAAAAACTTGCAAAAAAAGGGAAATCTTGATATATGGCAACACTGCCCATAGCGCCCTTTGATCAAAATTTAGGATTTTTGGAAAAATTTCCACCAAAATTTTGGATTTAAAAAAAACGAAAAAATTAAGAAAAAAAATTATCGCACTACACATTAATTGTATTTATGTTAGCATGCTAAATGTGAATACGAAAAAAAATCTGAAATCGGTGAAACGGTTTTCGAGATATCGGCATTTGAAATTTGTCAAAAAAGTTACAAAAATGGCGGATTTTTAAGAAATTAAAAAAAAAAAAAACAATCTCATAATTTTGTCCACTGACTATTTCATTAAGCTTGAGACAAGCTTTCATGTAAACTTAATTTGAACCAAATCAGAATATTTTAATCCATGGCGAACTTCGTTCAAAGTTTAGAGTTTTTGGTGAAAATTTTCTAAAAAACAAAAACTTTGATCGAAAGACGTCAAAGACGTATCGGATTTGTTCCAAATTAATTTTAAATGAAAGTTAGTCTCAATATTTATGTTTTTTTTAGATTTTTTGTAAAAAAATTTCTTAAACGTAGAAAAAACCGCCATTTTTGGAAATTTTTTGACAAATTTTAAATAGCGATATCTCGACAGATTTTCGAAATTTGTTGATATTCTTATTCAGCATGCCAAAGTTAATAAAAAAATGTTACGGACGATTTTTTTTTTGTTTTTTAATTTTTCAAAAATTCAAAATTTTGGGAAAATATTTCTAAAAATTCAAAATTTTGGTAAACTTTTTCTAAAAATTCAAAACTTTGATCGAAGTACGCTACGAGTTAAATGGTCGGATTTGGCTTAAGTTATCTTTAAATGAAAGATTGTCAGGTCAAGGGAAAGAAATTTTGGGATTTTAAAAAAAAAAAATTTTGAACATAGGAAATTGCCATTTAGATTTAGATTTTTAATTTTTTTTTTTGATATTCATGTTCAGCGCATCAAAACTGATAAATATGGTAAAAAACCGCCATTTAATTGCAAATTTCAAATAGCAATATCTTGAAAACCGTACTACTGATTTTGAAATTTTTTTGATATTTATGTTCAGTGCATCAAAATTGATAAATATGAGGTATTGAAAGACATATGTATTTTAATTTTAAGTTTCTTTTAATTTTCAAAAATCCAAAACTTCGATCGCCGGGCGCCACGGATAAGTTTCATACGATTTCCTTCAAATTTGGTCTATTAAAACGCAATTTCAGTTTTGAAAAATTTGGAAATTAAGAATAATTTACTGAGAGTATTAAAAAAAAAATGGCGTCCAAGCTGGGGCCGTATAGCAAAGTAAGTGGATTTTTCTTGATGTATTGTTTTATTTTTTTTAATTTATTGTGTCAAAAAGAGAGAATTTACTGAAATTGAACAAATAGTGCTATTCTGAAATTTATTTTGAAACTAAAAATAATTCTTTTAATTTTTGTGTTATCTAAATGCTCTGTTAATATTTTTCATATATTTTTGAATTGTTCAATCTAAACGCCTTATTATGGAAATTATAAATATGTATTAGTTATAAAAAAGAAATGTTTATTATAAATATTTGCGTTTGCTTTGTTTATTTTTTCATTATTTTAATTATTTATTGATTTTAATTGTTTTGCCTTTTTTTAAATTTTTTTATTGGATTTTTAATAAATTTTTCTTCACTTTAATTATTTTAAATTATTTTAGGAATTTATAATATTTTTCAATTTCATTTTATTATATTTCGAGTTAAAATTGTTTAAAGTTTTTTTCTTATTTTTTTTTTAAAATTTTCATTAATTTTATCAAAAATTCATTTTAAAATTCCCTTCCAGCTATTTTTTTTATTTTGTTGCTTTTCCATATTTCATTTAAGTTCATTATTATTTAATTTTTACCAATTTTCAAAAAAAAATATTTAAAAACATGCACGTTTTTTAATTTATTTTTATCTAGTTTGTTTTTATATTCAATTATAGTTTTGCATAATATTACAAAATTTATTTTCAAAAAATTCATAATAAAAGTTGTTGTAAAAGAGTTTTTATCTTTCCACGCACATAAATTTCAAATGAAAGTGAAATTTTGTGTTTTGTAAATAAAAAGTATAGATTAAAAATATATTTTTGGCACGTTCTGTTTAGCAGAAAAAAATAAACTAACAACATGTTAAATTATTAATATTGCATCTACTTAAGTGCAGAAATAAATACTATGTATTAAATAAAAACTGCGGTATACGGTTCTTTTTTGAACGGCGATTTCCTTTTTTAAAGTTGTAGCGGTTTTTTAAAGCTTTTAATCAAAAACTTTAAGTTTTTGATCGACTGGCACCACCGGTTAAAATGATCGGATTTGTCTTCAATTTACTTAAAATGAAAGATTTTCTCAAGCTCTATGAAAGGGTCAAGGAAAGAAATTTGGAGATTTTTTTAAAAAAATTGCTGAACGTAGGAAAAACCGCCACTTTTAAAATTTTCAAACAGCGATGTCTCGAAATCTGTTTGACCGATTTTAAAATTTTTTTGATATTCGTGTTCGGCGCATCAAAAGTAATTAATATGATGTATCGCAAGACACATACGGGGCATTCCATGTGAAATCGGACACTTTGAAAAATTTTTTTTTTACATTTTCCTAAAATATTTACAGTTTTTAGTACCCTTCGAAATCTCCTTCGTGGTAAATTTTCAGATTTTTTTGATGACCCGTTCAAAAGATATCGAATTTTTAAAAATTGGTAGTTTGTTCCTTTACTCAAACTTCTTTTACACATAACTTCTTCAATAATGGTCCAAATTTCAATTTTTTTTTGTTCAAAAATTTGGTTTTTTGCGTACTTTTAAAAAAAAAATCGCAAAAAATTCTTAAAAGCGGTCTAGTATGCGATTTTTAAGTTTTTAGATTTAAATCTCATTTTTGAAAATGTTTGTACTCTTCGATTTTTTTGAATTTTTTTGTGTAAAACTTCTATTGATTCTCCAATTTTTTTGACCAGGAGGATCGTGGAATAACGATTATTACTATTTTTTAAAATTTTTTGAAAAAAATTTATTGTAATTTTTCAATCTTAAAATCATTTCTACTGATCCAATGGTGCGTCGTAGAGGGGTCATTTATAAGACCGACCCCCATTAATTTTTTCGTCTTAACATTACTTTGGAACAAACTAATACCCTATCTCCAATTTCTAAGAGGGCTCCCACACAAAACGACATTTTTTAAAATTTGCCCCAACCGATCTAACTGCCCTAATAGTGCCCTTAGAGCTACAAAATGTATGACCGACCCACAATATTTTTTTAGTCCAAACATTTTCTCTGAACACACCTACCCTCTATCGTTAACTGTTAAGGCAGTCCCCATACATTTTTTTTTTAATTTTTTGTAAATTTGTTTTATTTAATCAGCTTCTACCGGTCCAATGGTGCGTCCGAGAGGGATCATTATGCAGACCGATCCCATTTATTTTTACCCTCAAAAATTTTTGTAAAACATACCACAGCCCTATCTCCACTCGCTAAGTAGGCTTCCATTCAAAATTACATTCTTATAAAATTTGCTCCAACTGTTATTTGTATGGGAGCCTACTTAGGGAGTGGAGATAGGGCGTAGGTATGTTTTACAAAAATGTTGGAGGGTAAAAATAAATGGGGGTCGGTCTCACTAATGACCCCTCTCGGCCGCACCATTGGACCGATAGAAGCTGATTAAATAAAACAAATTTACAAAAAATAAAAAAAATTGTATGGGGACCGCCTTAACAATTAGAGATAGAGCATAGGTGTGTTCAGAGAAAATGTTTGGACTAAAAAAATATTGAGGGTCGGTCATACATTTTGTTGCTCTAAGGGCACTATTAGGGCAGTTAGAGCGGTTGGAGCAAATTTAAAAAAATGTCGTTTTGTGTGGGAGCCCCCTTAGAAATTGAAGATAGGGTATCAGTTTGTTCCAAACAAATGTAAAGACGTAGAAATAATGGGGGTCGGTCTTATAAATGACCCCTCTATGACGCACCATTGGAGCAGTAGAAATGGGCAAAAAATGTGTAGAATCGATAGAAGTTTTACACAAAAAAATTTCAAAAAAATTCGAAGAGTACAAACATTTTCAAAAATGAGATTTAAATTTAAAAACTTAAAAATTGCATACTAGAACGCTTTTAAGAATTTTTTGGGATTTTTTTTCGAAAGTACGCAAAAAAACAAAAATTTTTAAAAAAAAAAATTTTAATTTGGACCATTGTTGAAGAAGTTATGAGTAAAAGAAATTTGAGTAAAGGAGAAAACTACCCATTTTTAAAAATTCGATATCTTTTGAACGGGTCATCAAAAAAATATGAAAATTTACCACGAAGGAGTTTTCGAAGGGTACTAAAAACTGTAAACTATTTGGGAAAATCTAAAAAAAAAAATTTCAAAGTGTCCGATTTGACATGGAAATGCCCCATATATTTTTGTACTTATTTCTTTTTTTTTTAATTCAAAACTTTTGACAATTCAAAACTTTAATGTCCGGACACTTAGGATAATCTAAAGTTAAAGAAAAATGCAGTTTTCTTTCACAATTAATTTCTTTTGACAATTTCACCAAAAATTTTTCAGATTTTTTGCCCTTTTTGTTTTTTTTGCAATAATCTTTTTCACATATCATAATATCAATGCATGTTTTTTATAAAATTTAAAATTTTCTCAGATAGGCTATATATAGATTTGAAACTACAATCAAATAAAAAAAAACATTTTGTTAAAAACTTTAAAAAAGTTCTGTAATTTTACTTATAAAGTGTGTAATTTTACACATTTAATATGTAATTCTACATATGAAATGTGCAATATTACACATTTAATGTATATTTTGAAAATAAAGTTAGAAAGACATTATTTATTTTTGAGAATTTTTAATTTTATTTTTTTTAATTTGAAACATAAAATTTTGGAATATTTTTGATTTGAAACATTTTGGAATTGAAACACTTTGTTACAATTATTAATGTCATATATTTAATAACTTCCACCAAAAACCCTCTTGCATATATTATGAATTTCCCATTTCACTCTCTCTTTTTTTTCTTTGTTTTTTCTTAAATGGGGTTCCTAATCTGTTTATTTTCCATCCGACTCATGCGTGCGTGCGTGACCGCATTTAATCATTATCTTATGTATATGAAATGCGTATATTTTTTACACTTTATTCAATAATGCTTAATTTTAAATCTATTTTACTGTTTTTTTTTTTTATTATTTTAGATTTGGGTTTCTTTCGTTGTTTTTTTTCTGCTCTATAGAAATAAATTGACGGGATGCTGATCAACAGCAAAAGAATGGGCACAAAATTACAGCAATGTCACGTATTAACACAAAATATACGTGAGCAAATTAATTACAAACAAACTTTTGGTTTTTACACTGAATGACTGACTGACACACACACTACATGTGAGTACACAACGCCACACTCATATGAGTTAAAAAAAGAATTTGACACAACACGTCTTTTTTTGCTGGTGTAGTTAAACATACACCCTAAAAATTATATTAACCCTAGGATTGGAAAATTGGTGAAATATAGGACTGGTCACATAACTGATTTAATTAATCAGAAATAACTTATGCCGATTAGTTCTGTAATACACCACATTAGAGTGAAATTTTTTTCTTTAACTTTTGATTTTCCCAAGTGTCCGGGCAATTTTTTATTATACTATTCTATTTATGTTACACATTTTATGCCAATCGGATCAAATCAAAGTTTTAGATTTTTGAAATTTAAAAAAAAAAAATTTGAATGAAAGTTATTCTTGTGACACTTCATATTTGTTAATTTTGATGCGTTGAACACCAATATAAAAAAAATTTAAATTGGTAAAACGGTTTTCGAGAAATCGCTATTTGAAATTTGCAGAAAATGGCGGTTATTTCCTTCGTTCAAGAAAATTAAAAAAAAAAAATCTCAAAATTTTTTATCCTTGACTCTTTCATTGAGCTTGAGACAAACTTTCATTAAAAATATATTCGAGCCAAATTCGATAATACTAACCCTTGGCGCCCTTTGATCAAAGTGTTGGTTTTTAAAAAAAAATTTGCCAAAAACTCTATACTTTGATCGAAAGGCGCCATAGGTTTTTATTTCGCTCAAATTAAGTTTCAATGAAAGTTTGTCTCAAGTTCAATGAAATAAATAGTCAGTGAAAAAAAATTTTAAAGCTTTATTTTATAAAATTTCTTGAACATAAAAAACCGCCATTTTTAGAAATTTTTTGACAAATTTCAAATGGCGATATCTCGAATACAGCTCAACCGATTTCAGAAATGTTGTATTATACGTATTCATAATACCAAAATTAGTAAAACTAGTTGTTGGATAATAATTTTGATTTATTTTTTAATTTTTCAAAAATCCAAAATTTTGGAGGACATTTTCCTAAAATTCAACACGTTGATAGAAGGGCACTACGGTTTAAAATGATCGGATTTGACTCAATTTAAGTTAAAATAAAAGATTTTATCAATTGAATCTGGGAAAAAACCGTAATTTTTTCTAATTTCAAATGGCAATATCTCAAACGCCGTCCGACTGATTTAAACATTTTATCCGATATTCGTGTTCAGCGCATCAAAATTAGTACACATGATAAAACGCAAGACATATTTTTTTAAAATTTTTTTTTTAATTTTAAAAAATCCAAGTTAATTTAATCCGGTTGTCCTTAAATTTGTACCACATAAGTTTTAGGCATAGGAGAACAGATGTTTAAAATCGAAACAAAAACTTTTTCCCATAAAAAAATAACGAATAAAAAACATTATTCTGATCTGTGACATCTTCTAAATCGTGTTCTAAAATATGTCCAGAAACAGAAAAATGTGTATTTTTAACCCATTTTTAAATTTTATGTATTATCACTAAAAATTATTATATTTTGAGTAGGTTTTTCTCTAGCTCGAGGTCATTATTTCCTTTACTAATTAAAACTATGATATCCTCAAGAATAAATTTCAAGAAAATTGTTTTTCTATTTTAAATTTATTTATGTTGGTAATTTTTTGCAAGACTTAATTGACACTTGTTTCGGAATTTGTCAGATCCCATTGTCAATTTATATTTTAGTTTGATCATTAACGATTTGTCATTAAAACCCCTTTGCTACTTGTATTAAAGGGTTTTTATTTTTGCTAAATAATTTTGACAATGGGATTAGACAAATTCCGAAACACGTGTCGATTAAGTCTTGCAAAACATGACCAACATAAATAAATTTAAAACAGAAAAATAATTTTCTTAAAAATAATTCTATGAGAATATCATAGTTTTAATTAATAAACCAAATAATGACCTCGAGTTAGAAAAAAACCTACTCAAAAAAATATATTTTTTTTTTTTAATAAAAATTCATCAGAATTTGCACTAAAAATTATTTTTTTTCGAATTTCGACGATTGCCCGTCAAATTATGGTTTCTATTCTAAAAACTGTGTATTTAAATTTTCAACCAAATCAGACAATTTCAACACGTGCTGCGGTGGTTTTAGAAATTTCCGATTTGGTTAAAATTTTAAATATATGTAGAGTTTTTAGTCCAAAAGGAACCATAATTTGGCCGTCAATTGACAAAATTTGAAAAAAAAAAAATTTTTTTTCGTGATAATACATAAATTGGGGAAAATGCCGTTTTTGCTGTTTGTGGAAACATTTCAGAGCACGATATTTGTATAGTCATAGATCGGAATGAAGATGTAAAAAAAAAGTTTTAGAGTAAGACCCAAAAGGCCCTCAAACCTATTTTTGGAAGTCAATTTTAAAGCTGAAAGCCTTATCCCACTAAAACGAAGAAATATTAAAAACAAGTAAAAGTGTTAAATTTGGCTGTGCCGAATTTTTTATACCCTCCAACATGAAAAAAAAGAATCAGGTGCGTTTTTTTTTGGGGTGGCGGGGGGTCAGCAGTGGTAATTTGGCGGGAAGGGCAAATTTCCCCTCGAAATAAATGTTCAAAAATTCATTCTTATTCTTTTTACACTAAAGAAATACAAGTTTATTATTATTTAAAAAAAAATTTAAACCACGTCCACAAAGGGGGGGGGGGGGGGGTACGGGCGTACCGAAAAACGACATTTTCTAATCCCTGGGTCCAATTGTAGGGCTTAAAACTTCTGGTAGCATAAAATTGTTGCATTTGTTAAACAAAAACCCATAAAATCATGTAAACAGTTGTATTTTTAAGAGGTTGGTTTTGTTCTTTCAGGGGAAACTTTTAATCCCCTGATCCGATTTTGTCAGTTTTTTAACCTGCCTTATGACCATAACACAAATTTGTGTCAAACTTTAGGCCCCTCTTTTATTTTGGACTGCATTGTGCTATCTACAGTCAGGCTGACGGACATTCATAGAATATCTTAGAATCGGGTCCCCGACCGATATTTCGATACGTTTCAAACGGAATGACAAAGTGAGTATGCCCCCATACTGTGGTTGGAGGGTATAAAAAACCGAAAATATGTTTTTTGGTTTGTATGAAATTTTTTTAGGCCCAAAGTTTAATATTCAAGCAACAAAGGGAACCATAATTTGCTCGGTAGTAGACGAAATTCAAAAAAAACAAGTAGAAAAGTTAAATTCGACTTTGCCGAATCTATGAATACCATCCACAATGCCTTTTTTTTAAGGGTAGTACATATTTTAACGTGAAAAACTTAACAATTTTGATTAGAAATATTTTATTTTGAGTAAAAAACTCTTTTTTTGTAATTTTTTTTAAGTGTAAAATTTTTTTCGAGTGTATTGTTTTTTTTACTGTAAAAATATTTCTGAGTGAATGCACGTACGTATGTACACAAAATATTGTCATTTTTGTAAAAAAAAAATATTTTTTTTTGTGTAAATTTTTTTTGAGTGTAAATTTTTTTTTGAGTGTAAAATTTTTTTTAGTGTAAAATTATGTTCGAGTGTAATTTTTAAGTTACCAATGCTTTTAAAACTAAACAAGTTTAAAAAGCATTGCTTTAAATTTAAACAAGTTTGAAAAGCATTGTTTAGTTACCACTAATGCTTTTAAAACTTGTTAAAACACGTGGCATTTTAGATGAAACTAATCTGAAATTCAGGGTTTTGCTTATAACTTTTGAACCACTGGACCGATTGTGCTGAAATTTAATGCCAAATAGACCCGGGGAACGGCAAAGATACATGCCAAGCTTCAGTAGTCTCATTGTTGTCTTTCGAAAGTTATCGTGTTTTTTATCTCGTAAATTCGCGAAACACCCTTGCCGAAATTTACTCTTTTGCTCATAACTTTTGTACCACTGGACCGATTGGGCTGGATTGCAATACCAACCTGACCAGGTAAATGGCAAACATTTATGCCAAACTTCAGTGGTCTCTGTAAAGTCTTTTAAAAGTTAGCGTGTTTTCTACGGACAGACAGACAGACGGACGGACGGACGGACGGACGGACGGACATCGCTAGATCGACTTAAAATCGATCGAGGATCATAAATATATATACTTTATGGGGTCCAAGACCAATATTTCGAGGTGTTACAAACGGAATGACAAACTTATATATACCCTCTATCACTAGAGTGGAGGGTATAAAAAATGCAAACATTTTTTTTTTGTCCTGGAAATTTTTAAAAAATTTTATTTCTCAAAAAAATTCTTTACACAAAAAAAAAAAAAAGTTTCATTGACTTAGAAAATTTAAAACAAATTTTAGGGAATTAGAAAATTTCTGTCCAATTTAATACTGTCACGTGATAAACACTAATACATTTAAGCACTAATACATTTAAGTGATGGCAAAAACATGGAAAAGCTTCTTTAATATAATGAAATTTGTTATCCAAATTGATGACAGCAAGTGATGAAACCGTTTCATCAATTGAAGAAGCATAGTGAATTAAAATGAGAACCGTTAGTGTTTAAGAGAATATTTATTTATTTATTTTATTCTACTTTACACTCATCGAGTAATAAAAGACGCAAATTATGTTTTCTCTTAGTTTGCTTACAGTCAGAAATATTCAGAAAAAATCCCAGAATTTTTGAGAATCTTAGAAAATAAAAAATCGATAACGTTAGAACAGTGTTGCCATAAGAGAATTTTGAAAAAATGCTAAATGGCAGAAAAAAAAGTGCTAAAATGCTCTACAGACCAAAAAAAAAGTGCTAGATTTTTTTTTTCATTTATTAAATTAACAAATGATGATTTTTAACAATAACTCTAGTTTACAACGAAAATGCGCACTAACTGCGTCTACATATTTTTTTTTGACCGCTAAACTTAAAAATTTTATCGAAAAAAATACTTCTAATAAATTGTTTTGCGTTTTTTGGAGTTATTTTCACTGTTTTCCCTATATATAGTGAGTAATGTACCTCCGATCTACTCGTGATAAAAACCAAATTAAAGTTAATCAAATTTGCAACAAACTTTATCTGTTTAATAGTTTACGCGCGATAGACAAATATACTGTAAAAATTAATTTTTTGATCAAAAAAATTCATTTGTTGATAAAAAAACTCATTTTTAATTTTTTTTAACGAATCTTTGCAAATTAACAAGTTTTTTTATTTACCTTAAAAGCCTGAACATATACAAATATAACAAAATGTGTTTCATAAAAATCTATGGGCAATCACCAAAGTTATAATAAATTTTTTGAAACAACGCATAAAAATTTTCTCAAATTTTTTTTGTATTTAAAATACAAGAATAAAATCTGGGTTAAATACCGAAGTGTTTTTTGTGTGTATTTTCATATAATAAGTCATAACCACAGACTATATACAGACTCGACAGTAGAGTTTTATAAGAAAAAATGGGGAAAAACTAAGCGATTTTAGGAGAAAACACAGCGGTTTTTAGTCCGTTTTACGCTAACATGGCAACACTTTCTACGACTTAGGAGTGAGTGAAACAACAAAAACCGATCTGGCATCCATTTTTCTTATGGCGCGTTATATCAGTTTTCTCTTTCTACACAGAAAATAATATCGTGATTTTTTTTTTAATTAAAAATGGATTTGATATTAAATTTAACTTCAATTAAACATTTTAATTGATTCAATTAATGTTTTAATTGAATTCTTAACTTTACTGAAAATAAAAATAAAATAAACAAACGAAACCGGTTTTATATGCTTTAGTGTTAGTAGCAAATGAAAAAATAAAATGCAAAAAACAACAAAAAAAACTTTTGAACTATTGTTTTGTATATTTTGGTGGTAGCAGCCAATGAATACATGAAAGCAACAAACAAATTTAGTTTTATTGTTTTCTTTAAGGCGAGCGGTCGTTGCGGATAAATTGTTTTGATAATAAAATGTGTACAGTTGTGTTTTGCACATTGAAATATAATACAATTTTTTTTTGATTCAACTTTACTAAGGCGACAAAAATGCATGCAATAACAAGATTTAAAAATAAAAATGTAATTTTAAATAGTTATTGATATTTTAAAATACTACTATAATGTTTCTATGCAAAACTATACCAAGTGTTTATATTTAATAAAGAAAATAAATTTCTTAATAATGTAAAACAAAAACATTCTATGTTTATTTATTTTTAGGCATTTTTTGAAGTTCAACTTTTAAAATTAAATTGAGTTTTGGTCTTTTTTCAATTAAAAATTTTATGTGAATCAATAAATCTATATTATTGATTTTCAATTTTATATTAATTTTTTTTATATATTTATTTAATTACAATTTTAATTGGTTTTCCATTTTATTTTCAATTAAAACTTTAATTGATTCAATTAACAATTTAATTAAGTTTTAAAACTGTTTTCAAACAAAATGAGTAATTAATATGCGCATTTTCGTGATACGTCCGAAATCAATTAATTTTTTAATTGAATCAACGAATTTCGTAATTGAAATTCATTTTTATTTTTTTCTGTGTAACCTAATTCGTAGAATAATTTGAAAATATTAACCATATGATTAAAAAATACTTTTTTGACACCTGTCATATTTGTCGAGTCTGTATTAGTCTGTGTCATAACTTTGGTGATAACCAGTGATGGTCCGTGAAGTTGTCACTGGGTGTTCTCTAATTTTTAAAAACAGCAAATTTAAGTATAAAATTCATGTTTTTCTGGACCTGACGCGTTCCCGAGATAGATAAAGATCCGATGTTATTAGTTTTGTATATTTTTGAATAATATGCAGCCCAAATTCTATTTTATTGTCATTTTGTTGCCTCACCACATTGACAATTAACAAAAAGCATTATTTCACAAATAAATGGAGCACAAAATTGAATTTTGGCTGCATGTTAATAAAAAATAATAAAATTGAGACTTTATCTATCACGGGAACGTGTTACATGCAGAAAAACATATATTAGATACATAATTTTGATATTTTAAATAAGTAGAGAACACCCAATGACAACTTCACGGACCGTCACTGGTGATAACCCATAGATTTTCATCAAACCGACTTTGTTATCTTAGTTAAGGATCAGGCTTAAAAAAAAACCATAACAAATTTTTTTGTTACGGTTTCAATAAATTTTTTTCTTTTGATTTGTAAACTAGTGTAACCGGTACATATATTTTCTTGATTTCAATTTGGTTTTCAGAGCTTTCATTTTTTTCTGAATTTCGATTGCGTTTTCTTAATTTAAACTGGGTATTCTGAATTTCAATTGCGATTTTTGAATTTCAATTAAAATCTTCTTAATTACAATATGGATTTCTGAATTTTCAATGATTTTCTTGATTTTGATTAGATTTTCTGAATTTCAAAAAGGTTTTCTGTTTTTCAATTGGGTTTTCTAAGTTTAAATAGGGTTTTCTCAATTTATTTTTTCTAAATTTCTACTAGGTTTTCTAAATTTCAATTAGGTTTTCTGAATTTCAATTATTATTTTTTAATTTCAATCTTTTCTTAATTTCTATCTGGATTTTTAAATTTCAATTGGGTTTTCTGAATTTTAACAGGGATTTCTAAATTTTAATTTATATTTTCTTAATTTTTGAATTTCAACTTATATTTTCTAAATTTTTGAATTTCAATTTATACTTTTTTTAATTCTTAGGATTCCTGATTTTCAATTAGGTGCCATGAAATAAGTCCCAAGAAAAAACATTAAATAAATTCCATACGATTTGGGAGTTATTTCATTATACAGGTGTAAAGGAAGCGCCGCAGGCTAAAAATTTTTACAAGAGATTTAAAAAAACAAATTAAAATGTAAAAAAAAATGTTAAAAATACTAAAAAATTTTAAAAAAGTGCTAACTTAGCACTTGGCACTTTTTTCCAAAACTTTAGTGCTAAGTCCAAAAAAATAGTGCTAGATCTAGCACTAAAAGTGCTAAAATGGCATCACTGCGTTAGAAGAAAAATTTAATAAAAAGAGGGAAATTAATAAAAAAGACTTAAAAAATTCTCCAAAAAAAACATGAACATTTTTGTAAAGTTCGTTAAAAATTTAGAAAAATAAAAAAAAAAATCGGAACATTTAGAAATATATCGGAAAGTTTAGAAAATTTTAGAAAATTTAGGAAAAATTTAGAAAAAATTCAGAAAAATTCTGAAATAATCAGTAAAATTTTAAAGAATATGTGTACTAATAATTTAATATAATCCAAAAAAACTTAAAATTAAGAAATTAATTTAAATAAATTTTCTTGCCCGTTTTAGGGTTAACTAATAAATAAAAACTTTACAATTATCACATATCATAAAAAACACTTTAGACAAAAATCTGCATTTACCCCCTACTAGTTCATGAATAAGGGATTATAAAATTAATAATAAAAAAAATTAAAATATTATTTCTGTTGAAATCTTGTTAAAAATAATCATTAATATCACAACATGCTGTCGTTTGCTTTCGACTGTAAGAAAAACAAACCCTCTAAATACCAAATTCCAATTATTTAAAAAATATACAATATTTTTTATACATATTTTAAGCTCTTCATACTGTTAATTAAGTTAGGAGCCATATATTGTTATATGACAAACAACTTTTTTTTTTAATTTTTTATTACTCGTCTCAACATCATTATCACCATCAAAACAATTATTCACACTAAATATTATGTTGGTAGACCCAACACCGAAACTCTTAAATTTATTCCAATCAAAATATATATTTTTTTTCTGTAATAATCAGGGAGTCAAGTTTGTCAAGTTAAACAAACAAATACTTCAAACTTCATAAATAAATTTTTAAGTTTGTCTGATTTTTTTTTATTTTTTTGTAATTTTTCTTTAACTTTATAGCATTGTCATCATCTCTTAATCAGCTTAACAAAGAGATTTTTCAACTGATAGTCATTGACATTTATTATATGTTTACAGATAAAATTTACAACATTTATTTTGTTCCAAACGATTGAGATTGAGAAAAAACTTAAAATTCAATTTAAAATACAGACAGATAGATACTTTCCCATATAAATTAGAGATTTTTGTTTTTGGTTTTGTGTAAATGTTGCATATATAATATAGTGGGGGCTGGAAAAGTAAATTTAGTCAAGAAATCTATAGCCCCCTTACCAAGTACATCAAATTTTGAGTCAAATTACTAGAAAAAGTTTCGTAATCCCATTTTTCCAATATTTGTTTTTTAGTAAACAAATTTCGATCGATTTACATTTTTTTTTGTAATTTTAGAAATTTCCAAAGTTTTTTTTACAAAAAAAATCTAGTAAATTCACGAGAATTCATTGTAAGTTTTATTGTGTCAAAAAATTGTAAATTTACAATTTTATTTGTAAAAAGCTTGTAAAATTACGAAAAAGCTTACTAGGAGTTCTATTAAATTATGAGGTAATTTAATTAAATTATGAGGTAACAATCAGAAATAGCAAGAATAGCCTTAGATTGGAACCCACAAGGACAGCGCAGACCTGGTAGACCCCGAAACACCTGGGTGCGCTACCTGAAACAGGAATGTGAACTTGCTCGAGTTTCATGGAATCAAGCTAAGGCGATTGCCAGAGATAGACAAAGATGGTGAGAATTTGTTGACGCCCTATGTTCACTTTGAACTTTTATTTAAGTATTAATTAAAAATCGATATGTATTTCTATTTCTATTAATATTTAATTAAATAAAGGACATATATATATATATATGAGGTAGCAAAAAATTTAGTAAAGTTACTAGAATTCCTTGTAGGTTTAATCGCGTCAAAAAAATTGAAAATTTTCAATTTTATTGGTAAAAACCTTGTATAATTACAAATTTTCGATAAAAAGCATGTAAAATTGCTAGGAATTCTTGTCAAATAGGAGGTAGAAAAAAAGTTACAAACTTTTCATTTGCTACCTCCTATTTGACAAGAATTCCTTGTTATTTTACAAGCTTTTTACTAATAATTTGGTACTTTGTCCAGCTTTTTACCAATAAAATTGTAAATTTACATTACAATTTCGTGACTTCTATTTTGCGAGAATTCCTAGTAAAAATTACGAACTTTTTTGTAATTTTACAAGATTTTTACCAAAAAAATTGCAAATTTACAACTTTTTTGGCGAAATAAAACTTAGAAATTCTCGTAAATTTACTTAATTTTTTTGTAAAAAATCTTGAAAATTTGTAAAATTACAAGAAAAACTGTGAAATTACAAAAATAAATTTCGATCGATTTGTTAAAAACAAGGAAAACTGTCCAAAATATTCTAATGGGAATTAGAAAAATTGTTGGAGGGTAAAAATTAAAAATTTAACATCTCTAGGGGGCACCCTTGGATCAGTTAGAGCAGTGGGAGCAGATAATATAAAAATTGAATTTTGCATGGGAGCCCCATTATCGAGTGGAGACACGGTAAAAGTATGTTCCGAAAAAATGTTAGAGGATAAAAATAAATGGAGGTCCGTATTATTTGTTACCACTGTAAGAGGCATGGGGGGAGCAGATTTCATAAAACAAATTTATAAAAAATACAAAAAAAATTATGGGGATCACCTAAAGGGTTAAAGACAGAGGTAAGGCATCCCAGCAAAACTTTGGTAATGGGTAGTGATTATATAACACATTACCAGGTAATGTATATAACTTATTTGTAGCATTATTTTATGATGTCTTACCAAACATTTGTTCCACAACGTATTATTTTTAAGTGAAAAATAATGCATTACTAATAATTTGCTACGTAATGCATGATTATTGGAAAAAATGTATTTCATATTTATTATTTCTAAACATTAAATCATAGATGACTTATATTTGGTTACATTATGTATTATTTGAAAGTTTGAAATAATGCATTATTTATAATTGGATGCATAATGCATTACAATAACATAAAAAAAAAATTATTTTATAAAAAAATGCATAAGTTTAAACTAGAGATGGGCTTACGAAAGGAAATTTGTAACGACACACACTCACGAGCATATTTTATCTACTTACACTCACTTAAAATCGCGTGAGTAAATTTAATACAAAATTACTTTTTCACTACTCGTAACACCTTATATATTATCTTCTGGTATGCTATATTATTTCATTTCTCGTAACCTATAAAATATCATATATTTTACACCTTACTCGTATTCTTCGTTATAAATTTATGACTTCTTTTATACCTTACTGGTATTCTTTGTGATAATGTGGATGCATTACTTTGAGTCTCATCGCCTGTTAAAATCATCAATGCTGCAATGTATAAAATAAGGAATCCTATACCTTATTTGATACCTTATTTGGTAATCTAAGTTTTGCTGAGATGTTCTTAGAAAATGTTAGGGTTGAAAAAATATTGGGGGTCGCTCACAAATTTGACATCACTTGGGGCACCCTTGGAGCAGTTAGAGTGGTAGAAGCCAATTTTAATAAAATGTTTATCTCTTAACTTTTAATAGAAAAATATTTTCTGTAAATTTTTTTATACTAAATACTGTATAGTTAGCCAAAAAAAATATAAATATCAATAAAAAAGAGCTTTTCTGAATTGATCCCTAGTTTACATATGTTTCAACCCACTCTGCGTCCAGGCAAATTTTTATTCTATTGTGCCTAATATATCTGGTGATATAGTTTTTTTTATTCATTTTGTCATGCTAAAGACGAAAATCAAAAGTTCAATCAAAGTTTTGAATTTTCCGAAATTTTATCAAAAAATTGTTTATCAAAAGATTTATAAAAGGACAATTTTTTCCAATGTTCAAAAAATTGAAAAAAACGTCTCAAACATTTTTTTTTACCATTTTACAAAGCTCGATAAAAGCTTTCATTTAATGTTAATCAGATCATTTTAAGTCCTTCTATTAAAGTTTTGGATTTTCTAAAAATTTTCCAAAAATCGAAAATTTTGATCAAAGTGCGCCGTAAGTCAAAATTATCGGATTTGGCTTAAATTCAGCTTAAGTGAAAGCTCGTCTCAAGCACCATGACAGGGTCTGGGAAAAGAAATTTTCAGGCTTTTTGAAAAAACCGCCATATTTGCAAATTCAAATAGCGATATCTCGAAAACAACTCGAGATAACTAAAGTTGAAAATCAATAAATATGATGTTTATCGAGACATATATTTTTGTTATACCCTCCCCTCTAGTGATAGAGGATATATATAAAATTGTCATTATGTTTGTTTGGTCTAGGACCCCATAGAGTATATATATTCATGATTCTGTATCGATTTTAAAACGATCTAGCGATGTGTGTCCCTCTGTCTGTCTGTTGAAAACACGCTAACTTATGAAAGACTTTACTGAGGCTGCTGAAGTTCGGCATATATATTGGTCATTTACCTAAACAGGTTGGTATTGCAATTCAGCGAAATTGGTCCAGTGTTTTAAAAGTTTTAAGGAAAAGAGTAAATTTCGGCAAGTGTGTTTTGCGAATTTACGAGATAATAAACCAGTTTACTTCGAAAGACAATTCTGAGGATGCAGAAGCTTAGCATATATATTTGTCGTTCCCCTAGTCTCGTTTGTGTTGAATTTCAGCCAAATCGGTCCAGTGATTCAAAACCGTGAATTTCGGATTGGTTTCAACTTAAATTCACATGTTGAAAAAACCGAACTTTACAAAAAACAAGCTTTTGAAACATTGGTAAATCACAAAATTACTGTACAAAGTATTTTTTTCGCTCAAAAATATTTTTACACTAAAAAAAAATTACACTCGAAACAATTTTACACTAAAAAAAAAAATTAGTAATTTTTCTATTTAAATGTTGATTTTTATTTTTAGTACCAAAATGTACATAGAAATAAAATGTATTTATTTGGCCTTTATATAAATATATTCGATTAGAGCAATGGTTCCCAACCTTTGATTCTCGCCCCACTGGGGGGCAATTTGAATGCTTTAGGGGGGCAACGAGCAAATTTTTAAGATTTTTTTTATTAAAAAACTAAAAAAATAATTATTTCAGTTAAATTATTTAGTTGGTTGTTGAAAACTTTTGCTAAAAACTTTGTTTAAAATATGATTTTAACAAAAAGTTTGCTTAGCTACAAATAAATTTTGAATTTTAAAACAAATTTGAAAAATTTACACATTTTTTTTAGTGTAGTAGGGACATTTTAGTTTTTTAAACTTAAAAGTGGGGCATGGCCCAAAAAGGTTGGGAACCATTGGATTAGAGTATTGTTCTAGTTCGAGGCCCAAAAACATTTCTATTTATGACTATATCACAAATAGAAATATTTTTGAGCCTCGAACTAGAATAATACTCTAATCGAATAAATTTTTCTTTTTTTACAAATATGACAAACAAAAAGATTTTAACTCAAAATAAAATATTTCTAATCAAAATTGTTAATTTTTTTCACGTTAGAAAATTTGCTGTCCTTTAAAAAGGGCGAATTTAACTGTCTACTTATTTTAAATTTAAAAATCCAAGACTTTCATCGCCCGGCGCCATGGATTAATAATCCAATTATCAGGACACTAAAAATTAAAATTTTATAAAAATTGCGCTCTAATGCCCACATAATATAATATTTTTATTTTTTAAATTTTGTTAAAAAAAAAAATATTTTTTTTTTTTTAAATAATAGAAAATACAATTTTTCCTAAAATTTTTTCCCCACTCACATTTTCTCCTTTAACATTTCCACCCCACTCTAACACACAACATGTAACTACAATAGATGCATAACATTTGAAACAATTTATTTAACAATTTTTGGGTGTAATATTGACAGAAATGATGTGTGTATGTGAAATGTTTTGGTAAACAGAATAATAACGTTAGGCGTTTCAAGCAGAACTAATTTGAATTGTAAGAAAAGTGTTGCAACTGCATGTGAATTAAATGTTATTTATTTGTAAATTACAGTGCTCATTAAAATAAGTTTATTTAATTAAGCATAAAAACGTAACACAGTCCGGAATATTTCTTAAGAAAAGCACGCATAAAGGTTTGAAGTATAAAAAAGTTAAAAATTATGTATCGTCTTTTGGCGCCCAACGTGGGGTTCAAACTGAAAGCCGCTATTTGGTGGTGATTTTGGGTAATTGGGGTACGCTTATTTCAAATCTGGTAACCATTTTTCTAAGTCAGTTTTAGTTTTCGAGATAAAGAGTAAGAAAATTAAAAAATGTAACATTTTGGGCATATTTGCGAGACAATATTTTTAAACACTTGAATGAAGAAGCTGAAGGAAAATTTTGAGTATGCCACATATAAGGCATTCCACACCAAATGTCCCGCTACAGAAAAACATGTGTCCCGTAAATTTCTGAATAGGTTGTTTGGATAGCCCTATATGGAACTAAGAAAATTGCGTTTTTGGTTTTTCTAATTTTCAAAAACTGGGCTTAGAAGACGTGGTAAAATATTGGAAAAATGGTCAAATTTGTGGCGAGTTGCCTTGATTAAATATTTATCACATTAAAACGGAATGCACCACAATCTCAAAAATTTACATTCTTATATAGTTTTGTATGAGCTATCGATTAATTTTTTTTTTTTTTTGAAAATTTTCAGAACCCGTTCTGAAATTTTCCATTTTTTAAAAATGTCAATTTATTAAAAAATATGCCACTTTTTTTTCTTTTTTAAATTTTTTTTTTAAAGTTTAGATATTTGTCCATTCACACAAAAAAATTCAGAAACACGTTCTTCGTTTTTTTCGAGAAAATCGCATTTGAACTTTAAATTTCATAACAATTTTGTAATTTGCTTGTATTTTCTTGATTTAACGTTGCGAATAAGTATTATTAATTGCATAAATATTACTCATTCGCAACGTAAAAACAAAGAAATAAAAGCAAATTACAAAATTGTTATGAAATTTAAAGTTCAAATGCGATTTTCTCGAAAAAAACGAAGAACGTGTTTCTGAATTTTTTTGTGTGGATGGACAAACATCTAAACTTAAAAAAAAAAAAAATTTAAAAGGAAAAAAAATGGCAAGTTTTTTAATAAATTGAAATTTTTAAAAAAATGAAAAATTTCAGAACGGGTTCTGAAAATTTTCCAAAAAAAATCGATAGCCCATACAAAACTATATAAGAATATAAATTTTTGAGATTGTGGTGCATTCTGTTTTAAAGTGATAATTACACAGTGATACAAAATCGAACTTTCGGAATCGGAATGGGATGAAACCAAAAGCAAATGAAAGCTGACGTTTTCCATAACAAAACCCTCAAGGCCTTTTTTTTTGGTCAGAGCTAGATTTTATTTTACACGCATTTAAAGTTGGTGATTTTAAAGCATTTAAAGTTTTTGTGTACTAAACATGTCCTACTTTAACGGCCCCTGGTGGTGCCATTATTGGACATGTAGGGTCCAGTTTCCAAACTTAAGCTCAAAATTACTTCAGCTATGACTGGTATGAATTTTGCTGCAATCGGTCCAGTACCTATTTACTGAATAGCCAAATTATTAAAATAAACCATTGTACACCGTTGCGTATGATTGTTATTTAAAGGCAATTATTAATATAACTCACTGGACACCGGTGCGTATGATTGTTATTTAAAGGCAATTACAATATTAATCATTCGCCACTGATACAGTTTTCAAGCATTTGTTATTATAATTATAACTAACTTCAAATGCGTTTAAAACTAAATCTAGCTCTGAACTAGAAAAAAGCCTTGAGGGGTTTGTTATGGAATGTGTCAACTTTCATTTGCTTTTGGTTTCATCCCATTCCGATTTTGGGTGTTGCACTGTGTTATTTAATCAAGGCAACTCGCCACAAATTTGACAATATTTCCAATATTTAACCACGCCTCCTAAGCCCAGTTTTTGAAAAATTGAAAAACCAAAAACGCGATTTTCTAAGTTCCATATAGGGCTATCCAAACAACCTATTCAGAAATTTACAGGACACATGTTTTTCTATAGCGGGACATTTGGTGTGGAATGCCTCATATGTAAATGTAAAATATGTGAAATGTAAAATATGCATAATGAAAAATATGCAAAATGAAAAAGCAAATTATGCAAAATCCGGAATATCCAGTATTCAATCTATATAATATGCAAATGTAATATGATATAAAAAATATGCAAAAAGAAAATTTTTTCAAAATTTCCAGAAAAGTGAAAAAGTGAAAAATATAAAGAAAGTAAAAATTTTATGATTTTCGTATTTTGCATTTGATACATTTTTTATGTTTTGCATTATGCATATTTTTCATCAAGTATTTTTAACATTTTTATATCATGCAAAAAATGTGAAATGCTAATATTTAGTAATTAACATATTTTGCGATTTGCATTTAACATTTTTTTCTGTTTTCATGTTTCGTATTATGCATATTTTTGATTTTCCTTTTTTTATATTTTACATTTCGCACTTTTCATGTTATGCAAAGTATATGAAATGGCATTTGTGAATTGAATTTTACATATTTTACATGTTGAATATAGCATATTTAGCTGCGTTCAAGTTTATTAACAAAATTTTCGGATTTTTTCCGAAAAATAGGCCGTTTTTAAATCTTTTCACTGAAAATGCAAATAATGCAAAATGCAAACTTCCTGGAAAATATGCAAACTTTCAAATACAAAACAGAAATTGTAAAATATGCAAATGTAAAATATGTCAAATGCAAAACATGCAAAATGAAAAAAAATGCAAAATGTAAAAAGCAAATTATGCAAAATCCAGAATATTCATTATTCAATCTATATAATATGCAAAATAAAAATTTTGCTTGATAAAATGTAAAATATATGATATAAGAAATATGCAAAAAGAAGAATTTTTCAAAATTTCAAGAAAAGTGCAAAATATGCCAATTGCGAAACATGAAAAGCGAAAAATATAAAGACCCGAGTAAAATTTATTAAATATATTCTTATATATCACATCTGATAAGAGATTTGAAAGATAAATACTTATCCGAAAAATGGATCGGTAAGATAAGATCAGTTTTAATCGGGCGGATAGAACTTCATCCGAAAAATGGGTTTATCTAATTATAAAAAACCATTTTTCGGATGAAATCGTATCCGTCCGATCTTATCTTAGCGATCCATTTTTCGGATCAGTACTGATCCTTCAAATTTTTACTCGGGAATGTAAAAATTTTATGATTTGGATATTTTACATTTGACCCATTTTTTATGTTTTGTATTATGCATATTTTTCATCAAGTATATTTTACATCACTAAGAAAATTATGTCATTAACTGTTTGTAGGTTATTTTAAAAATTGATCAGTAAAGTTATTTTAAAAGAAAAATCATTAATTTTATTATGGATTTCTTGTTTTCTACTGTTTCTGTAGTTTAAAAAAAATAATTTACTGTCTTAAAACTTAATTTTCTGTTACATTCAATTTCGGCTGTAAAAAATTTCTTCTATATTTTTACTGTTTTTCAATACAAAATAAGTGAATATTCACTAGTTTTTTAATGTTTTGCATAGTCATTAAATTAACATTAAAAATTGACTGTAATATGTTTTTATTTTAAATGAAAAAATTGCGGAATGGTTTTTAAATAAAATTTCATTTGTTTTAAGTGAATATTCACTGGAATTTACCTACATAATTTTTTGAGTGATATTTATATAATGCAAAATATTTGAAATGCAAAAATTGTGTGATTTTCATATTTGCATATTTGCATTTGATATTTTTTACATTTTTCATGTATCATACATATTTTTGATTTTGTATTTTTAATATTTTAAATTTCGCATTTTTCATATTATGCAAAATATATAAAATGGTATTTGTAATTTGAATTTTACATATTTTGCATGTTGAATATGTCATATTTAGCTGCCATCAAGTTTATTATTAAAAATTTTCGGATTTTTTTGGAAAGATTTTTCGTTCGATAATTTTTTTTACACGTGTTTTTATTTCAAAAATAAAACATTACAAACGGCGCTAATCGGTGAGTGACCTTAGAAAATCTTTCTTTGTGTGAAAAATATGTAAAGTTAATTTTTTTTATAATTTCGTGATATCAAAATATTCTTTATTTGAACAGTTTAATTATCACGTAATTGATATTACAAAAAATTCAAAATTTTTTATTGTACTTTAACCAATTTAATTTCATGTCAGTTTTATTACTAATTGGTTACTTATGTCATGTATAAAACTGTCATAACAACTACCGTTATACAAATTATTTAACAATTTTTTTTGGGTAAAAGTCAAATATTTTGTATTAAATCATTACAACTTCATTCTGTCATTAACTCAAATATTTTGTAAAACAATTTCTTTTCCATTTTTTTTTGTTATTACGGTCTCAAGTTTAGTTGTAAAATAAAAAATTTCACAAAATAATGCAACTCTGAATATTTAATGAGTTACATTGTTTTGAGTTTACAAAAATAAATAAGAAAAAAAAATTAAGTAATTCTTGTTGTTATTTTATATTGACATGTATAAACATGCATACACCCAAAAAATAAAATTGGTAAAAATACTTTAACAGTAGAAACTTCTTTTTAAAAACAACTGACATATTTAGCAAAATTAACAAAAAACTTCTTACAAAAAAAAAAATATTTATAAAGCTATATTTTGAGTAGATTTATTATAGCTCGAGGTTATTTTTCTTTACTAATTACATCATGATATTCGCATACTTGCTTTTAAATAAAAAATAGTTAAAATTATTTACTATTTTGTTAGTAGTTTTTACTACATTTGCCAGTTAAAGTTATTTTTACTAAAACAACTGCTTTTATATGATTTTACTAACCATATCTTTTGAGTGTTTACACTAACATTCTTAAACGTCAGACGAAGAATAGTTTTAAAAAAGGGAATAACAAAAACAAAAAAAAAAAAAGGTAAAGATTACATATTAAGTCAAAACACTTAAGAATTTTTTATGTAAATAATTCCATTTTTGTTTTTGTATATTTTGGGTGCAGAACGAAAAAAATATTTTGTAAAGACAAATACAATTTTGTTTTTGTCATTTTCTTTTTAAAAGAAAACTTGTGTTAATGAGTCTGTCAGGTTATGTTAGTGTAAGAGCCTGTCTAACTGCTGGATTTCTGTCGGTATCACTTTAAAGGTGCTAAAGTGTTTTCAGATTTGTAATGACATTTGTCAAAAAAGTAGGTGGTTCTTGTTGTCAATGTAAATTTATTTTTGAGTGTTAAAGTAATTAAAAGTTTTTCATTAGATGGGTAATTAAATTTTTAGAAGTAAAAGATGGAATGCTTACACAATTTTTTTTTTTTACTTTTTGGTAATTGTAAAATATTTGTTGTGCAAGTGGCCAAATAAAAGGTTTTCATTATCAAACTTCAAATTAGAAAAATATGTTAAGAGCAAATTAGCTGGAGAGCAAAGTGGTAGTAATTGATAAAGGAACAACTAGCAATTAGAGATATTATTAAAATTTTAAATTTTAAGAAAAGCAAGCAAAAAGGTTTGAAATATAAACAAAAAGCTACTGACAAAATTTGTCGCGATTAGGCACGTCTCCGAAGCAGAAAATGCAAATTCCTCTATTAGAGTCTGCAATTCCAGATCATGTTGGTAACCCTGGCGAAATAATTTAAGAGACAAAAAAGTTGAAAAAAGTATGAAGTGAGGTTGAGATTGCTAAAAATTTAATTGTAGTGTTGGAAACTGTTAAAAAATTTATTCTGTAGAAACTATAAATGTTCAAAAAACAATTTCCATTAACAAGAAAAACCGACATTTAAAATCCTGCTGATGATAATACTAACTGGAGTGTTTGAAACCGGTGTGGAAATACCAGAAATGTCTATAATTTTTAGAAATTCAACTTTTCTTCTGCATTTTTTCAACATGAACCCTTATAAAAAAATTTAAAAGCTATGTCTTTTGGCGCCCAACATGGGGCCAAAATCGAAATATTTTTGTAGTTCGGTTTTTAGAGCACAATTAGTCTATGTTCTATATGGCGAACGCCAGACAAAGTTTCAAAATATAGTTTTAAATTTTAAAATTAAATTTTTTCATATTTTTAAAACTGAAAAATAATGAATCGTATTTAAGCGCTCAACTTGGGGCCCAAGTCGAAACACCTGTATCTTCAAAAAAAAGTTTTAATTTACATATTATTTCTAAGAACAAAATTAGCTGGAGAACTTTATACAAAGTGGTAGTAATTGATAAAGAATATTGTTAAAAATTTAAAAATTTGTCAGATTTTAGTATTTAAAATTAGATGGTTTTAAAAAGATCAGTAAAAACGAAATTGTAATATTTTTAATAATATTGTAAAAACAAAAAAGTTAAAAATTGTGTAAATTTGGCGCCCAAAGTGGGGCCCAAACCAAAAGATCTTTGTATCAAACGAATAACCAGTCTGTGTTCCATTAGAGTGACATTTTTTCTTCAACTTTGAATGCGAGACCTAAAAATTATATGGTACAAATTTGAGGCCCGGTAATCAAAGTTTTGGATTTTTAAAAATTAAAAAAAAAAATGTTAAAAAAATATTTTATAAGAAATAACATTTTTTGACTCGAGGCCAATTTTATGTTAACTTCCTTATTGCTGATACTTTACTGCACATCATCAATAAAGAATTTTACATAAACATGACCTCGAGCTTAAAAAATTTAATTTCTTATAAATTATAACTGAAAGATCGAATAAAAACAACACTAATTTAAACAAGTAAGAGTGTTAAATTCGGCTTTGCCGAATCTTTTATACCCTCCAAAATGTAAAAAAAAAAATTTAAAAAAAAATTCAGGGGCGTTTTTTGGGTGGGGGGGAGTTATGGGAATCAGTGGGGGACGCTGAGAGCACCTTCCCATCCCCATAAATATATTAAATGGTTCATTTATTTAACAAAAATACAAAAAACATGTCAAAAAAGTGTATTTTTTTAGAGGTTGGTTCAGTTCTTCAAGGGGGAACTTTTTTCCCCCTTAGCCGATTTTGCCCATTTACGAACTTAACCTGCCTAGGAACATAAGACATATTCGTGCCAAATTGCAGGGGGCTAGCTCTTTTATTTTGGACTGCATCGTGCCATCTACAGACGGACGGACGGACGGACTGACATTCACAGAATATCTTAGAATCGATCAAGGATCAATAATATATATACTTTATGGGGTCCCCGACCGATATTTCGATGCGCTACAAACGGAATGACAAAGTGAGTATACCCCCCATACTGTGGTTGGAGGGTATAAAAAATATTTTTTTAATTTTGATGCGCTAAATATGAAGAAAAAAATTAAAATCGGTCAAATCGGGTTTGAGATATCGCTATTTGAAATTTACAAAAGTTGGCGATTTTTTCCTACGCTAAATTTTTTTTTTAAAAAAATCTCGAAACTTCTCTTTCTTGACCATTTCATAGAGCTGGATACAAGCTTTCACTTACAACTAATTTAAGAAAACTTCGATAATTTTCCATGGCGACTTTCAATCAAAGTTTTGGTTTTTTTGAAAATTTTCACTCTAAACTATAAATTTTGATTGAAGGGCTTTATTAGTAATTTTTTTCTGATTTGGCTCCAATTATGTTAAAATCAAAGTTTCTCCTAAGCTCTATAAAAAATTCAGTGAAAAACAATTTAAAATTTGTTTTCAAAACAAATTTCTTGATCATTTGCAAAATCCGCCATTTTTGGAAATTTTTTGACAAATTTCAAATGGCGATATCTAGAAAACCGCTCCACAGATTTCAGAAATTTTTTGATATTTGTATTCAGCATGCCAAAATTATTAAAAAAATGTATCCCAATATATATTTTTTTATTTTTTAATTTTTCAAAAATGCTAAATTTTGCTGAACATTTTTCAAAAATCCAAAACATTGATCTTTGGGCGCCATGAGTTAAAATGATCAGTTTTGGCTCAAATTAATTTTAATTGAAAGACTGTCTCAGGCTTTATAATAGAGTCAAGGGAAAGAGATTTTGAGTTTTTTTTTTTAATTTCTTGAACATAGGAAAAAACTGTAATTTTTTGCAAGTTTCAATATTGATATCTCGAAAATTGTTTGACTGATTTTATTTATTTTTTTTTTTTTGGTGCAAGACCTATTTTTTGAATTTTGCTTTGTAAAATTTTTAAAAATCCAAAACTTTGATCACTTTGCGTTACGGTGAATTTAAACGGATTGGCCTTAAGGTTGTACCACATAAGTTGTAGGCCTTGGGGACTAAAAACTTTACCTGACATTCAAAATCGGAAGAAAAACTATTTTGTCATACAAAAAAATGCCAGTCTGATGTTCCATATGGCAAAAGCCAGGTTTTGTTTCAAGATATTGTTTTTAATTTTCTAATAGAATTTTAAAACTGAAATGTAATGAATCGTCTTTTGGCGCCCAACTTGGGGCCCCAGTTGAAACACCAACCCCTTTGAGTTTTAAAAGGGTTGAGTTGAGGGTGGGTTGTACAAGCCTAAATAAGGACATTTTAAGGCAAGTCCATGGCGCTCAGACTTAAAATAGTCCATTGTACCGTCAAAAGGCTAATCATGCTTTTCTTCTATTTCATGACAAATTCAAAAATACAAAAATTAAATTATTATTCGTACAATAATTTAAATAAGAACTTTTAAACATTTTTTAAACAGAAATACATGATTTTTTATTTTAGGTTACGACGTTTAAGCTTTAAAATTTTTGAAAGATTTCGTTAAAAAAACAAAATGTTTAATAACTTTTTAATAGAAAAGAATTGCATCGTATTTTGGCTCCCAAGGTGGGGCCAAGATAAAGGTTTTGTGTTTTCGAGCTTGATCTTTAAATCTGCTAATAAAGTTTTTTAATAACTATTAAACTGAAAAGTCAAGTCTGTTGACATTCAACGTTGGATTCTCTGTCGGTATATCTATTCCATTTATATACTGTCTATTGGCACGCTATAGTGGCCGCCAGTTTTAAAATGAGACTCGAAATATTTAAATTGAATCTTTAAATGGAATCTTTTAGAAATATTTTTACTGAATTTTCTTTGGCCTCCCTATGTCGGGCCATTGTCAAAATACCTGTGTTTTTCAGTTTGCGAAAGACCAATAATAAAATTTTTCTATTTTCTTTTTTATGACAAAACTTAAAAAGAGTAATAAAATATAGTTATTGCTTTGAAACTCAAATACCCAAGCCCAATAAAATGCGCCCTAAGGTGAGCGCCAGTTTTAGGTTTAAAATTGTGTTTTAAGCTTTTAAACACAACCTTAAAATAGAATCTTTCAATATATATTTAACTGAAAAGTCAAGTATTGAATTTTGGCGCCCAACGTGGGGCACAGTTAAAAGACCTCTGCCTTTTAATTTAAAAAGAATAGTTTTAAAAGAATAATTTCATTGTTTCTTAATGACAAAATATAAAAAAATGTAAAATTATGTTAAAACACAAGACACTCGTTCGTAGACTAAAAGCCTACGATGGGCTCCAATTTTATTTCGAAGATGAAATCCTAATTTTTAAATAGAAGTTTCACCTGTTATCTTAAAATTTCAATCGATTTTGTTTGACTTAAATCGAAAAAATTTGCCATTTCCTATCTTTCTTTTTTACAAAATCATTTAGAGCCATAAATAATGTTTTTAAAATTGTTTTAAATTTCCTCAAAAAATTAAAAACCAACAAAAAATTTCATCTCTAATTTATATCATACTTTCCATCAATTTTTCAAATTGCAACAATTCAATAATAAATCCTCCTTCTTCTACTTCCAACAAACTTTTAAAAAAAATACGTGTTGGAATTTTAAAATTGTTTTTAACTATGCAAGCGCCGTTTATCCCAGTTTTATTTACACATATTTTCTTTGGGGCTTAAAATTTACTAGCGTACACATTTTTTGTAATTTTTTTAGGTTTTTTTTTTGCTTCTACTTCTCGTTACCCAACTTACTACATTTTAATCTTTTCACTAGAAACTGACCTTCCTAGCTCTGGAGTAGAACATTCAACAAAAAAAAAAAATATATCGATAATACAAAATAAAAAACGTGTAGAAAAATTTCAAAAATAAAAATAAAATTGTGCATACCATTCTACTTATAAGATGCGCCAAAATAACTCGTTTTTAGTAACGATTTTTTACACGTTTTTTCTTTAGTTTACTTTATTTAAGCAACCCAGCAAACATTTTTGTTAGCAAAGGTTGAAGTTTTGTTTACATTTTTCGAAATTAAATTGGAATCTTTGTATTACAATTGGAATATTTGAATTACAATTGAACTTTTTGAATTAAAAATAAATTTAACAGAATTACAATTGAATTACAATTGGAATCTTCGAAGAAAAATAGATCTTTTTCGAATAATCCCAGCAAAAAATAAACGAAGTGGTTCAAAAAGAGTTAGTAGTTTCACTACATACAAAGTAGCGATAGGTGCCGAACTTCATATTCCGTAGGAAGTACTTTTAAAATCACTTCCAAAAATGCTACAAAATAACAATAAAAACATCTTTTAGCAGTTCTTTGCTTAATGATTTTGAAGTACCTCTTTCATATGTTCTTAGGAATTAAATCAAATCAAATTAAATCAAATCACCATAACATATGAACTTCTTTTTCAACTGAAACACTTAGAATGGGGGTGACACACGAAGTATGCAATTTCTTCTACGTCCAGCTTCGAATAGATTTAGGTTTTGCAAAAATGGTGACAAAATTTTGTAATGGCATTTCATTTCTCTTTATTTAGAGCTTAAAAAATCGAAAAGACGAAAATCGATTATTGATAAATTTTTCACATTTCATACAAGCAATTTGACGTTGAACTACCATTCTATATCTTATATCGAAAAAAGTTGGTCATAAATTAAATAAATACATTTACAAACTATTATTAAAGATTGTTTAAGCTTTTTAGAAAATTGAGGTCTAGGCTTGTAGTCAGAACAAACTGGAGGCTAATCACTTAAAACGAAAACGATAGACGATGCATAAACGACATCAAAATACATATCGTTTTGAAGGGAAATTTGAAAGTTTTTTTTATTAAATTATTAAAGATTGTTGTCTTATCCAGAATAATTAAAAAATTTGGAAACATTTTGATTAGTTTAGGAGCAACAAGGCTCCAAAAATCGACGATAGTCAACTATCGTTTTACACGATCACAGTCCTGGCGAATCGATTCGCCGTTAATTTTTATAGTTTTGTGATGTTTATAATTACTCCTTTTTTAATTCGAAGTATATACGTTTGATTACACAGGCAACACTTTTTTTGCCCCAGGACAACACTTTTTTTTGCCCCAGGGCAGCACTTTTTTTGCGATTTGCTCGCGAACGCGAGCTGATGGAAATGGATAACAGATTCGGAATCAGCACACTAAAATCCATATTAATCAGTTGTCAAAGGTCAGGCAAATTGAAAAAGTTCAAATTTTGTGAACCTGTGTTATCAATAAAATTAATTTTTCTATCACGTGAGGTTTTTAAAATATTCGCGTTTGAATATTGAAATATTTGGGTCTCCTCTGTAACGTATTCTTAAGTTGCTCAAACACAATAGTACTCGATTTAGTTAAAATAAGACATCTTTATTCCAAATCTGGTATCCAAATTTTTTTATCGCGTACTATTTTTGAAATATTGGCGTTTGAAAAACTCAAACTCCACTGTTGCGCACTTTTATATTCTTTATAAATCACACCAAAATTTTCAAACGCGAATATCTCAAAAACAGAACATGTTTAAAAAATTTGGATTGCAGTTTTGGAATCAGGAAGTCCATTTTATATGAAATCAAATCCTATTTGGTGGGAGCAACGTAAGAATATGTAACAGTGGACCCATAAAAGTGCTAAAATATTGTTTATTTTTTTTTTTACTTTTTAACAGCGAATATCTCAAAAAAGGTACTTGCTAGAAAAATTTGGACGGTAGATTTTGAAGCAGGATACTAAAATCTACAAGGACCAGTTAGAAATTTCACTGGGAGGTTTTTGCTGTCGAACAGTGTTTTTAGTGTAAATATAACAAATTAATATTACAATTAATCTAACAAAAATAAGTGAAAAAAGAACTTCCAATTTAGAAGTTCTAAATCACCAAATAAAAATGACATAATCACACCCAAAATGCCAAGAAATATGTACTTCTAAAGAAGTGATGAAAAAAGTGCTTCCAAAAAGTCAAGTTATATTAACATCCGGATCACTACTTCAGAAGTTGTGATAAAAATGTTAATATATATGTACATAATAAACACTAGTGATATATGTTATACTTAAGTGTCAATCTTTCGCCACTGAAAAGTGGCGAAAAAAAGAACATACTTTGTGTGTCACGCCCATATTAAATTCATCAATGTTTCAGTTGAAGAAGAAGTACATCTGGTTCATAAGTTGTGGTGAATTTTGTAGTGAATGGTAAGCTCTTTTTTTGCTGGGATAATAGATCTGGTTCGAATAACTATTGATCTTTTTCGAACTACAATTGATATTTTCGAATTACAATTTTAATCTTCGAATTGCAATTGAAATATTCGAATTACAAATGGAATATTCGAATTACGAGTAGAATTGTCGAATTACAAATAAAATCTTCGAATTACAATTGAACTCTTAAGAATTATACCTGAAAATGGTGTTGATCTAGTTTTCTTAATTTTTTTGTTGCTGGGTTTCCTAGTGTGCATCAGAACCAACATACTGTGTGCACTTGAAAATCAACTGAACAGAAATAAAAAATTGTTCATGTAATCATGTTACAACATATTGAAGCACGTTTTTGTTTACCAGCTAGGTAGTTTTTTTTCTCTCTTCCAAGTTTTTTTGATGTGGCTTTAACGCAAGACATGGTTTAAAAAGGAAGACATAATACGACTATATATGAAAAACAAGTTAGAAAATTATGGTTAAGAATGATCGTGTCAAACCGCTACATTTTTTTAAGTTTTCTAAAATTAAAATTTTTTTTTTACGAAAATTTTTTTCTATGAAAAATTTATCAGTATCGAAATATCGATAACTTATTAATTTTTTTTTAAAGAAAGATTTTGAAACATCGATAACTTTAACACAATTTAATTTTGAATTATCGATTTTTCGATAACTAGGAAATTTTCTATTAAAAATATTGTGCTTTCCATAAATCGAAAATTAAACAATAAATTATAGTAAAATTTGTATTATCGATGTATCGATAACTAGACATTTTGCTAAAGAAAACTTTGTAAAAACTAGAAACTTTTCTTAAGAAACTGTTCTTTAGAAAACTTTTTATTGATAATTTTGTGTTATCGATATATTTTCTGTCATCGAAGTTTCAAAAACTATAGAATTACTAGCTGGCCCGGTCCGCGTTGCTGGCCCAAGTAAAAGATCAGTGTTATATTTCGTCTCGCTTCAAATATATAGCCTTGCAAAAAATTTTATAATTTTCTTGGCTTAGAAAAATTTATGTGCGTGGTTTTAAAGACCCAATTAAGCAGATAATAATCTTCAAATTATATTTGAGGAACTAAAAAAAAAACATATCTTCGACTTTGCGAACTGTACAAATTTAAAGCTTCTTAGTATCATTACGAACTACACAAAAATAAATTACGCATATTTTCGTTTTTTTTCGTTAGCTACACACAAAAAATTATTGGCTAAAAATTTTCAATTAAATGTATTGATCAAAAAAATTTAAATGAGTCAATCAATGTTTTGATTAAAATTTTTGCTATTTTTTGTTACAAATTTTCAACATGCCAGATTTTTTTTCGCTTTAATTTATTTGAATAGATTAATTCAAAAATATACAAAATAATCGGGCATCACTTTTTTTATTGTTGGCAACATATTAATTTTGTCATAAGCTTTCAATTCATTTGTTAAATCAATCATTATTTTGATTGACTTTAAACAAAAAATTTATCAAATTTTTGATCAAAATCGAAAAAATGTTTGATTGAAATAATTTTCAATCAATCACCTACAATTTGATGATTGATATAACAATTTTTTTAATTGGAGGAGTTTCAATCAAAAAATTGATTGAATCCGCGTTTTTGTTGATTGAAATTCGTTTCAAATTTTTTCTGTGTATTGTCTTGAGTTCAAACAAACCTTTATAGTTTTCCCGAATTTCCCATTTTTTTGGGACACTTCTCATTTATATTTTCTTAAAAACCTAATTAGAACTATAATTAACATAAAATAATCGGTCCGGTCATTAGTAGTCGACATATTTAGATAAAAGTAGGTGTTAAAATTTTTGTGGAAGGTAAACTTGTACATACGTTAACAATTCCAACGGATTTAAAATCATTTGTACCAAGTTTAAGCGGAATTCATTAAGAAATATTTTTTTAATTGATCAAATTAGAGTAAAAATAAATTTTAGATATATCGATGTGCGAGGACAATTTTTCTTTCCGAACAATTATAGGGACTATTACAAACATTTAAAACAAAAAAAAAATAGCCAAATCGGTATAGGCGTTCTCAAGTGTTGAAAATTTTAAGGATATCGAAAAATATTGGCTTTGAAGTGTTGGAGGACAATAATTATTTACCGGAGGACAATAAATATTAAAACCTTAGTTGTATAATCACGAACGTCAAAAAATACTACTAACAGCCGAATCGGCCCTGCCGTTCTTCTATTTTACATATATCGAAAAAAATTGGATGTGAAAATTGTTATTTTCCAACCTAAGTTGGACTATGACGAACATTTAAAAAAATGTTAAGTCAAATCGATCCAGCTGTTCTCCGATTTTAGATATATCGAAAAAAGGAAGCCTAAAGGTGTGTGTGATTATTTTTTTTTTCGAAAAAACCTAAGACGAACATTTTTAAAAAAATAATACGAACATTTAAAAAATAATAATTTCGAAATCGGTCAGTTCTCAAGTGATGCGATTACCAGCGAACTACATTTGATTTTAATTTATATTTTATTATTCTATATATAGTTTTTTTATAGAGAAAATTTTATTTATATCGAAAAACTTTTCTTGCCGCAAAAACCTTATTTGAATTTAACCAACTCGGTCCATCCATTCAAAAGTGGGCGTAGAAATGGAAAATTGTTCTTTCTGATAAACCTTAGTTGGATTATGAAAAACAAAATAAGACAAATTGATCCAGTTCCATGATTTAAAATTTATATATCGGGAAAAGTGAGCGTAAAAGTAGGATTGGACAATTTTTCTTTCCTTAAAAATCTTTTGCGGACTATAACCAAATCGGTCTAGCCCTTATAGTTTTTTCGGTACATAGAAAAAAGTGTGTGTGGGAAATTTCACTATCCCTAAAAATCTTAGATGAATTATGACGAACATTTTCAAAAAAATTTACCAAAGTGAGCGTTTCTTTTTTCGTAAAAATCAAAGTATGATGAAAATTCATTAAAAAAAAATTTAGTCAAATCGATCCAGCCATTCTCAGATTTTAGATAAATTGAAAAAGTGGGCGTAAAAGTGGTCGTGGAATAGTTTTCTTTCAGTACAAACTTAAATAAGATTACTACGAACCTTTAAATAAAAAATTACCTTAATCGGTGCAGTCGTTTTCCGATTTTAGGTAAATTGAGAAAAGTGGGCGTAAAAATGGGCGTGGTCAATTTTTCTTTACGTAAAAACCTAAGTTGGACTATGACGAACATTTCAATAAAAAAATTGTCCAAATCGGTCCAGCCGTTCTCAACTGATGCTGTTACCAACGAACGACAATTGATTTTTATTTATATAGATTTGTAGAAAATTGTCTGTAATAGACATATCGATAACTTTTTCGTTAGAAAACTTTATGTTATAAAAAATCGACAACTAGAAATTTTTCTATAGAAAATATATAGGAAAATTTTGAATAGAAAATGTTATGCTATCGATAAATTGATAATTCTACAATTTTCTATAGGAAAATATTAAAGTTATCGATAACTAGACGATTTTCTACAGATAATTTTGTGTTATCGATGTATCGATATTTTGACAATTTTTTTTAAGAAAATTTTGTGTTATCGACATATCGATAAGTAGATAATTTTGTATAGAAAATTTTGTGTTGTCTTAATATCGATAACTTAACACTTCTCTTTTGAAAATTTTGTCTTATAAATACATATATCGATAACTAAACAATTTGCTATAAAAAAATTTGTGTAATCGATGTATTGTCAATTGAGGCCCTATGCTCCTTATAGGAACTACAGGAACCAATATATATATGTATTGTCAACAAGACAATTTTGTGTAGAAAATTTTGTGTTATCGATAACTGGACAGTACTCCTTAAAAATTTTAATTTCTCTTTATATCGATAGCTCAAGAATTTTGTGTTATCCATGCATCGATAACTTGACTCAAAGATTTTTTGTTATCGATATATCGATAACTGTATAATTTCCTATTTTTTTTTATATCGATTGTCTAGTAGATAGATATTACTAGACAATTTTCTTTAGAAAATTTGTTGTTATCGATATATTTTTATAGAAAATTTTATCCATAACAGACAATTTTCCTTAGACTAGTTTGTGTTATCGATAACAGACAGTTTTATATAGAACAATTTTTGTTATCGATAACAAACAATTTTCTAAAGAAAATTTTGTGCTATCGATAACATTCAATTTTCTATAGAAAATTTTTAGTTTTTCACAACAGTCAATTTTCTATAGAAAATTTTGTCTTATCGATAACAGACAATTTTGTATAGAAAATTTTGTTTTATCGATAGCGGACAATTTGCAACAGAAACTTTTGTGTTATCGATAACAGACAGTTTTTAATAGAAAATTTTGAGTTATCGATAACACACAATTTTCAATAGAAAATTTTGTGTTATTGATAACAGACAAATTTCTATAGAAAATTTTGTGTTATCGATAACAGACAATTTTCTACAGAAAATTTTGTGTTATCGATAAAAGACAATTTTTCAGAAAATTTAGTGTAAAAATTTAGTGTTATCGATAACAGACAAATTTTCTATAGAAAATTTAGTGTTATCGGTATAAGACAATTTTCTATATAAAATTTTGTGTTATTGATAACAAACAATTTTCTATAAAAAAATTTTAATTATCGATAACAGTCAATTTTCTATAGAAAATGTTGTGTTCTTAAAAAAATTTTGTGTTATCGATAACAGACAATTTTCTTTAAAAAAAGTTGTGTTGTTAATAGCAGACAATTTTCTATAGAAAACTTTTTGTTATCGATAACAGAGATTTTTTTGCAAAAAATTTTGTGTTATCAATAAAAAAGATTTTTTATAGAAAATTTTGTGTTATCGATAACAGAAATTTTTTTACAGAAAATTTTGTGTTGTCGATAACAGACAGTTTTCTATAGAAAATTTTGTTTTATCGATAACAGACAATTTGCTATAGAAAATTTTGTGATATCGATAACAGACAATTTTCTATAGAAAATTTTGTGTTATCGATAACAGACAATTTTCTATAAAACATTTTGTGCTATCGATAACAGACAATTTTCTATAGAACATTCTATGTTATCGATAACAGACAATTTTCTAAAAAAAAATTTGTGTTATCGATAACAGACAATTTTTTATGGAAAATTTTGTGTTATCGATAACCGACAATTTTCTATAGAAAATTTTGTGTTATCGATAACAGACAAATGTTCTATAGAAAATTTTATGTTGTCGATAACAGACAAATGTTCTATTAAAAATTTAGCGTTATCGGTATCAGACAAATTTTCTATAGAAAATTTAGTGTTATCAATAACAGACAAATTTTCAACAGAAAATTTAGTGTTATCGACATCAGACAAAAAAACAGAAAAATTTTCTATAGAAAATTTTGTGTTTTCGATAATAGACAAATTTTCTATAGAAAATTTTTGTTTTCGACATCAGAAAAAAAAGAACAAAAAAATTTTCTATACAAAATTTTGTGTTATCGATAACAGACAATTTTCTATAGAAAATTTTGACTTATTCACAACAGTCAATTTTCTATAGAAAATTTTTTGTTATCGATAACAGTAAATTTTCTATAAAAAATTTTGTGTTTTTGATCACATACAATTTTCTATAGAAAATTTAGAAAATTTTCTATAAAAAATTTAGTGTTATCGACATCAGACTTAAAAACAGAAAAATTTTCTATAGAAAATTTTGTGTTTTCGGTAACAGACAAATTTTCTATAGAATATTTAGTGTTATCGACATCAGACAAAAAAGAACAGAACAATTTTCTATAAAAAATTTTGTGTTATCGAAAACATACAATTTTCTATAGAAATTTTTTTGTTATCGATAACAGCTTTTTCTATTGACAATTTTGTGTTATCGATTACATTCAATTTTCTATAGAAAATTTTGAGTTATTCACAACAGTCAATTTTCTATAGAAAATTTTGTGTTATCGATAACAGTAAATTTTCTATAAAAAATTTTGTGTTTTTGATCACATACAATTTTCTATAGAAAATTTAGTATTATCGCTAAAAGACACTTTTCTACAGAAAATTTTGTGTTATTGTTAATAGACAATTTTGTGTTATCGATAACAGAAAATTTTCTATAGAAAATTTTGTGTTATCGATAACATTCAATTCTATAGAAACTTTTGAGTTGTGGATAATAGAAATTTTTCTATAGAAAATTTTGTGTTTGTAGATAACAGACAATTTTCTATAAACAATTTTTTATTATTGATATCAAAAAATTTTCTATAGAAAATTTTGTGTTATCGATAACAGATAACTTTCTTTAAAAAATTTTGTGTTAGCGATAACAGACAATTTTCTATAGAATATTTTGGTTATCGAAAAAATTTTTTATAGAAAATTTTGTGTTATCGATAACTAGAAAATTTTCTATAGAAAATTGTATATTATCAATAACTAAACAGTTTTCCATAGAACGTTTTGTGTTATCGATGTATCGATAACTAGACTATATCCTATAGAAAGTTTGTTGTTATAGATAACTAGACATTTTTCAAAGAAAATTTTTTGTTATCTATGCATCGATATTAAGACAATTTTCTGTAGAACTTTTTATGACATTGATCGATAACTAGAAAATTTTGTGTTATCGATAACTAGACATTTTTCCAGAGAAAATTGTATGTTATAGATATATCGATAACTGGACAATTTTTAATACAAGATTTTGTGTTATCTTTATATCGATATCTTGACAATTTTCTGGTATCGATATATCGATAACTAGACAAATTTCATAAAAAAAAATTGTTATTTGTTACCGATTACTGGACACTTTTCTACAGAAAATTTTGTTTTATCGATATATCGATAACTAAATGGTTCTTAAACTTAATATTAACTTTATTCAATGTACAGCATTTGCAAAAAGTAAAACTACAAGTTCTACTTAAAAGCTTAAGTATTGAAAAGCTAGATTTTTTCTTCTTTTTTTTGGTTAACAGATCTGTTTTTTTTTTATGTGTTGCCCATATTAAAGGCAGGAATTTATGCTATAAATAGTACCTACTCATGCTGGGATAATATGGTCATTTAATGTGATATGTTATACTCGTATGTTAAGATATGATGGCATAAAATGAAACATAATTTGCCTACTCATTTTGTGTATGTGTGGTTAATAAATTGAAATTGCAAGGTAAATGGAAAAAATCATAAAAAAAGGGAGAAGGATAAAATTATAATGAATTGACATAAAATTTAGCATTGATATATTAATTAAATGTAAAAAAGAAATATATAATGATAACGAAAATCATAAAAAAATATTTTAATAATAAACTAAACACCTGTAATCTTTAGCCACACAGAAAAAAATGGGTTGAATTAATTCAAAAATTTTAAAACCTTTTCAAAAAAGTTGGTTTTTATATTCAAAGTGTTTAGTCATTTTTAAAAAATTTCTTTTTAAAACAAAATTTCTTTTTTAATACAAAAAAAATTCTAAAAAAAAAAATAATTTAATTTATATGCATAAACCATAATCAAAAACAATAAAATTACCCAAAATATAAACTTTTTTTCATTTGTTTTATTGTTTTGGTGAAAATATAAACAAATACAAAAACATATTATGTAACTTATTAGCATAAAAATTTGATTAAACATAAATAAAATTGCTACAAAAACAAATTTCTGTTTCTATGTTGTAACATAAAAACGGTAATGACATGTAAAAATTTTTTGTAAAAAAAAAAGAATTGAAAAATTAACAGAGCATGATTATTTAAATATTTCGTCAGGTCATTGTTGAAAATCACATAAAAGTAAAAACATTTTATATGAAAAATATTTTTTTTTTATCAAAATAAATTTTTGTAATTAAATACATTTATTTCTTTTCAAATTGTTCAATAAAATTTTTATTTTTTTTAACCATATGCGAGTGTTAAATTAATTCATCAATTTTATGTTGTTGCAGACAGACAAGTGATTTATAATGTAGAAATAATTATTTAATTTATGTAAAAATGTAAAAACAAAGAGACACGCATACAGGAAATTAAGAAAAATGAAATCATTTAGTAAATAAAATTTATGATAAAGGAATTAAAAAAAAATGCATATAATTAAGTGTGAATTATATAATTCACTAAAATAGTATGAAAACTATTTTAGTGATGGCAATAATTTATCGAATAAAAAAAAAGTGAATAACACTTTGCTACAGTGAAAAAATACTTTTGATGTGACATAGTATAGGTTGTTGGTTTTGTCGAGTAGATCACAAAAATGCTCATTAAACTTGCCAGACACCCTCAAATTTTAGAGTTATTGTCAAAAAACGTTTTTTTGGGACTTTTCTCACTTAACCTTTTGTAATTCAGAAAATTTTCAACCGATTTTAAATTTTTTAACTTTTTTTTGATAAAAGAAGGATGGAGCTTTTCGGCTGTAGGCAAAATCGCCCAAAGAAAAATGGCCCAAAAAAGAAAACGAAAATTCGCCCAAAAATTTTTCATACAAATTTGGGCCATATTTCATATGAACAGTTACCCAACATTTTTGGGCAAATTTTCATAGTTTTTGGGCAAAATTTCGAAATTAAAAATTGGGTGATTTTTCATTACGAAAAATTACCCAAAAATTTTATATGAAAAATTGCCCAATTTTATTTTGGTTTTATTTTTTGTCAAAATCTTAAAATGTCAAAACTGAAATATGTATGTCACAATAAATAAGTATATTAATATTTTTAGAAACAGATAAAAAAATATTTTTTTTATAAATTATATATGTATTTAACTAACCAAGAATAAGCTGAAGCAAAACCGTTCCGTTGTTGCTAACATACAAAAGCTCTGGTGGGAATCGAACCCAAAACCCCTGCTCTTACATGTAGATTACCACACTACATATTATTCTATCACAGCGCAGTATAAAATCAAAAATAATGAATTTAAAAACAGCATGCAAAACCGATGAAAGCGCCGCAGGCGAAAAATTTTACCAACAAATTTTAACAAAAAATCGCGCGATTTTTTGTTAAAATTTGTTGGTAAAATTTTTCGCCTGCGGCGCTTTCATCGTACCTAATTCCAATTTTTATTTCGTTAAAATCTAAGTCTCACACTTAAAACTTTTACATCAATTGTATATGCATTTTACGGCTGTATTCTCAAAACAACGATCTATAAAAATAAATAATAACCACGTAACCTTTGGTCTTATCTTAAAAGCATTTGTCTTTGTCTTAAAGGTCTTCTACCTAGCCGGCTTTCGGCCGGGCTTAGGAATTACAAACTTCATGCCTTAGACCCACCCTCTCCGCAAAAGAAAGCTTTTCTGTGTAGTATGTGTTTGGAAAAAAATGTGTTAGAAAAAATCTTTTTTTATTTTGGGCCATTTTTCATTTCTTTTTTGGGCTTTTTTTCGTTAATTTTGGGCGAAGTTTCGTATTTTTCTTTTTGGGTCATTTTTCATATTTTTTGGGGGATTTTGCATTTGGGCGATTTTTCATAAAATTTTTTGGGCGATTTTTCTTTGGGCGATTTTGCCTACAGCCGAGCTTTTCATGTGTGTGAATTGGTCTATACATATGTATATGAAAGATATTTATTGATTTTTTCTATAAAATCTAATTTTTATCGTTTTTTTTCTGCTATAGTTCGTTTAACAACCTTTATATTTGTAAAAGTATTTTTAAAGAAAATTTCATTCTGAATACGATAAGCTGTATCTTGAAGGAATCTAATAACAATTGACAGAGTTGTGATAATTTTTCTAAAAAAGAAAATTAAGATTTTGCAGGAAATCGCCGTTCAGATATCCCAGGCAAAAATAAATAATTTTGTCATAAGAGGTCATGTACAATATTTTTAAAGGTTTTTGGCGCTCTGAATCCGAATCTGGCCTTCAAATTGCTCTATCTCGTCAGGTTTTTGAGATATTTAACATAAACTGAAATATCAAAAACTTAATAAGATAGCGTGATTTCAAGGTCAAATTCGAATTCAGGAGGCCAAAAACCTTTAAAATAATTATACGCGACCTCTTAGTATGTTCGTTTATTTTTATATTTTTTTGCCTGGGTTATTCGAACGGCAATTTCAAGCAAAATCTTAATTTTCTTTTTTTAGAAAAATTATCACAACTCTGTCAATTGTTTTTCGATTTTTTCGGCATAAAACTCATCGTATTCACAATTAAATTTTCTTTAAGAATACGTTTATAAATATAAATGTTGTTGAACGAACTATAACAGAAAAAAATCGATAAACTCAAAAAATTTTCAAAAAATTACAAAAAATTAGATATTGTTGAAAAAATCAATACATATCTTTTTTATATGTATAGACTAATTCACACACATAAAAAGCCCTATCCTTCTTCTATCCAAAACAGTTGAAAAATTAAAAACCGGTTGAAAAATGTTAAAGTTACACGTGGTTTAGCGTGAAAAGTCCCAAAAAATCATTTTTTGACAATAACTTTAAAATTTGAGGGTGTCTGGCAAGTTTGATGGGCATTTTTGTGAACTTTTGTGTTTTTTGTAGCACAGTGTAATATATTTAGCGAACATTTTTATAAGAAACCGAACTGTATCAATAACAAAAAATTATCGATAGCAAACACTTTTTTCGTGAAAATTGTCTAGTTATCGATGACAAACAAGTTTCTATAGAAAATTGTCAAGTTATCGATAACAAAAAAATTTCTTTAGAATTTTGTCTAGTTATTGATAACAACAAAAAATCAATAAAAACTTTTCTAGTTATCGATAACAAAAAAAAATCTATAAAAATTTGTCTTATAAAGAAAAATTTGCCTGGTGACGGTAACAAAAAAACGTTTTATATAAAATTGTCTAGTTGTTAGTAACAAAACATTTTCTACAGAAAATTGTCTAGTTATCGATAACAAAAAATTTTCTACAGAAAAATTTCTAGTTATTGATAACAACAATTTTTCTATAGAAAATTGTCTCTTTATTGATAACAAAAAAAAAATTATAGAAAATTGTCTAGTTATCGATACTAAAAAATCAATCGAAAATTTTCTTGTCATCGGTAACAAAAAAATTTCTATAGAAAATTGAGTAGTTATCGTTAAGAAAAATTTTCCATAGAAATTTGTGTAGTCATTGACAACAAAATAATTTTTATAGAAAATTGAGTAGTTATCGATAACAAAAAATGTTATACTAAAAATTGTTTAGTTATCGATAACTAAAAATTGTCTATTCAAAATTGTCTAGTTATCGATAAAAAAATTCATTTAAAACTATCAAGTTTTCGATAAAAAAAAAAATTCTAGAGAAAATTGTCTAGTTACCGATAACAAAACAAATTCTATAGAAAATTGGCTAGTTATCGATAACAAAACAATTTTTATATAAAAATGTCTAGTTAACGATAACAAAAAATTCTCTATAGAAAATTGTCTAGTTATCGATAACAAAACAATTCCTATATAAAATTGTCTAGTTATCGATAACAAAAAATTCCCTATAGTTAATTGTCTAGTTATTGAAAACAAAAAAAAAATCTAGAGAAAATTGTCTAGTTATTGATTACAAAAAATTTTCTGTTTAAAATTTTCTATAGCAAATTGTCTTGTTATTGACAACAACAAAATTTCTATAGAAAAATTTCCAGTCATCGATAACAAAAAAAAAATTCTGCAGAAAATTGTCTAGTTATCGATAACAAAAAAATTTCTGTAAAAAGTGTCTAGTTATCGATAACAAACAGTTTTCTATAGAAAATTGTCTAGTTATCTATTTCAAAAATTTTTGTATAGAAAATTTTCTAGTTATCGATAATGAAAAATTTCTATAAAAAATTTAGTATTTTTCGATATCAACAAATTTTTTATTAAAAACTGTCTTGTTATCTATAACAAAATTTTTTCTATGGAAAATTTTCTAGTTATCGATAACAAAAATGACAAAACAAAAAACGTTTCTATGTTAAATTTTCAAGTTATCGATTACAAAAAATTCCTATTGAAAATTATGTAGTTGTCGATATAGAAAAAGTGTTGAATATATTAATAACACAAAATTTTTTGTAAAAATTTTAAAGTTTTAGATTTGTTAACAACAAAAAATTTTCTGTAGAAAATTTTAAAGTTATCGATAACACAACATTTTTTCTAGAGAATATAAAAATTATCGATAACACAAAACTTTCTATTGTGCAGTTACCAATTTATAAATAACATAGCATTTTCTATAGAAAATTGTGCTGTTATCGATTTACCGATAACACAAAATTTTTTTATTAAAATTGTCTAGTTAACACAAAATTTTCTATAGAAAATTGTATAGTTATCAATTCATTTTTCCAAGAGAAATTTTTCTAATTATTTTGTAAAAAAAATGTTGAGTTATCAATATATCTATAACACAAAATTTTCTAAAGAATATTACCTGGTTATCGATAGATCAGTAACACAACATTTTTGTCTAGTTATCGACACACAAAATTTTTAAAAGAAAATTGTCTCGTTATTTTATTATTAATAACAAATAAATGTTTACAGAATATTTTACAGTTATCGATATATCGATAACATAAATACTTTCTAAAGAACATTGTCTACTTAGTTATCGATATATCGACAACACAAAATTTTATTAAAGAAATTGTCTAGTTAATGATGCACTGATAACCAAAAATTTTCCGTTGAAAATTGCCCTGTTATCAATAACACAAAATTTTCTATAGAAAATTTCCTAGTTATCGATAACACAAAATTGTCTACCCGGTGAAAAATGGTACAAATATGATCATATATGCGTTCATACAGCGTCATGTATGTCCATATATGTAGCATATATGAATATATATGACACTTTATGAAGGCATATATGATCATATTTGCAACATATATGTCCATATACGTAAAATGAGGGCATATGAACATATATGACATATATGCTCCATATATGTCCACTAGAGTGTCCCTTATTTTGGAAATGTTGGAAATCTTGAGACGGTACCCGCTCATTTTTTTCCTTTTGACTTAAAAATAACTCAGGAAAAATTTTACGCCCCTAGGACCACGCCTTCCCTACGCGACGGGGCCTTAAAGAGCGGGGCCTAAAAAATCATTTTTCCATACAAACCAAAAAAATTTTTTTTTGATTTTTAATTTTTTTGTTATTAATTATTATATTACTTGGTTTGCTTATTCACGACAAAAAATTTGATTTTGGAGGGATAAGTCTTTCAGCGCTAAAAAATTTTTCGCAAAAAAAAAATTTGGGCGGCCGGGGTCCTACAGTAAAAAATTTTTAAAAAATATTTTTTTTTAGTTTTGACCAGCAACGGTTTTAGCTGCTATGTTGCTTTAAATGATATATATTCCAAAAAAAAAATTATTCATATCTGTGACATCTTTATCTTTTTCGAAAAAAAAAATTTTGAGCCGTAGGAATCCTACGGTAAAAAATTTTTAAAAAATATTTTTTTTTAGTTTTGAAAAGCAATGGTTTTAGTTTTTATGTTGTTTTTAATGATATATATTCCAAAAAAAATATTATTCATATTTGTGACATTTTTATCGTGTATCGAAAAAAATCATCAATGCATTTTTTACCCTTTTTTAGAACACGATTAAGATGTCACAGATACAAAAAATATTTTTTTATGAATATATATCATTTAAAGCAACATAGCAGCTAAAACCGTTGCTGGTCAAAACTAAAAAAAAATATTTTTTAAAAATTTTTTACTGTAGGACCCCGGCGGCTCAAAATTTTTTTTTGCGAAAAATTTTTTAGCGCTGAAAGACTTATCCCACCAAAATCAAATTTTTTGTTGTGAATAAGCAAACCAAGTAATATAATAAATAATAACAAAAAAATTAAAAATCAAAAAAAAAATTTTTTGGTTTGTATGGAAAAATGATTTTTTAGGCCCCGCTCTTTAAGGGCCCGTCGCGTAGGGAAGGCGTGGTCCTAGGGGCGTAAAATTTTTCCTGAGTTATTTTTAAGTCAAAAGGAAAAAAATGAGCGGGTACCGTCTCAAGATTTCCAACATTTCCAAAATAAGGGACACTCTAATGTCCACATATGTCATATATGGGCATATGCCCTCATTTTACGTATACGGACATATATGTTGCAAATATGATCAATGATCATTGATCATATATGCTCATATATTTGGGGCCCCTGTAGGCTAGTTGGTATACATATATGCATCCATATATTAACATATATGTATCCATATATGCACATTTTTCACACAAAATTTTCTATCGAAAATTTCCTATTTATCGATAACACAAAATTTTCTATAGGAAATTTCCTAGTTACCGAAAACACAAAATTTTCAATAGCAAATTTCTTGGTTATCGACAACATAAAATGTTGTAAAGAAAATTGTCTAGTTATCGATATACCGATAACAAAAATTTTTCTATCAAAAATTGCCTACTGATGTATCGATTTCGCAAAATGTTTTATAGAAAATTGTCTTCTTATCATGGTTGGTTACCGTTACCCTTATTATACCGTTACCGATTCAAAACCATTTCAAATCGAATACCGTTACCGTAACCGATACCGCTAAAAATATTTTTAGAATACCGTTACCCTTACCGTTACCGTTATAATTATTAGAAGTTACCGGTATTGTACCGGTATTCAAAATTTTACCTGTTTTAAGGGATATTAACGAACAAAAAAATAAAATCAAATTGCTAACATAATTTTAAATTTATAATTTGCAAATTATCATAAAAAAAATGACAAAAATAATAATCATATCAAATCTATACTGGTTTTTGGGTCTATAAAATATTTTTAGCTTTCAGTTCTATCTTTTTTCAAATTTTTAGCTAAATTAATAATACCGGTACGTACCGGTTTGGTTGGTTCGGTACCGGTACATACCGTTACCGAAACGATTTGAAAACACTTACCGTTACATTTACCGAAATAAACAAAAATTAGATACCGTTACCGTTACCCTTACCGTTATTCGTTTCGGTAACCAACCTTGCTTCTTATCAATATATCGATATCACAAAATTTTCTTTAGAAAATTGTTTAGTTATCGAAATATCGATATCACAAAATTTTGTATTAAAAATTGTGTATTTTATCTAGATTTTCTATAGAAAATTTTGTGTAATCGATTTCAGGGCATTTTTATACCCTCCACTCTAGTGATAGAGGGTATATATAAGTTTGTCATTCCGTTTGTAACACCTCGAAATATTGGTCTAGGACCCCATAAAGTATATATATTTATGATCCTCGATCGATTTTAAGTCGATCTAGCGATGTCCGTCCGTCCGTCCGTCTGTCTGTCTGTCCGTAGAAAACACGCTAACTTTTGAAAGACTTTACAGAGGCTACTGAAGTTTGGCATATATGTTTGCCATTTACCTGGTCAGGTTGGTATTGCAATCCAGCCAAATCGGTCCAGTGGTTCAAAAGTTATGAGCAAAAGAGTAAATTTCGGCAAGGGTGTTTCGCGAATTTACGAGATAAAAAACACGATAACTTTCGAAAGACAATAATGAGACTACTGAAGCTTGGCACGTATCTTTGCCGTTCCCCGGGTCTGTTTGGTTTTAAATTTCAGCTCAATCGGTTCAGTGGTTCAAAAGTTATAAGTAAAACCCTGAATTTCATATTAGTTTCATCTAAAATGCCACGTGTTTTAACAAGTTTTAAAAGCATTGTGGTAACTAAACAATGCTTTTCAAACTTGTTTAATTTTAAAGCAATGCTTTTTAAACTTGTTTAGCTTCAAAAGCATTGGTAACTTAAAAACAACACTCGAAAAAAATTTTACACTCAAAAAAAATTTTACACTCAAAAAAAAATGTACACAAAAAAAATTTAGTTTTTTTTTACAAAAATGACTATATTTTGTGTACATGCGTACGTGCATTCACTCAGAAATATTTTTACAGTAAAAACATATTACACTCGAAAAAAATTTTACACTCAAAAAAAAAAATTAGTAATTTTTTTTTTTTTTTTTAAATGACAAAAAAAGAGTTTTTACTCAAAATAAAATATTTCTAACCAAAATTGTTTATATTTTCACGTTAAAAATGTACTACCCTTTAAAAAAAATGCATTGTGGAGGGTATTCATAGATTCGGCAAAGTCGAATTTAACTTTTCTACTTGTTTTTTTTAATTTTTTAAATAAATTTTTTTCTAGCTCTCGATCTATCGATAACATAAAATTTTCTATAAAAAATTCCTAGTTATCGATAACCCCATTTTTTTTAGAAAATTTCCTAGTTATCGGTGCATCGATAACACAAAGTGTAAAGTTGTAAAAAAAAATTAAGTTATCGATAACACAAAATTTTCTATGTTGTCTAATTATCGAATACACAATGAAAATTGTCGTGTTATCGATAAATCGGTAAAACAAAATTTTCTACAGCAAATTGTCTAGTTATCGAAACATCGATTGCTTAAAATATCTATAGAAAATTATCTATACAAAAAATTCCTAGTTATCGATAACCCTATTTTTTTTATAGAAAATTTCCTATTTATCGATATCGATGCATCGATAACACAAAGTTTTGTAAAAAAAAATTAAGTTATCGATAACACAAAATTTTCTATGTTGTCTAATTATCGATTACACAATGAAAATTGTCGTGTTATCGATATATCGGTAAAACAAAATTTTCTACAGAAAATTGTCTAGTTATCGAAACATCGATTGCTCAAAATATCTTTAGAAAATTATCTATACAAAATTTTCTATAAAAAATTGTGTAGTTATCGAACTATCGATAACACAAACTTTTCTATAGAAAAATGTCTAGCTAGAGATATATTAACAACAACAAAATTTTTGATAACAAAAAAATTTCTATGGAAAATTGTTTAGTTATCGATTACACAAAACGCTCTAAAGAAAATTGGCTTGTTATCGATATATCGGTAAAACAAAATTTCCTATAGAGAATTGTCTAGTTATCGAAATATCGGTTACACAAAATATCTGGAGAAAATTATTTGCACAAAATTTTCTGTGGAAAATTTTATAGTTATCGAAGTAAAATTTTCTATAAAAAATTGTCTAGTTATTGGAATATCGATAACAAAAAATATTCTATAAAAATGTGTATAGTTATCGATACATCGATAACAAAAACTTTTTTATAGTAAAATGTCTAATAAGAGATATATTTACAAATAAACTTTTTCTATAAAAAATTTTCTAGTTATCGATGTATCGATAACAAAAACATTTAATATTAATCAAAATGTTCTTAAGAAATTTTTATAGTTATCGGTATATCGATAACACACCATTTTCTGTAAAAAGTGTATGTAGAAAAATTGTGTAGTTGTCAATATATCGATTACACAAAATTTTCGAATAAAAAATTGTCTGGTGATCGATATATCGATAACACACAATTTTCTATAAAAAATTGTTTAGTTATCGATAACACACAGGGGTTTCTCTAAAAAATTGCCTAGTTATCGATAACACAAAATTTGTTATAGAAAATGGTGTAGTTATCGATGTTACAATAACACAAAATGTTCCTTAGAAAAATGTCTAGTTATCGATAACATAAAATTTAGCAAATATTTTTTTATCAACGATTTTTTTTTTTCTTGATTTTTTAACATTTCATTTTAATTTTAACCATTTTTTCACCTAATTAAAATAATTACTTTTCCTTTTTTTTTAATTAAATGTTTAAAGAATATTTTCCCTCAAATCTCCGGGGGAAAAAACAATATTACACTTTCTGCATCTGTAATAATTTCATTCAATATTAAATTTTTAATAACTTTTGTAACAAACCATCAAACATAATATGCGCTTGAATTACCCCCATTACGCGAAAAAGCAAACGAATTTCGTGATACAAACCTCAAAAATTCTATAGAAATGGAAATCAAACCAAATGAAAACATAAAAAAAGAGGAAAAATCTCAGTAAACATGATAATTAGGGATGAGATTTCCATGCAAATGCATGTTTTCTGTCGATAGTCTAAAAACGATATCGACCAATTATCTTTCCGAATCAAGAAATTTGCGTTAAAATGGCATCGATTTGTTTTTGCATATTTTTGCATATTTTGGTGAAAATGCATATTTTTGCATATTTTGGTTTTAAATGCATATTTTGTGCATATTTCCAACTTTTAAGTGCATATTTTTGCATATTTTGGCATATATTAGCAAAAACAAATTGAAATTTATATGTTTCAAAAACTAATTTTAAATTTTAAAAATTTATTTTGGAAATAAGAAAAAATATTTTTTTTCTTTAAATTTTTTTCTAAAGATTGTCTTAATTTCTAAAAAATCTTGCTTATATAAAGTTTTAAACGCTACTATTTAAACCCGGCGTTACTTTTTTGCTTTTTAAGAAGTTTTTCCTATGAAAACAAGATTTTTATTGCACACATTTTATTTTTAAGTGCATATTTTGAGGTTTTTTAGTGCATATTTTGAATTTTTTAGCGCATATTTTAAGCGCATATTTTCGATTTTTTAGTGCATGAAAATCTCATCCCTAATGATAATGGTCAAAAAATATATATAAAGCGCGAGATGGAATGTTTATGCCACAAAAAAAAAAAAAATTATTCAACTTGCAAAAAGATGAAATTTTCGACATTAACCATCTACAAATTATTATGTAGCATCATCGTCAGTAGCAGTGTGAGTGGCAGTGGCAAGTAAGCAACATCATCATTATCATAATGAATTCATACATACAGCATGACTGGTATTTTTTTTTAAATATTTTGTTGTATTTTGCATAAAAATGAATCCTTGACTTTACACTTCGTTTGTAAAATAAGAGTTCAAGTTGTAAGTTTTTTTTTTTTTTTATTTCCGTTGAATATTTTTTAAATATTTTTTCACTTGCTGCATTTTAAGTTTTTTGTTAAATAACATAAAAATTGTTATTATTTCCCATTTTTTAACACAAAATTATATATTTGTGTTGAAAAGTCAACAAAAAATTCCTTTTCAATTATAATTTGATGATCAGAATTTTTTGGGAGATTATACTTAACAGAATGTGTACCGTTAACCCTCGAGTAATGCAGTTAATTTGGAATGGATTAAATGGATCAGAGATAAATAAGATTTAAAACTCATACAAATCTCAGATTTGCCCCCAACTGTACAATTTTTTTGATTTAATTTCAAGATTTTATTTGAAATTTGAAGATTCTATTTGTATTTTAAAGATTTAAATTAGAAAATTTGATAGTAGTTTGAGAGTTTTATCGAAATTTAAAACTTACATTTGAAATTCGCAATATCACAATCGAAAAAAGTTTGATTGCAATTCGTAAATGAACAAATTAAATTCGAATAGTATAATAATATAAACCCTTGAGCGGCATTTTTTTGATATGGCAAACAATTTGTTCATCCGGCTCAAAATTATGTGGTGCAATTTTGGGGCTAATTGGATTAAATTAACCCGTGGCGGTCGGCGATCAAAGGTTTGGAATTTTAAAAATTTCTTAAAAACAGAGACTAAAAAAATATTTCTTGCGATACATCATATTTATTAATTTGGATGCGCTTAACGCAAATATCAAAATTTCTATAATTGGTCGAACAGCTTTCGAGATATTGCTGTTTGAAATTTGTAAAACATGCTACGTTTAAGAATTTTTATACCCTGTGGTACAAGGTATAATGAGTTTGTGCTGATGTTTGTAACAACCCGAAATAGTGGTCCTATACCTACTTTTAAGTATACCGATCGACTCAGAATCACTTTCACAGGAGCAATTTTCAATCAATTTACTTATAATTTGAAACTTAAGCCTCTCTTGGCCCAAGGACGAAGCCTATTGAAATTGGAAAAATTCGGTCCATGTTTAGACCTAGCCCCTATACAAAGGTCCACTTTAATTTTGCCTCAAATGACTCTAATACCCGTATTATAAAAGATATCCGTTCGAAATTTGACAAGTATACGTATTCTATATTCACAAATCACCATTCCGAATTTCAAAGGAATCGGACCAAATTTTCTGATAGCCATACAAACCACCTACCCGATATTCACATAAATCTCTAAAATTTCACGAAAATAAAAAATATTTTATTAAAATTTTGTTTGTGTGTGCTTAACGCGTACTTTAATAACATAATCAAGTCTGATTATATTTGGACAATTTTTGGACTTAGGCCCCATATGAAAATTTCGGCCGATATTCAGTTAAATCGGTTTATTGGCCACAAATGGAACCCTTTTTCACTCAAAATTGGTTTGTGAGTGTTTTTTACACTTATTAAAGATTTGACAAAAAGATACATCAAATCGGTCCAGTCTGAACTTGGGACCCATTTTCCGGGAAACACTGGTGTAGGGTATTATATGGCCGGTCTTGACCGACCATAACTTTCTTACTTGTTATTTTACAATCCTAATTTTTTTTTTACATAACCCATTCAGAGTTTGATACAAATCCGATCAATCCGTTGCACCTTTTGATCAATGTTTAGATATTTTGCAATATTTCCACCAAAATGATTTTTAAAAAATTATTGAAAAATTATAGAAAATTTTGAAAAATTTTAAAATTATAAATATGTACATTTTTTGATGCGATGAACACGAATATCAAAAAAAAAAAATAAAAATCTGTCGAACGGTTTTCGAGATACCGCTATTTTAAATTTGCAAACAAATTTCGTTTTTATAGCCTCCACTCTAGTGATAGAGGGTAGAGATGGGCACATGAGCAGATTAGAGCGTGATTCACGTGAATCACGCGTGATCATGCGTGAATGTGACTGATTTCAATTTTACTCACGTGATTGTGAGTGTGAGTGTCGAAAAAAATTGCGTGAGTGAGTGAGCGTGAGTAAGATTTTTGTGTGAGTGAGTGTGCGTGAGTCGATTTTTGTGACTTATTTTCTCTTTATATTTCCTTTTGTAACAAAAAAAAGCAACAAAAAATTGTAAAATTTGGCTAAACTTCAGATTTCGGCACGAAAAAAGCAAAAAAATATATGTAAAATTTCGCTGAACTGTAAATTTTGCTGAAAATTTTGAAAAATTTTAGAAATTAGTTTTTAAAAAATTTTTTTTTGTATAAATAAGAGTTTCGTGGGTGTGAGTCAACGTGAGTGTGAGTGAAACTTGCGTGAGTGTGAGTTTAAATTTACTCACGTGATTGTGAGTGAGTGTGAGTAGAAAAAATATGCTCGTGAGTGAGTGTGCGTGATTCAAAATTTCCTGTCGTGAGCGTGAGAGAGTGTGAGTCAAAAATCACTCACGCGCCCATCTCTAATAGAGGTTATAAGTTTGTCATTCCTTTTGTAACCCCTCGAAATATTTTCTATAATTTCGGTAGTTTAAAAAAATAAATTACTGCCTTAAAAATGAATTTCATGTTACATTAAATTTTGGCAGTAAAAAATTTCTGTTATAGTTTTAATGTTTTACAATACAAAATAACAAAATATTCATTAGTTTTTAAGGTTTTTGTTAGTAAATTTTTTAACATTAAAAATTGACTGTAATATGAATTTAATTTAAATGAAAAAATAGTGGAATGGTTTTTAAATAAAATTTTATTTCTTTTAAGTGAATATTCACTGGAATTTACCTACATATTTTTTGAGTGTATATTCATAATCCTCGATCGATTATAAGACGATCTAGCGATATCCATCCGCCCGTCTGTCTATTAAATTTCAGCCAAATTGGTCCAGTGGTTCAAAAGTTATTAGCAAAATCGTGAATTTCAGATTGGTTTTACCTAAAATTCACATGTTGAAAAACCCGAGCTTTAAAAAAAACAACACTCAAAAAATTATGTCATTAACTGTTTGTAGTTTATTTAAAAAGTTTTACGTTTAGTCGTTTTTAAAAGAAAAAACATTTATTTGATGTTCAGTTTTTAATAATGACTACTTCCGTCCTTTGTTTCAAAAATAACACACTAAAATATATAGACTTTCATTAACATTTAATTTTTAAAGTCATTTATTTTTGTTCTGTAAGTAAAAACTACTGATTATTCTTTAAATTTTTAATGATTTGTGTCAGTAATTTTTTTTTTTAAATTGTTGGTATTTTTTAATGAAATATCATTAGTTTTTACCTACACAAGTAGGTTATTTTTTTGTAAAAAAAAAATCAAAAATTATTTATAGAAATATAAAAAAAATGTTTGAATCAAGTGACTTTGGCACGATGGGTAGAGAGTCTGGCTAGAATGTAGTTGATTGCGGGATCGATTCCCCAAAATTTTATTAAAAATTTTTAAAAAATATTTCAATAGAAAATTGTAAAAAATAACCTACGAAATCATTAATTTTTATTGTTTTCGTAGGTTATTTTTTTAGAATTTCTTAGTAAAAATAACAGAACTATCATTAATTTTAAATGTTTTCGTTGGTTATTTTTTTCGAATTTTTTAATGTTTAATGTTATTTATTTTAGAAAAATTTGTCAACAGTAAAAAATAAATGTTGATGTTTGCTTAAACTAATGAATAACACAGTGCAACACCCAAAATCGGAATGGGATGAAACCAAAAGCAAATGAAAGTTGACATATTCCATAACAAACCCCTCAAGGCTTTTTTCTAGTTCAGAGCTAGATTTTGTTTTACACGCATTTGAAGTTAGTGCACTTTTATTATAATTACAATAATAAATGCTTGAAAACTGTATTAGTGGCGAATGATTAATATTGTAATTGCCTTTAAATAACAATCATACGCAACGATGTCCAGTGATTTATATTAATAATTGCCTTTAAATAACAATCATACGCAACGGTGTACAATGGTTTATTTTAATAATTTGGCTATTCAGTAAATAGGTACTGGACCGATTGCAGCAAAATTCATACCAGTCATAGCTGAAGCAATTTTGAGCTTTTGAGCTTGGTAAGTTTGGAAACTGGACCCTACATGTCCAATAAGGGCACCACCAGGGGCCTTTAAAGTAGGACACGTTTAGTACACAAAAACTTTAAATGCTTTAAAATCACCAACTTTAAATGCGTGTAAAATAAAATCTAGCTCTGACCTAAGGGTTTTGTTATGGAAAACGTCAGCTTTCATTTGCATTTGGTTTCATCCCATTCCGATTCCGAAAGTTCGATTTTGTATCACTGTGTAATTTCTGAAATCCAATTGATAAATTCTAAAATAAAATTGATAATTTCTGAAATACAATTGATAAATTCTGGAAAACAATTGCTAATTTCTGAAACACAATTGATAATTTCTGAAATACAATTGATAATTTCTGAAATACAATTAATAAATTCTGAAATACAATTGATAATGTCTGAAATATAATTGATATTTTCTGAAATATAATTGATAATTTCTGAAATAGAAATGGAAATGGTGTAGTGATAGAGGGTATATATAAGTTTGTCATTCCGATTGTAACACCTCGAAATATTGGTCTAGCACCAATATTCATGATCCTCGATAAATTTTAAGACGATCTAGCGATGTCCGTCCGTCCGTCTATGTGTCTGTTGAAAACACGCTTACTTTTGAAAGATTTTACGGAGGCTCCTAAAGTTTGGCACATATGTTGGACATTTACTTGGTCAGATTGGTATTACAATCCAGCTAAATCGGTGCAGAGGTTCAAAAGTTATAAGCAAAAGAGTGAAGGGGTTTTAGCGAATTTACAAGATAAAAAACACGATAACTTTCTAAGGGCAATTCTGAGAATGCTGAAACTTGGCATATTTTTTTTCGTTCCCCTGGTTCATATTGAATTTCAGCCAAATCGGTCCAGTGGTTAAAAAGTTATTAGCAAAACCGTGCATTTCAGATTGGTTTTACCTTAAATTCACTTGTTAATAAACCCGAGCTTTTAAAAAACAAGCTTTAAAAACATTGGTAAGCCACAAAATTACTTTACAAAGTATTTTTTGTTAATCAGAAATATTTTTAAACAAAAAAAAAAATTTACACTCAAAAAAAATTTTACACTCAAAACAAAATTAATAATTTTTCTTTTTTTTTTACAAAAAATAACAAAAAAAAGTTTTTAATCAAAATAAAAATTAACTGTCGTTTAAAAATGGCATTGTGGAGGGTATTCATAGATTCGGCCAAGTTGAATTAAACTTTTCTTCTTGTTTTCTATTAAATAAAGAAACTTAAGTACAATTACATTGTATTTTATACAAATTAAAGTATTGTTGCAAATAACAAATTGACAATTAAGTCTTCAACATTTACAATATAACAATATTTCCATGAACAATATAACAATATTTCCATGAATGTTAAAGGTATAAAAAATGTAAAAGAAAATCAACGGAAATTTAAAACAAGTGAGAGTGTTACATTCGGCTGTGCCGAATCTTTTATACCCTCCAAAATGTAAAAAAAAAATATAAAAAAAAATCCAGGGGCGTCTTTTTTTTTGGGGGGGGGGGGGGTGTTGGTGGGGGACGTTAGGGGGCACCTTCCCCTTGTGATTTTTAACTTCTTCTGATAGAAGAATGTTGCATTTGCTTACCAAAAGTACAAAAAACTCTGCAAAAAATGCGGTTTTCTTGGGTTGGTTTAGTTCTCCAAAGGGGAAATTTTTTCCCCTTGGTCCGATTTTGCCCATTTCCGAACTTAACCTGCCTAGGAATATAAGACATATTTGTACCAAACTTCGGAATTCTAGCTCTTTTATTTTGGACTGTATCGTGTCCTCTACAGACGGACAGACGGACGGACGGACGGACATCGCTAGAATGTCTTAGAATCGATCACTGATCAATAAAATATATACTTTATGGGGTCCTAGACCGATATTTCGATGCGTTACACACGGAATGACAAAGTGAGTATACCCCCATACTGTGGTTGGAGGGTATAAAAATTCAAAGAAAATGTTAATTTTAACGATTTTAGAAATGGGGGGCGTATGATTGTTATTAATTCCAAGTCGGTTAGAGAAAATGTTTAATAACTTTGGTTGTATTAGACATAGAAGCATGATTTTAATTGGAAATTAAAGAAGAATTTTTCAAGCTTTTAAAAAGCTTTTAAATGGCAAAATGTATACAAAAAGCTTTAATGTTTTATAGTAAATTAATCTTTGTTTTTCCTTAAAAATTTTTATAAAACATATCTTTGATGTTACACATTAAACTTTAAATTCCTTTTACATTTCCACTTTTAACAAAGGTGTTTTTTTGTAAAAAAATACTTTAACTTTTTTACGAGTATTTTCGTAATATTTTGCTATGCTAACATGCTGTGAAAAATATACAACAATTGATTTCTGTTAGCACGCAGCCCTTATTTTCTTTTTTTTGCTGTATTTCATTCGATAAAAGAATATTCGACAAAAAACTGCAAATATTACATCAAGTTTATAATGTATATTACACTTGATCAAAAAATACAAAAAAAAGGTAAAGGAAATTTGTACGTAATTTTATTTTATATTCAACTACTTTTCATCTTCAATCTATCGTTGTACTATCTAAGTTCTATTTTAGTTGCAGCTACCTTGAGATGCATCTGCCTTGGTTTGCTATTTGCCTTTATAGAAAATATCTAGTACAAGCATCTCCTATTACCAGTTAAGTATTTGTCTGAAATTTAAGCTTTTCTCGCACACTTTTCATTTTTATTCAATTTTACAGTCATGCAACATATGTAAGATATTACATACATACATATATATTTGTATGTAGTTTGTAGAAATTACTATAACTACTACTTTATTTATATTTTTGTTTTTGTTGCCGTTGTTTGTTGCAAGTTGTAAAATCGTGTTTATATGAATATATACAACATCTTTGATGTATTTACCGCCAAATATTGTTAAGTTTTCAATTTAATTTTTTTTTGTATTTTTTTGTTGTTTATTCCTTCCTTTCCGTTCTTTTTATTTTTAATACATAAGAGTACAATAAAGTGCGTTTAATGTTGAAAATTTTCAACGTATTTTCAATTTTGCACAATATTTTGGATGTTTTATCAGTTGAACATGCAATGGTATACAGTAGGGGGTAGAAAAATAGAAAAAAAAATATTTCGTAACTACTGCTACTACTATATTTTTTATAACGCAAAGCTTTAAGCTTTTTTTTGGATACCATTTGTTGGGAAAACAGAGCAGCTTAAAAATGTCAACAGGTTTTGTTTGATAAAGATTTTTTTGTTGTTTTTTATGTATCCCAGCAAAAAAAGTGCGGAGTACTTCTATTTGGAGTGCTTTAAAACTATAACAAATGTAATGAAATACAACAAAAATAACAAAAAACACAAGAAAAAAACACACAAACAGTTTTTTCTACTCCATAAAAAGTTGTTATTCAGCACTTAACTCATTACCTTCCGCGACACTCCCATACAAAAGTAAGTAGATATTCAGTAGATAAGAAGTACTCCGAGCTTTCAAACAACTTCCAACTACTTCCACGGAGTAGTTCTTTTCTACTGAATATCTACTTACATTTGTATGGAGGTGTCGCGATAGGTAATGAGTTAAGTGCTGAATATCTATGTATTCTGGAGTAGAAAAAACTGTTTGTGTGTTTTTGTCTTGTGTTTTTTGTTATTTTTGTTGTATTTCATTACATTTGCTATAGTTTTAAAGCACTCCACTGAGAAGTGGTAATGACTTTTTTTGCAGGGATGTTACATTTGTTATACTGTGAGCTTTTTAAAAGGTTTAAGCTTTATAAAGCTTTTTAAGTTTAAATCTCTTGTTTTCGAACTTTTTTCTAAAAAATCGATTTCTTAATCTTAAATCTGTTTTTTTAAATTTGTTTTTAATAATCGATTTTAGAAATTTTTGCCAAAAGCTTTTGATTGGTGTAAAGTTTTTAATACTTTTTTGTTGGATATATGCAATGTTTTTTAAAAGCTTTAAGATTTCGTTAGCTTTTAAAGCTTAAATCGCTTGAGTTAAGACTTGTTTCTTTAAAGACTATCAGCCTTACCACAAGAAAAAAAAAAAATAAATTTAAAATGAGCTTTTAATTTTATTTCCATACAAATTGTTTTTGTTTTTAAAATCGATTTTCAAAAAATGTATTGAAAATTTGAAATTTAAAATAAAACTTTTGTTAAAATAGACTTTTTGTTTTCTTGTGGTAAGGGCCTATTTTTTTAAATTTATAAGCTTAAATCACTTTTTTAAACGTTTGTTTTCTTAATAATTGATTAAATTAACTTTTGTGTTAAGTAAAGCTTTTTTAATTTTAAACATTTTTATAATTTTGCTGTCAAACAAAAAAGGAAATTGTTATAAGGAGAATGTTTATCGTTTGTAGAAGTATCTCATTTCATTAAATTACGTTAAGATTTCAAAATTAAGAAAAGTTTCAAATTGCTTTTTTTAAGAAAAAAAGCTTTCAAATCTTCGAAACGTTTAAGCACAAACCACATTTTAAGAGCTTGTGATTTTTTTTTTAGTTTTGTGTGTTTAGAAGCTTTTTGAGCAAAGCATTTTAAAAGCTTTAAGTTTTTTAAAGCTATTTAAGCTTAAATCGCTTGATTTCTTAATTTTTGGAGTTTAATAATTGATTTTAAATATGTGCGTCCAAAACTTTTGATTGATAACAGTTTGTAGTAATTTTTTTTTCAATATACGCAAGAGTTTTTAAAAGCTTTAAGATTTCTACAGCTTTTAAAGCTTAAATTTCTTGAGTTGAAACTTGTTTCTTAAACACAATTTCCTAACTTTGTAATACGGAGTTCACACTAGAGAATTTGTACTCGTTTAAGCCACTTGTTTAAAAAAGTAAACAAAATCGTTCACACTACATTTTGCTCGTTTAACGCTGAGTGTTTAACGTTTGTAAACAAACGCACATAACCTAATTCTGAAAAAAATTGCAAAAATATTTCTAAAAACCTTTTAAACTTTGGCGGAAGACAAGATATATAATTTTTTGATAACGTTAACATAACAGCACTACACGGAACACCTTTTTATTAACTCATCCCAAGTAAATAGGAAGATTTTTCTGTTTTTTGTACCGGACCTGTCCGAAGCTGTTTGTATATTTATACTTCGATGGAAGGCAAAATTCACTTTAAGTGCAGCTTTTCCAATATTATTATAAATAAAACACACACTTTTTTCTGATTTTTCAGTGTTTTTATTAGTTTTTAAATATTTATAATTTCTCAATTTTCCAATGTTTTGCTAAGAAAATGGCGGACCGATACAGAAGCTGGTTGCTATGAAATCTTTTTTTTTTTTTGGAATAGAATAAAGAAAAATTAAAAGGAAATATACCGAACCCTGCCTTTGAAATGTTTAGCGAAATGTTCAACAGGGAAACAAGTCGAATTTGATTGTTTAGCTAAACAACCAAATGTATGGGGAAACAAGTCAAATTTTGATTGTTTAGCGCTTAAACACTCATGAGATGTTTAAAGTCGGTAGTGTGAACTCCATATAAGCTTAAATCACTTTTTAAAAGCCTTTTTTTAGTAATAATCGATTTAATACACTTTTGTAAAGCTTTTTATTAATTTTTTAAAAGATAAGTCAAATAAAATAATTATTTTACAAAGTTTTTTTAAATTTGCCATCTAAAAAATAAAGAAATTTCAATATATTAAAGAACTTTAATAATTTTTTTTTTTGTAGTCTAAAACAAAATAACTCTTTGAAGTATATTTTATATAGTTACGCAAAGCTTTAAGCTCTTATATATTAAGCATTTGTTAAAAAAACAGGGCCGCATTTAATGTCCTAACCTGTTGTGTGTTGAAAAGTTTTTAATTTTTTTTTCGATACATGTTAGGTTTGTTACACTTTCAGCTTTTTTAAAGCTTTAAGTTTCCTTAAGTTTTTAAAGCTTAAATCGTTTAATCGGTTTTATAAATTTGTATCCAAAATTTTTGATTGATAAACAATTTAAAATAGTTTCTTGTTCGATACATGCAAGAGTTTTACAAAGCTTTAAGTTTTCTCAAGATTTTAAAGTTAATATCACATGTTTTTCAATTACTTAACTTTATAAGCTTAAAACACTTTTTAAAAGATTTTTCAAAATTAGGATGCTTTTTCTTGTAGAAATTTGTTAAGAAAAAAGCTTTAAAATATCTGAAACATTAAAGCAAAATCCATATTTTAACAGCTTTTTAAAAAAAAACTTTTTTTTGTATTTAATATTTTGTAGGTCTTCTAATCGCAGAACTTTTTCTGTTTGAAAATAACCTGTTTTGTCTCAAATTAAGTTTAAATGAATGTTTGTCTCAATATCTATGAAATAGTCAATGGAAAAAAAAATTTGAGATTTTTTTTAAATTTGTTGACAAAATTCAAATGGCATTATGTCGAAAACCGCTCAAATGATATTCGAAAGAGCACCACGGGTTAAATTGATCGGGTTTGGCTCAAATTAAGGTTAAATAAAAGATTGTTCCAAGTTCAATGGAAGGACCAAGCAAAAAAAAATTTTGAGCTTTTTTATTGGAAAGCTTGTGATTCTAAAAAGCTTCTAAAAAGCTTATAAACTTTAAGCTTTTTACCAAAAATAAATACATAAGTTAAAGTTTCTTAACTTTTAGAACAAAAAAAACGTCTCTAAAAGCTTTTTAAATAAATTTTCGAATTTTTTCCATTTTAAAATCACTATCCTGTAAAATTTCTATTATTATACCCTCAACTGTACCCAAACATAAATATAGTTTACAACAATGAGTGTTATACACAGAATAACACAAAATAATAATAAAATGTTGTAAATTTGATATTGCCTTGTAGTCTTGTTGTTAAGCATAGGAAATGTAATTTGTATATCAGTAAAGTATAATATACAGGCAAACATTTACAAAAAAATAACACCAAGCTCAAATTGGGTGGGTGTTTGAAATGCATTTGTTACAAATTCGTAACAAGAGAAAACAGTTACAAGGTAAAATTTTATGTAAAACAAGTAAAAAAGTTAAATTCGGCCTTGCCGAATGTAGTGATACCCTCCACAATTTCAAAAAGATTATTGCAAACAGCTTTATTTAAAAGGAAATTACTTTTGAAAAAAAAAAAAATTTGAAAAAAAATTTCCGCGAAAAAAAATTTTGGTAAAAAAAAAAATCCGCGATTTTTTTCTTTTTTTGTCAAAAAATATGTTCCTACTTGTTTAAATACCATTTGGTGCTCAATTATGTTCACATATGTCAACCAGAAGCCGAATTAAAGCACTTTGTATATTTAGGTTATGTTGAATGTACTGAAATTTTTTAGGTGTGCTTACATTTTCGTTCATAACTTTTGAACCGCTGAACCGATATCGCTCAAATGCAATACCAAACTTCTCGGGAGAACTTCCAATATATATGTTAAGTTTCAGTCATCTCTGTGCAATATTTTGTCCGCGAGAGCATTTTCCACAGACAGACAGACAGACAGACAGACAGACAGACGGACAGACGGACAGACGGACAGACGGACATCGCTAGAATGTCTTAAAATCGATCGGGCATCATGAATATATATACTTTATGGGGTCCCAGACCGATATTTCGATGAGTTACAAACGGAATGACAAACTTATATATACCCTCTATCACTAAGTGGAGGGTATAAAAACAGAAAACAAGAAACAAATATATGATAAGATTAAATATAAAGAGGAAAAATTGGTTCAGCTTTGAACAAAAAGCAAAAAAAAAAGTTCTAAAAAAAGTTACAAAAAATTAGAAAAAACTATAAATTCTTGGAAATAAATATTTGAAATTATATAAAAACAAGTAAAATTGCTAAATTTATTCTAGCTCGAGGTCATTATTTCCTTTACTAATAAGAACTATGATATTATCGTAGAATAATTTTCAAGAAAAATATTTTTCTGTTTTAAATTTATTGATGTTGGTCATTTTTGACAGACTCAATCGACATGTGGTTCACAATTTGTCAGATTCCATTGTCAAGATTATTTAGCAAATATTAAATCACCGAACTACAAGTAGCAAAGGGGTTTTAATAATAAATCGTTTATTAACCCCTTTGCTACTGGTAGTATCGGGTTTTATATTTGCTAAATAATCTTGACAATGAAATCTGACAAATTCAGAAACACGTTTCGGTTAAGTCTTGCAAAAATTACCAACATAAATAAATTTAAAACAGAAAAATATTTTTTTTGAAAATGTTTCTATAAGAATATCGAATTTCTAATTAGTAGGGATGAGATTTTCATGCACTAAAAAATCGAAAATATGCGCTTAAAATATGCGCTAAAAATTAAAAAAATATGCACTAAAAAAACTAAAAATATGCACTAAAAAATAAAAAGTGTGCAATAAAAATCTTGTTTTCATAGGAAAAACTTCTTAAAAAGCAAAAAAGTTTAAATAGTAACCTATTAAACTTTATATAAGCAAGATTTTTTTAGAAATTGAGACAATCAATAAAAAAAATTTTAAAGAAAAAAAATAATTTTTCTTATTTCTAAAATAAATTTTTAAAATAGTTTTTGAAACAAATAAATTTTAATTTGTGTTTTTGATAATTTATGCCAAAATATGCAAAAATATGCACTTAAAAGTTGAAAATATGCATTTAAAACCAAAATATGCATTTTCACCAAAATATGCAAAAACAAATCGATGCCATTTTAACGCAAATTTCTTGATTCGGAAAGATAATTGGTCGATATCGTTTTTAGACTATCGACAAAAAACATGCATTTGCATGGAAATCTCATCCCTACTAATTAGTAATGGAAATAATGACCTCGAGCTAGAATAAACCTTTTCTAAATATAATATTTTAAATGCCGAATAAAACAATTTTTATTTTTTTAATTAAAATTAATTAGAAGTTTTTTTTTTGCATGGAAAAAAAATAATCAAACTCACGAAAACACATCGACTCCCTCACGTAAAAATCTTACTCACGCACTCACTCAACTTTTTTTCTGCTCATGTGCCCATCTCTAGTACAAGGTATACAAAACAAGTAAAGAAGTTAAATTAGGGCTTCCAGAATGTATTGACACTAGGGTATTCAATCGATTAACCGTTAATCGGTTAACCGAATAGTTTTGGTCGATTAACTATTTGAATAACACTGTGCTACAGTGAAAAAATACTTCTGATGTGACATATTATAGGTTGTTGGTCTTGTCGAGTAGATCACAAAAATGCCCATTAAACTAGCCAGACACCCTAAAATTTTAGAGTTATTGTCAAAAAACGTTTTTTTGGGACTTTTCTCACTAAACCTTTTGTAATTCAGAAAATTTTAAACCGATTTTAAGTTTTTTAACTGTTTCTGATAGAAGAAGGATGGAGCTTTCCATGTGTGTGAATTGGTCTATACATATAAGAAAGATATTTATTGATTTTTTCTATAAAATCTAATTTTTTTGTTATTTTTTGAAAATTTTTCGAGTTTATCGATTTTTTTCTGCTATAGTTCGTTTAACAACCTTTATATTTATAAACGTATTTTTAAAGAAAATTTGATTCTGAATACGATAAGTTTTATCCTGAAGAAATCGGATAACAATTGACAGAGTTGTGATAATTTTTCTAAAAAAGAAAATTAAGATTTTGCAGGAAATCGACGTTCAGATATCCCAGGCAAAAAAGATAATTTTATCATAAGAGGTCATTTACAATATTTTTAAAGGTTTTTGGCGCTCTTAGTCCGAATCTGGCCTTTAAATTGCTCTATCTTGTCAGGTTTTTGAGATATTTAACATAAATTGATATATCAAAAACTTAATAAGATAGCGCGATTTCAAGGTCAAATTCGAATTTAGGAGGCCAAAAACCTTTAAAATAATGATACTCGACCTCTTAGTATGTTCGTTTATTTTTATATTTTTTTGCCTGGGTCATCCGAACGGCAATTTCAAGCAAAATCTTAATTTTATTTTTTAGAAAAATTATCACAACTCTGTCAATTATTATCCGATTTTTCGGCATAAAACTCATCGTATTCACAATTAAATTTTATTTAAGAATACGTTTATAAATATAAATGTTGTTGAATGAACTATAACAGAAAAAAATCGATAAACTCAAAAAATTTTCAAAAAATAACAAAAAATTAGATATTGTTGAAAAAATCAATACATATCTTTTTTATATGTATAGACTAATTCACACACATGAAAAGCCCTATCTTTCTTCTATCCAAAACAGTTGAAAAATTAAAAATCGGTTGAAAAATGTTTAAGTTACTCGTGGTTTAGTGTGAAAAGTTCCAAAAAAATCGTTTTTTGACAATAACTTTAAAATTTGAGGGTGTCTAGCAAGTTTGATGGGCATTTTTGTGATCTTTTCGACGAGACCTATAACCTTAACTACCTCATTTTAAAAGAATATTTGATTTTGTGTATTTTTGTAGCACAGTGTAATTTAAAATTGCCAATTTTATTGGCCTGTGGTATTTAATTTAAAAATTCATTGAATATTTTTTAAAAAAGCTTTAAAATTACAACAAAAACTAACAAAAATATATGATATTTAAAACAAATATAATTTAAATTTACTAAAATTCTTTGAAATTTTTAAAAAAGCTTTAAAATAACGAAAACTATAAACTTTTTTAAAAAATATCATAATAAATGTTAATCATACGTTATGGTGCACAAAAATATTTCGTATTTAAATCAAAAAGAAATTCAATTTACTACTTTAAACTTATTAAAGGTATTTAATTAAAAAATTCATTAAACATTAAAAAAACCTTAAAAATTACTAAAAGTTTAAGCTTTTTTTAAAAAATATCATAATTATTGTTAATTATACGTTATGGTGCATAAAACATATGTAAGCCAAAAAGAAATTTAATTTACTAAAATTTAAGGTATTTTCTTTTAAAAATCATTAAAAATTAAACAAAAAGCTTTAAAATGACGAAGATTTTTTAAAAAATTATCATAATTAATGTTAATCATACGTTATGGTGCACAAAAATATTTGATATAAAAAAACAAAAATAAATTAACAGGCCTATTCTCAGTTATGACTGGTTATGACTAATTTTATTATTTTTAAACTTCATATTCCCTGTGTTTGTTGTAAATACAATCATAAAAAGTCTCAAAATTTAAAATTGTTTGTCAATTTTGAGACAATGTGGGTAGCAGGTCTTTATTTTTTTGAAATTTTCAAACAAAATTTGAATATTTTTATGATTGTTTACAACAACCACATAGAAAAAATTGAGTTATGACTTTTTTTGTGAATAGGCCCCTAAATTTACTAAAATTTAGGTATTTAAATTAAAAATTCTTCGAAAATTTTAAAAAAGCTTTTAAATAACGAAAACTATAAACTTTTTTAAAATGTAACGTAATAAATGTTAATCATACGTTATGGTGCACAAAAATATTTTGTATTTAAATCAAAAAGAAATTCAATTCACTATTATTTAAGGTATTTAATTTAAAAATTCATTAAACATTTAAAAAAAACCTTAAAAATTACTAAAAGTTTAAGCTTTTTTAAAAAATATAATAATTATTGTTAATTATACGTTATGTTGCATAAAACATATTTAAGCAAAAAAGAAATTAAATTTACTAAAATTTAAGGTATTTTATTTTAAAATTCATTAAAAATTAAAAAAGAAGCTTTACAAAGACGAAGATTTAAAAAAAAATATCGTAATTAATGTTAATCATACGTTATGGTACACAAAAATAATTGATATTTAAACCAAAAATAGTAAAAATTTACTAAAATTTAGGTATTTAATTTAAAAATTCATTCAAAATTAAAAAAAAGTTTTAAAATAACAAAAACTATAAGCTTTTTTTTTAAATATCATAATTAATGTTAATCATACGTTACGGTGCACAAAAATATTTTATATTTTAAACCAAAAAGAAATTAAATTTACTATTATATTTTTTTAAAGTAATTTCTATAATTCAATTATAAAACTTTTTGTAAAAAATTTACATTTCTAACCACTTGTTTTAAAAGTTTTTTTTTTTTTTTTTTGTTATTAAACAACAGGTACATTTTAAAGTTTCAAACTCTCCCCTAACCACCCACCTAACTAACTTCACAATATGAAAACGATTTGTTACAATTCATTGAACAAGATTTTTTTTTTAATAAAAAAATATTAAAGTTTCATAAATGTTATACAAAATAACACATGTTGCCGGGTGTTTAAAAAAAGATTTTTTTTTGATTATAAAATTTTCATTAAATAAAACACACCCTTTTGGAAAATTCTCAAATTATTCAACCATGTAAAAAGTCATTTCAGTAAAAAATTATAAAAATATTGTATTCAGTATTTCAAATGAAACATTTTATTTAAAATGATTTTAAACAAAATATTTTACAAAAAAAAAAAAATCTTTACAACTGACGTTTGAAAATTTTTGTTTTGGTTGGTTTATATTACTTTGCTGTATAACATGGTTTACCAATCAGTGAACCATAATACCGGTATGCTAAATTTCTGTATTATTTTTTTGTTTTTTGCTTATTTCGTTATTTATTTGTTGGAAAATCATTTAAGGCTTCAGTCAAAACATTGATCTGTAAAGTTTTGTTATAAACTAATTTTTGTGTTTTATTTTTGTAATACATATCTGCTGTATTTGGTCATATTTTTGAATGGTCACACCCAAATAAAGTTGACATTTTAGATGGAAAATTGTAGCAAAAATTTTTTTTTTATAAATAGTGCGTAGTTTTTAGTTGTTTTATAGAAATGTGAGTCATTTTTAGGATATTATTAACATTTAATAAATTTATGATACCTGGGGTCGTATGAGTATTATTAATTGTGAGTTATTTTAGTGCAAAAAATCATGCAATAAATTCGAAAAATTTAAAGCGATTTAAAAGTTTTTAAATGGATTTGATTACAATATACTTTAGACAATAAAATTTGAGTTAAGTATTTATTTTTTTTTTGTTAAGAAACAATTTTAGGTTATTTTTAAAATAAAAAAATACAAGTGGGAATGTCAAATTTAATTTGACCATATTCATGAATACACTCCAAAAGCCCTTTTAAAGCGATAGTAATTTTGGTAACACAAACAATTTTTCTAAAAATATTATATTTTAAAGGGTACTTTCCACTATCACACTTTTCCATTATACACATCAAAATTGACCAACTTCCTAAAGATTTTTCGATTATTTTTTGATTGAAACCTAGTCGTATCTAATAAGTGAACAATTTCTGGCCAAATTTTTTTTAAAAATATTTCGCTTACATGGTGAAATTACGCTTGTATAATGGAAATGTGTGATAGTGAAAAGTACCCTTAAAGCCCACTTCAGACTATAATACTGAGTCGTAAGAAAATACGTATCTTAAATAATACGAAATTTTCTCCGCTTGTCAAAAAATCTTTTAAAAAATCCTTTGCGTATTTACACCATCACATCTTAAATATTATCAAAATAAATACAACCCTGATCTTATGAAAAACTTATACGTTTTCTCATTTTTAGAGAAATTTCTAAAAATGAGAATACGTATCCGCTTGTCATTTTTCAATCCGTATTTCTCTTGGTTTTATACCGATTTGTGTTTACACCATACTATTTTATAGGTTAAACACAAAATTTTGACAGATATTATTACAAATATTATGGTCTGAAGCCACCTTAAGTAATATTTTTTTTTAGTCATTTTTGTAAAAAAAAATTTTTTTGAGTGTAGTAAAAAAAATTTCAGTTTAAAAACCTAAGAAATCTTCGTTAAAAAAAAATGATAAATAAAAATTTTTGAGTTCCAAGAAAATCTAACTTCTCCGGTGGAAAAAAATTGAGAAAAAAAAGTTTTGATGAAAAAAAAAATGTTGGTGAAAAAATTTGAATTAAAGATTTTTTTTTTGATTTGAAGTTTTTTTTTTGATAAAAATTTTTTTTAGTAATTTTTGTAAGAAAAAAAATTTGAGTTTTTTTTTCAGTTTTAAAATCTAACGTTTTCAGTAAAAAGAAATGTGAAAAGCAAATTTTTGATAAAAACAAAATTTTGAATTCCAAGAAAATCTAATGTTTGCGGTGGAAAAAAATTAAGAAAAAAAATTTTGGATAAAAAAAAATTTTTTTTTTTTTGATAAAAAAGTTTTGATAAAATTAAATGGGAAACTTTTCGCTCCCTGGTCCGATGTTACACATCTGCAAACTTAACAAAGATAATGGTGCCAAATTTCAGAAGTCTATCTCTTTGATTTGGGACAGTAGCGTGTCCTCCACAAACAACGCTAGAATTTCTTAGAAACGAATATAATTTATGGGGTCCTAGACAGATATTTTGATGAGTTACTCACGGATTTATAAAATGAGTACACCCTATACTAAACACTCAAAAAAAAAAGCTTCATTATATTTATGAAAACTGTCATGAATATAATGAAAATCTTCATTTAAGTTCGTCCATAAATACAATGAAACAGTGTGATAATTGTTCATTTTTTTTTTTTTTTTTTTTTTTTTTTTTATTCCTTAAATAATTATTTAACATGTACATTATATGTAACAACTTAAATACTACCATAATGTTTATGAAAAATATTTAAAGCTCCTAGTCGGAGCATAGGGCGGAAACAAAATCGATCCATCGTTGTCTGTCTTGAGCAATTCGTTTGATCTCCTGCCAAGATCCTCTGGATTTATATTCGGCATGTGTGGATCTCATCCATGTACTGTTTGGTCTTCCTGGGCGTCTCGAACATTGGGGGTTCCATTCAAAGGCCATTTTAGCAATGTCATTGTCAGCCTTTCGTAACGTATGACCTATCCAACGCCATTTCCGGCGTTTTATTTCGGCTGTTATTGTAATCGGCTGTACTGTAATTGTTCATAGGGTCAATATTTATTAAATTTTTCATTATATTTGTAAAAGGTTTCATAAATATAATGAATAAGATTTTATCAACTTTTATGAAACTCTTCATAAATATTATGAAATGTTTCACAATGAAACATTTCATAGATTTAATTTTTTCATAAATACAACACTCAAAAAATTATGTTAGTAAAATCAACTGAAAATGTCAGTTAAAATAACTAACAATGTTAGTTATTTTAACTGACAAAAAACAACTGACTTATGTAGTAAAAACTACTTACATTTGTAGTCAAAAACACTAAAATGTAGTAAAAATAAAACAATCAATATATAATTTTTTTTTTCAAAAATTTTTTAGAAAAAAAAACTGAAGACCAAATTTTTTCCACATTTTTTTTTTAAAACAAAATTTATTTAAATTTTTTGGAAAAAAAACTTAAAAAATTTTTCAGAGATAAAAAAATAAAATTTACTACTTTAAATAACTATTACTACATTACAGTACTTTTTTGAAAGTTATTCAAAAAAACGACTTACAATAACTAACAGAAATAGTTGTTTGATATTTTTCATACAAAAACAACTGACTTTGTAGTTGAAAACAACTAATTACTGTAAAATATGCAAACAACTAACATGTAGTAACTTACATAATTTTCTGAGTGAATGAAACAGTTTCATATTTGTTCATAGGGTCAATATTTATGAAATTTTTCATTATATATGTGAAAGGTTTCATAAATATAATGAATAAGAATTAATCAACTTTTATTAAACTCTTCATAAATATTATGAAATGTTTCATAAACACAATAAAACACTTCATAGATTTATTTTTTTTTTCTTAAAAATTTAAACATATTAAAAAAATATTTCATAGTATTTATGAACAAATTCATTGGTTCTACGAAATAGTTCCATAATTATAATAAAATACTTAAAAAATAATATTATCTTTATGAAATGTTTCATAGTATTTATGAAACATTTCATAATATTTATGAAACAGTTACATTGGGCGAACTTTAATGACAAGTTTCATTATATTTATGGATATGTTTCATATTATTTATGAAATGTTTCATTGATAGAGCAAATGCATTATTTTTTTTTAGAAATAAAAAAGATGATATTTAAATTGGAAAAACTAAAATAAGGAATTAAAATTTTAAAAATAGTCTTCAGGAGCTATAAATATTTTGCCCTAATTTCTTATACATATTATAAAAAATCATGTGACACGTTTATGAACTTTTTTATATGAAACCATGAAATTTTATGAAGTGAAAATTTTATGACAAAGATATTTATGAAACCTTGTCGCTTTTTGATTATGAATTAAAAAATAAAAAAAAAATATTATGAAGCATTTTTCTCTGAGTGTAGTTGGAGGGTATGAAATAAATACAAAAAAAAGTTTTGTGTCCGGGACATATTAAATTTAAAAAAAAAAAACAAGTAAGAAAGTTATAGTTGGTCAAGACCGAATATGATATATGATATATATGATACCCTACACCAGTGTTTTTCGAAAAATAGGTCCCAGGTCCAAACATGGACCGATTGGATCTGTCTTTTGTTAGATCTTTATTTAGTGTAGAAAACAAACACAGATAAAATTTTAGTGGAAATGGTTTATTTTTTTGTAAATAGACCGATTAAACTGAATATCGGTCAAAATTTTTATGTGGGGGACTTAGTCCAAAAATGGTCCAATTATATTCCGATTTTATTAGGTTACTAAAGTACACGTTTAACACCTAAAAATAACATTTTTATCAAGTACTTATATTTTTATGAATTTTGAGGGAATTATGTGAATATCGTGAGGGTGGTTTGTATGGGGACTACCAGTAGGACTGACCCGATTCCTTTGAAATTTATAATGGTGATTTGCATAGAATGGTAATTTGCATACAAAATTTGATTACCCGCTAAATTTCAAAGCGATATCTATTATAATACGGTTATAAGAGTCATTTAAGCCGAATCCAAAGGGACCGTTTGTATGGGGGCTAGGTCTTAACATAGACCGATTTTCTCCAATTTCAATGGGCTTCGTCCTTGGTCCAAAAGATGCTTAAGTTTCAAATTCCAAGTCAATTGATTGAAAATTGCGATCTGTATCGTGCTTAAACCGATAGATGGACAGACGGACGGACGGACAGACGGACGGACGGACATCGCTAAATCGACTCAAAAAGTAATTCTTAGTCAATCGGTATGCTTGAAAGTAGGTCTAGGACCAATATTTCGGGTAGTTACAAACATCAGCACAAACTCATTATACCCTGTACCACAGAGTGGTGTGGGTATAAAAATGTACAAAAATTTACAAAAGCCGAATATCAAAAGATTTTTAAAATCGGTTGAAAAGTTTTCGAGTTATTGCTATTTGAAACTTGCATTTCGCTACCTTAAAATACGAACGTCATATCCCTGCAAAAAAAGTCATTACCACTTCTCAGTGGAAAGCTTTAAAACTATAACAAATGTAATCAAATACAACAAAAATAACAAAAAACACAAGACAAAAACACACAAACAGTTTTTTCTACTCCAGAATACATAGATATTCAGCACTTAACTCATTACCTATCGCGACACCTCCATACAAATGTAAGTAGATATTCAGTAGATATGAACTACTCCGTGGAAGTAGTTGGAAGTTGTTTGAAAGCTCGGAGTACTTCTTATCTACTGAATATCTACTTACTTTTGTATGGGAGTGTCGCGGAAGGTAATGAGTTAAGTGCTGAATAACAACTTTTTATGAAGTAGAAAAAACTGTTTGTGTGTTTTTTTCTTGTGTTTTTTGTTATTTTTGTTGTATTTCATTACATTTGTTATAGTTTTAAAGCACTCCAAATAGAAGTACTCCGCACTTTTTTTGCTGGGATGTAGCAAAACGGAAATTTCAGGAGACAGTTTTAAATATCAACTATCTTCAAAGCAGCCCCATGGATTCTCCACAATTTTGGATTGAATTGTAGTCGATGTATTTTATTTTCATCAGCCTAAGTCAAATTTACTGTAATTATAATCAAAAAAGCGTTAGTAGCGTTTTTGCCTCCGAATATTTTTGTTGAAAAATTTACATACGACATCGTATTTTAAGGTAGCGATTTGTTAAAAAGTTTTGGATTTTTGGAAAATTTTCACCAAAATTTTGGATTTTTAAAAAATAAAAAAATATATCTTGCCATACATTATTTTTTTATTAATTTTGGTACGATGAATACGAATATCAAAAAATTCTGAAACCGGTTTTCAGGATATTGCATTTTAAATTTGTCAAAAAATTTTCAAAAATGGCTGGTTTTTCTACGTTTAAGAAATTTAAAAAAAAGTCTATAAAAACTTAATTTGAGACAAATTTAATTGAAAGTCTGTCTCTAGCTTTCTCAAGGGAAAGAAATTTTTAGATTTTTTTTTGAATTCTTGAAAATTTCAAATAGCAATATCTCGAAAAGCGTTCGTCCGATTTTTTAAATCTTTTTATATTTATAATCACCGTATCAAAATTAATAAACAAGACATTTCTTTTGAATTTTGAGTAGGTATATTTAAGCTCGAGGTCATTATTTCCTTTACTAATTGAAATTAGGATATTCTCATACAATAATTTTCAAGAAAATTATTTATCTGTTTTAAATTTATTTATGTTTTTTGCAAGACTTAATCGACACGTGTTTCGAAATTTGTCAGATTCCATTGTCAAGAATATTTAGTAAAAACAAAAGCCCTATATTACAAGTAGCAAAGGGTTTTTAATGACAAATCATTAATGATCAAACTAAAATATTAATACATATTCGACTCTACTCCCACCAACATAAATAAATTTAAAACAGAAAAATAATTTTCTTGAAAATTATTTTATGAGAATAACATAGTTTTAATTAGAAAAGGAAATAATGACCTCGAGCTAAAAAAAACCTACTCAAAATATAATATTTTTAAGGTCGAATAAAACAATTCTTATTTTTTAATAAAAATTAATCAGAATTTGAGCATTTTTTTTTTGTAAAATTTAAAAAAAATCCAAATTAGTAAATATCATGTGTCGAGAGACAATTTTTTTGTAACTATTTCATTACCAATAAATCAATCCTTTCTTTTTTATTTAAAAACATTTTAATTCCCTTTTTTTTATACCCTCCACTCTAGTGATAGAGGGTATATATAAGTTTGTCATTCCGTTTGTAACACCTCGAAATATTGGTCTAGGACCCCATAAAGTATATATATTTATGATCCTCGATCGATTTTAAGTCGATCTAGCGATGTCCGTCCGTCTGTCTGTCTGTCCGTCCGTAGAAAACACGCTAACTTTTGAAAGACCCCAGCAAAAAAAGAACATACTAAAATGTTAATAAAAAGTAGTTCAACTGCTGCTAAAGTAGTTCTAACTTTGCTGAAACTCTAGTGAATTTAACATGGCGGTGTCGCGCAAAATAAGTAGTTTTTTTTTACATTTTTTAAGTACATATAAAGTAGTACTCATACTGTTGTCGTAGTTTAAGTTTTTGTATGTAAAGTTTAATTACATCTTTAAGATCACTATTTAAGAGCATTTTTTCACTACTTAAAAAGTGTATTTTTAGAATTCATTAGGAAGTAGATTTAGTAAGCGATTCTGACGATGCCAATGTTCTAATAACATTACTAAACATCGAAAATGCGACTGGGACGCGACCTTATACACTTGATTACATTAGTTCTGCTGGTCAAAAATCCGGTCTCCGCACTTTTCCATCACATCTGGTTTTTGAAAAAATTTTGGTCAAAGTTCAAAAAAATCGCCGTTTTGGGTTAAGCTAAAACTTTCCTCTTTAAGATGCAGAACTCATTTGTATTTCAATGCTGTCATATTAAAAAAAAAGTTTTTGGGGGAAAACACTTTATTAAAAGATTGGTCTTTAAGAGCAATGTTTGAGCTTTACCCTTAAAAAGTATGGAGACCGGATTTTTGACCAGGAGAATAATTGTAATCATGTTTATAAGCCTTATACTATAAGGTGGCGTTCCATTCGAATAAGGTTTTTTTTTATATGATTTGTAGCGGCAAAAATCGGTTTTTTGGGAACATTGTCACTATGGACCCACCCAGCTGAAGCTGCTCGATTTTTGGATCTGGATCTGCAAGACTCCACTCCAGTTATATCTTAATTATCAATATCTAAAATTCAAATTCATATATTCCATATCTTGTATTATTTATCTTTCGACTATTACAACAACAACAACAATTAACCGTGTAAGGTCGCGGACCAGTCGCATCAATAAAAGTGTTCGTACCTCAAAAAATTGGTCCAAGTTCAGGACTTTATACTTCATCCGACATAAAATTGTTTCATTTGCTTGACAAAAAAACAATGATCGCTAAAAAATTGCGTTTTAGAGGTTGGTTCGCTTCTCCAATGTGAAACTTTTCCCCTCCGTTCCGATTTTAACCTACCTAGGACTATAAAAAATATTTGTACCAAACGTGGATAGGTGGATAGCTGTTTTATTTTGGACTACATCGTGTTACATACAGACAGACGGAGGGATGTTCATAGAACTTCTCAGAATCGATCACTGATCAATATAATAGGTCTGTTCCAGAACATTCCGGGTAAAGTTCGGTAAAATGAGAGAAAATCAAAAAACCTCTCACGATACCACAAAAATGCACAAAAGTACGGGAACGCGAAAAACCACATTTCAAGCCCAAAATAATAGAAAATGTAAACAAACCAATAATGCTAAAATATTTTCGTAAGAAAAAGAACTTTTACAAAGGAAAAAAGTTGTAAAAGTTAGTTTTAGTAACCAAATATATTTTTTTGTTTTGAAATTACATATTTCTTTTGTTAAGTTCTTTGTTTAATCAAAATTTTCAATTTTGGTTTACTAAAAAAAACAGCTGTTTTCTAAACATCTGACTGTTACCAGTTTACACGAAAAAAAAGTACGGGTAAGTTCGGTAAAATGAGAAACAAATTTATTCTCTCAAAAACTCTCTCATTTACCCAATTTTTGCGTACGGGAACGCTTTTCGGGCTGGTTTGGGTACCCGCGGGCACCCGCGGTAACGTTCTGGAACACACCTAATATATCGTTACCAACAATCCAACACATTTTGCTTTTTTAAAGTAGCAGCGAAAAACGTTGTAAAACATTTTTTTTAATTTTGTTCATAAGTCCGTCATTTTTCATCGGATAGGTCTGAATTTTTGGAAATGGTTTCAGTTAATGAATTGTATCACAACTAGCAAATCACATTTTGATAATTTTATAGGGGGACAATGCATCACAATCAATAACTTGATTTTAAAAAAAGTGTTGTCACTTTGTTTTGCATTTTAGGCGACGATTCTCTTTATGGGGAATGACAAAGTGAGTGTACCCTCTATATATAGACTCACTCACTTTACTCACTCAGTTTACACCAAATTTAAGATTAAACAAATTAAAAATAAAAAAAATGTTTTAATTCCTGGAATTGTAACCTATCAAATATTAACTTTTTGCCTTTCAATTATATATAAAACTATAGTTTAGACCAATGGTTCCCAACCTTTTTTGGGCCATGTCCTACTTTTAAGTTAAAAAAACTAAAATGTCCCCCCTACACTCAAGAAAAATGTGTAAATTTTTAAATTTTATTTTAAAATTGAAAATTTACTTGTAGTTAAGCAAACTTTTTGTTAAAATCATCTTTTAAAACAAAGATTTAGCAAAAGTTTTCAACAACCAACTAAATAATTTAACTAAAATAATATTTTTTTTTTTTTTTTTAGGCGCCCCAGTAGGCTAGTTGGTAGCGTGCTAGCCTATGAGTCTGGGGGTCGTGGGTTCGATTCCCACCAGAGGCCTTGGTCTGTTTCGCTACAACGAGACAAAGGTCATTGTTACCAGTTCTCGGTTAGGTAAAATTAGTATATAATTTGTAATTATGTGGTAATTCTTAATAAAATAAATAAAATAAAAAAATAATTTTTTTAGTTTTTTAACAAAAAAAATCTTTAAAATTTGCTCGTTGCCCCCCTGAAACATTCCAATTGCCCCCCAGTGGGGCGAGAATCAAAGGTTGGGAACCATTGGTTTAGACTAAAACTCTATTAAATAAATTTAAATAAATATGTTCTTTTCATTACGTTTGAAAAATATTAAAAAAAAACTCATTCCGACTATAGTATTCTAAAGTAGTGGAACCCATATTATTGTCCTTCTTATTGACATATTTGGATGTTATTTTAAACTACTTTTTTTGCAACAAAAAATATTCACTAATTGCTACTTTTAATGTAGTTTAAGTCTACTTCGTTTTGAACTACTTCGAATTTTTTTTGCTGGGACTTTACAGAGGCTACTGAAGTTTGCCACATATGTTTGTCATTTACCTGGTCAGGTTGGTATTGCAATCCAACCAAATCGGTCCAGTGGTTCAAAAGTTATGAGGGAAAGAGTAAATTTCGGCAAGGGTGTTTCGCGAATTTGAGAGATAAAAAACACGATAACTTTCGAAAGACAATAATGAGACTACTAAAGCTTGGCATGTATCTTTGCCGTTCCCCGGGTCTGTTTGGTATTAAATTTCAGCTCAATCGGTCCAGTGGTTCAAAAGTTATAAGCCAAACCCTGAATTTCAGATTAGTTTCATCTAAAATGCCACGTGTTTTAACAAGTTTTAAAAGCATTGGTGGTAACTAAACAATGATTTTCAAAATTGTTTAATTTTAAAGCAATTCTTTTTAAACTTGTTTAGTTTTAAAAGCATTGGTAACTTAAAAATTACACTCGAAAAAAATTTTACACCTAAAAAAATTTTACACTCAAAAAAAATTTTACACTCAAAAAAAAATTTACACAAAAAAAAATTTAGTTTTTTTTTTACAAAAATGACAATATTTTGTGTACATACGTACGTGCATTCACTCAGAAATATTTTTACAGTTAAAAAAACATTATACTCGAAAAAAATTTTACACTCAAAAAAAAAAATTGTAATTTTCCTTTTTTTTTTTTTAAATGACAAAAAAAGAGTTTTTCACTCAAAATAAAATATTTCTAATCAAAATTGTTAATTTTGTCACGTTGAAAAATGTACTACCCTTTAAAAAAAATGCATTGTGGAGGGTATTCATAGATTCGGCAAAGTCGAATTTAACTTTTCTACTTGTTAAAAAATCTCAAAGTACCAACCTATTAATTCTTAATTTTCCATTTAACACTAAAACCTACTTATTAACCTTTTGAGCTATGTACCTTCGTTCACAATTTTCTTTGGCTTTTGGCCAATTTTATGAAATTCAATACAAAATTCAACTGCCAGAGAACAACAAAAACACACTTTGCTAAATACAAAGACAACAATACAATTAACACCCTTAAACATAACATTGCCAATGATCTTAATTGCTTTTTATTTATATTGGAGGCAGTGAGTGGTTGGTACATGGAAAAATACTTTCACCTAACCTTAGGGGGTTTTTAGTGGATTTTTATGGATGGTGTAGGCGCTTAACACGGATAGTTTATTAAAAAAAAAAAAGCCTAGTTAAGGAAAGAAAGCAAACAACAATTTATAGAAAACCACCATTACATACATACATATTGTGTGCCATAATTATTTTAATGACTTATTAAGTGTTTCCAGAACAAAAAAATAAAAAATTATATAAAACTGGAATACCAAATAGAACCTTTAGCAACAGCAGCAGCTCTAAGGTACAATACTTTTTTTTTTGTAATTCTGTGGTTATTTTTTACTACAATTTATTAATAACAAACAACTGGGGTATTGTAAAAGTCTATGTATAAGATAGAGTGGGCTGAAAAAGTAATTTTGTAAAAAATCAAATTCCTCGAGAAAAACGAAAGTTCCGTAACTTTGTTTATCATTTTTTCTCAATTATGATTTCTACACTCAAAATAATCACTCTCTTAAATAACAGAGATACTCTGCTGAGCCAGCAGAAAATACCATAGATTTCCAACCAGCAAGATTTTTTGTTATTTTACGAAAAAAAATCTGTAAAATGATTTCGATACAAAAAACTGTAAATTTACTTAATTATCTCTAAAATGTTGATAAAAGCGGCCAGAATTTACCCAAAAAAAAAAAAAAAAACTGTTGATTTAAAAAGTTTAAGTGAAATGCACTTTATGAGTGCAAAGTTTAACAAAAAAAACTCTGTAAATTTACACAGTTTTAGTTAAATCCATTTTATGAGTGGACAATTTTACAAAACAGATTCTGTAAGTTTACAAATTTTAGTTAAATATATTTGATTTAAGCAGAATTTTACATATATGGTTCATAATTGATTTCAAACTTGAAAACATGAAATAATTGGGAACAAAAATAGCAACATACACTTTTTTAATAAAAATTTATTTTTTTTATTAAAATTCCAATGGCGTTTTTAATTTTATTTAACTTTGGAACTCCAAAACTTCTCTGCTTCAAAAACATTAACAGCCTGACAAGCCATCAAAGTTATTTTTTTGCGTATTACGTATATTTAAAAGCTCACATATACAGTGACGCATTTAAGCGGAAGATGTTCACCGAGGTTTTTATAAAATAATAAATGACGATTTAAGCAGGGGTTTATTAAATGCATTTCCCACTTTAATTTTTAATTTCACTTTTTAAGTGGCAACTATAAGAATTCTTATTAGTTTTCTTTGACTGTAATGTGCAAGAAGCACTTAAGAGTAATAACTTGACACATCATAAAGGCAAATGCCATCATTTAATTGCGCCCGCTTAAATGTTTCGCACGCGAATGTTTTTTTTTAGAAATTATTTAAAAACTCGCTAGATGATCTCACTTTTTTTTCATAAACTTCTCATTGTCAGTGCCACATTTGAGCGGGGTCATTCCAATAAACACTTTTATAAAATTAAAGAAATATCGTTTAAGAATGCCTTGACTTTCTTATATATTTTCTTAATGCGCTTGACATGTCTTTTGCACAAGGGCCACTATTTGATTCCTGAACAATTTCTCCTTCCTTAATGTGCAAATAGTGTTGACAATTGGAAAATTACATCGTATGAATTTGCCCGCTTTAATGCTTCCAAATCGTAAATTTACTCTTTGTTATTTTTTTGTATTTTTCTAAAATCTGTCTTTTAACAAAAAACTTTGCAAATTATCGGTAAAAAAAGATTACAAAGTAAAAAAAACACTTTGTAAAATTTTTTTGTAGCAAACCAATGCCATTTAAAGCGTAATAGTTTTCCAACACGTGAATTCGCAAAAGACTCAATGTTAATTTCAAGGGTTTGTTCATAAATTTTGAACCTCTGTGCCCAGTTTCTGTAACTATGCGAAAAGTTTTCGCATTCAGAAAAATAAAACAATATTGTAGTCATTTAGTTTTTTACAGGGTGAGTACAATGTTGGTAATGTAAAAAAACATCGAATACGAAAAAAAAAACGCAAAGCTATTTTTTTAAATCACTCTGTTAAGTATAAGATGACTCTAATATTTATTTATTTTTTTCCATGCGAAAACTTCTCGCGTAGTTACAGAAATCGGGTACTGGACTGATTTCGCTAAAATGCAATACCAACCAAGCCGGGAGAAAGGCAAATGAATGTGCCAAGCTTCAGCAACCTCAGAATAGTCTTTAGAAAATGATCGTGTTTTCTACAGACAGACGAAAGGATATCACTTGTCCGGCTTAAAGTCGTATCATTTTCTATATTATTTTTGAAGTTATTTCTAAAAAAATAAGGATTTTTATTGCATATATTTAGGCACAGAAAAAAAATCATATATTTAACTTTATTAAGAATTTTATCCAATTTTTTTCACAAGAAAATTGTTGTCTTATACCACTGAGTCAAACGATTTTTGATATTTTTTGAAACGTTTCTAATATTGTCGAAAATTATACGTAACATACATTTTTCCTTTAACCCTAAAAATATACACTCTTTTTTACACAAAAGCTTGCAATCGTTTTATTCAGTTCTTAAAGGCCGATCGTCACGTTTAGATTTTCTATATTATTTTTGAAATTGTGTGTAAAAACTATGTTTTTTTCAATATGACAAAAAATCATAAATTTTACTTTAAAAAAGTTTAACACTTTTCCCATTTTTTTGCAATAATTTCTTGTATCAACAAGTGAATAATTTTTGACAAAATTTTAAAAATGTCGAAAATTATACGTCATTTCACCATTAATCCTAACAGTATGCACTGCTTTTTACACAAACCATCGAAAATCATTTTATTAAGTCTTATCGTTACATTTGGCCTTTAGTTGAAATATTTTAGTCCCGTCTCGATTTCACACACAAATTTTTTTTTTTTGCTCCACTCTAATATTCCAATAATAGGTTATAGTACACTGGCAAAATGAAGAAAAGGTGTATTTTTTTAATTGGGTGTTGGATAGAGAAAATGCAAATAAAAATCAGAAAAAAGAACACTTTTCCTTTTTATTTTTATATTTACAAGAAAATTTAGGTCAAAACTTTTGTACTCGAAGCTATTTATGGTTTTGTGGCCTTATTTCATGTGGTGTTTTTTATTTTCAGGCTGCTGGAACAAAAAGGTGCATTGTTTTACTAGCTATTGGCACAAAAAAGGTAGAACAGTAAAGTTTATATAACTTTTTTTGTTGTTGTTCCATTCTACATAGTAATTGCTTACAAATATACTCTGGAGGAAACAAATTGTATGCTACTTTTAAGTTAAAGCTAGGAGGATGCCTTATTTGCTAAGGGGATTAAGGAAAAAAAAACTAAGAAAAAAATTTAAAAAACAGGGAAAGGCTTTATTTTCTTTAGGGATAACAAAAGATTAATATAAATTGAGAAAATTATGCAGATTTTTAATTGAATTAAAATATTTGTTTTAAGTTTAACAAATAAATTATCTGCATCGAATCTAATATATCTCTTAATTTAATTAGATTGTTCTGTATTTTACAGAATTTTTTTAGAATTTATCTGATTTTCTTAATTTTTTATGAATTTTCGTGGATTTATATAAAGTTTAAGTTTTACTTAAGATTGTTTGAAGTAAGTAGATTTGGTCAACGCAATTTAAGTTATTTTTACTTATCCGCGTATTAAAGTGGAGAACGTTTAAAACCGGGTGCATTTAACCGGGAACACTGTGTGGTGTTTTTTTGAGATTACTAACAATAAGTTCATTTGTGATTTGAATCCTCTTCAAATTTTACTTGTAAGCAAATTCGGCGCATTAAAGCGGATACAATTTTTGCATTTAGCCAGAAACTATTTGAAATGTTTTTTGTACGACTTAATTTAATTATACGATAACGAAGCATTTAAGAAAGCACGCATTTAAGCGATGCACACATTAGCGATAGAATCCTTATATATATATAAAAATGACATGTTAGTTTGTTTGTTTGTATGTTTGTTTGTTTGTGTCGCTTTCAGAAAAAAACTACTGAACCGATTCAAATGAAATTTGGCATGTAGATAGTACGTTTCCTGGAATGAAAAATGGCACCAATGGCATATCGATTGGATGCCCCGCCTCCTTTTACGCCCACTTTTTGTGAATTTCAGATTTTTCAATATATTTGGTTGTTGTACTATATTTGGATGTTTGTTATTGATAAAAATACAATTTGGCATACTAATAAGGCGTTTATTGCAAGGAAATATATGCCATCCCGCATCTTGATTGGAAGCAACGCCTCTTTTTAAGATCCTTACAAAGGGGCGTGGCATCCTTTGGTTTTTCTGTCTGTCTGTCCACAATCGAGGATAAACGGCTGAACCGATTTACATGAAATTTTCACCACAGATAGTACTAACCGAGACTGGAACTATAGGCCATAAGAGAGACCGATCGGCCAAGTGGGCGTAAAATCCCACGCCCCTTTATATTATATTGAACATTATTTCTGCTTTTTTCACCACACAGTACTATTCCAAGCGGGAAATATAGTTAATAATAGGGCGGCGATCACAAAAAGGGGCGGAAATGCCACGCCCCTTTGTACTTCATTGAAAGTTATTTCTATCTGTCCCGTAATCACGCTTAAACGTCTGAACCGATTTTAATGAAAATTTCACCACACATAGTACTAACCCAGGCGGGCACTATAGGTTATAATAGGAGGGCGCTCTGATGGATGGGCGTAAAAGTCCACGCCCCTTTGTATTACATTGAAAGTTATTTCTGCCAGTTCCGTAATCACTCTTAGTCGTCTGAACAGATTTTGTTGCAATTTTCAACACAGATAGTACTAACCAAAGCGGGAACAATATGTCATATCAGCACGTTATTGGGCAAAGGCGTTTTAAAATGCCGCTCTTTGTATTAATTTCAAATTATTTTTGACTGCCATAATAAAGAGCGTTTGGACAAAGAGGCATTAGTTGCATCGCTCTTTTGTAGTATACTAAAAGTTGTTTCTGTCAGCAGTGTTGGTATTTGAGAATTTTTGATTAGTGCCAAGTTGAAGTCTAAAAAGGGCCAAAATGGATTGAAAGGGCCAAACTAATTTTACCATACGTTTTTGGCCAAAGCGATTTTGTTTTTCTTTTTATTTCGCTGTTGTTATTAAGATCTATTCAAAAATTGTTATTCTTTAAAATATCGGATCTCTTAACCCGCTTCTTGAGCTAAATTTCTCTTGACAAGTAATGATCCTTTTGTCCCTAGGTATCAATTTTAGTTTACAATCTTTGCGGACTTAGAGTGGGTAAGGGGATCTAATGAGAGACTTTTTGAACACTTCTTACTAACACTTTTCACAATTCCTATTTTGGAACTAATCTTTTACCGGAAAAAAAATTAATCGCTAAAACCCTCAATCAAGTATACTCGCAAGTGGTCGTTAAAGGGTTAAAGAAAAATAAAAAGTAGGATTCTGTGGGGGAAATGTGGTACTTTTTGACTTTTGGAAACTCATTCAATTTTCCTAAAACAAATTTTTTTAATTTATTTAAAAAAAAAATTTACCAATATTAGGTGAGAATGAAAAAGGGCCAAAACAGTTTTTTATGGTGCCACTGAACATTGAATAGTGCCAAAAATGGCACTATTGTGCCACATTTCCCAACCGTGTCTGTCAGTTCCGCAATTACGCATCAACGGCTGAATCAATTAACATGAAATTTTCGCAACAGATAGTACTAAACGAGCGGGAACTATAGAACATAAAATGAGGGATCGGACAAAGGGGCATAAAATGACACGCCCTGTTAAATTTATTGCATCTCCTTTCTGCCTTTTTCGCAATCACGCTTATTTGGCTTAACTGCTTTTGAAGAAATTTCCACCGCAGATAGTACTAACCGAGGCAGGAACTATAGCCCACAAAAGAGTGCGCTTTGACAAGCGAGTAAAATCACACGCTCTTTTGTATTACATTGAAAGTTCTTTCTGCGTGTCCCATAATCATGCTTAAACGGCTTAAACGATTTTAATGGGTTTTTCACCACATATAGTACTTCCGAAGCGGGAATAATAATCCATAATAGAGCGTGTTTAGTCCACGGGGCGTAAGTTGTAACGGCCCTTTGCACCACACTGAAAGTTATTTTCTGTCTGTTCCGTAATTACGCTTAAGCGCCTTAACTTATTTTAACAAACTTTTAACACATATAGTACTTACTAACCGAGGCGGGAACAATATGCCATATTAGCGCGTGATTGGGCAAAGGCGTGTATTTTTGCCAGTTCCGCAATCACGCAAAAACGGCTCAGCCAATTTTTAATAACTGACTAACCGATGCGGGCCCATATCAGTGTGCGATCGAACAAAGGGACGTAAATTGCCACACCCATTTATAATATATTGAAAGCAGTCACGGTCCATGAAGTTGTCACTGGGTGTTCTCTACTTATTTAAAAATCAAAATTATGAATATAATGTACGTTTTTCTGGCGGTAACACGTTCCCGCGATTAACAAAGTCTCAGTTTTATTATTTTTTATTGTCAGTCAAAATTCACTTTTGTGCTCCATTTATTTGCGAAATAATGCTTTTTGTTAATTGACGATGTGGTGAGCCAACAAAACGGCAATAAAAAAGAATTTGGGCTGCATCTTACTCAAAAATATACAAAACTAATAACATCGGATCTTTATCTCTCTCGGACATGCGTTAGGTCCAGGAAACATGAATTTTATACTTAAATTTGCTGTTTTTAAAAATTAGAGAACACCCAGTGACAACTTCACGGACCGTCACTGATTGAAAGATATTTCTGCCTATTCGGTTATCACGCTTAAACGCCGAGTACTAAACAAGGCGGGAATAATGGGTCATATCAGCGCGCGATCGGACAGAGGTGGTGTAAAGTAATGCGAAATTGAAATTTTCACCAGATGTAGTGCTAACCGAGTATACAACCATAGGGTATTACAAACTGTTATTCATTATATAATATTTTTTTCAACCCGGGCAACGCCGGGTGCGAAACAGCTAGTTTTTATATAAATATATTAATATAAAAGTTTTATTCTTATTAAAGTGGAGAAAGTTTAAAACTGGGTGCATTTAACAGGGAATTATTTTCGGTATGATTTGCATTATTTTGTTAGCACTTATCTCTTTTAAAAATTTGTATTTATACGCGTATTAGATCATTGAAGATTTAAAATCGAGTGCATTTAACCGGGAAATATGGAGATTACTAAGTTCATTTGTAATTTGAATCCTCTACAATTTTTACCTTTAAGCACTGTCGGCTCATTAAAGCGGATACGTTTTTTTACAAGTGCATTTAACCGGGCACTATTTGAAGTGTATTTTGTATAATTTTATTTATTTTCTTTTTATTCTGTAACGAATCATTAAAGGGGGTAAGGCATTTAAGCGATGCGCACTTAAGCGATGAAATTTGTATATATATAATATAAAAGTTTTACTTGAAAGCAATTGTGGCTTATAAAAGCAGAAAACGTTTAGAACCGGACGTATTAAACCGGAAACTATAACTTTTTTCATTATTTTGTTAGCACTTATCTCTGTTAAAAATTTGTATTTATCCGTCTATTAGATCATTGAACGTTTAAAACCGGTTGCATTTAGCCGGGAAATATGGAGTTTTTCAAGTTCATTTGTAATATAAATACTCTACAATTTTTACTTTTAAGCACTTTCGGCGCATTAAAGCGGATACCATTTTTGAAGGGTGCACTTAAACGGGAACTATCTGCAGTGTTTTTTGGACGGTTAAACTTATTTTATGTTTATTTGAGAACGAATCAATAAAGGGGGACGGATTTTAAGCCATGCGCACTTAAGTGATACAATTTTTATATGTATTATATAAAAGTTTTACTTGTAAGTAATTGTGGCTTATTAAAGCAGGAAACGTTTAGAACCAGGCGCATTTAACCGGGAACGGTTTTTGGTGTTTTTTTATTATATTTTTTTGGAGGTTACCAAGTTATTTTGTAATAATAACACTACAATTTTTACTTGTAAGCACTTTCAGCGCACTAAAGCGGATAACGTTTTTTGACGGATGCATTTAACCGGGATCTATTTTCACTGTATTTTAGAGATTATTACATGCATTTTCAATTAGTTTAAAATTTAAAATGAAAAAAATTGATGATGATAGTACAAGCTATTTTATATGGTAGAGTGTCGCACCTTAAGGTATGCTTTAAAAATATTGTAAAAATTCTATAAACAATTTACATACATGTAAATAGGAAGAATTTAAGATGTATAAAACCTATGTGCGAATAATATACAGAAAAAATATACCAATAAAATAGTATTATTTTGAATAAAAAATATGTGACATTTTTTGTTAAACCTGCCTTATATTATAATTGATGCATTTAGGAAAGCCGATGCAATAGATAAAATTTTAAGTTTTCGAAAGCAAAACACAGGTTATTTAAAACTTAGTTTTTTTCAATTTTTTTAGTTTTTTAAAAAAAAGCTCACTTTTAGGATGATATTTAAAAATGTACTTAATTGTGCCACAAAAAAAAAAAAAAACATTGTACATATAAAAAATTACTGATGAATTCATAACGTTGTCTAAATTTTCAAAAGCTTTATTTTAACAATCACTTAATAACGGATTTATTTTTTTTAAATCCTTTATATCTGCTAAATTTTGTTGTTTAAAAAAAGTCATCAGTTTTATGGAAATCAAGATCTTTGTTTTCATAAACTTTTCCATTCTCATATTCCCCGGAGCAACATTTCAATTTTTCCTTTGAAAATTGTTTCTATTAAACTTCATATCAAATCATTTTTGATTTTTTTTTTTTTTACCCAAAAGTATTAAATTTAGTAAACAAAAATCAAACCATTAACCCAATGACACATTGACATCATCAGATTAAAATTGTAAATTTTTCAAATGCACAATAGAATCCAACAACAGCGTGGAAAAAGAAAAAAAAAACGAAATATGATTTGAATACCATGAAATTTTTAGGTGTTTTACTCTTTTTTTTTTGTAAAAAAAAAAAAATTTTAGAAAAAAATTCAAATCAAAGTGCAAAAATAACCAGATCGGAAACCAGACAAACAAACCAAACCAATCAAGCATACGAGCTAGAAAAAAAAAAACAAAAATAGAGAAATATAAAACTAAGGCAGCAGCCACTACAATTTGAAAGCTTTTAAAAATATTAAAAAAAAAGTATACAACTCCCGCTTGAATTTTAGTCAATATAAAAAATATATAGTAGAAGACTGGCAAACAAACAGGAAAATTTAGTTTAAATTTTTTTTTTTTTTTTTGTAAAACTAGAAAAAAAAAATCAACAACAACGGCACAATAAATAAATTTCTCAATTTGTTATCTAGACATACAATATTTCTATTAAGGGTATTCACGGAAGAAATTTTATTGGGGAAAAAAGAAATTGCAAGAAATTTTTTTGAGACTAACCTAAAGGTGTTTTTTTTTTTTTTTTTTTTGATGATGTATTTTATTTTCGATGATTTTTATGAAAAAGTTGGATTTTAGCATAATTTAAGGCGTTTACACTCAAAATAATTACTCTGTAAAATGATTGTTATCTTAATAAGACAGTTATTTAACAAAGTTATCTGTTAAAATACAGATTTAAAAAAAATTTACTACTATTTGCTTGGGACCGAACAACAAAATTTTAACTGTAATTTTATTTTTTACTTTGTAATCTCTATTTTAGAGAAATAAACAAAGTGTTTTGTTAAAATACAGATTTTAGAAAAATACATTGTTGTTTTCTTTTACTTATTGCTCTATTATAAAGTTTTCAAATAGAAATCTCTTCAAAAAAGTGCAAATATTTCCACCCCTCTTTTAAAAGCGTCTTAAATTACAATAAAAGCTAGTAAATTTTACGAGGATGTAGTGTAAAGTTGGAGGTACTCGTAAAAACCTCGTAATTTTCACAAAAATTAAAAAAAATTAAATTTACAATTTTGAAGCATTAAAGCGGGCAAATTTAGCATTAAGCATTAAAGCGGGCATTAAGCGTTAAAGCGGTCAAATTTATACAATGGCATTTCCCAATTGTCCACAATACTGGCACATTAAGGAATGAGAAATTGATCAGGAATCAAATTGTGACCGTTGTGTAAAAGCCATATCAAGCGCATTAAACCGGTAACAGTTTGCAGTGTTTTTTGGACGGTTAAACTTATTTTATATTTATTCGAGAACGAATCAATAAAGGGGAACAGATTTTAAGCGATGCGCACTTAAGCGATACAATTTTTATATGTATTATTAAAAAGTTTTACTTGTGAGTAATTGTGGCTTATAAAAACAGAAATCGTTTAGAACCGGGCGGATTTAACCAGGAACTATTTTCGGTGATTTTATACCCTCCACTTAGTGATATAGGGTATATATAAGTTTGTCATTCCGTTTGTAACTCATCGAAATATCGATCTGAGACCCCATAAAGTATATATATTCATGATGCCCGATCGATTTTAAGACATTCTAGCGATGTCCGTCTGTCCGTCTGTCTGTGGAAAATGCTGTCGCAGACAAAATATTGCACAGAGATGACCGAAACTTAACACATTTTTTGGAAGTTTTCCCGAGAAGTTTGGTATTGCATTTGAGCGATATCGGTTCAGCGGTTCAAAAGTTATGAACGAAAATGTAAGCACACCTTAAAAATTTCAGTACATTCAACATAACCTAAAAATACAAAATGCTTTAATTCGTCTTCTTGTTGACATATGTGAACATAATTGAACACCAAATGGTATTTAAACAAGTACGAACATATTTTTTGACAAAAAAAGAAAAAAATTGCGGATTTTTTTTTACTAAAATTTTTTCGCGGAAATTTTTTTTTCTAAATTTTTTTTTTTTTTAAAGTAATTTAATTTTAAATAAAGTTTTTTGCAATAATCTTTTTGAAATTGTGGAGGGTATCACTACATTCGGCAAGGCCGAATTTAACTTTTTTACTTGTTTTATTATATTTTTTGGAGGTTACCAAGTTATTTTGTAATAATAACACTCTACAATTTTTACCTGTAAGCAATTTTGGCGCATTAAAGCGGATACCGTTTGCGACGGGTGCATTTAAACGGGATCTATTTTCACTCTATTTTAAAGATTATTACATGCGTTTTCAATTGGTTTAAAATTTAAAATGGATGATGCTAGTAAATTTAACAAAAATGAAAAAAAAAAAATTGCAATATTGAAGCAATTAAGCGGGCAAATTTATACGATGGCATTTCCTAATTGTCCACACTACTGGCACATTAAGGAAGCAGAAATTGATCAGGAATCAAATAGTGGCCGTTGTGTAAAATCCATATCAAGCGCATTAATTAAAAAAAAATATACGAAAGTGAAGGCGTACTTAAACGAGTTCCCTTTAATTTTATAAAAGTGTTTCTTGGAATGACACCGCTAAAATGCGGCACTGAAAATGCGAAGTTTATTAAAAAAAAACCGTGAGAACATCTAGCGAGTTTATAAATAATTTTTACAAAGTTAAACATTCGCGTGCGAAACATTTAAGCGGGCGCATTTAAATGATGGTATTTGCCTTTATTTTGTGTTATTCTTATTAATGCTTCTTGCACATTACAGTGGAAGAAAATGAATAAGAATATTTATAGTTGCCACTTAAAAAGTGAATTTAAACAAGAAATTAAAAAAATCACGTTTCGCGTGGGCACCATTAAAGTGGGGAATGCATTTAATCAGGCACACTTTAATTTTAGTTTTTTTTCTCTAACAATAACTTTATGAAAGTACTAATAGGAAACACAATTTTCACATTTAAATAGCCCCTGCTCAAATCGTCATTTGTTAATTTATAAAAAACCTCAGTGAACATCTACCGGTTTAATAAAATTCAAAATACCGTTGGACTGACAACTTTAAGAAGTTTTTTTTTATTATAAATGTGTATGTTGTTACTTTTGTTCCCAATTATTAAATTTTCAATTTTCAGAGTTTTTTTTTGATAAATTTCTGGTCATTTAACTAAAATCTTGTCAATTTACAGATTTTTTTTTTATATTTGCACTCAAAAAATGCATTTAACTAAAACTTTATAAATTTGCAGAGTTTTTTTTTTGTAAAATTCTGGTTGCTTTTATCAATATTTTTTAGATAATTCTGTAAATTTACAGTTTTTTATCGAAATCATTTTACAGAGTTTTCTTCGTAAAATAACAAATAAATCTTGCTGGTTGGAAATCTATGGTATTTTCTGCTGATTCAACAGACTATCTCTGTAATTTAACAGAGTGATTATTTTGACTGTGGATTTTGTCGGCATGATCAATCTTACCACTTTTTGTTTGTACGTTAAACGGGATTTTATCTCCTTATTACTAAATCTCATGAATACCCCTACTGTAAATCCAATAGTTTTTTTTTTTTTTTTTAATTTTATTTCTCTGTTCAGATGCCTTAAAGCTAATGTAACAATTTCAATTTCAATTAATTTATGAAGCGTAGGAGATAAGATCAAACATTAAGGAAGACATATTATATTTCAATTTCAAGAGAAAACTAACTCTATACAATCATGTAGAAAAAAAATTACACAAACTAGCAAATGTTTTGTTGTTACAATTATGTTAAAAGTATATTGAGGAAAAAAAATAATAAATAAAATATGGTAACACATGTCGTCTGAAAATTGTAAATTGGGTCTACTTTTTTAATAAATTAAAGAAAATATGAGCTTTCAACAATTAGGAAAACACTATGAATAATTTTCATATTTTCGGATAACAATCGTAACAGTTATTGAACATAAAGAAGCTGTTTGAAAATATTTACAATAAACTAAGTTTTAAATAATTAAAAAATGTTTTCTGAAGGTTATTTAAAATATTAACAGAGTTTTTCAATCATTTGGATAAGGATTTTTTAAACAATTAAGAATCTTACTTAATGCAAAGCACGACTGGGTTTAAGACATTTACGACTCACCCTGCAGGTAGGTTATTTTTAAATAATTATAAAATTTTTAAAGCATATCTTAAGGTGCAAACAAAATTGATCCCTTCATTATATCAATTAAATATGTCTTAAATTCTCCTTTTAATTTTTTAGAAAAGGACATATTAAAATTATTACAATTTTTTTTTCAATTTTCTAAGGCCCTGAAACAATTTTTTTTATTTTGTTGAAAAATGGGTTTAAAAAAAACTGTTTTGACATTCTTTTTTTTTAGTTCCGAAGAACATTTGAATATTTGCTAAGTCTCGGACACAATTATTTAAATATAGATTGATTTTAGAAAACAAACATTTTTGGAAAAATTTTTGAAAGTTCTAAAATTTTTTTTTAAAAATTTTCTAAATCATAAGTTTTGCAATTTTGTTAGTGTTTTAGAGTACGAACTTCAATAAAAATGCTTTTGGAAGAAAACAAAAATGTCCCGAAAACAAAATTTTTATTAAAAATGATTTAAAAAAAAAAAATTCAAAAAAATTTTAAAGATTTTCTAAGTCAAAGACACAAAAATGTTTTGTTATTTTTTTGGGTTTTGGAGTACAAAATTCATTTAAAACGCTTAAAAATTCTTTTGACAATTTTTTATGCTTTGAAGTAAAAAATTCACTAAAAATTCTTTTGAAAAAAAAATTATGTTATCTTAATAAACCACTTCAAAAACTCCTAAAATTCAAGTCCAAATCAAGTGTAAATCAAGCCCTAATTTCCAGCCTATGCTTGAATTATACTTGAATTACACTTGAATTCAATAGCATTCTTCAGAAAAACGGATATTTGAATTCAAGCCCGGTTTTTCACTGTAAAACTAGTGATAAGGTTGTAAAAATAGGGCTTGAATCCAGTGTTGGTTTTGCTGGAGTATGCTATTGAATTCAAGTGTATTTCAAGTATAAATCAAGCCGGGGCTGGAATTTAGGGCTTGATTTACACTTGAATTCACTTGAATTTTAAAATGGTTTATTGGGATGTAAAATTTTGGAAAAGTCCCCATTTTTCCCATATTTTTTAATATAAAACGATTTTTTTTGTGTTTTGGAGTAAAAACTCATCGAAAATGCTTAAAAAAAAATTAAGTTTCTCAAAATTATTGGAAAAATATTTAAGTCCTGGGCGCAAAAATGTTTTGGTATTTTTTTTCCATTTTGGAACAAAAATGGTTTTAGAATTGATGCCCAAACTCACCATATTGATGAATAAACTTCATCATATTGATGAATAAACTTCATCATATTTATGAATAAACTTCATCATATGGATACATAAACTTCATCATATTGATAAATGATACATCAATATCAGCAAATATTTCAATAATTTTCGTCCAAGTGACGCATCATGTTAATGAAAAATGTTCATTAATATAATAATCCTTGTTTTATTAATTTTGATGACATGTTCTTATCATAATAATTAAACATTTCATCATATTTATAAAAAAGTGACACGGATCATCAATATGATGAAGCATCATCAATGTTGTTATTTATGTTACATTGAACGAAAAATGTTGTAACATTTCTTCACATTGATACAACAATTCATCAATATGAAGAAACTTCTCTTTTAGTGCAATTTTTAATGTTTTACTTGAAAAAAATTATTTAAATTTTTATAATTTTTAAATGATAATAACAACAATCGAACATAATTAATATTTCATTATTATTTATTATTTAAAAACACAGTAAATGCATACAATATTTTTAAATTTGTAATAACCAGGGACAGGACCTTCATGCACTAAAAAAATATGTTTTTGGGGCCAAAAACATACATTGGAAACCTTAAAATATGCACCAAAAACTATAAAAATATGTACTAAAAATTATAATAATAGTGCATTTTTACTTTTATGAACAAAAAAAATCTAAAACTAAAATTTTATAAAAAATATGACCCAAAAATAAGCTTTTTTTAGCGAAAAAAATATGCATTTTCAACGATATATGCAAAAATATGCATTAACGAATCGATGCCATTTTAAAGCAAATTCTTTGATTTGCAAATATATTTTGCTTATGCTGTTCAAAGACTAACGGGAAAAAATATCCATTTGCATTACAATGACGAGGACTTTCATGCAAATGCATATTTTTTCTTTATTCTTCGAACAGCACAAACCAAATATATTTTCGAATCAACAAATTGCTTTGAAATGGCATCGATTTGTTAGTACAAATTTTTGCAAATTTTGCGAAAAATTTATATTTTTACTTATTTTGCTATAAATGCATATATTTGGGTAAAATCTTGCATAAATTTATATATTTATCATATTTTTTAATTTTCCGGCACAAAATTTTTTTCGCGTTGAATTTTGAACCTGAAATAATTGTCCGATCGAAATGTTTTTTTTTTCGTAAAAAAACTAACAAAGTAAAATAATATTTAAAAATAAAAATCGAGAAAAAAAATTAAAATGTATGGACATTTTTTTTATAAAAAAAAATTATTTTTTTTTACAAATTTTTATTATTTTAAATGCATTTTTAGTGCATATTTTAGGCGCATAATACGGTGTTTGAACAGCACAAACCAAGTATATCTGCGAATCAAAAAATGGCTTTCAAATGGCAGTGGTCGTTAATGCATATTTTTGCATATTTTGGTGAAAGCGCTTAATTTTGCATATTTTGCTAAAAATGCATATTTTTGGGACATATTTTGCATAAAATTATTATTTTAAATTCTGATTAATTTTTATTAAAAAAAATTGTCTTTATTCTACCTTTAAAACATTATATTTTGAGTAGGTTTATTCTAGCTCGTATTAATATTTTAGTTTGATCAATAACGATTTGTCATTAAAATTCCTTTGCTACTTGCAGTATAGGGTTTTTATATTTGCTAAATAATCTTGACAATGAAATCTGACAAATTGTCGTGTCGATTAAGTGCCAGTTTACAGAAGGCGAACGATACACACGAACAAAAATTTTGCATGTGTTTTTTTATTGTAACAACAACAAAATACATGTAGAATTTTCGTTCGTGTGTATCGTTCGTCTTCTGTAAACTGGCAGTAAGTCTTGAAAAATGACTAACACAAAGAAATTTAAAACAGAAAAATAATTTTATTGAAAATTATTCTATGAGAATAGCATAATTTTAATTAGAAAATAATGACCTCGAGCTAGAATAAACCTACTCAAAATATAATATTTTAAAGGTAGAATAAAGACAATTTTTTTTTAAAAAATTAATCAGAATTTTTTACATTTTATAGGAACTTTTTTTGAAATGACGTTAATTTGGGGGCCAGTTTTTACCCTCCACTCTAGTGATAGAGAGTATATATAAGTTTGTCATTCCGTTTGTAACTCATCGAAATATCGGTCTGGGACCCCATAAAGTATATGGGGCATTCCATGCCAAATCACTCACTTTTAGACCCGACACCTTTCGATTTATTTTATTTTTGGACATGTTTTAGTCCTTAATAAATGCAACTTGGACACCAATTTTCAGCCACTTATTCCAAGATGGTGTTGAGTAATAAATTTTTCAAAATGGCGATTTTCTCCATAAAATTAAAAAATTGAAATTTTTAATTAATTTTGACCATTAAAAAATATAGATATTTTAAAAAAAGTTGGACAACGTTTTGTTGGTATTTAAATGTTGTTTTAGAAAAAAAATATGAAAAAATTATTCGAAGTAATTATCACTTATTTTTTGACGTTTAAAAATTAAAATCGACTTTTTGAAAAAGTCCGAAAGCTTCGATTTTTTTGTAAAAAACTATAAAAATTCTACTCTAAATTACGCAACTTTTGAGCCATAATTCGAGATGTGATCACAATTTTTTCTATTTTTTTTTAAATTTTTAAAATTGCACCTTTTATTTTTTGGCGCTGATTTATTTTATATGGTGCTCCAAAAAAAATAAATTGGTAGATATTGACCCTAACTTACCCCAGATATATTTATTTCTAGGTAAAAGTACGTCTCACAAAAATTTAGAACGATCGGAAATGGGTAAGGCGTTTAGCATGGTCCTTGAAATTTAAAAAACGGATTACAAGGAAAAATATGATTTTTTTTCTGTTTTCGCAATATTTTTGGTATTTCAAGTTAATTTTTATTTCATGCAATTACAGAATTATGATGTAGAGTAAAATGCCTTTCTAATAAGGTACTAAAAACTAAAATCGGTTGAAAATCAGCCAAGTTATTACAACTTCCCCAGGCATCTAACGTGTGGCAGACGACTTGATTAAGCAATACAATCCGATTTTTGAAATTCATTGAAATTTTCTACTGTAATAACATTTTTTTATTTTTCAAGTTCAAAGGTAATTTGATGACAAGTATTTTTCATATTGTGTTTTGCTAACATTTTTTAAATTAATGCTAAAAATGCCTGCATTTTCAACACTCTTTTGAAAACTCTATTTTCAAAAAAAAAATTTTTTTTTTGTTTTAAAATTTGGAAAAACCAAAAAAATATTACACTGAAACATGAATAATGAAAAAATGTTATTACAGTAGAAAATTTCAATAAATTGAAAAAAAGGGACTCGTATTCTTTAATCAAGCGGTATAATACACGCTAGATGCCTGGGGAAGTTGTAATAACTTGGCTGATTTTCAACCGATTTTAGTTTTTAGTACCTTATTAGAAAGGCATTTTACTATGCATCATAATTCTGTAATTGCATGAAATAAAAATTAACTTAAAATAACAAAAATATTGCGAAAACAGAAAAAAATTCATATTTTTCCTTGTAATCCGTTTTTTAAACTTCAAGGACCATGCTAAACGCCTTACCCATTTCAGATCGTTCTAAATTTTTGTGAGACGTATTTTTACCTCGAAATAAATAAATCTGGGGTAAGTAAGGGTCAATATCTACCAATTTATTTTTTTTGGAGAACCATATAAAATAAATCAGAGCCAAAAAATAAAAGGTGCAATTTTTAAAATTAAAAAAAAAAATAGAAAGAATTGTGATCACATCTCGAATTATGACTTAAAAGTTGCATAATTGGGAGTAGTATTTTTATAGTTTTTTACAAAAAAATCGAAGGTTTCGGACTTTTTCAAAAAGTCGATTTTAATTTTTAATCGTCAAAAAATAAGTGATAATTACTTCGAATAATTTTTTCATATTTGTTTTCTAAAACTACATTTAAATACCAACAAAACGTTGTCCAACTTTTTTTAAAATATCTATATTTTTTAATGGTCAAAATTAATTAAAAATTTCCATTTTTTAATTTTTTTGAGAAAATCGCCATTTTGAAAAATTGATTACTCAACACCATCTTGAAATAAAAGGCTGAAAATTGGTGTCCAAATTGCATTTAATAAGTACTAAAACATATCCAAAAATAAAATAAATCGGAAGGGGTCGGGTCTAAAAGTGAGTGATTTGGCTTGGAATGCCCCATATATATTCATGATGCCCGATCGATTTTAAGACATTTTAGCGATGTCCGTCTGTCTGTCTGTCTGTCTGTGGAAAATGTTGTCACGGACAAAATATTGCATAGAGATAACTGAAACTTAACGTATTTATTGGAAGTCCTCCCGAGAAGTTTGGTATTGCATTTGAGCGATATCGGTTCAGCGGTTCAAAAGTTATTAACGAAAATGTAAGCACACCTCAAAAATTTCAGTACATTCAACATAACCTAAAAACACAAAATGCTTTAATTCGGCTTCTGGTTGACATATGTGAACATAATTGAACACCAAATGGTATTTAAACAAGTACGAACAAATTTTTTGACAAAAAAATAAAAAAATCGCGGATTTTTTTTTACCAAATTTTTTTTTTTTCGCGGATTTTTTTTTTTTCAAAAGTAATTTCCTTTTAAATAAAGTTTTTTGCAATAATCTTTTTGAAATTGTGGAGGGTATCACTACATTCGGCAAGCCAAAATTTAACTTTTTTACTTGTTTTAAAAGTAAAAATTCGCTATTTTTTAAATATTTTTTTTTTTTAATTTTTAGTGCATACTTTTCTAGTTTTGATTGGATATTTAAATATTTTTGTGCATATTTTAGGCGCTTAAACATAGTTTTTTAGAGCCTGATAATTACAATTACAAAAAATTCCAAGTAAAAAATAACACAACAGATGGAAAAAGTTAATTTCTGTGAAAGGTCTGTTTATGGTTAGCACCTTAAGGTATGCTTAAAAAATATTGCAAAAATAATACAAAAGGTTTATATAAAAATAAAAAGAGTCGTAGATGTGTAAAACTTAGTCGTGATTAAGATTTATCAAGTCTCTTTTGACAGAAAATCTTGGTCCAAGTATTGCCCAATAATTTTATTTTCATTTAATAAATCATTTAATAATTATTCTCCTTAAAGTATGCTTTAAAAATGCTAAAAATACATGAGAACCTCTTGAAACTATCGTTAATTGTTATTAAACCTTTCAAAAACCTTCATTAAATCCATAACATTGAAAACTATACCATAAATCCATATAATTTTTAACAAAACAATTTTTTTTTTTGTGTGTGGAAAAAAAAAGTTTTATGTTACAGTTTACATTTTCAGTTTTCAATTTTTTTCATTTCCTTCTCCTAACAAAACCATGATAATTTGCGGTTAACCATTTGTTGTTTTTGTTGGTTTTAAGTTTTGCCGACTATTTATAAATTATACAATTGAATTTTGCCATTTGTAGGAATACAAAACGTTTACATTTGATTTTTTTTTTTGTTTTGCCATTTTTAATCTAACGATTTGTTAAACATTTATCAAATGCAAATCATACGTATTTGTATATAAGGAGTAGCAGTTGTAGTAATACAATCGGTATAGTACTATTTTCTATTTATATATGGAAAATGTGGGTGGAATATTTAATGAAAATTGGTAGGTAAATTAACGCGCATTGTGAATATTGATGTGTGTGTGGTGTGATGTGTGTGGTGTGGTAAATGTATGCTATTATGTGGTTGTTTTTATATGAAAAGGAAATATTGTGGTTTTAAAAGTATAGAGAAAAACAAAGTGTTTTCTAATTGTTTATTTAATAGTAAAATTAGTAGTTTTGCAAAAAAAAATTTTGCAGAAGTAGAAAATAATAATAACAAGTGAAATTGATTAAACATATTCTACACCATTTTCAAAGGAAATTCAAAACAAGTAGAACATCTAAATTCGACTTGGTCGAAGTTAGCGTGTTTTCAACAGACAGACGGACGGACATCTTAAAATCGATCGTGGATCATTAATATATACACTTTATGGGGTCCTAGACCAATATTTTATACCCTCACTAGAGTGGAGGGTATAAAAAGTCGATTGAAATGTGAAGAGTTCTCATTTTATACAATCAAGTGTATAAGAAAGGTCGCTGAATTTTCAATGTTTAGTAGTGTTATTCGTAAAAATTAATTTTGTGGCATATAGTATTACAACTCTATCTAATGTTAGAAATAAAAAACTAAAATTTAGAAAAAAAAAAAAAATTTTTTCGCATGTCCTTGCAATCCTTATAAAGTGTATCCTTGAAACCTTAAAATGTAACACACAAATCACAACAATAATTCTTTAAGTCTTGCAAGCAATTTATATTGTGATTGATTGAATCTCAAACTAAAATTTTTGTGGAATTTTCAAATTTAAGTTCGAAATTTTTGTGGAATTTTCAAATTTAAGTTCGAAATTTTTGTGGAATTTTTGAATTTAAGTTCGAAATTTTAATTTTTAATTTAGATTTTTTTAAATTTCAATTTAAAGTTGAGTTTTCAAATGAATTCTTCTTCTAATTTCAAACAAAATCTTTGAATTTTTGTTGAAATAAGTGGTAAATTCCTTTCAAAGCTTTAAAGCTCTTAAAAAATTAAAAATAAAAGCTTTAATATAAAATTAAATAATTATTAATTCCAATTTACTTGCTAAATATAAAAAATAAACAATTTCAAAAATTTTACAACATTTTTCAAATGTTAAAAATTTTCTCTAATTTAATTAAAAAAGTTTTCCAAAAGTTCTATTGAACTTCTGGTATATTTTTGTGTGTTATTTTTAATTTAAGACCTTGACATCATATAATCATCATCAACAACAAAAAAAAATTTTTTTGTTGTTTTTCTTTAGTAGTATATGTACTTGAACTTAGCAGCTACGTGTTAAAATAATTATTTAAACATCACCACCTACAGCCACCCGCAATTAGATACTTGAAACTTGAAATAAGAAATGAGAAGACGAAAAAAATTTAAATACTACACACTAAAAATCTTGCTTCCAAACACTCTAGTGCGAATTCTTGTGGTTTTTCTTTAGTTTATTTAAACAAACGTGCAAAATTTAAACAAATTGTTTTGTTTTTTTGTAAAAGATAAACAACAATTTAAACTAAATATTATTTTTAGTTAAATGTTTATTTACATTAAAATTTTGTTGGTATTCGTTTTTGTTTTAATTTTGGACCAACAATTTGTTTTTATGATGAGTTTAATTATAAGGGCAATTAAATAAACATAAATTATATAAAAATAATCAATACCCGAGTAAAAATTTTGATATGATGCAATATATAATGATATGTAACACAATATATATTTATACGCAATTTGATCCGAATAATGGTGTATGTGTTTGCATTAAAAAAGATCAACTTGTATAAAATATGATTTGATTTCATCCGAGTTTTGACCAGACATTGCCATATATTGGTGGATCTAATTAGATCGAATTGCATAAAAACATATAAAATCCAGTTGTTTTTTGGTTTGGGTTGAGATACACCACAGGTCAACGATACATTCACCAAACATTTAATTTTCTAAAACAAAAAAAATGTTTGGGTACGCTTCGAACCAGATAGGTGATATACATAACCCTAACAAGAAATGTTTAGGAACACTTTAAAAAGTTTCTTATACTTTGCCTAAAAAACTTAGAACATTTTTGGTTAATTGAAAACATATATAGTTTTATATGGAACAGCATAAGCTATATATAATTTTATGTTAAATTATACAGAAAAACAAATTTTGTATTGACCCTCATATAATTTTATATAATTATATCAACCGTACACCTTTTAATCCGAATCATGATTAAATTATATATATCTACATATGACTGCATTTAAAAAATTTGGAAAAGATCTCAAGCGATGTATAATCATATATGATTTATTATGTTTGTATCAAGTTATATATTGTTATATATGTTTATTTTTACTCGGGTATAAACAAATTATTCGAAACATTAATGAAATGTTTTTTTTTTGCTATAAAAGAAATTATAACAAATTGCTAAAACGATTTTTGAGTGAATGAAATTTTTTTGTTTTGAAAGAAATTATAACAAATTTGTAAAACGATTAGATTTCTTGAATGAATAAAATCTTAATTAAGATTCTCACTAATTTTTATTAAAAAATAAAAATTGTTTTATTAGACCTTTAAAATATTATATTCTGAGTAAGTTCATTCTGGCTCGAGGTCATTTTTCTTCACTAGTTCATCACTCCGACCATTCTCTTTTACAAAATGACTTGAATTCATTTCCTTCGTGGTGTGTTTTAAATTTTATTCATATTTACGATCATATCATCTAACCTAAGATTATGGTGAATCCATTTTAAAATCCGAAAATCTAAATCATGTTCATACATATTACTTAAGGTTGTGGTGAATTCTCTGTAATTTTATACAATCAAATTGAAATGTTTAAAATAAATTCATAAAAATCCCTGTCTTCCTATTTAAAAGTTTTGATTTCTATAACATTTTTTTATTTAAATCCTTATTTTCCATTTCAAAATCATACATTTTATAGAATTTTTAATCTTTTATTTATGTCAATCATTGCCCACATATGTAAATATTTTACTGTTAAATATTTGTATATCTCATCTCAATTTTGCGTTTTGTATTTAAAGTGGGTTTACTGACTCGTAGTTAATGAAATGATAAGCTTCACTATGGAAAAATTGTTGTCATTACACTAAACACTATAAAAAAGGGGTAGACATTTTAAGTTTAACATATCATAGGTAACTAGGGTTGCCAGACGGCCTGGAATGGCCTGGATTTTCCAGTTATTTGAGGTCTGGTCCAGTTTCCAGTTAAAACATAATTTGTCCAGTTGAAAAAGGATTTTCATAATTTTAACAAATATTTTTTGTATTAAATATTTTTTACAATTTTTTGGAATTACTTTTTGAATAAAACATTAATCATAAATATACCATAAATGCCTCTTTTGGATACGGAAAATGTGCTCTTTTTGCTGCATTTTCGCTATTTTTTACAACTTTTTCGAGCATCTCAGCAAGTCTAGAGTTGATTTCGTTCGTCGATGATTTAAGGATTCTTGGCGTACATTTTCCTTTTAAAATAACCCCACAAAAATATGTCTGGATGGGTCAAATCTGCAAGTGATGGTCAATTGTTGTCGCCCTTTTTTAACTTCGCAGGTCCGGGAAATTTTAACTGTCCCTCTTGATTTCCAGATTTGACCACTTTAACTTATTTTGGTGGGGTTATTTAAAAAGAAAAATATACTTTACCCATCCTAAGGCCAATGACAAGCAAAACATCAGCATTTCGAGATGCTTGAAAAAGTAATAGAAATGCTTAAAAAAAAGGCACATTTTGCTGTGACAAATAGAGACGGTCATTTAGTTCAAAGTAAGAATATGTATCTCACATATGAAAATCGGTTGTTGTTTTGTCAAATTATTAAAAAAAAAAATATGTATGGGTCCAGTTACTTTTTAAAAATCCAGCTGAACATTTTCCATTGTCCAGTTATTTGACTTCTAGTATCTGGCAACCCTATAGGTAACACTTTAAATGAAAAACTGGAAATGTGTTTTTCAAATACTTTACTTAGGAATTTCCATAAAAATTTCAATCACGGCTAGGTTTAAATCATCTATGACTCTTCCTGTTCTCAAATAAACTTGTAGAAGTATTTTTTGCAATTTTTTTATAGCATACCTTAAGGTGCGAGCTATAAATTACCCTTTCATATATCATCTTGCTACTCTATCTTCCAAAGTGTTTGAAACTTGGCAAAGGGTATCAATATATTCGCCTAAGGCTTTAATGATGCTCTCATATTTGCTGTAACTCTTCTACAAATGCAAAACTTTTTAATATTTAACAAACGATTTCAGTTATGTCTGTCTGTATGTATGTTAAATTGTAACAAATAAACAAATCACTGTCAAATAAAAATATACTCACTACATTACACACACCATAAGGAAAGGAATGAAGAAGAAAAAAAAAATAACACAGAGATGCCCGTATCCAATCCAAAAACAAACGTTATAAATAAATTAAACAAATAAATAACAAAAGTAAAAAAAATAAAAAATAGCAGCACATATCACATCACAAATACGCCATAAAGTTTGGCTTTTATTGCACATGCGTGGCCAGAGGCAGGCCACGAGTTGAAATGAAACGAAACAGTAGCTTCACTTTAACTGGGGATAAATTGTCACTACTGTGAAGTGAATTAGGGGGGCACAAATAGTTATTGATGTATTTGTAAACGATAGAAAATGTTTGGATGTATCGATAACAAAGTTTTCTAAACAAAGACTTTTATAGAATATTAGTTATCGATAGTAAAGTTTTCTATAGAAAATTAGTTATCGATAACAAAATTTTCAATAGAAAATTAGTCATCGATAACAAAAGATATCGATATCAAAATTTTCTATAGAAAATTAGTTATCGATATCAAAATTTTCAATAGAAAATTAGTTATCGATATCAAAATTTTCTATAGAAAATTAGTTATCGATAACAAAATTTTCTATAGAAAATTAGTTATCGATAACAAACTTTTCTATGGAAAATTAGTTATCGATAAAAAATTAAAAAAATTTCTATAGAAAATTAGTTATCGATATAAAAATTTTCTATTGAAAAATTGTTATCGATAAATAAATTTTCTATTGAAAATTAGTTATCGATAACAATTTTTCAATAGAAAATTTTTATATCGATAAAAAAATTACAAAATTTTCTATAGAAAATTAGTTATCGATAAAAAAATTTTCTATAGAAAATTAGTTATCGATAAAAAAATTTTCTATAGAAAATTAGTTATCGATAAAAAAATTTTCTATAGAAAATTAGTTATCGATAAAAAAGCTTTCGATATCAAAATTTTCTATAGAATTTTAGTTATCGATAACAAAATTTTCTATAGAAAATTAGTTATCGATAACTAATTTCTATAGAAAATATTGTTATCGATAACAAAATTTTCTATTGAAAATTAGTTACCAATAGCAAAATTTTCTACAGAAAATAAGTTATCGATAACAAAATTTTTAATAGAAAATTAGTTATCGATAAAAAAATTTTCTATAGACAATTAGTTATCGATAGCAAAATTTTCTATAGAAAATTAGTTATCGATAGCAAAATTTTCTATAGAAAAAAAGTTATCGATAACAAAATTTTCTATAGAAAATTAGTTATCGATAGCAAAATTTTCTATAGAAAATTAGTTTCCGATAGCAAATTTTTCTACAGAAAATAAGTTATCGATAGCAAAATTTTTAATAGAAAATTATTTATCGATAACAAAATTTTCTATAGAAAATTAGTTATCGATAGCAAAGTTTTCTATAGAAAATTAGTTATCGATAACAAAATTTTCTATAGAAAATTAGTTATCGATAACAAAATTTTCTATAGAAAATTAGTTATAGATAACAAAATTTTCTATAGAAAATTAGTTATCGATAGTAAAATTTTTTATAGAAACTTAGTTATCGATAGCAACATTTTCTATAGAAAATTAGTCATCGATAACAAAAGTTATTGATATCAAAATTTTCTATTGAAAATTAGTTATCGATAACAAAATTTTTTATAGAAAATTTGTTATCGATAAAAAAAATTTCTATAGAAAATTAGTTATCGATAACAAAGATTTCTATAGAAAATTAGGTATTTCTATAGAAATTTATTTATTTCTATAGAAAATAAGTTATCGATGTATCGATAACAAAGATTTATTATCGAAAATTAGTTATTTCTATGGGAAATTAGGTATTGATATATCGATAACAAACTTTTCTATAGAAAATTAGTTAGTGGCGTATCGAAAATAAAGTATTGCTGCTAATAAAAAGTGTCCCCTTACTCCATTTTTATAAAATGAAAGCAATTTGTTTTAAACGCTTATGCAATCGGTGCCCAGCATTCGCCATACATATTAGGAACACATTTTCAAAATATTTTCTCTACATACTCTTCTCTTACATATTTTTTTTAAGTTAGCTGGTGTCATGCATAAATGCATGATGCGTGTAGTTCAAACTTTACGATACATGATTAATTTTTTGATGTTTTTATTTAAATGTTTTCAGTTTAGTTTTGAGTTTTTTTTTTTTGTATTTTTCCGTATTTTGACTACAAAATAAAGTGTTTTATGGTTTGTTATAATTTTTCATGTAAAACAAGCTGCCTAATTTCACTTTTACTTTATGTGAGTATAAGTGTATTTAAGCAATACTTAGAGTTAATAATATGTTATAAATGTTTTGAAAACTTTAGTGTTACTTTACAACATTTATGTTTTTTTTTTTTTTTTTTTTGGCAATTTATTATAGGGAAGTTGTCTAAAGAAAAATAAAAAAAAAAACATGTTTTTTGATAAAAACTAACACAAGTGTTGAGAAAAGTGGTTTTATGTGTAAATTAAAATTAATTGAAAACAATTTACGCAAGTTTTTAAAATTCATGTAAAATATTTCTTTTGAATAATTTTCCTTTTTGATACAAAGTAAGAGATAACAAATGAAATTTTCGAGATATGATCGATGTTTTTTTGGTAACAGATACAAATAAAAATAACAATAATAAAAGATTGTCATTTAGTTTCAAAATTTCTTAAAGTTCGTTTTTGACTTTTGTTTGTAACTTGTTTTATTGGCGCCTAAAGTGGGGCTTAATTAAAAATTACACATATCTTTAAGATAAGAGACTTCATAAACATTTTATTTTTAACTAAAATACTAGATAAACTAAATTTTTTGGCGCCCAACATGGGGCCTATGAACATGGGTCTCATTTCTAGGATTTTATAGAATTTTTTGTTTAATTTTAAAATTTTAAAACAAAAAATATCAGAACGATTCTTAAACAAAAGAGACTCGCACCTATTAACTAAATTGTATCAATTTTAAAACTAAAAAGTCTCTCCATGACATACTGGTTCTCATCTCAGTGAGGGGCCTATTTATCCCTTTAAGTAAAAAAAATAATTGATTAAAGTTTAGTTGAAAAATAAACTTAAAATTTACAAGCAGAAAACTTTAATTCGACTTGGCCGAATCTATTAATACCATTCACAATGCACTTTTTAAAGAAAAGTAACTTTTCTAACGTGAAAAAATTAACAATTTTGATTAGAAATATTTAATTTTGAGTAAAAACCTTTTTTTTTAATTTTTGTCAAAACAAAGAAAAATAACTATTTTTTTTGAGTGTACAATTTTTTTCGAGTTTAAATTTTTTTTTTGTGTGAAAATATTTAAGAGTGACAAAAATACTTTTTAAAGTAATTTTGTGGCCTACCAATGCTTTTAAAACTTGTTTTTTTGAAGCTCGGTTTTTTCAATCTAAAATTCACGGGTTTGTTAATAACTTTTGAACCATTGGACCAATTGGGATACAATTCAATACAAACTAGACCAGGGAAACGACAAAATTTATATGTCAAGCTTCAGAGTCTTCAGAATTATCTTTCGAAACTTAGTGTGTTTTTTATCTCGAAAAATTCACGAAAAACCAATGCAGAACCGATTTCGCTGAATTCCAAAACCAACCTGAACAGGTAAATAACCAACATATATGCCGAACTTCGGGAGCCTATGTAAAGACAGACGGACTGACGGACATCGCTAGATCGTCTTAGAATCGATCGAGGATCATGAATATATCGCTCATTTACTTAAATAGTGACATAGGGGAGTAGACGGGAACGAGAAGGCTGATGAGCTTGCAAAACTGGGTGCAGATGGGGTAGGGGACTTTGTTCATATTGATCCCCCAATGCAGTACTACAGATCGAGAAGTGATTGTCAGTGTATTTCCATGGCGAACAGGAAATGGCGAGAGTTAAGTACGAGCAGAATTACCAGAATAATCTGGCCTCGTTACGACCTCAAAAGAACTCGCTACCTACTTTCTCTTAACAGCAGAGAATGTCGTATACGCACGGGAGTGGTCACGGGACACTGCCTAATTGCTTTCCACGCAAGAACAATTGGACTCATCTCTGATTCCAATTGTAGAAGATGTAATGAACCAAATACAGATGAAACAGTTGAACTTATCCTGTGCAAATGCCCCGCATTAGCCAGGCATCGCAAACAAATTTTAGGCAAAGCAGAACTCGAGAATCTGGAGGAAATCGCAGTTATGGACCTTTTGCGCGTTAAATTGTTTGCAACATGGACTAACGCGTTTTATCCTCGTCGCTGAAGGAACATGTGGTATTGCTATGGACCAGCCGGTCTATGCGAGGAGTTCAAAATTTTAAGCTCCGCCACCCCTAACCTAACCTATAGTGTCATAACTCAAAAAACTTGATTTTTTGAGTTATTGATACAGAATTGTTATATATATTGTTATGCCTTATATTGTAACGAAAAATTAATATCCTTTTAATTCACCATTTGAGAAGAGAACACGCCATTATAATATTTTCTATGTATCGGCCTTTTTCAATGGAAATCCAGTTTCAAATGTAGACTTTAAACGCGTTTTCTGTCAAATCAAATATTTTGAGTTATAACACTATGCAAGGAAATGAGCGATATACACTTAATGGTGTCCTAGACCAATATTTCGAGGTGTTAAAAATGGAATGCCAAACTTATGTATACCCTATATCATTGGAGTGGAGGGTATAAAAAAGGAGTATTGTTTGGCACCCAAGAGCGAGCCCATTACAGAGTTCGAATTTCATAGATTTGATTAAATTTAAAGTAAAAAAAATAAATTAAAAAAAACAAGTAAAAAAGTAAAATTCGGCCTTGCCGAATGTAGTGATACCCTCCACAATTTCAAAAAGATTATTGCAAAAAACTTTATTTCAAAGGAAATTACTTTTGAAAAAAAAAATTTTTTGGAAAAAAAAATTTCCGCGAAAAAAAATTTTGGTAAAAAAAATCCGCGATTTTTTTCTTTTTTTGTGTTTGTACTTTTTTAAATACATTTTGGTGTTCAATTACGTTCATATATGTCAACCAGAAGCCGAATTAAAGCATTTTGTATTTTTAGGTTATGTTGAATGTACTGAAATTTTTGAGGTGTGCTTACATTTTCGTTCATAACTTTTGAACCGCTGAACCGATATCGCTCAAATGCAATACCAAACTTCTCGGGAGAACTTCCAATAAATATGTTAAGTTTCAGTCATCTCTGTGCAATATTTTGTCCGCGACAGCATTTTCCACAGACAGACAGACGGACAGACGGACATCGCTAGAATGTCTTAAAATCGATCGGGCATCATGAATATATATACTTTATGGGGTCCCAGATCGATATTTCGATGAGTTACAAACGGAATGACAAACTTATATATACCCTCTATCACTAAGTGGAGGGTATAAAAAATAAATAAAAAAAAAAATCAGTATAGAATTGAATCTAAAGAGACCCGGATCTCTTTAAAGGAGTTAAGTCAAAGAAAAAAAGTCAGAAGCAAATTTTAAGTAAATTAAGTACAATATAAAAATTAAATTTGTTATTGTACATTCAAAATTGAAAATCTGAAAACAATGTAAATACGATCACGTTTAAAATTATAAATACTTGCATCTTTTTATTGGCGCCCAATGTGGGGCTTGAGTCTAAAAGTGGAATCTTTATTTAAATTTAAACAAAATAGACTAAGAATTAAAGTTGTTATTATTCGACCTTTCCAATTTAAATAAATAAAAATTCTTCGAGCTCGAGGCCAGTTTTTTCTCGTAAATAATATTCTTTTATTCCATTCCAGTATTGCGATACTCTTTGAGAATCATCATATGTTGTGAACGTATCGACATCTAAAACCGCACTCTAGATGTTGATATGTTTACAACTTATTTTTAAGTTTTTGTGTGCATAAAAATTCACTAAATCCCCTGATGATGATTCTTAAAGGGAATCGAAATATTGGAATATAATAAAAGAATTTTTATTTACAAGAAAAAACTGGCCTCGAGCTCGAAGAATTTTCATTTATTTATTTATTTATATATATAGACTAAGAATTTTTGGCGCCCAACATAGGACCCACTTGCAGAAGTCTAATTTTTTGCCAAATATGGAACCCTTTTGCAGAAGTCAAATTCCTTAGATCGATTTGATGCATAGGCAAATAAGTAAATTTTATTTTTTTTGTAAATTTTGATTTTTTTGTAAAAAAAACATAAACACCCTAAAGCTTAGTACAGCGCATAATTTCTATACATGATTGAAATTTTTTTGGTTAAAACAACATTATCGTTACCTCTTTTCAAATAAAAAACATTTAAAAACCCCTCAAAATAATTTATGAGACTTCATCAAAATGTCATTAAAATTAAAAAAATCAAATGTCATTTAAATGACATTAATCTCAATTCCCATGAATGCGTCTCGTTTAACTAAATTAAATTAAACTTAAAAAAAAATATAAAAAAGAAGAGATTTGAAATAAAAAATTTACGAGGAAAAAATACCAAATAAACTAAAATCTAAAAATCTGAAAATAAAAAAAAAAACGGAAAGTTAAATCGTACATCATACATATTTAACTTGCGCAATAGAAACATGCAGACAGACAGACATATAGAAATGTATAGTATGAATGGGATATATTTCAAATACCCGTAGGTAGCTTCACTTAATTTTTCTAATATTATTTACGGAGATTGACTGACTGTTAAGGTTTTTTTATTTTTAAGAAAAAAAAAATGTGAAGTAAAGATTAGGGAAATATGTTTTTAAAACTGAATATCTGAAATTTGTAAACAAAAAAATTTAAACTTTCAAGTAAATCATATCAAGTGAAAGTTTCTTAAATCTCGGTTTAGGGCATTTATCACGATAACATTTTTCGTTTTATTTTTGAGTTATTTCATTTTTTTGGCCATCAAAGCATGATTGTTTCCTTATACCACTGAGAGTGAGTCGAATCCCTAGAAATGTTTCTAAAAATGTCGAAAATCATACGTCATATCAATTTTTTTCTCAGCCTAAATGTATGCACTAATTTTTTACACAAATTATCGAAATTTATTTGACTCATTGTCAGTGGTACCGTCACAACTGGCCTTTAATAACACTACTGAAATTTAAAAAAAAAAAAACTTGATGCGACTACACTCTAAAAAAAAGCTTCATTATATTTATGAAAACTGTCATAAATGTAATGAAAATTATCATTAAAGATCGTCTAATTTAACAGTTTCATAAATTCAATGAAGCAGTTCATAATTGTTCATAGGGTCAATATTTATGAAATATTTCATTATATTTGGTTTGGCTTGAGGTCATTTATTATAAATTAAAAAACAATTTTTAATTTTTAATATTTTTATTTAAAATTTTTGTACCCAATATTTCGAGGCAACTCCGTTGCTCATCTTCAGGGGATATATTTAAATAAAACTAGTTAAAAAGTTTTTGTCACTGTGCACTTTAAGCTCTGGATTGCTAGCAACCTCAAGCCAAACCAAATATAAACAACAACAACAAAAAATGTCAGCAATACATACAGTCAACATATTTCATGATATTCATGAAATATAATGAATAAAATTTTATAAACTTCTAAACGTACATTTAGAGAGAAAAGATGACGGGAATCATATCACATTTTATTACCCATATGTGACGCTTAGCACGAACTTAATCAATCTATTTTTAACTTTTTCCAACACAGTTGCAATTTTTTACACTGTAGAAAATTTTCTCAGAGTTGCAACCCTTATATAAATACTATGAAACATTTCGTAGATTTAGTTAATTTTTTTCTTAAACATTTATATTAATGATATAAAATACTTTATTGATACTATGAAAAAGTTCCATAAATATTATGTAACATTAAAAAAATTTGAAAAAATTACATGTTTCATAATATTTATTAAACATTTCATAATATTTATGAAACAGTTACATTAGACGAACTTTAATGACATGTTTCATTATATTTATGAAACTATTTATTAGTATGTACGAAAAGTTTTCATAGTGCTTACGAAATGTTTCATTACTTGTAATATAATTTTTTGAAAATAAAGTTTATGGTATTTACATTGAAAGAACAAAAATAAGGAATTAAAAAAACTTTTTTCCCCAGTTATCTGACATCGTCTTTAGGAGGTAAAATTATTTTGCCCCAATTTTATATTCATATTAAAAAAAATCCTATGACACGTTTATGAATTTTTTTATGAAATCATGAAATTTTATGAATTGCATTTCATAGATTTTTTTATAGAACTTCATAATATTTATGAAGGTTTCTTAAATATAATGAATTTTTGTGACAAAAATATTAATGAAATCATGGCATAAATATTATGAAGCAGTTTTCTCTGATTGTGAGTGCAGGACGTGACCTTAAAAAGGTAATTGCAATGGTTCTAGTGTTCACAAAATCTGGTCTCCAAAATGTTCCATCACATCAGGTTTTTGAGAAAATTAGGGTCAAAGTTAAAAAAACCCGTTTTGTGCATTTCTTACAATTTATAGCAGATGAACCCGAGGTGATAGCGATATATAGCGTCAAGGGTAAAGCGTAAACATTTCTCTTAAGGATCCAGAACTAATTTTGTTAGACGCCTTAACCCTTCGGGCACCAATTGTTATTTAATGATATCTAATTTCCCAAAAACGATTTTCCCGTTACTAATTATATAAAAAACGAGTAGAGAAGTTAAATTCGACTTGGGCGAATCTATGAATACCCTCCACAATTCCCCTTTTTAAAGGATAGTAAATTTTCTAACGGGGAAAAATATAACAATTTTGATTAGAAGTAATTTGTTATTAATTAATTAAATAATTACTATTTTCGCTATCACTTATTGTTATTTGGTTTATTGGGATACAGGGGAATAAGACATCATAGAAAAACAATTGGTGCCGTAAGGGTTATGGTGACTGAACAAATGAGTTCTACATCTTAGAGAGTAAGGTTTATTTTTAAGTAGCCAAAAACCGCGATTTCTTTGAATTTTGCCCTAATCTTTCTCAAAAACCTGATATGATGTAAAAGTTTGATCACCGGATTTTGACCAGCAGAACACTTGTAATAAGGTGTATGAGGTCACGTCCCAGTCACATTTTCAATGTTTAGTTCCATTTAATTCGATTTATATTCAAACTTTCCTAAAAGACCACATTTATCCATTAGGTGGCAACCCTGTGTATACAACTTTGTCAATATATTCAGCAATCCAAATTTATGTGTCACCTTAACTAAGCTAAATAAAAGTTTGTTGTAGTTGGTAACATTTTGCTTAGATTTTGATTTAAAATGTTTAGGGTTTTAACTATAATTGGGTTAAAAAAAGGTCTAGCTATTTTATTTCATTTAATTTGATTTTTTTTTTTTGTCTACCATGATTTAATGACCACCATGTTGGCTAGTTTTAGCAGTAGTCACTCATTCAATATGTATGTTAATGCTACAAGTATCTAGGTATATGGGAAAGTGATGCCCTGCAAACAATAGGGCGATATATCGCCGAAAAGATATTGCGGCGATACGAAAATTTATCATTTCAATAAAAAATCAAAGTAGTATTTTTATTATGTCGCCGTTTTCTCATACGAACGATATTTTGGCGATAAACAAAAAAAAATATTGAAAATATTTATTTCTTTGTCAATTTAAAATAAAATAATTTATCAAGCACAACAAGAAATCTTGAAAAGAATATAAATTTGGCCGAAAAACACAAATATTCTTTCAAAGATAAAATAAAAAAATCAGCGAATGTTGCGGATACATTTTTCAGGGGAATGCAAATGTTTTAAGTCCTGGTAACATGGCCAAAATTTGAATGAAAAAAATAATGTCTTTTTAGCTTCAGGGAATCGATAAAGCTGTATCGCCGATTTATCATTTTGGTGATATTCCGGCGATACATACAAATCTTTTATTTTTCGTTTATATGATTATCTGGCGATATTGGCCTTTTATCGCCAAGGCGAATCGTTTTCGTATCGCCGGGATGTATTGCCGTCGGGTAACAGTTTCTCCCGAAAGGTGTATCGCCGGCGATACGAATTCGATAATTGCCGCAATAACATTTATCGTATCGGCAATACAACCGGCGAATCGATGTCGTATCGTTTTGTTTGCAGGGATGTGTATAATTTGTTAGGTTTAACAAATTAAAAATGAATGATTGTTCAGATTTTTTTTTTTTTTATTTTTCTTCAACCAAACTTTAGTTTTTTTTTAGTAATTTATAATGTTGTTGAAATGTAAGTTATTGTTAGTAGGAGTTTTCTTTTATGGTAATTCATTAAAAAAAAAAATAATAAAAAAGAATTAAAATTTGGAGTAGTATTGAAAAAGGGGGGATAAAAAATGATTTATTTATTGTGAACTTTTTCATTAATTTATAAATTGTTTATTTGAATATTTTAAAGAAGGTATTAAATTTTAATTAATAGAGGATGTTCGTTAGTTCAAAAACTAGATTATGATGTCATGGGTTAATATGATTATTAATGGTAAAATGTAAAATTTACCTTTCACTTTTTTTGCGGTTGCAATAAAGAAATTTGAAAATTTAATTAATTTGTTATTAAACTTTTATTTGAAAAATTGATACTCAAAACATATGATCAAAAGAAATCAAGTAAAATTGGAAATTAAAAATAACTCATATCATTAAAACACAGCCTCACAAAAAAAGTTTGTGACCCAGAAACTAGATCCAATAATCCGTATGTATTTTGACTTCCTAAATTGGATTCCGCAAATTAAATTTAATTCTATCGTTGGGTTTTCCTGAAATTTGCAAGGAAAGTCCGAAAAGTTAACTTACCTTATTTGTTTGTAAATTTGACAAAGTTAAAAAATTTTTAAATTTTGTTTCTGTTTGCTACGTTAAAGTCTGATTTATTACGAAGAAATGGGAGGCTTTTTTTAATAAAATATATTAAAAATTGTAGAAGTTACATGCATTTTAACAAAAATCCATAAATTCTGTAAATTTTGACTTACGTTTACTCACGTTCACTCAAAAAAAAATAATTAACTCAATCGTTTTTTTTCTCACACTTACTATTAATGTGAGTAAACAAACCGCCACTTACGTGTGACTCACGCGTGACTTACGCTAAACATTAAAACACGGAAAAAAATAAAAACTTAAAAAAAAACTGAAACAATACAATAAAATATTTTTGACTAACGCAAAAACATCCCAGCAGAAATTTCGCTGAACTGGCAGCAGCTTTTGGAAAGGAAACTCGAGTCAAGGAGCGCATCCAAACCTGCTGAATTCATGCATTATTCTCTAAGGCGATGTCACACTTTAGAGCGCTATTTGGCTACACCGAAAAAGCGCTCTTAAGATGCTCTGAATTCACATCTCTATAGAGCGCTGAAAAAATCGCTATAAAGATGCAGTGAATTCATGTACATATATTTTTAGAGCTGATTTAAGCAGAATAAAGATGAAACACATTTGACTATTTTTGAAATAAAAATTACACAATCTGAAATACAATGACTCTTTCTGAATACAATTGGAAAATCTTAAATACAATTGACTAATTCTGAAAATCAGTTGACTCCGAAAGAAATATCGCCTAAGAGATCCAATTACATTTAAAAAATTTCCAATTATATTTCGAAAATTTCAAATTATATTTCAGAAACTTCCATTTATATTTCAGATATTACCATTTATAACAAAAAAATGTTTAATTACATTTCAAAAATTTTCAATTATATTGGAAACATTTGAAATATAATTGGACATTTTTAAACATAATTGGAGATTCTAAAATATGATTGGACATTTTTTGTAATATAATTTGTATTTTCTGAAACTAAAGAAGATGGTGTACTAAATTTTTTTTCAATCAAAATGTGTAAAAGGTGTTATGATTGAAGCAGTCTTTGCAGCGCTGATTAATGCGCAATAATGATGCAGTGAAATCATGTGTCTTTGTCCAAAAGTCATGGTTTTTTATTCAAAAAGTGTTAAATATATTTAAAAGGAAAGCATGTTTGAAATTTTATCAATATATAATTTTATATTTTAAGTTTTATATAAAAAATCTTAACAAAAAATCTGAGCTCATATTCGTAATTACCGACCCTAAATGTATCGAAAAACAGTAGTTTAAGTACAATTAGCTAAGAATTACAAAAGCAGAGCCGCCATATTTTAAATCCGCAAATTTTGAATTTCAAATCTCTAATTCCAAAATCAGTTTTAACATCCGAAAATCAATTAAAAACAAAGGTTTTGGCCAAAGCAGACAACATATAAAAAATCTTAAAATTAAATTTGTCGCCATATTAGTTCCGCCATTCTGAATATTGAAAGTCGGAGCTCATATTCGTTATTAACGACCCTAAATACATCGACAATGATTATATTGCATACAATTGCAAAAAATTAAAAAATCATGTTCGCCATTTTGGATCCACCATTTTGAATTTTAAATTTTTTAAGGAATCTAGTTTCTGATTCAGAACCTTTTTTTGTGGGGCTGTGAAATTAAACAAGTAAAAAAGTAAAATTCGACCTGGCCAAATTAATGAATACTGTCCACAATGCCCAAAAAAAAAAATTAAATACAAAACTTGTTTTATTCATATAAATTTTTTCAACGTAAAATATCACAACTATAAAAATTTTTAGTAAAAAAAAAATTATTTTGAGCAACTTTGCAAATCCATTAGACGATTTTGTCTATTTGAAAAAATCGTCAAAATGGCGTTGAACCTCATTTTTCTTGTTGCACAGTGTATTATGTCTTAAATATTGAGATATACACAAAAAAATATAGCTTGTTGTTTAATTTCAATTAAATCGTTGTTGTTTGTTAATACAATTTAATTGTATAGACAAATTTTGTTGTTGAATAAGAAATTAATTATTTTTTTGTCAATATGATTAAATTGTTTGTTGTTACTGCATTGTTTTAATTGAAAACGAACCAAGCATACAATTGTTTTCTGTGTAATACGTCTCATCCGATTCAATTAAGTAGATCAGACCAGATTTAGGGCTGTTTGGTCAGATCTTATTCAATTTTAAACATTTCAATTTTAGTTAGATTTCGATTTCGAAATTTTAAAAAGAACTATCAGTTTATAAACGGAATCGTTTTAAAACCGTTTCTTTGTGAATTTATTGCCATGAATTGTGAAAAACCATTTAAACGCTGTTTAACTGCAGAAAGACCTTTTATTTGCTATTCATAATAATCCTTCGTTTACCTAAGATAAAACAATTTATTTACTTTTAAACTAAAAGTCAATATAACCAACAATTAATCAATCCCTTCTTTAAATGTTCAGTCACTTATATTATTCTTAAGAAATTTACTATTATTCAGGTATTTCCACAATACACACAACATTTTGCATAAAACATTAATCTTTCAAATGTTTGATAAAAAAAAGAATCATAAAATGTGTATTTAACAAGAATATCACTTTTTTTTTGTTAAAAGTCCTTAACTTGAAGATTTGAAGAATTTCAATTAATATACTAGACTTGCATATCAGTAAAACACTCCTAGAACTCATCAGTTTTGACATGAGCCAACTCTATTGATGACATTTACGTTTTCGTTAAAATGAAACTAAAACAGAAAAAAAAAATGGTTTGTAATTCCTAAGAAGGCGACAGGGAGACGTTTACACAAAAAAAAATATTTTTCCAAGATAATAACGCACTATTAAAGGCTTGGTGTTAAAAGTTCTCACAAAAAAAGAAAAAAAAAAATTCAATAATTTTTTTTAGATTTTTTTTCGAATAATAAGAACTCGTATTACTGGCTGTTTGCAATTGTAAATTGTATGAGTTTATATGCAAAACTGAAAGATACGAATAATAATTGTAAATTTTAAGCACGCAATTTATGTGTTTTGTTGTTTGTTTGTAACTACAATACAATAATGTTCAAGTAATGTAAGTTGTCGCCATTGTCGTCTCTTTTTTTATATTTTTGTAAAATATTTTTTTCCTTTTGCTTTTTAACCCTTTCATGATTCTTGAAGAATTTTTAATAATGGATGGTCAATTAAGGAATTTACAGTTATATTTTAAAAGTTTTCTTGTATTGTAACTGTATTTCAGTTACTACTCTCATTTTTATTATTTTTTAAATGCAAAAGGCGTAATTAATATGTGCATTTTCATGATAATTAATTTTGTATTTGAATAAACGAATTTCGAAAATCAAATTGAAATAATTGATCTTTATTAAATTGTTAATGCTCTTTTTTTGAATTTTACATGATTTTGATAGCTGCACATCTCAAGCCATGTTCTGCTATCAAAATCTGTGAAACGGTTAAAAACGGTTATGAACCGGTTATTACCGGTTTTGGTGTAATTTGAAATCTCTTTATAAATAACACTAAAAATGTAAAGAAAAAAATATTTAAACATATAACTCGGCAAAATTTATTCATAAATATCATTATTTGGACGACAAAAGCTTTTAAAATATTCTAATGTTTGAAATCTTGTAAAAAAATGTTACAGTATTTCAGTAGATATTTTTTTTCGATACTAGGCATCATAACCCATGTACCGCTATTGAAATCTGTGAATCGGTTATTAACGGTTTTGGTATAATTTAAAAGCTCTTTTATAAATATTATACAAAATATCAGGAAAACAAAATTTTAAAGCATTTAACTTGTTAATATTTAGGAAAATACAAAAATTATCATAATATGATCGATAAAAACTTTTGAAAAGCACATAGAAAATATTATATTTTTGCGTGACACGGAAATAAACGCTTGCGAAACGGTTAAAAACGGTTAAAAACCAAATTGTAAAGAAACATACATTCCCAAGCATTAAATTCATCAACACTTACTACAATATGAAAATTTATCATAAACGCGAAACAAGACAAGACTTTTGTCATATTTTATTGGAAGAAAATTTCTAAAAAACATTATATTTTTGCGTTAGTTAATTTTTTCTGACACTAGGCATCTCATAGCATGTCCTGCTATTAAAGTTTCCGAACCGGTTAAAAACGGTTATGAACCGGTTATTACCGGTATTGGTATATATTGAAAGCTCTTTATAAAAATGATCAAAAAAGTAAAGAAAAAATATTTTCAAGCATTTAATTCGTCAACATTTACGACAATATAAAAAAATATCATAATTTAAAGTTCAAATTTCAAACTATCAAAGCTTTTAAAATATTGCAATGTTGAAAGTCTTATACTTTTGCGTGTCATAATTTATTCAATACTAGGCATCATAACCCAAGTCTTGCTATCTTAATCTGTGAACCGATTTTAACCGGATATTAACGGTTTTGGTATAATTTAAAAACTATTTATTATTAGTATCCAAAATGTCAGGAAAATTATATTTATTAGTAAGTACGACAGTATGAAAAACTATTATAATTTGAACGATAAAAGCTTTTTAAAGTAATGCTGAAAGTCTTGTGAAAAATATAAAATTTTTGCGTGAGATAATTTTTTTCGACACTGGGTATGTTTAATCATGTCCTGGTATTAAAATCTGCGAACCGGTTAAAAACGGTTATAAACCGGTTATTAACCGTTCCGTTATAATTTAAAAGCTTTTTATAAAAACTAGCCAAAATGTAAAAAAAATAAATAACCAAGCATTTAATTCGCCAACATTTACGACAATATGAAAAATTATAACCAACGCGAAACAAGACAAAGCTTTTGCCATATTCTTGTGGTAGAAATCGAATATTTTATTTTTGCGTGAGATAATTTTTTCTGACATGACATGGCTTAAGGTGCATCTTAAGCCATGTCCTGCTATAAAAATCGGTAAACCGGTTAAAAACGGTAATATTCCGGTTATTACTTGTTTGGTATTATTTAAAAGCTCTTTATAAGTATTTTCCAAAATGAAAAAGAAAGTACACTTTTAAGCATTTAATTCATTAACATTTACGACACTAAGAAAAATTATCATAAACGCGAAATAACATAAAGCTTTTGTCATATTCTGCTGGTAGAAATCTTTGAAAAAATATTATATTTTTATGTAAGATATTTTTTTCTAATACTAGGCATCTTAAAAGATGTTGTGCTATTAAAATCTACGAACCGGTTAAAAACGGTTATGAACCGGTTATGATCAATATTGGTATATTTTGAAAGCTCTTTAAAAAAGTTATCAAAAATGTAAAGAAAAATGCACTTTCAAGCATTTAATTTGCCGAAATTTGTGCTATTTCGAAAAAATATTACACCTCTAAACGAAACAAACAAAGGCTGTATTAATTCTTATGAAAAAAATCGGGTTAAAAATATAAAATTTTTGTGTGAGCTAATTATTTCTGATACTAAACATCTTAATACATATTCTTCTGTCAAAATGCGCGAACCGGTTTAAAACGGGTATGAAACGGTTATTTCCGGTTTGAGTTCAGAATGTACTATAAATATTTTTAGCAAAAATGTACGGAAAAATTTATTTTTAAAAACATTATTTATATTAATTAAAAAAAAATAGCACAACTTTAACGAAACAAAAAAGCTTTTGGAACATTCTAATGTGGAAATCCTTAATAAAAATAAAAAAGGTCGTGGGATAATTAATTCTGATACTGGACATCTTAAACCCTATCCTGCCATCAAAATCTGTGAACCGGGTAAAAACGGTTATGAACCGGTTATTAACGATTTTTGTTTAATTTGAAAGCTTATTGTAAATATTGGCCTAAATTAAAAGAAAAGCGTATTTTTAAGCATTTAATTTGTTAAAATTAATAAAAACATGAAAATCATCATTATTTGAAAGAAACAAAGCTTTTATCATTTTATTAATAACGAAGCAAAATGTTTATCAAATTAACTTTTGAAACATTTTTGTGCATCTTTAGGGTTAATGTTAAGGTTAAGAAGAAGACATAAATATCAATTGTTTGCCAGATTAGGGATTATAAATATTTACTTATAAGAATTCCTAAGAAAATGTCAGCGACGAAAAAAAAATGTAAAGTTTACAATATATTATTTTGCGGTTAATATCTTTAAATATTTTTTTGTTCATTATTATGAATCTTTTGTTTGTTTATTAAGTCATAATCAATCATAATTTTATTGTTGTTTTAATATATTTAAAAAAAAAATAACAACTTTATTGTAGAAAATTATGGTAAATTTTTTTCTTCTTTTAAAAAGCATTACAAAAAAATATTTACTCTATTTGAAATTATATTTAACAATGCAATCTCGTATAATAATAATAATAACGAAAAAAAAAGAAACTCCATTTAAGTCAATCAAGCATAACGTTCTATTAAGCTGTAATTATGTTGTAATTTTTTCTGTAGTTTTATTTTCTTTATTTTTTAAATATTTTTTTTTAACAAAGCAATTGAAATGATTGTCAATTAATGACTTGACAGACATGCACATTTTTTTGCTGTATTTGTAGATAGATAGATTGTATGAATGTTGTATGTATTTGAACATAATATTTTGTAAACAAAAAATAACAGTTCATGACTTTATAAGAACATGTGAAAAAAAATAATCAGATTCATGATAAAGAAAGAAATGTAAATTTGTTTGAAATGAGTGCAATTACAGAAAAATTCTCTGAAAAATTGTTCTTTAGTTATAAAAACCGGTTGATAACCGTTTATAACTGTTTCGAAAATTACGAAGGCAAAATAAATATTATACAGAAAAATTCTCTTAAATATAGTTCTTTAGTATTAAAAACCGGTTGAAACCCGTTTATTACCTATTCGAAAATTTTGAAAGCCGGATAAAGCTTTGAAGAATTATAATACAGAATTATTATATAGAAAAATTCTCAGAAAAATAGTTCTTTAGTATTAGAAACCGTTAAAAACAGTTTATAACCGGTTCAAAAATTTTGAAACCAATACAAAGCTTTGAAGAAATAAATATTTTTTAGCCAGGTTTTAATCAACAAGCTTTTTTTACTAATATTTAACTTTTTTCTTCATACTTTCGCTAAGTATTTAACCAGAGCTTTCAAAGTACACCAACATATTTAATAACCGGTTCAGAACTGTTTTTAACCGATTTGCAAATGTTTATATCAAGAGAAGTCTTAATATGTTCAGCACTAGATAAATATTATTTGATATAGATATATAATATTTTATAACCCGACGTTCATCATTAAATATTTTAATAGAGCTTTTTTTAACACAGTGCAACATTTTTCGAGTGCAAACTCCTTCTCGTATGGAATTTCTAGAAGTACCCATCGAAACTAACAAAGCCTCATTTGTGTTTTGCCAGTTAAGCTGCTGTTCAAATTTTATGGCAGATTTTTGTTTTATTGCTAAAATGTCGAAAATTTAAAATTTTCTATATTTTTCCAGCATTTTTTGCCAATAGCTGGCAAACTCTTGGAAATTCAATAATCTTCAGTTATCTTCAGAAAAAACATTCTTTATAATATATTTCATTGTTCTTCAGAATACTATTATACTGAAAAATGCTTTTTTCATGCTTATTTGTAGATGGCTTACGAAATATGAGATAAAAATTGTAGTTATCGTGTAAAAACTGATTTAAGTGCTAAAAAATATGTGAAAAAAGCATTTTCTTGACATTTTACATATCATTTGTAAAAACCTTTCAAATTATGCTTAAACCGCAAATAACCGTTTCATAACCGTTTTTAACCGATTCGTAGAACTTGATATCAGGACACAATTTAACTTGTATACTATACGAAAAAATGTTTTATGTTAAAATATTTATGTTTTTATAGCTTTTTTAGCTTTTAAGCAATCTTAAATTTTAAAAAGAGCTTTCATAATAAACCAAAACTTAATACGGTTTAAACTGAATTATTCATTTTAAAATTTTGACATAAGGAACACTTTATAATAAAATATTTAAAAAGCCCATATTCTTTGTAAAGCTCTGAAAAAGCTTCAACGTGTTAGTTGCTGTAATTGTTATTTATTTTGTATTAAATTTAGCAAACCAAAAGCTTACAAACTTACTTTTGGACATCATTTTTTAAAAGCTTTAAAATTTTATACAAAAGCTTTTAGGAAGTGTTCATAATTGTTTTTAATCGGTAGCAAAATTTAATACAAGGCAATAATTTAACATATCTCTTATAAGAAAAATACTGGCGTACAATTAAATAAAAAACAAACCCGTATAAAAACAGGTTTATTATAAACATTTCCATAAATAAATTGTTTTATAAACCTCTTAAAAGCCTCTTTTAACTTTATAAATCTAAAAGTTAATGTAGAGTATTACACGTTCTTAAGCTTTTCTTACTTTTTAATTAATAATAAATTTAATTTTTTTTTTAAACCATACATTCTTCCGAAAGCTTGTAAAAAGCTTTTACTTTCACTTTTAAAATGTTCTCAATTTTTATGAAAACAAAAGCTTTATAATTTAAATTTCGATTTTTATATAAAAGCTTTTTGTAACGGTTTAATATTTAAAAAAATATTTTCTTTAAATTATAAAAAATATATGCAAAATATACTAATATCATTAATAACCGGTTCACAAACGTTTGGTACCTGTTCCAAAAATCATGTTTTTGATATTCTAGACAATATTTGTTAAAAGCTTTCAAATTTTATAAAAACCGTGAATAACCGGTTCATAACCGTTTTAAACCGGTTCACCGATTTTATAGCTATGAACATGTTTAGCATGTCCAGTATTAAAAAAAATATTTTTTTTATAAATATATTAAAAATTAAGCTAGATTTTTATAAAAAAAGCTTTTGTAGCTTTTTTAAACTTTTTAATACAAAATTCTATTTAATTTCAATTTAAATTTAGTTTTTCTGTTTTTCATTTTTTCTTTATTTGCTGCTCATTTGTCTGTCATGAAATTTAAAACCATAAATGGTCATGTTTTGAAACTCAAACTGACACTTTTTTTAGGCTTCTTTATCGAGTTTATTTCAATATTTTTTTTGTTGTTTATTTTTGTTTTTTTTTTCTGGCTCTGCAAGAATTTATTGATTGTTAGAGTAGAAAACAGCAAAAATTTCATGGTTAAACAGACATATGGTTGACTTTGTACAAAGTGCAATATTAAATGGAATGTTCCTGTTGGAACAAAAAAAAAAAAAAACAAATATACAAAATATGGAAATAAACAGAAAATTGAAATTAAAATGAAATACGAAAAAAAAAAAAATATTAAAGAAAATAAATCGCATTTGCACGCCTAAGTCAAAAATGTATAAACGAACCAGACTTGTGCTTCAAAAACAGACAACCGACACCACACAACAATTGTATTCCTGTTTAAATAATGATGAAGTTTTTTTGATGACGAATGAAGTAATTTTATTTCAATCCAATATTTAGGGTTAAGAAGACAACGCCTTTGTTAATTTTGATTTAAACAGACATACCAATGAAAGATTTATACATGCACAAAATTTTTTTAAAAAGGGGAGAATCGTGAAAAAATTAATTTTAAAATCTTATAATTCGAACCATATAAACAATAAAAATTAAAATTATTGTTTAATTAAACTCAATAAATAATTATTTATATATTCTGCGTTTGTTTATGAACTCAAAGATATAATTTAAATTTTTTTCAAAATTCTTAGAATTTTTTTTTTTAATAGTTTTTAGCGATTGATTTGTAGTTTTTTTTTTTTGTAAATAATAATTGTTTTGATCTTTGTGGCTCCAAAGTCTTTGATCAAAACGAAATCGTCAACTTTGACCTAAATCTTTTGTTTAGTTTTTATTTTTTGTATTTCAATGACTAATTAAAATTTGAAAAAAAAAAAATAGCGTGACACAAAAAAATATGTTCTTGTAAAAAAAAAATTTCACAACCTCAACAAAGCCCCCTTAAATTGGAATTACAAAAAACAAGCAACAACAGTCATTGAATAAAGTAAAGTATGCTTTTGATTAAAGCGTTTTGTTTGTAAATAGAATATTTTTTTTTATAACTAAAAACAAATAGACAGTAGATGATAAAATTATAGGAAAATTTTTTAAAGTTTTAAAAATATTTTGAGTTATAGAAGTTAACGAAGTCACTTAAATATAACTTTTAATATTATTAAAAGCTTTTTAAATTAAGAGCTTTCAAATTATATCAATAATATTTATAAACAATGCATTACTGATTATAACCGGTTCAAGATTTTTCAAGAGTTTTTGGAAATTTTCTCGATTTTCAACTAACCAAATGCATAAAAAATAGAAAATTTTTACGTTTTCGATAGTACTATAAAAAGCTTTAATTTTTATCTAAAACCGCTTATAACCGGTTCATAACCGTTTTTAACCGGTTCGCATATTTTGATATCAGGAGTTAGTTTTATATTAGTAGTATTCGAAAAAAATAGTTCATGTTGTATTTTTATATTTCAAATCTAATTTTTTTACCAAAAATGTAATATTAAAGCTTTGGTCTTGAATAATAAACAAAAGTTTATATTTGTACCAATTTTGTGTTAAAAGTGTTGAAAAATAAAGTTTTCTTGACAGATTAAAAATAATTGATAAAGAGCTTACCAAAACCTCTAAAACCGGTTTATAACCGTTTTTAACCGGTTCGCCTATTTTGTTATCAGGAGTTGGTTTTACATTGGTGGTATTCGAAAAAATAGTTCATGTGGAATTTTAATATTTCAAATCTAATTTTTTACCAAAAATGTAATATTAACGCGTTGGTCTTGAATAATAAACAAAAGTTTATATTTGTACTAATTTTGCGCTAAAAGTGTTGAAAAATAAAGTTCTCTTGACATTTTGAAAATAATTAATAAAGAGCTTTTAAATTCTACCAAAATCTTTAAAACCAGTTCATAACCGTTTTTAACCGGTTCGCCTGTTTTGTTATTAGGAGTTAGTTTTATATTGGTAGTATTCGAAAAAGTATTCGCAGCCCTGGCGGCTGCGATCTGTTAATAATTTTCACATATAGAATAAAATTGACTATTAACTGAATAAATTTGACATTAAAAGTTTTTCTGATGATTATAATAACTGGATTTTATGAAACTAGTAAAAAACGAACCAGGATGTCTTAAATTTTTAGAAAAATAATTTTTTCTTTCACACCTTTCTAAATTCAAACCATATATAACATGATTAAATAATTATAATACATAATTATAATTAGAGCCTGAGCTCAACTGTCTTTACAGAACAACAAAAATTTGAAAATAACGACTTTAAGTCGGCCTAAGTGGCAATATAGTATCTTTGGAAAATGGCAAAACCTAACATTTGTGTCTACAAAATATAGACCATGTTCTGGCAAGGTTGCAAAATAAGTACTTAGATCAGAGTTGATGAAGGAGAGGAGGACGAATGATGATTACTAAAAAATTGAATTTATTCACCATAATACAATTTCACCTTCTTCTGTACGAAAAAACAATAGCAACAACCACACAGGAATTGAAAAACCATGATTTAGTTGATACTTGCTTAACAGCCAACTTAGCGTATCGGTCTAGAGTGATCGTACCTAAGAGGCAGTTAATAGCAAAAACATTACAGATCATGGGTTCAATCCCTGGCGGCTGCGATCTGTTAATAATTTTCACATATAGAATAAAATTGACTATTAACTGAATAAATTTGACATTAAAAGTTTTTCTGATGATTATAATAACTGGATTATATGAAACTAGTAAAAAACGAACCAGGATGTCTTAAATTTTTAGAAAAATAAATTTTTCTTTCACACCTTTCTCAATTCAAACCATATATGTTCATGTGGAATTTTAATATTTCAAATCTAATTTTTTACTTTTAATGTAATATTAAAGCTTTGGCCTTGAATAATAAACAACCCGAGTAAAAATAATTTAATATGATATTATATACTTTTATATAGTCATATTATTTGATATATGATCATGTGTGACACTATGTATTGCAAGATAAATTTATATAATAAATTTTGATGTGGGATTTTTTTAAGATATAGCCATACATAACTATATGTTGTAACATCTGGTCCCATGCATTATTTTAAATTTCTAAGTGTTTTATATAAAAATTTATATGCCTCCATTATTTTTTAATTTTTTTAAGTGGTTTCCAAAAATATATTTTTATTGCAAATATTTTCAAAGTGTTTTATATAAAATTTCATATGACTTCATATTTTTTTATTTTTATCACGAACATTTTCTAAGTGTTTTATATAAAATTTTATATGACTCCATCTTTTAAATTTTTTCTAAGTTTTTTTCAAGGAACATTTTCTTTATCGCAAATATTTTCTAAGACGGTATTTATACACAGCCTTTTTTTGCTTGCAATAAAGTCTTGCAACTTTTTTTTTGTAGGCAAACGGGGGTGAAAAGAAAACGGGGTAGAAAAAAAAAATCACGAATTCTGTTTTCCTTCTTCCATGCTTCTCACCCCCGATTGCCTTCAAAAAAAAACTCAGATACAAAAGGCGTGCATGAAAAAACGCTGTGTGTAAATACCGTCTAAGTGTTTTATATAAAATTTTATATAACTCCATTTTTTCAAATTTTTCTAAGTTTTTTCCAAGGACAAATTTTTTTGAAAATATTTTCTAAGTGTTTTATATAAAATTTAACATGACTCCATTTTTTGAAATTTTTCTAAGTTTTTTTTCAAAGAACTACTTATTTTTATTATTTTAATTTTTCAACTTTTTATTAAAAACTAAAAAAAACATCCGATTTATAAAATTGTATAAATTTTAATATAATTGGATATAATTTTATATCATTGGATTAGACCAAAACTCGTATCAAAGTCGATATAAAGTTATATAAACTGATATTATTAGATATTATTCGATCAAATCTTATGAAACCATTTTTCGTATAAGATTATATCAAAATAGACACGAACCCATATTAAATTATATATTGTGTCATATCAATTTTTTTACTCGGGAAACGTTTGTATTTGTACTAATTTTGCGTTAAAAGTGTTGAAAAATAAAGTTCTCTTGACATTTTGAAAATAGTTAATATAGAGCTTTTAAATTCTACCAAAATCTTTAAAACCGGTTCATAACGGTTTTTAACCGTTTCGCAGATTTTGATATCGAGAGTTAGTTTTAAATGTTTTGTATTCGAAAAAAAATTTTTTTTAGAAATTTATTACTTTTAGCCTAAGTTTTTGTTAAAAAGTATGTGAAAGCTTTGGTCTTGAATAATAAACAATTTTTTTTTTTATATTTGTACCAATTTTGTGTTAAAAGTGTTGAAAAATGTATTTCTCTAGACATTTTGTATAGAATTTAAAAGGAGCTATGAAATTCTATCCAAACCGCTAGTAACCGGTTCATAACCGTTTATAACCGGTTCGCAGATATTTTAAGATGACTAGTATCAGAAAAACAGTATATTTTGTAGAATGAAATAATTTTAACTAGATTTTCATTCATTTAATATTTTTTTTTTTTTAATTTTTGAAAATTTTAATATTTTTAAACATTATATCTAATTAATTGCTATTATATTGAATAGAATTCATAAAGAGCCTTCAAATTCTACCAACACCACTAATAACCGGTTCATAACCGTTTTAACCGGTTCGCAGATTTTGATAGCAAACGATATTTTAAGATGACTAGTATCAGAAGAACGTACATTTTGTAGAATAAAATAATTTTAACCAGATTTTAATTCATTTAATATATTTTTTTTTCTAATTTTTGATAATTTTAAAATTTTCAAACATTTTATCTTCTCAATTGCTATTATACTGAATAGAATTCAAAAAGAGTTTTCAAATTCAAAAAATCAACCGGTTCGAAGATTTTGATAGCAAACGATGTTTTAAGATTACTAGTATCAGAAAAATAATATATTTTGTAAAATAAAATGTTTTTAACCAGACTATCATTAATTTTTTATATCTGATAATTTTTAATGTTGTCAAAAAATATATTCAATCAAATGCTATTTTTTACCCTCCACTGTTTACTGTAGTACATCATCCATGTAAGTAATATAATGTTTCTTCTTGTTTATATCTAATTAAGTGTATTTTTTATTTTCTTCGTTTTCATTTTCTTAATTCTTACAAATATTGACTCCAATAAAAAAATTGTTATAATAATCTTCTGTGTAAAATAAAAAAAACTGAACAATATAAACTAAATGAATTAAATTCAAATAAAATTGCGTATCTTTTCGAATGTAAACAGATAAATTTTCATAGTAGTATACACTTTGTCAATTCATGTAAACACATATGGAGGAGACTCCACGCAGTAGTATCATCAGACAGCGTTGCCAGGTAGAAGTACTTTTTTAGGGTGTTCCAAAAAAAAATCTAAAATATAACCAACAAGTAAAAAAGTTAAATTCGGCCTTGCCGAATGTAGTGATACCCTCCACAATTTCAAAAAGATTATTGGAAATAACTTTATTTAAAAGGAAATTACTTAAAAAAAAAAAAAATTGAAAAAAAATTTCCGCGAAAAAAAATTTTGGTAAAAAAAAATCCGCGATTTTTTTCTTTTTTTGTCAAAAAATATGTTCGTACTTGTTTAAATACCATTTGGTGTTCAATTATGTTCACATATGTCAACCAGAAGCCGAATTAAAGCATTTTGTATTTTTAGGTTATGTTGAATGTACTGAAATTTTTGAGGTGTGCTTACATTTTCGTTCATAACTTTTGAACCGCTGAACCGATATCGCTCAAATGCAATACCAAACTTCTCGGGAGAACTTCCAATATATATGTTAAGTTTCAGTCATCTCTGTGCAATATTTTGTCCGCGAGAGCATTTTCCACAGACAGACGGACAGACGGACATCGCTAGAATGTCTTAAAATCGATCGGGCATCATGAATATATATACTTTATGGGGTCCCAGACCGATATTTCGATGAGTTACAAACGGAATGACAAACTTATATATACCCTCTATCACTAAGTGGAGGGTATAAAAATTCCCAAATTATATACAAAAGCAATTTATCAACAACTCCACAAAATTTCTATGAGCGTTTACTTATTTTTTTTTATTTTAAAATTGAATAATCAAAAAATCTCCAAAATCCCCAAACTGAAATTAAACAATTTTTGACGTTTCGTAGATGCCAATAATGTTATAATATATTTTTCATTTCCCCAAAAGACTCCCCAATTCTATTGAAATTGTTTCTCATTTTGAATCGATTGAAATCCCAAACATTGGGAATTCATCTCTAAGTCTGGCAGCTTTGCCATATCCACAACCACCAGTTTTTCATATTTTTATTTTATAAACAGATGTATAAATATTTAGAAAAACATGCCTACAATCTAAAAGCTCGTTCATATAAAAGAGATACATGACCCTCTCTACAACTATACTAAATTACAGTAGAGTAGATAGAGTGTGATTCAAGTAAAATTAAACAATGCAGTCATGTATTGTTTTTTTTTCGGTATTAACCCTGAAATGAAATCTGGGGACTAAAGAGGGAAATTAATTGACATAATTTTTTTTCAATTTCAATTCAGAAAATAACAACTCTGGGCTTCAAAAGCACAATTGAAACTCAGAAATCCCAACTGTCACATAGAAAAGCTTAATTGAGACACAAATGAAACTCCGAAAAAATCTAGCGAAATGCAAAAATTACCAATTAAAATTCAAAAACATTAGCTTTCCCAATTGATGCACTGAAAAGATTAACTTAAATTTAGAAAAGCCCAGTTTTTTCATTTAAAATGCAGAAAAGCTTTATTGAAAAATTGAAATTCACAAAAGCTTGATTGAAATTCATAAAAGCTCAATTGATATTCAGAAAAGCTGATTTGCATAAAAAATATTTGAAAAGCCGAATTGTAATTCAGAAAAGCTGAATTGATACTTATTAAGAAAACCTTAATTGAAATTAAAAAAAAAAAGCTCAATTAAAATTAGAACTTTTCAAAAAAATTTTAACATTGGAGTGTTAAAGTTGAGCTAAATATTTTTAATGTAACTCAGCACAGCCCCTTTAGTGGCGCATCTTTTTCAACATACATTAGAATGTCCGCCTGTCTGTCCGTCCATCCGTTTATCAATTGGTGTTTCTATGGTAGCCGGTGTTTTTGTTTTTTTAGTGTGTGAGTTTTTTTTTTTATATTTAATGAACTAAATTGACAACTTGTTAGAATTGTAACTTAATGCATTTTTTATTGATTGCGGATGTAATTTGAAACTTTTTTTTAATATTTTATTACAAATGTTTTCGTTTTTTTATTATCCCAAATATTTTGACATTTTCTTTTTGTTGTTTAAAAAGAGGAAATACCATTATGTACTAAAATATGATTAGTAAAATTTTTACATTTCAGAAATTTACTTATTTTTGTGTATTTTTTTGAAAGGGTTAATTTTTGACCTCCGTTTATGGTTGATGATTTTCCATAATTTTTAAGATTTTAATTCTAAATTTCTCCAAAAAAAAAATATTTATTAACACATGTTTTGTATCATAAGATTTTTTTTTTTTTGAAACTGAGTAAAAAATATACCACCACCTTACACTAAAAAAAAAATAAAAACAAATCATTTAAAAGCTCATAAAATTTTATATTAATAAATAAAAAATTTTTGGGAAAATATTTATAATAAATTTGTTAAATTGAGAAAAAACATATGCATTGTGCAAATACATAATAAGGAAAAATATAAAACTTACATTAGGTAACAAGAGACAACAAAAAAAATCTGAACACCCAAAGCGAATATTTTTTATCGCCCTTAATGTATGCTTTAAAAATGATGTAATAATTCTAGAAATAACACTAGTTTACAGCGATTTTGATCTCGCGCTGAATCCGAAAATGAAGCCCAAAGTTTCAAAAGTAAAACAGTTTTGGAGATATTGCTAACTTTTAAAATTTTCAACTGTTTAAAAAGGTGGTTTTACTTATAAGGACGGTCTTTCACAGGGCATCCACCGATTGTCCTGAAACTTGCATATAGGAAAGAAGGGAGCAAAATATGAGTTACCTGTTTTTTTTTAGCTGCCCAATCTCACATTTAGCCGGTTAAAGGGGAGTGGTAAAACAGGATTTTTTTTCGTTTTTTGACGATTTGTCCCATTTCTTTAAAAGAAACTAACAATAAGTGAACTTATACAGGTCGAAAGGTTTCTATCTTACCACTTATCCAATGGCGTATCGGTCGTGTCCAAATTTGGCTTCGTTAAGTAGTTTATATGGAGATATATATACGTACGGCTGTCAAAATCATTTATAATAATCTCTATTCAAACAAGTAAGAAAATTATAGTCGGTCAAGACCGACAATATAATACCCTACACCAGAGTATCCCAGAAAATGGGTCCCAAGTTCAAACATGGACTAATTAGATCTATATTTTGTCAAATCTTTAATAAATGTAAAAAATTAAATTTGAGAGATTTATGTGAAAATCGGGAAGGTGGTTTTGTATGGAGGCTACAAAAAGAACCGGTCCGATTTCTTTAAAATTCGAAATGGTGGTTTGTGCAGATAAAACGGGATTACCTGCCAAATTTCGGAAAGATACCTATTATAATGCTGTTATTAGAGTCATTTGAGCCAAAACTAAACAGGACCTTTGTATGGGGGCAAGGTCTAAACATGGACCGATTTTTTCCAATTTCAATAGTCCTTGGGCCAAAAAACCTTAATTTTTAAATTTCAAGTCAATTGATTAAAAATTGCGTCCTGTATCGTGTTTACAACGTTTGCATGGACAGACAGACGGACGGACAGACGGACGGACATCGCTAAATCGACTCAAAAAGTGATTCTGAGTCGATCGGTATACCCGAGTAAAAATAAACATATATTACAATATATAACTTCATACAAACATAATAAATTATATATGATTACACCGTACAACACTACTTTTAACACCAGAACGAGACCATATACACTTGAAAGTAGAGCTCCTCTGGAGTAAAACTGCATTTACAGTTTTTCATTCGGTGATCATTTGTCCTTTTTAGAGGACTTTAAAGTTTTCAAGGACATTTAAAGTAAAAAAAAAAAAAAAAAATATTTCTACTTATCCTACGATGCTGAGATAAAAAGCAAATGAAAGAGGAAAGTCTGCTCAAATTTTTAAACATGCCCGTTTTGTCATATCAGGTTAAAAGGATGTCAATAAGGTCCTTTTAAAACTTTGTCCTTTAATGTCCTTTAGAATTTCCAGCCATTTCTTCCGGAAAAAATATATGTTAAGGACACTGATATGTACTAACACATTGTTAAATTTCATCCTTCTCACTTTGTTGGTTTAGTGTAAAAAAAAAAAAATTTTTTTTATAACTGAAAATATATTTTTTATTTACACATAGCCTCCCAAATATTAACCCATTTTCTTGGAAAAAAATCTAACACATGAATAAATGGATAAACATGTGAAACTGGACCCTCCATGGAGTAAAAGTACGTTCACAGTTTTTTATTCGGTGATCCGGTCTCCTTTTAAATAGACTTTTAAGTTACAAATGACATATAAAATTCAAAAACTTTTTAACATTACTTTTATTAGTTTTTTGCGGAAATGGTAATATAAAGTCAAACTCAAGAATTTCGGAGGAAGTTTTTCGGCTCTGCCTTAATTTTAGGTTGTTGTTTAAAGCAAGAGTTAAAAAAATACATTTTCATACATATGAGGCATTCCACACCACATGTCCCGCTACAGAAAAAAATGTGTTCCGTAAATTTCTGAATAGGTTGTTTGGATAGCCCTATATGGAACTAAGAAAATTGCGTTTTTGGTTTTTCAAATTTTCAAAAACTGGGCTGAGGAGGCGTGGTCAAATATTGGAAAAATGGTCAAATTTGTGTCGAGTTCCCTTGATTAAATATTTACATTAAAACGGAATGCACCACAATCTCAAAAATTTACATTCTTATAAAGTTTTGTATGGGCTATCGATTACATTTTTTTTTTTTGGAAAATTTTCAGAACCCGTTCTGAAATTTTCCATTTTTTAAAAAAGTCAATTTATCAAAAATCTGGCCACTTTTTTTTTATTTTTTTAAGTTTAGATGTTTGTCCATCCACACAAAAAAAATTCAGAAACACGTTCTTTTGTTTTTTTAAATCTCTCACTTTGGTTTACATTGTACATGGTATTTAAAGATTTAAGAATATATCCCAATGATAGAAGGGTGAAGTTTAAGAACGTCTTATTAAAATCCTTAATTTATATTTTCTTGGAGATATTGGGATAGAAATCTTCAGGACTAATTTTGAAACGGCAGTGTTGATATCCTTAACATTTGGTATCCATCTCAGAAACATAGATAAAACTACAACAACTAAAAATAGAGGCTGAGCCGATAAACTTCCTTTTAAAAGGAGACCGGATCACCGAATAAAAAACTGTTAACGTACTTTTACTCCACGGAGGGTCCAGTTTCACATGTATATCCATTTATTCATGTGTTAGATTTTTTCCAAGAAAATTGGTTAATATTTGGGAGGCTATGTGTAAATAAAAAAATATATTTTCAGTTATATATAAAAACTGATTTTTTTTTTACACTAAACTAACAAAGAGAGAAGGATGAAATTTAACAATGTATTAGTGCATATCAATGTCCTTAACATATATTTTTTCCGAAAGAAATGGCTGGAAATTCTAAAGGACATTAAAGGACAAAGTTTTAAAAGGACCTTATTGATATCCTTTTAACCTGATATGACAAAAAGGACATGTTTAAAAAATTGAGGAAGCTTTCCTTTTTCATTTGCTTTTTATCTCAGTATCGTAGGATAAGTAAAAATATTTTTTTTTTTTTTTTTACTTTAAATGTCCTTCAAAACTTTAAAGTCCTCTAAAAAGGACAAATGATCACCGAATGAAAAACTGTAAATGCAGTTTTACTCCAGAGGGGCTCTACTTTCAAGTGTATAAGGTCTCGTTCTGGTGTTAAAAAAAAAGTTGAAATTTGTCTTACAGTGTTATACATCCCTGAGATATTTTCTAAATTTTTTTAATGCAGTCATATGTAGTAATATATAATTTAATCATGATTCCCCGAATAAAAAAAAGTTATATGACGCAATATTTAATTATATATGAACAGATATGCTTTTATGTAAATCCATATTAATTTTGATCCGAAAATTGGCGGATCGAATATTATACGATTATATCAAATTCTATTATTTTTGATAAAATAGTATCAAGTTTGATTAAGTTTGATCCCAAAAATGTGTCTATCTAATTGTATTAAATCATATCTTATCTGTTAAAATTAGATACATTTTTATATAATTGGATGAAATCTGGTAAAATTTGTTGGAATTTTAAACGTGAAATTAGAAATTATTTTATCAGATTGGATACATTATCAATTAGAAGAGCTTTTATTGCATTCTTCAGAATTTTTTCGGGACTTAGCAAATTATTAAAAATTTGTAATTTTTTTCTAAAATCATTTATAAGGGATTTAAATTTTCCAAAAAATGTTTGTGTCTTAGAAAATTTAAAAACATTTTTTCGGAACTCAAAAACTTTTCAAAAAAATTAAATTTCTCATAAAAACATTTTCAATGATTCTTTTACCCCAAAAAAATTGCCAAAAAAATTTTGTGTCCGGGATTTTGGAAAATTTTCATAAAATTTTTTAGGACTTGATTTTTTTTTTATTGTCCGGGACTTAGAAAATTTTGAAAATTTTTTTCGGGATATAATTATAAATAAAATCATGTATCTTTTTATCTGCCATATCTAAAAATTCCCGACCTTAGATGTCATATCAAATTTCATATAGATCAGTATATAAATAGATATGAATATGTATGCTATCATATTAAAAAACAAGGAAAAATTCAATGCTATATATAAACTTGTATGTCCATATCAAAGGTCATGCATAACCATATATAAATATAAATAACTATATAATAGCATATATGATTATATCAGATCTTTTTTACTCGGGTCGGATTAAAAGGTGTACGGTTGATATAATTATATAAAATTATATGAGGGTCAATACAAAATTTGTTTTTCTGTATAATTTAACATAACATTATATATAGCTTATTCTGTTCCATATAAAACTATATATGTTTCCAATTAACAAAAAATTTTCTAAGTTTTTTAGGCAAACTATAAAAATTTTTTTAAAATGTTCCTAAACATTTCCTTGTTAGGGTTATGTATGTCACCTATCTGGTTCGAAGCGTACCCAAACATTTTTTTTGTTTTTGAAAATTATATGTTTGGTGAATGTATCGTTGACCTGTGGTGTATCTCAACCCAAACCAAAAACACCAGGGTTTTATATGTTTTTGTGCAATTAGATCTAATTAGATCCACCAATATAAGGCAATGTCTGGTCAAAACTCGGATGAAATCAAATTATATTTTATACAAGTAGATCTTTTTTAATGCAAAAACATCCACCATTATTCGGATCAAATTGCGTATTAATATATATTGTGTCATATATCATTATATATTGCATCATATAAAAATTTTTACTCGGGTACTTAAAAATGGGTCTAGGACCAATATGTCGGGTAGTTACAAACATCAGCACAAACTCACTATACCCTGTACCACAGTGTGGTGTAGGGTATAATTAAGCTGACCCATATTTTTGCGTTTGGCGAAATTCCTATTAGTTTGACTTTTATTTTTACATAAAATGGAAACTCTTTTTTAAATTTGAGATTGGGTAGCTAAAAAATAGGTTAATCTTATTTTTTTGCCCCCCTTCCCATAAACAAGTTTCAGGACAATCGGTGGGTGCCCTTTGAAAGACCTTCCTTGTTAGCGCATTTTGATGCGCTGAATGCGAAGATAAAAAAATTAAAATCTGTCAAAAGGTTTTTGAGATATTACTCGTATTATAAGTCTGAAAAAAATTGTGGTTTTTACCAACGCACACAGGGCCAGCATGATCCAATCCCGGCCAAAAGTTTTTATCGTTGTTGGATCCGTCTGAAAATGTGCATCTAGAGGAATTCAAGGTCGCTGATTTAAAAATTTAGCTTAAAACAAAAAAATCAAAATGGCGGATCCAATATGGCGGAATTTTTTTTTTTTAAATTGTCCGATTGAACACAAATTTTGTTTTATGCGTGTCTTGGAGTTACTGAATAAGAATTGTTACTCTAAATTTTGAAAAACAAAATGGCGGACGAGTATTTCGGGGTCGCTGATTTCAAAATTTAACTAAAAACTAAAAAAAGTCAAAATGGCGCTTCCAATATGGCGGACAAATTTTTTTAATAATTGTCCGACTTAACTCAAATTTTGCTTTAAGGGGGTCTTGGGGTTACTAAATCAGAATTACTAGCGTGAATTTTGAATTTCTTTGTTGAAGCTAGCTGAAAGTGTGGCCTAGTAAATTTCCGGGTCTGTTATCTTAAAATAGAACTGATAAAATTCAATATGGCGGAAACAATATGGCGGCTAGATTTTTTAACTTGGTCTGATCTAACTAAAAATTAGTTTTAAGAATATTAAGAGTGTCTGAAGTTAAATCTACGCACATAACTTGTATATGGGGCATTCCATGCCAAATCACTCACTTTTAGGCCCGGCCCCCTTCGATTAATTTTATTTTTGGATATGTTTTAGTACGTATTAAATGCAACTTCCAGCCAAATTTTCAGCCTTTTATACCAAGGTGGTGTTGAGTAATCAATTTTTCAAAATGGCGATTTTTTCCAAAAAATGAAAAAATTTAAATTTTCAATCAATTTTGACCAGTAAAAAATATAGATATATTAAAAAAATATGGACAACATTTTGTTGGTAGTTAAATGTAGTTTTAGAAAAAAAATATGAAAAATTATACGAAGTAATTATCACTTGTTTTTTATCGTATAAAAATTAAAATCGACTTTTTGAAAAAGTCCGAAACCTTCGATTTTTTTTTTAAAATGTCAAAAAATTCTACTCTAAATTACGCAACTTTTAAGTCATAATTCGAGATGTGATCGTAATTCGTTCTATTTTTATTCAAATTTTGAAAATTGCACTTTTTTTTTTTTTGACTCTGGTTTATTTTATATGGTGCTCCAAAAAAAATACTTTGGTAAATATTGACCGTAACTTCCCCTAGATATATTAACTTGGGTGTAAAAATACATCTCAGAAAATTTTAGGATGATCGGACATGGGTAAGGCGTGCCGCATCGGCTTTGAAGTTTGAAAATCGGATTACAAGGGAAAATATGCATTTTTTTCTGTTTTCTTAATTTTTTTGGTATTTTAAGTTAATTTTGAATTCAAATGGTTACAGAATTGAAATGTAGAGTAAAATGTCTCTCAACTAAGGTCATAAAAACCGAAATCGGTTTAAAATCAGCCAAGTTATTACAACTTCCCCAGGCATCTACCGTGTGGCAGACAACTTGATTAATCAATACAATCCGATTTTTGAAATTCATTGAAATTTTCTACTGTAATAACATTTTTTTATTCTTCAAGTTCTAATGTTATTAGATGACAAGTATTTTTCATATTGTGTTTTGCTAACATTTTTTAAATTAGTGCTAAAAATGCCTGCATTTTCCACACCCTTTTAAAATCTCTATTTAAAAAAAAAAAATATTTTTTTTGTTTTAAAATTTGGAAAAGTCAAAAAAATATTACACTGAAACATGAATAATAAAAAAATGTTATTACAGTAGAAAATTTCAATAAATTTAAAAAAAGGGCCTCGTATTTTTTAATCAAGTTGTATGGCACACGCTAGATGCCTGGGGAAGTTGTAATAACTTGGCTGATTTTCAACCGATTTTAGTTTTTAGTACCTTATTAGAAAGGCATTTTACTCCACATCATAATTCTGTAATCACTTGAATTAAAACTTAACTTAAAATACCAAAGAAATTGCGAAAACAGAAAAAAATTCATATTTTTCCTTGTAATCCGTTTTTTAAACTTCAAGGACCATGCTAAGCGCCTTACACATGTCCGATCGTCCCAAATTTTTGTGAGACGTATATTTACCTCCAAATGAATATATTTGGGGTAAGTTAGGGTCAGTATCTACCATTTTTTTTTTTTTTGGAGCTCCATATAAAATAAATCAGAGCCAAAACATAAAAGGTGCAATTTTAAAAATTAAAAAAAAAATAGAAAGAATTGTGATCACATCTCGAGTTATGGCTTAAAAGTTGCATAATTTAGAGTAGAATTCTTATAGTTTTTTACAAAAAAATCGAAGGTTTCGGACTTTTTCAAAAAGTCGATTTTAATTTTTAAACGTCAAAAAATAAGTGATAATTACTTCGAATAATTTTTTCACATTTTTTTTCTAAAACTACATTTAAATACCAACAAAACGTTGTCCAACTTTTTTTAAAATATCTATATTTTTTACTGGTCAAAATTGATTGAAAATTTAATTTTTTTCATTTTTTGGAAAAAATCGCCATTTTGAAAAATTGATTACTCAACACCACCTTGGTATAAAAGGCTGAAAATTTGGCTGCAAGTTGCATTTAATACGTACTAAAACATATCCAAAAATAAAATTAATCGAAGGGGGTCGGGCCTAAAAGTGAGTGATTTGGCATGGAATGCCCCATATATATTTGTTTTTATTTTTGATAAATATGGAAATGGTGTAAATGACTTACTTAGTTTCAGAAAAGCTTTTGGAAATGGTGACGACAAATTATTAACTTTTTTTCTTTATTTTGGAAATTCAATAAAAAATCTTTGAATTTAAATGGAAATGGTGTAACTGATATTTTATATAATTCCACAAAAAAATAGAAATGTAGATAATATTTTTTTCCTACACTTAAGGCACTCTCTGACGATAAAAAAAAAAACTAATCAAGCCGTTAAACATTATTTTGGGTTAAATAATTTTTTTTAAAAACAAATCTCGGACCACTGCATATATAGCTGTAATTTCGCCATTTATAATTTCGAGAAAGTTTGGGCAACTTTTTTCGTAAGATACGGATCCATTCTATATAAGAAAAATTATAGACTGATGTATCGAACTGAGGATCGCTGAGGATTTTTCCGGCACAAAGTAAATAACTAAAAAATCATAGTTATTTTCACAAAAACGCGAATTGCTGTCAGGAAAATTAGTTATATTTTTCCATACTATTTTCGTTACAAAGGCTAATATATAAGGGCGAACCCTGCAAATCAAAAGTTGATCATTAGCAATAGAAATGTGTAAAAAAAATAAAAAAGTATCGCCACTTACAAATTTTTTTTTTTTCAACTTTTTTAACTTTGAAGACCTGTCAAAGGAAATGGTGTAGTTGGATCATAAAGATAAGTTCAGGAAACCAGCTCCTATATGTGTCCAACAAATTGGTATCGATATTTTTTGAGAAATTAAATATAAGGGCTTTTGGCCGGAATTCGATCTAGCTGGCCCTGTGTGCAACGTCAAGAAATTTAAAAAAAAATAAAATTTCTTTTCCTTGATAGGAATCTTTCATTTTCCATAAATTTCCATCATTTTCCACCAAAATTTTGGATTTTTTAAAAATAAAAAAAACAAAAAAAAAAAAAAATAATATTGCGATACATTATTTTTATTATTTTGGGGATGCTAAATAAGAATATCAAAAAATTTCTTCAATCGGTCGAGCGGTTTTCGAGATATCGCCATTTGAAACTTGTTCAAATATTTTCAAAAACGCCTGTTTTTCACACGTACAAGAAATTTGAAAAACAAAACTCAATTTTTGTTCCAATAATAGCCCTGTTTTCGCATAACCGTATACATGTTAACATTAACCGATTAACCGAAAACGCATCCACGTTTAACAAAATTTACTTGGCATCACTTCTGTGAAAAAGGTTTGTATATTTGCTATTAACAAAGAAAAAGGTTTGTGTATTTGCTATTAACAAAGAAAAAGGTTTGTGTCTTTGACATTTTAATAAAAATATGAACTTGGCATCACTTTTTATCGACGCTTCATTTTAACGCCGATAATTATACAAGTTAAAAATAAGCGTGGATAATTTAAAATTTGTATGGGTAAGCGTATATGCGGTTATGCGAAAACAGGGCTAATATTTCTTAGAACTTGAGACATCTTAATAATTTTATTGCATTATATGTATTATAACCCAATGTTTCAAAAACGCAGATGTGGGAACCTGATCATTACATATAAATCTTCACTGCACTTCGAAACGGTTATGAACCGGTTATCTTTATTTATAATACAATTTGATTGATTGCTTTATATTTAACAATAAACAATTTAAAAAAATAATTGTTTACTTTCAGCCACTATAATCCCTAGTAAAATAATCCCTGCAAATTATTATAATCAATCCCATCAACTGTATTTATTGAATATTTTTTTTTAATATCTACTTTTATTCAATTTGCAATTCAAATATTATTTAATATTCTTGATATTGTTTTTTTTTTGCAATCTGTAATGAGATCATTGTAAATGTAGCACATTTACATTAAATATTTTTTTTAATTGATTGCAATATTGTTTTTGTGTCGAAGTATGTACTCATGTAAAAATTTATATAAGTTCAAGTTTATATCCATATGGGCAATTCCATCATGTCGAACGTGACGGTTGCACACATTAAAGTTGAATAAAAAGTCGAAATAAAAAGATTTTTTTTCTTGACAAAAGGGGAAACTTATAGCTCTTAACTAGCTCTATAATTGTTGCTCAGGTTGATTTTGAAAATTGTTTCAAGCTTTCGAGATAATCGCTAAAAAGACAACCATTCGCACGGGACAAAAAACAGAAGTCGTTTTCGCGACTATCAATCAAAACTCTGATTTCAGCGAAACCTGAGGCAATATCACAATGCAACTAATTTTGAAACGTTGGCTTATAATGTCTCTTAAAAGTTGTAAAATTTTACCTCAAAATTATTTCTACTTTTTATTTAATTTAACTTTAATCACTGTCGCACGGGACATGTCGCACGGGACCGTTTTTTCCATCATCATATTTATGTTTGTTTTGTTGTTCTTTTTTAACAAATTATAAATAAATAAGCTTAGAAAACTTGGCATATATATTTTTCGTTCCCCTGGTCTGGTTCGTATTGAATTTCAGCCAAATCGGTTCAGTGGTTCAAAAGTTATTAGCAAAACCGAGAATTTCAGATTAGTTTCACATTAAATTCACGTGTTGAAAACCCGTTAAACATGTTTTTAAAACATTGGTAAGTCACAAAACTATTTTACAACGTATTTTTGGCACTCAAAAATTTTGTCACAAAAAAGTACACTCGAAAAAGTTTTACACTCAAAAAAAATTTTTCACTCAAAAAAAATTTAGTAAATTATTTTTTTTTTCAAAAATTACTTAAAAAAAATTTTTTACATAACATTAAATATTTCTAATCCAAAATGTTATTTACTTTCACTTAAAAAGGACATTGTGGAGGGTATTCATAGATTCGCCTAGTCGAATTTAACTTTTCAATTTGTTTAATTTATTGTCTTGTAATTTCATTTCATCTTCCTTCAACTTTTCTCTCCTCCGTTTGCATCTCTCTTTATTTTTGTCGCCGTTTATACTCATCTATATTTAAATAATTTAAAAGAATGTATTAAAATAAGTAAATCATTTATTTAAGAAAAAAATATTTTTTCAAAATTTTAAAATCCACGCTTACCATGTCGCACGTGACCAACTTTATATAAGAACCAAGACCACAGATTTTATTATTTTTCAATTTTTTTTTTTTTATTTTAATTGTAATAAAAATCTGTGTTTGTTCTCAATTTTTGATGAACTTTCGTCATACACACTTGACGCACTTATTACAAATGTTGTTTTTCAATGTCGCACGGGACATCGAAATGTGTGATAAAGCATAGCAAAAACTAACCGTTATTTTTTGAATTGCATAGTTTGTTATGCATTTTTTTTTAGCTCTTTGTATCTCCAGAAAGATTTTTTAAAATCAAAAGTCAATATTTAATGCTTCTCTTTAAGAACTTTTAACAAAACAAAAGGTGCAATAGAAATGTCCAAATGAGAAAAAATTGGCTTGCTCGACTTTACATTCGAATATCTCGAAATGGGTTATGAATAAATGTAAAATTTGTTCACTTTAGTTAAATTTGATTGTTTTCCTATGAAAATATGTTAAAACAAATTCGTTTCAAGAACTTTTGGTTTTTTGGTCTTGGTAGACTTTTCGGTGGAAGTGCCCATATCTATATCTGTGTGGATGATATGATAGATATGAATTTTCATAATCTTTAGATAATAATAAATTGCATTTTGTTTTTGTTTTAATGTTTTTTTTATGTTATTTATAAAATGGTGTCACATTACGGAAATGTATATCATAATAAATATTTATGTAATATTTTATAATAAATGATAAAAAAATGATATATTTACAAAAAAAAAAAAAAAAATTGGTGAGAAATTTACCATATTTTTTTTTTGGTTTTATTGTTATTTTGTTAAATAAACTATTAATTATGTAGATAAAATTAAATTATCTTTATATAATCAAAATATATATTTTTTACAAAATAAGTTTAAAGCAGAGATAGCCAAACCTACGTAAAAAATCAATTATAAATTGGTGAAATTTAAAATCGACTTAAGTTAAAAAAAAGACTTAAGCTAGAAAATATTGCACATAGCACTTTTTGCAGTCTGTGATGTCTTTTAGCTCGTTACATCTTTATATGTTAAGTAGAAATGGAACAGTTTTTCTGCAACCAAAAATTTTGTTGGGTTAGTTTATTTCCCAGTACTTCTCATAAATTATAATTATAAAACTTTGTTTATTAGCGCTATTTAAAAAAGATATTTATATTTTAATAAAAACGTTAACAATAAAAATTCTGTAATACATTTTAAAATTAGGTCAAAATAATAAAAACAGAACAAAATAGATTTTTATCAGTTGAATGCAAAATTAAATATTTATCATTTTTGATTTATTTTAGTTATTATGAATGAAAATGGAGTTAAAACTTTTAACAAGCATAACAAAATCAAAAAAGGATAAAAATACTAAAAGCGAAAATGTTTAAATTTTGTTAAAGTTCTCTGCAGGAAAAAGGGTGTCGCTGAAATCATCTGACCGGTGAAAACGGGATATATCACTAAAATGTAGATATATCACTAAAATGTACTCACACTCACTCACAATCACGTGAGTAAATTTAATACAACTCACACTCACGCAAGCTTCACTCACACTAACGTTGACTCACACTCACGAAACTCTTATTTATAAAAAAAAATCTAAAACTAAAATTTCAAAAATCTTTCAAATTTTTTAGCAAAATTTAAAGTTTAGCGAAATTTTACATTTTTTTTTACTTTTTTAAGCCAAATTATACAATTTTTTGTTGCTTTTTTTTGTACGATAGGAAATATGAAGAACAAATAAATCACGCAAACTCACGCAAAAAAATCGACTCACGCACACTCACTCACGCAAAAATCTTACACTCAAAAAATTATGTCATTAACTGTTTGTAGTTTATTTAAAAAGTTTTCCGTTTAGTCGTTTTTAAAAGAAAAAACATTTGTTTGATGTTCAGTTTTTATTAATGACTACTTCAGTCCTTTGTTTTAAAAATAACGCACTAAAAAATACAGACTTTCATTAACATTTAATTTTTAAAGTCATTTATTTTTGTTCTGTAAGTAAAAACTACTGATTATTCTTTTGATTTTTAATGATTTGTGTAAGTAATTTTTTTTTAAATTGTTGGTATTTTTTAATGAAATATCATTAGTTTTTACCTACACAAGTCAGTTATTTTTTTGTAGAAAAAAAAAAATTAAAAAATTATTTATAGAAATATAAAAACATGTTTGTATCAAGTGACTTTGGCACGATGGGTAGAGTGTCTGGCCAGAATGTAGTTGATTGCGGGATCGATTCCCAAAAAATTTTATTAAAAATTTAAAAAAAAATATTTCAATAAAAAATTGTAAAAAATTACCAACGAAATCATTAATTTTTATTGTTTTCGTCGGTTATTTTTTTGAAATTTGTTGGTAAAAATAACAGAACTATCATTAATTTTTAATGTTTTCGTTGGTTATTTTTTTCGAATTTGTTGGTAAAAAAGAGTGAAAAGACCGTAATTTTTTAATGTTTAATGTTATTTATTTATAAAATTTTGTCAACAGTAAAAAATAAATGTTGATGTTTGTTAAACTAAATGAATAATTACTGGAATGGTTTTCAATTGTTTATTCACTGGTTTTAAGTGTGTTTTTCATTTGTTTTTGCCTACAAAATATTTTGAGTGTACTCACGCACACTCACTCACGCAATTTTTTTTTCCACTCACACTCACTCACAATCACGTGAGTAAAATTGAATTCAGTCACACTCACGCCTGATCACGCGTGAATCACGTGAATCACGCCCTAATCTGCTCATGTGCCCATCTCTACTAAAATGACTTCAAATGCTTATCATATGACAGGTGAAAATTGGAGTTAGTACTAATCTATCTGAAAACTACTTATCGTGTGACGGCGATAATAGGACTCATCAAAATTTTATGTTCCGATTAAAACTTTAAAAATTTTCGAAGAGCCAGAATTTTTTTTTTCTTTTTGGATTAATGAATTTCATTTAATACGATTAAAAAAAAAAAATTAAAAAAAAAAAGCTTTAACAAGTAAAAAAGTTAAATTCGGCCTTGCCGAATGTAGTGATACCCTCCACCAATTCAAAAAGATTATTGGAAAAACTTTTTTTAAAAGGAAATTAATTTTTAAAATTTTTTTTTTTTTTTTGAAAAAAAATTTCCGCGAAAAAAAAAATTTGGTGAAAAAAAATCCGCGATTTTTTTATTTTTTTGTCAAAAAATATGTTCGTTCTTGTTTTAATACCATTTTGTGTTCAATTATGGGCACATATGTCAACCAGCATCCGAATTAAAGCATTTTGTATTTTTAGGTTATGTTGAATGTACTAAAATTTTTGAGGTGTTCCTACATTTTCGTTCATAACTTTTGAACCGCAGAACCGATATCGCTCAAATGCAATATTAAACTTCTCTTGAGAACTTCCAATAAATATGTTAAGTTTCAGTCATCTGCGTGTAATATTTTGGCCGTGATCACAATTTCCACAGACAGACGGACATCGCTAGAATGTCTTAGAATCGATCACTGATCAATAATATATATACTTTATGGGGTCCCAGACCGATATTTCGATGAGTAACAAACGGAATGACAAACTAATGTATACCCTCTATCACTAAGTGGAGGGTATAAAAATATTAAAACCGAACATTTTTTAAGTTTTGTTAAAGTTCTCTTCATGAAAAAGGGGGTCGCTGAAATCACCTAACCGGTGAAAACGGGATATATCAATAAAATGTCTTCAAATGCTTTTCACATGACAGGTGAAAATTGGACTTAATACTAATCTATCTGAAAACTACATATCGCGTGACGGCGACAATAGGACGTATCAAAATTTTATGTTCCGATTAAAATTTTCAACGACCCAGAAATTTTCTTTCTATTCGGATTTAAGAATTTCTTTTAAAATGAATTGAAAAAAAAAAAAATTTTTAGCCGCAGACACAACAATTATTTTGTATTTGGAGTAAAAAACCCATTTTAAATGCTTTTAGGAAAACAAGAATTTTTTGACATATTTTGAGTAGGTTTATTCTAGCTCGAGGTCATTATTTTCTTTACTAATTACAACTTTGATATTCTCATATAGAATAATTTTCAAGCAAAGTATTTTTCTGTTTTAAATTTATTTATGTTGGTCATTTTTGCAAGGCCTAATCGTCACGTGTTTCGAAATTTGTCAGATTCCATGGTCAAGAATATTTAGCAAATATAAAAACTCTATACTACAAGTAGCAAAGAAGGTTTCAATGACAAATCCTTAATGGTCATCCTAAAATATTAATACATATTCAATTCTACTCCCATTGGGAATTAGAAGACCAAAATTGTACCATCGTAGTAAGATTGCGATCGTCAACTGACCAATAAACATTATTATTAAAAACAAAAAATCCAAAACACGTGTCGATTAAGTCTTGCTAAAATTACCAACATAAATAACTTTAAAACAGAAAAATAATTTTCTTGATAATTATTCTATGCACTCAGAAAAAAATTAACTAAAAAATGGGAAAACTAACTAAATTCATGGAATATTGATCATGATTTAGCTCCATTGCCATGTTTTCCTTCTTTTAAGTTCATATTTTTCTTAAAAATAAGGAAAGAAAAAAAATTTTAATATTATGCCAATTTGAAGTAAAAAATGGGAAAAATTTTATTTCCATTTAGTTCATACACATTTGAGGACCCGATTGGGTGAAGGCCCCATTGGGTTCGGACCGATAGGTTCAGACCCCGATGAGCCCAGACCTGTTGGGTTTCTTAAGAATCTTAATTTTTTTGGTCCAAAATTTTTGTCCGTTTCGCTCTACCTTCCTCAGTTTTTGAGATACGTGAATTTAGGGGACCACTGGGGTCTTGAGAACTTTAAAAACTCGATAACTTTAAAACTATTGCTGGAAGAGCTTTTCAGTATTTTCCGTGTTAAGGGCTACAAAAATGCTTTTGAACTTTTTGTTGTTTTGGCATTATTTACCGAGATATGAGGATTTTAAAATTTGCCGGAATGCCAACTTTTTTAAATCCAAAATTAGGACCCATTGTGGTCCCACATGTGAAGAGGACCGGCGACACTATGGGTATTCACGGAACCAAAAAAGGCCTCCATTTTGCTCTATCTGGCTTAGTTTTCGAGATATCGCCATTTTAAGTTTTTGAAAAAAAAAAAAAATTGCCCGAGTTATTAAAATTTTACTAAAATAGTGGAAAAAACTTCCTCAAATCTAAGAAAATGAACTAATTGGTAGAAAATTAAGTCCTAAAACTAAAGAAGTGAAATATGTCTTAAAAATAAAGATTTTTGTAATATATTTAGGGAAAATTTCTTTGGCGGTAAGAATTTCTTTCATGTATTTGGGAATTCCATTTAAGGATAATATTGGACTATTTAACAGTACATGAACTTAAATTTTTTCCTAACACTTAAGAAAATTTCCCAAGTTTTATTTAAATTTAAATAAATTGTGGGAAAATTTATAAACTATTTTGATGAAAATTTTTTCAAAGTTTAAGTTAAGTCTTTTTTTTGAGTATGTCGGGACAAATATTTATTTTACTAGACCTTAAAATTTTGTGGTACAAATATGACGCCCAGCGATAAAAATTTGGGATTCTTAAAAATATAATAAATGTGATGAGTCTGGGGGTCGTAGGTTCACATCCCACCAGAGGCTTTGGTCTGTTTCCGCTACAACGAGACGATGCGCTGAACACAAATATCAAAACTAAAATTAAGTTTAAATGCAAGTTTGCCACAATCTCTATAAAATAGTCAATGGAAAAAAGTTTTGAGACATTTTTAAAAAAAAATTTTAAAGTAGAAAAATAACCGCCATTTTTTGTAAATTTTTTGACAAATTTCAAATGGCGTTATCTCGAAAACCTCTCGAAAAAGCCTCTCTTGGCCCAAGGACCAAGCCTATTGAAATTGGAAAAAACTGGTCCATATTTAGACCTAGCCCCCATACAAAGGTCCTTTCTAGTTTTGGATCAAATGACTCTAATAACCGTACTATGATAGGTATATTTTCGAAATTTGGCAGGTAAACGTGTTTTGTCCTCACAAATCACCATTCCAAATTTTCGGAATCGGATCAGTTCTTCTTGTAGCCCCTAAACAAGCCACCTTCCCGATTTTCACATAAATCTCTCAAACTACATGAAAATAAAAAATATTTAATTCAAATTTTGTTTGTGTATGTTAAACGCGCACTTTAACAATCTGATTACCTTATCAAATCTGATTACCATCGGACCATTTTGGACTAAGGCCAATGTGAAAATTTCGCCCGATATTCACTTAAAGCTGTTTATTGGCAACAAATCGAAGCCTATTTCACTCAAATTTGATTTGTGAGTGTTTTTAACACTTATTAAATATTTGACAAAATACAGATCTAATTGGCCCTTGGGACCCATTTTCCGGGAAACTCTGGTGTAGGGTATTATATGGTCGGTCTTGACTATAATTTTCTTACTTGTTTTAAATTATAGTTGTTTTTTATTCTACCTTTCCAATTTAGTTTTTAAAATAAAATGTTTGAGCTCGAGGCCTGGATTTTTCTTTAATTAAAATTCTTCTTTATTAATTTCAAATATTTCGCTGCTCTTCGAGTAGCAGTCTCAGGGAGTATAATAGACTTACAATAAAAACACAAAATTCTAAAAATTAACGTTGTTTATAATACGTCATCATAATTGGGTCATAAAAAACGTTAATTTTTAGAATTGCATGTATTCATTTAAAATCCTTTATAATCCCTGAGGATGCTACTCGAAGAGTAGCGAGATATTTTAAATTAATAAACAAGAACTTTAACTAAAGAAAAATCCAGGACTCGAGCTAAAACATTTTATTTTTATATATAGTTTTTATTTTTTAATTTTTCAAAAAATTTAAAATATTGGTGGAAATTTTCCAAAAATCTAAAACGTTGCTTGAAAAGCGAAACGGGTTAAAATGATCGGATTTCTCTCAAATTAAATTTAAATGGAACATTGTCCCGAGGCTTTATAAGAGGTCAAGGAAAAGAATTTTTTAATTTTTTAAAAAATTATTACTTGAACATAGGAAAAATTTGGCGAATAAAAAAAACATTTCTTGTGATGCATTATATTTAATAATTTTGATGCGCTGAACACAAATATTAAAATTTTTTTTAAATTGGGTTAAAGAGTTTTCGAAATATCGCTATGTGAAATTTGCAAAAAATATAGTTTTTCTTGCTTTCAAGAAACTTAACAAAAAATCTCACATTGTTCCTCCTTAACCCTTTCAAATTGCCTGAGACATACTTTCATTTAAACTTAATTTGAGCCCAATCCAATCACTCCAATCCGTGGCGGTCTTTGATCAACGTTTTGGCATTTTATACACTTTCACCAAAAACTCTTAACTTTGATCGACAGACGCCATGGCTCAAAATGGACTGATTGGACTCAAATTAAGTTAATATGAAACTTTATCTCAATCTTTATAAAATAGGAGAAACAATTTAATAATTTTTAAATAAATTTCTTGAACGTAAAAAAAAACAGTAATTTTTGGAACTTTTTCGACCAATTTCAAATGGCGATATCTCGAATACCGCTCGACCGATTTAAAAAAAAAAATGCGTAGGGTTAAAGTAGCATAAAAATGTTTAATTTATTGAGAGAAATAATAAAAAAATTTTCAAATATGGGGCTTACTTAAACGTTCTTCAAACTTTAGCAGCCTATGACCGCATGATATATTTGTCACAAATTTCAGGGGACCCGTTTTTTGTTTATATTGCATCGTGCTGCAAACTGCTGCTATTTGCCATCATATTATATTATGCAATTTTATTGTTGGGTTTAAAATTTTAAAGTTGTTTAAACTTTTAAATTAGTCTTTATAAACAGCTGTTTACGAGGGTGTTTTAAATATCAATTTTATTGATTTTTTTTTCTCAAATTGGGTTATAGTATTTTTAAATTAATAAAAAAAATCTACATTTGTTATGTAAAAATTTTAAATAATTTGCATAATTTTACTCTTAATTTCTTAATAAAATTAAAAAAAAAATATTAAAAATTTTATAGTTTCAACAAAAATAAAAAATCAGGTCAACAGTTGTGGTTTTTTAAAAAAATCTACTTAAATTTCCTTATAAGCAGCTTATTTAAACATAAAAAAATTATATAAATAAATAATAGTAAGACATTTTGTTTAACGGCGTTTAAACGAAAATGCTGATAAATGCATTTTTTTTGCAGTTAGCAGACAGACATTATGAGTTTTAAACAAAAAAACCCCAAAATTCAAAAATAATAAAACGCTAAATAAACATTGTAGTTGAGTATGTATGTATATAAATTGAAATTGGAAACGTTAAGTTTATTTATAATTTTTTTATTGTTTATTAAAAATCAACAAATGAAAAAAATTAAGCTCAAAACAATATTAAATAAATTTTTATTTACTTTTGTTTTGTATCCTGTGTAATTTTTGGGTGTAGCTGACAAGGTTTTTAATTTCGCATTATACAAATATTATTGATATTTTACAATAATTATTTTTTTCATTAACACTTATAGTGTATTTAAATAAATATTTGCAAAAAATTCCTATAAAACTGTTATAGGTACTCCTTTATTTAAATATATTTTTTGTTTACTAACATAAATTGTTTACATATTCATTACCCATGTTGCTATTGTGAAAATAGCCCAGCAAACATTATATTTAAAATAATCGGTTTTGGGGGCCATTTAGAAGGCCACCGGGGGATGTCGGGGGACACCTTTACTTTCCCGATAAATGTTTACAAATTCAATAATTATGATTTTTTGGACTTAAGTAATACAATTTTATCATTATTTAAATTAATTATTTATATCCACGCCCACAAAAGTTGGCGGACCAAAAAAAAATAGAATTTGTTGATTTTTTTAGTTCCAAGCTAAGGACTTTAAATTGTTTCATTTGTTTAACAAAAAATAAAAAAAAAAATTATAAAAAATGGCGTTTTTCAGGGGTTAGTTTTCCTGTCTCATGGTGTATACAGACAGACAGACTGATATTCAAAGAGTGTCATAGAATCGATCATTGATCAATAATATGAGTGGCGTTTTTTTATGACAAAAAAAGTTAAATTCGCGGAAAAAATTTTTTGGTGAAAAAAAAAATCAGCGAAAGTTTGTTTTTTGTTAAATAATATGCTTGTACTTGTTTAAATACCATTCGGTGGTTAATTCTGTTTTCATGTGTCAACCAGCAGCCGAATTAAAGCATTTTGTATTTTTAGGTTATGTTGAATGTACCAAAATTTTCGAAGTGTCCTCACATTTTCTTAAATAACTTTTAAACCGCTGAACTGATTTTGCTCAAATTCAATACGAACCTTCTTAGCGAAAAAAACAAGTTAATATTGCTAAGTCTTAGTCATATCTGTTTAATACTTTGGCCGTGATCACCATTTCCACAGACGGACAGACAGACGGCCATCGCTAGAATGTTTTAGCATCGATCACTGATCAATAATATATATATTTTATGAGGTATCAGACCGATATTTCGATGAAATAAAAAAAAGAAAAATCTCTTTCCCTTGACCCTTGAGCTTAAGACAAACTTTTCTTTTAACTTAAATTGTGCCCAATTCGATCGCTTTAACTTCTGGGCCGTTTGATCAAAATTTTGGATTTTTAAAAATCTTCGCCGAAATTGAAAATTTTTGAAAATTTAAAAATCAAAAAACAATATTTGCGATACATTATTTATATTAAATTTAACATGTTGACCATGAATATCGAAAAATTTCTGGAATCGGTCACACAATTTTCGAGATATGGCCATTGAAAATTTGCCGAAAAATTTTCAAAAATGCAGTTTTTTATACCCTCCACTCTAGTGATAGAGGGTATATATAAGTTAGTCATTCCGTTTGTAACACCTCGAAATATTGGTCTAGGACCCCATAAAGTATATATATTCATGATCCTCGATCGATTTTAAGACGATCTAGCGATGTCCGTCCGTCCGTCCGTCCGTCCGTCTGTCCGTCAGTCTGTCTGTTGAAAACACGCTAACTTTTGAAAGACTTTACGGAGGCTCCTGAAGTTTGGCGTATATGTTGGGTATTTACCTGGTCAGGTTGGTATTGCAATCCAGCGAAATCGGTCCAGTGTTTCAAGAGTTATGAGCAAAAGACTGAATTTCGGCAAGGGTTTTTCTTGAATTTATGAGATAAAAAAGCACTATAACTTTCGAAAAGTAATTCTGAGGATGCTGAAGCTTGGCATATATATTTTACCTTCCTCCAGCCTAGTTCGTATCGAATTTCACCCAAATCGGTCAAGTGGTTCAAAAGTTATTATCAAAACCGTAAATTTCAGATTAGCTTCACCATAAATTCACGTGTTGAAAACCCGTTAAACCTGTTTTAAAAACATTGGTAAGTCATAAAAATATTTTACAACGTATTTTTGTCACTCAAAAATATTTTTATACCAAATTTTCCACTCAAAAAAATTTTACACTCAAAAAAAAAATTAGTAATTTTTTTTTTTTTTTTTTCAAAAATTACTAAAAAAAATTTTTTTTACACAAAATAAAATATTTCTAATCAAACTGTTATTTTTTTCACGTTAGAAAATTTACTATCACTTAAAATGGGCATTGTGGATGGTATTCATAGATTCGGCCAAGTCGAATTTAACTTTTCTACTTGTTTTTTTTTTTTGCAATTTCAAAATTTTTTCCATTGACTATTTCATTAAGATTAAGACAAACTTTCATTTAAACTTAATTAGAGCAAATTGGACCATGTTTATCACTAGTGCCCTTCAAAAAAAAATTAGAGCTTTAGGTGAAAGCTTTCTAAAAAACTAAAACTTTGATCAAAGGGCGCCAGGATTTAAAATTATCGAATGTGGCTCAAAGTATTTATAATGAAAGTTTGTGTCAAGCTTTATAAAAGGGTCTAGGGAAAGAAATTTTGACATATTTTTTGTCTCAAGCTTTTGAACGATTCAAATATATCGCAAGATATATATTTTTTTTATTTATCAAAATTGCAATTTTTTGGTGGAATTTTTCCACGGGTTAAAATGATCAGATTTGGCCTCAAATTTTTACCATAATTTTTAGGCCTAAAAGAATTAAAATTTGCCGGACGATCAAGAAAATTTTTTGCTATTCAAAAAATGAGGGTCTAAAGGTCCTACATAATAGTGTAAATAAAATAATTGAGCTCGAGGTCTTTTGTTTTAAATAATTTTATTTTATTTCTCCGATATTTCGAAATTCATCGAATTTCATCGTCAGGGACACTTGTAAAAATTACACAAACAAAATAAACTTTAAGCTATAGTTGTTTTAACTTCGTTGTATGGTATTGCAATACTATAGCATAAAGCTTATTTTGTTTGTGTAATTTTTACAGGAGGATGAAATTCGATGAATTTCGAATTATTGGAGAAATAATATAAACATTATTTAAAACTACAGACCTCGAACTCAATTATTTCATTTACATTACAAATTTAAAGGTCGAATGAATGCAACATTAAATTTAGGTCCTTTATAATTTGAAATTATTCTAATAAAATTTCATTTATTTTTTTTAAACAATTTCTTTTATTAGTAATTTTATGCATTGTTTTTATAGTATTATTGTCTCTTAAGTATGAATCATTTAAATTTTAAGTTTTTCTTTAAGGTTCTTATGTTTATTCAAGAAATTTAACAGATTTTTTATTTATTTTAATTTTTTTTTATTACGTTTTACTTTGTTTTATCATTATCAAGATCAGTTTTTATATATTTTGTTTTGTCTGTTGGAAAAAAATTAAATTTTTTTTTTTTTTAAACTTTGTTTAAATAACAACAGCAGACAATTGGAAAGAAACATAAGGAATGTTTAAAGTTACCGAGGTTAATAAAAAAAAAATCATTTTGTGATTACTTCATGGATTTTATAAACAAAATGCGAGAATTATATTACAAGGGAGTCAGTTTTAGTTTTATGGTTATTTTATTTATTTTTAAAGTTTTTTATATATGTTTTTGTTTTTTTATTTTTTGTTGTTTTTTTTTGTTTTTTTAGATACAAAAGTATTGAATGAAAATTTTTGTTTGAATTTTTTTATCAGTAATTTGAGATTTTAATGATATTTTTTCGTTTACAGTAAGCAGTAAACGGTTACATTTTGTTTTGTTTATTGAAAATGAATATTTAAATTGTGAAATTTTTTCAAATAAAAAAAAAAATATTTATTTTGTTTTTTTGTTTTTAGATCGCAGTGAGATCTGATTTCAAACTGATAATATCACCATGTTATCACCGCAAACAAAAATTTTATAACAAAGGTGACCCTGTAAAGGGATTTTAAAAAGATAAATTTTAGAGGTGATTACAATATTAGAGAGATTTGTTATCAAAAATATTTAATTAAATATTTTCAAAAGATATTATTAACTAAAAATTAAAAATAAGAGGGGTACGTTGGCGTGTCATTTTTTCTTCAACTTTTGATTATTTCAAGTATATGGGGAAATTTTTATTAGACCTAAAAATTGTTTGGTACAAATTTGTAACCAATCGGATACAATTAACCCGTGGCGCTTGGCCAACCAAGTTTTGGATTTTTGAAAATTTAAAATAGAACAAGTAAAAAAGTTAAATTCGGCTTCGCCGAATCTATTGATACCCTCCACAATGTAATAAAAGATTATTTGCCAAAAAAAAATTTTTTTTGAAAAAAAAAGAAATACGCGAAAAAAATTTTTTGGTGAAAAAAAAGAAATCCGCGATGTTTTTTTTTTTTTTTTTTGCAAAAAAATTGGTTTGTATTTGTAAAAATTCTATTTGGTGTCCAATTCTTTGCACACATGCCAACCAGTAGCCAATTTAAATCATTTTGTATTTTTAGGTTATGTAGAATACATATAACAAAATTTTCGAGGTGTTCTTACATTTTAGTTCATAACTTTTGAACCGCCAAACTGATTTCGCTCAAATGCAATACCAAACAACTTATGACAACAACAAATAAATTTGCTAAGTCTCAGTCTTATATGTTCAATACTTTGGCCGTGATCACCATTTCCAAATACGGACAGACAGACGGACATCGCTAGAATGTCTTATAATCGATCAATGATCTATAAAATATATTATTATAAGTCTTTCAAAAGTTAGCGTGTATTCAACAGACAGACGGACGGACATCGCTAGATCGTCTTAGATTCTATCGAGGATCATGGATATATGCACTTTATGGTGACCCAGACCGATATTTCGATGTGTTACAAACGGAATGACAAACTTATATATACCCTCTATCACTAAGTGGAGGGTATAAAAAAATAATAATAATGATAAACACGAATAACAAAAAAATTAAAAATCGTCCAAACTTTTTTCGAGATATCGGTATTTGAAATTCGGAATATGTTGAGATTAAAAAAAAAATCTCTACATATTTTTCCTTGATCCTATCATAGAGCTTGGGACAAACTTTAATTTAAAATTAAATTGAGCCAAATCCGATAAAAATTTTGGATTATTAGAAAATTTTTACCAAAAACTCTAAACTTTAATGGAAGGGTGCCATGGGTTAAAATGGTCCGTTTTGTCTCAAATTAAATTTAATGAAAGTTTGTGTCAATCTCTACACACTAAAAAATCATTGTCAAATTACTAGGACAAGTCTCGTAATCCTATTTTACTAATATTTGACAGTTTTCCTTGTTTTTTAACAAACAAATTTGGATTGAAAAAAAAATTACAAAATTATTGGTATAAAGCTTGTAAAATTACTAGGAATTCTCGTAAAATAGGTGGTAGCAAAAAAATTTGTAAATTTACAATTTTATTGGTAAAAACCTTGTAAAATTATAAAATTATTGGTAAAAAGCTTGTAAAATTACAGATTTCCGCGAAAAAAACAGCGATTTTTTCTTAAGGGTTTGTGATTGAAGAAGAAAACATTGTATTTCTAAAGATTATTTTTAATGTGGATTTATTCCAGACCATGGTTTCTGTAGCCACATCTACGTCATCAGTGGAGAAAATTACATTAGATTTAAATTGTTTGATTTTTGTAAGACTGTTTTTTCTATATGTTTTTTCATCAACAGACTTAACTCTGATTGGAATTGAACCCATGTTCTTGAAATTTTCCATCAGTTTGCAAAGCAAGCACTCTACCATCTGGGCTATCGCTCTGCTTGACAAACTAACATCAGAAGTTGGTTCGTATTTCATTACAGATGTTAAGTGTGTGACGTCAACAGAAGATTTTTATTTTACACAAACATTATTACGATCCTTAGAAACAACACAGGGATGGAAAAGTTAGTACTTTAGTACTTTTTTCAGTACTTTTTCACTCTCAAAGATACCGTAGAACCCCCGTGACTGATTTAGTACCTTTTCTATACCAGATGATTTCAAACATTTTTTTAACCAAATCTAAAAGAATTTCCAAAAATCTACCGATTTTCATTGGGAAAATTCTTCAAAAGCTTTAAATAAATGAAATTTTTAATCTTGTTCAACCGTTTATGGAGTTTTCTCTAAACAATAAATAAATGGTTAAGGATGTCCTCAATTTAAAAAAAATTATATTGTATTATGCTTAGTTTCCGTACGACGAATGTTATTCTCTGCGACGAATTTGCATGTATTTTGTTACAATAACAATAATGAATGGCGTTCGTCGTACAAAAACAGGGCATACATTTTTTTAGTACCTTTGATAGCGAAAAAGTACTTTTCTGGTTTAGCTCCAGTACCATTTCAAAATTGCCATTTTCCATCCCTGAAACAACAACATTCCTTAATCTCTTTTGTCTCTTTTTTGGTAAAAAAATATGTTCGTACTTGTTTAAATACAATTCGGTGTTTAATTCGGTTCACAGATGTGAATCAGCAGCTGAATTAAAGCATTTTGTTTTTTAAGGTTATATTGAATGTACCAACATTTTCGAGGTGTCCTTACATTTTCGTTCATAACTTTTGAATCGCTGAACCGATATCGCTCAAATGCAATACCAACCTCTCGGTTGGCCGACAGACACACAGACGGACAGACAAACGGAAATTGCTAAAATGTCTTAGAATCGAATACTGATCAATAATATATACATATACTTTATGGGGTCCCAGACCGATATTCGGATGAGTTACAAACGGAGTGACAAACTTATATATACCCTCAACCAGTAACAAGGAAGGTATCCCAAAGCTTACACTGCGATTGTTCCGCAATGCACATATCCAAAAGAAAAAAAAAAACAAGATTTGAGTGTTTTTATAGGAACTATCTTGAGGGCTAAAGAGGGGAAATTGGTGGGGGAATTTTTTTTTAATTTTTTTGGATTTTTTTCAATTTCTTCCATTTTTTTTTTAGTTGGCTTGTGTTGTGTTTACCGATTAAAACAAGTTTTCAAGATATCGCGATTAGAAATTTGCTAAAAATTTTACTTTACCTACGTTTAAGAAATTAAAGAATTTAAAGACCAAAAAAATCTCAAAATATATTTTTAACATTTTTATGGAGCATGATACCAGCTTTAATAGATTGACTAATTTGAGATAAATCCCGCAGAAAATTTTCAAAACCTTTGGTTTTTTTAAAAAATATTAAAGGGTGTTAAATAATAGTGTAAGCTAAAATTGTGGTTTTCTTTTGGTCAAATACCAAATCTTGAAAAAACATCTTGTAATACATGAACTTTGCTATTTTTAGCACGCAGAACACGAATATCATATTTTCTAAATCGGCCAAACAGTTTTCGCGATATTGAAAATTTGTTAAGAATTTCTCTATAATTTTAAATGGCGATACTTTGATCTATTCTTTAAAAAGATTAATGCGTTCAACAAAAATATCAATACATTTCGGAAATCTGTCAAACGGTTTTCGAGATATCAACATTTGAAATTTGATAAAAATTTATTTTTTCCTACGATTAGAATTTTTTCTAAAAAATCTAAAGTTTTTTGTTTGACATTTTATTAGAGCATCAGATTATTTTCTAATTTTTACAAAAAAAAAATAAATTTTGGAATGAAAAAGACAAAAATTTGTAAATAGGTCAAATGGTTTTTGAGATATTGCAATTTGCTAATTTTTACGATTTTTTTCCTATAGATGTCGCATTAGAGATATTTTTATTTTTCGAATTTTTACGAAGCCGTTCAACGCCTAAAGCCTAGTACTCTGTTCGATTTCACGGGAAAAAATCTGTCAAACTCCATATAAAAAAATTAATTTTGGCAACGCGAGGAATTATAGGGAAATTGTCAAACAAGTTTTCATCCATTTTTATTATACAAGACAATTTAAATTGCCGTGAAAATGTGACATTTCAGTTTTGTTATGATCGTTTCTTTCTTATAATTGTCAAAAGTTGTTGATTTTTAAATGTTTTATTACGATTTGAGGCGATTAAAGTTCAAGTAAAATTTTCACCGCAAAAAACAGAGTACTTAGCTTTATGCAAAAAAGATTTTTTTTTTAAATCCTAAAATTTTAAAAAACTAGCATAGTTTATTTACCTATTAAAGAAACCATTTTCATATACATAAATAATTATTTTTCGCTGATTTAGAATTTTTTTAAATTTTTTTCAATTATTATTTTTTTTATTTTGTAATTATCATATTGAATTGTTATTATTTGAATTGATATTTTATCTTTTAGTATAAATTAATCTCGTTTTCAATATATTTTTGTTATATTTTCAGTAACATTATGCCACGAAACGTGTAATTATATTCTTCTATTATCAGCAAAAAGTAGATACAATAGTCTATAATTAACATCATATTTCACTTAACATGTTGATAGATTGTTTTGAAAATATATGTAATTGTAGTAGATAGATATTTTGTCTTTTTTTGCTATATAGAGTAAAATGTAAAGCAAATTTCAATATTAATTTGCAATTTTATAAAATAAATGCAAAAATATCTACAATTTATAAGAATGCAGTTGAAAATTTTAATAAATTATAGATTTGTTAGAATGTTGTTGGATATTTACATAGAAATTATACACTTTGGGATTTAAATGGTACCTAATTTGGTATTCAACAGATATTTATGTATCAAAAAAGATACTTAAGTATCTAACAAATACTTTGGTATCTAAAAGAATAATAATTTTGAATCTAAAAGATATTTTGATAATTAAAATATACTTCGGCAACTAAATGATCTATTGGTATCAAAAAAATAATTTGGAATCTAAAAGTCACTTTGTTCTGGTAAATATATTTTTAAATCTTAAAGATATTTTTAAATCTTAAAGATATTTTTAAATCTAAAAGATACTTTTGGTATCTAAAAGATGCCCAAGTGTAAATTTTTCCACTTTTTTTATTGTTTTTATATTTTTTTTTTTCTTGTTTAGTTTTAAAATTATTTTTTTAAATAATATTTTTTTAGGTTTTCAATTTTTTTTTATATAATTTAATGTCTAAAAATACAAAAATGCATCTTGGGGATATTAAGGTGAATTATAATTTTTTTTTAATATTTTCATTATAAAAATTTTAATTATTTGTTTAGTTTTGAGTTTTGCAATTGTCTATAACCTTGATAAAAAATATTTCTTCAGAAACTCTTATAAGGAAAGAGGTTTTAAAATGAATTTTGATATTTTTTTTAATATTTTTTAATTTTTTTTTTTTTAACTCAAACACAATTTTTGTTAACTTTTGCATATTTATTAAATTTTATTATATTTTTTTTAATTCTTTACTTTTTTCCATTTAAAAACTCCCGTTTTTATTTTATCATTTAACACTTAATAAGGTCTTCTTTTAAAAATTCTTCATTCGAAACATTTCCACGAAAATTTTCCATTTACCGTGAATTATTTAAAAAGTCAACCAATACACGCGCCACCGTTTTAAATACTGCACGATTTCGAATCGTATTAAATGACCAAAACTCAATATTTTTTTTGCAGCACTTTACGAAAAGTGTTATTATTAGTTTCACGTTCGTTTCCACAGCGACGTTACACGGTAAATACAACGGCACAGACAGTGTTTACTAACAGATAGTACGGAAAAGACTAGAGCTAACAGCAGAAACAGTTGGTTGGCTGAAGTTCTTTGCTGTTTTACAGTGCTTGCTGGATTGTTTGCTTGATTGTTTAGTACATATTTACTCAATAATATGAGTAACTTGGGCATGCACCATAAGAGAGGCATTTATTTGTGGGGCAAAAAAAAGTTCAACAAATTTTTAAAAAACTTTTTATAGAAAATTCTATCGCTACACTCAAAATAAATTCTCTGTCCAATCAGCAGAAAAATCTGCTCAAAATACACCCATTTTGAGCCATATGAGAAATCTGCTGATTTTAGCAGACACGGTTTGCTAAATATCTGTCATAAGAGGTGAATAAATATAACAAGAAAAAAAAAAAACATACGCCGCCAGCCAGCATCGAACTCGCCACCTTCCGATTTGAAAGTACACTTCTTAACCACTACGCTACGGAAGCTTATACTTTTATCTGGCGTTTTAGCTTTTAAACATGTGTGTTGTTCGACAGCAGAAAAATCTGATTTTAGCAGAAATATCTGCTGATTTTAGCAGATAAATCTGCTGATTTTAGCAGAACAATCTGCTGATTTCAGCAGAATAATCTGCTGATTTCAGCAGAACAATCCGCTGATTTCAGCAGAGCAATCTGCTGATTTCAGCAGAGCAATCTGCTGACAATCTGTTCTGTTTTTTTTTTTTATATAAAAAAATTTCTTGAAAAAATAATGAAATTCAGCAAACAAAATCAGAATAAACATAGTAAAATGTTATTTTCTTAAACTGAATGACAGAGATTTTACTAAAAATATCCTTCTTAGCAGAACAATCTGCTAAAAGATTGCTAATTCAAATTGAAAGTCGTTTTACAGATTTTTAGACAGAGTTTTTCTTTTGAGAGTAGCAATAGCAAAAAATTTTCTATAGAAAATTCTATCGCTAGCGATAGCAGAAAATTTTCTATAGAAAATTCTATCGCTAGCGATTGCAAAAAATTTTCTATTGAAAATTCTATCGCTAGCGATAACAAAAAATGTTCCATAGAAAATTCTTTTGCGATAGCAAAAAATTTTCTATAGAAAATTTTATCGCTAGCGATAACAAAAAATTTTCTATAAAAAATTCTATCGCTAGCGATAGCAAAAAATTTTCTATAGAAAATTCTATCGCTAGCGATAGCAAAAATTTTTAATGGAAAATTCTATCGCTAGCGATAGCAAGAAATTTTCTATAGAAAATTCTATCCTAGCGATAGCAAAAAATTTTCTATAGAAAATTCTATCGCTAGCGATAGCAAAACATTTTCTATAGAATATTCTATCGCTAGCGATACAATATATTTAAAAAAATTTTTCGCTATCGCTAGCGATAGAATTTTTATACAAAATTTTTTGCTATCGCTAGCAATAACATTTTTTGCTATCGCTAGCAATAAAATTTTCTAGCAAAAAATATAGAAATTTTTTTTCGATAGAATTTTCTATAGAAAATTTTTTGCCATCGATATTGATAGAATTTTCTTTAGAAAATTTTTTGCTATCGATATCGATTGAATTTTCTATAGAAAATTTTTTGCTATCGATATCGATAGAATTTTTTATAGAAAATTTTTTTGCTCCGATATCGATAGAATTTTCTATAGAAAATTTTTTGCTATCGATTACGATAAAATTTTCTATAGAAAATTTTTTGCTATCGATATCGATAGAATTTTCTATAGAATATTTTTTGCTATCGATATCGATAGAATTTTCTATAGAACATTTTTTGCTATCACTAGCGGTAGAATTTTCTATAGAAATTTTTTTGCTATCGCTACCGATAGAGTTTTCTATAGAAAATTTTTTGCTATCGCTAGCGATAGAATTTTCTATAGAAAATTTTTTGCTATCGCTAGCGATAGAATTTTCTATAGAAAATTTTTTGCTATCGCTAGCGATAGAATTTTCTATAGAAAATTTTTTGCTATCGCTAGCGATAGAATTTTCTATAGAAAATTTTTTGCTATCGCTAGCGATAGAATTTTCTATAGAAAATTTTTTGCTATCGCTAGCGATAGAATTTTCTATAGAAAATTTTTTGCTATCGCTAGCGATAGAATTTTATATAGAAAATTTTTTGCTATCGCTAGCGATAGAATTTTCTATAGAAAATTTTTTGCTATCGCTAGCGATAGAATTTTCTATAGAAAATTTTTTGCTATCGCTAGCGATAGAATTTTCTATAGAAAATTTTTTGCTATCGCTAGCGATAGAATTTTCTGTAGAAAATTTTTTGCTATCGCTAGCGATAGAATTTCCTATAGAAAATTTTTGGTTTTGGCTACACTCAGAAGAAAAACTCTGTCAAAAAATCTGTAAAACGACTTTCAATTTAAATTAGCAATCTTTTAGCAGATTGTTCTGCTGAGAAGGATATTTTTAGTAAAATCTCTGTCATTCAGTTTAAGAAAATAACAGACATTTTGCTATGTTTATACTGATTTTGTTTGCTGAATTTCATTATTTTTTCAAGAATTTTTTTTATATAAAAAAAAGCAGAACAGATTGTCAGCAGATTGCTCTGCTGAAATCAGCAGATTGCTCTGCTGAAATTAGCAGATTGTTCTGCTGAAATCAGCAGATTATTCTGCTGAAATCAGCAGATTATTCTGCTGAAATCAGCAGATTGATCTGCTAAAATCAGCACATTTTTCTGCTGAAATCAGCAGATATTTCTGCTAAAATCAGTTTTCTCTGCTGTCGAACAACACACATGTTTAATAACTAAAACGCCAGATAAAAGTAAAAGCTTCCGTAGCCTAGTGGTTAAGAAGTGTACTTTCAAATCGGAAGGTGGCGAGTTCGATGCTGGCTGGCGGCGTATGTTTTTTTTTTTTTTTTTTTTGTTATATTTATTCACTTCTTATGACAGATATTTAGCAAACCGTGTCTGCTAAAATCAGCAGATTTCTCATATGGCTCAAAATGGGTGTATTTTCAGCAGATTTTTCTGCTGATTGGACAGAGAATTTATTTTGAGTGTAGCGATAGAATTTTCTATAGAAAATTTTTTGCTATCGATATCGATAGAATTTTCTATAGAAAATTTTTTGCTATCGATAGAATTTTCTATAGAAAATTTTTTGCTATCGATATCGATAGAATTTTCTGTAGAAAATTTTTTTCTATCGATATCGATAGAATTTTCTATAGAAAAAGAAAATATCTCGAAATCGAAGACTTTTTCTGCATTTAAAATGTTGCAGAATCTCAACAATCAAATGTTTCAAAATAATTATCACCCTAATTTTCATGGGTTTGTGTGTTTATATTTTCCAGCTCTTTAATAAAGTGCGTTTTAATTTTAAATACAGCCGGTTTCTTTGACTGAACATACTCCATGGAGTACTTGTTGCTTGTGGGTTATGGGGTGCTTTGGTTTCTTATTGGAGTAAAAATGTGTGTTTTGTTTACATTTTGCAGTTTGTTTTGTTTATTTTTATTTTTTTTAGAATTGTTATGAGTGTAGTTTTCATAAAAAAGAGCGAGTTTGAGTGAATTTTGTTAAAGTGCTTTTATGAGTACCCAAATCATATTAATAAGTGTTTATATACAATGTTTATAAACATTTGTAAAAACATTTTTGTTTACATGTATTTCTTTTAGAGATCATTATGATTTAAAGTTTTTAAGGCAACATTTTTTTATGATTAATTTTAGGTAATAATTTTAGTTGTTTTACTATTGTAACAAAAAAAAGGGAAGGGAATGTTTATTATATATCTGTATCGTATACATACGATATATTGAAGTGTTAAAATATGTTAAGAATTTTAATGAAAATTAATGGTTTTATGGTGTAAAAATTATATTGTGGTTTATTTATAAATTATTACAAAAAAAAAACTATGTAATAAAAGTGAGAAGTGTATATGAAATATGTTTTACAACGTAATTGGATTTTAATGATTTAAAAGAAAAAACATTATTAAAATGGGTGAAAAATTTGTAAATGGAAAAATGAATTTAAAATTTTTAATATTCACCAATTAGAAAAGGAGGTTTGAAAAATTTCGAAATATATTCAGACCAAAGACCTACATAAAATATTCATCATCCTTGATCGATTTTAAGTCGATTTTGCGTGGTCTGCTTGTCTATCAGTAAACATGTCTGTTGTTATCACTTTTTAAGCCTTACTAGGATGTCTTAAGATCCGATTTTAATTTATAAATAGTTGTCATAAACCTAAGTTGTTTTTATGTAAACTTTAGTAAAATTGGTTACTTGGTTTAAAAGTTTTGACAAAAAATGTATTTAGATTTAGATTCCTGAGATCCAATCATTATTCGAAAATTTCTTTTGAAATTCGAATTAAGTTAGTTGAAATTAGAAAAAAAACAATTAAAATTTGAGAAAGTACAATTGTAATCCCATAAACTCCTTGATAGGGACGTTTCAAGGGTGGGGGAAGGTTGGTTTGTGAATGCGGGGAACACCTTCATTATGCCTATGACTTTTTTTCCATAAAACTTATTAAAAAATTCACTGCATTTATAAATATAAATAAGAAAATTACAGTTGATCAAAACCGAAGATATTTTTGACACAATAAAACCATGATACAACGAATAAATCTGTATCATTAACTCAAAAATCACATTTTTTGAGTTATCACACTATACAGGTAAATGAACGATGTATTGTTGATCAGTGATCGATTCTAAGACATTCTGTCAATGTCCGTCCGTCCCACTATGCTTCGACCCATGGACAAAAATCAAAAAAAAAATTTTTGTCTCAAATTGTGTTTAAATGCAGATTTTTCGAAAGATAATAAGGTATCTCAAATAAATATTAACAAAAATATTTTTTCTGATTGCTTTTGCCACCACGAGAGGGCACTAAACTCAGTAAATTTTATGCAAAAATGACTTAACAGGAAAATGTGTTTTAGTTGTTTCACAAAAATAATTCTCAAAAATCCATTTTTTAATAAAATGTTTCGAAATTTTGTTTTCAAGTACTTTGATATATTTGTAATGAAATTAAAACATAGAATTTTGCATATATTTACAAAAAAAAATATTTTTTATTGCGCAGAAAAGTAAATTTTTCTGTTAAAAATCCAAAAATTACTAAATTTTGATGGAGTTTAAAAAAAAATTATATAAAATTATATATTTTTTTTGTCGATTTTTTCTTAGTTTATACTCTTGTCTAACAGCGTATTCAAAAATTAGGGCCCACTTTTGACCACAAATTAAAAAAAAATGTGATTTTTAAATGCCTAAATTCATGATTTTTACTCAAAATTCAGTCATTTAACACTATTTAATATCATAGTGCAATACGATTTTATGTTTTAAATGGGTAAAAAAGCAAAATGAAAGTATATTATTAGACGACGAAACCCATGAAGAATTTCGAAAATTTAGCTCGAGTTTTTTTTTATGGCCCACTGAAGTTTTTAATTTTTTTTTTCAAAGGCGTTCAGAATAAGTCATTCAGAATAAGTAAAAAAAATATTAAATTTAATTTTGTGCTTAATGAGGTTAATAGATGTCTTGGTAAAATAGGATTACGGTTCTTTTCTAAGAATATATTAACCCTCTATCTCCCATGTTTGGGGTCATTTTAGTCCCTTTTCCAAATACCCTAACACTTACACTTTCGATTAAAGGGTTAACAAGTTATACACAAATTTTCTGCATAGAATTTCATTATTAGTTGTAAAAGACCAAAAGTTCGTGAGATAAAAGCAAAATGCTTAAAAAAGTAAAACTTTTAATTTTTAAGCATAGTACTCTGTTCGATTTCACGGGAAAACATCTGTCAAACTCCATATAAAAAAAATAAATTTTGGCAACGCGAGGAATTATAGGGAAATTGATAAAAAAGTTTTCACGCCTTTTTATTATACAAGACAATTTAAATTGCCGTGAAAAAGTGACATTAGAGTTTTGTTATGATTGTTTCTTTCTTATAATTGTCAAAAGCTGTTGATTTTTAAATGTTTTATTGCGATTTGAGGCGTTTAAAGTTTATGTCAAATTTTCACCGTAAGAAACAGAGTACTTAGCTTAAATTGTTAAATTGTATTTCACCAAAATCGTGTGAAATAATTTAAAATAATGTAACAAATGTACTTCTAAGCTTACTGTTAATAGATGTATTCAGTAAAATTCGATGTTTCTTTTTTCTTAGAACATATTAACCCTCTATCTCCCATTGTCAGGGGTCATTTCATTCCATTTGTAAAATATTCTTATGAAAACCACTTAAACGTATGTATATAGATTTTTTTAATCATTCCAATCGCCTTATTTTAAAGACTTCAAAACAATTCATGGGTTTTGGTTTACAAATGGTATACTTTCATTTTTTGTTTTGTTCAATATAAGATACACTCCATGAAAGTGACCCCAAATTTGTTGCACAGTGTATTAACCTTTAAACGCTCGTTTTATTGAATTTTATAAGAATATTTGAAATAAGGACTAAAATGACCAATTAAAATTGAAGATAGAGGGTTAATATGTTCTAACGAAAGAACCGCCATTAAATTTCACTGTAGAGAAGTATAAATATTTTTTATCTCAGTAATTTTTAGTACATTTTTCGACTTATTTCCATCTACTTTGGTAAACGCTATTTAACAATATGTGATACTTAACAATTTTACTTTTTAAAGCATTTTGATTATATCTCACGATCTTTTGGCATTTGACAACCCCTAGTAAAATTTGATGCTTAACATTTTTGTAGAACATATTAACTATTTAAACGCACGTTTTAGTGTTGTTTTACGAGGATATGTAAAAAAAGGACAAAAATGACCCCTAAAAATGGAAGATAGGGCTTTAATGTATTTTAAAAAAGAACCGCCATCAAATTTTACTTAAGACATGTATAAACATTATGTAGCTCAGAAGTTGATTTAATACATTTCTTTGACTTATTCTAGACGACATAAAAAATAAAAATAACTTATTTTTTAAAAAAAGGATGTTTTTATATTTTCCACACTACTGCCCAAATTTGGTATTAATATATATCTAAGGAATATTAATTTTCTTACTAAGTTTTTTTACGATCGGACAATTTTCGTAGGTGTTATAGCGTTTTAAAGAAAAAGGATATATGGCAGGACCTTGAGTCCTTGCTCCGATTTAAATGAAAATTTATACACAAGTTGCTAGTTGAATGTGTATCAGCATGACCACTTTTTGTAATTTTGTGGCCATTATTGAAGCTAAAATTAATTTTTTCAATTTCAGGACACATGGGCGGTAGGCGTGTCCTTGCACCGATTTTTCCAAAAATTCATATTTTTCTTAACTAAGACGTTTTATGCACGTGTACCAAATTTCAAAAATATGTGACAACTCCTTCTATTTTTGTCCCTTCGTTATATGGGAACGAAGCACTGTGCGTCCGTCTGTCAATCTCTGTAGGACATGATACAGTCTAACATAAAAGAGCTAGACTCCTGAAGTTTGGCATCATCGTGCCTTATGGTCATAGGCTGGTTAAGTTCGGAAACGGGAAACAAATAAAACATTTTTATGCCATATGAAGTTAACCGATACATCATATTTATTAATTTTTTATGCGCTGAACTCGAATATCAAAAATTATTTAAAATCGGTCAACCGGTAGATATCGCTATTTGAAATTTTCAAAAAATGCCCGTATTTTCCTACATACGTTTTATTAAAAAGGTTTCATAAACAAGTTTTTCATAAACAATTTTTTCATAAAAAAAATGTTTATAAAAATTTCTTTATAAAATATTTTTTCATAAAAAATTTTTCATTAAAAATATTTTGACAAAAAATAATACTTAAGAAATTATGTCATAAAAATTTTTTCATAAAAAATTTTTTCATAAAAAAGTTTTTCATTAGAAAATTAAAATTCATACTCATAAAAAAGTTTTTCATTAACAATTTTTTCATAAAAAAATGCTTATAAAAAATTCCTTAATAAAATATTTTTTTCATAAAAATCTTTTCTTTAAAAAATTTTTTATACAAAATTTTTTATACAAAATTTGTTCATAAAAATTTTTTTATACAAAATTTTTTCATAAAAAATTTTTATTAAAAATTTTTTCATAAAAAAATTTTTATTAAAATTTTTTTCATAAATAATTTTTTATTTAAAATTTTTTCATTAAAAATTTTTTAATAAAAAATTTTTTCACAAAAAAAATTTTTAAGAAAAATTATTTTTCACAAAAAAATTTTTCTTAAAAAAAGGTTTTCATAAACAATTTTTTCATAAATAATTTTTTCATAAAAAAATTTTCATAAAAAATTTCATAAAAAAATTGTTTATAAAATAATTTTTCATAAAAATTTTTTTATGAAACTATTTTTATTAAAAATTTTTTCATAAAGAATTTTTTCATAAAAATATTTTCGTAAAAAATTTTTTCATAAAAAAAATTTTTTGTAACAGCTTTTTTCATAAAAAAGTTTTTCATAAAAAAAATTACATAAAAAAAAAAAAAAAATTCATAAAAAATTTTTTCGTTAAAAAGTTTTTTTTTTGTAAAATATTTTTTAATTTAAACTTTTTTTATGAAACTTTTTTTTATAAAAAATTTTTCATAAAAAAATTTTATAAAAACTTTTCCATAAAAAATTTTTTCATAAAAAAAATTTTTATAAAAATTTTTTCATAAAAAAATGTTTATCAAAAATTTTTTCATAAACAATTTTTTATTAAAAATTTTTTCACAAAAAAATTTTTCTTAAAAATTTTTTCACAAAAAAATTTTTCTTAAAAATTTTTTTCACAAAAAATTTTTTCTTAAAAAAGGTTTTCATAAACAATTTTTTCATAAATAATTTTTTCATAAAAAAGTTTTTCATAAAAAAATTGTTTATAAAATAATTTTTCATAAAAATTTTTTTTATGAAACTTTTTTTATCAAAAATTTTTTCATAAAGAATTTTTTCATTAAAATATTTTCGTAAAAAATTTTTTCATAAAAAAATTTTTTATAACAACTTTTTTCATAAAAAAAATAACATTAAAAAAAAATCATAAAAAATTTTTTCGTTAAAAACTTTTTCATAAACAATTTTTTCATAATAATTTTTTTCATAAAAAAGTTTTTCATAAAGAATTGTCATAAAAAAATGTTCATAAAAATTTTTTTTTTAAATATTTTTTAATTTAAACTTTTTTTATGAAACTTTTTTTATAAAAAATTTTTTATAAAGAATTTTTATAAAAACAACTTTTTCATAAAAATTTTTTTCATAAAAAAAATTGTATAACAAATTTCTTCATAAAAAAAATTTTTCATCAACAAAAATTTCACTCAAAAAAGTTTTTTCATAAAAAATTTTTCTTCAAAAAGGTTTTCATAAACAATTTTTCCAAAAATTTTTTTTTCATAAAAAAGTTTTTCATAAACAAAAAAAATTTCATAAAAAAAATTTTTATAAAATATTTTTTCATAAAAAATTTTTTTATGAAACTTTTTTTTATAAAAAATTTTTTCATAAAGAATTTTTTCATAAAAACCTTTTCGTTAAACATTTTTTTATAAAAAATTTTTTATAACAAATTTTTTCATCAAAAATAATACATTAAAAAAAAAACAAATAAAAAACTTTTTCATAAAAATTTTTTTCGTAAAAAAGTTTTTCATAAACAATTCTTTCATAAATAATTTTTTCATAAAAAAGTTTTTCATAAACAATTGTTCATAAAAAAATTTTCATAAAAAATTTTTTTGTAAAAATTTTTTCATAAAGAATTTTTTCGTAAAAACATTTTGTTAAAAAATTATTTCAAAAAAAATATTACACTCAAAAAAAACAAATAAAAAAATTTTTCGTAAAAAAGTTTTTCATAAACAATTATTTCATAAATAATTTTTTCATAAAAAAGTTTTTCATAAACAATTGTTTATAAAAAAATTAAAAAAAAAAATTTTTTTGTAAAAATTTTTTAATAAAAACTTTTTTTATGAAACTTATTTTTATAAAAATTTTTCATAAAGAATTTTTATAAAAACTTTTTCATAAAAATAAATTTTATAACAAATTTCTTCATAAAAAAATTTTTCATCAACAAAAATTTCACTCAAAAAAATTTTTTCATCAACAAAAAAAATGCACTTAATATTATTTTTTTTTCAAAATGACTAAACGGTTTTTATGACAGAACAGAATTAAATCTGATAGGTTAGGTTGTAAGTGGCTTCTAACGTTTTAAGTCAGCACACATACTCTGAGGTCCGTTGTGACACCACAGGAATGTAATAGATTCCCCAACTAGGCCATATCTAACCTGATACTACCAAAAATTTTAAAATATCTTTGAATGTTTTCGAGAATCTAATGAGAAAAATTTTTTTAATTAAGTTTTTCAATTGTTCAAAAATTTGTTTTGTTAAAAAAGAATTTTTGAAAAATCCTGTATTGGTTAACACACATTGCAATTTTAGAATTTTGTTTAATATAATTTAAAAAAAAAAAAAAATATATAAAACAATTTTTTATGAAAAAATTTTTTATAAAAGAATTTTTCATTAAAAAAAAGTTACATGAAAAAATTTTTTATGATAAAAATTTTTATTAATTTTTTTTTTTTTAAATTTGTTAATGAAAAAATTTTTTAATAACAATACTTTCGTTTATGAAAAATTGTTTAGGAAAAAATTCTGTATAAAAAACTTTTTATGAAATTCTATTTCATGAATCATTTTTTATGAAAAATGTTTATGAATAACATTCTTATAAAAAATTTGTTCATACAAAATTTTTTCTTAAAAAATGTTTACATAAAAAATTTTTCATAAAGAAAGTTTTTCATAAAAAAATTTTTCATAAAAAATTTTTTCATAAAAATTTTTTCATAAAAATGTTTTTCATAAAAAATTCTTTTATAAAATATTTGAGGAAAAATTTTTTCATACAAAATTTATTTATTTGTTATAAATGTTTTGATAAAAAAAATTTTCATAAAAAAGTTTTTCATAAAAAATTTTTTCATAAAAAATTTTTAATGAAATATTTTTTCATAAAAAGTGTTTTTAAAAATTTTTGGAAAATAGAAAAATATTTTTCTTATAAAAAAAATAAGTGACCTTGAAAGCCTAGTTAGAGAATTCTTAAACACAAAAACTTTATTCATAAAATAATTTTTTATAAAAAATTATTTTAAAATTTTTTTTTTAAAAAAAAATTTGTTATAAAAAAATTTTTTCATAAAAAAATTTACTCTCAAAAAAAATGTTTTCATAAAAAAAAAATTGCCCTCAAAAATTTAAGTTTTACAATTTTTTTTTTTCAAAATTACTAAGTAAAAGGTTTTCACGATATTTTTAACCGAACCAAACCTGATTGGTAAGTGGCTGCATACATAGACTCTGAGTTCCGTTGTGATATCACGGGAATGTAATAGGTTACCTAGTCTCTATCTAACCGGATACTACCAAAAACTTTAAAATTTCTTGGAATGTTTTCTATAGAATCTAATGAGACCCACTTTTTTTAATAAAGTTTTTCAAAGAAGAATTTCTGCAAAATCTTTTATTCTTTTATGCACACATTGCAATTTAAGATTTTTTTTTATTTAAATATAATTTTTCTTTGTTGTGTCATTAGTTTTTTTTTCACTTCATATTTTCGTCGTTTTTTTTTTTTTTTGTATGAATATTTAAAATATCATTTAATCCAACACATTTATATAATTTCTTTCTTTTCCAACTTCAATATTAAAAAAAATGGTGGGTGTAAAAAAACTGAAATATTAAAGAAAAATTACTTTTCATAAATTTGTACTAAAAATATGCATGAACAATAGGGTGGCAATAAAAGTGCATTTATGGATTGCAGTGTTTTAGATGCTTTATATTTTTCTATTTCAAGTTAAACCAATCGGATGTTGAATGGTACATGCTGTATTTTGTGGTATATTTGGTTATTTATTGCTCCTCAAGGTATGCTACATAAAATACAAATTTTTAAAACCGGGTAGTTCGTAGATAGCTAAATCCTTATTCTCTTGTGATTACAATAAGAACAAAATAATAGAAAATCATAATCCAAGTGATTAAAAAGACAGTTTTGTGATACCTTTTCTCAAAGAAATGCGGCCAATAATACCAAAATTATTGAAAAATGAAAATTTAACTATTGACATAAAATTGTGAAATCTTACAATTTCCCTGCTAAGCTTAGGGTGCCACCCTAACATCTATAATAAAATAAATTTTAACTAAAAGTAGTAAAATTATTGCTTAGATACAAATGCAAGACAGAACACGCCTACTGATGCTAAACATTTCTCAAAAATAAAAAATAAAAACTGAATTAATATGAAAAGCAAAAAAAAAATTTATTATAAAAATTTTCTTAAGGAAAAAACAAAAATATAGGAAAAAGGAGATACTTCAGTGCCTAAGACAGACAACTTCATTGCCACAAATTATTTGTCTTTTAACACTAAATCGTTGATTAAGTATTAAAGCAACAAAAAAAAAAAATTGCAAATACTGAAGAAAACCAACAAGTGCATATTCGTGCTTGATAGAAAAACTTATAGCAAAAAAAAAAATTACGACATACATGACAAAGGTCTAGGAGACGTAGTTTTTTTTTGCCGCTGCTACTAATGTCTAAAAATTTTTCAAGCATATTAGATACACATATTTTTTTTTTGTTGCTCTAACTTCTCCATGAATGTATTTTGTTATTCAAAGTTTTAAAATAAAGATTTTTTTTCTATTTAGAGGAGTTGCTGACTGACTGATTTTTTTTCTGTCTTTGGCAAATTTTTCATTTTTAGCTGTGGCGCGACATTATGATGCAACTCATTGCAAATTGTTTATTTTTTTTTTTTTTGAAACTTCCAAAAATGGAAAAAAAGCATATAAATGCAGTGGAAATATGTTTATATTTAGATGCTTAGAGTCTATATAAAGAATTTCTGATTTTAGGAAGACCAGAGGTGTGAGGAAAATTTAAAAAATTTCAAAGATGAAAGAAACTGACACATTTTTTGGGCCTTACAACATGTTTCTTCCAAAAAAAAGTATTGGACTACTAATGCTGTTAGAAGTGAGAAAAAAATATTTCTGGACCTTTTTTTGTAACCCAAAAGTTAAGCAACATTTTTGGCTTAGCAACATGTAACTACCCAAGCAGAAATTGACGACGGTTCTAAAAAAAAAGCGTTCTGAAAGCACTGTAACAAAAAAAAAGCGTTCTCAAAACGCTATTTTCAAACGTTTTGCGAGCGTTTTTGAAAAGTGTTCTGAAAGATCTATAACAGAAAAAAAACAATCTCAAAACGTTTTTTTGGAACGCTTTGCGAGCGTATTCGAAAAGCGTTTTAAGAGTTCTTTATATTTATTTTTTTTTTTGAAAAAAATTTCTAAGTTCCGAAACTATTTTTGAATAACAATTTTTTGTCAATTTTTTTTTTGTTTTTTAAGTAAAAAAAATGTTTTTAAATTTTTTTTTTTTTTTAATTTTCTAAGTTTCGAAATTTTTTTTTTTAAATTTTCTAAGTTTTTTTGAGTACAAAAACTTTTTTTCGGATTTCACTTTGTATCAAACAAATTATTACAACCGAACTACAACAGAAATTCTTTACTTTGGGTTTTTAAAGCGCTTTGATGACTTTAAAAAAACGTTCTCAAAGCACTTTTTTACATCGCTTTTAAAACGCTTTAAACCTAGCGTAGATCGATGTTATCATTCGGATCATCTGAAGGCGCTTTGAAGTTGGTATACAGAACGCTCGTACAACCGTACACAACGCTTTCACAACGCTTTTGCGATTGTATTTTTCTGACTGGGTATCGATGTTTTAGTTTTCAAGGAAACCATTGTTAATTTAGGAAGAAACCAATTTGGAAACAATTTTTTTTAATTAACAACATTTGTTCGTTAAGTTTATGTTGCTGATGCTTTTTAAAATTTTGGGTAAAGAAACGTGTTGCTGAATAGTGAGTATAATAAAAAAATGAGCCACATATAGTATCTGCTTTCTTTTTAAATTTGGTTAACTATTATCTTAGCAACATGTTGCTGGGAAAAAAGTAACAATTAAAGATTATCAACATGTTTCTTCAAAAAAAAGTAAAGAAAGTTTTAATAGTGTAAGGGGTGAGAAAAAAATATCTATTGACTTTTTTTTGTAACCTAAAAGTTAAGCAACATTTTTGGCTTAGCAACATTTTACTATCAATTTTTTTATGTATAATGAAACCATTGTTAATTTAGGATGAAACCAATATGAAAATAATATTTTTAATTAAGGACAGTCGTTTTTTAATGTTATGTTGCTGATCTTTTTTTTAAATTTTTATTCACTTTATTGCGGAAAAGTAAGTATCATTAAAAAGTTAGCAACATTTATTAAATGTTTTTTTATTTTGAAAAATTCGGTTTATTATTGTTTAAGCAACATGTTGCTGAGAAATAAGTAACAATAAAATATTAGCAACATGTTTCTTAAAAGAAAGTATAGGACTACTAATTTTTATAGTGTAAGGGTTGAAAAGAAAAATGTGTCGTAACCCTTATTTGTTACCTATAAGTTAAGCTATATATTTGGCCAAGCACCATGTTACTAACAACAAAATATTTTTATTTTCAATAAATTTACGAGAAACTAATTTCGAAACATTTTTTTAATTAACAACATTCGTTCTTTAAGTTTATGTTGCTGATCTTTGTTTTTTATTTTTTTTTCGCTTTATTTTTGTAAATTAGCCAAATTTTAGGTTGAGCAACATGTTGCTGAAAAGTGAGTATCAAGAAAAAATGAGCAAAATTTATTATCTGTGTTTTTATTTCTAAAACTTAAGTTAATTATTGTTTGAGCAACATGTTGCTGGGAAAAAAGTGAGAATAAAAGATTAGCAACATGTTTCTTAAAAAAAAGTATACGACTGCTAATTTTAATGGTGTTAGAAGTGAGAAAAAAATTATGTCTTGACCGTTTTTTGTAACCTAAAAGTTAAGCAACATTTTTGGCTTAGCAACATGTAACTAACAATGTTTTAATTTACAATGCCACCATTGTTAATTTAGAAAGAAACCAATTTGGAAACAATTTTTTTAATAAACATCATTCGTGCTTTAAGTTTATGTTGCTGATGATTTTTTTCACTTTATTTTTGTACACTACAAAAGTGAGCGTCATTACAAGATAAGCAAAATATATTATCAGTTTTTTTTTTTCTTTTAAAAATTTGTTTAATTTTTGTTTGAGTAACATGTTGCTGAGAAATAAGTATAAATAAAAGACTAGCAACAATTTTAGTACCTTATTAGCAACATGTTGCTTTAAGAAAACAATTCGGAAACATTTTTTTTTTATAAATAACAAACATTCGTTCTTCAAGTTTATGTTGCTGATGTTTTTTTAAATTTTTTTTTTTTACATTATTTTTTTAAATTAGCTGAATTTGAGGTTAAGCAACATGTTGCTACAAAGTGAGCATCATTACAAATTGAGCAACATTTATTATCTGTTTCTTATTTTGAAAGAATTTGTTTAATTTTTGGTTAATCATGTTGCTGACAACTAAGTAGCAATAAAAGACTAGTAGCAATAAAAGACTAGCCAAATTTGAGGTTAAACAACATGTTGCTGCAAAGACAACGTGTTGCTACAAGATGTGCAAAATTTGTTATCTGTTTTTTATTTGTAAAAAATTGGTCTAATTTTTGTTCAATCATGTTGCTGAGAAATAAGTAACAATAAAAGTCTAGCAACAATTTTAGTACTTCATTAGCAACATTTTGCTTTAAGTTTAAGTTTCTGATGTAATATTATCCTTTTTTTGATTTTTTACTTTTTTTTTTGTAGATTTGTTAAATTTTAGGTTTTTTAAATATACCATAATATATACATTTGTTGCACGCAACATGTTCGGCAATATATTACGGAACTCAATTCTCTAGCAACACTGAATTAAATGATTAAAATTTTATCAAAAAGAGCAAATAAACTATTTAATTTTATTTTTGTTAAAACAATTGACTTGATTTACCATCTGGCAACAGGATATTAAATCTGATTAGTATTTAAACAAAATTTCTAAAAAAATCATAAATTTCCCTTCACCTGGTCACCCTAATTTTTCATTAGATACATTTTCTGCTTAAATCCTCTTTAGAAAAATATATATTAGCAGTGTCTATTTGACTTTTCTGACATTCAAAGCAGCAGTTTTATATTAAAGTATGTGCAAAATATTTTTTTTTGTTAATGTTTTGTTTTTCTTTCAATAATTTAATAAAATCCACAAAACATTTTTATGATTTTTTTTTTTGGCAAAGGCGTTTATATTTTTCACTTTTCACGATAAAAATATAAAGATAAAAAATTAATTGTAAATTATGAGTACCCTAGTAAAAATATTTTGCTAATTTTACTAAATAGATCTAATTTGATCCGTAAAATGGTTGTATCAAATAATATCTAATTGTATTACTTTAGATCAAAAAATATAAAAATTGATACAATTTGATCCTGAATTTGGTCAAATCTAATTAGATCAAATTGATCTTATAATATCAATTTTTATATAATTTGATGAGCAAAACCAAAATACGAATCTAATCATATATGGAGCAATATCTAACTATATAAAGTGGATCAACCGTATCAAAGTGATAGATAAAATTTTATATAAATTTATACGGAAGCATATTAACTCATATAAGATTGTATCAAATTATATATGATTAGACCAGAAAATTTTTACTCGGGTATCAAAAAGGTTAATCATGGTAGGAGGTTTTTTTTGCATTGTAAAAAACCAAACAAAACATATGAACATGAATTTATTGATAAACAAGTTATTGGACAATGTATAAATAAATTTAGGATAAAATTTTTTCTAACCAATTTTGGCATTTTCATGTAATATAAATTATAAAAACACGATATGAGTTTAAGCAACATGTTGCTAAGCAGGTTTTTGATACAAGACAATATCATTAAGAATTATGAGTTTAATAGTAGTAAGGAAGTGTGAACATCATTATATATGATTTTATAATTTTAAAAGGCGTTTTTTTCAAACTATTCAATTATATGAATTAAGTAGTTAAATCATGATTTTTACATATGCCTACATAGAAATTTCTTTAATAAACCAGATATTTTTATTAGATTGGTAACGATATAAAAGTAAAGATAAACTTTGTCAACATGTTGCTGAATTAGTTTCTTGCAGTTAAGTCAAATTATGAGACAAATATGATTAAGGAAGTGTTAAAATAATAAAAAATTCTAAAAAACAGATTTAAATAAAATAACTTGTAGAGGTTTCACACTGCAAGACTTGTTGCAGTCTTGTTTTTACAGTTTTTGTTCAAACATGGAATCATTTCCAACGTTGAAGTTTAAACGATGTTTTATAAAGGTTTTTCTTTTGAGCAACTTTATTTAATACCTAATTACTTACTTATATACCAAAATATATAAAATGTAAATGATTGTAAACATACCTGAAAAGAAAAAAAAAAAAAAATACAAAAAATTAGTGAAATGAGTTTTTTATATGTTTTTCAAAAAATATTAACAAATATAAATTTTTGTTTCTGTAAAGACAGTTGAGATTGGGCTCTAATTATAATTATATTATTGTATTTTTTTTATAAATGGTTTAAATTGAGAAAACTGTGATAGAAAAATTATATTTTTCTAAAAATTTTAAGACATCCTGGTTCCTTTTTACTAGTTTCATATAATCCAGTTATTATAGTCCTCAGAAAACTTTTAATGTCAAGTTTATTCAGTTAATGGTCAATTGATCGACGTAGAAATATATTTTAGGAACATTTTTGTTGCAGCAACATGTTTCTAAGCAGTAAAATATACAATTTCATTGATGTTTAAACGATATATTTTGAAAAATATTGAATATAAATTATAAACTTCTATCAAGATTCAATATTTTGCTACGAGACAGAAAAAATGTTGCCTAAACATGAATGTTGCCAAAAAAATTAACAATTTAAAACCTAAAAGAAAATAATTTATTGGAAATGTATTTAAGGTAAGATTATTTATTACACTTTGCAACAATTACAACAAACTGAATTATTAGCAACATGTTGATAACAATATACACAGAAAAAATTTAAAACGAATTTCAATTATTTTTTTATTTAAACTCCTCTGATGAAGAAAATTGTTATACCAATCACCAAATTAATTGATGATTTATTGAATATTATTCCAATCAAACAGTTCTTCAATTTTGATCATTGGATCTATATTTTTTTAGATCTTTATTAAGTGTAGAAAACACACACAAACCAAAACTTGAGTGATATAGCTTTCTTTTTGTTGCCAATAGACCATTTTAAGTAACTAAATATCGGGAGAAATTTTTACATGGGGACTAATTTTAAAAATCGTCCAATTGTAATCAGAGTAAGGTTACTTTTAAACCTACAAACTACATATAAAAATTTTTTCTTTTTTTGTGAATTTTGGAAGATTTATGTGAATATCGGGAGATTTCGTTTGGGAACTAGTTTTATTAAGCAAAATTATATTGAATACAACATTTTTTGTATTACCAACATGTTGCTTAAGAAAAAATAATGATGCAAAGAAATTTTAAATGCAATAACATCTTATAAACATTTTTTGTTTTAGCAACATGTTGCTTGAGAGATAGTACTAGAGATGCAAAGAATTTCTGAATTTAATAACATCTTCTAAAATAAAAATTAAAAATCATTTATAAATAGCAAAAATTAAACAAAAAAAACTTCTTGTTAATTCAAAGAAGATTAAAAAATCGAAAGTCATGGTAAATTTTTGTCTCAATTTAAATGAAACATTCTTTGTTTTAGCAACATGTTGCTAGAGAGTTAATAAAAACGTTAAAGGTTTTGATTTTAATGACATCTCGTCCAGTTATGATAAAATTAGTATAGTAAATGCAACATTCTAGCAACATGTTGCTAATCTATTAATAATTATTATAATAATGCATATTTTAAAATGCAAGTATTTAAAAATTTGTTTGACTAAGATACCTATAATTTCCAAATAAACCAAACCTTAAAAAAGCCGAGAGCAGACTGCTGGATTCATTCGCTCGTACTGTTATATGTCAAGGCTTTTGGTGGAAATCGAACTTATGACCTCCACAATAAATCGAATTTGAGAAGCCCAGCTGTGTTGACAATAATTATAAAATTGAATGCAAATTTTTTTTGTATTTTAGATATTTTTCAAAACTAGGCTTTCAGGTCACTATTTTTAAACAGTTAATAAAAGATTACACCGCTCAACACTCATTTTCCGGTTTGAATTCTGGTGATCAATTTTAGTAGACTTTGATCTCCTGATTCCAAATCTGTTCTCCAAATTTTTCCATCACGTCCAGATTTTTAGTTATTCAAGGTTCAAAATGCGAAAAATTACGATTTTTGCATTATTTGAAAGCCTGCACAGCAGCCATTCAGTGGAATACAAATCTGGTATAAAGCGCAAAAGCATAATTTGTCTATGGTCTCCAACGTAGAAAACAATTTTTTTCAAATTATTGCGTTTGGTTGGGTAACACTTGCGTTTTAAAATGATACTGTTAAAATTACCATTTTTGTAAAAAAGGTAAGGTAGATAGATTCCTTAGTTTTTTTATATTTTTTAACGACAAACAAAAAAAATTAATATTCTACAAATTTAAGTTTTCTGTGTTATTTTTCGTATAAACCGGAAGATATCTTTAATGGGTTTAAAAGTCTATAATAAAGAATGAACTTTTGTCTAAATTTTGAGCTCATCACAGTAAAGATTGATCATCTGGTTTTTGTTTTAGAGCCTTTTAAAAATGGTGCTTTTTCTAATTTTTTTCATAGTGTTTTTTTAAAATACGTGTTTGGCCAATAATAGTGCAACAACTTCAAATTTTTTTGATCATATATTTAAGATCATAGTTCAATTCTACTCTAACGCTTTATACCAGATTTTTATTCGAACCAGTGGCTGCTGTGCAGGCTTCCAAAATAGACAAAAATCGCATTTTTTCGCATTTTCAACCGCGAATAATTAAAATTCTAGACGTGATGGAAAAATTTGGAGCATAGATTTGGAATCAGCGAGTCAAAATCTTATAAAATTGTATATGAAATTTCAAACCGGAGCCAAAAACCTTAGATTTGTTGAGCGGTGCTATTTATTCCATTTTCATGTGTGTTTTATTTAATTTATTTTTATTGTGTAAAACTTTTTGGTTTTTAAAAGAATTGACGAGAAAATATTTATTTAATAAAATTCATTTCTGAAGATGTTGCAAAGCACCCCGCGAAACGTCGGAGCTTAAAAATTAAAAAAGTCGTTTATTTAGATTTTAAAAAAGTGACCTTGAAAGCCTAATTTAGAAAAATTTCTAAAACATAAAAAATAATTTAAAAAGGAAGGTCGAAATTCTTAGAAGAAATTAAAGCAACATTATTTGTTCCAGCAACATGTTGATAATGAGTGAATAACAAAGGATTTTTTATTTTTTGAAAAATCTTCTGAAGTATACAACAACAATAATTTTTAAATTTTTATTAGTTGCTAGCAACATGTTGCTAAGTAACCAATTAAAAAAGATCTTTTAATTTACCATGACACTCATTTTTAAAATTCCGCTAAGAAAATTTACAAAACTTAATGCAACTTTTTTGTACTAGCAACATGTTGCTAGTAAAATATTAACAATGAAAAGAATTTTTGATTTTAATAAAATCACAAAATATAAATAATAAAAATCATTTCTAAAACTTTTTTTAACAATTTTAACATTTATGGATTCACAATATGTTGCTATTTAGTAAAAAGATAAAAAAGTTTTATTTAACAATAGAGCCTTTTTCATTAAGACCAAATTTGTGTTGGAAAAATTTAAAATTTAATGCAATATTCTTTGTTTTAACTACATGTTGCAAATAAATTCAAAGCCTTTTTGGTGATAATAACTTCTGGTAAACATTTTAATTTACAAAATTTTACAAAATTTTATGCAATATTCTTTGTTCTAGCAACATGTTGCTTAATAATTATTAAAAATGCAAAGAATTTTTAATTTAAATAAAATTTTTAAAATTAAATAATAAAAATTATTAAATTTTTAACAATTTTAACATTTGAAATTTTACAAAAAATTATTTAACATCAGAGATATTTTATAAAGACCAGATTTGTATAGCAACATTGTTAAATACAATATTCTTTGTTTAAGCTACATGTTGCTAATGAATAAAAAGTATTTCTGATGGTAATAACTTCTTGTAAACATTTTAAATATAATACCCCATACAGAATTCAAATTTCGATTTATCTAGGACTTTGACAAAATAAAAAAAAACTTTTTCTCAGCAACATTTGTTTATGGAAACATATTCAAATATAAAACTAAATAAAAATCCTTTATCTGTAAATATAATTCCTGGTAATTTTCTTTTATAACTAGAATTAACTTCATGTTAATGTCCAACTCTAAAACTTTAATATCACTTAAAGTTATCATTTTTAAAATTTCTCACAAACTTGTTGTATCAAAAAAGCATTTTTTTTAAATGGCATCCCGTTTTCTTCTTTTAAATCTTTAAATTTATTATATAAAACATCTAATCTCTTTTCCTATTTTTTTTGCTCTAAACACAAAACATTTTACAAAAATGTGTATTATTTCTGTATTATACATCTTTAGCCATGGCAACATTCAATGATATTAGCCACTTTTCAATATTGTATTCGCAACCATTAATGTACATTTTATTGTAAGATAATATTATTTTTACAAATACGAAAAGAACACAGAAAAATTTTTCTTTCTGCTCCATTTAAACCTAAATACAGGATACTTTTTTTTTGTTGTTAAGTATCCCAACATGGCTGTTTTTCTACAATTCGGAAAAATAAAAAGGAAAAAACACTTTTCATATACTCGTATCAGAGTAGAAGAAGAGTAGTTTTTCTTTTTGCCTGTGTATGTAGTTACAGCGTCATCTTACTTGTAACACTTTTAATGTTAAATATATATTTTTTTTGAAAAATAAAATTTATAAAATGTTGAAAAAAAAGGATGTATAAAAACATTTGCAAAAATAAAAAAAAAAAATACATGTTAAGTGGTTTATGCCTTTGATACTCCAGTACAAATACAAAACGGAAATTGTAACACAAAAGTAAAGTGTTTGGTTTTCACTAACACTTACTACCACTGTTTTTTTTTCTTAAGAATGAAAAGAAAATAATACTTATAGAGAATGATAAAATATATATTGAACAAATGCATTTTCTTGTTTTTTTTTTTAAAGAATTCTAAAATTTTCATTTATATAGAGAAAAGTCCTTCAAATCCGAGTGTTCAGGAATCAATTACTTTGCTTAAAACACAAAGAATAATGATAATGAAGGAAAATCGAATTCGATTGGAATTATTGATACACGAATTGTTATTATTCAATTGTAATGAATTATTAAGTATTTATAAACAAAAATTTTCTTTTGGCAACATGTTGCTAAGGAATAAATATGTTGCTGGAGAATAAATACATAAAGTTTGTTAAATAAACTCAACAACATAAGCTTAACAAATGAAGGGCTTATTGTAAAAACTGGATAATCGACCTTTAATTTTTTGGTGGTTTTTGCCTTAAAACTTTTGAAATTATGTAGAAAATACAAAAAAAAAAAAAAAGATACTTGTACGACGGGTTTAAGCAAAATTCTGCCAAAAATATGTCAATGGAACATCAGTGGAAGGCAAAAAAACACCAAAAAATAAAATGTTGCTTATCAAAATTTTGCAGTAAGCTCTTCAAATGTACTAAAAGTAGAGCAACATGTAGCGAAAAACGTGACAAAAATCGATTAATTTGCTGAGAATATAAAGAAAAATTGAGTAAAACACAAATTTGTTTGAATGAAAAAATTGCCACATCTTTGCAACATGTTGCCAAAATAAGCAGATTTTGTTAAAATATTTTTTAGTTTTTTCGAAACATGCTGAAAAATTAAGGCAACATTAGATTGCAATTAAAACAAGTGAGAGTGGTAAATTCGGCTGTGCCGAATCTTTTATACCCTCCAAAATGTAAAAAAAAATAAGAAAAAATAAAAAAAAAAATTGTCAGGGGCGTTTTTTTTGCGGGGAGGGGGGCTATGGGATCAGTGGGGGACGTTGAGAACACCTTCCCATCGCGATAAATATACCAAATGTTTCATTAATTTAACAAAAATACAAAAAAAAAAAGTGTATTTTTTCAGAGGTTGGTTCAGTTCTTCAAGGGGGAACTTTTTTCCCCCTGTCCCGATTTTGCCCATTCACAACCTTAACCTGCCTATGAACATGAGACATATTTGTGCCAAACTTCAGGAGTCTAGCTGTTTTATTTTGGACTGCATTGTGTTATCTACAGACAGACGGACGGACGGACAGACGGACATTCATAGAATGTCTTAAAATCGATCATGGATTAATAATATATATACTCTATGGGGTCCCCGACCGATATTTCGATGCGTTACAAACGGAATGACAAAGAGAGTATACCCCCATACTGTGGTTGGAGGGTATAAAAAAATCCTTTGAAACTATTTAATTGCTGTGGGCTTATAAAAAATTCTTTGGCAACATGTTGCTAGAAAATAAATGCCACTACGATTTATAAATCTTCACTATATGAAACATTGTTTACAAATATGTTTATCAACAGTAAATAAAAATGCCTTATAAAATGTTACCATATCTTCGCAACATGTTGCTAGAAAAATCTGATTTTGTTTAAATAATGTTAAGTATTGGGAATTATGAAGAATCTAAAATTGCTTGCAAATATGTTTTTAAAGAATTATATTTATTTTTTTTTCGCAACATGTTTGCGAAGTTAACAATAAAACTAAAGGAAAATAGACGAATATAAAATTGCTACATTAAAAAAAATCTTTTTCAGCTGTTTAATTACTGTGGGCTTTCAAAAGAAATCCTTTGGCAACATGTTGCAAACAAATAAATGCTACCGCATAAAAAGTTATCTTTGCAACATGTTTCTAGAAAATGCAGATTTTGTTTAAAAACAAAAATTATTTAGAAGTATAACGAATCTTAAAATTGCTTGCGAATATGTTAATTAATTTTTTCTACTTTATTTTTATAAAGAATTTTATTTTAATTTTTTTAGCAACATGTATCAAAATCATTAAAAGGAATACTAGTTAAAAAGTAACCACATCTTCATAATGTGTTACTAGCAAATGCAGATTTTTTTTTAATAATGGTAACAATTTGATACCGAATTTGTTTGTTTGTTTTTTTTTAGTTTATTATAACAAGTAATTTTATTTTTATTTTCTTTTTCGCAACATGTTGCAAATTGATGGCAACATTTGAATGGTTTGCTGCAAATACAAAAGGAAAAAAATTAATATAAAATTGTTGCAATTGCAAAAAAACAAGTTTATAGTTATTTAATTTCTGTGGGCTTATAAAAAACCTTTGGCAACATGTTGCAAAACATTTAAGGCTCCTTTGATTTAAATCTTCGCTTTATGAAAGATTTCGTCGTAAAAGAAATGTCACATAAAAAATTTCCACATATTTGCAACATGTTGCTGAAAAAGGCAGAGTTTGTTTAAATAATGAAAACTACTGAGAAGTAAAACAAATCTGAATTTTCTGGCGAATATTTTATATGATTTTTTTACTTTATTTTTACAAAGAATTTAATTTAAATCGTAAAAGGAAATACCATAGCGTAAAGATGATAAGAGATTTTGATAGGCCCAAAACTATAAGTCACTTTATATAAATTGGTCCTCGTAATGTTAAAGAGAGTTTTTACATACAATAGCAAAGGCAACACTAAGAGAACCAACATATTGAGAGAGCAAAATAAATGGCATCCAACCAATTTGAAACCCCACTGGAAATACCACATAAAAAGTAACCATATCTTCGCAACATGTTGCTAGTAAACGCAGATTTTTTTTAAATAATGAAAGGTAATTAAAAGTAGAACGTGTCTGACATTGCTTGCGAATATGTTTATTTGTTTTTTCTACTATATATTTTTATAAAGAATTTTATAAATTTTTTTTTCTCACTTTTTTCTCAACAAAAGGAAAATAAACGGAAACAAAATTGTTGCAATTGAAAAAAATCGTTTTCAACTATTTAATTGGTGTGGGCTTATAAAAAATTTTTTGGCAACATGTTGCGAAAATATAAATGCTGCTAAAATTTAAAAAGATATACCACATTAAAAGTTGTCTTATCTTCGCAACATGTTGCTATAAAATAAGGATTTTGTTAAATATGTGAGAAGTATAAGGAATCTGAATTAGTTTATTTGTTTGTATTGCTGCTTTTTGTTTATAAAGAATTATATATTTTCCGCAGCATGTTGCGAAATTATTATTTTGCTGTAAACACAAAAGAGAAAAAATATAAAATATAAAATCGATTGGAAATTTTACTATTGAAATAAGAGGGAATTTCTTTGATTTGATTTGGTCATCGTGTTTTGGTAATATAGCAACATGTTGCTAAAGAGTATATGTTTCTTAAATAAAGAACTGTTGACCTAAACTGTCATATTACAAAAATAACATTAGAGAAATCTTGCTTAACAATTTTGTTTCAAATTTGTTATTATTTTTATACAAAAACAAATCAATAGTTAAAAGATTTTGCAGTTCTTTAGCAGCTTGTTGCTAGAAATAAATTGTTTATAATTATTTTATACTGCTGAAATGAAACAAAATTTTTGGCTTTGGCAACATGTTGCCAATCACTAGGGATGTGATTTCCATGAAAATACATCAACATGTTGCTTGATAGCAATTATTTCAAATATTTTCAAACTGCTAAAATGAGTTATTGTTTTTATTGTGTTATTTGACAATATGTTTCATTAATATAGCAATAGTTTGCTTTTAAGTTTTATTTTTTTATTTGAAAAATGTTGCCAATATCTATAAACATGTTGCTATTATAATTTTTAGGTTAAATAATATATTATTTAACTAAATATTTGTACAAATAAAAAACTTTTTCTTTTCATCAAAAACTTTTTAAATATCGCTGACTTAAAATGTCATAAAATAAAAATACTGTTGATAAAATAAACAACATTTTGTGATCATGCAACAAGTTACATTAAGGCTGTTGCATTTTGTAGCAACATGTTGCTAGATTGTAATTGTTTTAAATATTTTCTAAAATGTGTTACTGGTCATTAAAGAAAATTTGTTGTGTGATTCCACAACATTTTTCATTAATATAACAATAGTCTGCACAATTTTTTTTTATTTTTAAAATGTTGCCAATTTCTTTCAACATGTTGCTATTGGAGTTTTTATGTTATTAGCTAAATTTTTATCCAAATTAAGATTTTTTTATCTGCAACATAGTCTGTTCTACTATTTATACATTTAATTTCCTTTTAAAATTTTATTGTAGTTTGAAAATTTTAAAACTTCCTTATCATGTATGGAGGGAATTTTCTTAATGTGCAATTTGTTTCGGTAATATAGCAACATGTTGCTAAAGAGTATATCATTTTTGATTAAAAAAATGTTTAATTAAAAACTTCAGATTAAAAAAATTTCCTTAGCAACATGTTCCTATTTACTTTTTTTTAATTTGTAATTTATTTTTGTTCAATTAATGAATCGTTAACAAATTTTGCATTTCTTAAGCAAAAAAAATATTTGAAATAATTTCATACAGCTTAAATAAATAACTGTTGATAAAAGAATCTAAACTGTTGATAAAAGAATCTAAATACAGCTTAAATGAATAACCTCTGATAAAAGAAACTAAATTTTGGGATTAGGCAACATAATGCGTTAACATGTTGCTAAGCACTAAACATAAAAACTGTTAAATATCTTTAGCAACATGTTGCTAGATAGTAATTGTTTTAAATATTATAATACCGCTAACATGATTTACTGTTTATAACAAAAAATTTATGTGACTTGACAACATGTTTCAATAATTTAGCAATATTTTGCAAACAGACCTCTCAATTTTTAAAATGTTGCCAATTCCTATCAACATGTTGCTATTATAATTTTTATATTAAATTAAATATTATTTAACTAAAAACTTATCCAAATTTAAAACTTTTTCTTTACAACAAAGTCTGGTTAGCTTATGTATTTAATTTCCTTTTAAAATATTATTGTTTATTTGAAAATTTTTTAACAACAAAACTCCCGTATCATGTTTTTTCTTATTTTTTTTTTTTTGTTTATTCAAAAATTTATATACTTTATTATACCATGTTTTCACTTGCATTTGTCTAAATGTCCAAATAATTTCTTAAGTTTTATTGTTTGTTATTTTTTTTGTACCAAAAAAAAAAAAAATAAGAAAACTAACAAACTATGAGATTGAAAAAAATATAACTTTTCTAACTGTTCTGCAACAAAAATGAGGCAAACAAGAAAACAAGAGAAGAAAGAAAATCAATTGTTAGAAAACTTTGTTTGCTGTAATATATTATAACACATATGAATGTACTTACTATTTAAATTAAGGTAAAACTTATTTTTAGCTATGTATTTTAAAGGTGGTTCGAAAGGAAAAGAGTCTTTAAAAAAATGTACTTCAAAAATGTGAGATATTTTTCGGGGACTTTTTATATTCAAAATGTTGCACAATCTAAGTCTCAGATTCTGAAACATTTTTCCAATAGAAAACGACTCAGACTCTGAGACTGATTTCTGAGCAACTTTTTCTATTGAAAAAGTCTAAGATTCTAAGATATTTTTTCTCTTTAAAAAAGTCTCAGATTTTGAGTAATTTTTTCTTTAGGAACAATGTTTCCTAAAGGAAAAATTACTCTAAATCTGAAAATATTGGTAAAATGAGTAATTTTTCCTTTAGGAAAAATGTATCCTGAAGGCAAAATGACTCAAAATCGTCGACTTTTCCAGAGAAAATGTTTTAGAATCTTAGACTTTTTCAATAGGAAAAGTTTTTTAGAAATTTCTAAGACTTTTTCTATTGAAAAAATGTTGCCACAGAATCTTGTCACTTTCTACATGACAAATGTGTCAGCTGGAAAAAAAAATTCCAAATCTTTATTTTTTACACATTCAAAGAAAAATATATCCCTAATAAAGAAAAAAGTGTTTTTTTTTCCCCCCGAAAAACAAATAAAATAAAACTATTTAAATATAAAGAACCAACATACAAGTATATTTAAGAAGTGGCTTTCTTAAGAAAATACTACAGGAAAACCCCTTACATTGTTTGTTTTGACAGTAACTGAAAAATTTTTTACAAGAAAAGCTAAACGAAAAGTGCCTAAATTGTTTGTCTTTTGTACAAACATTTTTGTGTTTTGGTAATAACAAAAACTAGTGTTAGTTTTTTTTTTGGTACTCTAAACTTACTTAGTAGTAGAGCTTAAATATAAGTTTGTCATTTCATTTGTAACACCTCTAAGTATTGATATACTCTCAAAAAAAAACCTCGTCAAATTACTTACTAAAAAAAGTTTCATAATCCCATTTTACCAATATTTGAGAGTTTTCCTTGTTTTTTAACAAAAAATGTTCGATCAAAATTTAATTTCGATTTGTAATTTTACAATTTTTTTTGTAATTTTACATTTATTTTTTGTAATTTTACATTTTTTTTGTAATTTTACAATTTTTTTTGTAATTTTACAAACAAATCTAGTAAATTCACGAGAATTCCTTGTTAGTTTTATTGCCCCAAAAAAGTTTAAAATTTACAATTTTATTGGTAAAAATCTTGTAAAATTACAAAAAATCTTGTAATTTTTACTTGAAATTCTCGTAAAATAGGAGGTAGCAAAAAAATCTAGTAAAGTCATTGAACTTCCTTGTGAGTTTTATTGCTTCAAAAAGATTGTAAATTTACAATTTTATTGGTAAAAATCTTGAAAAATTACAAAATTATTGGTAAAAAGCTTGTAGAATTACAAGGAATTCATGTGGTAGCAAAAAATAAAAATAGAAAGTTTTTTTTGTCATTTTACAAGGTTTTTATACCCTCCACTCTAGTGATAGAGGGTATGTATAATTTTGTCATTCCATTTGTAACACCTCGAAATATATATTATATGATCCTCGATCGATTTTAAGACGATCAAGCGATGTCCGTCCGTCCGTCTGTCCGTCTGTCTGTTGAAAACACGCTAACTTTTGAAAGACTTTAAGGAGGCTCCTGAAGTTTGCCATATATGTTGGACATTTACCTAGTCAGGTTGGTATTACAATCCAGCGATATCGGTCCAGTGGTTCAAAAGTTATGAGCAAAAGACTGAATTTCGGCAAGGGGTTTTCGTGAATTTATAAGATAACAAGTAGAAAAGTTAAATTCGACTTGGCCGAATCTATGAATACCCTCCACAATGCCCATTTTCAGTGATAGTAAATTTTCTAACGTGAAAAAATAACAGTTTTGATTAGAAATATTTTATTTTGTGTAAAAAAATTTTTTTTTTAGTAATTTAAAAAAAAAAAAAAAATTTTTTGAGTGTAACATTTTTTTTAAGTGTAAAATTTTTTTTCGAATTTTACATTAAAAAAAAAATTTACTAATTTTTTTTTGAGTGTAAAAATTTTTTTAGTAATTTTTGAAAAAAAAAATAATTTTTTTTTGAGTGTAAAATTTTTTTTGAATTTTACATTAAAAAAAAATTTACTAATTTTTTTTTTTGAGTGTAAAATTTTTTTTGAGTGTAACATTTTTTTCGAGTGTATTTTTTTGTTTGTTTTGATATAAAAATATTTTTGAGTGACAAAAATACGTTTTAAAATATTTTTGTGACTTACCAATGGTTGTAAAACATGTTTAACGGGTTTTCACCACGTGAATTTAAGGTGAAGCTAATCTGATATTTACGGTTTTGCTAATAACTTTTGAGCCACTGGACCGATTTGGGTGAAATTCAATACGAACTAGGCTGGAGGAACGAAAAAGATATATGCCAAGCTTCAGCATCCTCAGAATTGATTTTAGAAAGTTATAGTGCTTTTTATCTCATAAATTCGCGAAAAACCCTTGCCGAAATTCAGTCTTTTGCTCATAACTTTTGAACCACTGGACCGATTTCGCTGGATTGCAATACCAACCTGACCAGGTAAATGCCCAACATATATACCAAACTTCAGGAGCCTCCGTAAAGTCTTTCAAAAGTTAGCGTGTTTTCAACAGACAGACAGACAGACAGACAGACGGACAGACGGACGGACGGACGGACGGACGGACGGACGGACGGACGGACGGACGGACATCGCTAGATCGTCTTAAAATCGATCGAGGATCATGAATATATATACTTTATGGGGTCCTAGACCAATATTTCGAGGTGTTACAAACGGAATGACAAACTTATATATACCCTCTATCACTAGAGTGGAGGGTATAAAAAACACGCTAACTTTCGAAAGGCAATTCTAAGGACGCTGAAGCTTGGCATATATATTTGTCATTCTCCTGGCCTGGTCCGTGTTGAATTTCGGCCAAATCGGTCAAGTAGTTGAAAAGTTATTAGCAAAACCGTGAATTTCAGATTAGCTTTACCTTAAATTCACGTGTTGAAAACCTGTTAAACATGTTTTAAAAGCATTGGTAAGTCACAAAAATATTTGACAACGTATTTTTGTCACTCAAAATTATTTTTACACTAAACAAAAAAAAATACACTCGAAAAAAATTTTACACTCAAAAAAAATTTTACACTCAAAAAAAAAATTTTAGTAAATTATTTTTTTTTTCCATAAATTACTAAAAAAAAAAGTTTTTTTACACAAAATAAAATATTTCTAATGAAAAATGTATTTTTTTTTACGTTAGAAAATTTACTATCAATTAAAAAGACCATTATGGAGGGTAAATATTGATTCGGCCAAGTCGAATTTAACTTTTCTATTGTTTCTTTTGAGTTTAAGAACCTTTAAACTATATATAAATTAATGATGCCCCATCAAATTTGAGACGATCAAGTGATGTCTGTGCAACATGACAAGATAAATTTGTAACTTTTATTTTTTTCTACCTTCTATTTGTCAAGAATTTCTTGTAATTTTACAAGCTTTTTACCAATAAAATTGTAAATTCACAACTTTTTTTGGCGCAATAAAACTTACAAGGAATTCTCGTGAATTTACTAGATTTTTTTTGTAAAAAACTTGGAAATTTGTAAAATTAGAAAAAAAAAAATGTAAAATTAAAAAAAATGTAAATTTTGATCTAACACTTTTTGTTAAAAAAAAAAAACAAGGAAAACTGTCAAATATTAGTAAATGGGATTACGAGACTTTTTCTAAAAATTAGACAAGTTTTAGTTTTTTGTGTAGGAAATAACTTTGTTATACCCTCCACTCTGGTGATAGAGGGTATATATAAGTTTGTCATTCCGTATGTAACACATTGAAATATTGGTTTAGGACCACATAAAGTATATATATTCATGATCCTTGATTGATTTTAAGTCGATCTAACGATGTCCGTCTGTCTGTCTGTCTGTCTGTCTGTCCGTCCGTCTGTCTGTCTGTCTGTTGAAATCACGTTTTTGGCAATAATCCGGAACCGATTTTAACGCTTGGGGTACCAAAAGTTGCGGAATTTATCCAGGCAAAAACTAGTGTATTTTTTTTTGAAATCGGTTAAGTACTTTAAAAGTTATGAGTGAATTACTGAAAAAACTCTTAGTGATTTTCATCATAACCCTAAATTAATTCATATTTTGTGTAGATACATACATAACAAAGAATACGGAAATGAAAAAAAAAAAACGGAGAAAAAGAAAAAAATGTTTACAAAAAAACTTTAAAATATGTAAAACAAAATCTAAATTTAATTAAAAAAAAGTTCGTTAAGTAATAATAAAAAAATTAGTTGTTATTTTTATGTACAAAGCATGTGTGTGTGTCCGTTTTTTTGCTTCGTCATATTAACGGGGTTGCCAGACTTTTTTTGGCTTTGTCGCAAACTCGGATATAAAATATCGCCAAAATTCAATTTTGTTCAGATTTCTTAAAAAAAAAATATTTTTATTTAAAAAAAATAAATTTTGTTAAATAATAAAAGACAGAAATAAACTTTATGGCAAAAATCGCCCAAATCCGGAAAATCTATATATAAAAGAGTAATGTGACTGACTGACATACTCATTCATCATCGCCCAGCCCAAACCGCTAAAGTTAGAAACTTGAAATTTGGACTGTAGGTTGACGTCCCGGAATAAAGATCCACTAAGGCTGGATTTTTGCCAATGTTGATTCTTAGGGGGTAAAATGGGTAAAAAACTGTACTTTTGGTACTTTTTATATCTCCCGATATAATGGTCATAGAAACTTGAAATTTGGAATGTATGTTACCCTCCCGCAATATAGATCCACTATGGCTGGAGTTTTGCCAATGGTAAGGGGGTAAAAAGGGTAAAAAACTGTACTTTTGGTACTTTTTAAATCTCCTGATATAATGATCATAGAGACTTGAAATTTGGACTGTATGTTAACCTCCCGGAATATAGATCCATTAAGGCTGGATTTTTGCCAGTGTTGATTCTAAGGGGGTCAAAAGGGTAAAAAAAATACTTTTGGTGCTTTTAATATCTCCTGAAATAATGGTCATAGAAACTTGAAATTTGGACAGTATGTTCACATCCTAGAATATATGTAGATCCAGTACGGCTGGATTATTGCCAATGTTGATTCTAAGAGGGTAAAAAGGGAAAAAATCTGTACTTTTGGTACCTTTTATATTTCCTTAAAAAATTGTCACATAGACTTGAAATTGGGACTGTATGTTCACCTCCCGGAATATAGATCCCCTAAGGCTGGGTTTTTGCCAATGATGTTTCTAATAGGGTAAAAAGGGTAATCATATGTACTTTTGTTACATTTTATATTTCCTTAAATAATGGTACTAGAAAATTGAAATTTGCAATGTCGGTTTACCTTCCGGAAAAAAGATTCACTAAGGCTCGGGTTTTGTCAATGTTGATTCTACGGGGGTAAAATGGGTAAAATAGTACTTTTGGTACTTTTTTTTTATTTACTGAAATAATGGTTATTCAAACCTGAAATTTAGAATGTAGGATCCTTTAGTGAAATAAAACATTTTGGAACAAGTACTTTCTGAAAATTCAGTACCGTTTTCAAAAAGTACCTTTTATAAAAGGTTCCTTTATAAAAAGTACTTTTTATAAAAAGAACCTTTTATGAAAAATACCTTTTATAAAAAGTACCTTTTATAAAAAGTGCCTTTGATACAAAGTACCTTTTATAAAAAGTACCTTTTATAAAAAGTACCTTTAATAAAATGTATCTTTTATAGAAAGTACCTTTTATTAAAAGTACCTTTTATAAAAAGTACCTTTTATAAAAAGTACCTTTTATAAAAAGTACCTTTTAAAAAAAGTACCTTTTAAAAAAAGTACCTTTTATAAAAAGTACCTTTTATAAAAAGTACCTTTTATAAAAAGTACCTTTTATAAAAAGTACCTTTTATAAAAAGTTCCTTTTATAAAAAGTACCTTTTATAAAAAGTACCTTTTATAAAAAGTAGCTTTTAAAAAAGTAGCTTTTAAAAAAAGTAGCTTTTAAAAAAAGTACCTTTTATAAAAAGTACCTTTTATAAAAAGTACATTTTATTAAAAGTACCTTTTATAAAAAGTACCTTTTATAAAAAGTACCTTTTATAAAAAGTACCTTTTATAAAAAGTACCTTTTATAAAAAGTACCTTTTTTAAAAAGTACCTTTTATAAAAAGTACCTTTTATAAAAAGTACCTTTTATAAAAAGTACCTTTTATAAAAAGTACCTTTTATAAAATTACTTTTTATAAAAAGTACCATTTATAAAAGTACCTTTTATAATAAGTACCTTTTATAAAAAGTACCTTTTTTTTATAAAAAGTACCTTTTTTTATAAAAAGTACATTTTTTTATAAAAAGTACCTTTTTTTATAAAAAGTACCTTTTATAAAAAGTACTTTTTATAAAAAGTACCTCTCATAAAAAGTACCTTATATAAAAAGTACCTTTTATAAAAAGTACCTTTCATTAAAAGTACCTTTTATTAAAAGTACCGAAAGTACACTTTTTGGTACTTTTTTATTTCTTGAGGTATAAATAAAACAAACTTTTTTGTTTTTAAATCATTACATTGGTGGAGGGTATTTAAAGATTCGGCACAGCCGAATATAGCTTTCTTACTTGTTTTTCTATAAGTTTATTAATTTCTAAGCCTAAATGCATGCTTTATATTTACCTAAATGTATGCTAAGGGTATTTTAAGATTCGTCCAAACCAAATTTAACAGTTTTACTTGTTTGAGTAGCATTTTAATACTTTATTTTTATTTAAATAAAAAAATTAAACATATTTTAACACAATTATTTTGTTAAATGTGGTTTTTGAAATCAATATAAATATTTGTCTATAGTTTAGACATAATGTCAATTTAATTTTATAAATTTGAACAATAACAGAGATTATTTAATTTTTGGGAATTGCCAATAAAAAGGCAGCATGCTGTTGAAATTTTAAATTTTTTTGTTTTTTTTTTATACAAATTTCCTAAAAAAATTTTTTTTAATTTTTTAAATTTGTTTAAACAAAAAAAAAATAGTAAAAAATAATTCAAAATTAAAGTTATTTAAAAAACTGCTCTGATAAAAGACAATTCAAAGTTTTCAAAAAAGACACCATCATACTTCCCTTCGCCCTGGTAAAACACAAACACATAATTGTAAATGTGTTAATTTTTTATACAAATTTTCTAAAATATATATATCCAAAAAAGAATAATAATAATAAAAAATATAAAATAATTTGAAATTTAAATTGTTTTAAAAAAATCCTCTGAAAAAGCCAATACAAAGTGTCCAAAAAAGACAGCATCATACTGCCTTTAGCCATAGTTGTACAAAAAACACCTAATTGTAAATGTGTTAATTTAATAACAAATACTTTAGAGTGGCATTTTCCCGTGTGGCAAAAAAGTTTTTCTTTCAATTTTGAATGTCCTGACAAATTTTTAGTCCACTAGACCCAAAACTTATGTAGTACAAATTTGAGTCCAATCGGATAAAATCAACCCTTGGCGCCCGGCAATAAAAATTTTTAATTTTTCAAAATTAATAAAAAAAAATATATTAATCCCATTTCAATTGACAAGCTCGAGGCCACAGTTGTTTTTTAAAAAATATTGTAATCAATATTATTTTTCTTTTGAATCTTTCCCAATCCATTGGATGGCATCTTCAGGAAAAATAAAAACGAGTTACAGTTATCAAACACACAATTATTGTTTTTATAAATGGAACTACGAAACGTTTGTTTGATAATTGAAATTCGTTTTTATTATTCCTGAAGATGTCATATAAATGATGGGTAAATATTGAATAGAAAAATTATGTAGATTTAAAAGTTATTAAGAAAAAACTTTACTCCGTAGATTTTTGGATTTTTTTAAATTTTCTAATAAAATTTATAATTTTTTAAAATTTAAAAAAATACCAAAAAAATAATTATCTTGCGATACATTATTTATATTTATGTTAACATGCTGAATACGAATATCAAAAAATTTATGAAATCGGTGCAGCAGTTTTCGAGATACCGCCCTTTTAAATTTGTCTAAAAATTTCCAAAAAAAAAAAAACGTTTTTTCCTAAGTTCAAGAAATAAAAAAAAAACAAATAATTTTTTTTATCATTGACTATCTCTTACAGTTTGAAACAAACTTTCAATTAAACTTAATATAAGTCAAATTAGAACATTTTAATTCATGAACATTCAAAGTTCAAAGTTTTTGGTGCAAATTTTCTAAAAAAACGAAAACATTGATAGCATGGCGCCCCTATCTTAACTGATCAGATTTAGCTCAAATTATTTTTAAATGAAAGCTAATCTGAAGCTCTATGAATGGTTCAGTGGAAACATTTTTTTTATCTTTTTTAAACAATTTCTTAAACGTAGGAAAAACCGCCATTTTTTGCAAATAACAAATAGCGATATCTCGAAAACCGTTCGACCGATTATACATTTTATTTGATATTTGTATTCAGAGGTTTAAAATTTGTCCAAAAATTTAAATTTCGATTAAATTTTTCCACGTTCAAGAAATTTTTAAAATAAAATATTTTTTTTTATTTTTTTTTTAAAAAGTTTTAAAAATCAAAAATTTTTTTCGCTGTGAAATTAGAAATTTTAGAACGGGTTCTGAAAACTTTTCAAAATATACTCTAAGGTGAATAACTTTATAAAGCAATAAAAAAAAATATGAGAATATCAAAAATATAAATATTTTTGGGCCTCGAGCTAGAAATTTTTTTTTAATTTTTTTTTTTAATTTTTAAAAATTAAAAAAAATTTTCGTTGGGCGCCACTGCTTAATTCAATCCGATTGGCCTTAAATTTGTTCCCCAAAAAAATCAAAAGTTTAAAAAAATTCCACTCTAATATATGCGTGACAAATCCTTTGGTATTTAATACATATTGTTGTTTTTTGGTGAGTTTTTTTACACATTTTTCGTATAGTTTTTGCCTTTTTTGTTCAGTATTGAATTCTGTTTCATTGCAATTGTTGAGTTTATTTAAGCGAAACTAACATCAATCTATTGATTTCCCCAGTGTTGATTTTTTTCATACCAGGTTATTTAACAAAAAGTTCAAACCGCAAAAAAATGTATGATATTAAAAAGGGTTTAGGCTTTTTTTGTTGAAAAATGTTAATGGAAATTTGTAACAATAACATCCTAAGGTGTGTTTTTCAATCATTTGGATTAGAAAAACAAATGGATAAAAACTGAAACTGGGTTTAAACCATTTAAGACTGACCCTGTTTCAATAAAAATTTTTTTGCAGAAATTTTGCAATATTATTAAAGCATACCTTAGGGTGTAAACAAGAAAAACATGAAAAAAATCCCTAAAAATATCTCAAAAAGGGGCAGTTTTTTTTTTTTAAGTTTTGATTTGAGTTTACTTAATTTACAAAATATTAAAAAAGAAATTTTCTGAAATATTTAAGATATTTTCTAAATTGTTCAGTTATCGTCAAAGTATGCAGCAAAAATTTTAAAAGCTGAAGGGAAGACAACAATTTTTATCTATAAAAAAATCACTGTACTTTAAACTTTTTTTTGATCTAAGATGTTCCACTTAAAAAAACTGTGTAACCCCGAGTAAAAAGTTTCTTATGTATATAATTATATATAATTATACATAATTTGATAAAATTATATATAAATATAAAGGATTTTATATAAAGGTTTCAGTTTTCAGAAAATTTGATAAAATCATATATAATTTGATTAAATTATATATAATTATATCCAGATTTTTTTATATAAGATTTTTTAAAATTTTATATAATTTTATAAAGTTTTATCAAATTAGATATATGTTGATATAATTTTATAAAATTTTGTTTAAAACAAATTCAGATATTATAATATATAATTTAATCAAATTATATATAATTTTATCTAATTTTATAAAATTTTATCAAATTTGATATAATTTGATATAATTAAATAAAATTTTATATAAAAAAACGGGATATTTGTTATTATATATGGGGCAATCCATGTCAAATCGGACACTTTGAACATTTTTTTTTTAGATTTTCCCAATTTGTTTATAGTTTTTAGTACCCTTCTAAAACTCCTTCGTGGTAAATTTTTATATTTTTTTGATGACCCGTTCAAAAGATATCGAATTTTTAAAAATTGGTAGTTTGCTCCTTTACTCAAAATTCGTTTACTCATAACATCTTCAATAATGGTCCAAATTTAAATTTTTTTTTTCAAAAATTTTTTTTTTGCGTACTTTCTAAAAAAAAAAAATCCCAAAAAATTCTTAAAAGCGCACTAGTATGCGATTTTTAAGTTTTAAAATTAAAATTTCATTTTTGAAAATGTTTGTACTCTTCGATTTTTTTGAAATTTTTTTGTGAAAAACTTCTATCGATTCAACAAATTTTTTGCCCAGGAGGATCGTGAAATAACGATTATTACTATTTTTTAAAATTTATGACCGACCCACAAAATTTTTTTAGTCTAAACATTTTCTCTGAACACACCTACCCTCTATCGGTTAATGCTAAGGCGGTCCCCAAACATTTTTTTTTATTTTTTGAAAATTTGTTTTATTTAATCAGCTTCTACCGGTCCAATGGTGGGTTCGAGAGGGGTCATTAGTGAGGCTCCCATACAAATAACAGTTGGAGCAAATTTTATAAAAATGTAATTTTGAATGGAAGCCTACTTAGGGAGTGAAGATAGGGCGTAGGTATGTTTTACAAAAATGTTGTAGGGTAAAAATAAATGGGACTCGGTCTCACTAATGACCCCTCTCGAACGCACTATTGGACCGGTAGAAGCTGATAAAATAAAACAAATTTTCAAAATTTAAAAAAAAAAAATTGTATGCGGACCGCCTTAACATTTAACGATAGAGGGTAGGTGTGTTCAGAGAAAATGTTTGGACTAAAAAAATTTTGTGTGTCGGTCATAAATTTTGTTGCTCTAAGGGCACTATTAGGGCAGTTAGAGCGGTTGGAGCAAATTTTAAAAAAATGTCGTTTTGTGTGGGAGCCCCCTTAGTAATTGGAGATAGGGTATTAGTTTGTTCCAAAGAAATGTTAAGACGTAAAAATTAATGGGGGTCGGTGTTATAAATGACCCCTCTATGACACACCATTGGAGCAGTAAAAATGATTTTAAGATTGAAAAATTGCAATAAATTTTTTTCAAAAAATTTTAAAAAATAGTAATAATCGTTATCCCACGATCCTCCTGGGCAAAAAATTTGTAGAATCGATAGAAGTTTTACACAAAAAAATTTAAAAAAAATCGAAGAGTACAAACATTTTCAAAAATGAGATTTAAATTTTAAAACTTAAAAATCGCATACTAGAGCGCTTTTAAGATTTTTTTTGGATTTTTTTTTTTTTTAAAGTACGTAAAAAACAAAAATTAAAAAAAAAAAAATTTAAATTTGGACCATTATTGAAGAAGTTATGAGTAAAAGAAGTTTGAGTAAAGGAACAAACTACCAATTTTTAAAAATTTGATATCTTTTGAACGGGTCACCAAAAAAATCTGAAAATTTACCACGAAGGACTTTTCGAAGGGTACTAAAAACTGTTAACAAATTGGAAAAATCTAAAAAAAAAAAAAATTCAAAGTGTCCGATTTCACATGGAATGCCCCATATAAAACTATATATAATTATATATGATCTTTTTTACTCGGGCCGAGTAAAAAAGTTTTTATATAATTATATGTAATTTAATAAAATTATATCAAATTATATATAATTATATAAAATTATATAGAGCTAAAATTTTCCAAAAATTATATAAAATTATATAAAATTTAATAAAATTATATATAATTATATCCAGGATTTGGTGGATATAATTATATAAAATTATATCAAATTATATATAATCTGATAAAATTTTATAAAATTGTATAAAATTATATAATTTGATATAATTTTATATAATTATATCCAACAAATCCTGGATATAATTTTTTATTAAATTATATATAATTTTATATAATTTTTTGGAAAATTTTACCTTTATATATTTTATATAATTTGATATAATTTTTTATCAAATTATATATAATTATTTTTAAAAACTTTTTTACTCGGGAAGGATTATATAAAAGTTTCAGTTTTTAGAAAATTTGGTAAAATTATATACAATTTGATAAAAATTATGTAAACATTTATATTATTTTAAAAAGTTTTATCAAATTAGATATAAGTTAATATAATTTTATAAAATTTTGTGTAAAACAAATTCAGATATAATAATATATATTTTTTTTATCAAATTATATATAATTTTATCTAATTTTATAAAATTTTATCAAATTTGATATAATTTAATATAATTTAATAAAATTTTATATAACAAAAAAATCGGATATATGTTATGATATATAATTTTATCAAATTATATATAATTTTATCTAATTTATATAATTATATATAAATTTTTTTACTCGTGATGCTTAACTTTTTCTTTTGCCCTTTTTTTATATTTCCCTTATATATTTTTTTTTTATCAAAGTCTGCTATTTAAACCCTTTAATCATTCCCGAAGTACCATTTCAACAAACAATGCGGTGATATAATAGAAAAACCAAATACAAACTTGCAACAAAGGAATCCGCCTTTAACTTCCTACATTTTAATCAAGGGTTTGTGCAGCACCCAACAGTAGACATTGTTTATTTAACAGTTTTGACTTTTTTTTCTCTAGAACTTTTTTATATATAGCATATTTCTTAGAGACGACAATTGAAAAATGTTGTTGACTTTGTTGGAGGTTGATGACAACAACAAATACAAAAATATAGCAAAAAAAAGGCAAAACAAAAATCTTAAGGAAAAACTATAAAATATATATTTTTTTTTAAATATGTATGGCTGCAAAAATTTTATGTTGCGTAAGTTTAAAGGATCATTGAAAATACAACTTGTGTTTTTTTTTTCAAAAGCTTTTGTGAAATAATAAGACTTTATGACCAAAACTAAAAAAAAAACACAAAACAAAACTACAAAGTTTTGTAAAAGACTAACAATAACTTGGTAAAATGCTAAAAAGTTTCAATATTTATGTAAGAGAAATACAACAAAACAAATAATAATAAAAATTTTATAAACTCCTTGAAGCAGGCAACATTAAATAACTTCATTATGGCAATATAAAGTAGGCAACAAATGTTGAAATGACAAATTTTACGATAAATTTGGAATTTTTGTTTATATTTTTTTTTTTAACTTCAAGCTCCTAAAAATCAGCCACAAAAAAAAAATAAATAATATAGCACCCCAAAGTAGGCCATAAATTTTAAAATTGTTGATTTCAAATTCCAGTGAAATCAATTTAAACAACTTTTTTTAAATAAACCCAGTCTGATTTATACCTAAATGTATGCCACATATTTACCAAATGTATGCTTTAAATTTACCTAAATGTAGGCTATAAATTTTGAAATTTTTTGCCATTACTCCCCATTTACAGAGACATTTTTGACTAAATAAAACCAAACAAAAAAATTAATTCCAAACTCAAAGTGAATTTCAATTAATGCTAATCTAAGAAAATGTTTAAGAAATGAGTTTAATAAAATTTTAAAAATTATTATTCTGTTTTCATTAACTCCTTTAAAGTATACTACACATTTGAACATAATCTTAGCAACTTAAGGTAGGCTAGAAATATTTATTTTTTTATACGTTTTGATATATTGATGTGTTAAAAACGGAATGAAAAACTTTTATATATCCTTTAAAACAAACTGTAAGTGGGGGTATAAAAAAAAGAAACCTCTTATAACACTGTGCAACAAATTTCGGGTATTCGAAATAAATTGAACGGGACCAGAAAAAAATGAAAGTATACCAATAGAAAACCAACACACCAGAAGGGTTTTGAAAACTTAGCTTGAGTTCTTTTTTTATGGCCCACTGAAGTTCTTAAATTTTTTCCAAAGGCGTGTTGAATAAGTTAAAAAATAAGTATTAAATCTAATTCTGGGGTAAATAATGTTAAGACATGTCTTCAGTAGAATTTAATGGTGGTTCTTTTCTTCGAATATATTAATACTCTACCTCCCATTTTAGGGGTCATTTTGGTCCTTTTCCAAATATCCTCGTAGAACATTAATTAAATGTGCGTTTTAAGGGTTAAAATGTGGGTTGCCGAAGATCAAAAGTTCGTGCAAAAAGTGCCAATATAAAAAGTAAAATTGTAAATTTCATATACTATTAAATTGTTTTTCATCAAAGTCGTATGAAATAAGTCGAAAAAATGTTATAAATCGGCTTCTGAGATAAATTACGACAATAGATGTCTTCAGTGAAATTTGATGGCGGTTTTTTTTATAACATTCTAATACCCTATCTCCCATTTTTAGGGGTCTTTTTAGCACTTTTTTCAAATATCCTCTTAGAACATGATTAACGCATGCGTTTAAAGGGTTAAAATGTTCTACAAACATTTTCTGCATCAAATTTTACTAGAGGTTGTCAAATGTCAAGAGTTCGTGCGATATAAGCAAAATTTAAAAAAAAGGGAAAATTTAGGTTATAATAACACTGTGCTACAAAAAACACAAAATCGAATATACTTTTGAAAATCGAAGGCTGTAGAGCTCGTCGAAAAAATCACAAAAATGCCCATCAAATTTGCCGGACACCCTCAAATTTTAAAGTTTTTATCAAAAAATTTTTTTTTGGGACTTTTCTTACTAAACCACTTGTAACTTAAAAATTTTTCAACCGATTTTCAATTTTTTAACTGTTTAGGATAGAAAAAAGATAGGGCTTTTTATATGTGTGAATTGGTCTATACATATAAGAAAGATATGTATTGATTTTTTCAACAATATCTAATTTTTTTGTTATTTTTTGAAAATTTTTTGAGTTTATCGATTTTTTTCTGCTATAGTTCGTTTAACAACATTTATATTTATAAACTTTTTCTTAAGGAAAATTTAATTATGAATACGATGAGCTTTATGCCGAAAAAATCGGATAATAAGTTACAGAATTGTGATAATTTTTCTCAAAAAGAAAATTAAGATTTTGCATGAAATTGCCGTTCGGACAACCCAGGCAAAAAAAACAAAACAATTAACGAACATACTGAGAGGTCGCGTATCATTATTTTAAAGGTTTTTGGCCCCCTGAATTCGAATTTGACCTTAAGACTGCGCTATCTTAATAAGTTTTTGATATATCAATTTATGTTAAATATCTCAAAAACCTGACGCGATAGAGCAATTTAAAGGCCAGATTCGGATTCAGAGCGCCAAAAACCTTTCAAAATATTGTAAATGACGTGTTATGATAAATTTATTTTTTTTGCTTGGGTTGTCTGAACGGCGATTTCCTGCAAAATCTTAATTTTCTTTTTTAGAAAAATTATCACAACTTTGTCAATTATATTATAAAGGTTGTTAAACAAACTATAGCAGACAAAAATCGATAAACTCGAAAATTTAAAAAAAAATAACAAAAAAAATTAGATATTATAGCAAAAATCAATAGATGTCTTTCTTATATGTGTAGACCAATTTACACACGGAAATTCAAATCCTTTTTTATCCAAAACCGTTAAAAAATTTAAAATCGGTTGAAAATTTTCAGAATTACACAATATTTAGTGAGAAAAGTTCCAATAAAACGTTTTTTGACAATAACTCTAAAATTTGAGGGTGTCTGGCAAGTTTAATGGGCATATTTCTGATCTACTCGACAAAACCAACAACCTATACCATGTCACATCAGAAGTATTTTTTCACAGAAGTATGTCACGTCAGAAGTATTTTACACCAAAATACTTTATATTTTTACTTTTTAAAGCATTTTGCACTTATCGCATGAACTTTTGACTTTGACAACCCCAAGTAAGATTTGATACAGAAAATATTTGTAGACCATTTTAACCCCTTAGACACGTTTTAGTGGTGTTCTATGAGGGTAAAAGGACGAAAATGACCCCCAAAAATGGGTGAAAGAGGGTTAATATGTTTTAAGAAAAGAACCGCCATTAAATTTCACTAAAGACATCTATTATCGTAATTTAGCTCAAAAGCAGGTTTATACATTTTTTTTGACTTATTTCACACGACTTTGATGAAAAATTTATTAGTATGTGATAATTTAAAATTTTACTTTTTTAAGCATTTTTCACTTTACGCACGAACTTTTGATCTTCGGCAATCCATAGTGAAATTTGATGCAAAAAATTTTTGTAGAACATTTGAACCCCTTAAACGGACGTTTTATTGGTGTTCTATGAGGATATTTGAAAAAAGTGCCAAAATGACCCCTAAAAATAGGAGAAATAGGGTTAATAGATTCTAAGAAAAGAACCACCATCAAATTTTACTGAAGGCGTGTTTTAACCTTGTTTACCTCAGAATTAGATTTAATACTTAATTTTTGATTTTTTCAAAACGTCTTTGAAAAAAATTGAAAAATTTCAGTGGGCCATAAAAAAAGAACTCTAGCTAAATTTTCAAAACCCTTTTGGGGTTTTGCTCTACATTTGGTAAACTTTAATTTTTTTTGGTCCCATCCAAGATACTAAATCGTGTTGCACAGTGTAATTAACTCTTTAAACTATGATATATTTTTTAACTTCATTATACCCTACACTCTGTGGTACAGGGTATAATGAGTTTGTGCTGATGTTTGTAACTACCCGAAATATTGGTCCTAGACCCTTCAAGTATACCGATCGACTTAGAATTACTTTTTGAGTCGATTTAGCGATGTCCGTCCGTCTGTACATCTTTCGGTTTAAGCACGATACAGGTTGCAATTTTCAATCAATTGACTTGAAATTTGGAACTTAAGCATCTTTTGGCCCAAGGACGAAGCCTATTGAAATTGGAAAAAAATCGGTACATGTTAAGACCTAGCCCCATACAAACGCCCCCTTTGGATTCTGCTTAAATGATTCTAATAACCGTATTATAATAGATTTCGCTTTAGAATTTAGCAAGTAATTCAAAAATTTTGTATGCACAAATCACCATTCCAAATTTCAAAGGAATCGGGTCAGTCCTTCTGGTGGTCCCCATACAAACCACCCTCCCGATATTCACATAATTACCACAAAATTTATAAAAATGGAAATATTGATAAACATTTTATTTTTAGGTGTTAAACGTGTCCTTTAGTAACTTTATCAAATCGGAATATAGTTGGACCATTTTTGGACTTAGTCCCCAATATAAATATTTCGACCGATAATCAGTTAAATCGGTCTATTGACAAAAAAAAAAAATACTCCAATTTCTCTAAAATTTAATCTGTGTGTGTTTTCTACACTAAATTAATATCTAACAAAAGACAGATACAATCGGTCCATGTTTGGACTTGGGTCCCATTTTCCGGAAAACACTAGTGTAGGGTATCATATGGTCGGTCTTGACCGACTATAACTTTCTTACTTGTTGTAATATAAACAAGTGTGCTATATATTTTCTTAAATAATTTAATTTTCTTTAATTTAGTATCTAAAAATATATATGTTTTTCTGAATAAATTAAACCTGAAAAAATTAAACTATAAACTCCTAAAAGTAGGCCACAAAAGCATAATAGCAATTCAAAGTAGACTATAAATCTTAAAATAATTATGATAAAATTCTAGTGAAATCAGTCTATACAAAACTTAAAAACTATTTAATTAACCATAGTAAGTAGTATTTACGTAGTACTATTTATTAACTCACAAAAGTATGTAACACTTTTAACTTAACTGTTGCAATACAAAGTAGGCATTAAATTTTTAAATGACTATATTTACTATAAATTATGAACATTTTCATAAATATTACTTAAATAAAATATTTTTTCACCCTTTTCTCGCTACTTAATTAAACTTGACCAATTTACCAGGTCGATTTGAATATGAGAATTGATAATAAAAAATTATAACAAGAATTGACCATTAATTTTACACAAAACATTTTTTTATGCGGTTTTATCTGTTGACTTTATTCTACTTGATATTCCAGTGATGCTTGTAGTTATACACTTAAAAAAATGTACCTAATAGTAAAAAAATATAGGTGTATGGATTTAAAATATAAGCACAATTTTTATACCCTACACCACACTGTGGTACTGGGTATAATGACTTTGTGCTGATGTTTGTAACTACCCGAAATATTGGTCCTAGACCCACTTTTAAGTATACCGATCGACTTAGAATTTGAGTCGATTTAGCGATGTCCGTCCGTCTGTCCGTCCGTCCGTCCGTTCGTCTGTCTCTCTGTCCATGTAAACGGTGTAAACACGATACAGGTCGCAATTTTTAATCAATTGACTAGAAATTTGAAACTTAAGCCTCTTTTGGTCGAAGGACAAAGCCTATTGAAATTGGAACAAATCGGTCCATATTTAGACCTAGCCCCCATACAAAGGTCCTCATTAGTTGTGGCTCAAATGACGCTAATAACTGCATTTTAATAGGTATCTTTTCGAAATTTGGCAGACAATCATGTTTTATCCACACAAATCACCATTTCGAATTTTAAAGAAATCGGACCAGTTCTTCTTGTAGCCCCATACAAAACACCTTTCCGATTTTGACATAAATCTCTCAAATTTCATGAAAATAGAAAATATTTAATTAAAATTCTGTTTGTGTATGTTAAACGCGTACTTTAATAACCTTATCAAATCTGATTATCATCGGACCATTTTTGGACTTAGTTCCCATGTGAAAATTTCGCCCGATATTCAGTTGAAGCGGTTTATTGTCAACAAAAAGAAGCCTATTCCACTCAAATTTGATTTGTGAGTGCTTTTACACTTATTAAAGATTGGACAAAATATAGATCTAATCCGTCCATGTTTGAACTTGGGACCTATTTTCCGGGAAACTCTGGTGTAGGGTATTATATGGTCGGTCTTGGCGGACTATTATTTTCTTGCTTGGTTTTTAATTTGGTAAATTTTTCCTGAGTTTTTTTAATTTTTGTGAAGTTATTGATTCTAAGACATTCAAGAGATGTCTATCTGTTGAAATGGTGATTACAGAAAAAATATTTAACAGATATGACTGAGAATTAACATATTTACTTGTTGTTGTCCTGAGAAGTTTGCTATTGCATTTGAGCGATATCGGTTTAGTGGTTCAAAAGTTTGATGTGGAATGCATAATCTAAAAATACAAAATGCTTTGATTCGACTGCAGGTTGATATACGTAAACAGAATTGGACACCGAATGGTATTTAAACAAGCTCAAACATATTTTCTTACAACATTTTTTTCGCGGAATTATTTTTCTAAAAAAAAATTTCCGCGAGAATATTTTTCAAATATTTTTTTTTTTGCAAATAACACTGTGCGACAAAAAAATCGTAATTGGATGAAGCCAAAAGCAAATAAAAGTTGACATTTTCCATAACCAAAACCTACAACATTTGAAGTCAATAAACTTTTATTATAATTAAAATTACTTGAAAACAGTATAAGAGGCGTATACTTAATTTTATAATTGGCTTTAAATAACAATCATACGCAACGGTGCACAGTTTCGATTGCAGCGAAATTCATACCGGTTGAAGCTAACGTAATTTCGAATATAAGTTTGCATGCTGGACCTGGATATAAGTTTGCATGCTGGACCTCACATGTCTAATAAGGGCACCACCAAGAGCCCCTAAAGTAGGACATATTTAGTATACAAAAACTTAAAATTATTTAAAATCACCAACTTCAACAACTAAATAGTGAAGGTTTATAGACAGATACCCAGCACATTCGGCCCGGGTATATAAATCCAGCTCTTTTGTTATTTTTCTAGAAATAATTTTTTGCTGAGTGTACCTCGTTCATTTGTTATTAATAAATACATGTATGAAAACAAATTGAAAAATTGTGCAAACAATTTTTCATTGTAATAAAATATGAAAGGCGACGCACGTTTTCATTCGTTATTGTTTTTAATATCCCCCAACCAAACAATATGTCAATACAATGATTTATAATGGTTTATGGCAAATGTGATCAAATGACTCTCGATGTAGTACGACTGACCATTTATTCATTCATATGTGTATGAATGGGTGGGTGTTGAAAGTCTAGTCCACAACTAGTAGTAGTAGTAGAAGCTAAATGAAATTCATACAAACTGCAAATGTGTGGGGGGAAATAAGGTAGTAAATAAATGTTTAAATATTGATTAAAAACCATATATTTTATAGACACACAGATGAGAAAAAGTGAGAAAAAGAGTTAAACAAAAAGGTAGTGAAATATCTAAAGCTAATTTGTGGGGAGTAGGGTCTCTTGAAATTCACCACTTTTTAACTTAATAAGCTTTAAAGCTCTTTTTGGAGATATTGGCCCGTACCACAAGAAAACAAAAAGTCTATTTTAACAAAAGTTTTATTTTAAATTTCAAATTTTCTATACATTTTTTGAAAGTCGATTTTAAAAACAAAAGCAATTTGTATGGAAATAAAATTAAAAGCTCATTTTAAATTTATTTTATTTTCGTGTGGTAAGGCTGATTGTCTATTTTAGAATAACCAATGATATTTTCCACTTTTCCCCTTAATTCATTACAAAATACTCTTTAAGGACAATTGTCACGATAACATTTTTTGTATTATTTTTGAAATTAATTCTTAACACATTTATTACCTAATTTGTAAAAACTAAAATTTTTTATTGCATACATCAAGCCAGATCAAAAATAACATATTATACTTTAAAAAGCTTACGGCTTTTTCGATTTTTTTTTTTCAATCAAAAGCTAACTGGATTCTTATACTACAATTGTCACAATAAGACTTTCTATATTATTTTTGAAATTATTTGTCACAAACAAAACCCAAAAATTCGGGCTCCAAACTTTTGAATCACATCAGGTTTTTGAAAAAATTTAGGTCAAAGTTCTAAAAAAACCGTCATTTTCAGCATTTTTGGGAGATAAGACATCATTGAAAGACAATTGGTGCCCAAAGGGTTATTGCGACTGACCAAATGAGTACTGCATATTCACGAGCAATGTTTAATAGGGCGTCCCGTCAAATTTAAATATTCGAATTTCATGTCTTTATACCTGCCAAACGATGGCCACGTAAATGCTGATTGTGGGAAAATTTATAAAAAATTTTCAAAGTTGAAAAAAAATTACGTATTTCGGCCAAAATTCATGTCCGATTTTTTTTACCAAATCCGGCTTAAAAATTCGGAAATCTGGCACACTTTATATGAAAAGTATTTAAAGAATTCCAAAACTGTGATTTTGATCTACAGATGCAGATTTTTAAACATAAAAATTGTTTTTTTATCCAAATTTGTCTCAAAATTTGGTAAATGTTAAGTGTATTATCTAAAAATTATTTAAAATATATAAAAACAAAATCGCGTTTTTATATTTTTTCAAAATTTTTTAGATAACATATTTAAAATTTTCCAACTTTTTGTTTTGAAAAACTCGATTTGGCCGAAAATGCTGATCAGCATCTGTGGACCAAAATCGCAGATCAGCATTTTTGGACCAAAATCGCATTTTTATATTTTTATACCCTCCACTTAGTGATAGAGGGTATATATAAGTTTGTCATTCCGTTTGTAACTCATCGAAATATCGGTATGGGACCCCATAAAGTATATGTATTCATGATCCATGATCGATTTTAAGCAAGGTTGGCAATCGAAACGAATAACGGTCGTTTTTTTTTTTATTTCGGTATCGGTTTCGGTTTCGGTATTTGAGTTGAATCGGTTACGGTATTACCGATACCGAAACGTCAATACCGGTACGTACCGGTATTATCGAAAAAATGCTAAAAATATAAAAAAACGTATAAAAACTTTAAATTTTTTTTAAAAAACAAGTAGACAAGTTAAATTCGACTTGGACGAATCCATCAATACCCTCCACAATGCTCTTCTAAAGTGATAGTTAATTTTCTTACGTGAATCAAAGCAACAATTTTGATTAGAAATATTTTATTTTGAGTAAAAAACTTTTTAAGACACTTTTGAAAAAAAAAACATGACTTTTTTTTTTGAGTGTAATTTTTTTTTTCGAGTGTAAGTTTTCTTTGTTTTAGTATAAAAATTTTTGTGAGTGACAAGAATACTTTGCAAAATATTTTTCTGACTTATCAATTTTTTTAAAGCTGGTTTAACGGATTTTTCAACATGTGAATTTAAGGTGAAACCAATCTAAAATTCACGGTTTTGAATCTAAAATTAACTTTTGAACCACTGGACCGATTTGGCTGATACGAACCAATACGAACCAGACCAGGGGAACTGCAAATATATATGCCAAGCTTCAGCATCCTCAGGATAGCCTTTCGAAAGTTATCGTGTTTTTTATCTCGAAAATTCACGAAAAACCCTTGCCGAAATTCAGTCTTTTGCTCATAACTTTTGAAGCACTGCTGCCTGGCTGGAAATTTATCTATGTCTTAAGGACATAACTATAAGGCCGTATCGATTTTTACCTTTCCTTTTTTTTCCAATAAGTTTCTATTGGGTGTCAAAATGACACCATAAAATTAATTTCCCTCCCGCATCGCGGTTAAAGTAAAAACTCCAACAAATTACATATTTCGTCTTATTTCTAAGCAACCAAGTTTTTTTTGTTGGTGTTATCTATTTGGAAAAATATGTCTTCCCTGTCTAGACAAGATCACATTCAAAAATATTGCAAGCAATTTTTTGTTCGCGATTTATGGGACTTTTATGGACGATTTCTACGAGTTATGCCACTTCAAAAAATTATACTATGGTGGAAAACCTGCTAGTATTCCGAAGTCCTGTAAATATCAAAAAACTCTTTGGACACCCACATCACGGATTAAATAAAAATTCCCAAAAAACTATACTATACGAAAGGGGTCCAGAAAGTTTCTATTGGGAGTCAAAATGACTCCATAAAAATTTCGTAAAAATCAATCATTTTCTTTTGCTCCCGCATCGTGGTTGAAGTAGGGCTTTTTTGCAATTTTTACTTAATTCACGATGTGGGTGCCAAAAGATTTTTTTAATTGTTATGAGAATTCGGTGAGGCTTTTGGTGTACGATTTTTCATTTACAAAAACCAAAAAATTTACAAACTTTCTATTATTTTTTTTTTGTAAAAAAAATATGGTTTTTAAGAATAACCGTTTCAATACCGGTACGTACCGGTACCGAAGGAAAAGGTTTTTGGATACCGGTATCCGATATCAAAACTGAGTTTCGGTATTGGTATTGGTACCGGTATTCAATTTAAAGGGTTTTGAAACGGATAACGGTATTGAAAAGGTATCGATTGCCAACATTGATTTTAAGACATTCTATCGATGTCCGTCTGTCTGTGGAAATGGTGATCACGACCAAAATACTACACGGATATGACTGAAACATAACATATTTATTGGAAGTTCTCCCGAGAAGTTTGGTATTGCATTTGAGCAATATCGGTTCAGCGGTTCAAAAGTTATGAACAAAAATGTAAGAACACCTCAAAAATTTTAGTACATTCAACATAACCTAAAAATACAAAATGCTTTAATTCGGCGGCTGGTTGACATATGTGAACACAATTAAACACAAAATGGTATTTAAACAAGTTCAAACATATTTTTTGACAAAAAAAGAAAAAAATCGCGGATTTTTTGTTACCAAATTTTTTTTTTTGCGGAAATTTTTTTTCAAAAATTTTTTTTTAACATGATAATGTTTTTAGGCTGGTGTCTAATTTTAAAAAAGTTGCAGGACGCCACCTGAGTTTGACTATATAAGCTAACAATTAACGAAAAAGAAAACAAGAATTACTATTTTCATTTTCTTAAAACCAAAATTTTTAATAACTTGGGTTTGTAACTTGGATAATTATTCACCTCGTGGTGAATAAAACCGTTTTTCACCGGCTGGTGAATTAAAAGTTACATAATTATTTTTCAACAAAAATTTTTTTTTTTCATCAAATTTTTTTTTTTCCATAAATTTTTTTATCAATTTTTTTTCCATCAATTTTTTTTGTTTCATCACTTTTTTTTTCATTAATTTTTTTTTTTCATCAAATTTTTTTTTTTTCATCAATTTTTTTTTCATCAAATTTTTTTTTTCACCAATTTTTTTTTTCATAAAAATTTTTTTTTTCATCAAACTTTTCTTTTTATCATTTTTTTTTATCAAAGTTTTTTTTTCATCAATTTTTTTCATAAAATTTTTTTTCATCAAATTTTATTTTTTCATAAATTTTTTTTTTTCATCAATTTTTTTTCATCAATTTTTTTTTTCATAAATTTTTTTTTTATAATTTTTTTTCATAAATTTTTTTTACATCAAAAAATTTTTCTTTTCATCAAAAAAATTAATCAAAACTTTTTTTCATCAAAATTTTTTTTCACCAAAAATTTTGGGTTCATTAAATTTTTTTAACATAGTTTTGATTTTCGTGGGAAAAAATTATTTTTTTACCAAAACTACTTTTTCACCAAGTCTAAGCTTTTTCGCATAAAAATTTTCCATTTGTTTATCAAATGTACATAAAACAAGTGAGAGTGTTATATTCTTTGATGCCGAATCTTTTATACTCTTCAAAATGTAAAAACACTTTTTTGTACTTATTTTTGCACGCACTTACGAAATGCTCTTTTGGTTTTTTAATGTGGTCCTCGACCACAGGTTGTTTTGGGTGGAATAGCAAAGTAATATAACATTATTTTTTCTAAAAAAAACTTTGCTTTGGCAAGTACACCCAAATCTTCCGCAAAACATTATCATGATTTAATATTTTGGGCAAGAGTACAAAATTCGCAGGCATTTTTGACGAGTAATTTCCTTTTAAAAAAAGTGTTTTGCAATAATCTTTTTAAAATTGTGGAGGGTATCACTACATTCGGCAAGGCCGAACTTAACTTTTTTACTTGTTTTTTATATTTTTTAGATAACGCACTTAACATTTTACAACTTTTGAGACCAACTTGAATAAGTAACAAGTAAGTAAGAAAGTTATAGTCGGTTAAGACCGACCATATGATACCCTACACCAGTGTTTTCCGGAAAATGGGCCCCATGTCCAAACATGGGCCTATCTTTTTTTAGATCTTTATTTAGTGCAGAAAACACACACATACCAAATTCTAGTGGAATTGGTTTATTTTTTTGCCAATAGACCGAATTAACTGAATTATGTTCGAAATTTGTATATGGGGGACTAATTGTATGTCCAAAAATTGTCCAAACGTATTCCGATTTGATTTGGTTACCAAAGTACACGTTTAACACCTACAAATAAAATTTTAATCAAACATTTAAATTTTTATGAATTTTGAGGAAATTAGGTGAATATTGGGAATATCGATTCCTTTAAAATTTGGTATGGTGGTTTGTGCCCAAATTTTATTACCTGTTAAAATTTAAAACGATATCTACTTTAATACGGCTATTAGAGGCATTTAATCGAAATTCAAAGGGGGCGTTTGTATGGGGGCTAGGTCTTAACATGGACCGATTTTTTCCAATTTCAATAGGCTTCGTCCTTTGGCCAAAAGACGCTTAAGTATCAAATTTCAAGTCAATTGATTGAAAATTGCGACCTGTATCTTGCTCAAACCGATAGATGGACAGACGGACGGACGGATATCGCTAAATCGACTCAAAAAGTAATTCTGAGTTGATTAATATGCTTGAGGGTAGGTCTAGGACCAAAATTTCGGGTAGTTACAAACATCAGCACAAACTCATTATACCCTATACCACAAGGTGGTGTTTGAATTTTTTTAAAATATTTTTCCAATAAAGTGCGAAAAGTTTCTCAACTTTTGAGCCGGAGTTGGTCAAGAAATTCAGATATAATTTTTGGTCGAAATACGGAAATTTTTTCCAACTTTGACCACTGATGAACTTGCGAAATTTTTTCACAATTAGCTCTAACGAGGCCATTGTTTGGCAGGCATTACGACATGAAATTGGAACATTTAAATTTGACGGAACGCTCTAATGTTTAAGCTCTACCCTCGGCTCATTTTGAAGAAGCTATCACATCGGTTTCTTCCGCTATGAGTTGTCTCAAATAGCCAAAACGGCGATTTTTTGAACTATCTCCTTAATTTTCTCAAAAACCTGATGTGATGGAAAAGTTTGGAGACCAGATTTGTGATCACAGGAACAATTGCAATTAACTGTGTAAGGTCGTGACCCAGTCGCATAAGGTTTTTTAAACGTCTTGAGAATTGGGCTTTAGTGCTCATAATTTTAAACATTTGTAGGACAATTTCTAAAAATGTTGAGCATCATACGTAATATAACTTTTTTTTGAGCCTAAAAGTATGTACTTCTTTTTTAACTTGACTTAGTGGTACCTTAACAATAGCCCTTCACAGTTATTTTCCATTCCTGACTAACTAATGCTATTTTTCTAACTATAAATTATTGTTAAAAAGTTAAAAAAATAAAAAAAAAATACGAAGTGTAGAAATCTAAAACCAAAACAAACTCTACAACAAGTTGTCCATTTGACCATAACCATGGTCAAAGTTCAAATGATTTCATGTGGTTGGTCACAGCCAATAAAGAAAGTATTACGACTAACTATTGTGGAAAACAAAATGTATGTAAAAGGTAATCGAAGAGAGTCAAGTCAAGTTTATAGATGATTGATAATGATCATTATCAACGTCATCATCGTCATCATGTGGTCATAACATAATGAAGTTGGCCACATTGTTAGTTAGGCACCACACCGCATCATATCACTATTCCAGATTTTTATAACAAACGACTTTTGCCGCCACCCACCTTAAAGCTAAGAGTTAGTACATTAGACCCTAAGGTGGTGCTTTCAGTTAACTGTGTGGTAAACTATATGGTCAATGAATAAATTGTATGGATACCTATAAAGAGTTGCATAGAGATTGGTTTTAGAGATTTTATATTTTTTTTTTTAAAAAAGCTCTACACTCGAAATAATAATACTGTAAAAAATTTTAACAATTGCAGCATTTCAAAAAATTGCTGTAATCTGTAAATAAAGTTTGTGTAAAACAAGTTTGTAAAGATAAGCTGGCTTTTTTCTAATTCTATAAATATTTTACTTAAGAATTTTGAAGATGGAGAAAAAAAGAAACTCCCGAAAACAGTCGTTAATTCAATCCTGAAAATTATCAAATTTTCGAAAGAAAAAACTCTATGAATATTCGAAATTATTTTTTTGAGTGTATCGAACAAATTTACAACAATTGTTAGTTACACACATTTACTCTATTTGATGTAGTCGTAGTATAAAGAATTTGTATTGAACTTGTGGTGTTGCAACTTGCATTGTTATTCTAGATTTTATTTTAAATATTTTTCACTCTGACTTTATTTTTTGCATTTTACTATTGAGTTAAACCATGTCAATGCAACCGAAAAAGCTAAGATTTTTGACTTTGCCCTTTCGAATTGGATGAAACTTGGAATGAAACTATATTATTTTTTTTAGAGACATGGGGTCTTAAAAATTGAGAAAATCGTATATATTTGACAAAAGTGTTCTGATATAAATGAAGTTTTCTCAAAAAGTAGGTACAGGTACCATTCAGGTTTCAGATAATAGGTAATGAGTAGGGCAAGTACTTTCGTGAAGATGCATGTTTTACTCAGTATTGTAAACATAACATAAATTAAATATTTAAATGAATAAATGAATTTGCAATAAAATGGCATCGATTTGTATTTGCATATTTTCACATGAATTGGACTTTTTCTTAAATTTTATAAATATTTTTTCAAAACTTCTTTAGGAAAACCAATTCCCTATTTCTTATCTACATATACAAAAGAGTAATGTGACTGACTGACTGACTTATTGACTGATTCATCATCGCCCAGCCCAAACCGCTGCAGCTAGAGACTTGAAATTAGGTTCACCTCCCGGAATAAGGATCCACTAAGGCTGGATTTTTGCCAATGTTGATTCTAAGGGGGTAAAAGGGTAAAAAACTGTACTTTTGGTACTTTTTATATCTCCCGATATAATGGACATAGAGACTTGAAATTTGGACTGTATGTTCACCTCCCGGAATATAGATCCATTAAGGGTGGGTTTTTGCCAGTGTTGATTCTAAAGGGGCCAAAAGGGTAAAAAACTGTACTTTTGGTGCTTTTTATATCTCCTGAAATAATGGTCATAGAAACTTGAAATTTGGACAGTATGTTCACATCCTGGAATATAGATCCAGTACGGCTGGATTATTTCCAATGTTGATTTTAAGGGGGTAAAAAGGGAAAAAAATCTGTACTTTTGGTACCTTTTATATTTCCTTAAAAAATTGTCACATATACTTGAAATTTGGACTGTATGTTCACCTCCCAGAATAAAGATCCCCTAAGACTTGGTTTTTGCGAATGATGTTTCTAATACTGTAAAAATGTTAAAAAATTTGTACTTTTGTTACATTTTATATTTCCTTAAATAATGGTGCTAGAAAATTGAAATTTGCAATGTCGTTTCACCTTCCGGAAAAAAGATTCACTAATGGGTAAAAAAGCACTTTTGGTACTTTTTTTTTTATTTACTGAAATAATAGTTATTCAAACTTAAAATTTAGAATGTAAGTTCCTTTAGTAAAATAAAACATTCTAGAACAAGTTCTTTCAGAAAATTCTGTAGCGTTTTCAAAAAGTACCTTTTATAAAAAGTACCTTTTATAAAAGGTTCCTTTATAAAAAGCACGTTTTATAAAAAGTACCTTTTATAAAAAGTACCTTTTATAAAAAGTACCTTTTATAAAAAGTACCTTTTATAAAAAGTTCCTTTTATAAAAAGTACCTTTTATAAAAAGTACCTTTTATAAAAAGTACCTTTTATAAAAAGTACCTTTTATAAAAAGTACCTTTTATAAAAAGTACCTTTTATAAAAAGTACCTTTTATAAAAAGTACCTTTTATAAAAAGTACCTTTTATAAAAAGTACCTTTTATAAAAAGTACCTTTTATAAAAAGTACCTTTTATAAAAAGTACCTTTTATAAAAAGTACCTTTTATAAAAAGTACCTTTTATAAAAAGTACCTTTTATAAAAAGTACCTTTTATAAAAAGTACCTTTTATAAAAAGTACCTTTTATAAAAAGTACCTTTTATAAAAAGTACCTTGTTAAAAAGTACCATTTATAAAAAGTACCTTTTATAAAAAGTACCTTTTATAAAAAGTACCTTTTATAAAAAGTACCTTTTATAAAAAGTACCTTTTATAAAAAGTACCTTTTATAAAAAGTACCTTCTATAAAAAGTACCTTTTATAAAAAGTACCTTTTATAAAAAGAACCTTTTATAAAAAGTACCTTTTATAAAAAGTACCTTTTACAAAAAGTACCTTTAATAAAAAGTTCCTTTTATAAAAAGTACCTTTAATAAAAAGTACCTTTTAAAAAAAGTACCTTTTATAAAAAGTACCTTTTATAAAAAGTACATTTTATAAAAAGTACATTTTATAAAAAGTACCTTTTATAAAACGTACCTTTTATAAAAAGTACCTTTTATAAAATAACTTTTTATAAAAAGTACCAACTATAAAAGTATCTTTTATAAAAAGTACCCTTTATAAAAAGTACCTTTTAAAAAAAGTACTTTTTATAAAAAAGTACCTTTTATAAAAAGTACCCTTTAAAAAAAGTACTTTTTATAAAAAGTACCTTTCATTAAAGGTACCTTTTATAATAAGTACCTTTTATTAAAAGTACCGGAAGTACACTTTTTGGTACTTTTTTATTTCCTGAGGTATAAATAAAACAAACTTTTTTGTTTTTTAAATCTTTACATTGGTGGAGGGTATTTAAAGATTCGGCACAGCTGAATATAGCTTTCTTACTTGTTTTTTTTATCAAAATATAACTGTTAGTTAAACCAAAAAATTGTGTTCTAAAATATTTTTTTTTAAACTTATGGTATTTTCTTTTCTGGCAAAAAATGTGATTTTTTTATGTGCCAAAAATTATGTTTTTGTGTTCTTTTTTAAAAAGATGTTAACCCTTATAAAGAATATCGTTTTTGTCTAAAAATGTCCACCCCATAAAGTGCAAAAAAGTGCCACTTTTTACCCCGTAAAAAATCAAACATTTTTTTTTTTTTCAGAAAAGATAACACAATTAATGTGCAAATGTTTTTGCCGTCAAAAAAATTGTTTTTAAACTCAGGTTGACATTTTCAAAATTTTTTCTTGACTTTTATTTAAGCTTTTCTTGTAAAAATGTTTGTTGGGTTAGTACCCCATAAATTTGTGGTTTCTTGTTTTTATATAAGATTTTTTTTTTAGTTTTTTGAAAGTGTTTTGAATTTTTATTAAATGGATACTACAGATAGTTGTATGAGATACTTACTACATAATAGCCATTTATTTTTATTAATGTGATTCATAAAATGTGGTCAAGAAAGTGTATTGTTTAAGAAATCAATAGTTTCCCAGCAAAACTTAGATTACCAAATAAGGTATAAAATAAGGTATAGGATCTCTTATTTTATACATTGCAGCATTGATGATTTTAACAGGCGATGAGACTCAAAGTAATGCATACACATTATCACAAAGAATACCAGTAAGGTATAAAATAAGTCATAAATTTATAACGAAGAGTACCAGTAAGGTGTAAAATATATGATATTTTATAGGTTACGAGTAAGGTATATAATATAGCATACCAGAACGTAATATATAAGGTGTTACGAGTAGTGAAAAAGTAATTTTGTATTAAATTTACTCACGTGATTGAAAGTGAGTGTAAGTAGATAAAATATGCTCGTGAGTGTGTGTCGTTAGAAATTTCCTGTCGTGAGCCCATCTCTAGTTTAAACTTATGCATTTTTTTATAAAATAATTATTTTTTATGTTATTGTAATGCATTATGCATCCAATTATAAATAATACAATATTTCAAACTTTCAAATAATACATAATGTAACCAAATATAAGTCATCCATGATTAAATGTTTAGAAATAACAAATTTGAAATACATTTTTTCCAATAAACATGCATTACGTAGCAAATTATTAGTAATGCATTATTTTTCACTTGAAAATAATACGTTGTGGAACAAATGTTTGGTAAGACATCATAAAATAATGCTACAAATAAGTTATATGCATTACCTGGTAATGTGTTATATAATCACTACCCATTACCAAAGTTTTGCTGGGTTAGTATGTCTTTGAAAATGTGTTCAACTGTTGTATTTTTTATTTTTTTTAAAGTTGAAAAAAACTTAGACAAAACAAAATAATTTTTTGTGGTTTAGAATAAAAGGTGTTAAAATGAAAAAGGGGAAAACTTTAAAAATTAAGATGTTTTCTTAGAATTTTAAGTTTTTTGTTTGAAGATTTAATTAAATGAAGCACTGGTTGGGAATGTAGTTTAAATATCAGCCTACGTTAAAAATGATAAAGAAAGCCCAAATCTCAGAAACTTCCACACTGCTACACTCAAAATAATAACTGTGTTAAAATACAGAGATACTCTGCTGAGCTAGCAGAAAATACCATAAATTTCCAGCCAGCAAGATTTTTTGCTATTTTACGAAGAAAACTCTGTAAAATGATTTTGATAAATAAAAACTGTAAATTTACAGAATTAACTGTAAAATGTTGATGAAAGCGACCAGAATTTTACCAAGACGCATGGATAAGTAATAACATGACGCAAATAAAGGCAAATGCCATCATTTATATGCGGTAGCTTAAATGTTTCCTACGCGAATGTTTAACTTTGTAGAAATAATTTATAAACTCGCTAGATCTTCTCACGGTTTTTTTTATAAACTTTATATTGTCAGTTCCACATTTGAGCGGTTCCACATTCCAATAAACACTTTTATAAAAGTGAAATCGTTTAAGAATGCCTTGACTTCCTTATATATCTTTTAAATGCGCTTGATATGGATTTTACACAACGGTCACTTGATTCCTGATTAATTTCTCCTTCCTAAAGTGCAAGAGTACCTCCAATTTTACACGACATCCTCGTAAAATTTATGAACTTTTATTGTAATTTAAGACGCTTTTTAAAGAGGGTTTAAAATATTATTAGGAAGTTTTTTAAAGAGATTTTTATTTGAAAACTGTATTACAGAGCGGCAAGTAAAATTACAGATGAAATTTAGTATTTTGGTTATGAGAAAAAAACAATGTATTTTTCCAAAATATTTATTTTAGCAAAAAACTGTTTATTATCTGTAAAATAAAGATTACAAAGTATAATTACAGATAAAATTTTGTTTTTCGGTCAAAAGAAAATACAAAGTATTTTCTTAAAATCTGTATTTCGGCAGATAACTTTGTCAAATATCTGTCGAATTGTGATTACAGTCATTTTACAGAGTATTTTACAGAGTTATTTTTTTGAGTGTAGAATTTTGTACATGACAAATATGAAAATCTACAATAATGTTATGAAAAATGACGATAAAAAGGAACCTAATTCGGGTTTCATTGAATCAATGAAAGAGGTTTGATTAATGTTAAAATTTATAAAAATTTGCATAAAATTAATGAAAATGTTTAGAGCGAATGTATGTTGTATTTTATGGACATTTCCATAACACTTATGTAAATCTAATGCTAAAAACATAAGATCAGATTTACATTAAGAAGGCTCGGTCAATGTTTTGGTAAGATTATTTACAAATTCCACGTAGTCGTAGTTAAAGTATAAAGAAAAATATGTTAGTTGATCCGGAAATTTAAGGCCTGATTAAAATAACTTTATTTTCCAGTTCGACCCTCGTAGCATATTCATTATAAGTAAGATTTAATCTGGATTAGATGCATATTAAAATTAAACAAATTATCTACACAGCCCTTTCAACTTTTTTGTAATGCTCGATTTTGATTTAAAGATATGCCCTTTTGAAATTTTAGTGGTCTTATTATTTTGTGTCCCTTTTATTTCAAGCATAACTGTGTGCATTAATATTTTAAACCTTATATTAAACGAATATTCCTAAATAAATAATTTATCCACATTTTTAATGTTCACTATTGCATTTCCATTGACCTTTTCACCTTTAATCTTTATGATTTTATTTTATTTTTTTTCAAGTATAAACCTCAATTCCTAATTTAGGTATATTTTTTTAATGATAGTTTTTTTTTTAGAGATTTATTTTTTTAAAAGCATTTCTTTTACTATACTTATGTTAGTTTTAGTATTTTCTTTTTAATTATTCTACAATATTTTGTTGTATACTGCAACAATTAACAACTAACATCCGTAATAGTGGTTACCAAACATTAAACTTTAATCTGTATACTTTTTCTTTTTCAAATGCTTAAATGTTCTCTAAAATGTTCGTCAAAATAAAAAAAGGAACCTAAAACTTTTCACAAAAAAAAACCTAAAAACAAATCTGAAAATACGAAAAAAAAAATTTCCAACTAAATTCTAAATACAGTAACAAAACTGAGTACATTACAGGAAACCACAAATGAAATGTTAAATGGTTTGAAAAGTAAAATTAAAATGAGATTCCATTCCATTTTCGAAATGAGTAGAGAGAAAATAATGACTAGAGAATACACAGAAAATAAAATTGTCAAATTTAAATCAACAAACATGAATTGTAAATTAACCAAACATTTAGTAAAAACGGCTGCTTGTTACTCCATTATACAAAACTTCTATTTTGTTTTCAACAAACTCAGTCAAGTAATTTTATTTCAAAATTCTTTTAACATGTCAATAAAAGGTGTTTGTTGAAAAAAATTCATTTGTCAGATCAACGAATTGTGTTTGTTGAATTTCTTTATTGAAAAAAACTAAAAAGTGTTTGTGTTTGTTGAATTTCTTTGTTGAAAAAAAAAAATTCTTTTGTCAGATGAACAAATTGTGTTTGTTGAATTTCTTTGTTGAAAAAAAAAATTAAGATTTTTTACTTTTGTCAGATCAATAAATTGCGTTTGTGTTTGTTGAATTTCTTTGTTGAAAAAAACCAAATTCTTTTTTCAACAATCAAAATTTACAAACGTTTGTTGATATTACAAATTTCCGTATAGGAGCACTTTCAGTGAAAAAAATTAATTGTATTCACAAATATAACAATTCAATATAACAATTCGTTTTTTTTTTCTGTGTACGTTGAGGGTGGCTGTATGGTATTATGTTTCACAAAAAAACTAAAACTAATGAAACTGTTAAACCCAAGGACCTTTTAAAAACTATGCAGGATTGTGATTTTTGTTTTGGTTTTTACTTATTTTTTTTATGTATTTGCACATAATAAACTCTGGAATTTTTATAAATATTAAAAACCACAAAAACAAAAATAAAAATAAATATAGAATTTGTTTTAAAAAACATAGAGATAAAAGTATAAGCTGGAATTTAATGAAAAATTATGTTGAAAAAAAAAATTGTAATTCTTTACAATATGAATTAGAAAAATATTTTATGGATTTATTAGAGCATAAAGCATAAATATTTTTAATAATTACAAAAATATAAATACAAATATTTGAAATATATTTAAGTAAGGAAAATATATAGTAATAATTTATATTTATTATATTTTTTCGGCGTAAGCCAAGTGTATTTAATTTGGTGTTTGTGTTTTTCTGATTGAAGAAGAAAATTGTGTCTTCTAAAGATTAAATTAAATGTGGATTTACCCTAGACCATGGTTTCTGTAGCCACTTCTACGTCATCAGTAGGCAATTACATTAAATTGATTATTTGATATTTTGCTAGAAAAATTCTTTATATGTTTTTTTATCAACAGACTAGCCTGACATGAGCTTCGAACATGTGTCGTTAAATCACTCATGTTTTGTAAGCCGAAGCCATAACCACTAGGCTATACCCGGTGTATTAAATACACTTGGCTTACGCCGAAAAAATATAATAAATAGAAATACTGACAAATGTCGCTCGTGTGAGCAATTCACTTTAACTATGCGTTACTGTAGTGTGAAGAACAAAAAATTCTCTGCTATAGTAAAGTTTGCATAAAATAAAGTAAATGAAAGATTAAGAAAATTGTTGTTGGTCTCTACACCATTTACAGATGTAATTCGAAAAAGATCAATTGTAATTCGAAGATTCTATTTGTAATTCGAAGATTCTATTTGTAATTCGAAGATTCCATTTGTAATTCGAAGATTCCATTTGTAATTCGAATACTCCAATTGTAATTCGAAGATTCCAATTGTAATTCGAATACTCCAGTTGTAATTCGTAAAAGATCAATTGTAATTCGTAAAAGATCAATTGTAATTCGTAAAAGATCAATTGTAATTCGAAAAAGATCAATTGTAATTCAAAAAAGATCAATTGTAATTCGTAAAAGATCAATTGTAATTCGAAAAAGATCAATTGTAATTCGTAAAAGATCAATTGTAATTCGTAAAAGATCAATTGTAATTCGAAGATTCCATTTGTAATTCGTAAAAGATCAATTGTAATTCGTAAAAGATCAATTGTAATTCGAAAAAGATCAATTGTAATTCGAAAAAGATCAATTGTAATTCGTAAAAGATCAATTGTAATTCGTAAAAGATCAATTGTAATTCGTAAAAGATCAATTGTAATTCGAAAAAGATCAATTGTAATTCGTAAAAGATCAATTGTAATTCGAAAAAGATCAATTGTAATTCGTAAAAGATCAATTGTAATTCGAAAAAGATCAATTGTAATTCGTAAAAGATCAATTGTAATTCGTAAAAGATCAATTGTAATTCGAAGATTCCAATTGTAATTCGAAAAACATCAACTGAATTTACATTGATAATTTACGAATTACAATTGGAATCTTCGAATTACAATTGATCTTTTACGAATTACAATTGATCTTTTACGAATTACAATTGATCTTTTTATACCCTACACCACACTGTGGTATAGGGTATAATGAGTTTGTGCTGATGTTTGTAACTACCCGAAATATTGGTCCTAGACCCACTTTTAAGTATACCGATCGGCTTAGAATCACTTTTTGAGTCGATTTAGCGATGTCCGTCCGTCCGTCCGTCTGTCCGTCCGTCCGTCCGTCCGTCCGTCCGTCTGTCCATGTAAACGGTGTAAACACGATACAGGTCGCAATTCTTAATCAATTGACTTGAGATTTGAAACTTAAGCCTCTTTTGGCCCAAGGACGAAGCCTATTGAAATTGGAAAAAATCGGTCCATATTTAGACCTAGCCCCCATACAAAGGTCCTCTTTAGTTTTGGCTCAAATGACTCTAATAGGCGCATTTTAACAGGTATCTATTCGAAATTTGGCAGGTAATCATGTTTTATCAACACAAATCACCATTCCAAATTTTAAAGAAATCGAACCAGTTCTTATTGTAGCCCCCATACAAACCACCTTCCCGATTTTCACATAAATCTCTCATGAAATTCATAAATTTCATGAAAATAGAAAATATTTAATTAAAATTCTGTTTGTGTATGTTAAACGCGTACTTTAATAACCTTATCAAATCTGATTATCATCGGACCATTTTTGGACTTAGGTCCCATGTGGAAATTTCGCCCGATATTCAGTTGAAGTGATTTATTGTCAACAAAAAGAAGCCTATTCCACTCAAATTTGATTAGTGAGTGCTTTTTACACATATTAAAGATTTGACAAAATATAGATCTAATCAGTCCATGTTTGAACTTGGGACCCATTTTCCGGGAAACTCTGGTGTAGGGTATTTTATGGTCGGTCTTGACCGACTATAATTTTCTTACTTGTTCGAATTACAATTGATCTTTTACGAATTACAATTGATCTTTTTCGAATTACAATTGATCTTTTACGAATTACAATTGATATTTTTCGAATTACAATTGATCTTTTACGAATTACAATTGATCTTTTACGAATTACAATTGATCTTTTACGAATTACAATTGATCTTTTTCGAATTACAATTGATCTTTTTCGAATTACAATTGATCTTTTACGAATTACAATTGATCTTTTACGAATTACAAATGGAATCTTCGAATTACAATTGATCTTTTACGAATTACAATTGATCTTTTACGAATTACAATTGATCTTTTTCGAATTACAATTGATCTTTTACGAATTACAATTGATCTTTTTCGAATTACAATTGATCTTTTACGAATTACAATTGATCTTTTACGAATTTCAATTGATCTTTTACGAATTACAATTGATCTTTTACGAATTACAATTGGAATCTTCGAATTACAAATGGAATCTTCGAATTACAATTGGAGTATTCGAATTACAAATGGAATCTTCGAATTACAAATGGAATCTTCGAATTACAAATGGAATCTTCGAATTACAAATAGAATCTTCGAATTACAATTGATCTTTTTCGAATTACATCTGTAAATGGTGTAGATTAAATGCATTGCTTGAGTTAGAGAAAAAGCTTTTCTGCATAAGTCACACACGAAACCTACTGTGAGTTAAAAACAAACGGCGTTTAGTCACTGATGTTTATACACCGAGTATAGCCTAGTGGTTATGGCTTCGGCTTACAAAACATGAGTGATTTAACGACACATGTTCGAAGCTCATGTCAGGCTAGTCTGTTGATAAAAAAACATATAAAGAATTTTTCTAGCAAAATATCAAATAATCAATTTAAAGTAATTGCCTACTGATGACGTAGAAGTGGCTACAGAAACCATGGTCTAGGGTAAAACCACATTTAATTTAATCTTTAGAAGACACAATTTTCTTCGTCAATCAGAAAAACACAAAGTAATAATTTAGATTACTTTATACAGAGTGATTCAGTCACGACCCGCCGAATTTCACCAGCGTAATCCTTGGCTCATTTCATGAATCAATCGATTGATTTTAAGACGATCTAGTGAGGTCCGTCCGTCTGTCTGTCTATTAAAAACAGTTTGTCATATATGTTGGGAATTTGCCTGGTCAGGTTGGTATTGCAATCCAGCGAAATCGGATCAGTGCACTGTGGCCGAAATCACTGATCTGCACCATTTACAGATGTAATTCGAAAAAGATCAATTGTAATTCGAAGATTCTATTTGTAATTCGAAGATTCTATTTGTAATTCGAAGATTCCATTTGTAATTCGAAGATTCCATTTGTAATTCGAATACTCCAATTGTAATTCGAAGATTCCAATTGTAATTCGAATACTCCAGTTGTAATTCGTAAAAGATCAATTGTAATTCGTAAAAGATCAATTGTAATTCGTAAAAGATCAATTGTAATTCGAAAAAGATCTATTGTAATTCGAAAAAGATCAATTGTAATTCGTTAAAGATCAATTGTAATTCGAAAAAGAACAATTGTAATTCGTAAAAGATCAATTGTAATTCGTAAAAGATCAATTGTAATTCGAAGATTCCATTTGTAATTCGTAAAAGATCAATTGTAATTCGTAAAAGATCAATTGTAATTCGAAAAAGATCAATTGTAGTTCGAAAAAGATCAATTGTAATTCGTAAAAGATCAATTGTAATTCGTAAAAGATCAATTGTAATTCGTAAAAGATCAATTGTAATTCGAAAAAGATCAATTGTAATTCGTAAAAGATCAATTGTAATTCGAAAAAGATCAATTGCAATTCGTAAAAGATCAATTGTAATTCGAAAAAGATCAATTGTAATTCGTAAAAGATCAATTGTAATTCGTAAAAGATCAATTGTAATTCGAAGATTCCAATTGTAATTCGAAAAACATCAACTGAATTTACATTGATAATTTACGAATTACAATTGGAATCTTCGAATTACAATTGATCTTTTACGAATTACAATTGATCTTTTACGAATTACAATTGATCTTTTTCGAATTACAATTGATCTTTTACGAATTACAATTGATCTTTTTCGAATTACAATTGATCTTTTACGAATTACAATTGATCTTTTTCGAATTACAATTGATCTTTTACGAATTACAATTGATCTTTTACGAATTACAATTGATCTTTTACGAATTACAATTGATCTTTTTCGAATTACAATTGATCTTTTTCGAATTACAATTGATCTTTTACGAATTACAATTGATCTTTTACGAATTACAAATGGAATCTTCGAATTACAATTGATCTTTTACGAATTACAATTGATCTTTTACGAATTACAATTGATCTTTTTCGAATTACAATTGATCTTTTACGAATTACAATTGATCTTTTTCGAATTACAATTGATCTTTTACGAATTACAATTGATCTTTTACGAATTTCAATTGATCTTTTACGAATTACAATTGATCTTTTACGAATTACAATTGGAATCTTCGAATTACAAATGGAATCTTCGAATTACAATTGGAGTATTCGAATTTCAAATGGAATCTTCGAATTACAAATGGAATCTTCGAATTACAAATGGAATCTTCGAATTACAAATAGAATCTTCGAATTACAATTGATCTTTTTCGAATTACATCTGTAAATGGTGTAGAGGCGTTTAAGTCGAAATTAAAAAATTAAAACTGATAAATGTTTTGCACTGTATCGATTACCTATACTTTACAGAGAAAATTAACGTTTTCACTTTTGTTTTTCTCTTAATATTCGCATAGCTGTAAGCTATCAAATATACATTTTCTGAAGCAAGTGTATTAAAGGAATTTGGGGCCTAATTACTAAGTGAGTTTTTCTTGATACTTTTAAGTCAATTGTTTACACATTTTGAGCCAAAAAGTTTTAATTGAAAGTAAAAGGTATGTTTTAACTAAAAAATAAATATTTGTGGCCTGTGTGTATCTAGTTTATTATTAGTTCACTAGCTTACCATCCCGGTACTTCGTTACCGGTTGCATGGAATACCGGATAATAGAAGGATCAGAATTGCTTTACCGATTTCAAGAAAATTCCCCTACGTAGTCTTTGTTTTATTTACTTGTGCACGTTTAAGTCTTTCATAAAATAATATTTCAATCAAAAATTTAAAAAATAAAATTTTAATAATTTTCGAGCCCTAATATCGGGATTTTGGATTTGGAGTGAATATATATTTCAGTGAATAAAGAAATTGTAATAAAAATGATTTTGAGTTAAAAAACATATAGAGAGAAAAAAATGGAGTAAAAAAAGTGAAATACGAAAAATTTGAGTAAAAAGTATCATTCCATATTATTCCCTGATCTATTCCATTTCGTTCCCCGTTCTAAAAATTTAAATTTTAAAATATGTCCTTTTCTTGGGTGTTATTTCTGGGGCTTTGAGTTTAAAAGTTAGATAGGTAACCATAACCATTTGCCCCCCTTTCCCCTTAAAATTAAATTTTCCAAAAACTGTTTTTTTTTGTGCTAGGTGATCCTTTATTTAAAATATCAAGTTTCTGAACTAATATTTCAAGAAATATAAGAATAATCATAATTTACACTTTTTCATTATTACAAGAACAAAAAAAAAGTACCAAAAGCACACTTTCTTACCCCCGTTATAAACGGAATTTCCAAAAAGAACCTCTTGCAGAATTTTTGTTTCTTCACCGAAGGATCCTCTTTTCCATATTTCAATTTCCTAGGATCATTATTTTAGCAAATATTTAAAGTACAAAGAGGATTTTACATTCCTAATTATAAGTTTCTCGTCAAAAATGTACGTCAAAAAATATCAAAGGTATCGAAAATACACTTTTTTAGCCATTTTACCCCACTAAGAAGCGAAAAAACGTATTTTTCACAGAATGATTTTTTACATCACAAATTTTAGGATTCTAGGAAATATAAAAAGTTTCTATAAATATAATTTTAGGAAATAAAAAAGTACCAAAAATTGTACTTCCGGTACTTTTAAAAAAATTTACTTTTTATAAAGGGTACTTTTAATGGAAGGTACTTTTTATAAGAGGTACTTTTTTTAAAAGGTACTTTTTATAAAAGGTACTTTTTATAAAAGGTACTTTTTATAAAAGGTACTTTTTATAAAAGGTACTTTTTATAAAAGGTACTTTTAATAAAAGGTACTTTTTATAAAAGGTACTTTTTATAAAAGGTACTTTTTATAAAAGGTACTTTTTATAAAAGGTACTTTTTATAAAAGGTACTTTTTATAAAAGGTACTTTTTATAAAATGTACTTTTTAAAAAAGGTACTTTTTATAAAAGGTACTTTTTATAAAAGGTACTTTTTATAAAAGGTACTTTTTATAAAAGGTACTTTTTATAAAAGGTACTTTTTATAAAAGGTACTTTTTATAAAAGGTACTTTTTATAAAAGGTACTTTTTATAAAAGGTACTTTTTATAAAAGGTACTTTTTATAAAAGGTACTTTTTATAAAAGGTACTTTTTATAAAAGGTACTTTTTATAAAAGGTACCTTTTATAAAAGGTACTTTTTATAAAAGGTACTTTTTATAAAAGGTACTTTTTATAAAAGGTACTTTTTATAAAAGGTACTTTTTATAAAAGGTACTTTTTATAAAAGGTACTTTTTATAAAAGGTACTTTTTATAAAAGGTACTTTTTATAAAAGGTACTTTTTATAAAAGGTACTTTTTATAAAAGGTACTTTTTATAAAAGGCACTTTTTATAAAAGGTACTTTTTATAAAAGGTACTTTTTATTAAAGGTACTTTTTATAAAAGGTACTTTTTATAAAAGGTACTTTTTATAAAAGGTACTTTTTATAAAAGGTTCTTTTTATAAAAGGTACTTTTTATAAAAGCTAGTTTTTATAAAAGGTACTTTTTATGAAAGGTACTTTTTATAAAAGGTACTTTTTATAAAAGGTACTTTTTATAAACGGTAGAGAATTTTCCGAAAGTACTTGCTCACTATGTTTTATTTCACTAAAGGATCCTACATTCCAAATTTGAAGTTTGAATGACCATTATTTCAGTATATAAAAAAAAAGTACCAAAAGTACACTTTTTTTACCCATTTTACCCCCTTGAATCAACATTGGCAAAAACCCAGACTTAGTGAATCTTTTTTCCGGGAGGTGAACCTACATTGCAAATTTCAAGTTTCTAGTACGATTATTTAAGGAAATATAAAAGGTACCAAAAGTACAGTTTTTTACCCCCTAGAATCATCATTGGCAAAAATCAAGCCCTAGTGGATCTATATTCCGTGAGGTGAACATACAGTCCAAATTTTAAGTTTTTATGACCATTTATTAAGAAAATATAAAAGGTACCAAAAGTACAGTTTTTTACCCTTTTTACTCCCTTAGAATCAACATTGGCAAAAATCCAGCCTTACAGGATCTATATTCCAGGATGTGAACATACAGTCCAAATTTCAAGTCTCTATGACCATTATTTCAGGAGATATAAAAAGTACCAAAAGTACAGTTTTTTCCCCTTTTTACCCTCTTAGAATCAACACTGACAAAAATCCAGCCTTAGTGGATCTATGTTCCGGGAGGTGAACATGCAGTCCAAATTTCAAGTCTCTGTGACCATTATTTTAGGAGATATAAAAAGTACCAAAAGTACAGTTTTTTACCCTTTTTACCCCCTTAGAATCAACATTGACAAAAATCCAGCCTTAGTGGATCTATATTCCGGGAGCTGAACATGCAGTCCAAATTTCAGGTCTCTAGCTTCAGCGGTTTGGGCTGGGCGATGATGAATCAGTTAATAAGTCAGTCAGTCAGTCAGTCAGTCAGTCACATTACTCTTTTATATATATAGATTATAGGAGTTTACATTTGTGATATTAACTATAGTTTCATGGACTGCAACTTTTGAAATTCGATCGTATTCGGTCCAATTCCTGTTTTGTTTATTATTTTGGGTTATTTTTGTTGTGACGTTTCAGTATGGCGTGCTAGTTCGCGCAAGTTGCTCGGTTTTTAAGGGTCCATCTGCTGTCCAAATAAACAGTATAAACGCGATACAGACCACAATTTTCAATCGATTTGGCTGAAATTTGAAATTTAAGTTTTTTTTATCGCAAGAACAAAACCTATTAAATTTTGACAAAATCAATCCATGTTAACCCATAGCCTCCATGTTAATGTCCTCTTCAAGTTTTACTTAAATACCCCTAACAATAGTATTCAAGATATCCTCTTAAAATTCTAACAATAAATGTTTTTTATATTCATAAACAATCGCCCTAAATTTTAATGGAATCGGACCATTTTAATTTCTAGGCCTCATACAAACCACCCTTCCAATATTCACATCAATTTCCCAAAATACATAAAAATAAATAAATATTGTTTAAAAATTAATTCTTTTTAAATTTTATAATCGCAAATAAGCATTAGTCTTTATTATTTTACATTTCCGAATTGAGCGGCGCTATATTGACCATTTCGGCCACTATGCAGTGGTTTAAAAGTTATGAGCAAAATACTGAATTTCGACAAGGGTTTTTCGTCAATTTACGAGATAAAAATCACGCTAACTTTCGAAAGGCAATCCTTAGGATGCTGAAGCTTGGCATATATATTTGTCGTTCTCCTGGCCTAATTTATGTAGGCTTTTAGCCAAATCGGTCCAGTCGTTCAATGTTATTAGCAAACCGTAAATTTTAGATTAGTTTCAACTTAAATTCATGTGTTGAAAACCCGTTAAACATGTTTTAAAAACATTGGTCAGTCTTAAAAATATGTAACAACGTATTTTTGTGACTCAAAAATATTTTTACACCAAAAAAAAAAAAAACAGTATTTTTTTTTTTTTTCCAAAACTATTTAAATTTTTTTTTTTTTACACAAAATAAAATATTTCTTATCAAAAAAAGCTATTTTTTTCACGTGAAAATTCATAGAATTGGCCAAGTCGAATTTAAATTTTGACTAACTGAATGTTTATTTTCAATCTTAAATTTGACTATAAAACTATGTGTTATTTTCATCTGAAGTTTAAGGTATATTCAGCAACTTCGTAGAAAATATTATAACATTATAAATATAACTCCCACACATAACGGTAATTTTTAGCTCCATTCCTACACTCAAAGAAAAAAACCTGTAATGTTAGCAAAAAAAGCTTGTAGATCTACAAGAAAATTTGCTGATTTTGAACCCACAATTTTTTTGATAAAGTTAGCAAAAATGTTTTGCCAAAAATTAGTTAACTGAAATTTTTTTTTTCAACTTAGTTCAGACACATTTAAGGACCCCGTTGGGTTCGGACCCGATAGGTCCAGACCCCGATGGGCCTAGTCCTAGTTGGGTTCCTTAAAAATTGTCATAGTTTTTGATCCAAAATTTGTGTCCGTTTCGCTCTACCTTGCTTAGTTTTTGAGATACGTTATTTTAGGTGACCACCGGGGTTTTGAGAATTACAAAACTCGATAACTTCAAAAATATTATTCGGAGATCTTTTGATTATTTTGCGGTCTTATTCTACGTGTTGAAAGCTACAAAAATGCTTTTGGACTTTTTGTAGTGTCGGCAATATTTACCGAGATATGAGCATTATAAAATTTTCGGGAATGCTAACTTTTTTGGATCCAAAGTTCGGACCCATTAGGGTCCACACATGTGAAGAGGACCGGCGATACTATGGTGGAGAGCCCGAGAACCAAAAATGGCCTTCATTTTGCTCTATCTGGCTTAGTTTCCGAGATAGAGCCATTTTAAGTTTTTTGAAATTTAAAAAAAAATACCATTTATTTTTGCTAATATTAGCAAAAAATCTTGTAAATATGTTGTCAACTCAATTTCAAATCTTAGCAAAAGAAATTAGTTCAAAGTTCGTTTAAAATTGCTAATGTGCTAAATGAAGTTTACAAGAATTTTTTGCTAACATGCTAATCTGAACAAAAAATTAGCTAATAGTTAGCTAACTAGCATTAGCAAAAAAAAATTAGTAAATCTACTAACGTATTTTTTTGAGTGTACAAATTGTATAAAACACCCCTAAAAATGGGGACAGTGGGGATTAAATGTTCTACAAAAATACTGGCCACAAATTGTTACTGTGTATGTCAGATATGTAACATCAAAGCACAAAACCGAACAGAAACACCAAAAATCAGTCAAATTAATGATTGCCCACTAAGGGTTAATTTTTTTTGCAATTTTTTTAATGCGCAATTTTGAACATTACTCTTTTTTGGTGTTTGTGCTAATGTTTGGGGCTTTTGTGTGCTCTGACGAATATAGTAAAATTTTGTGGGAAACATTTTTGTAGAACATTTCATTTTCTGCCCACCTACTTTTTCGGGGTGTTTTTTACGATTTGTTAGAATAGAGACAAAAAATACAGTTATGAGAGGGAGTTAGAGGGTTAATACGTTCACAAAAATATTTGCCATAATATTCTCTACAATGTTGCTGAACATCCCAGTTGGAAAATGTGTCACTGAGGAAATTTCCACAGTGATTCCTCGAGGAAATGTCTTCAGGTCCTGACAAATCATAGGCAATCCTTGATGACATGTCCTAACATTGTCAGCACTGAATGTTTGCTTTAAGAGTGTGGACAATTCCTCTAAGACGTCTAAAAGGAAATGTCTTCAGAATAGCAGTATATTAAATTAGAATTTTAAATTTAATTTAATTAAAATAAAATCAAAATCTAACAAGTAGAATAAAAGTAATAAATAGACAAACAATTTTAAAAATAAAGTTTGGAACAAGTGGTTAGGTGTGGGACTAATAAACTGGAGGTTCCAGGTTCAAATCCAGTTGGGACTAAAAAAGGCGAAAAGTTTTTTCTAAATATGAGAAAGATAATTTATAAAGGAAAATGGATAAAAGTAAAAACTAAAGGAAATACGAAAATTTTTTGTATTTTCGCATGACCTATGTCAGACATTTCCCCAAGGAAGTCTTAGGTGAAATGTCCCCAGAAGGTCAGCCCTGACCACTGCTGACTTTGAGTGAGGACATTTTGAAAATTTGTATGAAACTGTCCTCAACCCAGTACATAGAGATGTCTTGTGGATGTCAGGTGTGACTCTGACATGTCATCGCTCCGTCACTGAGGATGGCTCGAGGACGTTGCCAACTGGGATACAATACACCTCAGATGTAAAGAAAATATTTTTTTATATACTGATATCGTCAGTGATATGTTTCAAGAACAGGCCAAAGTTCGGAAACTTTAACCGTCTCTAAAATAAAAATCCGATGTGATATTGCAAAACGCCGAAACACGTGTATCTTTTTTTATCTCCTCTACCAGGGTAAATAGTCGGAAATCCGTAATTTTGGAAAATGTATGAAATTGTTGTACAGTGTTATTAGTACGGATAAGATTTGCATGCAATTGTATTTTTTTAATCGATAGTGTAAAAACGATATCGACCAAATATCTTTCCGAATCACGAAGTTTGCGTTAAAATGGCATCGATAGTTTTTGCATATTTTGGTGAAAATGCATATTTTAGCATATTTTTATTTTAAATGCATATTTTGAACTTTTAAGTGCATATTTGGGCATAAATTAGCAAAACCATTTTAAATTTTAAAAATTTATTTTGAAAAAAATTAATTTTTATTTAAATTTTTTTTTATAGATTTTCTTAATTTTCTAAAAAATTCTTGCTTATATAAAGTCTTAAATGTTACTCTTTAAAGCCAGCATTATTTTTTGCTTTTTAAGAAGATTTTCCTATGAAAACAAGATTTTTATTGTACAAATTTTATTTATAAGTGCATATTTTACGGTATTTTAGTGCATATTTTGACTTTTTTAACGCATATTTTAAGCGCATATATTAGATTTTTTAGTGCATACAAATTTCATCCCTAGTTATTAGCGTTCTTTGTGACTCTGTCACTTCAGAATTAAGGGGAGCTAAAAAAAAATGTCGGTATTTTTTTCCACGCGGAAAACGCGGATTTTGAGCTGATTTTTCTGCCAAAAAAAATTGCTGAATATATTGTAAATCTGATTACACCAGTCGATTCTACATCAAAAATTAATACAATGACATTTTTTTAAACTCTTAGAAAAAGTTCCAAAATCCCAAAGCAAATGCAACTTGCTCTCAAATTTTCAGATTTTTATACCATGAGTAATCAATTTTTCAAAATGGCGATTTTTTCAAAAAAATTAAAAAATTGAAATTTTTAATTAATTTTGACCAGTAAAAAATATAGATATCTTAAAAAAAGTTGGACAACGTTTTGTTGGTATTTAAAGGTAGTTTTAGAAAAAAAATATGAAAAAATTATTCGAAGTAATTATCTCTTATTTTTTAATATTTAAAAATTAAAATTGTCTTTTTGAAAAAGTCCGAAACTTTCGATTTATTTTAAAAAAATTTTAAAAACTTAACTCTAAATTGCGCAACTTTTAAATTCGAGATGTGATCACAATTCGTTCTATTTTTTTTTTTAAATTTTGAAAAATGCACTTTTTTTGACTCTGGTTTTTATACCCTACACCACACTGTGGTACAGGCAGTGTTGCCATATATTTTTTTGAAAAAACTTTTTATTTTTGAAAAAAAATCTTTTTTTTGTGAAAAAATGATTTTTTACAAAAGTACAAAATTAAAAATTAATACATTATGTATTTTCAATTCATTTTTTATATCAAGTGTAAAAAAAATAATAAAAAAAACAACCAAGCGTTCATTTGGAGCTCGAAAAGACTCATAAAAGAGTTCTTAGACGTTCAGAAAACATAATCCCTTTTTCTTAGCGCTCTTTGAATATCATAATAATAATTTTAATCCAAAGATCAGTTTTTATTTAGATTTCGCAATTTAATTACAAATCATTTTTAATAATTAATTAAACCTAACCGAGAACTGGTTACAATGACCGTCGTCTCGTTGTATCGAAATCGACCAAGGTTTTAGTGGGAATCGAACCCACGACCCCCTGTTTCATAGACTAGCATGCTACCAACTAACCTACAGGGGCCTTATATGACTCATAAAAGATTCTGAAAAATATATGTTCGTATTATTTCCTGACTCTTTTATGAATGTTCAAAAAAACATATTTTGAATTTTTTACATATCCAGAATGAAGAGTCAAACATGAATCTTTCAGGAATCCAAATGTCGAGCGTTCTATTAATTTTTTGGAGCCTTGAAAGAGTCATAACTTATGAAGGCTCAGAAAATTGTACGCAGTAAGCAAATATCAAACACCGGTGCATGCTCGACAATATATGACGGATTGGATCTATATGTGGTAAAATTTTTTATTAGTGCAACAATTTAAGAGAAAAATTATTCTATGTTGGCAACTTACAGATTTAAGTGAATATCGTGTGAAATTTTCAAGTCAAAGAATGGTCTGATTTTAAATGGATTTAATAAGGTTACCAAGCTAAAAACAAAATTGTAATCGAATATCTCATATTTTCATAGAATAAAGACGTATTTAATTGTAACCGTTTACATAGACTGAAGGACGGACACGCTAAGTCAAATCAGATAGTGATTCTGAATCGGTTGGTATACTAAAAGCTTGGTCTACGACCAATATTTCGGGTATTTACAAAAAAAAAATTATCCTTTTTGTATTTTTTAACTAATTAAGAAAAACTTGAAAAAACTTTATTATTTTCCAAAAAACTTATTTTTTTGGAAAAAATCTTGATATCTTTTTAGCACCTCAAAAAACTTGCAACAAAAGGGAAATCTTGATATATGGCAACACTGGGTACAGGGTATAATGAGTTTGTGCTGATGTTAGTAACTACCCGAAATATTGGTCCAAGACCCACTTTTAAGTATACCGATCTACTTAGAATCACTTTTTTAGTCGATTTAGCGATGTCCGTCCGTCCGTCCGTCTGTCCGTCTGTCTCTCTTGGAAAAAATCGGTCCATATTTAGACCTAGCCCCCGTACAAAGGTCCTCTTTAGTTTTGGCTCAAATGACTCTAATAGCCGCATTTTAACAGGTATCTTTTCCAAATTTGGCCGGTAATCATGTTTCATCCACACAAATCACCATTCCCAATTTTAAAGAAATCGGACAAGTTCTTCTTGTACCCCCCATACAAACCGGCGTACGGACATAGCGCCCAAGGTCTTATCGCCCAAAACCGTAAATGACATATAGCCCACGCTGCGACATGTATCCCAAAATGATGGGTCTAAAAATGTTATTTCTCCCAAAACAAAATTGTCAAAAAATCCAAAATATTTTTTTTGGGCGAAATGCCGAAATTACGACTTCTATGATGTGTTTTATTGTAATAAAGGTTTTCTGCGTAGCCGGCCTTCGGCCGGGCTTAGGGATTACATACTCCATGCATTAAACCCACCCTCTCTGCAAACCAAATTTATTTTGGTTATCAGGCCTTTTTGAGGCATAAATTTGGTAGCGTAAAGGACTGCTACCCTAGAAAACTTTACTTTGCGGAGAGGGTGGGTTTAATGCATGGATTTTGTAATCCCTAAGCCCGGCCGAAGGCCGGCTACGCATAAAAACTTTAAAATATTGTGTTAAAAAAACAAATTTGGTGAGTTTTATGATTATTTTTTTGGGTGCTATGACATTTTATAAATATAACATTTTGATATTTGGGTAATATGACATTTTCGATAATTTATATAAATTTAAAGAAAATTGTTAAAATACCCAAAAATAATGGCCATATTGTCCAAAAAATTTTGCAACAACAACTAACACACATTTTTTTTTGGGTGGAATGACTTTTTTAAATTGGGCGATATGCACTTGGGCGCTTTGTCCGTACGCCATACAAACCACCTTCCCGATTTTCACATAAATCTCTCAATTTTCATGAAAATAGAAAATATTTAATTAAAATTCTGTTTGTGTATGTTAAACGCGTACTTTAATAACCTTATCAAATCTAATTATCATCGGACCATTTTGGACTTAGGTCCCATGTGAAAATTTCGCCCGATATTCAGTTGAAGCGATTTATTGTCAACAAAAAGAAGCCTATTCCACTCAAATTTGATTAGTGATTGCTTTTTACACTTATTAATGATTTGACAAAATATAGATCTAATCAGTCCATGTTTGAACTTGGGACCCATGGTCCGGGAAACTCTGGTGTAGGGTATTATATGGTCGGTCTTGACCGACTATAATTTTCTTACTTGTTTTATATAAGAAACAAATTAGAAGTGCAAATATATAAAATCACATATGATGCAACAAAAAATACATATAGTTTTACAAAATAATATATGTATATTAAAGGTGTCCTAACGACTAAGGTAATTTTTCAAAGTCACTTTTTAATACGTGGTAGGGTCCTAAATTGTAGTTTTGTATCTAAAAATGAGTGAGCCAAAATTTGGAGACAATCGGATAAAAATAACTCGTGCCGAAAATGGATTGAAGTTTTGGGACACTCTTATCTGATAAAAAAACACGTTTTTTCTAGTTTTTTGAAAAATATTGGTATATGCTATTTTTTGTTAATTTTTTTGTTAAATAATATGAAAACGGTAATAAATTATCTTTCCAAAAAGCTTAAAGAAATTCAAATCGGATGAAAAATAAGCATTTTACGCATACATGCCCCAGACCATTGTATGGTTTTTAAAGCCAAAATTTGAAAATTTTCAAAATTTTTAGGCAAAAAAATAAAAAAAATTAAATTTTACTTTATAATTATATTAAATACATATTATAGATAAAAACTAACAGATATGGTAGTCTAACTTTTTTTTCATTTGGCGTGGGTAGTGATATAATTTCCGCGGATTCCAAAGAAAATGAGTTTTTCTAAAATAATTTAGCAAATATTGGAAACAATTTTCTGTATTGTATTATACGAAGTGAAATACATGAATTCTGTAAATTTTTTGAGAATTCGGGCATCTTTAACCCCTTTTCGTCGAGGTGAAATGACAAATTTGAGACGTTATACATTTCTATAATACAAAATATCTGCATATATCCGATTTCTCAAAAGTTACAGAATTTACGTTTTACACTTCGATCCGCACAATAGAGCACAAATTTTCAAAAATTTGCTTAATTATTGTAGAAAAACGCATTTTATTTGGAATCCGCGGAAATTTTATCACTACCCGCGCCAAATAAAAAAAAAGCTTGACTACCATATCTGCTATTTTTAATCTTAAACATGTTTTCAATTTGATCATAAAGTAAAATTAAATTTTTACTATTTTTTTGCCTAAAAATTTTTAAAATTTTGAAATTCTGGCTCTAAAAACCATAAAATGGTCTGGGGCATGTATGCGTAAAATGCTTATTTTTCATCCGATTTTAATTTTATTAGTCGTTTTGAAAAGGTAATTTAGTACCATTTTCATATTATTTCACAAAAAATTTAACAAAAAATATCAAATACCAATGTTTTTCCAAAAACTAGAAAAAACGAGTTTTTCGTTCTTATAAGAATGTCCCAAAACTTCAATCCATTTTCGGCACGAGTTATTTTTAGCCGATTGTCCCCAAATTTTGGCTCTCTCATTTTTAGATACTAAAGAACAATATAGGACCCTACCAGGTATAAAAAGGTGATTTTCGTTTTTAAGGACACCTCTAATGTTTATATAAAACTATATAAGTATAATTATATATGATCTTTTTTACTCGGGAAATTACAATTTATATTTTTCAAAAACTATTTTAAATTTTAAAAATTTATTTTGAAAAAAAAAGTATTTTTATGTATTCGATTAGAGTTTTATTCTAGTTCGAGGCCCAAAAATATTTCTATTTATGATATTGTCATAATAGAGTATTTTTAATTTATTGCTTTTTTATATTGTTTTTTGCTGTAGAATCGACTGGTGAAAGCAGATTTGCGATATATTCAGACGTAAAAATTAGCTCTAAATCGGCGTTTTCAGATGTGTTAAACCAACCCAAGAAGCAAATATTTTTCAAAAAAAAGTACCGGAATTCTTTTAAACACCCCTAAATCCTTCAAAAAAGTGATGATACCCCGTGCAAAAATCGGTTAGATCTTGTCAGATCCGATTTTATCTCATAACATATGAATGCATGTGATTGTATATAATAATATCTGATCATGTATAATTAAATGTCAACTTTGTGGCAATGTTGACTAAAGCCGAGATATAATTAGATATCGATTTTGGTCATTACCAGAGACTGGAAGTTCATGCATCTAAAAACATTGTTTTAAGCGCTTAAAATATGCATTTAAAATCCTAAAATATGCAACAAGAATTTAAAAAATTTGCATTTAATTTTTTTTTAAATTTTATTTAAATAAAAACATAACAGCAGAATTCATTCCTTTTTTTTACAGATTTAAAAAAAAATAAATAGTAGTAACAATTATTTACTTTAGAAAATCCTAAAAAAAAGTATTTACATTGAAAAAAAATATTTTTTTAAATTATCAAAAGTAAAGTTAAGTCTATTCGATCTAAACAAAAATAAAAAATATCGTTCTACAGATACGGATGTGATTTGAGCATGGGGTTGCCAGACATTTTTTTCCAAAAAGCCGGACAAAGGCAAAAAAATTAAGAAAATGGCGGGATTTTAAAATTTTTGGCGGGACAAAAACAATTCGTTTATATAAAGTTTGAAACAATATTTTGTATGTAAAGAGATGGAAAAAGTTTTTTCGAATATTTTTGGGGGGGACAAAATAATGCATTTATCAATGATTTGGTCACTATCTTCAGAAATTGTCATTGATAAAATAACATTAACTCTAAGATCCTGTCAAAGTTCAAAATTAAGTACCTAAATGTATACACATTTACTGCAGAAAAATCTGCTGGTTTTAGCTGAAAAATCTGCTGATTTTAACTGAAAGATTTGCTAATTTTACCAGAAAAATCAGCTGAGTTCAGAAAAGAAATCTGCTGACATCAGATGAACAATCCAATCATCTAACGTGTATTTTATTTACGCAAAAAAGACTTAGCGATTGTATTTTTTTAAGAAAATTCTTTAACTTTTTTTCCAAAAATATTTTAATTAATTTCTTATATCTACGTCTACCTTTCTGACGCCTTAAAAGGCGTGAATTTGGAATCCATCGCGGGTCGCGGGAAACGTTGACATAAAGCGGGACAATTACGCCAAATGCGGGACGTCAAAAAGCCTCAAATTGGCATCATTGATAAAAAATAAAATTCAAAAAATGTACTTATTTTAAAACAATTGCGAAAAATTTTTGCAAAACTTGAATTTTTAATTAAATATTACAAATCACTAAAAAATGCCATTATCGTCAAAATATGCAAATATATGCTTTTTTACCAAAATATGCAAAAATATGCACTAACAAATCAATGCCATTTTAATGCAAATGTGTTGATTCGAATATATATCTCATTAACAATGTTCTCAGACTAACGAGAAAAAACATGCATTTGCATGAAGTTCCAGTCTCTGGTCATTACAGATATAATTATATGTAATCAGATACGAGCATATATAAAAGGAAAAATCGACTAAGATCTAAATTAACGCTAATGGTTATATATGATGTCTTTATATAATTTTATATAATTTAATTTATTAAACTTAGCCTCTGGTGTTGTCTTAATAATTGTTCGATTGCATTGCAATCTCTATCTATATATTCTCTTTGCTGATGCCATATAAATTCTATAGAAAAATAAGTATTTCTTATTAAAAAATTTATATCATCTAATTAAATTGCATTTTACCTGTAAGATAGGAATGTTTTCTAGTTATTGCAATTCATTTGTATTTTATATTTATTTTTTGCACTAATTAATTAAAAACTCATATTTGTAATACTCGTCATCCTTCAGGACATATTATTTCCTGGAAGGTTTTTAACTTGTAATGCTTTCAATATTTTTTTTTATTTTTTTTTTAATATTTATTGTAACGTTCCACATTGAACATCGTCTAGCAAATTCTAATAATTTTTCAATTTTTATTTCTATCTCTCGTGTTCTACGTTTATTTTTATTATTGTTTTTTTTTTCTATTTCTCCATTGAACAAGAAGTCATTTTCGTAAATGATATTAAGGTTACAAATGTTGGTATGAATTTTTCAATATTGTTTTTTGCAAGGGTTCCTTTGCAATTGTACAGAATGTGTTGTAAATAATAGGAAATGTATTTCCTTTTAGTTTTTTTTTTAGTTTGAGATTTAATTCTCATTAAGGAAATACTTGGTTGGCTGCAGTGTTGATATTACAAATTGATTTAAGTGCATGTACAATTAAATGAATTTCTCTTTTCTTGTATTTATTTCTTAGAAATTAATATTGGAAAATAGAAAATGTTAGAGAAAATCAATGAAAAAATGTTGTTAAAAGTAGAAAAATGTGAATTGAATAGAACAGCAAAACATTTGTATGAAAAAAAAATATTTTTTTTATAAACGCCTAAGCTTATGCAATAAAAAAATTTTCTATAGAAAATTTAAAAAAAAAATAAAATTTTCTATAGAAAATTCTATCGCTAGCGATAACAAAAAAATTTCTTTAGAAAATTCTTTCGCTAGCGATAGCAAAACATATTCTATAGAAAATTCTATCGCTAGCGATAGCAAAGCATATTCTATAGAAAATTCTATCGCTAGCGATAGCAAAACATATCAATGAAAAAATGTTGTTAAAAGTAGAAAAATGTGAATTGAATAGAACAGCAAAACATTTGTATGAAAAAAAATATTTTTTTTATAAACGCCTAAGCTTATGCAATAAAAAAATTTTCTATAGAAAATTTAAAAAAAAAAATAAAATATTTTATAGAAAATTCTATCGCTAGCTCTAGCAAAAAATTTTCTATAGAAAATTCTTTCGCTAGCGATAGCAAAACATATTCTATAGAAAATTCTATCGCTAGCGATAGCAAAGCATATTCTATAGAAAATTCTATCGCTAGCGATAGCAAAACATATTCTATAGAAAATTCTATCGCTAGCGATAGCAAAACATATTCTATAGAAAATTCTATCGCTAGCGATAGCAAAACATATTCTATAGAAAATTCTATCGCTAGCGATAGCAAAACATATTCTATAGAAAATTCTATCGGTAGCGATAGCAAAACATATTCTATAGAAAATTCTATCGCTAGCGATAGCAAAAAATTTTCTATAGAAAATTCTATCGCTAGCGATAGCAAAAAATTTTCTATAGAAAATACTATCGCTAGCGATAGCAAAAAATTTTCTATAGAAAATTCTATCGCTAGCGATAGCAAAAAATTTTCTATAGAAAATTCTATCGCTAGCGATAGCAAAAAAATATTTTATAGAAAATTCTATCGCTAGCTCTAGCAAAAAATTTTCTATAGAAAATTCTTTCGCTAGCGATAGCAAAACATATTCTATAGAAAATTCTATCGCTAGCGATAGCAAAAAATTTTCTATAGAAAATTCTATCGCTAGCGATAGCAAAAAATTTTCTATAGAAAATTCTATCGCTAGCGATAGCAAAAAATTTTCTATAGAAAATTCTATCGCTAGCGATAGCAAAAAATTTTCTATAGAAAATTCTATCGCTAGCGATAGCAAAAAATTTTCTATAGAAAATTCTATCGCTAGCGATAGCAAAAAATTTTCTATAGAAAATTCTATCGCTAGCGATAGCAAAAAATTTTCTATAGAAAATTCTATCGCTAGCGATAGCAAAAAATTTTCTATAAAAAATTCTATCCTAGCGATAGCAAAAAATTTTCTATAAAAAATTCTATCCTAGCGATAGCAAAAAATTTTCTATAGAAAATTCTATCGCTAGCGATAGAAAAAAATTTTCTATAGAAAATTCTATCCTAGCGATAGCAAAAAATTTTCTATAGAAAATTCTATCGCTAGCGATAGCAAAAAATTTTCTAAAGAAAATTCTATCGCTAGCGATAGCAAAAAATTTTCTATAGAAAATTCTATCGCAAAAAATTTTCTATATAGCAAAAAATTTTCTATAGAAAATTCTATCGCTAGCGATAACAAAAAATTTTCTATAGAAAATTCTATCGCTAGCGATAGTAAAAAATGTTCTATTGAAAATTCTATCGATATCGATAGCATAGAATGTTCTATAAAAAATTCTATCGCTAGCGATAGCAAAAAATTTTCTATAGAAAATTCTATCGCTAGCGATAGCAAAAAATTTTCTATAGAAAATTCTATCTCTAGCGATAACAAAAAATTTTTTATAGAAAATTCTATCGCTAGCGATAGCAAACTATTTTCTATAGGAAATTCTATCGCTAGCGATAGCAAAAAATTTTCTATAGAAAATTCTATCGCTAGCGATAACAAAAAATTTTTTATAGAAAATTCTATCGCTAGCGATAGCAAAAAATTTTCTATAGAAAATTCTATCGCTAGCGATAGCAAAAAATTTTCTATAGAAAATTCTATCGCTAGCGATAGCAAAAAATTTTCTATAGAAAATTCTATCGCTAGCGATAGCAAAAATTTTTCTATAGAAAATTCTATCGCTAGCGATAGCAAAAATTTTCTATAGAAAATTCTATCGCTAGCGATAGCAAAAAATTTTCTATAGAAAATTCTATCGCTAGCGATAGCAAAAAATTTTCTATAGAAAATTCTATCGCTAGCGATAGCAAAAAATTTTCTATAGAAAATTCTATCGCTAGCGATAGCAAAAAATTTTCTATAGAAAATTCTATCGCTAGCGATAGCAAAACATATTCTGTAGAAAATTCTATCGCTAGCGATAGCAAAACATATTCTATAGAAAATTCTATCGCTAGCGATAGCAAAACATATTCTATAGAAAATTCTATCGCTAGCGATAGCAAAACATATTCTATAGAAAATTCTATCGCTAGCGATAGCAAAACATATTCTATAGAAAAATCTATCGATTGCAAAAAACTCTTCTATAGAATTTTCTATAGAAAAACTTTTCTATAGAAACTTCTACTAACCAAACAATTTTATATAGAAAATTAGTTATCGATAACAAAAACTTTTCTATAGAAAACTTTATAGTTATCGACAGCCAAAAATTTTCTACAGAAAATTCTATTGTTATCGATAAAATTTTCTATATAAAAATCTATAGCTATCGAAAATATGAAATTTTCTCTAGAAAATTCTACTGTTATCGATAACCAGCAATTTTCTATTGAAAATTCTACAGTTATCGATAGTAAAAAAATTTCTATAGAAAATTATATAGTTATCGATAACAAAACAAATTTCTATATAAAATTTTATAGTTAAGGATAACGAAAAATTTTTTATAAAAAATTTTTACAGTTATCGATAACAAAACAATTCTTTATAGAAAATTCTATAACAAAACAAATTTTTATAGAAAATTTTATAGCTATCGATAACAAAAAATTGTTTTTAGCAAATTATTTAGTTATCGATAACAAAACAAATTTCTATAGAAAATTCTGTAGTTATCGATAACAAAAATTTTTTTCTAGAACATTTTTATAAAATTTTATAGTTAAGGATAACGAAAAATTTTTTATAAAAAATTTTTACAGTTATCGATAACAAAACAATTCTTTATAGAAAATTCTATAACAAAACAAATTTTTATAGAAAATTTTATAGTTATCGATAACAAAAAATTGTTTTTAGCAAATTATATAGTTATCGATAACAAAACAAATTTCTATAGAAAATTCTATAGTTATCGATAACAAAAATTTTTCTATAGAAAATTCAATTGTTATCGATAACAAAAAATTTTCTGAAGAAATTTCTATAGTTATCGGTAACAAAAAATTTTCTATTGAAAATTCTAAAGTTATCGATAACAAAAAAATTTCGATAGAAAATTTTATACATAAATATATAAACTGGAATTACTAAAAAAGTATTCCAAAAATATTTATCATTTGAAAAACAAATTCCTTCAAACAAAATCCTAAAAAATCTCTTTTCCTTTTAACATGTCAATGCCTCTAAGCTAAAAACAAATTTCATGTTATTAACCAAAATATTTGTCAGATTTCTTATCATTTAACTTATGTTCTTTTGCACTTTGAAAGCAAAAAAAAAAACAAAAAACTTTTTTTTACCAACAAATTTCTGTTAAACCATTTTCTTAACATACAAACTTAATTTGTCTTTAAACCAAAGTAGAAAAAAAGAAAAACTTACCGTCATGTATTCATCTAAACGATGTTTCCAATTGTCAGATTTATCGATTAGATTATTCCATTGCTCTGAAAGTTTAGCTACTTCACGTCTAATACTGCGTGTCAACTCACGACTTTGTTCTTCGGCAGTTAAATAACGTGAATCTGTATCATGAGCTGTAAAAAAGACATCGAAAAAATAATACAAAAGTTGTACTTACATATAAATATATATATAAAACACTTATTCAAAGACATAAAATAGATATTTAGATATAAAGTAGATAAAAATAGCAAATTCAGCCATGATTTTTACACCAGTTTTTGTATGTGTACGATGGCTGTAAGCTGTTATATGACAGCATTTGCAATTTAAGCAAATAAATAATAAATTAGGAACATGTTAAACATATTTTTTCTACTTCTTCATTGTCTACATAAAATGACTTTGATTTGCTTTAAAGTTTTGTGAGATTAAAGAAGGGAAAGACAAAAAACAAACTAACTGAATTCAATGACTATATTAATTTTTGAAATAAGAAAAGTATTGATTTTGACAAAAAAAAAATTTGCAAAAAATTTTTGAGTGTAAAATTTTTATGAGTGTAACATTTTTGTGAGTGTAAAATTTTGCTCCATCTTAATTAACGATAACTATAGATATTTTAATAAAAATTTTCTAAAACTTTGTTAAAAAAAAATTGTGTTATCGATAACAATAGAATTATCAATGAAAAACTGTTTGTTATCGATAGAATTTTCTATAAAAAATTTTTTGTTATCGATATCAATAGAATTTTCTATAGAAAATTTTTTGCTATCGCTAGCGATAGAATTTTCTATAGAAAATTTTTTGCTATCGCTAGCGATAGAATTTTCTATAGAAAATTTTTTGCTATCGCTAGCGATAGAATTTTCTATAGAAAATTGTTTGCTATCGCTAGCGAAAGAATTTTCTATAGAAAATTTTTTGCTATCGCTAGCGATAGAATTTTCTATAGAAAATTTTTTGCTATCGCTAGCGATAGAATTTTCTATAGAAAATTTTTTGCTATCGCTAGCGATAGAATTTTCTATAGAAAATTTTTTGCTATCGATATCGATAGAATTTTCTATAGAAAATTTTTTGTTATCGATATCGATAGAATTTTCTATAGAAAATTTTTTGCTATCGATATCGATAGAATTTTCTATAGAAAATTTTTTGCTATCGATATCGATAGAATTTTCTATAGAAAATTTTTTGCTATCGATATCGATAGAATTTTCTATAGAAATTTTTTTGCTATCGATATCGATAGAGTTTTCTATAGAAAATTTTTTGCTATCGATATCGATAAAATATTCCATAGAAATTTTTTTGCTATCGATAGAATTTTCTATAGAAATTTTTTTGCTATCGATAGAATTTTCTATAGAAAATTTTTTGCTATCGATAGAATTTTCTATGGAAAATTTTTTGTTATCGACAATGGATTGAATTTTCTATAGAAATTTTTTTTCTATCAATTTCGATAGAATTTTCTTGTATTTATTTGCCTTAAATAACGTTTGTGTTATTACTCGTATAAAATTAAAATTATTTGTATTTTATACTTTATTTCAAAAAAACTTTTCTTTTGTTCATGCTCTAATTCTGCTATTTTTTTTTCTATATGCAATGTATTTAATAACGTTTTTCACATTCATCTTCAATTCAATTCAATTTTCTATTCGTTTCCGTTTCAATTTTCCTGTTTTTTATATCGTACCAAAATCATATGCAGATGTGTTGACTACAGAAAAAAAAATAAAACAATAACAACTATAGAAATGTTCATCACTAGAAACTATTGATGATGACAAATGTGAAAAATTCATGTTTAAAGAAATGGAAAGTTTGAATAAATGAAGACAAAAAAAAATATAAAAAATATTGAGAAAATGGGAAACAACAACTGACTACAAAATTGATTATTTAAATTTTGAGATAAAGTTGAATTTTTTTGTGAAAAAAAATAAAATGAAAAGTTTTTGTTACAGTTTTTCTATGTTTTCCAGCATAAGAAAAAAGTTACAGAAATACGTTTTATGGAAAACTATTTTCATTTGATTAGTTAAATAAATAAAATTCATTGTAGCATATTTTAAGGCGTTTACAAATTTTGTTTTCAGGGTTTTTTAGGTCAATTGTAGATTTTGCTTTTTGTTTAAAATAAACTTTCATTGGTTTGATTAGGAAAATTATGTGGAAAATTTGACTTTTAAAATGAAAATTATAATTTAAATAAAAAGTTTAAAAAATGAATGTGAATCTTTGGAATCCAAGTAAATCAGAGTTAAGATTGCCCCTGATTTCTAATTAGACAATTTTTATATAAAAACAATTTTCTATAAAAAAATAAAAAATGCTATCGATGGAAAAAAATTTCTATAGAAAATTCGATATCGATAAAAAATTTTTTTTAGAAAATTCTATGGATAGCAAAAAATTCTCTTTAGAAAATTCTATCGATATCGGTAGCAAAAAAATTTTTTATAGAAAATTCTATCGATATCGATAGCAAAAAAAATTTCTGTAGAAAACTCTATCGATATCGATAGCAAAAAATTTTCAATAGAAAGTTTTATCGATAGCGATAGCAAAAAATTTTCTAAAGAAAATTCTATCGATATCGATAGCAAAAAGTTTTCTATAGAAAATTCTATCGCTAGCGATAGCAAAAAATTTTCTACATAAAATTCTATCGCTAGCGATATCAACAAATTTTCTATAGAAAATTCTATCGCTAGCGATAGCAAAAAATTTTCTATAGAAAATTCTATCGCTAGCGATAGCAAAAAATTTTCTATAGAAAATTCTATCGCTAGCGGTATATTATATAGAAAAATCTAAAAATCTATTCTATAGAAAAATCTAACGATATCTATATTATATAGATATAACTATAATTTAAATAGAAAGTTTATAAAATGAATGTAAATCTTTGGAATCTAAGTAAATCAGAGTTAAGACTGTCCTTTTTTTATACATAACAAACAATTTTCTATAGAAAATTTTATCGATAGCGAAAAATTCTATCGATATCTATAGCAAAAAATTTTCTTTAAAAAAATTCTATCGATATCGATAGCAAAAAATTTTCTATAGAAAATTTTATCGATACCAAAAAAAATTTCTATAGAAAATTGTATCGATAGCAAAAAATTTTCTATAGAAAATTCTATCGATAGCAAAAAATTTTCTATAGAAAATTCTATCGATATCGATAGCAAAAAATTTTCTATAGAAAATTCTATCGATATCGATAGCAAAAAATTTTCTATAGAAAATTCTATCGATATCGATAGCAAAAAATTTTCTATAGAAAATTCTATCGATATCGATAGCAAAAAATTTTCTATAGAAAATTCTATCGATATCGATAGCAAAAAATTTTCTATAGAAAATTCTATCGATATCGATAGCAAAAAATTTTCTATAGAAAATTCTATCGATATCGATAGCAAAAAATTTTCTATAGAAAATTCTATCGATATCGATAGCAAAAAATTTTCTATAGAAAATTCTATCGATATCGATAGCAAAAAATTTTCTATAGAAAATTCTATCGATATCGATAGCAAATAATTGTCTATATAAAATTCTATCGATATCGATAGCAAAAAATTTTCTATAGAAAATTTTATTGATATCGATATAAAAAAAAATTTCTATAGAAAATTCTATCGCTAGCGATAGCAAAAAATTTTCTATAGAAAATTCTATCGATATCGATAGCAAAAAATTTTCTATAGAAAATTCTATCGATATCGATAGCAAAAAATTTTCTATAGAAAATTCTATCGATATCGATAGCAAAAAATTTTCTATAGAAAATTCTATCGATATCGATAGCAAAAAATTTTCTATAGAAAATTCTATCGATATCGATAGCAAAAAATTTTCTATAGAAAATTCTATCGATAAAATGGGTGAGTACATTATCATAGGTCGTGACGCAAATGCGCATAACACTTTATGGGGCTCCTCAGATACTAACGAAAGGGGGGAAGACTTATTCCAATACATAAAGGATACTGATATTAACATTGCGAATAATGGTTCAGAACCTACTTTTATAGGTCCTACAAGTAAAAATGTTTTAGACCTAACACTATTCACTAATAAACCTGATTTGAACATAGTCGAGTGGGGAATCCTTGAAAAGGCTTCTTGCTCGGATCACAAATATTTAAGTTTTAAGGTAAAGCTGGAAAATTTAATGATGAATAAACCGTATAGAAACCCTGAGAAAACAAACCGGGGTAAATATAGTAGTTTAGTAAACAAGAAAATGGGTGCTCTACCAAAACGAGAAATTTTAGATGATAATACTATAGAACTAGTAAATGATAATCTTACGTCAATTTTACGCGAATCCTTTGAAAAATCTTGCCCCTTAAGGTATAGTCGCAAGAAACCCCAACCTCCGTGGTGGTCTAGAGAACTATCAAACGCTCGTAGTTTAGTGCAGGACTTATTTAAGCACGCTAGACGGGGCAACACAGATGACAGATGGGCGCAATATAGAAGTGAACTAAAAAGCTTCAAAAAGCTAATACGGAAATCAAAAAAAATTAGCTGGGAAAACCTGTGTAGCAATATTGAACATACCACTGAGGCTGCAAGGCTAAGAAAAATTTTATCGAAGAAGAACATTCCACCAATCCTACTGAAAAAAAGTGATGATACATGGACAGAAAGTGCAGATGAAACACTTGATGTTCTACTTACGACACACTTTCCGGGATGTAGGATAAATCCAATTGCAGTGAATGTAATCCGCGATAATCCCTCAATCATTCCAGAAAATTGTTTAACTGCGGACCGAATAAAATGGGCTCTAGCTTCATTCAAACCATACAAATCACCTGGACCTGACGGCATTATTCCGGCAATGCTTCAGAACGTCTCCAGTATTTTAATTCCGCATCTATTATCGATTTTTACTGCATGCCTGAAATTTTGCTATATACCAAAAGGATGGAGGAAAGCAAGTATTATATACTTGCCCAAAAGCGGTAAACTTAACCACGCGACGGCAAAAGATTACAGACCAATCAGTTTGACATCTTTTCTTTTAAAAACACTGGAAAGGATAATTGATCTATATATACGAGAGCATTTAGGTACGAATTTTCTATCGGATGCACAGCATGCTTACCAGCAGGGTAAATCCATAGAGACTGCGCTTCATTCACTTGTACAGAAGGTAGAAGCATCCCTGGAGTATAAGGAATTTGCTCTTGCAGAATTTCTGGATATAGAAGGGGCTTTTAACAATGTAAATACGGAAACGATCGTTAATGCTTTGAACAAGGCTTCAACTAACAGCTGTTTGAGTAAATGGATAGAGCAAATGCTTTCATGTCGGGAAATAACGGCCGAATGGGGTCATGCAAAAACATCCCGTTACGCTACTAGAGGAACACCACAAGGTGGGGTTCTGTCACCACTGCTCTGGCTTCTGGTGTTGGACCCCATTTTAAAGGAACTAAAGACTTTAGGAACCACAACAGTAGCATACGCTGATGATGTGGTTATTCTATCATGTGGTAAATATCTGGATACTGTATCCGAGATTTTAGAGGGCTCACTTAAGGCTATGTGGAAGTGGGCTTCAGGAAATGGACTTAATGTCAACCCGCAGAAAACGGAAATGGTCCTTTTTACTAGAAAATACAAAATCCCAGAATTTAGAAAGGTTCGAGTGGGAGGAGTTGAAATTCCAATATCACCGCATGCCAAATTTCTTGGAGTGTTCTTGGACAGTAAGCTGTTCTGGAACAAGAACTCTGAAGAAAGGGTAAAAAAGGCAAACAACGCGTATTACGCGTGTAAGAAAATGTTCGGCAGTACCTGGGGTCTAGAACCTAAAGTCACTTACTGGATTTATACTTCAATCGTAATACCAATCTTACTCTATGGAGTTTTAGTCTGGCATAAGGCACTCGAAAAGGATGTGACGCTTAAAATGTTTCAGAAGCTTCAACGGCAAATGGGACGGAGTATCACTGGCGCTTTGAGAACAACATCAGCCGACTCTATCGACACTTTATTGCACTTATTACCAATTGATCTCTTTGCTAAGGGCGAGGCTTACAAGGCTTGCCTCAGACTCAAAGAGTCAAATTGGTTCAAGTATCGCAACTTTGGACACAGTAACATTGCTAATATGGACCGTATTGACTCTGATTACACAGTGCCCAAACTAGTTTTCGACCGGAAATATGAAGTTAGATTTCCGGATCGAGAATTCTGGTCGATCTGGCAGGGCCCTCCTGCGAACTCAATAAATATCTTTACTGATGGATCGAAGCAATCGCATGGTGTGGGAGCTGGTTTCACAATATTGGAACTAGACCAACACTTATCTTTTAAATTACCCGCAGACTCGAGTATCTTTCAGGCTGAGATAGCTGCTATATCAAAAGCTGTGGAATTTATGGCAAAGGAAAAAGGTGCAGCCCTTAATTTCTACGTGGATAGTCAAGCTGCTCTAAAAGCACTCTTGAGCTACCAAATTAAATCGAAAACGGTTTTAAAGTGTTACGAGAATTTAAAACAACTTTGCTTGAATAATGAAGTTACCTTATTATGGGTACCAGGGCACGAAGGAATAGAAGGAAACGAGAAAGCAGATGAACTCGCGAAACTTGGAGCAGATGGCATAGGTACCACCATAATGCTTTCACCGCCACTCCAGCATTACAAACTAAAACGAAATACCCTTACTGTCGCCAAGGCAAATCGAAGATGGAAGGAACTTAGGACAAGTCGTATAAGCAGAATTTTATGGCCACGCTATGATTTAGGAAGAACAAAATTCTTACTAACACTTACGAGAATAGAATGTCGTATGTTGACAGGTCTAATAACGGGACACTGTCTTGTCGGAAAACATGCCAAGAACATGAATCTTATTACGGACGCAAGCTGTAAAAGGTGCGAGACACCAGACGTCGAGGAGACCATTGAACACATCCTGTGTCACTGCCCGGCTTTGGCACGAACTCGACTATCAATTATTTAGTTTACATCGATAAGCGGAAAGAGTTTTGTGGTATCGCTATGGACCAACTGGTCTATGCGGAGTGCCCATCTGGCACCGCCACCCTAACCTAACCTAACCTCTATCGATATCGATAGCAAAAAATTTTCTATAGAAAATTCTATCGATATCGATAGCAAAAAATTTTCTATAGAAAATTCTATCGATATCGATAGCAAAAAATTTTCTATAGAAAATTCTATCGATATCGATAGCAAAAAATTTTCTATAGAAAATTCTATCGATATCGATAGCAAAAAATTTTCTATAGAAAATTCTATCGATATCGATAGCAAAAAATTTTCTATAGAAAATTCTATCGATATCGATAGCAAAAAATTTTCTATAGAAAATTCTATCGATATCGATAGCAAAAAATTTTCTATAGAAAATTCTATCGATATCGATAGCAAAAAATTTTCTATAGAAAATTCTATCGATATCGATAGCAAAAAATTTTCTATAGAAAATTCTATCGATATCGATAGCAAAAAATTTTCTATAGAAAATTCTATCGATATCGATAGCAAAAAATTTTCTATAGAAAATTCTATCGATATCGATAGCAAAAAATTTTCTATAGAAAATTCTATCGATATCGATAGCAAAAAATTTTCTATAGAAAATTCTATCGATATCGATAGCAAAAAATTTTCTATAGAAAATTCTATCGATATCGATAGCAAAAAATTTTCTATAGAAAATTCTATCGATATCGATAGCAAAAAATTTTCTATAGAAAATTCTATCGATATCGATAGCAAAAAATTTTCTATAGAAAATTCTATCGATATCGATAGCAAAAAATTTTCTATAGAAAATTCTATCGATATCGATAGCAAAAAATTTTCTATAGAAAATTCTATCGATATCGATAGCAAAAAATTTTCTATAGAAAATTCTATCGATATCGATAGCAAAAAATTTTCTATAGAAAATTCTATCGATATCGATAGCAAAAAATTTTCTATAGAAAATTCTATCGATATCGATAGCAAAAAATTTTCTATAGAAAATTCTATCGATATCGATAGCAAAAAATTTTCTATAGAAAATTCTATCGATATCGATAGCAAAAAATTTTCTATAGAAAATTCTATCGATGTCGATAACAAAATCTTTTTCTTTAGTTATCGATATTTTTTTTCGAAAATGCGATAACTAAAATTATCGATTTTTCGATAACAGATTTATCGATTTTTCGATAACAGAAATTTGTTTTAAAGAAAATTCTCTAGTTATCTTATAAAAAATTTTAAAAACTCCTATTTATTTTCTAATTTCTACCAGGAAATTTGTCACATTTAAGAAACCTTTGAAGTGTTTATAATGTAGGTAAACCTTAACTTTTTGTGTCCATTTTTAATCAATTGAAAATTAATGTTAGTGTATGATATCGTAAATACTTTTGTTAGCTCTTTTCTTTATTTTTTTGTGTATTTTTATAACAAACCATATAAATGGTTTTAGTATTAAAGTAAATATATAATAAACTTTATTTCTTTTTATCGTTTCAAACCGGGCAATGAAAAAAAAACAAATAATATAATGTATTGTGTAAAAAAGTCCTGAAAACGGTTGCCAAAAAATATACAGACAAATACAAAAAAAAAATAAATAAAAAACCAGAAATACTTGTAAATGTTGCAACAATAAATCCCTAGACATTTAACGGTCATGTTATGTTGTGAAGCTACAATACAAATATATACTCTTTTAAATTATAAGGGTGGCATTAATTTGTTTAAGTACAATTTGGGAGGGTAGTGACCTTATTTTTGGAATTTTAAATAATTGAAAAAATTGTGACTCTGATTCTATAACATTTGAATTAAAACTAGTTCATAATATCCACCTTTATATTATCGGTAAGTTAATTATCTAAAAATGTCAGCCCTAAATGTATGCAACAAAAATTTTATATTTTAAATCTATGGATTTAACATGCAAAATATCGATAGAATTTTCTATAGAAAATTTTTTGCTATCGCTAGCGATAGAATTTTCTATAGAAAATTTTTTGCTATCGCTAGCGATAGAATTTTCTATAGGAAATTTTTTGCTATCGCTAGCGATAGAATTTTCTATAGAAAATTTTTTGCTATCGCTAGCGATAGAATTTTCTATAGAAAATTTTTTGCTATCGCTAGCATAGAATTTTCTATAGAAAATTTTTTGCTATCGATATCGATAGAATTTTCTATAGAAAGTTTTTTGCTATCGATATCGATAGAATTTTCTATAGAAAATTTTTTGCTATCGCTAGCTATAGAATTTTTTATAGAAAATTTTTTGCTATCGCTAGCGATAGAATTTTCTATAGAAAATTTTTTGCTATCGCTAGCGATGGAATTTTCTATAGAAAATTTTTTGCTATCGCTAGCGATAGAATTTTCTATAGAAAATTTTTTGCTATCGCTAGCGATAGAATTTTCTATAGAAAATTTTTTGCTATCGCTAGCGATAGAATTTTCTATAGAAAATTTTTCTATTGAAAATTTTTTGCTATCAATATTGATAGAGTTTTCTATAGAAAATCTTTTGCTAACGATATCGATAGAATTTTCTATAGAAATTGTTTTGCTATCGTTATAGATAGACTTTTCTATAGAATTTTTTTTGTTATCGATATCGATAAAATTTTCTATAGAAAATTTTTTGCTATCGATATCGATAGAATTTTCTATAAACAATTTTTTGTTATCGATATCGATAGAATTTTCTATAAAAATTTTTTTTCGACAGAATTTTCTAGAATATTTTTTCCTATCGCTAGCGATAGAATTTTCTATAGAAAATTTTTTGCTATCGCTAGCGATAGAATTTTCTATAGAAAATTTTTTGCTATCGCTAGCGATAGAATTTTCTATAGAAAATTTTTTGCTATCGCTAGCGATAGAATTTTCTATAGAAAATTTTTTGCTATCGCTAGCGATAGAATTTTCTATAGAAAATTTTTTGCTATCGCTAGCGATAGAATTTTCTATAGAAAATTTTTTGCTATCGCTAGCGATAGAATTTTCTAAAGAACATTTTTTGCTATCGATAGAATTTTCTACAGATTTTTTTTGTTATCGATATCTCTAAAATTAAAAAAAAATGTTGCATACTTTTAGGGTTGCATTGGAATTTATCATATTTTTATCCCAAAATGCCAAATAACTGCCCCCCTTATAAACATATACATTTTTATACATTTGTGCAGCTCTTTGCCAACAACCAGACTATTCAAAATCAATTGGGTAAACAAGTAGTAAACGGAAAATAGCAAATAATAATGCGGAAATGGCGGGTTGTTATAGTCAAGGATTTTTTAATGCTTGATTTTTATTCCATTTATTTATTTTTTTTGTATTTTTATTTTTTTAGTTGATCCTGTATATTTAAGGATTCGTTTATATAATTTTTTTTTCAAATGCTGTTGTTAGCTCTATATGATGTTTATAGTTATTTTTTTCTCATAATAATTCCACTAGCAATTTATAAATTGTTTAGAGATTTGGGTCTTGGGATGCAGTAGACGGTATTTAACAAATATATAAAAAAAAGGAAACTATTAGTTTATATGTTGATATTTACCTTCGGTATCACTGGTATCCGATACAGGTGGTTCTGTAGCTATATATTGTCTGCCACTCAGCAAAGTACTTTCAACAATTGGACGTTTATCTTCCAATTGACGACGGAAAGCTTTATGATCATCCTAAAAAGGAAAAAAAAGGAAAATAATGATTTAAATATGTATGTCAGATGTATTTTGAAATAAACTAAAAGAAAATTGTTTTCAATATAAATAGACAAAGTTTTGATGTCAAGGATTTCATTGTATCATTTTTGGCGCCCAACTGGGGGCTACTTTAGGATATTTATAACGTTTATTGATCGTCAAGTTTTTTTGGGTTTAGTTACTTAATATCTGGGATTGTTTCTTTTAGATTCGGAAACTTCTTCTATTGGAAAAAATATTTAAGAATCTAACACTTATTCGCTAGGAAAATTGATTCAAATCTGAGAATTTTTGATTCTGAGAAAAGTTTTAGAAACTAAAATTTTTTCTGTAAAAATATGTTTCAGAATCGTAATGGTTTTCTATAAAAAAATGTCGTTGCAGAATATTTGGCCAACCTAGAGCCACTTTAGAATTTTTGTGTTTGATATTAAGCGCCTAATGCCAATTTTAATTTTTCAGAATCCAGAAGCAATTTTTATATATTTTTTCGATTTGATAAGCAGCTTAGCCAAGGAAGACTGTGTTGGTATTGAACATTTGACAAGCTATATAAAGCAACGGTTTGCTTTCGTTGTTTGGTTTTCTAACTAAAGGCTGAAGTCCATTGAATCTAAGCTATTTCTTCAAAACTGAAAAATTTTTAACCTTAATAAAATAAATGATAACTGACGTCGGGTCTTAATTCTAAGAAGATATAACATTCCCAAAATGGACACCAACGCATTTTATAAGTCGCAACACCCTGGAGAATAGGACGCCTCAAAAAATCGTAATATAAAAAATGGCGCCCAAAGTGGAGCCTAGTATGTGTTTCTTTAGAATTTTAGGGTGAGATATATAACACCATTAAGGATATGTTTCTCACTCTGATAAAATGTTTTAAAAATGTATGTTCTTTCTTTAGAAATATGTCTTAAATTCTGAAAATTCTTTATGTGAATAATGTCGCCGAATTTGAAAATTTTTTCGAATGTTTCAGAAACTGAACAATTTCCTATAGCAAAAAAAGGTGTAGAGGTTTTTCCATAGCAATATGCCCCAGTTAAGCAGAGCAGCAGTTAAAAGGTGGAATAGGGCTTTACAAAGACATGCTAAAGAACGTTAGGCGCGTCTCAGAATATGAATTTTTTTTTAAGGTCTTAGATTTTTTATAGGTTAAATTTTTGAAAAATTGTCAGGGCGTGATTAAATGTTTAAGAATCTGATTATTTTGTTAAAGAAAAAATTTCTTGGAATCTAAAACTTGTCTATATGAAACTTGTTTAAAAACCTGCGAATTTTTTAGAGGACAAATATTTCGGAATCTGTATTTTTTTTTAAATAAAAAAAATCGTAGAAGCTAAAATATTTTTTCGTAAGAAAAATGTTTTATAATCTCAGATTTTATCATCAGATTTTTTTTTTTTAAATCCGCACATTTTTTCTTTTGCACCAAAAGTGGTTAGTCACCGAATTTGGCGCCCCAAGTAGGGCTTCAGTTTGCATAACTTCAATATTGTTTTCTTTTCAATCTAGCAGCTAGAGCTCATATGTCTTAAAATTTTACCTATTTTTAAAGAAACTTGTGTTTCAATCTGAGATTTCGGAAAGTCACATAACATTGGCGCCCAACCTAGGGCAAAGGATTCAAAAACTTTTTTTTTAATATCTCTAAATAGGATACTTTTTCTTTGAGTATTAAAGATTTTGAATTTTTTAAAAAAAATTTTTTAAAGGTCTGTTAAAATGTCTATGAATTTAATCGTTTTGCTAAAAAAAATTTCTTAGAATCTTGAAAGTTTGCTATATTTCTAATATTTTAAATCCTGAAAAAAATTTGTATGGGAAAAAATGCTACAGAATCTGTGTTTCTCCAGAGGAAAAATCCCTTATTATCCCTTTTTTCTTTTGTACCAAGAGCCGTTACAAAGTATTTGGTAACCAAGATGGGCATCAGTTTGCATAACCTCAAAATTGTAGATTTGTTTAACATGATAATGTTTTTAGGCTGGTGTCTAATTTTAAAAAAGCTGCAGGACGCCACCTCAGTTTGACTATATAAGCTAACAATTAACGAAAAAGAAAACAAGAATTACTATTTTCATTTTCTTAAAACCAAAAATTTTTATAACTTGGGTTTGTAACTTGGATAATAATTCACCTCGTTGTGAATAAAACCGTTTTTCACCAGCTGGTGAATAAAAAATAACATAATTATTTTTCAACAAAATTTTTTTTTTTTTTTTTCATAAAATTTTTTTTTTCATAAGTTTTTTTTCTATAAATTTTTTTTTCCATCAATTTTTTTTTCATCAATTTTTTTTTCATCAAATTTTTTTTGTTTTCATCAAATTTTTTTTGTTTTCATCAATTTTTTTTTTATCAAATTTTTTTGTTTTCATCAATTTTTTTTATTTTATCAAATTTTTTTTCATCAAAATTTTTTTTTTTTTCATCAATTTTTTTTCTATCAAATTTTTTTTTTCATCAAATTTTTTTTTTCATCAAATTTTTTTTCATCATATTTTTTTTTTTCATAAATTTCTTTTTCATAATTTTTTTTTTTATAAATTTTTTTTTTCATCAAAATTTTTTTTCATCAAATTTTTTTCTCACCAAAAAAAATTTTTTTTTTCATATTTTTTTTCATCAATTTTTTTTCAAAAAATCAAAAAATTTTTCTTTTCATCAAAAAAATGCATCAAAAACTTTTTTTCATAAAAATTTTTTTCGCCAAAAATTTTGGGTTCATTTTTTCCAAAACTACTTTTTCACCAAGTCTAAGCTTTTCGCATAAAAATTTTCCATTTCTTTATCAAATGTACATAAAACAAGTGAGAGTGTTATATTCTTTGGTGCCGAATCTTTTTTACTCTCCAAATTGTAAAAACACTTTTTTGCACTCACTTACGAAATGTAGAGCTCTTTTGGTTTTTTAATGGGGTCCTCGACTGATATTTCATTTCGTTTTGCATGGAATAGCAAAGTAATATAACATTATTTTTCTAAAAAAAACTTTGCTTTGTCAAGTACACCCAAATCTTCCGCAAAACATTATCATGATTTAAAGTTTTAGGCAAGAGTACAAAATTCGCAGGCATTTTTTAATCTAGAAGCTGCTGCTAATGTTGTTGATAATTCTATACTTTTTTTTAAAGAAAAAGAACTTTTTAAATTTTCTTTTAACACTTTTGAAAAAAAGGAAAGGATTCTTAAACTTCTGGATTCTGGATCGATCTAAAGACGTCGTCCGTCCGTTCAACTCTTGTTTTTGATATCCGAACATTTTTCCTTTAGCACAAAATAACGTTATTCAGAGTATTTGGCGCCCCAAGTTTGGCACAAGTCTGCGTAACTTTATAATAGTTTTTTTTTTTTTTTAAATCTAGCAGTTATTGCTCATATATTTTAAAAATCTAAATAGTTTTATAGTAACGTCAATAAGAATCAAAGAAATTTTTGTAGGAAAGTGATATAAATTTGGCGCCCAGCCTGGGGCCATGTATTCAAAAGCTTTTTTATTTGTAAAATTTCTTAAAATCTGAAACTTTTGTTTTTAGTGTTTTAATTTTTTTAACGAAAACTCGTTTAAGAGTCTGTTAAAATATCAGTCCTATCATTTTGCTATAAAAAAATTTCTTAGAATCTTAAAAGTTGTCTATATTTCAAATTTCATAACCTAAAACAAATTTTTATAGAACAAAATGCTTCAAAATCCGTTCATTTTCCTCAGGAAAAAATTCTTAAAATCCAAAACATTTTCCTTTTTTAACACTTCCATAACCATAAAATAGATTTCTTTAAAATCAAGCAACCGGGGCTAATTTGTTTTCGAATTCTATATTTTTGTTTAAAGAAAAATGTGTTAAAATCTGAAAAATGTCTGTTGAAGAACTAATCAGATCGATCCGCAAGTGTTTATACATTTTGAGTAAAACCAAGAATTTTGATGAGTTTGAAATAAATTTGGTACACTGTTGATGATATTGTAGAACTCGGGCGTGTCCATTTTAATTTTTTTTTTTCATTTCTCATTTCCGCTTTTAATTCCTTTTCTGGAATATTTTTAATTTATTTTAAAAATTCTATTTTTTGTGGTGGTGTTAGTTGTTTGGTATGATCATAAAAATACTTGATGTTAATAAAAATAAAATCTCTTTTTCTTTCATTTATAACATGATTTTTTTTTAGTACTAAAATTCTTACACAGCTAAAGTGATGTATGGGTGTGTGTTTTTTAATGCGTGTTCATGTATTTTTATTGTATAATGGAATTTTGCACACTGTATGTGTTATTGCTTTTATGTGTTTGTGTGCTAAAAGTCTGTTTGTATTCATATGTTTGCTTGGATGAGTCCAGTATAAATGAATTTTGTTTTATTTGTGTGTGTGTGAGAGAGAGAGTAGGTTATAATTAATTTTCATGCTTGTATGTGTAGTAAATGTTTTTCCCCACATTTGATACGGTTGCGTATGAATACCATTAATTATGTTTATTTTATATAAACATATAATAATTTATATAAAAATACTCTTTCATAAAGTTTATTGGTATGTTGGAGTATATTGTAATGTTTGTACTGTATTAGAACTGAAAATTGAATTAAAATTTATTATCTAAATTTAAATAATTGTTAGGTCTAACAAATCACGTACATGCAAAAATGGATTTATTCAAGACTGTTTTTTTAGGAGGGGGAATAAATAAATAAATATTTAAATTTTATTACTCGACACGAAATTTTAATGTCAATAAAAGTGTCAGATATATGACTCAAATCCTAGGGGGCTAGTTCCCTGAGTCGATAACGGTCGAAATTTTACTCAAACCTGCGATTTTTAAATTTTCATTAATGCCTAAAATTATGCTTTAAAAAATGTAATTTTTATATTTTTTGTGTCACTATTGTAAAAGCATAATTTAAGGCATAAAGAATAATTGAAAATCACATGTTCGAGTGGAATTTCGATCGTTATCGACTCCGCGAATTAGCCTGCTGGTGCCAGAGATGGTAACCATCATTTCTTCATTTTACTAAGATAATGGTAAACTAAAATAAACTTTTTCTAACACTTTAATTAAGTGAAGAGTATAAAAATCAGGTTTTAGTAGTTTTAAATCCGCAAATTTATAAGAGTGGTGACCTGTTGGACTATCCTCTGAAATGAAATCTTGTGAACGATCCTTATCATTAAATTTTCTCACTTTCTCTTAATCGTTTTAAATTTCATTTTTTCATCTTCTCAATTTTATTTGGTCACTTTTCTTTAAATTTGATAATTTTTCTTTAAGTAACTTTCATTAAATTTGTTCATAAATATTATTTATAGTCTTGAAAGTACTTATCAGAGTATGTTCATTATAATCACAGACACTCAATTCATAAGTAATTGGTTAATGATGCTTAACAATGTTACACCAAAATATATTTACACACATACTCCCTAAAACACATGGAACAGGATCCATACACACACTCACATTGATACAGAAAAACATACACACATTTAACAAACTAAACAACTATAATAAAAGCAGTCAAAGCACGCACACACTTAAATTTGCCAAAGATTTAATAAACAACCAAACACTACAAAAATGACATTTACTGACAATAACAGCATATAAAGCTCTATGAAAGTACAATACAAGTTTTGGGCAGTACAGGAAAATCTCTGGTAAGAGGACAATTTATTATGTACCAAAACTACAAATAAATACTTTCATCGTTTTAATACAGAACAAAACAAATGTCATTAAAATTTTTTATTGAATTGGAAATCATTATCAATTAATTTTTTAATTGATTTAATTAAAATATTGATAAACATCAATTTTTTTATGTTAAGTTTTGTTTTGAAAAATTTATTTATTTATACCAGCGGTGCGCACACACATACTATAACATTTATGCTTGTGTGGGTAGTAGCAAGCGAAAAGTCAACAAATTTGTTCATGCAACAGAATTTTATAGTGTACGTGTGTTGACAGCGCATAAGCAGCATTTTTTAGCCTATTCCCGCGGGAATAGGAATTACAAAAATGCCCATGACTGATTTATACTTTTGGAAGTCCCAGTATAGATAAAAGGAAGAAAACATCAGAAAAGTTCATTCATAAAGTCCGAACAAAATTTAGATATTTTCTAGAAAAATTAAAAAAACTCAGGAAATTCAGAAAAGTTCAGTAGAAAAAAAATGCTAGAAAAATAAATTCTGATAGTTTTTATTAAAAAATAAAAATCATTTTTATTCGACCTTTAAAATATTATATTTTGAGTAGGCTTATTCTAGCTCGAGGTCATTATTTTCTTTACTAATTAAAACTATGATATTCTCATAGTATAATTTTCAAGAACATTAATTTACTGTTTTAAATTTATTTGCGTTGGTCGTTTTTGCAAAACTTAATCGTGTTTCGGAACTTGTCACATTCCATTGTCAAGATTATTTAGCGAAATAAAAACCCTATACTGCAAGTAGCAAAAAGATTTTCATGACAAATCGTTAATGATGAAACTAAAATAATAACACATAACCCAGCAAAACCTAGGTAATGTGTTGTGAAAAGTAATGACTGCCAATTACATTACTTATAACAACTACTCATTACCCACTGCATTACATTAGTCCAAAAAGCAACTAGTGGCTTATATTGTAATATGTAAGTACTTATTTGCAATAATATAAATAACTAGTTATTGATAATGTTAAAAATAAATACTTATTTGCAAGTTCACTTGGGAAATTAAGTCCAATCAGAAAAAAACAATATTTGTTTTACATTTTTAGCTTAAAGTTTCGCGAAAACGAATAATCTAATGATAAATAGTTATTTCAAACTCTGTTTGCAACTATTTATTTTATTCCTTATAAGTAACTACTTATTTTACTCGTTATAGGTAAGTAGTTATTTATCTCCCTACTCGTAAGCTTGTAGGCACTAATTATTTTTGTCTCACGGCCTTTATAGAATAAGTAGTGTTTCATGCAATCAGTAAGTATATACCAATAATTTTTACTAATTACTATACTCATTACTAGTAATGCAAAAAATTGATGGGATTCGACTCAATTTTAAAAAACATAAAAAAATAATAATAAATCCAGAAAAAACTATAAAAATAATGAAAACTTAGAAATTTTTTTTTTGTAATTAAAAAATTAAAAATAAAAATCGAAGAAATTGAGGAAAATTTAAAAATTAAAAAATTAAAAAAAAATCAGAAATATTTTGAGAAAATCGGGAAATTAAAAAAGTTCTGAGAAATACAGAAATATTTCCAACTACAAGAAAATTTCAGAAATGTGCAGAAAAAAGTTCAAATTAAAAAAAAAACATTAAAAAAAAATAAAGAAAATTAGAAAAATTAGGCATATGCTTGAAAATCTAAAAATATCCGTAAAAATTAAAAAAAGGAAGAAAAATTCAAAAAATTTCGAAAGCCTGGACAAAATTATAAACAAAATCTGATAAAAGTCAGACATGGTCTAGAAAAATTAGTTAAACTCACAAAATTAAGAAAAGTTCAGAAAAAGACATTTTTTTTTTAAATGCTAGAAAAAAAATTAAAAATTTTAATTTAAAAATCAAAAAAAAAAAAACAAAAGATCTATAAAAAAATTTGGAAACAAATCAGAAAAATTTGATAAAATTAAAAAAAAAATTATTAAAATTGTGAGAAACGTTGAAAATAAATGAAAGTTCAGCGAATAAAGTAAAAAAAGAAATCAAAAAAATTCAGGCATTTTTCAAGAAAATTGGAAACAAGTGAGAGTATCAAATTCGACTGTGCCGAATCTTTTATACCCTCCAAAATGTAAAAAATTAAAAAAAAAATGTCAGGGGCGTTTTTTTGGGGGGGGGAGTGATGGAGGTCATTGGGGGACTTTGAGAGCACCTTCCCATCGCGATAAATATACTGAATGTCACATTTATTATACAAAAATACAAAAAAAAAACATTTAAAAAAATGTTTATTTTTTCAGATGTTGGTTCAGTTTTTTAAGGGGGAACTTTTTTCCCCCTTTCCCGATTTTGCCCATTCACGAACTTAACCTGACTATGAACATGAGATATATTTGTGCCAAACTTCAGGAGTCTAGCTGTTTTATTTTGGATTCCCGAGTAAAAATAAACATATATAACAATATATAACTTGATACAAACATAATAAATTATATATGATTATACATCCGTGAGATATTTTCTAAATTTTTTTAATGCAGTCATATGTAGTAATATATAATTGAATCATGATTCGGATTAAAAGGTGTACGGTTGATATAATTATATAAAATTAAATGAGGGTCAATACATAATTTGTTTTTCTGTATAATTTAATATAAAATTATATATATCCTATTCTGTTCCATATATAACACTATATGTTTCCATTTAACCAACAATTTTCTAAGTTTTTAAGGCAAAGTATAAGAAACTTTTTAAAATGTTCCTAAACATTTCCTTGTTAGGGTTATGTATATCACCTATCTGGTTCGAAGCGTACCCGAACATTTTTTTGTTTAAGAAAATTATATGTTTGGTGAATGTATCGTTGACCTGTGGTGTAACTCAACCCAAACCAAAAAACACCAGGATTTTACATGTTTTTATGCAATTAGATCTAATTAGATCCACTAATATATGGCAATGTCTGGTCAAAACTCGGATGAAATCAAATCATATTTTATACAAATTGATCTTTTTTAATGCAAAAACATCCACCATTTTTCGGATCAAATTGCGTTTAATTATATATTGTATTACATATCAATATATATTGCATCATATAAAAATTTTTACTCGGGTTGTGTTATTTACAGACAGACGGACGGATGGACGTACGGACGGACAGACAGACATTCACAGAATGTCTTAGAATCGATCATATATCAAAAATATATATACTTTAAAGGGCCGTTACAAACGGAATGACAAAGTGAGTATACCCCCATACTGTGGTTGGAGGGTATAAAAATCTGGAAATAAAAAAAAGTTCTAGAAAACACACCCTTATACCAAAACTAAAAAAATTTCAGATATGTGCAGAAAAAATTAAAAAAAAAAATCTGGATTGAAAAATAGAAAATATGTTTAGAATTAGAAAAAAAGTAAGAAAAATTCCAAGAATTTCGAAATTTCGAAAAAGTTTTTAAGTAAAAAAATTTCAGTCATGTTTAAAAAAAAATAGAAAAAGTTCAGAAAAAACAGACATATTTAAAAAAATACTAGAAAAGTAATAAACTAAAAATTTAAATTTCAAAAAAAACACCAAAAAATGCATAATGAATCTGCAAAAAGTTATAAAAATATTGAAAAAATAGTTTTTCAATTACGGAGAAAATTTTAGAAATGTTTATACCCAGCAAAAACATGGTAATGAGTTGTGAAAAGTAATCATTACCAAGTACATTATTTATAATGAGTACCCATTACCATTAACATTATTTTAAGCCCAAAAGTAACTACTTCTCAGTAATATGTTATAAAAGCACCTCTAAGTAATAATATCTTCTTGCACTTGCAGTTTTTAACCTTTACAATTCAATTAACTTAAAAAGTACTTAAAAACTTAATAAAAATTACGCAATTTTTAAGTTTTAGTAAAAACAAGTTAAATTTTAAAAGTTTTAATTAACTAATTATTTTACTTCTTATTGGTAATGGGTTTTTACTCCTTATTTGTAATCCGAGGCAGTAACTACTTATTTATCTCCATACTCTTCACTAGTTATTTTTGTCTCACGCCCTTGTTAAAATAATTAGTGTTTCATTCAATAAGTAACTACTGATTAACATCTGTTCCGGATTACAAAACCCATTACTAGTAATGCCAATTTTTGTTGGGTACAATTTCAAAAAAAGAAAAATTTAGGAAAATAAAAAAAAAATAAAAAAATTTGGAAAAACGTTGAAAATAATGCAAAAAAACAGAAATCGAAAAACTTAAAAAACTTCGAAAATTCAGAGAAAATCAGAAAATTCAAAAAAGTTCTAAGAAACGCAGATATATTTCCAAATATAAAAAGATAGAAGTGTGCAGAAAAAAAAATTTAAAATTTAAAGAATCAGGAAAATTCCGAAAAATTAAATAAAATCTGGCAAATTCGAAAGACCGAAGATTAAAAAAATTAATAATATCTATATATGGGGCATTCCATGCCAAATCACTCACTTTTAGGCCCGACCCCCTTCGATTAATTTTATTTTTGGATATGTTTTAGTACGTATTAAATGCAACTTGCAGCCAAATTTTCAGCCTTTTGTACAAAGGTGGTGTTGAGTAATCAATTTTTCAAAATGGCGATTTTTTCCAAAAAATGAAAAAATTTAAATTTTCAATCAATTTTGACCAGTAAAAAATATAGATATTTTAAAAAAAGTTGGACAACGTTTTGTTGGTATTTAAATGTAGTTTTAGAAAAAAAATGTGAAAAAATTATTCGAAGTAATTATCACTTATTTTTTGACGTTTAAAAATTAAAATCGACTTTTTGAAAAAGTCCGAAACCTTCGACTTTTTTGTAAAAAACTATAAGAATTCTACTCTAAATTATGCAACTTTTAAGCCATAACTCGAGATGTGATCACAATTCTTTCTATTTTTTTTTTAATTTTTAAAATTGCACCTTTTATGTTTTGGCTCTGATTTATTTTATATGGAGCTCCAAAAAAAAAAAAATGGTAGATACTGACCCTAACTTACCCTAAATATATTCATTTGGAGGTAAATATACGTCTCACAAAAATTTGGGACGATCGGACATGTGTAAGGCGCTTAGCATGGTCCTTGAAGTTTAAAAAACGGATTACAAGGAAAAATATGAATTTTTTTCTGTTTTCGCAATATCTTTGGTATTTTAAGTTAAGTTTTAATTCAAGTGATTACAGAATTATGATGTAGAGTAAAATGCCTTTCTAATAAGGTACTAAAAACTAAAATCGGTTGAAAATCAGCCAAGTTATTACAACTTCCCCAGGCATCTAGCGTGTGCCATACAACTTGATTAAAAAATACGAGGTCCTTTTTTTAAATTTATTGAAATTTTCTACTGTAATAACATTTTTTCATTATTCATGTTTCAGTGTAATATTTTTTTGACTTTTCCAAATTTTAAAACAAAAAAAATATTTTTTTTTTTAAAATAGAGATTTCAAAAGGGTGTGGAAAATGCAGGCATTTTTAGCACTAATTTTAAAAATGTTAGCAAAACACAATATGAAAAATACTTGTCATCTAATAACATGTGAACTTGAAGAATAAAAAATGTTATTACAGTAGAAAATTTCAAAGAATTTCAAAAATCGGATTGTATTGATTAATCAAGTTGTCTGCCACACGTTTGATGCCTGGGGAAGTTGTAATAACTTGGATGATTTTAAACCGATTTCGGTTTTTATGACCTTAATAGAGAGACATTTTACTTTACATTTCAATTCTGTAACCATTTGAATTCCAAATTAACTTAAAATACCAAAAAAATTAAGAAAACAGAAAAAAATGCATATTTTCCCTTGTAATCCGATTTTCAAACTTCAAAGCCGATGCGGCACGCCTTACCCATGTCCGATCATCCTAAAATTTTCTGAGACGTATTTTTACACCCAAGTTAATATATCTAGGGGAAGTTACGGTCAATATTTACCAAATTATTTTTTTTGGAGCACCATATAAAATAAACCAGAGTAAAAAAAAAAAAAGTTCAATTTTCAAAATTTGAATAAAAATAGAACGAATTACGATCACATCTCGAATTATGACTTAAAAGTTGCGTAATTTAGAGTAGAAATTTTTGACATTTTAAAAAAAAAATCGAAGGTTTCGGACTTTTTCAAAAAGTCGATTTTAATTTTTATACGATAAAAAACAGGTAATAATTACTTCGAATAATTTTTTCATATTTTTTTTCTAAAACTACATTTAACTACCAACAAAATGTTGCCCATCTTTTTTTAATATATCTATATTTTTTACTGGTCAAAATTGATTGAAAATTTAAATTTTTTCATTTTTTGGAAAAAATCGCCATTTTGAAAAATTGATTACTCAACACCACCTTGGTATAAAAGGCTGAAAATTTGGCTGCAAGTTGCATTTAATACGTACTAAAACATATCCAAAAATAAAATTAATCGAAGGGGGTCGGGCCTAAAAGTGAGTGATTTGGCATGGAATGCCCCATATGTAATAAATAAAAAATGGAAGAAAAATTCCAAAAAAAATCGAAATTTTTGAAAATTTTAAACGATAAATACAAAAGAGTTCAGCAAAAAATCGAAAATCTTAAAAAATGCAGATATTTTCTTGAAAAAAATAGAGAAGCTCAGGAAATTAAGAAATTTCAGAAAAAACTGACATACATACATATTTAAATAAATACAAGAAATACATATAAAAAAGTAATAATTTCATTTGAAAATCGACAAAATCAAAAAAAAAAATTATAATTAAACTAGAAATTTGTGAAAAATTAAGAAAACACGTCGTTTTATCAATTTCAGAGGAAAATTCAGAAATGTTCAGAAAAGTTTAAGAAAATTAAAAAAAATTTATAAAAAAATTTTTAAAAATTTATAAAAACTTATAAAAATATAAAAACGGAAATCTCAAAAAAAAAAATCAGAAATGTTCAATAAAAATCCAAAATATAAAACCATAAAAAAAAAATTTAGGAAGCAAAACCGCAAGAAAAAGCTTAAAAAAATCTGTAAATAAAAAAAAATAGAAAATGGAAAACGGAAAAAATCGTACAGAAAAAATAAAAACCAGAAAAAATAAAAAAAGTCTGGAAAATCAGAAAAATACGGGAAATTAAAAAAAAAAACAGGAAAATTCCAAAAAAAAACTTATACAAACAAGGTAAAAAAATTTAAAATTAATCTCGAAAACCCCAAAAATTTAGAAATGATTTTATTTCTTTCTGAATGCCGGAAATTAAAAAAGGAAATTGGAAATTAAAACTAGGAAAAGTGAAGAAAACTCAAAACAATTTAAAGAAAAAAAAAAACACTCAAATTTAAAAAAAATATCAAGAAAAAATTAGAAAAACAACAGAATTAGGGAAATCCGAAAGAAATTTAAAAATTTGCAGAGTTTGCCACTCAACCATTCAGTTAATTACAATGTGCTCGAATTTGACACTATTTTTAACAAGCTGGGCACCCTACTTGAGAGTTAATTCGAGTACGCTAAATTCAATGGTGCTAGCCGTTTTTCGAAGTTAGCGTTCGTATTCGCTAATTAAAATTTAGATGCTCAAATACAATAAAAACGATATTTTAAAACTTTTGCGATAATTTTTTAAAACCATAATACATTCATTGGTCGCGAAAAATCGTTATTTTCTGAAATAATATGTTTAATACAAATATTTTTAGTTTGATTTGAATTACGACATCTCTCTGATAAAGCTAGTTCATGTACACTAAATCCCAATGTAATATCAGTATTTTCAAAGTTCGCGTTTGTAGCGATATTCGCGATTAATTTTTTATTTTTAAGTAAAAAATATTTTTTATATTAAGTATTTAGACAATTTCAAAATTTTTATCATAAACTCTATTGAATATACAAAAAAAAAAAAATATTCGTGAAAAATATTTTTTCGCGATATTTTTTTTGAATTTTTTTTTATTTTGCTATTAATTTATGAAAATGTGTAAAAGACGATACATTGCAGACACAAAATTTTTCGAAAAAAATTTTTTTCGCGGATTTTCCTTTTCTTTTTCGCGATTTTTTTTTGCGAAGAAAAACAACGCATTTATTAAATTTATATTTAAAAACTATCCCAAAAGCTTAAAAAAAACATTTTTTTAGTACTTTAGCTTTACAATTTCAAATCGCGAATACGAGCGCTAACCTCGAAAAACGGCTAGCACTATTGAATTCAGCGTACCCGAATTAGCTTTACCAGCTGGGTGCCCAGCTTGTTAATTTTTACGACTAGCACAGTGTTATTAATGAAAATAAAAAAATAAAAATACCAAAATAAATCATTAAAATTATGAGAATTCAAAAAGAAAAATATAAAAAATCAGATAATCAAATGGGGATTATAAAGAAAAGTTCGAAAACAAATTTATAACTTATGAAAAAATAAATCTGAAAACATAATAATCATTACTGAATTAATAATTGTTTTGGTTTAAGAAAATGCATTAATCAGAAATCTTTTAAAAATAAAAAAACAGAAAATTTAGAAAACTTAAAAAAAATAATTTAAAATTCTTCTATACTTAAAAAATCTGGTGTATTTCGAAGAAAAAAAATCAGAAAAGTTAAGTAAAAAATTTAAAAAATATTAAATTAGAAAATTTAAACAAAACAAGTGAGAGTGTTAAATTCGGCTGTGCCGAATCTTTTATACCCTCCAACACGTTAAAAAAAAAAAAAAACAGGGGCGTCTTTTTTTTTTTTTGGGGGGGGGAGGGGGGTAACGTCGGTGGGAGACAACCTTCCTGGATCCAACTGCAAGACTTTGAACTTCTTTTGGCATAAAAATGTTTCGTTTGCTAAGCAAAAGTACAAAAAACCTATAAAAATGGATTTTTTTAGAGGTTTGTTTAGTTCTTAAGAGGGGAACTTTTTTCCCCCTGATCCGATTTTGCCCATGTTCGAACTTAACCAGCCCAATACTATAAGACATATTCGTGCCAAATTTCAGGAGTCTAGCTCTTTTACTTTGGACTGTATCGTGTCTTCCACAGACGGACGGACGGACGGACGGACAGACGGACATCGCTAGAATGTCTTAGAATGGATCACTGATCAATAATATATATACTTTATGGGGTCCTAGACCGATATTTCGATGCGTTACACACGGAATGACAAAGTGAGTATACCCCCCATACTGTGGTTGGAGGGTATAAAAATTCGGAAGCTTATATTTTTTTTCTAAAATTCTTTTCAGATTTTCTCATTCTACAACAATTATTATTTCTCAGAAATATGTAATTAACATGGAATTAAACTGAACTAAATATAAATTCACTCTGGAAATTAAAAAAAAAAAAATCGGGATAATAAAAAAACAAAATGAATATCAGAGAAGCTCTACCAAGCTTTAAAATCCAAAAAAATCCAAAGGCTATTTCTGATATATTTAGTAAATAAAATAATCGAGCTCGAGGTCTTGGTTTTTGTATAAGCAATTTGTTTTATTTATTTAATTTCCAATATTTCGCTTTTCACTGAAAAGCATCATCAGGGGGGTCTTTAATGGATTAACACTTATATATTTTTTGTATTGGTAACACATTATAGACCCCCTGATGATGCTTTTCAGTGAAACGCGAAATATTGGAAATAAAATAAATAAATAAATAAAACAAATAATTTATACAAAAACCAAGACCTCGAGCTCGATTATTTTATTTACTAAATATATATATTGAAAGGTCAAAGAAAACTCAACATTTTATTTCCTATTCCTGATATTTAAAAAAAAAAATGTCACTCTCTCTTTTACACAGATTTCACTGTTTAGTCTACCCACATACATGAAAAATATATTTACAACCATCTAAAGAAAATATATTGACTTTGAACCAAAAATAGACGTGTTATACAGAAAATCACTTAACAGATGAAAGTTTTTTTTTGTTGTAGCAGCACCAAACAATATATATATGGAAAATGGACATAAAAGAACGAGCAGGCATCAAATGTGGCCACTTTAATAATAACTTAAACAGACAAACACTTAAATGTAACCAAACGCAAAAAAAAAGAACAAAATTGAAAAAAGAAAAAATAATACTACAATATGAAAAGAAAGTAAAATTGTTCTTAAAATGTTGGGCTAATAGTGTGTAAAAATTGATGAAGTAGAAAATCGAAACTAAAAGAAGGTATGAGAAATTGTCAGTACTTTATATATAGCAATCTAAGGGCAATTTCCAGTTGGCTTTTAAGGCATTTTCCTTTCTTTTTTTGTTTGGGTATAAGTATCCCAAAAAAAAGGGTGGTCAGTTTTTATGGTACCATTGTTCATTTAAGTGTTTTTTTTAAGGTACTTTTTCTTTGTATTTTTCTTATTCTTGACTTTATGGGTATTCATGCATGTAATACACACACATATTATATTTGTATTGAATTTTCTTTTCATCATTTTTATAATTTTTGTTATGGTGGTTTGCTGTTCCCACAGTGCGTATACTTGTTGTTTATTTGTATGTCAATAGTTAATAATAAGTATACGCCATGTAGTACTTTATTGCATATAAATTTATGATTATATTCTGTTTTCTTTTCTTTTTTTTTTTTGTTTTTATATAAAAGTCTGGATTGTTTTTTTTTTTTGTTCTATTTCTTGTTTAATGTGCACTTTTTGTAATAAATATTGATTTTGTATAGTGTTTAGGACACATCGCTCATTTACTTGTATACATAGTGTCATAACTCAAAAAATGTGTTTTTTGAGTTAATGATACAGATTTATTCATTGTATCATGCTTTATATTGTGTCAAAAATTCGTATTAATATCTTTAAAAATCACCGTTTGAGAAGAGAACTCGCCATTATTACATTTTCTATGTACCGGCCTTTTTCAATGAAAACCCAGTCTCAAATGTAAACTTTTAAAGCGTTTTCTGGAAAACCAAGTATTTTGAGTTATGACACTATACAAGTAAATGAGCGACATGTTTAATAAATTACAGAAATATTGATAAAGGGAGAGACGACTGTCTTGATTGGAAACTTAGCAAAGGGTGTGGGTGACCTATTGGTTTAAAAGTGAAAAGAATTGATATTGAAATGTTTTTTTAACACATTTTATTATGGTTTACTAGCATGCCAGTCCAGAGCTTCCTTACCATTTATATTATACAGTCAAACTCGGTTATAACGAACTCGGTTATAATGAATTCTCGGTTATAACGAACTAATTCTAAAGTCCCGACGTTTTGGCATCAATTTTCACACAAAATACTTCTTTTATAACGAACTCGGTTATAACGAACTGCTTATTATGGTCCCACAAATACAATTTCTTGCGTATTTACCTTTTTATAACGAATTTTCATAAATATTTTGAATTGTGTGGCAATCATATTTACCAAACTCACAAAAAGTTAGAAATTTTTGGTTAATATTATAATTTTTAAAGAATTTATTTATTTTTTTAATGTTTTCTTCTCGATAAGAAAAAAACCAAATAAAATGAAGTTGGACTTATTTTTTTGGAAATAAAACTGTGTTGATATAAAATAAGCCCCGCTTATAGCGAACTTTGCTTATAACGAACTATTCTTACTGGTACCCCGGAGTTCGTTATAACCGGGTTCGACTGTATATTGTATACTAAATCGATCAGGATTTGAATAACGTTTTTTAAAATCAATACTTTGGAATATTTATTCCATTAAATTGTGTCCGCTAATATAAAATATAAATTCCTGGGATTTCTAGTTGGAAGAAAGGTCCAGTAATGGTCCTTGTGGTAGAGCTGCAAAACTATCGATAGTCGTCCCATTCGATATTTTCGATAGTTTGTTTTTAAACTATCGATACTATCGATAGTATCGGATATTTTAAGAAATTGTAAGATTTTGCGTAAAATAAGGTTTTTTATTACAACTTGGTACTTCTGAACTGTTCTGAACACAGAAATGACAGTTTTTGGCGTTCACTGCCATTCCAGTCTATTTTAACTCACTACGGCGATCTTCCACTATGCCGTGCTTGTTCTGTTCGGGCCTTAAATTTCGCAATAACATTAACACGAGATTACTATTATTGCATTGATTCTTAAAAAAGTAGAATTATTCCAAAATGATATAAAGATTTTTAAAACGGTTCACTTTTTGATTAAGTTTTCAGCAAGTGACAATCTTTTTGAAGCAAATATTTTTTCGGCGATAGTATCGCTATCGGGTAAAAACTATCGATAGTCCTTTTAAAATGAGACTATCGATACTATCGATAGTACCATCGATAGTTTTGCAGCTCTACCTTGTGGCCGTTAAGGTCCTTTATAAAAACTGTTTACAATGATTTAAAAAAAAAATAACCTAGTGTAGTCCGCAATCATGTTCATTACTAGGGATGAGATTTTCATAAAAAATCGAAAATGTGCGCTTAAAATATGCGCTAAAAATTTAAAAATATGCACTAAAAAACCTTAAAATATGCACTAAAAAATAAAATGTGAACAATAAAAATCTTGTTTTAATAGGAAAACCTTTTTAAAAAGCAAAAAAACAACGCCGGGCTTAAATAGTTACATTTAAAACTTTATAAAAGCAAGGCTTTTTTAGAAATTAAGAAAATCTATGAAAAAATTTAAAAAAAAAAATAATTTTTCGTATTTTCAAAATAAATTTTTGAAATTTAAAATGGTTTTTGAAAAAAATAAATTTCAATTTGTGTTTTTGTTAATTTATGCCAAAATATGCAAAAATATGCAATTAAAAGTTGGAAATATGCACAAAATATGTATTTAAAATCAAAATATGCAAAAATATGCATTTTCAGCAAAATATGCAAAAATATGCAAAAACAAATTGATGCCATTTTAACGCAAATTTCTTGATTCGGAAATATAATTGGTCGATATCGTTTTTAGACTATCGACAAAAAACATGCATTTGCATGGAAATCTCATCCCTATTGATTACCATAAACATTTTCTTGAAAACATTCAACACTTGTATTTCTACTCCCAAAAGAAATTTACATTGACAGCTTTTCTAAAGTAGATGTAATTTGTTAAAGACAAAGCTAACAATACTCAACTTTGTTATTATCAATCAACTATTTAAGAAAAAAATGCTAGGAAATTTTCCAAGCTTAAATTTAAGCTTAATAGTGTTCAGATTTAACAAATATTAAATGACATACGAGGGTCGCTCTGGAAAATTAAATTATTTATCTATAGATTTTTTTTTTAATTTTTTTTTTTAATATTTCTAACAATAAGTCTATTTTTTCCAAGTTCAAACATTAGAATTTTTAAAAATAGTCTAAAAGTTTTTGTTCAGTGATCACCGAATTTTTCCAACAACCCAAACAAACAAAAAAAATTGTTAAGTACAGTAGAATAAATTCGTATTTTTTGACCTCCAATTTGTTTGACCACCATTTCTTTATAAAAACAGAAGAGATGTTATTGTTTAACAAAAGATCAGTGACATTTTTAAGTGCGAGAAATGTGCATTTTTTGACCACCAATTCTTTTGACCACCATTTTTTTGTAAACAAAGAAAATATGTTATTGTTTATTAATATTAGTATACCTAAGCGTATGGTAATGCGATATTAAAATAATTTAAATTTTTCTTTGCTTCCAAAGAATTGGTGTTCAAAAAAATTGGAGGTAAAAAATTATTTTTTTTTTACTGCACTTAAAAAATTTTATTGACCATTTGAGTTGTTGGCAAAATTGTGATGATCACTGAATAAAAACTATTGGATAATTTTGAAAAATTTTAATGTTTGAACATAGAAAAATCTAATATTTTTAATTTTTTTTTTGAAAAATTTCTATAAATAATTTCACCCTCGTACCACATTTATTTTTTACTCAGTCTAGACTAGGGATGCCAAACGGGATTGACATTTACAATCCCGGGATTCGGGATTTTGAAATCGTAATCCCGGGATCCCGGAATTTTTCGGGATTTCGGGATTTTTCGGGATCCCGGGATTTTTCGGGATTTCGGGATTTTTCGGGATTTCGGGATTTATTAAAATTAAACCTTTTAACGTTATATTTAAAAATATATATAATTTAATATTTAATTACTTATTTATCGTATTGCACTGATACAAAACGATTTTAATTTTAGAAATATAAGCATTACGAGTTTAACAGATTCTACAACAAAGTTTAGCATATTTTGATGAAAAAGAATATAGATAAGAATTAGATATTGATGTCAATATTCTTCATCCACTTAACGGCATCTGGGTCAGCATTTAGGAACAACCTTAACTCAACTGGTACTGCTCCAAGTCTGTGGAAGACACGATGCAGTCCAAACCAAAAGAGCTAGACCCAGTTTATTTATTATGGTCACTAGTTCGTTAAAGGGCAAAAGCAGACATTGGGAAACAATTTTCCCTATTTGGATTTAAATTAACTTCTGAAAAACGAAACTTTTTTAAACATTTATTTTGATGTCAAAGTTTTAAGTTACAGGGTATTTGAAAATTAATTAAATATTTCTTTAAATAAATACAAAATTTTATTAATAAAGTTGATAGCATTTTTGTCACGGATAAGTTGTCCCCAGTGTCTGACCCCGACGCCGTCGCAAAACACACCCCTGTTAAATTTTTTTCGCTGCTGTTTCTAACAAAAATTGGATCGGAGAGATATATTCAATTTCCTAACTTATAACGCTCAAATAAGAACAAAAACTGTTGAATAGAAACTTTACAGCTGGAATACTAAAAGCTCCGTTATAGAATAACTCAAGGAAAAATTTAACTGTTTCATAAAAACTGTGTATTAATCAGCCCTAAAAATTTGATTTACCTCCCAAAGAGCAAGAGAATTTAAGGCCAACATGCCTCATTTGAAAGGTATCTCAAAGACCTTTCAAACAATATCTATTTTGTTTAAATTGTAAAACAAATACTGAAGAAATAGTCAATTTTGATTAGGAAATTTAACAAAAAAATCCCGGGATTGAAAAAAATAAATCCCGGGATTCGGGATTTATCAATCCCGAAAAATCCCGGGATTTCGGGATTCGGGATTTCCCGTTTGGCATCCCTAGTCTAGACGCTATCAAGCTTAAATTAAAGCTATAAAAATCACACTAGTTGCAAATTAAACAAGTAAAAAAGTTAAATTCGACTTTGCCGAATCTATAAATACCTCCACAATGCCTTTTTTAAAGGATAGTACATTTTTAACGTGAAAAAAATTAACAGATTCGAAATATTTTATTTTGAGAAAAAACCCTTTTTTTGTCATGTAAAAAAAAAAAATACTAACTTTTTTTTTTGAGTGTAAAAATTTTTTTTGAGCGTAATGCTTTTTTACTGTAAAAATATTTCTGAGTGAATGCACGATCGTATGTACACAAAATATTGACATTTTTGTAAAAAAAACTAATTTTTTTTTTTGAGTGTAAAATTTTTTTCGAGTGTAGTTTTTAACTTACCAATGCTTTTTTTTTTTTTTTTTTTTTTTTATTTATTTATTTTAGTCTATGGAATTTTATATCCCTACAGACCATTTAGATAACAATAATAATTACAATAATAATAAGAATAAAATGTACATATAAAAAACAAAGGTATGACAGATTAATAAACGTTATAGAAAAATACAAGAAAAAACAAATAAAATTTAATTATTAAGATACAGGATTACATCTCTTTTTATAAGATCTAAACTTTTATCAAAATCGATGACATTATAAAGTTGATTAAATTGAATACAAATTCGACGAAAAGGATCCGAGTTGGCATAATTAGTACGAAAATATTTAACAATAAGAAATTGATACTTAATATCTTGATAAACGATTAGGAGTATCAATATTAACTTTGCTCAAAAGAAATTCTGAATATAGATTGCCATTAATTAAATTGAATAAAAAAGATACATTAAGCATTTTTCTTCGACTTTGAAGAGTAGGAAGCTTTATAAGTGCTAGACGACTACGATATGGTGGTAGATGGACATTAGGATCCCATCCCAGTCCACGAAGACAAAATATAAGGAATTGTTTTTGAACAGACTCGATGGAGTTGGAATGTACATTGTAATACGGATCCCATACAACAGAGCCATATTCGAGGATTGGCCTGACAAGTGTCAGGCTTTAAAACTAAACAAGTTTGAAAAGCATTGCTAAGTTACCACCAATGCTTTTTAAACTTGTTTACCACGTGGCATTTAAGATGAACCCAATCTGAAATTCGGGTTTTTGCTTATAACTTTTGAACCACTAGACCGATTGAGCTGAAATTCAATACCGAATAGACCTGGGGAACGGCAAAGATACATACCACGTTTCAGCAGTATCATTGTTGTCTTTCGAAAGTTATCGTGTTTTATATCTCATAAATTCGCGAAAAACCCTTACTCTTTCACTCATAACTTTTGAACCACTGCACCGATTTGGCTGCATTGCAATACCAACCGGACCAGGTAAATGACCAACATATATGTCAAACTTCAGTAGACTCTGTAAAGTCTTTCAAAAGTTAGCGTGTTTTCTACGGACGGCCAGACAGACGGACGGACAGGCGGACATCGCTAGATCGACTTAAAATCGATCGAGGATCATGAATATATATACTTTATCGGGTCTTAGACCAAAATTTCGATGTGTCTTTTCGACAAGACCTACAACCTTAACTCGTTTTAAAAGTATATTCGATTTTGTGTTTTTTGTAGCACAGTGTTATTTTTAATAATTCGGCCATTCAGTAAGTACTGTACCGATTGCTGCGAAATTCATACCGGTTATAACAAACTTAATTTCGATTAAATTTAAGTTTGGACGCTGGACCCCACATGCACCACCAGGGGCCCCTAAATTTGTACATATTTATCATACAAAAACTTTTTTTTTTCATCCATTTTGGACCAAGATTTAATTTAATTTTTCTTTTTTGGAAAGAGGTACTTTTTAAAGGTAATTAGTACCCGCTTATCTTAAAAATCTTGTAAAAAAAATTTTAAATGTTCCGTTTTTCCAGAAAAGTCTGAATTTCAACTTTTGATGCAAATTTAATATTTGGATTTATTTGCTATTTTATTTATTTATTTATTTTATAATTTTGAAAATAAATAGTTTCAAAATTATTCAAATTAATGAAATTTGATTATAAATGAAATCTAATAAAATTTAAAATTAATTAAAAAAAATAAAATCCGAAAATAGAGAAATGCTAAATTTTCATTTTTGCTTCAAACAATTTCTGTGCTGATGCACATTGCATTTTATACACAAATAAATTGCGGTGGTCAAGGGGGGATATTTTTTTAAATTGTAGAACGATAAGACTTAGCATTCGTAACAAAATATACCTGTAATTCCTCCTTTTTCATACATACGTATTTTTTTGAATAAGGTAATCTCCACTGTTCGAAAAATCGAACAGTGGATCGAAATAGGTTAAAATCGCTAACTTCATATTCGTGTAAAAAAAACTACCTCTAAACTTAAAATGTTATGTAAATGTTATGTAAAATGTCAACTTTCATTTGTCATATGTTTCATTCCACTCCGATTCGGAAAGTTCGATTTTGTATCACTGTGTAATATTTAAAGGTGTTACGTACAAACAAATTTAACATTATATTAGTTAAACTTACCAATTGCTTTTGTAAACTAGCTGAATCACCACGCACCGGTGTCATACCCAAACTGGACAGTTCGGTATCCTTACGTATTACCCATTCGGTTAATTCACGCAGTGATAGTAATAAAGCATTCCAATGTTCAGAATTATTTTCTAAACGATTTCTGTAAGACAAAAAGAAAAAAAAAAGAGACAAAATTACTTTAATATCCAACCATAGTAAAATTTTTAAAACCTAATTTTTTCATTATAAAAATCATAATCATAAAAATTTAATTAACACTTTATAAAAAATTAAAAAAAAGTCCATAATATTTTTTGGTCTTTTTCTGCCATTAAATTAATGTGTAAATTGTTAAAAGTGTATGTGTTTTAGCATAAAATGTTTTTTTTTTTGTTTTTTGTGTTGGTTTCTGCTCTGGTCATTACGCACATTTTCCATTTTTTTATATACTTTGCACACATTTTTGGATTTTTTTTTGGATGAGGGAGTTTTAATTTTTTTTGTCTGCCATTTTTCTAATTTTCAGTTTTTATGACATTTTTAGATGACCAGATAAAAATGGTACATAACAAAAAATTTTCTAATTGAAATAGGAGATTAAAATGAAAAGATTGCGAACATTTTATAATTACCTAGATGTGGTATGGGGGGAAAATGTGTTGAATGGAGGGACATGGAAAAGGAAGTGTAAATGGGAGAACATATTTGGAAACTAAAAATAATAGTATTTTCATTTGGGTAATGATTCAATTAGAAATTACATTAGACTCTAAGATATTTTTTGTATAGAAAAAGTGTCAGATTCTGATAAAAAAATTTCCAACAGAAAAAGTCTTTAATGCTTTCTCAGATTCTACTTAAGACATTTTTCTTATAGAAAACGTCTCAAATTCTGATACATTTTTCTTTTAGAAAAAGTCTTAGACTCTGAGACATTTTTCTAATAGAAAAAGTCTCAAATTCTGAGACATTTTTCTTACAGAAAAAGTCTAAAATTCTGAGACATTTTTCTTATAGAAGAAGTCTCCGATTCTGAGATATTTTTCTTACAGAAAAAGTCTCAGATTCTGAGACATTTTTATTATAGAAAAAGTCTCAGATTCTGAGAGATCGTTCTTATAGAAAAAGTCTCAGATTCTGAGACATTTTTCTTATAGAAAAAGTCTCAGATTCTGAGACATTTTGCTTATAGAAAAAGTCTCAGATTCTGAGACATTTTTCTTATAGAAAAAGTCTCAGATTCTGAGACATTTTTCTTATAGAAAAAGTCTCAGATTCTGAGACATTTTTCTTATAGAAAAAGTCTCAGATTCTGAGACATTTTTCTTATAGAAAAAGTCTCAGACTCTGAGACATTTTTCTTATAGAAAAAGTCTCTGATTCTGAGACATTTTTCTTATAGAAAAAGTCTCAGATTCTGAGACATTTTTCTTATAGAAAAAGTCTCAGATTCTGAAACATTTTTCTTATAGAAAAAGTCTCAGATTCTGAGACATTTTTCTTATAGAAAAAGTCTCAGATTCTGAGACATTTTTCTTATAGAAAAAGTCTCAGATTCTGAGACATTTTTCTTATAGAAAAAGTCTCAGATTCTGAGACATTTTTCTTATAGAAAAAGTCTCCGATTCTGAGACAATTTTCTTATAGAAAAAGTCTCAGATTCTGAGAAATTTTTCTAAGAGAAAAAGTCTCAGATTCTGAGACATTTTTCTTATAGAAAAAGTCTCAGATTCTGAGATATCCATACATTTGTTGAGGTCGAATATGTTTTTATACCCTCCAACTACAGTATGGGGCATAAACATGTCTCACTTTGTCATTCCGTGTGTAACGCATCGAAATATCAGTCGGGGACCCCATAAAGTGTATATATTATTGATCAGTGATCGATTCTAAGACATTCTAGCGATGTCCGTCCGTCCGTCTGTCTGTCTGTCCGTTCGTCTTTAGTTAACACGATGCAGTCCAAAATAAAAGAGCTACCAACCTCAAGTTTGGCATAAACATGTCTTATGGTCCTAGGCAGGTTAGGTTCGGAAATGAGCCAAATCGGACCAGGGGGAAAAAAGTTCCCCCTTGAAGAAATAAACCAACCAAATTTTTTTTACGTTTTTTTGTATTTGTGTGAACCAAATAAGACATTTTTATGTTCGTAGAAGTTTATAGTCCTGCGCTTGGACCCAGGGGAATTAAAAATTTAGCTTTTTTTGCCCCGCCCCTCTTTTAAGGGCGTGGATAAAAAATAATTTTAATAATTTTAAAACTGTAATACTTTAGTGTACGAAGCAGACAAAAATTAACTTGTAAACATATACCGTGCGGGGCAAGGAGTCACCTCAGCTCACCGACCTCTCCCCTACCTTGCTCCCCCTTAAAACAACGCCCCTGTCAAAATTTTTTTACATGTTGGAAGGTATTATAGATTCGGACCAGCCGAATTTAACACTCTCACTTGTTTTATATCTTCTTTTAGAAAGTGTGGAGGTCCTCAAGCTGATGACCTCTTTCAGCCTTTATTTTTAATACCCTCTACTCTAGTGATCGAGGGTATATACAATAAGTTTGGCATTACATTTGTAACACCTTGAAATATTGGTGTAGGACCCCAAAAAGTGTATTTAAACATTTATGATCCTCGATCATTTTAAGACGATCTAGCGATGTCCGTCCGTCCGTCTGTTTGTCTGTTGAAAACACGTTTACTTTCGAAAGACTTTACGGATGCTCCTGAAGTTTCGCATATATGTTGGGCATTAACCTGGTCCGGTTGGTATTGCAATTTTGCGAAATCGGTAAAGTGCTTCAAAAGTTATGAACAAAAGACTGAATTTCGGCAAGAGTTTTTCGTGAAACTACGAGATAAAAAAACGATAACTTTCGAAAGATAACTCTGAGGATGCTGAGGCTTGGAATATATATTTGTCGTTCCCCTGGCCTGGTTCGTATTGAATTTCAGCCAAATCGGTCCAGTGGTTCAAAAGTTATTAGGAATACCGTGAATTTCAGATTAGGTTCAGCTTAATTAAATTCACGTGTTGAAAACCCGTTAAACATGTTTTAAAAATATTGGTAAGTCACAAAAAAATTTTATAAAGTATTTTTGTCACTCAAAAATATTTTTACACTAAAACAAAAAAAAAATGCACTCAAAAAAAATTTTACACTCAAAAAAAATTTTACACTCAAAAAAAAAATTTAGTAAATATTTTTTTTTTTTCCAAAAATTACTTTAAAAAAAGTTTTTTTACATAAATAAAATATTTCTAATTAAAAATTAAATTTTTTTCACGTTAGAAAATTTACTATCACTTAAAAAGGGCATTGTGGAGGGTATTCATAGATTCGGCCAAGTCGAATTTAACTTTTCTACTTGTTTTTTTTTTTAATTTTCTTAAATTTTAATTTAAATAAATAATTTTCTATTATTTTATTATCAACATCAAAATCATTGCCACTATCTTAATAACGACGATGTTGATTATTATTATCTACATCATCGTTCTCATCATCAAAAATCATATGATAAATTACTTTAGCTACAAAATCAAATGAATATAAATGAATTTTTAGATAATTTGTCATAGAATACTAATATAAAAACACAAAAATAAAGACAAATTGTATATAAGACTTCTCTTTCCAAGCTCAAAAAAAAACTAAAACAAAAAAATCCTTGAAATATAAATAAAAAAGATAGACAGACAGTTAAACTGAAAGCTAAGGGTTTACGTTCTACCACCCAGTTTTCTAACTGTTTTCACTAATTGATTAAAGACATTTTTTTTCGGGGGCCACTAAAAAAAGACAAGAAATTGTGTCACAAAGTAAGAGGAAATACAAGAATTCAAACATTGTGCTTTTGTAATACATATAAAGAATAACAACAATTAACATTATCATCACAATCGTCATTATCATCATCATTATTATTATCACCAACACATTTATTAGCATTACACAACAATGTTTTTGATAAACAATTAGTTTTTTTTTGTTGTCATTCTTGATTATAAATTTTTTTGTTAGTGTTGGTAATGAGACTTTAACAAGGGAACTATCCTAACCGTTTTAAACTGATTTGCTTGAAACTAAAAATATATAAAATAGACGATCCCGACTAAAAAAAATAATACGGCGCCATATATCATTTAATCCCAAAAATGGAGGATCCAAAAATATATGATTATATCTTATTAGATCAAATTCGATATAAATAGATATAATTAGATCCCAAAAATGGAACGGTAAATATTATCTAATTTGATATTATAAAAAATTAGATCTCATAAGATATAATAATATATAATTATATCATATTAGATGTAATATGATCTTCAATATCAAATTGGATGAAATTATATATCTAATTATATCAAATTTGATCTAATAAGATATAATCATATATGTTTAGATCCTTCATTTTTGCGATCTAATGATATATAATTATATTAAAATTATATGATTATATCAAAACTTTTTTACTCGGGGTTTTAAAGTTGGGGTGTCCCGGCTTATTGGCCATTAAAGCTTTAAAAAAATATGGTTCTTCTGGAAAATTTCGATAACTCCTAAACTAACAGGAATATTATCCATCGCAACAATCTTGTGGACTTAAATTTAAGAAAGATTATTTCATATTCATGTGGATATCGTATTTTTATGTCTTTATTTAAAAATTCCCAAAAATTTAAACATTTTCTTAAGTAAGGATTTAACAAACCGAATTTCTACGATATTATGGATAACTGTTAAAAACCCCTTTTTTCCATATAAAAACATTTTATAGCTTTTTAAGAAGAAAAACGAAAAAATCTAAAAAAACAAAAAAATCTCCATTTATCGATCCATATTTTTAACCCTTAAATCCCTTTTTGGCCGATAAGACGAGACACCCCAACATACAAATCGTCCCTTTTATATATATTTTAAGTTTACGGCAAATCGCTGTATAACAGTTGCAATCATTCCCCTCTAAGAATAGATTTAACTACTTCTTAGCATGAGTAGGAGAGAAAATAAAAGAAAACACTTGCCTGTCATTGACATTTGACAGTTTTTGTGGTAGATTATATAAATACAAATACATACTCTAAGTTTTGTATATAAGTAGTGGTGTGGTTTTTCCTATGTGTTGTGTGTGTGATTTCTTCGTTAGGAAAAAAACCTTATTTTATGTAATAAAACATGTAATTACAAATGATAAATCGTGTATTATATATGAAGGTTTCTATTTCAAACGTACCACGAAAAAAAAAAAATGTTGTTGGATCAAAGTCAAACTTTGAGAGCTTATTGCCCTATATGAAAGTAACAAATCGTGGAACAAAAGTTTTCGTTTTTCGGAAAAATGGGCGAGATAGGCGTGGTCAAACATGGTAAAATTGAGCAATTTTTGCATGATGTCGTTTTATATTTAATTTTTTCTACAGTAACTCAACGATTCTGAAGTTTTTGAAACACATTTATTTTATAGTGTTTTGTATGGGCTATCGATTGGCATTATTAGTTTTTGGAAAAAGTCAGAACTATGTCTGAATTTTTCAAATGAAAAATAAAAATCGATGTAGCAAAAAACACGCCATTTTTAATTTTTTTTAAAAAAATTTTAAATTAAAGCTCATTTCATTCTCTACATCATATCAAATTTTCAGAGAGCAGTTATTTTTGGTTTTCGAGAAAATTGGCTTTAAAGTTTAAATGTCTTATTTTATTTTCCATATCACTCATACGCCACGATACATTTATTTTTGCACTTACCAAAAACTTGTTTAATTCTGTTTAGATAACAGATTTAGAGCTGATTTGTCTTATTTATAGGAATTCGACTGTTTTTTTTGTTGACCAGAGACATACAGTGCCATCGCTTACTCGTCTTCTGCGTAATAAGAATGACAATTTTTTTGAACTTTAAAATCTTTTAAATGATGAAGAAGGTTTGTAAAATTTTTGAAGTGCAGACTTTAAAATATTTTTTGGAACTTGTCTACTTCTGATATATTTTAAATTTTTAGTTGTAAGGCAATGTGTTTAATATCAGAGTATTCTTAAAAATTAACAACGACTGTGAATATTGTTGCCTGGATTTATTCCAGTAAATGGCTAAGCGGCGTCCCAGAATTTCAACAATCATAAGGCAAAGATCACTTCTGAAATATTGTCATTTTATTGATATTGAATGCAACCTTGATACGAAGAATCTTGAAAACAGTCGAATTCTTATTATAAATATGACAAATCAATCGTGTCCGGCCGAAACCAGTTTTTCCATGCCAAACCGAAACCGAACCAAAACCGAAACTAAAAAAAATTAATGCCTGGCTGAATACAATTTTTATTTATTTCTTTTTTAAAAAAAATATACAGCAATTAATGTTTTTAAGCCATCGGAATTGTTGTATTTATTAAAAAATATATATATTTTTAAAAACTTACAAAAAAATCATTTAAAAAAAATTAAAAATGGCGTGTTTTTTGCTACATCGATTTTTATTTTTCATTTGAAAAATTCAGACATAGTTCTGAATTTTTTCCAAAAACTAATAATGCCAATCGAAAGCCCATACAAAACACTATAAATTAGATGTGTTTCGAAAATTTCAGAATAGTCGAGTTACTGTAGAAAAAATTAAATATAAAGCGACATCATGCAAAAATTGCTCAATTTTACCATGTTTGACCACGCCTATCTCGCCCATTTTTCCGAAAAACGAAAACTTTTGTTCCACGATTTGTTACTTTCATATAGGGCAATAAGCTCTCAAAGTTTGACTTTGATCCAACAATTTTTTTTTTTCGTGGTACGTTTGAAAAAGAAACCTTCATATGTATAATATACGTTGTATATGTTACAACACTGTAAGGTGGGGGTTTTTCTAATAACAGTAAAAAATAATGATAATGATAATTACAAAACATTTATTTTGTGGTTAGAGAAATTAAACCAAAACTTAACCAGCAAATAATTATCTAAGAATTAGACTGACCATTATGAGGAAATTTTAGAATTTAGAATTTTAAAAACCCGATTAAAAGAAATATGTATAATAATTTATATTTTGAAAAAATTATACATAACCATGCCAAATCACACATTTTAAAATTCATGTCCTATTTTTTTGACCAAATCTGGCTCAAAAATTCAGAAATTTGGAGCACGTCATTAGAAAAATATTTAAAAAATTCCAAAACCGCGATTTTTTAACATAAAAATTATTATATATATATTGGGATTTGTCAGATCCCATTGTCAAGATTATTTAGCAAAAATCAAAACCCAATACTACAAGTAGCAAAGTAGTAGCAAAGTAGTAGCAAAGTAGTAGCAAAGTAGTATAGGGTTTTGATTTTTGCTAAATAATCTTGACAATGGGATCTGACAAATCCCGAAACACGTGTCGATTAAGTCTTGCAAAAAATTACCAACATAAATAAATTTAAAACAGAAAAAAATTTTTCTTGAAAATCATTCTACAAGAATATCATAGTTTTAATTAGTAAAGGAAATAATGACCTCGAGCTAGAAAAAAAAACCTACTCAAAATATAATATTTTAAAGGTCGAATAAAACAATTGTTATTTTTTAATAAAAAATTATCAAGGGGTCATTATGTAACTTGATAGTCGTCAATCGTATCGTTTCCATCGTTATTCCATCACCATATAGTGTCATTTTATTGTAATAGAATAATGAGCTTACGATGACGATTGACGATTATCAAGTTACATAATTAGCCCCCAGAATTTGAGCATACAAATTATTTTTTATCCAAATTGGAAAATGTTAAGTGTATTATCCCAATGGGGATTATGTCCGATCCCTGTTGGGATAAGGACCCGAAATTTTTACTTACTACAAAGTAATTTTGGTGATAATCCCTGTTTTTTGCGGAGAAGGTGGGTTAAATGCATGGAGTTTGTGATCCCCTAAGCTCGGCCGAAAGCCATTTGTAAAAAAACTGAAATTTTTAGGGTTATGGCCAACTTGTAAAGTAGACCACCCAAAAGTTTATTTGAACTTTTGACCCTAAAAGTGACCTAAAAGCACTACAAAGCTTTCAAGTGTCATAACTCTTAAAAAATGCGTTTTTCCAAAAAATTCTGTATAAGTTTTATTTTGCAGAACAAGAAAGCAAACATTTCCGTCATCCAAATTTTAAGTCTAAGTCTAACACATCGTGGTGTTTTTGGCGGTTAAAGTAAAAATTGATGTGAAGATTTCATTTAAAACGACCCTCGTTAAAATTTGGATGAAAATTAAAATAGTCGGTGGCCATTATTTTGTAGAGTTAGATATGTAGTTTTTATAAACCAATTACATTTGGAAATCTCCATTTTTAACTCTTCAAAATCATGGAAACCGATTGTCTCCATTAAAATTTTAACAAGGGTCATTAAAAACAAAGTAATTTCACAAATTTGTATACAGCATTTGGAAAATCAAAACTTCAAAGTCAGAGTTGGGCTCTTCTGTAATGAAATTACCCATATAAATTGCAAATGTAATTGGTATATAAAAACTACATATCTAACTCTACAAAATAATGGCCACGGACTATTTTAATTTCCTTCCAAAATTTAACGAGGGTCGTTTTAAATGAAGTCTTCACATTAATTTTTACTTTAACCGCCAAAAACACCACGATGTGTTAGACTTAGGCTAAAAATTTGTATGAAGGAAATATTTGTTTTCTTATTCTGCAAAATAAAACTTATATAGCATTTTTTTGGAAAAACGCATATTTTAAGAGTTATGACACTTTTAAGCTTTGTAGTGCTTTTAGGTCACTTTTAGGGTCAAAAGTTCAAATCGACTGGCCTGTATGCAATCGAGAGATCCAGTTCTTGCACAGATATTATTTTTTATGGCCAATCTATCAAAAACTGCCGGTGAAGCAAACAAAAAATACTTTTGCAAATTTGGGTGGTCTATTGTTTAGTGGACATAATCCCCGAAATGACATAATACATGGTCATTATCCCCAAAAATATGGGAATTATGTCCATTTTTTTATTGAGATTATTTCCGAATTTTTTCCGGTCATAGTTCCCACTACAATTATGGGGATTATGACTGAAATTATTTTAGTCATAATCCCAATAACGAAAATGGGGATTATGTCCGAGGGGACTATGACATGTCACCGTTTATTTAGAATGTTATTTCAGCTGAAGTATTTTTTTCTCTAACTTCTAGGACCCTTATTTCAGCGAACCGAAAAAGTATATCGAGGGCTTATATTCAAAACTTGCTATCTGCATAATGATATTTTTTTCAGAGTTCAAAAAAACTGTTATATTTAGTTAAATCTAAGAGTTATAATTAATCTTTCTTTTACAATATTATTTAAAAAACTTGTTTTTGAAATAAAATTTTAGTTTAAAATTAATTTGATAGATGAAAACTAAATCAGTGAACACATTTCTATTGAAAACTCCTTTTTCGAAAATATTGTAGATAGTAAGTTTTAAATATAAGCCCTCGATATATAACAAGTATACTTTTTACATCTTAGAATCGGATTTTCCAAAAACGTACATGAAGTCCATACAAATTTGGGAAAAAATGTTTACAGTTTTTTTTTTTTTATTTTAAAATCAATACAGAATTAATAGCTACTAGTCAATTTTTTGAGAAAATTTGGTGAAATTTGATTTATTTAGTAGACAAAGGACTTAAATTTCTGGGAACAATTTTTATTTAAAATGTTTTCGACATTTAAGAGAGTATTCACTTTTAAACCCTTCTACCTTAGTATGGGGGAATATGTACTCACTTTGTCATTCCGTTTGAAACGCATCGAAATATCGTTTGAGGACCCCATAAATTATATATATTAGTGATTCGTGATCGATTCAAATAAGTTCTATAAATGTCCGTTCGTCAGTGGAAATCACGATAGAGTTCAATCTAAAAGAGCTGGTTATTTTGGAAAATTATACCAGGGGAAAAAAGTTCCCCCTTGAAGAAATAAACCAACCTCTAAAAAAACGTAATTTTTACAGACATCCCCAACTTAAAATCGTCTCTTTTATATATATTTTAAACTTTAGGCAAATCGGTCATAACTGTTGAAATACTTCAGCTGTCAGTCCCCATTTGAAAATTTTTACCGATATCACCGTCCGACAAAAATTAAAAAATGTCGCTGAACACGAACTGGATAATATACGTTTGGAAATAGAGACTGCATTTACAGTTTTTATTTTCGTGATCCTGTTTTCTTTTAAAAGGACTTCAAAATTTTAGAGGATTAAATTTTATGAAATATTTTTGTAATATTTGTATGTGTTCTCGGATGCCACTAGTGACGGCAAATGAAAGGTGAGGATCTCCCCTAATTTTCCTATATTATTATTTTTATATATCGGAAAAAAGGAGGTAAGTTACGTCCTTTTAAAAATTTATCCTTCAATATTATAAAAATTTTGAACAAAATATTTTTATAACGTTTACAAATGACTTTATTCATATCCTTTTATCCTGATATGGCAAAAGGGGGGTGATATAAAGCCATAGGCAATAAAGCCATATGACCTTATTTCCCAATGAGTTTAGTAATAAAGCCATATGGCCTTTTTACCAACCACTGTTGGAAATAAAGCCAAATATGGCTTTATTACTCATTTGAAAATTTTTAAAAGAATTCATCATTAATTTCCGGAGAGTGTTGGGAAAATGTGGAAAAATTTTTCCACTTAAATCCTGCTACCCAAAAAAATTACCCGCAAAATTAATTTATGGAGTTTGTAATCCTTAAGCACGGCCGAAGGCCGGCTACTCAGAAAAACTTTTTTGTTAAACAATCTTTAAATTAAAAATCCTGCTAACAAAAAAATGGTGGCTCTAGGCCTCAGAGGTTCCTGGAATGTGGGTTTTAAATTTAAAGAAAGTTAAATAAAAAAAGTCAAGGTCTTATCGCCCAAAACCGTAAATGTCTTATCGCCCAAGCTGCGACATATAGCCCAAAATGATAGATTTAAAAATGTTATTTCTCCCAAAACAAAATTGTCAAAAAATCCAAAATATTTTTTTGGACGAAATGTCGAAATTACGACTTCTATGATTTGTTTTTTTGTAATAAAGGTTTTCTGCGTAGGCCTGCTACCCTAGAAAACTTTACTATGCGGAGAGGGTGGGTTTAATGCATGGATTTTGTAATCCCTAAGCCCGGCCGTAGGCCGGCTACACAGAAAAACTTTTTTTGTTAAACAATCTTTAAATTAAAAACCCTGCCAATAAAAAATTGGTGCCTCTAGACCCATCTAAGTTCCGAGGTTCGTGGTATATGTGGTTTTTTAATTTAAACATAGTCAAAAAAAAATTTTTTGTGCGTTGCCGGCCTTTGGCCGGTCTTAGGGTTTACAAAATTCATAAATTAATTTAGCGGCTTCGCTAAATATTATTTTTTTTTTGTAGCAGGATTTACGGGGAAATATATTTCCACATTTTCAACTGATATGGCTTTATTTCCACTTTGGTTGCAAAATCAATATGACTTTATTGCTCAATCGTGTTGGTAATAAAGCCATATGGCCTTATTTCCCATTGAATTGAGAAATAAGGCCATATGGCCTTATTGCCTATGGCTTTATTTCACCCCCCATGGCAAAATAAAAAAAATTTAAAAATTAGGGGAGATCATCCTCTTTCATTTGCCTTCACCAGTGTCGTCCTAGGACAATTGCAGATATTTAAAAAATATTTTACAAAATGTATCCTTTAAAACTTTGGAGTTCTTTTAAAAGGAAACAGGATCACTAAATGAAAAGTAAATGCAGTTTTGCTTCATTTTATCTCTACTTTCAGAAGTATATCAGTCGGTTCATGTTTAATATTGGCTGTCGGACGGTGTATTCAGTTAAACCGGTCTAAAACAACAAAAATAGGTTAATTTCGCTTAAATTTTGTTTTTGTGTGAATTCTTCATTAACTAAAGATCAAACAAAGATATCTGCAATCGGTCCATGTTTGGACTTGGAATTCATTTTCCGAAAAAATATAGTGTAGGGTATTCTATGGTCGGTCTTGACCAACTATAATTTTCTTACTTGTTTAACATTCCAATTTCTGCTAAAAAAATCCAATATAACTCTTTTTTCTTATGCAAAATTATATTACCATATTATTTATAAATTTTGTCATAACAACCTTTAATAAACATACAAAACCAAAGAAAATAAAGCTATAAAACTCTTTATTACATTTGTCCCATAGAGCGTATGATCAATATTTAATTTTTAACCTTATTTACATAGAACATATGAATTGTTTCCACAAGTCCTTTTATACTTTCCCATACATAAACATAAATATTTTGGATTACCCTTTCCCTTTTTTTTTTTTGTTGACTTACCTTATTGCAATACTTTTTGATTTCAAATTATTCCAACGTTGATTCATTTCATCCAAACGTCGTTGTAACATAACCGCATCTTCTTGCGAGGTAAGTGAACCCAAAAGTTTACGTCCTGTGCCATCGAGACGATCATAAACTACACGATGGGTTTCAATTTCCGATTGTAAATCCTGAAAAAAAATATAAAATAATGTACAGGAAAATGAATAAGTATGAAAAACACACAAATTGTATATGAAATAATATGGGGAAAAAAATTTATTTTGTTCGACAACTGGAGAAAAATATAAAAAAACATTTCTGTTTTTTATAGGTATGTATTTTTGTATTTTCATTTTTATTTTGTTTACAACAAATTTATTCATAAGTATTGCAACAGACTTCATTCACATAACCACATATGCTTTTTTTTATTGTATGCGTGTATTTAGAGAGGAGACGGACGTGTGAGTGTGTGTGTAAGAGCATATATGTATATTAGGGTGGCACGAATAATGAATAACGTCGGGGACGCGAATGTTGCCTTTAAGGGTCGATATTAACACACAAAATTATTGGGCCTGCAGTCAAATGGCTTTTGGTTCCTTTTTTAACTTGAAAATCAGAAAGTTCCGAACAAAGTGAAAAAAAAAAATATTTTCGAAACCTCGGGACTACACAGAAAAAAAAAAATCATACATGGAATAAATTTGTTCATACGTAGTATGAATCGAACATGACTTTTTTTTCCCAAAACATTTTCATACATAGTATGAATTTGGTCATACATATTATAAAAAAATCATGATGGGGTTTTTAGCAAAATTTGCGCTTCTTTCTTCACCTAAAAAATAATACAATTACATATTTTAAAATAATGAACGCACATTTGAATGCAAATGCAATAAAAGATGTCCTTTTCTTAATTTTCAACATTTTATTTAATACATTGAAAAATGAAGCATAAAACATGTATTTATGTCTATAGAATTAAAAAAACACCATTAGGACTTAATGAATCTTGAAAACATTCCGCAAGTACACTGGAGAAAACAGAAATATCGCACATCTGTGTCTTGTGGAAGCTGGATTAATTTCAATTCCCTTTTATAAAGTCTGCATTTCTAAAAAAGAATGATAATGCTGTTGCATTACAGATAATTATTTTATGTATCTTCAAAAATTCCTTACCTATTTATTTTTAAAAGCAAACAATTAGCGAAAATTGCGATAAAACACGTTTTTTTTTAAACAAATCAAATAAAAATATTTTTTGACAATTATTTTTTTATTTCAAACCAACTAGTTGTTTGAAATTTTTTGGAATTTGAAACGTATAAGGAATGATTCATAAATAGTAGCAATTTATTCATATATAGTATGAACTGAAATCAATGAAAGCAGTTCATTCTATTTATGAACAAAATTTGTTCTGTGTAGATATGAAATTTAAATTTTGATTTTAAGGTTTAAAAAATATTAAAATTTCATTTGAAGGCACGTCAAAATCGTTTAGTACGCGTATAAACATGCATTTAGTAAGTTCAAATCCGTTCGCGTGAAGAACTTTCCGCTGACGGCGCGAAAGTTATGGCGGTTTGAAGATTTAAATTGAAAACCAAAAATTTCAAAATTACAATTAATGTTAGAATTTAACAAAATCGACGTTAATTAATGTTTCATACTATCCCCAATAAAATCCGGATAAATTACGTCCATTAACGTGGATATACAATCAGATTTTCACGTTAAAAGTTTATTTTAAAAAGCTACTCTCTTAATGCTTGATATGCAATTTACGCGAAATCTAATGACGGTGGACCAAATTAAATTTCATATTCGGATTTAGAACCCTCAAATTAGTTAAGAAACTTGTGCATTATGCAAAATTGTGAATTTTTTAAAAGTGATGCAATTTCTGATTAATGAAATTTTGAAAGATGCATAAAATCCACAATCTTCAAAATTTTTTAATGCCACTCAGTTTTGGGATAAAGCTTTATAAGTACCAGCAATTGCCTTTTATAGCAATTAATTTCTATTGGCGGTTTGGGTGTGCCCTGGCGGTTTATCTGGAGACAAAATTAATGCGTTTTCAGCGTACAGTTGCATTAAGTCCCAATTTTTGCACACCATCCATAATACGCATTACAAGCAATCGTCTGACGGGTATATTTTAAATCTAAATTCTTTTCGCGTGAAAATACAAGCAAAAGTTTAAAATCGTGAAATGTCAGATTTTTGCAAAATTTTTGCTAATCAAAATTTTAATACGCTATATCGATTTTATTATAAAAAATCGAAAAATATTTGGATCACGCGATGTGCTGGCCACTTTCAAATAATATTGCGAATGTGCCTCGCAAAAAAAGTGGATTTTTGATGACTTTCACGATTTGTCTCTCAACTTTTGTCTAGCTAGTACTCCGCTCCTATTGAGGGCACATTCATGAGACCGGTTTCAAACTGTAGGGAATAACGACAGCTATCATTCTTCGTATTAGATTTTGAAAAGTATAAAGCGGCGCAAATTTCCTGATCAAAAAACGACGAAAAATTGTAAATGAAAAAATTTTAACTTCAAACCGTTACCACCAAATAACTTTTTTATTATTGATGGCACATCAAATTCATAAATACATCTTTTTTGAACAAGTATAGGGACCATATATTTTAAATCTTCGAAGAATGCGTTGGACGGCGCAAGTACAATAGGCCAAAGAGTACATAATTTTTATGAAATTTCAATCGACTTTTCCACATTTCTGAAGTTTGGTTGTCGCTAACTAACGCAAATTAAGATTTTTGGCCTTAAGTCGTTGTAAGCTAATTGCATTAAAAGTATTTGCATCCAAATGGCTATCGGTAGATAGCCATTTGGATGCAAATAAAAAAAGTTTTTGCCATAAAACCAAAATTTCAAACAAATGAAAAGTTAAATGGAAATGTCCATATATACTTTTTCCAAGGGTTTGAGCTGAGTCCGAATCTGTACACAGAATTTCTCCATCACATCAGGTTTTCGAGATATCTTAGCTTAAACTTTGAAAAAAAACCCTGTTTTTCGCCATATTCGAAGTCTCGAATATGGCGAAAAACTGCGCGAGTTCACCTTTGTTTATAAATCCTGATAAGTAGTAAGAAATTCCTACTTCATACCTTTAAAATAAATTTTTAACCTCTGTTATATCTTGTTTCTTCTCTGAGATATGTTAACGAAGTTCAAAAATTTTTAGGTTTTCGTTATGTTCTCGGTATTTTTCCTATCAATGCAAATTTGCTACATTTCGCCTTTATTTTACAACAAACTTATAAAATACTTAAATTCCCAATTAAAAAAAAAAACAAGTGAGAGTGTTAAATTCGGCTGTGCCGAATCTTTTATACCCTCCAATACCTTAAAAAAACAGGGGCGTATTCTTTTTGGGGGGGGGGGGTTTCAGCGGTAAGAGGCAACCTTCCTGGATCCAACTGCAGCACTTTGAATTTCTTCTGAGATAAAAAATGTTTCGTTTGCTAGGCAAAAGCCAAAAAAATCTACAAAAAAATGGCGATTTTTCAGAGGTTGGTTTAGTTCTTAAAGGGGGAACTTTTTCCCCCGTGGTCCGATCTTGCCCCTCTCGAAACTTAACCAGCCTATGACCGTTACACATATTCGTGTCAAATATTCGTTCCAAATACTTAGGAAGTGGAGAAAGGGCGTAGGTATGTTTTAAAAAAATGTTGAAGGGTAAAAATAAATAGGGGTCGGTCTGACTAATGACCCCTTTCGGACGCACCGTTGGACCGGTAGAAACTGATTAAATAAAACAAATTTACAAAAAATAAAAAAAAATTGTATGGGGACCGCCTTAACAGTTAAAGATAGAGAGCAGGTGTGTTCAGAGGAAATGTTTAGACTAAAAAAATATTGTGGGTCGGTCATACATTTTGTTGCACTATTAGGGCAGTTAGAGCTGTTGGAGTAAATTTTAAAAAATGTCGTTTTGTGTGGGAGCCTCCTTAGAAATTGGAGATAGGGTATTAGTATGTTCCAAAGAAATGTTAAGACGTAAAAATTAATGGGGGTCGGTCTTATAAATGACCCCTCTAAGATGCACCATTGGAGCAGTAGAAATGATTTTAAGATTGGAAAATTACAATAATTTTTTTTCAAAAAATTTTAAAAAATAGTAATTTTCGTTATCCCATGATCCTCCTGGGCAAAAAATTTGTAGAATCGATAGAAGTTTTACACAAAAAAAAATTTAAAGAAATCGAAGAGTACAAACATTTTCAAAAATGAGATTTAAATTTTAAAACTTTAAAATCGCATACTAGAGCGCTTTTAAGAATTTTTTGGGATTTTTTTTTAAAAAAGTACGCAAAAAAACAAAAATTTTGATAAAAAAAAAAAATTGAAATTTGGACCGTTACTGAAGACGTTATGAGTAAAAGAAATTTAAGTAAAGGCACAAGCTACCAATTTTTAAAAATTCGATATCTTTTGAACGGGCCATCAAAAAAATCTGAAAATTTACCACGAAGGAGTTTTGGAAGGGTACTAAAAACTGTAAGCAAATTGGAAAAATCTAAAAAAAAAAAATTTTCAAAGTGTCCGATATGACATGGAATGTCCCATATATATTAGGGTGGCACAAATAATGAATTTTTTTAACTTCGTCCATCGCCAGGCTAATTATGTTCGTTTTGGTCTAAAAATTCCATGTTTAAATTTTTAGAGAAATCGGACAAAATTATCCAGTGCCTTGGGGGGTTAAAGTTTTGCCCTAAAAAAATTTAAGAAAAAGCGGAAGGGTTTATCCCACAAAAGTAAAATTTATAGACGTTAATAAGCTAATCAAGTAAAATAATAATAAAAAAAAAAATTAAAAAAATCGAAAATATTTGGGTTTGTATGGGAAAAACATTTGTTGAGGGCAAAACTTTAACTTCCCCCCCCCCCCCCCAAAGGCCCGGGTTTGGCTTAAAACTTAAACATAGAGTCTTTTGACCAAAACGAACCATAATTTGTCAGGCGATCGATGAAATTGGGAAAAAAAATATTTATCGCGCCACCCTAATTTATATATATTATTATTGCAATCAAAAAAAAAATTCTAAACGTTGTATATTTATAACAAAAAAATATAGACGGAAACACTATGGACCAGTTATTACTTCATACTTTGATTTAAAATAGATTTAAACTGAACAGAAACTTAAACAGTGGAATTAAAAACTTTTTTAAGGTGATAAAACCTTCCGAAAAATAACTTTTTGGAAAATCTGATTCTAAGGGGGGTAAAAACTATACAATGGTCCTTTTTTGTCCCCTGAAATAATGGTTGGTTGGTGGAATTGTAAGATCATAAAAAAAACAAGGGAGGGTGTTAAATTCGGCTGTGCCAAATTTTTTATACCCTCCAATATATTAAATATGTAAAATATTTAAAAAAAAATTTTGACATGGGCGTTTTTTAAAGGGGGGCAAGGTAGGGGGAGTGGTTGGTGAGCTGGGGTGACTCTTTGACCCTCACGGTGTATGTTAATTTTTGTCTGCTTTGTGCACTAAAGTATTATAGTTTTATAATTATTTAAATTATTTTTTTATCCACGCCCTTTAAAGAGGGACGGGTCAAAAAAGCGAAATGTTTTAGTCCCCTGGGTCCAAAAAATGTTTCATATGTTTCACAAAAATACAAAAAACCGTACAAGAACTTGGCATTTTTAAGAGGTTGGTTTAGTTCTTAAATGGGCAACTTTTTACCCCCGGTTCCGATTTGCCCGATTTCCGAAATTAACCTGCCTAGGACCATAAGACATATTTATGCCAAACTTGAGGGGTCTAGCTCTTTTATTTTGGACTGCATCGTGTTAACTACTGACGGACGGACGGACGGACATCGCTAGAATGTCTTAGAAAATAATATATATACTTTATGGGGTCCCCGAACGATATTTCGATGCGTTACACACGGAATGACGAAGTAAGTATACCCCCATACTGTAGTTGGAGGGTATAAAAAAAAATCCTAAAAAGGGAAAATTTTATTTGAAGGGAGTAAAACGTGTAATTTTGTACTTTTTCTATATTCTGAAATTGTGGTTTTTAAAGTTTGATATCTAGGACCATCCAGGGCGAAAGAAAAAATCTGAAAAATGTACCTTTTGGAAATTGTGATTACAATCGAATAAAAAATTTGTACTTTAATGCAGTTTTTATAAAACTTTGTAATAAGAGTACTTTTAAGACAGTTTCGTAAAAAAGTACCTTGGTACTTTTTAATCTACCGAAATGATGCTCATAAAAATTTGATTTTTAAAATGTAGGATCCTCCAGTGGAAAAAACCATATTGAAAAACGGACCTTTAGGAAGGATTGATTCTTAGAGGGTAAAAAGGCAATAAAATTTTATATTGGTACCTTTTCTCCTAAAAGGGTATGTATTCCTAAAAAAGGTAAAAATTATACTTGAAAAAATTTTCTATGAAAAAATTTGAATATAGGATTCTGTAGCTAAAAAAAAACATTAAGAAAAAAGTACTTTTTGGAAAGTTTCGATTTTATGATAGTAAAAAAGTTTACATTGGTACATTTTTGATCTCCTAAAATAATGGTCATAAAAACTTAAAATATTTAATCCACGAAATAAATAAGTACTTTTACTAAATTATGTACATATTATTCTTTATAAAAAAAGTACTTTTTTCAAAAATCTATATTTTAAATTTTTCTATTGAATTGGTTGTTTATAAAAAGGTACTTTTATGAAATGGTTATTTAATTATTCTTTTTAAAACGGTACTTTTATAAAATAGTTTTTTTTATGAAAAAGTGATTCAAAAAATAGTACTTTATAACATAATACCATAATTAAGTAATACTTTGATAAAATGGTACTTTTTTTTAATGGTACTTTATTATAATATGGTACTTTTTTATTTGTATTTGAGAAATTTCAATTGTAATATTATGGGTTGTTTTGATACAACAAAAATGAGTAGATATTTCTCAGAAAATAATAAGTTTAAAAACAAAATCTACCAATTAACGTCTGACAAATCTGCAGACCTACTAACTTTCAGTGAAATACTACCCCATAGTGATAATATATTCCAAACAAAATATATATAACAAGAATGCATAAAAACAAATTTTTATAAAAAAAAAATATGCAAATTAAGGTTTATTTTTCATCACATGTGTATATTTTATTTAAACTTTATGTCCTTTTATTTTGATTTTTAATATTATATTTTTCTATTTTTTTGTGAATTATTACAAAACGGTAGAGAGCATACAAACTCAAATCATGTCAACATTTGTTTTTTTTTTCCTAAGTTTGTTTACCTTAGTTTTCTACTACACAACTTTATAGAAATTATACAAGTTTTAAGGCGTAAATTTATTATTTGTAAACAACAACCTTTTAAAATATGTTTATTTAAGTTTTATAGGTAAATGAACTTAAATAATACTTTTTTACTTAGAAGAGAGAATATTATGGAAGTAGATATTTTTCAGAATATGTAGAAAGAAGTAAGCGGCTTTATTGATATAATTCCTGTGATGTTAGGAAACTAGCCCATACAATATAGGTAAATATTTTATATAATGACTTTTCCCTTTTCATTATTATTTAGGTCAGTAAATACTTAAGGGTTAAACTATAGGTAAAACTTTTGAAGTTTATAAAATAAACAAGTTGATTACAAATAACTAGGTTTCAAAAAGAAGCTAGGATTTATGAATGTTTACTACGTTTTAAAAACTACGTTTTAACCATTTACGTTTAAAAAAACAAAAACTACGTTTCAAAAAACTACATTTTAAAAAACTATGTTTAAAAAAACTACGTTTTAAAAAACTACGTTTTAAAAAACTACGTTTTAAAAAACTACGTTTTAAAAAACTACGTTTTAAAAAACCACGTTTTAAAAAACTACGTTTTAAAAAACTAAGTTGTAAAAAACTATGTTTTAAAAAACTACGTTTTAAAAATCTACGTTTAAAAAACTACGTTTTAAAAAACTACGTTTTGAAAAACTACGTTTTAAAAATTAGTTTTAAAAAACTATGTTTTAAAAACTGCGCTTTTAAAAACTACATTTAAAAAAAAACTACGTTTTAAACAACTACGTTTTAAAAAACTATGTTTTAAAAATCTACGTTTTAAAAAACTATGTTTTAAAAAACTACGTTTTAAAAAACTATGTTTTAAAAAACTACGTTTTAAAAAACTACGTTTTAAAAAACTACGTTTTAAAAAACTACGTTTTAAAAAATTACGTTATAAAAAAACTACGTTTTAAAAAACTACGTGTTAAATAAAAAAACAACGTTTCATAAAAACTACGTTTTAAAAAAAACAACGTTTTAAAAACCCGGTGAAAAATGTCAGATGTTATTCATATATTATTCATATATGCTCGCCTATATGTATTACATATATGAAGCAAATGCGAAAATTGGCGGCATATGTAAATATATGGACATGTATGGTCACATATGTAACATATATTTTTTAATTTCGTTTTTCATTTTGGAGTAAAGAATTTCATAAAAATTGTTTTAAAAAAAAATATTTCACAATTTTTGAAAAATTTTCGATGTCTTTTTTTTTGTTCGGAAAAAAACTTTTTATATTTTTTTTTTGATTTTGAAATGCTTTCGATTTTTTTTTTTTAAATTTTCAAAGTTCCAAATTTTTTTTTTTTTTTAAGAGTCAGACACAAATTTTTTTTTGCAACTTTTTTTCGGTTTGTAACAAAAAAATAATTAAAAAATGTTTTTAGAAAAAAAAAAAAAATTGAATAATTTTCTAAGTCCTGAGAAAAATTCAAACATCATATATCTGGACATATATGGAAGTACATGTCATATATGTACAAATGTGTACATATGTGAACATTTTTTTGTAAAATTTTTAAAGTTTTTTTTTGGCATTTTTTTTACGTTTTGGAGTAAAAGTTTCAGTTCAAAATTTCAGTTCAAAACTTCAGTTCAAATGCTTTTGCAATTTTTTTTTGAAAATTTTATAAGTCCCAGTATGTGCAGATGTGTGCATATGTGTATTCATACATCAGCATATATGAAAAAAAATCAAGAAATATTGCTTCATATATGTATTCATATGGAGCATATATGTTCACATATTTTTCATATGTGATCACATATGAAACATGTATGTGCATATGTGAACATTTTTCACCGGGAAACTATGTTTTAAAAAACTGTTTTAAAAAACTACGTTTTAAAAAGCTACGTTTTAAAAAACTACGTTTTAAAAAACCACGTTTTGAAAAATGAAGTTTAAAATAAACTACGTTTTAAAAAACTACGTTTTAAAAACTACGTTTTAAAACACTATATTTTAAAAAACTACGTTTTAAAAAACCAGGTTTTAAAAAAAACAGGTTTTAAAAACCCAGGTTTTAAAAAACTACGTTTAAAAAAACTACGTTTAAAAAAACTACGTTTAAAAAAACTACTTTTAAAAAAACGACGTTTAAAAAACTATGTTTTAAAAAAACTACGTTTTAAAGAAAATACGTTTTAAAAAAAAAACACCTTTTAAAAAAACAACTTTTGAAAAGAAATAACTTTTAAAAAAACTACGCTTTTAAAAGCTGCCTACTAAAAACTAAGTTTTATTATAAAAAAATTTTCTTTATTTTAGCAATAATATTGATGGTTTAAATTTCTAAATTTTTCTGTTTACATACCAGACATGTGCACGAATGCATTTAAAAATCGTTTAGAGACATTCTAAAAATTTAGAATGAGAAACACTATTCTATTTTTTCAACTCGAAACGAACGAAATATTTTAGAATTAGAAATATTTAAAAAAAAAGCGAATAAATCAAATGATTTTTTCAAGAAAAAAGTTTTTTTTTAATTTTTTCTTTTCGGACAATTTTTTTTCTTTTAATCTCATATTTTCACTCACTCACCGAATGAAAATTTTCATTTTCAAAATTTTCGTTCGTTCACTCACGGCATAACCATAATTTAAAATACTAAAATTTAACATGGTAATATCTCGATAATATATTGGGTCCTAACTTTGAACCAAAAAAATCAAATTCCCGGAAGTTTTAAAATCCTCATATCTCGGTAACTACCGCCGACACGGCAAAAAGTTGTGAAGTAATTTTGTAGCTCTTGGATTATTATATGAGTTATTAAAGTTAAACTTATTGGGTCCTAATAATAAAGTCTTAAAACTAAAATTTCCATATTGAAAACTAAGCAATAAAGAGCAAAACGGAGAAAAATTTCGGATCAGAATTGATTGTGACCCTTTAGGGAAAGTCAACTTCTTCACATGTGTAGACTCATCGGGTCCTAATATTCAAATTCCGGGAAATTTCAAATGCTCATATCTCGGTAACATCCGTCAACACGACAAAAAGTTGCGAAACAATTTTACTCGGATGGCTCTCAGGTATTCAGTGGTCTTGTTTTTCGATCCAAGAGCTACAAAACTGCTTCACAACTTTTTTTATTTATTTTAATGCAAAATGTTGCTCCGTTTTGCTCTACCTTGCTTAGTTTTCGAGATATGGAAATTTTAGATTTAAAATTTTATTTTTACGATCCAATAGGTTAAAAAACCTGATTTTTTTTGCACGAATTGTTTTCGGGTGATTTTTGATGTGTAAATTTAAAAAAAATTTTTTTTTTTTTTTTAATATTTATACCATACACCACTATGTGGTAGAGGGTATAAAGTAGAGATGGGCGCGTGAGTTATTTTTGACTCACGCTCACGACAGAAATTTTTCAATCACGCACACTCACTCACGAGCATATTTTTTCTACTCACACTCACTCACAATCACGTGAGTAAATTTAAAAAAACTCAGACTCACGTGCACTCACGCAAGCTTCACTCACACTCACTTTGACTCACACTCACGAAACTCTTATTTATACAAAAAAAAATTTCAAAAACTATAATTTCAAAAATCTTTTAAAATTTTCAGCAAAATTTAAAGTTCAGCGAAATTTAACATTTTTTTTGCTTTTTTCGGAACGAAATCTTAAGTTAAGACAAATTTTACATTTTTTTGTTGCTTTTTTTGGTACGAAAGGAAATATACAGATAAATTAAATCACGCAAAAAAATCGACTCACGCACACTCACTCACGCAAAAATCCTACTCACGCACACTCACTCACGCAATTTTTTTCGCCACTCACAATCACGTGAGTAAAATTAAATTCAGTCACACTCACGCGTGAACCACGTGAATCACGCTCTAATCTGCTCATGTGCCCATCTCTAGGATAAAGACTTTGTGCTGATGTTTGTAACTACCCTCTATTAAGCGATGTCCGTCCGTCTGTCTGTCTGTCCATGTGAACAGTGTAAACACGATACAGTTCGCAATTATCAATCGATTTGGCTGAAATTTGAAATTTAACTTCTTTTGGTTCTAGAACGAAACCTTGAACCATTTGGCTTAAAAACCTCTAACAACCGCAATATAACAGGAATTCCGAATTTAAGCATGTCAACGTATTTCGTTTTCACAAATTATCGCATTTTAAAAGAATCGGACCAGTCCTACTTGTAGGCCCCATACCACTCACCTTCCCGATATTCACAAAAATCTCTCAAAATTCATGAAAATAGGAAATGTTGTGGTATTTTTTTTTTTCAAGTTGTTAAACGTATACTTTGGTAACCTTATCAAATTTGATTTTAGTTGAACCATTTTGTCCAATATTCAGCTAAATCGGTCTGTTGGCAACAAAAAGAAGCCTATTTCACTTAAATTTCGTTTGTGTGTATTTTTACACTAATTTAAGATCTAACAAGATATAGATCCAATCGGATCCATGTTTGACAGGAGGCCCATTTTTCGGGAAACACTGGTGTAGGGTTTTATATGGTCGGTCTTGACCGACTAAAATTTTCTCACTTGTTTATTATTAAAAACATTATAATTGTTCAGTGTGTATTAAAAATATTATTTTTAGAATCACTACTATGTTTGTCATTCTAAAAACGAGTGTTTTTTACAATCTAAACGTTCAAACAATAAACATTTTCATTTCGTTGTTACTCATCATTCTAAACATTCTAATTCGCAAACACTGTACTCTAAAAGTGGCGTACTCTGAAGTGAATGACTCGGTGTAAGCGAAGAAACGAATATATCCGCGCACATGTCTGTTACATACTTGTTTTTCTTGCTAATTCTTCAAACTTGTCTTTTTAAAGTGCACTTTTTGTTATATTATCTTATAAAATGTCCCTACCTTATACTCAAAAGCAAAATAGACCATTCAATCATTTCTGAAGACGAAACCAACCCTTAATCAGTCTAAATTTATGTTTACGATAAAATATGTTTGTATACCTTTATACTGGTAATACATTTAAACTTTTTTCTCTTTCGATGTCATAAAAAAATATATTGTTTAACATCTAATACCATCTAAATCCCTTGTTACAGTTAAAACACCTGCTTTTTTTTTGCTTAAATAGCAGAACAAAAAAAAAATATGATGTGGAAAACTCTTAATTAAAAAACTTTCATAAAAAAATATACAACAAAATAAAACAGAAAAAATTATTTATGAATATCAACTTTATAAAATCATATGAATTTTTTATGATTTGTACACATGAGACCCATTAAAAAAAAATGTCAAAATTTCAATAAAAATGTATGTATAATGTGTTTTTTTTAATGAAATACAGACTTAATGTCATTCAACTTAATATATTTTAAATGGATATTTATGTATTTACATTTAAAGGTTTCTCAAGTGACTTATGTATTATATTGTGTTATTAACATTTGGTTGCCTAAAAGAACTAATTTACAGATAATTTCTGCTATTAATTACTTATTCACTTGGGAAACCTTCCCTTTAGGTTAAGAAGAACAATGATTTAAATCATTTTTGTACTTCCAATTATAACAAAATGTATAACTTTCATAACATTAAAAGTTGTGCTTAACTTTAATGTGTGGGGAATTATTTATGGAGATTTAATTAAATTTCATTTAAATAATTTTAAAATTAATATTGTTAATATAAAAGTATAACGCAAAAATTATTTTGTTTTAAAACTTTTAATTTCAATTTAATTTTTTAATTAAAACAACCGACTACTACGTACGCAAGTTTTTATTTCCGGTTAATGCTTATGGCTTTGTCTGTGTTGGTTTAGAAACTATTTGTGCACATTTTTGTTTGACAAACCTCAAGGAATCAATGTGAAAAAAGTAATCAAAAATGTACTTTTTTAACTGAAGTTTTTATTTATTTCGGTTTGAGTCCATATTAATTATTTCTGAGAAATAATTATTTTTGATGTACAATGAGAAAATCTGAAAAAATTAATTGACAACACAGGCTAAGTGGAGATGTCGACAGCTTTCGGAAGAAGCCACCCTTCCTTCGTCAGCACAAGTTTTTTTTTTTTTTACGTTGTGAAAAATAAAAAAACAAAAAATTTTTTTTTTGAAAAAACTTCGAAAATTTTTCAGAGCAAAATTAACTACTTTAAATAACTGTTACTACATCACAGTACTTTTTTGTTAGTTGTTCAAAAAAACTACTTAAAATAACTAACAGAAATAGTTGTTTCATATTTTTCATACAAAAACAACTGACTTTGTAGTTGAAAACAACTAACTACTGTAAAATATACAAATAACTAACATGTAGTAACTTACATAATTTTCTGAGTGGATCTAACCTTAGCGATCCATTTTTCGGATCAGTACTAATCTTTCAAATTTCGGATCAGTACTGATCCGAGTAAGATCTATTAAATCTAGGATAAGACCTGATATATAAAAATATATCTAAACATTTTTACTCGGGTGAACATTTTATACAGGTCGAAAGGTTTTTTGAATACATATCCAATGGTATATCGGTCGTGTCGGGTAGTTTATACGGAGATGTATATACGTACGACCACCAAAATCATATAAAACAAGTAAGAAAATTAAAGTCGGTCAAGACCGACCATATAATACCCTACACCAGAGTTTCCCGAAAAAATGGTCCCAAGTTTAAACATAGACCGATTAGATCTATATTTGGTCAAATCTTTAATAAGTGTAAAAAACACTCACAAATCCAATTTGAGTGAAATAGGCAGCTATTTGTTGACAATAAACCGCTTTAACTGAATATCGGGCAAAATTTTCACATGGGGCCTAAGTCCAAAAATGGTCCGATCATAATCAGATTTGATAAGGTTATTAAAGTACGCGTTTAACATACACAAACACAATTTTAATTGAATATTTTCTATTTTCATGAAACTTGAGAGTTTTATGTGAAATTCGGGAAGGTGGTTTGTATGGGAGCTACAAGAAGAACTTGTCCGATTCCTTTAAAATTCAGAATGGTGATTTGTGTAGATCAAACATGATTACCTGCCAAATTTCGAAAGGATACCTAATAGAATGCGGCTATTAGAGTCATTTGAGCTAAAACTAAACAGGACCATTGTATGGGGGCTAGGCCTAAATATGGACCGATTTTTTCCAATTTCAATGGGCTTCGTCCTTGGGTTAAGTGAGGCTTAAGTTCCAAATTGCAAGTCAATTGATTAAACATTGCGACCTGTATCGTGTTTACACCGTTTACATGGACAGACAGACGGACGGACGGACAGACGGACGGACGGACATCGCTAAATCGACTCAAAAAGTGATTCTGAGTCGATAGGTACACTTAAAGGTGAGTCTAGGACCAATATTTCTGGAAGTTACAAACATCAGCTCAAACTCATTATACCATGTACCACAGTGTGGTGTTGGGTATAATAATCTCTATCAACATTTAGCTGACCCGTATTTTTTCGTTTTGCGAAATTCCTATTAGTTCGGCTTTTATATGGATTTTCCCGAAAGCCCGTAATTTTTCATAAGGTGGCAACCCATTTTTAAATTTGAGACTGGGCAGCTAAGAAAAAACAGGTAACTCTTATTTTTGTAGAGAATTAAAAACTCTAGTCCCTGACGTAGAGCTTTTTCAACTTTTTTATTTTATACTTTTTTATAGCCAAAGAAAATCGATTTTTTTTTGGTATTTTTCCATTTTTTGAGTTCAACGTCATGTATTTTTTACCAAAATCCAAATTTTAAAATCCGGCTACGTCAGGGACTAGGTTTTTTAATCTTTTACACCCGTTTTTGTTGTATCGTGGCAGCCGATTTGATATTTTATAAAAACACCCCATAATTAAATGATAACCATGGCAACCCTGGCAATGCAAAAGTCCACCTATATATTTTTTTAAATACTAAAATAATGTATCTTTCTAATACAAGAAAGAAAAATCGCTCTTCTACATAATTATTTATAGCTGTTCAAATATTGTTATTTCAAAAGAGTTCTAAAGGTATAACCCTCCCTAAGTGCAAAAATTATCATAACAATTATCACGAGGGGAAGGTGTCCTCTAACATCTCCCGCCGATCACAAACTGAGTATATTCCCATTCTATAGTTGGAGGGTATAACAAGTGAGAGTGTTTATTCTAGCTCTAGGTCATTATTTCCTTTACTAATTAAAACTATGATATTCTCATTTTTTTCAAGAAAATTATTTTTCTGTTTCAAATTTATTTATGTTGGTCAATTTTGAAAGATTGAAAGTCGGCACGTGTTTCGGAATTTGTCAGATTCTATTGTCAATACTATTTAGCAAATATAGAAACCCTATACTACAAGTAGCAAGAAAATTATTCTATGAGAATATCATAGTTTTAACTAGTAAAGGAAATAATGACCTCGAACTAGAATAAACCCACTCAATATATAATATTTTAAAAGTCAAATAAAACAATTTTTATTGTTTAATAAAAATTAATCAGAATTTATGCAAAATGGTTAGCAAAACAGAAAAATTCAGGATATATAAGAAAAATGCATAAAATTGAAAAAATGCATAAAAAAAAAATATTAAAGAAGAATTAATACTTGGCCAAAAAAATAAATACGAGAAAAATATTAGTTTTTAAAATTATTTCTTTTAAACTTGTCTTAGAATCTAATACTTTTCCTAAACGAGAAATTTTTCAAAATATAATTTTTCTCATCTCTGTTTAAAAATTGTATTGCTGCTGGCAATTTATTATTACCTCTACTGTTGTTTACTAACAATGCACTTTTGTTTACTAAAATTTTATATTATTTTTTTGTACATTTATTAGATTATTGTAAATTGTATCAAAAAAAATAGTTTTTGCTGTTGTTTGTTAAATCATAAAACTTGTTTACGTATTGATGCTTTTAATTCAAATTTATTGTTTATTTGCAGTTTTATATAAACAAATATTGATGGAGTTTTTTTCTTTTTTTTTTTGGATATTTAGGAAATTGAATAATAGCTAAAGGCGGAACAAAAACAAAAAAAAAATATTTAGATGGAAAAACAGTAAAATTATAAATTTTTTAATGAAAAAAAATTTAATAAAATACAAGTTAATAAATATGTAACATATGCATTTCATTTATATAGTTGCATATTTATTAAGTTTATTTCAAAAATAAAATATTTTAAAACAAAATATTCTAAAATTGTTTATACTAGAGATGCGCACCAATCACGTGATTACCGTGAGTCACGGGAATCACGCGTGAATCACGTGATTCGTGAGTAATGTTATTTTCTACTCACGTGAGCGTGCGTGATCGTGAGTAACAAAAAAAAGTTCGTGCGTAATCGTGCGTGAGTAAAATTTCTGCGTGATTTTTAAAAAACCCTGTTAAATTTTTAAAAACATTTCAAAAATAAAAAAAAATTCTAATGGAAAATTATGCGAACCTAGTACTCAAACCAGAATAGCTTTTGATCCCCCTCTGAATTTTGGATATGTTATACAAAACATTTTGACTATCACCGAATTTAAAAAAAAAATCGAAGATGTGTTGTTTTAAATATTCGCAAAGAAAAAAGTTTTTGCATTTTTGATACTTTTCTTTAATGAATCCTTTTGCATTTAAAATTATTTCCAAAAAGCACAAGACTTAAGCTCTCATATGAGCCAAGAATTGTGAAAATCGGATAATTGGTTAAAAAGTTAGAACATGTTTTATGTGATATGTTTTTCTAGTTTTGCAAAAAAAAAAAGTCGAAGTTTTGAATTGTGAAAATCGGATAATTGGTTAAAAAGTTAGAACATGTTTTATGTGATATGTTTTTCTAGTTTTGCAAAAAAAAAGTCGAAGTTTGACCTGCCATAATACGATCAGTAAACCGAATTTAAAAAACGATAGAAAGTTCCATTATCATAGGTATGTTGGCTATCTATGTGCCAATTTTCAATTAAATCTGAAGAAACCATTCCCAAAAACGACTAAAATTGGCTCTAAATATTTTGGAATTGCCCTTTTATAATTACAAAAACATTTTGTAAATTTAAATAAATGTTAAAAACATAAAAAATATGGCATAAAATTTTTTTTATTTTATTTTAATTCGTGAGTATTTCGTGAACGTGATTACATCGTGAGCGTGATTAAAATTGTTTTCTACTCACGTGAGCGTGCGTGAGCGTGAGTACAAAAAAAAATTTCGTGCGTGATCGTGCGTGATTAAATTTTTTTTTTTCGTGAGCGTGCGTGATCGTGATTAAAAAGTCACTCACGATCCCATGTCTAGTTTGTACACACAAAAAAAAAAAACTTATAAAATAATAACGAGTAAAAAAGGCGAGGCCGAATTTATTGATACCCTCCACTATGTTAAAAAGATTATTTGAAAAAAAAATTTTTTAAAAAATGGTTAAAAAATAATTCGTGAAAAAAAAATTTGTGAACAAAAAATTGGTAAAAAAAAATTCTGCGAACTTTTTTTTGAAAAAAATTATGTACAGTTGTTGTCAACCAATTAGAAACTTTTTTTAAAGTATAATACTCAACGTTGTTATTATCAAACGAGTAAAATTTTAAAATTGTTATGTAGATAATTTGAAAAGCTCTAATTTAAGCTTGATAGTGTCCAGATTGAGTAAATAATAAATGTGGTACGAGAGTCGATCTGGAAAATGAAATTATTTATAGGCATTTTTTCAGAAATTTTTTTAAAAATATTTCTAACAAGGGAAGTATCTCAACCCTTATGTTTAAGTTTCGATAACTTCCGCACTAATAGGAATATCCTTTATCGCAAAAATACGTACCGACTTAAATTTAATAAAGATTATTTCGTATTCATATGGACACCGAGGTCTTCATATTAATACCCCCAAAATTTACACATTTTCATGAAAAAAGAATTTAAAGAAGTCAAACATTGACAAAGTTATGTCACCGTCGGATAGGCATTTAAAAACCTTTCTTTTCATATGTTAACATCATAAATCTTAAAAAGAAATGGCTGAAAAATCGAAAAAACGATTTGTTCGCCATTTTTTACCCATGTTTTGAACCCCTAAATCCCCGATATGACTAATAAGCCGAGACACCCCAACCTTATATATTATTTTACGTTTCATGCAAATCGGTTCATAAGGGTTGAGATACTTCCCTTGTAAGTCAATTTTTTTCTAAGTTCAAACATTTAAAATAAAAAAATGGTCCAATAACACTGTGCTACAGTGAAAAAATACTTCTGATGTGACATAGTATATGTTGTTGGTCTCGTCGAGTAGATCACAAAAATGCCCATTAAACTTGCCAGACACCCTCAAATTTTAGAGTTATTGTCAAAAAACGTTTTTTTGAGACTTTTCTCACTAAACCTTGTGTAATTCAGAAAATTTTCAACCGATTTGAAATTTTTTAACTGTTTTTGACAGAAGAAGAATGGGGCTTTCTATGTGTGTGATTTGGTCTATACATATAAGAAAGATATTTATTGATTTTTTCAATAAAATCTAATTTTTTGTTATTTTTTGAAAATTTTTCGAGTTTATCAATTTTTTTCGGCTATAGTTCGTTTAACAACCTTTATATTTATAAACGTATTTTTAAAGAAAATTTAATTCTGAATTCGATAAGCTTTATCCTGAAGAAATCGGATAACAATTGGCAGAGTTGTGATAATTTTTCTAAAAAAGAAAATTAAGATTTTGCAGGAAATCGCCATTCAGATATCCCAGGCAAAAAAAATAAATTTATCATAAGAGGTCATGTACAATATTTTTAAAGGTTTTTGGCGCGCTGAATCCGAATCTGGCTTTTAAATTGTTCTATCTCATCAGGTTTTTGAGAGATTTAACATAAATTCATATATCAAAAACTTAATAAAATAGCGCAATTTCAAGGTCAAATTCGAATTCAGGAGGCCAAAAACCTTTAAAATAATGATACGCGACCTCTTAGTATGATCGTTTATTTATTATTATTTTTTTTTGCCTGGGTTATCCGAACGGCAATTTCAAGCAAAATCTTAATTTTCTTTTTTAGAAAAATTATCACAACTCTTTCAATTGTTATCCGATTTTTTCTGCATAAAGCTCATCGTATTCACAATTAAATTTTCTTTAAGAATAAGTTTATAAATATAAATGTTGTTGAACGAACTATAGCAGAAAAAAATCGATAAACTAAAAAAATTTTCAAAAAATAACAAAAAAATTAGATATTGTTGAAAAAATCAATACATATCTTTTTTATATGTATAGACCAATTCACACACATGAAAAGCCCTATCCTTCTTCTATCCAAAACAGTTGAAAAATTGAAAATCGGTTGAAATATGTTTAAGTTACACGTGGTTCAGTGAGAAAAGTACCAAAAAATCGTTTTTTGACAATAACTTAAAAATTTGAGGGTGTCTGGCAAGTTTGATGGCCATTTTTGTGATATTTTCGACGAGACCTACAATATTAACTACATCATTTCAAAAGTATTTTCGATTTTGTGTTTTTTGTAGCACAGTGTAATTTTTATTCAGTAATCAACTAAAATGAATACAGTAGAATAAATCTGCATTTTTTGATCCCTAATTCTTTTGACCACCAATTTTTTGTAAACAAAGAAAAATAAATTATTTTATAATCTCATTATCATACAATTAGGTGTACTAATAGTAATTACTAGGGATGAGATTTCCATGCAAATGCATGTTTTTTGTCGATAGTCTAAAAACGATATCGACCAATTATCTTTCCGAATCAAGAAATTTGCGTTAAAATGGCATCGATTTGTTTTTGCATATTTTTGCATATTTTGTTGAAAATGCATATTTTTGCATATTTTGGCTTTAAATGCATATTTTGTGCATATTTCCAACTTTTAAGTGTATATTTTTGCATATTTTGGCCTAAATTAGCAAAAACATAAATTGAAATTTATTTGTTTCAAAAACTATTTTAAAAATTTATTTTGGAAATAAGAAATTTTTTTTTTCTTTAAAATTTTTTTTTATTGATTGTCTTAATTTCTAAAAAATCTTGCTTATATAAAGTTTATAATGTTACTATTGAAACCCGTCGTTACTGTTTTGCTTTTTAAGAAGTTTTTCCTATGAAAACAAGATTTTTATTGCACACTTTTTATTTTTTAGTGCATATTTTTAGGTTTTTTAGTGCATATTTTGAAATTTTTAGCGCATATTTTAAGCGCATATTTTCGATTTTTAAGTGCATGAAAATCTCATCCCTAGTAATTACCAATAACATATTTTCTTTGTTTACAAAAAATTGGTGGTCAAACGAATTTTAGGTCAAAAATGCGACTTTTTCTACTGTATTCTACTGTATTCTAGTTTGGAAAAACTAGTTGATAACTGAATAAAAACTATTGGAACATTTTTTAAATTTTTAATGTTTGAACTTAGAAAAAATCACCTTAGAAATATTTTTAAAAAATTTTCTGAAAAATGTCTATAAATAATTTCATTTTCCAGATCGACCCTCGTAGCACAGTTATTATTTACTCAATCAGGACGCTTTCAAGCTCAAATTCAAGCTTTATAAATAACCTACACTTTCTTATCGTATATCATGAACCGGATGATATACGTCTGAAAGTAAAGATCAGATGGAGTAAAATTGCATTTACAGTTTTTCATTTCGTGATCCTGTTTCCTTTTAAAAGGACTTCAAAATTTTAAAGGGTACATTTTGTAAAATATTTTTGAAATATTTGTAACTGTACTAGGATGACACTGGTGACGACAGATAAAAAAGTAGGATCTCCCCTAATTTTTCCATTTTCATATTTTGCCATATCAGGATAAATGAATGTGAATAAAGTCATTTGAAAACTTTATCAAAATATTTTGTTGAAAATTTTGAATGATATTGAAGGACCTATTTTTGAGTGGACGTAACTTGCCTCCTTTTTCTTGATATGTAAAAGTAATAAAATAGAAAAATTAGGGGAGATCCTGCTCTTTTATTTGCTATCCATAGTGGCATTCTAGGACAAGTATAAAAATTAATTATAAAATTTAATGCTCTAAAACTTTGAAGTCCTTTTAAAGGAAACACGATCACGAAATGAAAAACTGTAAATGCAGTTTTACTACATTGAAATACAATTGATAAATTCTGAAATACAATTGAACAATTCTGAAATACAATTGATAACTTCTGAAATACAATTGAACAATTCTGAAATACAATTGATAACTTCTGAAATACAAGTGATAACTTCTGAAATACAATTGATAATTTTAAAATACAATTGATCATTTCTGAAATACATTTGATAAGTTCAGAAACACAGTTGATGACTTCTGAAAAAAATTGATAATTTCTCAAATACAATTGATAATTCTAAAATACAATTGATAATTCTGAAATATAATTGATATTTTCTGAAATACAATTCAAATTTTCTAAAATACAATTGATAATAACTGAAATACAATTGATAAATTCTGAAATAAAATTGATAAATTCTGAAGAAATACAATTGATGACTTGTGAAAAACAATTGATAAATTCTGAAATACAATTGATAACATCATAATTTTTTCTGAAATGCAATTATTAATTTATAAAATACAACTGGAAATGATGTAGTTGAGATCCACTGTATTTTTAGTTAAATTGGTACTAATTATGGCAAAATCGGTCAAGGGGTTAGGAAGCTATGAGCAATTGAGAAGCCATTTCGGATGCCATGCGAATTTCGAGACTTTTTTCAAGTAAAGATTGTTTTTTATAACCTCCACTCTAGTGATAGAGGGTATATATAAGTTTGTCATTCCGTTTGTAACACATCGAAATATTGGTCTAGGACCCCATAAAGTATATATATTCATGATCCTCGATCGATTTTAAGTCGACCTAGCGATGTCCGTCCGTCCATCTGTCCGTCTGTCTGTCCGTAGAAAACACGCTAACTTTTGAAAGACTTTACAGAGGCTAGTGAAGTTTGACACATATGTTGGTCATTTACCTGGTCTGGTTGGTATTGCAATCCAGCCAAATCGGTCCAGTGGTTCAAAAGTTATTAGCAAAAGAGTAAATTTCGGCAAGGGTGTTTCGTGAATTTACGAGATAAAAAAACACGATAACTTTTGAAAGACAATAATGAGACTAATGAAGCTTGACACTTATCATTGCCGTTCCCCAGGTCTGTTTGGTATCAAATGTCAGCTCAATCGGTTCAGTGGTTCAAAAGTTAAAAGCAAAACTCTGAATTTCAGATTAGTTTTATTTAAATGCCATGTGTTTAACAAGTTTTAAAAGCATTGGTGGTAACTTAACAATGCTTTTCAAACTTGTTTAGTTTTAAAGCAATGCTTTTTAAACTTGTTTAGTTTAAAAAGCATTGGTAACTTAAAAATACCACTCGAAAAAAATTTTACATTCAAAAAAAATTTTACACTCAAAAAAAAGCACACTCATAAAAAAATTTAGTTTTTTTTTTACAAAAATGACAATATTTTGTGTACATACGTACGTGCATTCACTCAGAAATATTTTTACAGTAAAAAAAACATTACACTCGAAAAAAAATTTTACACTCAAAAAAAATGTGTATATTTTTTTTCTTTAAATGTCAAAAAAAGAGTTTTTTACTCAAAATAAAATATTTCTAATCAAAATTGTTAATTTTTTCACGTTAAAAAAATTACTATAAAAAATGCATTGTGGAGGGTATTCATAGATTCGGCAAAGTCGAATTTAAATTTTCGACTTGTTTTTTTTTTTTTTTGAGTTTACTGGATAAAGACTAAAATTAAATTGAAATTTTTCAGTTATCCGTGTAGCAAATAGTTTAAAATAAAAAATAATGTGCATGAGGCCAACTGAAATTATAAGTTTCTTAGCAAAAAATTGTAAAACTTTTACGAGAGAACAAATAATTCAAATAATATAAAATTGTTTAAAAAAAATTTATATAAAGTTAATGTTGGCTGTGGCTTATCCTTACACTTTACACTACAGTGAATACATTAGAAATTATAGTCCTGCCAGTTTTTTTTTTTGTCGTTTTTTGTTCGTTTTGTTATTTACTAAGCATTCCAAAGGATTTTTCTTTTTTAAAACTAGCAAGAGTATATGTACTGACATAACTAACAAGTCCTAGTGTTAGTAAACAAAGAGAATTTAAAGATAAAAACCTACATATGAATAAGCACAAACATACACACACACATACACACCTATACACAAGTTGAAACATTGTCAATACATATAAAACTGCTAACGAAATAGCGTTTACACATTTACACCTCTTTCGTTTTTTTATTTTTGTAGGTGTGTGTTTGTTCATGTATGTGGGAAGGATAACAACACTAACTAATATTACCTACACATATTTTTTGTTGTTTTCTTTTATATTGTTGTTGTTGTTGTTGTTGTTTTTTTTACAACAAAATAAAGTCAAGTATGCAGTATCAGCATTATTATGTTGGCTGCTGCCTGGCTGGCATCGCATGGCATAGATTTGTTACAAGTCCTCTAAGTTTGAAAACACACACAAACAAAGGTGTTGAAATTGTGAAAAGAAAATAAGTTTTTTTTTATGCCTTTAAATCCTTTAACACAACGACTAAATAAGTTTTACAGATATACATATACTTTTTTCCGCAACTTTTATCCTTGTATGTGCAAAGGTGGTAAAGGGATTTGATTTGAAAAATATTAAAAAAAAAAAAACTAAGAAATTTTTATTTAAAAATTCTCTAAATTCTGTGATAATGGACAAATGTCTTTAACTCAGAGGTTTACTGTAAAAGATCTATTGCGGAATGAAAGGCCGTTTCTATACGAATTTAATTGTCTATGGATTGTCCCTGGATCCTACTGCATCACTTTTAACATTTTCTAACATAAAAATATTTCATTTGTTAACCAAAAGTATAAATATAGTCTTTCAGACGTTAGTTTTTCTCTCCAAGGGGGATATTTTTCCCGGGTCCGATTTTGCCCATTTACTAACTTCAACCAGAGTCTAGATTTTTATACCTTCCAACCACAGTATGGGGGTATACTAACTTTGTCATTCCGTGTGTAACGCATCGAAATATCGGTCTAGGATCCCATAAAGTATATATATTTGATTGATCAGTGATCAATTCTAAGACATTCTAGCGTCTGTCTAAAAGAGCTACACTTCCGAAGTTTGGCACGAATATGTCTTATATTCCTAGGCAGGTAAAGTTCGTATATGGGCAAAATCGGACCAAGGGGAAAAAAGTTCCCCCTTGGAGAACTAAACCAACCTAAGAAAACCCGCATTTTTTGCAGGGTTTTTTGTACTTTTGCTAAGCAAATGCAACATGCTTATCTCAGAAGAAGTTCAAAATCGCAAGGGGAAGGTACCTCCTAACGTTTCCCACCAACCCCTCCCCCCAAAAAAAATACGCTCCTGGATTTTTTTTATATTGTTTTTTATATTTTGTAAGGTATAAAAGATACACTCTCACTTGTTTTATTTTGGACTGTATCGCGTTTACCATAAACGGACGGACAGACAGATATCGCTAAAAAGCCTTCGAAAAATCACAAAAAGTAGTCGTTGCGTCCAACGAAGCCATTTCAAACATTCGACTCTCATGAGGAAGCTTGGTTGGTGGAATGGATCGTTACAAAATAGTTCAATGTAATCAATCGCTAGAAAAATTCGGTTTTGACAGCTCTGTCAATTATTTTGTTGTGAATGCGCATTATCTGATCTTGAACTTTAGGAACTTCGACAGCAATTGGATTTGACAATACAAGAGTGCGTCTTGTCTCTTTCAATTTAGATTAAGTCAGTACCGGCTGGCAGGGCCACATTTTTCTCAGCACTTCTAACAATTAGTAATGAAGGCGGTTTTCCCGTTTTCATTGTTCTTTATTACGGTTTTTGAGATAGTGCTATTTGAAATTTATAAAAAATTATCTCAAACCTTCGTCTCTTATGAGGAAACTTGGTTGGTGGAAAGAATTGTTACAGAGTATTTGGCTCCTAAAAGGAGCTAATTTGCGGAATATTGCTCAAGACTTTTTAAAATTATGAATAAGTCTGGATTTAATCGAGCCAAATTAATCATGGTTACTAAATCTTACGCTCAATGTAATCAATCGCTAGGAAAATTCGGTTTTGACAACAGTGGCAACACGCTGGGCGCCAAATATTTTGTAATGACAATGCATTTCCTGGGGTAGCTCTTTAGGAACTGAGACTGCAACTGGATCTAACAGTGCAAGTATTGAGAGTGCGTCTTGTATCTTCTAATTCAGGTGCAGTTACCACCGTCTGGTGGAAAGGATAAAACAATATTTGGCTTCCACAGCAGGGAGACATTTATTTTAGCACTTCTTACAATTATTGATGAAGGCGGTTTTCCCGGTTTTATCATTCTTCATTACGGCTTCCGAGATATTGCTATTTGAAATTTATAAAAAATGATTTCAAACTTTCGTCTCTTATGAGGAAGCCTCGTTGATGGAAGGGATCGTTACAGAATACTTGGCTCCCAAATTTTGCAGAACATTGCTCACAATTATTTAAAATTATGGATAAGTCTGAATTTAATCGAAATTAATCATAGTTAATAAATCCTACGTTCAATGTAATCAATCGCTAGAAAAAGTCGGTTGATGACAACTGTGGCCCCACGCTGGGCGCCAAATATTGTGTTATGAATATGCATTATCTGATCTTGCTCTTCAGGAAATGAGGTAACAAATGGATCTGAAAGTGCCAGTATCGACAGTGCATCTTGTCTTTTTTCAATTCAGGTTAAGTCACCACCGTCTGGTGGAAAGGATAAGTGATAACTTGGCAAGCAAAGCAGGGGGACTTTTATCTCAGCACTATTATTTTGCAAAATTTTACCTCCTAGTAATGAAGGCCATTGAAATTTAAATTTGTGCCATTAGTACGAATTTTAGTCGACACCATTCCTCAGTATTACTTATTGTTTCGGTTAGATTCGGATAGATTCGGTTACGTTAGGTTATAAGTGGCTGCTAACGCTTTACGTAAGCACACATATACTCTGAGGTCCTTTGTGATAGTACGGAACGGTAATGGGGTTCTCCTACTAGTACATGCCGTTAAAGCAATTTGAGCTCCTTACGAAACTCCTAAGATTTTGAATTTTGACATCAGCTTCCTAGATTCCAATGAAGCAAGGTCTGACCAAAAAAATGTTTGATAGTTTACAACTCTTCCCCATCCATGCAACTACGGCAAAAGTCATTTGACGGCATGTGTAACCGCTCCGCGTGCTTTCCCATAAGAGAGTGTCCGGTAATCACAGCAACACCATAGAAATTCTCCTCTTGGAAGTTATATCCGCTCACTTGTGCGCTTCTGATTAAGAGAATGCCAAATCTGTCGTGTAGTCTCACAAGTCCGCCCATGTGCCTATTACTGATTAGTCTCCGCGGAACAAACCCGTAGTGTATATACTAGTTAAAATGCCTTAAAATACTAACTAATTTTGAAACGATTCAGAAGGTACCAGACGCTTTTCTTGCCTTAAGAACCATGAGGCAGTTAAGTCATTAAAGAAGTAGGTGTTGGGAAGTATCGTTACAAACTACTGGCGGCCAACAACTGGTCTTCATTGTTGTACCATTAAAATTTTGAAGAATATTTTTCTCAGAATAAGGTAATTTTGCAAAAGGAAAACTTACTCAGAGTCTGAGGCTTTTCAAAAGAAACAATTTACAAAATTTTAGAGTTTTTTACTAGAAACTGAGAATTTTTAATAAATCTGGCCAGGTCTCTGGTAACACTTTTGTATATTTTTACTTACTTATTTAAATATTTTTGTAGCGCACGAAAAGCTGATTCGAAGGGGGATAAACTAGAGCCAGACTCACTACGGCTGATACTAATAGGTAGGTCAGTCTTACAAGACGTTGTCCTGGTTATCGAAACGTTAATTTCTGAACTTTTGGCGCCCAACGTGGGCCTTTAGGTTGCAATTGCTATTAGTACGACTTTTCTGTCAACACCATCCCTCAGTATTACTTTTGTGTTTCTTTGCGGCCTTAATATAATAATTTTGAAGCTATTTTAAACCTGTTTCAGAAGGTAGCAAACGATTCTCTAGCTTTAAAAACCAGTTGGTAGGTAAGACCTCACATAAGTAGGTGGTGGAAAGAATCATTACAAAATACTGGCGCTTTACAAGGGACCTCCACTAATGTTACAATTACAATTTTGAAGAACATTTTTTTTGGAATCTTATAATTTTTCCACAAGAAAACTTTCCCAGAATAAAAGGCATTTTGAAAAAAACATTTTTCGGAATCTAAGATTTTTTCACAAGAATCTGAGAATTGTTAATTTATCTCACCACATTCCTGATAGCACTCCGTCTAAAACCAATAGGTACTTCAGTCTCAGAAGACGTTGTCAAGGTTGTGTAAACGATCATTTCAGAATATTTGGCGCCCAACTTGGGGCCTAAGTAGTAGTAACAATATAAGTTTGTAGAAATATGATCAAGTGATTTAAACCACAGAACTTTATATTTAGGTCAATCTGGTAGGAAGCATAAAGACCACGACTGGAAATTCCATCAGTGCAACTTTTTGCTATTACCGTTCCAGCGATATTACCTATTAATTTTTTCTACCTAATTTTAATATTTTTAAGTAATTTTAAGTCAGTCTTAAAAGAAACAAGATGTACTCTTATGTTTAAGAACACACGGAAAAAGTAAAGAAAATATCATTTCTAAGTGTTTGGAGCCCAAATTAGTGCTTATTGCCGTTACAATACAATTTTGAAAAAAAAAAAATATTAAAAGTTTATCAAAATAATAATTGTTATAGGAAAGACATCTTCGAATCTGATAATTTTTTTAAAGGAAAACTGCTTGTCTCAGATTCTACAACAATTTCAATTAAAAATAAAAATCTTAGAAATTTTCTATAACGATTTTTAACGATTTATACATAAAAAAATTCTCCTTTGCCATAACTTTTAGATGACTAAAATGTTATTATTTTTTTAAAAACATACATATTTAATTGTGTCTTTGATATTTTATTTAAATAAAATTTCTTTATAAAATCACCAGACCAAAATGGGTTAAAATACAAAAAAACAGAAAAATACAAAATCAAAAAGAGGTAGTTGCAGAAAAAAAAAATAAAAGCAAATTACGAGCGCTTTGTTATCATGATTGTTTGTTTTTTTAGTTGATGAATACACCTTTCATATGTAGAAGGTTTAGTAAACGTAATAAAACTTGCGTACGCAGAAAAAAATAAACAAAATAATAAAAAATCCCATACTTCACACCTTTAAATCTGGAAAATCCTTTATTTTTTTTTTTGAAATTGGGTTTTTATTATGCTTTTTTTAACAAAATGAACTTATATGTAACAATTTTGAAAATGCTGAGTATTTAGATTTTTTTTTTTTTGTTTTGTCTGACGTAGAAGTTACACGGTGTCCTAACAAATTTTAAAACATAAATTTTTTAAAAATTTCAGTTCAAATTGTAGTAATAAACTGTTAAACAAAATAATCTGCAAGAAGCCTAAAAGTATGCTGTATTTTTTTTTTGTTTTGTTAACAGTTAGTAGGGTTGTGGCCAACCTTTTTTATGACAATAAAAATTGGTTACGTCACACATGACTTGTCGAAAAATATACTGACAAGCCGTCTTGCAGAAAATCATATGGACATTACAATAGATCCAGACCCAATGCAAGAACGGGAAGGCTAATGGTCGCTCTTGCCAACCGGAAAACTGCAGACTGTCTCATTGGAAATATCCAAGAAGTGAGGAGGATATGTGGTTCCAGCGTGCCTAAAATTTAAAACGTCCCAAATCATAAGGTTCCGTAAAAGGTACTGTGCAAATTATTTGGCGCCCAACGTGGGGCCAAATTTAAAATGACATTATTTTTCGTTTTTGTACTTTGAAAATTCGGTATATACGGATACGGCCAACTAAAATTTAACTTTTTTACTTATTTCAGTTGATGGTTTCAAGAAATGGTGTTTTAAAAGTCTATTTGATTCCTGTTTTCTATTCTTCATGTTATTGTTTTAACAGGCCTTTAGCTATTAACCTAAATCTCAAGAGTTTCAATTTTTTTTTTTTTTGTTTTTGATGTTGTTTTTGTCTTTATTTTACCATTTTTATGCTGACTTAACCACCAAAAACAAAAAACATATAAAGAAAATAGTAGTAGAATAGTAGATTTCATATTTTTCCAACAATATCCTTTTTATGGTAGTAGTTTCTTTGTTTGCCTGTATGTATGTGTGTTTTGTTTGTTTTTCAATCTTTCATTTTCTTTTTTTTGTTTTTATCTTAACAAAAACTTAAATTAAGTATTTTCTCTCTGTCACAGAGTAAATGTCTGTGTGTGCGTGTAAGTTTGTGTAAGTTTTTAAAGAAGTATGTGTTATTTGTCCTGTTTGCAAAAGGTCCGTATGTTGCTGCAGCTGTTGTTGTTATTATCTGTTGTTTGTTTGTCGCCAAGATGTTATGTTTTTGATATAGTGTCACTTGGGTAAAAGTTCAACGAATTTTTATTTTACTTGTAAAGTTGAAGTTGGATTTTTTTTTTTGTTTCTGTTGTTGGTAATTTTCTTCCTTTTCTTTACTATTTTTGTGTAAGTTGTTTTTTTGAACTCACATCTGTTTTCTTATACAACATGTTGTTGTTGACTTTTTGTCACAATTTTCTTTTTGTTTGAAGGAAAGAAAAATGTTGTTTGTTTTATATTGACATTTTTGTTCGTCATTTTATAAAATTGAATTCTTACAGAAAAAAATTTTGTTTCAGAAAAAAAATTTATTTAAAATTTTATAAAAATAAATTTTGTAGGGAAGACAAGTGAGTGTTTATAATCGGCAATGTCGAATTTGAAATAACCTACAACTTATTAAGAAAAGCAATAAAAAAAATTCTCTCTAAAAGGGTACTAAAAACTAAAATCGGTTGAAAATCAGCCAAGTTATTACAACTTCCCCAGCCATGTAAAGTGTGGCAGACCACTTGATATAGGAATAGGAGTCTGAATTTTGAAAATTATTGAAATTTTCTACTGTAATAACACTTGCATTTAATACGTACTACAACATAACCAAAAATAAAATAAATCGAAAGAGGTGGGGTCCGATAATGTGTGATTTGGCATGGAATGCCCCATTTATATCAGAAGCGCTCAGACCACGGTTTTAATTTTATTTCATCACCGTCTCTACGTCGTACTCTACGATGTTACAAAAGTAACATCGTAGAGTCTACGATGTTACTTTTGTGTTTTTTTGCCTACTAAATGTATTGTTACTATAGCGGCTATAAACCGGAATCTGAAAGGACAAGTCGTACTCGGAACCGTCAAAAAGGTTAAAACCAGAAGAAATAGTAAATCATGAAATAGTGAATAAGTGGGACAATTTGGCTCCCAGCCTGGGGCCAACCTTGTTTTCAATTTTAAAAAAATTTTCCTATAATTTTTGTTAAATGTTTAATATTTTTTTTTGCCTGACATGAATAATTTAGATTTTAGTTAGAATTCTTTGTCATTACCCTACCTCCGGCGATACTTTTGTGTTTTTTCGCTAACTAAATTTACTGTTACTGTAGCAAATACAGGCCAGCCTTGGCAGGGAAAATGCGTATTTCTTACCTTGAGGAAGGTTAAAATCCGTATTTAGATCAGTCCCTAAAAAAAGTAGCCCAGTTGTTAGAAACAACGTTTAAAGAAATTTCGGCGCCTAAAGAAGGGCCAAACACATTTTTTTTCAGATTTTCTTTGAAAACTCTTAAAAACAACATGAGGGCTGTAAATACAGTTTTTTTAAATGTCATAAGCTCAGTACCTAAATAAGTAGCCCAAATCGTAGAAAAATTCGTTACAGAAAATTTGGCTCCCAACACAGGGCCACATAGTAGTTTTTTTCTAAATTTTTTCAGACTGAAAGTCAAGGACTGAAAAACAAAACGGATGCTATTTTTAATATTCAAATGTTAAAAAGTTATGAGCCAAACAGTAAATTTGAGTTAGGGGTCACCCCCAATTCAAAAAATTCAAAAAATATTTTCCCTTTCCAGTAAAATCAGGTCTATTTTTATACCCTCCACTCTAGTGATAGAGGGTATATATAAGTTTGTCATTCCGTTTGTAACACCTCGAAATTTCGGTCTAGGACCCCATAAAGTATATATATTCATGATCCTCGATCGATTTTTACAACGATCTAGCGATGCCCGTCCGTCTGTCAGTCTGTCTGTCCGTTGAAAACACGCTAACTTTTGAAAGACTTTACAGAGGCTACTGAAGTTTGGCATAAATGTTCGTCATTTACCTGGTCAGGTTGGTATTGCAGTCCAGTCAAATCGGCCCAGTGATTTAAATGTTATAAGCAAAAGAGTGAAATTCGGCAAGGGTTTTCGTGAATTCACTAATTAAAAACACGCTAACTTTCGAAAGACAATCCTGAGACTGCTGAAGCTTGGCATATATATTTGTCGTTTCCCACGTCTGGTTGGTATTGAATTCCAAAAAATCGGTCCAGTGGTTGAATAGCTATTAAGAAAACCGTGAATTTCAGATTTGTTATACCCTCCACTCTAGTGATAGAGGGTATATATAAGTTTGTCATTCCGTTTCTAGCACCTCGAAATATTGGTCTAGGACCCCATAAAGTATATATATTCATGATCCTCGATCGATTTTAAGACGATCTAGCGATGTCCGTCCGTCCGTCCGTCTGTCCGTCTGTCCGTCTGTCTGTCTGTCTGTCTGTCTGTCTGTCTGTCTGTCTGTCTGTCTGTTGAAAACGCGCTAACTTTTGAAAGACTTTACGGAGGCTCCTGAAGTTTGGCATATATGTTGGGCATATACCTGGTCAGGTTGGTATTGCAATCCAGCGAAATCGGTCCAGTGGTTCAAAAGTTATGAGCAAAAGACTGAATTTCGGCAAGGGTTTTTCGTGAATTTATGAGATAAACAGCACTATAACTTTCGAAAATCAATTCTGAGGATGCTGAAGCTTGGCATATATATTTTTCGTTCCTCCAGCCTAGCCCGTATTGAATTTTACCAAAATCGGTCCAGTGGTTCAAAAGTTATTAGCAAAACCGTGAATATCAGATTAGCTTCACCTTAAATTCACGTGGTGAAAACCAGTTAAACCTGTTTTACAACCATTGGTAAGTCACAAAAATATTTTAAAACGTATTTTTGTCACTCAAAAATATTTTTATACCAAAAAAAAAAAAAATACACTCGAAAAAAATGTTACACTCAAAAAAAATTTACACTCAAAAAAAAAAAATTAGTAAATTTTTTTTTAATGTAAAATTAAAAAAAAAATGTACACTCAAAAAAAAATTTACACTCCAAAAAAAAAATTATTTTCTTTTTTCAAAAATTATTAAAAAAAAATTTTACACTCAAAAAAAAATTAGTTTTTTTTTTTTTTTTAAATTATTAAAAAAAAAAAAATTTACACAAAATAAAATATTTCTAATCATAACTGTTATTTTTTTACGTTAGAAAATTTAGTATCACTTAAAATGGGCATTGTGGAGGGTATTCATAGATTCGGCCAAGTCGAATTTAACTTTTCTACTTGTTTGACCTTAAATTCATGTGTTAAAAAAACCTTTAAACAAGCTTTAAATACATTGGTAAGTCAGAAAAATATTTTACAAAGTATTTCTGTCACTCAAAATTATTTGTACACTAAAAAAAAAATTTACACTAAAAAATATTTTACACTGAAAAAAAAAAATTATGCTCAAAAAAAAGTTTTCTATATTTTTTTTTTGTCAAAAATTACTAAAAAAAGTTTTTTTACTAAAAAAAAAATATTTCTAATCAATATTGATAATTTTTTTTTCACTTTAGAAAATTTATTACCACTTCAAAAGGGCATTGTGGAGAGTATTCATGGATTCGGCCAAGTACAATTTAACTTTTCTACGTGTTATATTTCAAACCGTAAGAAAATCTGTTAAATCATGTTTAAAAATTTGTTTAAATTGATTTAAGCATCAATTATCCTTTTAAATCCAAAATTCCTGTGAAAAAAATACAGCTAAACAAGAAAATCGTTAATATATAAAAATACGTAATTAATTTCTTTATTTTAATGCCTGACTTAATACAATTAATTAACAATTGTTTTTGTTACAACTTAATTAATGCTATACAAAAATATAGCAGAAAAAAATCCAAAACTAAAAACGGACAAAATAAAAAACAAATAAACAATTAAAAATGCCAGCAAAATCTTTTTCTATACTATACCCCAACAGCCAGCATCTAATAATTGCAGCAGCAAAAACAACCCACCAAAGAATCAACAGCGAATAACCAAAGAACCAACATAGAATCCTATAAATTACATAATTTGTTGCTATTATATTTTTTCTTACTCCTGGCCCCTTCTGCAGCTACCACCACAGCCCCAGTTTGAAACTTTCGCTGTTGCTTTTTTTAGTTAAACGTGTATGTGCGTTAATTACCGTAATATAACAATAAATAGAAATTAATGTGGGTATTACTTAGAACTAAAAGTCAGTCGTGGCGTCAAATGTTTGGCGAGATGATGAAAAGAGTATATAAGATAAGAGGAGATTTATAATCGGACGTGGTCTGGCAAATACCATGACACTAACCCAGCAAAACGTCGTGTAACAATGAAAAAATATTTTTTTTTTGAATGCAAAGAGAAAATTTTTGACCAATTGAGGAGTTATTATTTCAAATATTTTAATTTATGTTCCAGATCCAAGAGTCCACTCTGGTACTTTTTATATATTCTGAAATAATAGTCCTAGAAACTTCGGAAAAAAGTACTTTGAGAAACTACGATTCTTAAATTTATGAACATCCTAAATTAATGGTCATAGAAACTCAAAATCCTAAAAGTAGGAAAAAAATTCTGACAAAAGTTCTTTTTTGCAGTAAGAGGGAAATATAGTGTACTTTTATACCTTTTAGATCTCCAGAAATAATGGCCATTAAAACTTGATATTTTCGCAGCGAAAAAAAAAACATTTTAAGATTTTTTAAAGTTCTGAAAAATGTACTTTGGTACTTATCGATTTAAAAAAGGTCCCAAAAACTTAAAATTTGGAATTTTGTATCCTCCTGTAGATTGGATTTTTTTAGATGACATAAAAGTTTTTTTTTTCGATTTTGAACGCCCGGAAAATTTTTATTCTCCTAGGCCTAAAACTTATTTGGTAAAAACTTTAGGCCAATCGGATTAAATTCACCCGAGGCGCCCGGCGATCAAAGTTTTGGATTTGACATTTTATTTTATTTACAAAAATCAGAGTTTGCGTCTCCTTCTTAAGTGTATCCTCCTTGGTCGTAGTCGTAGCAAAGTAACGCACATAGTGCGTTAATATATCACACTCTGTGCCTAAACATGTATGTATTACGCGTTGTTTATTAACAGTGAAATCTTGTTTGTTTATTTTTTATTAAATTATTTTATTATGCCATAAAAAAGAATTTTTCTAGTTCGAGGCTATATTTATGCTCAAATAGATAATTGTTAAGAACTAGTAACGCAAAAAACCTTAAATGGTCTCTGCGGGACCAAACATTTCAACTGATTGCTGACCACCTCTACTAGTTGCCACTGTATCACACCCTCTCACACACATACGATGAATGTATTTTAACATGTATGGTTTTTAATTAGATTTAAGCTCATCATTTGCTTAGTTGCCAAGGACTAGTAGTAAAATACGAGGAAAAAATGTCTTCTTGGAAACCTTTTTATTGAATTAATTAAAGGGTTTAATTAAAACACCATGGGAGCACATAATTCTATTAATTAAAATTAGGTCAAAATAAAAATACGGCACCCTGGAAAATCTTTAACATTTGTATTGACATTTTAAATACTAATACATACATTGATGTCATTTAAATAAGGCAGCAGGGGAAGACAAGTTTTAAATTATTTTTTTGGCATTAGCCCGACATTGCAAAACATTTTTTCTTGATATTATGATAAGTCAAATTTTTAGGTCATCAGGCCTAAAACTTTTGTGATCCAAATTGGAAGTTTATCAAAGGGTTTATATTGAGAAAATTTGATTCAAAAAGTTTTAAATACAAAAATTTTGTGTAAAAATGTAATTCATTCCATGTCGTTTCCTGTTACATTTCATTCACTGTTCCATTTTATTTTGTACCCTGTTCCATTTTATTTTGTTCCATGTAGGCTTTGTGCTTTTCCGTACAACATGCATTAAACCAATAATAATAAAATATAAAATAAAAATATAACAAGTAAAAAAGTTAAGTTCGGCTTTGCCGAATATATTAATACCCTTCGCAATGTAAAAGATTATTTCCAAAAAAAAAAAAAATTAAAAAAAAAAATTCCGCGGAAAAAAATTTTTGGTGAAAAAAAATTGGTTTGTGCTTGTAAAATTCCATTCAGTGTCCAATTCTGTTCACATATGCCAACCAGCAGCCAATTTAAAGCATTTTGTATTTTTAGGTTTTGTAGAATATACCAACATTTTGGAGGTGTTCTTACATTTTAGTTCGTAACTTTTGAACCGATTTTGCTCAAATGCAATACCAAACCACTTAGGGTGCAACAAGTAAATTTGCTAAGTCTCAGTCATATATGTTTAATACTTTGGCCGTGATCACCATTTCCACTGACGGACTTCGCTAGAATGTCTTGGAATCGATCACTAATCAATAATATATGTACTGTATGGGGTACCAGACCGATATTTCGATGGAGGGTATAAAAACTACCATTTCACCCTACTTAAATTAAATTTAAAATTTAATTTCAAAATTTTTCCTTGTTGGATGAGACGAAGGAATCTACATGTCAAATTTTGAGATTATAAAGTACATTATTTTATCCCGTTTTTGCCCCTTAGAATCGGAATTTGGAAAAAGTTTTTTCCGCAGCAGGATACTGCTATCCGAATTTCAAATTTCTGGGAACATTGTTTCAGGAAATATAAAAAGTACCAAAAGTACACTTTTTTACCCCTTTTGCCCCATTTAATACACATTATGTAGAAAAAAAATAAAAATATGTCTTGCGACACATTTATACGCAAATATCAAAAAAAAATTTAAAATCTGTCAAACGGTTTTTAAGATATCGCTATTTAAAATTTGTAAAAAATTAAAATTTTTTCAAGAAACTGAAAAAAAATCTCAATTTTTTTTTTCTTGACCGTTTTTCCTTGACCCTTTCATAATACTTGTGACAAAATTTAATTTAAAATTAATTTGAGCCAAATCTGAACATTTTAACCCGTGGCGCCCTTCGATAAAAATTTCTATTTTAAGGAATCCAAAACATCGAAACTCTGATTTAGCTCAAATTAAATTTAAATGGAATAAAAAATTTCAGATTTTTTTTTTTTTAAATTCTTGAACTCATGAAAAAACTATCGTTTTTTGAAATTTTTTGACAAATTTTAAAAGGCGATTTCTCGAAAACCGGTCCACCGATTTTTTAGGCTAGGTTATGTTGGATGGGCGTCCGCCAATTTGGCGAATTCACTCGGAGGCCATAAGGCCCATTGTGATTTTTTAAAGTTGTCTCCCTACTCCCCTCTGATATACAAAATTCTACCTCTCAAATAGTGCCTACGGTCAGTACCGTAGTACCGGGAATACCGGTATTCCCGGTTCTCGGTATTCCAGGGAAATGGTACCGGTTTCCCGGTTCTTGAATTATTCCCGGGAATACCGGTATTCCCGGTTCCGAATCTGTCGGTATTACCGGGACTACCGGTATGTTTATTTTGTAAAATTGTGTAGAAATAATATTTTTTCTTCACTTTTACCAAAAAAAATACAAAACATGTTGAAAACACCATTTTCAATTTTTTAAATGAATTTACGAAAAATATAGTTACATGATTTTTAAATAATTTACAAACACAACTAAATATTTCTGAAATACTGATTAAATGGTGTAATTTAAATATTAATGGTATAGTATTTTTTTGTTTTTTGAGAACCGGTACCAGTATCAGAACCGGGAATACCGGCATTCCCGGGAATATATCTAGAACCGGGAAACCGGTACCAGAACCGGGAATACCGAAAACCGGGAAATAGGGGGCACTACTCTCAAACCACCCCGATTCTCTAAGGTATTCTGCTAGAGATGTCAATGGGACACTGTTTAGGCAATCTACACTCAAAAAAAAAAACTGTAATGTTAGCAAAAAAAGCTTGTAAACCTACAAGAAAATTTGCTGATTTTGAACCCACAATATTTTTGCTAAAGTTAGCAAAAATGTTTTGCCAATAATTAGTTAACTAAATTTTTTTTTTGAACTTAGTTCATACACATCTGAGGACCCCATTGGGTTCGGACCCGATAGGTCCAGACCCCGATGGGCCTAGACCTAGTTGGGTTCGTCATAGTTTTTGATCCAAAATTTGTGTCCGTTTTGCTCTACCTTGCTTAGTTTTTGAGATACGTGATTATAGGGGACCACTGGGGTCTTGAGAATTAAAAAACTCGATAACTTCAAAAATATTACTCGGAGAGCTTTTGACTATTTTGCGGTGTTGTTCTATGTGATGAGAGCTACAAAAATGCTTTTGTACTTTTTGTTGTGTCGGCAATATTTACCGAGATATGAGCATTTTAAAATTTTCGGGAATGCTAACTTTTTTGGATCCAAAGTTAGGTCCCATTAGGGTCCACACATGTGAAGAGGACCGGCGATACTATGGAGATTCTAAGAACCAAAAATGGCCTCCATTTTGCTCTATCTGGCTTAGTTTCCGAGATATCGCCATTTTAAGTTTTCTGAAAATAAAAAAAAATTTACCATTATTTTTGCTAATATTAGCAAAAAATCTTGTAAAAATGTTGTCAACTCAATTTCAAATCTTAGCAAAAGAAATTAGTTCAACGTTTGTTTAAAATTGCTAATGTGCTAAATGAAGTTTACAAGAAATTTTTGCTAACATGCTAATCTCAACTAAAAATTTGCTAAAAGTTAGCTAACTAGCATTAGCAAAAAAAAAATTAGTAAAGCTACTAACGTATTTTTTTGAGTGTAGGTCAGTGTCCCATTGACATCTCAGCAGAATACCTTAGAGAATCGGGGCGGTTTGAGAGGTAGAATTTTGTATATCAGAGGAGAGTAGGGAGACAACTTTAGGGGAATCACAATGGGCCTTATGGACTCCGAGTGAATTCGACAAATTGGCGGACGCCCTTCCAACCTAACCAAAAAAATCGGTTGAGCGGTTTTCGAGAAATCGCCTTTTAAAATTTGTCAAAAAATTTCAAAAAACGGTAGTTTTTTCCTGCGTTCAAGAATTTAAAAAAAATCTGAAATTTTTTTTTCCATTTAAACTTAATTTGAGCTAAATCAGAGTTTTGATGTTTTGGTTTCTTAAAAACAAAAATTTTTATCGAAGGGCGCCATGGGTTAAAATGTTCGGATTCGGACCGATTTTTTAAATATTTAAATATTTGTATTCAGCATGTCAAAGTTAGTTTTTTTATTTCTTAATTTTTAAAAAAATCAAAATCTTGGTGGAAATTTTCCAATAATCCCAATAATTGAAATTAGCTTGAAAGTTGTATAAAGCTTTATGAAATGGGCAAGTAAAAGAAAGAAAGTTTGAGATTTTTTTTAATTCTTGTTTGTTGGAAAAAGCCTACATTTTTGGAAAATTTCAAGTAGCAGTATAACGAAAACCGTTCGACCGATTTTTAAATTTCAGATAAGCACTGAATTTTAGCGAAATCGGTGCAGTGGTTAAGAAGTCATGAGTAAAACAGTGAATTTCGGATTTGTTTTTACACGAATTCATCATTATTAAGCCAGAAAAAAAGATTGTCACTTGAAAAAAAATTTTACACTCATAAAAATTTTAAAACTTAAAAAAAAAATTACACTTAACAAAAATGTACACTAATTTTTTTTTTTTACCAAAATAACTAAACAACAAGTAAAAAAATTATAGTCGGTCGCAACCGACCATATAATACCAGTTTTTCCTAGAAAATGGGTCCAAGTCCTCACATGAACTGACGGGATCTACTTTTGTTTGATCTTAAATAAGCGTAGAAAACGTACACAGACCAAATCTGAGGAAAATATGCATCTATTTGTTGCCAATAGACCGATTTAACTGAAAATAAGGCGAAAGTTTTATATGGAGCGTTTAAGACATAGAGCCTACTTAGGAAGTGGAGGTAAGGCGTAGGTATGTTTTAAAAAAAATTTTGTAAGGTAAAAAAATAAATGGGGGTCGGTCTCACTAATGACCCCTCTCGGACGCACCATTGGACCGGTAGAAGCTGATTGAATAAAACAAATTTACAAAAAATCAAAAAAAAAAAATGTATGGGGACCCCTTAACATTTAAAGATAGAGGGTAGGTGTGTTCAGAGAAAATCTTTGGACTAAAAAATTATTGTGGGTCGGTCAAACATTTTGTTGCTCTAAGGCCACTATTAGGGCAGTTAGAGCGGTTGGAGCAAATTTTGAAAAATGTCGTTTCTTAGAAATTGGAGATAGGGTATTAGTTTGTTCCAAAGAAATGTTAAGATGTAAAAATTAATGGGGGTCGGTCTTATAAATGACCCTTCTATGACGCACCATTGAAGCAGTAGAAATGATTTTATGATTGGAAAATTACAATAAATTTTTTTCAAAAAATTTTAAAAAATAGTAATAATCGTTATCCCACGATCCTCCTGGGCAAAAAATTTGTAAAATTGATAGAAGTTTTACACAAAAAAAAATTCAAAAAAATCGAAGGGTACAAACATTTTCAAAAATGAGATTAAAATTAAAAAACTTAAAAATCGTATACTAAAACGCTTTTAAGATTTTTTTTTTAGAAAGTACGCACAAAAACAAAAATTAAAAAAAAAAAAAAACACAATGCCCTTTTTAAGTGATAGCAAATTTTCTAACGTGAAAAAAATAACATTTTTGGTTAGAAATATTTTATTTTGTGTAAAAAAACTTTTTTTTTGTAATTTTGAAAAAAAAAAAATTACTAATATTTTTTTTTTGAGTGTAAAAGTTTTTTGAGTGTATTTTTTTTTTGTTTTAATATATTTAAATATTTTTGAGTGACAAAAATACCTTGTAAAATATTTTTGTGACTTACTAATGTTTTTTAAACATGTTTAACGGGTTTTCAACACGTGAATTTAAGGTGAAACTAATCTGAAATTCACGGCTTTGTTAATAACTTTTGAACGACTGGACCGATTTTGCTGAAATTTTAAACGAATTGGACCAGAGGAACGGCAAATATATATGCCACACTTCAGCACCCTCAGAATTGTCGTTCGAAAGTTACCGTGTGTTTTAACTCGTAAATTCCAGAAAAACCCTTGCCGAAATTCACTCATTTGCTTATAACTTTTGAACCACTGGACCGATTTCGCTGGATTACAATACCAACCTGACCAGGTAAATACCCAACATATATGCCAAACTTCAGGAGCCTCCGTAAAGCCTTTCAAAAGTTAGCGTGTTTTCAACAGACAGACAGACGGACAGACGGACGGACATCGCTAGATCGTCTTAAAATCGATCGAGGATCATGAATATATGTACTTTATGGGGTCCTAGACCAATATTTCGAGGTGTTACAAATGGAATGACAAACTTATATATACCCTCTATCACTAGAGTGGAGGGTATAAAAATGAAATTCGGACCATTATTGAAAAAGTTATGAGCAGGGAAACCAAAAATATGCTCTAAAAAACAGGTTTTATGCGCTTAAAAATTTCCTTAAAAACGGAAAATATGCTCTAAAAACAATAAAAATATGCTCTTAAAAAAATGATTTCCCTTTTTTTGTTGTGTTTTTTACAATTTGTTAGAGAATATACCCTCCAAATACCGTTATGTGCGATAGTAAGAGGGTTAAATAAGTTCTACAAAAATATTTTCCTTAATGTTTTCTGCCAAGTTGCTGAATCTAAAGAAAACATAGTTTCATATACCGATATGAAGCAAGAACAGACCAAATGGGAATCAATCGTCACAATTCCGTAATTGTTGAAAAAAAAATTCTTGTTGGATAAAAAATTTAAAAATACATGTTGTCATAAAAAAAATTGGAAAAGAATGCTCTAAAAGTTCAAAAAAAAAATGCTCAAAAAATGTAAAAATATGTTCTAAAAAGTGGAAAAATTCTCTAAAAATTGAAAATATGCTCTAAAAATATGCTCTTATGCTAAAATATGCTCTTAAACTTAAAATATGCAAAAATATGCTCTAAAGGCTAAAATATGCAAAAATATGCTCTAACAAATCGATGCCAAATTTCTTAAAAACTTCTGAAACGGATAAATACCTTAACCATTTATCAATAAAATGCACGGGAAAAAACATGATACTGCATATTTTTGGTTTCCCTGGTTATGAGTAAAAGAAGTTTGAGTAAAGGGGCAAACTACCAATTTTTAAAAATTCGATATCTTTTGAACGGGTCATCAAAAAAATATGAAAATTTACCACGAAGGAGTTTTCGAAGGGTACTAAAAACTGTAAACAAATTGGGAAAATCTAAAAAAAAAAAATTTTCAAAGTGTCCGATTTGACATGGAATGCCCCAAATACAATATACGAATACCTGGCAATTTCATATCTATTATAATACGGAAATTAGAGTCATTTCAGTCAAATTTAAAGGGGCCGTTTGGAAGGAGTCTAGGTTTAAACATGGACCGATTTTTTTTCCTATTTCAATAGGCTTTGTTATTGAGTCAAGAGAAGCTTAAGTTTCAAATTTCAAACAAATCGATTAAAAACTTCGACCTGTATCGTGCGTTAAACGTCGGACGGATAGATGGACGGACAGACGGACGAACATCGCTTAATCGATCAAAAAGTGATTCTGTGTCAATTGATATACTTGAAGGTATAGACTATCACTAATATTTCGGGTAGTTACAAACATAATATAATTTTTATATTTCCGCACTTTTTTGTTTCCCGGGGAAAAAAACCCTAGCTGTACAATAGAATGGTGTAAGGTATAAAAAGTTATTACTTAAAATAAATTATTTCAAGTAAATTTGCTTAAACATTTTTATTTACTTTAGAGAAATTACTATCACTTGAAAAGATTATTGTAGAGGGTATTCATGGATTCTTAATTTTGAATTCAAAATCTATTAGAATGAACGGTATGCGTTCCCAAAACATTTTTTGTTTCCTTATATTCCAAAAATTGTTATTTTTATTAAAACAAAAAAATCAACTTTTATTAAAATAATGTCATTGCACCATAAAGTTTTTGTAGGCTTCTCTTTTCACTTGTTTCACTCAAATTGCTGACATAAACATTAAAATTAATTATTGTCTATCATAAAAATAATAAAAAATAAAATACAAACAATAGAAAAATATAATTAATTTGAATTTTAAATGTTTGTCATCACAAAATCTAAATGGTCTCATAAAAATTTATAACAACATAGATAATATTTTACTCTCCTTTATGGGGAAACAAGCAAAAAAAAAAACACATAGAAAAATAAAAACATATTTTATAAATGCTAATAAAATGCAAACATTTACAATCTGAAAAAAAAAGAAAAAATGTGACAAAAAATCTATAAACTCTTTTTCAATAAATAATATGGTTTAGAAAATAAAGCAAACAAAATAAGGATAAACAAAAAATTTTTTTTTTGAGTTTTTCTTTTTTTTCAACAACAATTTTACAAACGTGACAAAATTGAGCACAAATAAGGAAAATTAAATTTATGCAAAAAGAAAAAAAAAAAATCAAAAAAAAACTGTGCATAAAACAGATTATGAATTTTTATTTACATAAAATACAACAAACAACTGTTAGGCAATGAATAGAAAGAAACAAAAAAAAATTCTAACAAATATCGGATATAAAATCAAATAAATAAAAGGAAAATAATAACAAAAATTGCATAAAATTTGTAACTGTATTAAAGAAAAACAGGAAACGGAAACCCTACTGAGCGTATGAGTTATTTGTTATAACACGTTTTCGTCTTTAAGTGAATGTGAGGTATTGCTGACAGGTAAGGCTTCCTACGTGGAGGATTTGGATAGCAGATGTCACGAAAGTCATCAATTAAAAACAAAATGTTCTTTTTTTTTGATACGCCAGTTAAATTTCCAATGAACTTGATCATAATAAATCAATCAAAAACCTTTATCGCGAGGGGGAGTTATCCCCTATATCTCCCACCATACACTGAAAGACAAACGTAGATCGCTTGTGCAACAAAAAACTGAACGCGAATCAAAAAATGCACACAGAAAACAAATTTGCCAATTTCCAACTGAAAGTCAGTTGATGTAACTAAAATTAGGTTGAAGCACTCACATGTAGGTTGTCGCAATTGAATATCGGTAGTCACAACTGAATAACGTTGATATAACTGACTTTTAGTTGAAACAATCATAAAATATGTTAGTTACAGCATATTTAAGTAGCAACAATCAAATATGGAGTTGCTTCAACTGAAAAATTCAGTTGGCAATTTATTTTTCTGTGTGTGGGGTCCAATTTTTTTGATTCGTTCAAATTCTAAATTTATTAACAATCCATTGCCTATCACTTAGGAACACTTCCTTGTAAAAATATTTTGAGTAAATTTGCAAGTATGTTCGTGTAAGTGTGTTTTTATAATAAAATAACACTCATATGTCACGGTAAACAAGTATTATTGTTATTTTTATATCTACACGAGTTGCTACATACAATATGTATACTAGGGTGGAGCAAATTTAGTTTTTTTCGAAGTTCAAAATCTTCGGTGTCGGAAAAATTGCCTTTTAGCGTCAATAGTAACACAAAACAAGTAATTAAATTCAACTTGGCCGAATTCATGAATAACACTCCACAATGTCCTAGAAAATTTAACAATTTTAATTAGAAATATTTTATTTTGAATTAAAAACTTTTTTTGTCCTTTTCGTAAAAAAAAATTGACAAAAAAAAATTTTAATGAAATATTTAACAATTTTTATTAGAAATATTTTATTTGGAGTAAAAAACCTTTTTTTTTGTCCTTTTTGTAAAAAAACATCACTAAAATTGTTTTCAAGTGAACATTTTTTTTGTGTGTAAAATTTTTTTTGTGATTAAATTTTTTCGAGTGTATTTTTTTATAAATGTTTTATATAGAGTACTGATCTTTTTAGTAATTTTTGTAAAAAAAATTAACACAAAAATTTTTTTTGAGTGTAAAATTTTTTCCGAGTGTAAATTTTTTTTGAGTGTAAAAATTGTTTTGAGCGTAATATTTTGGTCTAGTGCAATTTTTTTTAGTGTAAAAATTTTTTTGGATGACAAAAATACTTTTCAAAATATTTTTGTGGCTTACTATTTACCATTGGCGTAGATAGACCTGTCTGGGGGGGGCTTAGCCCCCCCCCCAGAATAATTTTAGCCCCCCCAGAATTTTAATCATTCACAATTTTTTTTTAATAATTTAATGATTTCATTAATTTTTGCAACAATAAATAAGTAATAATAATGAGTCTTTAGGACTCGTTATGATTATTCTACGAGTCTTAAGGACTCGTAATGATTATTATATTAGATCTAATAGTTTTTCCTATTGAAAAATAGTCTGAATTATTGCAAAAAGTTTTTATATGAATCTGATGTTTTTGTCAGTAATAAAAACTTTACCAAATCTTAGGATTTTAACTTCAGGAAAACATTTTAAGTTCTTTGATTTAAAAAAGTTTATAAATTCTAAGTGGTTTTTATAGGCAAAAGTTATTGGAAGAAAGAATCTGAGAATTTTGACTAATAATCATCAACTTTTGAAATCATCAGAACTTTTTCTTGAAAAAAGTCATAGTAATCTAGTGATTTTACTATAGGAAAAACATTAAAAATCTTTCATTTTCATAACATATCTGGGAGTTCTAAATTTCCGAAAAATCTTCAGAATCAAAATTTGTTTAAAAAAAATATGAATTTTTAACCGCTTTCGGAGGGCATTCGTTTCTAGGGCACATGATATACGGAACGCTTCAGAAATAGGTCTGGGGTTTTCTATTAAAAAAAAACAAAAAATTCAAAAAAATCTGGGGGGGCTTTAGCCCCCCCCAGAAATGTTGGCTTCCTACGCCAATGCTATTTACCCAGCAAAAACATGGTAATGAGTAGTGAAAAGTAATCATTACCAAGTACATTATTTATAATGAGTACCCATTACCATTAACATTATTTTAAGCCCAAAAGTAACTACTTTTTAGTAATATGTTATAAAAGTACTTCTACGAAATAATATCTCCTTGCACTTGCAGTTTTTAACCTTTACAATTCAATTAACTTAAAAAGTACTTAAAAACTTAATAAAAATTACACGATTTTTAAGTTTTAGTAAAAACAAGTTAAATTTAAAATGTTTTAATTGACTAATTATTTTACTTCTTATTGGTAATGGGTTTTTACTCCTTATTTGTAATCCGAGGCAGTAACTACTTATTTATCTCAATACTCTTCACTAGTTATTTTTGTCTCACGCCCTTTTTAAAATAATTAGTGTTTCATTCAATAAGTAACTACTTATTAACATCTGTTTCGGATTACAAAACCCATTACTAGTAATGCCAATTTTTGCTGGGTAATGTTTTAAGCTTGTTTAACGGGGTTTTCAACATGTGAATTTAAGTTGAAATCAATCTGAAACTCGCGGTTTTGCTCATAATTTTTGAACTACTGGACCGATTTTGCTAAAATTCAATACCAATCAGAACAAGGAAATGGTAAATATATGTATATGCCAAGCTATAATAGGCTCAGGATTGCCTATCGAAAGTTAGCGTGTTTTTTAACTCCTAAATTCGCGAAAACCCTTGCCGAAATTCATTCTTTTGCTTATAACTTTTGAAACTCTGGCCCAATTTTACTGAAATGCAATACCAACCTGAGCAGATAAATGCCCAACATATACGCCAAACTTCAGCAGCCTCAGTAAAGGATTTTCAACAGGTAGACAGACAGAAGGCGGACGGACATCACAGGATCGTCTTAAAATCGATCGAGGATCATGAATATATATACCTTATGGGGTCCTAGACCAATATTTCGAGGAGTTCCAAACGGAAGACAAACTTATATGTACCCTCTATCACTACACGTTTGACAGATGCAATTTGTAAAAGATCAATTGTAATTCGAAGATTCTTTTTTTTAATTCGAAGATTCCATTTATAATTTTAAAATCCCATTTGTAATTCGAAGATTCTACTTGTTATTCGAAGATTCTATTTGTAATTCGAAGATTCTATTTGAATTCGACCATTCCATTTGTAATTCGAATATTCCAATTGTAATTCGTAAAAGATCAATTGTAATTCATAAAAGATCAATTGTAATTCATAAAAGATCAATTGTAATTCGAAAAAGATCAATTGTAATTCAAAAAAATCAATTGTAATTCGTACAAAATCAATTGTAATTCGAAAAAGATCAAATGTAATTCGTAAAAGATCAATTGTAAATCGAAGATTCCAGTTGAAATTCGAAAAATATCAACTGAATTTCTATTGATCTTTTTCGAATTACAATCTTCGAATTGCAATTGATCTTTTACGAGTTACAATTGATCTTTTATGAATTACAATTTATCTTTTTCAAATTACAATTGATATTTTACGAATTACAATTGATCTTTTACGAATTAAAATTGATCTTTTTCGAATTACAATTGGAATATTCGAATTACAAATGGAATCTTCGAATTACAAAGAAAATATTCGAATTAGAAGTAGAATCTTCGAATTACAAGTAGAATCTTCGAATTACAAGTATAATCTTCGAATAACAAATGGAATTTTCGAATTACAAATGGAATCTTTGAATTACAATTGATCTTTTACGAATTACATCTGTAAATGGTGTAGAGTGGTGGGTATAAAAACTTGCTTAAATACCTTACAAGGGAAGTCTCCCTGGTATCACCCTTCGATCTTCGTGAAATTTGGATATGTTGTTCAGAACAAAAAATAATTCGACACGTATTTTTTTTTAGCTGCCCAAACTCATTTTTATGGGGATCGATTTGTACGGCGGAATATTTGAACACATTCTTTAGTTACTTGGATAGGTTTTCCAATGACCTTTCATTTAGTGTGCAACATGACGAGGTTTCTTTGCATAATCGCGGATATAAACGAAAATAACTGAAAAATGGCTGTTTCTTCCCCCCTTATTTTCACTCATTAATTATGAATTTGGGCCGCTAAAAAAAAAACGTGTTCCTTTATTTTTCTAGCTCTACAAAATAAAACTAATTCCATAAAGATCCGCGGGTGACACTAGGGAGACTTTTCTTGTTAGCATCACTTTTTGATTCAAATGTGTCGGTCCGTCCACGTACGTTGTGCGCACGATACAGGTAGCAACTTCCTACCTATTTGTCAGAAATTTTAAACTTAAGCTTATTTTGACAATCGGACGTATGCTGTCGAAATTTGAAACAACCGGTTCATGTTTTGACGTAGCCCTCATGCAAACGTCCCCTTTGGATATAGGTCAAATAACCCTAACAACCGTATTTATACCCTACACCACTCTGTGGTACAGGGTAGAGATGAGCGCGTGACACGAATTTATCGTGATTCACGTGATTCACGCGTGAATCACGCGTGATCGTGAGTAGAATTTATTTTTACTCACGTGATCGTGAGTGAGCGTGATTCGAAAAAATAGTTTCGTGCGTGAGCGTGCGTGAGTAATTTTTCTCGTGAGTTTGCGTGATTGTTATTTGCTGTCTGAAACAGAAAACGAGTAAGAAAATCGTCATTATATTGAATTTAGAGGGTAATTAATACCAAATTGTGATTTAAATTGTTTTTAGGAATTTAAATTTTTTTTTTTTGTGTAAAAAATCGAAAAAATTACAAACAAAAATTGTTAATTTTAATTTCGTGAGTCTTCGTGAGCGTGATTATTTTGTTAGCGTGAGAAAAATTTTAGTTACTCACGTGAGCATGCGTGAACGTGAGCAGAAAAAACAATTTCGTGCGTGATCGTGCGTGAGCAATATTTTTATTTCGTGAGCGTGAGCGTGCGTGAGTCAAAATTCACTCACGCGCCCATCTCTAGTACAGGGTATAATGAGTTTGTGCTGATGTTTGTAACTATCCGAAATATTGGTCCTAGACCCACTTTCAAGTATACCCATCGACTCAGAATCACTTTTTGAGTAGATTTAGCGATGTCCGTCCGTCCGTCCGTCCATGTAAACGTTGTGCGCACGATACAGGTCGCAATTTTTAACCAATTTGTCTGAACTTTGAAAATTAGGCTTCTCTTGACCCAAGGACGGACGCTATTGAAATTGTTATGTCAAATCGGTCCATGTGTTGACATAGCCCCCATACAAACGTCCACTTTAAATTTGGGTCAAATGACCCTAACAACCGTATTTTAATAGACATCCTTTGAAAATTTGGCAGGTAAACGTTTTTTGTATTCACAAATCACCGTTCTGAATTTCGAAGGAATCGGACCAGTTCTTCTTGTAGCCCCCATACAAACCACCCTCCCGATATTCACATAAATCTATAAAATTTTATGAAAATAGAAAAAACTTGATTAAAATTTTGTTTTTGTGTGCATAACGCATACTTTAATAACCCAAAAATCTGATTATAATCGGACCATTTTTGGACTTAGGCCCCATATGAAAATTTCGACCGATATTACTAAAAGCGGTTTATTTGCAACAAATTTAAGCCAATTTCACCCAAATTTGGTATGTGAGTGTTTTGTAGACTTAATAAAGACTTCACAAATGATAGACCCAATAGGTCCATGTTTTGACTTGGTACCCATTTTACGGGTAACACTGGTGTAGGGTATTATATGGTCGGTCTTGACCGACTATAATTTTCTTACTTGTTTAATATATATCCTTTCGAAATTTGGCAGGGAAAAATGTCTTGTATTCACAAATCACCATTCCGAATTTAAAAGCTATCAGACAAGTTCTTCTTGTAGGCCCCATACAAACTACCCACCCGATATTCACATAAATCTTTAAAATTTCATGAAAATAGAAGGTATTTTATAAAACTTTGTTTGTGTGTGTTTAATGCGTACTTTAATAACGCTATCAAATTTGGTAACAAACACACCATTTTTAAACTTGAGCCCCATGTGAAAATTTTGCCCGATATTCACTTAAATCGGATTATTGGCAACAAATTAAAGCATTTTTCACTCAAATTTGGTTTGTGAGTATTTTCTATACTTATTAAAGATTTGACAAAAGATAGACCCAATCGGTCTATGTTTGGACTTGGGAACCATTTTCCGGGGTGTAGCTCTTGACCGACTATAATTTTCTTACTTATATTAATATTTGCCCTAAAAAATAACTTTTCCGACCCCGACGATTTTTAAATTTCGTAAAAAGCTAAATTTGCTCCACCCTAATGCATACATCTTTAAATGTCTGCGAATATGTGTGTACATTTGTTATTATTTATGAAACGTGTGTATATGTGTAAAATTTAAATGTATTTATATGTTGTAAAAATATTATATCATCATAATAATAATGTTAGCATAAATTTCTAATGATTTCAAACGTCTATATAAACATTAATACAAATGACGGTTGTAGTATGTCGAATTATTTGAAAGAGAATTTTCTTTTTTGCCATAATATTCATTTATTTATCCATCCATTCAACAAAAAAATACTTTATGGATAATAAACATTCTCGTATGAATAAAGGGAATTTTTTTATTTCGCTTCTTAAGACTCTTTTGGATTTTTTTTTTATTTTTGGCAAAAAAAAAAAACGAAAAGACCTTTAACTTTTTTGTTGTTTGTTTATATATTTGTTAAAAAAAATGAAGAGGTCTGGGTTGGTATTCACAAAGAGATAAAAATTCTTTAAGTGTTTTCAGAGGATATGTGTGTGGAAATATGTGAGAGTTTGTGTCAAAGTGTGTAGTGTGTGTGAGCAAATGTTCCTAACAACACCTTAGGGTAATGTTATAAATATTAAAAAAAAAAAATCTTTTTAAAAAGAAAAATGTTTGTGTTAGAAATCAAAAAAGTTTGAAATAAAGTAATTTTTTGTTTTGGTTAACAAATTAAAGGCAAGGTTATTTTAAATGAGGTCAAAAAATACGAAATAACACACATTCTTCTAGGTAAGATATTACACACTTTTTTAATTAGAAAATAACATTACCAGTCAAGACCACACTGAAAAAAATAGCTTCGTGAAATTAATGAAAATTGACTTAACCTTAATGAAAAATGACTCACGTTTTCAACCGAAGACAGGTTTCATTTGATTAATAAAACTGGTGTCATTAAAGTTCCTTTCAATGAAAACTTGCATATAAATAATGAAAATATTCGTAGAACTTGTTTGAAACGTTTTATGAAGTTTTTCATAAAATGTATGAAAATATCCATTGATTAAATGTGGAATAGTAGTTGGTAATGAGCGTATGATAATTGATTTTTAAAAGTAACTAGTTGCTAACTTTATTAAGGTTTTGATATGGGAATTGCGATAAATTCATGTTGGTTAAAGTTATCAAAATTTCCATAGAAAGCCTTTAATCAAGTTAGGAACAAGTTACCTAAAAACAGCACGTATCATACACCACAGTACATGAGTAGTAGTATCACAGAGTTGCATCTGATGGGTGTAAGTATTAGTGACAGCACACGGTGTAACTTTTGACGTTTCATACAAAACGTAAACAAACATCATAAATACATGCACAAAAGCTCACACGTACAGACACAGATATTCTAGGCAGCGATGATCATTCTGTACTAAAAACCATACCACCATATTGGAAAGTACGCAATTAGCACCAGTGTTTGCATACTAGTCTGTACTGTGTCATACACCCATAAGTGAAAATTTGCATTAATAACAATTTTTGTAAGTCACATGTAACCATCACTGTAACCGTCACTGAAATTTTATTTAGGGGCATGTCACAGACTCAATTCCGATCGGATTTGAAAAAAAGTTGTTACTCGTAAAACGCAAAACAATTTTTTTTTTGGAATGAAATCACTTTCAAAAATTAAAGTGGAATTGAATTGCTAAAAGTGGTTTCATTTCGAAAAAAAGTATTTGCTTTGCGTTTTACGAGTGAACCACTTATTCCACTTCCGTACGGAATTGAGTATGTGACATGACCCTTAATTGCACACTTTTTATAGTTTTCACCTAGTTTTTACACACAACAAAATTTTACTCCAAACTTAAATTAGGCTGCCAAAACGTAGCAACAACGTAGCAATGGAACAACACAAATTACCCTACATTTCATCACAAAATTTTAATGACTAAGGCTGGATTACTCAATGCTCCGTTATAAAATAACTCTCCGTTAAATTTAACTTTTTCATACAAATTTTGACATAAGGCTCCGTTAAATCGGCAGTTAGCAGCTAACTTTTCATTGAGTAATCCGCCCTTAAAAAACTATTTTTCTGTTGCAAATTATATTATATTTTATAAGAAACAGTCAAAAGAAACACATATACGGAACTTTTCACTTGTAATTTAAATTAGATATAACCAGCATAACACACACACAAGTTTCAATAACAAAGCAAAAAAATATAAAATTATTTTATTTTATTTTATTAGAAAAAAGTTAACACACATGTAAAAATTAAAATTAGACTAAACACGCGTGGTGTAATAAAACGCCGTATGTTTTTGTTCTGTTTTCTTTCTCTTATTCGCAACGCAGAGTTGTATTTAGTTCTAAAAAATCTTATGATATTTTTTAATGAAATTATGAAATCTAATGAAACAAGTTTCATAAAATTTGTTCATAACATGCATGAAATTTCAATCAGCTTATGAATTCCTTCATTTAAGTAATGAAAACAAAATAATGAATCCGTTTCATTAATATCAGGAAGGTTATTTTTTTCAGTGCAGTAAAAAGTTATGAGAATTGTTTTTTGCAACACATTTAAGGTCCTTAGCCTAGGGAGTAGTGGCGAAAAGTTGCAAAAGGCTAAAATAACCTGACAAAAAGATAGTTCGCAAAAACTTTTGAATAAAAGAAATTTAAGTAAAAAATTAAAAAAAAAGTAAAAAGTTAAATTTGGCCTTGAATGTATATTAGGGTGTCTCGTCAAATTTAAATTTTCTAATTTCATGTCGTAATACCTATCAAATGATAGTAACGCTAGAGCTGATTAAGGAAAATTTATGAAAAAATTTCGCAAGGTCATCCTCAGTCGGCAACCAGCGGTAAAAGTTGGAAAAAGAACGTATTTCGACCAAAATTCAAGTCCGAATTTTTTAACCAAATGTGGATCAAAAATTCGGAAATTTTGCGCACTTATTGGAAAAATATTTAAAAAATCCAAAACCGCGATTTTGGTCCACAGATTATTGTTCAAAAATGCTGATCTGCGATTTTGGTCCACAACTTCTGATTAGCATTTTCGGACCAAAATCTTGTTTGCATATCTTTTTAATATTTTTTAAGTAACAAAAGATTGAAAATGTTAAGTGTGTTATCTAAAAAAATATTAAAAAAATATAAAAACGCGATTTTGGTCCACAGGTGCTGATAACATTTTCGGACCAAAATCGTGTTTTTATATTATTTTAATAGTTTTTGAATAAAACACTTAATATTTTCAACTTTTGAGACCAATTTGGATATAATTTTTATGTTTTAAAAACAAAAAAAAATCGCAGTTTTGGAATTTTTAAAATATTCAGACATGAATTTTGGTCGAAATACGTAATTTTTACAACTTTGACCGCTGGTTGCCGACTGAAGACGACCTTGCGAGATTTTTTCATAAATTTTCCCACAATCAGCTCTAACGTAGCTATCGTTTGGCAGGTATTACGAAATGAAATTCGAAAATTTTAATTTGACGGGACGCCCTAATGTATAGCAGGGCGTTTGATCAAAAACGTTTTTGTTTTTTGGATTTTGCAACTCTTGAAGCGAAATATAAATTCTTATAACCTAAAAGATTTTTAAGATTTTTTGAGATTTAGGGAAGGTCGGAATCAACTCGCTCAAATCGATTTTATGAAACATAATTGATTTTTATTTTTTTCTCTGGTGCCTCTTTTCCGAAAACTGACTTTAGGTCCGTTCGATTGCCTAACTGCAAACTACTGTTTTTTACTAATTTTGCTACAGTTGGAAATTTTCAATACAAAAAGGAAACAAAACTTTCCAATTGTAGTAAAAATATTTTAAAATTTGGGTAATCGAATAGACATATTTCTTCTAAGTATTGCTAGTATCTTAGGCATTTTTGTAAAAAAAAAAATTTTGAGTGGAAAATTTTTTTGAGTGTAAATTTTGTTTTTGAGTGCAATTTTTTTTTTTTGGATTGACAAAAATACTTTGAAAAATTTTTGTGGTTTATCTACTGTCTTTGAAACACGTGAATTTAAGTTAGAATCAATCCCAAAATTATTTCTGAACCAGTTGACCGATTTCACTGAAATTCAATGCCAACCTGACAACAAAATTGTATGTTCATTAGACCTGTTCTTAAAAACAATGTTCATTGGATAGGATTAATCATTAATTAGAATCTAAAAAATTCAAAATTTTGAGGCAAAAAAGTTTAAAAAGTGATTTTAAAGGAAAAAGTCATTTTTTTTTGTTTTTACAAAAAAAAGTTTTTCAGACATACTTTTTCAAATAAGCCAAACAATAAGAAAAATTGGCGATGTTATACGTACTTCCAAGACCATTATACCGTAATTTTTTTTATGCGAAAAAATATTTTTTTTTCTGATTTTCAATTGTAGAACAACTTATTATTCAATTAGGTCTTAAACTGATGTAGAACATTTAAGGCCAATTGGATATTATAATTGGAAAGACATTTTTTTTGCCATCCAAAAAAGTTACGGTCTTATGGTCTGGGAAAGTATTTATAACTTTGTCATTTTTCATCCGATTTTAGTGTCTTTTGGCTGTTATGGAAGATAATTGCAAACAAAAAATTTATTTCTTTTCGAGTATGTTTAAAGTACATAATTTTTTGTTTAACCAAAAAAAAATTAGTTTTTCCCCTTATAACATTTTTAACCGATTTTCTGCACGTGTTCCCCTTATCGATTGTCTCCAAATTTTGAATTTTTAGTTTTTAGATACCAATAAACAAAACTGGGCCCATCCGTGCTAGAAAAATACGTTTTGACAATTTCCTTTGTATTTAAGAACTGGTCTAATGTATATATGTAAAAATTTTAGAGGTCTTCTTCAGGGCAGAACCGCTCTTAAAGTTTGCATCCGAAATGCATTAATTTTATAAATAAAAACATTCAGAGTTAAATTCGACTTGGCCGAATCCATGAATACCCTCCACAATAGTAATAATTTTCTAATATGAAAAAAGAAATTAACAATTTTGATTCGAAATATTTTATTTTAAGTAAAAACTATTTTTTAGTAATTTTTGAGAAAAAAAAATACTATTTTTTTTTTAAGTGTAAATTTTTTTTCACTGCAAAACTTTTTTCGAGTTCAATTTTTTTTAGTGTCAAAATATTTTTAAGTGACAAAAATACTTTGTAAAATATTTTTCTGATTAAACAGTGTTTTAACAAATTTAAAATTCACGGTTTTCTTAAGAACTTTTAAACCACATAACTGATTTGGCTAAAATGCAATACCAACCAGACCAGGGAAACGAAAAATATAAAAATGAATATGCCAAGCTTTAGAAGCTTCAGGATTTTCTTTCGAAAGACTTGCAGAATTTCACTCTTTTGCTTATAACTTTTGAACCACTGTGCCTATTTCGCTGAGTTTCAACACCAATCTGACCAGGTAAATTACGAACATATGTATATGCCAAACTTCAGCTGCCTCAGTAAAGTTCATCGTGGATCATGAATATATATACTTTATGAGGTCCTAGACCAATATTTTGAGGAGTTACGAACGGAATGACAAACTTATATGTACGCTCTATCTCAAGAGTGGAGGATATAAAAGTATAAACATTTTTTTCAATAACCTTTTCATAGAGCTTTAATAAAGCTTTCATTTAAAATTAAGTTAAAAATTCGATTATTTTAACCCGCGGCGCCCTACGATCAAAGTTTTGGTTTTTTAGAAAATGTTAATACATATCTCGAAAACTGTTCACTCTATTTTTTTTTTTTAATAATTCTATTCAATATCTCTAAAAGAGTCAATAGGAAAAAAGTTTAAGATTTAAAAAAAAAAAAAAAATCTTGAGTAGGAAAAAAACACCATTTTTAGAATTTTTTTTTACAAATTTCAATATCTCAGAAATCACTCGACCTATTTAAAAAAAAAAAATATGTTCATATTCAGCATGCTAAAATTAATAAAATAATGTATCGGAAGATCCATTTTTAATTTTTTTAATTTTTCAAAAATTCAAAATTTTGGTAACCACAAGAGAAAATGTTTCCCTGATGGTGATTCACCATTGGTACCTCATCTAAATCTGACGGATATTTTTCGTTTTTGTCTTTCTGATTTTTCATTTTTGAATGTATTATCAACTGACAAACAAATTAAGAATATAATACCTTAGAACCATTATAAATAGTAAAAAAAATTAATATGGCGCCGAAAAGTGTGCTACAAAAAATTAAAAATTAATACAGGGTGTTTTATATTTGATATTTTTATCAGTCCATCGGCTGATTTGGAACAAATAAATTTTCGTTTTGTATGTTTAAATGAATTTCCAATAATTTCCCTTAATCCAATAACCTTAAAATTTATTTTATATTGCGGTAAATTTTTTCATATTCGGCAGGAACGTTTTTAAATAGTTTTTTCCTATTTTTCTTAATTTTTAAATATTTTAAAATCATCTTTTAATATTTCCTTTTTAATCGAAATAATTAATAATCACTTATGTAATAATCGTTTAATCCCCTTAAAAATTATGTATATTATTTTTTTGTGGATGTTGAGGTATAATATTTACAAAACCTATCAAAACGTGTAAATCATCATCTTAATATTGTTTTTCAAGTATAATACACACACCCACAAAGAAAGCCACAAAAACCACAAAACAAATACATACTTAAGACGTTTAACAAGAAAAGAACTTTATAAATTTATAAAATTTTTAAGTACTTTTACTTATTATTATCTTTTTTTTCCGAACAAAATAAACACAAACAAATTTTTGAAAAGAGCAGGCAAAAAGTTAGAAAATTTTCAAAATATACACACACACAGACAAAAAGTAAGACACTTACAGCCACAGCTGAGTCTATATATTACAGCTTAAAAGTAGGCAACAAAGTTTTTTTTTTTTTTTTAAGTTAAATACACACAGCCGCAGATGCAGACAGTTAGAGAGTCTTCAGCTTTAAAATAAATGAGCATAATAATGATGAGGATGATATGCAAAACAAAAAACGAACGAACAACACTTCCACTTGGTATAACTTGAGAAATTGAACAAGTATTATTAACATCAACATTGGAAACAAATTTTCGGTGACATAATTTTTTTTGTTTGGTTTGGCTTAAATTTCTTCTTTTTTATGAATTTCAAATAAAAAAAATTTAATAAGGAAAAAAATCTCTTATAAAACCAAAATCCTACTTAACTTGAGTTTAATTTTTCTCCCCCCCCCATGTTTTATTAACATAATTGATTACTTGATTGGCTTAAGAGTTAAAAGTATCATAAAATAAAATTTATGATAAAATACTTTATACGAGAATATATTTAAAAAATCATGATACTTATGATTGAAAAAGCAATGAAGAAAATCTACTTAAATAAAAGATAATTTAAGACGACTTGAAAGTACAGTATAAAGTTAAAAAAGAAAATGATGTTTAGAAAGAAAAACAAACAAATATTGTGTCATCGATAAATCGATAACTGGAGAAAATTTTGTGTCACCGATAAATCGATAACTTTAGAAAATTTTGTGTTACCGATATTTCGAAAATTTTGTGTTTTCTGCAAATCGATACTTATAGGAATTGTAAAAAAATTTTTGTAGTTATCGATACATCATCCACATAAATTTCCTGTATAAAATGTTCTGTAGTTGTCGATACATCAACCACATAAATTTCCTGTTTACAATTTTATGACCTATAGATAAAAATTTCTGTTGTTATTAATATACCGATAATATAAAATTCTCTGTGTAAAATTTCTATAGCATTCGATATATCAATATCACAAATTTTACCATAAAAAAAATGTCTATAGCTTATAATGTATCGATGGCGCAAACATTTTTATAGCAAATTATTGTGGCTATAGACATATCGTTACAAAACATTTTCTATAAAAAATTCTTATAGTTATCGATATCACAAAATTTTCTAGAAAAAAATTCTATAGCATTCGAAATCACAATATGTCTATAGAATATAATGCAAATTTTATAGTGATCGATATATCGATAACAAAAATTTTCTCTAAAAAAACTGTATAGTTACCGATATATCAAAAATTTTTGCTGTAATCGATACATTGATAACGCAAAATCTTCATTTAAAATTTTTTATAGTTATCGATACATCAACAAAACAAACTTTTTAATAGAAAATTGAGAAATATCGTAAAATCGATATATCTATAGAGAATTTCTGTAGTTATCGATAACTATAGAAATTTTCTAAAACAATTAAAATTTGTTTAAATGAAACATTTTAAGTTATCGATAACTATAATTTTCGATAGAAAATATTTTGTTATCAATGTATAGAATTTTCTGCAGAAAATAGAAATTTTCTATAGAAAATTTAAAGTTAACGATAACTACACTGTGCTACAAAAATCACAAAATCGAATATACTTTTGAAATGAGGTAGTTAAGGTTGTAGGTCTCGTTGAAAAGATCACAAAAATGCCCATCAAACTTGCCAGACACCCTCAAATTTTAAAGTTATTGTCAAAAAACGATTTTTTTGCACTTTTTTCACTAAACCACGTGTAACTTAAACATTTTTCAACCGATTTTCAATTTTTCAACTGTTTTGGATAGAAGAAGGATAGGGCTTTTTATGTGTGAGAATTGGTCTTTACATATAAGAAAGATATGTATGGATTTTTTCAACAATATCTAATTTTTATGTTATTTTTTGAAAATTTTTTGAGTTTATCGATTTTTTTCTGCTATAGTTCGTTCAACAACATTTATATTTACAAGCGTATTCTTAAATAAAATTTAATTTTGAATACGATGAGCTTTATGCCGAAAAAATCGGATTACAATTGACAGAGTTGTGATAATTTTTATAAAAAAGAAAATTAAGATTTTGCTTGAAATTGCCGTTCGGATAACCCAGGCAAAAAAAATAAACGAACATACTAAGAGGTCGCGTATCATTATTTTAAAGGTTTTTTGCCTCCTGAAAACGAATTTGACCTTTAAATTGCGCTATCTTTTTGAGTTTTTGATATATCAGTTTATGTTAAATATCTCAAAAACATGACGAGATAGAGCAATTTAAAGGCCAGATTTGGATTCAGAGCGCCAAAAACCTTTAAAAATATTGTACATGACCTCTTATGATAAAATATTTTTTTTTGCCTGGGATATCTGAACGGCGATTTCCTGCAAAATCTTAATTTTCTTTTTTAGAAAAATTATCACAACTCTGTCAATTGTTATCCGATTTCTTCAGGATAAAGCTTATCGTATTCAGAATCAAATTTTCTTTCAAAGTACTTTTATAAATATAAAGGTTGTTAAATGAACTATAGCAGAAAAAAATCGATAAACTCGAAAAATTTTCAAAAAATAACAAAAAAACTAGATTTTATAGAAAAAATCAATAAATATCTTTCTTATATGTATAGACAAATTCACACACATGGAAAGTCCCATCCTTCTTCTATCAAAAACAGTTAAAAAATTTAAAATCGGTTGAAAATTTTCTGAATTACAAAAGGTTTAGTGAGAAAAGTCCCAAAGAAACGTTTTTTGACCATAACTCTAAAATTTGAGGGTGTCTGGCAAGTTTAATGGGCATTTTTGTGATCTACTCGACAAGACCAACAACCTATACTATGTCACATCAGAAGTATTTTTTCACTGTAGCACAGTGCTATTAATATAACAAATTTTAAAATTTTATAGATTTTTTATATATTGATAATTTAAAAGTTTCTATAACTAATTTCCAATATATCGATAACTTAAAATTTCACATAGAAAAATTTTATATAGAAAATTTTAAGTTCTCAACTTGATAGAATACTTAAGAAATTTTTTGGAAATTTTCTATATATAAATATAGTTATTGATATATTGATAACAGCTATCAAAAAATTTATATTGATATATCGATAACTTTCTATATAAAATTTGTATAGTACTCAATGTATAAATAATTTAAAACTTTCTATAGAAAATTTCAATAGTTATCGACATATCGATAACTTAAAATTGTCTATAGAAAATTTCAATGGTTATCAATATATCGATAAATCAAATTTTTCTAAAAAAAAATTTAACAGTTATCGATGTATCGATATAGAAAATTTCTTAAGTTATAGAGGGATCGATAAAACAAAATTTTCTATTGAAAATTTCTATAGTTCGATATCAATATACTAAAATTTACTACAAAAAATTTCTATAGTTATCGATATATCGATAAATTAAAGTTTCCATAAAAAATTTCTGTAGTTATCGATAACTTAAAATTTTCTATAGAAAATTACTATAGTTATATATGTATCCATCTATCGATAAAATAAAATTTTCTATAGAAAATTTCTATAGTTATCGATGTATCAGCTTAAAATTTTCTATAGGAAATTTTTGTAGTTATCGATGTATCGACAGCTTAAAATTTTCTGTAGAAAATTACTATCGATGTACGGACATCCTAAAATTTTCTTTAGAAAACTACTATAGTTATCGATGCATCGATAACTTAACATGTTCAATAGAAAATTTTTATAGTTATCGAAAACTTAAATTTTTTTATAGGAAATTTCTATAGTTATCAATATATCGATAACTTCAAACTTTTTACACAAAATTTCTATAATTATCAATATATCGATAACTTTAAATTTTCTATAGAACACTTCTATAGTTATCACAACAGCGACAACTTTAAATTTTCTAAAAAAGACTTCTATAGTTATCGATAAATCGATAACTTTAAATTTTCTATAGTTATCAATGTGTCGATAACTTTAAATTTTCTATAAAAAGTTTCTATAGTTATCGATACATTAATAACTTTAAATTTGTATCGAAAACACATCGATAACTTTAAGTTTTCTATAGAAAATTTCTGTATTATATAATAGCTATAGAAAATTTCTGTAGTTAACGATATATCTATAACTTTAAATTTTCTATAGAAATGTTCTGTAGTTGTCGATGTATCGATAACTTTCAATTTTCTATAGACAATTTATGTAGTTATCTATACATCGATAAATTTAAATTTTTTATAGAAAATTTCTATAGTAATCGATTATCGATAATTTTCTATAGAAAATTTGTTTAGTTATCGATAATTTTAAATTTTCTGTGGGAAATTTCTATTGTAATCGATAACTTAAATTTTTCTATTGAAATTTTCTATAATTATCGATATATCGATAACTTAAAATTGTCTACAGAAAATATCTATGGTTATCGATATAACGATAAATTTCCATAATCTACAAAAAATTTTTTATAGTTATCGATATATCAATAACTTATAATGTTCCATAGAAAATTTCTATAGTTATCGATAACTAATTGATACATACAAAAATTAAATTTTTTCGATTCAAAATGTTCATAGTTATTGACATATGCTCATAGTTATCAATATATCGGTAACTTAAAATTTTCAATAGAAAATTTCGAAAGTTAGCGATGTATCGGTAACTTTAAATTTCAATACAAAATTTCAATAGTTATCGATATATTAAAATTTTCTATAAAAAATTTCTATAGTTATCGATTTATCGGCAATTCAAGATTTTTCTATAGAAAATTTCTATAATTATCGATATATCGATAAATTAAAATTTTCGATAAAAAACTTCTATATTTATCAATATATGGCTAAATAAAATTTTTTATAGAAAATTTCTATAGTTATCGATAACTTGAAATTTTCTATAGAAAATTTCTATAGTTATCGATAACTCGATAATTTAAAATTTTCCATAGAAAAGTTTTAGAAAAAAGTTATGCATCAATAACCTTAAATTTTCAATAGAAAATTTGTAAAGTTATTGATAAATCGATAATTATAAATTTTCTGTAGAACATTTCTATTGTTATCGATATATCGATAACTAAAATTATTCTAATGAAATTTTCTATAGTTATCGATATATCGATACCTTTAAATTTTTTATACAAAATTTTTATTGTTATCGATATATCGATATTTTAAAATTTCTATAAAAACATATCGATAATTATTGAAATTTCCCATCGAAAATTTAAAGTCATAGATAACTATGTACAGAAATTTTCTATAGAAAATTTCATGTTATCGATATATCTATTCTTTTCAATAGAAAATTATAAGTTACCGATATATCGATAACTATAACCATTTTCTATAGAACATTTTAAGTTTTCGATATATTTTATATGACTATAGAAATTATCTGTATAAAAGTTTTAGTTATCAATTGATCGATAGCTATATAAATTTTCTATAAGAAATTTTTGAGTTATCGATATATTGATAACTGTAAAAATTCTTTTTTATCGATATATCTATAACTATAGAAATTTTTTATTGAAAATTTATTTAAATTTTCTATAGTTATCGATATCTCGATAAGATAAAGTTTTCTATTGATAAGTTAAAATTTTCTATACAAAATTTCTATTGTTATGGATATATCGATAACTTAAAATTTTCTATAAAAAATATATCGATAATTATAAAAAAAATTCTATATAAGATTTTAGGTTAATGATATATCGATAACCACATAAATTTTTTACTGACAATTTTAATCAATCGATTAATCAATAGCTATACAAGTTTTCTATAAAAATTTTAAGTTATCGATATTTTGATAACTACAAACATTTTTTTACCAAACATTTTAAGTTATAAATATATCGATAACTATAGAAATTTATAGAAAACTTAAAGTTATCGATATATCGATAACTATGAACATTTTGCATCGAATAAATTTTATTTTTGTATACATATATCGATATCTATAGAAGTTTAAAAAAAATTAAGATATCGATTAGTCGATAACTATTCAAATTTTCATTAGAAAATTTTAAGTTATCGATAACTATAGAAATTTTCCGTAGAAATGTTGAAGTTATCGATACGTCGATAACTATAGAAATTTTCAATAGAAAATTTTAAGTTACGGTACACCGATAAATATTGAAGTTTTCTATAGAAAATTTTAAGTTATCGATATATCGATAACTATATGTTTCGATACGTCGATAACTATAGAAATGTTTAATCTCCTATAGAAATTTTTAAGTTATCAATACGTTGATAATTATAAAAATTTTCTATAGCAAATTTCAAGTTATCGATACGTCAATAACTATAGAAGTTTTTATAGAAAAATTAGAAGTTATCGATATATAAATAACAATAGAAATGTTCTATAAAAAATTTTAAGTTATCGATGTATCAATTATTTATAGAAATTTTCTATAAAAAATGTTAAGTTATCGATAACTATAGAAATTTCCTATAAAAAATTTTAGGTCATCGATATATCGATAACTTTAGTATTTTATATTTTTATTATTTATTTTTATTATTTATAAAATTTTAATAAAAATATGGAAATTTTCTATAAAAACAAATACAAAATCTTCGAGCTCGAGGCGAGTTTTCCATTCCATTCCAATATTTCGATTCTCTTTGAGAATTATCATCAGGGGATTTCTACATTTAAATTAGGTGGAAGAACAATTAAACATGTAAGTATAATCATCATTATTAAAAATACAATATAATGATGATTATACTTACATGTTTAATTGTTCTTACACCTAATTTATATGTAGAAATCCCCTGATGGTGATTCTCAAAGAGAATCGAAACATTGCACAGAGGGCCAGACAGATCGATTTCCGGCCAAAGGTCCTTATTTGTAAATTCTTAAAAAAATGTTTACCAGTTCGTTGGGCATATATAGAAGCAGGTTTTCTGAACTTATCCTTATGATCCAATTACACCCTTTCCTTTGACAGGTTTTCAAAGTTAAAAAAGTTGGTAAAAAAATTTTAAAAGTTGATATACTTTTTTAATTTTTTTCCAAACTTCTATTGATAATGTTTAACTTTTTGTTTGAGTAGTTCAACCTTATATATAAGCCTTTGTAACGAAAATAACATGGACAAATATAACTCATCTGCCTGGCAGCAATTCACGTTTTTTGTGAAAAAGTTATAATTTTTTAGCTTTTTACCTCGCGCCGAAAAAATCCTCAGCGATCCTCAGTTCGATACAATCGGTCTATATTTTTTTTTATATAGAATGGATCCATATCTTTCGAAAAAAGTTGCCCAAACTTGCTCGAAATGATAAATGGCGAAATTACCGCTATATATGCAGTGGTCCGAGATTTGTTTTTTAAAAAAATAATTTAACTCAAAATAATGTTTTACGGCTTAAATAGTTTTTTTATCGTCAGAGAGTGCCTTAAGTGAAAAAAAAAATATTTAGTTTTTTGTAGAATTATGGAAAATATCAGTTACACCATTTCCAATTAAATTCAAAGATTTTTTATTGAATTTACAAAATAAAGAAAAAAGTGAATAATTTGTCGTCACCATTTCCAAAATCTTTTCTGAAACTAAGTAAGTCATTTACACCATTTCCATATTTATATCAAAAAAAAAAAAAATATATATATATAAAAATTATTTTCATAGATTTAACTTCAGACACTCTTAATACTCTAAAAACTAATTTTTAGTTAGATCAGACAAAGTTAAAAAATCTAGCCGCCATATTGTTTCCGCCATATTGAATTTTATCCGTTCGATTTTAAGATAACAGACCCGGAAATTTACTAGGCCACACTTTCAGCTAGCTTCAACAAAGAAAAGGAATATAACTGTTTTTTAATTACTTGTAACAAACTTTACTAAGCATATTTAGTCCGCCATTTTGTTTTTCAAAATTCACGTCAGTAATTCAGATTCACTAACCCCAAGGCCCCCTTAATACAAAATTTGAGTTAAATCGGACAATTATTAAAAAAATTTGTCCGCCATATTGGATGCGCCATTTTATTTTTTTCGTTTTTAGTTAAATTTTGAAATCAGCGACCCCGAAATACCCTAGAAGCACATTTTCAGCCGAATCCAACAACGATAAAGACTTTTGGTCGGAGTTGGATCATTCTTTAAACTTTAAGAAGCATATTTAGTCCGCCATTTTGTTTTTAAAAATTCGGAGTAGCAATTCTTATTCAGTAACTCCAAGACCCGCATTAAACAAAATTTGAGTTCAATCGGACAATTTAAAAAAAAAAAATTGTCCGCCATATTGGATCCGCCATTTTTATTTTTTTGGTTTTCAGCTAAATTTTGAAATCAGCGACCTCGAATTCCTTTAGAAGCACATTTTCAGACGGATTCAACAACGATAAAGACTTTTGGCCGGAATTGGATCATGCTGGCCCTGTGTGCATTGGAATGAAATAAAAGAATATTTATTTACAAGAAAAAACTGGCCTCGAGCTCGAAGAATTTTTATTTATTTAAATTGGAAAGGTAGAACAACTTTAATTTTTTATAAAAAATCCTGTGATAGCTTAAAATTTTTTAAAGAAAATTTTTATTGTTTTAAATAAATCAATAACTTAAAATTTTCTTTAGATTTTTTTTTTTAATTTTCGATAAATCGATTACTTGAAATTTTCTACAGCAAATTTCTTCAGTTTTCAATAAATCGATTAATTAAAAATTTTAGTAAAATATTCCTATAGTTGTCGATAAATTAAAAAAATAGCTATCGTTATATCGCTAACACAAAATATTTTTAAAGTTTTAGATTCTTTCTTTTTGATTAAAAAAAGTAGTCTCCGACTTAAAATCGTCCTTAACCTACAAATTTTATTAGCGTAGGGTATAATTTGAAGTGTATTAAAAGTTAACAATAGCACAGCTGAGACCATTATTAGTAAAAAAAAACTAAAAAAAAAAACAGAAAGTAAACATTTCTAATACATTCCAGAGACAATATGAAAGTGAAATCTATGGTTAAACAATAGCAAACTGCTGAGACAGAGTCTTTAAGACTCCTGATAAATAATATGATGTTTTTAAGGCTAGAGAAGCTGATACTCTCGGTTTGAATATTTTTTTTTTTGTTTGGAAAATGCTAAGTTACACGTAGGGTTTTCTAACCAAGGCAACCACATTTTCTAAACAAACTCATGATATTCCACAAATATTTAAGAACACAAAAACCGAAGGATTTACTTAGCACAAGCACAAGGAAAAATTAGCATTTTACACAGTTGGTGGTGGTGACGGTGGTGGTAGTGTGTAGTGCTGGCGGTAATGAAGATGGTGGTATTGATAGTACTACTTCTTGTCCTTGTCGTCATCTTGATATAGTCAGTTAAAGTGTGTGTTTGGAAAAGAAAAAATACGACTTGTGGTATTGTTGTTGTTGATATTTTATATACTTTTTCTTTACTCATTCTTCATAATAATCTTGGGCTGGTTGCTTCCTTATTTGGTTTTCCTTTTGCTTTTTTTTACAATTGCATGATTGATGACATTTTGAGTTTGTTTTCTTGTTATAAAGTGAAATTTATAGAAATTTTCTTCTTTTTTTGCTTTGAACGTAATTCTTCGAAAGAGATTTTTAAGGGATTTAGTTCATTAAAAAATGTTAAAGAAAGCAAAAGAAAATATAACATGGTTTACTTATTTTTTTTGTATGTCTCTGATTGAAGGAGGCGTTTTTTGTGCTTTTGCTCATCTTTAATGGAGTGCTTAATTTCACAAATTACTTTTCAATTTGTTTAAAGGCAAACGTAAGTAGAGGGGGGAGTGGTAAATTATAGAAATAATATGAATTTTACATACTATAGAAAAGTTAAACGTAAATTTGGGGATTTGAAAATTAAATAAAGCATACTTTTAGGAGGGGGCTTATTAAAATACATATAAACATTTAGCAGGTGTAGAGAGGGAGGGATGTCATTTAAATTTTAATGTGTGGAAGGAAATATGATTTAAAGTAAGAAAAAAAAAATATTAAATGAATTAAATTTGACACAAAGCTTTGTTATTCAAGGAAGTTATTAGTTAAAAATAAATTACAATTCAAATTTTGTTTGTTGTGCGAATATAATTGCACAAAAAATAATTATTATGCCAACATAATTAAGTTTGTACATGTAAAATAAATATTTTTAAGGAATATTTATGTACAAAACTTTTAAGATACACTTTTATAGAAAAAGTAGAAGTACATATACGATTTAAAATGGTTTAACAAATATTTTATGACCTTTAACATATTTAGGGGTACATTTTATAAAAGGTACTTTTTATAAAAGGTACTTTTTATAAAAGGTACTTTTTATAAAAGGTACTTTTTATAAAAGGTACTTTTTATAAAAGGTACTTTTTATAAAAGGTACTTTTTATAAAAGGTACTTTTTATAAAAGGTACTTTTTATAAAAGGTACTTTTTATAAATGGTACTTTTTATAAATGATACTTTTTATAAAAGGTACTTTTTATAAAAGGTACTTTTTATAAAAGGTACTTCTTATAAAAGGTAATTTTTATAAAAGGTACTTTTTAAAAAAGTACATTTTAAAAAAGGTACTTTTTATAAAAGGTACTTTTTATAAAAGGTACTTTTTATAAAAGGTACTTTTTATAAAAGGTACTTTTTATAAAAGGTACTTTTTATAAATGGTACTTTTTATAAAAGGTACTTTTTATAAAAGGTACTTTTTATAAAAGGTACTTTTTATAAAAGGTACTTTTTATAAAAGGTACTTTTTATAAAAGGTACTTTTTATAAAAGGTACTTTTTATAAAAGGTACTTTTTATAAAAGGTACTTTTTATAAAAGGTACTTTTTATAAAAGGTACTTTTTATAAAAGGTACTTTATGTTAAAAGTACTTTTTATAAACGGTACTTTTTATAAAAGGTACTTCTTACAAAAGGTACTTTTTATAAAAGGTACTTTTTATAAAAGGTACTTTTTATAAAAGGCACTTTTTATAAAAGGCACTTTTTATAAAAGGTTCTTTTTATAAAAGGTACTTTTTATGAAAGGTACTTTTTATGAAAGGTAATTTTTATAAAAGGTACCTTTTATAAAAGTTAGTTTTTATAAAAGGTACTTTTTATAAAAGGTACTTTTTTTTAAAAAAGGTACCATTATTTCACCTTTATTTCAGTCAATAAAAAAAAAGTACCAAAAGTACACTTTTTTTACCCATTTTGCCCCCGTAGAATCAACATTGGCGAAAACCCAGCTTTAATGAATCTTTTTTCCGGGAGTTGAACCTACATTGCAAATTTCAAGTTTCTAGTACCATTATTCAAGGAAATGTAAAAGGTACCAAAAGTACAGTTTTTTTACCCTTTTTACCCCCTAAAATCATCATTGGCCAGCCTTACTGGATCTATATTTCGTGAGGTGAACATAGAGTCCAAATTTCAAGTCTTTATGACCATTATTTCAGGTGATATAAAAAGTACCAAAAGTAGAGTTTTTACTCTTTTTACCCATTTAGAATCAACATTGGCAAAAATCCAGCCTTAGTGGATCTATTTTTCGGGAGGTGAACCTACAGTCCAAATTTCAAGTCTCTAGCTTTAGCGGTTTGGACTGAGCGATGATGAGTCCGTTAGTCAGTCACATTACTCGTTTATATATGGGGCATTCCATGTCAAATCGGACACTTTGAAAAATTTTTTTTTAGATTTTCCCAATTTGTTTACAGTTTTTAGTACTTTTCTAAAACTCCTTCGTGGTAAATTTTCAGATTTTTTTGATGACCCGTTCAAAAGAAATCGAATTTTTAAAAATTGGTAGTTTGTTTTTATTACTCAAACTTCTTTTCCTCATAAGTTCTTCAATAATAGTCCAAATTTAATTTTTTTTTTTAAATTTTGTTTTTTTACGTACTTTTAAAAAAAAATCCCAAAAAATTCTTAAAAGCGCTCTAGTATTCGATTTTTAAGTTTTAAAATTTAAATCTCATTTTTGAAAATGTTTGTACTCTTCGATTTTTTTGAAATTTTTTTGTGTAAAACATCTATCGATTCTACAAATTTTTTGCCCAGGGGGATCATGGGATAACGATTATTACTATTTTTTTAAATTTTTTGAAAAAAATTTATTGTAATTTTCCAATCTTAAAATCATTTCTACTGCTCCAATGGTGCGTCATAAAGGGGTCCTTTATAAGACCGACCCTCATTAATTTTTACGTCTTAACATTTCTTTGGAACAAACTAATACCCTATCTCCAATTTCTAAGGGGGCTCCCACACAAAACGACATTTTTTAAAATTTGCTCCAACCGCTCCAACTGCCCTAATAGTGACCTTAGAGCAACAAAATGTATGACCGACCCACAATATTTTTTTAGTCCAAAAATTTTCTCTGAACACACCTACCCTCTATCTTTAACTGTTAAGGCGGTCCCCATAAAATTTTTTTTATTTTTTGTAAATATCTTTTATTTAATCAGCTTCTACCGGTCCAATGGTGCATCCGAGAGGGGTCATTAGTGAGACCGACCCCCATTTATTTTTACCTTACAACATTTTTTTAAAACGTACCTACGCCCTATCTCCACTCCCTAAGTAGGCTCCCATGCAAATAACAGTTGGAGCAAATGTTAAAAAAATGTAATTTTGTATGGGAGCCTACTTAGGGAGTGGAGATAGGGCGTAGGTATATTTAAAAAAAATGTTATAAAGTCAAAATAAATGGGGGTCGGTCTCACTAATGACCCCTCTCGGACGCACCATTGGGCCGGTAGAAGCTCATTAAATAAAACAAATTTACAAAAAATAAAAATATTGTATTGGGACCGCCTTAACAATTGGAGATAGAGGGTAGGTGTGTTCAGAGAAAATGTTTGGACTAAAAAAATATTGTGGGTCGGTCATATTACGGCAGTTAGAGCGGTTGGAGTAAATATTAAAAAATGTCGTTTTGTATGGGAGCCCCCTTAGAAATTGGAGATAAGGTATTAGTTTGTTCCAAAGAAATGTTAAAACGTAAAAATTAATGGGGGTCGGTCTATGACGCACCATTCGAGCAGTAGAAATGATTTTAAGGTTGGAAAATTACAATAAAATTTTTTCAAAAAATTTTAAAAAATAGTAATAATCGTTGTCCCACGATCTTACTGGGCAAAAAATTTGTGGAATCGATAGATGTTTTACACAAAAAATTTTCAAAAAAATCGAAGAGTAGAAACATTTTCAAAAATGAGATTTAAATTTTAAAATTTAAAAATTGCATACTAGAGCGCTTTTAAGAATTTTTTGGGTATTTTTTTTAAAAAGTACGTAAAAAAACAAAAATTTTGAAAAAAAAGTTGAAATTTGGACCATTATTGAAGAAGTTATGAGTAAAAGAAGTTTGAGTAAAGGAACAAGCTACCAATTTTTAAAAATTCGATATCTTTTGAACGGGTCATCAAAAAAATCTGAAAATTTACCACGAAGGAGTTTTCGAAGGGTACTAAAAACTGTAAACAAATTGGGGAAATCTAAAAAAAAAGTTTTTCAAAGTGTCCGATTTCACAAGGAATGCCCCATATATAATGTGATTAATGTGATTATACATATATAGATTGTCCTGATTTTCTCCTCTTGAAGGTTTTAGGATGTGTTACTTCAAATAAAAACATTTGCTTCCATTTATTTAATTGTATGATACACTTATTTTGTATAGCAAAGTTTTAAGCCTCAAAATAACTATTTTTCGGTTGCCCTAATAGTCAGTAATATTTTTCTTTTTTAAAATATTCCTAATGTTACCTGTAGTTAAAAAAAATTAACGGCCAAATCACATTTTTTTTCAGTACATACCTAGAAAGAAAAGAAAAAAAAAGTTTAAATCAATAAAGAGTTAATTGTGATTTTTATTATATGTATTACTTATAAAACATTATTGTTATTCGCCTTAAAATATGCTTCAAAAATGCTAAAAAATATGAATGAAATGTCTTTTTTTATTAAAACACAACAGGTGGCGCTATGATACGGATACGGTTGTTTTTTGTTTCCCCTTAAGGTATACTTTAATTTTTTTTTTTGTTTTTTAGACTTCATTTTTGTGTTTTTCAGTTATTTATAATTATTAATAAGGCAACAGAAAACAAGCAGTTATCAATTTATTTTGAGGCCTAAAACTATGCAACAAAATATTTGAAACAGTAGTCAGAAATCAAAAATGTTTTTATTGAAATTTGATTTAAAACAACAAAGAATTATGAAGGATTGTTTTGATTGTCTCCTCTTGAAGGTTTTAGGATGTGTTACTTCAGCTAAAAACATATGTTGTTATATATTTTATTTTACGATACACTTATTTTGTATAGCATAGTTTTAGGCTTCATAAATGCTAGTTTTCTGTTACCCTAGTAATATGATTTTAAAATCCTCATTACATAAAAATTATTCAAAAGACTCCTTAAAAACTTAAATATTTTATTACATAATTTCCTTAAAATAAATGTTGTGTTAACATACTTTAAAGTCATCTAAATATAGTTTTTTTTATATCCACAAAATAAAAATCCTTAAAAAGCCATTAGTTTACTGTGAAATCTTAAAACAAAAATCTAGAAAACAAACTTTAAAAAAAAAATCTTTTAAGTCTAAAAAAAACAAGAAAAGTTTTATGTTATGTGTTAAACGCATAAAAGATAATCTGTGGGTATGGAAAATACATATAACGAGAGAGTAAAAAAAAAAATATTAAAATCCTTTTTATGTTCCTAAAAAGGATAAGGGTTATTTGAACTTAAATTCTTTTAAAACAAACCCAAAGACTATTAGAACACAATTTCTGTGTTTCTTATTTTTGCTTTGTTTAGCGAAATAAATAAAAACAATTTTATGCTATTTTCTGGCTTTATTTTGTTAATGTTAACTGGGAGTAATGTGTACTTATTACAACATACATGTCTTTTGTGACAGAGTTTTAGATGTTTTATTGTTATTTTTTTTTGATGCCCTACAGGAGTAATAAGTGGTATGTTGACATTATTAATATGTATGTAACAAGATTTTAAAAGTTTTTGAAAAAAAAACTTTTTTACAGAATTTAACAGCGAATTAAAAATATACATATGTAGAGCAACAGAAAACTATGCATTTATTAATTTATTTTGAGGCCTAAAACTATGCGTTACAAAACGAATGTATTGTAAAATTAAATAAATGAAAGCAAATATTTTTAGTTAAAGTACCACAACCTAAAACCTTCATAAGGAGAAAATCAGGACAATCCTTCATAATTCTTTATTGTTTTAAATCAAATTTCGATAAAAATATGTTTGATTTCTGACTGCTTTTTCAAATATGTTGTTGCATAGTTTTAGGCCTCAAAATAAATGCATAACTGCTAGTTTTCTTTGAGTTGGATTCATGATCTGTGTAGGGTATCAGCATTGTGAATAGTATTCGGCAAGGACATATTTAACATTTCGCTTGTCATTTTTGTTTTATTTTTCCATTTGTTTCTCAAGTTATCGTGTAATGTATGTTTTATTGTTAAAATATTTCTTAAGAAGTTGTTAAAGGTTGTTTTCTGCCGGAAAATTGTTAAAACACATGTCCAACATCTAATTTCATGTGGGTGTGTAGAAAAACATAATGTTTTTTATACGTGTTATTATTTATACCCTCTACTCTAGTGTTAAAGGGCATATATAAGTTTGTCATTCCGTTAGTAACACCTCGAAATATTGGTCTAGGACCCCACAAAGTATATGGGGCATTCCATGCCAAATCGGACACTTTGAAAAAAATTTTTTTTTAGATTTTCCCAATTTGTTTACAGTTTTTAGTACCCTTCGAAAACTCCTTCTTGGTAAATTTTCAGATTTTTTTGATGACCAGTTCAAAAGATATCGAAAATTTAAAAATTGGAAGTTTGTTCCTTTACTCAAACTTCTTTTCCTCATAACTTCTTCAATAATAGTCCAAATTTCATTTTTTTTTTTTTTTAAATTTTTTTTTTTTTACGAACTTTAAAAAAAAAATCCCAAAAAATTCTTAAAAGCGCTCTAGTATGCGATTTTTAAGTTTTAAAATTTAAATCTCATTTTTCCAATTTCTAAGGGGAGCCCCCTTAGAAATTGGAGATAGGGTATTAGTTTGTTCCAAAGAAATGTGAAGACGTAAAAATTAATGGGGGTCGGTCTTATAAATGACCCCTCTATGACTCACCATTGGAGCAGTAAAAATGATTTACAATACAATTTTTTTAAAAAATTTAAAAAAATAGTAATAAACGTTATCCCACGATCCTCCTGGGCAAAAAATTTGTAGAATCGATAGAAGTTTTACACAAAAAAATTTCAAAAAAATCGAAGAGTACAAACATTTTCAAAAATGAGATTTAAATTTTAAAACTTAAAAAGCGCATACACTCAAAAAAAAAGTGAACTAAAATCTGGGAAAACTAACTCAAATTTGAGAAAAAGAGGGAACGATTTGGCTCCAAAGATTTTTTTCTTGGTTTTAGTTCATAATTTTCCCAAAAATAAGAAAAAAAAAGTTATTTAATTTTAAGCCAATTTTACACTCAAAATAATTACTCTGTTAAAAACTCTGTAAAATGACTGTAATCTCAATTCGACAGACATTTGACAAAGTTATCTGTCGAAATACAGATTTTAAGAATATACTTTGTATTTTCTTGTAACCGAAAAACAAAATTTTATCTGTAATTTTACTTTTTACTTTGTAATCTCTATTTTACAGATAATAAACAGAGTTTTTTGTTAAAATAAAGAATTTATACATTTTCTCGTAACCAAAATACTAAATTTCAACTGTAATTTTACTTATTGCTCTGTAATACAGTTTTTAAATAAAAACTCTTCAAAAAACTCCCAAATATTTCAACCGCTCTTTAAAAAGCGTCTTAAATTACAATAAAATCTGGTAAATTTTACGCGGATGTCGGGTAAAATTGGAGGTACTCGTAAAATACATCGTAATTTTCACAAAAATAAAAAAAGTAAATTTACAATTTGGAAGCATGTAAGCATGTAAGCGCAAATTTACTCGGTGGCATTTTCCAATTGTCAGCACTACTTTACACATTAAGGAAAGAGAAACTGATCAGAAATCAAATAGTAAATAAAATAGTAAAATTCTGGTCGCTTTTATCAATATTTTACAGATGATTCTGTAAATTTACAGTTTTTTTTTATCGAAATCATTTTACAGAGTTTTCTTCGTAAAATAACAAAAAATCTTGCTGGTTGGAAATCTATGGTATTTTCTGCTGGCTCAGCAGAGTATCTCTGTAATTTAACAGAGTGATTATTTTGAGTGTAACTAGAAAATGGGAAAAATTATACTTCACATTTTAGAAATAGATTGGGTCTAGACCCTGGACCCATGGGTTCGGACCCCATTTAACTCGAGACCCCGTTGGGTCCTTTAAGGGTCCCCATAGATTTTGAACCAAAACTTGTGTCCGTTTCGCTCTAACTTGCTTAGTTTTTGAGATACGGTAATAAGGGGCCTGATAGGGTCTTGAGAATCTTAAAAACCGGATAACTCAAAAACTATTATTCGGAGGGCTTTCGGGTATTTTGCGGAAGTGTTCTACGAGTCAAGAGCTACAAAAATGCCGTTGGACCTTTTCTCGTGTTAACAGTATTTACCGAGATATGTGCATATATAAAATCTCGGGAATTTCAAATTTTAGATCTAAAATTAGAGTCTTGAGACCCCGACAGATATGCAGAGCTTTCTTTTGAAAATTTCATCCGTTTCGCTCTATCTCGCTTAGTTTTCGAGATATCGCCATTTTTAACTAAATTCTAAGAAGTTATTTACTTAATTCTCAGAAGTCATTAACTAAATTCTAAGAAGTACACTTCCTTAATTCAAAGAAGAGAAATACGATGATGTTTTTTTAGTAAATTTTAACTAAACTTGAACTAAATTGTTTTTTAAGAAATATGTCTTAAAAATAAAGATACGATTCTTAGATTTGTGGAAAATTTCTTTGGCAGTAAGAATTTATTAAAAAAATTCATTTAAAGAAAACTATGAACTAATTATAAGTAAATGGACTAAAATTTTTTCCTCATAGTTAAGAAAATTTGTCATTTTTAAGTTAAATTTAACTAAATTTAAGGAAAATTCATGATAAATTTTCAAAGACATTTTTTCCTTAATTTTAGTTATGTCTTTTTTTTTAGTGTACTAGAGCGCTTTTAAGAATTTTTTGGGATTTTTTTTTTAAAAGTACGTAAAAGCAAAAATTAAAAAAAAAAAAAAAATGAAATTTGGACCATTATTGAAGAAGTTATGAATAAAAGAAGTTTGAGTAAAGGACCAAACTACCAATTTTTAAAAATTCGATATCTTTTGTACGGGTCATCAAAAAAATCTGAAAATTTACCACGAAAGAGTTTTCGAAGGGTACTAAAAACTGTAAACAAATTGGGAAAATCTAAAAAAAAAAATTTCCAAAGTGTCCGATTTGACATGGAATGCCCCATATATATTCATGATCCTCAATCGATTCTAAGACGCTCTAGCGATGTCCGTCCGTCTGTCCGTCTGTCTGTTGAAAACACGCTAACTTTTGAAAGACTTTACGGAGGCTCCTGAAGTTTGGCATATATGTTGGGCATTTACCTGGTCAGGTTGGCATTGCAATCCAGCGAAATCGGTTCAGTGGTTCAAAATTTATGAGCAAAAGACTGAATTTCGGTAAGGGTTTTTCGCGTATTTACGAGATAAAAAAAAACGCTAACTTTCGAAAGGCAATTCTGAGGATGCTGAAGCTTAGCATATATATTTGTCGTTCCTCTGGCCTGTTTTGTATTGAATTTAGCCAAATCGGTCCAGCGCACATTGGTTCCAAATCAAAATCTAGCTGGACAAAAGTCCAAAAATTAGTGTCCTTAAAATTGGGAATTAATAGTGCTAGGGGCAAGCTAAGGGTGTGTTCTGATCAAATTAATAACCATTTTTTGGAATTAGGTCTTTAACTTTGTTAAATATGCGAATGAAATAACATTTTTGGTATCCAATATTTAAAAAAAAAAATAATATATATATAAGTGTTCAACTAATAACATCATATTATCCATGTTACATCAATGGTTTCAAAACGGTTTATGTACAAGAAAGCTACAGATTTATACTTATTCTGGACATTAATAAGAAATTTATTATCGATCTTCTTCTTACATTTTTTGTACTTTGAAGTATGGTCAATAATAACAATATTTTTGAGGACTTACGAAACTTATAGTCGAATTACTATATACAACTTATAGGTAATTTATTACTGAACGTTGTCATGCAGACATTTCTTGCAGGTTTTTGCAGGTTTAAAATTAATCACAGTTTATATGAAAAAAGATTTTCGCCTAAAATGTGTTTTCTAAATAAAGTATCGAATTTTTGTAAGTTTTTGATAACTTTTAGATAACATAATTATGCTTAGCTTAAATAAAGCATTAAATGTGATGTTTCCTATTAAACCGCGGCCAATTACACGCTTCGACTAAATTCAAAAATGTCCGTCCGTCTATCCGTCTGTCCTTCTGTAGACGACACGATACAGTCCAAAATAAAAGAGCTAGACTTCCGAAGTTTGGCACGAACATGTCTTATATTCCTAGGCAGGTTAAGTTCGGAAATGGATAAAATCGGACCAAGGGAAAAAAAGTTCCCCCTTGGAGAACTAAACCAACCTAATAAAAATCGCATTTTTTGCAGGGTTTTTTGTACTTTTGCTAAGCAAATGCAACATTCTTCTCTCAGATGAAGTTCAAAATCGCAAGGGAAAGGTGCTCCCTAACGTCTCCCCCCAACTCCCCCCCCCAAAAAAAAAAGCCACTGGATTTTTTTATATTGTTTTTTTTTACATTTTGGAGGGTATAAACGATTCGGCACAGCCGAATGTAACACTCTCACTGGTTTTTTATTTTTTTTTACATTTTGGAGGGTATAAAAGATTCGGCATAGCCGAATTTAACACTCTCACTTGTTTTTCCAATTACACTTCTCGAAAAATTTTTTTTTTTTTTTTTAGAGATTACAAAACTTTCAAAAAATAAGTTTTTGCATTTGATATTTCTGTTCTGCATTTTTGTCATTAATGAATTACTGAAATTAGAAAAAAAAATAAAAAGTTGTCGATTAGTGTAATCGACTTAGAAAAATTTAAACATGTTTTTTGAACTCAGCGACCCCAAAAACATATAAAACGGTGATAAAATAATTTTGTCCAGCTAGATTTGGACTTGGAACCACTGTGCAGCGGTTCAAAAGTTATTAGCAAAACCGTGAATTTCGGATTAGTGTCACCTTAAATTCACGTGTTGGAAGACATTGGTAAGTCACAAAAATATTTTACAACGTATTTTTGTCACTTAAAAATGTTTTTACACTAAAAAAACACTCGAAAAAAATTTTACACTAAAAAAAAAATTTAGTAAATTATTTTTTTTTTCTTAAAAATTACTTAAAAAAAAGTTTTTTTACACAAAATAAAATTTTTCTTATCAAAATTTTTAATTTTTTCACGTTAAAAAATATACTATCCTTTAAAAAATGCATTGTGGAGGGTATTCATAGATTCGGCCACGTCGAATTTAACTTTTCTACTTGTTTTTATTCTTTTTTTTTCACTTTTTTTATATTAAGAAAGAAACAGTTCATATTGTTTGATATACATACATAATAATATGTTACAATTTGTCATTTTATATGACTACGGGAGTAATATTTTGTGTTGTTAATACTGGCACTTGAAATATGTGACATAAAACATTTTGGAGAACAAAAAAAAAAAAACAGATGTAGAAATGTTCACGCAGTAATAATATGAATAAAACTTAAGAAATAATGAGACAAATTTGATAAGTTTTTTAAAAATATGTTCAACGAACAACCAAATCTCTGAAAATAAGCAAAACTTTTCCCAAATGTAGACATTTTAAAAAACAACCCCTTAAACTAGGCAACATTTTTTAACTTTTTTTGTCCGACAGCCAATATTAAACATGAAACGGATGATATACATCTCAAAGTAGAGATCAAATGGACTAAAACTGCATTTACAGTTTTTCATTTCGTGATCCTGTTTCCTTTTAACAGGACTTCGAAGTTTTAAAGGATACATTTTGTAAAATATTTCTAAAATATATGTGCTTGTCCAGGATACCACTAGTGGTGGAAAATGAAAGAGGAGGATCTCTCCTAATTTTTCCGTTTTTTTATTTATATTAAAAAATATTTTATAAAATTTAATCCTCTAAAACTTTAAAGTCCTTTTAAAAGGAAACAGGATCACGAAATGATCCTCATGTTTCAAACGTATATTATCCAGTTCGTGTTCAACGGCTTATTTTTTCATTTTTGTCGGACGGAGTTATCCCTAAAATGTGCTTCGAAAATGGTTAAAAAAACATACTACTAATTAATAAGAAGGGCAACAGAAAACTAGCAGTTATGAATTTATTTTGAGGCCTAAAACTATGCTAAACAAAATAGATGCATCGTAAAATTATACAAATGAAAGCAAATGTTTTTAGTCGAAGTAACACATCCTCAAACCTTCAAGAGGAGGAATTCAGAACAATCCTTCGAATTCTTTATTACCTTATTAATAAGGCAACAGAAAACTAGCAGTTATAAATTTATTTTGAGGCCCAAAACTATGCAACAAAATATTTAAAACAGTAGTCACAAATCAAACATATTTTTATTGAAATTAGATTTAACATAATAAAGAATTATGAAAGATTGTTCTGATTTTCTCCTCTTGAAAGTTTTAGGATGTGTTACTTCAATTGAAAACATTTGTTTCATTTATTTAATTTAACGTTACACTTATTTTGCATAGCATAGTTTAAGGCCTCAAAATAAATGTATAACTGCTAGTTTTCTGTTGCCCTATTTATAAGGCTTCCCCTAGAAATTTAATTTTGCCCGCAAGCGTTAAGGTATGCAACACTTGCAATTTTAGTTCAAAAAATAAATAATTTACTAGTTTTTTAATAAAATTAGTAAAATAATTACTTTTGAAGTCTAATTTTACTCGACTTCCAAAAATATTTTTGTCTTTCCATTAAAAAATAACTTTTACATAATTGTTTTTCATTTTAATTCCTTTGAAATTGTACAAGTTTTTTTTTTTATTTAAATTACATTTATTTTGAGCAAATGACTTTTTAAAACACAAAATGTTCCCTTAACACGTTTCATATTTAGAGAAGAAGACATCAGAACACAATATCATTTAATTATTCCAAACAATTTAAAGCTCCCTTGTCATTTTGGCCATTTACACAACCATCAATATGACAAACAGCACGAAAAACTAACTTAAAAACTCGCAAAATTAATGCTATAGATAAATGGGAAACTTAAGTTAACTTGCAAAAAGAAAAAAAAAAACACACACAAAAAATATAAAACACAATTGAAAATCTAATTGAGTAAAAATTTTAATTAACTTTTTAGACAAAAAAATGTACGTTAACAATACAACACAAAATAAAATTTTACAAGTATATGTACAAAAACGAATTTGAAGTGAGGTACAAAAAGTAAAAAATTTTGAAGTTTTTTAGATAAATTGTAGTAATCACTTGAATTAGGATTTACCATACTTATCTATGACTCATCCTGTTTTTGACAGTATTATTACAGTACTTTCGTAATATTCTTAAAGCATATCTTAAGGAGCGACCAATAACTAACCCCATTACTAGAGCAACAGAAAACTAGCAGTTATTAATTTATTTTGAGGCCTTAAGCTATGCTATACAAAATAAGTGTGTCGTAAAAATAAATAAAGGAAAGAAAATGTTTTTAGCTGAAGAAACACATCCTTAAACCTCCAAGAGAATGAAATCAGGACAATCCTTCATAACTCTATATTGCTTTAAATTGCTTAAAATACAATAAAAATATGGTTGATTTCTGACAACTCTGTCAACTATGTTGTTGCATAGTTTTAGGCCTCAACATAAATTCATAACAGCTAGTTTTCTGTTGACTTATTTATTAAACATTTTTGAATATTATCCCTAAAATATGCTTTAAAAAATATTTTTAAAAAATCAAGTTTCAAACAAAATACAAAAAATTTATTATTATTGCTCGCACATTAAGTTATGCTTTAACAAAATTAAAAAAAATAATACAGAAACAGGAAGAGTCGTAAATATATAAAAACTAAGTGAGTTTTAGATTTTTTTGGTAGCTACTAATACCAGTCCTTGAAAACCCAGCCTATATTTTTTATAAGACTATTACAAAAATTAAATATTTATTGCCTTAAAAATCAATATTTTGAAATATGTTACAAACGCTATGATTGACATATAAATATGCTCTTGATCTAAAAAAGTAAAAAAAAATATATATAAAAACAAAGTTTTATAAAACCAAAAACTTAACTTGGTAACATGTAGAATATGGAAGCACGAATAATCGTTGAAGTAGTAGTAGTAGTAGTAGTAGTTGTAGCTTAATAACATTTATTGAAACTGTTGCACGTATTAATAAAACTACTGCTACTACTACAAAAAGTACTTTCTACTACTACCACTACTTTTCCAATTTCTTTCTAAGTATATTTTTATGTAAATGTGTATGTTTATTGTGCATCATGTATTTTGTTCTAGTTGCAAAATATACATAAATGCAATAATGTTTACCACCATATTAAAAAGTCACGTACTAAAAAGCCAAAAGCAATTGAGAGCAACTGGTAATAACAAAGAAAGAGCAAAAAAAAAACTAGAAAAAGAACAATAACTAGAAAAAAATACTCACATTAAAATGTTGCATACTATTAGCAGCAAAAAATAAACTTTTATGCATAACATACTTTCAGGAGTATTCAAAAAGTCAACTATTTTTATATTATTATTTCAAATAAAATTAGAATTCTTATTGTTAGTAAGTTTTTCTTTGTCCAATAAATGTTTTTTTCTTTCTACTTTTTTTTATTTCTTCATGAGGCCAGCCACAAAGTATGCTAGGAAAATGTTGTACAAACCCTAGAACATATGTGACAAATATAATTCTGTTGCAATTTCTTGTTCAAATAACAATAGTGTCAATAGTTATTTTAAAAAGAAATTTGTTTGTATTATTTAGTTTCCGGGTAGTTGTTTGTTTGTGTTTAGAAAAATAAAATTTATTTTTTACAAATAAAATATTTTGTAAAATATCTCCAAAGACAAGGCCAAAAATAGTTAATCTGAAAAGCACAAAAAATCTAAAAATCTAAAACTTTTTCTATTTCAAAAAATTGTCTCAGTAACTGAGACTTTTTCTATATAGAAAAAATCTGTCTCAGTAACTGAGACTTTTTCTATAGAAAAATTGTCTCAGTTACACAGAAAAAAATAAATTTCCAACTGAATTTTTCAGTTGTATAAACTCAAAATTCGGTTGCTGCTACTTAATTTCGCCGTGTCAGATGAATTTGTTAGTTTTATTAACAAAATTTAGTTGTAACTACCGATATTTAGTTGTTGCAACCTTAATACAAATGCATCAACCGAATTTTTGTTGCAACAACTGAATTTCAGTTGGAAATTAGCAAATTTGTTTTCTGTGTGTACTAACAAGGGAAGTATCTCAACCCTTATGAACCGATTTGCATGAAACGTAAAATATATATAAAAGAGACAATTCTAAGGTTGGGGTGTCTCGGCTTATCGGCCATATAGGAGATTTAGGGGTTCAAAACATGGGTCAAAAAATGGCGGAAAAATCGTTTTTTGGATTTTTTAGCCATTTCTTTCCAAGAAACTATATGATGTTTACATATGAGAAGAAAGGTTTTTTTAATGCCTATCCAACGGTGGCATAACCTTGTAAAAGTTTGGCTTCGTTAAATACTTTTTTCATGAAAATGTGAAAATTTTGGGGGGTATTTATATGAAGACATAGAGCTACGATGTCCATATGAATACGAAATAATCTTTATTAAATTTAAGTCGACACGTATTTTTGCTCTAGAGGATATTCCTGTTAGTTCGTGAGTTATCGAAATTTTCCCGGAGGTCCATATGGTTTCATAAGGGGACAACGAAATTTTTAAACACTAATATGGCCGAAAAGCCGAGACACCCCAACCTTAAAATGGTCTCATTTATATATATTTTAAGTTTCAGGCAAATCGGTTCATAAGGGTTGAGATACTTCCCTTGTAAGACTTTTTCTATATAGACAAATTGTCTCACAAGGGAAGTCTCCCTAGTGTCACCCGCGGATCTTTATGGAATTGGTTTTATTTTGTAGATCAGAAAAAAAAGGGACACGTATTTCTTTTTAGCGGCCCAAATTCATGTTTAGGGGGTAAAATGGAGGGGGGAAAACAAAGGTCTTTGGAAAACCTATCTATGTGTGCTAAGAACGTGTCCAAACATACACAATTTTCGTCATATTGAGTAAAATACCAAAATTTTAAGAAATTTTTTTTAATAAGTCGAAAAATATTAACTTCTTTGACCCGCTGTTAGCATCACGAGATAGGTATTTTTAATACCTTTAATCTTGTACCAAACATGCCCATATTAATTTTGTTTAAATAGGCGTAAATCGTAAAAAACTGAAAAAGGTAAATTTCCCCCCATACAAATCGACCCCACGTAAAATGAGTTTGGGCCGCTAAAAGAAATACGTGTCGAATTAATTTTCGTTCTTAACATCATATCCAAATTTCATGAAGATCGGAGGGTTACACCAGGGAGACTTCCCTTGTAAGTCTTTTTCTATATAGAAACAAATGTCTTAGTAACTGAGAATTTTTCTATAAAGCAAAAATTGTCTCAGTAACTGAGACTATTTCAATAAAGCAAAAATTGTCTCAGTAACTGAGACTGTTTCTATATAGAAAAAATGCCTCAGATTCTGAGACAATTTTTCTACGTAGAAAATATCAATTTTGCTATATAGAAGAATTGTCTCAGAATCTTAGACTTTTTCTATATATAAAATTTTTTTTCACAATCTGAGAAAAATGGTCTCATTGTTAATGGCATCATATGACATGTCGTATTATTTATTTATATTTTTTTTTCATATAAACTCCCCTTGGCGTATGATTAATAAATATCAAAACAATTAAATATTAATTATTCGTTTAATTTTAACATTCACTTGCAATAAAAATTAATGAAAATGAATTTTGTTCTTTTCAATTTTCATTTTTAATTATACACATCAAACCACAAAAAAAAACAATAATACTTAAAAAAAACCACATTAAAAATTAATTTTGCAATATTATTTAAAATTTGTATTTGTTTTGTTCACATAAAGATATTATGCAAATTTTAATTGATTTATAATCATAAAAAATAACATTAATTAACAGTGATTACACTGAAGAACAAAAATATATTGTTTTGCAATTTCTGCTTTGGAAACAAGTCATTAATAATGACTTGTTTCCAGAAAACTAGCAGTTTGGAAATTATTTTGAGGCCTAAAACTATGCTATACAAAATAAGTGTATCGTAAAATTAAATAAATGATAGCAAATGTTTTGAGTTAAAGTAACACTTCCTAAGACCTTCCAGAGGAGCAAATCAGGATAATCCTTCATAATTCTTTATGGTTTTAAATCAAATTTCAATAAAAATATGTTTAATTTCTTATTACTGTTTCGAATATGTTGTTGCTTAGGTTTAGGCCTCAAAATAAATTCATAACTGAGAGTTTTCTGTTGCTTTAGTCAAAAGTAGGGCAACAGAAAACTAGCAGTTTGGAAATTATTTTGAGGCCTAAAACTATGCTATACAAAATAAATGTATGGTAAAATTAATTAAATGAAATCAAATGTTTTTTGTTAAAGTAACACATCCTAAAACTTTCAAAAGGAGGAAATCAGAACAATCCATTATAATTCTATATTGTTTTAAACCAAATTTCAATAAATATATGTGTAATTTCAAAACTACTGTCTTAAATATATTGTTGCATAGTATTAGGCCTCAAAATAAATTCATAACTGCTAGTTTTCTGTTGCCTGAATCATATGTAATATACAATTTTTCTTAAATCCTAAAAGTATGCACTCTTTTTTTACACAAAACATCGAAAATTGCTTTATATAGTCTTATCGTGAGAATTGGTTTTATTTTTTTTTTTAACTGATCTCTACTATTCGAAAAATCTAACACCGGAATTAGTTAAAACTGTTTGTTTTTTATCAATATGAAATTTTTTTTGGCTGTTGGCTAGTGTTAATTTTATAAACATGTTATTTTTTAAATGCAATACTTTTAGCAATAATTATTTTATTAAAATACACACACTAGAAAAAACTGCAATTATTGTACAATATTTATTTAATAGAAAATGAATGATAATGAGTTTTGACATAAAACATTATTAGTTAAAATTGAAACCCAGTTGGAAAATAAACGAAATCAAAAACTGCTACAATAGCAAGTAAAAATAATAACTTCAACCTGGCTGAATACATAAGTAGCCTACACAATGGCCAAAATAATTACACTGTGCTACAAAAAAAATAAAAAAAATCGAATGTACTTTTCAAATGAGCTAGTGTAGGTCTCGTCGAAAAGATCACAAAAACAGTGGGCGGCACAAAAATGTCCATCAAACTTGCCAGACACCCTCAAATGTTAAAGTTATTTTCAAAACTTTTTTTGGGACTTTTCTCACTAAACCACGTGTAACTCACAAACTTTTTAAGCCAATTTAAATTTTTGAACTGGTTTAGATAGAAGTATAGGACTTTTCACTTGCTTGTATTATATACAGTGGGCGGCAATACATTGGACACTTTTTTATATTAGATGTAATTTGTTAAAGACAAAGTTAACAATATTAAACGTTCTTAGGTAATTTTCAAAGCTGTAATTTAAGCTTGATAGCGTCCAGATTGAGTAAATAATAAATGTGCTACGAGGGTCAATCTGGAACATGAAATTATTTATAGACATTTTTCAGAACATTTTTTAAAAATATTTCTAAGTCGATTTTTTCCAAGTGCAAACATTAAAAATTAAAAAAAGGGTCCAATAGTTTTTATTTAGTTATCAAGTAAATTTTCCATCAACCCAAAGAAACAGTGAAATTTTTTAAGTACAGTAGAAAAAATCCACATGTTTTGACCTCCAAGTTTTTTGACTACCAATTTTTTGTAAACAAAGAAAAGATGTTATTCTTTTTTTAATTTAAGTGTATAGTAATTAAATATTAAAATAATAAAAATGTGTCTTTGTTTACAAAAAATTGGTGGTAAAAAAAAAAATTGGAGGTAAAAATATGTGAAATTTTTCTACTGTTCTTAAAAAATTTCACTGTTTGTTCACAGAAAGAATTTGAAACGAATTTCAATCAACAATAACGCGTATTCAATCAATTTTTGGATTGAAATTCCTCTAATCAACAAAATTGTTATACCAATCATCAAATTGTAGGTGATTGATTGAAAATTTTTTCAATCAAACATTTTTTCGATATTGATCAAAAATTTTATCAATTTTTTATTTATAGTCAATCAAAATAATGATTGATTTAACGAATGAATTGTAAGCTGATGACAAAATTAAAAAAAAATTCATCTTTTTATTTTGTATATTTTTGAATTAATGTAGTCAAATAAATTAAATCTAAAAAAATCTGGTATGTTGAAAATTTTTAACTCGACAGTTAAAGAAATTAACACATATTTTAATCGAAACATTGATTGTCTCATTTTAATTTTGTTTATCAATAGATTTCATTGAAAATTTTGAACCAATAATTTTTTGTGTGTTTGGGTTGTTGAAAAAATCATTTGATCACTGAATAAAAATTATTGGATCTTTTTTTAAATTTTTAATGTTTAAACATTGAAAACATCGACTTAAACTCTAATTAAAATGACATCAGTTTCCTAATTAAATTGGGTAAATTTACACACATTGCGTAATTTTACTTAAAATTATTGGAAATTTACCTAATTTATTTTCGCGCTGACCTTGAAATTTCTCTATCGCATTTGGTTTTTGAGATAGCCAGTTAATCTCAAAACCCTGACGCGATAGAACAATTTTAAGCCAGATTCCGATTCACCTTTAAATATACCATACATGACCTCTTATGATTAATTTATTTTTTTTTTTGGCCGGGTAATCGGAACATAAATTTTCAGAAAAATCTTCAATTTCTTTTTTAAAAAAATCATCACAACTCTGGTAATTGTTATCCGAGTTTTTCACGAGAAAGCTCATCGTATTCAGAATTAAATTTTCTTTAAGATTAAATTTATAAATATGGAGGTTGTTGAATGAACTATAGTAGAAAAAAATCGATAAACTCGCATTTTTTTTTTTTTAAACAAAAAAATTTGATATTATTGAACAAATCAATATATTTCTCTCTTATATGTATAGACCAATTAAAACACATGGAAAGTGTTATACTTTTTATGTCCAAAGCAGTTAAAAAATTGAAAATTGGTTAAAAAGTTACTGAATTACACGATGTTAAAAAAAAATGTTTTTTGAAAACGCCGTCCGACGGCCAATATTAAACATAAACAGGATGATATACGTCTAAAAGTAGAGATCAAATGAAGTAAAACTGCATTTATAGTGATCCTGTTTCCTTTTTAAAGGACTTCAAAGTTTTCAAGGATACATTTTGTAAAATATTTTTGAAATATTTGAACTTGTCCTAGGATGACACTGGTGAGGTCCATTGAATGAGGAGGATCTCCGATAATTTTTCCATTTTTTTATACCCTCCACTCTAGTGATAGAGGGTATATATAAGTTTGTCATTCCGTTTGTAACACCTCGAAATATTGGTCTAGGACCCCATAAAGTATATATATTTATGATCCTCGATCGATTTTAAGTCGATCTAGCGATGTCCGTCCGTCCGTCTGTCTGTCTGTCCGTAGAAAACACGCTAACTTTTGAAAGACTTTACAAAGGCTACTGAAGTTTGTCATATATGTTGGCCATATATGTTACCTGGTCAGGTTGGTATTGCAATCCAGCCGAATCGGCCCAGTGGTTCAAAAGTTATGAACAAAATAGTAAATTTCGGCAAGGGCTTTTCGCGAATTTACAAGATAAAAAACACGATAACTTTCGAAAGACAATAATGAGACTGCTGAAACGTAGCATGTATCTTTGCCGTTCCCCAGATCTGTTGGTATTTCAGCTCAATCAGTCAAGTGGTTCAAAAGTTATTAGCAAAAGCCTGAATTTCAGATTAGTTTCATCTTAAATGCCACGTGTTTAACAAGTTTGAAAAGCACTGGTGGTAACTAAACAATGCTTTTCAAACTTGTTTAATTTTAAAGCAATGCTTTTTAAACTTGTTTAGTTTGAAAAGCATTGGTAACTTAAAAATTACACTGGAAAAAAATTTTACACTCAAAAAAAATTTTACACTCAAAAAATTTTACACTAAAAAATTTTTTTTTTTTTTTTACAAAAATTACAATATTTTGTGTAGATACGTACGTGCATTCACTCAAAAATATTTTTACAGTAAAAAAAACATTACACTCGAAAAAAATTTTACACTCAAAAAAAATTAGTATTTTTTTTTTTTTTTAATGACAAAAAAAGAGTTTTTTACTCAAAATAAAATATTTCTAATCAAAATTGTTAATTTTTTCACTTTAAAAAATGTACTTTTCTTTAAAAAATGCATTGTGGAGGGTATTCATAGTACACCCAAAAAAAAACGTGGGTATTCAATACTAAAAATTTTACTAATGAACTAATTTTTTAGTCCAAAATGATCTAGTGCAGGCGTTGGTAATCAATACTAAAATTTTTTACTAATATTATTCAAAACCAGTAAAAATTACTAATTTTAGTACTTTGAAGATACTAAAAAACTACCGTACTACTGGTAATTAGTAACTTATTAGTAAATTTTGGTACCAAATCACTTACCAATATTTTTACTGCAGAATTATTTTGAGTGTAGGTTCGGCAAAGTCGAATTTAACTTTTCTACTTGTTTATTTTGCCTTATCAGGATAAAAGGATGTGAATAAATTCAATTGAAAACTTTATCAAAATGCTTTGTTGAAAATTTCGAGTTATATTGAAGGATACATTTTTGAAACCACGTTATTCTTGATATGTAAAACTAATCAAATAGGAAAATTATGGGAGATCCTTCTCTTTCCTTTCCTATCACTTGTGGCTTGTGGACAAGTACAAGTATTAAAAAAATATTTTATAAAATTTAATCCTCTAAAACTTTCCTTTTAAGAGGAAACAGGATCACCAAAACAAAAACTGTAAATGCAGTTTCACTACATTTACTCTAGAAAAACTGCAGTTTTACTACATTTCTAATTTTCTAATACAACACACAAGATGGCCCTATCGGTGTATGATGTGTAAGGCAACAGAAAACTGGCAGTTATGAATTTATTTTGAGGCCTAAAACTATGCCACAACATATTTGAAATAGTAGTCAGAAATCAAACATATTTTTATTGAAATTGGATTTAAAACAATAAAGAATTATGAAGGATTGTCCTGATTTCCTCCTCTTGAAGGTTTTAGGATGTCTTACTTCATTTTAAAACGTTTGGTTTCATTTGTTTAATTTGACGATACACTAATTTTGTATAGCATAGTTTTAGGCCTCAAAATAAATTCATAACTGCCAGTTTTCTGTTGCCTTACACATCATACACCGATAGGGCCATCTTGTGTGTTGTATTAGAAAATTAGAAATGTAGTAAAACTGCAGTTTTTCTAGAGTAAATGTAGTGAAACTGCATTTACAGTTTTTGTTTTGGTGATCCTGTTTCCTCTTAAAAGGAAAGTTTTAGAGGATTAAATTTTATAAAATATTTTTTTAATACTTGTACTTGTCCACAAGCCACAAGTGATAGGAAAGGAAAGAGAAGGATCTCCCATAATTTTCCTATTTGATTAGTTTTACATATCAAGAATAACGTGGTTTCAAAAATGTATCCTTCAATATAACTCGAAATTTTCAACAAAGCATTTTGATAAAGTTTTCAATTGAATTTATTCACATCCTTTTATCCTGATAAGGCAAAATAAACAAGTAGAAAAGTTAAATTCGACTTTGCCGAACCTACACTCAAAATAATTCTGCAGTAAAAATATTGGTAAGTGATTTGGTACCAAAATTTACTAATAAGTTACTAATTACCAGTAGTACGGTAGTTTTTTAGTATCTTCAAAGTACTAAAATTAGTAATTTTTACTGGTTTTGAATAATATTAGTAAAAAATTTTAGTATTGATTACCAACGCCTGCACTAGATCATTTTGGACTAAAAAATTAGTTCATTAGTAAAATTTTTAGTATTGAATACCCACGTTTTTTTTTGGGTGTACTATGAATACCCTCCACAATGCATTTTTTAAAGAAAAGTACATTTTTTAAAGTGAAAAAATTAACAATTTTGATTAGAAATATTTTATTTTGAGTAAAAAACTCTTTTTTTGTCATTAAAAAAAAAAAAAAATACTAATTTTTTTTGAGTGTAAAATTTTTTTCGAGTGTAATGTTTTTTTTACTGTAAAAATATTTTTGAGTGAATGCACGTACGTATCTACACAAAATATTGTAATTTTTGTAAAAAAAAAAAAAAAAATTTTTAGTGTAAAATTTTTTGAGTGTAAAATTTTTTTTGAGTGTAAAATTTTTTTCCAGTGTAATTTTTAAGTTACCAATGCTTTTCAAACTAAACAAGTTTAAAAAGCATTGCTTTAAAATTAAACAAGTTTGAAAAGCATTGTTTAGTTACCACCAGTGCTTTTCAAACTTGTTAAACACGTGGCATTTAAGATGAAACTAATCTGAAATTCAGGCTTTTGCTAATAACTTTTGAACCACTTGACTGATTGAGCTGAAATACCAACAGATCTGGGGAACGGCAAAGATACATGCTACGTTTCAGCAGTCTCATTATTGTCTTTCGAAAGTTATCGTGTTTTTTATCTTGTAAATTCGCGAAAAGCCCTTGCCGAAATTTACTATTTTGTTCATAACTTTTGAACCACTGGGCCGATTCGGCTGGATTGCAATACCAACCTGACCAGGTAACATATATGGCCAACATATATGACAAACTTCAGTAGCCTTTGTAAAGTCTTTCAAAAGTTAGCGTGTTTTCTACGGACAGACAGACAGACGGACGGACGGACATCGCTAGATCGACTTAAAATCGATCGAGGATCATAAATATATATACTTTATGGGGTCCTAGACCAATATTTCGAGGTGTTACAAACGGAATGACAAACTTATATATACCCTCTATCACTAGAGTGGAGGGTATAAAAAAATGGAAAAATTATCGGAGATCCTCCTCATTCAATGGACCTCACCAGTGTCATCCTAGGACAAGTTCAAATATTTCAAAAATATTTTACAAAATGTATCCTTGAAAACTTTGAAGTCCTTTAAAAAGGAAACAGGATCACTATAAATGCAGTTTTACTTCATTTGATCTCTACTTTTAGACGTATATCATCCTGTTTATGTTTAATATTGGCCGTCGGACGGCGTTTTCAAAAAACATTTTTTTTTAACATCGTGTAATTCAGTAACTTTTTAACCAATTTTCAATTTTTTAACTGCTTTGGACATAAAAAGTATAACACTTTCCATGTGTTTTAATTGGTCTATACATATAAGAGAGAAATATATTGATTTGTTCAATAATATCAAATTTTTTTGTTTAAAAAAAAAAAAATGCGAGTTTATCGATTTTTTTCTACTATAGTTCATTCAACAACCTCCATATTTATAAATTTAATCTTAAAGAAAATTTAATTCTGAATACGATGAGCTTTCTCGTGAAAAACTCGGATAACAATTACCAGAGTTGTGATGATTTTTTTAAAAAAGAAATTGAAGATTTTTCTGAAAATTTATGTTCCGATTACCCGGCCAAAAAAAAAAATAAATTAATCATAAGAGGTCATGTATGGTATATTTAAAGGTGAATCGGAATCTGGCTTAAAATTGTTCTATCGCGTCAGGGTTTTGAGATTAACTGGCTATCTCAAAAACCAAATGCGATAGAGAAATTTCAAGGTCAGCGCGAAAATAAATTAGGTAAATTTCCAATAATTTTAAGTAAAATTACGCAATGTGTGTAAATTTACCCAATTTAATTAGGAAACTGATGTCATTTTAATTAGAGTTTAAGTCGATGTTTTCAATGTTTAAACATTAAAAATTTAAAAAAAGATCCAATAATTTTTATTCAGTGATCAAATGATTTTTTCAACAACCCAAACACACAAAAAATTATTGGTTCAAAATTTTCAATGAAATCTATTGATAAACAAAATTAAAATGAGACAATCAATGTTTCGATTAAAATATGTGTTAATTTCTTTAACTGTCGAGTTAAAAATTTTCAACATACCAGATTTTTTTAGATTTAATTTATTTGACTACATTAATTCAAAAATATACAAAATAAAAAGATGAATTTTTTTTTAATTTTGTCATCAGCTTACAATTCATTCGTTAAATCAATCATTATTTTGATTGACTATAAATAAAAAATTGATAAAATTTTTGATCAATATCGAAAAAATGTTTGATTGAAAAAATTTTCAATCAATCACCTACAATTTGATGATTGGTATAACAATTTTGTTGATTAGAGGAATTTCAATCCAAAAATTGATTGAATACGCGTTATTGTTGATTGAAATTCGTTTCAAATTCTTTCTGTGAACAAACAGTGAAATTTTTTAAGAACAGTAGAAAAATTTCACATATTTTTACCTCCAATTTTTTTTTTTACCACCAATTTTTTGTAAACAAAGACACATTTTTATTATTTTAATATTTAATTACTATACACTTAAATTAAAAAAAGAATAACATCTTTTCTTTGTTTACAAAAAATTGGTAGTCAAAAAACTTGGAGGTCAAAACATGTGGATTTTTTCTACTGTACTTAAAAAATTTCACTGTTTCTTTGGGTTGATGGAAAATTTACTTGATAACTAAATAAAAACTATTGGACCCTTTTTTTAATTTTTAATGTTTGCACTTGGAAAAAATCGACTTAGAAATATTTTTAAAAAATGTTCTGAAAAATGTCTATAAATAATTTCATGTTCCAGATTGACCCTCGTAGCACATTTATTATTTACTCAATCTGGACGCTATCAAGCTTAAATTACAGCTTTGAAAATTACCTAAGAACGTTTAATATTGTTAACTTTGTCTTTAACAAATTACATCTAATATAAAAAAGTGTCCAATGTATTGCCGCCCACTGTATATAATACAAGCAAGTGAAAAGTCCTATACTTCTATCTAAACCAGTTCAAAAATTTAAATTGGCTTAAAAAGTTTGTGAGTTACACGTGGTTTAGTGAGAAAAGTCCCAAAAAAAGTTTTGAAAATAACTTTAACATTTGAGGGTGTCTGGCAAGTTTGATGGACATTTTTGTGCCGCCCACTGTTTTTGTGATCTTTTCGACGAGACCTACACTAGCTCATTTGAAAAGTACATTCGATTTTTTTTATTTTTTTTGTAGCACAGTGTAATTATTTTGGCCATTGTGTAGGCTACTTATGTATTCAGCCAGGTTGAAGTTATTATTTTTACTTGCTATTGTAGCAGTTTTTGATTTCGTTTATTTTCCAACTGGGTTTCAATTTTAACTAATAATGTTTTATGTCAAAACTCATTATCATTCATTTTCTATTAAATAAATATTGTACAATAATTGCAGTTTTTTCTAGTGTGTGTATTTTAATAAAATAATTATTGCTAAAAGTATTGCATTTAAAAAATAACATGTTTATAAAATTAACACTAGCCAACAGCCAAAAAAAATTTCATATTGATAAAAAACAAACAGTTTTAACTAATTCCGGTGTTAGATTTTTCGAATAGTAGAGATCAGTTAAAAAAAAAAATAAAACCAATTCTCACGATAAGACTATATAAAGCAATTTTCGATGTTTTGTGTAAAAAAAGAGTGCATACTTTTAGGATTTAAGAAAAATTGTATATTACATATGATTCAGGCAACAGAAAACTAGCAGTTATGAATTTATGGATTTAAAACAATAAAGAATTATGAAGGATTGTCCTGATTTCCTCCTCTTGAAGGTTTTAGGATGTCTTACTTCATTTTAAAACGTTTGGTTTCATTTGTTTAATTTGACGATACACTAATTTTGTATAGCATAGTTTTAGGCCTCAAAATAAATTCATAACTGCTAGCTTTCAGTTGCCTAATGATGTGATGGGGTTACTTATTGCTCGCTCCTTAAGGTATGCTTTAAAAATTATACAAAAGTACTGTATAAACACTAAAACAGGAAGAGTGGTATATGAGTAAAATCTGAATTCGATTTATATTTAATTACTTCACATTTTGTTTGTTAAATCCTAATCCAATTGATTGCAAATCTCAGCTTAGATCTTTACTTTAACTTTTTACAAAAATCCGAAAGACTCTAAATTTCCTACTGGTATGCTATAAAAATTCCTTTGCGCTTTGTAGCTCTTGCTATAAAAAAATGGCAACAATATAAAAAAATTGCCATATAACAGCTTTAAGCATTTTTTTTATCTCTTCATACTTAAAAAAAAAAGGAAAAGAAATTTTCCAACCACAGGTGAAGGATGAAATGTTTAGATGAATAATTTAGTATAAAAATTTTACTTTCTGTTTTATTATATATAAATATTCTATTCAGCTGTTTGTAATATGGGTTGAATATCCGTAGCATTTTATTTTTTTTTTTAAACAAAGTATAATGCTCCTTGCATATCTAACTAATTAAAGTTTTTCTCATCATTTTCTTCTTTTCATATAAATTTTTATATAACTATAATTTCCGTTAATGTTCCTGGCATAGTAAAACAAAAAAAAAGCGACTGTTTGAATATTGTATAAAGTATATTACATTTTTATAGAGTTAAAGTATTTTTTTTCCTTTCATAATATTTTTCCTCTCCTTTGAATATCAATTGCATTATGGCGTAAGTTGTTTAAAAAGGTATTCCGGTGTTGGGATTTCTTGTTTTTTTGCTGAAGATATAATATTTTTATTTAGATTTTTTTTTTTTGCAAAATTTATACAATGTTATTTATGAGTTTTCTTTAGAGTTAATAACACTTGTGGTTTTTACAAAAGTAGGAAAAAAAAAATTAGTTAAGTTTTTTTTAACACTTTAACACTTTAGAATTATAAAAGAAATTATGATTTTTTGTTTTAATGCTGGTGGATATGCTACATATTTTTATATTTTAATGTTTTAAATGCACAGGCAGTTTTCAATCCCTTGGAGTTGGAATAATAGGGCGGGTCGATTTTTTTGTCAAAAATCGTATAGCAAAAACATAATATACAAGAAATTCTAAGAACATTTCCCAAATAAACCATGTTTCTAAAATCAAACCCTATACCGCGCCTAACGACATGAAGATTTGTCCGTCCGTCCCTTTATTCATAAGCAAAACATAGAACTTCACTCTTTTTTGGTGTTTGTGTTAATTTTTGGGCTTTGGTGTGCTCTGAGATATATAGTAAAATTTTATTGGCAACATTTTTGTAGAACATTTCATCCCCACCCTCCCCCTCTTTCGGGGTGTTTTTTGCGATTTGTTAGAATAGAGCCAAAAAATACCGTTATGAGAAGGAGTTAGAGGGTTAATATGTTTCACAAAAATATTTGCCATAATATTTTCTACAAAGTTGCTGAACATACCCTACACCTCAGATGTAAAGAAAACATAGTTTTATATACCGATATGCTGCTAGAACATATCCAGCGGCATTGTATTACTAATTGACGCTGGATATAATTCGAAAATTTTTTGGTATCATGACCAGCAAGTATATTAGACATAATCCCAGAAATGAAGAAATAAATAATTCGATTGATTTGTAATGAAAACGCCACAGACGAAAAATTATAATAAGAAATTTTAACAATAAATCGCTGCTTTTATCGATGACAATTTTACTCCATTATTTATTTTATATTGGGCTGCAGTATATTTACATGTAGCAAGATACTCTGAAAGGAAGCGCAGGGGTTGTGGGTTCGATTCCCTCCAAAGCCTTTGTAAGTTAATTACAAAGGGAAGCTGGTGCAGCGGATTTTTCTTAGTAAATAAAAGTATGTAATTGAGGATCATAATGATATTTCGTCAAAAAAAACACATAGCTACTTTTGTGGGATGAAATTGGAGAGTTGGATATGCTGTGTTCGATAAAAAATTTTGAATATTTTTTTCTTACATCAGTATTTGATTTATTTTTAATAATTTTTTTTTTTTTTAATTTTTGTAAAAAAAAAAAAATACGAGTGTAAATTTTTTTGAGTGTAATTTTTTTTTGAGTGTAATATTTTTTTTTTTAGTTTTTTTGATTGACAAAACTAGTTTCTAAAATATTTTTTTTTGGCTTATCATTTTTTTCAAAGCGTGTTTAGCGTTTTTTTTTAACACGGGAGTTCGGGTTAAAATCCATCTGAAATTCCCCATTTTGCTAATAACTTATGAACCACTGGAGAGATTTCGCTAAAATTTAGTATTAATCGGACCGAAAGTATAACAAGTATATTCGTCACGCTTCAGCAGCTTGCCGTATATATTTTTCATTCTTTCGCTAACATTTGAAAGTTAGCGTGTTTCACACAGACAGAAAGACAGACGGACGGACGGATTTTCATGTCGTTAGGCGCGGTATAGGGTTTGATTTTAGAACAATGGTTTCATTGGAAAACTTTCTTAGAATTTCTTGTAGATTTTGTTTTTGCTATACGATTTTTCAGTTTTTTTTTGATCCATACAAATCGACCCGCCCTATGGAATAACCGTTAAAACAAGCGGACTTTATTAAATCTTTATCACACCTAGGTTTTATAAATCTACGACTCACCCTGTTTTTATTAAAAATTCTTGTGGTATTTTCGCATTAAATACACTAGTTTACAAATAAAAAAAAATAATTGCGATCCACGACATTTTGAATTTATTTTTTAAGTAAAATCTTACGCTGAATCCGAAAATCCACTCCAAAAAAACAAGTGGCTTTACTTATGAAATGATTTGATTGTTTTTGGTTTTAAATTAAAGGCAATGATCAAGAAGAGGACTTTCATGCAAATGCATGTTTTTTCCCTTTGGTCATAGAACAGCATAAACAAGATATCTTTGTGAATCAAAGAATTTGCTTTAAAATGGCATCGATTCGTTAGTGCATATTTTTGCATATTTTGCTTAAAATGCATATTTTTGCATATTTTGCTTAAAATGTATATTTTTGCATATTTTGCTATTATTTCGCTATAAATGCATATTTTTAGGTCATACTTTGTATAAATTTTAGTTTTTTTTAGCTATTTTTTATGATTTTTAGCTATTTTTAAGATTTGTTTTTGATAATTTTTTTTTGCATTGAAGCAATTATTAAATTTTTTTAGATAATTTTTATTTTTTTAATAACATTTTATACACACTGTATATATGGGACATTCCATGTCAAATCGGACACTTTGAAAATTTTTTTTTTAGATTTTCCCAATTTTTTAACAGTTTTTAGTACCTTTCGAAAACTCCTTCGTGGTAAATTTTCAGATTTTTTTGATGACCCGTTCAAAAGATATCGAATTTTTAAAAATTGGTAGTTTGTTCCTTTACTCAAACTTCTTTTACTCATAACTTCTTTAATAATGGTCCAAATTTCAATTTTTTTTTCAAAATTTTTGTTTTTTTACGTACTTTAAAAAAAAAAATCCCGAAAAATTCTTAAAAGCGCTCTAGTATGCGATTTTTAAGTTTTAAAATTTAAATCTCATTTTTTAAATGTTTGTACTCTTTGATTTTTTTGAAATTTTTTTTGTGTAAAACTTCTATCGATTCTACAAATTTTTTGGCCACGAGGATCGTGGGATAACGATTATTACTATTTTTTAAAATTTTTTGAAAAAATTTTATTGTAATTTTCCAATCTTAAAATCATTTTTACTGCTCCATTGGTGCGTCATAGAGGGGTCATTTATAAGACCGACCCCCATTAATTTTTACGTCTTAACATTTCTTTGGAAGAAACTAATACCCTATCTCTAATTTCTAAGGCGGCTCCCACGCAAAACGACATTTTTAAAATTTGCTCCAACCGCTCCAACTGCCCTAATAGTGCCCTTAAAGCAACAAAATGTATGACCGACCCACAATATTTTTTTAGTTCAAACATTTTCTCTCAACACACCTACCCTCTATCTTTAACTGTTAAGGCGGTCCCCATAAAATTTTTTTTATTTTTTGTGAATTTTTTTTATATAATCAGCTTCTACCTGTCCAATGGTGGGTCGGACACTTTGAGTTTTAATAACTTGGCTGATTTTCAACCGATTTTAGTTTTTAGTATCTTATTAGTATTAGCATTTTACTCCAGATCAAAATTCTGTAACCACCTGAATTCAAATATAACCTAAAATACCAAAAAAAAATTGAGAAAACAGAAAAAATTTACATTTTTCCTTGTAATCCGTTTTTTTAAATTTCAAGGCCGATGCGGCACGCCTTAATCATGTCCGATCAACCTAAATTTTTGTGAGACATATGTTTACCCACAAATGAACTTACTAGGGTAAGTTAGGGTCAATATCTACCAATTTAATTTTTTTTAGAGCACCATCTAAAATAAACCAGAGTAAAAAAAAAGTGCAATTTTCAAAATTTGAAAAAAATAGACCGAATAGTGATCACATCTCTAGTTATATCTTGAAAGTTGCGAAATTTTGAGTAAAATTTTAAGACTTAAAAAAAAATACAATTATAAAAGTTAAATTCGACTTGGCCGAATCTATGAATACCCTACACAAAGCCCCCTTTAAATGATAGCAAATTTTTTAATGTAAAAAAAATTAACAATTTTGATTAGAAATATTTTCTTTTAAGTAAAAAACTTTTTTTTTGTAATTTTTGTAAAAAAAAATAATTTACTATTTGTTTTTTTTGGAGTGTAAAATTTTTTTCGAGTGTAAATTTTTTTTTTTAATGTAAAAATATTTCTGAGTGACAAAAATACTCTGTAAAGTAATTTTGTGGCTTATAGTTGTTTTTAAAGCTTGTTTTTTTAAAACTCGGGTTTTTCAACAAGTGAATTTTAGGTGAAACCAATCTGAAATTCAGGTTTTTGCTTATAACTTTTGAACCACTGGACCGATTTGGCTGAGATTTAAAACGAACCGGGACAGAGGAAAATATGTGCCATACTTCAGCACTCTCAGAATTGTCGTTCGAAAGTTACCGTGTGTCTTATCTCGTAAATTTATGAAAAACCCTTGCCTAAATTCAGTCTTTTGCTTATAACTTTTGAACCACTTGACCGATTTCACTGGATTGCAATACCAACCTGACCAGGCAAATGCCTAACATATATGCCAAACTTCAGGAGCCTCCGTAAAGTCTTTCTAAAGTTAGCGTGTTTTCAACAGACAGACAGACAGACAAACAGACGGATGGACGGAAGGACATCGCTAGATCGTCTTAAAATCGATCGAGGATCATGAATATATATACTTTATGGGGTCTTAGACCAATATTTCGAGGTGTTACAAACGGAATGACAAACTCTATCATTAGAGTGGAGGGTATAATAAAAATCGGAGGTTTCGGCCTTTTTGAAAAGTCGGTTTTATTTTTTAAACATTAAAAAATTAGTGAAAGTTACTTCGAATAATTTTTTCATATTTTTTTCTCTAAAACTACATCAAATACCAACAAAACGTTGTCCAACTTTTTTCAGATATCTTTTTATACCCTCCACTCTAGTGATAGAGGGTATATATAAGTTTGTCATTCCGTTTGTAACACTTCGAAATATTGGTCTAGGACCCCATAAAGTATATATATTCATGATCCTCGATCGATTTTAAGACGATCTAGCGATGTCCGTCCGTCCGTCCGTCCGTCCGTCCGTCCGTCCGTCTGTCCGTCTGTCTGTCTGTCTGTCTGTCTGTTGAAAACACGCTAACTTTTGAAAGACTTTACGGAGGCTCCTTAAGTTTGGCACATATGTTGGGCATTTACCTGGTCAGGTTGGTATTGCAATCCAGCGAAATCGGTCCAGTGGTTCCAAAGTTATAAGCAAATGAGTGAATTTCGGCAAGGGTTTTTTTGGAATTTACGAGATAAAACACACGGTAACTTTCGAACGGCAATTCTGAGGGTGCTGAAGTGTGGCATATATATTTGTCCTTCTTCAGGTCCGGTTCGTTTTAAATTTCAGCCAAATCGGTCCAGTGGTTCAAAAGATATTAGCAAAACCGTAAATTTCAGATTCGCCTCACCTTAAATTCACGTGTTGAAAACCCGTTAAACATGTTTTAAAAACATTGGTAAGTCACAAAAATATTTTACATCGCATTTTTGTCATTCAAAAATATTTTTACACTAAAAGAAAAAAAAATACACTCGAAAAAAATTTTACACTCAAAAAAAATTTTACACTCAAAAAAAAAAATTTAGTAAATTATTTTTTTTTTTCAAAAATTAGTTAGTTTACACTAAAAGAAAAAAGAAATACACTCGAAAAAAATTTTACACTCAAAAAAAAATTTAGTAAATTATTTTTTTTTTTTTTCAGAAATTAGTGTTAATTTTTCACTCTAGAAAATTTACTATAACTTGAAAAGGGCATTGTGGAGGGTATTCATAGATTCGGCCAAGTCGAATTTAATTTTTCTACTTGTTTTTTTTATATTCTTTTTTCAGATATCTTTTTTGAAAATTTTAGTTTTTAAATTTTTTTTTAAAAAATCGCCATTTTGAAAAATTGATTACTCAACACCAACAGGGTATAAAAATGATCGAAGTGGGTCGGGTCTAAAAGTGAGTGATTTGGCCTGGAATGGCCACTTATATTATACAGTACTATTGTAATACAGGGTGGTCCAATAACTGGTATCTTTTTAAAACATGCAATGAAATGAACAATACTCAATAGTTTTGGAACCTTATGGCTTTATTTGAAAGAGCAAATATTCCCATTATTTATGGCAAACGACTTCATTCATGCGGTTGCCTGGATTAGCTCCGCAGTAGCTCATTCTCGGCACCCATTTTTCTAATGTTTCTGGTTCTATCTCACGAATGTCTTGAACGATATTCGTCGAATGGGCCTAGAACATTTCTGGATTTCCCATGTTGCATGAATCTTTAACGAGACCCCTCAAAAAAATTTTTAAAGTTTTTAATCGGCAGCTCTGAAGTGATCAATTGTCACCGCGAATATGGCGAAAAACACGATTTCCGAACTAAGTGCGCAAAATATCGATTGTTTGATGGACTATGGGACATATTGCGACATCCTTCTGAAAAGAAATGTCATCCAAGTTGGTATATTCTATTACGGCCAACAAAAAGTCGGTAATCATGGCTATGTAGCGCTCATCTTTGACGAAAATGGGAGTTTCAGCTGTATTTTTCAAAATATTGTGTAATGATGCTAATACTCAAATCTATTGCTTTCTATAGATGAATTGGGTTCTTTACAATACCTTGCGAGTTTTACGATCCCAAGATGTACCAATTTGTTTGTTAACATAACCTCATTTGAGTGCCTTATTTCGGTTAAAAACTTTTTTTTGAAAAACGTGCAGTTTGGCAGCGCAGTACTGCGCTACAACGCGATACAGCGGACCAAGCCGAAGACGCATCAATGAAGTCGTTTGCCATAAAAAACGGGAATGTTTGCTCTTTCAAATAAAGCCATAAGGTTTCAAAACTATTGAGTATTGTTCAATTCATTGCATGTTTTAAAAAGATACCAGTTATTGGACCACCCCTTATTTTTAAAGCATACATTAAGGGGCGAACAATAACTTACCCCATCGCACTTTCGTGTTTGATTTGAAACTCATTATTTTTTAGCATTTTTAAAGCATACTTTAGGGAAATAAATAAATTCAAAGAATTAAAAATCGCAACACAAAACACGGCTTATTACTTGTATTTCTTTGTATCTACATTTGTTTTGACATTTTTGTTTAAATATTTAAAGCATACTTTAAGGATTTTAATTTTTAATATAATTTACTTTCTCTTACAAAATTGTATAAAACATGAAAATAATAAACCAAAAAAAAAAAAAAAAAACAGATGAACACATTTAGAAATGTCAAAAAAATATAACATTAACAACATAATTTAATTTGTCAACTTATCAAAAAAAAAAAAAAAATACTTTTTTTTTCCTAAATGTACAATAAAAAATTATAATAACCAAAAAAATATGGTACTTAAGAACAAAACCTTAAAAGAATACAAGAAAAAAAAATAAATTGAAAAGTAAAATTGGCATTTAAAGTAAAAATGCCAAAATAAAAACGCAAAAAAAAATATTGAATTTCACACTGGACTGACACTAAAACCATAAATTTGAATTTGACATATAAAACCAAAATCGAAAGAAAAAGAAGAAAAAGAAAAACGAGAAAATCCTATAGCAACAGCAAGTGAAAACTGAATATTTCCTCTCCAAAAAAAAAATCCAATTGAAAAACATTGAACAAAATATTAAAGCATAATAAAAGTGTAACAGTAGAACAAATTAAATTAAACTTTTCCTTTCTTTATGCCATGGCCAAAATAATAAAATAATAAAAAAATATATTTAGCATTTTTCTGGTTTTTCCTTTCACAATGTCGGTAACTCAATTTAAGTCAATCGTGCGTAGAGAAGTGGAACAATACTCAGTAAGACAAAAACAAATTCTCAACAAAAAAAAAAACACTTTTAAAAATTAAAAATTTAATAAGTTTAGCAAGAAATAAGAAAATAATTTACATAATTTGTTAAAGTTGAATAAAACAAACCTCCAAAACAATTTCTTTTAAGTAATTTTGACATAAAAAAATAGAATTCTTATTTAGGCAAGATGTTTTAGGGACAAAGTTTTTTTTTAAGGAAAGTCTTAAGAACACTAACCCTACTCAAAGAAGAAATAAGCTATAGAAAATATTAACAAAGAGTATCAATACTAAAGAGATCTGAACTCGCTTTTCTTCTGTTAAAGCCGCTCTTAAATTCCCTTTGCTAAGTCCGCCATCGAACTGGACGTTTGATCAAACCAAAAAAAATCCCTTAAGTTTGATATAAACAAAAAAAAAGTGTTGCAGTTTGTCGATTTTCAGACTAAAGCTAGCGTTTTTTTTGCATCTAGCTGTAAAAAAAGTTTTTTTTGTGGATTATCGGGAAATCCAATGACTTTTTATTTGCTGACAATTTGTTTTAAACACTTTTAAAGGTATTTCCTAAATAATATTAACATAAAAATTATAAATTGATACATTTTTTTTAAATTTATTAAGCGCTTTTTCGATATAAAAAGTTAGCATTATTTGTCAAACCAACAATGTTAATTTAACATTATCGTATTTTCCTCGTCTAACAGTTTTCGTACCTTCTGTTAAAAAGTTTCAAAATATTAAGAGCGGGAGACAAAGAGCTTGATATTAACAAGTAGAAAAGTTAAATTCGACTGGCCGAATCAATGAATACCCTCCACAATGCCCTTTTAAGCAGACAAGGAAAAACTCCGTACTTTATTAAAATAATGTTTAAATTATTCAAATTTAATTTTGTTTTGGAATAAAACTCTTAAAAATGTTGGTGTTTTATAATTTCAAAAAATAAAACTCTTCAAAATTTTGGAGTTTTATAATTTCAAAAATAAAACTCTCTCAAAAAAAGAGTTTTATTTTACCTTAAAAATAGAAAGAAATTTATTTTAGTATTATTTTCGAAAATAATATAAATATATGTATAGTAGAGTTTAGATAAAAATAATGTATCTCATCTTAAATATTTTCATTAGGTTTAAGGGGGGTATAAAGGAAAAAATTAGTCTTAACGTGAGCAATTTTTAAACAGCTATAAAAATGTTAATACGCAATATTTTTTAATTCAGTTTTTTTATTTGCAAGATGAATTATTGTAATATTTTTAAAACTTTATTTCACAAAATTTGGTCAACAAGAATTTCCAGGGTTGCCACTCATTTCTTTTTTTTAAGAGAAAATCGGATGCAGTTGTACAGCAAAAACTACTGAACCGATTTTGATGATTTTTTTTATTTGTAGATTATTAAATTCTCTAGTACCTACTAGCCATTTTTGAAAAATATTGATTTTGTTGAAATTATGCTAATATAAACTTAAAAAATGTACTTTTCTTCTTTCAAAAAAACATAATTAGGTCAAAATTTTAAAAAATGTGTACTAGAGAATTTAATAATCTACAAATCAAAAATGTTCCATCAAAATCGGTCCAGTACTTTTAGCTGTGCAATTGCAGCCGTTTCCTTTAAAAAAACATTCTGCAATTAAGTGGAAATTTCAGTTCATAAAATTTTGTGTTATGAAATTTTAAAAATATTGCAATAAATTATTTTTCAAATCAAAAAACAGAATTAAAAAATATTGCGTTTTTATCTTTTATCGCTGCTTAAAAAATCACTGTGTGCTGTTTATTTTTTCTTTAAACCCCCCTTAAGAAAAATAATATAATTTAAATCTTCGTTTTATTGGTTTTGGAGCAGTTACACATGCTGAACCTTTTGCTCAAAATCAGCGAGTTCTTAGATATTAAAGACATGGTGCGTCTGTATCCATTACTTTTCTCACTAGTGGTCATTGATGCTTAAATTTGTTTACAGTATTTATTTCCAGTCTTGAATATTTCGAAAATGGATCGAAATAATCTGGGTTCACGAGTTCTATTAATACCCATAAAATTTTCTGGTTCCAATTTTCGAATAAGTAAGAGTGGAACTACAGAAAGTACTAAATAAGCGGTTATTCGAATCTTCAAACGCGAATATCTTAAAACTGTAAACGCATATTTAAAGCAGATTTGGAATTAGGAGGGCAAAATCTATTTAGTTCATACATTAAATTTTGCAGTATTTATTTTTTGTTTTTTAAAGTTTATACGCGATTTTTGCAAAAATATTTTTTATGCAAAAAACCAAAAAAATATTAAGAGAACACCTTTTTACTGCAATATTTCGTTAATAGAAAGTTTTTTTTCACAAATGAAGGTTCTATTAGGAGTATTAATAAATTTAAATAAGATGAATTTAGTTTGAAATAATTTTACTATTTCGTGAAGTTATATTTTATCATATTATCAACTATTTTACATAAAAATGTTAAAAACCAAAAATATTTTTTGTTTACTTAAAATAAAATTAATTGTATGAAAATAAAACTCTTTTTATTTCGGAGTTTTATTTTTAAAACTCGGTACCGAGTTTTATTTTAAAATTGTAGGAAATTTATTTAAAAATTGAATTAAATTTTTTTGGAAAAAATACTTTTGGTTTTTTTTCGTTGAAGAGTTTTAAGTTTTACACTTTTCCCTTGTCTGCTTTTAAGGCTGGATTACTCAATGCTCCGTGATAAAATAACTCTCCGTTAAATTTAACTTTTTCATACAAATTTTGACATAAGGCTCCGTTAAATCGGTAGTTAGCAGATAACTTTTCATTGAGTAATCCGCCCTAAGTGATAGTAAATTTTCCAACGTGAATAAATAAAATTTTTGATTAGTTTTTATATTGTGTAAAAAAACTTTTTTTTTAAGTAAATTTTGAAAAAAAAAAAAAAATTTATAAAATTTTTTTTTTGTGTGTAAAATTTTTTTTGAGTGTAAAATTTTTTTGAGTGTAAAATTTTTTTTTGAGTGTATTTTTGTTTTTTAGTGTAAAAATATTTTTGAGTGACAAAAATACGTTGTAAAATATTTTTTTGACTTACCAATGTTTTTAAAACATATTTAACGGGTTTTCAACTCATGAATTTAAGGTGAAACTAATCTGAAATTTACGGTTTGCTAATAACTTTTGAACCACCGGACCAATTTGGCTGAAATTCAAATCGAAGCAGGCCCAGGGAACGACAAATATATATGCCAAGTTTCAGAATCCTCAGATTTGCCAAACTTCAGGAGCCTCCGTAATGTCTTTCAAAAGTTAGCGTGTTTTCAGCAGACAGACGGACAGACGGACAAACGGACAAACGGACAGACGGACGGACGGGCATCGCTAGATCGTTTTAAAATCGATCGAGGATCATAAATATATATACTTTATGGGATCTTAGACCAATATTTCGAGGTGTTACAAACGGAATTACAAACTTATATATACACTCAAAAAAAAAAAAACTGTAATGTTAGCAAAAAAAGCTTGTAAACCTACAAGAAAATTTGCTGATTTTGAACCCACAATTTTTTTGCTAAAGTTAGCAAAAATGTTTTGCCAATAATTAGTTAACAAAATTTATTTTTTTAACTTAGTTTATACACATCTGAGGACTCCATTGGGTTCGGACCCGATAGGTCCAGACCCCGATGGGCCTAGACCTAGTTGGGTTCCTTAAATATCGCCATAGTTTTTTATCCAAAATTTGTGTCCGTTTCGCTCTACCTTGCTTAGTTTTTGAGATACGTGATTATAGGGGACCACTGGGGTCTTGAGAATTAAAAAATTCGATAACTTCAAAAATATTACTCGGAGAGCTTTTGACTATTTGACGGTCTTGTTCTACGTGTTGAGAGCTACAAAAACGCTCTTGGACTTTTTGTTGTGTCGGGAATATTTACCGAGATATGAGCATTTTAAAATTTTCGGGAATGCTAACTTTTTTGGATCCAAAGTTTGGGCCCATTAGGGCCCACACATGTGAAGAGGACCAGCGATGCTATGGACATTCTAAGAACCAAAAATGGCATCCATTTTGCTCTATCTGGCTTAGTTTCCGAGATAGCGCCATTTTAAGTTTTCTGAAAATAAAAAAAAATTTACCATTTATTTTGCTAATATTAGCAAAAAAATCTTGTAAAAATGTAGTCAACTCAATTTCAAATTTAGCAAAAGAAATTAGTTCAAAGTTTGTTTAAAATTGCTAATGTGCTAAATGAAGTTTACAAGAATTTTTTGCTAACATGCTAATCTCAACTAAAAATTTGCTAAAAGTTAGCTAACTAGCGTTAGCAAAAAAAATTAGTAAATCTACTAACGTATTTTTTTGAGTGTACCCTCTATCACTAGAGTGGAGGGTATAAAAATATATGGGGCATTCCAGGCCAAATCACTCACTTTTAGACCCGACACGATATTTTTTTTTATTTGTTTTAGTACGTATTAAATGCAACTTTCTTTTAAATTTTCAGACTTTTATACCATTTGATGTTGAACAATCAATTTTTCAAAATGGCGAGTTTTTTAAAAAAAATGAAAAAATTGTAATTTTCACTAAATTTTGACCAGCAAAAAATATAGATATTTAAAAAAAGTTGGACGACGTTTTGTTGGTATTTAAATGTAGTTTTAGAAAAAAAATATCAAAAAATTATTCGAAGTAATTATCACTTATTTTTTAACGTTTAAAAAATAAAATCGACTTTTTAAAAATGTCCAAAAACCTTAGATTTTTTTTTAAGTCTAAAAATTTTACTCTAAATTACGCAACTTTAAAGAGATAATTCGAAATGTGATCACAATGCGTTCTATTTTTTTTTTTTTTTTTTTTTAATTTTTCAAATTGCACTTTTTTATTTTTGACTCTGGTTTATTTTATATGATGCTCCAAAAAAATTAAGTTGATTAAGTTAAGTTGACCGCAACTCCACTTAGATGTATTAATTTGGATGTAGAAATAGGTCTCACGAAATTTTAAAATAATCGGACATGTCAAAGGTGTGCTATATCGGCCATGAAGTTTAAAAACGATTAAACGGGGAAAATATGTCTTTTTGCTAATTTTCTCCGTTTTTTCGATATTTTGAGTTATGTTTGAATTCAGAAGGTTACAGAATTATGATTTGGAGTAAAATGTCTCTCTTAAAAGGTACTAAAAACTAAAATCGGTTGAAAATCAGCCAAGTTATTACAACTTCCCCAGGCATCTAACGTACAGTGGACGACAATACATTGCAAATTTTTTATAGTAGATGAAATTTGTTAAAGACAAAGTTAACAATACTAAACGTTATTATTATCAAACGAGTATTATTTAAAAAGATGTAATGTAGGTAATTTATCAAGCTTTAATTTAAGCTTAATAGCGTCCAGATTTAGTAAATAATGAATGTGTTACGAGGGTCGATGTGGAAAATGAAATAATTTATAGACATTTTTCAGAAAATTTTTAAAAAATATTTCTAAGTCGATTTTTTCCAAGTTAAAACCTTAGAAATTTAAAAAAAATGTCCAATAGTTTTTATTCAGTGACCAAAAAATTTTTCACCAACTCAAAGAAACAGTGGAATTTTTTAAGTACAGTAGAAAAAATTCACATTTTTTGACCTCCAATTCTTTTGACCAACAATTTTTTGTAAACAAAGAAAGATGTTATTGTTTATTAATTTTAGAACACCTAAGTGTATGCTAAGGATATATTAAGATAATTCATGTGTTTCTGTGCTAACAAAAAATTGGTGCTCAAAAGAATTGGAGGTTAAAAAATGTTGATTTTTGCTACTGTTTTTAAAAAATTCCACTCTTTGATTGGGTTGTTGGAAAAATTATTTGATCACTGAATAAAAACAACTGGACCTATTTTTAAATTTTAAATGTTTTAACTTGCAAAAAATCGACTCAGAAATATTTTTGAAAACTGTTCTGAAAAATGTCTATAAATTATTTCATTTTTCACATCGACCCTCGTAACACATTCATTATTTACCGAAACTGGACGCTTTTAAGATTAAATTAAAGCTTGATAAATTACCTATATAACATTTTTTTAAAATATATTCGTTTGATAATAATAACGTTTAGTATTGTTAACTTTGTCTTAAACAAATTTCATCTACTATAAAAAAGTTTCCAATGTATTGTCGCCCACTGTATGTCATACTACATGATTTATGAATACGAGTCAAATTTTTGAAATTTATTGAAATTATCTACTGTAATAACATTTTTTATTCTTCATGTTCAAGTGTAAATTTTTTTTTGGTTTTTCTAAATTTTTTTTGCAAAAAAAAACATAAAAATTTAAAAATGAAAATTTCAAACGAGTGTTGAAAAATGCAGGCATTTTAAGCATCAATTTAAAACATTTTAGCAAAACACAATATGAAAAATACTTGTCATCTAATTAGATTTGAACTTGAAGAATAAAAAAAATTTATTACAGTAGAAAATTTCAATGAATTTCATAAATCGGATTGTATTCCTTAATCAAGTGGTTTGCAACACATTAGATGCCTGGGGAAGTTTTAATAACTTGGTTGATTTTCAACCGATTTTAAATTTTAGTAAATTATTAGAGAGTCATTTTACTTCAAATCAAAATTCTGTAACCACCTGAATTCAAATTTAACTTAAAATACCAAAAAAATTGAGAAAACAGAAAAAAAATCATATTTTTCCTTGTTATCCGTTTTTTAAAATTCAAGACCGATTCCGATCAACCTAAATTTTTGTGAGACATATTTTTTCCCACAAGTGAATATATCTAGGGTAAGTAAGAGTCAATAACTACCAATTTAATTTTTTTGGAGCACCATATAAAATAAACCAGAGTCAAAAAAAAGTGCAATTTTCAAAATTTGAAAAAAAAAATAGAACGAATTTTGATCACATCTCGAATTATGGCTTAAAAGTTGCATAAGTTAGAGTAGAATGTTTAAACTTTTTGAAAAAAAAAAATCGAAGGTTTCGGTCTTTTTCAAAAAGTCGATTTTAATTTTTAAACGTTAAAAAATAAGGGATAATTACTTCGAATAATTTTTTCTCATTTTTTTTAAAAAACTACATTTAAATACCAACCAAAATGTTTGCCAACTTTTTTTAAGATATCTATATTTTTTGCTGGTCAAAATTAATTGAATATTTAAACTTTTTAATATAAGGGTTCAAGTTGAAAAAATGCAGAAGAAAAATTGAATTTCTAAAAATTATAGACATTTCTGGTATTTCCCATACCGGTTTCAAACACCCCAGTTAGTGTCATCATCAGTAGGATTTTAAATGTCGGTTTGTCTTGTTAATGAAAACTGTTTTTTATATATGTGAATATTTATAGTTTCTACAGAATAAATTTTGACAGTTTCCAACACTACAATTCTATTTCTAGCAATCTCAACCTCACTTCATACTTTCTTTCAACTTTTTTGTCTCTTACATTATTTCGCAAGGGTTACCAACATGATCTGGAATTGCAGACACAAATGAAGGAATTTGCATTTTCAGTTTCGGAGACGTGCCTAATGGCGACTTTTTAATTTTTTTGAAAAAATCGCAGTTTTTAAAAAATTGATTATACTACACCAACATGGTATAAAAATCTGAAAATTTGAGAGCAAACTGCACTTAATACGTACTTAAACATATTAAAAAAAATATTAATCGAAGGGGTTGGGCCTAAAAGTGAGTGATTTGGCCTGGAATGCCCCATATATTACCAGCAAAAAACGAATTTGAAATACCCTATACTTTTCTAGATGAAGAACCTTGGGTACAAATATACTCTAGCTAGCAATTACTTGAATATGGATTTATAATAAGAAATGAAAACTTATTAAATATTAATCTTATTAAGGTTTTACTCATCTACGAATCTTCCTGTGTTTGTGTACATTTTAAGCAGTAATTTTTTAATATTCTTAAAGCCTACCTTAAGAAGCGAACAATAACTAACCCTATCACATAGCGCGTCTCATCTTTTGTGTTTTATTAGAAATTTTCTTTAAATAGTGCATTTTCAAAGTACACTTTAAGTATCATGTTCGAAAATGTAATTAATAAATCCAAATAACTAAAAAACACAACAATTTTGGAGGGTTTCAATAATATTTTAAAGCATACTTTAAGGGTAGAACTATTACCCTTAAAGTATGCTTTAATAGCAAATGATGCCATATAAAATTTTAAAAGCGAATGTTACAAACCTTATAAAACACTTAAAACTCCATGGTTTCATTTTATAGCTCATTTTATATAAAAAAAAGTATTATAAAATAATTTTCTTTGGTCTAGAATATAAAATTCTTTTATTACCACAAAAATGTTTTTCAAAACAAAAAATAGACCCACAGTTACAAATTTGTTTGTGAATTTTATTTTCCTTTTAAATCCATACTATCTATTTTGGCCTTTTCTTCACACTTGTTAAAGAAAATCTTTTCAAAACATTGACACTTGCTGGGGATTTTTTTTTATATTAAATTTTAGGAACAACTAAATTTTGTATAAGGGTTTTTGAAACATCTTTTACAAGACAGAAATTTTTCACAAATATAAAAAAAACCCTTAACATTCTATTAAAAATATGCAGTGGTCTGTAGAATCTTGTTATTTTTGTTTTTTTTTTTTACTGGATTTTGTGATATTCATACAAATTTAAAATGTCGTAATGACATTTTAGCCATGCGTAAGAATGCCCCAAATGTACATTTAACTTAATCAAGATTTTAATATTTAAACAAGAGCATGAATACGAAATGTTTTTCCTTTTTTTTTTTTGAAAAGAAGTAACAAAAAAAAAATATAGTAGAAAGGAAAGTTTAAAATGAAATAAAATTGAGAGTCAAAGAAAAAAAAAACAGAACTGTAGATAAAAGTAATTTAAAAATATAACAAAAATAAAATAAAATTGGTTTAGAAAACATGTTTGATTTTGATAACTTAAATACGAATAAGAGAAAATCCTTTTACATATTTGAAAACTGTATTTTACAAAACTTAAAATCTTTAAATTTACAGATTTTTTGATTATTTTTTTGTTCTCGATGTGGTTATCGATCATTTGAATTAAGATTTATAATGAAAAATATGGAATTTTTAAGTCTTAATCATATTAAAGTTTTATATATCTACGACTCATCCTGTTTTTATTACAATTTCTGGTATTAGTCTTGCAATATTTTTAAAGCATACTTTGAGGTGCAAACAAAAAAAACTCATCACATCAAACAATATCGTCATATTTCGTATTTTATTTAAAACATTCCTTTTTTTGCATATTTAAAGCATACTTTAGGGATAATATTTTTTACAGCATATGTAAAACAAGTACAAAATTTAAATTCGGCCTTGCCGAATGTAGTGATGCCCACCACAATTTCAAAAAGATTATTGCAAAAAACTTTATTTAAAAGGAAATTACTTTTGAAAAAAAAAATTTCCGCGAAAAAAAATGTTGGTAAAAAAAAATCCGGGATTTTTTCTTTTTTTGTCAAAAAAATATGTTTGTACTTGTTTAAATACCATTTGGTGTTCAATTATGTTCACATATGTCAACCAGAAGCCGAATTAAAGCATTTTGTGTTTTTAGGTTATGTTGAATGTACTAAAATTTTTGAGGTGTGCTTACATTTTCGTTCATAACTTTTGAACCGCTGAACCGATATCGCTCAAATGCAATACCAAACTTCTCGGGAGATTGTTTGTGAATTCTCGAATCGTTTAGTTTCGAACCCAATGACTGATTAAGCCAAAAGATTCTAGTTCGGTGGTAGGGCTGCTACCTTCTTTAAAAGCGTCGTTATAACTAATGGTTAATTAATATAATATAATATAATATAATTAATATAATTATAATAATGGCCATTAATTAACGCAACCATGCTTCAGCGAGTATTATATTGCCGGCTATCGCCTACTTTCCTGAGACGTCTCATTGACCATTCAGGATACATGGCTAAAGCGACTTCTAACTCTAGCTAGCCTTAAGCGGATGCTCAAAAGCCATTGCCCAGGAGATACTTGGTCTAAGACCGGAAGTAGTTAGTTGCTTGGACAGTTCAACAGAGGAATCGTTCCAGGACACTCCCAAGTGAGTGACAATCGGAAACTTTCCGCACTTACGTGCACCTCCGCAAAAAGTCCCATCTCCCATCTCGGGAGAACTTCCAATAAATATGTTAAGTTTCAGTCATCTCTGTGCAATATTTTGTCCATGACAGCATTTTCCACAGACAGACAGACGGACATCGCTAGAATGTCTTAAAATCGATCGGGGATCATGAATATATATACTTTATGGGGTCTCAGATCGATATTTCGATGAGTTACAAACGGAATGACAAACTTATATATACCCTCTATCACTAAGTGGAGGGTATAAAAAGAGGTGCTATTTTCAAAATTTGAAAAAAATAGAACGAATTGTGATCACATCTCGAGTTATGGCTTAAAAGTTGCGTAATTTAGAGTACAATAATAAGAGTTAAAATCGAAGGTTTCTGACTTTTTAAAAAAGTCGATTTTAATTTTTTAACATTAAAAAATAAGTGCACAGAAAAAAATATTGAGGAAACAGATTTGAGTAATCACTTATTTAAAATTAAAAACATAAATTGAGTAAGTTTTTAATTGACGCAATTAAAAATTTATTAAAAAATTTTAAAAACAATTTATGTAAATAATTTAATAAAAATTTAATAGTTTTTTTATTTTTTTTTTTAACTCTCATAGTTTTTTGAATTCTCGTTTAGTTTATAGTTTTTTGTGTATGTATATGAAAGTTTGTAATCGCCTTTATAAAATTTTCCTATGCTTTTGAGACATAAATATGTTTGGTAAAGTTTGAAAAAACAAGTTATCAATAAACAGATAAATTTTGAGTAAATTTTTAATTGTGTCAATTAAAAATTTACTCAATTTTTAATTTAAACATTTAATAAATTTTTATTAAAAATTAACTCAATACTATTAAATCGCTTACTGGTGCAAAACTGAGTAATTTTTTACTCAATAGTATTAAAAATTTACTCAAATACTTTTTTTTTTATTTTTTTCCGTGTGATAATTACTTGGAACAATTTTTTCATATTTTTTTTCTTCTAAAACAACATTTAAATACCAACAAAACGTTGTCCAACTTTTTTTAGGATACTGGTCAAAATTAATTGAAAATTTAAATTTTTTAGTTTTTTCTGAAAAAATCGCCATTTTGAAAAATTAATTACTCAACACGAACATTAACATTTAGTAATTTTCTATAGAAAACCTGTCTTTCAGAAATTTTCTATAAAAGAATTGTCTTTAAGAAAATTGTTTTTCACAAATTTTCTGTACAAAAACTGTCTTTCAGAAATTTTCTGTAAAAAAATTGTATTCGAGAAAATTTTTATAGAAAAATAGTTTTTAAGAAATTTTCTTAGAAGAATTGTCTTTCAGAAATTTTCTGTAGAAAAATTGTCTCTCAGAAATTTTCAATAGAAAAATTATCTCTGAGAAATTTTCTATAGAAAAATTGTCTTTGAGAAAGTTTTTATAGAAGAATTGTCTTTGAGAAATTTTCTATAGAATACCTGTCTTTTATAAATTTTCTATAGAAAAATTGTCTTTAAGAAAGTTTCTATAGAAAAATTGTTTTCGAGAAATTTTCTATAGAAAAATTGTCTTTGAGAAATGTTTTTTTAGAAAAATTGTCTTTGAGAAATTTTGTATAGAAAAATTGTCTTTTAGAAATTTTCTATAGAAAGATGTCTTTGAGAAATTTTCTATAGAAAAATTATCCTTGAGAAATGTTCTTTAGAAAAATTGTCTGAGAAAGTTTTTATAGAAAAATAGTCTTTGAGAAATTTTGAAAGAAAAATTGTCTTTGAGAAATTGTCTTTGAGAAATTTTCTTTAGAAAAATTTTCTTTCAGAAATTTTCTATAGGAAAATTGTCTTTCAGAAATTTTCTATAGAAAAATTGTCTTTCAGAAATTTTCTATCGAAAAATTGTCTTTCAGAAATTTTCTGCAGAAAAATCGTCTTTGAGAAATTTTCTTCAGAAAAATCATCTTTAAGATATTTTGTATAGAAAAATTGTCTTTCAGAAAACATTGACTTTCAGAAATTTTCTATAGAAAACCTGTCTTTCAGAAATTTTCTATAGAAAAATTGTCTTTCAGAAATTTTTTTAAAGAAAAATTGTCTTTTAAAAATATTCTATAGAAAAGTTGTCTTTCAGAAATTTTTTTTAGAAGAATTGTCATTCAGAAAGTTTCTATAGAAAAATTGTCTTTCAGAAATTTTCTATAGAAGAATTGTCTTTAAGAAAATTGTTTTTCATAAATTTTCTATACAAAAACTGTCTTTCAGTAATTTTCTGTAGAAAAATTGTCTTCGAGAAAACTTTTATAGAAACATTATCTTTAAGAAATTTTCTGTAGAAGAATTGTCTTTCAGAAATTTTCTGTAGAAAAATTGTCTCTAAGAAATTTTCAATAAAAAAATCGTCTCTCAGAAATTTTCAAAAAAATTTTTTTTTTTAGAAATTTTCTATAGAAAAATTGTCTTTCAGAAATTTTCTATAAAAAAAGAAAAATTGTCTTTTAGAAACTTTCTCTGAAAACCTGTCTTTCAGAAATTTTCTATAGAAAAATTGTCTTTCAGAAATTTTCTGTAGAAAAATTGTCTCTTAGAAACCATTGACTTTCAGAAATTTTCTATAAAAAACGTGTCTTCCAGAAATTTTCTATAGAAAAATTGACTTTCAAAGATGTTTTATAGAAAAATTGTCTTTCAGAATTTTTTTTTTAGAAGAATTGTCATTCAGAAAGTTTCTATAGAAAAATTGTCTTCCAGAAATTTTCTACAAAATAATTGTCATTAAGAAAATTGTTTTTCACAAATTTTCTATACAAAAATGTCTTTCAGAAATATTCTACAGAAAAATCGTCTTTGAGAAATTTTCTATTGAAAAATTTTCTTTCCGAAATTTTCTATAGAAATTTTCTATAGAAAAATTGTCTTTCAGAAATTTTCTATAGCAAAAATTGTCTTTCAAAAATGTTCTATAGAAAAATTGTCTTTCAAAAATTTTTATAGAAAAATTGTCTTTAAGAAATTTTCTATAGAAAAACTGTCTTTTAGAAATTATTTATAGAAAACCTGTCTTTCAGAAATTTTCTATAAAAAAATTGTTTTTTAGAAATTTTCTATAGCAAAAATTGTCTTTCAAAAATGTTCTATAGAAAAATTGTCTTTCAAAAATTTTTATAGAAAAATTGTCTTTAAGAAATTTTCTATAGAAAAACTGTCTTTTAGAAATTATTTATAGAAAACCTGTCTTTCAGAAATTTTCTATAGAAAAATTGTTTTTTAGAAACTTTCTATAAAAAAATTGTCTTTCAAAAATGTTCTGTAGAAAAATTGTCTTTCAGAAATTTTTTATAGAAAAATCGTCTTTAAGAAATTTTCTACAGAAGAATTGTCTTTCAGAAATTTTATATAGAAAAATTGTTTTTCACAAATTTTCTATACAAAAACTGTCTTTCAGAAATTTTCTGTAGAAAAATTGTCTTCGAGAAAATTTTTATAGAAAAATTGTCTCTAAGAAATTTTCTATAGAAGAATTGTCTTTCAGAAATTTTCTGTAGAAAAATTGTCTTTCAGAAATTTTCTATAGAAAAATTGTTTTTCACAAATTTTCTATACAAAAACTGTCTTTCAGAAAAATTGTCTTCGAGAAAATTAAAAAAAAAAATTGTCTTTAAGAAATTTTCTATAGAAGAATTGTCTTTCAGAAATTTTCTGAAGAAAAATTGTCTTTCAAAAATTTTCAATAAAAAAATTGTCTTTTAGAAATGTTCTCTAAAAAACAGTCTTGTGTTTTTTAATTATTTGGATTTATAAAGTAAATTTTGTCAGTATTATCCCTAAAGTGTGCTTTGAAAATGCTAAAAATTGATGAAACGAAATTAAAAAAAAAAACACAAAAGATGACAGCATAAGCCGCTGTATGATGTCATAAAGTTAGTTATTGTTAGCACCTTAAGGTATGCTTTAAGAATCCTACAAAAGTATTTACAAAAACAGGAAGAGTCGTTGAAGATTTAATTCTTAATTCGATTTATATTTAAAAATTCCACATATTGTAGGATAAATCATAATCCAAGTGATTGCTAAACACAGCTATAAACTAAAAAAATCTTATTGTTTAACCCATTTTGGACCAAGATTCAATTTTATTTTTATTTTTTGGAAAATGGTAATTTTTTAGGGTTATTAGCATCCGCAGATCTCAAAAATCTTGACAAAAACAATTTTCTATGTAACGTTATCCCAGAAAAACCCGCATTTCAACTTTTTATGCAATTTTAATATTTGGATTTATTTGTTTTTTTATTAATTTATTTCATTATTTTCAAAATAAATTGTTTCAAAATGATTCAAATTAGTGGAATTTGATAATAAGTTAAATCTAAAAAAAATTAAAATTAATCAAAAAAATTAAAAGCCGAAAATCAAAAGATGCAAAATTTTCGTTTTTGCTTGAAACAATTTCTTTGCAGATTTGCGTTGCATTTCATGGACATATAAATTGCGGTGGTCAAATGGGGATATTATTTTTTAATTGCAGAAAGATGAGACTTAACATTCGTAACCATATTTACCCGAAATTCCACCTTTTTCGTACATAAATATTTTTTTGAAAAAAGTGTTCTCTACTGTTCGAAAAATCGAACAGAGGATCAAAATATATTAAAAAACACAGCTTATATAATAAATGTATTTCTTGTTTTTTCAATAAATTCTTTCAACACTTTATATTGCTTACATAAATTCATTATTATTGTAAAAATTTATTATCAATTCATATAAATTAATTTACTTATTGCCTTCCATCAGGTCCTAAATAAATTCAAAAATTTTCCATAATATTTACATATTTCTTGCTAAATATACATAAATACTTCCTGTATTTGTTGAAATATTTAAAAAAATAATTATTCCTACAATAAATAGTTTACATTTACATATTGTTGTTTTCTTTATCTGGCAATATTTATTATTAAAGTTTGTGGTTAAAGCTTATAAAATTTATGCAATTCTATCTTTCATGCAATTAGTAAAACTATGCCTAAATGTATGCTTTTATTTCTACTTGTTGTGTATTTAAGTTATAATTTCCCAAAAATTTAACAATCAGTTTTCTTGGAATAATCGTTTAGCCTGCATGTGCAATGTTTACCATCATTTTTGTTCATATTGTCTATCCAATGGTTTCTATGCTTTGTAAACGATCTCAAACACACACAGAGAGTATTTTGTAAATCATAATTAAGGAAACTGTATCCGTTTCTAGGCATCCATACAATTATATTTGCATACTAAACGTGATTTTGCTTTGTATTGCAATTAGGTAAAATGTTTTGCAATAAAAATCTAAGAGTTTGACCACATTGTAAGTATGTTGAAAATTTTAAATATTTATTTTATAAATTTCAAGTAGTTTATTTTATGAATTTGATAACAATTTGTTGAAATAAATGTTGTGGTTTTAAATATTATTTATATTTAATTATAGACTAAAGTGCCTAAAAGTAGGCTTTACTTTTTTTTATATGTGAAGACAAAAGCAAGTATGCAGTAAAAACCCATAAATAAGCGGTGCAGGCTTATTTAATATTAATCTTATTATGGTTTTACTCTTCTACGACTTTTGCTATTATTGTGTTTATTTTAAACAGTACTTTTGTAATATTCTTAAAACATAACTTAAGGAGCGTACAATAATTAACCCCCAATCACATCATACAGATAGTAATAGCGCCATCTTCTGTGTTGTATTAGAAACTTTCATTATATATGTTTTTTAGCATTTTCAAAGCACATTTTGGGAATAATATTAAAAATGATCTTAATAAGTCAAACAAATTTAAAAAACACAACTATTAATGCATTAAGCATCTACGAGTCGTCCTGTTTTTGTGTTTATTTTAAACAGTACTGTTGTAATATTCTTAAAGCATACCTTAAGGAGCAAACAATAATTACCCCCATCCCATCAAATAGAAGTAAAAGTGTCATAGTTGGTGTTTTATTTGCAAAATTCGTTATGTATAAGGCAACAGAAAACTAGCAGTTATGAATTTATTCTGAGGCCTAAAACTATGCAACAATATATTTAAACATCAGTCAGAAATCAACCATATTTTTATACCCTCCACTCTAGTGATAGAGGGTATATATAAGTTTTTCATTCCGTGTGTAACACCTCGAAATATTGGTCTAAGACCCCATAAAGTATATATATTCATGATCCTCGTTCGATTCTAAGACGATCTAGCGATGTCAGTCCGTCCGTCCGTCCGTCTGTTGAAAACACGCTAACTTTTGAAAGACTTTACGGAGGCTCCTGAAGTTTGGCATATATGTTGGGCATTTACCTGGTCAGGTTTGTATTGCAATCCAGCGAAATCGGTCCATTGGTTCAAAAGTTATGATCAAAAGAGTGAATTTTGGCAAGGGTTTTTCGCGAATTTACTAGATAAAAAACACGATAACTTTCTAAAGGCTGCTTTCTGAGGATGCTGAAGCTTGGCATATACATTTGTCGTTTCCCTGAGCTGGTTCGTATTGAATTTCAGCCTAATCAGTCCAGTGGTTCAAAAAGAGTGAATTTTATCAAGGGTTTTTCGCGAATTTACTAGATAAAAAACACGATAACTTTCTAAAGGCTGCTTTCTGAGGATGCTGAAGCTTGGCATATACATTTGTCGTTTCCCCGAGCTGGTTCGTATTGAATTTCAGCCTAATCAGTCCAGTGGTTCAAAAGTTATGAGCAAAACCGTAAATTTCAGATTCGCTTCACCTAAAATTCACGTGTTGGAAACCCGTTAAACATGTTTTAAAAACATTGGCAAGTCACAAAAATATTTTACAACGTATTTTTGTCACTCAAAAATATTTTTACACTAAAAAAATACACTCGAAAAAAATTTTACACTCAAAAAAAATTTTACACTCAAAAAAAAAATTTAGTAAATTATTTTTTTTTTTTTTAATTAGTAAAAAAAAGGTTTTTTATACAAAATAAAATATTTCTAATCAAAAATTTTATTTTTTTCACGTTAGAAAATTTATTATAACTAAAAAAGGGCATTGTGGAGGGTATTCATTAGCGCGTCCCGAATTCAAATTTTTTTAGCTTGCCCCCTCAAACGATGGGTATTTAGGACCCTTTTGCGAAAAAATTAACAAAAAAATTTTTGGACAAAAAACCAGTTGGCTACCAGCAGCTAAAGATTGCAATCTTAGTGCATTTTGAAAAAACTTTTTATTTTTGTTGTCCAAAATTTTGACGCCAAAAGTTGCGCAATATAGAGTACATTTGAGGAAAAATATTAATAAAATTTCCATGGAGTAATTTTGGCGCAGCGTTGCATCTCAAAGATCAAAAGGTGTACTTAATTTTTACTTTTTCTTTCTTTTAAGCTAAATTAGTTTCAAAATCTGCTTTGACACAGTTTTAACGAATGTGCTCTTTTTTGTGCAGGTTTTGAGACCAATTTAGCTTAAAAGAAAAAATAAAAAAAATTTTAAGTCACACTTTTCATCTTTAAGATGCAACGCTGCACCAAAATTACTCCATGGAAATTTTATTGATATTTTTCCAGGAATGTACTCTATATTGCGCAACTTTTTGGCATACGTTTTTTTAAAAACAAAAAAAAAAAAACATTTTTCAAAATGCACTGAGATTGCAATCTTTAGCCGCTGGTAGCCAACTGGTTTTTTGTCCAAAACTTTTTTTGTTATTTTTCCCGTAAAAGGGTCCTAAATCCCCATCTTTTGAGGGGGCAAGCATTTTCAAATTCGAAAAAAGCCGAATTCGGGACGCGCTAGTATTCATAGATTCGGCCGAGTCGAATTTAACTTTTCTACTTGTTATTTTATTTGATTTAAAACAATAAAGAATTATGAGGGATTGTCCTGATTTCCTTCTATTTAAGGTTTTGAGATGTGCTACTTCAACTAAAAAAATTAGCTTTCTTTTATTTAAATTTACGATACATTTGTTTTTTAAAGCATAGTTTTAGGCCTCAAAACTAATTTATTACTTGCAAGTTTTTTGTTGCCCTAGTTTTTCAGCATTTACACTTTAGGTATAATATTAAAAAATTTACTAAATAAATCCAAGTACTTATTAAAAGTTTGTTGGGCATTGTAAGGGGTATTTATGGATTCGTCCAACTCAAATTTAACTTTTTTACTTGTTTTTATGTTACTCATCCAAGTTAGTGCGCAAGGTTGTGTATATGATGTGAAAATGATTGTGGTTATATAGTTAATTAAATTATAATCCAAAAAAACATTTAACATGTTTGTAAAAACATATATTCTGTTTTATTACAAACCATTAAAAAATTATTAAAATATTAAAAGACCCTTAAATTAAATTTAATTTGTAGTATGTAGAAGAGGTTGTCATTTAAGCTTTGTTTACACCATACCACTCACTGAGTCGTATGATTTTTATGAAAAAGCAAGATTTTTTATAGCATAATTTTAGGCATGTAGTAAATATATGATTTTTATTTAAAAGCTACTAAAAATTCAAAATTTTGCTAAATTTATAAACAAACATTACAATTTTTTAAATCTGTGGAGCTAAACTGTTTATTTCAAATTTCTAACTGGGTTTTATATTATTAGGTCGATTTATTAAAAAAAAACAATAATTAACGAAGTCGAATTTGGGTCGATACGCTATGCATTTTCTTTTAAAAAAACCTTTCGATCTGTATCAAATGCTAATATAGATTCTTCTGGAAAAATGTGATAAATCATCAAAAAACTAATAAAATTGGGCAGCTAACAAAAAAACAGGTGACTCTTATTTTCCTTCACTCTTTCCCATATGCAAGTTTCACTAAAATCGCTGGGTGGTCTCCGAAAGACCTCCCTTGTAAGAAATTTAAAAAAAAAAGGAAAAATAAACAATTTATCTGAAATGTGAGTCGTATTAGAAAGAATTCGTTAAAAAATTTTGTATTTTCGGTTCGAAGGACCATATACTTATAAATTTTAAACTGAACAATACTGACATAATTATTAAAAATATATGATTATGTCAAAAGCGTTAAGTCAGTTTTGTGTAAATGATAAAAATTTAGAATTAATTTACTTATGGCCAATTGTGAAAAAGCGATTTCCAAAGATGGACAACGATGGGGAGAGTTTTTTAACGCCCCATTTTCACTTGAAACTTTATTTGTGTATTAATTTGAACTGATTTCTATTTCTGTTATTATTTAAATAAAGGAGATATATATGGGGCATTAGACTGGAATTTTTTGTGTGGCAAAAAAGTTTTTCTTCCGATTTTTCACGTTTTTGATTCCCTTAGGCCAAGAACTTATATGGTATAAATTCAGGGTCAATCGGATTAAATTAACCCGCGGCGCCCGGCGATCAAAGTTTTGGATTTTTAAAAAATTTTAGAAAAAAAAAAAACTATGTCTTGCGACACGTCATACTTAATTGTATTGCTGAACACGAATATCAAAGAATTTTTAAAATCGACCGAATGGTTTTTTTTTCTTCGTTCTAAAATTTTTTATTAAAAAATCTCAAAATTTCTTAACATTGACCCTTTCAAAGAGCTTGACACAATCTTTCATACAAAATTAATTTAAGCAAAATCCGCTTATTTTAATCCGTGGCGCCCTTCGATCAAAGATTTGCATTTTTGGAAAATTTCTACCAAAATTTTAGATTTTTGAAAAACAAAAAAAAAATATTTCGCGATTTATTATTTCTGTTAATTTTGGTATGCTGAATACAAATATCAAAAAATATTTTAAATCGGTCGAGCCGTTTTTGAGTTATCACCATTTAAAATATGTCAAAATATTTTAAAAAAATGCCGGTTTTTTCCTACGTTCAAGCAATTAAAAAAAAAAATCAAAATTTTGTTTTCGTTAACCATTTTATAGAGCTGCAGACAAGCTTTTATTTCAACTTAATTAGAGCCAAATCAGACCATTTTAACCCATGGCGCACTTTGATCAAAGTTAAGAGTTATTGGTGAAAATTTTGTAAAAAAGCAAAACTTTGATCGAGGGGAGCCACGGGTTAAAATTATCGGATATGGATCAAATTAAAATTGAATGAAAGATTGTGTCAAGCTCTGTGAAAGGGTCAAGGGAAAGAAATTTAAAGATTTTTTTTTTTTTTTTAATTCTAGAACGTAGGAAACCCCGCCATTTATTGCAAATTTCAAATAGCGATATCTCGAAAACCGTTTGACCGATTTTAAAAATTCTTTGATATTCGTGTTTAGCGCATCAATATTATTAAGTATGATGTGTCGCAAGACATAGTTTTTTGTTTCTAAAAATTTTCAAAAATCCAAATCTTTTACCGCCGGGCGCTACGGGTTAATTTAATACGATAGACCTCAAATTTGTACCACATATTTTTTAGGTCCACTAGAATAAAAATTTTCCGGACACTTGGGAAAATAAAAAGTTGAAGAAAAAATGCCACTCTAATGGGGCATTCCATGCCAAATCAGAAAAAAATATGAAAATTTAATTCGAAGTAACTATTTGCCATTGAGTTTAAAAACGAATTTCATTGGATATATATGACTTTTTATTAATTTTCACAAATTTTTCGATATTTTAAGTAAAAGTTTTAATTCATGTGGTTACAGAATTGTGATTTGGAGTAAAATGTCTCTTCAATAAGGTACTAAAGACTGAAACCGCTTGAAAATCAGTCAAGTAATTATAACTTCCTCAGGCATTCAACGTGGCAGACCACTGTAGTAAGGAATACGAGCCCCATTTTTGAAACTTAATGAAATTGCCTACTGTTATAATTTTTTTTTATTCTTTAACTTAAAATGTAATCTCACTGTATGATGCGATTGAGTTAGCTATTGTTCGCTCCTTAAGGTATGCTTTAAGAGTATTACAAAAGTACTGTATAAAATATAAACAAAAACAGAAAGAGTCGTTGAAGAGTAAAATTAATATTTAATATGTTCGCATTTTGTATGATAAATTCTAACCCAAATGATTGCAAAAATCAGCTAAATATTATAGTGAAAATTGTTTTTTAACAAACGTTTTCAATTTAAAAAATGGCTTAAATAAAATTTTATTGAAATACCTTTTCAAAATAAATTCGACCTTAATAAAACCTCCTTTCCATTTAAAAACAATCATAAAAAAAACTTAAAAAAAAAATTGTTTGAAATTTATTTAATTTCCTACCTAAAGCACTTTTTTGTTAACATTTTACATAAGTTTTAACAAATTGTTCATAAAAACACAATAACATTTGAAAAAAAAAACATAAACTCAAAAAACATAAACTTTTTTTTTTAGATTTTTTTTATTTTTAAAGCAGTTATAAAATAATTTTTCTAACATCAAAAAATATGACCTCAAAAATGTATAAACATATTTTATGGGACATGAAGAGAAATAAAAAAACAAACTCAAAAAAAAACATCAACATAATGTTGTTGTTATTATGTTTGAAATGAGAACATTTGGCATACCATAACGATGGTTCATACAACCAAGTACACTTCACTCCTTGTAATCATCAGAGAACGTACCACTTTTAACCAGGACGACATAAACAATGTTTTAAGTTAATACTCCTGGGTTTAAACAAAAAAAAAACTATGTAGGTTTTTTACATATGTATGTTAGGGTGGCGCGAATTATGGATTTTTTTCGAATTCGTCGATTGTCGGGTAATCACCAGTTTTAACCTGTCCCGCTGGGTAACTAAATTTTGGCCAACATTTTTCAGACCTTTGACATTTTTATCGTGTTCCTTAATGTGTCCAGAAACAGTGAACCGTGTTTTTTTTACCCCTTTCTCGAATTTTTTGTATCATCACGAAAAATGACTTTAATCGAATTTCATCGATTGCCGGCAAATTATGGTTCCTTTTGGTCTGAGAACTCTTTATTTAAATTTTTAACCAAATCGGACAATTTTAACGAATTAAAAAAAAAAAATTCATAATTCGTTCTACCCTAATGTATGTTTGAGTGTATATTCTGGTTTGGTTAGGCATTTTTTTTCTTCTTGTATGTGTATACCAAGGTGTTGGGAGTTATGTTTAGGCCATTATTATGGCATTTTGTGGATTTTAAACAACAGGAGTTACAAAAAAAAAATGGAAAACAAAACTACAGAAACAAAAAATTGCTACAAAGTGAAAGTAAACAGTGTAAATTTATGTTTTCAAATTTGTGAATATGTAGTTGGGGTTTTTTGCCTATTAAACGTTTTTGTCAAATTTGCTGGAATGCCTGAATGTATGCTTTGATTTTGTAAAGTTAAAATAGCCTGAAAGTAGGCAAAGCTACATTTAAGTTTTAATGACAAAAATTATCATTAACCAACAAATAATTGATGTGTTTTTAATAAATTCAAATTTTGAGCCTAAAGGTAGGCTTTCAAATTGTAAAAATACAAGTAGAAAAGTTAAATTCGACTTGGCCGAATGTATGAATATCTCCACAATGTCCTTTTTGAGTGATAGTTAATTTTCTAACGTGAAAAAATAACATTTTTGATTAGAAATATTTTATTTTATGAAAAACAACTTTTTTTTTGTAATTTTTGAAAAAAAAAATAATTTACAAAATTTTTTTTTTGAGTGTAAATTTTTTTTGACTGTAAATTTTTTTCGAGTGTATTTTTTTTTTTCTTTTATTGTAAAAATATTTTTGAGTGACAAAAATATGTTGTAAAATATTTTTGTGACTTACCAATGTTTTTAAAACATGTTTAACGGGTTTTCAACACGTGAATTTAAGGAGGAGAAACTAATCTGAAATTCACGGTTTTGCTAATAACTTTTGAACTACTGGACCGATTTAGCTGAAATTGAATATGGATCAGGCCAGAAGAACGAAAAATATTTATGCCAAGCTTCAGCATCCTCAGATGCTTCTTTTATCTCATAAATTCACGAAAAACCCTTGGCAAAATTCAATGTTTTGCTAATAACTTTTGAACCACTGGACCGATTTCACTGGATTTCAATACCAACCTGACCAGGTAAATGCCCAACATATATGCCAAACTTCATGAGCTTCCATAAAGTCTTTCAAATGTTAGCGTGTCTTCAACAGACAGACAAACAGACAGACGGACGGACAGGCGGACGGAGGAAGGACGGACATCGCTAGATCGATGTATATACTTTATGGGGTCCTACCAATATTTCGAGGTATTACAAACGGAATGACAAACTTATATATAGAGAGTGGAGGGTTTAAAATTATAAATCAAAAATAAACACAGCAGATGAAGATTGTGTTTTATTTTTCCTTTATAAAGTTTTTATACCCTCGAACTACAGTATGGGGGTATACTCACTTTGTCATTCCGTGTGTAACGCATCGAAATATCGGTCGGGGACCCCATAAAATATATATATTATTGATCAGTGATCGATTCTAAGACATTCTAGCGATGTCCGCCCGTCCGCCCGTCCGTCCGTCTGTCCGTAATTCTGTCCGTCTGTCTGCCCGTCTGTAGAGGACACGATAAAGATCAGAATAAAAGAGCTAGACTTCCGAAGTTTGGCACGAATATGCCTTATATTCCTAGGCAGGTTAAGTTCGGAAATGGGCAAAATCGGACCAAGGGGAAAAAAGTTCGCCCTTAGAGAACTAAACCAATATAAGAAAAACCAAATTTTTTGCACTGTTTTTTTGTACTTTTGCTAAGCAAATGCAACATTATTATCTCAGAAGAAGTTCAAAATCGCAAGGGGAAGGTGCCCCCTTACGTCTCCCAGCAACCTCCCCACCAAAAAAAATTCGCCCCTGGATTTTTTTTTTGTTTTATATTGATTTTTTACATTTTGGAGGGTATAAAAGATTCGGCACAGCCGAATGTAACACTCTCACTTGTTTATTCTCACGGCGTCTATTGAAGCACAGGTTCTTGAACTACAACCTTTATAGAACATGTTCTAAAACTGATTCCTTGCAACTAAAATGTGTGTTCTATCATGTCAAGAACCAGATTTTTTAGTTAGCACCAGATATTTTACTAGATCCGGTAGTTTTTTTTTCGTTTAATAAAGAAGTGCATACTTTAAAGAAAAAATTTAAATTACGTATGGTTTTCGAAATTTTTAAAAATGTTTCTAAAAATACAAGACAACTGGATTATTATCTACGCTCTAGAGTATGCTACAAAAATTAAAAAAAAATTACACAAAACACCGGGCGACTCGCGAATGTTTAAGTCTTAATGGCATATCTGTTTTAATAAGACCCCAAAATTTCTATGGTAAATCCAAATCCAAATGATTGAAAAACAAAGCTATTATCCAAATGTCTAGGCAACCCTAATTGTTTTTGGCAAAAAATTAAATTAGAAATTTGTTGTTGTTTTAATTTAAATGTGGTAGAATATTTACGAAAACTGCTGTAACTTTCAAGCAATAACACAGATGTAGAAAATTTAAAAGATTTTCTAATCAATTTGAATTGTAAATATTGTTGATTTAGCTTAATTTGACAAAATATTTAAAGTTTTTCTCATGTAATTTAAATTCTATTCTGTTTTTAATGTTTTCTAACTTTCTACTGCTTTTGTTTTCATTTCCGTTTTTGTTATGCCTAACAGTATGGTTTTAGTTTGTGGGGTTAGGCACATCCTAGAAGTATGCAGTAGTTTTTAGTTATTTTTTTTTTTTGGTAATGTGGTTAAAATCCTAAAATGCTTGAATTAAATGATAGCATGGTTTAATTTTCTATAGGAAACACTTTTAAGAATCTGCCTTTACAGAAAAATGTTTTAAAATCGGCTACTATTTCTATAGCAAAAATATTTTAAAATCTGTCAGTTTTTCTTTAAGAAAAATATCTTACAATCCGAGAATTTTTTTTTATAGATTTATTAGGAGAAATGTCTCAGAATCTGAGACTTTTTCTATAGGAAAAATGTCTCAGAATCTGAGACTTTTTCTATAAGAAAATTGCCTCAGAACCTGAGATTTTTTCTATACGAAAAATGTCTCATAATCTGAGACGTTTTCTATAAGAAAAATATCTCAGAATCTGAGAATTTTTTTTAAAGGAAAAATGTCGCAGAATCTGAGATTTTTTGTACAGAAAAAATGTCTCAGAATCTGAGACTTTTTCTATAGGAAAAATGTCTCAGAATCTGAAACTTTTCCTATAGGAAAAATGTCTTAGAATCTAAGACTTTTTCTATAGGAAAATGTCTCAGGATCTGAGACCCTTTCTATAGGAAAAATGTCTCAGAATATGAGAATTTTTTATAGGAAAAAATTTTTCAGAATCTGAGACTTTTTCTATAGGAAAAATGTCTCAGAATCTGAAACTTTTCCTATAGGAAAAATGTCTCAGAATCTGAGACTTTTTCTATAGGAAAATGTCTCAGAATCTGAGACCCTTTCTATAGAAAAATTGCCTCAGAATATGAGACTTTTTCTATAGGAAAAATGTCTCAGAATCTGAGACTTTTTCCATAAGAAAAATTTCTGGGAAACTTCGTCATAAAAAGTATTGCCTACCTTAGGGCTTCATATATTTTTTTAATTCACATTTATCAATTTTAGCAAAATTTTACAATTGCATAATTTAATCTTTATTAACCTCCAAACATTTTGTTTGCTTCATTTCCAACTTAATTTAAAATACAAACTCCTACTTTACAGAAAACTTTTGGACAAAAAAAACATCACAAAAAAAACTTGTTCAAATTAAGTATGATTAACTGCCTTAAAATATGCAGTATATTTGTGTATTTGTTTTCTTAAAATTTCTAAAATAGCAAAATTGTTTTATAAATGTCAATCTGTTCAGTCTTGCTTAAATAAACTCTTTTTTTTTTGCTCTAAGCCTCAAGTTTAATATTATTTATTTAAAACTTGATTTAGTTATAAAAAACAGTTGGTTTCGAGTAAGTAAAAAACCTTCAATACTGCTTCACAAAAAAGTCTTTGTTTAAAATTCTTTTCTATTGCTTTTTCAGTAATGCTTATTGCTGTTATCGAGAGTTGATTGTTTATGTTCTATAGACCAACAGAAAAAGTTTCTAGTATTTTTGTTTAATTTAAAAAAAAAAAATTATATAGAAGTTTTAAGTCTGACCATAAAATGCATACAATTTTAATATTTTAGTATAGTTTTAACACTTTTTTTTTGGAATTGGTAGGATATTTAAATAAGATACACTTAACAAAATAAGTTAGCAAATGTGTACAATTTTTTTGCAATTCAGATTAATATTATTTTTTTTTTAAATAATGAAAAAAAAAATAATGAAAAAAAAGTTTTTGATCTAAAATTTGTTAAAAAAAATTTTTGCTGAAACAAAAATTGTATAGAAAAAAAATTTATGAAGACAAAAATTTATTGTGAGGATTCCGTTTTAATTTGATAAATATTTAATCAAGACAAGTCGACATAAATTTTACCATTTTCCAATATTTGACCACGCCTCCTAAGCCCAGTTTTTGAAAAATTGAAAATTAAAAACGCAATTTTCTTAGTTCCATATATGGCTAACCATACAACCTATTCCGAAATTTACGGTACACATGTTTTTTTCGCTGGACATTTGGTGTGGAATGCTTCACATTTGGAATGGAAAGTCCTCTACCATTAAAGCTATGTTTACACCATACCACTGACAAGGGAAGCCTCCCTGGTGTCACCCTGCGATCTTCATGAAATTTGGATATGTTGTTAAGAACGAAAATTAATTCGACACGTATTTTTTTTAGCGGCCCAAACTCATTTTTAGGGGGGGGGGGGTCGATTTGTATGGGTGGAAATTGACCTTTTTCAGTTTTTTACGATTTACGCCGATTTAAACAAAATTAATATAGGCATGTATGCAGTGTTGCCACCTCATGTGTAATTACACATATCATGTGTAATTTTTTTTTTTCATGTGTAGCCCATGTGTAATTGCCTGCATGTGTAATTCATGTGTAATTTGAAATTTTTACTTTTTGGAGCATTTTTTTTTCATAATTTGTTTTAACAAAACTGTTGGCAGATTTTTCTGCAGAAATGGATATTTTAACGAAAATCTCTGTCATTCAGTTTTAAAAAATAACAGACGTTTTTTAATTATATTGCTGATTCTGTTTGCTGAGTTTATAAAAATATTTTTGTAACATTGCAGCTAATTATTTTAAAATTTTACAGAGTTTTTTTTTTATTTCGTGAAATTTTAACGATTAAAAATTGTCAAAATTAAAAAATAGCAGACTATTTTGCAAATTTTACAAAAATACTTAGTTATCATTAGTATTTTTCTAAGTTTTATTAAAAAAAATTGACGATTTGTAAAAAAAGAAAAAATACAACAAACTGTTTCTGTGAAATAAGCAACCTTTTCTGCCATTTTTTGTCTTTAAAACTTAGCAATATTTTCGTTTATGTTTATGCTTAAAATTTTTTTTGAGCAGATTTTCAGCTGAAATCAATATATTTTTTTTGCTGTTTTACAGATTTTCTTCTGATTTAACTTAGATTATCCAGACAGAAATTTCGCAAAAAAATATAAGTCGTAGGTTTTTTGAGCAGTAAAAACCAGACTTTGGTTTACCGTTATATTTGAAAATTTACAAAAAGACGTTATTAAAAAAAAGCATGTGTAATTTCATGTGTAATTTTGGCATGATCCATGTGTAATTCGTGATTTCATGTGTAATTTTGGCATGACCCATGTGTAATTTACGATTTTGTTGGTGGCAACACTGCATGTATGGTATCAGATTAAAGGTATTAAAAATACTTATCTCGTGGTGCTAACATTTCGGGTTTCTCTATAGAAGTCCAAATATGGAAACGGAGGGGTCCCATAATGCCTTTGACTCCGTTTCGGATTCCATCACTAGGATCTTCGAGAATTGCCCGGACAGTGAAATTGTTGTTGCTGGCGATTTCAATGTCCACAATTCTACCTGGCTACGCCATTCCAGCCACACGTCTCCCGAGGGCCAATACGCTGAGCTTTTCGCTGCACACAATCACCTCGTGCAACTAGTGAATGATCCAACACATATTCCGTGTGTTGAAGGGCAGTTTCAAAATACGCTCGACCTTTTCCTCACTTCGCACCCTAACAAGTACGAAGTTGAGTTACTTGCGCCTCTCGGCAACTCAGATCACCTTATCATTTCTGCATCCTTTTCATATTCGGCAATTTACAGTGTTTCGCAAACGGCGCCTAAACGCTCGATATTTGTCTATGAAAAGGCTCGCTGGGGTGAGCTCAATGAATTTTTTCGGCATTTCAACTGGAAGCTTTGTTTTCTTGATGAAAATGTCAACGCTGCTGCAGAAATGATTGTTAATGTAATAACGCTAGGAATGAAGTCATTTATACCATCTAAGCGTATTTCGGTAAAACCAATACACAAGTGTTGGTTTAATCAGACGTGCAAAAATGCAGTCAGATCTAGAGAGGAAGCGTTCAATAACTGGCGGAACGACAAAACCCCAGTTACTGACCAGCGACGCAAACAGGCGAGAAGTGAATGTGCCAGGGTACTCAGACGTGAAAAACTTCTATACGAACAGCGTCTGCGTGCTAAGGTTCTTGCTGCCCCGCGGGGTAGTAAGACCTTTTGGTCATTTGTTAAAAGGGTAAAGAATAATGCTAGTTCGTCTATTCCAACCCTTATAATGAATGATCAAATATTCACTGACCCGGTTGATAAAGCTAATCTTTTCGCTGAAATTTTTGCAAGGAATTCATACTTGCCGATTAGCTATCAACCACTGCCCGCGCTCGAAAGAGTATCCTATACTATGCCCAGGATATTTTTTCGGGCTCGTGCAGTAAAAAGGGTTCTTGAAGACCTCAACGTAAACAAGTCCCCGGGGCCAGATGGAGTTACAGCACTGGTGCTGAAACAGTGTTCTTCGACGCTCGCTCATCTATTGGCCAAACTTTTCAGCTTTTCTTATCGTGTGGGAGTCTTCCCCTCTTGCTGGAAGGTGGCAAATGTTCAGCCTATCCCTAAAAAGGGTGAGGCCACTAACCCTGACAATTACCGCCCAATTGCAATTTGTTCTGCACTCTCGAAGGTTATGGAGAGCATGTTGAATTTCCATCTTGTGAACTATCTGGAGTCCAATTCACTTCTTTGTGATCGAGAGTATGGCTTTCGTAGAAGTCGTTCTACGGGAGACCTGTTAGCGTTCCTTACGGAACGTTGGAGTCGATCTATACATCAATTTGGTGAAAGTAAAGTTGTGGCTCTACATATTTCTAAGGCATTTGATCGTGTGTGGCATGGCGCACTCGTATCAAAACTTAATGCATTTGGTGTCGGTGTTGACTTCTCTCGATTTATATCGAGCTTTCTCGGAAACCGCACTATACGTGTTGTTATGGATGGGGTTTCATCCGACGAGTTTCAGCTTAATTCAGGGGTACCTCAAGGCTCCGTTCTTTCTCCTACACTTTTTCTTATTTTTCTTAATGACCTTCTTAGTCAAACTTTCAATCCTATATATTCTTATGCAGATGACAGCAACATTTGTCATTCATTTTCTTTTAATCATAGGCCAAGCCTTATAGAGGTTGAAGCCATGAGACAGAATATGAATAACACACTTAATCATGACCTGTCTACAATCTCCGAGTGGGGTAAAGCGAACAAGGTCGATTTTAATGCTCGCAAGACCCAATGTTGTATGTTGACCCACAGACGATCTGTGGAATCAATGTCATCTGTATCCATGGGTGGTATAGATATTGAAGAATCAGATACTCTTGATGTTCTGGGCATGAAAATACAATGTGATGTTCGTTGGAATCAACATGTTTTTCAAGTGTCGAAAGAAGCATTCAAGTGCCTCGGTTTCTTAAAACGGTGCAAGAACTACTTCACTCCGTCTGATCTTCTTACTATCTATACCGCCTATATCCGACCGAAGTTGGAATACAACTCCCATATCTGGGCAGGGGCTTCAAGGTCTATTTTGAAGCTTCTGGACCGGGTGCAAAGGAGTGCGTTGAAGCTTATCAATGACAGTAGGGTATCCAACTCTATTGATTCGTTGGAGCATAGTCGGAACGTGGGTTGTGCATCATTGTTCTATCGATATTATCATGGTAAGTGCTCTGCTGAAATGGGTGAACTTATTCCCGAGACTCGGGTGTACGTTCGTAACACTCGTCAATCCAGTAGATCACATCCGTTTGTTGTCGACTGTCCAATGAACCGCACAACGCATTACAGAGAAAATTCGTTTCTCAGTCGAACAAGTCGTATGTGGAATTCACTCCCCGCAGAAGTCTTCCCAGTCAGCTACGATCTGGAAAAGTTAAAAATAAATCTCCATAAACACTACTCACTCTATCCTCCTCCCCATAACCTATTTTCCTAATACCAACACAATGCACTGCATTAGTAGGGGGCATCCCCTGAGTGTTGGCTCAAAGTAAAAAAAAAAAAAAAAAAGACCTTTCATTTGGTATGTAACATGACTAGGTTTCTTTGCATAATATAGGAGATAAACGAAAAAAACTGAAAAATGGCCTTGTCTTCCTCCTCCTTTTTACCCCTTAAATATGAGTTTGAGCCGCTAAAATTGACAAAAAACTTTACATATTGCTGAATTTATAAACTTAAGATTAAATAAATTGTTATATTTGTTTAAAAATTTTGCAAAATGTAGTTTTTTGTCGCTTTTTAATAACAATCATATATTTACTACATGCCTAAAATTATGCTATAAAAAAACATAGCTTTTTCATAAATATCATACGACTCAGTGGTATGGTGTAAACATAGCTTAAGTGTATGGTATAAAAACTTTGGACGAAAAAAAAGTTATTAAAGAAAAATTTTTGTTTTTTATAAACAAAAATGATTAAAAAAATGTTCTTGGAGAAAAAGTTTGATAAAAAAAAAAAATTTGAGGAAATAAAAATTTTTAAAAAAAGGGGCGTGTCATAAAACGTGTCGGGGCCAACCGAAACACAATCAATTTTTTAATTTTCTGAGGTGAATCAAGTTCTTTCGACAAAAAAATGTTTCATTTAAAAACAAAAAAAAAACAATTTAGTTTTTTATGAGATATTTTATTTCTTTAGGACGAAGCTTTTACCCCCGTGGTCCAATTGAGCATAAATATGAACTTAACCAGCCTATGCTCTTCAGACATATTTTTGCAAAACTTCAGGAGTATAGATATTTTAGTGTGGCGTGTATCGTGGTTTCTACAGACAGACCAAGAAACATTCATGACATTTTTAAGAATCGATCATGGATCAACGAAAGTTTTAAATAAAACACAGAAGATGGCACCATTATTCGCTGTATGAAGTGATGGGGTTAGTTATTGTTAGCCCCTTAAGGTATGCTTTAAGAATATTACAAAAGTACTGGAAGAGTCGTAGATGTGTAAAAACTAGAGTTGTCAACCGATTAAGAATAATTCGATTAATCGATCAAACAAAACCAAACTCTTGCTCTAACAATTTTAAAAGACGATTTTCGAATAACGAATAAATCGAATAATTACTGTCAATTAATCGAACAATTATTTATTTTTTAAGATAAAAAATTAGTTCAATAAAATCATTGAATCTGATTTATTCTCAAACATTTTTAATGATTTTATACAAAATGTAGGATAGTTAAAAAATATTGTAGCCATAGCCAAGATTGCAATTAATCTTTATGTTTGAGTTGAGTTGAGGGTGGGTTGTACAAGCCTAAAAATAGGTAAATTTTTAGGCAAGTCCATGGCGCTCATACTTAAAATAGTCCATTGTACCGTACATCTTTATGTATAGTAAGTGAGAATTTATACACTGAGTTGTTTCCTTGACTCTCTGCTACTGCATTCGAGTTTATGGGCAAAAGAGGTAGAAAAAGAAAAGTAAACGAAGAAATTTAAAAAGGGAATTAAAAAAAGCTCGTATTTTAGCTGTTCTTACTATATCATAAAACGTTATTGCGCCTTAAAAATTAAGTTATGTGTTTTTCAAATTTTGTGAAGAGACACAAGAAACAGTCCTTTCGCAGTACTTTTATGTAAAAAACTTCTCATAAATATTTAACAAATATTGCAAATTTTATGTTTATTAAAAGTTGACTCTAAAAATGTACTGCGAAAGAACAAAAAAAGGGGTTTCTTGTGCCTCTTCAAAAAAAATTTAAAAAGACATATCCTAATTTTTAAGCCCAGCCACGATATATATAATTTTTTTATTTTTTTGTTACTAAAATTATTTTTTAAAGACCATTTTTTTATTCGTTATTCTCTTCGATTAATCGAATAAATTTTGATCTTTAATCGTTTGATCGAACAAGGAAAAACAATTATTTGAATTATTCGAACAAAGTTGAAAGTCGAATAATTGACAACTCTAGTAAAAAGTGATAAATCCTACACTCAAAAAAAAACCTTGTAAAATTACAAGAAACATATTTAACTTTTTTTTTGTTTGCTACCTCCTATTTGACAAAAATTCCTAGTAATTTTACAAGATTTTTACCAATAATTTTGTAATTTTACAAAGTTTTTACTAATAAAATTGTAATTTTACAAATTTTTGGACACGATAAAATTTACAAAGAGGTTTCGTAATTTTACGAGATTTTTTGCTACCTCCAATTTTATTCCTAGTAATTTTACAAGCTTTTTACTAATAATTTTGTAATTTTACAAGCTTTAAAATTTATAAAAATTTATAAAATTGTAAATTTACAGTTTTTTGGTGCAATTAAAATTACAAGGAATTCTTGTGAATTTACTAGATTTTTTTTTTGTAAATTTAACTTGGAAATTTGTAAAATTACAAAAAAAGAATTTAAATTACAAAAAAACTGTTAATTTCGATTTGTTAAAAAACAATGAAAGCTGTCAAATATTGGTAAAATGGGATTACGATACTTTTCCTAGTAATTTGACAAAGTTTTTTTTTTTGTGTGTAGTCCAAAAGATTGCTAAATGCAACTCTTAATATCTTATTTTTTGGGGGGTTTTAAAAAAATAATTTTTTGCTTTACAATTTTTTTTAAGTGTAGACAAAAGTTTTAATAGTTGTATAAACTTGCAGTTTATGAATGGGAAAAACTCTTTAATTTGTGGGGTTTAGAAGATTTAAAACTAATATTCGATTTTTTGTTCTGTTGTAGTAAATGTATTCAATAATACACTCAAATATTAAATATGTAGATTAGACTGCCCAGAAAAAAACAAAGTTGTTATTTTCTTGGGGGATACCTGCGAATTTTGTTCCTTTTTGTGCAAAAAAATTTCGGTTTTTTTTTGGGATTTTTAAAATAATATCTAGAGGTCGCGATCTCGCGTTTTATAACGATTTATTTTTTTTGAGTTTTTTATTATTTTAAATTGTTAAATATGATTAATATGATAAAATATTAATAATTTCAGACAAAAAAAAAATAAATTAAAAATTAAATATCGCTCATTCCATGAGATGTCTCCCAGCATCTAATCAAATGTTCTTTAATTTATTTGAAATTTCGCACACAGGTACACTATGGAGCAATTAAAATAAATTCGTTTTTAGTTTCGCGAAAATCCACGAATTCGCGAACGCGAATATATTCGCGAATTCACGGATTTTCTCGGAACTAACAACTGATTTATTTTAATAGCTTCATAGTGTTCATGTGTGCAAAATTTCAAATAAATTAAGGAACATTTGATTAGATGCTGGGAGACATCTCATGGAATGAGCGATATTTAATTTTTAATTTAATTTTTTTTTTGTCTGAAATTATTAATATTTTATCATATTAATCATATTTAACAATTTAAAATAATAAAAAACTCAAAAAAAATAAATCGTTATAAAACGCGAGATCGCGACCTCTAGATATTATTTTAAAAATCCCAAAAAAAAACCGAAATTTTTTTGCACAAAAAGGAACAAAATTTGCAGGTATCCCCCAAGAAAATAAAAACTTCGCTTTTTTTCTGGGCAGTCTAATGTAGATTTTTAAAATGTTTTAAAGGCAAAGAAAGTCATTAAATCTCCGAAATGTAGTGTTCTAAAATATTTTTTATTTGACTAATGTTTTAAGACCCTCCATCAAAAAATAGGACGATAAGAAGTTTTGCTGCGTTTTTAAATTATTTTGGATTTACTAAAAGGATTTGCAAATATTATCCTTAAAGTGTGCTTTAAAAATTTTGCAAAAAAAAAACTGAAAATTTAAAGAATACACAAAAGATGCCTTTATTACTGGCCGTATGATGTGATAGGGTTAGTTATTATTTACCCCTTAAGGTATGCTTAATGAAATTGAAAAAGTACTCCAAAAATGTACATCGTTACAGGAATAGTCGTAAATGTGTAATACTTAAATATAATAAAGATTAAATAATTCATCATGTTTTATGTTAAATCCTAATAGAAGTGTTTGAAAATCAGGCAACGAAAAAATGTACTCGTGAGACGTCTTTGAATTAAAGACAATTCAATATCCGTCCGTGTTTGTCTGGTAAAAGGAAGGTAGGACAAAATCAATTAGGTAAGAATTGGACAAAAGCATCCCCTTCAATCTGTATTTTTATACCCTCCAACCACAGTATGGGGGTATACTCACTTTGTCATTCCGTTTGTAACGCATCGAAATATCGGTCGGGGACCCCATAAAAAATATATATTATTGATCCATGATCGATTCTAAGACATTCTGTGAATGTCCGTCCGTCCGTCTGTCCGTCCGTCAGTCTGTCAGTAGAGGGCACGATACAGTCCAAAATAAAAGAGCTAGCCTCCTGTAATTTGGCATGAATATGTCTTATGGTCCTAGGCAGGTTAAGTTCGTAAATGGGTAAAATCGGCTCAGGGAGAAAAAGTTCCCCCTTGAAGAACTGAACCAACATTTGAAAAAATACAATTTTATACATGTTTTTTTGTATTTTTGTTAAATAAATGAAACATTTGTTATATTTATCGGGATGGGAAGGTGCTCTCAACGTCCCCCACTGACCCCCATCACCCCCCCCCCCCCCCCCAAAAAAAAAAACAAACACCCCTGACAATTTTTTTTTTTATTTTTTTTTTACATTTTGGAGGGTATAAAAGATTCGGCAAAGCCGAATTTAACACTCTCACTTGTTTTGTTTAAAATCGTAAAGCGTATTAAAGATTCGGCACTGTCGACCATAAATCTCTCACTTGTTTTTGCTTCTGTTCTTTAAAGTAGCATATTATAAAACTATTTTTTTTTTTAGTTTAACTAAGTTTTTATGCACAACCCCTTTAGTGTCTTCATGTGAATTTAAATTTTGTTTACTAAAAAACAAAACACAACTTTAATGAATGTTATTAAAAATTAAATAGCAATTGTAAACTTTTTTGGTTTATATTTAATTTCCCATATTGCTCTTGTTTGTATTCTAAAATACAGAGTTCATATAAAATTTTTTTGAAATATTTTTATGGTAATAAGAAATTTTTTTATGTACTTTTTATATATTTTGCTAAACATAATAAAAATTAAAACTTTTAATATTAAATAACATATGTTTAATTTGTGAGTATGAACAAATAATATGCTCTTTTAATTATATTTACCAAAAAAAAAATGGTTTATAGCTTTTAATAGTATGCTATTAAATTGAGTTAAAAAAGCACCCCATTAATAGGCAATGATTTTTTAAATATTAATTAAACCTGAAAATTATGCTGTTATGATTTTTAATAATTTTGTGAATTTTTTTTAAGTCAATTGTCACGATAAGACTTAATAAAACCATTTTCAATGCCACTGAGTCGTGTGATTTTTATGAACGATTTTCATACTATTTAAAAACAAATTCATACAATTTATTAACTTTTTCATAATAGTAATAAACTTTTTCAAAGTATTTATGAAAAATGTTAAATAGTTCTTAAATTTCACATATTATGATTTATTCATAAATACTATGAAAAAGTTTATAAATATAATGAAAAAGTTAATAAATTGTATGAATTTGTTCATAAATACTATGAAAGTCGTTCATTGGAAAACTTTTTTTTTCGTGTGTATTAATTGATGTAAGTTATATTTTTTTAAATTGTTGGTATTTTTTAATGAGATATCATTAGTTTTTACCTACACAAGGTTATTTTTTTGTAGAAAAAAAAATTCTAAAAATTATTTATAGAAATATAAAAACATGTTTGTGTTAAGCGACTTTGCCACGATAGGTAGAGTGTCTGGCCAGAATGTAGTTGATTGCGGGATCGATTCTCCAAAATTTTATTAAAAATTTAAAAAATATAATATAATTTCCTCAAAATATAATTTAAAAAAAATATATTTCAATAGAAAATTGTAAAAAATAATCTACGAAATCATTATTTTTTAATGTTTTCATAGGTTATTTTTTTTGGATTTTGTTGGTAAAAATAACAGAACTATCATTGATTTTTAATGTTTTCGTGAGTTATTTTTTTTTCGAATTTGTTGTTAAAAAAGAACGAAAGAAACGTTATTTTACATGTTTAATGTTATTTAATTTAGAAAATTTTGTCAACAGTAAAAAATAAATGTTAATATTTGTTAAAACAAATGAAAAATTACTGGGATAACATTAAACATTAAAAAATGAAGGTTTTTTTATTCTTTTTTACCAACAAATTCGAAAAAAATAACCTATAAAAAGTTCTGTTATTTTTACCAACAAATTCCAAAAAATAACCTACGAAAACATTAAAAATTAATGATTTCGCAGGTTATTTTTTACAATTTCTATTGAAATATTTTTTTTTAAATTTTTAGATATTTTTTTTCAAAATTTTTAGACACTCTACCCATCGTGCCAAAGTCACTTGATACAAAAATGTTTTTATATTTCTATAAATAATTTTTTGATTTTTTTTAAAAAAAAAAAAAAAAAAAAACCTTCTTGTGTAGGTAAAAACTAATGATATCTCATTAAAAAATACCAACAATTAAAAAAAAAATACATACACAAATCATTAAAAATTTAAAGAAAAATCAGTAGTTTTTACTTACAGAACAAAAATAAATGACTTTAAAAATTAAATGTTAATGAAAGTCTTTATTTTTTGTGTGTTATTTTTGAAACAAAGGACAGAGGTAGTCATTACTAAAAACTGAACATTAAACAAATGTTTTTCTTTTAAAAACGACTATACGTAAATTTTTTTAAATAAACTACAAACGGTTAATGACATAATTTTTTAAGTGTATTTATTCAAAATTAATATAAGCATATGAGGCATTCCACACCAAATGTCCAACGAAAAAAAAACACGTGTACCGTAAACTTCTGAATAGGGTGTATGGGTAGCCCTATATGGAACTTAGAAAATTGCGTTTTTGGTTTTTCAATTTTTCAATAACTGGGCTTAGGAGGCGTGGTCAAATATTGGAAAAATAGTAAAACTTGTGCCGAGTCGCCTTGATTAAATATTTATCACATTAAAACGGAATGCACCACAATCTCAAAAATATACATTCTAATATAGTTTTGTATGGGCTATCGATTAATTTTTTTTTTTTTTTTGAAAAATTTTCAGAACCGGTTCTGAAATTTTCCTTTTTTTAAAAATGTCAATTTATTAAAAAACATGCCACTTTTTTTTCTTTTTTAAATTTTTTTTTTTAAAGTTTAGATGTTTGTCCATCCACACAAAAAAATTCTGAAACACGTTCTTCGTTTTTTTCGAGAAAATCGCATTTGAACTTTAAATTTCATAACAATTTTGTTATTTGCTTGTATTTCTTTGTTTTAAAGTTGCGAATGAGTAATATTAATTGCATAAATATTCGTCATACGCTCTGTTGCCACAAGAAAATACAAGCAAATTACTAAATTGTTATGAAATTTAAAGTTCAAATGCGATTTTCTCGAAAAAAAAGATGAACGTGTTTCTGATTTTTTTTTTGTGTGGATGGACAAACATCTAAACTTTTAAAAAAATAAATAAAAAAGAAAAAAAGTGGCCGGATTTTTGATAAATTGATTTTTTAAAAAAATGGAAAATTTCAGAATGGGTTCTGAAAATTTTCCAAAAAAAAATTTTTTAATCGATAGCCCATACAAAACTATATAAGAACGTAAGTTTTTGACATTGTGGTGCATTCCGTTTTAATGTGATAAATATTTAATCAAGGCAACTCGCCACAAATTTGACCATTTTTCCAATATTTGACCACACCTCCTAAGCCCAGTTTTTGAAAAATTGAAAAACCAAAAACGCAATTTTCTAAGTTCCATATAGGGCTATTCATATCACCTATTCAGAAGTTTACGGTACACATGTTTTTTTTCGCTGGACATTTGGTGTGGAATGCCTCATATATAGCCCTGAAAAAATGTAATGAGTTTTTTGGCTTAGACAAGTTTGTGGGCGTGGTTCTAAAAACCCGATTAGGCAGATAATCATCTTCAAATTATATTTTAGGAACTAAAAGGACACTTTTGCCATTTATATTTTCTTAAAAAAATAATTACAACTATACCCAGCAAAAACATGGTAATGAGTTGTGAAAAGTAATCACTACCAAGTACATTATTTATAATGAGTACCCATTACCATTAACATTATTTTAAGCCCAAACTACTTAACTACTTCTCAGTAATATGTTATAAAAGCACCTCTAAGTAATAATATTTTCTTGCACTTGCAGTTTTTAACCTTTACAATTCAATTAAGTTAAAAAGTACTTCAAAACCTAATAAAAATTAAGTTTTAGTAAAAACAAGTTAAATTTAAAAAGTTTTAATTAACTAATTATTTTACTTCTTATTGGTAATGGGTTTTTACTCCTTATTTGTAATCCGAGGCAGTAACTACTTATTTATCTCCATACTCTTCACTAGTTATTTTTGTCTCACGCCCTTGTTAAAATAATTAGTGTTTCATTCAATAAGTAACTACTTATTAACATCATTTTACAATCAAAAAATCCTTAGTTGAATTATGACGAACATTTTCAACAAAAATTGGCCAAAGTGGTGGTGGTCAATTTCCTTTTTCATAAAAACCAAAGTTGAAATATGATGAAAATTAATTTAAAATAAATTTCGTCAAATCGGTCCAGCCATTCTCAGATTTTAGATAAATTGGAAAGGTCGACTTTTCTTTCAGTAAAAACTTAAATTGGATTACAACGAACATTTAAGTAAAAAATTGCCCAAATCGGTGAAGCCGTTTTCCAATTTCAGATAAATCGAAAAGGTGGGGGTAAAAGTCGCCGTGGTCTATTTTTCTTTACGTAAAAACCTAAGTTGAACTTTGACGAACATTAAAAAAAAAAAAATTTCCAAATCGGTCCAGCCGTTCTCAATTGTTTTTTATTTATATAGAAGATTACTAAGGCAACAGAAAACTAGCAGTTATAAATTTATTTTGAGGCCTAAAATTATGCAACAACATATTAACAACAGTAGTCAGAAATTAAACATATTTTTATTGAAATTTGATTTAAAACAATTAAGAACTATGAAGGATTGTCCTGATTTCCCAATGTTCAAGGTTTTAGGATGTGTTACTTCAACTGAAAACATTTGCTTTCATTTATATAATTTTAAGATAGACTTATTTTGAATAGCATAGTTTAAGGCCTCAAAATAAATTCATAACTGCTAGTTTATTTTTATACCCTCCAACTACAGTATGGGGGTATACTCACTTTGTCATTCCGTTTGTAACGCATCGAAATATCGGTCGTGGACCCCATAAAGTATATATATTATTGATCTATGATACATTCTAAGACTTTTCTAGAATGTCCGTATGTCCGTCCGTCCGTCCGTCCGTCCGTCTGTATAAGACACGATGCAGTCCAAAATAAAAGAGATGGACTCGTCAAGTTTGGTAGGAATATGTGTTTTGGTCCTAGGCAGTTTAAGTTCGTAAATAGGCAAAATCGGACCAGGGGGAAAAAAGTTCCCCCTTGAAGAACTTAACTAACCTCAGAAAATCGCCATATTTTCACAGGTTTTTTTGTATTTTTGTTGAGAAAATGAAACAATTTGATATCAGAAAAAGTTCAAGGTACTGCACTTGGACCCAGGAAATAAAAAAAAATCGTTTTTTTTGCCCGCCCCCTTTTGTGGGCGTGGATATTAAAAATGTTTTTAAATAATGATAAAATTGTATTACTTAAGCTCCAAAAGCATAATAAATGAATTTTTAAACATTTAACGCAAAGGTTTTTGTGTCCCCCAATGACCCCTACTGACCCCCCCCCCAAAAAAAAAACGCAACTGCAATTCAAAAAAAAAAAAAATTTTTAATTTTTTTTTTTTATGTTGGAGGGTATTAAAGATTCGGCACAGCCGAATTTAACACTCTCACTTGTTTTTATTTTTTTTTATTTTTTCTGTAAGTACAGATCGAGCACGGGCTCTAATTTTATATCTTATAAGGGTTCAAGTTGAAAAAATGCAGAAGAAAATTTGAATTTCATAAAATTATAGACATTTCTGGTATTTCCCATACCGGTGTGTTATCATCAGTAGGATTTTAAATGTCGATTTGTCTTGTTAATAAAAATTGTTTTTTTATATATGTGAATATTTATAGTTTCTACAGAATAAATTTTGACAGTTTCCAACACTACAATTCTATTTCTAGCAATCTCAACCCAACTTCGTACTTTTCTGTTGCCCTATTAATGAGTTTAAATAATTGAAAAACACAACAATCTATACAATTGAGCTTAAAAAATCATTTAAAAAAATGCGTTGCATATTTTTAGGGTTGCATTTTAATTTATAAATGATTTTATTTGACTTCCTTGCATATTAAGTTCTTTATGTGAATTCCCTTAAACAAATTCTAAAGAAACTTATAGTTTTAAACTAAAAAAACTTAAAGCATACTTTTAGGTTTTCATATTTAAAAAGTGCTGCTATAAAGATTTTTGCAAAAAAAAAAAATATAAGAATATTTTATTAAATATTTTACCTGAGAGCATATTAAATTTTAATATTCCAACAAATTTTCAAACATACCTAAAAAAGAAAAAGAGAGAAATTATTAAAAAATGTGAAAAAATATTTTATAACTAATATAAAATAAGAAAATGAAAAATCACAAGAGTTTATAATTTACATTATTAAATAGAATAAAAAAAGATTTTCCTAAGTCTTGAACAAAAAAAAAAGAACATCCTTAAATATAAAATGACAAGTTTTTTTTTCGTGATAATAAATATATTCAAAAAAAAAATTCAAATAAAATCTCTTAACATCAAAAAAAAAAAAATTATATAAACTCACGTAGATAGAAATAAATCACGCAAGGCTTATATGATGACATGTTGAAATAAATAAAAAAAAAAATTATTATAAGAAAAAATTATAAAGTGTTTGACAAAAAAAAAAAAAACACACATAAAATATATTGCTTAGAAATCCCCTGTTAACTACACAGAAAATAATATCGTATATTTTATTTTAATTAAATTTTTAATTGTTTTTTAATTTAATATTAATTAAACTTTTAATTAATATAATTAATTGTTTAATTAAATTTTTAAATTTATTTTAATTAATATTTTAATTGTTTTCAAATTTAATATTAATGAAGTATTTAATTTATATAATTAAATGTTTAATTAAATTTCTAGCTTTACTTATTTTTTTTTTGTTTTGTTTTCCGTGTGTGTGCGAGTGTGTTTTTCGCTTGCATTGTATTACATACAAAAAAATACATAAGTATAAAAAGTTTGTTGAAAGTTTTTTTTATTTTTCACATAGGTTTTTGAATTCTCATTTTGTTTATAGTTTTATGTGTATGTATATGAAAGGTTAATAATCAACTTAATAAAATCATCTCACTGACTATGTCTTTAGGGCATAAATAAATTTGGGAAAGTTTGAAGAAATATTTTTTTTTTAAACTATTTTGTTCAAAAAGAATGTTTTTACATTTTTTTTTTTTTTTTAATATAATATTTTCAATTATTTTTTTAATTTATATAATTAAAATTTTAATTATTTTTTTTTTAAATTTTAATTAAATTTTTTAATTTATAGTATTAAGTTTTTAATTAAATAAATATCCATTTATTTTTAATTAACGACATACAAATATTTTTAATTTATTTGCGCATTTTAGTGATTGGTCCGGATTTAATTAATTTTTTAATTAAATATTTTTTTTATTTTTTTCTGTGTAACATAAGGGACTGGAAAAAATAAATAAGGAAAATAAATAGAGAAAAAATAATAAACAAAACAATTTTAACCTAAAAGAACAATGAACTCAGAACTAAAAAGAACAACAAAAAAATATTGAAAAAATTTATATAAAAAAAAAAAAAAATAAATATGAAATACTGCGTATGTAGGCTGGGAATACAAAAAACATTTTTTTTTTTAATATATGAGTTTGTTGAAAGAAAATGAAATGAAAACCATAACTTCACTTAGACCTAAGAGACTGTTTTTTCTCATATTTTTTTCACTTTTTATTTATCAAATACAAAAAAAAATCCCAACCAACAACCAGAATGAATTGTGCTATAAATTCATTTCCTTTCATTTCCTCTGTTTTATTTTATTGTTTATGAATGAGTTTATACATGTGTGTTAGTAAGTAGTTGTCGATGTGTACGTTATATTGTATGCTTTCTCTTGTTAAACTAGTATGTGTTAACACACAAAAAAAAAGCCTAACGGTATGCTATACAAAAATATATATATGAACGGAAAAAAAAACCATCCAACCGACTATACAAAAAGAAATATTGTTTAAAGACTAACAATATTTCAACAATAAAATACCAAACCAAAAAAAAAAAAAATTATCATAAATGTTTGTTTAACGAAAAAAAGAAAAAAAGTTTTCAAAAAATGATTAGGAAATGATATTTGACATTAAAATGGTATGAAATGTTTTCAATTTTCTGCTAAAAGGTTAAAAGTTGAAAAAACAAAATTTAGGTTTAAAAATAAAGACTTTTGATTTCATTACAATAATTTTATAATAGAAATTTTTTTACAATAGATTGCGGAATATAGATAGAATGCTAAGTTAATAGAAATTTTTTAAATGACACTTTAAAGACAGATGAATGTAGTGGGCTGACAGGACAATTGTATGAACATATCATTTAAATTCCAAGTACTTTAGTTTTTATGTTATTTAAATTATTATTTACCATAATAAGATTTCAATCTTATGGACAACTAGATTTTATAAACATTTACGACTCAACCTGTTTTATTTTAGTTTTGTGTATCGTGCTGTTATATTTTAAAGCACGAGAGATTACTAAATTCGGCTACCCGGCTAAAAATAATGTATACAAGCTCATGTAAGATCATATATGATAATTTATGTTAAGGATGGGCCAATATATGATCGCATATTATCATATGATTTACCATATATGGTCATATATTGAATAAGCGCCAATTTTAATATATGTTCATATATGATGATATATGTTTTCGAATTGATGATGTATGGTCAGATGTGTTCATATATGCTCATATACAATTCATTTTTAGCCGGGTATGCCGATTATTTTATACCCTCCAACATGCTAACAAAAATATATCTTTATAAGGATTCAAGTTGAAAAAATGCATCGAAATATCAGTCTAGGACCCCATAAAGTATGTATATTATTGATAAGTGATGAATTCACAGACATTCTAGCGATGTCCGTCCGTCCGTCTGTCCGTCTGTTAAGGACACGATATAGTCCAAAATACAGGAGCTAGACTGCAGAAGTTTGGCACGAATATGTTTTATATTCCTAGGCAGGTTAAGTTCGGAAATGGGCAAAATTGAACCAAGGGGAAAAAAGTTCCCCTTGGAGAACTAAACCAACCTCTGAAAAACTGTATTTTTTTGCAAGGTTTTTTTTACTTTTTTTAAGCAAATGCAACATTTTTATCTCAGAGGAAGCTCTAAACCCTTCATGTGCACCCAGCGGATAAAAAAAATAAAAAAAAAAGTTTGAGTCTTTTTTGGGGTGGATATAAAAAATGTATTTTAATAATGATTAATTGGATTAAATAATTGCAAGAATCATAATAAATCCATTTGATAACATCTATCGCAAGGAGAAGGTGTCCCCCAATAACTCAAACCAAGCCCCCAAACCACACCCCCCCCACCAAAAAAGACGCCCCTGGAGGGTATAAAAGATTCGGCACAGCCGAATTTAAAATTCTTATTTCTTGTCTCTTACGTTATGTCGCAAGGGTCACCAGTATGATTTTTAGTTTGCTAAATGTTCAGACCGAGTTAACTGAATATCGTGTGAAATTTTAACATGATAATGTTTTTAGGCCGGTGTCTAATTTTGAAAATGATGCAGGACGCTACCTCAGTTTGACTACGTAAGCTACCGACTAACGAAAAAGAAAATAATAATTACGGTTTTCATTTTCTTAAAACCAAAATGGTTTGCAACTTCGATTAGAAACTTAAATAATAATTCACCTGTTATTGAATAAAACGTAACATAAGCCCTGTTTTCGCATAACCGTATATACGCCTGCCCATACAAATTTTAAATTATCCACGCTTATTTTTAACTTGTATAATTATCGGTGGTAAAATTAAGCTTCGATAAAAAGTTATGCCAAGTTCTCATTTTTTATTGAAATGACAAAGACACAAACCTTTTTCTTTGTTAATACCCTAGTAAAAATATTATGCTAATTTTACTAAATAGATCTAATTTGATCCGTAAAATGGTTGTATCAAATAATATCTATTTGTATTACTTTAGATCAAAAATATATTAAAATTAATACAATTTGATCCTGAATTTTGTCAAATCTAATTAGATCAAATTGATCTTATAATATCTATTTTTATATAATTTGATGAGCAAAACCAAAATACGAATCTAATCATATATGGAGGAATATCTAACCATATAAAGTGGATCAACCGTATCAAAGTGATAGATAAAATTTTATATAAATTTATACGGAAGCATATTAACTCATATAAGATTGTATCATATTATATATGATTAGACCAGAAAATTTTTACTCGGGTAGCAAATACACAAACCTTAAACTTAAAATACAGTAAATTTTGTTAAACGTGGATGCGTTTTCGATTAATCGGTAAATTTTAACATGTATACGGTTATGCGAAAACAGGGCTATAATTATTTTTCGACAAACATTTTTTCCATCAAAATTTTTGTTTTTACAAACATTTTTTTTTATCAATTTTACACCTTTTCCAATTGTATTTCAGAAATTATCAATTGTATTTCAGAAATTATCAATTGTATTTCGGAAGTTAACAATTGTATTTCAGAATTTATCAATTGTATTATAGAAACTATCAATTGTATTTCAGAATTGATCAATTGTATTTCAGAAATAATCAATTGTATTTTAGAATTTATCAATTGCATTTCAGAAACTAACCTTCGTAAAACAATTGAAAATTTCTGAAATACAATTGGTAATGGTGTAGTGATAGAGGATATATATAAGTTCGCCATTCCGTTTGTAGCACCTCGAAATTAGAGTTTGCAAATAATCGAGATATTTCATAATCGCGATTACGATTAAAAAAATAGCCGTTAATCGCGATTATCGATTAATCGAGTCTTTTAAATAAATATAATTGCAATAGTTTATTTAAAAAAAAAAAAAACTTTTAAAATTTACATTTCAGAATGTACGAAAATACAAAAATAAATATTTTATGCAATAAAATTATCTTTCCACACCCAATGTCCTGCGAAAAAAACATATGTCCCATGAATGTCTGAATAGCCCTATATGAAACTAAGAAAATTGCGTTTTTGGTTTTTAAATTTTTAAAAAACTGGGCTAATGAGGCGTGGTTAATTATTTGAAAAAATGTCGAAATGCACCACAATCGCAAAAATTAACATTCATGTATATTTGTTTAAGTGCTATCTGCTAAAATTTTTTATTTCGGGAAATTTTCAGAAAGTTTAAATTTTTTAATAAAGTCAATTTATCAAAAGTCCGGCCACACTTTTTTTTAAGTTTAGATGTTTGTATTCACACAAAAAAATTCAGGAGGGCATTTTTCGTATTTTTCAAGAAAATAGAATTTGAATATTTGATTTTATAAAAATTATCTTGTATTTTATTGTGTCAACATCGCGTATGAGTAACGAAAATTCATTGGTTTCGCAAATAGTCATTACTCATACGCGGTGTTGACACAATAAAGCACAAGAGAATTGTAGAATTTTTCTGAAATCCAATATTCAAATGCGTTTTTTTCGAAAAATATGAAAAATGCCCTGCTGAATTTTTTATGTGGATAGATAAACATCTAAACTAAAAAAAAAACAATTGTAAAAAAATGTGGCCGGATTATTGATAAATTGTTAAGGGGACAAAAAGGGGTAAAATTTCGAATACAGGATCCTTTGGTTAAAAAAACAGCCAGAAAAAAAGTACTTGTTGTAAATTTAATTTCTAAGGATCGTAAAATTGGTAAAAATGTGTACTTTTTGTCCTTTTCACATTTTATGAAATAACTATATTAGACTCTTGAAATTTGTAATGAAGGTTCCTTTGGTAAAAAAAAACATTCCACGAAAATTTCTTTTATGTGTATCTATTTTAGCGTCCCGAAAATTATAATCTTTCGAATTTTGTGTCACTGAAAGGCTGATTGTGTGAAAATTTATAAGGACATTTAGAAACAGCGTCTTAAGTCTGCAACCAGAGAAAAAATTACGTTTCTTGATATAACATGCCCGAATTTTTTGACCAAATCCAGCCAAATCATTTTGGATTATTTTTAAAACAAAAGTGTGAGGTTACCAACAAGGGAAGTATCTCAACCCTTATGAACCGATTTGCCTGAAACTTAAATAATATATAAATGAGACGATTTTAAGGTTGGGGTGTCTCGGCTTTTCGGCCATATCAGTGTTTCAAAATTTCGTTGTCCCCTTATGAAACCATATGGACCTCCGGGAAAATTTCGATAATTCACGAACTAACAGGAATATCCTCTAGAGCAGCGGTTACCAACCTATGGTACGCGTACCACTAGGGGGTACGCGAAACTGTCCGCGGGGGTACGCAAAATTTTAGTAATTTGGACATTTGTTTTAGATTAACCTTTCAATGCTGGTTCCGCATCTAGCTTCCAAAGTTTTCCATAACGTCAGGTTTTTAAGAAAGTTGAGATCAAAGTTTACAAAAAACCTATTTTTGTGCAATCTAGAGAGCATTTTTTGCAATATTTTGAGATCTGAACACTTGTTTTCGATTAACCTTTCGATGCTAATTCCGAATATGGTTCCCAAATTTTTTCGCTGATGTCAGGTTTTTGAGAAAATGTATGCCAAAGTTCTCAAAAACGTTTGTTGGACATTTTTGAGACGGTTTCTGATAGATTGGAAATTTTGGTACCATTTTGTTAAGCTCAAAATGTCCTTTTAGTGATAATATATATAGGGGGGTGTTTCATTCAAAAGTCACGGAATTGTTAATCTGTCCATGTATTAAAAAAACATAAAAAAAAATCATAAACATTATATTTCCGCCCTCTGTGATGTGTTTTTTGAACTTTTTTTAAGAGTTAAAAAAACGCCCGTTGTTTTAAATTTTGGTGTAGAGTCGACTGGTGAAATCAGATTTGCAATATTTTCAGCTGTTTTTGTTCTGCAGAAATATCAGCTCAAAATCCGAGTTTTCCTATGCATTGAACCACCCCAATAGGCGAAAATTTTTCTCAAAAAATACCACCACTGTTTTGATCTCCCCTAAATCCTTCAAAAAAAATGATAATACCCGCAGATCAAAAATTTCAAAATAAACTCTAATATTTACATGAGAAGTTTTTTAACGAAAACAAAAACTCGTTAGGGGGTACGCGCCTGAGAAAATTGAAAATTAGGGGTACGCGAGCCAAAAAGGCTGGTAACCGCTGCTCTAGAGCAAAAATACGTGTCGACTTAAATTTAATAAAGATTATTTCGTATTCATATGGACATCGTAGCTCTATGTCTTCATATAAATACCGCCCAAAATTTTCACATTTACATGAAAAAAGTATTTAACGAAGCAAACTTTTACATGGTTATGCCACCGTTGGATGGGCATTAAAAAAACCTTTCTTCTCATATGTAAACATCATATAGTTTCTTAGAAAGAAATGGCTGAAAAATCCAAAAAACGATATTTTCGCCATTTTTTGACCCATGTTTTCAACCCCTAAATCCCCGATATGGCCGATAAGCCGAGACACCCCAACCTTAGAATTGTCTCTTTTATATATATTTTACGTTTCATGCAAATCGGTTCATAAGGGTTGAGATACTTCCCTTGTAAGATGAAAATTTAAATTTTACTTTAAATTTAAATTACTTTTATAAGAAAAAAGGAAAGAGAAATTGCAAATAAGTTAAATGAATCGTAGGCCAATATAATATATTTTAAAATCGTTATAAAACAGTGTATTTCATAGAAAATGATTAATCGTAATCGCATGATTTTTTTGTCGATTACGATTATTTGGTGCGATTAATCGCGATTACGATTACGATTTTAATCGTTTTGCAAACTCTACTCGAAATATTGGTATATTGGTCTATTCATGATTCTCCATCGAGTTTAAGTCTGTCTGTCTGTTGAAAACAAGATTACTTTTGAAAGACTTTACGGAGACTCCTGAAATTGGGCATATGTTTTGGGTATTGACCTGGTCAGGTTGGCATTGCAATCCAGCGAAATCGGTCCAGTGGTTCGAAAGTAATGAGCAAAAGACTGAATTTCGGCAAGGGTTTTTCGTGAATTTATGAGATAAAAATCTAACTTTTGAAAGGCAGTTCTGAGGGTGCTGAAGCTTGGCATATATATTTGTCGTTCCCCTGGGCTAGTTGGTATTGAATTTCAGTTAAATCGGTCTAGTGGTTCAAAAGTTATTAGCAAAACCGTGAATTTCAGTTTAGTTTCACCTTAAACGCACGTGCTAACAACCCGATAAACATGTTTAAAAAACGTTGGAAGACACAAAAATATTTTACAACGTATTTTTGTCACTCAAAAATATTTTTATACTGAAAAAAGGAAAAAAATACACTCGAAAAAAATTTTACACTCAAAAAAATTTTACAAAAAAAATTTAGTAAATTGTTTTTTTTTTTTTTTTAATTTCTTAAAAAATAAATCTTTTTGTTATTGGACTAGTTTTATGTCGGCGGATGAGGGGTTTATTTGGGAGAAGTTTGGCGGGGGCATTGGTGGACAGCTTCACCGTGTCGATAAAAGTTAAAAAAAATCATTTATTACAATTTTTGCACTAAAGGAATACAATCTTATCATTATTAAAATTAATATTTAAAATGTAAATAGCCCACAAAAGAGGGCGGGCCGAAAAAAATATATATTTTCCCAGCAAAAATTGGCATTACTAGTAATGGGTTTTGTAATCCGAAACAGATGTTAATAAGTAGTTACTTATTGAATGAAACACTAATTATTTTAACAAGGGCGTGAGACAAAAATAACTAGTGAAGAGTATGGAGATAAATAAGTAGTTACTGCCGCGGATTACAAATAAGGAGTAAAAACCCATTACCAATAAGAAGTAAAATAATTAGTTAATTAAAACTTTTAAAATTTAACTTGTTTTTACTAAAACTTAAAAATTGCGTAATTTTTATTAAGTTTTTAAGTACTTTTTAAGTTAATTGAATTGTAAAGGTTAAAAACTGCAAGTGCAAGAAGATATTATTACTTAGAAGTGCTTTTATAACATATTACTGAGAAGTAGTTACTTTTGAGCTTAAAATAATGTTAATGGTAATGGGTACGCATTATAAATAATGTACTTGCTAATGATTACTTTTCACAACTCATTACCATGTTTTTGCTGGGTTTATCCCATAAATCCAAGTGAAAGTCCTTCACTTCTTCTGCATAAAAATGTTTTATTTTTTTTAGAAAAGCACAAAAAAACCCTGCGAAAAAATTTAGTTTTTCTAAGGTTAAGTTCTTTTTTCTCCTGGTTCGATTTTTGATTTTAACAAAAAATTTTTTTTCGGATTTGAAACGTTCGAATGGTTTTCGGATATCGCTTATCTCAATTTTTTTCCTTGACTTCATAGCCCAATAAGAATAATTTAATCCGTAGCACCAGTTGTTCAAAGTTTTGATTTTTTAGGAGATTTTCACCAAAAAAATTTGGATTTTTGAGAAAAACATTTATAAAAATATATCTTGCGATTTATTTAGCTGAACACAAATTAAATACAAGTAAGAGTCCCCGCACAACAATGTCGGAGCGGTTGACGTTTTCGGTCATAAGAGAGTATAGGCGCAAAACAAAGGCGGTAGCGGAAAATTCTGTCATATGTTAATTTTTACACTATTTTTTAACTTTTTCGTCACTTTTTCTTCACTTTTTTATTTAAATTTATTGTATTTTTTAACATCAATATGATTTTTTCATATTGATTCTTTTTTTTTGTGTTTTTTTTTAATTTTAATTATTTTTTTTTAGAGATCACATTTTTTTGTTTACTTTATCGAAAATAATCGAAATATTTATAAAAATGTGGCAACATTTTTATATCAAAAATTAAGAGAGAGAGAGAAACCGACACAAAAATAGAATTGATTTTATTCAAGCGGTTTTCGGTCGAGCGTTTTTTCTTGCCAAATTTGTATGAAAAAAACGTCACCGACATTGTTGTGCGGGGACTCTAAAAAAGTTTGATTCGTCATTGACGAATGTATTGATACCATCCACAATGCAAAACAGATTATTTGCAAAAAAAAATTCTTTTGAAAAAAAAAAATACGTGGAGAACATTTTTTGGTGAAAAAAAATAAATTCTGAGAATTTTTTTTGTTGTAAAAAATAGGTTTGTACTTGTAAAAATACCATTCTGTGTCCAATTCTGTTCATATATACCAACCAGCAGCCAATTTGAAGAATTTTAAGGTTATGTGGAATGTACCTAAATTCTCGAGGTGTTCTTACATTTGCGTTTATAACTTTTGAACCGCTGAAAGGAAAATGTAAATTTTTTCTCTGTCCTATATTTATGCATTAAAAACAAAACTTACGATAATTAAATGGAAAGATATTAGGGTAATTGAATATATACAATTTATTGCAAACAAGTGGCTTAATTTTAAACTTCAAATAAAACAACAAATTATCTTAAATAATTTTTATCATCTTAAAAAAACAGACCTAATATTATAATTTCTCACAACAATTAAATGCCTTTAATACTCCATTTTTTAAAATTTTTCCCCATTTAAATTCGTAGACGACACGGTTAGTTTGTTTTATTTAAACAGCCAGCAAGTCAGTTTTATTTAAATCCCCTAAAAATATGCTTTAAAAGTTAAAACCATATTTTTTTTTGGGGTAAATTTAATAACCTCATGGCAAATTATGCAGATAATTTAAAAAAATGCGGGCTCATTATGCCTAAATGTATGCCATAATATAATTTTTTTTATTGTTGTTATTTTTAAACTTTCACTATTGTTAACAATTCACACACACACACACACACACAGATAGAAAAACAGAAAAATAAAAAAAAAATAAAAAAAACTTAAAAATACATGACCAACCATAAACTGGCATTTTAAGCTCATTTTTCACAGCAGAAAAAAAATAATAAAAACAAATGCTTTAAAATTATATGCAGTTACCACACATTCACATAACATATACAAACCACTACAAACACATATACACTCACACGCACACACAAATATACAATTATAAAAGTGAGACCAAAAAAAGGCACAGTTTCAGTTTAATTATTAGTATTTTTTTCTTGCTTTTTCTATGTAGGTATGTGTGTGTATGTGTGAGTGAGTGTGTATTTAACTGTATTTGCTGCTACTAAATATACTGTGTAACATAAATATGATGCTGATGATGGTTGGAAGAGTGGTGTGTCTGTGTGTGTGCATGTGTATTTACTTACCCTAATTTTATGTATAGAACAGAGTTAAGAGAAGGACTAGTTATATGCATAAAGGTATTTTTATGCACACTTTTATATACAACATTTTTAAATACATACAGACATTCCTAAGTTTAACCCCTGAATATGTTTAATGATGCTGTGAGTTTGTGTAATTTTTTTCGTCTTGTTGTTGTTTTTCTACCTTTTTAATACTCATCATATGTTTATGTGCTCGTATGTGGAATAAAAAAAAAATAAATAAAAAAGCCCGGTAGCTTTAGTTGAAATGACCTAAAAGCCTCGATTTTATTTGTCAGGTGTTTCTTTTCATCTTGTTTCCTTTTTTGAACTGACTTTTACACCCGCTTATATATATATTTTTTTCTTTTAGAGGCACTATGGGGCATAGAGTTTTTTTAATGGCATAAGCTGTGTTTTGCAGTCATAAGTATATTGGAGGTGATAATTACATTAAAGCATATTTTAAGGTGTCACCAACAAACAACCCTTTTTTGTGTTTTTCATTTAATTTTTATACCCTCCACTCTAGTGATAGACGGTATATGAGGCATTCCACACCAAATGTCCAGCGAAAAAAAACACATGTACCGTAAACTTCTGAATAGGTTGTATGGATAGCCCTATATGGAACTTAGAAAATTGCGTTTTCTGTTTTTCAATTTTTCAAAAACTGGGCTTTGGAGGCGTGGTCAAATATTGGAAAAATGGTCAAATTTGTGGCGAGTTGCCTTGATTATATATTTATCACATTAAAACGGAATGCACCACAATCTCAAAAATTTACATTCTTATATAGTTTTGTATGGGCTATCGATTAAAAATTTTTTTTTTTGAAAATTTTCAGAACCCGTTCTGAAATTTTCCATTTTTTTAAAATGTCAATTTATTAAAAAACATGCCACTTTTTTTTCTTTTTTAATTTTTTTTTTTTAAAGTTTAGATGTTTGTCCATCCACACATAAAAATTCAGAAACACGTTCTTCGTTTTTTCGAGAAAATCGCATTTGAACTTTAAATTTCATAACAATTTTGTAATTTGCTTGTATTTCTTTGATTTAAGGTTGCGAATGAGTAATATTTATGCAATTAATATTACAGGACACATGTTCTTCTGTAGCGGGACATTTGGTGTGGAATGCCTCATATATAAGTTTGTCATTCCGTTTGTAACACCTCGAAATATTGGTCTAGGACCACATAGGGTATATATATTCATGATCCTCGACCGATTTTAAGACGATCTAGCGATGTCAGTCCGTCCGTCTGACCATATGTCTGTCTGTCTGTTGAAAACACGCTAACTTTTGAAAGACTTTACGGAGGCTCCTGAAGTTTGGCATATATATGGGGCATTTACCTGGTCAGGTTGGTATTGCAATCCAGCGAAATCGGTGTAGTTCAAAAGTTATGAGCAAAAGACCAAATTTTGGCAAGGGGTTTTCGTGAATTTACGAGATAAAAAACACGCTAACTTTCGAAAAGCAATTCTGAGGATGATGAAGATTGGCATATATATTTTTCGTTGCCCTGGCCTCGTTCGTGTTGAATTTCAGCCAAATCGGTCCAGTGGTTCAAAAGTTATTAACAAACCCGTGAATTTCAGATAAGTTTCACCTTAAATTCAAGTGTTGAAAACCCGTTAAACATGTTGTAAAAAGATTGGTAAGTCACAAAAATATTTTACAAAGTTTTTTTGTCGCTTAAATATTTTTACACTAAAAAAAATGCACTCGAAAAAAATGTTAAACTCAAAAAAAAAAATTTTACACTCAAAAAAAAAAATTGTAAATAATTTTTTTTTTTTCAAAAATTACTTAAAAAAAAAAGTTTTTTTACACAAAATAAAAACTAATCAAAAATGTTACTTTTTTCACGTTAGAAAATTTACTATCACTTTAAAGGGCATTGCGGAGGGTATTCATAGATTCGGCCAAGTCGAATTTAACTTTTCTACTTGTTTTTCAATAATTGTTTTAAGAACTAAAATCCTTTTTTAGAAAAACAGCAGTTTCTTAGAAAAAATAGTTCTTTTTCAGAAAAAAAAAAATACTTTTTTAGAAAAAACAAGTGAGTGTTAAATTCGGCTGTGCCGAATTTTTTATGCCCTCCAAAATGTAAAACAAATTAAAAAAAAATTGTCAGGGGTGGTTGTTTGGGAGGGGGGGGGGGTGATGGGGATCAGTGGTGGATGTTGAGACCACCTTCCCATATCGATAAATATATCAAATGTTTCATTTATTTAACAAAAATACAAAAAAACATGTAAAAGAAGTGTATTTTTTCAGAGGTTGGTTTAGTTCTTCAAGGGGGAACTTTTTCCCCCTGGGCCGATTTTGCCCATTTACGAACTTTACCTGCCTAGGTCCAAAAGACATATTCATGCCGAATTTCGGGAGTCTAGCTTTTATATTTTGGACTGCATCGTGCCATCTACAGACAGACGGACGGACAGACGGACATTCACAGAATGTCTTAGAATCAATAATATGTATACTTTATGGGGTCCCCGACCGATATTTCGATGCGTTACAAACGGAATGACAAAGTGAGTATACCCCCATACTGTGGTTGGAGGGTATAATAAGTACTATGTTAGATAAAGTACACTCAAAATATTTTGTGGGCAAAAACAAATGAAAAACACATTTAAAACCAGTGAATAAACTATTGAAAACCATCCCAGTAATTATTCATTTGTTTTAACAAACACCAGCATTTATTTTTTACTGTTGACAAAATTTTCTAAAATAAATAACATTAAACATTAAAAAATTACGGTTTTTTCATTCTTTTTTACCAACAAATTCAAAAAAAATAACCTACGAAAACATTAAAAATTAATGATAGTTCTGTTATTTTTACCAACAAATTCCAAAAAAATAACCTACGAAAACATTAAAAATTAATGACTTCGTAGGTTATTTTTTACAATTTTCTTTTGAAATATTTTTTTAAAAATTTTTAATAAAATTTTGGGGAATCGATCCCGCAATCAACTATATTCTGGCCTTTCTACCCATCGTGTCAAAGTCACTTGATACAAATATCTTTTTATATTTCTATAAATAATATTTTGAATTTATTTTATACAAAAAAATAACCTACTTGTGTAGGTAAAAACTAATGATATCTCTTTAAAAATACCAACAATTAAAAAAAAAAATTACTTACACAAATCATTAAAAAATTAAAGAATAATCAGTAGTTTTTACTTACAGAACTAAAATAAATGACTTTAAAAATTAAATGTTAATGAAAGTCTTTATTTTTTAGTGTGTTATTTTTGAAACAAAGGACAGAAGTAGTCATTAATAAGAACTGAACATCAAACAAACGATTTCTCTTTTAAAAACGACTAAACGTAAAATTTTTAAAATAAACTACAAACAGTTAATGACATAATTCTTTAAGTGTAGAACTTTTTAGTAAAATATTACTTTTTCAGGAAAAAAAGTACTTATTTAGAAAAAATTTTACTTTTTGACAAAAAAGTACTTTTTAGAAAAAAGGTTTTTTTTTAGGAAAAAGTACTTTTTTAAAAAAGCACATTTTTACTATTTTTTTTTTAGAAAAAAATAAATTTTTCTAAAAAATGTACTTTTGTACTACTTTTTTTTTAAAAAGTACTTTTTTTAGAAAAAGTACTTTTTTTAGAAAAAGTACTTTTTTTCTAAAAAAAAGTACTGCTTTTAGAAAAAAGTACTTTTTAAAGTACTTTTTTAAAAAAAGTACTATATTTTAAAGAGTACTTTTTAGGAAAAAAGTAAACTTTTTATTTTTTTTCTTAAAGGTGCTATAGTACTTTTCTAAAAAAGTACTATTTTACCAAGAGTACTTTAAAAAACAAACATTTCCGATGTGCCATGTGCTGGCAGCTTGTTTCATGGCACAACTGAAATGTGCCGTGTGCTATACTAGGGCACATGGAACATGTGTCGTGTGCCATACTATGGGCACGTGACACATTGCTTAATGTTATGTGAGGCACATGTGTGTGCCATTCCTTACCCTGCAATATTTACAATTTTTAAAATTTAAGTATAAAACCTGAATCAAATTACGTCGCGTAAGGCGTAACGCCCAATAATTTTTCGTTTCTAATATTTAAATGTGAGTTACCTAAATCAAACGGACGTAAAAATTTCAAATTTGATGTGTTTGTTTTTGTTTTTTTTTTACGTCTTGCGCTACACACAGAAAACAAATTTGCTAATTTCCAACTGAAATTCAGTTGTTACAACAAAATATCGGTGGATGCATTTGAATTAAGGTTGAAACAACTAAATATCGGTAGTTACAACAAAATTTTGTTATTACAACTGACTTTTAATTGAATCAACTATAAAATTCGTTAGCCACATGAAAATGTAGTAGCAGCAACCGAATTTTGAGTTAATACAACTGAAAAATTCAGTTGGAAATTTATTTTTCTCTGTGTACGCATTTGATTCTGGTTCGACCCTAAAAGTTATTCAATTATCAATTTCTCACATTTTTACACTTCTCTACAATATTTTTTTTTAATGTTTTCCTTAGAAAAAGTCTAAGATTCTTAAACAGTTTTTAAGACACTTTTCCTACAGAAATATACTCAGGTGCTGGAAACATTTTCTATAGAAAAAATCTCACATTCTAAGACAATAGAAAAAGAAAAAGTCTCAAACTCTGGTATGTTTATTTATAGGTCTCAGCTTCTGACAAGTTTTTCATATGTCTTCTCTGATTCTAAGAAGTTTTTCGTATAAAAATTATTTTAAATAGATGAAGGATCACTAGGATCGCATTATGGTGTCCTAGACCGATATTTTTAGTTTCTACAAACGGAATGACAACTTCAAAATTTTTGAGTCAACAAAATTTTTGAGTAAACATATTGTAAAATTTGTATGAGCTTAAACTTGTTGTTGGATTGTAAAAATATGATATGATTAAAAAATGCCTGAAATAACATAAAAAACGAAAATTTCAAATAAAACACAAAAGATGGCGCTAGTACTTGCTGCATAATGTGATGGGGATTAATTTTTTTTTTAATTATTTGGATTTTTTTAAGTACATTTTCCAAAACTATCCCTTAATTTTGCTTCGAAAAGGCTGAAAAATATATTTAACAAAAGTTTCAAATAAAACACATAAGATAGCACCTTTTGAAGATGCATGATATGATGGGATCAGTCAGTTATTATTTGCACCTTAAGGTATGCTTTAAGAATATAACAAAAGTACTACAAGAAATATCACAAAAACAGGAAGAGCAGTAGATAAGTAGTTCAGTGGAAAATTTGAATTTTATAGTAAATGCTAAAAAAAAGTAACCGAGTTTTATATTTATAGAGTAGTCTTTTGTTCCAAACCTAAATTATTTTCCAATAATTTCTTTTAAAAATTCTAGGCCCATTGTATCCTATGTATGTTATATTTGTTATTCATACACATACAACTTGTCATTTTTCTGCCGCATTTAAATGACATGAAAAACACAGCGAGAGCTGTGTGAGCGAAGGTGGAAAAAAATATTACAAAAGCCTATCATAAAGGGACTTGATTTTTTCCATATTTATTCGTAGCACAATATAAGGCTTACTACTATATAGATTTTTGCTATTACTACTAGTAGCAAAAAAATACATCATATGCTTCTTATGTATGTCCTTTTTTGTCTCATATAGGAATATATATATATTTTTTATAGTTTACTAAGTGAAATTGAAAAAGCAAACCTTCACAGGAACATAACAAAAAACATAAGCTTTTGTTAGCTTTTCACACGTTTTTCCGGTTTTAGTGGTGAAAAAAAAAAGTACAAAAAGTATGTTATTTTCTATTGTTTTTCTATTAAACATGTGACAAGTGGAAGCATAACGAGCAGACAAAACCCTAGCACAAAAAAAAAAAAAAAAACTAGAAAAAAACAAAAAAATAAACCAAATGAAGAAGAGCCAGAAATACAAAGCCTGTGATAGTGAAGCAACGGATATGACAACATTGATGAGCTGTTGAGCAAAAAAAAAAAATGGTAGCATACTTTCTAGGTTTTGAAATTAAAGGAAAATTGAAGTATGAAATTGAGAAATTAAAAAAAAAAAAACTTAACTAAAGTATTTTTTTAGAAAATAAAGTACGAAAATTGAAAAAAACAATGATTAAAAAAAATCAAATATACTTTTAGGCTTACTAAAAAGAAGTTTAAATTGGGACTTTTTTTAAACTCTAGAAAACAATGTCATTTTAAAGGATTGAAATAAAGCTCTAATTGCCTATGTCAAACTTTCTATAGGGTTTTTAAAAGAACCGGAAGATAATGCAACATTTTTTTTTTTTTTTTCAATTAAAAAAAATATGTATACTTTTAGGCTTTCAAAGCTTATGGGAGAACAAACTATTGACAAGTTTTTTTTTTTTTTGCATATTAAACCAAAACCATAACAAGTGTGTGTTAAAGAGTTTTAAAAGTGAACTAAAAAACGAAGTATACTTTTAGGCTTTGAAAGTTTTTTTTTTAGATACAAGTTTTGCTTGTTTATGGATTCTTAAAAAACTAACTTTATGTTTATATAAACCATAAAAAATGTAAAAAATAAACTTTCAGTATAGAAATAAAAAATTTAATGATGTTATAAATATTAAAGCATACTTTAAGGCTTTAGTGCTGTTTGCATTATTATAATTGGGAAAACGAATTTTTTTACTAATGAAAACTTGGAGGAAGAAATTTTGAAAAATAGACTAAATTTAAAGGTACCCAGCCAGAAATTGATGATGGTACAAAAAATAAAGCGCTTTAAAAGTACTGTTTTCCAAACGCTTTGAAGACGCTTCGTTTTACCAACTCATAAGTGCTTTTACAACACCTTTTTAAGAATTAAAAAATGTTTTATATCTTCTGCCAATAAAGTTGGGGACATAATAATTGTGTCATTTCATTTAGAAGAATGAAGCACACATCCTCTCTCAAGAAGTCCTCTTGTATTAACTTAATTATTTTTTAGTCTGTTGTAAAAAAATATATCAAAAATTTAAATTAAAAAGTCTACAAATTAAAATATAATCACCATAAAGCGTCTTTAAACCGCTTTATTTTTAGTCCTCCGAATGCTTTCAGAGCGCTTTTAAAAACTATCATATGAGCGTTTAACGACGTTATCATTCGGACGTTTTAAGAGCACTCTAAAAACAAAAACCATGACGTTCTGGAAACGCTTGTACCACCATTTAGAGTACTTTTAAAACACTTTGATGATTGTATTTTTCTGCCTGGGTAGTTTAACAAAGATTTATTATGAAATTACGCTTTTTAAATGCAGAATTTTGGATTTCAATTAAAATTTGCTTTTAGTATAGAAAACGAGTTCAAATTTCCATTTTTAAATAATCATTTTTGATATTGGAAAACAGTATTTTTTTTTAGTTTTGGATTTTTGAAAAAAAAAAAATTAAATTTTTGAAAAACTTTGATAAAAAACATGTTTTTTAGTACAAACCTTTTTATACCATCCACTCTAGGGATAGGGATATACAAATTTGTTATTCTGCTTGTAACACCTCGAAATATTCATTTGGGACCCCATAAAGTACATTTATTAAAGATCTACGAACGATTTGAAGGGTCCGCCTATATGCCTTTAGAAAAAACGCTAACTTTTGAGAGAAAAATTTAAACTCAAACAAAAATTTTAAGCTCCAAACAATTTTACACCCTAAAAATTTTTTGTTCAAAAATAAATTAAAAAGTTTTTTTCCCTAAATAAATTTTTTTTGACAGACTTTTTTACCAATCTTATTTTTTTACGTAAAAAAAAAATAAAATCGGTTAAAAAGTTTGTATTCGAAATATTTTGGGCATTGAGAAGAGTATTCATGAATTCGGATAATAAGGAAGTCTCCCTGGTGCCACCCTCCTATCTTCATGAAATTTGGATATGTTGTTCAGAACGAAAATTAATTTGACACGTATTTTTTTTAGCCGCCCAAACTAATTTTTAGGGGGGGGGTCGATTTATGCGGGTGGAAATTGACCTTTTTCAGTTTTTAACCATTTACGCCTATTTAAACAAAATGCATATAGTCATATATGTGCTATCAGATTAAAGGTATTTAAAATACCTATTACGTGGTGCTAACAGCGCGCCAAAAAAAATAATAATTTTCGACTTATCGATTTAGCAATGTCCGTCCGTCTGTCTGTCTATGTAAACGGCGTAAATAGGATACAGGTCGAAATTAACAATCAATTGACCTGAAATTTAAAGCTTGCGATTCTTTTGGCCCAATAACGAAACTTATTGAAATTGGAACAAATCGGAGCATGTTTAAACCTACCCAGTTGGCAACGTCCTCGACCCATCCTCAGTGACGGAGCGGTGACATGTCAGAGTCACTGCTGACATCCACAAGATATCTATATGTACTGGGTTGAGGACAGTTTCATACAAATTTTCAAAATGTACTCACTCAAAGTCAGCAGAGGTCAGGGCTGACCTTCTGGGGACATGTCACCTAAGACTTCTTTGGGTAAATGTCATGCGAAAATACAAAAAATTTTCGTATTTCCTTTAGTTTTTACTTTTATCCAGTTTCCTTTATAAATTATCTTTCTCATATTTAGAAAAAACTTTTCGCCTTTTTTAGTCCCAACTGGATTTGAACCTGGAACCTCCAGTTTATTAGTCCCACACCTAACTACGTGTTCCAAACTTTATTTTGAAAATTGTTTGTCTATTTATTACTTTTTTTCTACTTGTTAGATTTTGTTTTTATTTTAAATAAATCGATAATATTGCCATCTTTTTCTTGGAAATTGAAGAGTTGCCCAGATCTAAAATTCTAATTTAATGTACAGTTATTCTGAAGACATTTCCTTTTAGATGTCTTAGAGGAGTGCTGACAAAGTTAGGACATGTCATCAAGGATTACCTATGATTTGTCAGAACCTGAAGACATTTCCTCAAGGAATCACTGTGGAAATTTCCTCAGTGACACATTTTCCAACTGGGTAGCCCCCTTCCAATTTGGCTTAAATGACCCTTATAACTGTATTATAACACCGTCCGACAAATTGCAAATTTTGGCTGTACACATGAACCGGAACAAAAAATTCTGAAAATAGGGCCAAAAATAAAATAGCCGTGTTATACCCTCCCGGTTTTTATACCCTCCAACCACAGTAGGGGGTATACTCACTTTGTCATTCCATGTGTAACGCAATATCGGTCTAGGACCCCATAAGTATAAATAATATTGATCAGTGATCGATTCTAAGACATTCTAGCGATTTCCGTCCGTCTGTCCGTCTGTAGAGGACACGACACAGTCCAAAGTAAAAAAGCTAGACTTCCCAAGTTTGCCACGAATATGTAGTATGGTCATAGGCTGGTCAAGTTCGGAAATGAGCTAAATCGGACCAAGGGGAAAAAAGTTTGACCCGGCCCCTTTTGTGGGCGTTGATATAAAAAAATATATTTTAATTATTTGGATAAAATAACTGCAAGAATCATAATAAATCCATTTGATAACACCTATCTCAAGGGGACGGTTTTTTCCAACGTCTCCTACCAACCCCCTCAAAAAAAAACGTTGTTAATTTTTTTTTTTTTACTTTTTGGAGGGTATAAAAGATCCGGCACAGCTGAATTTAACACTCTCACTTGTTCTAGATCAACTCGCGTTTTCGCGAAAAATGCAAAAAAAAAAATTGTTTGCACTATAATATAAAAGATAACTCTAGTCAGAAAGTGGGGATAAAAATAACATTCCCGTGTCTCTCAGGTTTCTTAAATCAATTCGCGTTTTTCGCAAAAAAAATATAAAATTGTGTTTCACAAAAGAAGTCTGAAGTAATTTGAAAAACTATACTATGTACTATCCTCTACTATGTTTTCTCAATTGAACTTTTATTGATCAGACAAATAGTTTAGGAGATATAATTTTTTAAACACCAGAATGGTACCTTGGCCCACTGTGCGGCGGTGGATTAGTATATACAATTTTTGCTTTAAAAGAGTTTGTTGTGAAACAGATTTTGGACCTTCATAATAGTATTTCTCATTTAACTTGTGAAATATATGAAATATTATGTCTGGTTTAGTGTTTGATTGACCAACAATGATTCTCTAAAATCTTCTGATGATCCCTTAGTGGGGGTAAAACTGATCAATGCAGATATACTATAACTTTTTTAAAGCAATAAATTAAAAAATAATCTATTATGACAATATCATAAATAGAAATAGTTTTTGGCCTCGAGCTAGAAAATAATAATCTAATCGTTAATATATATAAAGGCCTAAAAAATAAATTTTTTTTATACGTACCCTTTGGTACTTAAAATAAAAAACAACATAATTAAAAATTTTCTTTGTTTACAAAAATTTTGTGATCAAAAGAATTGGAGGTCGAAAAAAATTCATATTTTTTTACTGCATTTAAAAAGTTTAGATATTTGTTTGGCTACATGGAAAAATAAGTTAATACCTTAATTTACACTATTGGGCTATTTGTTAAATTTTTAATGTTTGTTTTTGAAAAAAATCAGCTTAGAAATATTTTCTAAAAAAACGTTTACAAATAATTTAATTTTCCAGCGCTACCCTCGTATTTTATTTAATATTTGCTCAATCTGGACGCTATCAAGCTTAAAATAAAGCTTGGAAAAATTTCCTTTATAGCACTACTACTCGCTGAATGATGTGATGGGGTTAGTTACTATTCGCTCCCTAAGGTATGCTTTAAGAATATTACAAAAGTACTGTATAAAATAAACACAAAAACAGAATGAGTCGTAGATGAGTAAAAAAATCTTAATAAGATAAATATTTAATAAGTCCACAATTTGTTATATTTGATATGTGTTTTGCAAAATATTTTTGAATTCATATCTTAGATTTTTAAACAAATTTATCTCCGTCTCAAAATATTTTCTTTTGTTTAAACTTTTAAATTGCTTTTTAATTGTTTACAAAATAGTTTACCTTAAATTTCACGTTTCTTAACTTTTGTCCCTAAATTCTACTTCAAAATGATACTCAATTTGTTTTCCGTCAATTTTTATGAACTATCGATGTTGTGTTATTACTGTCTTTTAGCACTTACAAAACCTTAAGTCCTCCAAAAATAGTTTTGACTTTCGTTTTAGTGAAAAATACTACGAACTTTATGACAAAAGTTAACACAACAATTTCTGACATGATAACGTTTGAGCAAAAACAAAAAAAAAGTAGCAACAGCAGCGAAGCATGGAAAACTTTTAACATTTACTAACATAGTTGAAAAGACAAGAAATTATGTTGACATAAATGTTTGACATAGTAGTGGTCTAAAACTAACACAACACATGCATGCAGTGGCAAAAACTCAAATATTCGGACATATAAACACACAGTACTTGGTTTTATGAGAGTACAGTATCCTTGGTCATACTTACAAATTTAGAAATGAATACTCTGTTACACACACATAAGCATATTAAGCGATAGTGAAAAGTTATTGCATGTTGCGTGCTGTCCATAAGGATACTAATGTCCGTGTATGAGTGAGTGAGTGTGTGTGTTTGTATTTCAACGAAAATGTGTGCACTTGTCATATCAGCTGATAAAAAACTATGTTTATAGTTTCATAACGCATACAATCACAAGACATGCTGAGTAAAAGTTTATGTGGGTAAGTGCATAAGTAACCACTATATACAAACTACACATATGGATAGAATATATATAGAAAACGAACGAAAACCATATGACTTAAATGTCATCTAAGCGAAAATATGTTTCACACCAAAAACTTATACAAGGGCATTAGAAAATGTCTAAGTATGTGTGGACAAACATGTAGTCAAGGACTCAACGAGTCTTTGTTGAACAAAATTTAATTTTCTGAATAGGAAAAATGTTTCAGAATCGGAGACTTTTTCTATAGAAAAAATATTTCAGAATCTGAAAATTTTTCTATAGGAAAGATATCCAGAACCTGAGACATTTTCTACACAAAAAGTATCTCAGATTCTGAGATTTTTATTTATAGAAAAAATGTTTCAGAATCTGAGACATTTTCAATAATAAAAATATCTCAGAATCCGAAACTATAACATTCTATAACAAAAAAGGATAACAATCTGAGAATTTTTCTATAAGAAAAATGTTTAAAATCTGAGACTTTTTCTATAAGAAAAATGTCTCAGAATCTGAGACTTTTTTATAGAAAATGTATCAGATTCAGAAAAAGTCTCAGATTCATAGTCATTTTCAATAGATAAAATGTCTCAGAATCTGAGACTTTTTCTATAGAAAAAATGTCTCAAAATCTCAAACTTTTTCTATAGAAAAAATGTCTCAAAATCTCAAACTTTTTCTATAGAAAAAATGTCTCAGAATCTGAGACTTTTTCTATAGAAAAAATGTCTCAAAATCTGATACTTTTTTTTATAGAAAAAATGTCTCAGAATCTGAGATTTTTCTATAAAATCTGAGACCTTTTCTATAGGAAAAATTTCTCAGAATCTGAGACTTTTTCTATAGAAAAGATGTTTCAGAATCGGAGACTTTTTCAATGGGAAAGATGTCTCAGAATCGGAGACTTTTTCTATAGAAAAAATGGCTCAGAATCTGAGTCTTTTTCTATAGCAAAAATGTCTCAGAATCTGAGACATTTTCTATAGCAAAAATGTCTCAGATTCTGAGACTTTTTCTATAGAAAAAATGTCTCAGATTCTGATACTTTTTCTATAGAAAAAATGTCTCAGAATCTGAGAGTTTTTCTATAGAAATATTGTCTCAGAATCTGAGACTTTTTCTATGGAAAAAATGTCTCAGAATCTGAGACTTTTTCTATAGAAAAAATGTCTCAGAATCTGATCTCAAAATCTGAGACTTTTTTTATAAGAAAAATATCTCAGAATCTGAGACTTTTTCTATAAGAAAAATGTCTCAGAATCTGAGACTTTTTCTATAAGAAAAATGTCTCAGAATCTGAGACTTTTTCTATAAGAAAAATGTCTCAGAATCTGAGACTTTTTCTATAAGAAAAATGTCTCAGAATCTGAGACTTTTTCTATAAGAAAAATGTCTCAGAATCTGAGACTTTTTCTATAAGAAAAATGTCTCAGAATCTGAGACTTTTTCTATAAGAAAAATGTCTCAGAATCTGAGACTTTTTCAATAGAAAAAATGTCTCAGAATCTGAGACTTTTTCTATAAGAAAAATGTCTCAGAATCTGAGACTTTTTCTATAAGAAAAATGTCTCAGAATCTGAGACTTTTTCTATAAGAAAAATGTATCAGAATCTGAGACTTTTTCTGTAAGAAAAATGTGTCAGAATCTGAGACTTTTTCTATAAGAAAAATGTCTCAGAATCTGAGACTTTTTCTATAAGAAAAATGTCTCAGAATCTGAGACTTTTTCTATAAGAAAAATGTCTCAGAATCTGAGACTTTTTCTATAAGAAAAATGTCTCAGAATCTGAGACTTTTTCTATAAGAAAAATGTCTCAGAATCTGAGACTTTTTCTATAAGAAAAATGTCTCAGAATCTGAGACTTTTTCTATAAGAAAAATGTCTCAGAATCTGAGACTTTTTCTATAAGAAAAATGTCTCAGAATCTGAGACTTTTTCTATAAGAAAAATGTCTCAGAATCTGAGGCTTTTTCTATAAGAAAAATGTCTCAGAATCTGAGACTTTTTCTATAGGAAAAATGTCGCAGAATCTGAGACTTTTTCTATAGAAAAAATGTCTCAGAATCTGAGACTTCTTTTATAGGAAAAATCTGAAACTTTTTCTAGATGAAAAATTTCTTGGAATCGGAGAATTTTTCTCTAGGAAAAATGTCTCAGAATCTGAGAGTCTTAGTCGATTATTAGTCGGCATTTTTAGTAACATTTCTTAAAATTTCGAAAATCACACGTAACATAAATTTTTCCTTTAATCCTAAAAGTATGCATCCTTTTTTACACAAAACATAGAAAATAATTTTTTTTTCAGTATTATGGTGACAAGTGGGCTTTTATTTCTGTTACTGTACATCATAAATATATATTTTTTGCAAACTTTTTGAAAAAAAATGTACAAGGAAGTCACAAAAAAACTTAGAAAATGTAAATAAATTTTATAAAACATTAATGACCGCTTGTTATAAACTAAGTTTCATTCAAAATTTGATGATAAATATATTTTTTTTTTCTGTGGATGTTAAGTGGAAAAAAATCTTTTTCCTAATGTTTTTTTTTCACACTTTAATAAAAAAAGAAAAATCAGTATAGTATATAAGGGGTTGTTAAGAATTCCTCATATACATTTACACATAATCCTTGAGTAACAAGGATTTTTAAACCTCTGTTTAGTGGTAGAGGGTATATAAATGAGTTTGTTATAGATTTCAAAGCATTCCAGCGAATTCCGTCTGTCCGTGTGTCTGCTGAAATGGCGATCATGGGCAAAATATTACACCGATTTGACTGAAACTCAACATATTTGCTTGTTGTTGTGCAGAAAATATTGGTATTGCATTAAAGCGATATCGGTTAAGCGTCTCAAAAGTTATGAACAAAAATGTAAGCACACTTTGAATATTTTTGTATATTCCACATAACCTAAAAATTCAAAATGCTTTAATTCGGCTACTAGTTGACATATGAGAACAGAATTTAATAACGATTTGTATTGTAGTATATCTAATATTTTTTCGCGGATTTTTTTCGCTCAAAAATTTTTTTCAGAATTTTATTTTTTAAAAAAGTTTTGTTATTGTAGCGAGTATAAGGGGCATGTCACAGACTCAATTCCGTTCGGAAGTGGAATAAGTGGTTTACTCGTAAAACGCAAAGCAATTTTTTTTTTTCGGAATGAAACCACTTTTATGCAATTCAATTCCACTTTGATTTTTGAAATTGATTTCATTACGAAAAAATAATATTCGTTTTGCGTTTTACGAGTAAACCACTTTTTTCAAATCCGAACGGAATTGAGTCTGTGACATGCCTCAAAATATAATCAGAAAGACCGAATTTAAAATTTTTGCTTATTTGTACCTAAAATTCTTTACAGAAATTTTTTCATTCAAAAAAAAATCACAGCACAAAGGAAAGTTTTTATAATTTTCACAATTCATTCCTGTGATAAAAGGCTTAGGTTTAGTGTACTTAAAATACAAACTTAAAGTAATAATATACATACATGTCATTAACAAGTCTACAATGCTAAAAAGTGAAAAAAAAAAATAGAAAACTAAATTAAAATTAGCATAGTTAAACAACATATGGTGTACACGGTACATGAAGTATGCTTTAGTAAATGAAATGTATAGCAAGTAAATTTAAATATCTTATTAAAACTAGAAAAATAAAAAAAAAGGAATGAAAATTTAATGAGGTCTTCTTTGCCAAAGAGCTTAAAGTAATTGCTTTTTGCATTAAATAAGAAAAATGTTGCATATTTTAAGGATTTTTGTTTAAATTATAGTTAAAGCATACTTTGACGGTATAAAATGTAGCATATTTTTATGAATATTTCTTTAAACTAAATGAAAGATAAAACAATATTTAGGGTCAACATTTTAGAGAAAATAAATTAATGCTTTAATTGTAAAAAAAATATTAAAAAATTTTATTTAAAGTTAAATTTGTTTTAAATTGTTTACTTTTTTAATTTCTAAATATTGAAAAAAATATTTAAAAAACCACCACAAAACCACAAAGTTTATTTTATTGTTAAATTAAACCAAATAATTAACACCCAAAACACAAGTCAACATATTAAAAACCCCTTAAATTATGCCAACAAATTGTTAAACATCGTCCCCCAAAATTATACCACACAAAAAAAACATAATTTAACCCTTTTTCGAAAACATTATTCGCCCAATTTCACAGCAAATTCATTATTAATTTTTAATTAAAAAAAAAAATTTAAATATATAAAAAAATTTTATTTCATACAAGCTAATTAACTTGTTTGCCTAAAAATATGCTATAATTTTTAACTACGCAACAAATTCTGTACATATTTTTATTTACTACATGCAATTAAAAATTTATAAAACCACTAATAATAAACTAAATAATTATTAAAGTATATTTATACACTACATCACAAAAATTAAGGTATATTATGTTTGTCGTTCGGTATGTAACACACCGAAGTCTCAGTCTGAAATACCATTAAATATATACTTTAATATAATAAAGAGCTAATGTTTGTATGTTAAAAGAAATCTCGGAATTTTTCATTCGAGATCAAAAATATTTTTACAAATACTTAGAACGGTTCTTAATGGGGGGCATACGCTAAGTTTCATCGACAACGCCTACTTATACCACCATCTTTTGCCAAAACAACGTAAAATTTAAAAATGTCCAAAAATTCTCATTCTATTTCAGAAATAGTTTTATCGACAAAGCCAATTTTAAGGTTTCATCGACAAAGCCCATTTTTAGGTTTCATTGACCACGCCCATTTCTACGCCCAAATTTGGACAAAAACATAAAGTGTTAAAATCTCCGCAATTTCTTATCCGATTTTAAAAATAGTTCCACCAATATTTCATTTACCTCGCCTCTTTCTACGCCTACTATTGGCCAAAAAAACTTAAAATTTAAAAATCTTTGAATCTTCTTATTCGACTTTTTTGATGTTTTAGCAATATTTAGAATGTTAATTCAGAGTGAGCACTGGCTAGTGTTAAATAAATTAAAAATACCGAATTTAAGAGGACAAAAATGGGGTACATATGAAAATTGATACGTTTTTATAACAATATAAGACAGCAGAATCTCAAAATTGAATACAGAGAGTCTGTCATTTTTTAATTTATTAAACTCGCATACGGTAGGGAATAAAACGTACATGGAACAAAAGGAAATAGAACAGGAAACGAAGTTATATAGAATGGGAAACGGATTCGAATGGAACACGGAACGACATGAATTAAAATTTTTTTACTAAAAGTTTTTTTTAAAAATTTTTTTTTTTTTACTTAAAATTTTTTTTTTCACTCAAATTTTTTTCACTCAAAATTTTTTTCACACAAATTTTTTTCACACAAATTTTTTTCACAAAATTTTTTTTTAACTAAATCTTACTTTACTATAAAACTTTTTTTCACTCAATTTTTTTTAATCAAATTTTACAACTTAATTAATTTTGATAAAAAAAATCAGCGAAAAAAAGTCTTTGGTAATATAAAAATTCTACAAAAAAAAACTTTTCTATAAAAAACAAGTAGAAAAGTTAAATTCGACTTGTCCGAATCTATGAATACTCCCCATAATGCCCTTTTTAAGGGATAAGAAATTTTGTTACCTGAAAAAACAGTTTTGATAAGAAATACTTTGTTTAAGTTAAAAACTTTTTTTTTTCATTTTTGTAAAAAAAAAGAAAAATTAAAAATTTTTTTTTTGAGTGTAACATTTTTTTCGAGTGTAAATTTTTTTTAGTGTGAAAATATTTCTGTGACAAAAATTCTTTGTAAAGTAATTTTGTGGTTTTTAAAGCTCGGTTTTTTTAACATGTGAATTTAAAGTGAAACCAATCTGCTTCACGGTTGTGCTAGTAACTTTTGAACCACTATACCGATTTGGCTGAAATGCAATACGAACTAGACCAGGGGAACGATAAATATATATGCCAAGCTTCAGCACCATCAGAATTGTTCTTCTAAAGTTAGTGTGATTTTATCTCGCAAATTCGCGAAAAACCCTTGCCGAAATTCCCTCTTTTACTTATAACTTTTGAACCACTGCACAGAGGTAAAATCCGGCCAAAACTAAAAAAAAAAAAATATTTTCTTTTTTTCCAAATTGATGCCAAATGAGAGCTAACACTTCAAACCATGCGATTACAAAGTTTTGTGTCAATCCTTTGAATAGTTTAGGTTTTATAACGAAGCAAAGTTGAATAATTGTATTTATTATTTTTTAAATTTAAAAGTTGTGATTTGCAACTTTGAAATCCAAGTAGGCTGTAAGCTCAAAAAAAAAAAAATTTTTGTCTTGAAATTGATATATTTTGAAAACTTTGCATTATTTTTACATGTCATATGCATTTCGGTAATTTCTAGTGCATGGATCATTTTAAACAGCGGTGGTGAAAATAAATCTAAAAATAAAAAAATTTATAAAAAATACAAACTTTGGAAAGCCCAAAAATGTACTTTTTGCTCAAAATTGCTCTTAAGTCGCTACACCACAAATTAGTATAAGGGTTCCCAAGTAAATACAAATTAACATCAGTACCAAGTTTAACCAAGTCTTTCAGTTAGAGCCTTTTAAAGTTGGGTCATTTATATGTAAATAAAGAGCTTTTTGAGCAGTGGATAACACATAAAAAAGAAGATGGCTGAAATACTGACGATTAAGACACAAAATCTTAAAACACCTTCAAAAAAAAATTTTTCGCGAACAAAAAAAAAAAAAAAATTTCGCGTAAAAAAAAAAACCGCGGAAAATTTTTTTTTCGCGAAATTGGTTTATTATTATATTCTTAACATACCTACAAAATTTTATAAGTTTACATAAAAAATTAAAGAAGTTATAGGGTTTTGGCCGGAATTTACCACTGTGCACTGGACCGATTTCGCTGGATTGCAATACCAACCTGACCAGGTAAATGCCAACATATATGTCAAACTACAGGAGCCTCATAAAGCCTTTCAAAAGTTAACGTGTTTTCAACAGACAGACAGACGGACGGACATCGCTAGATCGTCTTAAAATCGATCAAGGATCAGAAATATATATACTTTATGGGGTCCTGGACCAATATTTCGAGGTGTTACAAACGAAATGACTTTTTAAATACCATTCAGAACCCAATTGTGGTCCAATATGTCCAACAGCAGCCGAATTAAAGCATTTTAGTTTTTAGGTTATATAGAATGTACCAAAGTTTCATTACTTTTTAATCGCTGAGCCGATATTGTTCAAATACAATACCAAAATTCTCAGATCAATAACAAGTAAATATATTAAGTTTCAGTCATATCTGTGCAATATTTTGGGCGTGGTCGTCATTTCATTAGATAGAAAGACGGACATTCTTAAAATGTCTTTCACTGATCAGAAATATATACACTTTCGCTAGTGTAGGATATAGAAAAGTGATATTCATAACCTAGTTTCTGATTTTTAACAAATCATTTTCGATTTTAAAAGTACGTTTGTCATAAATCTCTTTAAGGTATGCTGCAAATATAAAAATCAATATATTTTAAGTAAAACACGGCATGATACGATTGTTAACTGTTAACACCTTAAGGTATGCTAACAAAATTTTGCACAAAAGCTTTTAAGAATTGTCACTTAAGCTATGTTTACACCATACCACTGAGTCGTATGATTTTCATGAAAAAGCCAGATTTTTTATAGCATAATTTTAGGCATTTAATATATATAGAATTGTTATTTAAAAGCGACAAAAAACGTTACATATTGCTAAATTTATAAACTTAAGATTAAATAAATTGTCATATTTGTTTAGCAAAATTTAGAGTTTGATGTCGCTTTTTAATAACAATCATATATTTACTACATGCCTAAAATTATGCTATGAAAAAACATTGCTTTTTCATAAAAATCATACGACTCAGTGGTATGGTGTAAACATAGCTTTAAACGTATGTTTTTTAATTATTTGGATTTATTAAGTATATTTTCTAAAATTAGCCTGAAAGTGTGCTATGAAAATGTAAAAAATATAAAGCGAAAACTTGAAATACAACACAAAAGATGGCACTAATATGTGCTCTATAATTCGATAAATATTTTTTAAGACCAAATTTTGCATTATAAATCCTAATCCAAGTAATATATAGATCATTCTTATGTTTAAGATTTATAAAGTCGACTTGTTTGTTCAGTTTTGTTAAAAACCAGCTATACATTACAGCGTTCGACATCATGAAAAAAAATATTAAACATGAACTGGATGATAAACATCTGAAAGTAGAGCTCAAATGGAGTAAAACTGCATTTAAAGTTTTTCATTTCGTGATCTTGTTTCCTTTTAAAAGGATTTCAAAGTTTTGAAGGATACATTTTGTAAAATATTTTTAAAATACTTGTACTTGTGCTAGGATGATACTGGTGACGGCAAATGAAAGAGGAGCATCTCCCCTAGTTTTTCCATATTTTTATTTTGCCATATCAGGATAAAAGGATGTGAATAAAGTCATATGAAAACGTTATCAAAATATTTGGTTGAAAATTTTTAATGACATTAAAGGACACATTTTTGAAAGGACGTAACTTAACTTCTTTTTCCTAATATGTAAAAATAATAAAATAGGAAAATTAAAGGAGATCCTCCTCTTTCATTTGCCATCATTAGTGGCATCCTAGGACAAATATTAATAAAATATTTTATAAAATTTTATCCTCTTAAACTTTGAAGTCCTTTTAAAAGGAAACAGGATCACGAAAATAAAAACTGTAAATGCAGTTTTACTACATTTAGTCTCTAGTTCCAAACGTATATTATCCAGTTCGTGTTCAACGACTTTTACTCATTTTTGTCGGACTGTGTTATATAAACCCAAAAATTATGTTACAACTAAAAAAAAAAAAATTAGAATTTGTGGTGGGCATCCAAAGATTCGACTAGACCGATTACAGTACATTTCCTTGTTTTGTTATACCCTCCACTCTACTGATAGAGGGTATATATAAGTTTGTCATTCCTTTTGTGACACCTCGATATATTGGTCTAAGACCACGTAAAGTATATATATTCATGATCCTCGATCGATTTTAAGACGATCTAGCGATGTCCGTCCGTCCGTCCGTCTGTCCGTCTGTCTGTCTGTTGAAAACACGCTAAATTTTGAAAGACTTTATGGAGGCTCCTGAAGTTTGGCATATATGTTGGGCATTTACCTGGTCAGGTTGGTATTGCAATCCAGCGAAATCGGTCCAGTGGTTCAAAAGTTATGAGTAAAAGACTGAATTTCGGCAAGGGTTTTTCAAGATTTTACGAGATAAAACACACGATAACTTTCGAACGACAATTCTGAGAGTGCTGAAGTATGGTACATATATTTATCGTTCCTCTGTCCCATTTCGTTTCAAATCTCAGCCAGATCGGTCTAGTGGTTCAAAAGTTATAAGCAAAACCCTGAATTTCTGAATTGGTTCACCTTAAATTCACGTTTTGAAAAACCAGAGTTTTAAAAAACAAGCTTTAAAAATAATTATAAGCCACAAAATTACTTTACATAGTATTTTTGTCACTCAGCAATATTTTTAAACTAAAAAAAATGTTACACTCGAAAAAAATTTTAAATTCAAAAAAAAAATTAGTAAGTTATTATTTTTTTTTTTTAAATGACAAAAGCATTGTGGAGGGTATTCATAGATTCGGCCAAGTCGAATTTAACTTTTATACATGTTTTTAAGTAAAAACATGTTGCATATCATGTTTCAAATAATTAAATTATAAACCACATACAAGCCGTAAAATATGCTATAATTGTAGAATGTTTATAGGCAATACACATACATACCCAGCAAAATTTTCGGTTGCAAAGAACCGATTGTGGAACAACTTATACTTCCCTAGAACCTGTTCTAATTCTTGTGCAACACCGATTCTTTTAACAAAGGGATTGTCCCAAAAGCAACAGGTGTTTGTAAGCAAAATTAGAACATATTTTTGTTCCTCGGTTCTAGAATTGAAATTTAGAACAGAAATGAGAATTAAAGAAATATTTTGAATTGCATTAATTTATTAAACAAAGATAAAAACAATCATAGATAACATGGAATATTTACATTTTTTAATACACATTTATCCTTTTTCGCCTCCAAAGTTGCATTTTGGGCCTTTGCAATAATGACATACCAGAACATGGATTTTCTGCAAACAAAAACAAAAAACATAATATTATTAGTATTTGACCCGACCCAGACAATTAAAATTTAATTTACTTACCTTTGTTTCAACAATTTTCACGATTATATCCGGCTATTTTAATAGAATTTCGTGTTTTTTCTTGGTTAACAAAAATAAATTGATATTTATTTTTTTAATTTTTTTGACACATAATTTTTTTTAAATTCCTGGGAACCAAAATGTTATGAAACTTTGATTACAGAGAACAATCTTCACAATAATTTTCACTTAACTTGTTCCGAATAATTAAAGTGTAATAGCGTATGGTTACCGAAGAACCTGTTCTAGAACAAGTGTTGTCAGAGTCGGTTCTGAAAAATTTTCCTGGGTATGTATGGGTGTATGCAAAAATACAGAAAAATTTAAATGAAAATAATTTAAAAATTTTAGTTGAAAAATTGCAACAATGATTTGTATAATTCAAATTTTAAAAAAAATTTTATATATTTTTTTTTTATGTAATTAAAATTATATTTTCCATAAGTTTTTAAATGTGTAATTATTGTGCAAATTTTTAATTTATTATATACGCTGTAAAGTATGCTACATAATAGAAGGTGAATTTGTAGCCACAATATTTAGTTAAGTATATAAAATTATTGATTTTAATAATAAACAGTTTTGGGTTATTTAAAATATTTACGTATAATTATGAAATTGTAGATGAATTTACATAAATTGAATTTAGAATTCAAAATATGTAAAGTGTGGCCTATATTTAAGATGGAATATTTAATAGGATTATAGAGAATATTTCTTAAATATATAGAATAACTGACAAGGACAATGTTTAAAGAGAATTTTAAATTAATTATAAAGAAAATTTTGGCAAATTTACTTACTTAAGCTTTTATTCATTTAAAATATATTAAAATAAGGCCTACATTTAGGCTGATTTATTAATAGCCTTTTTACATATTTAAATCTTCAATTAAAAATATTGCTTTTTATAATAAAAACCCTCAAAAAATTACTACTTTTATTATAAATCCCTTACAGCCAATATACGTTTTTTTTTTTTTATTGTTGTCCACTTTTGTTCATGGTTTATATAACTATTATCATTGAACATGTATTGTATATAGCCTACTTTAAGGCATTATGTTCACAAATTTGTATGCCATAAATTTTATGTGTATTTTGTATGCACAAGCCATGAAAAAAAAGAGTGTGTAAATTAAATGAAAACAAAAATTTTACTTTTATTTATAGCAGAACAGCATTCAATGAACAACAATAATATACAGAAAAAACCCCTCATATTGTATTGTAAAAATTAAGCATGCATGTTCACGCACGTATGTGGTTTTTAGGGACATGCATAAGCTTTCATCAATGGTCACATAATAAGAGGATTTATTTAGTAAAACATGGTCCATATAACATGCATTTATCACATCCGTAATACGTTAAAAAAAAAACGGATTATAAATTATAAAATATATGTGATAAATAAAAATCAATATGAAATAAAATTATTAAACGAGCGCCTAAAATTAGACTTTAATTATTGTTTAACCTAAAAAAATATGTGATGTCATTCAAATTTAAAAATAAACAGTAAGAAAGTTATAGTCGGTCAAGACCAACCATATTATACCCTACACTAGTGTTTTCCGGAAAACAGGTCCGAAGTCCAAACATGGGCCGATTAGATCTATATTTCGTTAGATCATTTATTAGTGTAGAAAACACTCACAAACCTATTTTAAGTGTTATTGGCTTTTTTTTTTGTTGCGAATATTCCAATGGGTTGCCATCTTATGAAAAATGATGGCGTTTCGGGAAAATCTGAATAAAAGAAGAACTAACAGGAATTTCGTCAAAAGCAAAAACACGTGTCGGCTTAAACTTAATAGAGATTATTATATATAAATTTGGGGTCTTATGTGTACACTTCTCAATATAAAGTAGCTCAACATTTACACATTTTTGACAAAAATCTACTTTGCCGACACACCATTGTATAGGCCTTAAAAAACCTTTCCACCCATGTATAATGTTCATATAGTCCCTTTGGAAGATATACGGAAAAAATCGAAAAAAACTGAAAAATCCCCTTTTTCACCCTCCCATTTCCCCCTTTAATTAATTTCAGATTTGATTAGGTTACAAATGTGCACGTTCAACAACGACAAACAAAATTTTAATCAAATATTTCCCATTTTTATGAATATGAGGAGCTAAGAAAATTACGTTTTTGGATTTTCAATTTTTCAAAAACTGAAAAGGAGGCGTGGTCAAATATTGGAAAAATGGTCAAATTTGTGTCCAGTTTCCTTGTTTAACCCATTCCTGCCTAATGGGTATTTAAATACCCAAAAAGGTGTTGATACTTAAAAAAATTTAGCGCGGGCTAGATGGAAGATATCGGGCTAATTCTTTTTTCATAAAAAAGAGAAGAGATTGGGCTAAATGAGAACATTTAACAAGTTTTTTTTGTTTTGTTTTAATTTTGTTTTTCACTGACAAAAATCTAAGATTTTTCTTAATCGAAAATACTCAGGAAAAGTGCACCCAAAACGCGATGCGGGGGTAAGGACAATTTTGGTTTTCACGAAAATTTATTGGAGTTATTTTGACTCCCAATAGAAACTTTTTGGACCCCTTTCAGCTCAAACAAAAAATAAAAGTAAAAAATTACACGGCCTAATACCCATGTCATATCTCAGGTTGGAGCTGAGGTAATTTTTTTTTTATTTTTTTATCAACTTCTGTGGTCTTCTGGTCACATATCAAAATTTCATCAAAATCGTACGAGCCGATTAGGGCTGTCGAACGGGATCGGTTTTTTAAAATCCCGGGATTCGGGATTTGAAAATCGAAATCCCGGGATCCCGGGATTTTTCGGGATCACGGGATTTTTCGGGATCCCGGGATTTTTCGGGATTCCGGGATTAAATTTCTTTGATTATAAAAGTTAATAAATAGAAGACTCTTTATGTTTAAATTTTATTGTGTATATTAAGGGGCTACTGTGTGTTAGTTGGTAGCGTGCTAGCCTATTAAGCAGGGAGGCGTGGGTTTGATTCTCACGAAAACCCTTAGGTCGATTTCACTACAACGAAAATATTAAAAAAAAAATGATTTCTTATTATTCTTATTGTTATTTAAAGGCAATCAAAAAATTAAGTATACGCCACTTATGCAGTTTTAAAGTAATTATTAATATTAAATATTAAGCAATGAACTAAAAAAGCCTTGTTGGGTCTGTTATGAAAAATTACTACTTTTATTTGCTTTTGGTTTCATTCCATTCCGATTTTGGTTGTTGCACTGTATAATTTTAAAACTAATTTAAAGAAAATTTAAAATAATATAAAAACATTTAAAAGGGAAATGTAATAATATAATACATTAGATTTGCATTTTGTTTGTATAAAAGTTTTTCTTCCAATTTTGAACGTCCCGGACCTAAAACTCTCCTAGACCTAAAACTTATGTGGTACAAATTTGAGGCCAATCGGATTAAAGTTACCCGTGGCGCCCTTTGATCAAAGTTTTGGTTTTTTAGAAAATTTTCGCCAAAACCTGAAAACGTTGGTCAAAGGGCTCCGTGACTGTGGCTTAATGGTTAGTGCGTTGGACTATTAATCAGCAAGCCTGGGTAGAACTCTCAGCTCAGCAAAATTCGTGGCCAGCTTCGTTGAAAATTCCAAAAAAGTTTTAGTTTTAATTTGTGGATGTAAATGTACAAATAATTGAACAAAGTTGTATTTTTAAAAATAAATTCTCATACATTTTTAATATTTCAAAAATCCCGGGATTTGAGCTTAAAAATTCCGGGATTCGAGATTCATTTTATGACAAAAATCCCGGGATTTCGGGATTGACAGCCCTAGAGCCGATCTATAGTCAGGCAGTAATGGGTTAAATATTTATCAAATTAAAACGGAATGCACTACAATCTAAAAAAATTACATTCTGGTATAGTTTTGTATGGGCTATCGACAAAAATTTTTTTTTTTTTTTTGGAAAATTTTCAGAACCTGTTCTGAAGTTTTCCATTCAATTCATACAAAATCAGGTCACTTTTTATACCCTCCAACTACAGTATGGGGGTATACTCACTTTATAATTCCGTGTGTAACGCATCAAAATATCGGTCTAGGACCCCATAAAGTATATATATTTATCATCAGTGATCGATTCTAAGACATTCTAGCGATGTCCGTCCGTCTGTCCGTCCGTCTGTCCGTCTGTAGTTAACACGATGCAGTCCAAAATAAAAGAGCTAGACTCCCAACATTTGGCACGAATATGTCTTATGTTCCTAGGCAGGCTAAGTTCGTAAATGAGCAAAATAGAACCAGGGGGAAAAAAGTTCCCCCTTGAAGAACTAAACCAACCTCTGAAAAATACCATATTTTTACATGATTTTTTGTGTTTTTGTTTAACAAATCCAACATTTTTATGCTACAAGAAGTTCAAAGTCCTGCATTTGGACCCACAGAATTAGAAAATATGGTTTTCGGTCCGCCCCCTTTTATGGGCGTGGAATAAATTATTATTTTTTTAAATAATGGTAAATTTGTATTTCTTTAGTGCAAAAATTGATTTTTTAACACTTATTCGAGAGGAAATGTGCCCCGCCAATTACCACTACCGACAACCCCAAAAAAAAGAATACGCCCCTGCAATTGTTTTTTTTTTTATTTATTTGCATGTTGGAGGGTATAAAAGATTCGGCACAGCCGAATTTAACACTCTTACTTGTTTTTCTTGTGAATGTCCGTCCGTCTGTCTGTCTGTTGAAAACACGCTAACTTTTGAAAGACTCTACGAAAGCTTCTGAAGTTTGGCAGATATGTTGGTAATTTACCTGGTCAGGTTGGTATTGCAACCCAGCAAAATGGGTCCAGTGGTTCAAAAGTTATGAGCAAAAGACGGAATTTCGGCAAGGGTTTTTCGTGAATTTATGATATCAAAAACACGCTAACATTCTGAGGATGCTGAAACTTTGGGTATATATTTGTCGTTCTCCTGGGCTTGTTCGTATTGAATTTCAGCCATACCGGTCCATTAGTTCAAAAGTTATTATCAAAACCGTGAATTTCAGACTAGTTTCACCATAAATTCACGTGTTGAAAACCTGTTAAATATGTTTTAAAAGCATTGGTAAGTCACAAAAATATTTTACAACGTATTTGTGGCACTCAAAAATTTTTTTACACAAAAAAAAAAACAAATACACTCGAAAAATTTTACACTCAAAAAAAATTTTGTAATTTTTTTTTCAAAAATTAAAAATAAATTTTTTTTTAAACAAAATAAAATATTTCTAATCAAAATTGTTATTTTTTTCACGTTAGAAAATTAACTATCACTTAAAAAGGGCATTGTGGAGGGTATTCAAAGATTCGGCCAAGTCGAATTTAACTTTTCTACTCGTTTTTTTATCATTTCGAACAAATTTTAAACAAAATATATTACTAAATCAATTTTAAATAAATTCTTTAAAAAAAATCTATAAAATCCCTTTAAAAACAAGCTTTAATTTATCGAATCCTTAAAATATACTTTAATAGGAGGGTAATTCCAAAAATTTTCGCCCCACTGTTCGGAAACATGCATTTGGACGCCACTGAGAATTTGGCTCATAGATATCCACGTTTATATGAGATATGTTGCATTTTTGGATTTTCAAAATTTGCTGTAGTTTTCAAATTATCGCGGGTCAAAGTTCTACTTTTTTAGCAAAAGTCAGAAAAATACATGACGTTTAACGTGCTCTAACTTTTTAATTAGTAATCCGATTATCACAAGTAATGGCTCATATGAAAGCTTAATTCTTCTTCTTTTAGGAAATATTTTCAAAAGCATACGGGTTTTTTCAGAAGTGTTGCAAAAATTCAAAAACATTTTTTTTTTGCGAATATTTAAAAAAACACATCTTCGATTTTTTTAAAAAAAAGTTTGGTGATAAACAATACTGTTTTGTACAACATATCCAAAATTCAGAGTGGGATCCCAATGGGATCAAAAAATATTCTGGTTTTAGTACGAAGTTCTTAAATTTTACCTTAGAAAATTAAAATTTTATGTTTCTTCAATATAAAAATTTAAATTTTCAAAGAAAATTATACTATTAAAATTTTGAAAAACATTCAAAACATTAGAAATTTAAATTTTCTAAGGGAAAAATATGAGAACCTCGTACTTAAAACAGAATATTTTTTGATCCCATGGAGATCCCACTCTGAATTTTGAATATGTTATACAAAACATTGTTATTTTTCACCAGAATTTTTTTAAAAAAAATCGAAGATGTGTTTTTTTAAATATTCGAAAAGAAAAAATGTTTTTGCATTTTTGCATCATTTCTGTAAAAAAAAAATGTGTTATTTTAAAAATATTTTCTAAAAGAAGAACCCCAACTTTCACATGAGCCTAAATTTGTGAAAATCGGGTCATTGGTTAAGAAGTTACAGCTCTTTAAACGGGATGTATTTTTCTTACTTTTGCTTAAAAAGTCAATCTTTGACCCGCCATAATTCGTTAAATACACCAAATGTAAAAAAACGATATATGGTACATATATCATATTTATGAGGGCTATCTATGTGTCAAGGTTCAAATTAATCTGAGACACCATTTCCAAAAATGACTAAAATTTGAGCTAAATTTCCTGGAATGGCCCAGGATTTAATTATAAATACCTAAAAGTATGCTTTACAATTGTATTTTACAAATATATCTTTCTTTCTGCAAAATTTGTATGCCTTTTGCAAATTTTTTTTCTTATGCTAAAGTAAATCAATTAACAAATGTATGATTATACCCTACACCACTCTGTGGTACAGGGTATAATGAGTTTGTGATGATGTTTGTAACTACCCGAAATATTGGTCCTAGACCTACCTTCAAGTATACCGATAGACTCAGAATTACTTTTTGAGTCGATTTAGCGATGTCCGTCCGTCCGTCTGTCCATCAATCGGTTTAAGCACGATACAGGTCGCAATTTTTAATCACTTGACTTGAAATTTGGAAAGTAAGCATCTTTTAGCCCAAGGACGAAGCCCATTGAAATTTGAGAAAATCGGTCCATGTTAAGACCTAGCCCCCATAAAAACGCCCCCTTTGGATTAGGCTTAAATTACTCTAATAACCGTATTATAGTAGATATCGCTTTGAAATTTAACAGGTAATCAAATTTTGTATGCACGAATCATCATTCTAAATTTCAAAGGAATCGGGTCAGTCCTTCTGGTAGTACCCATACAAACCACCCTCCCGATATTCACATAATTCCCTCAAAATTCATTCCACAAAAATTTGATCTGTGTGTTTTCTACACTAAATAAAGACCTAACAAAAGGCAGATACAATCGGTCCATGTTTGAACTTGGGTTCCATTTTCCGGAAAACAGTTGTGTAGGGTATCATATGGTCGGTCTTGACAGACTATAAATTTCTTACTTGTTTTGTTTTTAATGAAAATTTAAATCTAAAGAAGTTTTATATGTTTGTATAGATGTTGTTAGTTTTAATTAAATTTAAAATATTTTTAAAGAAATTTGTATAGTTTCTATCTTATTTTTAAAATCTTTTCTTTAATATTGATTTTTAAAACATCGTTATACATACTAAAGTTTTCTTCTGTCTTTAATAGTTAAAACAAACATTATAAAAAAAAAGCCACAACATATAATTAATTAAAATCTTATAAAGAGTAAAAATATACAACGTTTATATAAACTTGTTTTTTAGAATGGAGAGAAAATTTTTATTTTTGTAAAAAAAAATTTATAATTTTATGTAACAAAAAATTATTTTTATATATTTTAAGTTAGAACTTTTTAGACTCAAAAAATTTCTAGACTGGGTTATTTTTAATACAAAAAATTTTTTCTCGGTCGACTATAATACAAAAATTCATATGACAAGAAAAAAAAAATGTTAAGAATACATTGTAAAACTATAAAGATTTGGTAAAGATGTGTGAAAAAAGGAATTACAAATAAAATTTAATTAATTTAAGAAGCCAAGTAAAGAAAAACATACACTTTAAGAAAGATTGTTGGTCATACAGATTCAAAAAAATTTGCATAAAGTATATTAAAAGCAACTTTTACAACTACCAAATGGCTTTTAATTGGTCCTTCGAACCGTAGCTACATCAATTAAGTGTGACTTGTATTGGTCCTTCGAACCGTCACTAGAGCAAATAAATGTGACCTTTTAAATGACCTGTAATATACCTCCCCAAGAAAAACATACACTTTAATGAAGATTGTTAGTCATACAGACTAAAAAAAATTGGCATAAAGTATGATGAAAGTATCTTGTATAACTACCAAATGACTTTTCAATGGTCCTTCGAACCGTAGCTAGATCATTTAAGTGTGACTTGTATTGGTCCTTCGAGCCGTAGCTAGAGCAAATAAATGTGAACTGTTAAATGTCCGGTAGCATACTGCCCCACTCCTACCAAATAAAAAAAATCTGATTTCTTAAAGTTTGAGAAAAACTCCATACTAACAGCACATTTAAAAAAAAAAAAACATTGCCTACTTTAAGGCTGTATAAAAAAAATTAAAAAAAATCTTTTGTTTTATTCAATTCACTTTATTCAACATAATTTCGTTCTTCTCTTTTGTTTTTCAATTTTCTAAATCTACACTAATATAAATTGCATACTTTAAGGAGCCCCAGCTAAATCCATGCCATAGCCTACTTTTAGTGTATGTCAACAAAAATCTCATATTAAAGCAACAATTTGTTAATTTATATGATCTATTTTTTGCAATTCCCAGTGCACTCAAAAAAACTAAAATTAAAACATCAAATTTAAAAAAAAAAAAAAAACCTTAGAATATAGAAATACAAATCACAAAACTCTGATGACTTGGCAAAAATGTGGGTCAGCAGTTAATAGAATTTTTTTTTTTTATAAACTTGAGTGAATAAACAATACTAAACTAAAATTTCAATGAAAAAAAAATTGCTAAAAACCATTTAATTTTGCCTAAGAATTTAAAACAAATTTTGACACCATTAATATATAAAGATTTAAAGATAAAATTGTTTAAACAATTTTTTCTCCATAAATTCTGTAATAGCACAAGTTAACTTTTACAGTTTCTTTTTCCGTAAAAAAAAAAACAGATATAGTATAATATCCCGAGTAAAAATAAACATATATAACAATATATAACTTGATACAAACCTATCGAATCATATATGATCATATATTCCGTGAGCTATTTTCTAAATTTTTTAAATGCAGTCATATGTAGTTATATATAATTTAATCATGATTCGGATTAAAATGCGTACGGTTGATATAATTATATAAAATTATATGAGGGTCAATACAAAATTTGTTTTTCTGTATAATTTAATATAAAATTATATATATCCTATTCTGTTCCATATAAACACTATATGTTTCCATTTAACCAACAATTTTCTAAGTTTTTAAGGCAAAGTATAAGAAACTTTTTAAAATGTTCCTAAACATTTCCTTGTTAGGGTTATGTATATCATCTATCTGGTTCGAAGCGTACCCGAACATTTTTTTGTTTAAGAAAATTATATGTTTGGTGAATGTATCGTTGACCTTTGGTGTATCTCAACCCAAACCAAAAAACACCAGGATTTTATATGTTTTTATGCAATTAGATCTAATTAGATCCACCAATATATAGCAATATCTGGTCAAAACTCGGATGAAATCAAATCATATTTTATACAAGTTGATATTTTTTAATGCAAAAACATCCACCATTATTCGGATCAAATTGCGTATAAATATATATTGTGTTATATATCACTATATATTGTGTCATATAAAAATTTTTACTCGGGATGCAAAAAAAAAAATTAAAAATCTTTACCAAAGATAAAAATTGCAATTGAAAAGCTTGAATAAGACAACGATAATATTTGAAATGATATACTGGGGTTTTTGTGTATAAATGAATGTGTGGATTAGGGTGGTTTTTAATTTTTTTTTAATGAAAATATGCAAATAATACTTTCAAAAAATGCAGAAAAATTTTAGAAAAGTATGCATTTTTGATAAAATATGCAAAGTGGGACGAATCAATAACATTTCGAATATATTTTAAGGTTTGATGCATTCATTTAAGTGTAAAAACAAAAAAATTGCTATTTTTATACTCTCCACTCTACCGATAGAGGATAGGGTATACATAAGTTTGTCATTCCGTTTGTAACACCTCGAAATATTGGTGTAGGACCCTATAAAGTACATATATTCATGATCCTCGATCGATTTTAAGACGATCTAGCGATGTCCGTCCGTCCGTCTGTGTGTGTGTCTGTCTGTTGAAAACACGCTAACTTTTGAAAGACTTTGCAGAGGCTCCAGAAGTTTGGCTTATATGTTGTGCATTTACCTGGTCAGGTTGGTATTGCAATCCAGCAAAATCGCTCCAGTGTTTCAAAAGTTATAAGCAAAAGAGTGAATTTCGGTAAGGGTTTTTCGCGAATTTACGAGATAAAAAACACGCTAAGTTTTGAACGAAAATTCTGAGGGTAAGGCTTGACATATATATTTGTCGTTCCCCTAGTCTGGTTCGACTTGAATTTCAGCCCACTCGGTCCAGTGATTCAAAAGTTATTAGCAAAGCTGTAAATTTCAGATTGGTTTCACCTTAAATTCACGTGTTGAAAACCCGTTAAACCTGTTTTAAAAACATTGGTAACTCACAAAAATATTTTACAACGCATTTTTGTCACTCAAAAATATTTTTACACTAAAACAAAAAAAAACAAGTAAGAAAGTTATAGTCGGTTAAGACCGACCATATGATACCCCACACCAGCGTTTTCTGGAAAATGGGTCCCAAGTCCAAACATGGACCGATTGGATCAATATTTTGTTAGATCTTTATTTAGTGTCGAAAACACACACAGATCAAATTTTAGTGGAATTGGTTTAAAGTTTTGTTATAGACCGATTTAACTGAATATCGGTCGAAATTTTTATATGGGGGACTAAGTCCAAAAATTATCCAATTATATTCCGATATGATTAGGTTACTAAAGTACACGTTTAACACCTAAAAATAAAATTTTTATCAAATATTTCCATTTGTATGAATTTTGAGGTAATTATTTGAATATCGGGAGGGTGGTTTGTATGGGGACTACCAGAAGGACTGACCCGATTCCTTTGAAATTTGGAATGATGATTCGTGCATAGTTTGTTTTACCTGCTAAATTTCAAAGCGATATCTATTATAAAACGGTAATTAGAATCATTTAAGCCGAATCTTAAGAGGGCGTTTGTATGGGGGCTAGGTCTAAACATGAACCGATTTTCTCCAATTTCAATAGGCTTCATCCTTGGGCCAAAAGATGCTTAAGTTTCAAATTTCAGGTCAATGGATTGAAAAATACGTAGTGTATCGTGCTTAAACCGACAGATGGACAGACGGACGGACGGACAGACGGACGGACATCGCTAAATCGACTCAAAAAGTAATTCTGAGTCGATCGGTATACTTGAACAATATTTCGGGTAGTTACAAACATCAGCACAAGCTCATTATACCCTGTACCACAGAGTGGTGTAGGGTATAAATACACTCAAAAAAAATTTTACACTCAAAAAAAATTTAGTAAATTTCTTTTTTTTTTTTTTCAAAAATTACTTAAAAATGTATTTTTACATAAAATAAAATAATTATGCTCAAAAATTTTAGTTTTTTCACGTTAGAAAATTTACTATCACTTAAAATGGGCATTGTGGAGGGTATTTATAGCCAAGTCGAGTTGAACTTTTCTACTTGTTTATATAAAAATCGTCAAAAATAAAACGACTCACAAATAAAGTCTCTCTGGTATCACCCTCCGATCTTTATGAAATTTGGATATGTTGTTAAGAACGAAAATTAATTCGACACGTATTTTTTTTAGCCGCCTAAACTCATTTTTAGGGGAGTCGATTTGTAGGGGGGAAATGGACGTTTTTTAGTTTTTTACGATTTACACCCTTTTATACAAAATTAGTATAGACATATGTGATATCAGATTAAAGGTATTCAAAATACCTATCTCGTGGTGCTAACAACGGGCCAAAGAAGTTAATATTTTTCGACTTATTAACAAAAATGTCCTAAAATTTTGGTATTTTACTCAATTGTGCATGTTTGGACACGTTCTTAGCACACGTAGATAGGGTTTTTAAAGACCTTTCATTTGGTATGTAACATGACTAGGTTCCATTGCATAATATAGGACATAAACGAAAAAAACTGAAAAATAACCTTAGCTGTGTTTTGCATTCATTTGGATTAGGATTTACCATACAATATGTGGACTTAATAAATATTATTATACACTCCCTGTTGTGGAATGTATTTTATACAGAGCTTTTGTAATATTTTTAAAGCATACTTTAAGGGCGCACAATAAATATCCCCATCAAATCATGCAGGAAGTAAAAGCTCTTTTGCTGTTATTTATTTAAAACTTTTATTATTTGAATTTTTTTAGCATTTTTAAGGCACACTTTTGGGGTAATATTAGAAAATGTACTTAATAAGTACAAATAATTGAAAAACACAACACCTGTCTTCCCCCCTCCTTTTTATCCCCTAAATATGAATTTGGGCCGCTAAAAAAAATACGTGTCCCTTTATTTTTTCTGATCTACAAAATAAAACCCATTCCATAAAGATCCGCGGGTGACACTAGGGAGACTTCCCTTGTCAGTGGTATGGTGTAAACGCAGCTTTAGTGGTATTAAAGCTATGTTTATATCACGTTCTTTTTAAATGTATCCTTCAATATCATTAAAAAATTTTCAACATAATATTTTGATGAAGCTTTCAAATGACTTTATTCACATCCTTTTATCCTGATATGACAAAAAATAAAAATGGAAAAATTAGGGGAGATCCTCCGCTTTAATTTATCGTCACCAGTGTCATTCTAGGACAAGTATATCCTTTTACAAAATATATCCTTTAAAACTTTGAAGTCCTTTTAAAAGAAAACAGGATCACGAAATGAAAAACTGTAAATGCAGTTTTACTCCAATTGATCTCTACTTTCAGACGTACATCATCCGGTTCATGTTTAATATTGGCTGTCGGACGGTGTTATCTTTCTCCTAATTTGTAATCATAACGATCCGATTTTACTTACCTAAATTTTTAAACAAATAATTACCACCCTTATGTTTATATTAAAGGACTTCAATACATTTAACCTCGACAGTTAAAGTTAAATAATAAAAAAAAGTACATATCGTGAAATACCGCGAAACTCATGACATACAGTGGTTTTTGCATATAACCACTGTAACCATTCACTTGTGCATCATATTTGATGCTGCAATACTTTTTTATGTTTTCCATATTTTTTTAATACACTTTAAAAAAAAATTACTGTATGCCCAGCAAAATTTTGAATTTCAATTATTTAAACTTCTTAAGAAAGATTTCAAACATAAAAACAAGTGAATGTGGGTGTGGAACAAGGTGCTATAATCCAAAAACCAAATTGTGTAGAAGAAGCAAAAAACTAAATAAGTCACGAAAAAAATTTAATTTTTAATTTTCTTTTTGCAGATCGACAAAGATTGACCATTTGCATCTATGTACAAAATTTCATTAAAATAGAATCAGCGGAAGTAGCAAAAAATTGCATGTGAAATTTTGTTCTAGTGGAATAAGGTGCTATGTTACAATTTCTACTAGGAATTTCAATACATTTGCCAAGTAGTTTTCTGTTTTTTGTGTTATTTTTAAAAAATTAAAATTTGGCATGATGAATTCTGCAAAATTTAGACGGGGTCCAGCAATACTAATTTTTATATAAGAATACTAAAAGGTAGTTAATTTAACAAAAAACAAGTGGTTTATGGTTTATTTTGAACAGATTTTCGCGTAATGGGTTAAAAAAAAATTGCGCGGTTTATAATATAAGTTACTAACCATTCAATTTTATAGTTTTAACTCAAAAATTGGATAGATTATCTAAATCCGCCCTTAGTATTTCGTAAAACAATATTGTGTTTTTGTATGGATATAGCACCTTTTTCCATATTCACACTTTAACTATAGATAGATTAGATATGAAAGCGTTTTTTTCCAAACCAATTGGCACATGTTAAAGCCTAGGATGTTTTCTACACGTTAACCATCTCACATGCAAGAATTTTGATATACCACCTTTAGTTTAACTGCAAAATACATGTTAGTATTCGGGGGAAAAATATAAAATATTTCCAAAAATAGTTAAAATTTAACTTTTAAGGTCAATTTTATGAACGAAAACGATCAAGTTTTTAACAAATTTGTTTGCAAATAGATCGAACTATTGAAGGAAGATACGATTTTGCAAAAAAACGCGATTTCCAAAAATTGGATTTTAGCACCTTCTTCCACACACACATTCAAATAAGAAAGTTATAGTCGGTCAAGACCGACCATATGATACCCTACACCAGTGTTTTCCGGAAAATGGGTCCCAAGTCCAAACATGGACCGATTGTATCTGTCTTTTGTTAGATCTTTATTTAGTGTAGAAAACACACACAGATCAATTTTAAGTAGAATTGGTTAATTTTTTTTTTTGTCAATAGAACAATTTAACTGAATATCGGTCGAAATTTTTATATAAGGGACTAAGTCCAAAAATGGTCCAATTATATTCCGATTTGATAAGGTTGCTAAAGTACACGTTTAGCACCTAAAAATACTTTTTTTATCAAATATTTCCATTTTTATGAATTTTGAGGGAATTATGTAAATATCGGGAAGGTGGTTTGTATGGGGACTACCAGAAGGACTGACCCGATTCCTTTGAAATTCGGAATGGTGATTTGTGCATACAAAATTTGATTACTTGCTGAATTTCAAAGCGATATATAGTATAATACGGTTATTAGAGTCATTAAAGCCGAATCCAAAGGGGGCGTTTGTATGGGGGCTAGGTCTTAACATGGACCGATTTTCTCCAATTTCAATAGGCTTCGTCCTTGGGCCAAAAGATGCTTAAGTTTCAAATTTCAGGTCAATTGATTGAAAATTGCGACCTGTATCGTGCTTAAACCGATAGATGGACAGACGGACGGACAGACGGACGGACGGACGGACATCGCTAAATCGACTCAAAAAGTTATTCTGAGTCGATCGGTATACTTGAAGGTAGGTCTAGGACCAATATTTCGGGTAGTTACAAACATCAGCACAAACTCAATATACCCTGTACCACAGAGTGGTGTAGGGTATAATTACAAATTAAACACAAAAGTTGATGCTAGAACATGCTGTATAATATCAAAGGGAGTAAAATTTTGTTAGCGCCGAAACGTTTGCAACAAAAAATATGCTTAAGCAGGAAGAGTCGTAAATGTATAAAGCCTTAATGTGTTTAAGATTTAATTGATAAAATTTAGTATTTGGAAACACACAGTATTAATCAATGTTTTTAATCGCTGAAATTTTTTTTTTTCAAAATTGTTTTTTTGCTCTCAAAACAAAATATAGGAGAATTTAATTCGAAACATTTTTGCTGGGTTTTTAAAACTATTATGTGTGTATATGAATCTCATGTTCATATTAGTGAAAGTATGTTGTGTGGAAATTCTAGCGAGAAAAACAATTTTTTTTTTTTTTTTTCATTTATTCCCTGGTATCTGTTGATAATATACAAAAAATGAGGAATTTTTTTCTCGGTGTTATGGATAGTTCTATGATTTTTCAATGTGTTTTTCTATTTTTTTTTTTTCAACATATAATAAAAAAAAAATATTAGTTTATGTAAGTTATGCTCTATTTTGTGTAGCAACTAAAAGTATGCAATAAAATATTTCAACATATTTTTTTCGTTTAAGCGTTATTTGTTGTGTTTTTTAAATTATTTGGATTTATTAAGAAAATTTTCACAAAAACACTGATTGTAAGTCGTTTTATTTTCGACGATTTTTAAAAAAATCAAGATTTTGCTGTAGCATAATTTTAGGTATTTTGTAAATATTTTATCCAAAAATTAAATGCCAGCAAAACAAAGACAATTATGATTTTTTTTTTAATAAATCGACTTAAGATTAAACAAATTGTTATATTTGTTAATAAATTTAGCAATATGTAGAGTTTTTTGCCTAAAATTATGCTATAAAAAATCTTGCTTTTTCATAAAAATCTTACGACTCAGTGGTATGGTGTAAGCACAGCTTATTTGTGCTTTGAAATGCTGAAGAACATATATAACGAAAGTTTCAAATAAAACACAAAAGATGGCACTACTACTCGCTGTATGATGTAATGGGGTATTAACAATTCGCTCCTTGAAGTAGGCTTTAAAAATATTTCAAAAGTACTGTACAAAATATATACAAAAATAGGAAGTGTTGTAACGTAGCAAACCGACTTCTATATTGCTACATACATAATTTCCGTGCCCATTGTTAATTGTATACACTTACTATAGGATATTTTATTGAATTCGGGTTAAATAGTAATGTTAACCCTGGTATATAAGTTCCACCCTAATATACCACGACACTATATTTACCGCCCTAATATTGGCCCAGGGTAGCAATTACATTATATTTACTAAATGTATCGGCACACATGTGAATAATCGCCACCCTATTAATTTCACCCACGGTATATACGTGTCACCCTAATTTTCGTGTGTATGGATTCACAGCATACATCATAGTGAGTAGTAGCACTTGTTGGTTCTTAATTCTCATTCTGTTCATTTTGTATTTTATATAAATAGTGAAGGTTGTGACCACCAAAGTTAGTTCACCAGTGGTGGACAAACCAGTTAGGTACGATCAAGTACTTGTTCAACAGAACAGGATGTTGAGTGTATCTCCTAAATAAAAGGAACCTGACTGAAACTTTGGTGGACGATCGATATCGATTGTCCTAATAAATAAATACTCCTGCGGCTGACAGCTTTACTACTCCTGCGGCTTCGGCTGACAGCTTTACTACTCCTGCGGCTTCGGCTGACAGCTTTACTACTCCTGCGGCTTCGGCTGACAGCTTTACTACTCCTGCGGCTTCGGCTGACAGCTTTACTACTCCTGCGGCTTCGGCTGACAGCTTTAATACACCTGCGGCTTCGGCTGACAGCTTTACCACTCCTGCGGCTACGGCTGACAGCTTTACTACTCCTGCGGCTTCGGCTGACAGCTTTACTACTCCTGCGGCTTCGGCTGACAGCTTTACTACTCCTGCGGCTTCGGCTGACAGCTTTAATACTTCTGCGGCTTCGGCTGACAGCTTTACTACTCCTGCGGCTTCGGCTGACAGCTTTGCTAATTTTAGTTAATTACAGGGGTCTTGACCTCCACCGCCGAGGGGCTGCTAACAGAGGGTCGTAACGAAAGCCACGACGCATCTTCGTCATACCGAAACATCGAGCCTTAGCGTCATCATCCGAATACGCAATCAATAACGTCACACCAACATATCGTACTAATCCGAACTCAACCAGCCGAAGTACATACCTACCAACGCAACGTCCGTCATACCGAAACATCCAGGCCGAGTCAACACCGTAAAACCATCGAATACCGAATACCGTCCCCGTCATACCGAACAACCCCACCTGACTGTCGTGTAACGAATACCGTAACAATCATATCGTAATAATCCGAGTGAGAAAGAGTGGAGACGAAAGAACTGCGTTGCCGATATATACATCGTGAAAACATATATATCTTTGCATTGTGAATATTAAATATTAATTTTTAATAAAGAATATTTATTGTTAAACCCCAAAAAGGGTAAATAATTGTGTTCTCATTACTGAAGGTTCGAGGGTCCTTGAGTAGACCCTGGCACGAGACTGACAATGAGCTACCTCAGCCACGACAAAACCCCCGTTATAGTGTCGTAGGTGAACAAAACTTTAATGCAATTAATATTAATTAAATCCTCATTTTATATAATAAATCCTTATCCAATTGATTGCAAAACACAGCTATTGTTGCTCTCTACTTTTTTTTTATATATATTTGCTATTTACATGGGTGGCAAGTTTTATGCGTAGATTTAGATTTATATAGTGTAAAAAATTTTTAGTCTATTTTCCATTATTAAAATGAAATATGCGAATATTAAACTATAAATATTATAAAAGGATTAAAGAAATATAAAATAAAAATAAAAAAAAAATTATATGAAAAATATGTTTTTAGAAATTTATAGCATATTTTTGGGGAGAGGAAGTTAATAAATTTAATGGAAAATACAAAAATAAAAAAAAAATATGCATAAATATATAAAAAGGAAAACAAAAGAAAAGTTTTTATGAATTTAAAATAAAGGAAGTAAATATTTGTAATTCATGAAATTTAAACGCTTTTAAAAACGGGAGCCATATTTACAGTAACAAAATACATGCAAGTACTTCGCAGACAAAAGACGCTTGTTTTATAAAAACTTGAGATGAGTTTTGAAATCACTTGGATTAAGATTTATCATACAAAGTGTGGATTTATTAAATATTAGTCGCATTAAAGTTTTGCTCATCTACGACTCTTCCTGTTTTTGTATATATTTTATACAGTACTTTTGTAAAATTCTTAAAGCATACCTTAAGGAGCGAACAATAACTAACCAAATCACATCATATAGCGAGTAATGGTGCCATCATCTGTGTTTTATTTGAAGCTTCCATTATATATGGGGCTATCCATGCCAAATCGGACAATTTAATTTTTTTTAATTTTAATTATCAGTGTTTTCAACAGACAGACAGACAGACGAACGGACAGCTGGACGGGCGGACATCGCTAGATCGTCTTAAAATCGATCGAAGATAGTGAGTATGTATTTTATGGGGTCCTAGACCAATATTTCTAGAGTGTAGGGTATAAAAAAAAAATTGCTCCTAAAGGTATGCTTCAAAATTTTACAAAAACCCTACCTGAAAGTATGCTATACCTCAAAGAAAAATTTTTTAAAATTTTTTTGGTATAAAATTAAAGTTCAACAATTTTGTTATATTTTTTTTTTAAATACCTAAAATATATTATGATTCACGAATTGTCTATTCAATAATGTCATTTCTACTTCGTTACTGCCATGTTACCGACATAATTATGCATGCATGCATACCTACTGACTTCATTCATGCCTGAATAGTGTATGAATATCATTGATTTTACTGATTTTAACTGGCATTTATGCTATAAAATCTGCATTTATACTTATGTCATGGCTTGAAATATCAAATTAATTGGATACTTCATGCTGTCTCTACATAGTTTTGATAGGGGCTTACAAAAAAAAAGTACAAGTATGCATAATTGAATTGTGTCTGAATGATGTTTTTAATGGTAGAAATTATTTGTCATGTAAAATAAAGCATGGTATTGTGATGTTTTCATGGTTTTAGTAAGTTTTAGTAAGTAATAAGGTACTACTGATACTACTGAGTAAAACGGTTATTGAAAATATGTGTTAAAAAATATTGCATACTTTTGGGCTTAAGAAAAAAAAAACAAAATTGTTATGTTTGATTTTCGAAATTTTTAGAAATGTTTCAAAAGCTGTGCTTACACTATACCACTGAGTCGTTTTATTTTCGAAGATTTAAATAAAATAGTAAGATTTTGCTGTAGCATAATTTAAGGCATTTTGTAAATATATGATCCGAAAATTAAATCCCAGGAAAACAATGACTTTTATGACTTGTTTTTAAATAAATCGACTTAAGGTAAAATAAATTGTTTTATTTGATTAAAAATTTAGCAAAATGTAGAGTTTTTTTTGTCGTTTTTTAATACCAATCATATATTAACAACAATGCCTAAAATTATGCTACATAAAATCTTGCTTTATCATAAAAATCATACGACTCACATGGGAAGTCTCCCTAGTGTCACCCGCGGATCTTTATTGAATTGGTTTTAGTAAAAGGGACACGTATTTTTTTTAGCGGTCCAAATTCATATTTAGGGGGTAAAAAGGATGGGGGAAGACAAGGTCATTTTTCAGTTTTTTTCGTTAATCTCCTATATTATGCAAATAAACCTGGTCATGTAACATACCAAATGAAAGGTCTTTGGAAAACCTATCTACGTGTGTTAAGAACGTCTCCAAACATGCACAACTTTTCGTCATATTGAGTAAAATACCAAAATTTTACGACATTTTTGTTAATAAGTCGAAAAATATTAATTTCTTTGGCCCGTTGTGAGCAACACGAGATAGGTATTTTTAATACCTTTAATCTGATGTCACACATGCCTATATTAATTTTTTTAAATAGGCGTAAATCGTAAAAAACTGAAAAAGGTTAATTTCCCCCCGTACAAATCGACCCCCCCCCCCCCCACAAAAATGAGTTTGGCCGCTAAAAAAAAATACGTGTCGAATTAACTTTCGTTCTTAACAACATATCCAATATATCTGTGGTGTAAACATAGTTTAATTAAAACGGTTATCAATAATATGCGTTAAAAAAATATTGCATACTGTTGGGCTCAAGGAACAAAAATTGTAACGTTTGATTTTCGAAATGTTTGGAAATGTTTCTAAATATGTCGAAAATCATTTGACTCAGTGGTAAAATAATAAAATTATCTATTCATTGCCAAAAAAATGGATAAACTCGAAAGCTTTTTAAAGTATAATAAATAATTTTAGCTTTGCCTATAAATATGCATTAATAAAATACTAGTTTTTATAAATAATTAAAAAAAAATACGAAAAATCTATCGTGACAATTGGCCTTTATAAGAACAATAATTTAAATAAAAAACTAAAGCATACCTTAGGGGTTTAAACTAAACCTTTTTTGAAGCATAGTTATAGGCGAATTACTCAAAAACTCGTTTTGCCAGTTTTCAACAGAATAGCTTAATGAAACCCAAAGTCTGATCCAAAGTCAAAAATTAAAATTGAAATTTTGGATTATCTGACAATGTTTTCAATTTATGAGAGCTGTCAAAATTCCTTAACTTCTTAAAGTTCCACAAAAAAATAATATTTTCATTTAAACAATTTCAATTTTCTTCTTTACACTCGTACATATCAACAATTTTACCCATTATTAACATCATTATCTTCATTATGTTCAATATCGTTAATATTTTTATAAGTATTTTGCCATAATTATTACAAATACTGCTGTTTAAACATATCGTTCTGTGTGTTTGTGTATTTATGTTGACAGGACTTCTGGCTATTGTGTATGGCTTACGAATTATTGAAAATGAGTGTATGTGTTGTTTAATATAGGGTAGGCAACTATTTAAGAGGCAAAAATCAATTATAAAAGCATACCTTTAGGAGAATTAATATAAAAAAAATATAATTTCATTCATAAAAAAACTACATGAACTTTCAATGGCGTAAGGCTGCCATTTATATTTGTCATTCTCCCGAAATTTCAGCAAAATCGGTCCAGGGTTCTAATTTTCGAAGTCTAAAGCGATCGAAATTCTACACAAACTAGGGATTTTTCATTTTATTATATGTCTTGTAGTAATCAGAGCATAATTTTAGGCAACAAGAAAATTTGAAAAATCGAACGTTCGAGTAGAATTTTGATCGGTATCGACTACGAGAATAAGCACAAGTTATGGACAAACCCATAAATTTGTAATCGGTTTTATTGTAAGTTCACGTGTTGAAAACACTCAAAACACACTGTAAAATATATTGGAAATACAAAAAAAAAAAATATTTTACTAAGAGTTTATGTCACTCATGAAAATGTTAACACATTACAAAAAATTACACTCAAAAAAATTTTACACTCAAAAAAATTTTTACACTCAAAAAAGTGTACAATCAAATTTTTTTTTTTTTACAAAAATGACTTAAAAAGTTGTTTACTCAAAAAAACGTGTTGTTTTGGCCATTGTGGAGGGTACTTATAGATTCGACCAAGTCGAATTTAACTATTTTACTTGTTTTTCCTTAAAAACTTCCCTAATGTTTTTTTCTGTTCAACCATTGTATGGTCAAATTTAATAAGTATAACAAAGTTTAAATTTAATTTAAACCATTCTATATACCAGATAAAAGCTTAACGGTAAATATTCTTGGAATATTGAATTTAAATACACACATAAATGTGTATGTGTAGATAAAGTGTATTAACAAGTTTGCATATGTATTAAGTATTAATCGATAATATCATTATAAGGTATTTACAGTAGTAAAGGGTTAACTGGGTATTGAGTGACACACAAATTCAAATATGGTTACATTAAAGGGGTTTAAATTATAGGTTTTTAAAAGTTTAATAAAATGGTGCCCAAAAGTATGCTTTTAATTTTGTTCAAAATTTCAGCTTAAAAGTATGCAACACAATTTTTTTTTTGTAGAAAATAAAATATTTTCCAAAGAAAAAAATTTCAGATTCTGATAATTAAAGGAAAGAAGTCTTTGAATCTGAGAAAAAATAAGAAAAATGTCTGAGAATCTGATACTTTTTCTATAAGAAAAATGTCTCAGATTCTGAGACTTTTTCTATAAGAGAAATGTTTCAGAATTTGAGACTTTTTCTATAAGAAAAATGTCTCAGAAACTGAGACTTTTTCTATAAGAAAAATGTCTCAGAATCTGAGACTTTTTCTATAAGAAAAATGTCTCAGAATCTGAGACTTTTTCTATAAGAAAAATGTCTCAGAATCTGAGACTTTTTCTATAAGAAAAATGTCTCAGAATCTGAGACTTTTTCTATAAGAAAAATGTCTCAGAATCTGAGACTTTTTCTATAAGAAAAATGTCTCAGAATCTGAGACTTTTTCTATAAGAAAAATGTCTCAGAATCTGAGACTTTTTCTATAAGAAAAATGTCTCAGAATCTGAGACTTTTTCTATAAGAAAAATGTCTCAGAATCTGAGACTTTTTCTATAAGAAAAATGTCTCAGAATCTGAGACTTTTTCTATAAGAAAAATGTCTCAGAATCTGAGACTTTTTCTATAAGAAAAATGTCTCAGAATCTGAGACTTTTTCTATAAGAAAAATGTCTCAGAATCTGAGACTTTTTCTATAAGAAAAATGTCTCAGAATCTGAGACTTTTTCTATAAGAAAAATGTCTCAGAATCTGAGACTTTTTCTATAAGAAAAATGTCTCAGAATCTGAGACTTTTTCTATAAGAAAAATGTCTCAGAATCTGAGACTTTTTCTATAAGAAAATTGTCTCAGAATCTGAGACTTTTTCTATAAGAAAAATGTCTCAGAATCTGAGACTTTTTCTATAAGAAAAATGTCTCAGAATCTGAGACTTTTTCTATAAGAAAGATGTCTCAGAATCTGAAACTTTTTCTATAAGAAAAATGTCTCAGAATCTGAGACTTTTTCTATAAGAAAAATGTCTCAGAATCTGAGACTTTTTCTATAAGAAAAATGTCTCAGAATCTGAGACTTTTTCTATAAGAAAAATGTCTCAGAATCTGAGACTTTTTCTATAAGAAAAAAGTCTCAGAATCTGAGACTTTTTCTATAAGAAAAATGTCTCAGAATCTGAGACTTTTTCTATAAGAAAAATGTCTCAGAATCTGAGACTTTTTCTATAAGAAAAATGTCTCAGAATCTGAGACTTTTTCTATAAGAAAAATGTCTCAGAATCTGAGACTTTTTCTATAAGAAAAATGTCTCAGAATCTGAGACTTTTTCTATAAGAAAAATGTCTCAGAATCTGAGACTTTTTCTATAAGAAAAATGTCTCAGAATCTGAGACTTTTTCTATAAGAAAAATGTCTCAGAATCTGAGACTTTTTCTATAAGAAAAATGTCTCAGAATCTGAGACTTTTTCTATAAGAAAAATGTCTCAGAATCTGAGACTTTTTCTATAAGAAAAATGTCTCAGAATCTGAGACTTTTTCTATAAGAAAAATGTCTCAGAATCTGAGACTTTTTCTATAAGAAAAATGTCTCAGAATCTGAGACTTTTTCTATAAAAAAAATGTCTCAGAATTTGATACTTTTTCTATAAGAAAAATGTCTCAGAATCTGAGACTTTTTCTATAAGAAAAATGTCTCAGAATTTGATACTTTTTCTATAAGAAAAATGTCTCAGAATCTGAGACTTTTTCTATAAGAAAAATGTCTCAGAATCTGAGACTTTTTCTATAAGAAAAATGTCTCAGAATCTGAGACTTTTTCTATAAGAAAAATGTCTCAGAATCTGAGACTTTTTCTATAAGAAAAATGTTTCAGAATCTGAGACTTTTTCTATAAGAAAATGTCTCAGAATCTGAGACTTTTTCTATAAGAAAAATGTCTCAGAATCTGAGACTTTTTCTATAAGAAAAATGTCTTAGAATCTGAGACTTTTTCTATAAGAAAAATGTCTTAGAATCTGAGACTTTTTCTATAAGAAAAATGTCTCAGAATCTGAGACTTTTTCTATAAGAAAAATGTCTCAGAATCTGAGACTTTTTCTATAAGAAAAATGTCTCAGAATCTGAGACTTTTTCTATAAGAAAAATGTCTCAGAATCTGAGACTTTTTCTATAAGAAAAATGTCTCAGAATCAGAGACTTTTTCTATAAGAAAAATGTCTCAGAATCTGAGACTTTTTCTATAAGAAAAATGTCTCAGAATCTGAGACTTTTTCTATAAGAAAAATGTCTCAGAATTTGAGACTTTTTCTATAAGAAAAATGTCTCAGAATCTGAGACTTTTTCTATAAGAAAAATGTCTCAGAATCTGAGACTTTTTCTATAAGAAAAATGTCTCAGAATCTGAGACTTTTTCTATAAGAAAAATGTCTCAGAATCTGAGACTTTTTCTATAAGAAAAATGTCTCAGAATCTGAGACTTTTTCTATAAGAAAAATGTCTCAGAATCTGAGACTTTTCTATAAGAAAAATGTCTCAGAATCTGAGACTTTTTCTATAAGAAAAATGTCTCAGAATCTGAGACTTTTTCTATAAGAAAAATGTCTCAGAATCTGAGACTTTTTCTATAAGAAAAATGTCTCAGAATCTTAGACTTTTTCTATAAGAAAAATGTCTCAGAATCTGAGACTTTTTCTATAAGAAAAATGTCTCAGAATCTGAGACTTTTTCTATAAGAAAAATGTCTCAGAATCTGAGACTTTTTCTATAAGAAAAATGTCTCAGAATCTGAGACTTTTTCTATAAGAAAAATGTCTCAGAATCTAAGACTTTTTCTAAAAGAAAAATGTCTCAGAATCTAAGACTTTTTCTATAAGAAAAATGTCTCAGAATCTAAGACTTTTTCTATGAGAAAAATGTCTCAGAATCTAAGACTTTTCCTATAAGAAAAATGTTTCAGAATCTGAGACTTTTTCTATAAGAAAAATGTCTCAGAACCTGAGACTTTTTCTAAAAGAAAAATGTCTCAGAATCTGAGACTCTTTCTATAAGAAAAATATCTCAGAATCTGGGACTTTTTCTATAAGAAAAATGTCTCAGAATTTGAGACTTTTTCTATAAGAAAAATGTCTCTGAATCTGAGACATTTTCTATAAGAAAAATGTCTCAGAATCTGAGACTTTTTCTATATGAAAAATGTCTCAGAATCTGAGACTTTTTCTATAAGAAAAATGTCTCAGAATCTGAGACTTTTTCTATAAGAAAAATGTCTCAGAATCTGAGACTTTTTCTATAAGAAAAATGTCTCAGAATCTGAGACTTTTTCTATAAGAAAAATGTCTCAGAATCTGAGACTTTTTCTATAAGAAAAATGTCTCAGAATCTGAGACTTTTTCTATAAGAAAAATGTCTCAGAATCTGAGACTTTTTCTATAAGAAAAATGTCTCAGAATCTGAGACTTTTTCTATAAGAAAAATGTCTCAGAATCTGAGACTTTTTCTATAAGAAAATTGTCTCAGAATCTGAGACTTTTTCTATAAGAAAATTGTCTCAGAATCTGAGACTTTTTCTATAAGAAAAATGTCTCAGAATCTGAGACTGTTTCTATAAGAAAAATGTCTCAGAATCTGAGACTTTTTCTATAAGAAAAATGTCTCAGAATCTGAGACTTTTTCTATAAGAAAAATGTCTCAGAATCTGAGACTTTTTCTATAAGAAAAATGTCTCAGAATCTGAGACTTTTTCTATAAGAAAAATGTCTCAGAATCTGAGACTTTTTCTATAAGAAAAATGTCTCAGAATCTGAGACTTTTTCTATAAGAAAAATGTCTCAGAATCTGAGACTTTTTCTATAAGAAAAATGTCTCAGAATCTGAGACTTTTTCTATAAGAAAAATGTCTCAGAATCTGAGACTTTTTCTATAAGAAAAATGTCTCAGAATCTGAGACTTTTTCTATAAGAAAAATGTCTCAGAATCTGAGACTTTTTCTATAAGAAAAATGTCTCAGAATCTGAGACTTTTTCTATAAGAAAAATGTCTCAGAATCTGAGACTTTTTCTATAAGAAAAATGTCTCAGAATCTGAGACTTTTTCTATAAGAAAAATGTCTCAGAATCTGAGACTTTTTCTATAAGATAAATGCCACAGAATTTGAGACTTTTTCTATAAGAAAAATGTTTCAGAATCTGAGACTTTGTCTATAAGAAAAATATCCCAGAATCTTTTTCTTTAGGAAAAATGTCGAATCTGAGACTTTTTCTATAGGAAAAATTTCCTAGAATCTTAGACTATTTCTGTAAAAAAAGTTTTAGTATCTTGGTCTTTTGCCTTAAAAAAACGAGACTGAGAAATTATATAATTTTAATTTTACCTGGAGTTTTAATTGTTGCTTTTACTTTTCCAAGAATACATACCTAAAACGAAATAAAATATAAAATATATTAAAAAAATGCTAAAAATAGTTATTTAAATGATTTATAAACATTTAATTGCGCAAAATATATGTAATTGACAAATTTTAAATTGCGCCTTAAAATATGCAATAGAAAATTAAATTTTATATATGCTAGATTTTCTGTAGCCTATCTTATAAAAAGTGCTGACAATTTCCATTTTCATTACTTAAAAAAGACATTAAAATTATTCACTAAAACAAATTAGTAATTTGTAAATTAAAAATCTTAAATCTTAAACACAATTTTCAAAATCCCAAAAAAGGTTTTAAATTCTTTAAATATTAAACAAAAAACTTCTCCTTTCTTACAATAATCATAAAATCTTAATTTATAATACATATAAATTTAAAAAAGCCTTTTCCTTTAAATATCTTGTTTATCCAAATTATATATCCTTTTAACCATATTTCATGCTTTACCTACTTTGCTTTCTCCATTTAAACACTTGACAAATATGGGTAATTATTTCACAAAAAAAAAAACAACAAGAAAATTCTTGAGAAAAACCTACTAAACCACAAGATACCAAAACACTAAAACAAAACAAATTTTAAGTAATTTATCACAAAACCAATATCAACACACAGAAAAACAACTCTTTCTAATGACGGATATCAAAAGCTTTACAACAAAAACAACAAAAAAATAAACAAAAACATTCGGTTTAACCAACACAAAAATCCTTAAATTTTGTATAGAAAATTTTTGTACACAAAAAAAAGGTACTACCGCACACAAAAACAAAACAAACCACCTCACACAAAAATTTGTTAGAAAATAAGGAATTTTAGATGATTTGGAGTTGGCTTAAACGAATTTGAGATACCCTGCGTCAAAGATTGTGGAATCTAATAAGTAGGGATCAGATTTTCATGCAAATGCATGTTTTTTGCCGATAGTCTAAAACAATATCGACCAATTATCTTTCCGAATCAAGAAATTTGAGTTAAAATGGCATCGATTTGTTTTTGCATAATTTGGTGAAAATGCATATTTTTTGCATATTTGGTGAAAATGCATAGTTTTGCATATTTTGGTTTTAAATACATATTTTGTGCATATTTCTAAAGTGCATATTTTATATAATTTTTTCATATTTCTAACTTTTAACTGCATATTTTGGCATAAATTAGCAAAAAGACAGATTGAAATTTATTTTAAAAATTTGTTTTGGAAATAAGAAAAATTAATTTTTTTTCTTTAAATTTTTTTTTATAGATTGTCTTAATTTCTTAAAAATATTGCTTATATAATGTTTAAAATGTAACTATTTTAGCCTGGCGTTACTTTTTGATTTTTAAGAAGTTTTTCTTATTTTTTGTGCATATTTTTAGGTTTTTTAGTGCATATTTTGAATTCTTTAGCGCATATTATAAGCGCATATTTTAGATTTTTTAGTGCATTAAAATATCATCCCTACTAACAAGGATGTCTAGAATTTTTAATTTGTGAAATAGTTGGGATCGGAGACATGTCGGCCTTATAAGCATAAATTACTTGACTTTCAAATAGTCAGAAAAATAAATGTGATACATATTTTGAAATAATTTAAAAATAAAAATAAAGTTTAGTTGCTATTTGACCTTTCTATTAATATAAATAATAGTAAATAGTCAAGCTTCAAGTCTTTCTTTTATTTAAAAATCTTCTTTATTTCGTTCTTCCAATATTTCGTTATTTATTGAATAACATCATCAGGGACAGTAAAAAAAAATTCTTTTATGCTAGTGCTTTGCTGTTGCTGCTGTCGTTGTCATAATAGTACTCTTATGACGACGATATCAGGAACACCAATAGTACCCTTATGACAACAATAACGCACTAGCTAGTAAGAATTTTTTGTACTTTCCCTGATGATGTTATTCAATGAATAACGAAATATTGGAGGAATGAAATAAAAAAGATATTTAAATAAAAGAAAGACCTCGAGCTTGATTATTAACTATTATTTTTAACAATAAAAATAAAAAAAACAACTAAACTTATTTACTTGATTATTTAGTATTATTTATTTTGAAAATAATATAAAAAAAAACAATAATTAAGAAAAACGAGTAAAAAAGTTAAATTTGACCTTGCTAATGTATTTGGGGCACTCGAAAACTCTTTCGTGGTAAATTTTCAGATTTTTTTGATGACCCGTTCAAAAGATATCGAATTTTTAAAAATTGATTGTTTGTTCCTTTACTCAAACTTCTTTTACTCATAACTTCTTCAATAATGGTTTAAAAAAAAATCCAAAAAATTCTTAATAGCGCTCTAGTAAGCGATTTTTAAGTTTTAAAATTTAAATCTCATTTTTGAAAATGTTTGTACTCTCCGATTTTTTTGAATTTTTTTTGTGTAAAACTTCTATCGATTCTAAAAATTTTTTGGAGGATCGTGGGATAACGATTATTACTATTTTTTTAAATTTTTTGAAAAAAATTATTGTAATTTTCCACCGCTCTAACTGCCCTAATAGTGCCCTTAGAGCAATCCAATGTATGACCGACTCCAATATTTTTTTAGTCCAAACATTTTCTCCGAATACGCCTACCCTCTATCTTTAACTGTTACGGCGGTCCCCATACATTTATTTTTTTATTTTTTGTAAATTTGTTTTATTTAAACAGCTTCTACCGGTCCAATCTTTCGTCCGAGAGGGGTCATTAGAGAGACCAACCCCCATTTATATTTACCCTACAGCATTTTTTTAAAACATACCTACGCCCTATCTCCACTCCCTAAGTAGGCTTTCAACCATTATTGAAGAAGTTATGAGTAAAAGAAGTTTGATTAAAGGAACAAACTACCAATTTTTAAAAATTCGATATCTTTTGAACGGGTCATCAAAAAAATCTGAAAATTTACCACGAAAGAGTTTTCGAAGGGTACTAAAAACTGTAAATAAATTGGAAAAATCTAAAAAAAAAAATTTCAAAGTGTCCGATTTGACATGGAATGCCCCATTTATACTCTTCACAATGTAAAAAGATTATTGAAAACGAAGTTTTTAAAAAGAATTAAAGTCGGTTAAAACCGACCATGTAACTCCCTACCACTGTGTTTTCCGGAACATGGGTCCTAAGTTCAAACAAGGCCGATGTATCTTTAATTATTTAGATCATGAATTAGTGTAAAAAAACTAATTTTATCGAAATTTAAGTATTTTTGTTGTTAAATACCCATTTGGCTAAATATCGGTCAAAATTTTTGAAAGGGGACTAACAAGGGAAGTATCTCAACCCTTATGAACCGATTTGCCTGAAACTTAAAATATATATCAAAGAGACAATTCTAAGGTTGGGGTGTCTCGGCTTATCGGCCATATCGGGGATTTAGGGGTTCAAAACATGGGTCAAAAAATGGCGAAAAAATCGTTTTTCGGATTTTTCAGCCATTTCTTTTTAAGAAACTATATGATGTTTTCATATGAGAAGAAAGGTTTTTTTAATGTCTATCCAATGGTGGCATAACCTTGTAAAAATTCGGCTTCTTTAAATATTTTTTTCAGGAAAATGTGTAAATTTTGGGGGGTACTTATGTGAAGAAATAGACCTACGATATCCATATGGATAAGAAATAATCTTTGTTAAATTTAAGTCGACCCGTATTTTTGCCCTTGACGATATTCCTGTTAGTTCGGAAGTTATCAAAATTTTCCCGAAGGTCCACATGGTTTCATAAGGGGACAACGAAATTTTTAAACACCGATATGGCCGATAAGCCGAGACACCCCAACCTTAAAATCGTCTCTTTAATATATATTTTAAGTTTCAGGCAAATCGGTTCATAAGGGTTGAGATACTTCCCTTGTAAGACCTAAAATGGTCAAATTGACAAGGTAACCAAAGTAGACATTAAACACTTACCTACAATCAAAGTTATAATCGATGTGAATATCAGGAGGTTGGTTTGTGTGGGGACTACAAGATGAACTACACACAAGGAAAAATAACCTTGTCAAATTACTAGAAAAGTCTCGTAATCCCATTTTACCAAAATTTGTTAATTTTTCTTAATTTTTAACAATTTTCTTTTTGTAATTGTACAAATTTCCAAGTTTTTTTTACGAAAAAAAATCGAGTAAATTACCGAGGATTCCTTGTAAAATTTGTTGTGTCAAAAAAACTGTAAATTTTAAATTTTATTGGTAAAAAGCATATTAAATTACAAAAAAGCTCATAATTTTTACTAGGAATTCTCGTAAAATAGGAGGTAGCAAAAAATCTAGGAAAAACCTAGTAAAAATCTAGTAAAAACCTACTAAGTTTTATCGCGTCAAAAAAATTGGTAAAAAGCTTGTAAAATTACAGGGAATTGTTGTCAAATAGGAGGTAGAAAAATAAAGTTACAAGCTTTTCTTGTCGTCTTACAAGTTTTTTTTTCTAGTGTATATTCATGACACAGATAAAAACGAATTGTTATATTGACCCCCATATTTGTGAATACAATTATTTTTTTTTGTTTTTAATTTGTAATATCAACAAACGTATGTAAATTTTGGTTGTTGATAAAAGAATTTTGTTTTTTTCAACAAAGAAATTCAACAAACACTAAAAAAATTTGTTGATCTGACAAAAGTCGAAAATCTTAAGCTTTTTTTCAACAAAGAAATTCAACAAAAACAATTTGTTGATCTGACAAATGTTTTTTTTTTTCAAAAAATAAATTTTACAAGCACAAACACTATTTATTGACGTGATAAAAGAATTCTGAAATAATATTAATTAACTGTGTTTGTTGAAAACAAAATCGAAGTTTTGTATTATGGACTAACAGGCGGCCGTTTTAACTAAATGTTTGGTTGATTTACAATTGATGTTTGTTAATTTGAATTTGACGATTTTATTTTCTATGTGATCCTTGATCGATTTTGGGTCGATTTTTTTACTTGGTTTATTTTTGATTTAATTTTTTTTTATGTTTTTCATTTAAACTCAAATATTTGAATTCCAATAAAAATTCTGTCAAATTTTTCTAAGTGTTACAAATGTAACAAAAAAAAATAAAAAAATATATCATTACCATTACCTCTGCCTAATGATATACAAATCTTCTATCTATTCCCAAATGCTAATAATACTGATGATTGTCCTGATGTTGATGATGTTGATGATGATAATAATGATAATGTTGACGATGATGTTGATAATATTGTTCTGTTTTGTCATGAATGAGAATACAGCATCACCAACAACAAAAACAAATGTCTTTTTTCTATTTGATGGATTTGGTAAAGTGGAGAATAAAATACAACGCCTTGCATGTCATTTTTGGTTTTTCCTTATTTTGGGAGTTTGACAACTACTAACAGTTGTTTGAATTGAAAATTGTGAAAAATTCTGTATGTGGGCTAATCATGATTTATGATGTGACCATTAATAAAGAGTCACTACGATTGGTTAAAAATGATTCTTGTTGGAATATTTTTCTAACCGAGCTACGAACACACAGACAGCTCCAACAACACACATCTCCAACAACACATCTCCAACAACACATCTCCAACAACACATCTCCAAATCCAATACTATAACAAAAGTATAGTTTGGAATACTAACGAATAAACAAAACATTGGGATATTCCGACTAATGAATTGTGTACTGAGTATTGGTTAGACGGATGAATGGATGGCTGCTCTATGGGCAATTATTTTATCTACAAACATAAAAATACTTGTAGACATTATTATTGTGTCGGTAATAAACGGTAAAAATTGTGATTGTTATGTTAATGAAAATTGAAGGAAGAAACATTTTTGTTTTATGATAGTAAGAATTGAAATTGATAACATTTTTTGCTAGTTTGTTCAAAATTGGTAAAGTAAGTTGTTCCTAACCGAACATTTCGATCAAAAAACTTATACTTGCCTAGAATTAAGCGTTTGGAAGATTTTGTTAACATCAAATTTAAGGGCGAAGCCTACGGTAGCCACTTCTTCCTTTGGTTACAAATTCATTTATTACGAAAATTACGCCCACAAGAAGATTGGTCCCAAAACAACTAAATTTTCTGATCCGTCTCAGCTCAAATGCAAGACTATGAACTTGATCTGTCATTAAAATGATTCTCTAGCTTTATAGTGGTAGTTTTATAAAATTTTGACCTAATTATGTTTTTAATGAAAGAAGAATAGTTACTTTTTGCATTTTTTAAGTTTACATTAGCATGACTTCAACAAAAATCAATATTATTCAAAAAAGGGGCCACGGTAATTACCAGAGAATTTAATAACCTACAAACAAAAAAAAATCATCAAAATCGGTTCAGTAGTTTTTGATGTACAACTACAGCCGATTTTGTGCTTTAAAAAAGCATTCACCTTTAACCAGTTTACGGTTACAAGACATATTCGTGGCAAACTGCCGAGGAAGGATTCAAATTTCCTTGGTCAGGTTCTTTTGCTTCTGATAGTGATTTTCGCATACAGATGGACGGGCAGACTTCGCTGGAATATCCGAAAATATATTAAGCAGAAATACCTAAGGAACGATATCGTACACAAGGAATGACGAAGTGAGTATACTGGGGTTAAAAGGTGTCGGGGGCATTGAAGGAGCGGTTTACAGCCATGACCTGAATTTGGTTTAAATGTTAAAGGGCTCCATGTAAAAGCCGGATATTAATAGCTTTTACAAGGTCCAGGATCGCGCTATGGGTTATTGTCCAGGATCGCGCTATGGTTTATTGCGTGAAGAATTACAATTTCAATCTGGACATGATCCTCCTATCAACCTTTTTGAGCACCGCTATACCTTAGATTGTAGAAACTAATACGAATGTACACAATTTTGAGTTTGCGAAAAGCTGATGTCCGGTGACCATTCCCCATGGTACATGCGCGGGTACAAGGGGGGGGAAAAAGGGGAAATTTCCCCCCCCAGACCAAATTTTAAAAATAAAAAAAAGAAAGAAGAAAAAGGAAAAAGAAAGAAAAAAGAAAGAAAAAAAGGAAAAGAAGGGAAAAGAATAAAATTTTCTAAAAAATTTTCCACAGGAAAAGAATTTTGAAATCGAAAAATTTTAAAAATTTTAAAAAGAAAAATCTAAAAATTTTTATAGGGAAAATCTAAAAATTTTTAAAGGAAAAATGTGACTTAATCTGAACATTTTTTTTTAAAAAATATCTGTCAGTCTGGAGGTCCTTATTGCGAAAAGAAATTTTCTATGGGAACATTCTTGTGAACGTGACAGTTTTGTTAAAAAAAATGGAAAAAATCTGGGACTTTTTCTATAGGAAAATGTCTCAGAGTCTGAGATTTACTCTATAGGAGAAATTTTGCAGAATCTGAGACTTTTTCTAAGGGGAAAATGTCTTAGAATCTAAGACTTTTTCAATAGGAAAAATGTCTCAGAAACTGAGACTTTCTAAAGGAAAAATGTCCCAGAATCTGAGACTTTTTCTGTAGGAAAAATGTCTAAGACTTTTTTTATGGGAAAAATCTCTCAGAATCTTAGACTTTTTCTATAAGAAAAATATCTCAGAGTCTAAGACTTTTTCTATAGGAAAAATATCAAAATATTTTTCCAAAGGAGAAATGTCTTAGAATCTGAGACTTTTCCTACAGGAAAAATGTCTCAGAATCTAAAACTTTTTGTATATTTTTCCTATTCCAGAAATTGAGACTTTTTTTATAGAAAAATGGGAAACACGTCTCAGAATATGAGGCTTATTTACAGGAAAAGGTCACAGACTTTTTCGATAGGAAAATGGCCAAAGATTCTTAGATTATTTCTATAGGAAAAAGGTCGCAGAATCCCTGAATTTGAGACTTATGTTATAGGAAAAGTTCTCAGTTCGAAAGGCAAAAGGTCTCAATATCTGAGACTTTTTCGATATGCAAAATATCTTGAAATCTTAGACCTTTTTCTATAGGAGACTTTGATACTTATTCTATAGGAAAAAAAGTATCCGAATCTGAGAATTTTTTTTATAGGAAACAGGTCTCACAAATTAGATTTTTTCTATGGGAAAAAGTTTTCAGAATCTGAGAATTTTTCTTTAGGCAATGTGCCAAAATCATAGACTTTTTCTATATAAGAAAAAGATCTTAGAACTTGAGACTTATGGGAAAAACGTCTCAGAATCTTAGAATTTCTATAGGAAAGAGTCTCAGAATCTCAGACTTTTTCTGTAGGAAAAAAGCCCCAGAGTCCGAGAAAAGCCTCAGAGTATGAAACTTTTTCTATATGAAAAAGGATCTCTGATTCTGCGACTTTTTATATTGAAAAAAAGTTCGCAGAAACTTTTTGTATTAAAAATTTCTCAGAATCTTAAACTTTTTCTATGAAACTTGTTCTATTTCTATCTATTCTGTAAGAAAAATATCTCAAAAATGCTTTTAAGTATGAGACTTTTCTATAGTAAGAAGTTTAAGAATCTGAGTCTTTTTCTGTTGAAAAAAGTTCTTAGAATCCGAAAATTTTTCTACAGGAAAAAAGTCTCAGATTCTGAGAAATTTTTCTTTAAGAAATTTTTTGATTTTTAATTGAAAAATCGGCTGCAATTGTTCTGAAGCCGATTTTTATTTGATTTTATAATAGCATTATTTGCTCTGCCATTACTTTTTTTGCAAAAAAATAAGTATCTCTGTTTTTGCTTGTCCGACAACGGTGAATTGATAATTTTTTTTTTGTTCGAGGTAAAAAAAAAAATTTCCCCCCCCAAACCCAAAAGCTGTACCCGCCACTGCCATGGTACCTGTTTTGATATTAAAGTTTATTTAGGACTAGGCAGCTCCATGATCTCTTTGATTTAACCAATGTTGGAATACAATATATTATTAGTTTCATAAGAAGCCCCATTATCGTCCCGTGGTCTATATGTGCTGACATGAAGTTTTAGCAGCCACTGTTAACCTGACCTATTGGGATCGAGGACTTATTAGCACAGAGCGTAACTAAAAAGCCGACGAAGTGGTAAAAGGATGGTTTAATCACCACATTATAGAGTAATTAGTGTTTGCATTCCAATATCAAACGAATTTGGACTCCGCTATGATGAAAAAATCTGACTCGTTATAGAGAAACACCAAAACGTGGAAGGTCTAAAATCCTTTAAAAATCAAAGCTAGTACTCTCACTCCCAGGGCATGTTTACAAATTTCTGTTGGAAACGATAACGAGTTATTTTAGGCCAGCGACAAAGGATTAAGGTGGATAATGATAACTTCGAATATGGGAGCACATAACCTCAAAAATATTATTTAGAAAATTTTCAATAAATTGGCGCCCAAGATGGGGCCAAATTCCGAATTGCATAGGGGAAACACGGTTTCTGAGGGAGAGTCAGGCTTAACTCCCCAGCAAAAATAAATCGAGATTTTGGCGACACAGCATCTTTTTATAGCATACCGAAGCGCATCCAAAGAGCGCTCTTGAGGATGCAGTAAAAGTAAGGGGAAAAAAAATAAATTTTTTGTTATGATTTTTTAAATAAAATATAATATTATATTTTGATAAAATTTCCCACATGCTTTCCTTTTAAATATATTTAAAACTTTTTGATTAAAAAACCATGAGTTTTGGACAAATACACATGATTTCACTGCATCATTATTGCGCATTAATCAGCGCTGCAAAGAGTGCTTCAATCATAACACCTTTAACACATTTTGAATGATAAAAAATTGAGTACACCATTTCCACTTTAGTTTCAGAAAATACAAATTATATTACAAAAAATGTCCAATCATATTTTAGACTCTTCAATTATATTTAAAAATGTCCAATTAAATTTCAAAAATTTCCAATATAATTGAAAATTTTTGAAATGTAATTTAGCATTTTTTTGTTATAAATGGTAATATCTGAAATATAAATGGAAGTTTCTGAAATATAATTTGAAATTTTCGAAATATAATTGGAAATTTTTTAAAAGTAATTGGATCTCTTAGGCGATATTTCTTCCAAATGCTTGCAGGGAGTCAACTGATTTTCTGAATTAGTCAATTGTATTTAAGATTTTCAAATTGTATTCAGAAACAGTCAATTGTATTTCAGATTTTGTAATTTGTATTTCAGAAAAAGTCAAATGTGCTTCATCTTTATTCTGCTTAAATAGCTCTAAAGAGATACATGAATTCACTGCATCTTTATAGCGATTTTTTCAGCGCTCTAAAGAGATGTGAATTCAGAGCATCTTAAGAGCGCTTTTTCGGTGTATCCAACTAGCGCTCTAAAGTGTGACATCGCCTTAGAGAATCATGCATGAATTCAGCAGGTTTGGATGCGCTCCTTGACTCGAGTTTCCTTTCCAAAAGCTGCTGCCAGTTCAGCAAAATTTCTGCTGGGTCAGGACAGCAACCAAAATTATTCCTTAACTTCTCAACAAACCTTAAGTACCAATTCAAAAAATACGAATGAAACAACATCAAAAAAAGATTCATGAGAAGTTCTAATAGAGTTAATGAAAGAAAATTCGATCATTCTTTCATGATATCAATTCTATCTAGAAAAAAAAAATGGTCACAAATTTTAATATTTTGTAGTTTTATAATGTTTTGTGAAGTTTCATCACTAAAATATGTAGATCTATCGAAATTTATACCATGTCCAAAATTAAACTATAAGAGAAAATCTGGGTGGAGCATAGTTCGAGATCTTCAAAAAATCTCCGGACTTTCAAAAATGTGACTTTTGACATTCGGTAAGAAAACGTAGTAATTCGCCGTAGCATATCTCTCAACCGGATGGTCGTTACAAACTGGTAGGGTTAGCCCCTTAACGACCACTGGCAGGTATACTTACCAAACCGTTTTCAGCGATAATTTTTGTTCAGGTAAAAGATATGGTAAATATACTAAAAGATGAATTGTAGAAAGGTGTTTTGGCAAAAGTTAACAGTTAACAGTTAGTCTCTCGTTACATCCACTTACTCACTGTAACTCCTCAAAATTTCTGAAATAACATTCTATATTTTAGGGATAAAAATACCTTTATGAGTTATGCAAAATAAGACTCAAGAAGAGGTCTTAATTAAAATTGTTGAAGAATTAAATCAAAGCGAAATCCAGCTTTGGCCAAAACTTAGTAGTCGTCAAATGGCAAATTTTTCCCCTGTAAAAATGAGGCGGAAGGAGGAAATTTAGAAGTCAAAGTTTTTAGTTTCATAACTTCTTTTAGGTCTCAAATTACAAAAGTTAAAAGAAAATCAAAATCTCTTCGGCCGAAATGTATGGTTGTCAAAGGCTTAAAACCTTAAATGGTCTAAGCTGGACCTACGGCCAGCCAGACTAACCTAAACCTGACAATCTTACTTTTCAAAATTCAATAATTTACAAAACTCAATCATCTCAAATAGAACTTAATTGGAGCTTATTATAATTAGTTGATATATCCTTGTCATAATCCTTTATAAAATCCTTATATTATATTAAAAAACATATGTAGTACTTGTTTTCCAAAGGTAGTATAAAAGTAATTAAAAATTTAAAACTTTCATATAAAAACCTTAATATGTATATCGTCATTGTAGTATCCTGTATACAAGGATACAAATTCTGTAGAACAGCGGTTACCAACCTTTTTGGTTCGCGTACCCCTAATTTCAAATTTTATCAGCCGCGTACCCCCTAACAAGTTTTTTGATTTTGCTAAAAACCAAGGATTCCAAAACCGTTAAAAACAAAAAGTACTAAATTCTTAAACGGCGTGTGGACCGATCTGAATTTTTAACAAATTAGTTTCAAATATTTTTTTTTTTTTTTAATTTTGCAGTGATGGTTTTGGAATCCTAGGGTACCCTTTTTTCCAGGCCTGGAAGAAAAAAATCATATTTTGCAATTTTAATGTAATTTTTTTATATTACAGCAAAAAGTTGATTTTCGGGTTTCTCCAAAATGTATCCATATTTTTCCACCTCTGGGTTTTGAAGGTAAGCGGTATCCTACAAAGCTGATATTTAAAATCTAAATAGATGTGATTAACTAGACTTAATAAAATCCATAATTAAGAAGATCTAATCAAATTTGAATTTTTAACAATTTTTTCAGCACTTAAGGGTTACCCCAAGATGAATTGCGATCTTCCTGAAATGTTAACCACATCTTTTTGGCATCTATTTTCACCAATCCCGCATATCGCCCAAGCGAAAGAGCATTTCTCGCTCCGCCCTAGTCCCCAGTCTCAATTTATTTTTGTAGCTTATTGAGTTTCAAGGATTTTAAGGAATTTAAATTTATTTTTTTAATGACTCCCTATTTACTTTAAGTAAAAAGAAAGTGAAAATTTTTTGAAAAAGTGTGTTTTTTTTTTAATTATAGGACTCACAAGGGAAGTCTCTCTGGTGTCACCATCCGATCTTCATGAAATTTGGATATGTTGTTAAGAACGAAAATTAGTTCGACACGTATTTTTTTAGCGGCACAAACTCATTTTTAGGGGGGGTCGATTTGTATGGGGGGAAATTGGTATTTTTCAGTTTTTTACGATTTACGCCTATTTAAAAAGAAATAAATATTGGCATGTGTGATATCAGACTAAAGGTATTAAAAATACCTATCTCGTGGTGCTAACAACGGGCTAAAGAAGTTAATATTTTTCGACTTATTAACAAAAATGTCTTAAAATTTTGGTATTTTACTCAATATGACGAAAAGTTTTGCACGTTTGGAAACGTTCTTAGCACACGTAGATAGGTTTTCCAAAGACCTTTCATTTGATATGTAACATGACTATGATTGCATATGATGTTTGCATAATATAGGAGATAAACAAAAAAAACTAAAAAATGTCCTTGACTTCCCCCCTCCTTTTTACCCCCTAAATATTAATTTGGGCCGCTAAAAAAAATATGTATCCCTTTATTTTTTCTGATCTACAAAATAAAACCAATTCCATAAAGATCCGCGTGTGACACTAGGGAGACTTCCCTTGTCAACCAATCTTAAACCGATTCTCAATCTTATTGTTTTGTTTAATAGGTAAAACTCATGACTGTGATCACGTAAAACGATAGTTGACTATCGTCGATTTTTGGAGCCTTGTTGCTTCTAAACTAATCAAAATGTTTCCAAATTTTTTAATGTTTCTGGATTAGACAAGATTCTTTAATAATTTAATAAAAAAAAACTTTCAAATTTCCCTTCAAAACGATATGTATTTTGATGTCGTTTATGCATCGTCTATCGTTTTCGGTTTACGTGATTAGCAACCATATCTTTCAAAAAAAATTTCGCGTACCCCCGCGGGCAGTTTCGCGTACCCCCTAGTGGTACGCGTACCATAGGTTGGTAACCGCTGCTGTAGAACATAAAATTTACCTTAATACTAAATAATAAAAAAAAGTTTGTTAAATACCTACGGTTGACTAAAGGAGATAAACACCTACACAAAAACCAATTTTCTTATGTTAAAAAGATTTCCATATCAAATGTTCCACATATGACAGAATGTTTTCATTCATGTTTCAGTAAGTCAGGAAGCCAATAAATATTTTAACTAGTAGAAGGGTTTGTTGGTTGGTTGATTAAAATAATGATGAGCACATGATGATGATGATGATGAAATTTTATTACCTTAACCTAATTGTAGAAAATTAACTTTATACCAAGAAAATTACCAATTTATATAAGCCACACAAACATACACAAAATCTTATCAGTTTTGATGATTAGATAAATAACTAATTTTTGTGGTTAAATTAATGGGTAGCCCAAAAAAACTAGCACAGATTTAATTAATGTATTTAATCAAATGTAGGAAATTTTCTAATTTATTTTATACATATAACTAAATTTTTTGTTTTAGCAATTTGTTATATGCAACCCCCCCTTTTTTTTTCATTAAGATCTTTAGGGATTCTTGTTAAACCTTTCACACTCTCTATATGGTTTCTTTTGTAGAATTACTTCCCTGACACCTTGTTATTTAAAATCAAACACAAATCACTTGAATATGCAAATTTATCCCCAGGTACTTAAGTAAATTAGCTATACTTGAATAAATTTTTGCCACCTTACCACCATGCTTAAAAGACAATTGTCAAATATTAAGAGATAGGTAAAAGTGAAATGTCAGTCATTGAGTTAGGTTGGTTTGTTTGAAAGTGTAATTTCTCTGTAAAGCCAACACTTTATTAGAAGTGATTAAACATTTACATTTGTAAATACAGATTATGTAAATTCTTACAGATGTATTACAATTTGCATAAAATATAATTTAAGAACTTTTAAGTTGTTGGCTACACGGAATAATTTAAAAATATTATTTGCAAAAATAAACTTTGATAAGTACAATAAATTATGCAAAGTTTTAAAAGCAGAATATAAATTTTTAAAAATTTTAAAAGAAACATTTATTAAAGGTAACATGAACAACAATAAAATGAATGAAAATATATAAGACGTGGAGGTTTCATAACATTTAAGAAATGTGAGAGACGAGAATGACCAGTCAGAATGTCTCAATTGCTTAAAAGTTGGAATTTGATATAAAACCCTTCATACCACAACTCAAAAGATGATATAGTTGATATCACATGGTATTTTTTTTTTAACTTAAACCAATACGCAGCGGATTTTCTTGTGTTTCTTACCTTCCCAAATTTACTATTTCTATTGCAGTTATAACGGTTATTACGCTTCCGATCCAGGCGCGGGAGAATCAAGTCGTTCTTCCAAACGCAAAAAATTTTGGAACGAGAAGTCAGCCAGATATCGGAAAGAATCGCTGCAGAAAATTTGGCGCCCAACCTGGGGCCGAATCAAACTCTTATTATAAAATAATTTTCCAATAAGTTTTTTTAAGAAAAAAGTTTAACATTTATATCAGACTGATTAGGAGGTCTAAAGGTTTGAATTTTATGTCGTCACCATCCCTTTGGAGATACTTTTGTGTTTTTTCGCTAACTAACTTTATTCTTACTTTTATAGGCCAGTCTCGAAAGGACCAGATCGTACTGCCTACCGTGAGAAATGTTTTTTTTTAATTCACCCAATACTCAGGGGATGTTTCCTACTGATGCTGTGCATTGTACTGATCAGGAAAATAAGGTATGGGTAGGAAGAAAGCGGAGTAGTGTTTAGGGATATTTGATTATATTGATTTTTATATGTTACAGGAAAGATCGCTGAAGGGAGTTTATTCCACATAAGAATTGTTGTACTGAAAAACGAATTTTCTCTGTAAAGCGTTGTTCGAAACACAGGACAATCTACAACAAACGGGTGTGCTCTACGAGACAAGCAAATATTACGATGAAATACTCGAGCCTTGGGAATAATTTCACTTATCTCACATGCAGGTGGTGCAGGGAATCCGTAGAAGAAACCTATCACTTCTTAAGCGAATGCCCTGCAATATCTTTTAAAAGATTTAATTTGTTTGGTTCTTATATCTTTCAGAATTTATCAGAATTACGAGGCATAAATCCCTGGACACTACTAGCATATATAAAAGCATCAAAATGGGACGCATAATTGCAACAACTTTTAGGCAACATGAGGAAAAGGGGAGAGGATCAAAGTTTCAAAGGAATCATAATGGGCCACATCATGGCCTCTATGAACGCTGGTTTTCCACCAATACCATCCTAACCTAACTTCCCGAACACCTCCCATGTTAATATCGATAGAAGAGTGTCACACAACCCATATTCCCACGATGCTCCCATGAAAAAATAGTTGACTTCACTACTGACATTGATAAGCTTCACCGCCCTCCTTTGAACACAGGCCAGAAGCTTCAGAGTAGAATCTGAAAGCCTAGCCCATATATGAGAGTTGTATTCCATTTTCGGCTGTATAGCGCCGGTATAAATAGTGATTTTATCGGTAAGAGAAGTAAGTCTGGCTCTGTTTCAGAAAATCAATGCACTTGAATGCGTCTTGCGGTTCTTTTAATACAGGTTGATATCCCGACAGATATCACTCTGTATTCTTATGCCCAGGACATCAAGAGTATCTGATTCCACAATACCTATACCATCTATGGCTACAGTTGAAAATGCTTACTCCACAAGCCGTCTTTGAGTTAACATGTAACATTGGGTATTGCGTGCATTAAAATCGACCTTATTTGCTCCAACAATCGGAGATTGTAGAAAGTTCTTTGATGAGCCGCATGCCCCCTATCTCCAAAGAACTTGTTCTGTGATCGAATAAAAATTAATGGCAAATGTTGCTGTCATCTGCAAAATAATAGATGGTCTTGAAGGTCAGACCAAGAAGGTCATTAATAAATAAGGAATAAAGTAAGAGAAAGAAGAGAACCTTGCAGTAGCCATGAATTTAGCTGAAACTCATTTGATGAGACCCCATCTAAAACAACACGTATAGTGCGGTCTCTGAGAAAACTCGTTATAAATCGAGATAAATCATTACCGGCAACACAAGCACAAGTCTAGGGCAACCACTTTACTCTCACCAAAGTAGTTGAGGGACCTGCTTTACCGTTCCGATAGAAACTCCAACAGGTCTTCCACAGATGAGCGGCCACGAAAGCCATTCTGTCGATCATTTAAAGGCAAATTAGTCTTTAAATATATCACAAGATGGTAGTTTACCATGCTCTCCATGGACGTATACAGGGGGTGGGCACAGAGCCCCCCTTTTCAATTACTTTTCAAGTACTTTTAGTTAAAACTAAATATAAATAGGCGATGGCAAACAATTTTAGGAGTTGTGCCCCCCCCCCTTTTTAAATTCCTGGATACGTCGCTGATGCTCTTCATCATTTTGGAGAGCGCATAGCAAATTGTGATTAGGAAGTTACTGTTAGGGTTGTTGGCAGTACCATTTTTATGGATTGGCTTCCTTTCACCTTTCAGCATGAGGAAAGAGCTGAAAAGAATTTCCAATGGACTTAGAAGAGCTTTGTTTCAGCACCAGTGATGATATGTTATCCGGCCCCAGTGACTTGTTTAAGTTCAGATCCGCAAGAACCCTTTTGACTGCTCGGGCCCGAAAGAAAATCAAAGGCATTGAAAAGGCATTGCAAAGGATACCATTTCAATAACGGGCAGTGTTTGATCGCCTTCCGGCAAGAAAAAAATTCTTGCAAAGAGTTCAGCGAAGAGGTTGGCCTTAACAACCGGTTCGGTGAATGATTGATCGTCCTTTAAGAGAGTTGAAATAGAAGAACTAACATTACCCTCTATTTAACGAACGACCAAAAGTTCTTACAGCTCCGATGATCAGAAAGAACTTTCGCATGTAGACGCCGTGTGTATAAAACCTCTTGCATCTAAACACTTTGGTATACTCGGTTCTCGCTTATTTACGATGCAGATCAGTAACGATGTTTTAATACGAACGCTTTATATTCCTGCGAAAGGGTCATTGTTAAACGATCGGGGTTTAACTCCAGAGTCGTGCCTGGTGCTACACCTTACGATTGAAGTAAAGATTCTCCTTGACCTAATTCAAACTGACTTATTGGGTATGTAGTATGTGACCTAGTCGGAAATTTGAGATAAAACCACACTGAAATGGAAAAGAAGCGATTGTTGCCTAAGTGCGATACGGAAATGGTTATCAATTCCAAAAAATTTCGACTGTGCTCCTTCTATGAGCCATGAAGCCCCGGATGGGAGGCATTCCGAGAAGTACAGCCTCCAACTCGTGGAATTCAGAGTCCGTTCAGAGGACCTTGGTTTGGGCCTAGCTTGAAGATTGCCTGATATATGCAGAGATTACCAGACAGACGTGGTGGCAAATATGAGGAAGTGGCTAACAGGTTAGGATGCATTGTCTACAAACGCAGTCAACATCTACATCAATGTTCATGATTATAAAATCTGCCTTTACTACCGGAAGTCTTAAATTGAGATGGAAAAGCAGTTTGACATTCGACTCATAATCTAATCTAAAGAATTCAAAGCCGATGAGCTTGCATGAGAACTTTCTTACAGATTTCAACGGAATTGAAATGTGTTAGTATGCCTCCAGAAACTTGCAAGCAAAATCTAATGCTTTCCGTGATGGAAAATAATCTAAAAGGGACCTGAGACTACACAACAGATTTACCTTCTATTAGTCAAAAGTGCTCCTACGAAGAGAAATTTCGAAAATGGTTGCTGTAATTACTGGTCACTGTTTTTAAGAAAGATTCTCTGAGCTGATAAAAGCACGTTCAAATTATTTCTTCAGGAGCTGCATGAGTAAGGAGGAGTAGGAAACTATCGAACACATATTTAGACATTTGACCAGTACTGCATGGACAAATCTATGATTCGTTGTGATCTAGGCAGCTACATTATGTCTTTGATCTGTCGGATGTCAAAAAACAATATATAAGGATTGGTTTAACGGCAGGGAGATGCAGGATAATTTTATTGGTATAAGTACGAACCTCAGAATCTATATCTGCTGAAGCAATGCAAGCTGCCATTTGAAACCGAAACTAAAACTTCGTTTTTCTCCTATGGTGTCACAACGAATAAGTCGGCTAACGTGAATTGAAATCTAATTTCATTTAAATTCCTTGGTACAACAACGAACTGCAGAATTTGTTTCTGCTAACGTAATGCAAGCTGCCACTTGAAACCTAACCTAAAACCACGTTTTCCTTCAGTGGTAAAACAATGGAACTAAGAGTCTAAATCCGCTCACTTGACTGATGATTCTGTTAGTGATAGTTATTGGCAGCACTGACAAGAATATATTCTAGTAATATCAAGGCAAATTTTCCTGGACTCAGACTGTGTCGTAAACAGAACTGAGATCTCAGTGCAAACGAATGAAACAAAGAAAGTGAACAGTTTCAGGGGTTAATTTAAGAAACTGTATTATCGGGTTTCCTGGAAACTAAAGTATACCGTCAAAGACATGGAATTGAAGATTTATTTAATTGAACACAAATTGGATCGGGTTTTTCGGAAACAAGCTATATAACAATTGTGCTAGGTGGTGTTTTTAATACGTTTAAGATTGACAAATGACTGACACTAATCTTAGAATAACTTAGAATAACTTTAGGGTTGTTGAATGTCATTGATGAGAGGTTTACAATGTTGCAAACTCCTAAGCGTATGCTTGTGAAAATGTCATTACATATTTATTTCTCCGAGTAAAACTTAACACACTTCTGGAGAAGAGCAAAAAAAAAACGTTTTTAAGATAAAGAAATATTCCAAATCCATTTTCCGACGATTTTCGGCTTAAAATCCAAACTATAATGGTAAATTTTACTCTTTGTTTTTCAATTGTTACAAAACTGTATTTTAAAACAATATCCTATTATTGCAAATAGTTGCATGAAATGTCCATATTCTTATTCTCTTTCTTTCCCATGTTTCAAAAACCACATAATAATCTTAATTTCTAATCAACACAATCATTAATGCTAAATAGTATTGTATATTTGCACAACCACTTACTTAAACTCCACAAACATTAACAAACAATACAACTTACCTGACTTAATTTATCCTGACTATCAATGATGTCAATAAATAAACGCATTCTATCGTCTAGTATTTGAAAACCATTACGTGGTTGCATAAGTAAATTTTGTACAGCCTCCCGTATACTACCCGGTGTAGAGGAACACGAGTTACTTTCCTCATTAAAATTATTGCTGCCATTGTGAAAACCATTGTTACTGCTGCCACTGCCGCCATTGCCATTTTGTAATTGTTGTTGCTGCTGCTGCTGTTGTTGCATTTGTTTCAAATGCTGCGAATGCTGACGTAAAGCATCTGAACATTTACGTAAATAATCATAGGAACCTTTTGATTTATATTTATCAGCCATTTGTTGAAAACTATCCAAAATTTCATTGAAATCGGTCATTAGAGGGGCAGTGGAAGGTGTTGAAGAAGCAGAGGTATTATTGGTTTGAGAATTACATAAACTTGATATAGAACTATTGCTGTTGGATTGTGGAAACTGATGTAGACGATTGGTGGGTGAGGTGGCTAAAGGAGAAGTAGTGTGAGGAATTCTTAATTCAGAGGATATAGCTAAAGTTTTGAGACTTCCAGAGCTATGGGAATTAACCACTTTACTGGGACTTAAAGCTTTTAAATCTTCACTCATTAAACGTAAGTTATCCGAAATTTGATGAAAGCTTTCAGAGGTTGTTAAGGAATGTTCTAATTTAGTGTTGCCTTGTGTAGTGGAGGTCGATAGTGCGGCTGATGATGATAAAGTTGTGGTAGTATTGCTAGAAGTTAAAGTCGACTTTGGTCTTCTTCTAGAAGGTGGTCCATTATTACCAGGTGTACCAGAAGTAACATCTGGCATTTGCAAAGGTTTCGTTATAAAAGAATCTAAAGTTTGTGAATTAACTATTTTAGGTTTTTCATCATTTTCTGGAATTTTATTAGATCTTATGGCATCTAAGAAAAGTCTTAATTGGTCCGAGGGTGTAGGAGCTGCAGCTTCCGATTCCTTACGTTCTATTGTGGTTGGCTGAGGTTTAAGCACTTGTTTAATGGGTGAGTTAACTTTATCCGTTTCTTGCAACGAATGCCTTTTCATGGTAGAAGAATGAACTTTTTGGGAATTTTGATTTACTTTAGGTTCTTTAATGGGTTTAAGAACCTCTTCCGGTATATTCTGTTGATATTCAGAACGCATAGAACTACGTATGTTATCGAGGAATAATTTAAGCTGGGTAGAAGGAGATTGAGTTTCCGAAGTTTGATTGTTTAAAGAAGCTAAAGATTTACTAACAATTTCCTGGGAAATCATGCTAGAACTAAAGTTTCCCGTAGACTTAGACATGGGCATTTGATTGTTGGTACATGCTTGATCTAAGTTAGTTTGAGAGTTATTAATACTGGTGGTACTACCCAATTGTTGTTGTTTATTTATATGTTGTTGACGTTTTAGTTCCGATAAAAGCTTAGCTTGTTCAGAATATTTTCGTACACTTTCGGTTATAGTACGTAGTTGATCCGAATAGGCTCTTAATTGATTTTCTAGATAAGCTTGATCCGGTCCTGAACCTCCAAATGCATAAGACATGGGTCTTTCTTGTTTTTGCCAGTTATTGTTGGAGTTTGAGTTGGGATTACTTGGAGATTTCAAATCCTCCACACTAAAACCATTTTCTATATTAATTTGTGTTATTGGTCGTCCATGAAATGTTACCGAATGTCTCATGGTTCCAGCATTGTTGGCTGTTTCCGAGTTATTTAGAGTATGTTGTCTTATATTATCTATACTAGTACTTTTTTGGCCTTGAAACTTTGGTTGTTCTACCGGTTGCGGACTACTTACATTACGTTTTTGTTGTGTACCTGGTGCAAATCTTCGTAAAGGTATGGGTGGTGGCTGATAGGGTGAAATAGGCGTATTGGGTTTAGCATTTGGATTACCATTATTAAATCTATCCAAACTTCTAGGTCTTTGACCATTAACAGCATTTGGTACCCCAGCCACTAAGTTTGCTGGATTGTTTTGTTGCGAGGCTAATGGCCTTGGAGTACTTTGAGATCTCCTTGGTACCAAAGGACCATTTTGATGTGGAGTTGGTGTCACCGTTTGTGTATTTAAATTTCTATGTAAAGGAACTGGAGGACAATATGATGAAGGTTTTCCTGTTTTATTGTGCATAGATTGTTGTTGCGTAGGACTTTGTCTATATTGTTGCAATAAAGCAGCATATATAGCCTCCTTATCCATATTAGCGGCTGTGGCAGCATTATGATGATTATTTAAAGTCGTTGTTTCTGTAAGTTTCGTTGTTGTATTAACCATCGACGAAGAAGAAGAAGATGCGGATGCTGATGAGGATGATACCATTGATACTGCCTGCCGTAATTGTTGTTGATGTCTAGTCAATTGTAACAATCTCTGTTGTTGCTGCAATGTCAATTGTTGTTGACGTAACTGTTGTTGTTGCTGCTGCAATTGCAATTGTTGTTGGGTGGAATAATCCACAAAACCCGAAGAACATGAAGAGGAAGTCGATGATGAGGGTGATGTCAGCTGTTGTAAAATTGTTTCCTTTGTAGACACATTAACACTTCCTGTTATAATTCCAACTCCTACCATGCCGGCTGTGGAAGCATAACCAGGATTAACCGTAGGTTGTTGTTGTTGTTGTTTATTTAAACGATAACGTTGTGGCTCTGCATATTCGGGAATTTCATTGTGAAAATTAAATGCCGTCGTTGTCGTTGAAGTTTTTATACTATCCGTTGGTGAAGGACTATTCAAAAATGGATTGTTACCCTTTAAGGCTATCGGAGCCGTGGTTGTTATGCCGGTTGTTACAAGTGTGGTTAAGGGGGGTGGTGATGGTTGCAACATACTTAAGGCCGAATTGCTAGTTATTGCTGCAGATTCTTTAATATGTAAGTCGAGTTCATCGTCATCCAGCATATAGTTTAATGAACAACCACCATTTGCCGTGGCCGATATTATTGCTGCTGCTCCTGGTGATTTTACTTTAGCATTGATGGTTGGTGGTGTTGTTGTTGCTGATGCTGCCATTAGTTGATATGGTTTGGCATATGTTACTTCAATGTTATTGCTGGTTAAGCTTAATTTATTTGTATCTCCCAAAGTGGTATTATTGGCGTTTGCAGATGCTGCTGCTGCTGTTGCTGTCGATGATGTTGCTAGTGTAGGAAGGCCACCATTAAGAGTAGTAACAGATGGAAAACCACTGATGCGAAATCCATTCATTTTTGTTTTCCTATTCAAATATTTTAAAGTTGTTTCGTCGTTACGTTGAAGAGAAATTGTTTTATATTGTTGTTCAGTTGTTGATGTATTATGATTATTATTGTAAATTCTTTTTGTATTCGTTGTTAAACAACTTTTTGTTGTCATTGTCACATGTTCAGTAAGTTAAATGTAACATTAATATTGGCAACATTATACAATTTTTCGCAGAATTTTATTTATTTACATTCACTTATAACACTCACTTATGTATACTCGTGTTGTAAATCCTTTAGAAAACAATACGAATTTCAACCACATTTAAATGTTGTTCACTTGTTGGTAGTTGGCAACTTATTTTACTCCTCACCACCATCAATTGCTTGATTATCACTATTGAAGTTGAGCATGTAATAGTGGCAATAAATAGCGGTATGTTGTAAAATGTCTGAACGTGCCACTATGTCTACACATTATTTTTTTTTGCGTGTGATTGTATAAGTTCAATTATTGCTTTATATAAATTTTTATGTGTATTAAGTAGGGAAGCACTAAAAATTTAAATTTATGTTCTTAAAATCATACTTTCGGAACAAAAATATGATTTTAAACAACTCAAAATTGCACACTTTTGTAATTGGGTCATTTGGACCCATGTATTGCAGAAGGGTTAACCATTTACATTTGCAAACGAAACGGCTAGTGCCACCTTATTGTTTATGCGTATGTATTGTATTAATACCGTTTTATACCAATACATTCACTTACGATAAATACATGTTTCCTTGACGTTTCTTCGCAAGACCGTGTAAAAATGTTTTCTTATATATTCTTGTATAATTTGATACAACTAAAGAGTCTTAAATATCGTGTATATGACATCTTGTAAAATTTTAAAATTCTCATTCAATTCAAAATTATACTTCAACATTAAACTAAAACATTTTTACTCGGGTACATGTGCATTTGTGCGTGTGTGTGTCATTTTAATACCCTGTAGTTACTGATTGGCATTTTCCCATACAAAACTGTTAATTTCAGTTGCGTGAAAATGTTGTTAAGTCGCCTTTTGTGTATGTGTGTGCGGATGAGTTACAGTAAAGAAAATGGAGTTTTCGTTGTCACTAAATGTATATATTAATTGCATTTTCTTTTATATCTTAAAAGTGGTTTAAAATTTAAAGTTCTTCAATCTTAAAAAAAAGGTGTGAATAAAATATAATTTTTTATCTGTTAAACAACTGAACCTACTAAATACTGGGATTAAATATTTCGAAATTAAAATCGCAAGATTTTAATGTCACAACGTACCTCAGAGTTTGTATGTGTGGACGTTAAGCATCAGCAGTCACATACTAATTTTTAATTTCAATATTTTAAAATTAAAAAAATAATTTAAGTACCCGGCTAAAAATGAATTGTATATGAGCATATATGAACACATCTGACCATACATCATTAATTCGAAAACATATATGATCATATATGAACATACATTAAAATTGGCGCTTATTCAATATATGACCATATATGGTAAAACATATGATAATATGCGATCATATATTGGCCCATCCTTAACATAAATTATCATATATGATCGTACATGAGCTTGTATACATTATTTTTAGCCGGGTAAGAAAAATTTTTTATAACAAAAAATTTTTTTTTTTTTTGTGAAAAAAAATTGTGAGAAAATACTTTTGAGTCAACATACAAATTTCTGAAGAAACAATGAGAAAAAATTAGATTCGACTTGCTCGAATTCATGAATACATTCCACAATACCTTTCTAGTCTGATAGTAATTATCTAACATAAAAAAATATTTTTGTTAGAGGATATTTTATTTAATTAATTTATTTTGAGTGTATTTTTTTTTTTTGAGTCTGTCATTTTAATAGAAAACAATTTTAAGTAAAGGGTGTCCAAAATTGAGGTATCATTTAAATTTTGCTGCCATTTTTTTCTACTTGTAGTTTTTATTCTGAATTTTAGTTTTCAGATTCTAAATACATTCCGGTTAGTTAATATGAAACGATACACGAAGGAACAGCGTGTTTTTATTAATATTTTTTTTTTTTAAATAGAAAGAAGAAAATGAGAATTTTTTATCAAAATAATTTTTACCGACGAAGCACATTTCCAGCTCAATGACTACGTCAACTAGCAGAATTGTCACATTTGGAGTGAAGAGAATCTAAGAGTTATCTTAGAGCAACCATTACATCCACAAATGTTACGGATTGGTATAGTTTGTGGTCCGGAAGAATTATCAGATCATATTTTTTTAAAACGAAAATGGAAATGTGATTACGGTCAATGGAATACGCTACAGGGAGATGATCCGAAGGTTTTAGTGGCGGAAAATTGATGATTTATATGTGGAGAATATGTGGTTTTAACAGAATAATGTCATTTGTCACACTGCAAGAGAAACAATGGATCTTCTGACAGACAAGTTCGAAAATCTCATTATTTCTCGCAGAGGAGGAGTAAATTGGGCAACAAGATTGTGTGATTTGACGCATTTAGATTTTTTTGTGGGGTTTTTTTGAAATCGAAAGAGTGCAGCAATAATCCCACAACAGTTCAATACCTTCAAACCAACATTATCAAGCAGATATCAACCATTGACAATAGTTTATTGAAAAACGTGTTTGATAATTTTGGTAAAATATTGGGAGCCTACCGAGCCAGTAAGGGGGGTCACTTGACCCACATATTTTTTTTATTTATAACTGGAACCTATTTGTAGTAAACTGAAATAAAAATATTTTTAATATCTGAGAAAAAACTAATTTTTTCATTAAAATTAAAATGATACCTCAATTTTGGACACCCTTTATAACATTTGTTTTGAATGTAAACATTTTTTATATTTTTTTTTATTTTGAAATTTCAGAAGAAATGTTGAAGTGTAAAAATTAATAGGGGTTGGAGTTTAACAGCGCCTTGGATCGACTCACAGACACTTGTGGGGCTTTTTGTGGTTTTTACCCCCTTATTTTATATTTGCCCTACAATTGCCACAGAGGTGCTCCTAGAGGGGTGCCCTGTAATACCGACCCCCAGTAGTTTTTACTCCCCAGCATTTCTTCTATACAAACACAGATAGAAATTTGTACATGACAATAACGAAAATCTACATTAATGTTATGAAAAATGACATTAAAAAGGAACCTATGTAGGGTTTCATTGAATTAATGAAATAGGTATCATAAAATGTAATTGCAAAGAACAAGTTTCATTAAATTAATGAAAATTGTTCATACAAAATAAAAATTGTATTTTATTAAAATTTTTCATTACTTTAATGAAAAAGGTATTTAGTTCTATTGAATAAATCCTATTTTGTATTTTTGAAATGAAATACTTTTATTTTTAAAATGAAATATATGTATGAAATTGTAAAGATCTTTTTATAGAATTAAAATAATAAAAATGGGTTTCACTTACAAGGGAAGTCTGCCTAGTGTCACCCGCGGATCTTTATGGAATTGGTTTTATTTTGTAAAGCAGAAAAAATAAAGGGACACGTATTTTTTTGTAGGGGTCCAAATTCATATTTAGGGGGTAAAAAAGAGGGGGAAGACAAGTCCATTTTTCAGTTTTTTTTCGTTTATCTCCTATATTATGCAAAGAAACTTTGTCATGTTACATACCAAATGAAAGGTCTTTGAAAAACCTATCTACATCCAAACATGCACAACTTTTCGTCATATTGAGTAAAATACCAAAATTTTTGGACATTTTTGTTAATGCCCGTTGTTAGCACTACAAGATAAGTATTTAATACCTTTAATCTCATACCACACATGCCTATATTAATTTTGTTTAAATATGCGTAAATCCTAAAAAAACTGAAAAAGGTCAAATTCCCCCCATACAAATCGACCCCCCTAAAAATGAGTTTGGGCCGCTAAAAACAAATACGTGTCGAATTAATTTTCGTTCTTAACAACATATCCAAATTTCATTAAGATCGGAGGGTAACACCAGGGAGACTTCCCTTGTAAGTTTTCTCGCACAATCAGCTGTTTTTTTTCGCGCGTAAACTAACAGACTAAACAGACGCGACACGATAGCAAATTTTATTAAAAAAAAAAAAAAAAAAACTTAATGAAATTTTTTAATGAAACTACGAAATCTAATGAATCAAAATTCATAAAAATCTTGCACAATATGTATGAAATTTCATTCAGCATATGAAATGTTTCATTGTTGTAATGAAACAACATTAATGAATTCCATTCATTAGTGATATGAAGAGTTTTTATATCAGTGAACCCACTCCTTATCACCACTTTTTAAGGGGGCTCTTTTTTAAATTTCTCCCACTTCTCTAACTGACCAAATGGTGCCCCTAGATTAGTCAAATGTATGACCGAGTCCCAAGTTTTTTACAGCCCCAAAATAGTTTTTTGAGCAAAAAAATATTTTACAGAGTATTGTTGACATTATTGAAAATTTTTACACAAAAATTAAGAATTTTACACTCAAATTATTGAAAATTTTTACAAAAAAATTAAAAATTTTACACTCAAAAAACGTTGAATACAAAAAAAGTTTTCACTCAAATTTTTTTTTTTTTTTTTAAATTGGAAAAAAAAAATTTTACTCAAAATCAAATATTTCTTTCTAAAATTGTTTAAAAAAAATGTTTACGTTAAAAAAATTACTTTCTTTACTCGTTAGTATCTCTTTTTTACTTATAATTTACTTTGAAAAAGTTGCAATAAGTGCCCCGCCCCTTCAAATACCACCCACATTTGTGAATGTTGTGCCACATGGTCTAAAAGTGATGTGGACAAAATAGCACCCAAATCAAATAACACTAAAACATGCTATATGGGAAATTTTCCAAGCTATAGAAAATTTTCCAACCCGGCTAAAAATGAATTGTATTATGAGCATATATGAAAACATCTGACCATACATCATTAATTCGGAAACATATATGATCATATATTAACATATATTAAAATTGGCGCTTATTCAATATATGACCATATATGGAAGAAAATTTCATAATATGCGATCATATATTGGTCCATCCTTAACATAAATTGTCATATATGATAGTACATGCGTTTGAACACTTTATTTTTAGCCGGGAAGCTTTAATTTAAGCTAGATAGCGTCCAGATTGAGCAACTATTAAATGAGATTTGAGAGCCGCGCTGGAAAACGAAATTATTTGTAGACGTTTCTTAGACAATTTTTAAAAAATATTTCTAAGGTGATTTTTTTTTTCAAGTTAAAATATTAAAAATTTAAAAAATTGTACAAATTTAGTTATCAACTCTTTTTTGCCAATGACTCGAAAAAAATCCAAAGTTTTTTTAATGCAGTAAAACAATAATCATTTTTTTGACCTCCAATTCTTTTGACCACCAATTTTTTGTAAACAAAGAAAATTTTTTAATTATTTTCATATCTCATACACTTAGATGTACTTAAATTAATAAAGAATGAAATCTTTTCTTTGTTTACAAAAAATTGGTGCTCAAAAGAATTGGAGGTCAAAAAAATTCATATTTTTTTACTGCATGTTTTTTGTTTGGGTCGTTGCAAAAATAAGTTGATAACTGAATTTAAACTATTGTACTATTTTTTTCAATTTTAAATGTTTGATAATATTTCCAAGTCGATTTTTTCCAAGTTCAAACACTAAAATTTTAAAAAAAGGTCCAACAGATTTTATTCAATGATCAAATAATTTTTCCAAAAACTCAAACAAACAGTGACATTTTTTAAGTACAGTTGAATTACAGTTTGACCACCAATTTTTTGTAAACAAAGAAAAATTTTAATTATTCAAATATTTCATTACTATACATTTAAGTGTACCAAAATTAATAAACAATAACATATTTTCTTTGTTTACAAAAAACTGGTGGCCAAAAGAATTGGAGGTCAAAAAATGTGAATTTTTTCTACTGCACTTAAAAAATTTCACTGTCTGTTCGGGTTGTTGGAAAAATTATTTGTTCACTGAATAAAAATTATTGGATATTTTTTAAAATTTATAATATCTTAACTTGGAAAAAATCGGCTTAGAAATATTTTTTAGAAATGTTCTGAAAAATGTCTATAAATTGTTTCATTTTCCACATCGACCCTCGTAACACATTCATTATTTACTCAATCTGGACGCTATTAAGCTTAAATTAAAGCTTGATAAATTACCTACATAACTCTTTTTTTAAATAATACTCGTTTGATAATAATAACGTTTAGTATTGTTAACTTTGTCTTTAACAAATTGCATCTACTATAAAAAAGTTTCCAATGTATTGTCGCCCACTGTATATTACATTTTGTTGTTGTAGTCAAAGTAAGCAAGGAAGCATTCCAAGTGGTTTATATTAAAACTCATCTCGAGTTGATTTGCATACAACTTCCGATTTTTGACCGATTTTGTCATAATTTATACCAAAATGCTCAGCAAAATTTTGAGAATAATAAAATACCTATTTTAAATTTCGTTCGTTAACCATACGCTTAGATAAAGCATTTTGAAAATTTGGTTTATATGACATATTTATTTTTGATTTTGTAAATTTTTCTTAAAAATTTTTTTCTTAGTTTTTTTTTTTGTTACACAAAATATCCAGCAGAAATTTCAAATCGTGTCATTATTTTGCACAACACTGTTCTTAATATTTATTTTTTTTTCTTTTGTTACAATTCATTAATAAATAAACAAAAACATACATAAATTTCTGCAAAAATATTTTTATTTATGATTTTTGTAATAAACTATACATGATTTGTTAAGATACCAAATGCTAAATTGTTTATTTTGATTGTTATGAAAATTCTAATAAAACTAGATATAAATTTGTGTAAAGAATTTAAATCAATAACAAAACTAGAAAAAGTGTTAAAAAAATCAGCATTGCTGATTATTTTGGATGCCCTGCACAAAGTAAAAGAAATAATTAAAAAAAACTAGTCTAAACAAAATTTATTTTAATAAAAACTTTAGAGCTAAAAATATTTTTTTGGTACACACAATGAACAAATTCATAATATTTATTAACTTTTTCATAATATTTATAAACTTTTTCATAGTATTTATGAATAAATCATAATATGTGAAATTTAAGAACTATTTAACATTTTTTCTTAAATACTATGAAAAAGTTTAAGAATTTAATAAAAAAGTTCATAATTTTTATGTATTTGTTCATAAATACTATGAATTTCGTTCATGGGCAAATATTTTTTTTAGTTTCTATATTCATACTGTAGAGTACCTGAGTCTTTGTTATCTCTTGTTGTATAATTGAAATTTATATTCATTAGTTGTGTTATAAAAGCAATGTTTATAGTAAAGACATAGAGATTTTAAAACTTTGATAAAACATTTACAAACAGCAAAAACTTTCAAAGCTTCTGTATGGAAATGACTTTTGAGGCAGGAATGTACTGAAGGAATTCCAACAAATTGTTGTTTATATTTTTTTGATGTTTTGTACAATTTCCCCTAAAAATGACATCTTCAACAATCAAAAAACAACAACAATGAAGACAACAACTACAACAATAAGTATAATTTAGACTAAGAATCAGGAAAATTGAATGAATGTGTACATTCTTAAGGTGTGTTTACATTATACCATTGGAAAGAGAGGTCTTTCAAAGGGCACCCTCTCAAAGACTTCCCTTGTGGGTCGTTTTATTTTTGATGATTTTTAAAAATACGTTAGATTTTGTTGTAGCAAAATTGTAGGCATTTTGTAAAAATATGATTCTGACATTAAACGCGAGCAAACTGAATACGTTTATATATTTTTTTGCAAATAAACAGAATAAAGCAAATTGTTATATTTGTTTTTTAAATTTAACAAAATGTAGATTTCTATCGTTTTTTTTTTAAATAACAATTAAATATTTACTAAATACCTAAAATCATGCTACAAAAGAAATAAGATTTTCATAAAAATCATTACAATAGAACGATTCAGTGTTATGATGTAAACACACCTTTAAGGCCGATTGTCACGATAAGATTTTCAATATTATTTTCAAAATTTTTTGTAAGAAAAACTTTGTTTTGAATGCATGCATTTGAGAGATAAATTCATATATTTCAATTTTAAAAGCTCTAAATTTCTCCATTTTTTAAATGATTTTCGACATTTTTAGAAAAAATTCCAAAAATGTCAAAAATCATACATAATATACTAATATACATTTTTCCTTAAAGCCTTAAAGTATGCACTCTTTTTTTACTCAAAACATCAAAAATCGTTTTATTCAGTCTTGAAGAAGTGTGTTTACATGAAACTACTGACACGGAAAGTATTCCAACCCTTATGAACCGATTCTGAGGTTGGGATGTCTCAGCTTATCGGGGATTTAATGGTTCAAAAAATAGGTTAAAAAAATGGCGAAAAAATCGTTTTTTGGTTTTCAGCCATTTCTTTTTAAATTAATTAAATTAATTTAACGGCGGAATAATCTTGTAAAAATTCTGCTTCGTTAAATCTTTTTTTCATAAAAATATGTAAATTTTGGGGGGTAGTTATGTTATATCCATATGAATATGAAATAATTTTTATTAAATTTAAGTCTACAAGTATTTTGCTCTAGCCGATATTCCTATTAGATCGGTAGTTATCAAAATTTTTCCGAAAGTCCACATTGTCTCATAAGTGGACAATGAATTTTTTAAACACGGCAATGGCCGATTGGCCGAGACACCCAACCTTAAAATCGTCTCTTTTATATATATTTTAAGTTTCAGGCAAATCGGTTCATAAGAGTTGAGATACATCCCTTGTGAGTCGATTTATTTTTGATGATTCTTTTGAAAAAATTAGATTTTTTTTAAGCATAATTTTAGGCATTAAGTAAATATATGTTTGAAATTTTAAAACCGAATAAAGCTCTACATTTTGTTCAATTTATAAAATAAATATTACAAATTATTTAAGCTAAAGTCGATTTACTCAAAAAACATCTTAAATGCCATTGCCTTGCTCGATTTTATTGTCCGGATAATATTTTTACAATATGCCTAAAAGTATGCTACACATTTTTTTGTTTTACTTTTTCATAAAAATCATCGAAAATAAAATGACTCATTGTCAGTTCTATGATATAAACATACACACACAAAAAAATCTTGTCAAATTACTAGAAAAAGTCTCGTTATACCATTTTACCAATATTTGACAGTTTTCCTTGTTTTTTAACAAACATTGTTTTATTGAAAATTAAAATATTTTTTGTAATTTTACAAATTTCCGACTTTTTTTACAAAAAAATCTAGTAAATTCACTAAAATTCCTTGTAAGTTTTATTGCGTCAAAAAAATTGTAAATTTACAAGTTTATTGGTAAAATCACAAAAAATCTCACAATTTTTACTACACACACAAAAGAATCTTGTCAAATTACTAGAAAAAGTCCCGTAATCCATTTTACCAATATTTGACAATTTTTCTTGTTTTTTAACAAAAATTTTTTTATAGAAATTTAAATTTTTTTTTTGTAATTTTACATTTTTTGGAATTTACAAATTTCCGACTTTTTTTACAAAAAAATCTAGTAAATTCACGAAAATTCCTTGTAAGTTTTATTGCGTCAAAAAAGTTGTAAATTTACAAGTTTATTGGTAAAATTACAAAAAATCTTACAATTTTTACTACACACACAAAAAATCTTGTCAAATACTAGAAAAAGTCTCGTAATCCCATTTTACCAATATTTGACAGTTTTTCTTGTTTTTTTAACAAAAATTTTTTTATAGAAATTTATTTTTTTTTTTGTAATTTTACATTTTTTTTTTGTAATTTTACAAATTTCCGACTTTTTTTTACAAAAAAATCTAGTAAATTCGAGAAAATTCCTTGTAAGTTTTATTGCGTCAAAAAAGTTGTAAATTTACAAGTTTATTGGTAAAATTACAAAAAATCTCACAATTTTTACTAGGAATTCTCGAAACATAGGAGGTAGCAAAAAATCTAGTAAAGTCATGAAACCTCCTTGTAAGTTTTATCGCGTCAAATAAATGTAAATTTACAATTTTATTTGTAAAAAGCTTGTAAAATTACAAAATTATTGGTAAAAAGCTTGTAAATTTACATGGAATTTTTGTCAAAAAAAGATGTAGCAAAAAAAATTTAAAAATTGTTCCCGTCATTTTACAAGGTTTTTTTTTGTAGTGTATATACCTTTAGCATGACAATTGTCCTCTAATGTATATTTGTGAAACAACTAGAAGCAAACTAAAAAAAAGTCATAGCATAGTTTTAGGTAGTAAAAGGTAAACAAACTAAAATCATTGCATAGTTTTTAAGACAACATACAATGAATACTGAAAACCAGTGCAAAACTTAAAAGAAGGAGAATGACTGAAAAAGAAAAAAAAACTGAAAACCAAGAAGAACGATTTTTAACCAATATCTGGCAGACATTTTTATACCAATGTATATACATATATGTTAGTATGAATGTTGATTTTATATGTGATAGTCTGTGTAAAGATTTTTATTTTGCATACTTTTAGGAATGTGTTGAAATTTATATCAACACATAGTGACATCCATAGCAAGACAGTATAAAAACTGACATTTTCAAGGAAGATTTTACATTCAAACTAATCCATACTCATACTTACTGCAATATTACTACAGTAAGAACTCACACACAGAAAATAATATTGAGAAAAAAAATTTGAGTAATCACTTGTTTAAATTTTTAAAAAACAAATTTGAGTAATTTTTTAATTGATGCAATTAAAAATTTTGTCAAAAATTAAAAAAAAAAATTGAGTAAATAATTTTAAACAAATTTATTATTACCTTTTATATTTTTTTGATACTCTTGATGTTTTGAATTCTCATTTAGTTTATAGTTTTTTTATATGAAAGTTTAAAATCATTTTTATAAATTTTTTTCTGTAAGACATATATTTGGTAAAGTTTGAAAAACATTTTTCTTTAAAAAAAAAATGTGAAACTTTTTTAAACTTTTTAAAAAAATAAATTAATAAATTCGAAGTAAATATTTACTTGAAACAATTAAAAATTTACTTAAAAAAATCAAAAAATTTTAAGTAAAGTTTTAATTGTGTCAATTAAATATGAACTTAAATTTTTTAGTCAGCATTTAATACATCATTTTTTATTTGTTAATTAATTAATTTACTCAATACTATTAAGTCGTTTACTGGTGTAAAATTGAGTAATTTTTTACTTAATAGTATTAAAAATTTACTCAATTTTTTTTTTTGTCTGTGCAGAGAACGGAAATTTTTGCGTTTTTTTTTTTTTTGTCAAAAATTTTTTTAGGGCATTAGAAAATTCGCCTAGGCCGTCTAAAACCATTTTTTCACTTGTTAGTATTCGCAAATTGTATTTCTGTTTAGCTAAGTTGTATGTAGTGCTAAATGCAGGTTGTATTCTCTTAATTTGCCATAAGGATGTTGATGATGATTGTGATGTCGTTGTCATTGTCGTTGTTACTACTGATGTTGTTGATATTTAAAACATCCTTATGACAGGCACGTGTGAATAATAGTTTAAAATTGGTTGGTATGTATAGAAAAATGAAATACATACACAAATAGTTATAAGTTGTTTGTGTAAGTAGAAGAAGTAATAAAAATAAGAAAATAAACTTGTTTTAAATGTCATTTTTGCTACACAGAATGAAAATGGAAATTTTTGGGAGTTGTCTTGTTAGTAACAACAAGGACTTTGCATATCGCCGTTCAAAATTTGGGTTCTTGAAAAAATGGATATAATGAAAAAACAAATAGAAAAGTAATAGTAGGTCAAGACCGACCATTTGATACCCTACACCAGTGTTTTCCGAAAAATGGGTCCAAAGTCCAAACATGGACCGATTGGGTCTATCTTTTGTTAGATCTTTATTTAGTGTAGGATACACACACAGATACAATTTAAGTGAAATTGGTTTATCTTTTTGCCAATAGACCAATTTAAGTGAATATCGGTCGAAATTTTTATATGGGGGACTAATTCCAAAAATGGTGCGGTTATATTCCGATTTGATAAGGTTACTAGAGTACACCTTTAACACCTAAAAATAAACTTTTTTATCAGATATTTCCATTTTTAGGAGTTTTGTGGGAATTATGTGAATATCGGGAGGGTGGTTTGTATGGGGACTACCACAAGGACTGACTCGATTTCTTTGAAATTTGGAATGACAAAATTTGATTACCTGTTAAATTTCAAAGCGATATCTATTAAATTACAGTTTTTAGAGTCATTTAAGCCAAATCCAAAGGGGTCGTTTGTATGGGAGCTAGGTCTTAACATGGACCGATTATTTACAATTTCAATATGATTCGTCCTTGGGAAAAAAGTTGCTTAAGTTTAAAATTTCAAGTCAATTGATTGACAATTGCGACCTGTATCGTGCTTAAACCGATAGATGGACAGACGGACGGACATCGCTAAATCGACTCAAAAAGTAATTCTGAGTCGATCAGTATAATTGAAGGTTGGTCTAGGACCAATATTTTGGGTAGTTACAAACATGAGCACCAACTCATTATACCCTGTACTACAGAGTGGTGTAGGGTATAACAAGCTAAATTCGACTTGGCCGAATCTGTGAATACCCTGTGACGATCTTGCGATATCCGTCCGTCAGTCTGTTGAAAACACGCTAACTTTTTTTTTTTCCTAAAGTTTGGCATATATGTTTACTATTACCTGGTCAGGTTGGTATTGCAATCCAGCGAAATCGGTCCGGTTGTTATAAGCAAAAGAGTGTATTTCGGCAAGGGTGTTTCACGAATTTACGAGATAAAACACACGGTAACTTTCGAACGACAATTCTGAGAGTGCTGAAGTGTAGCATATATATTTTTCTTTCCTCTGTCCTGGTTCGTTTTAAATCTCAGTCAAATCGCTCCAGTGGTTCAAAAGTTATAAGCAAAACCCTGAATTTCAGATTGGTTTCATCTAAAATTCACGTGTTGAAAAACTCGAGTTTTAAAAAAACAAGCTTTAAAAACAATGATAAGCCACAAAATTACTTTACAGAGTATTATTGTCACTCAGAAAAATTTTTACACAAAAAAAAATAAAAATTACACTCGAAAAAAATTCTACACTCAAAAAAAAAATAGTAAATTATTTTTTTTTTTACAAAAATGACAAAAAAAAAAGTTTTTTACTTAAAATAAAATATTTCTAATCAAAATTGTTATTTTTTTGCATTAAAAAATTTTCTATCCTTTAAAAAGGGCATTGTTGAGGGTATTCATAGATTCGGCCAAGTCGAAATTAACTTTTATACTTGTTTTTTCTTGTTTTGTTATTACCAAGGAGAGGACTTTCATGCAAATGCATGTTTTTTCCCTTTGGTCATAGAACAGAATAAACAAGATATCTATGCGAATCAAAGAGTTTGCTTTAAAATGGCATCGATTCGTTAGTGCATATTTTTGCATATTTTGCTTAAAATGCATATTTTTGCATATTTTGCTATTATTTCGCTATAAGTGCATATTATTAGGTCATATTTTGTATAAATTTTAGTTTTTTAGTATTTTTTTTATGATTTTTAAGATTTTTTTATGAAAATTATTTTTTTTTGCATTAAAGCAATTATTAAATTTTTTTAGATAATTTTTATTTTTTTAATAACATTTTATACACACTGTATATATGTACATTAGGGATATAACCATTTGCGTTTTTTTGCAAATATCAAAAAGGACCTATCATATTTAGAAAGTACATGAAAAATCAAGAAGAAATGTGTGTTCTTTTTTTCGCGAATGTTAAAAAAGGTTCGGCACCGATCGCGATGAAGTTTTCGCTAATATTTTTTTTATTATTCGGAAAACCCGTATTTCTAGTGTCGAAAACCATTTAATAAATTTGTTATTGTTTTATTTTTGTTGTAAAACGACAAACGGTGGATGGGAAGGAATCCCACCATAAAACATAAAAAAATGTAAATTTATGGTGTTTTAGAAATTGCAATCGGTGCCGAAGGTTTTTGGACCAAAATGTCCCCGGATAACGTTTTTGTTATCAGTATAAAATTGCCCATACGATTATGATAGGTTCCTATTTTGGTTATATCCCTAATGTACATATATTAGACTGGCATTTTTTCTCAACTTTCGATTTTCCCAAGTGTCCGGGCAAATTTTTATTGTCCAAGGTCTAAATTAACCAGTGGCGCCCGGCGGTCAAAGTTTTGGATTTTTGAAAAATTAAAAAAAATAAAAATAAAAAATTTAAATTTCTTTCGACACATCATATTTGTTAATTTTGATGCGGTGAGCACGAATATCAAAAAAAAATTAAAATCGGTTGAACGGTTTTCGAGAAATCGCCATTTGAAATTTGCAAAAAATGGCGGTTTTTTTCTACGTTCAAGAAATTTTTTAAAAAACATCACAATTTTTTTCCCCTTGGCCATTTTATAGAGCTTAAGACAATCTTTCATTAACATCTAATTTGAGTTAAATCCGATCATTTTATCGCGTGGCGCCCTTCGGTCAAAGTTTTGGATTTTTGAAAAATTTCCACCAAAAAAAATTAGATTTTTTAAAAATTAAAAAAAAAAAAAAATGTTTTTGATAGATTATTTTAATTAATTTTGGCTTGCTGAAAACGAATGTCATAAAATTTCTTGAAGCGGTCTAACGGTTTTCGAGATATCCCCATTTGAAATTTTCCAAAAAATGCCCAAAATGGTGGTTTTTTTCCTACGTTCAAGAAATTTTTTAAAAAACATCACAATTTTTTTTTCCTCGGCCATTTCATAGAGCTTAAGACAATCTTTCATTTAAATCTAATTTGAGCCAGATCCGATCATTTTATATCATGGCGCCCTTCGGTCAAAGTTTTGTATTTTTGGTGGAAATTTGTCAAAAATCCAAAACTTTGACCGAAGGGCGCCACGGTATAAAATAATCGGATTTGGCTCAAATTGGATTTAAATGAAAGATTGTCTTAAGCTCTATGAAATGGCCGAGAAAAAAAAATTGTGATGTTTTTTAAAAAATTTCTTGAACGTAGGAAAAAACCGCCATTTTTTGCAAATTTCAAATGGCGATATCTCGAAAACCGTTCAACCGATTTTAATTTTTTTTTTGATATTCGTGCTCACCGCATCAAAATTAACAAATATGATGTGTCGAAAGAAATTTAAATTTTTTATTTTTATTTTTTAAATTTTTCAAAAATCCAAAATTTTGATCCGATTGACCTCAAATTTGTACAAAATCCGTTTTAGTCCTAGTAGAATAAAAAAATGCCCAGACTTTGAAAATTGGAGAAAAAATTTTTTGGCCATACAGAAAAATGCCAGTCAAATGTATATCTAAGCTTTAAATGCCAGACTGAATTCAAATTTTATGTTTTTTTTAATAAAAGTGAATATTTAATGATTTTTAGAGCATATTTTAAGATTTTTAGTGCATATTTTAAGACTTTTTGTTGCATATTTTAGGCGCCTAAAACATAATTTTTTAGTGCATGAAGGTCCTGTCCCTGATTATTACATATTTTTTATTCACCTCATTTATTTTTATTCACCTCTTTCTTTAAATTGGCATTTCATAAATATTTTTTGATTAAAAAAAGGAAACTAGACTCCTACTATAAATGAGGTAAAATTCAACAAATTTTAATTAGAGTGCAGTTTTCAATAGGTGCCTTCGAATTCGTTTTATTCTCATTTCTTGAATTCCTGCTTCATAATGTCAACCCATTTAGTTTTTTGTCATTTCTTTTGTTTTTTTGATATAAACCATATTTTTTTGTTTGTCCTGAAGTAAGCTTGACAAAGTGTTGAACGTGTATTAGTGTTACAGAAGTTTACAGGATATTTTTCATATTTTTTTTTTTTTTTTTGTTTTTGCATCTTCATAGTTTAAATTTATGAAAGAAACGAAGTAAATATACTATAAAAATACTAAATAGTATGTAGGTTAGGGTGGAGAAAATTTTCGTTCTTTTCGAATTTCAAAATCTTAGGGGTCGGAATAGTTGGCTTTTAGGGTGAATATTAATACAAGAAAATATTGGACCTGCAGGGTCCAAATCAGAAAGTTTCGAAGAAAGTGAAGAACTAAAATTATTTTTTAGAGCAAAAAAGATTGTTTACCATAAAATTACTTTCCAGTAATGTCCGAATATTAATAAATATTCTAAACTAAACAAAAAAACACAAGAAGAAAACTTAAATCGACTTGGGCGAATCTGTGAACAAACTCCACAACGCCCTTTTTAAAGAAAAGTAAAAACGTGAAAAACATTTAAGATTTTGATTAGAAATAAATCCAGGGGAAGGACAAATATATATGCCAAGCTTCAGCATTCTCAGAGTTGCCTTTCGAAAGTTAGCGTGTTTTATAGCTCGCAAATTCACAAAAACCCCTTGCCGAAATTAAGTTTTTTGCTCATAACTTTTGAACCACTGTCGATTTGGCTGGGATGCAATACCAACCTGACCAGGTAAATGCCCAACATACATGCCAAACTTCAGGAGCCTCCGTAAAGTCTTTCAAAAGTTAGCGTGTTTTCAAGAGACAGACGGACGGACATCGCTAGATCGTCTTAAAATCAATCGAGGATCATGAATATATATGGGGCATTCCAGGCCAAATCACTCACTTTTTGACCCGACCCCTTTCGATTTATTTTATTTTTGGATATGTTTTAGTACTTATTAAATGCAACTTGGACACCGATTTTCAGCCTTTTATTCCAAGATGGCGTTGAGTAATCAATTTTTCAAAATGGCGATTTTTTCAAAAAAATGGAAAATTAAAATTTTCAATTAATTTTGACCAGTTAAAACTATAGATATCTTAAAAAAAGTTGGACAACGTTTTGTTGGTATTTAAATGTAGTTTTAGAAAAAAATATTAAAAAAATTATTCGAAGTAATTATCACTTATTTTTTAACGTTTAAAAATTAAAATTGACTTTTTGAAAAAGTCCGAAACCTTCGATTTTTTTTTACAAACGTCTAAAAGTTCTACTCTTAATTACGCAACTTTTAAGCCATAATTCGAGATGTGATCGCAATTTGTTCTATTTTATTTCAAATTTTGAAAATTGCACCTTTTATTTTTTGACTCTGATTTATTTTATATGGTGCTCCAAAAAAATTACATTGGTAGATACTGACCCTAACTTACCCTAGATATATTCATTTTGAGGCAAAAATACGCCTCACAAAAATTAAGAACGATCGGACATGGATAAGGTGTTTCGCATGGGCCTTGAAGTTTAGAAAACGGATTACAAGGAAAAATATGAATTTTTTTCTGTTTTCTCAATTTTTTTGGTATTTTAAGTTAAGTTTTAATTCAAGTGGTTACAGAATTATAATACGGAGTAAAATTCCTCTCTAATAAGGTACCAAAGACTGAAATCGGTTGCAAATCAGCCAAGTTATAACAACTTCCCCAGGCATCTAACGTATGGCAGAACACTTGATTAAGCAATATAATACGATTTTGGAAATTCATTGAAATTTTCTACTGTAATAACATTTTTTTGTTCTTCAAGTTCAAATGTAATTAGATGACAAGTATTTTTCATATTGTGTTTTGCTAACATTTTTTAAATTAGTGCTAAAAATGCCTGCATTTTCAACACCCTTTTGAAATCCTTTTTTAAAAAAAAAAAATTTCTTTTTTTTGTTTTAAAATTTGGAAAAACCAAAAAAAATTACACTGAAACATGAATAATGAAAAAATATTATTATATTACAGTAGAAAATTTCAATAAATTTAAAAAAGGGACTCGTATTTTTTAATCAAGTGGTATGGCACACGCTAGATGCCTGGGGAAGTTGTAATAACTTGGCTGATTTTCAACCGATTTTAGTTTTTAGTACCTTATTAGAAAGGCATTTTACTCCACATCATAATTCTGTAATCACTTGAATTAAAACTTAACTTGAAATACCAAAGAAATTGCGAAAACAGAAAAAAATTCATATTTTTCCTTGTAAACCGTTTTTTAAACTTCAAGGACCATGCTAAACGCCTTACCCAAGTCCGATCGTACTAAATTTTTGTGAGGCGTATATTTACCTCCAAATGAATATATTTAGGGTAAGTTAGGGTCAGTACCTACCAATTTTTTTTTTTTTTGGAGCTCCATATAAAATCAGAGCCAAAACATAAAAGGTGCAATTTTAAAATTAAAAAAAAAAATAGAAAGAATTGTGATCACATCTCGAATTATGGCTTAAAAGTTGCGTAATTCAGAGAAAACTTTTTATAGTTTTTTACAAAAAAATCTAAGGTTTCGGACTTTTTCTAAAAGTCGATTTTAATTTTTAAACGTCAAAAAATAAGTGATTATTACTTCGAATAATTTTTTCATATTTTTTTTCTAAAACTACATTTAAATACCAACAAAACGCTGTCCAACTTTTTTTAAAATATCTATATTTTTTAATGGTCAAAATTAATTTAAAATTTCAATTTTTTAGTTTTTTGGAGAAAATCGCCATTTTGAAAAATTGACTACCCAAAACCATCTTGGAATAAAGTGCTGAAAATTGGTGTCCAAGTTGCATTTAATAAGGACTCAAACATATCCAAAAATAAAATAAATCGAAAGGGGTCGGGTCTAAAAGTGAGTGATTTGGCTTGGAATGCCCCATATGTATATGAAAGTTTAAAATCAAAATATTTCTTATAAAAAAAAAAGTTTAAAATCATCTTTATATATATGTATATTTGGTAAAGTTTAGAAAAGCAATTAAAAAATAATCGAAACTTTTTAAACTTTTAAAAAAAATAAATTGATAAATTTTGAGTAAATTTTTACTTGACACAATTAAAAATTTACTTAAAAATATTGAGAAATTTTAAGTAAAGTTTTAATTGTGTCAATTAATATTTTTTATTAAGCATTTAATATTTTTTTATTAAAAGTTTACTCAATACTATTAAATCGTTAACTGGTGCAAAATTGATTAATTTTGTACTCAATAGTATTCAAAATTTTCTCAAATTTCTTTTTATTTTTTTTTTTTGTATCAAAGGCAACTTTTTCGGCCTCGACGATTGTAAAATTTCAAAAAAAAATTCCCCACCCTAATGTAGGTATGTGCTAAATGAAAACTCTTTAGTTTTTCAAACATGAATTTTTATTTAATTTATGCACATTTTTCTTTCCTTTTTTCTACTACTGCTATTATTATTTTTATTTTTTTTTTGTTCTATGAAATATTAATAAAGACAGTTTTCATATTTTTCTCCTTTTTTTCTATACATTTTATCATTGTTTGTAAATTTTTTACAGAAATTTTTTTGCTGTATATTTGCAGTGGTTTTTCCTGAGTTTTTCTATGGGGTTTTTTTTTTGTTTTCTTTAATAGAAACATGAACTGCAAATGAAAACTTTAAGTAGAATTTATTTTTGTTGTTATAATGATTATTATTGTTATTGTAGTGGTGTTAGTAACAGTTTGATGTTGTAGTAGTTGTTGTCAAGTGTAAATGTGTTCTAAATTTTCTTTTACTGTGTCGTTTATGCCCCTAAAATCATGCCATAAATTATTTTCTTTTTTTTCTACATTTCATTCTTTGCTAGTTCGCCCTGAAGTAAAAAGGTTTTTCTTCTATGTTTTTTCTGTTTGAATATTTTTTTTGATTTGATATTGTTGATGCTGTGGTTTTTAACTTCAGATTTTTCATGTTGTATTGTTTTGGAGTGTTATATTTTTCTTTTGTAAGAAAAAAAAAAAATATAATTTACATTTTTAGGCCTGGTTTGGCAATCATTTTGTAGTTTGTAGTTTTATATGTTTAATATTTTGTTGTTTGATTGGAATTTCAAATTTATGCTAAATTTTAAATACATATACAAACATATTATTGACAGAAGTATTATATAGAGATTATATTATTTTTTCAAAATAATATTCAAATAGTTAAAAAAAAAACAATAGTAAATGAATTTTTAAATCATATTTTAAGGATGTTTATTCTGGCTCGAGGTCATTATTTTCTTTACTAATTAAAACCATGATATTCTCATAGCATAATTTTCAAGAAAATTATTTTTTTGTTTTAAATTTATTTATGCTGGTCATTTTTGCAAGACTTAATCGACAAGTATTTCGGAATTTGTCAGATTCCATTGTCAAAATTATTAAGCAAAAATAGAAACGATTTACTACAAAGTAGCAAACGAGTCTAATGACAAATCGTTTGTGCACAAACTAAAATATTAATACGTATTCGCCTCTATAAGCATCCTTAAAATATAATATCTTAAAGGTCGAATAAAACAATTTTTATTTTTTAATAAAAATTAATCAGAATTTGATTTTTAAATCGTCTTAACACTGAAAGTATAACTTTATGGCATAAAATCAAATCAATCAACTTTTTTAATAAACTTTTTCTGACTACACAGAAAATAAAAACCTTGTCAAATTACTTACTAGAAAAAGTCTCGTTGTCCCACTTTACAAATATTTGCCAGTTTTCCTTGTTTTTTAACAAAAAAATTTCGATCGAAATTTAAATTTTTTTTTGTAATTTTACATTTTTTTTTTTTAATTTCACAAATTTCCAAAATTTTTTTACAAAAAAATCTAGTAAATTCACGCGATTTCCTTGTGAGTTTAATAGCGCCAAAAAACTTGTGTATTAACTATTTTATTGGTAAAAGTCTAGTAGAATGACGAATTCTCGTAAAATAATAGGTAGAAAATTCTCGTAAAATAGTTGGTAGCAAAAGATCTAGTAAATTCACAAGACTTCCTTGTAAGTTTTATCGCGTCAAAAAATTTGTAAATTTAAAATTTTATTGGTAAAAAGCTTAAAAAATAACAACATTATTGGTAAAAAACTTGTAAAATTACAAGAAATTGTTGTCAAATAGGAGGTATCAGAGAAAAACAAGTAGAAAATTTAAATTCGACGTGGCAATGCCCTTTTTAAGTGATAGGAAATTTTCTAACATGAAAAAATAACATTTTTAATTAGAAATATTTTATTTTGTGTTAAATTTTTTATTTCAGTAATTTTTGAGAAAAAAAAAAATAATTTACTAAATTTTTTTTGAGTGTAAAATTTTTTTCGAGTGTAAAATTTTTTTTGAGTGTATTTTTTTTGTTTCAGTGTAAAAAATATTTTTGCCAATATTTTTTAAGGGTTCAAGTTGAAAAATGCAGAAGAAAAATTGAATTTCTAAAAATTGTAGACATTTCTGGTATTTCCTATACCGGTTTCAAACACCCCAGTTAGTGTCATCATCAGTAGGATTTTAAATGTCGGTGTGTCTTGTTAATGAAAACAGTTTTTTATATATGTGAATATTTATAGTTTCTACAGAATAAATTTTGACAGTTTCCAACACTACAATTCTATTTCCAGCAATCTCAACCTCACCTCATACTTTCTTTCAACTTTTTTGTCTCTTTCATTATTTTGCAAGGGTTACCAACATGATCTAGAATTGCAGACACAAATGAAGGAATTTGCATTTTCTGTTTCGGAGAGTTTTTTAAGCATGTTTAACAGGTTTTCAACTCGTAAATTTAAGGTGAAACTAATCTGAAATTCACGGGTTTGCTTACAACTTTTCTATAGAAAAAATATCTCAGAATCTGAGATTTTTTCTATAGAAAAAATATCTCAGAATCTGAGAATTTTTCTATAGAAAAAATGTTTCAGAATCTGAGAATTTTTCTATAGAAAAAATGTCTCAGAGTCTGAGAATTTTTCTACAGAAAAAATGTTTCAGAATCTGAGAATTTTTCTACAGAAAAAAAGTCTCAGAATCTGAGAATTTTTCTATAGAAAAAATGTCTCAGAATCTGAGAATTTTTTTATAGAAAAAATGTCTCAGAATCTGAGAATTTTTTTATAGAAAAAATGTCACAGAATCTGAGAATTTTTCTAAAGAAAAAATTTCTTACAATCTGAGATTTGTTTTTATAGAAATTATGTTTCAGAACCTGAGAACTTTTCTATAGAAAAAATTTCTCAGAATCTTTCTATAAAAAAGATGTCTCAGAATCTGAGAATTTTTCTATAGAAAAAATGTCTTAGAATCTGAGAATTTTTCTATAAGAAAAATGTCTCAGAATCTGAGACTTTTTCTATAAGAAAAATGTCTCAGAATCTGAGACTTTTTCTATAAGAAAAATGTCTCAGAATCTGAGAATTTTTCTATAGCAAAAATGTCTCAGAATCTGAGAATTTTTCTATAAAAAAAATGTCTCAGAATCTGAGAATTTTTCTATAGAAAAATTGTTTCAGAATCTGAGAATTTTTCTATAGAAAAAATGTCTCAGAATCTGAGAATTTTTCTATAGAAAAAATGTCTCAGAATCTGAGAATTTGTCAATAGAAAAAATGTCTCAGAATCTGAGAATTTTTCTATAAAAAAAAAGTCTCAGAATCTTTCTATAGAAAAAATGTCTCAGAATCTGAGAATTTTTCTACAGAAATATGTGTCAGAATCTGTGAATTTTTCTAAAGAAAAAATGTCTCGGAATCTGAGAATTTTTGTATAGAAAAAATGTCTTAGAATCTGAGAATTTTTCTAGAGAAAAACTGTCTCAGAATCTGCGAACTTTTCTATAGAAAAAATGTCTCAAAATCTGAGAATTTTTCTATAGAAAAAATGGAGATAATGACGATGTAACAAATGTCATAATCCCCATTACAGGGATTATGCCTACTTTACTAGTTGGTCATAATACCAAAAAATTGTATTTTTTTTTACTTAAACATTTTTCTGCTAAAAACATCTGCCGACATTTTATAGCAGGTGTTTTTTGCAGTTGTTTTAATAGAAATACTAATTGATATCACGTTCGTTAGTTTAACTAAAATTTTTTGAAAAAATCATCAATGTTTTGCCATAGAAAATAATTTTCAGAGAGTCATTTCTACACCATTTACAGATTTAAAGCGAATTAGATCAATTGTTATATATGGTTTGAATTGAGAAAGGTGTGAAAGAAAAATAAATTTTTCTAAAAATTTAAGACATCCTGGTTCGTTTTTTACTAGTTTCATATAATCCAGTTATTATAATCATCAGAAAAACTTTTAATGTCAAATTTATTCAGTTAATAGTCAATTATATTCTATATATAAAAACTATTAACAGATCGCAGCCGCCAAGGATTGAACCCATTATCTGTAATGTTTTTGCTATAAACTGCCTCTTAGATACGATCACTCTAGATTTTAATTGTTTATAAAAAATCTACTTGTAATCCGAAGTTTCTATTTGTAATTCAAAGATTCCATTTTTCATTCGAAGATTCTACTTGTAATTCGAAGATTCCATTTGTAATTCGATTATTTCATTTGTAATTCAAAAATTTCAATTGAAATTCGAAAATGATCAATTTTAATTAGAAATAAATCAATTGCAAATCGAAAAATATCAATTGTAATACGAAAAGGCAAATTTTAAATTGAAAAAGATCAATTGTAATTCAAAAAATATCAATTGTAATTCGAAAAAGATCACTGGAAATACAGTTGATATTTTTTGAATTATAATTGATCTTTTTCGAATTACAATTGATCTTTTTCCAATTACAATTGAACTTTTCGAATTACTACTGATTTTTTTTATACCCAACACCACTCTGTGGTACAGGATATATTGAGTTTGTGCTGATGTTTGCAACTACCCGAAATATTGGTCCTAGACCTACCTTCAAGTATACCGATCGACTCAGAAAAACTTTTTGAGTCGACTTAGCGGTGTCCGTCCGTCCGTCTGTCCATCTATCAGTTTAAGCACGATACAGGTCGCAATTTTCAATCAATTGACTTGAAATTTGAAACTTAAGCATCTTTTGGTCCAAGGACGAAGCCTATTGAAATTGGAGAAAATCGGTCCATGTTAAGACCTAGCCCCCATACAAACGCCCCGTATTATAATAGATATCGCTTTGAAATTCAGCAAGCAATCAAATTTTGTATGCACAAATCACCATTCCAAATTTCAAAGGAATCGTCCTTCTGGTAGTCCCATACAAACCACCTTCCCTATATTCACATAATTCCCTCAAAATTCATAAAAATGGAAATATTTGTTAAAAAATTTATTTTTAGGTGCTAAATGTGTACTTTAGCAACCTTATCAAATCGGAATATAATTGGACCATTTTTGGACTTAGTCCCCCATATAAAAATTTCGACCGATATTCAGTTTAATTGGTCTATTGACAAAAAAAAAATAAACCAATTCCACTTAAAATTGGTCTGTGTGTTTTCTACACTAAATAAAGATCTAACAAAAGACAGATACAATCGGTCCATGTTTGGACTTGGGACCGATTTTCCGGAAAACACTGGTGTAGGGTATCATATGGTCGGTCTTGACCGACTATAACTTTCTTACTTGTTCGAATTAAAATTGATATATTTCGGATTACAATTGATCATTTTCGAATTACAATTGAAATCTTCGAATTACAATTGAAATCTTCGAATTACAAGCAGCATCCTCGAATTACAAATGGAATCTGCGAATTAGTAGTAAAATGGTGAAGAAAAACAACAAAATGGTGAAGAAAAACAACAAAAACTTGGGCGCACTGATTTGAGTTCAGAAAAAATGGTCACCCTATCTTAAGGCCGCACAATCTGAGAGTTATTTCGGAAAAATTTTAATTTTGATTTTTTTTTTCTAAAAAAAGAGTTTTTGAGTTGCCATTACGGCGGTTAAAAAAAGGAAAATCTCAAAAAACACTTGTCGGCATAACTCAATAGAAAATTTTATATTTGGAATGCCTCAATCGTTACACATTCTTGACAATAAAAATTTCAAAAATTTCGCCAAGTCGAATTAAACATTGGCTAAAGCGATTTTTAAATTACTTATTACTAAAAAACTCTGTATTTTTAAATCGTTTGCTAATTTAAAACGATATTTTTTCCAAAAAATAATATACTTTAAATATCTCTTTACTAAAATACCCTTACAAAAATAAACAAAACATTATTCAAGATGTTTGTATTTACTTTATCTATTACAGACTCCTGTTAGCAGGTGGTTTTCGTGGTTTAGTTTTTGTTTTACCATTTTATGTCCTTTAATTGATATGTATCTTGCTATTACTGTTAAAAAAAAAAAGAAAAAGAAAGAGAAAAAACACCAAATATAGTTTTAAAACGTAACAACACTTTAGTTTAACCAATTAGTAGTAAACCCAAAGGAATTCCGTAGTTGTAGTAAAATGTAGTAACAGTAGTAGTACCAGTAGTAGTAGTAGTGTAGTGGTATAAATGTAGTAAATAGTAGTAGTGGTATCTTTAACCACTACATATATTTTTACTAACTTTTTTCTTTTCTTTTTTTTTGGGAAAATTTCGTTGTTATTTACATGGACATAGATAAATTGAGGAAAGTCATGATGATGACGGAAATTTGTGGTTTCCTTAACTTTCGTTAAAAGAAGAAACAGGTATAGTGTTCTTTTTTTTATAAGTTAACAGGGAATACCTTTTTTTTGGTAGATTTTATATTATGATTAAAAGAAGCAAGTAAAGATGTTTAGTTGCTTCTTTTTTTTTTTGTGACGAAAAGATGTTGGGGAATAAGAAAAGAAAACAATTTAATGGGTTTCTTCCTTCCTTGGAGTAGTTGTACTATTTACAGCTAGTAAATATATATTTGTTTGATGTATAATTTTTTTCTTCACTTTTTTTAAGCTTCAAAATTAATAGTTTCCAAGGGGTTCTTATACGTTTTGTTTAGTTTAAACTTTACAATTCTATTGTAAAGAAAAAGTTTTCTTTAGTTTAAATGTTTTTACTTGTGTTTTTAGAGGTTTATAATTAATTTTTTGAGTTTTGCTAGCAATTTGTTAGTTGAAATTGTTTAACATCTTCATTAGGATGGCAGCGTAATGAAGGAATTACTTTTTTTGAATCGGAAAAAAAATCTAATACCCTGGGTCCAAGGGAAGTACTTTGAACTTCTTCTGATATAAAAATTTTTAATTTGTTCAACAAAAATACGAAAAAACTTGTAAAAAAATGCCGTTTTTATAGGAATGGTTTAATTCTACAAGGGGAAACTTTATTTCCGCGGGCATTTTTGACCATTTATGATGTGGGCCTATTTTGACCATTTATGATGGTATTGGGAAAGGGGGGAGTTGTGGGGAATCCTTCCTCCACGCGAAAAATGTTAACATAAAAATATTTTTTTGTAAATTTTGCTCCTTATTAATACAATTATATCAATATTTAAATTATTTTTTGATATCCAGGCCCACAAAAGAGGGGGCCGAAAAAAATAGATTTTTTATTCAATTTTTAGTCCACGTGCACGAATTGAAACTTATTCCTGTATAAAAAGGTTTCGCTTGTGTTACAAAATTACAAAAACAAAACTTTACAAAATGACGTTTTTGGAGTTTGGTTTAGTTCTTCAAGGAGGAACTTTTTCCCCCCTTGTCCGATTTTGCCCATTTCTAAACTTAACCAGCCTATAACCATAAAACGCATTCACGCCGTACTTCAGAAGTCTAGCTCTGTTATTTTGGACTGTATCGTGACTTCCACAGACGGACGTACATAGCGATGCTTCGCTAGACTTTCTTATAATCGATAACTGATCAATAATAAATATATACTTTATAGGGTCCTATACCGATATTCGATACGTTACACATGAAATAACAAGGGGAGTATATCCCCATACTGTAGACAAATTTTTGAGTGACAAAAACATTAAGTGGATAATATTTTGAGTGAAAAAAATAAGTGAAATAATAAGTTAAAACGAAAACAAGCGAGAGTGTTAAATTCGGCTGTGGCGAATCTTTGATACCCTCTAACGTGTAAAAAATTAAAAAAAAAATATATAAGGGCGTTTTTTTGTGTGGGATGGGGAGGGAGGTCGGTCGAGATCATTGGGGCACTTTCCCCTTGCTTTTTAATGTTTACAAATTCATTTTTTATGTTTTTTTTACTTAAGTAATACAATTTTATCATTATTTTAATATTTTTTAATATCCACGCCCACAAAAGAGGGCGGGCCGAAAAAAATGCTTACAACTTCTTCCAACAATAAAATGTGTCATTTGCTTAGGCTGACCATTCGTACTGATTTGATCAGTACATGTACTGATTTTTGATCACGTGTACTGATCAAAAAACGTTGTACTGATTTGTACTGATTTTTTAAAATATGTACTGATTGTACTGATTTTTGAACATTTCAACATAAAAAATAATTTTCAACATAAAAAATAATTCTGTACAAAAATTTAAATTTCCATAAGTTTTCTTTTTTTATAAGTCTGAAAATGAGATAATCTATAATGAATTTATTCTAAGGAGATTAGAGTTCGTGAGTCAAGAGATTCCTTAACGGAAAATTGAATCTGAGCACGAGGTTATTTTGATCTTCCTAAATTTATATGAAAATGCGCACAGAATCTTTAAGGTTTTCTATAACGAAAAGTTCAATGGGCCGATGGATTTTTTATATTTTTTGAAAGGTGGTGTAAATTGCATAAATCCAAATGATTCTGAGATCTTAGAAGAGGTAGTGTCATCAGAGCTTATTCGAAAAAGCACTCAGAAAATCAGGGCCTTTAAAAAAAAGACACGTGCTTATTAGCTGTGAAGTTTTCTTACAGGAAAAGTTGTAAAAACTTACGGAAAAAGTCTTCAAAATCTGAGGGATTTTCTTTTTCTCAAAACATGTGGAATTTTGTTATATTTTCTGCACGGAAACTATTAAAATATTCAAATGAAGTCGTTTAAAATCAACTAAATTTTCTGCAAAATACAACAGTTGTTTTATGCAGTTGTTTTTAACAGTTGTTACTCAAAATATTTGGGGTCAAGTTAGTTTAACCGACATTTTTTGAGTGTTGAAAAAACATCAGTGTTTTCTCATAGAAAAAAATTTTAGAGAGTTATTTCTAGAAAAAAAAAACATAAAAACTTGGGCGTACTGATTTAAGCTCAGAAAAAAATGGTCACCCTACATTTGCTTAACAAAAATGTAATAAAGCCTGTAAAAAAAGCTGGTTGGTTTAGTTCCTCAATGGGAAACTTTTCCCCCTGGTTCGATTTCGCCCATCTCCGGACTTAACCAGCCTATGAACATAAGACATATTCGTCCCAAACTTCAGGAGTCTAGCTCCTTTAGTTTGGACTGTATCGTGTCTTCCACAGTCAGACGGACGGACGGTCAGACGGACGGACATCGCTAGAATGTCTTAGAATCGATCACTGATCTATAATATACATTAGCATGTCCCGAAATCAGTAAATTTTGGAATTTCTTTAGGGCATACCCCTAGAACGAAGCTTATTAAAGAGCTGATTACGGGAAAAATTATTTAAAAAATTTTGGAGGTCATCTTCAGGGCGCAACCAGCGCTTAAAGTTTGCATCCATAGTGCATTTGGTAAAAAAAACTATTTTTTTTTATTTTTAAAATTGGTGCCAAAAGTTTCGTTAGGTAGAGTACATTCTGGAAAAAATATTTGTAAAGTTTTCATGGAGCAATTTTGGTCCAGCGCAACGTTTTGAAGCTTCGAACATGCATAATTTATTACATATTTTTTTAAGTTTTCGTAAAAAACAGCTTTTTATACAAAGGCTGGAACATAAACTTCGTTTTATACAAAATCTTAAAAGATCTCTTACAAACTCCAGTTTTTACAAAAACTTCATAAACTACATAATAAATTACACCTTTTCAAAATTTCAAAACGTTGTGCTGGACCAAAATTGCTCCATGAAAACTTTACAAATATTTTTTTCAGAATGTACTCTACCTAACGAAACTTTTGGCACCAATTTTAAAAATAAAAAAAAATATTTTTTTTTGACCAAATGCACTACGGATGCTAACTTTAAGCGCTGGTTGCGCCCTGAAGATGACCTCCAAAATTTTTTTAATTATATTTCCCGTAATCAGCTCTTTACTTAGCATCATTCTAGGGGTATGCCCAAAAATTTTTCATTTTCGGGACAGGCTAATATACATATATACTTTATTGGGTCCCAGATATTTCGATGCGTTAGACACGGAATGACAAAGTGAGTATACCCCTATACTGTGGTTGGAGGGTATAAAAAGGGGTATAAAAGTTTCTGAAAAAAAGTTTTGATTGAAAAAAAATTTGAGAAAAAACATGCCATTTCATTCCCTGTTCCATTCCGTTTCATTCACTATTACATTTCATTTCGATCGCATTTCATATCGTTCCATGTAAATTTTATTTATTTACATGGAACGAAATTCTACGTTCTTTATCTATTTTACTTTAAAAAATTTGTTCCCTCTCTTTCATCTTAAACTTTTAAATTTTAAAATTTGTCCTTCTCTTGAATGTCTATTTAACTGAAGGATCTTACATGCAAAAGTTTAAAATTCTGAAATTTTTTGGTTCAAAAAGGTTTTAGTTTTTATACTCTCCACTCTAGTGATTGAGAGTATATGGGGCATTCCATGCCAAATCACTCACTTTTAGGCCCGACCCCCTTCGATTAATTTTATTTTTGGATATGTTTTAGTACGTATTAAATGCAACTTGTAGCCAAATTTTCAGCCTTTTATACCAAGGTGGTGTTGAGTAATCAATTTTTCAAAATGGCGGTTTTTTCCAAAAAATGAAAAAATTTAAATTTTCAATCAATTTTGACCAGTAAAAAATATAGATATATTAAAAAAAGATGGACAACATTTTGTTGGTAGTTAAATGTAGTTTTAGAAAAAAAATATGAAAAATTATTCGAAGTAATTATCACTTGTTTTTTATCGTATAAAAATTAAAATCGACTTTTTGAAAAAGTCCGAAACCTTCGATTTTTTTTTTTAAAATGTCAAAAAATTCTACTCTAAATTACGCAACTTTTAAGTCATAATTCGAGATGTGATCGTAATTCGTTCTATTTTTATTCAAATTTTGAAAATTGCACTTTTTTTTTTTTGAGTCTGGTTTATTTTATATGGTGCTCCAAAAAAAATAATTTGGTAAATATTGACCGTAACTTCCCCTAGATATATTAACTTGGGTGTAAAAATACGTCTCAGAAAATTTTAGGATGATCGGACATGGGTAAGGCGTGCCGCATCGGCTTTGAAGTTTGAAAATCGGATAACAAGGGAAAATATGCATTTTTTTCTGTTTTCTTATTTTTTTTGGTATTTTAAGTTAATTTTGAATTCAAATGGTTACAGAATTGAAATGTAGAGTAAAATGTCTCTCTATTAAGGTCATAAAAACCGAAATCGGTTTAAAATCAGCCAAGTTTTTACAACTTCCCCAGGCATCTAATGTGTGGCAGACAACTTAATTAATCAATACAATCCGATTTTTTAAATTCATTGAAATTTTCTACTGTAATAACATTTTTTTATTCTTCAAGTTCAAATGTTATTAGATGACAAGTATTTTTCATATTGTGTTTTGCTAACATTTTTTAAATTAGTGCTAAAAATGCCTGCATTTTCCACACCCTTTTGAAATCTCTATTTAAAAAAAAAAATATTTTTTTTGTTTTAAAATTTGGAAAAGTCAAAAAAATATTACACTGAAACATGAATAATGAAAAAATGTTATTACAGTAGAAAATTTCAATAAATTTAAAAAAAGGGCCTCGTATTTTTTAATCAAGTTGTATGGCACACGCTAGATGCCTGGGGAAGTTGTAATAACTTGGCTGATTTTCAACCGATTTTAGTTTTTAGTACCTTATTAGAAAGGCATTTTACTCCACATCATAATTCTGTAATCATTTGAATTAAAACTTAACTTAAAATACCAAAGAAATTTCGAAAACAGAAAAAAATTCATATTTTTCCTTGTAATCCGTTTTTTAAACTTCAAGGACCATGCTAAGCGCCTTACACATGTCCGATCGTCCCAAATTTTTGTGAGACGTATATTTACCTCCAAATGAATATATTTAGGGTAAGTTAGGGTCAGTATCTACCATTTTTTTTTTTTTTGGAGCTCCATATAAAATAAATCAGAGCCAAAACATAAAAGGTGCAATTTTAAAAATTAAAAAAAAATAGAAAGAATTGTGATCACATCTCGAGTTATGGCTTTAAAGTTGCATAATTTAGAGTAGAATTCTTATAGTTTTTTACAAAAAAAATGGAAGGTTTCGGACTTTTTCAAAAAGTCGATTTTAATTTTTAAACGTCAAAAAATAAGTGATAATTACTTCGAATAATTTTTTCACATTTTTTTTCTAAAACTACATTTAAATACCAACAAAACGTTGTCCAACTTGTTTTGAAATATCTATATTTTTTACTGGTCAAAATTGATTGAAAATTTAAATTTTTTCATTTTTTGGAAAAAATCGCCATTTTGAAAAATTGATTACTCAACACCACCTTGGTATAAAAGGCTGAAAATTTGGCTGCAAGTTGCATTTAATACGTACTAAAACATATCCAAAAATAAAATTAATCGAAGGGGGTCGGGCCTAAAAGTGAGTGATTTGGCATGGAATGCCCCATATATAAGTTTGTCATTTCGTTTGTAAATCATCGAATTATCGGTCTGGGACCCCATAAAGTATATGTATTATTGATCAGTGATCGATTCTAAGACATTGTAGCGATGTTCGTCTATCCGTCATTTTTTGCTAAATAATCTTGACAATGGAATTTGACAAATTCCGAAACACGTGTCGATTAAGTCTTGCAAAAATGACCAACATAAATAAATTTAAAACAAAAAAAAAATTTTCTTGAAAATTATGCTATGAGAATATCATGGTTTTAATTAGTAAAGAAAATAATGACCTCGAGCCAGAATAAACATCCTCAAAATATAATATTTTAAAGGTCGAATAAAACTATTTTTATTTCTTAAATAAAAATTAATCAGAATTTAATCTAAATTATTTTTGAATTAAATAACGTTTATCGTGAGCAGGACCCAAATATCTCCCGCCAATAGATTCAATCCCAAAAATTCCACAAATTATTATTAGCTAGAATCCCTTAAAAATGTCAGTTTATTTGTATATTAAATATTTGTGTGATCCTTTTTGTGTCCTTCCATCATCGTATTATTTTTTCTTATTTTTTCTAATGTTTACATACTACAAATCATTTCATTAGCTTATACTGACCCCAGAGTATGTACTAAATTTACAAGGATAAACTCTTCTTCATCATCATCATCATCAACAACAACTTACTAAGTATTTGTATTTGTATGTAGTATATTTACACCTTAAACTAACTTAACTATACAGGTACATACTATATTTCATCATGAGTTTACTTAAAGGATTTTATAAGAAAAAAAAACATAAACTCAAACCCCAACACTTAATAGCAAGGCAAAAAGCATAGAGGATTCGCTCTGGTATTTATGTATATAATAGAGTTGTCAATTATTCGCCTTTCAACTTTGATCGAATAATTCAAATAATGGTTTTTGTTCGTTCGATCAAACGATTAAATCTTAAAAATTAATCGATTAATCGAAGAGAATAACGAATAAAAAAGTGGGTATTTTGTATGTAAAAAATGCAAAAAAAAAACCTAAAATTTTAATAATTTTAAGTTTTAAGTTAGTGGGAGTCGGCGGGAGACCTTAGAGAACACCATCATAAATGTTTACAAATTTATTTTTAGGAAATTATCATTATTTTGCATTATTTTCTATAACCGCGCCCTTAAAATGGGGCGGGCCGAAAAAATAGCATTTCCTAATCATATTGGTCCAAATGCAATGAACTTCATATGGCATAAAAATATTTCATTTGTGGAACAAATATACAAAAAAAATTCTAAAAAAAATGTGTTTTTCTGGTGGTATTTTAGTTCTTTAAGGTTTCCACCATGTCCGATTTTGCCATTGAATTTAACCAGCCTATAACCATAAGACATAATCGTGCCAAACTTCAGGAGTATAGCTCTTTTATTTTGGACTGTATCGTGCCCTCCATAGACGGGCATCGCTAGAATGGCTTAGAATCGATCACTGATCAATAATATATATTTTATGGGGTCCTAGACCGATATTTCGATACTGTAGTTGGACGGTATAAAAAAAATAATTGTTCGATTAATTGACATAAATTAATCGATTTATTCGTTATTCGAAAATCCTCATTTTTAAATTAATCGAACAAGAGTTTGGTTTTGTTTGATCGATTAATCGAATTATTCTTAATCGGTTGACAACTCTAGTATATAATCCAAAGTATCCTAAACAAGTGAAAATAACAGTAGTTAAACCATAACAGTCATCATTTGTACTTGTAGCATGATGTTGATGTGGCATGGACCCCTTTCTAATAATGTCCCATTGCTGACAAGAAAGGTCCTTCGAGTGCGTACACACTATTGCTGAATTAAGATCTTATATAGAAGGGACAATTTAAAGAATTATGAAGTTCCCATTTGGAAGGAGTAAAAAGGGGTAAAAAAGTGTACTTTGGTACATTTTTCGTTTTCCTGAAATAATGGTACTAGAAACTAGAAATTTTGAATGTAGGGCCCGTCGGCGAAAAAACATTCTCAAAGAAATACTTTTTTGGATAAAAGGTAGTAAGGTGTACTTACACTATTTTGGTACTCTTTTCTTTCTCCTGAAATAATTGTAATATTAATAGAAATTTGAAATGATGGATCTTCCAACCGAAAATAAACATAATGTACAAAGTACCTTTTGGAAATTCAGATTTTAATGTGGTAAAAAGATTAAAAAAATATTACCCTGGTACTTTTTCTACATACTGCAAAAAATTAGGAAAGTGGAATTAGTACCATCAAGCTAAAAAATATTCGGACAAAAGTACTTTTTAGAAATTTTCTATGCTAAAAGGGTAAAAAAAGTACTTTGGAACTTTTTCGATCTACTAAAATAGTGATCATAAAAACTTGAATTAAACTTCAAAATTTGACATGTAGGCCCCGTTAGCAAAATTAACATCCAAGAGAGGGACATATTTTGAAATTTAAAATTTTTATGGTAACTCACAGAAATGACATTCTAAAAAAATCTTTTTTTGAAAATTGCTCTCCTGAGGAGGTAAACGAGGGGAAATAGGGCAATTTTGAATCTTCTAAACAAATGAAATTTGAATTATAGGAGCCTGTCACGAAAATAACTTTTTGAAAAAATTACTTTTTTTAAAACGCGCTTTTAAAGAGGGAAGAGAGAAAAAGAGGGCAATTAAGTACATTTTGTATCTTCTAAACAAATTTTCCTAGAAACTTGAAATTTGGGCTGTAGGAAAAAAAGTATTTTTTTGAAAATTCCTCTTTTAAGGTGGAAAATAGGGCCTAGTAACTTGAAATTGCAGAAATAAAATTCTACGAAAAGTGTTTTTTGGAAATTCCGATTCTAAGGTGGAAAGGGGTTAAAAAACCATCTTTTATTATGGTCCTAGAAACTGGAAACTCATCGCGAATATAAAAAGAATTTTTTAAAAACTCCGCTTCTAAGGGGGGAAAACAGGGCAATTTGGTACATTTTGTATCTTCTAAACTAATGATCCCAAAAACTTGAAATCTGGACTATAGGATTCATGGAACTACATTGTGAAAAAAATTACTTTTTAAAAATTTTCAGGGGAAAAGTACTTTTCAAAAATTCGCATTTAAGGGGAAAGGAAAAGAAAAATATAAAAATAAACCCACTGGACTTTTGTTCATTTGGCACCTAGGTCTTTCAACAGGAAAAAATACTTTTTTTTCACTTAAATTTGTTTACTCAATATTTTTGATCCAAATTTTATTATCCTTAAATTTTTTCACTAAAATTTGTATACCCTCCAACCACAGTATGGGGGTATACTCACTTTGTCATTCCGTTTGTAAAGCATCAAAATATCAGTTAGGGACCCCATATATATAATTGATCCATGATCGATTCTAAGACATTCTGTGAATGTCCGTCTGTCCGTCTGTCTGTAGATGGCACGATGCAGTCCAAAATAAAAAAGCTATACTCCTGAAATTTGGCATGAATATTTCGTATGGTCCTAGGCAGGTTAAGTTCAAAAATGGGCAAAATCGGACAAGGGGGAAAAAGTTCCCCTTGAAGAATTGAACAAACCTCTGAAAAAATAAACTTTTTTTACATGTTTTTCAAAAAAAAGCCCATGAATTTTTTTTTTATTTTTTTCACATTTTTGAGGGTATAAAAGATTCGGCACAGCCAAATTTAACACTCTCACTTGTATTTACACAAATTTTTTTCACATTGAACGTTCCAGCAAAAAAAAAAAAATTTCGCTCAAATTTGTTTACTCAATTTTTTATAAAAAAATTTTTTCACTCAAAATTTTTTTACTCAAAATTAATTTTCACTTATTTTTTTTCACTCAAATATTTTCTACTCAATTTTTTTGCACTAAAATTTTTTAATAAAGTTTTTTTACTTAATTTTTTTAATAAATTTTTATATCCTCCACTCTTGTTTTTAATCAAATTTGTATACCCTCCACTCTAGTGATAGAGGGTATATATAAGTTTGTCGTTCCATTTGTAACACATCGAAATATTGGTCTAGGACCCCATAAAGTATATGGGGCATTCCAAGCCAAATCACTCAATTTTAGATTATTTTTATTTTATTTTTGGATATGTTTTAGTACTTATTAAATGCAACTTGGACACCAATTTTCAGCCTTTTATTTGAAGATGGTGTTGAGTAATCAATTTTTCAAAATGGCGATTTTCTCAAAAAAATAAAAAAATTTAAATTTTTAATTAATTTTGACCATTGAAAAATATAGATATTTTAAAAAAAGTTGGAAAACGTTTTGTTGGTATTTAAATGAAGTTTTAGAAAAAAAATATGAAAAAATTATTCGAAGTAATTATCACTTATTTTTTGACGTTAAAAAATTTAAATCCACTTTTTGAAAAAGTCGGAAACCTTCGATTTTTTTGTAAAAAACTATAAAGATTGAACTCTAAATTACGCAACTTTTTAGCCATAATTCGAGTTGTGATCACAAATCTTTCTATTTTTTTTTAAAATTTTAAAAATTGCACCTATTATTTTTTGGCTCTGATTTATTTTATATGGTGCTCCAAAAAAAATAAATTTGTAGATATTGACCCTAACTTACACTAGATATATTCATTTCGAAGTAAAAATACGTCTCACAAAATTTTAGAACGATCGGAAATGGGTAAGGCGTTTAGCATGGTCCTTGAAGTTTAAAAAAACGGATTACAAGGAAAAATATGAATTTTTTTCTGTTTTCGCAATATTTTTGGTATTTTAAGTTAAGTTTTATTTCAAGAAATTACAGAATTGTGATGTACAGTAACATGCCTTTCTAATAAACAACTTCCCCAGGCATCTAGCGTGTGTCATACCGCTTGATTAAAGAATACGAGTCCCTTTTTTAAATTTGTTGAATTTTCTACTGTAATAACATTTTTTCATTATTCATGTTTCAGTGTAAAATTTTTTTGGTTTTTCCAAATTTTGAAACAAAAAAAAAAATTTTTTTAAATAGAGATTTCAAAAGGGTGTTGAAAATGCAGGCATTTTTAGCATTAATTTAAAGCATGTTAGCAAAACACAATATGAAAAATACTTGGCATCTTATTACATTTGAACTTGAAGAATAAAAAAATGTTATTACAGTAGAAAATTTGAATGAATTTCAAAAATCGGATTGTATTGCTTAATCAAGTTGTCTGCCACTCGTTAGATGCCTGGGGAAGTTGTAATAACTTGGCTGATTTTCAACCGATTTTAGTTTTTAGTATCTTATTAGAAAGGCATTTTACTCTACATCATAATTCTGTAATTGCTTGAATTTAAAATTAACTTAAAATACCAAAAATATTGAGAAAACAGAAAAAAATTCATATTTTTCCTTGTAATCCGTTTTCTAAACTTCAAGGCGCATGAGGAACGCCTTACCCATTTCCGATCGTTTTAAATTTTTGTGAGACGTATTATTACCTCGAAATGAATATATCTAGGGTAAGTTAGGGTCAATATCTACCAATTTATTTTTTTTGGAGCACCATATAAAATAAATCAGAGCCAAAAAATAAAAGGTGCAATTTTTAAAATTTAAAAAAAAAATAGAAAGAATTGTGACCACATCTCGAATTATGGCTTAAAAGTTGCGTAATTTAGAGTAGAATTTTTATAGTTTTTTACAAAAAAATCGAAGGTTTCGGACTTTTTCAAAAAGTCGATTTTAATTTTTAAACGTCAAAAAATAAGTGATAATCACTTCGAATGATTTTTTAATATTTTTTTTCTAAAACTACATTTAAATACCAACAAAACGTTGTCCAACTTTTTTTAAAATATCTATATTTTTTAATGGTCAAAATTAATTAAAAATTTCAATTTCTTAATTTTTTTGAGAAAATCGCCATTTTGAAAAATTGATTACTCAACACCATCTTGAAATAAATGGCTGAAAATTGGTTTTCAAGTTGCATTTAATAAGTACTAAAACATATCCAAAAATAAAATAATTCGAAAGGGGTCGGGTCTAAAAGTGAGTGATTTGGCTTGGAATGCCCCATATATATTCATGATCCTCGATCGACTTTAAGTCGATCTAGCGATGTCCGTCCGTCTGTCTGTCTGTCCGTCCGTAGAAAACACGCTAACTTTTGAAAGTCTCTACAGAGGCTACTGAAGTTTGCCATATTCGTGACCTTGGAACAACAAGGTTCTATTTGCACCAACACTACTATTGAGAAAACTAAGGTTGAATATTGTTAATCGCTTTACTAAGTCAGTTTTGACTTAATTTAAAAACGGTTTTTGAATAATTTTAAATTAGTCCTTAAATTTTATTATGTATTTGAAAATATTCGCGCTACTATATTAGTTTTTGCACAATTTGAGTCTCAAAAAGCAGTTAGAACTCTGTTGCTCAACGATAAGGCACATGAATTTGGACAACATGGTTCTAACTGCCAAATAGAACCTTGTGTTTCTGTAAGAAATATTTTTTTGCAGATAGAACCTTGTGTTATTTGGATTTCAATATAATAATACAACATTTGTAAATCAAAAATAAACCGACTTTCAAGGTAAGCCTCCCTAGTGTCCACCTGGAATCTTCATATTTTTTTTATTTTGTAGAGCAGGAAAAATAATGTCACTTGTTATTAAGGGGGAGGGGGGGTACATAAGGGGAAGAGAACGGTCAGTTTTTAGTCCTGGTAATGAGAATTTCATTGTAATGCTTTCATCATCGGGATGATTTTTAATAAAATACTCCATTGCTAGGGCCATAATAGAATTTTTGCTTTTTAGTACCACCAGAATCGTTCCATGTTAACAGTTTTGTGATATTTTTGTCTTCGAATACTTTTTCGACAGTTTTTTTGGAAGGCTGATGCTATATCGTTCACACTTCTTCCGCCAGTGCTGCTGTTGGAGTAACTGAAGTTTTATCAAAAGCCTTTTATTTCATGTGTTTTAACTTTAAAAACCTTGCTTCAGGAATTCGTTTTGCGGACTTTAATTCCTAATCGCATCTTTTAGCTACTCCAGTTACATTATTTTTCTTCTCGAGTGTGTTAAAACTATTTTTTGGGAGTCGCAAAAGCTAGGGAGGAAACTCTTTATTTTCAATAAGTTTCAAGACAATACTGTGCTCATGTGAATTAAAACACATATTTCTCTTTACAGTTGGTTCTAAACTAAAAAAAAACCTTGTCAAATTACTAGAAAAAGTCCCGTGATCCCATTTTACAAATATCTTACAATTTTCCTTTTTTTTTAACAAAAAATTTTTAATCAATATATAATTTTTTTTGTAATTTTACAATTTTTTTCGTAAATGTACAAATTTCCAAGGTAATTTTACAAAAAAAAAATTAGTTAAGGCACGAGAACTCCTTGTAAGCATTATCGCATCAAAAAAGTTGGAAATTTCCAATTGGTAAAAATCTGTAAAATCACAAAAAACTCGTAATTTTTACTACCAATTCTCGTAAAATAGGAGATGGAAAAACTTAGTTAACTTACGAGAAGTCCTTGTAATTTTTATCGCGTCAAAAAGTTGTAAATTTACAATTTTATTGCAAATTGTTTGTAATTTTACAAACTTATTACCAATAAAATTGTAATTTTTACTAGAAACTCTCTTAAATCAGGAGGCACTCTTAGCAAACAATCATTTTACGAGAGTTTTTTTGTAACTTTACAAGATGAAAAAATAAAAACATGTTAAATTACTAGAAAAAGTCTCGTTATCCTGTGTTAATTTGTGTTTTGTCTGATCGAAATTTACATTTTTGTATAAATTTACCTTTTTATTGGTAAAACGTAAGTTATCCGCAGCCAAAATTTACGAAAAAATTTTAAATTTACAAGAAAAAATTATTGTTCACAAGGAATTCTAGTAATTTTATAATAAAAACAAAAATCTAGTAATTTTTACAAGGAATTCTCGTAAAAAAGGATGTAGCAAAAAATCTACTTAAGGCGCGAGAATTTCTTTTAAGTTTTATCGCGTCAAAAAAGCTGTAAATTTACAATTTTATTGGTAAAAAGCTTGAAAATTACAAAATTTTTTGGTAATTTTTAATAGGAATTCTCGTAAAATAGGAGGTAGAAAAAAAATTACAAGCTTTTCTTATCATTTAACAAGTTTTTTTGTTAAGTGTATTTGTGCAATATGCAATTTTTAATCTGTGCAACATGGTTCTGTTTCCAATTAAAGTGTCCACATGGTTCTATCTGCAAAACAATATGGGCCTTTTTGGTAAACAAGGTTCTATCAGCCAGTTAGAACCTTGTTAACTGAATCTCAAACCAAAAACACGTAGATAGAACCTTGTTGAATTGAATATCTCAGAAGCTGTAAGAGATAGAGAAAAACCGAGGACGCCAATCGAAAGAGCGTAGTCGCTTTAGTGTGATGCGATATATAACTCATTTTTGAAAAAAATGTCAGTTAGAACCTTGTTGTCCCAAGGTCGCGATATATGTTGGTCATTTGCCTGGTCAGGCAATACAGCCAAATCAGTCAAGTGGTTCAAAAGTTATGAGCAAAAGAGTAAATTTCGGCAAGGGTTTATCGCGAATTCATGAGATAAAAAACACGATAACTTTCGAAAGACAATAATGAGTCTACTGAAACCTGGTATCTTTGCGGTTCCCTAGGTCTGTTTGGTATTAAATTTCAGCTCAATCGTTCCAGTGGTTCAAAAGTTATAAGCAAAACCCTGAATTTCAGATTAGTTTCATCTAAAATGCCACGTGTTTTAACAAGTTTTAAAAGCATTGGTGGCAACTAAACAATGCTTTTCAAACTTGTTTAATTTTTAAAAGCATTGGTAACTTAAAAATTACACTCGAAAAAAATTTTACACTCAAAAAAATTTTACACTCAAAAAAAATTTTACACTCAAAAAAAAATTTACACATAAAAAAATTTAGTTTTTTAATTAATTTAGTATTTTGTGTACATACGTACGTGCATTCACTCAGAAATATTTTTACAGTAAAAAAAGCATTACACTCGAAAAAAATTTTACACTCAAAAAAAGATTAGTTTTTTTTTTTTTTTTTTTAATAACAAAAAAAGAGTTTTTTACTCAAAATAAAATATTTCTAATCAAAATTGTTAATTTTTTCACGTTAAAAAATGTACTACCCTTTAAAAAAATGCATTGTGGAGGGTATTCATAGATTCGGCAAAGTCGAATTTAACTTTCATACTTGTTTTACTTAAATTTTATTTATTTAAATTTTTTTGCTCAAATTTTTTTCACAAATTTTTTTAACTCAAATTTTTTTAACTCAATTTTTATACCCTCCAACTACAGTATGGGGGTATACTCACTTTGTCATTCCGTGTGTAACGCATCAAAATATCGGTCTAGGACCCCATAAAGTATATATATTTATGATCAGTGATCAATTCTAAGACATTCTAGCGATGTCCGTCCGTCCGTCCGTCTGTCCGTCTGTCCGTCTGTCCGTCTGTAGTTAACACGATGCAGTCCAAAATAAAAGAGCTAGACTCCCGACATTTGGCACAAATATGTCTTATGTTAATAGGCAGGTTAAGTTCGTAAATGAGCTAAATCGGACCAGGGGGAAAAAAGTTCCCCCTTGAAGAACTAAACCAACCTCTGAAAAAATACACTTTTTTTACATGTTTTTTTGTATTTTTGTTACATAAATGAAACATTTGTTATATTTATCGGGATGGGAAGGTGCAGTCAACATCCCCCACTGACCCCCATCACCCCCCCCCCCCCCCCAAAAAAAACACAAACGCCCCTGACAATTTTTTTTTTTTTTTACATTTTGGAGGGTATAAAAGATTCGGCACAGCCGAATTTAACACTCTCACTTGTTTTTACTCAATTTTGTTTTTACTAAAAATTGTTTTTACCCAAAATTTTTTTACTCAAATTTGTTTTACACAATTTTTTTACTCAAATTATTTTTCGCTCATTTTGTTTTTACTCAAAATTTTTTAAAAAAATAATTGTACCCATAGTTTCTAATAAATGTTTATACCCTTCACTCTAGTTTTTACTCAAATTTCTTTAATAATTGGCACCTAGGATCTTCCATCATAAAAAATATTTTTTCACTCAAATTTGTTAACTTAATTTTTTTACTCAAATTTGTTTTAGTTAAATTTATTTTTCTCAATTCTTTTTCTCCAATTTTTTTACTCAATTTTTTTTTTTTTTAATAAATTATTTTACTCAAATTTTTTCACCCAAACTTTTTTTGGACTCAAATTTTTTTTAAATGAAATTTTTTTACTAAAATTTAATTTACTCAATTTTTTTTACTCAAATTGTTCTCACTTGATTTTTTTACTCAAATTTGTTAATAATTTTTTTATTCAACTTTTTTAATAAACCTTTATACCCTCCACTCTAGGTTTTAAACAATTTTTTTTTCACTTAAAATTGTTTTCAATCATATTTTTTGCAAAAAAAATATCTTTTTATAAACAATTGTTTATAATACTTTTGGCCAAAGGGTCAAAAACTTTGTTCTAATTTGAGTACTAAATTTTTCCAAATTATTACATTTGTTTATGATACAAAGAGGGAAAAACTTGTAAAAACTAAGCAACTGATACTTTTTTCCTCCTTCCCCTTAAATAAAAGAAATATGACACAACAAGGCTTAATATCATGAAAATCGATTACGGGTACCTTTTTTGTAGGTACTTTTTAATAAGTACCAAAAAAGTGATAAAAGTGTTAAAATGTTATGAAACATTGAAAATTTGCCAATAAAGACCAAATTTTATTAAAAACCGATGTGTTCCCTACTTGAAGCCTCTTCCTTGTAACTTACAAGATATATGCTTGTAATGTCTTATCTTAGCCAGGTTGCCTTTTGCTACCATTAGTAGCTGTGTTGGTTAACTTCAATGTATTTCTGTGGATCCTTTTATCTCTTACTCCTTTCATTTTTCTTTTTCTACTCGGTGGTTTTTCCATTTTATATTTCTATAGATGTTCAGTGATGTGTGGTATCTACACCTGTAGTTTTTGTGTAACAAAACCCCCGTTGAGTTTCCCATTTACGGTATAATTTTTCTCGGTTACATTTTATACTGCCATAGAAAACTTGAATGTTGGTTTTTGGTTTCTATTTGTATGATTTTATTTTTTTTGTAAAATTTTTACTTTTAAAATAAATTTTATTTTTATATTTAAATCATTCTTTTGTTAAGATTATTTGTTAACAGATGTGTTTGCGTTTTTTTTTTTTTTGTGTTACTGCAAACGTGCTTTAGATTTTTTACAAATTTCTCTAAAATCAAGGATTTCAAAAACTAATTGTGGTTTAAGTGTTTAACAAATTTAAGTTTTAACTGTTAGATAGAGACTATTTTGTTTGAAGAGACATTAAAAAAAAATGTTGCTGTATTTTGCAAAGACTGCCTAAGGGTTTATTGTAAAATTTGGGGAATTAATTATACAAATAAAATGTTTGAGCTCGAGGTCTGGATTTTTCTTTAATAAAAATTAAATGAAAATTTAGGGATCGAGTTCAAACATTTTATTTTTATAAAAACGTTTCCAATTTTATTATAAATATAAAATGTTTGAGCTCGAGGCCTGGATTTTTTTTAACCAAAATTAAAGGCAAATCCAGGCTTAAAGCTCAAACATTTTATTTTTATATAAACCTTTCCAATTTAATTAAAGCAAGATGAAAAGTTAAATTCGACTTTGCCGAATCTATGAATACCCTCCACAATGCATTTTTTAAAGGATAGTACATTTTTTAACGTGAAAAAATTAACAATTTTGATCAGAAATATTTTATTTTGAGTAAAAAAATATTTTTTTTTGTCATTTAAAAAAAAAAAAAAATACTTATTTTATTTTTTGAGTGTAAAAATTTTTTTTTTTGAGTGTAATGTTTTTTTCTGTAAAAATATTTCTGAGTGAATGCACGTACGTGTGTACACAAAATATTGGCATTTTTGTAAAAAAAAATCTAATTTTTTTTTTGAGTGTAAAATTTTTTTTGAGTGTAAAATTTTTTTCGAGTGTAATTTTTAAGTTACCAATGCTTTTAAAACTAAACAAGTTTAAAAAGCATTGCTTTAAAATTAAACAAGTTTAAAAAGCATTGTGAAGTTACCACCAATGCTTTTAAAACTTGTTTAAGCACGTGTCATTTATGATGAAATAAATCTGAAATTCAGGGTTTTGCTTATAACTTTTGAACCACTGGACCGATTAAGCTGAAATTTAATACCAAATAGACCTGGGGAACGGCAAAGATACATGTCAAGCTTCAGTAGTCTTATTAATGTCTTTCGAAAGTTATCGTGTTTTATATCTCGTAAATTCGGAAAACCCTTGCCGAAATTTACTCTTTTGCTCGTTACTTTTGAACCACTGGACCGATTTGGCTGGATTGCAATACCAACCTGACCAGGTAAATGACCAACATATACGCCAAACTTCAGTAGCCTCAGTAAAGTCTTTCAAAAGTTAGCGTGTTTTCTACGGACGGACAGACAGACGGACATCGCTAGATCGACTTAAAATCGATCGAGGATCATGAATATATATACTTTATGAGGTCCTAGACCAATATTTCAATGTGTTACAAACGGAATGACAAACTTATATATACCCTCTATCATTAGAGTGGAAGGTATAAAAATAAAACGTTTGAGCTCGAGGCCTGGTTTTTTTCCTTAATACAAATTAAAGGAAAATCCAGGCCTCGAGCTTAAACATTTTATTTTTATATAAACCTTTCCAGTTTAATTAAAAAAATAAAATGTTTAAGCTCGAGGCCTGGAATTTGTTTAATCAAAATTAAAGGAAAATCCAGGTCTCGACCTCAAACATTTTGTTTTTGTAATTGGAAAGGTCGAATGTATAATTTGAAAAATTATTTTATATAAATCACATAAAGGTTTCTGATATCTACGCGCCTTCCTGTTAATGTGAAATATTTTTGAACAATTTTCAATATTTTGAAGCATACCTTAAAGTGCTAACAAAGGCTGAAATCGTACACAATTTTATATTAGCATTATTTCAAAATATTCTTTCAAAATACAGAAATATTCGTTAAGATAATAAAAATTAGCCAAAAAATATTTTTCACCTGTGTGATAAGCTTCATTAATACCATAAACTTCTCTGACTTCATTTTTATCACTTTGAATAAAAAAAAAATCATAAAAATTATGTTTATTTTCCAACACTAAACCCTTTAAAATATAACAAATCCTTTAAAATAATAAAAAATTATGGTAAATAAACCATTAACCAACCATAAAATCTCTATTATCCTTAAACTAGAAAATCTTTACCGAACAACTAAAAAATATGTAGCCAACGTTAAACAAAAACGATGAAAATACTTTTTTAATGCTCTTTTTTGCTTTCCAAAGAAACGGAATGAACCTTTTCCAGTTTATTAACTTTTTATACACAAAAAAAAACAAACAAAAAATACACAATTCGTAAGAAATACAAAGTAAGAAAATCTTTAATAGAAATAGAAAAAGGAAACGGAAATAAAAAAGAACAAAAAAAAAACTTTAGAAAAACTTTGACTTTTGATATTTTTACCTATAATTCCTATTTCTTTCTTACTGATACCCAAAAAAACACGCAACCCAGAAAAAAGTCTCTAATTGAAACACAATAGAATTTGAAAATCTACTAAGAAAAACTTTAAACGATTAACAACACCTTTTCATAGGCACTACTTTGGGTTAGAGGGAATAAAAAAGCTTGTGAAACGGTTTGTAAAACTTCGAAATAACAAATAAACAAATACAGTATATTTATTCATGATCCTCGATCGATTTCAAGCCGATCTAGCGATGTCCGTCCCTTTGTCTGTTGAAAACACGCTAACTTTTTAAAGACTTTACAGAGGCTACTGAAGTTTGGCAAATATGTTTGTCATTTACCTGGTCAGGTTGGTATTGCAATCCAGCCAAATCGGTCCAGTGGTTCAAAAGTTATGAGCAAAAGAGTAAATTTCGGCAAGGGTGTTTCGAGAATTTACGAGATAAAAAACACGATAGCTTTCGAAAGACAATAATGAGACTACTGAAGCTTGGCATATATCTTTGCCGTTCCCCGGGTCTGTTTGGTTTTAAATTTCAGCTTAATCGGTCCAGTGGTTAAAAAGTTATAAGCAAAACCCTGAATTTCAAATTAGTTTCATCTAAAATGCCACGTGTTTTAACAAGTTTTAAAAGCATTGGTGGTAACTAAACAATGCTTTTTAAACTTGTTTAAATTTTAAGCAATGCTTTTTAAACTTGTTTAGTTTTTAAAGCATTAGTAACTTAAAAATTACACTCAAAAAAAATTTTACAATGATCCTCGATCGATTTTAAGACGATCTACCGATGTCCGTCCGTCTGTCTGTCTGTCTGTTGAAAACACGCTAACTATTGAAAGACTTTACGGAGGCTCCTGAAGTTTGGCATATATGTTTGGCATTTATGCCAATCCAGCGAAATCGGTACTGTGGTTCAAAAGTTATGAGCAAAAGATAGAATTTCGGCAAGGGTTTTTCGTTAATTTATGAGATAAAAAACCCGCTAAATTTCGAAACAATTCGGAGGATGCTGAAGCTTGGCATATATATTTTTCGTTCTGCTAACCTGGTTCGCATTGAATTTCAGCCAAATCGGTCCAGTGGTTCAAAAGTTATTAGCAAAACCTTGAATTTCGGATTAGTTTCACCTTAATCTACTTCACACCCTACTTTTAAGTTAAAAAAACTGCCTTGTCCCCCTACACTCAAGAAAAATTTTATAATTTTTCTAATTTTTGTTTGTAATGAAAAATTACTACTGGTTTAGCAAATTTTTTGTAAAATAAGCAAAATTATTAATTAACAAAATTTTTGTAGTTAATATTGCTAAAAAATGATTTTGTAGTTAATTTTACTAATTTTTGACTATTTTTTTTAGTTAATTTGACTAAAGAAAATCCTGAAAATATGTTCGTTGCCCCCCTGAAACCTTCAAATTGCCCCCTAGTTGGGCGAGAATCAAAGGTTGGTAACCATTACCATAAATTTACGTGTTGAAAAACCGTTAAACAAGTTATAAAAACATTGGTAAGTCACAAAAATATTTTACAACGTATTTTTGTCACTCAAAAATATTTTTACACTAAAAAAAAAAAAGACATTCGAAAAAAATTGTGCACTCAAAAAAAATTTTACACACAAAAAAAATTTTGTAAATTTTTTTTTTTTTTAAATTACTAAAAAACAAAGTTGTTTTACACACAATAAAATATTTCTAATCGAAAATTTTATTTTTTTCACGTTCGAAAATTTACCATCACTTAAAAAGAGCATTGTGGAGGGTATTCTTAGATTCGGCCAAGTCCAATCTAACTTTTCAACTTGTTTTTATTACTTCGCACAAAACTTTGTACTCAAAAAACTTTTTTTTTGAAAAAAAAAAAACAAATTTAAAATTTTAAATTTAAAATGAATAAATTTTTGGTTAAAAAAATTTTTTAACTGAAAATCAACATTTTATTACACATTAGCAGGGACAGGAACCTCATGCACTTAAAAAATGTGTTTTAGGCGCCTGAAATATGCACTAAAAATCCTAAAATATGCATTAAAAATTATAAAAATTAATAAAAAATTGTGCATTTTTAACTTTCATGAAAAAAATTTTTCATACATTCCAATTTTTTTTTTCGATTTTTAATTTTTGTTACGGTTAGGCGTAATATATTTATGTTTTTAAAAACTTTCATAAAAAATAAACTAAAATTTAAATTTAATAGAAAATATGCCCAAAAATGTATAGTTTTAGCTAAATATGCCCTAAAAATATGCAATTATAGATAAATATGCCAAAATATGCATTTTTAGCAAAATATGCAAAAATATGCACCAACGAATCGATGCTAAAGAATGGCCCGCTTATAATCTGGACGACTTATGTGCCTTATAAGTTTCGAATGAAAAGTCATATTTTTATAATTTATTTATCAAATTAAAGGAAATTTTTCCAATTAAGATTAAGAAATTTTGCACACGTTCACGTTTTTTGAGAAATACAGCTGTTGAGAAATTGCTTAAAATTTTAAAATTCCTAAATTTACAGTGCTTAGTGTTTTGAATTCTTACGGGGCTATAGTAAGCATTAATTTAAAACCATAAACGCGTAAAAAAAATATCGTTTTAGCCCAAGTTTGAAAAAAAACATATCAAGTTGAAAAAAACATACCTCCATAGAATGAATCCTGTAGGATTAAAGTTCTACGGAGCGATAAATGACTAAACCCACAAGAGAAAATCGAAGTTCGATGCCAAAACATGATTTCGCCTTTTAAACACCAATGTTTAAACGAAGTTTAAAGGTTGCCACATGAAACCTGCGTCAAATTTGATGTTAGAAATCACCTGGAGTAAAAACGAAGTTTTGCCCACAATTTTAACCAATCGAAAAAAATTTGCCAAATGTAAAAAAATAAATTGAAGGAGAGTATAAAGAAGCAAAAAATGTATAATACTGTTAAATTTAATGTTAAGTTTGATGCAGAGGTAGCACCGAAGGATGTGCAAAATTTCTTCATCTTTTTTATACCCTCCAACTACAGTATGGGGGTATACTCACTTTGTCATTCCGTGTGTAACGCATCGAAATATCGGTCGGGGACACCATAAAGTATATATATTATTGATCAGTGATCGATTCTAAGATATTCTAGCGATGTCCGTCCGTCCGTCCGTCTGTCCGTCCGTCCGTCTGTAACACGATGCAGTCCAAAATAAAAGAGCTAGATCCATCAAGTTTGGCACAAATATGTCTTATGTTCCTAGGCAGGTTAAGTTCGGAAACTGGCAAAATCGGACCAGGGCACTGTGGCCGAAATCACTGATCTAGCGGCGTTTAAGTCAAAATTAAAAAATTAAAACTGATAAATGTTTTGTACTGTATCGATTACCTATACTTTACAGAGAAAATTAACGTTTTTACTTTTGTTTTTCTCTTAAAATTCGCACAGCTGTAAGCTATCAAATATACATTTTCTGCAGCAAGTGTATTAAAGGCATTTGGGCCCAAATTACTCAGTAAGCTTTTCTTGACACTTTTAAGTCAATTGTTTATACATTTTGAGCCAAAACGTTTTAAATGAAAGTAAAAGATATGTTTTAACTCAAAAATAAATGTTTGTGCCCTATGTGTATCTAGTTTATTATTAGTTCATTATAGAAGTTCACATTTGTGATATAAACTATAGTTTCATGGACTGCAACTTTTGAAATTCGATCGTATTCGGTCCAATTCCTGTTTTGTTTATTATTTTGAGTTATTTTTGTTGTGACGTTTCAGTATGGCGTGCTAGTTCGCGCAAGTTGCTCGGTTATTAGGGTCCATCTGCCTGTCCAAATAAACAGTATAAACGCGATACAGACCACAATTTTCAATCGATTTGGCTGAAATTTGAAATTTAAGTTTCTTTTATTGCAAGAACAAAACCTATTAAATTTTGACAAAATCAATCCATGTTAATCCATAGCCCCCATGTAAATGTCCCCTTCAAGTTTTACTTAAATACCCCTAACAATAGTATTCAAGATATCCTATTGAAATTCGACCGATAAATGTTTTTTATATTCATAAACAATCGCTCTAAATCTTAACGGAATCAGACTATTTTAATAAGCGCCGCTAGATTGTCCATTTCGGCCACTGTGCAGGGGGGAAAAAGTTCCCCATTGAAGAACTAAACCAACATCTAAAAAAATACACATTTTAACATGTTTTTTTGTATTTTTGTTAAATAAATGAAACATTTGGTATATTTATCGCGATGGGAAGGTGCTCTCAACGTCTCCCACAGACCCCATCAACCCCCTCCCCCCCCCCAAAAAAAAAGAAACGCCCCTGACAAAATTTTGTTTTTAATTTTTTTTACACATTTTGGAGGGTATAAAAGATTCGGCACAGCCGAATTTAACACTCTCACTTGTTTCGGTTAATGACGTCTGTACTAAAGAATATTTAACCTACAAACTTGAAACCTGTACCAAAAAAAAGTGGAAAAATTTACTTTAATTTAACACCTAAAGTATAAAAATGTGACTTTTGATTCAAAAGTTATAAGGCACATAATTCGTCCAGATTATAACTGGGCCATTCTTTATTTAAAAGCAATTTCGTTGATTTTCAAAGATATTTGGTTTATACTATTCTAAGACAAAAGGGGCAAAACATGCATTTTAATCATTAGATTCATAAAAAAATCTTCTAAATTTTATCTTTAAATATTCTGTTTTTCTAAAAAATTTTTGAGTAAAACAAATTTTTGAGGAAAAAATTAAGTATGGAATGAAAAAATTTTTATTAAAAAAATTTTGTAATATTTTAATATTAATATTTTAATAAATATTATTTATTTAATTTTTTTTTTTTTGGTTTGTTCACTTAAAGCAGTGTTACCGTTGTGCGACTTTAGTTGCAATTTGCAACTTTTTTGACACTTTGAGACTTTTAGTGCGACTTTTTTAAACTTGTCTAATTTTGCAACTTTTTCCAACTTTGTGCGACCTTTATCCCCTTTTTTTGTTAGTTGAAATATATTGTTCTTTTTTAAAACATATACTGCGAAATTACACAAATTTTAAATAATTTTACCAAATATTCGAATTTTAGATTTTTACATTATTTACATTGTTAAAATGCATAATCAAATGACAAAAAAAATCATAAAAAAATGGAATCACGATAAAAATATGTATCGTCCATTCGAAAAGATATTTCCCATTTCATAAGATATAGCCCATTCCTTTAGATATATCCTATACTATTGTAAAATATTTCATGGAAACACACTTATAAAATGGAGATAGGTTTTGGGGGGTAAAAATTAATGAGGGTTAGGGTTAAAAAACAATTGGGCTTCGATCATACATTTGACTCCTCCAGAGGCACCCTTGGGACAGTAAGGGCTTAGGTATGTTTGGAAAAAATATTAGGGAGGAAAAACTAATGGGGATCGATTTTAGATTTTATTTCTGTTTGGGCGTGCAAGTCCACAAAAAGCCCCACAACTGCCCCGGTAACGCCAAAAAAGAGTTAAATTTTTACCCTAAAATTTTTTCCAAACATACCTAAGCCCTATCTTCACTCCCTAATACAAAAACAAAATTTAAAAAAAAATGTGCGTCTATTATTTAGTAAAACGACTTTTTTGTGCGACTTGTTTTGTAAAAAACTACTTTTTCTGCGACTTTTTCAAAATTCTCAACGGTAACACTGTTCACTTAGAAGAGTGTTTGTAAATTCGTCCTAGCCAAATTCAATTTTGTTACGTGTTTTTTACAACACCAGTTAGTTTTAGAAAAAAAAACTCTTTTACAAAACAAACCAAACAAAAAAAAAGTTTTTTTTAAACATGAAAAGGTAAAATAGGAAAATTCATACAAATAACAGAAAATGCAACAACTTGTCAAAAAAAAAAAAAATAGAAAAAAAAACTTTTCAAAAACTCAAAATAACATCAAATAAACTGCAAAAAACATGAATAACATTGTTGTTGCTTGTTGGTTTATTTACTAACAATCTGTAGAATTTATAAAAGAAGAGGAAAATACAAACGGAGGAAGCTAAAGAAAATCAATTTGATAAACAAAATTGTTTAAGAAGAAAACTACAATAACAACAACAGCAAAATTGTAAGATATGTAACAAACAAGTAGAAAATTAATGAAATTTCAATGTAAATGGGTAAATGGAAGTGAAAAAAGTTTTTGTTTAAAAGTTTTTTTTTTATAAAGCTTAAAGTACTCGTAAATAGTTTGTAGAAAATTTGAGAATTTATAGAAAATAACAAAAACACAGAAAAAAATTGTAAATACAATTAATTTTTTTGTTTAGACAATTAAACATTTTATGGAAACTGAAAAAGTAATAATAATTTTGATTCATTGATTAAGGTAATTATTTTTTTCATTTAATAATAAATAATTTTTGAATAATTTACAAAAAAAAAAAAAAAACGAGAATCAAACCCACAACCCCAAAACATTTTAATACAAATTAATTTAAGTACCAAACCACATTTCTTAGTGATTTTTTATTTTTTTTACGCAATCAACAAAATTTTAAAAGCGGTCGAACGGTTTTCGAGATATCGCTATTTGAAATTTACAAAAATAACGTTTTTTTTTCCTAAGTACAATATATTTTTTAAAAGAAATTTAAAAATTTATTTCCTTGACCATTTAATAAAGCTTGAGACAAACTTTTCGTTGTAGAAAGTTTTATTATGTAAATCACAGCAGTAGTTGAACACAAAACGAGTATTTGTCGAAGCATATCCTAACAATGTTGGTGGCTGTGAGGTCTAAGGTTACGACGAGCCTGTGTTGTTAATAGTATAAATATGACAGAAAAAGGTTCGTGGTTCTATTCCAGACTGAAGTCTAGATGTTAAAAAAAAATCACATATATGAAAAACTATTATCTATTGACAAAACAGCCGACATTTAAAGTTCTTCTGATGATAACACTATAACTGGAGCGTTTGAAACCGGTATGGGAATTCCAGAAATGTCTATACTTTGAAGAAATTAAACCCATATGAAAAATTAATTTGAACCAAATTTTATCATTGTAACCCGTGGCGAACTTGGAGCAAAGTTTTGGATTTTTAGAAAATTTTCACCAAAAACTCTAAATTTTAATTGAGGGCATCAGGGGCTTAAATTAGAGATGTGATCGTGAGTGACTTTTCAATTACGATCACGCAGGCTTACGAAATAAACGTTTTTATCACGCACGATTACGAACGAATATTTTTTTGGCTCAGGCTTATTCACGCTCACGTGAGTAGAAAACATTTTAATTACTCTTACGATATGATAACGTTCACAACAAACTCACGAATTTAAAAATATATAAATTTGTAAATGTTTTACCCCCATACTGTGGGTAGAGGGCACGTATCGAACTGTGTTTCTAGCTTTAAAAATAATATTTTGATGTTTTTAAGACTTTTTCTGTAAATGTGAATAATAAAACACAGTTTTTTTTTAATCACTAAAAATTTATGGAAGAATTTTACTCACGCACGACTACGAACGAACTTTTTTTTATTTACTCAAGCACGTTCAAGTGAGTATAAAGAAAATTACTCACCATTTACATAAATCACGCGTGATTCACGTGACTCGCGACATCTCTTGTTTAAAAGGTTTGATTTTGCTCAAGTTAAGTTTAAATTAAAGTTTGTTTTAAAAAAATTTTTGAACATAGGAAAAAACCGCAGTTTTTGGAAATATGTTTGAAAAATTTTAAATGGCGTTATCTCGAAAACATCTGGACCGATTTCAGAATTTCTTTGATATTTGTATTCAATATAAAAAATTATCGGTACTGAAGTGCTAAAGTAAAGTACAGTAAAGTAATTTTTATTTTTATTTTTAAGAAATCCAAAAGTTTGGTGGAAACTTTCCAAAACTTTGGTCGAATGGCGCCACAGGTAACAGTGATCGGATTTGGCTCAAATTAAGTTTAAATGAAATATTTTGCCACCCTCTATAAAAAGGGTCAAAGGAAAGATATTTTTAGATTTTTTTTTTTAATTCTTGAACGTAGGAAAACCCGCCATTTTTTTTAAATTTCAAATAGCAAAATCTCGAAAACCGTTTGACGAATTTAAATTTTTTTTGGATATTTATGTTCAGCGCAATAAATGTAATAAATGTCATGCATCGCAAGATATATTTATATTTATACTCTGTGGTACAGGGTATAATGAGTTTGTGCTGATGTTTGTAACTACCCGAAATATTGGTCCTAGACTTACCTTCAAGTATACCGACCGATTCAGAATTACTTTTTGAGTCGATTTAGCGATGTCCGTCCGTCCGTCTGTCCATCTGTCGGTTTAAGCACGATACAGGCCGTAATTTTCAATCAATTGACTTGAAATTTGAAACTTAAGCATATTTTGGCCGAAAGACGAAGCCTATTGAAATTGGAGAAAATTGGCCCATGTTAAGACCTAGCCCCCATATAGGGTTACCAGATTTGAAATATGGAATAACAGTACATTTGGTCTCAAAAAACAGTACATTGCAAATAAAAACAGTACTTTTTTAAAAGTCTTATTTTATATCAAACTACAAAAACGTAGCCCTTTTACCCTGATTTCAAACAGATCTCAGCCAAAACGAGCATAAAAGGTTGTTAACGGAACGGTGGAACATTTTAGTTAAACCGTCTCAAATTTATTCTATTTTTTTTATCAGTTTTGAAAAAAATTGCGATTGACTTTTTGGAGCATTTGTCTTAGTTGCCGCGATATCTTACTTGAAAAGCTTTTGTAGTCTACACAGAAAAAAATAAAAAAAATTTTGAGTAAATTTTTAATACTATTGAGTAAGAAATTACTCAATTTTCCACCAGTAAACGATTTAATAGTATTGAGTAAACTTTTAATAAAAAATTATTAAATGCTTAATAAAAAATTTGAGTAAATTATTAATTCACACAATTAAATCTTTACTTAAAATTTTTTAATATTTTTAAGTAACTTTTTAATTGTGTCAAGTAAAAATTTACTCAAACTGTATCAAATTATTTTTTTAAAAAGTTTAAAAAGTTTCTAATTTTTTTTTCCAAAAAAATTGCTTTTACAAACTTTACCAAATATACTTATGTCTTCAAGACAAAGTAAAATTTTATAAAGATGATTTCAAACTTTCATATACATATACAAAAAACAATAAACTAAATGAGAATTCAAAACACCAAGAGAAAAAAATAAAAATAAAAAAAAATATTAAATTTGTATTAAATTATTTACTCAAATTTTATTTTCAATTTTTGAGTAAATTTTTAATTGCGTCAATTAAAAAATTACTCAAATTTGTTTTAAAAAATTAAACAAGTGATTACTCAAATTTGTTTCCTCCATATTTTTTTCTGTGTATGCTTTCGCTTAACTAAAACACCGATCTTCCTATCAAAAACATATGAAAAAATCCATAAAACAGTGTTTTAATTAAAACACGATTTTAAAAAGCAAACGCGAAAACGATATTATTGCACTCAAACAAAGGCCTAACTAAATTTTGGGAAAATGTTTTTTTTTCACAATTTAGTAAATTTTAATAAAATTTTTGAAATTTCTTTGACATAATTTGCAACCAATTAGTTCATCATATTTATCTTCTTAGAATTGATAAAGTTTTTTCTTCAGGTTAAGTAAATTTTATGCAATTTAAGGAATTTTTTTTCAAAAACTAAGCCAGAAAGAGCAAACAAGTGTTCATTTTCGATTCTTAAAATCTCTAAAGAATCTCCGGTCAATGTATGGACTCCTCAATTTGAATCTAAAAATTTGGGCGTTCCTCCTCTCAGAAAATATTGTCGAAACAAAAAAAATGCCAAATACATTTTTGTAGTTCTTTACAAGACCGTCTTAAAACCTCCGTGTAATAGTTTTTTAGTTATACCGTTAAAATTCTAAAGACCCTTTTGGGCCGTATCCTAAAAACTAAGCAAGGTGGAGCGAAAAGGGCAAAGATGTTGAATCAAAATTTATGACGATCCTTAATAGACCCAATGGGACTGGGCCTAAGGTGGTCTCGACCCATGGGTTCCGAACCTAATGGGGTCTGCCCGCAATCGGAACTTTAAATGAGATGTACTCAATAAAATAAATTTTTTCCCATTTTCTAGTTTTTTATTTTTCAGAAAAATTTAGATAAAAAGAAGGAAAACATGGCAATGGAGCTAAATCATTATTGAATTTAGTTAAGTTTTCGGCTTTTTAAGTGTGGTATAAAATTTAATTTCATTTAGCTCCTTTTTAAAACTTGTATTAAAATTTTGTCAAATATGAAAAATTTTTCGAAAAATGTTACATTTTGGTGATGAGTATAAAAAAACAGTACAAAAACAGTACACGCTTTAAAAAAACAGTACTTTTGCGTACTGTTTTAGGTGCTGTGCATAAAACAGTACTTTTTATAAAAAACAGTACATGTACTGTTTAAAACAGTACGAATGGCAACCCTACCCCCATACAAACGCCCCCTTCGGATTCGGCTTAAATGACTCTAATAACCGTATTATAATAGATATCCCTTTGAAATTCAGCAGTTAATCAAATTTTGTATGCACAAATCACCATTCCAAATTTCAAAGAAATCGGGTTAGTCCTTCTGATAGTCCCCATACAAACCACCTTTTTCTTCTTCAATCAGAAAAACACAAACAACAAATTAAATACACTTGGCTTACGCCGAAAAAATATAATAAATTAGAAATACAGTAGAATCTCACAAATTAGAACTCTCACAAATTAGAATTGTCCAGAAATTAGAACCGGCTATTTTAATGTATTGGACGCTCTGAAATTAGAACCTGTTGTTCTAATTTCTGGAAGTTTTTTTTTTTATTTTCAATACAAAATGCTTTTTTGTAGTTTTTTTTAAGCTAAATAGGGGAAAAACCGAATTATTATTAGTTAACGCTCTAAAATTAGAACCAGTGGTTCTAATTTCTGGACTTTTTATTTTGTTTTTTTTTTACAATTCTATAAGCGTAAGAGAAATTGAAAAATGGAATAAAGATGGGTTTAATGACGGATCAGATAGCAGTGACGATGATATAATCGATGTAACGCCTGTTATTTCTCATTTCAAAGCGCTTAAAAGCGCTTTTCTACAAATTTAATGTGTTAAATTAATTAAATATTAACAAATAAAAATTGTTTCGTGTTAAAATAAAGCATTCGTAACTGTTTTTATTGTTACTTTGTCATTTTCTTTGAAAAAACAAATGTCCAGAAATTAGAACTTTTCAGAAATTAGAACTACCCGTGGAACAAAGTGGTTCTAATTTGTGAGATTCTACTGTACTGACAAATGTCGCTCGTGTGAGCAATTCACTTTAACTATGCGTTACTGTAGTGTGAAGAACAAAAAATTCTCTGCTATAGTAAAGTTTGCATAAAATAAAGTAAATGAAAGATTAAGAAAATTGTTGTTGGTCTCTAGATTAAATGCATTGCTTGAGTTAGAGAAAAAAAAGCTTTTCTGCATACGTCACACACGAAACCTACTGTGAGTTAAAAACAAACGACGTTTAGTCACTGATGTTTATACACCGAGTATAGCCTAGTGGTTATGGCTTCGGCTTACAAAACATGAGTGATTTAACGACACAGGTTCGAAGCTCATGTCAGGCTAGTCTGTTGATAAAAAAACATATAAAGAATTTTTCTAGCAAATATCAAATAATCAATTTAATGTAATTGCCTACTGATGACGTAGAAGTGGCTACAGAAACCATGGTCTAGGGTAAATCCACATTTAATTTATTCTTTAGAAGACACAATTTTCTTCTTCAATCAGAAAAACACAAACAACAAATTAAATACACTTGGCTTACGCCGAAAAAATATAATAAATTAGAAATACTGACAAATGTCGCTCGTGTGAGCAATTCACTTTAACTATGCGTTACTGTAGTGTGAAGAACAAAAAATTCTCTGCTATAGTAAAGTTTGCATAAAATAAAGTAAATGAAAGATTAAGAAAATTGTTGTTGGTCTCTAGATTAAATGCATTGCTTGAGTTAGAGAAAAAAAAGCTTTTCTGCATACGTCACACACGAAACCTACTGTGAGTTAAAAACAAACGACGTTTAGTCACTGATGTTTATACACCGAGTATAGCCTAGTGGTTATGGCTTCGGCTTACAAAACATGAGTGATTTAACGACACAGGTTCGAAGCTCATGTCAGGCTAGTCTGTTGATAAAAAAACATATAAAGAATTTTTCTAGCAAATATCAAATAATCAATTTAATGTAATTGCCTACTGATGACGTAGAAGTGGCTACAGAAACCATGGTCTAGGGTAAATCCACATTTAATTTATTCTTTAGAAGACACAATTTTCTTCTTCAATCAGAAAAACACAAACAACACCTTTCCGATATTTACATAATTCCCTCAAAATTAATAAAAATGGAAATATTTATAAAAATTTTATTTTTAAGTGTTAAACGTTCACTTTAGTAACCTAATCAAATCGGAATATAATTGGACCATTTTTGGACTTAGTCCCCCATATAAAAATTTTGATCGATATTCAGTTAAATTGGTTGACAAAAAGATAAACCAATTCCACTAAAATTTTATCTGTGTGTGTTTTCTACACTAAATAAAGATCTAACAAAAGACAGATACAATCGGTCCATGTTTGGACTTGGGACCCATTTTCCGGAAAACACTGGTGTAGGGTATCATTTAGTCGGTCTTGACCGACTATAACTTTCTTACTTGTTTTTTTTTTTTTATTTTTAATTTTAAAATATCAAAAACTTTGATCTCCGGGAGCCACGGGTTAATTTAATCCGATTGTCCTCAAAAAATGTCTACCCTTTAATTTTTAGGTCTAGTGTAGATGGGAGCGTGAGTGAATTTTGACCCTGAAAAATTTTTTGGAACAGATTCCTATTACAATAGATTCTTGAATATATTCTACGGTAATCAAAACAAAATTTTCTATGTAAAATTATTTTTCAAAAAAACTACTTGCTCCAAAAAACGATTGCTTTCGGGACAATTTCAAACAAATTTCATTGATTCTGGAATGTTAAGTAGAACCGGTTGCAGGGTAGTTTGATGTGTTCCGGAACCGATTATTTGGAACAGAAAATTTTGCTGTGGAGTCAAACTCACTCACGCAAACAATAATCAAATCACTAACGCAAACTATATGATTACTCACAATCACTCAATGTTCACGTGATTAAAAAAAAAATTACTCACGCTCACGCGTGACTCACGCCAGATTCAATCACGCTCACGCGTGAGTTACGCAAAATCTACTGACGCTAAAAATATTTTTACCAAAAAAACACCAACAATTTTTATACCCTCCAACTACAGTATGGGGGTATACTCACTTTGTCATTCCGTGTGTAACGCATCGAAATATCGGTCTAGGACCCCATAAGGTACATATATTATTGATCAGTGATCGATTCTAACACATTCTAGCGATGTCCGTCTGTCCGACCGTCTGTCCGTCCTTCCGTCTGTGGAAGACACGATACAGTCCAAAATAAAAGTGCTAGACTCCTGAAGTTTGGCACATATATGTCTTATGTTCATAGGCTGGTTAAGTTCGGAGATGGGCAAAATCGGACCAGGAGGGGAAAAGTTCCCCCTTGACGAAGTAAACCAAACTATTGAAAAAGGTAACTTTTTATAGGTTTTCTTGTATTTCTGTTAAATAAATAAAACATTTTTATGCTTAAAAAAGTTCAAAGTCTTGAACTAGGGCCCAGGGGATTTGAAAATGTCTTTTTTTTTTTTGTCCGCCCCATTTTGTGGGCGTGGATATTAGCAAATAATTTATGTAATGATGAAATTGTATATCTTTTGTACAAAAAGCATAGTAATTAAATTTGTAAATATTTTTGAGGGAAGGTGTCCCCAAGGACCCCTGACACGCCCCTTCAATATTTTTTTTTTATTTTTGAACGTTGGAGGGTATACAAGATTCGGCACAGCCGAATTTAACACTCTCACTTGTTTTTTTTTTCAAAAATACAAAAAAAAATAAAAAGTAAGTAAAATTAAAAAATAAAATCACACAAACACACGCCAAAAATAAATGACTCACTCACTAATCACTTACGCAGATTTTTTTCTAACTCACAATCACGTGATTGAAATAAAAATCACTCACGCGTGATTCACATGAATCACGAAAATCACGCGAACAGCGCCCATCTCTAGTCTAGCGAAATAAAATTTAACCCAAAAAACTTGGGAAAATCAAAAGTTCAAGCAAAAATGCCACTTTAATGTGTGATGGTCATCAGACCAGGGGGAAAAAGTTTCCCTTTGAAGAACTAAACCAACCTCCTCAATTTTTTCATATTTGTTTGATTACACTGCGGAACACTAAAAAATAAACAAGAGTTACGACCATCATTTCTATATATTTCGGACATGCTGAATCGAATGGCGTACTCCGTTTTTCGATGTATGGTACAGTTTTCTTGCAAAATGTTGTTAAAGATTTGCTGATTTAGAGACAGTTTTTTTAACCAAAAAATTTGCAAAGTTAATGATCAATAAATTTTATGGAATGGAAAACAAAGATATGACTTCTAGCAATATTTCTTATGCAAATTTGGTTTAAAGCTTTTCATCTTAAGCCCTTAAATCCGCGAATTTCTTCATTTTTTAAGGTTTTCGCGAAATTAACAGCCAAATTGGTGTTTGATAAAAAAACTTGCTTTTAGTGAATCAAAAAGGCATCCTTAACAATACGAATAGTGGACAAAAACCAGCTATGTTATGTGGACCATCATGATAAAAATCGCGAAAATTTGTTTTTTTGTATTGGGCAGCATCACTTTACGAGATGATTTAAGGTTCCATCTTTTAGTATATAATGTGGGAACCTTAAACAACTAACTGACCAAAAATTTGGCCAAAAAAGTTTTCATTTGCAAAAGTTATCTTAACAAAAACTATTATTTCAGTGTTTGCCATACAATAATTATAGTTTTTGTTAAGATAACTTTTGCAAATGAAAACTTTTTTGGACAAATTTTGGGTCAGTTCATTGTTTAAGGTTCCCACATTATATACTAAAAGATGAAGTCTCAAATCATCTCCTAAAGTGATGCTGCCATATACAAAAAAACGATTTTTCACGGTTTTCATCATGATGGTCCATATAACATAGAAGTTTTTTGTCCACTATTCGTATTGTTAGGGATGCCCTTTTGATCCACAAAATGGAAGTTTTTAATCAGAGACCAATTTAGTGGTTAATTTCGCGAAAACTTAAAAAAATGAAGAAATCCGCGAATTTAAGGGCTTAAGATAAAAAACTTTAAATCAAATTTACATTAGAAATATTGCTACAAGTTATATCTTTATTTTCCATGCCATAAAATTTAAAAATCAATAGCTTTGGAAATTTTTTTGTTAAAAAATCAGCTGAAAATCAGCCAATCTTTAATGACATTTTGCAACAAAACTGTACCATACATCGAAAAACGGAGTATGCCATTCGATTCAGCATGCTCGAAATATATAGAAATGATGGTCATACCTCTTGTTTTCTAAAATAGTGGTTAGTTTTGTCACGCAGTGTTATTTTACTTTTTAGTTCGAAACAGTTTTAACAACAAGAAAAAGTTCAAAGTCTAGCATATGGACCCAGGGGATTTAATAATGAAGGTTTATTTCGGTACGCCCCTTTTTGTGGGCGTGGATTCAAACAAAATTTGAAAAAATTATTAAATTGTTTAATTTAAATGACTTTGTTAACATTTATATAAATGACTAATATTAATCGCAATGAGGAAGGTGCCAAACATCCTCCCGCCAAATTCTCAAATTCTGAAACATTTTTCTATCAAGACATTTTTCGTAGAGAAAAATTCCCAGATTCTGAGACATTATTTGTATAGAAAAATTCCCACATTCTGAGACATTTTTCGTATAGAAAAATTCTCAGATTCCGGTAGAAAATTTCTAAGATTCTAAAACATTTTTTGTTTAAAAATTTTTATTAGTAACACGTTATACCATAAATTTTAGTTAACGTCCATAAAAAAAATTCCATAAAAATTCTTATTCATCAATGTAAAAAAAACTGATGTTTTTTTGAAAATCTCTCTTTTTGTTTTAGCCAGTTACTAAAACAATATAACAATTACAAAAGTTTTTTTTTTATAAAAAAAAATGCACTTGAAAAAATAACAGACAAAGATCATGTTAACCCAAACAACAAATCATTGGTTTTTTGACAATGTCAAAACACCCACAATAAAGTCAACAATCTGTATACATATTTGTTGACTACATGATTTTCGTACAAATTTAAAAAAAATATTTTTTTTTCTCTAAAAATATTTGTTTTTCCACCAACAAATTTGAGTGATTCTTTTATTATATTTTCTTTACTTACAAAAAAAATGAAAATTTCGTTTATTTTTAACCATAAAACGACCATTAGTTTTAACCAGACTATAATGAAAAACAATAAAAAAAAAACTGGTGATAAAACAACAACTGCTTTTGCTAGTTTCATCAATTCATATCCTGTTTGTAACACCCATGGCCTCCTGTGTTAAAAGTAACAAACAAAATGACAATTACAATCAACACTAGAACAAATATAAAAAAAATGATGGTCAGACATTTCTGAAAAAAAAAAAAAAACTTTTGTAAAACAGAGTTGCAATATAAAACTCTACCACTTATGTTGCATTTTTGTTTTTTTCTGATGTTTTCTATTGTCTTTCTGTTAGTTTTTATAATGGCAAAGCTGGCCTCTTCAAAGTATTTGAGCTATTATTTGTTACAGTGCTTGTGTGTGTTAAGTTCCGTCTCGTCCTGGTTGTCCTGGTCGTCATCATCCATCGTATATCATCATCATATAAAAGTCAACAGACCATTGTTAAGAGTTGTACCAAAAAAAAAAAAAACAAACGAAACCAACCCAACCAGCCGCCAGTCAACCAACTACTACAAAAGTTGTTATATTTCACTTTGTTGTTGTTATTATGGAATGAATGAATATAGTTGGAGTAACAAAAAAAAATTACAACAATAACTTTTCTGCAATCTTGTATGGAAGAGAAGTAAGAGAATTTATTCAATAAGTGAATAATATTGAAAAAATGGTCCTTCGAACCGGACTTCATTTCGTTAAGTTAATTATAGTGACCTCTGGCGATATATTTTAACCCTAAAAAAATTAATTTCTAAATATGTCCTTCTAATGAATCTCCCTAAAGATTCTCAAGTCAAATTTTGATATTCTAGGATTTTTAGTTCAATATATAGATAAAAACACCAATTTTCTCTTTTTGAATTGAAATTTCCGAAAACAGATTCAAATTAAAAATTTTGAATTCATAAGAACAGAAAATCAAAAAAGTACCAAAGTACAATTTTAATTCCCCGCTAAGAATCAGAATTCCTTAAAGACTTTTTCAGAAAAGTAAAAGTAAATAATGATCAAAAAAGTTATTTTGAGCATTATTTCAGGTTATTGAAAAAGTACCAAAGTACCTTTGACAATCAAAACTTTTTAAAAAGAAATTTTGTCAAAAAATTCAAAATATATTAACTCTGCTGAGATTTTTAGTTAAAAAAAGTACAAATTTGTTAAATTTTTCGACAACCGATTTTTGCCTAAATTTATGAATTTTTTTCGAAAAAGTACACTGCGTGACAAAACTAACCACTATTTTAGAAAACAAGAGGTACGACCATCATTTCTGTATATTTCGGACATGCTGAATCGAATGGCGTACTCCGTTTTTCGATGTATGGTACAGTTTTCTTGCAAAATGTCATTAAAGATTGGCTGATTTTCAGCGGCTTTTTTAACAAAAAAATTTACAAAGCTAATGATTTTTAAATGCTATGGCATGGAAAACAAAGATATAACTTGTAGCAATATTTCTAATGTAAATTTGGTTTAAAGCTTTTCATCTTAAGCCATTAAAATCGCGGATTTCTTAATTTTTTTACGTTTTCACGAAATTAACCCCTAAATTGGTCTCTGATTAAAAACTTGAATTTTGTGGATCATAAAGGTACCCACGACACTACGAATAGTGAACAAAAAACATATATGTTACATGGACCATCATGATGAAAATCGCGAAAAACCGTTTTTTTGTATATGGCAGCATCACTTTACGAGACGATTTAAGGCCCCATCTTTTAGTATATAATGTGGGAACCTTAACCTTTCACTGAAATATTAGTTTTTGTTAAGATAACTTTTGCAAATGAAAACTTTTTTGGCTAAATTTTTGGTGAGTTAGTTGTTTAAGGTTACCACATTATATACTAAAAGATGGGGCCTTAAATCATCTCGTAAAGTGATGCTGCCATATACAAAAAAACGTTTTTTTTCGCGATTTTCATCATGATGGTCCATATAAAATAGCTGTTTTTTCCCCACTATTGGTATGGTTAGGGATGCCTTTTTGATTCACTTAAAGCAAGTTTTTTATCAAAGACCAATTTGGTTGTTAATTTCGCGAAAACCTTAAAAAATTAAGAAATTCGCGAAATTAATGACTTAAGATGAAAAGCTTTAAACCAAACTTGCATAAGAAATATTGCTACAAGTCATATCTTTGTTTTCCATGCCATAAAATTTATAAATCATTAAATTTGCAAATTTTTTTGTTAAAAAACTGTCTCTAAATCAGCAAATCTTTAATGACATTGTGCAAGAAAACTGTACGATACATCGAAAAACGGAGTACGCCATTCGAATCAGCATGTCCGAATTATATAGAAATGATGGTCGTAACTCTTGTTTATTTTTAAGTGTTCCGTAGTGGTATCAAAAATACCTTACAATCGAAACTTTTTAAAAAGACCTTTTGTCAAAAAATTCAAAATATATTAACTCTGATGAGATTTTTAGTTAAATAGTAAAAAAAAGTACAAATTTATGCAATTTTTCGAAAAAGTACCAAAGTACATTTGGCAACCTATTTTTACCTTCTTACAATCAAAAATTTCTTAAAGCAGTTTTTCAATTTTTTTTTTTTTTTTTGTTTGAAGATCCTAAATTCTAAAAATCAAGTTTTTTATAACTGTTATTTAAGGAGATCGAAAAAGTACCAAAAAGTTCACTTTTCGATTCACCTACAATCGAAGCTTTTAAAAAAGAATTTTTGTCAGAAACTTCAAATTATGTCATTTTCTGAAATCTTAACTTTAGTGGAGGATTTCACCTGTCACATGTTGAGATTCTTAGAGTTTTATTTAAATAGTTATAAAAAAAGTACCAGTGCAACTCTCCAATTTTTCAAAAAAATTACAGAAGTACAATTTGTATTTAGCATCTACTAATCGGGAAACTCCTTATAGTGTTCATAATGCGGATGCTACATTTAAAATTCCAGTTCTTATGATCATTATTTAAGGAGTTCAAAAAAGTACCAAATTAATCTGTTTTATTCTTTAACAATCTATGATATTTAAAAGTACTTTTATCAGAAAATTAATAATATGTCCTTCACTAAAATGTTAACTCTGCTGAAGGATCCCACATGTCACATGTTGAGATTCTGGCATTTTAGTACAATAGTTATAAAAAAAAGTACCAACTATTCCAATTTTTCAAAAAAAGTACCAAACAACAATTTGTTATTCTTTTTTATTCATTTTGAATCAGAAATTCCTCAAAGTCATTTTCAGAATGTTTTGCTCCGATAGTAGATGCTACTTTTCAAAAATCAAGTTCTTATGATCAATATTTCAGGAGATCCGAAAAGTACCAGAGTACATTTTTTTGTATTTTGACAATGAAATTTTTCATCTTTTCTCAGAAAATTCAAAATATTTTCTTCTCTAAAATGTTAACTTTGTCACATGTTGAGATTTGGGATTTTTAGCTCAATTGGTAAAAAAAGTACACATTTTTCCAATTTTCGAAAAAGTACCAATGTACAGTTGGCAACCCGTTTTTGGCCCCTTAGAATCAGAAATCCCTTAAAATCTTTTATCAAAATGTAATTCTTTGATGGAGGATCCAACATTTCACAAATTCAGTTCTTATGATCATTACTTTAGGAGTTCAAAAAAATACCAAAGTACACTTTTTTATTCTTTAACAATCGAATCTTTTTTAAAAGAAAATTTAAAATATCCGCTTCATTAAAATGTTAACTCTAGGATTTTTAGTTCAATTGTTATAAAAAAGGACCAATTTTTTAAAAAAAAACCAAAGAACAATTTGTAACTCCTTTTACCCTTGTAGAATCAGAAATTTCTTAAAGTCGTTTTCAGAATGTTTTGCTCTGATTGCGGATGCTACATTTCAAAAATCAAGTTCGTATGATCAGGAATTTTTTAAAGTAGTTTTTATACCCTCCAACCACAGTATGGGGGTATACTCACTTTGTCATTCCGTTTGTAACGCATCGAAATATCGGTCGGGGACCTCATAAAGTATATATTATTGATCCATGATCGATTGTAAGACATTCTGTGAATGTCTGTCTGTCCGTCCGTCCGTCTGTCTGTAGATAACACAATGCAGCCCAAAATAAAACAGCTAGACTCCTGAAGTTTGGCACAAATATGTATGTCTCATGTTCATAGTCAGGCTAAGTTCGTGAATGGGCGAAATCGGGGCAGGGGGGAAAAAGTTCCCCCTTGAAGAACTGCACCAACCTCTGAAAAATACACTTTTTTTACATGATTTTTTTGTATTTTTGTTAAATAAATGAAACATTTGGTGTATTTATCGCGATGGGAAGGTGCTCTAAAAGTACCCCACTGACCCCCATCACCTCCCCCCCCCCAATAAAAAACGTCCCTGGCATTTTTTTTATACATTTTGGAGGGTACAAAAGATTCGGCACAGCCGAATTTAATTTGCTGAAGGATTTAATATGTCACATGTTAATATTCAGAAATTTTAAGCTCAATGGTTATAAAAAGTACCAATATTTAGTTTTTTACCCCCTTAAAATAGAAATTTTCATAACCTTTTTTTCGGAAGATTTTTTTTTTTTATAATTCTAGATTTAAAATTTCAAGTTATTATTTATACCATCTGAGAATAATAAATTCTTTAAAGTCTATTTTCAGAATGTTGTGTGTGATCGATTCTAAGACATTCTAGCGATGTCTGTCCGTCCGTCTTTCCGCCAGTCTGTCCGTCCGTCTGTAGTTAACACGATGCAGTCCAAAATAAAAGAGATAGACTTCCGATATTTGTCACAAATATGACTTATGTTCCTAGGCGTAAATGAGCAATATCGCACCAGGGGGAAAAAAGTTCCCCTTTAAAGAACTAAGCCATCCTCTGAAAAATACCATTTTTTACATGATTGTTTGTGTTTTTGTTTAACAAATGCAACAGTTTTATGTTACAAGAAGTTCAAGTCCAGCATTTGGATCCAGAGGATTAGAAAATGTATTTTTTTTTCGGTCCGCCCCCTTTTGTGGGCGTGGTTTAAAAAAATTGTTTAATTAATGATAAACTTGTATTTCTTTAGTGCAAAAAGCATAAGAATGAATTTTTAAACACTTATTTCAGAGGAAATTTGTCCCCCCAATTACAACTACCCACCCCCTCCCCCCACCCAAAAAAAAGAAAACGCCACCTGGTTTTTTTTTGCATGATGGAGGGTATAAAAGAATTTAACACTCTTACTTGTTATGAACATAATTTCAGGATATAGAAAAAGTACCAAAGTACACTTTTTTAACTGGATTATTCTACATTCCACATTTGTTAAACCATTATTTGAGAAAATCTAAAAAGTACTACAGCACAATGTTTTACCCCTTAATACCCACTTAAAATCATAAGTTCTTATAAGTCTTTTTTAAGATTGCTTTGTTCCGATGAAGACTTCTACATTTCAAAAATATCAAGTTTTTATAATAATTTTTTCAGAAAATAGAGAAGTACCAATGTACAATTTTTTAATCGAAAATGTACCAAAGTGCTATATTTTACCCCATTTTTCATAATTAGAATGTAATTTCTAAAAAGTACTTTTTTAAAATGTTTCTAGGACTATTATGAAAATGAAAAAAGTATCAAAGTACAGTTATTTGCCCGTTTTTTTCCTCTTGGACCCATAATTTCCAAAAACCAAACCCTAGTGGACTTTTTTTGGTAGGTAAATAAACATGACAAATTTCATATCTTAAGATTCATTGGTTTGGGCTGGGCCATGATAAATAAGTCAGTTACTTAAATCATTTAGGTATAATAGGGTTTTTTCGTCAACCAGTACAACCCCTCTCTCCAAAATTGGTATGGGTTTAAACATTTTTTAAAAAATTTCGAAATTACTTCAAAACATTTTCTTTTGAATGCCGAGTGGCGGTTTTTTTAATTTTAATATGATGGATCCAATATGGCGCCCAATGTCTTAAAAATACTATAAATTCGCTTAAAACTCTTCATACACGGGTTCTTGGGGTCGCTTAAGAAGAATCTGCAATTGGATTTTCCAAATTCAAAGTGGCGGATCCAACATGGCGATGTTTTTTTTCAAATAACAGATTCACCTAAAACTGTTTCTTGGGTTGCTAAATTAGAATCTGTCATTCGAAAATCTAACTTCAGATTCTTATTTAGCGGCCCCAAAAATTCGTAGTATAAAAAGTTTCAAGCAAATCGGTTTATTTTTTAAAAATATTGGTATCCATATTGAATCCGCCATTTTGAATTTTAAAATTCCAACTTCAGATTGTTCTAAAGCGAGCACAAAAACCAGTGCATAAATAGCACTGCGGAACACTAAAAAATAAACAAGAGTGACGACCATCATTTCTATATATTTCGGACATGCTGATTCGAATGGCGTACTCCGTTTTTCGATGTATGGTACAGTTTTCTTGCAAAATGTTGTTAAAGATTTGCTGATTTAGAGCCAGTTTTTTAACAAAAAAATTTGCAAAGTTAACGATTTATAATTTTTATGGCATGGAAAACAAAGATATGACTTCTAGAAATATTTCTTTTGCAAATTTGGTTTAAAGCTTTTCATCTTAAGCCCTTAAATCCGCGCATTTCTTCATTTTTTAAGGTTTTCGCGAAATTAACAGCCAAATTGGTGTTTGATAAAAAACTTGCTGTTAGTGAATCAAAAAGGCATCCTTAACAATACGAATAGTGGACAAAATACAGCTATGTTATGTGGACCATCATGATAAAAATCGAGAAAATCCGTTTTTTTGTATATGTCAGCATCACCTTACGAGATGATTTAAGGTTCCATCTTTTAGTATATAATGTGGGAACCTTAAACAACTAACTGACCAAAAATTTGGCCAAAAAAGTTTTCATTTGCAAACGTTATCTTAACAAAAACTATTATTTCAGGGTTTGCCATACAATAATTATAGTTTTTGTTAGGATAAATTCTGCAAATGAAAACTTTTTTGTACAAATTTTGGGTCAGTTCATTGTTCAAGGTTCCCACATTATATACTAAAAGATGAAGCCTCAAATCATCTCCTAAAGTGATGCTGCCATATACAAAAAAACGGGTTTTCACGGTTTTCATCTTGATGGTCCATATAACATAGATGTTTTTTCTCACTATTCGTATTGTTGGGGATGCCCTTTTGATCCACAAAATGCAAGTTTTTAATCAGAGACCAGTTTAGTGGTTAATTTCGCGAAAACTTAAAAAAATGAAGAAATCCGCGAATTTAAGGGCATAAGATGAAAAACTTTAAACCAAATTTGCATTAGAAATATTGCTACAAGTTATATCTTTGTTTTCCATGTCATAAAATTTAAAAATCATTAGCTTTGGAAATTTTTTTGTTAAAAAGCAGCTGAAAATCAGCCAATCTTAAATGACATTTTGCAAGAAAACTGTACCATACATCGAAAAACGGAGTACGCCATTCGATTCAGCATGCTCGAAATATATAGCAATGTTGGTCGTACCTCTTGTTTTCTAAAATAGTGGTTAGTTTTGTCACTCAGTGTAGTTTTAAGCGAATCCTTAATGTTTTTAAAAATTTGGGCGCCATATTGGATCCGCCATATTGAAATTCAAAAAAGCCACTCGGCATTCAAAAAAAAATGTTTTTAAGTAATTTCGAATTAAAAAAAAAAAAAAAAATTAAACCCACCCCATTTTAAAGAGATGGGTGGACCAGCAGAATCAGAGAATTTTTCTTATGCGAAAAGAGTTCATTCATTTAAAGTTTTGACCTTTCCAAATGCAGTTAAAAAAATAAAGTTGTTTTTATCATTAAAAATAGAAAAAAAAAAATCATAAAAAACAAAAAAACTTAAGTGGAAAAAGTTTTTTTTCACTATTACACATAAAGTTCATACATATTATACAGTGAATTTTAATTGGTTAAATACACAAAGTTGTTAAAAATGGTTGGTGAATTCATATTTTTTTATATTTTTATTCAAAGAGTTTAATTATATAAAACTAGAACAATTTAGTTTAAACTTTGCAAATAAATTTAAAAATAATTAAAAAAATTATATAAATTTCTATTTAAGCACTTTATATTTAAAAAATTAAACTTTAAACGGTTCGCAAGACTATTTTTTAACTAAAACGGTTCGAAGGACCAATTTTTACTTCATAATATGTAAGCCTTAATTGATTTTAGTTTAATTTAAAACAATATTTTAAAAACATAACAAAACTTTTCTAAATTTTAAATTCGACTACTAGCTACTTATCAGCAAAATGCACATTAAACTGGTACGAAGGTCCAATTAAAAAAAAAAAATAAATCCAAGGTTAATATTTTAATCATAATACAGATTAATATAGATATAATTTTTTTTTTTTTTTTTTTTATTAAGAATTACCACATAATTACAAATTATATACTAATTTTACCTAACCGAGAACTGGTAACAATGACCTTCGTCTCGTTGTAGCGAAACAGACCAAGGCCTCTGGTGGGAATCGAACCCACGACCCCCAGACTCATAGACTAGCACGCTACCAACTAGCCTACTGGGGCGCCTAGATATAATTTAATCTGAAAGATCATATTAAGAACTAAACCACTCTTCTTAATTTAAAAGCTTAACTTGCTAGTGATAAAACATTAGTATAACACACCGGTTCGAAGGACCAAATTATATTACAAAAACTTACAAAATATGTATATCATTTAAATACAAACAATTAAACTTTTATTTAAAAAATTTAGGCATTAAAATCTTTAAAAACCATTGCCTCTGAATTAACCATAATAAAATTTCCATCATTTACATAAATCTCATTTTCTGTTTTAAGCAAATTTTTCGTATATTGATTCCATATAAATTTGTTATTATTTTTGTAATAAATTCTTTTTGTTTCTATTACATTGAAGCTTTGACAAATCAAATGTCAATCAAATGTTTTTTTAGATTTTTACATTTAAACGTCAATATTTTCTTTGTTTGTACTATTTAAATAACACAAAAACCACAAAATTTTGGTTGAAATTCAAATTGTAAATTGAATAGAAAAACTAGCACCAAAAAAAAAAATATGCTACGAAAAAAAAAAATTGATAAATAAACAATAGTTTACAAGTATGCAAAAAAAAATTGATGTTTTCATAAGAATTGAATTATTTTTGGTTATCAAAGAAAACAATAACCCTGGAAGGAAAGGTTATATATTGAAGATGGTTTCTTTTTTATGAAAATTAAAAAAAAGAAAAACAATCTTGAATAGAAAAAAATTTAAAAGCACTTTTTTTTGTTGTGGATCAAAAAAAATTTATTTGAGAAAAAAATATAGATAAAAAAACAATATTTTATATAAATAAAAATCACATGCCGTTTGTTGGTAATTGCAGCACTTGAGAACGGTTTATTTTATCAAATTAATTTTAATGCTCGCCATAATCGAAGAAAGGCTTTTACGAAAAGAAAAATTGACGAAGACCACTTTTTTCGATTTATCTAAAATCGGGTGGTAAGTCAAACTTAGGGTTTTACGGAAAGAAAAATTGATCACGCCAACTTTTACGACCACTTTTTTCGATTTAATAAAAATCAGAGTATGGATGGACCGATTTTTCAATATTTTTTCTTTTAAATGTGTGTTATAGTCCAACGTGGGTTTTACATAACTAAAAATTGACCACACCCACTTCTACGCCCTTTTTCTGATATATCTAAAATCGCAGAGCAGCAGGACCGATTTGGCTATTTTTTTACCCTCCACTCTAGTAATAGAGGGTATATATAAGTTTGTCATTCCGTTTGTAACACATCGAAATATTTGTCTAGGACCCCAGAAAGTATATATATTCATGATCCCCGATCGATTTTAAGTCGATTTAGCGATGTCCGTCCGTCTGTCTGTCCGTCCGTAGAAAACACGCTAACTTTTGAAAGACTTTACAGAGGCTACTGAAGTTTGGCATATATCTTGATCATTTACCTGGTCAGGTTGGTATTGCAAGCTAGCCAAATCGGTCCAGTGGTTCAAAAGTTATGAGCAAATGAGTAAATTTCGGCAAGGGTTTTTCGCGAATTTACAAGATAAAAACCACGATAACTTTCGAAAGACAATAATGAGACTATGGAAGCTTAACATGTATTATTGCCGTTCCCCAGGTCTGTTTCGTATTGAATTTCAACTCAATCGGTCCTGTGGTTCAAAAGTTATAAGCAAAACCCTGAATTTCAGATTTGTTTCGTCTTAAATGCCACGTGTTAAACAAGTTTTAAAAGCATTGGTGATAACTTAACAATGCTTTTCAAACTTGTTTAGTTTTAAAGCAATGCTTTTTAAACTTGTTTAGTTTTAAAAGCATTATAAACTTTAAAATTATACTGGAAAAAATTTTTACACTCGAAAAAAATTTTACACTCAAAAAAAATTTTACTCTCAAAAAAAAATTTTTTTTTTTTTTACAAAAATGACAATATTTTTTGTACATACATACGTGCATTCACTCAGAAATATTTTTAAAGTACACTCAAAAAAAAAGTTAGTATTTTTTTTTTTAAATGACACAAAAAAATAAAAATATTTCTAATCAAAATTGTTAATTTTTTCACGTTAAAAAATTTACTATCCATTAAAAAATGCATTGTGGAGGGTATTCATAGATTCGGCAAAGTGGAATTTAACTTTTCTACTTGTTTTTAATTGTTCTTGCCATCATTTTAAGCGTACAATTTCACCTTGCACTCAAAGAACTGTAAAACAATTTGTCATAAAAGGTCGTGCAATGAAACTTTTTATAAAGTTTTCATAAATATTATGAAAATTTTCATAAATATTTATAATAAAACAGTTTCATTGGACGAATTTTTATGAACTTTCATTATATTAATGAAGCTTTTTCTTTGTGTGTGGAAAGGTAATATTAAAAAAAAAATTAAATCAGCCGATTTTTTTTTATTACCTACTAAAAAAAACCTTAAAAATAAAAGTTGACAAATATAAAAAAATTTAAATTTGAGCCCCTCGAAAATGATTTTTTTGATATCTCGTAGTGGAACTTTTTTTCTTCATGCCAAAAGTTATCGAAAAATCGATGGCAAATTATCGATTGGTTTAAGTATGTCATGAAATCTTACAGATCTAGGACGTCTTAAACCCACATAGCACAAAATTTAAGCTCTAAACTTCAAATTTTCCGCGGGGATCATTTTTGACCCCCAGCCAATGTGGGTTTAAGACGTCCTAGATCTGTAAGATTTCATGACAGACTTAAAGTTATATATATAGTAGAATGCCACGACACCAAAAAACCGTCAATTTGCACAAAAATGAAATTTATAAGATTTAATTAATCCAAATTATTGATAAAACCAACATTTTCTTGAAATCAGCTATTCCCCCCCGATTCCCGAAAAGTGGCTCGACGGAAGTCCGCCATATTTCACATTTTTCTTCTCCAAGGTGTTCTTAATGAATTCAGAAAGAAAAAATGGTATATTTAAATTTTTTTAATAAAATTTTCAAATTTTGAAAAAAGGTGTTATGAGAACGCCCCCAAAATCGTGCCATTTTTTTGGTATCAAGTTTGAACGGGTTAATGATACCGTAAAATCTTTAAATTTCATATTTAAGTATTTACAATCAAATATTATACAGAAATATTTTTTTAATTATTTTAATAAAAAAACTTAAATTTTTTTTTATTTTTTTTTTTTTAAAGTCCTTTTTTGCGATAACCCCAATTTTGAGGCTCAAAGTGGAGACAGAAGATAAACTCCGATCGGAGTGATATTTTGCATGTGAGTTACCCTTAGGGGACTGACACTTTTGGCGGGTATTTGAATTTGATCAGAGAGAAAAGCCCAAAAACGAGCCACCCTAGTATATAACCCATACTGTGGCTGGGGGTATAAAAATACTTAATCATGGGATCAAAATTATTATCCGAGATTTGATTGAAAAGATAAAACCCGAGAAAAATATTCAACTTCGCTTTTTAATTGGTTCAATTAAAAAATTAATCAATATTGAAAACTTCAAAATTAAAGTCAATTAATCGTTTTAACAACTTGTTTAATTTAGATTTAATTTCATAAATTAAAAATTTTGTAAAATATGGAATTTTTCAAAATTTCCTTATTTTTTATTCTGATGAGGGGACATTAACCATGTTCCGAGTAGAAAAGGTTGTCTAGAAAAAAATCAATACATTTTTTGTTTGGCTCAATAAAAATATTAATCAAAAGAGACGTTTTATAAAAGTAACATCAAATTAATTGTTATAACATATCGTTATAATATTTTGAGTAGGTTTATTTTAGCTCGAGGTCTTTATTTTCCTTACTAATTAAAACTATGATTTTCTCATAGAACAATTTTAAAGAAAATTATTTTTTTGTTTTAAATTTATTTGTGTTTGTCATTTTTGAAAGACTTAATCGACATGTGTTTAAAAATTTGCCAGATTCCATTGTCAAGATTATTTAGAAAATATAACAACGCTATACTACAAGTAGCAAAATCTTGCAAAAATGACCAACACAAATAAATTTAAAAAAGAAAAAAAAAATTTCTTGAAAATTATTCTATGATAATATCATAGTTTTAATTAGTAAAGAAAATAATGACATCGAGCTTGAATAAACCTACTCAAAATATAATATATTAAAGGTCGAATAAAAACAAATTTTATTTTTTAATAAAAATTAATTAGAATTTGTAGAAAATTTTAAAATTATTTAATATTTTAATTGAATCAATTAAAAAACTTAATTATTTAACAAAAATTTTAATCAGGGATGTTTTTTTCATAAAATTTTTCATATATTTGAAATTTTGTTGAAATCAAAATTCAATGCTCACAATTTAAAGTCATCTTAATATTAAATCCTCATCAGTTATATTTTCTAATATAATTTTAAATAAAGTCTGTCTAGTTCTAGTTATCCTTTATCTTACAGGTTATATTGGTTGTTTTTTTATTTTTATCCTTAACTCTCATACTATGGTCCTCGAATAATAATTATAGCATCATTAATCACATTTTTACGAATTGGATTTTCAAATAACATTTTCCTTGACATGCTATATCGACTGCTGTCCGTTTGTTGAGTAAAGATTTTTATTGATTGTTATTTCATCTTTTGGCAATACTTTTTTTCTCTCCTCTTCTGTTCATTTACACTTTATACCTCTATATGTACAACTGCTACAGCAGCAGCAGCAGGCAGTCAAACAGTTAGTAACTGACAGAAGTAACTGCTGGTTTAAGAACAACAATGAGTTCAATTTCCACAAAACTGAAAAATGGTACAATCAAACAGATGTCTAAGTGGGTGTGTGGGAATGTTAGAAGAGTTGGAGTATTGGTCACAAGAATTTAGAAATTGGAGGTGGTATAAAATAAAATGGAGTTTGAAGATGAAGAATAAAGGACACATACTACCACTTAACTTAAGCAAACATACAAATAAATGCGAATATAGTGTAGTATAACATCTATAACCCTTATGTGTGCATATGTTGGAAAATATTTTAGAAGGGCGAAATTTATTTTGAGACATACAATTGCGGGTTTGTGGAAATTTTGTTCCAAAAGGACTTATAATGAACCTAGAAACTTAAAATTTTCATTGACGAATCTTCTGGAGAAAGAAAAAACATTCCGAAAAAAGTACTTTTAAAAAAAGTACTTTTTCAAAAAAATAGTACTTTTTAGAAACTTAAAATTTTCATTGACAAATCCTCTGGAGAAAAAAAAACATTCTGAAAAAGTACTTTTTTTAAAAAAAGTACTTTTAAAAAAAGTACTTTAAAAAAAGTACTTTTCAAAAAAAATAGTACTTTTTAAAAAAGTACTTTTTTCAGAATGTTTTTTTTTTCTCCAGAGGATTCGTCAAAGAAAATTTTAAGTTTCTAGGTCCATTATAAGTCCTTTGGAACAAAATTTCCACAAACCCATAATTTTATGTCTAAAAATAAATTCTTCCCTTCTAAAATATTTTCCAACTTTTTTCAAAACTATTTTTTTTAGAAATGATACTTTTTGGTACTTTTTTGGTACTATTTTCTTTTTCTAGAAATAATGGCAACTTGAAATTTTAAATAAGGCACCAACAAATAACTGAAAAGAGTTTTTTAGGAATGAGACACAAAGTTACGGGTTTGTGGAAATTTCGATTCTAAAGGGGGTAATAATGAAACTAGAGACTTGAATTGTAGAATCCTCCAGAGAAAAAAACATCCTGAAAACAGAATTTTTTTTAAAAGTACTTTTTTAAAAAGTTTTTTTTAAGTACTTTTTTTATAAAAAGTACTTTTTCAAAGAGGTAAAAAATATACTTTGGTACTTTTTTTTATTCTCTACAAATAATGGCAACTTGAAATTTTAACAATAGCACCAAAAATCAACAAAAATAAAAAACTGGAAAAAATAATTTTTTTTGGAATGAGCCAAATTTAGTACCTTGGTACCTTTTCGCTCTCCGCAAATAATGGTTCTAGAAACTTGAAATTTGGAATGTAGGATCATCCATTGAAAAAAAAATTATACACGAAGAAAACTTAAATTCGACTTTGCCGAATCTATGAATACCCTCCACAATGCATTTTTTAAAGGATAGTACATTTTTTAATGTGAACAAAATTAACAATTTTGATTAGAAATATTTTAATTTGAGTAAAAAACACTTTTTTTGTAATTTAAAAAAAAAAAAAAAAAAATTTACAAAATTTTTTTTTTTGAGTGTAAAATTTTTTTTGGTGTAATGTTTTTTTTAATGTAAATACTTCTGAGTGAATGCACGTACGTATGTACACAAAATATGGTCGTTTTTGTAAAAAAAAAAAAAAAATTTCAGTGTAAAATTTTTTTTGAGTGTAAAATTTTTTTTGAGTGTAAAATTTTTTTCGAGTGTAATTTTTAAGTTACCAATGCTTTTAAAACTAAACAAGTTTGAAAAGACTTGTTTAGTTACCACCAATGCTTTTAAAACTTGTTAAAACACGTGGCATTTTAGATGAAACTTATCTGAAATTCAGCGTTTTGCTTATAACTTTTGAACCACTAGACCGATTGAGCTTAAATTTAATACCAAACAGACCTGGGGAACGGCAAAGATACATGCCAAGCATCAGCAGTCTCATTATTGTCTTTCGAAAGTTATCGTGTTTTTTATTTCGTAAATTCGCGAAACACCCTTGCCGAAATTTACTCTTTTGCTCATAACTTTTGAACCACTGCACTATAGGAAATTTTACCCATTTTTTGGCCAAAAGTCAAAATTAAAATTTTTGCAAAGCTTATTTTTTTTAGCTTTAATATAAACAAAATACAACAAAGTAAACATCTCTTTTAAATTTTTTTGACAGAATTCATTTACTGTTACTTTATCGGCTGTTTTTCTTGCAATTTCTAAATTAGTTGTCAAATAACGATTGAGTGCAGTAAATTTTGTGATAGTTTCTAATAAAAGTTTTCGTAATAAAAACTACTAATTTTTAAAAACTAAAAAATGGAAAGTAATGTCGAAGGTGAGTACTTTAATGATATATAGTGAAATGTTAGTGAACTTAGCTAGTAGATCGATTAAATTGGAAAATTGAAGTGACCTTAATTTGAAATTATGAATTGGAATTTTATTTAGACTTACAAAAAAATGATAGCATATGTTAGCTACAAAACCATATAAGTTCTCTAGGACAATCAATTACCTTCCAAATTTATCAAATTTCAAGGTCGGATATTTGCAAACTTTTTTTAAAAACGCATTTTTCCAGGTGACTACTGCGCGCAAAATTCCGATTTATTCAATATATGGCGACAGAAACTCAACAAATATGACGAAAGAGCCGCTATTTGTGCACATTTCTTTTCATACTTAGATGAAAGTGATCGTTTCGAAAACTTTAAAAAATATATAAAGGATCAATCAAAAATATTTTGTTCAAATATAAATACGAAAAGGCTTGAAAAATGTGTAGGAGTGAAAGTTTTTGAAAAACAGCATGCTGTTTGGCTTAAAGGCAATACTTGGATAAGAAAACGTAAAACGCAGTCTGCCCCCACTAAATCGAAACCTGGGCGACCTCAATTAACTTTTTTGTCAAAATCTGCGAGAAAAAAAAGACGAATTACAGCAGAAATCTCTAAAGATCTAAATAGGGAAGTTGAGCCCCTAGCTCTTGCTTCATCTGCAGCTGCTCGTAGTGGCATTTTAAAATGTAATTTACGACTTGGGACTCAAAAATCAAATTTTTTAATAAAATCCTTATTAAAAAGTAGCTTTGACACTTCTTAAAATTGTTAAAATAAATTTCTACTGTTATCTTCGAAAGTTAGTGTACACTCAAAAAAAAATAGTTAAAAACAGTTTAGAGAACCAGATAGTCTATAATGATCTAAAAAATCTTAGATGCGAAAACTTATAACCCCGGAAACCCTGTTTTGAACTAATTGATAGTAAATTTTTTAGGTAAATTTACTAAAATTTTTTTTTGAGTGTAGGAAAAATTTTATGTGTCACTCCCTCCCTCTTAAGGGTCTTCCAAAAGTCAAATCGAAAAAATCATTCAAATCGGTCCAGCCGTTTGGCTGTAAATAATTTTGGCCAAAAAAAGGGGTCAAATTTCCTATAGTGCACTGGACCGATTTGGCTGGATTGCAATACCAACCTGACCAGGTAAATGACCAACATATATGCCAAACTTCAGTAACCTCTGTAAAGTCTTTCAAAAGTAAGCGTGTTTCTACGGACGGACGGACATCGCTAGATCGACTTAAAATCGATCGAGGATCATAAATATATATACTTTATGGGGTCCTAGACCAATATTTCGAGGTGTTACAAACGGAATAACAAACTTATATATACCCTCTAGAGTGGAGGGTATAAAAAAAGAAATAAGTAAAACTAAAAATTTAATTAAACAGTTAATTATATTAATTAAATATATAATTAATATTAAAAAAAAAACAATTAAAATGTTAATTAGAAAAAATTAAAAAATTTGATTAAACAATTAATTATATTAATTAAAAATTTAATTGATATTAAATTTAAAAACAATTAAAATTTTAATTAAAATAAAATATACGATACAATTCCGTGTACGTGCAAAATCATTTAAAATTTCTTCAGTTAGAATTTGAAATTCAGAAAACACAGAGTAAAATTCATAAATCTCCATTTGTAATTCAGAAAAGCTTTTTTTCAAATGCAGGAAAGCTCAGTGAAACTTTTAAAAATGAAATTAATTAAATCCCAATTGAAAGCCTAAATAATGGCTGAAGACGGTTAAATATTTGGTCGGTCATTTTGTATTAATCTCCTATTGAAAAATAAGCACCACCTTAATACAAACACATGTATGTATTGTTATTTGAGTCAAGTAAACATTAAATCCTTGCCAAACCAAAGAAGATGAATGACTGTATGAGTTTCTACATTCGCAAATACACAGTTGTGGTTAAAAAAAATAGCAACAATGACATTTTTTTAAAGTTTACAAAACGTGGCTATTTTTTTTTTTAAATGTCCCAAAAAACATTGCGGTCACTTAAATAGAAAATTTTCGCCACAAAAGCAAAAATTTCTCTGAAGTTAAAGTATTTTCAAGAAACTTAGATAAAAAATCTTCATACATTGAAATAAAGCTTTATTAAGAAATAAAGCTTTAATGAAATAATGATTTATTAAGAAATAATGGTTTATTAAGAAATAAAGCTTTATTAAGAAATAAAGCTTTATTAAGAAATAAAGCTTTATTAAGAAATAAAGCTTTATTAAGAAAGCTTTATTAAGAAATAAAGCTTTATTAATAAATAAAGCTTTATTAAGAAATTTGTACGACTTCGACTTTACAATATTGGAATGGTTAACATAGCGTGCTTTTGAGGACACAACTCTCAAAATGATTTTGAAAAATATGACCAGTTGTTCTACAGATATTTAATTTCAGAGAAGCACATTTTATTTTGTGTAATTTTTTTAAACATATCCCTAAGCACATTTGCCGCTATATTTTTAACCACCACTTTACATAGTAATATATTCACGTTGTATATAAAAATCATAAAAAAAAAACTATTCCTAAAGTCTATATAGTATGTTTGCTGAAGACAAAAAAGGGGCATAACAACTTTTTCTTGTGAATTTTTATTACATCAGGATACAAAGAAAATATCCTCATACAAAGAACTACAGAGAAATACAAAGAAATATCCCATACATGTACCTTCTAAGAAAAAATCATAAACAAAAAAAAAAAACAAGGAAAATCAGTTTTAATAATATTCTTTATGTATACTTCTCATACAAGTTAAGGAATTCCCAAAAGTGTTTTCAACAACAGCAAAAAAAAAATAAATATGAAAACTAGCTTTTTAAACATATCATTTTTTATACCCAAATGCATAGTTAACGCATATTTTTGGGGTTAATATTACAAACATAAAATGAAAAGGTTAAAAAAAAGAAGAAAAACTTATTCATGAACAAGTATTTGATACAATTTATATTCCCAAATCGTTAAATAAAATATAATATTTTTTTTCTTTCTAACATTTTTTTTTTGAGGGATTTACTAAGAAAAAGACAATTTTTATGAAAAAAATTTTAATTTTCATTAAAATGTTCTATAGAAAATTTATAGCAATCAATATATCGATAAAACAAAAATTTTCATAGAAAATTTCAATAGTTATCGAAACATAAAAAACACAAAACTTTATGGAAAAATTTTAATAGTTATCGATAAATCGATAACACATCATTATTATTAAAAAATTTCTGTAATCGGTATCGATAACACAAAATTTTTCGATATATTGAATGCACACAAAATTTTCTAAAGAAAATTTTTCTACTTATCGATTGTGATAACACAAAATTTTATAGAAAATGGATATATCGATAACACACATTTTTCTATAGAAAATATATATAGTTGTTGATGTATCGATAACATAAAATTTTCTGTAGCTAATATTATTACTTTTTAAAACAAATTCCTTGAGTTATCGATACAGAAACACAAAATTTTCTATAGAAAATTTCTATACTCATCGATGCATCGATAACACAAAATTTTCTATGAAAAATTATTATGTTTATCGATGTATCGATAACTCAAAATTTTCATAGAAAATATCTTTTGTTATAGATATATCGATGACACACACGTTTTAATAGAAAATTTTTATAAATGTCGATAAATCGAAAACACAAAATTTTCTATAGAAAATTTCTATAACTTATTTCTATAGTTATCAATGTATCGATACCATAAAAAATGTATCGATCCATAGAAAATTTCTTTGGCTAACGATTTATCTACAACTTAAAAGAAATATGTCTTTAGTTATCGTTCAGTTATCATTGCATCGATAACACAACATTTTTTAAAAAACATTTTTATAGTTATCCACATATCGATAACACAAAACTTTCTATAGAAAATGTCTATGGTTATAGATATATCGATAACACTAAATTTTCTATAAAAAATGTCTATAGTTATCGATATATCGATAACTCAAAATTTTCTATAGAAAATGTCTCTAGTTATCGATAAATATTCTGTTATTGAAATATCGATAACTATACAAATTTAATATAGACAATTTTGGGTGATCGTTAAATCGGTAACTATAGAAATTATTTATAGATAATTTTGTGTTATCGATATATTAATAAATTTTGTGTTATCGAAATATCGATAACTTTAGAAATTTCCTGTAAAAAATTTTGTGTTATCGATGTATCGTTAACTATAGAAACTTTCTATAGACAATTATGTGTTATCGATATATCGATAACTAGAGACATTTTCTATGGAAAATTCCTATAGTTAACGATATATCGATAATTCAAAAATTTTTATAGGAAATTTGTATAGTTACCGATATTTCAATCACACAAAATTTATCAATATATCGATAACACAAAATTCTCTGCAGAAAATTTATATAGTAATCGATAAATCGATAACAAATAATTTTCTACAGAAAATTTCTACAGTTATAGATAAATCGATAACACAAAATTTCCCATAGGAAATATCTATAATTATCGATATATTGATAACACAAAATTTTCTTAAGTTATCGATGTATTGATCACATGATGTTCTAAAGAAAAAGTCTATAGTTATCGACTTATCGATAACACAAAATTTTCTGTAAAAAATTTATATAGTTATTGATTACACAAAATTATCTATAAAATATTTTAATAGTTATCGACAAATCGATAACACAAAATTACATATAGAAATTTCTATTGTTAATGATGTGTCAATTACACAAAATTTTTTATAGATATGGTTACAGAAAATTTTCTATATTTATCAATGTATCGATAACACATATATTTCTAAAGAAAATTTCTATAGTTACCCAGCAAAAACATGGTAATGAGTGGTGAAAAGTAATCATTACAAAGTACATTATTTATAATGAGTACCCATTACCATTAACATTATTTTAAGCCCAAAAGTAACTACTTTTCAGTAATATGTTATAAAAGCACTTCTAAGTAATAATATCTCCTTGCACTTGCAGTTTTTAACCTTTACAATTCAATTAACTTAAAAATTACTTAAAAACTTAATAAAAATTACGCAATTTTTAAGTTTTAATAAAAACAAGTAAAATTTAAAATGTTTTAATTAACTAATTATTTTACTGCTTATTGGTAATGGGTTTTTACTCCTTATTAGTAATCCGAGTCAGTAACTACTTATTTATCTCCATACTCTTCACTACTTATTTTTGTCTCACGCCCTTGTTAAAATAATTAGTGTTTCATTCAATAAGTAACTACTGAATAACATCTGATTCGGATTACAAAACCCATTACAAGTAATGCCAATTTTTGCTGGGTATTGACGTATCGACAACACAAATAAATAAAAAAATTGTTTGTTATCGATACATGGATATCTATATAAATTTTCTATAGAAAAATTTTTGTTATTGTTCTATAAAATATTGTGTTATCGATACATCGATAACTATAAAAAAAAATTTTGTCTTTTCAATGTATCAATAACTGTGGAAAATTTTGTGATGTCGATAAATCAATAAATTTTCTGTTATCGAAATACCGATAACTGTAGAAATTTCATACAGAAAATTTTGTGTTATCGATATATTGATAACAATAGAAATTCTCTATAGAATATTTTGTGTTATCGATAACTATATCGAATTTCTGTAGAAAATATTGTATCATCGATAACCATAGAAATTTCTATAGAAAATTTTGTGTTATCGATATTTCGATAACTATAGAAATCTTCTATAACAAATTTAGTTTTATTGGTAACTATTGAAATTTTCTATCGAAAAATTTTGTGTTATCGATATGTCGATAACTATAAAAATTTTCGACGGAAAATTTTGTGTTATCGATATTTTCTATAGAAAATTTTGTGTTACCGATATATCAATAACTATAGAAATCTTCTGTAGAAAATTTTGTGTTATCGATACTTCGATAACTATAGGAATTTTCTATAGAAAATATAAAAAATTTAGTGTTATCGATATATCGATATCTGTTGAAATTTTCTATCGAAAAGTTTTGTGTTATCGATATGTCGATAACTATAAAAATTTTCGACAGAAAATTTTGTGCTATCGATATTTTCTATAGAAGATATTGTGTTATCGATATATCGATAACTATAGAAATTTTCTGTAGAAAATTTTGTGTTATCGATACATCGATAACTATAGAAATTTTCTATAGAAAATATCTATAGAATATTTTGTGTTATCGATATGTCGATAACTATAGAAATTTTCTATAGAAAATTTTGTGTTATCGATATATCGATAACCATAGAAATTTTCTATAGAAAATTTTGTGTTATCGATATATCGATAACCATAGAAATTTTCTAGAGAAAATTTTGTGTTATCGATATATCAATAAATATAGAAATTTTTATAAAAAATACATAATTCAATAACTATAGAAATACAGAAACTATATCGAATTTCAATAGAAAATATTGTGTTATCGATAACTATAGAAATTTTCTATAGAAAAAATCTATAGAATATTTTGTGTTATCGATATGTCTATAACTAAAGAAATTTTCTATAAAAAATTTTGTGTTGTCGATATGTCGATAACTATAGAAATTTTGTATAGAAAATTTTGTGTTATCGATATGTCGATAACTATAGAAATTTTCTATAGAAAATTGTGTTATCGATATGTCGATAACTATAGAAATTTTCTATTAAAAATTATGTTATCGATATGTCTATAACTATAGAAATTTTCTATAGAAAATTTTGTGTTATCGATATGTCGATAACTATAGAAATTTTCTATAGAAAATTTTGTGTTATCGATACATCGATAACTGTAGAAATTTTTGTGTTATCGATATCACCATATTTTCTATAGAAAATTTTGTGTTATCGATATGTCGATAACTATAGAAATTTTCTATAGAAAATTTTGTGGTATCGATATATCGATAAATATGGAAATTTTCTATAGAAAATTTCTATACACTAAATTTTTTATAGAACATTTTGTGTTATCGATAAATACAGAAGTTTTCTATATATAAGTAAATATGGAACAATGTTAAATTAAAAATTTAAAGCAAAAATTTTTAAAATATCGATAACAAGAAAAGTTATCGAAAATTTTCAGTAAAAAATTTTTGCAGTTATCGAAAAGTCTAAAAACAAAAAATTTTCTAAAGAAAATTTCTATAGTTATTGAAAAATCGATAACAAAATTTTCCTATAGGAAATTTCTAAAGTTATCGAATGAACGATAACAGAAAATTTTTTATTTCTATAGAAAATTTCTATACACTAAATTTTTTATAGAACATTTTGTGTTATCGATAAATACAGAAGTTTTCTATATATATCGATAATTATATATCGATAACTATAGAAAATTTTCTATAGAAAATGTTGTGTTGTCGATATAATGATAACTATAGAAATTTTCTATAGAAAATTTTGTTTTATCGATACATCGAAAACTATAGAAAGTTTCGATACATCGATAACTATAGACATTTTCTATAGAAAATACCTATAGGATATTTTGTGTTATCGATATGTCGATAACTAAAGAAATTTTCTATAGAAAATTTTGTGTTATCGATATGTCGATAACTATAGAAATTTTCTATAGAAAATTTTGTATAGAAAATTTCTATAGAAAATTTTGTGTTATTTATATGTCGATAACTATAGAAATTTTCTATAGAAAATTTTGTGTTATCAATATGTCGATAACTATAGAAATTTTTTATAATAAACTTGTGTTATCGATATGTCGATAACTAAAGAAATTTTCTATACAAAATTTTTTGTTATCGATAGCTATAGAAATTTTCTATAGAAAATTTTTATCGATATATCGATAACTATAGAAATTTTCAATAGAAAATTTTGTGTAATCGATGACACAAAATTTATAGAAATTTATACAGAAAAATTTTGTGTTTTCGATATATCGAAAACTATAGAAATTTTCAATAGAACAATTTGTGTTATCCCAGCAAAACTTAGATTACCAAATAAGGTATAAAATAAGGTATAGGATCTCTTATTTTATACATTGCAGCATTGATGATTTTAACAGGCGATGAGACTCAAAGTAATGCATCCACATTATCACAAAGAATACCAGTAAGGTATAAAATAAGTCATAAATTTATAACGAAGAATACGAGTAAGGTGTAAAATATATGATATTTTATAGGTTACGAGTAAGGTATAAAATATTGCATACCAGAAGATAATATATAAGGTGTTACGAGTAGTGAAAAAGTAATTTTGTACTTAATTTACTCACGTGATTGTAAGTGAGTGCAAATAAAAAAAAATATGCTCGTGAGTGTGTGTCGTTAGAAATTTCCTGTCGTGAGCCCATTTCTAGTTTAAACTTATGCATTTTTTTTATGTTATTGTAATGCATTATGCATCCAATTATAAATATTGCATTATTTCAAACTATCAAATAATACATAATGTAACCAAATATAAGTCATCCATGATTTAATGTTTAGAAATAATAAATATGAAATACATTTTTTCCAATAATCATGCATTACGTAGCAAATTATTAGTAATGCATTATTTTTCACTTTAAAATAATACGTTGTGGAATAAATGTTTGGTAAGACATCATAAAATAATGCTACAAATAAGGTATATACATTACCTGGTAATGTGTTATATAATCACTACCCATTACCAAAGTTTTGCTGGGATCGTTAAATTTAAAATTTTGTGTTATTGATAACTATGGAAATTTCCATAGAAAATATTGTGTTATCGATAACTTTAGAAATTTCTATAGAAACTATAGAAATTTTTTATAGAATTTGTGTTATCGATAACTACGGAAATTTCCCTAGAAAATATTGTGTAATCGATAACTTTAGAAATTTCTATAGAAACTATAGAAATTTTTTATAGAAAATTTTTTGTTAATAATATGTCGACAACTATAGAAATTTTTAATAAAAAATCTTGTGTTATCGATAACTTTAGAAATTTTCTATAGAAAATTTTGTGACATCGATATTTCGATAACTATAGAGATTTTCTCTGTAGAAAAGTGCTATCAATAACTATAAAAATATCTATAAGAAATTTTGTGTTATCGATTTTTCGATAACTAACAAATTTCCAATAAAAAATTTTCTGTTATCGTTCATTCGATAACTTTAGAAATTTCCTATAGGAAAATTTTGTTATCGATTTTTCAATAACTATAGAAATTTTCTTTAGAAAATTTTTTGTTTTTAGACTTTTCGATAACTGCAAAAATTTTTTACTGAAAATTTTCGATAACTTTTCTTGTTATCGATATTTTAAAAATTTTTGCTTTAAATTTTTAATTTAACATTGTTCCATATTTACTTAAGAATGTTAGTAAAACAAATATACAAAAATACCCCCAAGAAAAGGTCAATCTATATTAAAAAAGAAAAATCTATACATTATTAATAAAGTTTTTTTGTTCTTATTTTTTTTGCACAATATGTCTATGATTTCTTTTTGTAAATAAATAAATATATTTATAACTATTAAAGGTCATACAGTGGTATTGATTTATTTCAAATAAATTGTAAATGTATGTAATCAATTTTAATAAAAATACGTGAACAACGTTTTTTTTTATTTAGTCAAATAAATTTGGGTTTAATAAATTAAGGTAGTTTTTCAAAACAATTCAAACTTTTCTTTAAAAAATGGTACTTTAAAATCAAAAAATTAAATTTGGATAAAAAGTAAACCAACATTTTGACATGAAAGTAACAAATTCATTATCAAAAGTAGAATCTCTGTAAAGCTTCCATAGATAACTTTTCTTACGCTCCAACAACAGTATGGAGGTATACTCACTTTGTCATTCCGTTTGTGACGCATCGACATATTGGTCATGAAAGATTCTAAGAGATTCTAGCGATGTCAGTCCGTCGGTTAAAATTCAGTCAAAACTAAAAGAGCTACCCTCCTAACTAACCAGTCTAATGGTCATAGGCTGGTTAATTTTGAAAATGGGCTAAATCGGACCAGATGAAATTTTTTTTTACAGAAGTTTTTATATTTTTGTGGATAAAAAAAATATTTTTTTGGGTCCGCCACCTTTTGTGGGCCTTTATATAAAAAAATCGGATTCAATAAAGATAAAATTGAATTTAAATGCAAGACTAATAATTAATTAGTGCGCCCCGCCTCCCCTCCCAAACATGCCACTGACAATTTTTTTTAATTATTTTTCAATTTTTTTAAATTTTTTACATTTTGGAGGGTATAAAGAATTCGCCACAGCCGAATTTAACACTCTCACTTGTTTGTTTTACGATTTATCCATTTTTTATCACATTTTAGAATACCTTCCTAATTAGAACAAATTGTTATCAAAAATTCCAAAACTTATATTCATATTTAACATTTTATCTTTGTTTTATCATTCCAGTGAGATAAACGATAAAATTATTTATTCAAGGGATTGCATGGAATTGAAAAGGTGAAAAGTTATCATATACATTGTATGAGTTTTCTTTTTTTCCCTCCAACCCCTTGTTTCACTACCTTAAACTGCAATCTAGAAATAATTTACATACGCATTAAGTTTTGAGATAAGGTTTTTTGTAAATAGCTAATGGAATTACTAGTAATTGAAACGTAAAGTAAAAAAGTACCAGTGAGGTTAAAAAAGTACCATTGTATAATGATTTTGGTACCATTGAAAAAAAAAATCATAAAACAATCCTGCAAAAAAAAGCGGGTGAGGATCAAAATTTTTACGAGCAAAATTTTCAAACTATAAGTTGTATGCAAATTTGATCGTGGTTTTTCGATCCTCAACCAATTTTACTAACTTACATGGTATCTTTAACAGGAATGTTAAATGAAACTTTTTTTAATGGTACCAAAGCGATTTGAAAATGGTACTTTTTCAATGTCAATGGTACTTTTATGCTGTTTCCAATCATAGTAATTTTGTTAGTAACTTACAAAAATCTTATCAAAACATAAAAGTGCCAGTGAGGTAGAAAAAGTACCATTTAAAATAAGTTTTGTTACAATTAAAAAAGTTTCATATAACATTCCTGTTAAAAATACTGTTAACGATGCATAGCGATATTCGTTTGTAAAATCAGTTCTGTGTCGAAAATCGATAAAATTTTCTATAATTACGCTGTGTTTTTTAATATTTATGATTTATTTAGTACATTTTTGAATTTATTAAGTACATTTTTAAATATTATTTATAAAGAGTGTTTTAAAAGTTCTACAAATTTTAAATATAACTGATAGTTTTTGTTTTAGGATTATTATATGCAATTTTTTTCAATGGTACCAAAACTATTTTATATTAGTACTTTTATATTTTGCTCTCCCAATTTTGTGCTTATTCGTTACAATCATAAAAATTTTATTAGCAATTTACAAAAAAAAAAAAAAAAACGTCAAAGCGTAGAAAGCCATTAAATTCAAAAAAAGTACCATTGTACAATGATTTTAGAACCATAGAAAAAATTGCATACAACAACCTTGAAAAATTTTTGAATTGTAAAATCGGTTTTAATTGTAAAATCAGTGATTAATTGATAAATTAAGTATATTTGATAAATTAAGTATATTTTCATATAATATTATCACTTTTTAAATTTTAAAAAATACCAAAATCATTTAGATTTCACTGGATTATTATACGAAATTTTTTCGAAGGTACCAAGTCCATTTTAAAATAGTACTTTTTTAACTTTAATGGTACATACTGTGCCTTAAAACCGTACATATACCTTATCAAAGCACAAAAATACCTTAAAAGTTCAAAAAGTACCTTTTTAAAATATTTTTGGTACCATTAAAAAAATATGATGAAGCCAACCTGTAAGATACCAGTATTGATTTGTATAACCTCCAAGCACATTATGAAGTTATACTCACTTTGTTATACCGTTTGTAATGCATCAAAATATCTGTCGGCGACCCCATAAAGTGTATAAATTGCACTGTGCTAGTCGCAAAAATTAACAAGCTGGTAAAGATAATTCGGGTAGGCTGAATTCACTGGTCTAGCCGTTTTTAAAAGTTAGCGCTCGTATTCGCGATTTAAAATTGTAACTACAAAAATTTAATTTTTATTCTTTTGGGGTATTTTTTAAATTTAGAAAATACATTGTTTTTTTTTCGCAAAAAAGAATTTTTCTGCGAAAAAAAAAAATTCCGCGAAAAAAATAAATCGCAAAAAAATTGCGAAAAAAATTTGCTTTCGAAAAATGTTATGTCTACTCATTTTCGTAAATTAAAAGCAAAATAAAAAAAAAATTAAAAAAAAAATTTCGCGAAAAAAAATTCGCGACAAAAAAATTTCCGCGAATAAATTTTTTTTCTTTGTATATTCATTAGAGTTTAGATGATAAAAACTCAGCAATTGTCTAAATAATATAAATATGTTTTTTTGTGTAAAAATAAATAAAGTATTAATAGCGAATATCGCTAACAATAATACGTTAACTTTGAAAAAAATGATATTACAATGGGATTAAGTGTACAAGAACTAGCTTTACCAGATGGCTGTCGTTAATTCAAATCAAACTAGAAATATTTGTATTGAACTAATTTTTCACAAAAAAAAAAAAGATTTTTCGCGAACAAAAAATGCTTTTCGCGAAAAAAAAAATCACGGTATTATGGTTTTTCACAGACTTGAATGGTTTGAAATTTAACAAGTAAGAAAGTTATAGTCGGTGAAGACCGACCATATGATACCCTACACCAGTGTTTTCTGGAAAATAAGTCCCAAGACCAACATGGACCGATTGGATCTGTCTTTTGATAGATCTTTATTTAGTGTAGAAAACACACAAAGATCAACTTTTAGTGGAATTTGTTTATTTTTTTTATCAATAGACCGATTTAACTAAATATCGGTCAAAATTTTTATAAGGGGGACTTAGTTCAAAAATGGTCCAATTATATTCCGATTTGATTAGGTTACTAAAGTACACGTTTAACACCTAAAAATAGAATTTTTATCAAATTTTTCCATTTTTATGAATTTTGAGGGAATTATGTGAATATCGGGAAGGTGGTTTATATGGGGACTACCAGAAGGACTGATCCGATTCCTTTGAAATTTGGAATGATGATTTGTGGGGGCTAGGTCTTAACATGGACCGATTTTCTCCAATTTCAATAGGCTTCGTTCTTGTGCCAAAATATGCTTAAGTTTCAAATTTCAAGTCAATTGATTAAAAATTGCGACCTGTATCGTGCTTAAACCGATAGATGGGCTTACGGACGGACGGACAGACATCGCTAAATCGACTCAAAAAGTAATTTTGAGTCGATCGGTATGCTAGAAGGTATGTCTAGGACCAATATTTCGGGTAGTTACAAACATCAGCACTAACTCATTATACCCTGTACCACAGTGTGGTGTAGGGTATAAAAATTATCGCTAAAGTTAAAAAATATCGTTAGTATTGTAATTAAGCATCAAAATTTTAAATCGCAAATATCGCAAATGCGGGCGCTAACTTCGAAAAACGTCTAGCACCATTGAGCATACTCAAATTAACTTTACCAGTAGGGTGCCCAGCATGTTAAAAAAAATGTCAAATTCGAACACAGTGTTTTAATCCATGGTCGATTCTAAGACATTCTGTGAATGTCCGCCTGTCTGTAGAAGGCACGATGTAGTCAAAAATAAAAGAGCTAGCCTTCTGAAGTTTTGCAAGAATATGTCTTATGTTTCTAGGCAGGTTAAGTTCGAAAATATGTAAAATCGGACCAAGAGGAAAAAGTTCTTCTTAAAGAACTAAACCAAGCTCTGAATGATACGATTTTTACGTGTTTTTTTGTATTTTTGTTAATTAAATTAAACTTTTTTATGCTAGAAGAAGTTCAAAGTCCTGCTGTTAGACCCGGGGGACTAAAATTGTTTTTGGGCCCGCCCCTTTTTTGGGCGTGGATATAAAAAAAATAAAATAATGATAAAATTGAATAACTTTAGTGCAAAAAGCATAATAAACAAGTAAAAAAGTTAAATTCGGCCTTGCCGAATGTATTGATACCCTCCACAATTTCAAAAAGTTTATTGCAAAAAACTTTATTTGAAAGGAAATTACTTTTGAAAAAAAAAAAAATTTTTGAAAAAAAAATTTCCGCGAAAAAAAAATGTTGGTAAAAAAATAAAATCCGCGACTTTTTTCTATATTTGTCAAAAGTATGTTCGTACATGTTTAAATATCATTTGGTGTTTAATTATGTTCACATATGCCAACCAGCAGCCGAATTAAAGCATTTTGTATTTTTAGGTTATGTTGAATGTACTGAAATTTTTGAGGTGTGCTTACATTTTCGTTCATAACTTTTGAACCGCTGAACCAATATCGCTCAAATGCAATACCAAACTTCTCGGGAGAACTTCCAATAAATATGTTAAGTTTCAGTCATCTCTGTGCAATATTTTGTCCGCTACAGCATTTTCCACAGACAGACAGACAGACAGACAGACAGACAGACAGACAGACAGACGGACAGACGGACAGACGGACAGACGGACAGACGGACAGACGGACAGACGGACAGACGGACAGACGGACATCGCTAGAATGTCTTAAAATCGATTGGGCATCATGAATATATATTAGAGTGTCCCTTATTTTGGAAATGTTGGAAATCTTGAGACGGTACCCGCTCATTTTTTTCCTTTTGACTTAAAAATAACTCAGGAAAAATTTTACGCCCCTAGGACCACGCCTTCCCTACGCGACGGGGCCTTAAAGAGCGGGGCCTAAAAAATCATTTTTCCATACAAACCAAAAATTTTTTTTTTTGATTTTTAATTTTTTTGTTATTATTTATTTTATTACTTGGTTTGCTTATTCACGACAAAAAATTTGATTTTGGTGGGATAAGTCTTTCAGCGCTAAAAAATTTTTCGCAAAAAAAAAATTTGAGCCGCCGGGGTCCTGCAGTAAAAAATTTTTAAAAAATATTTTTTTTTAGTTTTGACCAGCAACGGTTTTAGTTGTTATGTTGCTTTTAATGATATATATTCCAAAAAAAAAAATTATTCATACCTGTGACATCTTTATCTTTTTCGAAAAAAAAATTTTTAGCCGTAGGGATCCTACGGTAAAAAATTTTTAAAAAATATTTTTTTTTAGTTTTGAAAAGCAACGGTTTTAGTTGTTATGTTGTTTTTAATGATATATATTCCAAAAAAAATATTATTCATATTTGTGACATCTTTATCGTGTATCGAAAAAAATCAACAATGCATTTTGTACCCTTTTTTAGAACACGATAACGATGTCACAGATACAAAAAATATTTTTTTATGAATATATATCATTTAAAGCAACATAGCAGCTAAAACCGTTGCTGGTCAAAACTAAAAAAAAATATTTTTTAAAAATTTTTTACTGTAGGACCCCGGCGGCTCAAAAATTTTTTTTGCGAAAATTTTTTTAGCGCTGAAAGACTTATCCCACCAAAATCAAATTTTTTGTCGTAAATAAGCTAAGCAAGTAATATAATAATTAACAACAAAAAAATTAAAAATCAAAAAAAAATTTTTTGGTTTGTATGGAAAAATGATTTTTTAGGCCCCGCTTTTTAAGGCCCCGTCGCGTAGGGAAGGCGTGGTCCTAGGGGCGTAAAATTTTTCCTGAGTTATTTTTAAGTCAAAAGGAAAAAAATGAGCGGGTACCGTCTCAAGATTTCTAACATTTCCAAAATAAGGGACACTCTAATATATATACTTTATGGGGTCCCAGACCGATATTTCGATGAGTTACAAACGGAATGACAAACTTATATATACCCTCTATCACTAAGTGGAGGGTATAAAAAAGTGTCAAATTCGAGCACAGTGTTTTAATCCATGATCGATTCTAAGACATTCTCTGAATGTCCGCCTGTCTATAGAAGGCACGATCTAGTCAGAAATAAAAGAGCTAGCCTTCTGAAGTTTTGCAAGAATATGTCTTATGTTTCTAGGCAGGTTAAGTTCGAAAATATGTAAAATCGGACCAAGAGGATAAAGTTCTTCTTGAAGAACTAAACCAAGCTCTGAATGATACGATTTTTACGTGTTTTATTGTATTTTTGTTAATTAAATTAAACTTTTTTATGCTAGAAGAAGTTCAAAGTCCTGCTGTTAGATCCGGGGGACTAAAATTGTTTTTGGGCCCGCCCCTTTTTTTGGGCGTGGATAGAAAAAAAAATAAAATAATGATAAAATTGAATAACTTTAGTGCAAAAAGCATAATAAACAAGTAAAAAAGTTAAATTCGGCTTTGCCGAATGTATTGATACCCTCCACAATTTCAAAAAGTTTATTGCAAAACACTTTATTTGAAAGGAAAAAAAAATTTTTTGAAAAAAAAATTCCGCGAAAAAAAAATTTTTGGTAAACAAATAAAATCCGCGATTTTTTCTATTTTTGTCAAAAGTATGTTCGTACATGTTTAAATACCATTTGGTGTTTAATTATGTTCACACATGCCAACCAGCAGTCGAATTAAAGCATTTTGTATTTTTAGGTTATGTTGAATGTACTAAAATTTTTGAGGTGTCCTTACATTTTCGTTCATAACTTTTGAACCGCTGAACCGATATCGCTCAAATTCAATACCATACTTCTCAGGAGAACTTCCAATAAATATGTTACATTTCAGTCATCTCCGTGTAATATTTTGGTCGTGATCACCATTTCTACAGAAGACAGACGGACATCGCTAGAATGTCTTAAAATCGATCGGGGATAATGAATATATATAATTTTTGGGGTCCCAGACCGATATTTCGAAGAGTTACAAACGGAATGACAAACTTATATATACCCTCTATCACTAAGTGGAGGGTATATAAAGTAAACTTTTTTTCGCATGGGAGGGAAAATATTTATTTGGTACTTTTTCTAACTAACTGGTACTTTTGTGCTTATAAATGATTAACAACCACAGAAAGTGTTTAAAATCTGTATTATTTTATAAACTATTTACTAAAATTATTTTCAATGGTTCCAAAATCAAAATATTAAAAAAAATACCATTTGGTACTTTTTCTACCTCACTGGTACTTTTATAATTTGTTGTTTATGTTCCAAATAATTGAAAAACCTCTAGCAACTGTTTAAAATCTGTATTGTTTTCTTAATTAACTACTGAATTTTTGTTTTAAAAAAATTTCACTTTTATTTGCTTGTTGGTTAAAAACATTTCAAAATCTCTATCATTTGTTATGATTACAAATATCACACTTTAAAGTTAATCTTCTTTAAAAATAAAATAAAACAAAACCTATTTTAAAACAAACCTTGTAATCTTTTAGGAAGAAAAAAAATAATAATAGAAAATCTAATAAATCTTTTCGAAACAAAAAAACTATAAAAAACATTAAAACTTGTCAACACAAAACAAATAAAATAAATTTTAATACAGTATTTAAGACAAAACTTCACAAACACTAGGATAAGGGTGTCCCGAATTTTATAGCTGTCAGAATTTAAAAATCAGAAAAATTCAATAAAATTTAAAAAAATATCAGCAACACTCAAAAATATTTAGGAAAAATTTTAAAATCTAAGTTGGGCCAAAAGATTTCTAAAGATTAGTTGCCTCTTAATTTTTTCAGATTTTCCTTGTACAACAAAACTCATATTTCTCAAAAATAACACAGTGCAACAACCAAAATAGGGATGTTGACGTATTCCATAACAAACTCTCAAGGATTTTTTTAAGGTCAGCGCTAGATTTTTTTACACTCATTTAAAATTGCCGAACTTTTATTATAATTATAATTTTTTGAAAACTGTATAAGTGGCGTATGATTAATATTGTAATTGCCTTTAAATAACAATCATTCGCAACGATGCACAGTGGTTTATTTTTAGTAATTTGGCTATTCAGTAAGTAGGTACTGGACCGATTGCAGCGAAATTCATACCGGTTACAGCTCACGTAATTTCGAGCTTATTTTTGGATCTCCACATGTTCACATGTTCGTGTAAAAAAAAATCTAGCGCTGAACTAAAAAAGCATTGAGGCTTTTGTTATATAAAATTTCAATTTTCAGTTGATTTTGGTTTGATTTCCTTCCGATTTGGAAAGTTCGATTTTGTATCACTTCTGGAATATTTTTCACGATCGAGAATCATTATTAATGTAAAATTAATCAAAACTGCTTGCAATATCGCCACCGGTTTATAACTGTGACTTTCTTAAAAAATATTACCGTGCTGTTCTTATTCTGTTCAATCTCCAACACTTCTACAAAACTTTACAAAAAAAAAAAACAAATACTCATAAACAGAACATAAGATTATAATAAATATGTCATGCTGTGTGTGTGTGTTTAGTTGACTGATTTAAGTTTTGCTAGCAGCAAGAAACCTGCATCTTTGACAAAACTACTGCTTTTTGGTCTACCACATCATGCTGCATCACCTAATCAAGAATGCTTAACGATATTTGTGCATTGAAAATCACAGGTGGGTTTTTAAAGGTGATGAACAAGCAAACAAACAAACGAGCATAGATCTCAAAAGCAAACATACCAAAAAAAGATTATTAAATAAATCTTTTGAGTATTTAAACAAAATGACTATAATTTGATTATAAATTTTTATTAAACAATAAACAAAAGTGCGTAGGTTTTGTTTTTTTAATACCAGAAGTTGGTAAGATTTTTTGAATAGAAAAATATATTGTATTTTTAAGGTTTTGATGTAAAGTTTTTGTAAGAAAACTTGGAAAAAATTAAATAATTGGTGAATGGTCATTAGAGTGGGTTTTTTTTAAAAGTTTTATGAATGATTTGAAAGCAGGTTTTGACAAATGAGAAATGTAAAGATATGTGACATATTTGCTGTACCCTTTACTCAGTGGTAAATGGTATATGAGCGAATCCATGGGAAATTTAACTGAGGGATCACAAATTTTGATTATTTTTGGTTTATTGATAGAGCTTCGTAAATTATTAAAAGCCTTTTTTGGATCAATACTTTGGAAGATATGGACTTTTAAAAAAGCGCTTTTTTGACAATATTGACTTTTAGACAACTTTTTAACATTTTTGTACTCGGAAATCGTAATTCGTACGAAAAAACTTATAACAACAATATTATAGATAAATTAAATTATGAAGATTTCAAATTTTTTGCAAAAATTTTTTTTTCAGAAATTTCAACAAAAAATTTAGAAAACAATATTTGAGTGTCCTTTTTTCCTGGGAAGGACACCATGGATTTTTAAAAGCAAAATATTGTTTTAATGTTTAGAATTCCCTTTTAAAGCTGTTCACAGGGGCGTATCCAGGATTTTATTTCGGTGGGGGCCCAACATTTTTTTTCAATTTTTTTTTTTTGCAAAAAATTTACTTAACAGCACATGTTTTAGAATTTTTCTCGATCTTTTCCTTGAACTGAATGTAATACGATCAAATTCTTCATTTTTGTGTAAGTTTAAAACTGTTGAGGGAAAAAATTTAAAATTTTTATATATTTTAAAATTTTTTTAAAGACTTAAGCATTTTTTTAAAGTGTGAATTGTATTAGATGTATTTCCAGTTAAGATGGTTTTTGTTATAGAAAAAGTCAAAGACTCTAAATTATATTTTCAATGGAAAACGGTTTTCCGAAAAAGTCACTTTTGAAAATGATTCTATAAACATATTCATAAAATACTGTGATATTTCTAGTTTTTCTCAGATTCTGAAAAATTCTACACAAAAAGTTTTATATTCTGAGAAAATCTTCGCTTTTTCTACAAGAAAAATGATTCACATTCAGAGACCTTTTAAAAAGAAACAGTACACAGAAAAAAATATCGTAAAATCAAAAGTAACCAAACAAATTGTTAACAACTAAATACTAGTTCAACAACGTTTTTAATTGTATCAACAATGTATATTGTTAATGTGACAATAATTCATTTTTATTTTATTAATAACACAGACACTTTATAAACTCATTTAATCAAGCAGACATATATGTGACGATAGCACGGTGGTAGTGTGCCAGACTCGAATCATGAAGGTTGCGGGCAGCGTTGCCAATTTAGCTTTTTTCCCGCTAGATTTAGCTTTTTTTTTAATTTTTCGCGGGAAAATTTTGCATTTAGCTTTAAGCGGATTTTTTAGCTTTTTTTGAAAATTTTTTAGCTTTTTTTTAGCTTTTTTTTGGACTTTTTTAAAATTTTTTTCACTAAATATCAATGTAAAAAGAGAAGAAACATTAATTTTTACTTGAAAAATCATCTAACTATTTATATTTCAAAGTTTGTCTAAATGAGTTTTAGAAAGTTTTTTGTAATTTACATTTTTTTCAGAATTCTAATAAGTAATTGAAAATTTTTAAAACTTTAATAAAAAATTTTTAAAATGCATTTAGAAATTTCTTCAATATAAATTTAAGAAAATAAAATTTTTGAAACATATAAAGAAGTTTATATGTTTCTAAAACATAATTATTATTTTGTGAAATAAAATTAAAAATGTTTTATTAAAGTTGTTTTTATTCGACCTTTCTATGTAGAAAAAAAAAAATGTTTTTATTTTGAGCTCGAGGCCAGTATTGAAAATAAATTTTATTTTTATTCGTTGCCGATATTTCGATACTCTGATGATACTCAAAAAGTGTCGAAATATCGGAAACGAATAAAAATAAAATTTATTTTCAATACTGGCCTCGAGCTCGAAATAAAAGCATTTTTATTTATTAAAAATTTTTAAAATATAAATGAAGATTTCTGAAATGTATTTGTAAATTTTTTTAATATTGTTTGTATTTTCTGAAAAATTGTTGGGAAAGTGTTGATGTATTTATAAACTGTTTTTCTAAATTTTCAGAAATTATTAAAAAAATTTCCACTTCCAATTTTTCCCAAATTTCTAAACTTTATACTTCAAAAAAATGTAAATTCTATTTGAAAATTTCTTTGATTTATTTGGAAATTTATACACAACGTTTTGAAATTTCTGAAGTGCAATTTGAATTTGTTAACGTTAAAGATTTTCTTGATTGTATTATTTTTAATCCTTATTTATATGACCTACATTCGAAAATTTTGAAAACATATTTTTTTTTAAATTTATGAAGATTTCATATATTTTAATATTTTGTTTATTAATAAGCATAATTTTAGTCCCAAATATGCTATAGAAGAAATAACAGATCCCCATTTTTCAATTTAATTGTAAAATCGATGAAAAAGCTAATTTAAATCAATAAAAAAAAATTTAGCTTTATTTTTTAGCTTTTTTTCAACTTTTTTAGCTTTTTTTAGCGGGTTTTTTGAAAAAATCTAGCTTTTTTTGTTTTCAAATTCTGGCAACGCTGGTTGCGGGTTCGCCGCTAGTTTGCGAAACACCTGTTTTTTTTTTTTTTTTTTGTGATTATTTTTTGTTATTCTATTTAAAATTTTTTAAACATGTTTGTTTAAAAAATTTTATTTTTTGTTATTCTATTTTTAAATATAATGCCACATTTTTTTTTTACTGTAACAGCAAAGAGTACACACTGATTCTAGGGACACTTTACGTACACATTTAGTCAACTATAAATATATATGAGTAATAGCACGGTGGTAGTGTGCTAGACTTATAGCACGAAAGTTTCGGGTTCGATGCCAGGTGCCGGCGGATGATTTTTTTTTATATTTTTTTTTTTTTTAGTTTAGATTTTTTTATCAATTTGTTTTTAGTGTTTTTTTAAATATGCTGTTTAGTCAAGTATAAATACATATGGGGATAGCACAGTGGTAGTGTACTAGACGCGTAGCATTAACGTTGCGGGTTCGATGCCAGTTGTCGGTGGATGATTTTTTTTTTTTTTATATTTATTTTTATTTTTAGTTTGTTTATTTCTATTTTTAGATTATTCTATTTTTAGATTTATTTTTTTAAAAAAGTTACAATAGCCATTGTTGTATTGACAATATCCAATGTAGGCTCAGTTTCAATTAAATGTTTAATTGTATTAACAATAAAATTAATTGAATTGACAACTTTTTTTTTTCTGTGTATAAAAAGTCTTAGATTCTAAAACATTTTTGCTAAAGAAAAACTCTCGGATTCTGAGAAAATTTTCCTATAGAAAAAGTCTAACGCCCGTATTCATAACAAAAAACGAGTGGCTATCATCAAGCTGCTAACTTTTTCAAACAGAATTTTCTGGGAGGAAAAGCTTGGCCCTCGATTTTAGGCACTTTTATCTTTATTATAATGATAAAAGGAGTGTGTTTTATTAAGAATATACCTTTCCTTTATTGAAAATTGCGAGTAAAAAAGTTAGCAGCTCGATGATAGCCACTCGTTTTTTTTGTTATGAATACCGGTGTAAGATTCTTATGAAAAAAGTGTCACATTCTTCGACATGTTTCTTACAGATAAAGTTTCAGATTCTTCGACATTTTTCTTATAGAAAATGTCTCAGATTCTCAGACATTTTTCCTATCGAAAAAGTCTCAGATGCTTAAACACTTTTCTATAGAACATGTCTCAAATTCTGAGACATTTTGCCTATAGGAAATTGTCAGATTCTGAAACATTTTTCATATAGAAAAAGCCTCAGATTCTGAAACATTTTTCCTAAAAAAAGTCTCTGATATTTTTTCCATAGAAAAATACTCAGATTCAGAGATATTATTCTTATAGAAAAAGAGATTTTTACAACAGAAAAACTCCCAGATTTTGAGCATTTTTTTATACCAGATTTTTATTCCACCCAGTGGCTGCTGTGCAGGCTTTCAAAAAATGCAGAAATCGCGTTTTTTCGCATTTTCAACCGCGAATAATTAAAATTCTAGACGTGATGGAAAAATTGGGAGCACAGATTTGGAATCAGCGAGTCAAAATCTTAAAAAATTTTGTACCAAACTTCAAACCGGAGTCAAAAACCTTCGATTTGTTGAGCTGTGTATTTTAAGGCATTATTCCTATAAAGTCTTAGATTTTGAGAATTTTTTTTTTTAAGAAATAATCTCGTTCTGAGAAATTTTTCTAAAAGACAAAGTCGCGTTTTAAGATTTGACTACATTTTACTTACAATTAGGTCCATTTTTTGTGTCCATAAAACTTAATGTTCTAACAAATTTTTTTATTAGAATCTTAAGTTGAAAATTTCAAATTCTAAGAAAAAATTTTCAGATTTTGAGATTTTTTTAACAGGAAAATTTTCAGTTTAAAAACAGTTTTCTTCAAAAAATTTTAGATTCTTAAATGTTTTTCTATTTTTTAAAGAAGATTTTTAATATTGTACTTGTTATTTGATACCAAATCCTGAAATTTGTGAAATCATTTCCCTGTATACGCCACAGCCTGTTCAAATTTTAGAGAGGTGTTTTTCCGTATAGTTGAGCAATAATTTTTTTAAAGTTTGTTATAGAGCCAAATATTTGATTTTTTTCAAAATTCTGGCATAAAATCAAATAGTTGGCTCTAGAAATTTTTATTGTGCTTTTTTACTCGGAAACCGTTAGTTGTTCGAAAAAACTTTCTGTAATAATATTACTGATAAAATTATATAGATTTTAAATTTAGAGACAAAAAAAAATTAAAAAAAAAAATTAGCAAACATTTATTAAAACAATATTGAAATGTCCTTTTATCCTATCAAGGACACCATGGATTTCCAAAATTAAAATTTCTTATCAAAGTTTAGAATCTACTTTTAACGCTGTTAAAATTTCAGGAAAGTGTTTTTTTTTGTGTTGTCGAGCAATAAATTTTTAAAATTGGTGATAAAGCTAAATTTTTGTTTTTTTTTGCCAAAATTTTGAAAAAAAAAATCAAATATTTAGCGATCTAACTAAATTTAAAAATTAATTGCTCAACAATACAAAAAAACGCCTCTCTGAAAATTTAACAGCGTTAAAAGGACATTCTAAACTTTAATACAAAATTTTGATTTTGGAAATCCATGATGACCTTCCCAGGAAAACAAGACATTGAAATATGATTTTCAAAATTTTTTGTTGAAATTAAAAAAAAAAATTTGTCTCTAAGTTTTAAATCTCCATAATTTTATATTGGAAACAATCAGTCCATGTTTAGACCTATCCCCATACAAAGGTCCGCTTTATTTCGGCACAAATGACTCTAATAACCGTATTATAATAGGTATCCTTTTGAAATTTGGCAATTATACGTGTTTTGTATCCACAAATTACCATTCCGAATTTAAAAGGAATTGTACCTGTACTTCTTGTAGTCCCCATACAAACCACCCTCCCGATATTCTCATAAATCTCTCAAAAATCGCCAGATATTCAGTAAAATCGGTCTATTGGCAACAAAAATGTTTGTTTGTGTATGTTTTCTATACTAATTGAAGATCTAACGAAATACAGTCAAACTCGGTTATAACGAACTCGGTTATAACGAACTAATTCTAAAGTCCCGACGTTTTGTCATCAATTTTCACACAAAATACTTCTTTTATAACGAACTCGGTTATAACGAATTCTCGGTTAAAACGAACTGCTTATTATGGTCCCACGAACACAATTTCATGTGTATATACGAACTCCCATAAATATTTTTAAATGAGTGGCAATAATGTTTATCAAACTAACAAAAGGTTGGAATTTTTTGGTTTATATTATAATTTTTTTAATTTTTATAATTCTTTTCAATAAGTGGTTTATTTACGGAAAAAACATCAAATAAAACAAAATTGGATCTATTTGTTTGGAAAAAAACTGGGTTAATAAAAAAATATACCCCGCTTATAGCGAACTTCGCTTATATCGAACTATTTTCACTGGTCCCTCGGAGTTCGTTATAACCGGGTTCGACTATATATATATCTAATCAGTCCATATTTGGACTTGTTACCCATTTTCTGGAAAACACTTGTGTCGGGTATAATATGGTCGGTCTTGACCGCCTATAATTTTTACTTGATTTTTAAGATTTTCCCAAGTTTTTTACCTATTTAGTACCCTTCACTGAAAGAATTTTGTTCATTACGGCTATGAAAACGTACATTGATTCTATGAAAAAAATCATTAGAAGTGAGCCAATGATGCCCTTCATAGAATCTATGAATCAAATTCATAGAAACCACAAACCTATGAAAAAGTTCATAGGATATGGAAAAAAAATTATTCAATTCTATTTTTATTTATATTTTTATTTTAATTTTATTTTTTTATATTTTATTTTTATTATTTTATTTATTTTCAATTTTCTATTTTTAAAAATTTATATGTTTTTTTATTTTAACTTATCCCCACCGAGATTCGAACAGAGAACCTGTTGTTCGTAAAGCTTAGTCTCTAGCCACTGAGCTAAATTATATAAACAAGTAACAACACTTAAAATTAATTTTGATTAATATATTGAGTTTGTGCCTATGCTCTGTCACAATGCTCTGCCAAAAGCTGTGTGTGTGTTTGTAGAAAACAAATATTTTGTGTATTTACAAAAATTAAGCGTTATAAAACCATGCGTTAGTTGGCGAGATTTTTCTTCTTTGGTGGCGCTGATAGCTAAGGCGTCGACAATTACCACATCAGCCGGTAGGTCTTGGGTTCGAACCCCGGTCAGGGCAGCAATGATATTTTTTTTTTAATGTTTTTTTATTTTTTTTTTTATTTTTTTAATAAATTTATTCAACTATTTTAATTATTGTAACATTATTTTAATTATTAAAAGAATTAAAAGGCATATTGATGGCATTTCTTCTATGAATGACATTCATAAATTCTATGATTTTTTTCTATGAATTTAATAAAATCTATGAATAAAATTCTATGAAATATTTCAAAATACTAATGAATATTCATTCAGCCAATGAATTATTTCATAGAATCTATGAATTTAGTTTTATGAAATTTGTTCATAGATATAATGAACAATAATTCTTTCAGTGTTGGAAAACTCCTTTCTGATAGGTTTTTAGATTTTGTTGATGACCCATTAAAAAGATATAAAAATTTCAAAAATTCGGAGTGTGTTCCTTTACTTAAACTTCTTTTACCATTGGACTGGTAGGAGCTGTTTTTATAAAACAAATTTGTAAAAATAAAAATAAATATATAGGCATTAGGGCGTCCCGTCAAATGTAAACTTTCGAATTTCGTGACGTAATACCTGCCAAACAATGGTCACGTTAGAGTTGAATACGGGAAAATTTATGAAAAATTTTTGCAAGGTCATCTTCAGTCGGCAACCAGCGGTCAAATTTGAAAAAAAAATGCGTATTTTTACTAAAATTAATGTCAGAATTTTTTAGACAAATCCGGCTCAAAAATTCGGAAATTTTGAGTAATTTATTGGAAAAATATTTCTAATATTCTGAAACTACGATTTGTGTCCACAGATGCTGATTTTTAAACATAAATTTTTTTATCGGAATTGGTCTTAAAAGTTGAAAAATGTTAAGTATGTTGTCTAAAAATTATTTAAAAAAAACATAAAAACACGTTTTTGGTTCACAAATGAAGATTGAACATTAAAAAAAACGTCACTTTTAATTTTATTTACCAACAAATTCGAAAAAAAAATAACCTACGAAAACATTAAAAATTATTGATTGTTGTGTTATTTTTACTAAAAAAATTACCAACGAAATTCAAAAAACTTACCAACGAAAATATTAAAAATTAAAGATCTTGTAGGTTATTTTTATAATTTTTCTATTGAATTATTTTTTAAAAAATGTTTAATAAAATTTCGGGGAATCGATCCCGCAATCAACTACATTCTGACCAGACACTCTACCCATCGTACCAAAGTCACTTGATACAAACATGTTTTACTATTTCTATAAATAATTTTGTGAATTTTTTTTTCTACAAAAAAATTATCTACACAAGTAGGTAAAAACTAATGATTTTGCTTTAAAAAATGCCAACAATTAAAAAAATATAACGTACACAAATCATTAAAAATTAAAGAAGAATCACTTATTTTTACTTACAAAACAAAAATAAATGACTTTAAAAATTGAATGCTAATCAAAGTCTTTATTTTTTATTTTGTCATTTTTAAAACAAAGAACAGAAATAGTCATTTGAAAAAACTGAACATTAAACAAATGTTTTTTTTTTTAACGACAAAACGTAAAAGTTTTTAAATAAACTACAAACAGTTAATGACATAATTTTTAGAGTGTGTGGGTCGATCATACACTTGACTGCGCCAGTGGCAATCTCATGGCAGTTAGGGCGGTTGGAGCAAATTAAAAAAATTTCATTTTGTATTGGAGCACCCTTATGTGCCCCTTATTTAGGGTTAAAAATTAATGGCGGTCGGTCTTGGTATTGATCCCTCCAGGACACACCATTGGAGCAGTGGTTCTTATGCAAAGATTATAAAACTCCGGTCATACATTTGACAGCTCTACATTTTACTGATCTATGGGCAATCTTATGACAGTTAGAGCGGTTGGAGCAAATTTTAAAATTTGTCATTTTGTATTGAAGATCCCTTAGGAATTGAAGGTAGGCTGTTAGTTTGTTTGGAAAAAATGTTTAGGAATAACTTTAATGGGTATCAGGCTTGCTATTGACCCTTCTAGGACAAAATTAGACCAATAGACTCGATTTAAAGATAGGAAAACTGCAATACGAATTATTCAAATAATCAAAAAAATAGTAATAAACGTAAACATACGATCTAACTCGGCACATTTTTACACAATTTTTTTTCACGTTATTTTTTTTTATCAAATTTTTTCGCAAAAATTAAAAATAAATTTCATTAATAATTTTACAATAATAATATTTGGCAAAGTCAAATTTAGCTTTTTCCTTGTTTTTTATTTAATTTTTATTTAGAACAACTTTTATGAACAAATCACGATTAAAAACTATGTTACTAAAGTTTTTTCACAAAACTTGTTAAAATTTTCTCAAAAGACTATAAAAGAGACTATAAAGATAAAATGCTAGAGCCGTACTCCTACCACATGTAAGCTCAATAAGGCCCTAATTTTGAAAAGAAAATTCCTGAAAATTTTAAAATGCCCTCCGAAAACCAAATTTGTATTTAGTATATTTCTTGTATATTTTCAATAAAATCGTTGTAGTATTTACAACAAATTTAATTGTATTGACAACTTGTGTTGTTGAATAAAATATCGATTATTTCTTTGTCAATAAAATTAAGTCGTTTTAAATATAACAACGATTCAATTTAAAATGAGCTTACCATGCAAACTTTTTTCTGTGTATATATTTTGTGAAATAGTGCTCACACGATAAAAAAAAAAACAGGGGCATTTTTATATCTCTGGACTCATAGAGTTCCCAAAAGCCCTGAGATTTTGAGTTATTTAATTTTTCCAAATTTTTTTAGTTGGCTGTTGCAACTTTCTGAATTTAACTTTAGATTTTTTTTTAAATTTTTGTTCAACAACCTGAACAAAAAACTGTGTCTAGATCGGAAATTAAGACCAAAACTTGGTAAAACTTGGTAAAATTTTATGTAACATTTAAATATTTTAAATCCTTAAAGATGTTGTTATTTGACCTTTCAAATTTTAAATAAAAAAATTACTTCGAGCTTGCGGCCAGTTTTTTTCGGTAAATAAGTATTTTTATATTCCAGTATTTCGATCCTCTTTGAGGATCACTATCATGGATTTAGGTAATTTTTATAACCACAAAATCTTAAAAATATGTTGTGACCATTTTTAGTTGGCAATGCTTTCAAAACATATTTTTAAGTTTTTTTGTGTTTATAAATTTTTTTACTAAATCCCTGATGATGATCCTCAAAGAGGATCGAAATATTGGAATTGAATAAAAGAATATTTTTTTACAGAAAAAACTGGCCTCGACCTCGAAGAATTTTTATTTATTTTAAATCCTTTTCTTAAATTAAGACTGAAGAACTTTAAACTACTTCCTTAAAATTTCTTGAAAATTTTCAACACAAATTTTCTCTTATATAAATTTTCTAAAATGTTTATTTTAAATTTTACCACTTAAAGAGACATAAAAGCAATTTTATACAAAATTAGTTTTCCATTTAATCCTTTGGAGAATATTATTAGTTAGTAGTAGAATTTTTTTTTATTTTAAATAACATTTCAAATATGTCTGCTTGCTGTTGCATGTTAATTATGGTTGGCAAGTTGTCGTTGTTGTCGCCGTCGTCGGTGTTTTTACACTTCCGCCTTTTCTTTTCACGTTCAGATTTCAAGCTGCTGCTATTTTTTTGTATTTTTATTTATCAAAGTGAATTTTAAAACCACTGATTTGTGTTTAATTGTTGCACAAAATGCATTTTAAATGAAATTTTCATATAGCAAATGTATGTGAGTGTGTTGAAAACCCCATATACATATGATATTTGCTTATAGATGTGTATGTGTGTGTAAGTAAATAAGTTTTTGCATGTTGCTTCAATATAAGCAAATGCGTTAGTATGCATAAATGTGAGTGTTTACACTGATTAAGTATTCAACTAAAGGTGGTTTTTGCACAAACACACACACAGACACACACCTACTACAATATATACAAATATCCACACATACATACATACATATGAATAACGGAAAACCAGAATGTACAAGTCTCTTGTACATATATGTTGACAACAACAACAGCAACACATTAAACACATGCATATGCCTGATGCGTTTGTAATAAATTATACATGTATAAAAAAAAATAAATACTGATCACACACTAACACAACCGCAAATGTATGCGAATTAAATGAAAACACACATACACCTACACATTATAGAAATTTGCATTGGAAATATACAATATTTTCAAAACAATATATCACCCAATAATTACAATTACTTTAAAACGTTTAAAAGTAGGCAGTTCTTTATGTATTACTTTACATGCCTTAAAGTAGGCAATAGTTTTTGAAAACTTCTTTTCCGGCAACGGAGACACGATTTTTGTTAGAAATTTACTTTTAAACTTTGAATAAGACTGTGATTTACAGTTAATTATAAAAATTCTTAATAATTTTCACACTTTTCTACAAAATTTTATAAGACATTCACTTTAAAAGCCTTAAAGTAGGCTATATTTTTTTATAATATTTATTTAGTTAAATTCGAAAATTTCTTAGAATTTCCAAAATATTCTAAAATTGTGTTTTGAATATTTTTTTTAAAATTTTTAAAATTTAATTTCTTCAAAATTGTAAATTTTTTTATTTATTTTTAATTTTTTTAAAATATTTTTTAATTTTTTCAAATTTTTTAATTTTTTTTTTTATTTTTGTTTTCTTTGTTATTTTTTTTATAAATCCCGTCCGTTTTACACGTAAAATTGTTTTTTAATTATCTTTCCGTTTTTTTTCAATGCAACCCGTAGAAATTCAAAATACAAACTAAATTCCATAACGCATTTACATCTCGGTTAAAGCTAAAATAACCAAAAGTATCATATCATCCATACTCTCTCCCCCTCATTTTATTTCATTTCTATTCTGTCATATGGTACAAACAATATACACTTGACTATGCACCAGGGATGATAGGCACGGAACATAAAAACATTCTGTGGTACTTTTTGGAATAAACGGGTTGAATATAAGACACAAATTCTCAAACCTTTTCATCAAAAATACTTCAGATTCAGAAAATTTTCCTAGAAGAAAATTGTCTCAGAATATGAGAATTTTTCTAGACAAAAAATATCTCAAAATCTGACAATTTTTTAAACGAAAAATGTCTTAGAATCCGTAAATTTTTCTAATCGTAAAATGTCTCAGAATCTGAGAATTTTTCTATAAGAAAAATGTCCCAGAATCTGAGAATTTTTCTGTAAGAAAATGTCTCAGAATCAGAGAATTTTTCTCTAAGAAAACGTCTCAGAATCAGAGAATTTTTCTTTAATATGTCTCAGAATCTGAGAATTTTTCTATAAGGAAAATGTCTCAGAATCTGAGAATTTTTCTATAAGAAAAATGTCGCAGAGTCTGAGAATTTTTCTATAAAAAAAGGTCTCAGAATCTGAGAATTTTTCTATACGAAAAATGTCTTAGAATCTGATAATTTTCTATAAGAAAAATGTCTCAGAATCTGAGAATTTTTTCTATAAGAAAAATGGCTCAGAATCTGAGAATTTTTTCTACATAAAAAATGTCTCAGAATCTTTTTTCTATAAGAAAAATGGCTCAGAATCTGAGCATTTTTCTATAAAAAAAATGTCACAGAATCTGAGAATTTTTCTATAAGAAAAATGTGTTAGAATCTGAAAATTTTTCTATAAGAAAAATGAAAAAAAAAAACTGACAATTTTTCTATAAGAAAAATATCTCAGAAAGAATCTGAGTATTTTTCTATAAGAAAAATGTCTCAGAATCTGAGAATTTTTCTGTAAGAATCTGACAATTTTTCTATAAAGAAAATGTCTCAGAATCTGAGAATTTTCTATAAGAAAAATGTCTCAAAATCTAAAAATTTTTCTGTATGAAAAATGTCTCAGAATCTGATAATATTTCTATAAGAAAAATGTCTCAGAATTTGAGAATTTTTTTATAAAAAAAATGTTTCTTTAAGAAAAATGTCTCTGTAACAAAAATGTCTCAGAATTAGAGAATTTTTCTGTAAGAAAAAATGTCTGAGAATTTTTCTATAAGAGAAATATCTCAGAATCTGAGAATTTTTCTATAAGAAAAATGTCTCAGAATCTGAGAATTTTTCTATAAGAAAAATGTCTCAGAATCTGAGAATTTTTCTATAAGAAAAATTTCTCAGAATCTGAGAATTTTTCTATAAGAAAAATGTCTCAGAATCTGAGAATTTTTCTATAAGAAAAATTTCTCAGAATCTGAGAATTTTTCTATAAGCAAAATGTCTCAGAATCTGAGAATTTTTCTATAAGAAAAATGTCTCAGTATCTGAGAATTTTTCGATAAGAAAAATGTCTCAGAATCTGAGAATTTTTCTATAAGAAAAATGTCTCAGAATCTGAGAATTTTTCTATAAGAAAAATGTCTCAGAATCTGAGAATTTCTTAAAGAAAAATGTCTCATAATCTGAGGATTCTTCTAGACGAAAAATGTCTTAGAATTTGACAATTTTTCTGTACGAAAAATTTCTAAGAATCTGAGAATTTTTCTTTACGAAAAATGTCTCAGAATTTGACAAGTTTTCTATACGAAAAATGCTTCAGAATCTGAAAAGTTTTCTATACGAAAAATGCTTCAAAATCTGAGACTTTTTCTGTACAAAAAATGTCTCAGAATCAAGAAATTTCTGTACGTAAAATGTCTCAGAATCTAAGAATTTTTCTCAGAATCTTAGAATTTTCTCAGAATCTGGGAATTTTTCTATACAAATATATCTCATAATCTAAGAATTTTCTATACAAAACATATTTCAGAATCTGAAAATTTTTTCATACGAAAAATGTCTCAGAATCTGAAAATTTTTCTACACGAATAATGGGTTGAAGGTTTCTTTAAGAAATCTTCTGCCCTTAAAGTACCCCAAAAAAAGTACTTTTTTTCATTCCAGAAAAAGTACCAATTTAAAGAACATTAAGTTTATCATCTTTATTCATTTAAACATCATTCATCTATTTTAAAAAAAATATATTTATATTACAACGCACACAGCATCTGCGTGAGTAGTAAAATTCTTTTCAAATTTCAATTTACTCTCTGTCTCTTAAAGTCTCAGCCAAAAAAAAGCTAACGATAACGGTAAGTTATTGTTACACCGGTACGATTTAACCGGCATTCCGAAAGACGAAGTAAAAGAGATGTACAAAAACAAAAAAATGATAAACAAAAAACAACCGCCAAAAAAAACAATATGTAAACAATGTATACTATAACTTTTCGCTTTCACGAGAACAGTAAAAAAAATGACAAGGGTCATGGTTTTGGAAAGTGCGCGACAATAAGAGTGAGAGTAAAAAGCTTTACAATTAAGTTTGTGTAGATTTTTAAAAAAACAACTTTTCAAGCAGTAAAGTTTATAGATAAAGCTTACACAATAAAATATTGTGGGCAACAACATTCAAAAGGGTTTTGAAACAAACTATCGATTGAAAGCTTCGTTATGCTTGAAAAGCATTTAAAGACTTATGGAGCTTAAAAAGCTTTGAGGAAAAGTATGTTATTATAGCAAAGTTATTTACTCTATGAGGAAAGACGCTCGTAAGGTTTTTGTAAACGAAAGAGCTTATAAAAGTTTAAAAGAATTTTAGAAACACTTTTTTATGGTAAAGAAGCTCAAAAGGTTTTTGTATAAGAAAATGTTAAGAAACCTTTAAAAAGCTTAAAGAGAAATATTGTAAAAGATTTAATAGTTTTAATTACCATATAAACTAACTTGAGTTAAAAATTGAATGTGTGTGTGGAAGAAGGTGCTAAAATCCAATTTTTTGAAATCGCGTTTTTTTGCAAAATCGTATCTTCCTTCAATAGCTCGACCTATTTGCAAACAAATTTGTTAAAAACTTGATCGTTTTCGGTCATAAAATTGACCTTAAAAGTTTAGTTTTGGCTATTTTTGGAAATATTTTATATTTTTCTCCGAATACTAACATGTATTTTGCAGTTAAACTAAAGGTGGTATATCAAAATTCTTGCATGTGAGATGGTTAACGTGTAGAAAACATCCCAGGCTTTAACATGTGCCTATTGGTTTGGCAAAAAACGCTTTCATATCTAATCTATCTATAGTTAAAGTGTGAATATGAAAAAAGGTGCTATATCCATACAAAAACACAATATTGTTTTACGAAATACTAAGGGCGGATTTAGATAATCTATCCAATTTTTGAGTTTAAACTATAAAATTGAATAGTTAGTAACTTATATTATAAATTGTGCAAATTTTTTTTAACCCATTACGCGAAAATCTGTTCAAAATAAACCAAAAACCACTTGTTTTTTTGTAAAATTAACTACATTTTATTATTCGTATATAAAAATTAGTATTGCTGAACCCCGTCTAAATTTTGCAGAATTCATGATGCCAAATTTTAATTTTTAAAAAATAACAAAAAAAAACAAAACTACTTGGCAAATGTATTGAAATTCCTAGTAGAAATTGTTAACATAGCACCTTATTCCACTAGAACAAAATTTCACATGCAATTTTTTGCTACTTCCGCTCATTCTATTTTTATGAAATTTTGTACATAGATGCAAATGGTCAATCTTTGTCGATCTGCAAAAAGAAAATTAAGAAATTTAATTTTTTTCGCGACTTATTTAGTTTTTTGCTTCTCCTATACAATTTGGTTTTTGGATTATAGCACCTTGTTCCACACCCACATTCAATTGTAGAATAAAAATTCTAGAAATATTTAAAATTAGCCCTTATGTTGTTATTGGTGGTCTAGTTGCTCTAAAATCTTAAAATTCTTACAAGAGCTTAAAAATGTGTAATAAATGATGGAAGTTTCAAGGATATATTCTCAGATTATAATTGTAAAAACTAAAAAAAAAAATCCTTAAACATCACTCACAAGGGAAGTATCTCAAACATTACACACGGATTTGCCTGAAACTTAAAATTTATACAGAAGAGACGACTTAGAGGTTAGGGTGTCCACGCTTATCGGCCATGTCGGGAATTTAGGTGTTCTGAAAAATTGGTAAAAAAATTAAGATTTTTTTTGTTTTGAAGCTTTTTTTTAAAGAAACTTTTTGATGTTTTTATATTGGAAGAAAGGTTTTTTAAAACTTAACATAAAAATTCGGGTTTCTTAGATAGTTGAAATGTATTTTTGCTCTGGACAATATTCGTGTTAGTTAGGGAGTAATCGGAATTTTCCCAAAGGAAAATGTCACAAAAATGCCCATCAAACCTGCCAGACACCCTCAAATTTTAAAGTTATTGTCAAAAAACGTTTTTTGGGACTTTTCTCACTAAACCAAGTGTAACTTAAACATTTTTCAACCGATTTTCAATTTTTCAACTGTTTTGTGTGTGAATTGGTCTATACATATAAGAAAGATATGTATTGATTTTTTCAACAATATCTAATATTTTGATATTTTTTGAAAATTTTTTGAGTTAATCGATTTTTTTCTGCTATAGTTCGTTCAACAACATTTATATTTATAAATGTGTTCTTAAAAAAAATTTAATTCTGAATTCGATGAGCTTTATGCCGAAAAAATCGGATAATAATTGACAGAGTTGTGATAATTTTTCTAAAAAAGAAAATTAAGATTTTGTATGAAATTGCCGTGCGGATAACCCAGTCAAAAAAAATATAAAAAATAAACGAACATACTGAGAGGTCGCGTATCATTATTTTAAGGGTTTTTGAGCTCCGGAATTCGAATTTGACCTTGAAATTGCGCTATCTTATTAAGTTTTTGATATATCAATTTATGTTAAATATCTTGAAAATATTGCAATTTAAAGGTCAGATTCGGATTCAGCGCGTCAAAAACCTTTAAAAACATTGTTCATGACCATTTATGATAAATTTATTTTTTTTGCCTGGGTTATCTGAACGGCGATTTCCTGCAAAATCTCAATGTTCTTTTTTAGAAAAATGATCACAACTCCGTCAATTATTATCCGATTTTTTCAGGATAAAGCTCATCGTATTTAGAATTAAATTATCTTTAAAAAAACGCTCATAAATATAAAGGTTGTTTAGCGAACTATAGCAAAAAAAAATCGATAAACTCTAAAAATTTTCAAAAAATAACAAAAAAAATTGATTTTATAGAAAAAATCAATAGATATCTTTCCTATATGTGTAAATCAATTCACACACATGGAAAGGCCTATCCTTCTCCTATTCCAAACAGTTTTAAAATTTAAAATCGGTTGAAAATTTTCTGAATTACACAAGTTTTAGTGAGAAATGTTCTTAATCTTGGGTCCAAGTGCAGGACCTTGAACTTTTTCTAGTATAAAGTTATTCCATTTGTTTACCAAAAAAAAAATGTAAAACAAGTAAGAAAGTTATAGTCGGCTAAGACCGCCCATGTAATACCCTACACCAGAGTTTCCCGGAAGATAGGTCCCAAGTTCAAACATCGACCGATTGGATCTATCTTTTGTCAAATTTTTAATAAGTTTAACAAACACTTACAAACCACATTTGAGTCAAATAGGCTTCAATTTGTTGCCAATAAACCGATTTAACTGAATATCGGGCGAAATTTTCATATGGGGCCAAATTTCAAAAATGGTTGATAAGTTCATTAAAGTATGCGTTAAACACACACAAACAAAACTTTAATTAAATATTTTCTATTTTCATGAAATTTGAGAGATTTATGTGAATATGGGGAAGGTGGTTTGTATGGGGTCTACAAGAAGTACTGGTCCGATTCCTTTGAAATTCGGAATGGTGATTTGTGAATACAAAATACGTTTATCTGTCAAATTCGAAATGATATGTATCGTGTTTACACAGTTTACATGGACAGACAGATGGTCGGACGGACATCGCTAGATCGACTCAAAAAGTGATTCTGAGTCGATTGCTATACTTAAAAGGACCAATATTTCGGGTAGTTACAAACATCAGCACAAACTCATTATACTGTACCACACTGTGGTGTAGGGTATAAATTTGGCATTTTTAAGAGGTTGGTTTATATTTTCTGGGGGAAACTTTTTCCCCCTGGTCCGATTTCGCTTATTTACGAACTTAACCGGCCTATGACCATGAGACATATTCATGATAAACTTCAAGAGTCTAGCTCTTTTTTTTGGACTGAATCGTGTTTTGTACAGACAGACGGACGGACATAAAAACTAAAATAAAATTTCTTAGAATTTATAATAGATCAATAATACATACTTTATGGGATCCCCGACCCATATATCGATGTGTTACAAACGAAATGATAAAGTGAGTATACCCTTTACTGTGTATGAAAATAACAATAACACAGTGCAACAACCAAAATCGGAATGGGATGAAATAAAAGTAGATGAAAGTTGTCATTTTGCATAACAAAACCTTCAATGCTTTCTTTTAGTTCAGTGCTAGATATTTTTTTACACGCATTTGATTTGATTATAATTATAAAAATATTTACTTGAAAACTGTATAAGTGGCGTATACTTTATTTAATAATTACCCTTAAATAACAATCATATGCAACGGTGTACCGTGGTTAAATTTTAATAATTTAGCCATTCAGTAAGTGGGTACTACGGATGCTAAACGGAAAATATCGAATCCCGAAATCCCGGGATTTAGTTTTTTAACCCCGGGATTTCGGGATTTTTTTGTCAAATTTTGTAATCGAAAAGTTTGTTGTCCGATGTTAACAAAATGGATATTGTGGAGCAATTTTTCCTTTTTTCGAATTTAAAAATCGTCGAAATCGGAATTGATGGCTTTTAGGGTCAATATTGCAACTGCAGGGCAATGTCTTTGGGTTACTTTATTGACTTAAAAATCGGAAAGTTCCGAACAAAGTGAATAATTTTTTTACTTTATTTAAAACTTTCCGATTTTCATGTCTAAGAAAGATCCCTACAGGTTCAATATTTTTTTGTGTAAATATTGACCCTAAACGGCAACTTTTTCGAACCCGACGTTTTTGAAATTCAAACAAGGGAATTTTTTTTTAACCAACATTTTTCGCGGATTTTTTTTTTTTCAAATTTTTTTTTGCAAATAGTTTTTTTACATTGTGGAGGGTATCAATGCATTCGGCAGACCAAATTTAAAATTTTTCTTGTTTAATTTCAATTGGGTTTACTTAATTGTCAATGGGGGTTTTCTGAATTTAAATTTCGCTCCTAAAGGTATGCTTAAAGAATATTACAAAAGTAGGAAGAGTCGTAAATGAGTAAACATTTATGCGATTAAAATTTGTTTTAGGATTTCAATATTTTTCAAATGTCAAATCATGGCAGTTATCTCAAGAATAATTTTTTACAAATCATAAAAATTTTCAAAACTGGCATGACATCATTAAAAAAAACTTTAAAATTTTTCAAAGAGATAAAAGTTATAAACCCAACTTTTTAATTGTTAACATCGAAAAACAATTTTTCTTAAATTAAACTGTGAACATGATTGTAAATAGCCCAATAAATTATCTAATAAAATTTCAAATAAAATTAAGTTTTTTTCTTAAGTTTATTGAACTTTAATTGTTAAAAAAAAAACTAAAGAAAATAAAAATTATAAACCCCAATTCATATGCGGGTGCTTATTGAATATTGGTGGTTTCTTAAAAAAATAAGAAAATTAAAAAAAAAACAAAAAAGAAAACAATCTATATTAATCTATAAATAATTTGTTTAAATACAACAAATTGCACTTAAACTTTGTAGTGAATGCAATTAAAGACGCAATGATTACTTAAAGTAATCAGGAGCCAGCCATCAAGAAACCAAACACACAAGACAAGACAAAAATCTTTAAGTACCAAACACTTGCATACGGAAATACTTTTATTCTCATACTCGTATACTCACTCCTATATCTATCTACTCATCACTATTCTTCAAGTGGTTTGTTGCAACACAAAACTAACTAACGTCATGTTGTACTCGAGATATTGTGTAAATGAATGGCATGGCATCAATATGAGGCAATATCACAATCATATCGGAATCATTTAAGAATGAATATGCATATGATGCATAACGTCATATTATGCATTTAAACGCAAAATATGCGTGTATAAAAAAAAATCAACAGCAGCAGCACCCACAATAACGATACATGATTTTCAATTAACGATTAGGGTGGAATATATATTTTAAAGGAAAGGGGTTTTGATGGGGAATTCAAAAGGGCACAATATAACAAGTATGAAAATTATGGTCGGTCAAGAACCACCATATGATATCGAACACCACAGCTAGCCGAAAAATGGGTCCTCATTCCAAACATGGACCGATTAAATCAATCTGTCGATAGAAATTTATTGTTCTTTACTTTTTTAAGCTTTTTTTTTTGCAATTTCTGACAAAGGTACTAAAATAGTACTTTTTTTGTTATTTTTAATAACAAGTACAAATATAGTATTTTTAAATAAAAAGTAGCATAAAATAGTGATTTTGTATAAAAGGTACTAAAGAACCATAAAAGTGTTTTTTTAAATGCCATAATAGTTTTTTTTTTTTTAAATATCAAAATTTTTATTTAAAAAAAAGTACCAAATTATTTTTTTTTATAAAAAGGTCCAAAATTATATGTACGTACCATAATAGTAATTTTTAAAAATAGTTTAAAAATAGTATATAAAAAGTACGGAAATAGTACTTTTTAGCCTTTTTTGTACCTTTTAGTAAAGTACTAAAATATATATATTTTTTTTTAATAGTAATTTAGCATAAAATTTTGATTTTGTATAAAAAGAACTAAATAGTATCTTTTAATAAAAAGTACCAACAATTTTTTTTTTAAATTGTTCCACAATAGTATTTTTTTTTTTTAATATCAAAAAAAAATATTTTTTTAAAAAAGTACTATATTAGTATTTTAAAAAAAGTACCAAAATATTATTTTTTTAGAAAACAATTACAAAAAAAAGTACGTTCTTAAACTTGTTTTCAAATAATATGTACGGTAATAGTACTTTTTAAAAACTATTTTAAAATAGTACATATAAAAAAGTACCAAAATAGTACTTTTTAACCATTTTGTACTTTTTGGTAAGAGTACCAAAATAGTTATTTTTTGTTCTTTTTAATAACAAGTACAAATAAAGTAATTTAGCATAAAATTGTGATTTGGTATTAAAAGTAATAAATCAGTAACATTAAATACAAACAAAAATTTTACTACCATTTTAGTACCATAATAGTAATTAGTAAAAAGGTACCAAAATAGTATTTTGTATAAAAAGAACCGAAATATGTACCATAATAGTACTATTTAAAAATTGTTTGCAAATACTTTGGTAAAAAACACTAACCTTCATATTTATAAGAGTTAAAAGTGCCCTATAATCTGTGAGGTTTATAAAACAAATTTTGTATGGAAATTCGACGCTTTTATTCTTTATGAATTTTGACGTTAATCAGTAACTTTCAATAAAAAGTACCAAAATAGTATTTTTTAGACCCTCCAACCACAGTATGGGGGTATACTCACTTTGTCATTGGGGAACTAAACCAACCTAAGAAAAACCGAATTTTTTGTAGGGTTTTTTGTACTTTTGCTAAGTAAATGCAACATTCTTATCTCAGATGAAGTTCAAAATCGCAAGGGGAAGGTGCTCCCTAACGTCTCCCACCAACCCCCCTCCCCAAAAAAAAAGACGCCCCTGGATTTTTTTAAATATTTTTTTTACATTTTGGAGGGTATAAAAGATTCGGCACAGCCGAATGTAACACTCTCACTTGTTTTAATTGTAATAGTTTTTTTTTAAATATGTATAAAAAATATTTTTTTTAAAAAGTACCATAATAGTATTTTTAAAAAAAAAAAGTACCAAAACTGTATTTTTTATAAAAAGAACCAAAATAATATGTACCATAATAGAACTTTTTAAAAATTGTTTATAAATAATACATTTTAAAATAAAAATAGTACTTTTTTAAAGTTTTTAATACAAAAAATATATTTTTTTATCAATATTTTTTTTAACATTTTTATAAATTTTTTCCCCCTTATGACAAATGAAAATTGCGTACATTAATTCAAAAGAATGTATTTTTTGTTTATTTATTATTATAAATAAAAATTACAAAAACAGTACTTTTTCCTGCATTGAAAATGAGAATTCCAAAATAATTTTTTTTATAAAAAGTACCTTAATATTCCCTTTTAATAAAAAAGTAACCAAATACTGCTTTATACATTGATAAAAAAACATAAAATCAGTACTTGTACAAAAATTTTAAAAAGTACCAAAATAGATATTTTTTCAAAAAGTACCAAAAAAGACGTTTTTTTTTTTTAAAAGACCAACATACTGTATACCAGGATAGTACTTTCTATATATGGTTTTAAAATAGTACATTTTAAAAAGAAAAAAAAGTACTTTTTAAAAAAAAAAAAACAATAGCAAAATAAACTCTCTGATACCAAACAGCTGTTTTTACCAAAACAGCTGTTAAAAAAAAGTACCAATAAACTTTTTATTTTTTCAGAAAAAGCACTTTAGTTTTTTTTATACTTTTTGAAATTACTTTATATTAGTTTTTTATAAAATGTAGCAAAAAAAATATTTGATAAAATAGTACCAATACAACTCTTTTTTAATAAAATAACACCTTTTTTATCTAAATATGAAATGTTGAAATGTTGTCTCCCTTCTTATTATAAATATGCAAAAAAATATCAAAAAATTTAAATGCTTATTTCAATGAAAATGTTATAAGTTTTGAAATTTTGCACTGGACTTTTTATACTAAAGGAATATTTTTAATAAAAAAAACCTCACTCAACTGTATCAAAAATTTACTTTTTTATAAAAAGTACTAAAAAGTGTTTTTTATTATTAGTATCAAAATAAAACTTTTATAAAAAAATTATCAAAAAAAGCATTTATTTATAAAAAGTATCAAAATAAAACATTTTTATAAAAAGTATTAAAATAATACTTTTTATAAAAGGTATTAAAAAGTATTGTCGTACTTTTTTATAAAAAGTGTTAAAATAGTTTTAAAAAAAATGTAAGCGGAACTTTTTTGTAAAAAGTATCAACATTTTTAAACAAGCATCAAAATAGTGCTCTTTTATAAAAAGTAACAAAATAGTACTTTTTTTAAAAAAGTACTAAAATAGTACTTTTTAATAAAAAATATTAAAATAGTACTTTTCCTATTTTATAAAAAGGTCATGCCTCAACAGTATTACCTTTTTAAAAAATGTATCAAAAAAGTATTTTTTATAATAAGTATTAAAAAATTACATTTTTATAAAAAGTATCAAAATAGTATGTATTTATAAAAAGTATTAAAATAATACACTTTTATAAAATGTTTCAAAATAGTACTTTTTATAAAATGTATTAAAAAGTATAGTTGTACTTTTTTAGAAAAAGTGTTAAAATAGTATATAAAAAGTGTTAAAATGGTATAAAAATGTACTTTTTTTTATAAAAAGTATAAAAATAGTAATTTTTTTTTTTAAAGCATACATTTTTATAAAAAGTAACAAAATTGTACTTTTTATAAAAAGCAATAAAATGGCACTTTTTTATAAAGTGAATCAATATAGTACTTTTTTTTAAAAAAGTATGAAAACAGTACTTTTTATAAACAGAACCAAAATATTACTTTTTTATAAAAAGTACCAAAATAGCGTTTTTAAATATAAAGTATGTATTTTTTACTACAAAGTACTATAAAAGTACATTTTGGGCTAAACTTTTTATACGAAAGGACTATTTTTAATAAAAAGTACCAAAATAATAAGTATTTGTTTATAAAAAGTATCAATATAGTACGTTTTTTACAAGAAGTACCCAAATAGTACTTTTTTATAAAAAATTGCAAAATAGTACTTTTTTATAAAACGTGACAAAATTGTGTTTTTAAATAAAAAGTGTGTATTTTTTACTAGAAAGCACCATTATAAAACATTTAAAAAAATAACTTATACTTTTTAATCAAAAGTACCACAATAGTATTTTTTTAAATTTTATTTATAATAATAATTTTGATCCTATGATCAAGTATTTTTTATAATTTTTTTTTTTTTTTTGCATTTATAAACTACAATACATTTTTAATAATTTCAACCTAAACGAGAACTGGTAACAATGACCGTCGTCTCGTTGTAGCGAAAAAACCAAGGGCTCTGGTGGGAATCGAACCCACAACCCCCAGTTTCAAAGGCTAGCGCGCTACCAACTAGCCTACAGGGGCCCCCCAATAGTACTTTTCGATAAAAATAGTACTTTTTGATTTAAAACTATTTTTTAGCATGCATTAAATGGATTTTTTAAAAAGTACCACAATAGTACTTTTCGATGAAAAAAAGTACTAAAATAGAACTTTTTGATTAAAAAGTACCTTTTAGCTTGTTTAGTACAAGCTAAAAGGTAGATTTTTTTAAATTTCTTTTAGTGAATTTCCGTGAAATAATCTGTTAAAACTAAACTCCACCCTATTTTAACTGTTTGTTTGTATTTTTTTAATTGGTTTGATAAATTAGAAATCAATGTACGATGTGGAATATTCATTTTCCTTTTTTTTTTTTTTGTTCTTTTGCAACCAGAAAAATTATCTTTAACAATGTAAATTGATACAAAGAAAAATGGATTTCAAAGCGCCAAAGACACAGAATAATTGTACAAGAACTTTTACTATAAAAAAAGGGTTGTACTATTTCTCTTAATCAATTTAATGGGTTTTTGTTTGTCTGTGGTTGTCTATTTGAAAATCCATAAAAATCACTTGATATTTAAAGAGATTTTTTTTTCCAACTAGATTTAAAAAAATTTATGGGGTTTTCAATAAAATTAAGTTTATGGTTCAATAAGTAAATAGATAATGGAAATTGTCAGCTTTTTTTATAATATAAATTTATATAATTAAATAGAAAAATTTAAAAATTTTTAATATTTAATTCTAAAATTGGAAAATTTTAAAAAATTTCGTATTGATTTAATAAATTTAAAATATCTTATTGTCATATCACTTACCTTAAACATTAGCGGATTTCGTTCTATTTCAGCTTCTGCACTTTCACACAATGATTCTGATTCCGATAGGAATGCTAAAAATTGATCCATAGCACGATCAAATGATTGTAGACTGTGTACAGCCGCATGCAGTTGTTTGCCGCGATTTATGACGCCATTATTTAAATTGGAATATCTGTAAAGATATTTAGAATTTCAAATTTTTTTACTGTACTTCAAAAAATGTTAGTTAATTTTACCTTTGATTTATTGTTTCAGTCATTTTCTTAATTCTTGTTGTATCATCTGCCGGATAAACGGCAATTAGTTTTTGTGTCAATTGATTGAAAATCTCAAATTGTTGTTTATTTTGATGAAGTTCAGCATGGAAGGACTAAAAAGAGAAATAATAAAAAAATTTAAATATTTTTTAAAACTGAATAATCATTTTCGAGTAACAAAGATACAAATAATTTTAACTTTTTAAGTGGTACAAAAATTATAGTCGGTAAAGACCGACCATATAAACACCTACACCAAGTTTTCTATTGAGTACTAAAATAACATTGGAGCAAAAATTACACACAAATAAAATTTGGGTCTAACAGGAGAATGCTTATTACCTATAGACCTGTGATGGCAAAACACTGGATAAATCAATGAAGATTAATCGGCTTAAAAAGAGACCGCAAAAAACTAAAAAACATTAAGTTGCTTGTCAACATTCAACAAAGAAGATTTACAATGGCCGACAAAACTCTACGAAAAGTTAAAAGAATCATAGAAGTGTTTTTATAAAAAGTGCTGTGTTGGTAATTTATCTAGCTTTGATTTAAGCTTAATTTAAGTCCAAATTAAGTAAATATTAAATGCGCTACGAGCGTCGCAGTGGAAATTGAAATTGTTTCCTGTTTAAAAAATTTTTAAAAGTAGTTTTAAGTCGAGTTTTTTCAATTCCAAATATTACAAATTTTAAAAATAGTCCAATAATCTACACAGAAAGAAATAAAAAAAAAATTTGAGTAAATTTTTAATACTATTGAGTAAAAAATTACTCAATTTTCCACCAGTAAACGATTTAATAGTATTGAGTAAATTTTTAATAAAAATTTATTAAATGTTTGCCAAAAAAATTTGAGTAAATTTTTAATTGACACTATTAAGTGCAGGAACAGAACAAGAATCACCACCTTTTAAAAACAGAACAAGTTTTATTTCACATCGGCGCCGGCCACCGGTTTAATCTGCCAAACCGTATGGAAAAAGTCGTGCCGGGCTTATTCTGTTTCTACTCTAAAAAAAACAAAGTTTAAAAAAATTTCATATTTTTTTACAAAGAAAAAAAACATGTTTTTTCAAACTTTACCAAATATATTTTTGTCTTAAAGACATAAAAAAATTTTATAAATATGATTACAAACTTTCATGTATATATACAAAAAACTATAAACTAAACGAGAATTAAAAAAACTAAGAAAATTCCAAAAAAAATTAAAAAAGCTATTAAATTCTTATTAAATTATTTACTCAATTTGTTTTTAAATTTTTGAGTAAATTTTTAATTGCGTCAATTAAAAAATTACTCAAAACTTTTTTTAAATTTAAACAAGTGATTACTCAAATTGTTTTTCCCCATATTTTTTTCTGTGTACACTCAGTTATCAACAAATTTTTCCAATGACTCACACAAAAATTAATTACTTTTCTTTGTTTACAAAAAAATTGGTGGTCAAAAGAATCGGAGATCAAAAAATGCGGATTTCTTCTACTGTATTTAAAAATTTTTAAATTTTCAACAGTCTAAAATATTTCTTTAAGGGAAAAGTTATCATTTTGGTACTTTCAACTAAAAGTTACTATTTTAGTACTTTTATAAAAAAGTACAATCCTGTTGTGGTGAAGAAAAATCGTAAGAAAAGCTTTTTTGGGAATTTTTATTAAAACTACAATATTAGTTTTTACAAGTCCTTTCTTTAAATTATTAAAAAATACTACTTAAGTTCCTTTTTTTTCATAAAAAAGTACTATTTTGGTACAAAATGAAATATACAGATACTTTTTATAAAAAAAAATACTGTTTTAGAAATATATGTTTTGGTACTTTTTATAAAGAAGTACTATTTTACTACTTTTTTGAATTAAGTAATATTTTTTAACTTTAGATAAAACAAGTGAGAGTGTTAAATTCGGATGTGCCGAATCTTTTATACCCTCCAAAATGTATAAAAAATTAAAAAAAAAAATTTGTCAGGGGCGTTTTTTTTTTGGGAGGGGGATGGGGTCAGTGGGGGACATTGACAGCACCTTCCTATCGCGATAAATATACCAAACGTTTCATATCTTTAGCAAAAATACAAAAAAAACATGTAAAAAAACTGTATTTTTTCAGAGGTTGGTTCAGTTCTACATGGGTGAACTTTTTTCCCCCAGGGCCGATTTTGCCCATTCGCGAACTTAACCTGCATATGAACATGAGACATATTTTTGGCAAACTTAAGGAGTTTAGCTGTTTTATTTTGGACTGCGTTGTGTTATCTACAGACAGACGGACGGACGGACAGACAGACGGACATTCATATAATGTCTTAGAATCGATCATGGATCAATAATATATATACTTTGTGGGGTCCCCGATCGATATTTCGATGCGTTACAAACGGAATGACAAAGTGAGTATACCCCCATATAAGGAGGGTATAAAAATAATTATAACAATTCAGGTGATTTCCACAAAAAAAAAAATTTAAGAATTTTTTTATAAAAACATTTTATGTTCGTACTTTTCATAAATCAATTAAAGTATTATGTCGATAGTTTGAAAAAAGTACCATTTAAGTATTTTTTATATCAAAAAGTGCTATTTTACTTTTTATTTATAAAAACGTACTGTTTAAAAAAAAAAAACACTATTTTAGTAAAATGAAAATAGTACTATTTTAGAATCCTTTATACAAAGTACTATTTTTGGTACTTCGTATAAAAAAAAATATTTTATTATTTTTTGTTACATTTTTTAAAAAGCACTATTTAATAATTTTTTATAAAAAGTACCTTTTAATTAATTTTTGATACTTTTTATAAAAAGTACTATTTAGGCAATTTAAAAAAAATCATTACTGGCTAAAAAAAAAATATTTCGATGCGTTTGATAAAAAAGTACTTTTTAAAAAAATTTACTATTTCAGTACAATTAAAAAAAAAAACTGCTATTTTAGTACGATTTTTATTAAAAATTTACTGTATTAGTACATTTTATAAAAAACTGCTATTTTAAAAAAGTACTACATATTTAAGACTTTTTATAAAAAATAAAATATTCGTAATTTTTATAAATAAATTAAAGTATTATGTCGGTAGTTTATAAACAAAGTACTATTTAAGTATTTTTTTACCAAAAATATCTATTTTGCTTTTTATTTATAAAACGTACTGTTTTTTTAAAAAGCACTATTTTAATAAAATTAAAAAAAATATTTTAGTACAATTTTTAAAAAAATACTTATTTAGAACTATTTAAGTACCTTTTCTAAAAAAGTACTATTTTAGTACCTTTCCTAAAAAAGTTATATTTTAGTACCTTTCTTAAAAAGTAATATTTTAGTACCTTTTCTAAAAAAGTACTATTTTAGAACCTTTTCTAAAAAATTAAACCTCTTTTTAAAAAGTACAATTTTGGTACTTTTTATAAAAAAAAATATTTTTTGTTATTATTTGGCAAATTTTATAAAAAGTAATATTTTAGTACTTCTTAGAAAAAAGGATTTTGCTACTTATTTTTGGTATATTTTTTAAAAATTGCTAATTATGTAGGTACTTTTAAAACACTATATTGATACTTTAGATTAATGGTTCCCAACCTTTGATTCTCGCCCCAATGGGAGGCAATTTTAATGCTTCAGGTGGGCAAAGAGCAAATTTTTAAGAATTTTTTTGTCAAATGAACTAAAATAAATTCTTATTTTTGGTTAATTATTTAGTTGATTGCTGAAAACTTTTGTTTAAACGATGATTTTAACAAAAAAATTGTAAAGTAAATTTTGAATTTTGAGACAAATTTTAAAAATTTAAAAAATTTTCTTAAGTGTAGGGGGGGACATTGTAGTTTTTTGAACTTAAAAGTGGAGCATGGCCCAAAAAAGGTTTGGAACCATTGCTTTAGATCAAATTTTAGTAAAATTAAAAAAAAAAAAATATTTTAGTATATTTTTTTTAAAAAATGTTTTATTATTTAGTACTTTTTAAAAAAATACTATTTTAGTACCCTTTCTAAAAAAAGTACTATTTTAAACCCCTTTTATAAAAAGTACAACTTTTGTACTTTTTATAAAAAAAATATTCTATTACTTTTATTATTTGGTACATTTTATAAAAAGTAATACTTTAGTACTTTTTATAAAAAAAGGATTTTGCTACTTATTTTTGGTATATTTGTCAAAAAGTACTATCTAGGTACTTTTAAAACACTATTTTTATACCTTTAATATAAACATATTTTTTTTTTTTATGTACTTTAGTACAATTCAAAAAATATTAATCAATTCAATCAATTATTTTTATTTATTCTTTTCTATTTATTTACAACTTATTTTTAATAAATTCAACCTAACCGAGAACTGGTAACACTGACCGTCGTTTCGTTGTAACGAAAAAAACCTAGGGTTCTGGTTGGAATCGAACCCACGACCCCCACGTTCAAAGGCTAGCACGCTACCAACTAGGCTACGGGGGCTCCCCTCAAAAATACTATTTAGTACTATTTTTCAAAATTTTCTTTTAAGTTCTACTTATAAAAAATACCATTTTAGAACCCTTACAAAAAAAGTACTATTTTAGAACCACTTAGAAAAAGGTACTATTTTAGTAGTTTTTATAAAAAGGTTCTATTTTAGTGCTTTAATGGTACATAGTTATAAAAAGTACTATTTTAATAGTTTTTAGAAAAAGATTCTATTTTAGTACTTTAATGATACATATTTATAAAAAAGTACTATTCCAAATCGTATTTCTGATTATTAATGTTGTATGAATGAAAAATCCCGAAAAAGTACTAAATCGCAGTTTTTTTTAAAAAGTACTTTCTTATCAAAAGCATCAAAGAGTTTTTTTTTTGAATTAGTACTTTTTTTAAAAAGCACCTTAAGAATAGTTCTTTTTAATAAAATGTACCAAAAAAGCAATTTTTTATACAAAGTTGGTACTTTATATTGCACTACCAACCTGACTTTATAGTACTATCATAAAAAGTATCAAAATAGTATTTTTTATAAACATGTACCATTAAGGGACTAAAATAGAACCTTTTTATAAAAACTACTAAAATATTGCTTTTTTATAAGGCGTTCTAAAATAAAATTTTTTTTAGTAAAGAATCCAAAATATTACTTTTTTATCAGAATTAAATAGAAATAAAAAAAAAAAAAAACAAGTAGAAAAGTTAAATTCGACTTGGCCGAATCTATGAATACCCTCCACAAAGTGATAGTAAATTTTCTTACATGAAAAAATAAAATTTTTGATAAGAAATATTTTATTTTGTGTAAAAAAAACTTTTTTTTAACTAATTTTTGAAAAAAAAAAAAAAAAAAATTTACTAAATTTTTTTTTGAGTGTAAAATTTTTTATTGGGTGTAGAAATTTTTTCGAGTGTATTTTTTTTTAATGTAAAAATATTTTTGAGTGACAAAAATACGTTGAAAAATATTTTTGTGACTTACCAAAGTTTTTAAAATAGGTTTAACGGGTTTCAACACGTGAATTTAAGGTGAAGCTAATCTGAAATTCACGGTTTTGCTAATAACTTTTGAACCACTGGACCGATTTGGCTGAAATTCAAAACGAACTAGGCCAGAGCAAGCTTCAACATCCTTGGAATAGCCTTTCGAAAGTTAGCGTCTTTTTTATTTTGTAAATTCACGAAAAACCCTTGCCGAAATTTAGTCTTTTGCCCATAATTTTTTGAACCACTGCACAGTGGCCGAAACACCCAATCTAGCGGCGCTTAATTCGGAAATGTAAAATAATAAAACCCAATGCATATTTGTGATTATAAAATTTATAAAGAATTTAATTTTTAACCATATTTATTTATTTCAGTGTTTTTATGTATTTTGTGAAATTTATGTGAATATCGGGAGGGTGGTCTGTATGAGGACTAGAAGTTAAAATGTTCCGATTCCGTTAAAATTTAGAGTGATTATTTATGGCTACAAAAAACATTTAGCAATCGAATTTCAAGAGGATATTTCTTAAAATACTATTGTTAGTGCTTTTAAAGTAAAACTGGAAGGGGAAATTAACATGGGGGCTATGGGATAACATGGACCTATTTTGTCAAAAATTTAACAGGTTTTGTTTTTTCGATAAAAAATCTTAAATTTCAAGTTTTAGCCAAATCGATTGAAAATTGTGGTCTGTATCGCATTTATACTGTTTATTTGGACAGGCAGATGAGCCCTAAAAAACCGAAAAACTTGCGCGAACTAGCACGCCATACTGCAACCTCACAACAAAAATAACCCAAAAAAAATAAACAAAACAGGAATAGGACCGAATACGATCGAATTTCAAAAGTTGCAGTCCATGAAACTATAGTTTATATCACAAATGTAAACTTCTATAATGAACTAGTAATAAACTAGATACACACAGACCACAAACATTTATTTTTTAGTTAAAACATACCTTTTACTTTCAATTAAAACTTTTTGGCTCAAAATGTATAAACAATTGACTTAAAAGTGTCAAGAAAAACTCACTGAGTAATTAGGCCCCAAATTCCTTTAATACACTTGCTGCAGAAAATGTATATTTGATAGCTTACAGCTGTGCGAATATTGAAAGCAAAACAAAAGTAAAAACGTAAATTTTTTCTGTAAAGTATAGGTAAACGATGCAGTGCAAAAACATTTATCGATCTTAATTTTTAAATTTTGACTTAAGCGCCGCTAGATCAGTGATTTCGGCCACAGTGCACTGGACCGATTTCGCTGGATTGCAATACCAGCCTGACCAGGTAAATGCCAAACATATATGCCAAACTTCAGCAGCCTCCGTAAAGTCTTTCAAAAGTTATCGTTTTTTCAACAGACAGACAGACGGACGGACATCGCTAGATCGTCTTAAAATCGATCGAGGATCATGAGTATATACACTTTATGGGGTCTTTGACCAATATTTCGAGGTGTTACAAACGAAATGACAAACTTATATATACCCTCTATCACTAGAGTGGAGGGTATAATAAGATAACAATTATAAACAGAGGGAAAAACTCCAGCGCGGATCGAATATTAAAAAGTTTTTCCAAGGAAAGAGAAACGTCGAAACACAATGTTTGTACACTAGTTCCGAAATACCATTTGGCCCTAGGCACTTAATAATTTCCTTACCTTTTGTTCTTTTTGCTGGGCTTCCAATATATCAGCTGTGGTGGCAACAGTACCCATACGTTCAGCTCGTGCCTCCATACGTTGCAACCATTTTTCAAGTTCCAAGCGTTTGGCTTCATACCTAAACAAGAAAAATTCAAAAAATTAATATTTCTACAAAACAATGTTATTAAAATTAAATATTACCTTTGAGAATCACTTAACATATTTTTCAATTGAGCTGCTCTTTGTAGAACACATTGTGAGGTTTCGTCCCAGTGTTCTCTTAAACGGGTAACTAAAAAAGGAATTTTAATAGGAATAATTAGTATAAAATAAATGAAAAAAACATTAAAATTAACAAAAAACCAAAAAATAAAAATTAAACAAAAATCCATTTAAAAAGTGCTTAATTCATGTTTTTTGTTTGTTTTAAAACATTATGGATTACCCTGTGTATAAACAAAAAAATATCATTGAACCCCAGGGTGGTAGGTAATTTTTTGACAGTTGATTATTATTTTTTTTTAATTTTTCTTTAAAAACAAAATACCTTAAGTGAGTTTTTTTTTTTTTAATAGGGATAATTTTGTGATTTTTATACCCTAAAAAAAAATTCATGCTTAGATTAGTAAAAAAAAACAAAATGTCAAATATTATAACAAAAATTGGTTTTAGGAATCAGTTTTATATTTTTTTAATTTTGTTAGATTATCTCAAAAACCCATTTCTTAGTTTTGGTTGAGGTTTCATGGGTTTTTTTTTGAGGTTTAGAGGATTAACTTATGTTTTATTTTATTAGAGGGTTTTTTAACACCAATTTTATTAAAAAGTTTTAGATTTGCATTAAAAAAATAATTATGTTAAATTTTTTTATGTTATTAGCTGGTGAGTTTTAAAGAGTTTTATTTGAATTTGTTTGCTTTACCTTTCAAACAACAACGCATATAGTCTAAATCGGCTGAACAATGCGGTGCTAAAGAAAATTGTTTCAATTCTATTATAAGAAAGAAGGAAAGATTAATAGATTTTTTTTGAGAGTGTTTTAAAGATTAAAACATGCTTAAATGATAGAAATAAATTTTGAAAATTACTTAAAAGAAAGGAGAGCTAAGGGGGAATGAAAAACATTTTCTGAAATATGAGGAGAATGAAAAAATTGGTCGTGCTAGATTTAATAAAAAAAAGCCAGGGAATGATTGCGATTTTTTTGAGGAAATGATAATACTACATGCTCAAACTTAAGGTTGGTTCTAAAATGATTTCGGTAGTTTGAATCATGAAGATGTGATTTGATTAATTTCCGTCTTAATATAAGTTTGAATTATGAAAATGTTTCAAAGAATGTGGGTAATTATGAAAAAGCTGTTACTAGTAACACAGGCTCGGATTCACGAAGTGAAAGGTTATAAACACAGTTAGTTAGCTCTCGTTTTGACATCTAGTATGAAACTCAGATCATCAAAGATTCATGGCAACCCAAAATTAAACGAAAACACATAAGTACTAGTTCCATCAGCCCCGAGAATTTTCACAAATACTATTTGTCAAATAGTAGTCCTTATTTTACTCCTTAAATGGCGCCCAAGCTGGGGCCTAATACCGAAACGCAAAATGAGAACGCAGATACCACCGCTAAAAATATCCTTTGACCTATGTACGAGTACTTAAGTAGCAGTTCCTTAAGTAACGAGTATTTCTTACATGGCTCATCGAATCCTTTTCCCACATCCAAACAGCTCCCACTATTAGCTGAAGTACAGATCATCAATAATTCTTTCCACTTTTATGGGACCCTATAATTTATTTATGACCCCAAAGTATCAGTTCCTTTAGCCCCGAGAGATTGCACAAATAAAAGTCCTCATTTTCCACACTCAAACAGCTCATTAAAAGTCTTATAGCACAGTGTGCTGTGAGTGGTTTCGGGTTTGATGCATGTAGAAATTTGTTACTGATAAACATAAAAGTTTAAAAAAATTCACTAAAATAATTCTTAAACGAATGGCGCCCACGCTGGGGCTATTACCAAATCAAACCGAAAACCAACAGAAAAATAGTCAAAACGATATAGACTACCCAGTGGAATCTCTTGTATGAAGTTCAGACCAAAAAATATTCGTTTCTCGTAATACTTAAGTAGCAGTTCCTTAAGTAACGAGCATTCATACCGACTCCTTTTCCCACATCTATACAGATCCCAAAGAAGTCAGCTGTGAGCACAGTGTGCAACTCAAAAAATCTTTTTATACCCTCCAACCACAGTATTGGGGTATACTCACTTTGTCATTCCGGTTGTAACCCATAAAAATATCGGTCGGGACCCCATAAAGTATATGTATATTATTGATAGTGTCCGACCAAATACACCTTTTTTGGCCGAAGCCGAATATTCGGCCTAATTTTCTTTATTCGGCCGAAACCGAAGCTGAAGCCGAATATTAAAAAAAAATATTTTTTTAGTAAAAACAAGAAAAAAGTAAATAAAAATGTAAATAAAAATTTTTTTGAGAGTAATTTTTTTTCTATCGAAACATTTTTTTGAGTGTAAATTCTTGTTTTAACTTTAAAACACTCTTAGCAAAATGTTTTTGTGACTTACTAATGTGATTTAAAGTGTGTTTAGTGCGTTTTTCACCACGTGAGAACAACTTTTACACAATTATTCGGTATTCGGCCATATTCGGCCAAAAATCGGTCAAAATCGGATCAGGGGCAAAAAAGTTCCCCTTAAAAAACTAAAAACTTTAAAAAAACTTAATTTTTTACATCTTTTTTTGAATTTTTGTTAAACAAATGAAACCTTTTTATGTCAGAAGGAGTTCAAAGTCCTGCACTTAGGTCCAGAGAGCTAGAAAATTTCTTTTTTTTTCGGCCCGCCCCTTTTGTAAGCGTGGATTTAAAAAAAAATCATTAAAAGAATTAGAAAATGGTATTATTACTAATGTGTTAAAAGCTTAATAAATAAATCAGTTAACATTTATCGTAATGAGGAAGGTATCCTCTACCACCCCACCAGCGAGCCTCCCCAAAAAAAAAATGCCCATGGATTTTATTTGTTTTAACATGTTGGAGGGTATCAAAGATTCGGCACAGCCGAATTTAACACTCTCACTTGTTTTCTTTGTAACCGAAAAATTCGAAGACCACGAATACGGTTTTCTAAAAATCCAAACAGATCCGTTTCGGTTGGAAGGTCTGAAATCTTTTTTACAGGGACCCAATTCCCAATCGGGATGTGGAAACACAGAAATAACCAAAACGATATCGATGTCTAAAAAAATCAATAAAAAACGGACATAATTCCCAGATTTATGGGGATAATGACCACGTAACAAATGGCCATAGTCCCCATTACAGGGATTATGTCCACTATACTAGTTGGTCGTGATCCCAAAAATTTTATTTTTTTTGTCTTAAAAGTTTTTGTGAGTAGCCAGCCTTCGGCCGGGCTTAGGGATTACAAATTCCATAAATTATTTTAGCGGCTTCGCTCAACTCACCTTTTCCGCAGAAAACGGGGATTATGACCAAAATTGTTTTGGACTTACTCCCCATAATGTGAATGGGGGTTATGACAGAAAAAAAGTTCGGGCGTAATCCCAACAGGGTACGGACATAATCCCCATTGGGATTGTGACCGTTTTGGAAACGGTCATAGTCCCCACAACTATAATGGGGGTAATGACCGTGGGTTTTATGTCCTGTCACCGTCCAGGGTGACATGACACAGTCCCCACGGACATAATCCCCATTTTCGTTATAGGGATTATGACCAAAATCATTTCGGTCATAATCCCCATAATTGTAGTGGGGACTATGACCGAAAATAATTTGGACATAATCCCAATAAAAAACAGACATAATTCCCAGATTTATGGGGATAATGACCACGTAACAAATGGCCATAGTCCCCATTACAGGGATTATGTCCACTATGCTAGTTGGTCATAATACCAATAATTGTATTTTTTTTTTGTCTTAAAAGTTTTTCTGCGTAGCCGGCCTTCGGCCGGGCTTAGGGATTACAACCTCCATAAATTAATTTAGCGCTTCGCTAAACCCACCCTCTCTGCAGAAAACGGGGATTATGACCAAAATTGCTTTGAATTTACTCCCCGTAATGTGAATGGGGGTTATGACCGAAAAAAGTTCGGTCGTAATCCCAACAGGGAACGGACATGATCCCCATTGGGATTGTGACCGTTTTGGAAACGGTCATAGTCCCCACAACTATTATGAGGATTATGACCGTGATGAATTCGGTCATAATCCTGTCACCAAGTAATTCAGCCATAAATATGTATTCTGGCCGAAATTAAAACCATTTTAAAAACGAAATAATGGTCTGTTTCTAAAACTCCAGGGTCTTAGGCATATTACTCTTGGGTCTAAGGCATTTTATTTGGTTTGGCAGCCATGTTTTTTTTGTGCCGAATCTTTAAAACCTTCCAACATGTTACCAAATTAAAAAAAATAATAAAGTGTTTTGGGAGAGGGCGAAGAAGGGGAAAGCGGGGCGCATAGGTGTGGAGTGGAAAACTTTTTCCCCTGCGATAAATACAATACAAAATGGACAGGGACGTTATGGGGGGTCGTTTTTAAGAGGGGCGAGTTTTCGGAGAAAACCTCCAGAACTTTGGAGATTGTAATTTCACAATATTATCGATTTAAATTTTATTTAACACATTTTTACAGTTATTCATGGATTTTTTGTTCAGTTATTAGAATTTGCAATAGGGTGCTGGCCCTATTGCTGAGGTGCTCTTGCCAATAATACAGTCTGCATGGCAGAGCAATATTATCCCAGAATGTTGGAAGGCTGGTGTGATCATCACTATACCCAAGAAGGGTGATCTGAGCTACTGCAAGAACTGGCGAGGGATTACATTGCTAAACGTTATCAACAAAGTAATGGCCCTACTTCTTTTGCAAAGAATAGCACCAATTGTTGAACCGCTGTTACGTCAGGAGCAAGCGGGTTTTAGGCCTGGTCGATCATGCGCGGACCATATAAATACTCTACGAATTATCATAGAGCAATCGCAAGAGTTCAATAACCACCTCTATATGCTGTTTGTAGATTTTGAGCGCGCCTTTGACACCGTATACAGACCGGCAATATGGGCTGCCCTTAGGAGTAAAGGCGTACCCGATAAGATTATTGATCTCATTCGTGAACTTTACAATGGTGCCGAGTGTAGAGTTAGATTCTGTGGGCAAGAGAGCCGTCCATTTGAACATAATGAGGGTGTCAGACAGGGGTGTGTTCTATCGCCAACTTTATTTTTAATACTCTTAGATGGAGTCATGGAGCACACAAACATCGAAGCTCCGAATGGCATACGTTGGAACCTACGAGAACGTCTTAATGATATTGACTACGCAGATGATTTATGCATGATGGCCCATCGGTTTGAAGATATCGAACAGAAGCTCATATGTCTTGACAGAAACGCAAGAAAAGTAGGTCTTAGAATCAACGTTAATAAGACAAAACTAATGAGAATTGGTACAAACAACTCAACACCTCTCATATTGCACGGAGATCTTATTGAGGACGTTGACTCTTTTTGCTACCTAGGTAGCCGCATAACAAAAGATGGTGGTTCTGGAAAAGATATAGAGGAGCGCATCAACAAGGCTAGAGTCGCATTTCACTCATTAAATAAAGTCTGGCGAGCAAACAATATCTCAAAAGCTACGAAACTGCGAATATTTAACTGCAGTGTTAAGTCTGTCCTGTTATACAGTTGCACAACATGGAGTACAACTCAGGCCACCCAAAGAAAGCTGCAGGCATTCGTAAATCATTGCCTTAGACAGATTCTGCGTATCTTTTGGCCATGCTGGGTAACTAATGAACAACTTTTATATCTAGCCCGTTGTGAACCTACTGATATCGAAATCAAACGTCGTAAGTGGTCTTGGATAGGCCACATATTAAGAAGACCGACCAATGAAATCACCAGAGCGGCTCTTGAATGGAATCCGCAAGGTCATCGCAATCCTGGTCGCCCGCGAAACACCTGGGTGAGGATGGTGAGAAACGAAGGTCAAAGTTGCAACTTGTCTTGGAATCAAATTAAGTCGCTAGCCAAGGATCGTTCCAAATGGAGAGAATTTGTAGACGCCCTATGTTCATTATGAACTTTTATATAATTTAGTTAATACATATTTATCTTACTATTTTATGTAAATAAAGGAAATATATATATATATTAGAATTTGTAGCATATTTTATGGCTTTCTAATTAATATATTTAGAAATTGAAAACTGATAACAGAATGTTCAGACAAATGGCACTCAAGCAGGGGATTGTTTCGTGTCACCCGGATAGCTTTCCTGTCTTGTGTGCTATCGTTTAATGTTTCAGTAAAGCCCAGAGAGATGTTTTTCCGACAAAACTTTGTTTATGAGTCAGTTTTAGGATTAATCCAGCCAAGTTAAGCTGGAATTGTAAAATCAAAGACTTATGGCTATGGTTTGGATAATGTTTGATAAATGTTTAAGATTGACAATGACAGATAAACTTTGAATCAAATTTTGAATTTTAAATAAAAGCATAATGTAAAAAAATATCTTAAAAATTACAAAAAAAAAATAATGATGTAAAAAAAATCGATAGAGATAAACTATCGTGGTTTATATTTTTCTTTATTTCAATAAGAATAAAACAAAATTTGTAAAAAAATAAATAGCAAATGTTAACTAAACTAATTTTATCATACCCGGTATAGGAGGACCTGGAGCCATTTGTGTCTCATCATGTGAAGAACGTCTGCGCATGCGCATTTCTTCTCTCGTCAAAGCAGCTGCTACAGCAGCTGGACCACCAACAGCATTAACTTGGGCCGCAGCAGCAACAGCAGCTGCTGCAGCTCTTGATTGAGCCTGATGCTGTAGTAAGGCAGCTGCCGCTGCTGATCCTGGACTTTGACCGGTGTTATGCACCGTGTTGTGAACCACAGTACCTGGTATATTACCCAATAACTGTTGTCTAATATGTTCCCGAAATTCTGAACTTAAAGGCATAGGACCGGCCTGTTGTGGGGGAGCAACTGCAGGACCCACCGCCACTGGTGGAACTTTATTAAATTCTGTTTGCTGTGGAGGAGCACCAACCGCTTGTGCATGTTGCCGATGACGACTATATTGTAATTCTAAAGGTAAATTACGATCTAAAGAACGCATATGATGTTCTATAGTGGAACGCATAGCCTGTTGTTGTGATTGTTCCAATTGGCTGAGATTATTTGTAGAGGAATTTTGTAAAGCTTGTGCCCGTAATTGTTTAATTTCTTCAATTGATTGTCTAGCAGCAGCTGCAGCACACTGAGCAGCTACAGCATTTTCATCCAAAGATAAATTACGTTCATAAGCAGCCGCTCTCATATTAACGGCAGATATATGACGATTGCCGCTGCTAAGAGCAGCCTTAAATTGCATATCGAAATTAGTTTGTGTTACCTCAAACGAACGTAGATTCATTTGTTCTTGCATGGCACGTTCCATATTGCGTATACCACTTTCTATACCACGTAAAGCATCCTCTGAACCAAAATCTTCTATGGGCGAAATACGTGAAGAAGATGATGCTGTGGAAGAGGTGGAGGCCGTAGAGGATTTTTTAACATCGCTGGCCCGGGTGGGTGCCGGTGAGGGTACATTTTTATCTAGGGGTATATCAAAGGGATTAGAAGATCTTTTTGGTTCGGGTTTTTCTGGGGGCACAGGAGGTTTATCTTTAAATTTCGCTATAGCTAAAGGTGAATTTTGTGCGCTATTCTGTGCTGAACTTTGTGCTGACATGGGTTTTTTGGGTAATGGTGGTGGTTGTCTACCCGGAGGCGGTAAATTAAAACCATCTGGTAGGCTTTTTAGACTATGACGTTTAGGTGGTATCTCTGGTGGTGGTGCCCTATCGGCGGAACGTGCTGGTATTGCAGGAACTGGTTTATGATGTTGTGGCGGCAATGGTGGTGGTTGAGCACCATGAGGTTTTGGTGGCAATTGTAAAGGAGATTTAGTATTATGATTACCAGCCATCATTACAGAGGCATTGGCGGCTACACCGGCATTATGATCTTCCTGTGAGGCTTGTTTGCGTAATATCTGTTGTGCTCTCATGGCAGCTTGTGCGGCTAGTTCAGAATTTATACGTGGCATTTCTGGTGCCATTTTAGGCATATCACTTTCACTGGGTTTGGCAGTCATTTTTGTTTTGTTTTTTTTTATAAGATTTAGTAAAAAAAATAAGATTCAGTTAAGAAAATTATTGATGTGCGTAGGATATTTTTTTTTTTTTGTGGAGATTTTGTTTTCACAATATTTTTGATATGATTTTAAGTTTATTTAACACATTTTTATAGATATTCTTGCATTTGTTTGTTCAGTTATTAGAATTTATAGCCTATTTTACGGCTTTCTTATTAAACTCATATTGTAGCATATGTTTTGGATGATATCTAATTTTAAGATTTAAATTTAATTAATTTTATTGTTTTACTAAACACATATTGATGATAATTTAAAAAATAATTATCTGGAGATTAAATTGGTTTTCACACTATTATTGATATGATTTGGTTTTTAAGTTGTTTTATTTCCAATTTTTCAATTTTTATTTTTATTATAAAGACAATTTTTTCTTTTAGTAAACACATTTTGCTGCATATTTTTAAGATGACAACTATTTTGTGTGAAAAATTATTAATATTTTAGATCAGATTTTGTGGTGCATATTTAGGCGTTTCTTATTAGACACTTAATGATGGATAATGTTATAATTTTTTTTTATGTAATTGTAGATTTATTAGCATAATTTAAGAATATTTTAAATGAAAAAATATATTTTTTATGACGCTTTTCTATTTAAAAGATGATCACAACGAAACTACAATTTTTTTGATTATATTTTGTAGCATACTTTTTGGATTTCACTTATTTATTAAACGGGAATTTTTTTCTAATTTTAGTTGATGGCTTGATTTTTTATTTATATTTTTATGTAGGTAGTCCTTGATTTGATAGTTATTTTTAAGCATATTTTTTATGCATATTAAAGCTATGTTTACCCCATACCACTCAGTCGTATGATATTTATGAAAAAGCAAGGTTTTTTTATAGCATAATTTAAGGCGTGTAGTAAATATATGATTGTTATTAAAAAGCAACAAAAAACTCTACACATTGCTAAATTTATAAACAGATATAACAATTTATTTAATCTTAAGTTTAAAAATTTAGCAATATGTAGAGTTTTTTTTGTCGTTTTTAAATAAATATCATATATTTATTACATGCCTAAAATTATGCTATAAAAAACTTTGCTTTTTCATAAAAATCATATGACCAAGTGGTATGGTGTAAACATAACTTAATCACTACAGAACTGAAAGTTTTTTAAAATTTCCAGAGGTAATTAAAGCATACTTTTAGGATAATTCGCATCATATTTTATTGCATACTTTTAGTTTGGTTATTCAAATATTCAAGTTTTTGTAGACGATTTAAAGAAAAAATTATTTTTAAGTTAAATTTCGAAAAAAAAATATTTATATATATTATAATATAGTAAGTATAAAGAAAAATGAAAATTTTTTTGTAATGAAATATTGTTTTTCAGAATGTTTTTGAAAAATATGAATGTTTTTTCGGCAACACTTATTTGGAATATGACCAACTTAAAAGTATGCAACAGAAAATATAATGGAAAATTAAAAAAAAAAATCATTACAAAATGTTTCAAAAATAAAGAAAAAAAAGTAAAAATTTCAGACAAAGCGGAAAATTAGAGAAATAGTTTTTTCCACAACTAAATGCTGGAAACTAAAATGGTAGATGTAACTGACACAGAACTAGTTCTATCACAATTTACAGTTCAGGTTTTAGAAGAATAAGATCAAGTTTGATACCATAGAATCTCTAGCAGGTAAGAGTGTTAAATTCGTATGTGCCAAATTGTGCCCTTAAAAAAATAAAAGAATGTTATTCGGCTTTGCAACTCAAAATTGGAATAATCACTTGTTTTTGGTTTTATTTTCAAAAAATGACCGTTCATCTGTCGAAGCCACAAGCCTGAAATTGGACATGAATATGTTTTAAGTCCCGCCTTGAAGAATTAAAAGAACCCCGAAAAACACATTTTTTGTTGCATGTTTATTGTTAATTTGTTCAACAAATGAAACACTTTTATGCTATATGAAGTTTTTCAACCTTCAACCACGGGGATTAGTAAATGAAAACTTTTTCGGTCCGCCCAGTTTTTGGGGCGTGTTTATCGAAAATGATAAAAAATAATGATAAAATTCTGTTATTTAAGCGTAAATATCGTAATAAATAAATTTCTACACATTTATGGAGGGGGAGGAAGGTAAAACCCATACACCCCCCCCCCCCCCAAAAAAAAAAATCTCCACGAAACGTTCGTGTCCAACATTTTAAACTTTTTTTATTTACCGCTAGGAAAATGTGTACCACGCCACACCACCGCACTTGTGATTTTCCCTATATACCCTCCATCCTAAATTTTCACATTTTCTCAAAACACACAGCTTAATAGGTTTTTGATTGATTTAAATTTTTTTGTTGCATACTTAAATATTCATAATTTTATAAAAAAAAAAGTGCTGCATACTTTAGGGAAATTATTTTAATACTTTTATTTCTGATTCGATTTTAATTTTGCTGAAATTTTTAACATTTTCCATATTTATATGACTTTTCTTAATTTTTCCTAGTTTACAAAAAAAAATTATATGTGCTGAAAAGACAGGATATTTGTTTTTTGGATTTTAAAATTATTTAGTGTATACTTTTAGGTTATCTTTCTGCAGACATTTTTGCCTTTCTTAAAAAATGTTAATACATTTTTCTTAAATTGTTTATGTTTTTCAAAACTATTCAAAAAAAAAAATGTTTTTTTTTTCACAAAAAAAAATATTTCACATTTTTCGTTCAGTTTTCACAAATTTTTTATATATTTTAAGATTTTTTATCATATATTTTTTTTTTGGTTATAGCTTTTCTATATTTTTCTGAGATTTTTGAGATTAAATCTTAATCTTATTGATTTGATCTTAACTTTATTAAGCTTTCCCAAAATTTTCTAATTGTAAGTTAATATGAAATTTCTTTAATTTTTTTATTGTTTAAATTTTTTTCTAATTTTCTGAAAAAACAGAACTTAATAGCTTTTTGTTCGCTTCAGTTTTGTTGTTGCAAATTTTTATGTTCATCAATTTATATAAAAAGTGTTTCGATCCACTGAGATCATCTTTTCAAAAAAATATTTATGTATGAAAAAGGTAGACTTTGAGGTATATTTTGTAACGAGTTTTAAGTCTCATCGTAGTGAAATTTAAACCCCCCCCTGACAACCGCAATTTATATATTTGCATAAAATGCAATGTGCATTAGCATAGAAATTGTTTCAAGCAAAAACTAAAAATTTATAATTTTTTATTTTTGGCAGTTTTCTCAACATTTTTCATACATTTTTAAATTTTATTTCATATTTTTATACCCTCCAACCACAGTATGGGGGTATACTCACTTTGTCATTCCGTGTGTAACGCATCGAAATATCGGTCTAGGACCCCATAAAGTATATTTATTATTGATCAGTGATCCATTCTAAGACATTCTGGCGATGTCCGTCTGTCCGTCCGTCCGTCCGTCTGTGGAAGACACGATACAGTCCAAAGTAATAGAGCTAGACTCCTGAAATTTGGCACGAATATGTCTTATGGTATTGGGCTGGTTAAGTTCGAACATGGGCAAAATCGGATCAGGGGGAAAAAAGTTTCCCTCTTAAGAACTAAACAAACCTCTAAAAAAAGCCATTTTTTATAGGTTTTTTGCACATTTGCTTAGCAAACGAAACATTTTTATGTCAAAAGAAGTTCGAAGTCTTGAAGTTGGATCCAGGAAGGTTGCCCCACCGATGTACCCCCCCCCCCCAAAAAAAAAAAAAAAAGACACCCCTGTTTTTTTTTTTTTTTTTTAACGTGTTGGAGGGTATAATAGATTCGGCACAGCCGAATTTAACACTCTCACTTGTTTTTTAATTTCTTTGTTATAGTTTTTCTAAATTTTCTGAGATGTTAAGAATTAATCTGAAGTTTATTGAATTGAATTTAACTTTACTGAGCTCTCCCAACAGATGTTGAATAAATCAGATTTTTTTTTTATTTTCATAATTTTTTTCTGATTTTAAATTTTCTGAAAAATATCCCTTATAGTTTTGTTCGATTTAAAAAAAAATGTTGCATACTTTTATGTCTGTCATATTTAAAATAAGTCTTGCATACTTTAGCGAAATTTTTTTTCCTACTCTCTAAAAATATTCATATTTTTTAAAAACATTTTGAAAAGCAACACTTTCTTACAAAAAGCAATTCACATTTTTCTTTATTACTTATTTTCTCATTTTATAGATGTTATTTCTTTATATTTTATTTTTGCATTCGATTAAGGTGAAGCAGGTGTTGCATTAAGAATATAAAGAAAATTGTTTTTCAATTTTAGCATATTTGCTTATTATGTTTTGATACTTTGGATATGGTTATCATTCATAATGGAAGTTAAATAGAAAATTGAAAAAACCTCTTCAACATTCGATCTAAAAACTAACTGGGGAAAAATATTAAATCTGGCTTGACTAATTTAGTAATTATTAAAAAAACCGTTGGAATACAAAAAAGTTGAGAATAAATTTTTTAATAAAAATAATTTTTATCAAGAAGAATAAATAGTTTTTAAAGCATAAGCGTAGGCTGAACGAAAAACATGTTTATATTTTTTTAAATTTTAACCATTTAAAAGTATCACTAGATCATCTAAGAATCGATCAAGGGTGAGATATAAACTTTTTGGGGCCCTAGACTCTGGGCACACGAGGCACGTGCCCATGTTCCCCTCCCAAGGGGACCCGAAAAACTAAATTAAGGCAACAGAAAACTAGCAGTTATGGATTTATTTTGAGGCCTAAAACTATGCACCAACATATTTGAAACAGTAGTTAGAAATCAAACATGTTTTTATTGAAATTTGATTTAAAACGAAAAAGAATTATGAAGGAATGGCCTTATTTCCTCCTCTTGAGGGTTTTAGGATGTATTACTTCAAATAAAATCATTTTATATTATTTATTTAATTTTGCGATACACATATTTTGTATAGCATAGTTTTAGACTTTAAAATAAATTCATAAATGCTAGTTTTCGGTTGCCCAAGGCTAGATTCTAACAATTTTTTCGTAAAGAAAATGTTTAAGCCTAACACTTTTCTATAACAGAGATTTGATCTACATAAAAAGTTTAAAATTCATAGCAAACTTTTCCAGATTAGGAATATGCAGACTCTAAAACATTTTTTGTATAGAAAAAGTCACTAATTCATAACCATTTTTAGTATACAAAAAGTCTCAGATTTTATAATATTTTTCGTATTGAAAAAGTCTCAGATTCTGAGACATTTTTCGTATGAAAAAGCTAATAAATTCTGCGACTTTTTTTGTATAGAAAAAGTCTAAAAAATGTTTCAGATTATGAGACATTTTTTGAATGGAAAAAGTCTCAGATTCTGAGACATTTTCGTTTACAAAAACTTTTAAATTTTGCAACATTATTCATATAGATAAAGTCTCAGATTCTTAGACATTTTTCGTATAGAAAACGTCTGAGATTCTAAGTAAATTGTCGTATAGATAAAGTCTGAGATTATGAGACATTTTTTGTAAAGAAAAAGTCTAAGATTTTGAAACATTTTTTGCATAGAAAAATTTTCAGATTCTGAGACATTTTTCGTATAGAAAAAGTCTCAGATACTGACAAGGGAAGTCTCCCTGGTGTCACCCTCCGATCTTCATGAAATTTTGATATATTGTTAAGAACGAAAGTTAATTCTACTCCTATTTTTTTAGCGGCCCAAACTCATTTTTAGGGGGGTCGATTTGTATGGGGGAAATTTACCTTTTTCAGTTTTTTAGGATTGGCGCCTATTTAAACAAAATTAATATAGGCATGTGTGGTATCAGATTAAAGGTATTAAGAATACTTATCTTGTGGTGCTAACAACGGGCCAAAGAAGTTAATATTTTTCGACTTATTAACAAAAATGTCCTAAAATTTTTTTATTTTACTCCATATGACGAAAATTTGTGCATGTTTGGACACGTTCTTAGCACACGTAGATAGGTTTTCCAAAGACCTTTCATTTGGTATGCAACATGACTAGGTTTCTTTGCATAATATAGGAGATAAACGAAAAAAACTGAAAAATGGCCTTGTCACCCCCCCTCCATTTTACCCCCTAAATATGAATTTGGGCCGCTAATAAAATTTCGTGTACCTTTATTTTTTCTGCTCTACAAAATAAAACCAATTCCATAAAGATCCGCGGGTGACACCAGGGAAACTTCCCTTGTAAGCTAATTTGTTCAATGACCCATAAATTTTTTAAATGCAGTAAAAAATCTTTTGACCACCAATTTTTTGTAAACAAAGAAAATGTTTAATTATTTTTTTACAACACTTCAGTGTACTAAAATTAAAAAACTATAAAACCTTTTCTTTGTTAACAAAAAAATAGTGGTCAAAAGATTTGGAGATAGAGGGTAATAGAGGGTATATATAAGTTTGTCATTCCGTTTGTAACACCTCGAAATATTGGTCTAGGACCCCATAAAGTATATATATTTATGATCCTCGATCGATTTTAAGACCTTCCGTCTGTCCGTCCGTCTGTCCGTCTGTTGAAAACACGCAAATTTTTGAAAGACTTTACGAAAGCTCCTCAAATTTCGCATATATGTTGGGCATTTATCTTGTCAAGCTGGTATTGTAATCCAGCGAAATCGGTTCAGTGGTTCAAAAGTTATGAGCAAAAGACTGAATTTCGGCAAGGGCTTTTCGTGAATTTATGAGATAAAAAACACGCTAACTTTCGAAAGACAATTGTGAGGATGCTGAAGCTTGGCATATAATTTTGCCGTTCCCCTGGCCTGGTTCGCTTTAAATTTCTATCTAATTGGTCCATTGGTTTAAAAGTTATTAGCAAAACCGTGTATTTCAGATTAGTTTCATCTTAAATTCACGTGTTAAAAAACCATTAAACATTCCCAAGTAGAAATTCATGACGGTTATAAAAATAAAGCGTCTTTAAAGCACTCTTAAGTAGAAATTCATGACGGTAATAAGAAAAAGCGTTTTCAAAACACCCCCAAGTATAAATTCATGATGGTTATAAAATAAAATCAAGACTTATCAAAAATAACTCAATCTTAAAGCATAACTTCATAACGCTTTTCGAACGATTCGTAAAAGCGTTTTGAGAATACTTTTTAACCAAACCTATGATTTTATTTCACTGCCATTCAAAAAATAAGAACTGTCAAAATTGTTTTTGTCTTGATTTGAGCAAAAAATTGGGTTTGCTATCATAATTTTCCCTTTCAAAGTATTTTCAACATTATATCCTTTTATGTCCTGTATCTATTGATGAAATTGGGTTAAAAAATGTTGTTCATTTCATTGAAGATATTGGATCACTTTGTGATAAAAATTTGATTTCAATCATAGTTGATCATGAGTGGCAGCCATAAGAAAACACCAATTTTGTTGCATTGGATTCTATCCTTGTAGAGTAGGTATACTACCAATGGCGTTTTATTTTGAGAATTTGTATAAAGCATTTACAATTGATTTTAAGAAACTGGTTTCAAAATCGAAGTCATAAAACTGAGATATTGTAGCTTCCATATTAGCTACATCATCTGCGATGTGAAAAATTTTGTGAAAATTCATTGTTTGTTTCTAATAATTTTCTTAAAATTGTCTTCGCATTAATCGCTTTTGAAGTATCTATTTTTCTGGATGGAAAAATACGACAAACTGTATAAAGAATTTAAAGTGTCAGGTACTGCTTAAATTCCACTACATTTTTTTCAAATTATTGCTCAACCATATAACAAAAATATCTAATTTTCCAATTTTCAATATCCATTAAAACGAAAGATTTCCTCTGAAACTATAAAGTTATGTCATCAGATATTTTATTAAAATTTTGTTGCAATATTACATTTTCTTGCAAACTTTAACATTTTTAAAACTAATTTTTGAAGCAATTTCTTGCCTATACCAATTTGCAACTTGTATCTTCCAGTACGACAAAGTTTACAAAAATTTTAAAATTGCAATATTTTTTGCTTTTTAACGCTTTAATAATGCTTTAACGAAGCGTTCTCAAATCACTATTATAAATGTCTTCCAAAACCCTTTATATAAACCGTTTAACGGTGTTATCATTAGGACTATCTGAAAGCGCTCTGAGGATGGTTATCCGTATGATCTGAAAGCATTCGTAGTACCATGCAGAGCGCTTTAAAAGCGTTTTTACGGTTGTATTTTTCTACCTGGGTTGTTTTAAAAACATTGGTACACTCAAAATAATCACTCTGTTAAATTACAGAGATATTCTGCTGAGCCAGCAGAAAATACCATAGATTTCCAACCAGCAAGATTTTTTGTTATTTTACGAAGAAAACTTTGTAAAATGATTTCGACTGTAGATTTACAGAATTATCTGTAAAATGTTGATGAAAGCGACCAGAATTTTACCAGGAAGCATGGATAGTAATAACTTGACACAAAATAAAGTCCAATGCTATAACTTAAATGCGCCCGCTTAAATGTTTCGCACGCAAATATTTAACTTTGTAGAAATTATTTATAAACTCGCTGGATGTTCTCACGGTTTTTTTTAATAAACTTCTCACTTTAAGTTCCACATTTGAGCGGGGTCATTCCATTAAACACTTTTATAAAATTAAAGGGAAATAGTTTAAGAATGCCTTGACTTTATTGTATATCTTTTAAATGCGCTTGATATGGCTTTTACACAATGGTCCCTATTTGATTCCTGATAAATTTTTCCTTAATGTGCAAGTTGTTTTGACAATTGGGAAATGCCATCATGTAAATTTGCCCGCTTTAATGCTTCCAAATTGTAAATTAACTTTTTTTTTGTGAAAATTACGAGTTCCTTCAATTTTGCACTACACCTCGTAAAATTTAGCATATTTTATTGCATTTTAAGAAGTTTTTTAAAGAGTGGTTTAAATACTTGGACGTTTTTTAAAGAGATTTTAATTTGAAAACCGTATTACAGAGTAATAGTAAAATTACAGATGAAATTTAGTATTTTGGTTACGAGAAAAAAACAAAAGCGGTTTTCACCCTTGATAGAAAACATTTGAGGAAATTTCCTACAAGAAAATTTTCTACCGATTTTTTCCACTAAAGAGTGAACAACTATTTGAACAAGTTTTCTCACACTAACATTTTCTATATCCTCAAATTATTTTACATAATTAAAACCACGAAATAAAAATAAACAACGCGATTTTTAGTAAAAATATAATTAATCATTTAAGTTTCATTTTAAATTTCGTATAAAAAGTTTGAAAATATCACAAAATAAAACTTTTTAACATTACATTGAGCATGTATGAACATACATGGTCATTTTTACCCGGGTCAAAAAATTTTTTTGTAAATTATTTTTTATTTTCAAAACTTACTAAAAAAAAATTTGTTTTACACAACATAAATTACACCGCTCTACAAATCTGAGGTTTGTCGCTGCGTTTTGGATGAAACCAAAAAAAGTTGATAGGGTTTGGTGCCCCGATTCCAAAGCGGTCACTCAAATTTTTCTATCACGTCACAATTTTGAGAAAATCGCGGTTAAAGGGTCAAAAAATGCCCATTTTTGCCATTTTTGAACGCCTATAAAATAAGATCCTGATTTGCAAATGAGTTGGTATCAAGCTCATTCGAAAGTGTGTAATTTTCTCTTTCAGACAAGATCGAATCTTCTTGGAATTTAATTTTCTAAAGTGGTAAAAAAATCATTAGCCACAAGTGCTTTAAATCTAAAATTTACGTATGAATTTGTATGGAAATTTGTTAAAAAAACACTGTGTAAATAAACTAAATATTGAAAAAATGGAAGGTTTTTTGCTAATGATTTTTTTACCATTTTCGAAAATTAAAATTTTAGAACATTTTATCTAATCTTTAAGAGAAAATTGCAGGCTTTCGAATGAGCTCGATACCAAGTCATTTGCATGTCAGGATCTTATTTTATAAGCTTTTAAAAAGTGTCAAAAATGCCCTTTTTCGGCACTTTAACCGCGAATTACTAAAAATCCTGACGTGATAGACAAATTTGGGCTCCGGATTTGAAATCAGCGCAACAGACACTATCAAAATCACTAACCAGAATCCAATACGCATTTTCTTGTTGAGCTGTGTTATTTCTAATCAAAAATGTTATACTTTTCACGTTAGAAAATTTACTTAAGAAGGGCATTGTGTAGGGTATTCATAGATTCGGCCAAGTCGAATTTAACTTTTCTACTTGAATAACTTGGAAAAAAAATCAATTTAAAAATATTAAAAAAAAAAATTTAAAAAATGTGTATAAAATATATCAATAAATATAAAATTAGAAAAAATGGGTTTTTTGTATTGTATATTTTTTCATTCCAGCTGGCCCCAAAAACGTAAGCCGAAGGTCCCCGTCATACCTTCAGACAGCCCGGTGTACACATAATCTCAATGCGTTAAACACGGAATGAAAAAGTAAGCATATCTCCATATATCTTCAATATATATAGCAGTTTTTTTAGTTTTAAAAAATAATTACTTTCTTTAGTTAAACAAATTATATTATTATTTGTTTCAACTACTTTATTATCTACTTCAAAACTCTTTAGAAATAACACTCCAAAAAAAAAAAAAAAAAAAACTTCAAAACCTCTCACCTCTAAATGTGAATATGTACTTAAACAAAAACCTTCAACTTTTTTTGTATTATATTATTGAATAATATTCTATTGCCTACATTTAGGGGTATGCAAACATAAAATCACGAAACACTTGCTAAACATATAATTCTAATAAAGGAATTGAAAAAAAATATATTTATGAATATAAATATTAATTAAAATAAATCACCACTTATGGAGAAAGCAAACAATTTAATCAACACTTGACATTTTTATGATGATGATTTTTTTTTACTTTTGTTTTTTTTTTTGCCTTACAAAGTATTAACAACAAACAAAAAAAAAGAAAAAAAAAACAAAGTATGGTTTTAGGCGCATGTAATAGCATGGTATTGCTATCAAAAACAAACACATACATAGAACAAACGAACTACAACCGAACCAAAAATAACAAAAAAAAAAAAAATCACATGGCAAATTGTAAACATATTAAGTAAAACGTTTACAATTAAACCGGCATTTACAGATGGTTGTTAAACAAATACAATGGGAGGTTATTTTGTAAAAAACAACAACATAAAGGAAAGAAAACACACACAAAGAAAAAAGAGGAAAATAATCAAGCAAAATAGCAGAGAACTAGATTTTCAGAGAAAAAGGAACACAAGAGAGGTGAAAAGGAAAATTTTATACACCACAGGAAAGAAAGAAAAAAGAAAATAATAAACAAAACAAAATGTGATTTAAAACATAAAAAAAAACTTTAATTCCTAAAGAGAAAGAAGAAGAGAGAGAAAGAGAGTTAAACACACAAAGAGTAAACACAGTTATCACATTTTCCAATTCACCTCTTTTTTTTAATGTGTGTTTCTTTATTATTTGCCATTCGTTTGCATAAAAGCCGGCTTTGGTGAAATTTGTGTTAATTTGTTGTTTAATATTTTTTTATTGCATACTTTTTGGCGTCTCGTATTAAGTATAGTAAAATATAAATATATATGTATAGTATTTAATATTTTTATTTCATGTTTTTTTTTTTCTTTTATAGTATGTTGCATGTGTGTTAAGTTTTTTTTTATATCCCTCTGTATAGTGTTTCTGGGTGGGAGTTCAACAGATTCTTATACATTTTTTATTATAAACATAATATTTATGAACCCTTATACAACATATATTTATATTATTTTTTTTTATATTTTTCTTTTGTAAAAGCACCCTCTTTCTTGTTATCAGGAAAACAACATGCATGTAATAAATATTTTTCTTTCTTCCTTTTTTCAACAAAAAAAAATTGTGTTAAGAAGAAATGTAAATTGTTGTGGCTGTTGTTGTTTTAATAAAATTTGCATTTTCATGCTTAATTTATAAGAAATTAGTAGAAAATTGTTATAAAAGCCTTAAATTATGTATATAATTTTAAATTAGTGAAAGCTACCCCCTTGAAAAGTATGCAACAATTTTATGATTTTTTTTTTTTGGTATATGCTTTGGGGGCATTTGTATAAATGCAGTTTAAATTTAAATTTGTTTGATGTTTTTTCTTTTTTGTGCAAATAATACACTCAAAAAAAAACCCTTGTAAAGTTACCAAAAAATCTCGTGATTTTACGAGGCTATTCTCGTAAAATAGGACGTAGGTAAAATTCTCGTAAAATTACGAGGATTTCCTCGTAATTTAAAATGCGCCAAAATTTGGTAAAATAACCAATTTTATTGGTAAAAATACTGTTTTAAAATCGGAAAAATAAAAAAAAAATGGTAAAATTACAAGAAAAAATGGTAAATTTACAAACCAAAATGGTAAATTTACAAAAAAAAATTTTTGTTAAACAACATAAATCCTCGTAATAAAATCATTTTTGTAAAATAACTGTTTTTTTTTGGAAATTAACTAGAATCCTCGTAATATTAATTTCAAAATTTTGTCAACTTTTTTTTAAATATTTTCAATAAAAAAAATAAATTTGTCTGGGACTTGGAAATTAAAAAAAAAAATAGAAAATTTCCAAAAAAAAAAAATTTTTTTTTTTTTTTGTTTAACAATATAAATCCTCGTATAACATAATTTATGTAAAATAACATTTTTTTTTGTAAATCAACTAGAATGCTCGTAATAAAAACTTTGTTGTAAAATTACAGTTTTTTTTGTAAAATAACCTTTGAAAATGGTAGAATACAATTACGAAAATAAACTTGTAAAATTACCAATAAAACTGTAGTTCTCGTTTGAGCAAAATACAAGATTTTTTGTTAAAAAACAAGGAAAATTGTTAAATATTGGTAGAACGGGATTACAAGGCATTTTACCAGGAGTTTTACCAGTTTATTTTTTTGAGTGTATGAATTTATAGGGGATGAAATTAAATATTAAAATTATGAAAAATTAATAACATGTTTTATTTTATATATTTTTTCTCGTTTTAAATTTTTAAAGGATTTCTCTGAAAAGTATGCAACAATTTTATGGATTTATTTCAAATGCATTGGTAGAGCAACTGAAAACTTGCAGTTATGAATATATTTTGAGGCCTAAAACTATGCTATACAAAACAAGTATGAGTGTTAAATTCGTAATTCCGAATCTTTTATACCCTCCAACATGCAAAAAAAAAAAAAAATAAAAAAAATTGCAGAGGCGTTTTAATTATTTTTTGGGAGGGGTCGGTAGTGGTAATTGTGGGGGCAAAATTTCCTCTCGTAATATATGTTTAAATATTCATTTTTGTGCTAAAGAAATACAATTTTATCAATATTTAAACAATTTTTTTATCCACGCCCACAAAAGGGGGGTCGGACCGGAAAAAAGAAATTTTCTAATACTCTGGGTCCAAATGCAGGACTTTGAACTTCTTGCAGCATTAAAATGTTGCATTTGTTAAACAAAAACACAAAATATCATGTATAAAAATATGGTATTTTTCAGAGGTTGGTTTAATTCTTCAAGAGGGAACTTTTTTCCCCCTGGCCCGATTTTGATCGTTTACGAACTTAGCCTTTCTAAGAGCATAAGACATATTGATGCCAAATTTCGGGAGTCTAGCTCTTTTATTTTGGACTTTATCGTGTTAACTACAGACGGACAGACGGACGGACGGAAATCGCTAGAATGTCTTAGAATCGATCACTGATCATAAATATATATACTTTATGGGGTCCTAGACCGATATTTTGATGCGTTTTACACGGAATGACAATGTGAGTATACCCCCATAGTTGGAGGGTATAATAATTGTATCTTAAAACAAGTAAGAAAATTATAGTCGGTCAAGACCGACCATATGATACCCTACACCAGTTTTTTCCGGAAAATGGGTCCCAAGTCCAAACATGGACCGATTGGATCTGTCTTTTGTTAGATATTAATTTAGTGTAGAAAACACACAGAGATCAAATTTTAGTTTAATTGGTTTATTTTTTTTTTGTCAATAGACCGATTTAACTGAATATCGGTCGAAATTTTTATATGGGTGACAATAATACAATAAAACAATAATAAAAATTTATTTAAATCACAAATTGGAATTAATTACCCTCTAAATTTAATTTTATACCTTCCACTTACAAGGGAAGTCTCCCTAGTGTCACCCGCGGATCTTTATCGAATTGGTTTTATTTTGTAGAGCAGAAAAAATAATGGGACACGTATTTTTTTTAGCGGCCCAAATTCATATTTTGAGGGTAAAAAGGAGGGGGGAAGACAAGGCCATTTTTCAGTTTGTTTTCGTTTATCTCCTATATTATGCAAAGAAACCTAGTCATGTTACATACCAATTGAAAGGTCTTTGGAAAACCTATCTACGTGTGCTAAGAACGTGTCCAAACATGCACAACTTTTCGTCATATTGAGTAAAATACCAAAATTTTAGGATATTTTTGTTAAAAAGTCGAAAAATATTATTTTCTTTGGCCCGTTGCACAGTGCCACATTTGGCCAATCTAGCACGACAAAAATCAAAAAAAAAAAGTTCCCCGATTTTGATGATATGTTTGTATGTATTATAGAACATTCCTAATAGCACGGAAATAATCATATAAGTTCGATAATTCTGTTCGTTACTAACAGGTGGGTGCATAAAGTTGCATCTTGTAAAATCCTGTAACTAGAGTACAATATTTCGCATAAATTAAGTCAAGTTTAAACTGTTGTAGCTTTTGAACAAAAAGAGATATTTATCCACTCTTTTTTGGTAATTTTAAAGGATATTTAAATGCTTTAAGTTATATCTTTTCTTTTTTTTTAAAACTAATTTTTCTATTTTTTATTAAATTTTTAACAAAATACAAATTTTTGAAAAGAAAATTATATATTTATTTTTTTGATGGAATAGAACTTTTGTGTTTGGTCCGTATTGGTCGCCGGACTTTTTCAGATATATTGACCAATATCCATAGTACTTATTTCAACGGCTAACTTTTGCGACCGTCTGCGACGCCGACTACAGTGGGGCGATATGTAAACCTTGTTTTTACATATTTTTTAAACATATTTTAAAAAAGTGGGCGTTACAGTTGTCTGACCGCCCCCCTTTTTTTGTGATATTATTTCTACAGTCATTGAGAGTATATATACCAAATTTAAAGAAATTATAACCAAAATTACAAATTTAAAAAAAAGTGGGCGTGGCCCTTAACCGGCCTCCCGCATTTTTCATAATGGTTTTTTCGAAGTCAAAACGAACATTTATACCGAATTTCAAGTCAATATAATTAAAATTGGATTTTTGTCGTCCTAGATTGGCCAAATGTGGCACTGTGCGTTGGTAGCACCACGAGATAGGTATTTTTAATACAAATACAAATCGAACCCCCCCTAAAAATGAGTATGGGCCGCTAAAAAAAAATACGTGTCGAATTAATTTTCGTTCTTAACAACATATCCAAATTTCATGAAGATCGGAGGGTGACACCAGGGAGACTTTGTAAGTCCAAAAATGTTCCAATTATTTTCCGATTTGATAAGGTTACTAAAGTACACGTTTAACACCTAAAAATAAAATTTTTATCAAATATTTCCATTGTTCTGAATTTTGAGGGAGTTATGTGAATATCGGGAGGGTGGTTTGTATAGGGACTACCAGAAGGACTGACCCAATTCCTTTGAAATTTGGAACGATGTTTGTTTACCTGCTAAATTTCAAAGCTACTATAATACTGTTTTTAGAGTCATTTAAGCCGAATCCAAAGGGGGCGTTTGTAAGGGGGCTAGGTCTTAACATGGGCCGATTTTCTCCAAATTCAATAGGCTCTCGTCCTTGGGACAAAAGATGCTTAAGTTTAAAATCTCAAGTCAATTGATTGAAAATTGCGGCATCTATCTTGCTTAAACCGATAGATGGACAGACGGACGGACGGACATCGCTAAATCGACTCAAAAAGTAATTCTGAGTCGATCGGTATACTTGAAGGTAGGTCTAGGACCAATATTTCGGGTAGTTACAAACATCAGCACAAACTCGGTATACCCTGTACCACAGAGTGGAGTAGGTTATAATTAAATTTATGAAAGCAAATGTTTTATGTTAAAGTAATGGTTCTAAAACCTTCAAGAGAAGGAAATCAGGACAATCCTTCAAAATTCTTTATTGTTTTAAATCAAATTTCAATTAAAATATGTCTGATTTCTAGCCACTGTTTCAAGTATGTTGTTGTATAATTTCGCCTCCTGAAAGTATGCAACAAATAAATATTTATATTTTTTAAACATTTTATAGACTATAACAAAATACTATAGTTTTCCTTTTCGCGTTATATTATTTTTTTTTAGACTATTTTTTTCAAAAAATTAGAGAAAACTTTAAAGAAATATTTTAATTAAACGCAGCCCTCATTTGTATGCAACAATTTTACGAAATTTTTAAGAACACGTTTTCCATTTTAACTGCAAAATAAATTTGAACATTTATGATGATTTTTTGTTTTATTTATTTTTTTTTTTTCTTTATTAAAAATATTTTTAGAGCCTGAAGAAATTGAAACTATACAAAAGTTTTAACCAAAAATATGAGTTTATGAATTAAACAAAAGGCATTAACATTTATTTACATTTAGGGAATATTTTAAATCATTTTGTTGCATATTTTAAGGATGCCATTAAAGGCATTTTAACCATAGTAAATGTGCAGGCATTGTGGAATAAAAATAGACAACAAAAACACTAGTAAAAAATTAAATTTGACTTGGATGAATTCATTAATACCCTCCACAATGTCTTTACATATTTTCGGGAAACAAAAATTAAATATTTTACTGTGACGGTAACGGTTTTAAATTACACTACGAATCATCGAATATACGTTTGGGTCGAGACCTTATACACTTGATTACAATAGTTCTGCTGGCCAAAAATCCGGTTTCTAAACTTTTCTAACACATCAGGTTTTTGAGAAAATTTAGGTCAAAGTAGGGTATAGCGGAAGAACCCGATGTGATGGCGATTTCAAAATGAGTCGAGAATAAAGCACAAAACTTTACTCTCTAAGATGCAGAACTCAGTTGGTCAGTCGCCATAACCCTTTGGGAGCCAATTGTCGTTCAATGCTGTCTTATTCTTCAGTATTGAAAAATAACGTTTATATGGGAAAATAACTTATTAAAAGTTATTAAGTTGTAAAATATGTTCGAAAACGCGATTTTTTTTGTATTTCAAATTTCTCAAAAACTTAATGGAATGCAAAAGTTGGGATACCGGATTTGTAACAGAGAAAAATTGTAATCATGTTTACAAGGTTGCGTTCTATTCGCATAAATTTGTTTTTTTTCATATTATTTGTAACGGAAAAATCTCTTTTTGGGAATAAGACATCATGGAGAGATATTTGGTAAGCTAAGAGTTAAGATGAATGGCCAAATGAGTTCAGCATCCTTAAGAGCTCTGTTTATGCTTTACCCTAGACTGATTTTTAAGTCGCTATCACATCGGGTTCATCCGCTATAAGATGTCAAAAATGCCCAAAAAGGCGATTTTTCTGTACTTTGACCTCAATTTTCTAAAAAACCTGATGTGATGGAAAACTTTGGAGACCAGTAGCGCAATTCACTAACTTTTTAACGACAAAAATCGGTAGTTATATTGTCAATTGTCTTTAAAAGCAATTCTAAAACATTTTTCTGCCGAATTTTGTCGTTATTGAAAATCGTTAAATTATTAACAAAAAATTTTTTTAAGTTAAAGTTAACGAAATTTTTCGGTTCTCAATACAATTTTAAAATAAACAAATTTCAAATTAACTATTTTTGTCTTTAATTCTTGTCGTTAATTGAAAAATTTATAGAATCACATATTCTTAAAACAACCGACATTTCTCGTTAGTTAACGATATCGATAATTTCGTTAAAAAAGTTACTGAATCGCACTACAGATTTGTGATCACTGGTTAAAGGTCGCGTTCCAGTCGCATTAAGTTATTTTTCAAAATTTTCCGTATTGTTATTGAATGTGCACGAATGCATTTAAAAGTCGTTAAGAGATATTCTTTAAATTTAGAATGAAAAAACTTATTCTTTTTTTCAGTTCGAAGCGAATGAATTATGTATTCTATGCTTGCAATACAAAAAAAAAAAAACGAAGAAAAGAGCACAGTATTTTAGCATTAGAAATATTCTAAAATACTGTACTCTGAAGCGAATAAATCAAATGATTTTTCTTCAAGAAAAAAGTTTTTTTTTGAGAATTTTTTTTGTACATTTTTTTTTTTTATTATCTCATATTTTCACTTACTCACAGATAAATGTGAAAGTGGGTAAAACATATTGGGTCCTAAAAAAAAGTCTTAAGTATTGGGTCCTAACTTTGAATCAAAAAATTCGAATTCCCGGAAATTTTAAAATCCTCATATCTTGGTAACTACCGCCAACACGACAAAAAGCAATTCAAGCAATAGTTTTCGAGTAACTTAAGTTTCAAATGTGTTAAACCTATTGGGTCCTAAAAATAAAGTCATAAAACTAAAATTGCCATATCTCGAAAACTATGCAAGATAGAGCAAAACAGAGCTAAATTTCGGATCAAAATCGATGGCGACCTAATAGGGAAAGTTGGCATCTTCAAATGTGTTGATCCCATCCCATCGGGTCCTAACTTTGAATAAAAAAAATTCGAATTCCCGTAAATTTTACAATGCTCATATCTCGTTAACTGCCGGCAAAACGACAAAAAGTTGCGAAGCAATTTTTTAGCTCTTGGATTGTAGAACAAGATCACCGAACACCTGAAAGCAATTCGAGCACTAGGTTTACATTCTAAACGTTCAAACAATAACAATTTTCATTTTGCTGTTACTCATCATCCTAAACAGTCTAAAAGTGATGTAATCTGAAGCGAATGACTCGGTGTAAGCGAAGAAACAAATATATCCGTGCACATGTCTGGTATACACTATCAATTTTTCTTTATTTTAAAACCAAAATCAAAAACTAAATTGCTTAACATTTATTTTATATCATTGTCTGCATTTCAAATACGTATACCAAAATGAAATGCTCCCTAAAGTATACAACAATTTATATTTTACTACTTAAGTTAAATATTCCTATAAGTATGCAACAAATTTTTAGTTGTTTTTGTTGATTTTGTTGCTATACTTAGGACACCAGTACTTAAATACGAAAAAACTATAAAAAATAAAAAAAAGTAAAATACGGCGTTGCCAAATTTATTGATGCACTTCGGAATAAAAAACAAAAAAAACTTATTTTGAAAATTTTGGTAAAAAATATTTTGGAAAAATAAATGTTGTTTTTAATCGACCTTCCTTTAATTTATGTTAAAAAACAATAAATTTTCAAGCTCGAGGTCATGAAAATTTATTTTTTTAACATATATTAAAAAAGGTCGAATAAAAACAACATTTATTGTGAAAACGGAGAACACGTTGAATATAACATCAAAAATGGTATAAGACCTCGAGCATAAAAATTTTATATTTTGAAAAAATTAAATTTGTTGAAAAAAACATAAAAGAAAAATGCCAAAAATATTTTTGTAACAAGTAGAAAACTTAAATTCGACTTGGCCGAATCTATGAATACCCTCCACAATGCCTTTTTAAATGATAGTAAATTTTCAAACGTGAAAAAAATAACATTTTTGATTAGAAATATTTTATTTTGTGTAAAAAACTTCTTTTTAAGAAATTTTTGAAAAAAAAAAAAAATAATTTACTTATTTTTTTTTGAGTGTAAATTTTTTTGAGTGTAAAATATTTTTCAAGTGCATTTTTTTTTAGTGTAAAAATATTTTTGACAAAAATATATTGTAAAATATTTTTGTGAATTACCAATGTTTTTAAAACATGTTTAACGGGTTTTCAACACGTGAATTTAAGGTGAAACTAATCTGAAATTCACGGTTTTGCTAATAACTTTGGAACTACTGGACCGATTCAAAAATCAATGCGAAGCAGGCCAAGGGAACGAAAAAAATCTGTTTCAAGTTTCGGCAGCCTCAGACTTTTGCTCATAACTTTTGAACCACTGGACCGATTTCGCTGGCTTGCAATACCAACCTGACCAGGTATATGCCCAACATATATGCCAAACTACGGAGCCTCCGTAATGTCTTTCAAAAGTTATAGTGTTTTTAACAGACAGATAGACGGACGGACAGATATCGCTAGATCGTCTTAAAATCGATCGAGGATCATGAATATATATGGGGCATTCCATGTCAAATCGGACACTTTGAAAAAAAAAATTTTTTAGATTTTCCCAATTTGTTTACAGTTTTTAGTACCCTTCGAAAACTCCTTCGTGGTAAATTTTCAGATTCCGTTCAAAAGATATCGAATTTTTAAAAATTGGTAGTTTGTTCCTTTACTCAAACTTCTTTTACTCAAAACTTCTTCAATAATGGTCAAAATTTAATTTTTTTTTTAATTTTTTTTTAATTTTTTTTTTTTTTTTCTGTACTTTTAAAAAAAAATCCCAAAAAATTCTAAAGAGCGCTCTAGTATGCGATTTTTAAGTTTTAAAATTTAAATCTCATTTTTGAAAAAGTTTGTACTCTTCGATTTTTTTGAAATTTTTGTTGTGTAAAACTTCTAACGATTCTTCAAATTTTTTGCCCAGGAGGATCGTAGGTAGAGTTTTTCACGGGAATTCCCGGGACGGGATTTCCCGGGAATTCCCGTAAATTTTCGATCCCGAAATCCCGGGAAATAGAGCGGGAATTCCCTTGAATTTTAGTTTCTTTGAAATTGTTGATTTTTTTAATTTCTATTGATTATTTTGTGATTTTTAAGAGATTTTTGTTAAAATTCTTGATAATTTGTTGACAGAAACGTACGCAGGGACCAGAAGCGCCCAAAAAGTATTTCAAGAGAGACCTTCTAACTTTAAAATGTCATAAAATCTGAGACTCACTAAATGAAAAAAGTCTCACAATATCTAAATCTTTGATAGGATATAATAACACAGTGATACAAAATCGAACTTTCCGAATCGGAATGGGATGAAAGACGTTTTTCTAGTTCAGCGATAGATTATTTTTTACACGCATTTAAAGTTGGTGATTTTAAAGCATTTATGTACTAAACATGTCCTACATTAGGGGCCCCTGGTGGTTCACATATTGGACATATCGCTCCTTTACTTGTATAGTGTCACAACTCAAAATATTTGATTTTGCAGAAAACACGTTTAAAGTTTACTATTGAAACTGGTTTCTAATTGAAAAAGGCCGGTACATAGAAAATGTAATAATGGCGTGTACTCTTCTCATACGGTGAGTTTAATTTTTTTATTAATACGAATTTGACACAATATAAAGCATGATATAACGAATAATTCTGCATCATTAACTCAAAAAACGCATTTTTTGAGTTATGACACTATACAAGTAAAGGAGCGATATGATGTGCTGCGTCTAAACTTAAGCTCGAAATTACGTTAGCTATAACCGGTATGAATTTTGCTGCAATCGGTACCGTGCCTGCTTACTGAATAGACAAATTATTAAAAATAATCCACTGTTCACCGTTGCGTATGATTCTTATTTAAAGGCAATTACAAAATTAATCATACGCCATAAAAAATTTTCAAGCAATTATTTTAGTAATTATAATAAAAGTTGACCAAAAAATCTAGCGCTGAACCAATAAAAAAGTATCGGGGGTTTTGCTATGATTTCATTTTCTTTTTTTTCATCCGATTCCGATTTTGGTTGTTATCAGAACCTGATACTTTTTTTCAGAAACTAAGAAATTTTCTTTCTAAAGCCTGCATTATAAAAATTTGCAGTATGATTATGTTTTAGAGGCAAAGCGTTGAAATAACATACATATTCCTTTAAAAATACTTTTAAATGACTTTGACATATTTGAGCAATTTTTTTTTATAAAAACTGGGTAACAAAAATTGTTCTTTTTTTCTCGAAACTTATTTTTTGTTTGTTTTAAAGGTACTAAATAAGATTTGTATGGTGTAAATATACATTATAAATAGTGCAATCGCATTCATAAGGTTTTTATATATTTGTTTGACAAAAAAATTTGGGTTTTTAGTTTTTGCGGGAATTCCCGGGATCCCGGGAAATTTAAAAATGAATCCCGCTTTCCCGGGAAATGAAAAAGTCCGGGAAAAGAAAAACTCTAATCGTAGGATAACGATTATTACTAATTTTTAAAATTTTTTTAAAAAATTTTATTGTAATTTTCCAATCTTAAAATCATTTCTACTGCTCCAATGGTGCGTCATAGAGGGGTCATTTCCAAGACCGATCCCCATTATATTTTACGTCTTAACATTTCTTTGGAACAAACTAATACCCTATCTCCATTTCTAAGGGGGCTCCCACACAAAACGACATTTTTTAAAATTTGCTCAAACCGCTCAAACTGCCCTAATAATGCACTTAGAGCAACAAATTGTATGACCGACCCACAATATTTTTTTAGTCCAAACATTTTCTCTGAACACACCTACCCTCTATCGTTAACTGTTAAAGCGGTCCCCATAGAATTTTTTTTTTTTTTTTTTGTAAATTTGTTTTATTAAATCAGCTTCTACCGGTCCAATGGTGCGTCCGAGAGAGGTCATAACTGACCCCGACCCCCATTTATTTTTACCCTACAACATTTTTTTAAAACATACCCACGCCCTATCTCCTTCCATTCAAAATTACATTTTTATAAAATTTTCTCCAACTGTTTTTTGTATGGGAGAATACTTAAAGAGTGGAAATAGAGCGTAGGTATGTTTTAAAAAAATGTTGTAGGGTAAAAATAAATGGGGGTCGGTCTCACTAACGACCCCTCTCGGACGACCCCTCTTGGACCGGTAGAAGCTGATAAAATAAAACAAATATACAAAATATAAAAAAAAATTGTATGGGGACCGCCTTAACAATTAAAGATAGAGGGTAGGTGTGTTCCGAGAAAATGTTTGGACTAAAAAAATTTTGTAGGTCGGTCGTACATTTTGATGCTCTAAGGGCACTATTAGGGCAGTTAGAGCGGTTGGAGCAAATTTAAAAAAATTTCGTTTTATGTGGAAGCCCCCTTAGAAATTGCACATAGGGTATTAGTTTGTTCCAAAGAAATGTTAAGACGTAAAAATTAATGGGGGTCGGTCTTATAAATGACCCCACTATGACGCACCATTGGAGCAGTAGAAATGATTTTAAGATTAAAAAATTACAATAAATTTTTTTCAAAAAATTTTAAAAAATAGTAATAATCGTTATCCCACGATCCTCCTGGGCAAAAAAATTGTAGAATCGATAGAAGTTTAACACAAAAAAAAATCCAAAAAATCAAAGAGTACATACATTTTTAAAAATGAGATTTAAATTTTAAAACTTAAAAATCGCACACTAGACCGCTTTTAAGAATTTTTTGGGATTTTTTTTTTTCAAAGTAGGTAAAAAAAAAATTTTAAAAAAAATTTGAAATTTGGACCATTATTGAAGAAGTTATGAGTAAAAGAAGTTTGAGTAAAGGAACAAACTACCAATTTTTTAAAATTCGATATCTTTTAAACGTGTCATCAAAAAAATCTGAAAATTTACCACGAAGGAGTTTTCGAAGGTTACTAAAAACTGTAAACAAATTGGTAAAATCTAAAAAAAAAAAAATTTCAAAGTGTCCGATTTGACATGGAATGCCCCATATACTTTATGGGGTCCTAGACCAATATTTCGAGTTGTTACAAACGGAATGACAAACTTAAAAATATACTATTTGTGCTTTAAAATTTTTTAAATATAGTTTTGCAAAAAAAAAAAAATTCAGATGTGTCCCCCAGCATCGAATTTGTTATTTTAAGGTTATGTAGAATATACAAATATATATTTTGAATAAATAAAACCATTTATGTCCATCAGCAGCCAAAATTTTGTATTTTAAGGTTAAGTAGAATACGCAAAAAATATTGGGATTTAGTTCGATTAGTTACAAATGGAATGAAAAGATGTATAACATAGTGTAGGGTACACCACTCAAGCTCAATATTGTATTGTTAGTCCATATCAAGCTCAATATTGTATCGTTAGTCCATACATTTGTCTATTTTTCTGTCTACGTCTACAAATAACTAAAATGATATACTCCCTAAAGTATGCAACATTTTTTCATTATTAAATGCACTAGAGCATAACATGCTAGTTGAATTGTGAGACAATTCAGCAGTTTTTTTTTTTTCGTTTTGTTGTGCAAAACATAAAAGGATTGGTTATGCTAAAATGCTGGGGACTTATAAGAAGAAAATTTCAAAACTATATTTTCTCAATTACTAAAGAAAGTGTTTTTGGTTTAATTGCCAGAGCTTTTGAATTTTAATTTATGGTCATGGTTAAATTTTTACCTTCCCGGTGAAAAATGATACAAATATGATCATATATGCGTTCATACAGCATCATGTATGTCCATATATGGAGCATATATGGATATATATGACGCTGTATGAAGGCATATATAATCATATTTGCAACACATATGTCCATATACGTAAAATGAGGGCATATGCACATATATGACATATATGCTCCATATATGTCCAAGTATGTCATATATGGGCATATGCCCTCATTTTACGTATATGGACATATATGTTGCAAATATGATCATATATGACTGTATACAATTTCATATATGACCAAATATGCTCATATATTTACATATATGCATCCATATATTTACATATATGTATCCATATATGCTCATTTTTCACCGGGTTGTGTAGTATATAAACTCACATTACAAATTTAAAAATTTCTTTCCAATTTGCATATTTTATGCATCTTTTGGGTTATTTATCTATTTGTGCAGCATATGCATTTTCTTTTGCCTCATATTGTAGTAATAAATTTTCATATTTTTTGTGGGTGGTTATTGGTTGGTTATATATGTTTCTGCATGAGTTATCAAATAATATGCATATGATAATTTGCATTATTTGTGTAATAAATATAATCTACTTTTAGGCTGGTATTAAAGTTTATTTTCCACACTATTGCACACCTAAAGGCTTAGCCAAACAAAATTTTGTATACAGAAAGTGTATTTTTTTGTTATTGTAGCATACCCTGAGGCATTAACCAATTTGTAGAAACATCATTTATGTGTTAGCATACCCTAAAGCTGTTGACAATAACAATAAATATTGCCTACTTAATGGGGCTCAAATTAAAATGTGTTTTTAAATAAAACTAAATCCAAAAAAATCAATAAGTTTCAGTTAAACAAAATGTCTATCAGTTTTAAATCAGATAAGTAACTTTTTTTTTTGAACGGATTAAAATTATATTTTTCAATTTTGTTTGTACTTAAATTATCCCATAAATTTAAGGATTTATATCAACATTAATTTATGAGGGGGAGTGGTGGAGGGGGGGGTAGATTTTAAACACCAAACAAACAAAAACCACTCATTCCTATTCAATGTCTTTTTAAGTTGGAATAGGTTTTTACCTGTTTTCTAATGCGTTCGTTTTTTTTTTTTTTTTAAATAAAAGTTTTCTACAATTTTCTTGTATTGTTTGGCAAATAAGTTGTTTGCAAACGGGTTTTCTTTGTGTTTTTGAAGGAGAAACTATTTCAAATGGAAAACTTTGTTAGGTTTTATATATACAGAATAATAGTGAAGAAAAAGTTTTAAAGAAAAGAAAAAATTTGCTATAGCATATTCAAAGAAAATTGTCTATATATAAATTCAGGTAAATATTATTTAAAACAATTAAAAAAAATAAATTATCCCAATAAGCCAAATTGCTGGAATTCAAGTGTAATTCAAGCATAATTCCAGTCATATTTTCAATTTTCAAGCTTTGAATTGCACTTGAATTACACTGTAATTCAATAGCATATACCAGCGAAACGGATACTTGAATTCAAGTCGAACAAAACATTGTAAAAACACTTGAATTCAAGTCTAAAAAAAAAGCGTAATTCCAGTCAAACCAAAGAAAATTTTAAAAAATCACTTGAATATTGCTTGAATAATAGTTAAAATCAAGCCCTTTTCAAGTCAAATTCAAGCCTTAATCAAGTGCAATTCAAGCACAATTCCAGTTCAAAATAAATCGAGCAGAATCGTCTCTATTGGTAAAAATTAAAAAAATAGACCAACCTTTTGCATAAATATAATTTATTAGCTGAAAAGCAGAAAATTAAAATTAAGTATGTACATAAGTTATGATGACAAAAAAATGGAAATTAGCTAAATCTATTAAATTTTAAGAACACTTATTTTGCAGGTACCGCGGCCAGAATTTTCCATTAAAGCGCGTTTGATTAATTGTCCGCCGCCGATACACACATACATATTTTGCCCTTGGATAACTAAAATAAAGAAGAAATTATAAGTTTTTTTTTTTTTTTTTGCAAAGTTTTAGTTTTCTTACCTTTAAATGATTTTTCTAAAATTGATCAGCAAAAATCCTTTGGTTTTGTTTATTTTTCTTTTTATTTACGCGATAAATCATTAAATTCGGTTAGCATTTGATTTAAAGCAAATTTTTTGTTTAATTGTTGTTTTTTATTTTTTGTTATTTTGTAGTTTTGACAAAAAATGAAAATGTTTATTTCAAAACGAACTCATTTTGTTTGAACTGGAATAAGGCTTGAAAAATATACTAAAATTAAAGTTGAATTCAAGTGAAATTTCAAGCACTTGAATTTTAATTTGTTGGTGCTTATTGGGATAATATTGAAGTAATGTTTTGAGAAAATAATTTTTTAAATATAAAGCATATTCATTATCTAACATAGACAGGAAGGAAGGTATACTGAAATAGACAAGTAGATACAGAAAGCATAAATATAAATGCTATAGAAAAACTATCTCAAATGGATTATTAGGTGGGGCCTGTCGGTAGCCCTTGAACGTGGGAGTCGTGGGTTCGATTCCCACCAGAACCCTTGATCCTGTTTCGCTTCAACAAGACAACGGTCATTGTTACCAGTTCTCGGTTATTTTGATATTACTAAATAATGTCAATAAAAATTAAGTATTAAATAAAAATACTTTATCATGTGGGGGGAGATAATTTTTTTTTATTTTTTAAGTATTTTGAGGATGTTTATTCTGGCTCGAGGTCATTATTTTCTTTACTAATTAAAACCATGATATTCTCATAGCATAATTTTCATAATTTTAATTTTGTTTTAAATTTATTTATGTTGGTCATTTTTGCAAGACTTAATCGACACGTGTTTCGGAATTTGTCAGATTCCATTGTCAAGATTATTTAGCAAAAATAGAAACGATTTACTACCAAGTAGCAAACGAGTCTAATGACAAGTCGTTTGTGCACAAACTAAAGTATTAATACATATTCGACTCTATCCACAATGTGAATTAGAAAGACGAAGAAGTTGTACTATACTACACTTAGAAAATTATTGCAGTTTCTACATGACGGTCATTTGTGTAGTAAGCAGTAGTTGTTGATTTCAACTACAATTTCAATCTCAAACAACTGTTCTTTGTAGTCGTTTTAAAAAACAAATACAAAAAATTACTACATTGTAGTAACAGTTGTTTTATTTAGTTGTTTTTAGTTTATTAAAAAAAAATTATAATTTTCTAGAAATTTTTAGAAAAACGGATGTGCAGGAATTATTTCCAAATAATTTTAACCGTTTTTGACGTTTAGAAGTTTTTTTTTGTTAATAAAAAAAATCAGACAATTTGAGTCACAGTAAAAACAACTGTAATTTGAAGTAGTTTTTACAGTTTTTTGTAGTTGTTAATCAATAGTTAAAAACAACAACAATTTTTGGTTGATTTTACCGTAAAATGTAGTGGACGCCTAAAGCTATGTTTACACCATACCACTCAGTCGTATGATTTTTATGAAAAAGCAAGGTTTTTGCATAGCATAATTTTAGGCATGTAATAAATATATGATTGTTATTAAAAAGCGACAAAAAACTTAACACATTGCTAAATTTATAAACAAACATAACAATTTATTTAATCTTAAGTTTATAAATTTAGCAATATGTAACATTTTTTGTCGTTTTTAGATAACTATGATATATTTATTACATGCCTAAAATTATACTATACAAAAATCTTGCTTTTTCATAAAAATCATATGACTCAGTGGTATGGTGTAAACATAGCTTAAACAACAACAAATGTAGTAGTTTTAACTGTCTTTTGTAGTGGATTCTACCGTCATAATTTTTTGAGTGTAGTAAGGCAACGATTGTCAATAACCAACAAAAATATTTAAAACATTTTTACATATGATAGCACCGCTCTACAAATCTGAGGTTTGTCGCTGCGTTTTAAATGAAACCGAAAAAAGTTTATAAGTTTTGGTTTCCCGATTCCAAAACGGTCACTCAAATTTTTCTATCACGTCACACTTTTGAGGAAATCGCGGTTAAAGTGTCAAAAAAGGCCCATTTTGACAATTTTTGAGCGCATATTAAATAAGATCTTGACATGCGAATGACTTGATATCAAGCTCATTCGAAAGCGCGTAATTTTCTCTTTAAAACAAAATCAAATTTTCTTGGAATTTATTTTTTTATAATGGTGAAAAAATCATTAGCCGCAAGTGCTTTAAGTTTAATATTTACGTGTGTATTTGTATGGAAATTTGTTAAAAAAACACTATATAAATAAACTAAATATTTAAAAAATGGAAGGTTTTTGGTTAATAATTTATTTACCATTTAAGAAAATTAAATTTCAAATTCTTTTTATTTTGTCTTATAGTGAAAATCACTTACTTTTGAATGAGCTTGATACCAAGTTAATCGCATGTCAGGATGTTATATTATAAGCTTTCAAAAAGGGTTTGAAATGGCCTTTTTCGGTACTTTAACCGCGAATAACTCAAAATCCTGACGTGATAGACATATTTGGGTAGCAGATTTGGAATCAGCGCAACAAACACTAACTAAATCACTTACCAGAATCCAATACGCATTTTCAAGTTGAGCTGTGTAATTTTTGTCGTTGTTGTTGGGCCCCCCCCCCCCCCCCCCCCTCTGAATACGTCGTTGATAGAGGGTATATATAAGTTTGTAATTCCGTTTGTAACTCATCGAAATGTTGGTCTGGGACCCCATAAATTATATGGGGCATTCCATGATAAATCGGACACTTTGAACAATTTTTTTTTTTGATTTTCCCAATTTGTTTACAGTTTTTAGTACCCTTCGAAAACTCCTTTGTGGTAAATTTTCAGATCTTTTTGTTGACCCGTTCAAAAGATATCGAATTTTTAAAAATTGGTAGTTTGTTCCTTTACTCAAACTTCTTTTATTCATAACTTCTTCAATAATGGTCCAAATTTCAAAAAAAAAATTTCAAAATTGATGTTTTTTTACTTACTTTTTAAAAATATATCCCAAAAAAATCTTAAAAGCGCTCTAGTATGCGATTTTTAAGTTTTACATTTTAAATCTCATTTTTGAAAATGTTTGTTCTCTTCGATTTTTTTGAAATTTTTTTATGTAAAACTTCTATCAATTTTAAAAATGTTTTCCCCAGGACGATCGTGGGATAACGATTATTCCTATTTTTTTAAATTTTTTGAAAAAAATTTATTGTTATTTTCTAATCTTAAAATCATTCCTACTGCTCCAATGGTGCGTCATAGAGGGGTCACTTATAAGACCGACACCCATTATATTTTACGTCTTAGCATTTCTTTGGAACAAACTAATACCCGATCTCCAATTTCTAAGGGGGCACCCACACAAAACGACATTTTTTTTAAATTTTCTCAAACCGCTCTAACTGCCCTAATAGTGCCCTTCGAGCAACAAAATGTATGACCGACCCACAATATTTTTTTAGTCCAAACATTTTCTCTGAACACACCTACCCTCTATCTTAAACTGTTAAGGCGGTCCCCATACAATTTTTTTATATTTTGTAAATTTGTTTTATTTAATCAGCTTCTACCGGTCCAATGGTGCATCCGAGAGAGGTCATTGGTGAGACCGACCCCCATTTATTTTTACCCTACAACATTTTTATAAAACATACCTAAGCCATATCTCCACTCCCTAAGTAGGCTCCCATACAAATAACAGTTGGAGCAAATTTTATAAAAATGTAATTTTGTGTGGGAGCCTACTTAGTGAGTGGAGATAGGGCGTAGGAATATTTTAAAAAAATGTTACAGGGTAAAAATAAATGGGGGTCGGTCTCACTAATGATCTCTCTCGGACGCACCATTGGACTGGTAGAACCTGATTAAATAAAACAAATTTACAAAAAATAAAAATAACTGTATGGGGACAGTGTGTTTGGAGAAAATGTTTGGACTAAAAAAATATAAATATTTTAAAAAGTGTCGTTTTGTTTGGGAGCCCCCTTAGAAATTGGAGATAGGGTATAAAGGACCCATCTATGACGTACCATTGGAGCAGTAGAAATGATTTTAAGATTGGAAAATTACAATAAAATTTTTAAAAAAATTTTAAAAAATAGTAATAATCGTTAACCCACGATCCTACTGGGCAAATAATTTGTAAATCGATAGATGTTTTTCACAAAAAATTTCAAAAAAAAAAAATTGAGCGCTTTTAAGAATTTTTTGGGATTTTTTTTTTAAAGTACGTAAAAAAACAAAAATTTTGAAGAAAAAAAAAATTGAAATTTGGACCATTATTGAAGAAGTTATGAGTAAAAGAAGTTTGAGTAAAGGAACAAACTACCAATTTTTAAAAATTCGATATCTTTTGAACGGGACATCAAAAAAATCTGAAATTTTACCACGAAGGAGTTTTCGAAGGGTACTAAAAACTGTTAACAAATTGGGAAAATCTAAAAAAAAAAATTTTCAAAGTGTCTGATTTGACATGGAATGCCCCATATATATTCATAATCCCCGATCGATTTTAAGACATTCTAGCGATGTCCGTCTATCCGTATGTCCGTCTGTCTGTCTGTGGAAAATGTGATCACGACCAAAATACTGTACGGAAATGACTGAAACTTAACATATTCATTGGAAGTTCTCCCGAGAAGTTTGGTATTGCATTTGAGCGATAGCGGTTCTGCGGTTCAAAAGTTATGAATGAAAATACAAGGACACCTCAAAAATTTTAGTACATTCAACATAACCTAAAAATACAAAATGCTTTAATTCGGCTGCTGGTTGACATATGTGAACCTAATTGAACACCAAATGGTATTTAAACTAGTACGAACATATTTTTTGACAAAAAAAAAAAAAAAATCGCGGATTTTTTTTTTTAACCAAAATTTTTTTTTTCGCGGAAATTTTTTTTCAAAAGTAATTTCCTTTCAAAAAAAGTTTTTTGCAATAATCTTTTTGATATTGTGGAGGGTATCACAACTTTCGGCAAGGCCGAATTTAACTTTTTTACTTGTTTTAATTTTTTTTGTTATTTTGTTTTATGAAATCAGCTTCGCGGCTCCCATTGTGACTACTAGAGTGCTCGAAAGTAAGAACGACCCCAATTAGTTTTTTCCCCTCAACATTTTTACCGAACATACCTACACTCCACACTCCAAAAAAAAACCTTGTAAAATTACAAGAAAAGTTTGTAACTTTTTTTTTTTTTGCTACCTCCTATTTGATAAGAATTCCTTGTTATTTTACAAGCTTTTTACCAATAATTTTGTAATTTTACAAGATTTTTTCTAAAAAAATTGTAAATTTACAATTTTTTTGACGCGATAAAACTTACAAGGAGGTTTCGTGATTTTACTAGATTTTTTGCTACCTCAGATTTTACGAGAATTCTTAGTAAAATTACGATTTTTTTTGTAATTTTACAAGATTTTTACCAATAAAATTTACAACTTTTTCGGTGAAATAAAACTTACAAGAAATTCTCGTAAATTTACTATATTTTCTTTGTAAAAAATCTTGGAAATTTGTAAAAATTCTTGGAAATTTGTAAAATTACAAGAAAAACTGTAAAATTACAAAAAAAATTAAAATTTCGTTCGAAAATTTTTTGTCAAAAAAACAAGGAAAACTGTAAAATATTAGTAAAATGGGATTACGAGCATTGGCGTAGATAGACCTGTCTGGGGGGGGCTTAGCCCCCCCCAGAATAATTTTAGCCCCCCCCAGAATTTTAATCATTCACAATTTTTTTTTTTTAATAATTTAATGATTTCATTAATTTTTGCAACAATAAATAATAATAATGAGTCTTTGGGACTCGTTATGATTATTCTACGAGTCTTAAGGACTCGTAATGATTATATTAGATCTAATAGTTTTTCCCATTGAAAAGTAGTCTGAATTATTGAAAAAAGTTTTTATATGTTTTTGTCAGTGATAAAAACTTCACGGAATCTTAGGGTTTTAACTTCAGGAAAACATTTTAACTTCTTTGATTTAAAAAAGTTTCTAAATTCTAAGGTGTTTTTTTATAGACAAAAGTTATTGGAAGAAAGAATATGAGAATTATGACTAATAATCATCAACTTTTGCAATCATCAGAACTTTTTCTTGAAAAAAATCATAGTAATCTAATGATTTTACTATATTTAACATATCTGGGAGTTCTAAATTTCCGAAAAATCTTCCGGATCAAAATTTGTTTAAAAAAAATATGAATTTTTAACCGCTTTCGGGGGGCATTCGTTTCTAGGACACCTAGACTCATGTTAAAGGGAACGCTTCAGAAATAGGTCTGGGTTTTTCTATTAAAAAAAAATCCAAAAAATTCAAAAAAATCTAGGGGGGCTTTAGCCCCCCCCAAAAATGTTGGCTTCCTACGCCAATGATTACGAGACTTTTTCTAGTAATTTGACAAAGTTTTTTTTAGTGTACTTGTTGTTGCTTTAAAAAGTTTGTAATTGCATTTGAGCGATATCGCTTAAGCGGTTCAAAAGTTATGAATGAAAATGTAAGAACACTTTGAAAATTTCGGTACATTCCACATAACCTTAAAATACAATCTGCTTTAATGCGGTTGTTGGTGGATATATAAGAGCACAAGTGGATACCAAAAAAATTGTTTTTTTTAACAATTTTTTTTGATAAAATTTTTTTCAATAGTCTTTTTGATGTTGTGCAGGGTATCAGTACATTCGTCAATGCCAGTTGTAACTTTTTTAATTATTTTTTTCTTTGTTTTAAAATTTTTATTCAAATATTTATTTGCATATCACTTACTAAAATTAATTTTCTCATAAAAGTCTAAACTGAAAACCCAACAGAAATAAATAAAAAAAAATCTGCTACCAAAAGTAGGCACTAAATATAAATATTTGCATTACCCCTAAAAGTATACAATTGAAAAAAGTTCCATTTGTTAGAAGTTTTCTTTTTTTTTTTGTGAACGTTTTATTTACACTTCAAAGATGAATGAATTGAAAATAAAAACTTTTCCAACCATTTACCTGTACAACAATAAAAAAAATCATCAAAATGATTAAAAAAGAAAAAACTGAAAAAATCATTTACTTAAAGCCAATTCACAAAAAAGCCAATTCACTAAAAACTCAAACCCCCGTAAGAGCACCATTATTTTTTATGATGAAAGCAAATAGTGTTTTTTAAGAGCTTTTCAATTTAAAAAAAGTAAAAAAAAACAAACTTAAGCTAAAAACTTTAACCTTGAGCCTAAAAAAAAGTGAATACAAATAAGCCTTAAAGTATGCTGTAGTTTTTTTTTCTCTGTTTGATTATAAGAAAAATTGCTTTCGATTTTAAAGGATATTTTAAGTTATTTTTATGTCGTTTTAAACACTTTAAAGTTGTAACTATTTTTCACACTTTTTTTATTTATTTTATTTTTGGGTAGTAATTTCTTTTTTTATATTACATTTCTAAAGCATATGTGCAGGCGGCTAAAGAAAAAAAAACACCCTCCCGGTTTATTGATTTACGCAAAAATATACACACACAAATAGTAAGAAACAGAAAAAAAATATAAAACAAGAAAATCACTTTGAGACACTGGATTTATTTTTTGGGAATTATTTTTAAAGATTTTCTTGTTAATTTATTTGCTTCAAATTTTATATTCTTATAAATTTGTTAATATTTTTTTTATAATTTCACTTTTTTTAATACTTTTATTTGAATTTTCATTTCTTAAATCACAACCGTTTAAATAATATTTATTATATTTTCTATGATTTTTTTTTTTTAATTTTTTGATACAAAATTTGTGTATTTCTCGTCTATACTTTAACGCAACGTCTGCAAGTCTGCGGTGAAAATTTCCTCTATAAAAATATCCCCCACAATCCTGAACGTTTAACAATCTTATACTACATGTTAAAGCATGTAGTATGTTTTTGTTTTTTTTTTATCTTTTCCTCTTATTGGAAGTTTTCACCGCACCAACAATAACAACAACACAGCACCAAAAAAATCAACCCTTAACGAAACACACCTCTTTGTGAATGGTTACTTTTTTATCAATGTTTCTCAACGAGGGTTAACTACCTTTTGCTATATGACACACTGGGTGAGAGTTTTAAATTGTTGTTCTTAATATCGTCACCTAAAATGCAAAACGCCCTAACTAACAAAAAATTCAAAATAGGTATTTTTATAGGTTATGGTGTATTTTATTAACTTACACGTCCCTACCAAAAATTAGGGTCACATAATAAAAATTTGCGATTTTATAGCCAAAAATTTAAAACGTGTGAATTGCGAAATCGCCAATGAACGCAACTAGAAATACATCTTTTAATAATTTTGTGATTAATTTTGAAACATCTTTACAAAACGTAAGTCCTCACAAAATTTTAGCCCAATTCAATTAAAACCAACAAAGTTATTAACAAATTAAAAATTTTACTCTATACTGTTTTTCGCTTCTCCTGTAAAATTAATAAAATGTTAGTTAGGGCCTTTTGCATTTTAGGTGACGATATATAAAAAGGTTTGCGATGTTATTTACATTAAAAAAACTTTTGACAGTTTTTCTTGTTTTCTAACAAAAAAATTTCGATAGAAAATTAATTTTTTTGTTTGTAATTTTACAATTTTTTTGAGTAATTTTACAAATTTCCAATTTTTTACAAGAAAAATCTTGTAAATTCACGAGAATTCATTTTTTTCGTTAAAAAGTTGAAAATTTACAATTTTATTGGTAAAAATCTTGTGAAATTACAAAAAAACTCGTAATTTTTACTAGGAATTCTCGTCAAATTGGAGTTAGCAAAAAATCTAGTAAAGTCACAAAACCTTCTTGTATGTTTTATCGCGTCAAAAACATTGAAAATTTACAATTTTATTGGCATAAAGTTTGTAAAACTGAAAAATTATTGGTAAAAATCTTGTAAAATAACAAGGAATTCTTGTCAAATAGGAGGTAGCCAAAAAAAAAAAAAAGTTACAAAATTTTCTTGTTATTTTACAAAAAAAAAAAAATATTAAATGCACTACGGATGCAAAGTTTAAGCGTTGGTTGCGCCCTTAAGATGACCTCCAAAAATTTTTCAATTTGTTTCCAGTAATCAGCTCTTCAATAAGCATCCTTCTAGGGGTATGCCTTAATTAAATTAGGGAAAATGCTACTAAGGGGTTCCTACACAAAAAAAAATCTTTATCAAATTACTAGGAAAAGTCTCGTAATCCCATTTTACCAATATTTGAGATTTGTGCTTGTTTTTTAACAAACAAAATTGGATCGAAATTTAATTTTTTTTTGTAATTTTACAATTTTTTATGTAATTTTACATTTTTTTTTGTAATTTTACAAATTTCCAAGATAATTTTACAAAAAAATCTAGTAAATTCAGGAGAATTCCTTGTAATTTTAATTGCGCCAAAAAACTGTAAATTTACAATTTTATTGGTAAAAAGCTTGTAAAATTACAAAATTATTGGTAAAAAGCTTGTAAAATTACTAGGAATTCTTGTAAAATAGGAGGTAGCAAAAAATATAGTAAAGTTACGGAACCTCCTTGTTAATTTTATCGTGTCAAAAAAATTGTAAATTTACAATTTTATTCGTAAAAACCTTGTAAAATTACAAAATTTTTGGTAAAAAGCTTGTAAAATTACTATGAATTTTTGTCAAATAGGAGGTAGCCAAAAAAAAAAAAGTTACTTACTTTTTTTGTTATTTTACAAAGTTTTTTGTTTTTTGAGTGTACTAAACTTTTAGCACCAATTATAAAAATAAAAAAAACATATTTTTTTTGATTAAATGCACTACGGATGCAAAGTTTAAGAGTTGGTTGCGCCCTGAAGATGACCTCCAAAAATATTTCAATTTTTTTCCAGTAATCAATTCTTCAATAAGCATCGTTCCAGGGGTATGCCCTAAAAAAATTCCAAAATTTCTTGATTTCGGGACATGCTAATAAGGGGGCTCCTATACAAAAATAATTTTTTTTTAGAAAAAGGTACTTTTAAAAAAATGTGCATTTTTTACTACACAGAAAAAAACGAATTGTTATATTGACCCCCATATTTGTGAATACAATCATTTTTTTTACTGAAAGTGCTCCTATACGGAAATTTGTAATATCAACAAACGTTTGTAAATTTTTATTGTTGAAAAAAGAATTGATAAATGAGATTGTAATAGTTCTCTTTAATTATTATTTGTATTGACAAACGTATAAAATCCTAATTTTTTTTTCAACAAAGAAATTCAACAAACACAAACACAATTTATTGATCTGACAAACGTAAAATATCTTATTTTCTTTTTCAACAAAGAAATTCAACAAACACAAAAATTATTTGTTGACATGATAAAATAATTTTGAAATCAAATTACCTGACTAGTTTTTTGAAAACAAAATCGAATTTTTGTATTATAGACTAACAGGCGGCCGTTTTTACTAAATGTTTGGTTGATATCATGTTTGGTAGATTTACAATTGCTGTTTGTTGATTTAAATTTGACGATTTTATTTTCTGTGTACTTTTGTTTTTAAAAAATAATTTTCTAAAATAAATTACTTTTGTACTACTATTTTAGAAAAAAGTACTTTTGTACTACTTTTTTTAGAAAAAAGTACTTTTTTTAGAAAAAAGTACTTTTTTCTAGAAAAAAGTACTTTTTTTAGAAAAAAGTACTTTTTTTTAAAAAAAACGTACCTTTTTCTAAAAAAGTATCTTTAAAAAGTACAAATGTACTTTTTATTCTTTTGTACTACATTTTTAGAAAAAAATACTTTTCTAAAAAACGTACCTTTTTCTAAAAAAGTACCTTTGTAGAAAAAAGTACTTTTTTAAGAAAAAAAGTCCTTTTTTTAAAAAAAAATATTTTTTTTATAAAAAAGTAGTACAAAATTACATACATATTTAAAAAAAAAATAAGTAGTACAAAAGAACTTTTTGCTAAAAAAAAGTAGAACAAAAGTAACTTTTTAGAAAAAGTAGTGCAAAAGTTCTTTTGTTTAAAAAGAGTACTTTTTTTTAGAAAAAAATACTTTTTTCCAAAGAAGTACTATTTTTCTAAAAAAGTACTATATTTTCTTAAATAATATTTTTTAGGAAAAATTTACCATTTTTAATATATGTATAAGTAATTTTCTCTTAAAAAGTACGTTTTTATTCCCTCCACTCTAGTGATAGAGGGAGTGGAGATAGGGCGTAGATATGTTTTAAAAAAATGTTGTAGGGTAAAAATAAATGGAAGTCCGTCTCACTAATGACCTCTCTCGGACGCACCATTGGACTGGTAGAAGCTGATTAAATAAAACCAATTTACAAAAAATAAAAAAAAATTGTATGGGGACCGCCTTAACAATTAGAGATAGAGGGTAGGTGTGTTCAGAGAAAGTGTTTGGACTAAAAAAATATTGTAGGCCGGGCACTATTAGGGCAGTTAGATCGATTAGAGCAAATTTTAAAAAATGTCGTTTTGTGTGGGAGCCCCCTTAGAAATTGGAGATAGGGTAATAGTTTGTCTCATAAATGACCCCTCTATGACGCACCATTGGAGCAGTAGAAATGATGTTAAGATTGGAAAATTACAATAAAATTTTTTCAAAAAATTTTAAAAATAGTAATAATCGTTATCCCTCGATCCTACTGGGCAAAAAAGTTGTAGAATCGATAGAAGTTTTAAACAAAAAAATTTCAAAAAAATCGAAGAGTACAAACATTTTTAAAAATGAGATTTAAATTTTAAAACTTAAAAATCGCATACTAGAGCGCTTTTAAGAATTTTTTGGGATTTTTTTTTTAAAGTACGTAAAAAAACAAAACTTTTGAAAAAAAAAAAAATTGAAATTTGGACCATTATTTTTCCAATTTATTTACAAATCATTTTTAATAATTTAAACCTAACCGAGAACTGGTTACAATGGCCGTCGTCTCGTTGTAGCGAAATCGACCAAGGGTTTTGGTGGGAATCGAACCCACGACCTGCTGTTTCATAGGCTAGCACGCTACCAACTAGCCTACAGCCTAGCCATTATTGAAGAAGTTATGACTAAAAGAAGTTTGAATAAAGGAACTGGCTACCAATTTTTTAAAATTCGATATATTTTGAACGGGTCATCAAAAAAATCTGAAAATTTACCTCGAAAGAGTTTTCGAATGGTACTAAAAACTGTAAACAAATTGGGAAAATCTAAAAAAAAAAATTCAAAGTGTCCGATTTGACATGGAATGCCCCATATATAGTTGATCAGTGATCGATTTTAAGACATTCTACCGATGTCCGTCTGTCTGTGGAAATGGTGATCACGGCCAAAATATTACACGAAGTTGACTGAAACGTAACTTATTTATTGGAAGTTCTCCTGAGAAGTTTGATCGATATCGGTTCAAAAGTTATGAATGAAAATGTAAGGACCCCTTAAAAATTGTGGTGCATTTAACATAACCTAAATATACAAAATGTTTTAATTCGTCTGCTGGTTGACATATGTGAACAAAATTGAACACCGAATGGTATTTAAACAAGTGCAAACATACTTTTTGACAAAAAAAAACAAATTTTCGCGGAAATTCTTTTTCAATTTTTTTTTTAAAGTAATTTCCTTTTAAATAAAGCTTTTTGCAACAATCTTTTTTTTTTAATTGTGGAGGGTATCAATACATTCGGCAAGGCCGAATTTAACTTTTTTACTTGTTTACTACTATTTTAGATAAAAAGTACTTTTGTACTACTTTTTTTTAGAAAAAAATACTTTTTTTATAAAAAACGTAGTACTTTTTTCAACAAAGTTACTTTTTTAGAAAAAGGTACTTAAAAAAATACTTAAAAAAAAAAAAAAAATCTTTTTCAAAAAATCTTTTTTAAAAAAATAGTACACAAGTTTTTTTTCTTAAAAAGTTGTACAAAAGTAATTTTTTTTTTTTTTTAAGTAGAAAAAGTACTTTTTTATAGAAAAAGTAGTACAAAAGAACTTTGTTTTAGAAAAAGTATTTTTTTCTAAAAAATGAAGTATTAAAAAAAATTACTTTTTTAAATAAATATTTTTTTCTAAAAAATCCTTTTTTTGTAAAAAAAAATATTTTTTTGACTAAAAAGTATTTTTTTGACTAAAAAGTAAATTTTTTTCTAAGAAGTACTTTTTTCCAAAAAAGTACTATTTTTTTCTAAAAAAAGTAATATATTTTCTTTAATAATATTATTTAGGAAAAAAGTACCATTTTTTTAAAATAAGTAATTTTTGCTGAAAAAGTACGTTTTTTCTTACGTACTTTTTTAAAAAAGTACTTTTTTTACCAAGAAAGTGCTACTTTTTCAAAAAAATTACTTTTTTTTCTAAAGAATTACTTTTTTTCGAAAAAATTACTTTTTTTTCGAAAAAAAGTACTATTTTTATCTTTGACTTTGCTTTTTTTCGAATTTCGTAAACTTAGGGGTCGAGAAATTTGCATTTTAGGATCGATATTAACACACAAAAATATTGGAACTGTACACTCAAAATAATACATTAGTAGATTAACTAATTTTTTTTGCTAATGCTGGTTAGCTAACTTTTAGCAAATTTTTAGTTGAGATTAGCATGTTAGCAAAAATATCTTGTAAACTTCATTTAGCGAATTAGCAATTTTGAACAAAATTTGAACTAATTTTTTTTGCTAAATTTAAAATTGAGTTGACCAAATTTTTACAAGCTTTTTTGCTAATATTTTCTTTTTTTTTATTTTCAGAAAACTTAAAATGGCGCTATCTCGGAACCTAAGCCAGAGAGAGAAAATGGAGGCCGTTTTTGGTTATCGGGCTCTCCATAACATCGCCGGTCCTCTTCACACGTCTGGACCCTAATGGGTCCCAACTTTGGATCCAAAAAAGTTAGCATTCCCGAAAATTTTAAAATGCTCAAAAAAAAAATTTTAAAATGCTCAAAAGCTCTCCGTGTAATATTTTTGAAGTTATTGAGTTTTGTAATTCTCAAAACCCCGGTGGTCCCCTAAAATCACGTATCTCAAAAACTAAGCAAGATCGAAACGGACACAAATTTTGGATCAAAAACTATGACGATTTTCTAGGCCCATCGGGGTCTGGACCTATCGGGTCCGAACACAATGGGGTCGTTAAATGTGTATGAACTAAGTTGAAAAAAAAAAATCAGTTAACTAATTTTTGGCAAAACATTTTTGCTAACTTTACCAAAAAAAATGTGGGTTCAAAATCAGCAAATTTTCTTGTAGGTTTACAAGTTTTTTTTTTCTAATATTACAGTTTTTTTTTTTTAATTTAGGACAATGGCTTTAGGTTCCTTTTTTGACTTAAAAATCGGAAAGATCCGAATAGTGATCACCACCAAAATATTACACAGATATGTTTGTAGCTTAACACATTTACTTGCTGTTGCTTTGAGAAGTTTCGCATTGAATTTGAGCAATATTCGCCAGATCAATAACAGATGGCGATGCAACAAGTGTACTCAAAATTATCAACACGCGCAATTACAGTATTGCCATACTAAAGCCCTTATATCTTTCAAAAATCTTTCATCTCTCTTCTATCCCCTTTCCGAAAGAGCATCACGAATACATTAGTAATTGATAGGCAGCATTGCCTGAGTGTTGCTTCTTTTTTTAAAAAAAAAAAAAAAAAAAAAAAAAAAGTGATTTAAAAGTTATGAACAAAAATGTAAGGACACCTTGAATTTTGGTCATTCCACATAACCTAAAAATGCAAAATGCTTAAATTCGGCTGCTGTTTTACGTATGTGAACAGAATTTGATACCGAAAGGTATCCACTTTTCGCAAAATAAACTTTTTTTTTTATAATTTTTTTTTTCTCAAAATTAATTTCTGTTAACAATTTTTTTTAAACAAGTTTTTTCACAACATGTTTTTTTCAAATTTTTTTTTTAATAATTTTTTTTTTCATTGTGGTGGATATCCATACATTCGGTAAGGCGAAATTTATTATTTTTACTTGTTAACATTTTTTTACTAAAAAGGTTTTCAACACCCATCCCATAGTGACTGCCTTGCTTCCAAAAATAAAGTGGTTAATTTAATACTACTAAACTTTTACTCCACAAAAAATTCCACCATATACCATTAAAAATAACTATTTTGTTGTTATCAGTTTCTATCAGCGCCATACACACCCACTCTGAAGCAAATTCACCACTCTTGTCCGACCACCCTTCTTTGCAACTCTTCATTGCTTGCTTTAATGCATAATAGTGGTGCTCATGCGCCTTGTGATAGACTTTACATTTTTTGTTTATACATTTTTTTTTGGATTCTCATAAATTAAAATGCATTATATTGTGTGTGGTTCGGTGTTTTTGCTTTTTTTTTTTTGCTTTTTTTTTGCTTTCTTTTGATAAGCAAATGTAGTGGAAATTTAGCCATAAAAACTCGGAAAATGGAAATTTTATTAAAGGATGGTAGGCAATAGCCATGAATTGACTGTATAAATGAATGAATAAATATAATAAAATATTGTCAGATAATACAATTTTAATGGGGACAAAAATATTTTAAATAATAATGGATGGCGAAATACTTTTGCATGGAAATCATTGTAATCAGTAATTTTAATGGTTAATGGATTAATATCTGTCCTCGCCTTGTCTTGGAAATACATGTTTATTCATTTAATTTGCAGATTTTTCTCTTGTTAATGTAATTTAATATAAATTTACTACTTTTCACTTTCTGGTAATTTTTAAGCAACTACTTCATTATACATTCATGCATATTTTGATTGCTTGGTAGTACAACTCATTTTAGAAAACTCCATTATTTAATTAAGCTAAACAGATGTAATAGTGTTAAGTATACCATTAGACATTTGTCGGGATAAGAGCTTTAATGGAGTATACTCGCGTAGTTAGAGTGGTATGATTATGAAAGATTTGTCGACTGTTTAGAGCATAAGTTGTCTTGCTAAGAAAATATAGGTGTTTTTTTTTATTCACTTGTATTAGGATTAACTAAATAACAAATTTAAAAAAAGTATATTTTTAGAAAAAAGTATTTTTTAAAAAAAAAAGTAGTAAAAAAATATACTTTTTAAAAAAAGCAATTTTTCTAAAAAATCATTTTTTTTTTTTCTAAAAATTACTTTTGTGTCTAAAAAGTACTTTTTTGTCTAATAAATAAATTTTTTCTAAAAAAAAGTATTAAAAATGTACTTTTTTTAAAAAGTACTTCTCTGTAAAAAAATTAATTTTTTTCTAAAAATTACCTTTTTTTGTCTAAAAAGTACTTTTTTGTCTAAAAAGTACTTTTTTCCAAAAAAAATTGTTATATTTCTTGAATTATACTTTTTAGAAAAAAATCCTTTTTTTCTAAATAAGTACTTTTTTCCTTAAAAAGTACTTTTTTTTCTTAAAAGTATATAGTACTTTTTTAAAAAATTACTATTTTACCAGAAAAGTACTATTTTTTTCTAAAAAAAACAATTTTTGCTAAGAAAGTACTATTTTTCCTAAAAAAGTACTATGTTTTTTAAACAAGTTGTACTATTTTTCTAAAAAAGTACTACTTTTCTAAAAAAGTAAGATATTTTTCTAAAAAAGTGCTGTTTTTCGCAAAAAGTATTTTATTTCTTAAAACAATTAATGAAAAAAAAAACATCTGAAATGTGGCATGAGCCCGTAACTGTTTTTTAATCACTTGCATAAGGATCTACCAAACAACAAATTATATTTAATGCATCTTAATCAAAATTAAAAAAGTATATTTTTAGAAAAAAGTACTATTAAAAAAGAAGTATATAAAAAAATTGTAAAAAATGCACTTTTTTAAAAAAAGTACTTTTTTCTAAAAAATCAATTTTTTCTAAAAATTACTTTTTTGTCTAAAAAGTACTTTTTTGTCTAAAAAGTAAATTTTTTCTAAAAAAAAGTATTAAAAATTTAGGTCAGCCTGCTTTTAATACAATGATTTGTAGTATTTTAAGCATACCTTAAGGTGCAAAAAACAAATAACCGTACCACTAAATACAGCAAACACAAGCGACATCTATGGTTTTTTACTTTATGATAATTTCTCTAGGGTACTCTACAACATATATAGGTTAATATCATGCCCGCCGGTACTTTGTTACCGGTTATTAAAACCTTAATCAAAATTAAAAAAAGTAAATTTTTATAAAAAAGTACTTTAAAAAAAGAGTTTTTTCTAAAAAAAGTAGTAAAAATTTACTTTTTTAAAAAAGTACTTTTTTCTAAAAAATCCATTTTTGTCTAAAAAGTACTTTTTTGTCTAAAAAGTAAATTTTTTTCTAAAAAGTACTTTTTTCCAAACAGAAAAAAAATACTTTTGCTTTTTTATAAAAAAAGTATGTACTATATTTTCTTGAATAGAAAAGTACTATTTTACCAAAAGAGTACTTTTTTCTAAAAAAAAGGGCTTTTCCATTTTTCTAAAAAAGTACTATTTTCACTAAAAAAATAATTTTTTTCTATAAAAGTACTATTTTTTCTAAACAACTACTACTTTTTCTAAACAAGTACTACTTTTTCTAAAAAAGTACTTTTTTTCTAAAAAAAAGTACTATTTTTTTTCTTAAAAACGATCAAAATTTTGAAAAATTTCCGCTAAAATTTTGAATTTATGAAAAATTAAAATAAATAAAAATGTATTGTTCAAATTCTGATTAATTTTTATTTAAAAATAAAAATTGTTTTTATTTGACCTTTAAAATATTATATTTTAAGTAGGTTTATTCTAGTTCGAGGTCATTATTTTCTAATTAAAACTATGAAATTCTCATAGAATAATTTTCAAGAAATTAATTTTTCTGTTTTAAGTTTATTTGTGTTGGTAATTTTTAGCAAGACTTAATCGACACGTGTTTCGAAATTTGTCAAATTCCATTGTCAAGATTGTTTAGCAAAAATAAATTATTTATATTATTTTTATTAACTTTGGCATGCTGAGTAAGAAATAAAAGAAAATTGAAATTGATTTAGCAGTATACGAGATATCGCCATTTGAAATTTGTCAAAAAAAATTTGCCTAAAATGACAATTTTCAGAAAACCTCAATATTTTTTCCAATTGACTGTTTCAGGGAGATCGAGATTTAAAATTCATTTGAAGCAAATCAGACAATTTTAATCAATTTTAGAGTTTTGGGAAAAATTTTCTAAAAAACAAAAACTTTGATGGAATTTGGCTAAAACGCGCTGTGCCAAATCTTTAATAAAAACTGAAGCAAAGACGTAACCGAATCTTTTATATCCTCCAACACGTAGCCAAGTTAAAGAAATAATCACATTGGCATTGACGTGTTTATAAGCAGGAAAGGATGGGGAAACTTTTTCCCTTTGCGATAGAAAAAATAACGTAACGTATCGGACGAAGCAATATTTTTAAAAGGTGAAGTTTTTAGCGCTTAAATAATATAATTTTATTATTTTTTTCTACAACCATGCTTCCAAGAGAGGATCCAAAAAATCCAATTTCCTAATTCCCTTACAAAAGAAGTTTCTCAACCCTTATGAACCGATTTGCAAGAAACTTAACATAAACCTATATAAAAGAGGCAATTCTAAGGTTGGGGTGTATCGGCTTTTCAGCCTTACCCGGGATTTAGGGATTCAAAAAATGGCAAAAAAATATTTTTTTTTTTATTTTCAGCCATTTCTTTCTAAGAAACTATATGTTTCCATATTGAATGGAATATAAGAATATTTATTTACAAGAAAAAACTGGACTCGAGCTCGAACTATTTTTATTTATTTAATAAAATATTAAAACATGTTGCTCCAACTGCCATAGAATCAATGTTGATCAAAAACTTTCAGTATTTTTCAATAACTTTCTTTTTGACTAATAAACTTTACATGTCCTTTTATATAAAACATTACTAAAACATTATGCCTTATGTAAAAGCATTCTGAGTGCCTCCTCTTACACAAACATACTTGGCTTGAAATCGTACAGTTCTTGGAAAAAAAACATTAGAAATGCATTTAGAGAAAAAACAACACCACCACCTGATGATAATATTCTTAGAATTATAAATAGCATATATGTAAAACATCTGTTCCAAACATTCTGAAACTATATGAAATTTTCTAAAATCAATGATAAAAGACAAAATATGCGTTCTAGTTTAAAAATGGATTAGATCTAGTCTGATTTGCTTTTATCTGGCTTGATCTGATCATAACTAATTTTATTTCATAGCATCTGATCAGATCTCAAATTCAGTTCATATGATGAACTATGATCAGTAACGGATGATGATCAAATTTGGCAATTTACAGATCTGAACAGTTAAATGGTTATTTAATTAAATATAATCAGATCAGACTAGATATGAGCATAACAGACCATATCTACTCCCTTTTCCCCCTAGTTGACAAACATTTCGAAACTTCATTTTCTTAAAAAAAAAATTTTTTCAGAAAAGTCAAAGATTGAACTTTCCTAGTCAGTCTTCCAAGATTTGTGTCAGAAGTTGCATAACAGTAAACTAAAGAACAACCATGATTTGAGGTACAAGGAATAAAATAACAAACATTTCTCTTATTATATTATGTTTGTGTTTGCATTATAAGCTTAAATAACAACCCGAGCTAAAATTATTATATGCAGCCATATATAATGTAACCGACACCAAAACTCTCTCGTAAAACTGATTACTACACACAAAAAAAACCTTATCAAATTAATAGAAAAAGTGTCGTAATCCCATTTTACCAATATTTGACAGTTTTCCTTGTTTTTTAACAAAAAATTTTCGATCGAAATTTAAATTTTTTTGTAATTTTACAACTTTTTTTGTAATTTTACAAATTTCCAACGCTTTTTTACAAAAAATCTAGTAAATTCACAAGATTTCCTTGTAAGTGTTATATCACCAAAAAATTAGTAAATTTACAATTTTATTGGTAAAAATCTTGTAAAATTACAAAATCATTGTAATTTTTACAAGGAATTCTCGTAAAATAGGAGGTAGCAAAATATCTAGTAACATCACGAAACCTCCTTGTAAATTTTATCGCGTTAAAAAATTTGTAAATTTACAATTTTATTGGTAAAAAGCTAGAGAAATTACAAAATTATTGGTAAAAAGCTGGTAAATTACAAGGAATTGTTGTCAAATAGGAGGTAGCAAAAAAAAAAAGTTACAAACTTTTCATGTCTCCTGATCCGAAATGTAAAATCAGTTTACAAAAAAATTTCTTAAATGTTTTCTTAAAAACATTTTCACCCGGTTAGTCAAAGAATAACATAACAAGGACCAGAATACAAGGGCAAAAATAAAATAAAACTGAAACATATTTCAAATACTTGTTTTAAAACTATTTCAATAAAATTCCAAGAAATTTTAAAACATGAACAGAATGAAAAATATAAAAAAAAAAATGTCAGAAAAATCCTGAACACACAAGAGAATGAAATGAACGGTAACAAATTATGAATCAAGAACAATTGTTAAATTTAATGAATTTAGTTCTTTTTTTTTGTATTTTCCGTAATGAGGACAACCATTGACATTATGACTTTGAAGAGGGACTTTTGCTAACTATTTAGATGATGAAGGTATGAAATAAAGAAGGGTGGCATTTTTTTTGTTGGAATTTTAAGTGTTGAAATATTGAAGTGTTAAGACTTTTCAAATTTTCAATTTTTTTTTGTTTGTAACACCTTGAAATATTGGTCTAGGACCCCTATAAAGTATATATATTCATGATCCTCGATCGATTTTAAGACGATCTAGCGATGTCCGTCCGTCCGTCTTTTTAAAGACTTTATGGAGGCTCCTGAAGTTTGGCATATATGTTGGGCATTTATTTTGTCAGGTTATATTGCAACCCAGCGAAATCGGTCTAGTGGTTTAAAAGTTATGAGCAAAAGACTGAATTTCGGCAAGGGTTTTTCGTGAATTTAAGAGATATAAATCACGCTAACTTTCGAAAGGCAATTCTGACGATGCTGAAGCTTAGCATATATATTTCTCGTTCCCCTGGCCTAGTTCGTGTCAAATTTTAGCCAAATCGGTCCATTGGTTCAAAAGTTATTAACAAAACCGTGAATTTCAGATTAGTTTCACCTTAAATTCACGTGTTGAAAACCCGTTAAACATGTTTAAAAAACCTTGGTATGTCACAAAAATATTTTACAACGCATTTTTGTCACTCAAAAATATTTTTACACTAAAATAAAAATTCACTCGGAAAATTTTTACACTCAAAAAAAAATTTTATACTCAAAAAAAAAATTTAGTAAATTATTTTTTTTTTTCAAAAATTACTTAAAAAATAAAGTTTTTGTACACAAAATAAAATATTTCTAATCAAAAATGTTATTTTTTCACGTTAGAAAATTTACTATCACTTAAAAAGGGCATTGTGGAGGGTATTCATAGATTCGACCAAGTCGAATTAACTTTTCAACTTGTTTTTGTTCGTTAATTTTCAGCAATGTCCCAATATAATAAAATATTTTAATAAAAAAAATATATTTTGAGTAGGTTTATTTTAGCTCGAGGCCATTTTTTCTTTACTCGAGGCCATTTTTTTTGTTATTATGATATTAAAATAATAACAAAAAATATTAAATAATTTTAAGAAATGATATTAAAATAATTTTAAGAAAATCATTTTTCTGTTTTAAATTTATTTTTTGAAATTAATGAGATTTTGAAAAAAAAAAAAATATTTTTTTTTCACTTTTATTCCACAATCATCTCTCAAATATATAAACCACCTTAATAAATTTCTTTTAACAAGGAGTAATATAGAGGGCGTTCATTTATTATGTGTGACACAGGGTAGTAGTGGAGTGTGAACACATTATTATTATACATTTTTAATTGGTAAATTATGGGTTAAGATGATTTCTTTTTTTTCATAGAATTTTACTAGAGAATAATGCATATTACTACACACATATAATTCTATGAGGGGGTATAACTTTAAAAAGTAGGAGAACAAATTATAGCAAAAAAAAAATTTTCTTTCGCTCTAACTAAAAAAGTACGCGGTATTTTTTAATTTTTTGTATTTCTAAAGGCGACTAATTAAAAATACGTTTACCCTTATGGAAAAAAACATGAGGAAAAAGTTTTTTTTAGCATAAATATGGAGAGAAAAAAACTTCTAGTGAAAATACTTGGTACATAAACTAAAAATTAAAAAAAACAACAAATAAAACTAACTTTTAGCAGGAGAAACAATAAGCCGTATTATCGTGATTTTTGTAATGTGGCATAAAGTAAAATACAAAAAAATGTGGCATGAAAGTTTTCAGAATGGTAGGGTGGGTTTATGCTTTAAATATGCATGAACGTCTCTCTAGCGTTGTTAATGTTTCTTGCTATCTTAATTTTAGTATTTATGTATTTTGGGAAATTTTGGGAAAAATCATCCGTGAGCATGTCCAAAACTACTGGGAACTGCCAATTTACGAAGGATAAGATCGGTTGTGGAAAAAAGTCGTTACAATATATTTGGTGCCCAACATGGGGCCGATAGATTTTACAGATTTGTTATCGATACCATTACCTTATCTATCCTTCTTATCGATAACTAACAATAACTAATTGCTATCGATGAAAAAAAATCTTAAGAACATATCGGCCCCATAGTGGGCGCAAAATAATCCGTAACTATCCCATCCACGGAATGGCCTACCTCTTCAGTGACTGCAGAGTCATCAATTCTATTAAAGTATTATTCTATATAAAATCAGCTATCGATACCAACATTTTCAAAATAATTTATTGCCGCACGTTAGGCGCCAAATATTTCTATCGATTTTTTTTCTGATAACATATTTTCTGTTAAATACTATGATATCGATTACTAAATTATATAAATAACGTTGTTATCGATTATTAATCTTATCGAAGTAACTAAATCGTAAATAGTATTTGGCGCCCAGCTTAGGGCCTAAAAGCTTCGTTAGAAAATGTTGCAATGTTGATAACCAAATTTCTGAAGAAAATAAGTTTTCTATACAACTTATGTGCCTCACCTTTGTCGCTACTTTTCTTATCGATAATTTATTTTTTATATATTTACTCAATTGTATTTTTGGGAGAGAAAATGAGAACTTTTTTTCATCAATTTCAACCAAAATTTAGATTTTTTTCCAAAAATTTCAACAATTTTATGTAACCACAATTTAACGAATGTTCTTTCTACTACGTTTATTTGATATAAACAACAAATTTTGATAGGCAAAACCATGATATCGACTGCGAGAAATTGTTCTGAGTAGTTGGGGGAAAGGGTTGAACCAAAACTACCGAATTGATGAACGAAATTGATAGGCTACACCGTTCGACAAAAATTAAAAATGTCGTTGAACATGAACTGGACAATATACGTCTGAGACTAGAGACTAAATGTAGTAAACTGTATTAACAGTTTGTCATTTCGTGATCCTGTTTCCTTTTAAAAGGTCTGCAAAGTTTTAGAGAATTAAATTTTATAAAATATTTTTTTAACATTTGTACGTCCTAGAATGCCACTATTGACAGCAAACGAAAGGGGAGGATCTCTCAAAATTTTCCTATTTTATTATTTTTACATATCAGAAAAAATGAGATAAGTTACGTCCTTTTAAAAATGTATCCTTTAATATTATTCAAAATGTCCAACAAAATATTTTGACTATGTTTTGATGTGACTTTATTCAAATCCTTTTATCCTTATATGGCAAAATAGAAAAATGGAAGAAAAATTAGGGGAGATCATCCATCCTTTTTCATTTGCTGTCACCAGTGTCATCCTAGGACAAGTAGAAATATTTCGAAAATATTTTATAAAACGTATCATTTAAAAATTTGACGTCCTTTTAAAAGGAAACAGGATCTCGAAAAGAAAAACTGTAACTGCAGTTTTACTCCATTTGATCTCTACTTTCAGACGTATGAACCGGATGTTGTTCATGTTTAATATTGCGTGTCGGGCGGTGCTATCAGGGGATAGATTGAAGGCTAGTTGGATATTACTGACTACGTGCATAATATCGCGAATTCTATTGCCACTGGCAAGAAATCTTCTTACTTTCGTCAAGGAAGGGACTATTGTAGAAGTTGTGGGGAAGTGGAGGAGGAGTCAGTGAAGCAGTTGTGTGAATGTCAGAGTCTGATGAACCGCGCTTTAAGCATTTGGACAAAGATTTTTTGCTGTCTCATGGACTTCTCTAGCAGAATACATTAGGGTTAATATCTACCCCTTTGGGGAGTCGGGAAACAACAATTAAGGAAACCTCACTTTCAGAACAACCGACGCGCAATGTGAGACATCATGATATTTAATAAAAAACTTGATTTTTTTGGAAAATCTTTAAAGTGTTTTTAATACAATTATATATAAAAATTATTTAATGGTTTTACGAATTTCTGAGGGACATAAGAAGTAGACGGGAACGAGAAAGCTTATGAGCTTGCAAATGGGGTAGGGGATTTGGTTCATATTGAGCCTCGGATACAGTACTACAGATCGAGAAGTAATTACCAGTGTACTTACATGTCAAACAGGAAATGGAGAGTGTTAAGTACAAGCAAAGTTACCTGGCCGTTACGCCTCAGAAGAACTCGCTACCTACTATCTCTTAACTGAAGGAAATAACCTTTACTCACGGGAGTAGTCACAGAGCACTCATCTCTTATTCCAATTAAAGAAAATGTGATAAGTTCATCAGTTTATACGGATAAAACAACTAAACATATCCTGTCCGAATTTCCCCCATTGACCAGGCATCGCGAACGAGTATTAGGGAAATAAAAACTCTAGAATCTCGAAGAAATCGAAGTTATGAACCTTATAACAGTTAAACAGTTTGCAACGTGGACTAACACGTTTTATCCCTGTCGCTGAAGGAACATATGGTAAAGCTAATCGCCCGGACTATGCGAGGAGTTAACAATTTAGAGCTTCACCACCCCTAACCTAACTAACCTTTATGAATTTCTGAACGATTTTTAATCGATATGATTTTAAACGATCCTAAAACTTGTTTAGAAGGTTCAAAACGTTAAGGAATATTTGGCGCCCAACGTGGGGCAAAAAGTTTTCTATGGAAAATTTTGTGATCCTTTACTAATTTAGTAAAGAAAACTTAAATAATATCATCACTGAAATTTTTTACGAATTACTTAACCATTGTTTGATCGATAACTAGTTCTAGCAATCCTGAAACTGTATCAGACGATATAAGACTTTTCAGAATATTTAGCGCCCAACGTGGTGCCAAATGTTTTTTGGGGAAATTTATGCCATAGATACCGATTTTTGATAAACAATTTTCTTAATATTTCCAGTAAAAATTTCAAAAGAAAACTTTCTATCGTTTTTTAGATGTCACAACCGATTTTTTTAGAATATGGTTCTTAAAAGCTCCATTTCTAATGAGTCTCAACTATAGAATATTTTTTATTAAATGCTAATTTAGCAATCCTGAAACTTTCTCAGAAGAGCTAAAACTTTTGAGAATATTTGGCGCCCAACGTGGGGCCAAATGTTTTTTGTGGAAATTTATGCAATAGATAACTTTTTTTTGATAAACAATTTTCCAGTAAAAATTTCAAAAGAAAACTTTCTACATATCAGTTTATAGATGTCACAGCCGACATTTTCTTTAGTATATGTTTTTTTTACGCCATTTCTAATGATTCTCAACAATAAAACAAAAAGATTCAAATCTCTTTTAATTTGTGGTATGAAATTACTGAAATGTGGTTTAAATTCCGTTTAAAACCGTCTCAAAATGGACAATACGTTAAAAAATTGTTGGCGCCCAACGTGGGGCCAAATGATTTTTAAGAAATATTTTGTAGCAGATAACAAATTTCGATAGAAAATTTTAATAATAGTAAATATTCTATTGATTTACAGATTTTTCGTAAGAATACAATTTTAAAAAATTCCGTTTCTTTAATTTGTTATAAAATAAAACGACAGTTTTATTGTTTTTATTCTTCCCCAATTAAAATGTCTAAATCATATAACAATTATCAAAATAACAAAAAAAACCCTCCTTTGCCCAGTCCTTCTTTTTTTAATTAACCACTTTAAGGTTAACTAGGTGCAGCCCTTTTAAAAGGTTGTAGTCACTCAGTCTAATGTAAAGAAGGGCAAAGTAACATTAAACATTTTTTTTTTTGGCATTTAACAAAAAAAAAAAAAGAATTCTGTTTTTTTAAACGTCTTTCCTCACATATAATGCAGTATATAATAGTTTTCTATGCATGTCACAACATGTGTGTTTTTTGGTTGGTAAAACTACTTTGGTCCTGGTAACACATACACACACATACACTACCATACCACATTAAAATTGTGGTTAACTAAAGAAACAAAACAACAATATCAACAACAACTACTAAAAATAAACTGTTATAAACAACAAAACAATTTTGTTTCCAAACAACAAGTAGAGGAAAACTAAAATAAATGAACGAATGATACTAAAAAATGTAAGGAGTGCATATGACGGGGTACATTGTCCTATTGTTTTGGTTAACAAACACCAGTTGTGGTAGACTTTTGGATAATATATGGGGCATTCCATGCCAAATCACTCACTTTTAGGCCCGACCCCCTTCGATTAATTTTATTTTTGGATATGTTTTAGTACGTATTAAATGCAACTTGCAGCCAAATTTTCAGCCTTTTATACCAAGGTGGTGTTGAGTAATCAATTTTTCAAAATGGCGATTTTTTCCAAAAAATGAAAAAATTTAAATTTTCAATCAATTTTGACCAGTAAAAAATATAGATATTTCAAAACAAGTTGGACAACGTTTTGTTGGTATTTAAATGTAGTTTTAGAAAAAAAATGTGAAAAAATTATTCGAAGTAATTATCACTTATTTTTTGACGTTTAAAAATTAAAATCGACTTTTTGAAAAAGTCCGAAACCTTCGATTTTTTTGTAAAAAACTATAAGAATTCTACTCTAAATTATGCAACTTTAAAGCCATAACTCGAGATGTGATCACAATTCTTTCTATTTTTTTTTTAATTTTTAAAATTGCACCTTTTATGTTTTGGCTCTGATTTATTTTATATGGAGCTCCAAAAAAAAAAAAAAATGGTAGATACTGACCCTAACTTACCCTAAATATATTCATTTGGAGGTAAATATACGTCTCACAAAAATTTGGGACGATCGGACATGTGTAAGGCGCTTAGCATGGTCCTTGAAGTTTAAAAAACGGATTACAAGGAAAAATATGAATTTTTTTCTGTTTTCGAAATTTCTTTGGTATTTTAAGTTAAGTTTTAATTCAAATGATTACAGAATTATGATGTGGAGTAAAATGCCTTTCTAATAAGGTACTAAAAACTAAAATCGGTTGAAAATCAGCCAAGTTATTACAACTTCCCCAGGCATCTAGCGTGTGCCATACAACTTGATTAAAAAATACGAGGCCCTTTTTTTAAATTTATTGAAATTTTCTACTGTAATAACATTTTTTCATTATTCATGTTTCAGTGTAATATTTTTTTGACTTTTCCAAATTTTAAAACAAAAAAAATATTTTTTTTTTGTAAATAGAGATTTCAAAAGGGTGTGGAAAATGCAGGCATTTTTAGCACTAATTTAAAAAATGTGAGCAAAACACAATATGAAAAATACTTGTCATCTAATAACATTTGAACTTGAAGAATAAAAAAATGTTATTACAGTAGAAAATTTCAATGAATTTAAAAAATCGGATTGTATTGATTAATTAAGTTGTCTGCCACACGTTAGATGCCTGGGGAAGTTGTAATAACTTGGCTGATTTTAAACCGATTTCGGTTTTTATGACCTTAATAGAGAGACATTTTACTCTACATTTCAATTCTGTAACCATTTGAATTCAAAATTAACTTAAAATACCAAAAAAATTAAGAAAACAGAAAAAAATGCATATTTTCCCTTGTAATCCGATTTTCAAACTTCAAGCCGATGCGGCACGCCTTACCCATGTCCGATCATCCTAAAATTTTCTGAGACGTATTTTTACACCCAAGTTAATATATCTAGGGGAAGTTACGGTCAATATTTACCAAATTATTTTTTTTGGAGCACCATATAAAATAAACCAGACTCAAAAAAAAAAAAGTGCAATTTTCAAAATTTGAATAAAAATAGAACGAATTACGATCACATCTCGAATTATGACTTAAAAGTTGCGTAATTTAGAGTAGAATTTTTTGACATTTTTAAAAAAAAATCGAAGGTTTCGGACTTTTTCAAAAAGTCGATTTTAATTTTTATACGATAAAAAACAAGTGATAATTACTTCGAATAATTTTTCATATTTTTTTTTCTAAAACTACATTTAACTACCAACAAAACGTTGTCCATCTTTTTTTAATATATCTATATTTTTTACTGGTCAAAATTGATTGAAAATTTAAATTTTTTCATTTTTTGGAAAAAATCGCCATTTTGAAAAATTGATTACTCAACACCACCTTGGTATAAAAGGCTGAAAATTGAAAAATGAATTGCTACAAGTTGCATTTAATACGTACTAAAACATATCCAAAAATAAAATTAATCGAAGGGGGTCGGGCCTAAAAGTGAGTGATTTGGCATGGAATGCCCCATATATATGGGGCTTTTCAACTCAAGTGACAGAACTTTTGCAAGCGATGTCTGGCGATGACATCGGATGTTTTGTAAGGGAGCCAACTTAGGAAGTGCAGATCTGAGTTATTTTTTATTAATTGCTAATTTAGCAATCCTGAAACTGTCTCAGAAGTGATTAGACTTTCTAGAATTTTTGGCGCCCAACGTGGGGCCAAATGATTTTTGTGGACATTTTTGTAAAAGAAAACTATTTTTGATAACCATTTTTTTAAATATATTTAAAAAACTTACAATGGAAAATTTATAATTTAGCAATCCTGAAACTTTCTCAAAGGAGATAAAACTTTCCAGAATATTTGGCGCCCATCGTGGGGCCAAATGATTTTTGAGAAAAATTTTGTAAAGCAACCTATTTTTGATAGCCATTTTTTTCAATATATTTAAAAAAATTACAATAGAAAATTTCTACCAATTAAAACATGTCCAAGCCGACTTTTTCTTTAGAATATAGTTTTTAGAACAACATTTCTAATGATTCTCAACTGTTAAACAAACGATTTCAATATTTTTTTTAATTTCTGGTATGAAATGACTGATTTATTGTTCTAATTCTGTTTAAAACCGTTTCAAAATGCACAAGGCGTTAACAAATGGTTGGCGCCCAACGTGGGGCCAAATGATTTTATGAAAAATTTTGTAATAGATAACAATGTTCGATAGAAAATCTTCTTTATATTTTGAATTAAAGTTTCAATAGAAAATATTCTAAAGGTATGTTCAGGAAAAATGCTGGGGTCTTAATGTAGATTTTTACCTCTCTACGCCCAACTTTGACCCTGATGATAATATATAATCTATACTTCTATACTATAATATTATAAAGAGGTAATGTTTGTATGTTTGTTTGTTTGTTTGTTTGTTTGTTTGTAGAGGGTAATCTCCGGAACTACTTATCCGATTTCAAAAATGTTTTCAGCAATATTTAAAGTGTTCCTCCAGGATGGACATAGGCTAGGTTTTATCGACCACGCCCACTTCTACGCCCACTTTTGGCCAAAAAACGTAAAATTGAAAAATCTTTAAAACTACTGAACCGATTTCAAAAATTTTTTCACCAATACATACTTGGAATGGTCCTTCATGGTGGACATATACTGGCTATCATCGACCACGCCCACATCTACTCCCACTTTTGGTAAAAAAAACTTAAAATTTAAATATCTATGAAACTACTTATCCGATTTCAAAAAAGTTTTCAGCAATATTTAGAGTGCTCCTCGAGGGTCGACATAGGCTAGGTTTCATCGACCAGACCCTCTTCTACGCCAACTTTTAGCCAAAAAACGTAAGATTTAAAAATTTCCACAACTACTAACCCGATTTAAAATTTGTTTTCACCAAAACATGCTTGGAATGGTCCTTCATGGTGGACATATGCTGAATTTCATCGACCACGCCCTTTTCTACGCCCACTTTTGGCAAAAAACTTAAAATTTAAATATCTATTAAAAAACTCATCCAATTTCAAAAATGTTTTCACCAATATTTAGAGTGTTCCTCCAGGGTGGACTTAGGCTAGGATTCTTCGACCACGCCCACTTATACGCCCACTTTTTGGAAAAAAAAAAAGCTTAAATTTGAAAATCTCTAAAATTTTTCATCAGATTTCCAAAAGTTTTTCACCAATTCTTTGTCCTTCAGAGTGCAAATATTCTAGATTTTATTGACCACGCCCATTTCTACGCCCACATTTGGCAAGAAAAACGTAAAATTTAAATATGATCAAACTACTCATCCGATTTAAAAATGTTATCACCAATATATATTAAGAATGGTCCTTCAGGGTGGTCATGGGTTAGCCCTCATTGACCACACCCACTTCTACGCCCACTTTTGGCCAAAGAAACGTAAAATTTCGAAATATCCGAAACTACTCATTTAAAAAATGTTCTCCAATATTAAGAATGGTCCTTCAGGTTAGACGTAGGCTTTGGTTCATCTACGTAAAATTTTTAAATATACGAAACTTATTATAAGATTTCAAAAATGTTTTCACCAATATTTAGAATTTTCTATCAGGGTGAGTTAGGGTAGGTTTCATTGACCAAATCCATTATAAAAATTACTTTGGGTCAAAAGACATAAAATTTTAAAATATCCGAAACTACTCATCCAATTTCTAAACATTCTGCAAATACGTGCAAAGTAGTGAACTTTGTAACTTTTTCTATCTCCTGAAAATTTGGTCGTAGTAACTTGAAATGTGGGATCCTCCAGGGCAAAAAATCATTCTGAAAAAGTACCTTCTGGAAATTTAGATTTTAATAAGGTTATAAGGTTAAATTATTGTACTGTGGTATTTTTTTTGTAAAAAGAATGAAGCCTTCATGAAACGAAATGAATTGGAATTCGGAAAAAAATGGAATAAAATGGGGAACAAATGAATAGAAAAGGAAACGAAATGGAATAGAACGGAGAACGAAACGAAGTGAAACGGGAAATGAAATGGTTTCAATAATTACGTTTTGATGGATCGAAAATTTTCAAGAATATTATTTACCGAAATGAACATGATTCCAAGCTAAACGGGGCTTTTTTAATTTTATTGTTTATTCTAAATAGTTTTTATGAAAGACTTCAACGATAAAAATTAAATAAAATAAAAATTCTGTAGAGGAGAATTTTAGAAATGGAGACTCTAATCCTGATCCTTCTTTAATCCGGTATTTAATATTACCGGTAGCGAAGTTCCGAGCGGGCCTGCTAGTATATAATATAATAATAATAATTTGATCCAATGATCAGTTTTTATTTATTTTTCCAATTTTTATTTACAACTCATTTTAAATAATTTTAACCTAACCGAGAACTGGTAACAATGATCGTCGTCTCGTTGTAGCGAAATCGACCAAGGGTTTTTGGTGGGAATCGAACCCACGACCCTCTGTTTCATAGGCTAGCACGCTACCAACTAGCCTAAAGGGCCCCCTGATGATAGGCAAACATTTTTTTCCCCCGAAATATTAAAGACATAAAAAAATTTTGCTAAGAACAATAGGTAAAAAGTCACTTGGATGCGAAAAAAAACTCCTGTTTGGTCAAAATGTCAAATTTCGTCCTCTTCTAATTAAGAGAGTCATTAAACGATTGGTTGAAAAATCTCGTTGACTTGGTGCAAATTTCATTCTGATCGATTGCCATCGGTTTCAAAAAATATGTCACTTAAGATGAAAAGCCCCATTTAAATTTTTGTTGTTGTTATTATTTTATATAGCGATGAGAAGGAGATTGCAGTCTATAAAAATTTTCCTTAACAGAAGTCTTAATAACAATACCGTAAGTTAGTTGTGAATAAAGTTAGACGAGTTTATGGTGAAAATAAAAATCGAAAAAAAATCAGTTAAGGAAGCAGTTAAAATATAAAACATGGTAATGTTAGATAGACGAAACTAAAAATAATTACCTTAAAGAAATTAAAAATAAATGTTTAAAGGAAATGTTGAAAAATTTTGGGGGAAGAATATTGGCGAATAAATTAACCAAAAACTAAAATTTAAACTACCAAATACCAAGCAGGGAAGATTAGGCGGAAAACTCGGTTATAACAGAGAATGCGATCATAATCTTTACGAACGGATCGAGGATAAATATGATTACAGAATCGGGAATATACTTTGAATGCCTAGAAATCAGGGTCTCAATGAGACTTCTAGACAAGTGTAGTGTTTTCCAGGCCGAAGTACTTGCGATTGATAAAGCCGCGGATATGATTATTAACATTTTTGTGGATAGTTTTGCAGGCCTTAGAATCAAACACTGAAAAATCGGGAATTATATACGATCTCTTCATCGAATCATAAATAATGGGGTCGCTGTTAACGAATTGGCTGATGAATGTGCAAGAAATGGCCCCAGCTCCAAGTCGGTAGGGAAACGTTTCGAACCAGATATATCGGTTCCTCTGGTGGAATTTATGAACGAAATTGATAGAATATGAGAGAATAAAATGAAGGATAGACTGATATCACTGACTACGTGCAGGATGTCGCGAACCATGTGGCCACTACAAAATCCTAATAGGACAAAGAGTCTTCTTAATTTTGGCAACGGATGGTTAGACTATTAGTAAGAGTACAGATAGGGTATCGGTATAATCGGCCAAATGGCTATGTGTATGAAAATTTCTGATAGTAACTATTGTAGAAGTTTTGTGGAAGTGGAGGAGTCAGAGAAGCACTTGTTGTGTGAATGCCCGGCTATGATGAAGCGCCGCCTTAAGTATTTGGGGCAAAGATTTTTCGATGACATAGATTGTCTAAACGGTGTCTCATTGACATCTCTAGCAGAATAGCTTAGAGAATCGAGTTGGTTTAAGAAGTAGAATTTTTGTATTAGAGATGGAGTAGAGAAATAACACCAAGGGGAATCACAATGGACCTTATGGTCTCCGAGTAAATTCGCCAAATCCAACCTAACCTTATTTCTTTTGCTTTAATAAAAACACTAAATTGAATAAAAATTCCTTGAAATCCCATATAAAACTATTTTTAAGTTTTCCTTGATTTTTTTTCCTGTTTACAATTGAATAAAACATTTTTTTTCCTTTGTAAAAAAAAAATGTTCATTAAATAAAATACACATGTTAGTAACAATCATGTTGATATGAAACATGCTTATCATCATCACCGTCATGAGTGGTCGGTCATGTACAATTTATATGTAAATCAGCCCTTAAAATAATATATTAACATGAGTTTTGATTGTATAAATCTGGGGATAATATTGTTGTGAAAACACACAGAAACCACAGAAAGACAGGATATACAGAGTATGAAGGACATAATGATGTCAAAACATGCGATTTTGTCTGAAAACATTTCAACGTTAATAAAATATAAAAAAAAGAGAAACAAAAACAAGCACACACATTTCAACAGGCAAAAAACAACAACTATTCAAAAGAAAACTTTTAATATAAATAAAACTTTGTAAAAAGAAAATATTTTTTATGTGGAAATTAAACCAATTTTTTTTTTGTAAATTAAAAGATAAACAGTTACAAATAAAACAAGTAAGAATATAAAAGACGGTTAAGACTGACGATAGAGTACCCTACAACAGCGTTTGGCGGGAAATGGGCCCCATGTCCACACATGGATTGATATGGTCTATCCTTTGTCAGGTCTTTAGTTAGTGCAGAAAACAGACACATACAAAAGTTGAGTGAACTAGACTTCTATTTGTTGCTATCTCACTGTGATAACTGAAAATCTGGGGAAGTGGACTGACAAGGACGGTCTTTTAGAGGTCACCTACCGATTGTCCTGAAACATTCATTAGGGAATGAGGGGAGAAAAATAAGAGTTACCTGTTTTTTTAGCTGCCCATTCTCAAATTTAAAAAATGGTTGCCACCTTATGAAAAAATTAGGTCTTTCGGGAAAATTCGAATAAAATCGGAACTAGCAGGAATTTCGCCAAACGCAAAAATACGGGTCAGTTTTATTTTAATAGAGATTATAATATATTATTTTGGTGGTCGTACGTATATACCTCTCCATATAAACTACCCCAAAGTTTTTGAATTTTTGAAGATAAGAATACACCATTTGATAGGACTTTAAAAAACCTTTTGATCTGTATAAAATGTTTATATAGTTTCTCTTGAAGAAATGTAAAAAATTATCGAAAAAGTTTTCCCCCTCCTCTTTGACCCGCTAAATGTGAGATTGGGCATATACAAGTTTCAGGAGAAACGGTGGGTGACATTCCTTGTGAGTTAAAAAAATGGTCCAATTATAAAAACATTCCCCCCAGTTTCTGTATGACGAACGTATGACGAACGTAATGAAGCATTCATATTCCTGACATTCGTTGTACGTTTGTCAGAAACAGAAACTGTTTTTCAGAAATAGTTTTTCAAAAAGAGGCGGGCTTTACAAATAGAGGCGGGTCTTAAAACAGGGGTAGTGAACAAACTTTTTTGCAAGTAGGATGCAAGAGGTTCTTAATGTTTAACTTGTATCAGATACAATGTCTGTATAACTGGAGAGTTTTGGAAGAACATTCTTTCTCAGATTAGTGCTACACTGAGTTTTTACTCAGGGAGCTTGGGAGCTAGAAATTTGAAAAGACCCAACTGAATGAAATATAGATAGACTTTTGTTGGGCTTTTGGACGAAGTACTATCTTAACCACATAGTTTAGTAAAAATTGACTGTTTGGTTGACAATATATTAAATGTTTGTAAGATGTCGCTGGATGCGTCTTGCCCTTATGCAAAAAAAGCCATGAATTTCAGACGAGGAAAGATTAATACAGAAAGATCTTCAATAAGGCAAAGTCTTTACGAGCGGACGAGAACAGATCTGAATATACGCTGCAACATAAGAGTTATAAGAAGATGATCAGAATTGCCAAATGTGAGTCTTGGAAAAGCTTCTGTGGAAGGTTAGGTTGGTTGAGCGTTTCCCGTTTGGCGAATTCACTCGGATGCCATAAGGCCCATTGTGATTTCCTTTATTCTATTTCCCTACTCGCCCTCTGATACAAAATTCTACTTCTTAAACCACCCCGATTCTTTAAGGTATTCTGCTAGAGACGTCAATGAGACACCTTTTAGACAATCCAGGTCATCGAAAAATCTTTGCCCAAAATGCTTAAGGCGGCTTCTCATTAGAACCAGGCATTCGCATAACAAGTACCTCACAGACTCCTCCTTCTCCACTTCCCCCCAACTTCTACAATAGTCCCTACGGTCATCTGGTCAATTGTGCAGAGTCCTGTAGGTACTCCTACTAATAGGTCTTCCATCCGTTTGCCAAAAGTAAGAAGACTTTTTGTCCTCTTGGGATTTGGCAGTGGCCACACGGTGATATCCACCTATCAATTTCGTTCATCAATTCCATTATAGGAACCGAATCAGGTTTTGCACGTTCCTCCACCGATTCTGAGCAATTTCTCGCACATTCATCAGCCAATTCGTTCTCACTGACTCCACTATGTCCAGGCAGCCAGATTAGCTTGACTGTGTGATGACTGAAGGGATTGTAAACAATTTCTTACGATTCCCGATTTCACAGTGTTTGATTCTAAGCCTTTCAGCGCTGCAAGACTGTCCACGAAAATGTTAATGACGCAAGGACGAACGTCCCTTTTCATGATCGTCTGCGCGGCGTTATCAGTTGCAAGTACCTCAGCCTGGAAAACACTACACTTGTCTGGAAGTCTCAATGAAGCCCCGATTTCGAGGCATTTAGAGTAAGCTCCTGAATATGTACTTATTTCCATCTTTGATCCGTCCGTAAAGATTGAGATTGCATTCTCTGTCACAACAGAGTTTTCCGCCCAGTCTTCCCCAATCGGTACTTGGACTTTGAAGGTTCTGTCAAAGTTCGTCTGTGGTGAGATATAGTCGGTTCTTTGTTCCAGTTCCGTCCCGCCCATCGTACTTATGTTTTTATGGAAACATAAAAGATGTTTCTGAGGCATCCAAACTGCTCAAGCTTCTGGCTTCCTCTCCTTGCACTCTGGAATACCTAAAGGATCCTACTGGGATGTGGTCTACCAAATGTGAAAAGGTAAAACTTCTGTGGAAATATAAAAGACGTTTCTGAAGCATTAAAGCTGCGCAAATTTCTGGCTTCATCACTTTGCACCCTAGGAGAATTCTGAATACCTGAAGAATCCTACTGGGGTGTGGTCTACCTCCAGTGGGAAGTCGCTGGATCTCCATCCAAGCACCCATTTGTCGGACAATTCCATGACGTCGTTTCAAACTTTGGAACGCTCTAACGCCAAAAGCATCTGAAAATGCTTCGGAAATAATAAATATGCCAACATTAATCTTGGCAATTGAAAGTTTCAGTACCTATAAATCACCTGGACCTGTTGGCATAATCTCGGCTGAGAGGCAGCAAGTGTCGGACTAAATAGTACTTTTGCTATATAATCTTTACACGGCATGCATAAACTGGTTGTCTATTCCTCTCAAATGGAGGGATACCGGGGTCGTTTTAATTCCGAAAGATTCAGACCAATTAGTCTGTTTTCTTGTTTGTTAAAAACAATGGAACGAATGAATATTTACAGAGAGTGATTGACCCGATGTTGCTTTCGACATGCATACTGAAAGGGTATATCAACGGTAACTGATCTTCATAAGGTCGTTGTTAACTTCGAGAGATCGGTTTCTGTAAAGAAGAACACTACGGTGGCCTCTCGTGATATAGAGGATATAGAGAATAATGTCATCCCAGACTCGAAAATTTGGCATTGTCTCATCTGGAAGTGAAGCGTGCGATCGTTTTAATTGTGGAAAATCTGCTAGTCAGTAGATGTATAACGTCTGAATTGGGAGCGTCTGCCATATCTTGATTTTTCAATACAGGCACACCACAGGGAGGTGTTCTTTCGCCGCCTCTTTAAAGCCCGGCACTGAATGCAATGCTCTAGAAGTACGTGTTTGTCATATTGTCACATATGCAGGCGATGTCGCGGTAGCAATAAAGGAAAGCACCTGCCAACACTGAAGGACATTCTTCAGGGTTCTCTGAAGTATCTGTCTAAATGGGTAAGTGGGAGTTAGTTAAAGTGTAACATAGCTGGTCTTGTTAACAAGAAAAAATAAGATTCCAGCTTTTGATTCTATTTCTCTGGACGGCACTGAAATCGCCTGAGCCAAGTATCTTAGAGACTTTCAAGATAAATTTCAGGCATAATATTGGGGAACGGGAGAGAAAGCAACAATTGCTTTATATTTCTGTCAAGTCCCTGGAGTCAATGTTTCTGAAAACATGATCTGTCCCACATCTTAAAATTAGATGGCCAATCAGTTTGACATATAACTCATATGGGTCCCAGGGTACAGAAACGTTCCAGGGAATTGCAAAGCCGGGCACATGGATGGACGTGTGAGGCTACACGACAGATTTGGCTTCCAAAAGCAGAGATTTCGACGGTGCTTTCTATTACGAGACTCTATCTAAGAGAAAAGCACGCAGAGCGGTTAAATGTGCCGTCAAACGACTGTTGCCGGAATTGCATGGATGAGGAGGATTTGGAAACAATCGAACCTGCCATTGTCCAACACTTTATGGACAGAGATTTGATTCACTTAGGTCTAGGGAACTGCACGATTTTTATAATTTGTCGATTTTTATAATTCAACGTCTTAGGATTTTCATAAGAAGCTCATATTGGTATAACGACAGAGACTAGTTGGGGAGCCTATAACGGTACCGTGGTATCACAATGGTCCTTAGAGTTTATGTGTGCTGACGTAAAAACGGCTATTTTTTACCTAACCTATAGTTTTACACCTCTGCATTTTAACCCATTACATTTCAAATTCCAATCCTTTTTTGTTTTTAATTTTTAAAATATTTTATTTTTAAACTAACACACCTTTATTGAAGCAGGCGCTTTAAGAAAAAGGTGAATAAATCTTTAAACCAAATTCACCTCTCTCTTAATGGAAGTTTAAGGATTTTAAGAGTTGTTAAAGTTTTCTCTCTCTTTCTCCACCATATTCAATTCCTTTTCAGAGTCCTTTTTATGGCATTTTTGTTTTCCTTCCTTTTTATCACAATTTTTTGTTATTGTACGAGTAAACATTTAAGTGTTTATGTTTCTCACTCTTTGAGGTTGTGAGCATAAGTGAGTGACTGCTGATTGGAGTGCTGGTGTCGTGTATGCTTGGCTGGCCACTCTTTTCTATTTGATTGCTGTTGTTTGTTTTTGTGCACTTTTCAAGTGTCAAACTTGTGTTTTTGAACTTTGTACACTCTCTATATTGTTGTCGTTGTTGCTGTTGTTTACTTATTTTTTTTGCATTGTTACAATGTAACTCCAAAAATTTTTACGGAGTTGGGGCAAAAATAGTACTTGAAGTTTTTTTTTAAATACTATTTTGAAGGACTTAAGGATAAAAGAATCTAATGATGGTATTAGAACTTAGGTTCTATTTAAAACTTTGTTAATAGTTTTGAAAAGTTTTAAGGACTTTGTGTCCCTTCATAGTATTTTTTTTGGAATTGGTTTTAACTTTTCCTATACTATCGAGTGACAGCTGCAACAACCTCTAAAATGAGGTTAGATTATTTGCGGTTGTGATATTTAAAAAAATAATACGAATTTTAAAGATTTTTTTTAAACTATTTTATTGATTTTTTTATATTATTTAATCGATTAAAATTATTCGAGTTAATACAAAATACTCGAATAATCGATGTAAATATGAATAACTTCATCTTTAAAACTTAATCGATTAAAATTAATTTAATAATCAAACCAAAATTTTGTATCAGTCAAATGAAATTATTCATAGAATCGATTAAAAATATTTCATTGTCAAATAAATTTATTCGATTACTTGTAAAATGCTATTTTTTTAAATATTTAAGGTTGGTCCGAAGAAACTACTTGTCCAAACAATTAATTTAGGCACTTTTAATCCGCAAAAAATTAATTTAGCTATATGGGTAAAATGTGCCAAAACGACACTTTTTTGTTCAATATTATTAAATTTGTGGAATTTATTTGAACATCTTAAGATATTATTCGAATAACATCTTGCAAATTATCGAAAAATTCGAATATTTAAAAAAAAATATTCAAATAATCAAATAAAATAAAATATTTGAATGAAATTTTTCGAATAATTGACAAAAACAATTCGTTAAAAGATATTCAAACAATCTAACTTAATTTTTTTGAATATTCGATTAAATTATTCGAATAAATATAAAATTATTTGAATACATATAAGACCAAATATTCGAATAATTGACTTAAAAATAAAAAAATCTAATTCAAAAATTTAAATAATCAAATTCTTATTATTAGAATAAAATTCGGATAGTCCCAAAATGTTATACTACTATTTTTTAATAGTGGGGTGGGCTGAAATATTAGGGTGGACTTTTTTATACAAAAGTATTTTCTTTATCAAAACGGAATATTTAATTGTATTTTTCGCATAAAATCTTGCAAATTATCGAAACCATTGAAATAATCAAAAAAAATATTTGAATAATCGAGTAAAAAATAAATTATTTGTATGAATTTAATTGAATAATCGACAAATTTATTCGATTAATATATGACGTTGGTCGGAAAACATCGCTTGTCTGAGCATTTTTTTTTTTTGGCGATTTTTTTTTATACAAAAGTATTCCATTCATCGGAACTTATCGGAAATTATAGAAATATTCAAATAATCAAAAAAAAATATTCGAATAATCGAATTAAAAATAAATTTTTTGTATGAAATTATTCGAATTATAGACAAAAGTTACACTGTTAGTAAAATTTAAACTTTTGAAATGACACACAAAAACGCCGAGACACCCCAACTTATTTTTGGGTCATAGAATCCAGTGGTATCCTCCGTTTTAAAAAGTTAGCTCAAAATAACGAGATATTTCGATTTTAAATTTGCAAATGTAAGAGTAAAAATTGAATAAATCCAAAAAAAAATTAGAAAATTCATCAAAATAAGAGCAAGTATTGCTGCATGTCCGATTAAAAATGGACGTCCATATTTCCTAAATAAAAATTTTGATAAATATAGGGTGACCATTTTTTTCTGGGCTTAAATCAGTACGCCCAAGTTTTTATGTTTTTTATGTTTTTTCAACACACAAAAAATTTCGATAAACTATCTTCACCCCATGTATTTTGATTGTAAGCAACTGTTAAAAAACAACTGTTAAAAACAACTGCAAAAAAACAAATGATAAAAAACAACTGTTGTCGTTATTTTGCAGAAAATTTTGTTGATTTAAACGACTTCATTTAAAAGTTTTGATCGTTTCAGTGCAAAAAATATAACAAAATTCCGCAGGTTTTGCGTGCAAGAAAATCCCTCAGATTTTAAAGACTTTTTTCGTAAGTTTTGACAACTTATCCTGTAAGAAAACTTCACAGCTAATAAGCACGTATTTTTTTTAATGACCCTGATTTTCTGAGCGATTTTTCGAAATAAGCTCTAAAGACATTGCATCAACTAAGATCGCAGAACCATTTGGATTCACGCAATTTAAAAATATATAAAAAAAATACATTGGCTCAATGAACTTTTCGTCATAGAAAACCTCAAAGATTCTGTGCGCATTTTCATATAAATTTAGGAAGATCAAGGAACCTCTTGATTCACGAACTCTAATCTCCTTAGAATAATTTCATTCATCCCATTATCTGGCTTAAGTTATAAAAAACAACTCTGACGACTTATGTTATGGAAATTTAAGTTTTTTATAGAATTTTCGAATAAAATTATTTTTTATGTTGAAATATTCAAAAATCAGTATACTCAGTACATATTTTAAAAAATCAGTACAAATCAGTACAATGATTTTTGATCAGTACACGTGATCAAAAATCAGTACATGTACTGATCAAATCAGTACGAATGGTCAGCCTAGATAAATAACAAGTTTTTAACAATTTTTTTAAGTTTTTCATTCAAATAAAATGAAAAATCGAATTAAATCTACTACAAATTGAAAATCGAAATATCTCGGGATTTTGAGCTAACTTTTCAAAACGGGGTACAGCACTGGATTCTACGGCCAAAAATTAGGTTGACGTTTCTCGGCGATTTGGTGTGTCATTTTCACCTACTAACAGTGTTATTCGTTTTAAGATATTCGAATAATTAAACTTAACCTTTTTTTTATAATCGATAAAAATTATTCGAATAAACAAATAAAATGTTCGAATAATTTACCTTGAAACAACAAAAATCGAATCATAAGGTTCTTATAATCAAATAATACTTATTAATCGAATCAAGTCTTGTTAAATTATTGAAAATAATTCGAATAATCAAAATAAAATATTTAAATAATCAAATCAAATAATCAAAATAAAATATTTAAATAATCAAATCTAGATTAAAATATTTGTATGAAACTTTTCAAATAATTTTACATAATAATTAGGTCAAAAATATTCGAACATTTTAAACTAAACTTTTTTGAATAATCTATTAAAATTATTCGAATAAAAAAAAATTATTCGAAAAACTAACTAAAAAATAACCAAACAAAAAAAAAAAAAAGAATTGCAGCAATCAAATAAAATCTGTTAAATAAAATTATTCAATTAGTCGAATAAAATTATTTTCATATTACAAAAATCTATTCGATTACTCACAATATGTTATTTTAAAATTTTTTTTTTTTAATTATTCGACATTATTGACAGTTTAAATAACTTAATTTGATAATTAAATGAAATTTTAGCATTTGATTGGAATAAATATTTCAGATTTTTAGATTTTTTGGAAAATTTTATTCGAGTTCTTCTTATGAATAAGTTAGATTTTTTATTCGAATAATCGAATAAAAATAAATTTTTTGTATTAAATTATTCGAAAAATCGACCATGTTTATTCGTTTTAAGACATTCGTATAATTAAACTAACTTTTTTAACAATAGATTAAAATTATTCGGATAAACGAATAAAATATTCAAATAATTTACTTAAATATAACAAAAATCGCATCAGAAAGTTTATATAATCTAATTATATTTATTAATCAAATCAAATCTTTAATTATAGAAAAATTTTAAAATTCCAAAAATAATATTAGAATAATCGTATCAAAATTGAAATATTTTTATGAAACTATTCGAAAAATCGACCATAATAATTCGTTAAAAGATATTCGAATAATCTAACTTGAATTTTTTTAATAGTCGATTTAAATTATTCGAATAAAAAACTTTAAAAAAAAGAATAATTTTAATAATCAAATAAGTTTATTAAATCTTTAAAAAAAATTATTCAAGTAGTCGAATAAAATTATTTTGAGAGTACAAAATTGTATTCGATTACTTACAATATGTTATACAAATTTTTAAGACTTATTTTAATTATTCGGCATTATTGACTGTTTAACTAACTTTTTTCGATTATTAAAATAAATTTTAGCAACTGATTGGAATATATATTTCAGATCTTTCGATTGTTCGAATAATTTTATTCGAATTCTTTTTACGAATTATATTTAATATAATTTTTTTCGTTTTTCGAATTATTTATTATTATTATAATAACTAACTTAAAAACAATAAAAAAAAATACGAATTTAAATCTGTCAAATAAAATTATTCAAATAGTCGAATAAAATTATGTTGATATTATAAAAATGTATTCGATTACCCAGAATATGTTTTCCAATTTTTTTTAATTATTCGACATTATTGAATGTTTAAATAATTTTGTTCGATTATTAAAATTAATTTTAGCAATTGATTGGAGTAAATATTTCAGATCTTTAGATTTTTCAAAAAATGTTATTCCTCTTACGAATTATATTTTCTACAAACGTTTTTGTTATTCGAATTATTTCTTATTATTCGAATAAATTTATTCGATTAATCGAATAATTACATCCGATCATTCGAATAAGGGCATTTTTATTATATTCTTCTTACGAATGATATTTTCTATAAACTTTTTGGTTATTCGAATTATTTCTTATTATTCGAATAATCGATTAATTATATTCTATTATTCGAATAACTGCACTTGAATTTTGCTGAATATTTTTCTTAAAATTCACTCTCATTTTCTTTTATGCGATCTTTTACAACACTGCCTTATTTTGAAGCAGTTAACTTCATGTTCAAACTTGTATCTGTCATTGTTAACATAAATGTTTATGTCATTTCACTACAATTTTTACACAAACTTTTTTAATTTTCAAATTCCTTATCAAATTTATCTAAATTTTCAATACTTTTTATTACAATGTAAAATATTTTTAAATTAAAGTTAAACCTAAAAAATACTAATGAGTTTGAATTCACTTACCCTTCTCTTGTAATTGTTGCCGTTTTACATCGCCTTTTAATACCTCGGCCGTATGTACCAATTCATTGAGTTGTGGTTTTTTCATTTTCAATTCACGTAAAACTTTCTGTTGATTTTTGTATTCCATATGAAATTGTAACAAAACAACAGAGTTTTTCAATTTAAAAGTTTTGTTTCTATTATCGTTTTGATGGTTATTGTTATGACATGCACAATCATGCATGCACAGGTGATTGTCGATTTACGCGGTTATTGCGATAGGTTAATCGCGGTTTAAAACCTTGTTCTTTTCACAAAACTAAATTTTGTATGACTTCTAAAACTCATTACTGTTATTTTGACTTTTGAAGTCCCATTAATTCCAGTTAAACCGCGTAAATCAAGGTTTACCTATGTGTAGTAAAATTGGCTTGTACTTACCTCTTGTTTTTCTATAGCCATGCGTACCTCATCTACATCATGGACTGGCACACTTTGTATTTTGATCATGTTTTGTTCCCACGTCAACCAATCGGAAATTTGTAAAACCGACTTATCAAAACTGCCAGCCAGAGCACCGGAACCGCTCGGTTCGTCGTTATAATCTGTAATGATGACAGAAAATGGATAAAATGTTAGTTGTTTTGGAACATTGAAATAATTATTGCTAAAATGAGCAATAAAATTTGACAAAAATTGCGGCTATGTTGAGAAAAAAATATTTGATCATAATTATAGTTTTATAAAGCATAATTTTATGGAAGAAATTAATTTCGACAAAAATCTTATTTATAGAGAAAACACTAATTTTGACAAAAATCCCAGCATCGATTTTGACAAAAATCCCAAATAGATGCATTTCGACAACATGAAATTTGACAAAATATGATATTTTAAATAAATTGCAGTCATTTTTTTTTTACTAAAATCCGAAATCGATGCATTTCGACAACATGAAATTTGACAAAATATGATATTTTAAAAAAATTGCAGTCAATATGCGTCAATTTATATAAGACATAAATTTTGACAAAAAAAAAAAAAAACCCCCTACACTGAAAGAATTTTGTTTTTGGAAATTACTTTTGAAAAAAAAATTTTTTTTTGAAAATAATTTTTTGCGAAAAAAAAAATGGTAAAAAAAACCGGGATTTTTTTTCGTGTTTTGTCAAAAAATATGTTTGTACTTGCTTAAATACCATTTGGTGTTCAATTATGTTGACATATGTCAACCAGCAGCCGAATTAAAGCATTTTGTATTTTTGAGGTGTCCTTACATTTTTCGTTCATAACTTTTGAACTGCTGAACTGATATCGCTCAAATGCAATACCAAACTTCTTGGGAGAACTCTCAATAAATATGTATGTTAAGTTTCAGTCAAATCCAATGTGTGATTAAAAAATGCATGCAAATGCATTTTTGAGGGGCATTTTCGTCAACTTTTACCCCCTTTAATGTATTTTTTGTTGACAAAATTGTTTTGTGGGAACTCTTAAGTAGATACAATTAATTTATAATTAACATGTTATGGCATTAATGATGAAACATTTCCAACCTCTTGAACCATCGTATGCACAAATTTCTTATCATCTTTTCCGATAATATACAAATGAAAATTTACCTAACGGAAACTAATACCCTTTCAAGTATACCAGTCTGATTGATAATAATGTAAACAATTTGAAGTTTTTGTTAAAAAATTTAGCAAGAAAAAATGATCGAAAAGTGTCTAAGCATTTCAAAATTACATGTAATCTACTTCAGATATAAAATGCAATTTATATAAAAGACCCGTATTTTAAATTAGAAGAAATTAGTTCATTTAATAAACGATAACGATATGAAGCTTTCAATTTTAACTGGAACTTTATCCATTATTTTGGTGGTATTCGTTGTAAGTGAAATATTTTCAATTAAAACCTATTTTTTTTAACAAACATCCTTTTTGCTTGTAGGCCAACGCAAATGCCAAATCGATAAATTTAGGTTTACAAGAAGTAGGTTTAACTGAGTTAACTACGGATTCCAAATCGATTGAAAATTCACATGAAGTTATTGATTCTTCACGTGTAGCTGCCGATGATCCTACTAGTGTTATTCCTGAACAATCATCTAGTGTAGCTTCCGAGTCATCTAGCGAAGCTCCTCAGCAGTCTTCATCTGTTGCTCCTAAGTCTTCGTCAGCTGTTCCAGAACCATCAAGTGTAGCTCCTGAACAATCTTCAAGTGCTAGTCCAGAACTTTCTAGTGTTGTTCCCGAGTCATCTAGCAAAGCTCCTGAACAGTCTACATCTGTTGTTCCTGAGTCTTCATCATCTGTTCCAGAATCATCCAGTGCAACTCCTGAACAATCGTCAAGTGCTAATCCAGAATCGTCTAGTGCTGCTCCCGAGTCATCGAGCGAAGCTCCTCCACATTCCTCAACCGTTGTCCCTGAGTCATCATCAGCTGCTCCAGAATCATCTAGTGTAACACCTGAACAATCTTCAAGTCCAGTTCCAGAATCTAGTGTTGCTCCTGAGTCATCCAGCGAAGCTCCTGTACAGTCCTCATCTGTTGTTCCTGAGTCTTCGTCCGCTGTTCCAGAATCATCTAGTGTAACACCTGAACAATCTTCAAGTCCAGTTCCAGAATCTAGTGTTGCTCCCGAGTCATCCAGCGAAGCTCCTGCACAGTCCTCATCTGTTGTTCCTGAGTCTTCATCAGCAGTTCCAGAATCTAGTGTTGCTCCCGAGTCATCCAGCGAAGCTCCTGCACAGTCCTCATCTGTTGTTCCTGAGTCTTCATCAGCTGTTCCAGAATCATCAAGTGCAGCTACTGAACAATCTTCAAGTGCTAGTCCAGAACCTTCTAGTGTTGCTCCCGAGTCATCTAGTGAAGCTCCTGTGAATTCCTCATCTGTTGTTCCTGAGTCGTCATCAGCTGCTCCAGAATCATCTAGTGTAACTCCTGAAGAACCTTCAAGTGCAGTTCCAGAATCTTCAAGTGTTGCGCCCGAATCATCCAGCGAAGCTCCTGATCAGTCCTCATCTGTTGTACCTGAGTCTTCATCATCTGCTCCAGAATCATCCAGTGTAGTTCCTGAGTCATCTAGTGAAGCACCTCAACAGACTTCATCTGTTGTTCCTGAGTCATCATCAGCTGTTCCAGAATCTTCTAGTGTAACTCCTGAACAATCTTCAAGTGCAGTTCCAGAATCTTCTAGTGTTGCTCCCGAGTCATCCAGCGAAGCTCCTTCACAGTCCTCATCTGCTGTTCCTGAGTCTTCATCAGCTGTTCCAGAATCATCAAGTGCAGCTACTGAACAATCTTCAAGTGCTAGTCCAGAACCTTCTAGTGTTGCTCCCGAGTCATCTAGTGAAGCTCCTGTAAATTCCTCATCTGTTGTTCCTGAGTCGTCATCAGCTGCTCCAGAATCATCTAGTGTAACTCCTGAAGAACCTTCAAGTGCAGTTCCAGAATCTTCAAGTGTTGCGCCCGAATCATCCAGCGAAGCTCCTGAGCAGTCCTCATCTGTTGTTCCTGATTCTTCATCAGCTGCTCCAGAATCATCTAGTGTAGCTCCTGAGTCATCCAGCGAAGCTCCTGTACAGTCCTCTGTTGTTCCTGAGTCTTCGTCAGCTGTTCCAGAATCATCAAGTGCAGCTCCTGAGCAATCTTCAAGTGCTAGTCCAGAACCTTCTAGTGTTGCTCCTGAGTCATCCAGCGAAGCTCCTGTACAGTCCTCATCTGTTGTTCCTGAGTCTTCGTCAGCTGTTCCAGAATCATCAACTGCAGCTCCTGAGCAATCTTCAAGTGCAGTTCCAGAACCTTCAAGTGTTGCGCCCGAATCAACCAGCAAAGCTCCTGCACAGTCCTCATCTGTTGTTCCTGAGTCTTCATCAGCTGTTCCAGAATCATCTAGTGTAACTCCTGAAGAACCTTCAAGTGCAGCTCCAGAATCTTCAAGTGTTGCACCCGAATCATCCAGCGAAGCTCCTGAGCAGTCCTCATCTGTTGTTCCTGAGTCTTCATCATCTGCTCCAGAATCATCTAGCGTAGCTCCTGAGTCATCTAGTGAAGCACCTCAAAAGACTTCATCTGTTGTTCCTGAATCATCATCAGCTGATCCAGAATCTTCTAGTGTAACTCCTGAACAATCTTCTAGTGCAGTTCCAGAATCTTCTAGTGTTGCTCCTGAGTCATCCAGCGAAGCTCCTGCACAGTCATCATCTGTTGTTCCTGAGTCTTCGTCAGCTGTTCCAGAATCATCAAGTGCAGCTCCTGAGCAATCTTCAAGTGCTAGTCCAGATCCTTCTAGTATTGCTCCCGAGTCATCTAGCGAAGCTCCTCAACAGTCTTCATCTGTTGTTCCGGAGTCGTCATCAGCTGCTCCAGAATCATCTAGTGTAGCCCCTGAACAACCTTCAAGTGCAGTTCCAGAACCTTCAAGTGTTGCGCCCGATTCAACTAGCAAAGCTCCTGAGCAGTCTTCATCTGTTGTTCCTGAGTCATCATCAGCTGTTCCAGAATCATCAAGTGCAGCTCCTGAGCAATCTTCAAGTGCTAGTCCAGAACCTTCTAGTGTTGCTCCAGAGTCATCTACCGAAGGTCCTCAACAGTCTTCATCTGTTGTTCCGGAGTCGTCATCAGCTGCTCCAGAATCATCTAGTGTAACCCCTGAACAACCTACCAGTGCAGTTCCAGAACCTTCAAGTGTTGCGCCCGAATCAACCAGCGAAGCTCCTGAGCAGTCCTCATCTGTTGTTCCGGAGTCTTCATCAGCTGCTCCAGAATCATCTAGTAAATCTCCTCAACAGTCTTCATCTGTTGTTCCTGAGTCATCATCAGTTGCCTCAGAATCATCTAGTGTTACTCCTGAACAATCTTCAAGTAGTGTTGCTCCCAAATCAACTAGCGAAGCCCCTGTACAGTCCTCATCTATTCCAGAATCTTCTAGTGTAGCTCCTGTTGATTCCTCCTCAGCCTCCACCGATTCTAGTGCAGCTCCTGAACAATCATCATCAGCTGCTCTTGAGCCATCTAGTGTTGCTCCTAAACATCGCTTTCACCCAGTACCAGTTGAAAAAGTTTCAATTCAACCACGAACTTTTAAAACTTTATGGTGGCTTTTGAAGTCCATACTTAAGACATTACGTGGTATTAATTGCACCATCACGGCTGTTGTCAATGTTAAGGAGAGTACCGAAGAAATGTTAAACAATTTCCAAATTTGTGGTGCAGAAACAACTAAACAAATTCAAGGTGTTTTTGATTCAGCTCAAAAAGTCATCAGTATTTCTAATGATATTATTAATATCAACGAAAATGTGTGTGGCAATTCCGATTATCTGTCTGATGCTGATTCTTCACAAAAGGCTTCTTCTAAATGTGTTAGACAATTACGTAGTAAAATACTTGATTTGAATAGTCAAATTAAAACCACTAATAAATTGATCAAAAAGATACCATCAGATGCTGGCGAATGTGTGATAAGCACATTTTTAACATATCAACAAGTTATTGTGGGATTCCCCGATTTTGTTAAGACTTGTGCTAAGTTGTAAGACACGTTCTTGAGAATGATCTTTAATAAATAAATGTTTAAATTTTAATTTGTTTTAAATTATTTATACTTCATTATAGTACATTCACATTGAAGTCAAAACCCCTTTTAACGAGGTTCCCTTCCAAACCTCATTTGAAAACACCGTCCGGCAAAAACGAAAAAAACAAGTGAGAGTGTTAAATTCGGCTGTGCCGAATCTTTGATACCCTCCAATATGTTAAAATACATAAAAAAATTCAGAGGCGTTTTTAGGGGGGCTCTGTAATGGATGCTGGGGTTACCTTGCCCAACGCGATTATTGTTTACTAAATTATTTATTACGCTTTTTGAAATTATACCATTTTCTCGTAACTTTTATGTTTTTTTTAATCCACGCCCACAAAAGGGGGCAGGACAAAAAAAAATATATTTTGTAGCCCCCCGGTGTCTAAGTGTATGACCTTTAACTCCTTCTGACATAAAAAGGTTTCATTTGTTTCACAAAAAGGCAAAAAAAGCTGTAAAAAATGGCGTTTTTATAGAGATTTTTTTGTTCTGTAAGGGGGAACTTTTTTGCCCCTTATCCGATTTTACACATTTCCGAACTTAGCCGGCCTATGACCATGAGACACAGTCGTGCCAATTTTCAGGAGTCTAGCTCTTTTATTTTGGACTGGATCGTGCTTTATACAGACGGACTGACGGATATTCATAGAATGACTTATCATAGATGAATAATATATATGGGGCATTCCATGTCAAATCGGACACTTTAAATTTTTTTTTTTTTTTTTAGGTTCTCTCAATTTGTGTGCAGTTTTTAGTACCCTTAGAAAACTCCTTCGTGGTAAATTTTCAGATTTTTTTGATGACCCGTTCAAAAGATATCGAATTTTTAAAAATTGGTAGTTTGTTCCTTTACTCAAACTTTTTTTACTCATAACTTCTTCAATAATCGTCCAAATTTCAATTTTTTTTTCAAATTTTTTGTTTTTTTACGTACTTTTAAAAAAAAAATCCCAAAAAATTCTTAAAAGCGCTCAAGTATGCGATTTTTAAGTTTTTAAATTTAAATCTCATTTTTGAAAATGTTTGTACTCTTCGATTTTTTGATATTTTTTTGTGTAAAACTTCTATCGATTCTACAATTTTTTGCCCAGGAGGATCGTGGATAACGATTATTACTATATTTTAAAATTTTTTGAAAAAAAATTATTGTAATTTTCCAATCTTAAAATTATTTATACTGCTCGAATGGTGCGTCATAGAGGGGTCATTTATAAGACCGACCCCCATTAATTTTTACGTCTTAACATTTCTTTGAGACAAACTAATACCGTATCTCCAATTTCTAAGGGGGCTCCCACACAAAACGACATTTTCTAAAATTTGCTCCAACCGCTCTAACTGCCCTAATAGTGCCCTTAGTGCAACAGAATGTAACACCGACCCACAATATTTTTTTAGTCCAAACATTTTCTCTGAACACACCTACCCTGTATCTCTAATTGTTTAGGCGGTCCCCATACAATTTTTTTTGTTTTTTGTAAATTTGTTTTATTTAATCAGCTTCTACCGGTCCAATGGTGCGTCCTAGAGGGGACATTAGTGAGACCGACCCCCATTTATTTTTACCCTCCAATATTTTTGTAAAATATACCACATATCTCCACTCCCTAAGTAGGCTTCCATTCAAAATTACATTTTTATAAAATTTGCTCCAACTGTTAGTTGTATGGGGGCGAAGGTATGTTTTAAAAAAATGTTGTAGGGTAAAAATAAATGGGGGTCGGTCTCACTAATGACCCCTCTCGGACGCACCGCTAGACCGGTAAAACCTGATTTTATAAAACAAATTTACAAAAAATAAAAAAAAATTGTATGGGAACCGCCTTAAGAGTTAAAGATAGAGGGTAGGTAAACAAATTGGGAAAATCTAAAAAAAAAATTTTCAAAGTGTTCGATTTCACATGGAATGCCCCATATATATTCATGATCACCGATCGATTTTAAGACATTCTAGCTATGCCCGTCTGTCCGTCTGTCTGTCTGTGGAAATGGTGATCACGGCCAACATATAACACGGAGGTGACTGAAACTTTACATATATATTGGAAGTTCTTCCGAGAAGTGTGGTATTGCGATATCGGTGCAGCGGTTCAAAAGTTATGAACGAAAATGTAAGGACACCTCCAAAATTTTAGTACATTCAACATAACCTAAAAATACAAAATGCTTTAATTCGGCTGCTGGTTGACATATGTGAACGTAATTGAACACCAAATGGTATTTAAACAAGTACGAACATATTTTTTGACAAAAAAGAACAAAATTGCGGGGGTTTTTTTTATCAAATTTTTTTTTTGCGGAAATTTTTTTTTCAAATTTTTTAATTTCCTTTTAAATAAAGTTTTTTTCAATAATCTTTTTGAAATTGTGGAGGATATCGCTACATTCGGCAAGGCCGAATTTAAATTGTTTACTTGTTGTAAATAAAATTACATTAAAGCATGTTTATTTCCTTTAATATAATTGATTACAAACTTTTCAATTAATTTCATTGTTGATACAACAATAAATTTAATTGACAAAAATAAGTTGATATTTTTTCAAAAGTTACCAAAGTCAATGTTATATTGACAAAATCCAATGTAGGCTCAGTTTCAATTAAATGTTTAATTGTTTTAACAATGAAATTAATTGTATGGACAATTTTTTTTTTTGTGTACTGTGTGGCGGAGTACTGTGTGATGTCTGTTTCTACCAGATGATTTAAGGGTGCAATCATCGGCGTATGACACCATAGATACTTCTGACTCTGCGGCAGGTATTCTTGCAAGAAAGAGAATGAGAGAATTTCTCCTTGTGGATCCGGGATTTTTTACCTCTCAACAATGGCTGTCTGCTGTTGAGACAGCCAGCTTTAAAAGTGGATTTCCAAATGTCCTGGAGAAGGATTGCATGATCGACCATGTCAAAAGCTTTGTAGATATCCAAGGCTGTAACAACGGTTTGTTTATGAGGTCTTTCAGGGCATCTCAGAACCGTCGTAGTGCCTTGCGAAGTTTTATAAAATACTAATACTTAAACATTGAGGTTTTAAAATTTTAGTTAAAGATCGTGTAAATGAAATTCGGTTGGTGGAGTTGGTCAAGTAGAATTTAACTTGTTTACTTGTTGACTCGCCTTAAGAAAACTTATTGCAGACTGAGGTAATTAACATTAATTCCAGTTGCAAAGATGTTTTAGAGATTATTTAAAATTGGGTCGACAAGACCACGTATAAATATGTTTGCATACTTTCCAGAAAAGTGCAGTTTATTTGTAATAACTGCCAGTCTAGTCTATTAAACTAAAACTACCTTTATTCCTACACACAAAAAGTATTCTGTTAAAATCTCCTTAAAAACTTTTACTCTACATCTTGCAAACATAACCAAAACATAGTTTTTTAGAGGTTTACATAAATTGTAGTCTACATTTAGGATGTAAAAAAAAAAACAGAAATCATACAAAAACCAAAGCATACTTTTAGTTGTTTAATTTCTTTATACAAAAGTAGTTTTTTCTGTTATTTTCATTTCTTTTTGATAAAAATAAAACAGTTGTTTGCAAACAAACCAATATTAAAAAAAAAAAGAAAAAAAAATCAGCAAAAAACCTTTTATTGCCAGCCAGTTGAGGCAGTTTGGTAAAACAAAAAAAATTAAACAACAAAGTTTTACATAGTCCGAGTCTTGTTTGAGGGTTGTTCGGAAGTTAAATAAAATAAATAAATGTATCCTCCACCTAAAGCTTGACCACAGAATAGTTTAACCGCAAGGTATTAAATGAAATAATGTTGATTGTTTTAGATGGTGCCAATGATGATGGTGCTGGCAATGATGATGATGATGCTGTCGATGGCAATGGCGCTGATATTTTTTTCACATGAATATAACTTTATTTTATGTAGTAGGAGGTAGTTTATGTGCTCAAGTGGCCAAATGAGGTCAATTAAAGTTTAACATTTGAGCGGTAATTAAAACAAAATACTGCTACCAAGAAGATAATCAAACAACCAGGATAGAATAATTTATAAACGAACGATAATAATATAAAGAGGAAGTGTTTACATTAATTAAATTTTTTTGGTTGATAAAATTTAGAAAAGCATATTACGGGAGGAAATAACAAAATAATTGAGGCCTCATTATAATAAAGACGACGGAAAACCAAGTTAACTTAATTGAAAAAAAATTAAATCTATAATAAGGAGAATATGTTAGAAAAAAAGTATAGCATACTTTAAGTTGTGTGTTTAGTAAAAAAATTTAAAGTCTACTTTTAGGATAAAAAAATACTAAAGTTAAATTAATTATTAAACAAATTTTTAAAAACATGTCTTGCGATCAGTGTTGCCAGAACTTGGTAGTCAAAACGGCTAAATTCATTCGAAAAAACGGCTAAAAAACGGCTAAAATATTTATTTTACTTTTTTCAGAAAAACTATTCTAAATTTATATTTTGTTTAATTTTTGCACATAAAATTAAATAAAGAGATCTTTTGTTATACATTTTGTACGGTTTTGACTTATTCTAGATAAAAACTAGAGTTCAAAACACTTTTCCAATGATTTACATTTTTTTAATGCAAAAACAAAAAAATTTTACTAGAAATTTTTTTTTTTGAGTGAAAGAACTTTTTTTAGTTATTTTTGTTTAAAAAAACTTAAGTAATTTTTTTTATTGAGTGCAAATATTTTTGATTTTTTTAGTTCGAAATTTTTTATTAGTTTATTTATTTTTTGTAATTTGTACATTTTCTTGGGTAAAACTTTTTACTCCAGGGACCGTTTTCGCTGAAACTTGACGAGAAGAATGGCAAAAATATATATGCCAAGATTCAGCAACCAGTCTTTAAATTGAGTTTCGAACGTTAGCGTATTTTAACAGAGAAACGGGCATCGCTAGATCGTCTAAGATTTAGTATAATGTTAATGGCATGAATATGACGAAAATATTCGCGGTTCGATACCAGACTGGGATTATTTAAAATTAAGATATATGAAAAACAAGTACCTATTAACAAAACAAACCGATTAAAAATCCTGCTGATGATAACACTATAACTGGAGTGTTTGAAACCGGTACGGGAATACCAGAAATGTCTGTAATTTTGATATTAGACAAAGTTGGAGCCTTTGCTTGATCTGTACTAACAAAAAACCAATCAATTCTTTATTTTAGTATAAAAAAATACAAAAAATTACTTTCAAATCAAAAAACTCAAAAATGGCTAAAAAACTGCTAAAATAATTTCGAAAATGGCTAAAAAAACGGCTAAGAGCTAAATGCATTTTTTTCCGGCTAAACGAGTTCAAAAGGAGCTAAATCTAGCCGGAAAATGGCTAAAATGGCAACACTGCTTGCGATACATCATATTTATTTTTGATGAGCTGAAAAAAAAGATCGGATATATCGAAAAAAAAGATCCAACCACAGTATGGGGGTATACTCTGTCAATACGTTTGCAACGCATCTAAATATTGGTCGGGGACCTCATAAACTATATATATTATTGATCCATGATCGATTCTAAGACATTCTGTGAATGTCCGTCTCTCCGTCCGTCCGTCTGTCTGTAGATGGCACGATGCAGTCCAAAATAAAAGAGCTAGCCTAATGAAATTCGGCACGAATATGTCTTATGGTCCTAGGCAAGTCAAGTTCGGAAATGGGCAAAATCGGACTAGGGGGAAAAAGTTCCCCCCTTGAAGAACTAAACCGACCCCTGAAAAACACGGTATTTTTTACGCGTTCTTTATATTTTTGCTAAACAAATGAAAAATGTTTATGCAAGAAGAACTTCAGAGCCCTGCCAATTACGTTTTTGCCCCCCCCCCCCTTTTTAGGGCGTGGATATAAAAAAATAGTTTAAATAGTGATAAAATTGTATAACTTTAATGCGAAAAGCATAATAAATTAATTAGTAAACATTTTTTGAGATAGGGAGGTGTCCCACACAGCTACCCCCCCCCCCCCCCCCCCGCCGTCCCAAAAAACGCACCTGTATTTTTTGATAAAAAAAATTATATAAAAAATTCGGAACAGCCGGATATAACACTCTCACTTGTTTTTCTTAATTTTAAAATTAAAAAATTCTTTGATCGAAGGGCGCCGCGGGTTAAAATGTTGGTCATGGAGAAAATCCCCCATTTTTTTCAAATTTCATATAGCGATATCTCGAGAACAATTCGACCAACTTTAAAATTCTGATATTCGTGTTCAGCGCATTAAAATTAATAAATATGGTGTATCGCAAAACATATTTTTTTATTATTATTATTTTTTATTTTTTTTTAACCCAGAAGTTTTACTGCCGGGCGCCACAGATTAATTTTAAAGTGTACTTTTGGTACTTTTTATATTTAAAGAAATAATGGTCCAAAAACTATAAAATTGGAATGAAGGTTTACCTTCTACAAAATAAGTCCACAAAGGCTGAGTTTTTACGAATGTTGATTCTAATTAGGTAAAGAAGGTAAAAAACTTTATTTTTGGTATTTTTTTTAGTTCCTTAATAATGGACATAGAAACTTCAAATTTAGAAATTCCGTTTCTAATGCCGGTAAAAGGGATAAAAACTTGAACTTTTGGTACTTTTTATATTTGTCAAATAATGGTCGTAGAAATTTTGGAATGTAGGATTTTTCATTGGACAAAATATTATGGAAAAATTACGTGGATACTCCATTTAAAAAATGGAAAAATGGGTCGTAAAAGGTGTACTTTTGGTACATTTAACATTTCTTGAATGATCGTACCCATTTGAAATTTTAAAACTATGATCCTTAGGTGGAAAAAACATTCTGACAAAAGTACTTTTTGGTAATTCCGTTTTTATAGAGTAAAAGGGATACAAAACTGAACGTTTGGTACTTTTTATATTTTCTGAAATAATGGTCCTAGAAACTTAAAATTTGGAATGTAGGATTCTACGAAGAAAAAAAGATTATGGAAAAAGTACTTTTTGGGAAATTTTTTTTGGGTACTTTTTATATGTCATGAAATAATGGTTCAGAAAATTAAAATTTGAATTGCAGGTTCCTTCGTCGAAATTTTGTTTCTAATAAGGGGCAACAAATTATACTTTTGGTACTTTTAATATTTGCTGAAATAAGGAAAGGGAAAAAACTTATACTTTTGATACTTTTAATGTTTGCTGAAATTATGATCCTAGATACTTGAAATTTAGAATGTGGGATCCTTCGGTGAAAAAAACATATTGAAAAAATTACTTTTTGGAAATTGCTTTTTTAAGGGTCGTAAAAGGGTTAAAAATTGTACGTTTGGTACTTTTTTATATTTCCCTAAGTAATAGTCCCAGAAACTTAAAATTTGGAATGTAGGATCCTTCGGAAAAAACATATACTACATTAAGTACTTTTTCGAAATTCTGTTTTTTGCGAGGTAAAAAATTTTACTTTTGGTACTTTTTATATTTCTGGAAAAAAAAATCCAGAAACTTGAAATTTGGAATTAGGTCAAAAAGACAGTCTGTAAAAAGTACTTTTTCAAAATTTTGTTTTAGTGGGGTAAAAATTTGTACTTTTGGTACTTTTTATAATTTATCAAACTTACACTAGACACTTAAAATGTGGAATGCAGGATCCTTTATTATCCGTTTTTTAGCGAGGTAAAAAATTGTACTTTTGGTACTTTTAATATTTTCTGAAAAAATTGTCCCAGAAAGTTGAAATTTGGAATGTAGCATTCTTCGGTCAAAAAGACACCCTGGAAAAAGTACTTTTTCGAAACTCTGTTTGTAGTGAGTTAAAAAAATTTTACTTTTGGTACTTTTTTATATTTCCTGAAAAAATTGTCCAAGATACTTGAAATTTGGAACGCAGGATTTTTCGATCAAAAAAACACTGAGGAAAAAGTGCATTGCGTTTTTAGCAGGTTACATTTTTAGCAGGTTAAAAATTTGTACTTTTGGTACTTTTTATATTTCCTGAAAAAAATTATCCTAGATACTTAAAATTTTGAATGTAGGATTCTTCGGTGAAAAAAACATTCTGAAAAAGTACTTTCTGGAAATTCTGTTTCTTACGGGGGTAATAAAGTTTACTTTTGTTACTTTTTATAGTTCCCAAAATAATGGAGAAGCTTGAAATTTGGAATCTAGGATCATCCAGCAAAAAAAAGCAGTTTTTAAAAAAAAATCATAAGGGTACAAAAAAGGGGAAAAGGGGGAAAACTGATCTTTTTATAACTATTGAACTAAAAACCCCAGAATGTCAAAATTTGACATGTAGGATGCTCTACCAGAAAAAACATTTTTTATACTGTGCTTTTAAAAAAATTCCTTGTAAAATTACAAAAAAAGTTTGTAACTTTTTTTTTTTTGCTACCTCCTATTTGACAAAATTTCTTAGTAATTTTACAAGCTATTTATCAATCATTTTTTAATTTTACAAGGTTTTTACCTATAAAATTAAAAATTTACAAATTTTTTGACACGATAAAATTTACATGAAGGTTTCGTAACATTACTGGATTTTTTGCTACCTCCTTTTTTACAAGAACTCCTAGTAATTTTACAAGCTTTTTACCAATAATTTTGTAATTTTACAAGATTTCTACCAATAAAATTGTAAATTTACAACGTTTTTGGCGAAATAAAACTTACAAGAAATTTTCGTAAATTTACTAGAATTTTTTTTTGGAAAAAATCTTGGAAATTTGTAAAATTACCAGAAAAACTGTAAAATTACAAAGAAAAATGTAAATTTCGATCGAAAATTATTTGTTAAAAAACAAGGAAAACTGTCAAATATAGGTAAAATGGGATTACGAGACTTTTCCTAATAATTTGACAAGGTTTTTTTTTGTGTGTAAAAATTAAACTTACATGGAACGAAATGGAACGGGAAACGATGGGAATGATATGGACAAACAAAATTTTAATGAATATATTTTCAATAGAAAAATGATAACTGTTAAAACGCATGTCTTCTGTGGAACCAAAACAATAGTCAAAATGTATGCTCTTTTCTACAAATAGTACGTCTGATAAAGAACCACCAATTTTCTCATAATTTATGTCTCCTATTAAACAACCATATTTGTCAAAATTCATGTCTTCTTAAAAAACACGATTATTATCAGAATTAATGTCTGTTATTGAACGAGGATTACTTTAAACATTTATATATTTGCGATAATGTCTTCTATAAAACCACAACTAATGTTAAATTTTAGTTCGTCTTTAGAACGATTTTTGTCAAAATTGATATCTTCTATACTAAAACAATTATATATACATTTAAAGAGTACTAAAACAATATTTCAGTGATTTACAAACGAAGTGACAAACTTTTGTAGACCACCCATCCTTAAGTGGAAGATAAAAAAACTATAGCATTCTTTAAGTTGCGTCTTTTGTAAAAAATTAAAGTCTACATTTGGGATAAAAACTAAAAATAATAGTAAAAGTATTATTTCTATTAAAAAACAACTTTAAACTGTATTAAGACTTTCTTAAATAGATTTATGCAAGAAATCTATTTCAAAAATGTTCACAAAAAAAAAATAAAAACCTATTTCAAGGCCACTTATATCCTTGTTAAAAAGCCTACTTTAAACATAAAGTTTTATTTTACAAAAAAATAAAAAAACTAAAGCATACTTTCAAGCGAAAAAAAAGAATAGAAATTTAAAATCTCTTAAAAACCTATTCAAAAAAAATAACAACATATAACAAAAGAAATGAAAACTGAAACTTATTTTTCAAGATTTTAAAAACTATAAACAGAAAAAAATCAAAGCATACTTTTAGTTGTTTGAAAACAAACAAAAATACCTATAAAGACCTTTTTTATAGACTTTCACTTAAAGAAACCTTTAGTTCAATGTTTTCAACAAAAAATACAAAAATGAAAAATAAAGAAATTGTATGAAAAAAAAAATACTTCATTTAATGGTCTTTCATATGGTCCTTGAATATTATAGTTGGGTATAGAATGAAATATTTTCTCTTCTTATTGTTAAGAAAAATATTATAAGCTGTTAACAAAACATCAACTCTTATAAACTGAATAAAGGTATACAACTAAACCAATGGATTAAAGATGTGTTCCCAAACAAAACCCTTGAATGCCAACAAGGATTTATTAAAAGAATTGAGGGCTAAGAGTAGAAAATGTAAAAAAAAGAAGAAGTAGAAGTAAAAAAAAATAATACAGTTTTTCTATATGACCATTTCTTTTTATTATTGTATACCACCACCAGGTAATGAAAATTGTGATGTAAGATTTACACAAATGACGCCTGAATAAACACTAAGAAAAAGTAACAGAAAAAATTATAACAAATAAAAATGTGTACTATTAGGCGTAGATGAATATTAAATACCCTAATAAAGTGATAGAAGGCGACTGTAAGTTCATAAGCCAATTTAAAAAATATCAAGCCTAAACATATGCAACAAAACATAAAATTTCTTTGCACATAAATATGTTTCTATTTTTTATGGAAAATTGTGATATTTTATTGCATACTTTTAGACATGATTTTTGTTTGATATTGCCACGAATCGATATCGAATTTTCAAAAATTGGTAGTTTGTTCCTTTACTCTTCTTCTTTTACTCATAACTTCTTCAATAATGGTCCAAATTTAATTTTTTTTTCAAAATTTTTGTTTTTATACCCTCCACTTATTGTTAGTGATAGAGGGTATATATAAGTTTGTCATTCCGTTTGTAACTCATCGCAATATCGGTCTGGGACATTCTAGCGATGTCCGTCTGTCTGTTTGTTGAAATGGAGATCACGGCCAAAATATTACACGGAGGTGACTGAAACTTTACATATTTATTGGAATTTCTCCCGAGAAGTTTGGTATTGCATTTGAGCGATATCGGTTTAGCGGTTCAAAAGTTATGAACAAAAATGTAAGGACACCTCCAAAATTTTAGTACATTCAACATAACCTAAAAATACAAAATGCTTTAATTCGGCTGCTGGTTGACATAATTGAACACCGAATGGTATTTAAACAAGTACAAATATATTTTTTGACAAACAAAATCCGCATTTTTTTTTTATCAATTTTTTTTTTTTTGTGGAAATTTTTTTTCAATTTTTTTTTTCAAAAGTAAGTTCCTTTTAAATAAAGTTTTTTTCAATAATCTTTTTGAAATTGTGGAGGGTATCACTACACTCGGCAAGGCCGAATTTAACTTTTTTACTTGTGTTACGTACTTTTAAAAAAAAAAAATCCAAAAAATTCTTAAAAGCACTCTAGTATGCGATTTTTACGTTTTAAAATTTAAATCTCATTTTTAAAATGTATGTACTCTTTGATTTTTTGAAAAAAAATTTTGTGTAAAACTTCTATCAATTCTACAAATTTTTTGCCCAGTAGGATGGTGGGATAACGATTATTACTATTTTTTTTAATTATTTGAAAAAAATTTATTGTAATTTTCCTATCTTTAAATCGTTTCTACTGCTCCAATTGTGCGTCATAGAGGTGTCATTTATAAGACCGACCCCCATTAATTTTTACGTCTTAACATTTCTTTGGAACAAACTAATACCCTATCTCCAATTTCTAAGGGGGCTCCCACACAAAACGACATTTTTTAAAATTTGCTCCAACCGCTCTAACTGCCCTAATAGTGAGTGCCCTTAGACCAATAAAGTAAATGACCGACCCACAATTTTTTTTAGTCCAAACATTTTCTCTGAACACACCTTCCCTCTATCTCTAGCTGTTAAGGCGGTCACCATACATTTTTTTTTTTTTTTTTTGTAAATTTGTTTTATTTAATCAGCTTCTACCGGTCCAATGGTGCGTTCGGGAGGGGCATTAGTGAGGCCGACCCCCATTTATTATTACCCTCCAACATTTTTGTAAAACAAACCTATGCCCTATCTACACTCTCTAAGTAGGCTTCCATTCAAAATTACATTTTAATAAAATTTGCTCCAACTGTTATTTGTATGGGAGCCTACTTAGGGAGTGGAGATAGGGCGTAAGTATGTTTTACAAAAATGTTCACTGATAAAAATAAATGGGGGTCGGTCTCACTAATGACCCCTCTAGGACGCATCATTAGACCGGTAGAAGCTGATTAAATAAAACAATTTTACAAAAAATAAAAAAATTGTATGTGCACCGCCTTAATAGTTAAAGATATCGGGTAGGTGTGTTCAGAGAAAATGTTTGGAATAAAAAAATATTGTGGAGCGGTCATACATTTGATTGCTCTAAGGGCATTCTTAGGGCAGTTAGAGCAGTAGGAGCAAATTTTAAAAAATGTCATTTTGTGTGGGAGCCCCCTTAGAAATTGGAGATAGGATATTAGTTTGTTACGAAGAAATGTTTAGACGTAAAAATTAATGGGGGTCGGTCTTGGAAATGACCCCTCTATAACGCACCATTGAAGCAGTAGAAATGATTTTAAGATTGGAAAATAACAATAAAAATTTTTAAAAAAATTTTAAAAAATAGTATTAATCGTTATCCCACAATCCTCCTGGACAAAAAATTTGTAGAATCGATAGAAGTTTTACACAAAAAAAATTCCAAAAAATCAAAGAGTACATACATTTTCAAAAACGACATTTATGTTTTAAAACTTAAAAATCGCATACTAGAGCGCTTTTAAGAATTTTTTTGGTTTTTTTTTAAAAAGCACGTAAAAAAAATTTTAAAAAAAAAATTGAAATTTGGACCATTATTGAAAAAGTTATGAGTAAAAGAAGTTTGAGTAAAGGAACAAACCACCAATTTTTAAAAATTCGATATCTTTTGAACGGGTCATCAAAAAAATTTTAAAGTTTAGCACGAAGTAGTTTTCGAAGGGTACAAAAAACTGCCAACAAATTGGGAAAATCTAAAAAAAAATTATTTAAAGTGTCCGATTTGAGATGGAATGCCCCATATATAAGTTTGTCATTCCGTTTGTAACCCCTCGAAATATTGGTCTAGGACCCCTAAAGTATATATATTCATAATCCTCGATCGATTTTAAGACGATCTAGCGATGTCCGTCCGTCTGTCCGTCCGTCCGTCTGTCTGTTAAAAACACGCTAACTTTTGAATGACTTCACGGAGGCTCCTGAAGTTTGGCACATATGTTGGACATTTACCTGGTCAGGTTGGTGTTGAAATCCAGCAAAATCAGTCCAGTGGTTCAAAAGTTATAAGCAAAAGACTGAATTTCGGCAAGGGGTTTTCGTGAATTTAAGAGATAAAAAACACGCTAACTTTCGGAAGACAATTCTGAGGATGCTGAAGCTTAACACATATATTAGTCGTTCTTGTGGCCTAGTTCGTATTGAATTTCAGCCAAATCGGTCTAGTGGTTTAAAAGTTATTAGCAAAACCGTGAATTTCAGATTAGTTTCACCTTAAATTCACGTACTGAAAACCAGTTAAACATTTTTTTAAAACATTGGAAAGTCACAAAAATATTTTGCAACGTATTTTTGTCTCTCAAAAGTATTTTTACACTAAAAAAAAAAAAAAATACACTTGAAAAAATTTTACACTTGAAAAAAATTTTACACTCAAAAAAAAATTTTGTAGATTTTTTTTTTTTTCAAAAGTTACTAAAAAAACCAGTTGTTTTACACAAAATAAAATATTTCTAATCAAAAATTTTATGTTTGCTCATAAATAGAAAACTTGTTACAAATGTTTTGACTATTTTAGCATATCAATTCTTCATGTCCTGTAAAATATTGCATAAAAAATAAAAGAAACCGAATAGGCTTGAATAACTAAAAATAGCAACAAATGTATAGAGTAACACAAGAAAATATATACCAACATATAAAAAAACATTTGTGAGAAAAAATTGTGGAAAAAAATTCTATAAGCTGCTTTGGGGTTTTAAGCAGAAAATATTCATAAACCTGGGTAAAGAAAAACTCTTTAAGAAGGACTTTACGATTTTTGCTAGAAGAAAAAAAAAATATAGTATAAAAAATTCTTTAAAAAGAGGAAAAACAAAAATAACACAACACAGGAAACATATATAAGGACGAAAAGCAGCTCCTGTCATAATTCATTAACAAGGCAAAAACATACACACACACACACAAAAAACCGTGATGAGATGGATGTGGTGTCTTTGCACACACATGCAGCAATATTCATTCATTCACTCATATTTTTTTCCTCTATACAATGTGTGACAGTAGAGTGACATTTTTTGGATGGCAAAAAAGTATTTCTTCCGATTTAGAACGTAGAGGCAATTTTTTTATTTTGAAAATTGAAAATTTTTGAGATTTTTTAAAAAATTTCTTGAACGTATGAAAACCTGCCATTTTAAAAATAGTTTGATAAATTTCAAATGGCGATATCTTGAAAACCGCTCGATCAACGACAGAAATTTTTTGATATCCATATTAAGAACGCCAAAATGAAAAAAATAATATATCGCAAGATATTTTTTTTAATTTTTCAAAAATCAAAAAAAAAACCTTAATTTAAATCGAAGGCCGCCACGGGTTAAAAGGATCGGATTTGTCTCACATTAATTTTAAATGGAAGTCTGTCAAAAGCTCTATAAAAGGGTTAAGACAATTTTTTTTTTTAATTTTATGACCAGGGAAACCAAAAATATGCTCTAAAAAACACGTTTTATGCGCTTAAAAAATGCCCTTAAAAACGGAAAATATGCTCTAAAAACAATAAAAATATGCTCTTAAAAAAATATGTCCCCTTTTTAGCGGTGTTTTTTACAATTTGTTAGAGAATAGACCCAAAAAATACCGTTGTGGGGGGTAGTTAGAGGGTTAATATGCTCTACAATAATAATTGCCTTAATATTTTCTACAAAGTTGCTGAATATACCCTACACTCAGATCTAAAGAAAACAGTTTCATATACCGATATGAAGCACGAACAGGCCAAAGGAAATCAATCGTCAGAACCCCGTAATTTTGGAAAAAGTTTGAAATTGTTGTTCAATGTAATTTTTTTTTTCTAGCAGAGTTTCTAGACATTTCAATCCGACAAGAAAATAAAACCAAAACAAACATTTCAATACACTTACAAAATAAAAAAAAAAAAACATCCCAAAAAATTTTAAAAATTTTAAAAAAAGTGTGATAGACTGCTCTTAAAATTAAAAATATGCTCTAAAAATTTAAAAAAAATGCTCTTAAAAGTGAAAAAATGCTCTAAAAATTAAAAAAATGCTCTAAAAATATGCTCTTATGCTAAAATATGCTCTTAAACCCATAATATGCCAAAAAATATGCTCTAAAGACTAAAATATGCAAAATATGCTCTAACAAATCGATGCCAGATTTCTTAAAATCTTCTGAAACGGATAAATACCTTACCCATTTATGAATACAATGCGCAGGAAAAAACATGATACTGCATATTTTTGGTTTCCCTGTTTATGACCGTAGAAAAGGCCACTTTTTTGACAAATTTCAAATGGCGATTATAGAGCTTGGGACAGACTTTCATTTAAAAGAAATTTGAGACAAATCCTATCATTTTAACCCGAGGCACAGTGCCACATTTGGCCAATCTAGGACGACAAAAATCCAATTTTATTTATATTGACTGGAAATTCGGTATAAATGTTTGTTTTGACTTCAAAAACAACATTATGAAAAATATGGGAGGCCAGTTAACGGCCACGCCCACTTTTTAAAAAAAAATTAATTTTGGTTGTAATTTCTTTAAACTTGGTATATATACTCTGAAGAACTGTAGAAATAATACCACAAAAAAAGGGGGCGGTCAGACAACTGCCACGCCCACTTTTTAAAAATATGTTTAAAAAATATGTAAAAACAAGGTATACATATCGCCCCACTGTAGTCGGCGTCGCAGACGGTCGCAAAAGTTAGCCGTTGAAATAAGTACTATGGATATTGGTCAATATGTCTGAAAAAGTCCGGCGACCAATAGAGACCAAACACAAAAGTTCTATTCCATCAAAAAAAATAAATATATAATTTTCTTTTTAAAAATTTTTATTATGTTAAAAATTTAATAAAAAATAGAAAAAATTGTTTAAAAAAAGAAGAAAAGATATGACTTAAAGCCTTTAAATATCCTTTAAAATTACCATTAAAGAGTGTATAAATATATTTTTTTGTTAAAAAGTTACAACAATTTAAAATCGACTTAATTAATGAGAAATAATGAACACTACTTTCAGGATTTTACAAGATGCAACTTTATGCACCCACATCTTAATAACTGATAGAATTATAGTACTTATATGAGTATTTCCGTGTTATTAGGAATGTTTTATAATACATACAAACAAATCATAAAAATCGGGGAACTTTTATTTTTTGATTTTTGTCGTGCTAGATTGGCTAAATGTGGCACTGTGCGAGGCGCCCATTTATTAAAATTTTGTTTTTTTAGTAAATTTTCACCAAAATTTTGGATTTTTGAAAAAATAAAAAATATATTGTCATACATTATTTTTATTATATTGGCATGCTAAATAGGAATATCAAAAAATTTCTGAAATCGGTAGAGCGGTTATCGAGATATCCCTATTTGAAATTTGTCAAACAATTTCCAAAACGACGGTTTTTCATACGTTTAAGAAATTAAACGCATGAAAAAAACCTTCCAGTGAAATGTACGCGTTAGAAAAATTTTGGATGCCAGATTTGGAATAAAGCGGTCTTATTGATACTAAATCAAGTCCTTCGATGCAAGTTTAGTGTTTTTGGTAAAAATTTTCTAAATAACCGAAACTTTGATCGATTTATCGGATTTTGCTCAAATAAATTTTAAATAAAAGTAAGTAATAGCAAGGATGATCGATATTTATCGAGTTCGGCTTTTATACGGATTTTCCATGAAGCCCTAATTTTTTCATAAGGTGGCAACCCATTTAAAATTTAAGATTGGGCAGCTAAAAAAAACAGGTAACTGTTATTTTTTCCCCCTCATTCCCATATAAAAGTTTCAGGACAATCGGTGGGTGCCCTGTGAAAGACCTTCCTTGTTAGTCCCCATATAAAATCCCGCCAGATATTTAGTCAAATCGCTTTGTTGACAGCAAAAAGATGCATATTTTACTCAAATTTCGTTTGTATTTGATTTCACACCAATTAAATTTCAAACAGGATATAGATCCAATCGGATCCATGTTTGGACTTGAAACCCATTTTTCGGAAAACACTTGTGTAGGGTATTATATGGTCTGTCTTAACCGCGTATAATTTTCTTACTTGTTTTTTTTTTATAAATTTTGGCATGCAAAATATGAATATCAAAAAATTTCTGAAAAATTTCGATCTGGCGGTTTTCGAGATATCGCAATTGAAATTTGTCGAAAAATTTCAAAAATGGCGGTTTTATACGTTCAAGAAATCTTTCAAAAAAATCTCTAATTTTTTTCCACTATTTCACAGATCTTGAGACAAACTTTCATTTAAATATAATTTGAGCTTAAAAAAAATATTTTAACCTATGTAGCCCTTCGATCAATGTTTAGGGTTTTCAAAAGTTGAAAAAAAAATGTTGAAATCGTTCGTACGGTTTTCAAGATATATCTATTTGAAATTTGATAAAATAGCGGTTTTTCCATACGGTCAAAAAATTTAAAGAATTTAGATTTTTTTACCCTTTCAAAGAGCATGAGAAATACTTTCATTTAAAATTAATTTCAGCCAAATTCGTTAATTTTAACCAGTAGCGCTTTTCGATCAAAGTTTTGGATTTTTGGAAAATTTCAACAAAAATTTTGGATTATTGAAAAATTAAAAAATATCTTCCGATACTTTTATTAATTTTGGCATGATTTATATGAATATCAAAAAATTTCTGAAATCGGTCGAGCGGTTTTCGAAGTAGCGCCATTTAAAATTTAAAAAAAAAATCTCAAAATCCACAAATCTTGTGACAAACTTTCATTTAAACTTACAAGGGAAGTCTCCCTAGTGTCACCCGCGGATCTTTATGGAATTAGTTTTATTTTGTAGAGCAGAAAAAATAAAGGGACACGTATTTTTTTTAGCGGCCCAAATTCATATTTAGTGGTAAAAAGGAGGGGGAAGACAAGGCCATTTTTCAGTTTTTTCGTTTATCTTCTATATTATGCAAAGAAACCTAGTCATGTTACATACCAAATGAAAGGTCTTTGAAAACCCTATCTACGTGTGCTAAGAACGAGTCCAAATATGCACAACTTTTTGTCATATTGAGTAAAATACCAAAATTTTAGGACATTTTTGTTAATAAGTCGAAAAATATTAACTTCTTTGACCCGTTGTTAGCACAATGAGATAGATATTTTTAATACCTTTAATCTGATACCACACATGCCTATATTAATTTTGTTTAAATAGGCGTAAATCGTAAAAAACTAAAAAAGGTCAATTTCCCCCCATACAAATCGACCCCCCCTAAAAATGAGTTTGGGCCGCTAAAAAAAAATACGTGTCGAATTAATTTCCGTTCTTAACAATATATCCAAATTTCATGAAGATCGGAGGGTGACACCACGGAGACTTCCCTTGTTAGTTTGAGCTAAAATCAGCACATTTTAACCCATGACGACCTTCGATCAAAGTTTAGAGTTTTTAATGAAAATTTCCTAAAAATTCAAATCATTCACGCATGATCGCCACGGTTAAAATCATCGGATTTGGCTCAAATTAAGTTGTATTGTCTCAAGCTCTATGAAGAAGTCGAAGGGGAAAAAATGTTGATGTTTTTTTTTAAATTTCTTGAACCAATGAAAACACGGCCATTTATTGCAAATTTCAATTAGCGGTATCTCGAAAATCATTTAACCGATTAAAAATTTTTTTTTTTTTATAATATGTATTTATAAATCCAAAACTTTGAACGACGGGCGCCAAAAGTTAGTGTAAGCAGATTGACCTCAAATTTGTACCACATAAGTTTAAGGCCTAGTAGAATAAAAATTTGGCCGGACATTCAAAATTGGATGAAAATCTTTTTTGTCATACAAAAAAAATCCACCCTACAGTGACAGGTATAAACACTTAAGCAATAAACAGGCAATTGTGTCTGTGTCTTTTCTGGTTGTAGCGGGTGTGTTATTTGGGTCTGCTGTTAAAGCATTCTTTTTCCTTCCGACATCACAACACCATACACTTTCAGGACATTGACTTTTTACAAAAGGCAAGCGCCAGCACTAAAGTTTTGTTAACAACAAACTTTTTTTTTTCGTACGTACGAACACATTTTGTTTTTATTTTTTATTTCATTTTATACAAATCATTACAATTTATATGATACAAAAAAATGTTTGTAAGATTGATGTGTTTCATATGAACAAATTTAATTATTTTAATAATTAAAGTCTACATTTAGGATAAATGACATATTTAAAGGAAATTACAAACGAAATACTTTTAGTGAATGGTGTAGATTTGAGTTATTTTAAGATTTTTTCAAATTAATTTTTGAATTAAAATTTTTGTGATGGAAATGGGTTCAAAAAAGTAACTTTCAAAGTTAAATTAAGCAAATGAAATTTAAAGGAAATTAAAGTATGATTTTAGGCGCTTAAGTTAAAGCATACTTAAAGGATGGTCGAATGTTTTATAAGAAAAGCAGAATATTAACGACTGGTTAAAATCCAATAATTTCAATTTAAGTACGGAAATAAAATTTTTAAAAAAATTTGGGTGATATAATTTAATTCATTTTTTTTTTTAAATCATTACAATCTTCCTTTCAGTATTTTTTTTAATTAAATAACATTTTCACAGCCTTAAATATCTTCTTTCTTTTGTAAAACATTTTTTGTAATTGATTTTATATGTTGTTCAAAGAAAATTTAAGTATTTATATTCGCCGCTTGCAATTTTTTTATTTATACTTTTTTTTTATATCGAAAACTCATTGCAATACGTTCTTCAGTACATTTCGTTTTTAATTGCTGGCGGATATGTTGAATGTTCTTATTATGTTGCAGTATCAAAAGATTAATTTTCATTTAATCCAAGATATGACCGTTATATGTAAAGTCATCATATTACGTTGAGTCGGGTTGTGATACGAGTATACTTTTATTAATTTAAAATCAGCCCAAAAGTAGGCAACAGAAAAAAACTTTATTTATAAACAAGTAAAAAATAATAATGAGTTTGGCCGAATCCACAAAGACCATCTATAATTTTTAGAACGTTTTAAATACAAATGTATTCGAATACCGTAAGAATAAAAAAATTAAAAAAAAATTTTGACTAAAAAACTTTTATTTTGAGAAAAAATAATTTTTTGATTAAAAAAAAAAAAAAGTTTTTTGCGGAAAATTTCTATAAATTTTTATACCCACCAACTACAGTATGGGGGTATTGTCATTCCGTGTGTAACGCATCGAAATATCGATCGAGGACCCTATGGGGCATTCCATGTCAAATCAGACACTTTGTAAATTTTTTTTTTTAGATTTTTCCAATTTGTTTACAGTTTTTAGTACCCTTCGAAAACTCCTTCGTGGTAAATTTTCAGATTTTTTTGATGACCCGTTCAAAAGATATCGAATTTTTAAAAATTGGTAGTTTGCTCCTATACTCAAACTTCTTTTACTCATAACTTCTTCAATAATGGTCCAAATTTCAAATTGTTTTTTCAAAATTTTTGTTTTTTTAAGTACTTTTTAAAAAAAAATCCCAAAAAATTCTTAAAAGTGCTCTAGTATGCGATTTTTAAGTTTTAAAATTTAAATCTCATTTTTGAAAATGTTTGAACTCTTCGATTTTTTTGAAATTTTTTTGTGTAAAACTTCTATTGATTCTACAAATTTGTTGCCCAGGAGGATCGTGGGATAACGATTATTACTATTTTTAAAATTGTTTAAAAAAATTTTATTGTAATTTTCCAATCTTAAAATCATTTCTACTGCTCCAATGGTGCGTCATAGAGGGGTCCTTTATAAGACCGAACAAACTAATACAAACTAATACCCTATCTCCATTTTCAAAGGGGGCTCCCACACAAAACGACATTTTTTTAAATTTGCTCCAACCGCTCTAAATGCCCTAATAATGCCCTTAGAACAACAAAATGTATGACCGACCCACAGTATTTTTTTTAGTCCAAACATTTTTTCTGAACACACCTACCCTCTATCTCTAATTTTTAAGGCGGTCCCCATACAATTTTTTTTATTTTTTGTAAATACAGAGCTTTTAAGAATTTTTTTTTGGATTTTTTTTTTAAAAGTACAAAAATTTTGAAAAAAAATTTGCAATTTGGACCACTATTGAAGAAGTTATGAGTAAAAGAAGTTTGAACTGGTCATCAAAAAAATCTGAAAATTTACCACGAAGAAGTTTTCGAAGGGTACTAAAAACTGTAAACAAATTGGGAATATCTAAAAAAAAATGTTTCAAGGTGTCCGATTTGACATGGATTGCCCCATATACACTCAAAAAAATCCTTTCCAATTTACTAGAAAAGGTCCTTCCTTGTTTGTTAATAAAAAAAAAAATGTCGATCGAAGTTTAAATTTTTCTTTGTAATTTTAAATTTTTTTTCGTAAATGTACAAATTTCCCAGGTAATTTTACAAAAAAAATGTAGGTAAGTCACGAGAAAAGGTGTAAATTTTCCATTTTATTGTTAAAAAAACTTGTAAAACTACAAAACAGCTTGTAATTTTTACTAGAAATTTTCGTAAAATAGGAGGTAGCACAAAATAATGTAAAGTTACAAGAATGAAAATTTACAATTGAACAGCTCTTGCGAATAAAGACGAATAGACCATTTGTAGAATTTTTCAGGGGACAATAAAAACGCAGGAAACGGTTAAAAAATAATATTTTTGTAAACTTTTTGGTATTAGCTTAAAGATTTAAGTCACATCTACCTATATACAAAATTTTAGTAAGGTATTCAAAAGATAACTTGCCAAAAATTGTTGAATTGTGAAGTCCAAATTTTTGCTTAAATGGAAAAAGGGCGAATATCCAAAAAAATGTATTGAAATTTGAAAAAAAATTTGTAATTTTGACTACATTTCATGAGACATGCAAAACTTGACGTACTATAGTTGGTATTTGTTTGTAACACTTTAAGGACTTCAAGGATACACTTTTTAAGGATTGCAAGGACATGCAAAAAAATTTTTTTGTTAATTTTTTTTTAATATTCCTGCCATTTGATGCAGTAGTAATTCTTTATGACACTAAATACATTTTTAGGAATTATAATATTAAACCTTGACTGCATATTACGACGTAACATAAAAGGACATGAAAATTTTTTTGCAAATCTGGTTAATTTGTGTGCTAAGATTGTGTTTTTTTTTTTGTACAATTTCAAATTTTAACTAATATAAATTTTAAACTCGCAGCTAAATAATTTTTATATAATATTTTGTTAAGGATGGATATTCGCCCTTTTTGCTTTCCACACTTTAAAGTCTTATAACTCAAGAACGGTAAATTTTTTTTGCCAATATAATAAGTGTGGTTTGATTTTTTTAAAGAATATTTTGAACACTATTTTTGGAGAATCATAAATTTATTATTCTATTCACTTGTATAAATATTTTTTTTTTTTGAATTTAATATTTTTTAAAAAATATATATTTTTTAAATTTATTTTTATATTATTTAATTTTTATCAAATTAAAATTATTTTAATTTTCTTTCCACTTATATTTAAATTATTCTGTTGACAATTTATTTTTCCCGCTCTTATTTTAATTGCTTTTTTAAAAAGGGGTTGTGTTCTTTCCGGTGCGCGTTGTTCATTTGAATATTCATGACGTACAACAGCTTTTTTTAAATACAAATCTATCATGGTTTTCAGTGTCAAGTTCAAAAAAGCTTAATGGTAAGAAATATTAAGCTCTTAGGAAAACCCCATATGTTAAAATAATATTTAGCAAAGTTTCGAATCTTAATAAATTTAAAGTGAGAAAATGTAGCAGTTTTTAATTAACCGTATGTAACTGAATGTTAACAGTTAGCAGATACTTGTATTAGTTAACAGTAAGCTGTTAAGTATAGACACAAACCAACTAACAACAGGGTGTTATGAATTATAATATAATTGCATTAGAAACAGACTGCTAAATAATAAGGGTAACCACAGCTCACATTTCATATATCATAATCTGTTTTGGCGTACTCGGAACTCATAAAATTTAAAAAATTCTAGAAAAAAAACACCCTTTATAATTTTCTTATACCCTAAAAAACATAATGTGCTCTATTCTGAAATACAATTTCACCATTCACCTAATTTTAAAAAATTTTATATCCTTTTAAATTTTAAGATCTAAATTTGTTTTCTTGTAACAATTAAAGACCTAGCTAATATCTTTAATAATTACAAGAACAAGTTTAAAAATCTTAAAATTCGAATAAATATCAATTTTTTAAAAATTAGGTGAATGGTGAAATCGTATTCCAGAATCGGGCACATTGTTTTAACATGGTTTTATAAATTTTGATATCTTTGTGACTAATTTCTAAAATTTCCGAAAATATTGATTTATTTTTACAAAAAAATTAAAAAAAAAAAATTATTGGACCTTTAAAATATTATATTTTTCAGAAGTTTACTATAGCTCGAGTTCTTTTTTCCTTTACTAATTAAAACAATGATATTCTTATAGAATAATTTTCAAATAAATTATTCTATGAGAATATCAAAGTTTTAATTAGTAAAGGAAATAGTGACCTCGAGCTGGAAAAGACCTACTCATCAATATTTTCGAAATTAATTTGATCTCTGCAAATGATTTTTTTGAAATTTGATTTTTTTTAAATTTTATTTTCAAATTTCAATTGATTAAAATAAATATTTAAAAATCTCCTTTATTTCATGCCTCTAATATTTCGTTGTTTATTGAATAACATCATCAGGGACAGTACAAAAAAAATCTTATAAGCTAGTGTGTTGCTGCTATCGTCGTCATAGGTTTTTTAATACTTTGCCTGATGATGTTATTTAATGAATTACGAAATATTGAAGGAATGAAATATAGAAGATTTTTAAATAAAAGAAAGACATCGAGCTTGATTATTTAATATTATTAACATTCAGAAAAAGGTCGAATAACAACTAAACTTATTTATTTCAATTGATTTTTAAAATTAGATTTTTCGGAAAAAGTAGCCATAAACTAATTTTAAAAAATAATGAATTTTACTTATTTCTTTAAGAATACATATATTGAAATGTATGTACACTCAAAAAAAAAGTTTGTAAAATGACATAAAATCCCCGTGATTTTACAGGGCAGGTTTTGTAAAATATGTACTAGCAAGAATCCCCGTAATGTTACGGGGATAATTTGTAAATTGATTTAACAAAAGAAAATGTAAATTTACAATTTTTTTTTGTAAAATATTAACTTCGAGGTGAACATTTTTTTTTGGAAATTTACAAAAAAATTTGGTAAATTTACAAAACAAAATTGTAAACTTACAGAAAAAGGTTGTTATTTTACAAAGAAAAAATAGAAAATGAATAAAATAAATTGTAGATTAACAAATTATTTGGTTAAACTACAGTTTTTACCGCAAAAAAATATTGAAAAGCACGTATATTTACAATAAAAATTGTAAATTTGAAAAAAAAAAAATTATTTACAAAACAAATTGTAAACTTACAAAAAAAAGTTGTAAATTTACAAAATAAAAGTAGAAAATCAAAAAAAAAAAATTGTAAATTTACAAATTGTTTGGTTAAACTGCTGTTTTTTATGTCAAAAAACTTGTATATTTACAATAAAAAGTGGTAAATTTACAATTTTTATTGTACATATACCATTTTTTTTTTCTTTGCCTTAAAAACAATAGTTTAATCAAATAATTTGTAAATTTTCAATATTGTTTTTGTATTTTCTACTTCATTTTTGTAAAATTACAACTTTTTTCTGGAAATATACAATTTTGTTTTTTTTAAATTTTCATATTTGGTTTCTAAATTTACAAAAAAAAATTTGGTTTATTTACATATTTGTTTTGTAAATTTAAAGGTTTTTTCCATTGATGCAACTTATTTTTCCTTCTTCGGCAGCTGGAGTAGCACTTCAACAACCTGAAATGATTTTTTTTCACTTGAACACTTTTAACAAACTTTTTAAAGTATAACACTGCATTTTTTATTTTTTTTTTGGCATTTCGGTTTTCTTAAGTAGAACATATGAGAATTGCGAAGGAGGCTACACAAGAAATTTCTTATATTTTCAGGAAAAATTTGCCAAAAAATAACAATTTTTTTTTCGAATTTTTAATTATTTTCACAAGTATTTTTAAAAAATCGGGGGAAAATTTTAGTATTGTAGATTGGATGTTTAAGTACCTGTTAAAATAAGAAAAACTTAGGTTTTCATAATTGGCAGCTTTTAATTGACCTTTTAGGTGCTAAATTTAAAAAAAAAAACAAGTAAAAAAGTTAAATTCGGCCTTGCCGAATGTAGTGATACCCTCCACAATTTTAAAAAGATTATTGCAAAAAACTTTATTTAAAAGGAAATTATTTTAAAAAAAAAATTTTTGAAAAAAAAAAATTTGGTAAAAAAAATCCACGATTTTTTCTTTTTTTGTCAAAAAATATGTTCGTACATGTTTAAATACCATTTGGTATTCCATTATGTTCACATATGTCAACCAGCAGCCGAATTAAAGCATTTTGTATTTTTAGGTTATGTTGAATGTACTAAAATTTTTGAGGTGTCCTTACATTTTCGTTCATAACTTTTGAACCGCTGAACCGATATCGCTCAAATGCAATACCAAACTTCTCAGGAGAACTTCCAATAAATGTGTTAAGTTTAAGTCATATCCGTGTAGTATTTTGGTCGTGATCACCATTTCCACAGACAGACGGACAGACGGACATCGCTAGAATGTCTTAAAATCGATCGGAGATCATAAATATATATATTTTATGGGGTCCCAGACCGATATTTCGATGAGTTACAAACGGAATGACAAACTTATATATACCCTCTATCACTAAGTGGAGGGTATAAAAAATTACCAAAAAAATATGGTAAAATTACCAAAAAAAATGGTAATAATACAAAAAAAAAACTAGAACAATTATATAGTAGAAACTAGAGATGGGCGCGTGAGTGATTTTTGACTCACACTCACTCACGCTCACGACAGGAATTTTTGAATCACGCACACTCACTCACGACCATATTTTTTCTACTCACACTCACTCACAATCACGTGAGTAAATTTAATACAACTGACACTCTCGTGTACTCACGCAAGCTTCACTAACAAACACTTTGACTCACACTCACGAAACTCTTATATATACAAAAAAATTCAGAAACTAAAATTTCAAAAATCTTTCAACATTTTCAGCATAATTTTACACTTTTCTTTGCTTTTTCGGGACGAAATCCTAAGTTAAGCCAAATTTTACGATTTTTTTGATGCTTTTTTTGGTACGAAAGGAAATATGAAGAGTAAATAAATCACGCAAACTCACGCAAAAAAAATCGACTCACGCAAACTCACTCACGCAAAAATCTTACTCACGCACACCCACTCACGCAATTTTTTTCTCCACTCACACTTACTCATAATCACGTGAGTAAAATTGAATTCGGTCACACTCACGCGTGATCACGCGTGAATCACGCTCTAATCTGCTCATGTGCCCATCTCTAGTAGAAACACATAAAAATTGTGTTATTTGACTTAACGCAAATTACCAAAAAATTGTGTAAAAAATTGTGTCCAAACTTAAAACATTTCCAATTTTTTTTTTTCATAAAATTTTATATTTATTAAAAATTATTTTCAAATTCTGATTAATTTTTATTAATAAATAAAAATTGTTTTATTCGACCTTTAAAATATTATATTTTGTGAGGATGTTTATTTTGGCTCGAGGTCATTATTTTCTTTACTTATTAAAACCATGATATTCTCAGAGCATAATTTTCAAGAAAATTATTTTTTGTTTTAAATTTATTTATGTTGGTAATTTTTGCAAGACTTAATCGACACGTGTTTCGGAATTTGTCAAGATTCCATTGTCAAGATTATTTAGCAAAAATAGAAACGATATACTACAAAGTAGCAAACGAGTCTAATGACAAATCGTTTGTGCACAAACTAAAGCATTAATACATATTCGACTCTATCCACAATGTGAATTAGAAAGACGAAGAAATTGTACAATACTAGTAAGTAACGATTGTCAATTCCGAAACACGTGTCGATTAAGTCTTGCAAAAATGACCAACATAAATAAATTTAAAACAAAAAATAATTTTCTTGAAAATTATGCTATGAGAATATCATGGTTTTAATAAGTAAAGAAAATAATGACCTCGAGCCAGAATAAACATCCTCACAAAATTAAAAATTATTTTTAACTAAATTTTTTACTCCAAAACGCAAAAAAATTAACTCTTTTGTTTAATTACATTTTTTTGTGTTAAAAAACTGAAAACCTTTTAAACGATCTTAAAAAAAAAAAATGTTTGTAATAAAACATTTTTTTGGTAGAAAGACTAAATAATAAATAACATCAAGAAAAATTTTGTTGTACAATTACAGTTTTCTTGTGTAAAAAAACTATACGCCTTGTAATATTTTTTTAATTTGTAAAATAATTCCCTTTTTTGTAAATTTACCTTAAAAGTTTGTAAAATAAATTTACCAACATATAATAGTAAAATTACAAACCAAACTGTAGTTTTCGTTTTATTAAATATACAACAATATTTGTAAAAAGACAAAAATATTGGTAAAATAGAATTACAAGACCTTTTACTTGTAATTTTACAAACTTTTTTTTTGAGTGTATTGCAGTTTAAAAAAATATATTTTTTTATTAATAACTATTAAGCTGTCATCGTTTTCAAATTAAAATGTTCTCAAATACAAGCGGAAATACATATTTTGCTCATACAAAATTGTTATGACCATCCGATCTGACAAATATTATCATAACTGCATGGCAGTGCATTTACAGCATATAATTGCAAAATTGAGTGCGATGATAATAAAACATAAAAGTGGAATTTGCGTCAGAAATTTCAGTCATGCAAAAAGGCGAAATGGCAACAAAACTTGCAAGGAATTTTCGTGAATTTACCTTGGGAAATTTGTAAAATTACAAAAAAAATTGTAAAATTACAAAAAAATTTAAATTTGTTTGTTAAAAAACAAGGAAACCTGTAAAATATTGGTAAAATGGGATTACGTGACTTTTTCTAGTAATCTGTAAAGGGGTTTTATCCAGCAATTATTTTTGCGACTGTTATTAGGGGAAGATGGGGGATTGGTTTACCACAATTTTTAGTTAAACAAATAAAAAAACATTTTAAATCTGTTTTTTAATTAAACTTAAATAATTTAAATTTAAAGTTCATCTAATTGTGCTTAATTTTTAATGTAAATTTTACCAAACACACTCATATGTATATAAAAATATTCATTTTTAAAAATATATGATTTTTAATTTTTGAGATGAGAGATTGAGTTGTAGTTTATAAAAAAAACAAAACAAAGTGAAGCATAAATATTTAATTTGCAGGGATATACAACATGGAATATTAGAGTCGCATTTTTTTTTGTATGGCAAAAAAGTATTACTTTGATGCGCTGAATACAAATATCAAAAAAATTTGAAATCGGTCGAACGATTTTCGAGATATTGCTATTTGATTTTTTTTTTAAATTTCGGTTTTTTCCCCTCGTTCAAGAAATTTAGAAAAAAACACAATTTTTTCCCCTTGACCCTCTTCTAGAGCTTAAGACAATCTTTCTTAATTTGAGCAAAATTAATTTAAATTATTTGAAGCCGTGGCGCTTTTCCATCAAAGTTTTGTATTTTTGGGAAATTTCCACCAAAACTTTTGATTTTTAAAAAAGGAAATCTGAAAAACTTTTCTCGCGCTTTTTTTATTAATTCTGTTACTTTTTTTTTATTAATTCTGGCATGTTGAATTTGAGTATCCAAAAATTTCTGAAATCTGTCAAGAGGTTTTCGAGATTTCAACCATTTTTAATTTGTTAAAAAAATTTCCAAAAGGGGGGAATCAAAAAAAAATCTTAATAAAACTTGTTTCATTGACTATTTGATAGAGCTTGAGACAAACTTTTATTTAAACTTAATTTAAGGCAAATCAGACCATTTTATCTAACGGCCACATCGATCAAAACTTAGCGTTCACTCAAAAAAAGGGAACTAAAAACTGGGAAAATTAACTAAATTTTGAGAAAAAGAGGGAATGATTTGGCTCCAAAGATTTTTTTTCTTGGTTTTAGTTCATACTTTTCCCAAAAATAAGGAAAACAAAGTTACTTAATTTTAAAACAATTTTAACTAGAAAATGGGAAAAATTATATTACAATTTAGTTCATTCACATTTTACGACTAGATTGGGTCCAGACCCTGGACCCATGGGTTCGGACCCGATGGGTCCAGAGACCCCGTTGGGTCCTTTATAGTTCGTTATAGATTTTGACCCAAAAATTTTGTCCTTTTCGCTCTACCTTGCTTAGTTTTCGAGTCGGAGGGCTTTCGGGAGGACGTGTTTTACGAGTCAAGAGCTACAAAAATGTCGTTGGATCTTTTCTCGTGTTGGCAGTATTTACCGAGATATGTGCATATATAAAATCTCGGGAATTTCAAATTTAAGATCTAAAATTAGGATCTTGAGACCCCGACAGATATGTTGAGCTAGGCTATTCCATATTTTTCTTTGTAGTCTTTTTTTTTAAATTTCATCCGTTTCGCTCTATCTCGCTTAGTTTTCGAGATATCGCTATTTTGAATTTTTAACTAAATTCTAAGAAGATATTTACTAAATTCTCAGAAGTTATTAACTAAATTCTAAGAAGTACACTTCCTCAATTCAAAGAAGAGAAATACGATGATGTTTTTTTTTAGTAAATTTTAACTAAACTTGAACTAAATTGTTTTTCAAGAAATATGTCTTAAAAATAAAGATACGTTTCTTAGATTTGTGGAAAATTTCTTTGGCAGTAAGAATTTTTTTCTTAATATTAAAAAATTCCATTTTAAGAAAACTATGAACTAATTATAAGTAAATGAACTAAACTTTTTTCCTCATAGTTAAGAAAATTTCTAATTTTTTAGTTAAATTTAACTAAATTTTAAGAAAATTTATGACAAATTTTCAAAGACATTTTTTCCTTAATTTTAGTTATGTCTTTTTTTTCAGTGTTTGATGGAGAAAATTTTCCAAAAAAACAAAAAAATTTTGGGGTCAAGGAAAAGAAATTTTCAGTTTTTTTTTTCTTTAAATTTCTAAATCTAGAAAAAAACCGTAATTTTATGCAAATTTCAAATAGCGATATCTTGAAAACCGTTTGACCGATTTCAGAAATTTTTTGATATTCAGCATTTCAGAACTAATTAAAATTGTATCACGAGAAATTTTTTATTTATTTTTCATTTTGCAAAAATCTCGAATTTTTGTGGAAATTTTCCGAAAAACTGAAACTTTGGTCGAAAGGAGGTAACGGCTAAATTAATCGGGTTCGGCTTAAATTAAGTTTAAATGAAAGATTGTCTGTAGCTCTATCAGGGTCAAAATAATAGAAGAACGTAGGAAAAATCTGACATTTTTCCAAATTTTAAATAGCGATAACTCAAAACCAATATTATAAATTTTGTGATATTTGTGTTAAACGCATATTTATAACATAATTTTTTATGTTTTTTCTTTTTTTTTAAATTTTTTTCAAAATTAGAAAAAAATATTTTGAAAATTTTTGCAAAATTCAAAACTTTTTTTTTTTTTGAAAAATTCTCAAAAATTCAAAACTTTGATCGCCAGGCGCCACGGGTTTATTGGCGTAAAATTTGTACCCCATCATAAGTTAGAGAAAAAATGCCACTCTAATGGAATACTTCAGTAAGCATTTATAATTTATTACTATTAGGGGTATTCACAAAAATCGTAATTTGGGTAAAAAAAAATAAGTAAAAATTTAATAATTGTTTTTTTTCTTGCAGTCTCAGTTGCGCTGTTTCATCTCACTATCTTGTGATAAAACTTATACTCAAAACTTAACTTTTTCCTTTAGATTTCTAAAAAGTCAATGATTTCCCCTACTAATTTTTATATTATTTAAAATACCAAATGTTAAATATTTTCATATATATTTTCATGTACTTTAAATCAAACAAAACCATTTTGGTTACTGGCTGCTGTTATTATTCGGTTTTGTTATGATTGACATGTAGTGCAATTTGATATTAGTTTTGAAAAATATTTTAAATGTTGAGTGATTGAAATATGTTTGTCTGAAATTGTAATTAGTTTATTTTTTGAATTGTTGTGAAAGGTTTAATTATGTGGAAAACATATTTGCAAATATTAAAGCACAAGAGTGGCAATTAGTTTAAGTATAAGAGATGGTATTGATATAAGAGATATTCTTAGTAAAAGAGTAAGCAGACTCTAAGCTGAAAATTAATTCATAAAAATCCCAGGTAGTCTTTATATGAATAAGACGTTTTCTTAGTAAAAGACGTAGTCTTAGTATAAGAGTCAGTCTTAATATAAGAGCTAGTCTTAGTATAAGAGATATTCTTAGTATAAGAGATAGTCTTAGTATAAGAGCTAGTCTTAGTATAAGAGATATTCTTAGTTTAAGAGATGGTCTTAGTATAAGAGATAGTCTTATATTAGTCTTATATTAGTCTTATATTAGTCTTATATTAGTCTTATATTAGTCTTATATTATAATAAATAGTGTATAAGAGGTACATAGCTTTGGTATAAGACGTATTCCTTGAATAAGACAGTTTTTTACACGGCTTAGTTATTTTCTATTGGCACAGAGGACCCATAAGGGTCCACTTAAAAAATTATGTTAGTAAAATCAACTGAAAATGTCAGTTAAAATAACTACTTTGTAAGTTGTTTTGGGGTCAACTACTTTTTCAGTTAAATCAACTAACAATGTTAGTTATTTTAACTGACAAAAAACAACTGACTTATGTAGTAAAAACTACTTACATTTGTAGTCAAAACAACTAAAATGTAGTAAAAATAAAAAAATCAATATATAATTTTTTTTTTCAAAACATTTTTCAGAAAAAAAAATTGAAGACCAAATTTTTTCCAAGTTTTTTTTTTTTTAAAAAAGTTGTGAAAAATAAAAATAACGAAATTTTTTTTTTTTTTTTGGAAAAAAAACTTTAAAACTTTTCAGAGATAAAATAAATAAAATTAACTACTTTAAATAACTGTTACTACATCACAGTACTTTTTTCTTAGTTGTTCAAAAAAACGACTTAAAATAACTAACAGAAATAGTTGTTTGATATTTTTCATACAAAAACAACTGACTTTGTAGTTGAAAACAACTAACTACTGTAAAATATACAAATAACTAACATGTAGTAACTTACATAATTTTCTGAGTGTCGCAGTGCTGGCCATAGATATAGTTTTAGTATAAGACTTTGTTCAAGTTGTAAAAAACGTAGTCTTTCATAAATCATTGTTAAAATCTCATTATAAAACATTGACTTACCTCTACTGCCATTGGTGTTATTAATTTTAGTATTTGACTTTAATTCTGTCAAAGACATTTCGATGGTATCGGCATGAGTTTGTAAATTGTTTTTGGTCTGAAAAAAAAAATATATCAATTTTACTTAAAAGTCATCTCACAAAAATAAACTCAAAACTTACCGTTTCAATATCATTCATCATGACTGAACTAACTTTAGGCATTTGTTCACTTTTACCAATTGCATTAACAATCAATTTTAAATCGTCACGACGATCCTAGAATGAAAAAGCAAGAAATGAAAAAAACACATCAGCAAAAATAACAAGTGGAGGTTTTAAAAATAAACATAACACAGCAATATTTTTGAAAGTTATGGAAAATTAAATTTATTTGCTTTACAGAATAAGTTTTTAATATCCTGGATTTTTTTGGAATCAATTCCCACACCTGGTATAGAATCTATTTAAAGGCTCAAAGATTCTATCTGAAATTTAAAGATTCCATTTTTAGTTCATTGAAACTCGAGAATTTTACTCGTAATTCGAAAACTCCAATTGGAATTTTAAAAACATTTATTAAAATTCGAAAAAAATCAATTGAAATTTGCTGCAGATCAATTTTAGTTTGAAAATGATCAACAGAATCTCGAAAAAGATCGTTTAAAATTTGGAGATTACATTTGAAAATCAAAAAAGATTAATATTAAAAGATTAATTGAAATTTGGAAAAAATCAGTTGATATTGAAAGACTCAAATAGAAATGCGTTAAACTTCAATTGGATTTTTTGAAATATAATCTAATATCATTCCAACAAGTATCAATGCCCTCCACAATGTAAAAATATATTTGAAAACAAAAAAAAAAATAAAAAAAAATCTCCGCGGAAAAAAATGTTTGCGATTTTTTGTATACCCTCCACTTTAGTGATAGTATGGTCTAGGATTCCATAAAGTATATATTCATGATCCTCGATCGATTTTAAAACGATCCAGCGATGTCCGTCTATCTGTTGAAAGCACGCTAATTTTTGAAGACTTTACGGAAGCTCATGAAATCTGGCTTATATGTTATAAGCAAAAGAGGAAATTTCGACAAGGGTTTTTCGCGCATTTTCGAGGTAAAAAACACGATAACTTTCAAACAACAACTCTGAGGGTGCTAAAGCTTGACGCATATATTTGTCGTTCCCCTGGTCTGGTTCGTATACAATTTCAGCCAAATCTATCCAGTGGTTCAAAAGTTATTAGCAAAACCATGAATTTTAGATTGGTTTCACCTTAAATTCACGTGTTGAAAAAACCGAGCTTTAAAAACATTGGTAAGCCACAAAATTCTTTACAAAGTATTTTTGTCACTCAGATATATTTTTACACTAAAAAAACTTACACTCGAAAAAAAAAATTTTACACTAAAAAATATAGTAATTTTTAATTTTTTTTACAAAAATGACAAAAAAAAAAATGTTACTCAAAATAAACTACATCTAATCAAAATCGCTCATTTTTCACGTAAGAAAATTTACTGTCCTTTTAAAAGGTCATTGTGGAGGGTATTCATAGATTCGTCCAAGTCGAATTTAACTTTTTTACTTGTTGTTACACTTAAAGAAAAAGCTTAATTCAAAACCGTCATAAATATAATGAAAATATTCATTAAAGTCCGTCCAATGGAACAGTTTCATAAATACAATGAAACAGTTTCATAATTTTTCATGGGGTTAATATTAATGAAATTTTTCATTATATTTATGAAAGGTTTCATAAATATAATGGATAAAATTTCATAAACTTTTATTAAACTCTTCATAAATATAATGAAATGTTTCATAAATACGATGTAACATTTCATATATATTATTTTTTTTTTTAAATATTTGATCATATTAGGAAAAAATTTTATAGTATTTATTTAAGAACCACTTCATTGGTACTATCAAATAGTTTCATAATTACAATAAAATATTTACAAAAATAATGTTATTTTTATGAAATGTTTTATAGTAATTATGAAACATTTCATAATATTTATGACACAGTTACATTTGACGAACTTTAATGACAAGTTTCATTATATTTATGAACATGTTTCTTAGTATTCATGAAATGTTTCATTAAAAAAGCAAATGCATAATTTTTTTTAGAAATAAAATTTATGATATTTACAGTGGAAGAACTAAAATAAGAAGCTATAATTGTTTTCCCACAATTTCATAATCATATTATAAAAAAAAAATATGACACGTTTATGATTTTTTTTTATGAAATCATGAAATTTTATGAAGTGAATTTTATAGACTTTTTTCATAAAACTTCATTATATTTATGAAGGTTTCATAAATATAATGAAATTTTATGACAAAAATATTTATGAAACCATGTCATAAATATTATGAAGCATTTTTCTCTGAGCGTACTCCAAATTTTTTTTATTTTATTAAACTTTTTGATAAAAAAATTAATATATATTTTTTTTACAATCAAAAAGTCGAATTAAATTTTTTTACCCTCCAACAACAGTATGGGGGTATACTCACTTTTTCATTCCGTGTGTAACGTATCGAAATATCGGTCCAGGACATATCGTTCATTTACTTGTATAGTATCTAGGGTTGCCAGACGTCCCGCATTTGGCGGGATTGTCCCGCTTTTCATAACCGATTCCCGCGTCCCGCGCGGGATTCCATATTCCCGCTTTTTTTTTGCATTTTTTTTAACAACAACTATTTTTTACTTTAAAAGCCTAAGTTTTTAAAGGCTTATTTATAAGCTTTTGTAAATTTAATTTTACCGTGCCGCACAAATGATGTGGATTTAGAACCCTTTTTAAGGAAAAAATAAAGGCCTATTCACACCTAAGGTGAAATTTCGTTCGAACGAGATTTCGATCATATGGTCTGCATCATTTTATACACAACCATATGATCGAAATCTTGTTCGAACGAGATTTCACCTCAGGTGTGAACTGGGTATAACAAAAAAGTTTACAATCTTAGTGTTTGTTTGAAAAAATAAAATATTTTTCAAAAAATGTAAGCCAAAAGTTGTACAATAAAGAGTACATTCTGGGAAAAATAATTTTAAAATTTCCATGGAGTAATTCTGGTCCAGCGTTGTATCTTCAAAATGGAAATGTGTGTACTAAAATTTACTCTAAAGCAGCGCGAAAAAAATGTTTTTGAAAAACAAAAACATATTTTCTATTTCAAAATGCACTAGAGGTTGTAATCTCTATTTAAAACAATAAAACTCGACAACGTGCTGCTAAATTTTTCAGTTTTGTTCATAAAAATATTTTTGTCCCGCGAAAATTTTTAAAATCCCGCCATTTTTGTAATTTTCGGGAGTTTGTCCCGCAATTTCGAAATAAAATTCTGGCAACCCTAATAGTGTCATAACTCAAAATATTCGATTTTGCAGAAAACGCGTTTAGAGTTTACAATTGAAACTGATTTTTCATTGAAAAAGGGCGGTATATAAGGGGTGGTCCAATAACTGGTATCTTTTTAAAACATGCAATGAAATGAACAATACTCAATAGTTTTGAAATCTTATGACTTTATTTGAAAGAGCAAACATTCCCGTTTTTTATGGCAAACGACTTCATTGATGCGTCTTCGGCTTGCTCCGCTGTATCGCGTTGTAGCGCAGTACTGCGCTGCCAAACTGCACGTTTTTCGAAAAAAGTTTTTAACCGAAATAAGGCACTCAAATGAGGTTATGTTAACAAACAAATTGGTACATCTTGGGATCGTAAAACTCGCAAGGTATTGTAAAGAATCCAATTCATCTATAGAAAGCAATAGATTTGAGTATCAGCATCATTACACAATATTTTCAAAAATACAGCTGAAAACCCCATTTTCGTCAAAGATGAGCGCTACATAGCCATGATTACCGACTTTTTGTTGGCCGTAATGGAATATATCAACTTGGATGACATTTATTTTCAGAAGGATGTCGCAATATGTCCCACAGTCCATCAAACAATCGATATTTTGCGCACTTAGTTCGGAAATCGTGTTTTTCGCCATATTCGCGGTGACAATTGATCACTTCAGAGCTGCCGGTTAAAAACTTTAAAAATTTTTTTGAGGGGTCTCGTTAAAGATTCATGCAACATGGGAAATCCAGAAATGTTCTAGGCCCATTCGACGAATATCGTTCAAGCCCATTGTAAAACTATAACGGTACTATCATTAGAAAAAGTAATCAAAAATTTGTAAACAAACATAAAACCCCTTGACTTCAACAACTCCAAATAATAAAGCAACCCAACAAACAAAGAAATAAAAGGAAGATTTCCAATCGCATTTCATTGGAGAAAAATGGCTATTGTTGCAAAAACTGTGTTCGTATTGTGAATATTAACCGATTTGTTTAAAACCGTGGTTTAAAGTTTTGTATACGGGCATAAACATAACCACTTTTTGGAATATATTTTCAAATTGTCTGCTGGGATTTCTTGTTTATTTTGTTGTTTATAATTTTTTTTTGTTTTGATTTTTTTATTTATTAGAATTTTTATTTTCAAAATTTGAAATTAATAGGTGGACGTTATTGACAACAAATTCTAATAATACTACCTGGTATTATTGTGCCATGGTTCAAGCCATTCGTGAGATAGAACCAGAAACATTAGAAAAATGGGTGCCGAGAATGAGCTACTGTGGAGCTAACCCAGGCAACCGCATGAATGAAGTCGTAAATAATGGGAATATTTGCTCTTTCAAATAAAGCCATAAGGTTTCAAAACTATTGAGTATTGTTCATTTCATTGCATGTTTTAAAAAGATACCAGTTATTGGACCACCCTGTAGAAAATATGATTATGGCGTGTTCTCTTTTCAAAAGATATAGATCAGATGTCGATTATATGACATTAAGGGCACGATGGAGTCAAAAATAAAAGTGAACGAAGCCAGAAGTTTGTCATGCAAATTTTTTATGGCCATAGGGTGGTTAAGTTCTAGAATGGGCAAAATCGAACCAGGGGAAAAAAGTTCTCCCTTGAAGAACTAAAACTACCCTAGAAAAACAAAATTTTTGTACATGTTTATTTGTTGATTTGTTCAGTAAATGCAACATTTGTATGCCATATATAGTTCGTCGACCTGCATTTGGATTAAAGGGGTTACACAAGTCAATTTTTTTGCGCCCGCCCCCTTTTGGGGGTCGTGGATATACAAAAAAAAATTTAAATAGTAATAAACTTGTAGAAAGTGCAAAAACCATAATTAATCTATTTATCACAATTAATTGCGAGGAGGAAGGTTTCTTAAAACAAAAAACGCCCCTGGCCATTTTTTTATACCCTCCAACTACAGTATGGGGGTATACTCTCTTTGTCATTCCGTGTGTAACGCACCGAAATATCGGTCGTAGACCCCATCAGTATATATATTATTGATGAGTGATCGATTCTAAGACATTCTAGCGATGTCCGTCCGTCCGTCTGTCTTTCTGTCCGTCCGTCTGTAGTTAACCCGATGCGGTCCAAAATAAAAGAGCTAGACTCCTCAAGTTTGGCACAGATATGTGTTATGTTCAAAGGCATGTCAAGTTCGGAAATGGGCAAAATCGGTCGAGGGGGAAAAAAGTTCTCCATTGAAGAACTTAACCAACCTCTGAAAAACGCCAATTTTTTAGCCGTTTTTTTTTTTTTGTATTTTTGTTAAACAAATAAAACATTTTTAAGTTCGCAGAAGTTCAAAGTCCTTCGCTTGGACCTAGGTGATTAAAAAATTTGTTTTTTTTTTTTGGTCCGCCCCCTTTTCAGGGCGTGGATAAAAAATAATTTAAATAACAATAATAATACGATAATACTTAAGTGCACAAAACAAAATAAAATGAACTTTTGAACATATGTATATTATGCGAGGGCCAAGGAGTCCCTCAACTTACCGAACCCTACCCCTTAAGAAACGCCCCTGTAATTTTTTTTTTACATATTGGAGGGTATAAAACATTCGGCACAGCCGAATTTAACACTCACTTGTTTAAAATATGTTTACATTTTCGAGTGTATAAAAGAATCGGAACATCCGATTTCTCTCTCGATATTTTTTTTGTTTCTTCTTTTTTCCCAAACAACAACATAGATCAAAACCAACAATGTTTATTATACACACTAACCATGTAACAGGAGTTAAGCATATTATAAAATTTTAGTAGACATTTTAAAAACATCTTTACACTTTTTATCATAACTTTTTTTCCATTAAACCAATTTCGCCCATTTTTACATACAAACGGCGGAGAACCATGACAAATATTAAGGAACTTAATTCAATCTTCAATGTATCATAGTTTTCCTAAAAAAGTGATTTCAACAGACGGATATCACTAAATTGTTTTAAAATCAATCAAAAATCACGAATACAACTTTATTTTATTTATGGTCTATATTTTAATGTGCTTATACAAATTTTTACTGGGTTTTAGCTACAACATCAAAACAAAAATGTTATTTCACTTAACTTTGAAAACAACTAGGATATGATAGAACACAAAAATTCTAAACAATCATTTCAAAATAATATTTCAGCAACTACAAACAATAAAGGACACTTAAAGGTAAACAAGACTTTTCAAACACACGTACAAAATGATGGAACAGGATGCAACACACGCGGGAAACCACAACAATCAAAATGGTTGTACGTTCGTTATCAAATACTCAAACTCTGGGTTTTTTGTTATTTTTTGGATTGTAAACACTTTTAAAAACACTTTACGACACTAATACGTAAGTAAATGTCAACTGACTTTATGTGAAGATAACCAGCAAAATTGCATTTGTGTTGAAAGTTTATTAAAAAAGTTTTTTTTTAAGGATTTAACAAGAAATGTTTGGAATTTTTTAATTTTCTTTTTACACTTTTGCTGAATTTGCGTATATTTTTTAACAAAAATTTAATTAATTTTTTTCAAAAAAAAATGTTGCGTATTTCTTTTCTTATATTCTTCAACACGTCTTTTGTGTACCGTTTACTGAAAACTTACTGAAAATTTTTTTTCAGAGATTTTCTTAAGAAAAACACACAAAATTTTCTTTTAAGAAAATTTTGCTCTATTGTTTGATTTTAATGTATGGCAAGTAGCAGTAAGTAGAGTAAATATTTTATTATTAAATCTCTTCAATATTCGGAAAATTTATTTGGTTTTTCAAAAAATTTCTCTTTTAATTTTCAAAATTTATTGTTTGTGTAAATTGTATGCTGATGTCGTATTGTCTGGCGCTTTTGTTGTTTATAGTTTATTTTTGGGTTAATTTTTCGATTTCTCGTTTCTTTAAATAAATAATTTTAGTATAATTTGTGTATATTTATTTTTTTTTCACATATAAAAACGTCAAATGTTTTTTTTTTTTTTGTGTGTTTAGATTTCCTTAAAAGTGGGGGAGTTTATGTGTGTCGCGAGGCTGTTTTAGAAAAATGCAATTTTCAGTTTTTTCGTAGAGGAAAACAGTGGAGCGGGATGGACCAAAAAGTAGAAAGGGGAAATTTTTCACACAGAATTTCTGTTAGTTATCGATATATCGAAAACACAAAATTTTCTAATAAAAGTCAAAAATAGTATTTTTTACGAAAATTTATTATTTTGCTACTTTTTAACAAAAAGTACTATTTTGGTACTTCAATAAAAAAGTACTATTTTGGTAATTATTAAATATTTTTTGGTACTATTTTTAAAACACTCTTTTTATATACCTTTTATAAAAAGTACTATTTGGTCTATTTATAAAAAAGTACTATTTTATTTCTTTTAATCAATAAGTAGTATTTTAGTACTTTGTAAATTTTGGTACTTTATCAAAAACAAAAGATTTTCTAAAAAAATCCAAAATAGTACTTTTGGTAAAAAAACTACTATTTTGGTATTTTTTTATCGCAAAATACTATTTAGGTACTATATATCAAAAAGTACTATTTTGGTACTTTTTATCAAGACGTCCTAATTTGGTGCATTTTTATCAAAAAGGACTACTTTGGTACTTTTTTTTTATCAAAAAGTACTATTTTGGTAATTTTTTTATCGCAAAGTACTATTTTGGTACTTCTATAACAAGAGTTTTACTTGTCAAAGTAAATACTTTTTTTGAACTTTTTTTCGGCACTCTATTTTAGTACCTTGTATAAAAGAGTACTATTTGTCCATTTATATAAGAAAGTACTACTTTACTACTACTTTATTGGTACTTTTCATCAAAAAGTACTTTTATGGTACATACTTACTATAAAAAGTACTATTTTAGTACTCTTTAACAAAAAGCACTATTTTGGGGCTTCAATAAAAAAGTACTACGTTGGTAATTGTTAAAAAATTATTTTTTGGTACTTTTTTTGAAACACTCTAAGTAAGTACCTTTTATAAAAAAAGTACTATTTGGTCCAAAATTTTTATTAACAAGGAACCATCTCGAAACATTTTTATAATTTGTTTCTATTGAAAATTTCTATAGTTATCGATACATATGATGTATATCGAAAACACAAAACTTTAGAAAAAATTTCCAATATAGTACTTTTTGTATAAAAATGTTGTGAGAAATATGTATATCGAAAACACAAAATTTTATAAAAAATTTCCAATATAGTACTTTTTATGAAAAAAATACTATTGTCGTACTTGTTGTCATCAAAAAGGACTATTTTGGTACTTTCTATCAAAAAGTACTATTTTGTTTTTTTTTTTTATTAAAAAGTACTATATTGGTACTTTATCAAAAACTACTACATATTTGTATCTAAATATTGAAAACATAAAATTTGATCAAAAAAATTATAAATAGTACTTTTTGTGAAAAAACTACAATTTTGTTTTTTTTTGTCGAAAAGTACTATTTTGGTACTTTTTTACCAAAAAGTACTATTTTGTTTTTTTTTTATCAAAAAGTACTATTTCATACTTCTATAAAAAAAGTTCTATTTTAGAATTTTTTTTAAACACTCTATTTTAGTGCCTTTTATAAAAAAAGTACTATTTGGTCCATTTATAAAGTACTATTTTGATTCTTTTTATGAAAATGTTCTATTTTGTAATTTGTATTAACAAGGAAAATTAAAAATTTCTATAGTTTCTAAAAAAATGTTGTATAGTTTCTAAAAAAATGTTGTGAGAAATATGTATATCGAAAACACAAAATTTTCTAAAAAAATGTCCAATATAGTACTTTTTGTGAAAAAATACTATTTTGGTACTTGTTTTTATCGAAAAGAACAATTTTGGTACTTTTTATCAAGAAGTACTCTTTTGGTATTTTTTATTAAAAAGTACTATTTTGGTACTTTATAAAAAAGTACTTTTTGTATCAAAATATTGAAAACATAAAATTTGCTAAAAAAAAATTCTAAAATAGTACTTTTTGTGAAAAAAATACTATTTTGGTAATTTTTTGTCGAAAAGTAATTATTTTTGTCGAAAAGTACTATTTTGGTACTTTTTTTTTTATCAAAAAGTACTATTTTGTTTTTTTTTTTTGTATCAAAAAGTACTATTTGATACTTCTATAAAAAAAGTTCTATTTTAGTACTAGTTACAAAAATCTTTTTTTGGATTTTTTTAAACACTCTATTTAAGTTCTTTTATAAAAGAAGTACTATTTGTCCATTTATATAAAAAAGTACTTTTTGATTCTTTTTAAGAAAAAGTGCTTTTTTGGTAATTTTGTATTAAAAAGAAATATAAAGATACATTTTAATAATTTTTTTCTCTATAAAAAATTTCTGGAAATCAAAAATTTTTTTAATAAAAGTCCAAAATAGTTATATTTATGAAAGACTTGTTTGATTATTTTTTTTGAAAAGTACCATTTTGGTTCTTTTTTTTTATCAAAAAGTACTATTTTGGTACACGTTAAAAAAAAAATATTTTTTTTAAACACTCTTAAACTATTTAATATTTTTTTTTTTTTTATAAAAAATTTCTCGAAATCAGAAATTTTTTTAAATAAAAAATAGTACTTTTTACGAAAAATTTCTATTTTGGTACTTCTATAAAAAAGTACCATTTTTGTAATTGTTAGAATATTATTTTTTGTTATTTTTTTTAAACACCCTTTTTTTAGTACCTCTTTTAAAAAGGTGCTATTTTGGATATTTATATAAAAAGTACTTTTTTGATTCTTTTTGGTACTTTATATAAAAAATAACTATCTGGATACATTTCAATAACTTTTTTCTATATAAAATTGCTTTAGTTATCGATATATCGAAAACACAAAATTTGCCAATAAAAGTATCGAAAAGTACTACTTTTAGTACTTTTTATCAAAAAGTACTATTTTTAATACTTTTTATCAAAAAGTACTATTTTTAGTACTTTTTATCGAAAAGTACTATTTTGTCACTTTTTGTCAAAAACTACTATTTTTGGTACTTTTATAAAAATCACTACTTTAGGGCTTGTTTTTTGGTAATTTTTTAAAACACTACTATTTCGGAACTTTATATAAAAAGTACTTTTTTTGTCCTTTTGTATAAAAAGTACAATTTTGATTCTTTTTATGAAAAAGCACTTTGTTGTTTTTTTTTAACAAACTACCCCTTAACTACTTCGAACTATAAGTACTATTTCGTTTCTTTTTGTAAAAATGTTGGTACTTTTTTATATAACAAATTATTTTTGGAACTTTTTTAAGGAACTACCATTTAAGAACTACCATTACTTTTTACAAAAAAGTTCTAGTTTGTTATTAAAAAAAAAAAAAAGTTCTTTATTTGTACATTTCTTTAACAAAGTACTGTTATGGTACAAACTAAAAGTATTAGTTTGTTACTTTTTATCAAAAAATTCTATTTTGTACTTTTCTTTGTACTTTTTATTAACATTTTATTGGAAAGTACTATATTTGTACTTTTTATTAAAAATAATTATTTTGGTACTTTTAATAAGAGTGTGATAACAAGTATTGTTGTATTTTTGTAAAAAAAGTTATTTTTTTTGTACTTTTCTTACCAAACAACCATTTGAGTACTTTTTGCAAAAATTTGCTATTGTGATAATTTTGTAAAATTTATTTTTTTTGTAGTTTTTTAAAACAGTTTTTTGATAAAATACTATTTTAATAATTCAAAAAAAAAAAAAAATTCTTACCATTTCCTTCAAAAAACTACCAATTTAAGTACTTTTTATAAAAAGTACTGTTTTGGTACTTTTTAAAAAAAGTTATGTTCTGGTACTTTTTATAAAAAAAGTACTGTTTTGGTACTTTTTATAAAAAGTAATGTTTTTGAACTTTTTAACAAGAAGTTCTACACTTTTGATAACTTCCCCAAAATAACTTGTCTATTCTACAGTACCTTGTCAAATATTTAGGACAACCGCATTTTTTTAATTGGGAAGAATGATTAAAATATATAATTAACTCAAAGATCAAAGTAAATGTGTGAACTCAATTTGGGGAAAAAACTCTTACAAAACAAAAAAATCTCTCATTATCTCTCTGGCGTGTCTATCAACATAATAAGAACTTTAAAAATTTGGGTACCTTAAACAAAATAATTCTCAAATTCAATTAATTGATTACCATTAGAATATATTTCAACAAAATCAAAATATTCAAACCAATTAGTAATGATACCAATAATAACAGTGGCACACGTTTGTGGTCGTATGTCTGGCATCACTTACCATACATACCATGTCATGCCATTTACTCGTGTATGTTTGCCCACTATTCAGAAAAATTATTTATAATTTCAAATTACGATATCGCAACAATCAATAAAAACATGCATTTATATAGGGTTCATTATAAGCGGCCGAAAATTGATTGATGGCAGATAATTGAAATCAATAGAAATGGAAATTGAGAATAAAATTAAAACGAATAAAAAAAAAAACACAAACAAACATGAAATAATTTTCCAATAATTGTGCATGCTGAAAATTTAATTAATGGATTTCATACAAAACTATGCATATTATATTGAATTTTTTTGAATTTGAAACATGTGTGGTTGAAAATGAAAATATTTGGTGTGTTTTAATTCCTAGTAAAAAAAGATAACAGCTTTTCAAAGAGATTCCAAAAACATTACAAACGATTTTCCAAATCAATACACTGTTGATCCGACTGAAGTTGGTTGCTGCCTTTCCCTTATGAATTAAAATTATTAAATACAAGCTGGAGTGCCCGAATCGACCAATTTGCTCCAGATAAATACTGAAATTTAAAAGACTGTAACAAAACAGTTGTTAGTTCCCTGTGAGGAAGACAACCGGTCCTGTGACCAATTCTAAACTGGTCTAAAGTCAGAAGAACCGGTCGCAGACCGAAACTATTTCTTATAAGGGACCTATCAATTTTAAATGGCTATGTCATAGGGCGGGGGTAATTGAAACCTGGTGCCATGTAACAGAAGTAGTTCCAAAAACATGACACAGATTTCACCTTAACTAACATGTCACCAAACTAGCACTAATAAATTGACCCTTCTTCACTAACAGCGTATGCGCCAATGTACCAGTTTAAGGACTAGTTCAATTTTAACCCGACACTTGATAGGCACTTTTAGAACAATTACTCACAGGGGCACAATGGGGCCCTAAAGGTGCGTGATTATAAATCGAAACTTAGAAACATTGACATATTCCTTTCAGATAAACATAAACATTAAAAAAAATAACGATAGAATTGTCCAGCAAATGGCGCCCAAGCGGGAGCCAGAAAGCAAACCAGAAACACTGAAAACAACACCATCGGGGAAGAAACAAGTCAAATTTACTACAGCAAGTAAAACAATTCAAAAACTTATCGCAAACATTTGCTGGAACAGTTTCCAAAGAAAGAAATACTCAGTCTAGAAAATTCGAAGAAAGACAAAGAGTATCGACTGAGAAGCGAATGTTGTCATTCCAGAAGCAACTGTCCCATATCTCAATTTTATTCACCAAATTATTTAGTATAAAACGATTAATTTCCGTATTGATTAATTTAATTCTGAAAGAAAAAGAAATTAAAAAAAAAAATACTAAATGAATTTTGAAGAAAATGGCTCCCAAGCTGGGGCCCAATTTTACCAAGTCATTGACTCGGTATAATAACAACTTTTGGAAACAGTTTCGAGAGGTAGGATATCCGTGAAGGATTTTCTAAAGAACATTTTCGAACACAGTTTATCAGGGTAATACGAATAAATTGATTTCGAGCAACGGCAGAGAAGCAAAAGCTGTCATTCCAGAAGAAACCATTCCAGTATCGGTAAAAAAGATGCTCCACTGTTATCGGAGGCAAGTATTCTCGATCCGGCTGAGGCTGTTTGCTTCCTTTCCTCATATTCCTTTAATAATAATACCGACAAAATCAAACCAAATTAAAATCAGATAGAATTTCAGATCATGAAGCGGAAATCACCGCAATTGAGGGAGAATCTTGCAAAATTCTAACATTTATTATCAAGCGAAGGTTGTCATTCCAGAAAGATACAACAAACCAAATGCCCGGATACATAAATTTTAATCAAAAATACAAAGAAATTACTAAATGAATTTTTAAGAAAATGGCTCCCAAGCTGGGGCCAAATTTTGAATATTGAATAAACACTGCCATTGAGGGATCAATAAAATATTTAAACAACTCATGAGCAACATAGGGTACCGATTGAATCGGTTAGGTTTAAATATTCAGAAAATAACAACTTTTGGAACAGATTCGAGGGGTAGAAGCCCCCATCCAGGTTTAACTAAAGAACATCTTCGAACACAGTTTATCGAGGTAATACGATTGAAATGATTTCGAGAAACGACAGAAAAGAAAATGCTGTCATTCCAGAAGAAACCGTCCCAGTATCGGTAATAAATATGGTCCACTGTTATCGGAGGCAAAGTATTCTCGATTCGACTGATGCTGCTTGCTTTCCTTATATTCCTTAAATTATTTGTTACAACCATTAGAAATAACACACTATTATATAAGCTAAAGTGAATGAAGTTTTCCAGACCGACAAAATCAAACCAAATTCAAATCAGATAGAATTCGAGATCATAAAGCGGATATCACGCGGATTTGTCGGAGAGTAGTACAAAATTCTAACAGTTATTAGCAAGCTAAGGCTGTCATTTCAGAAGAGATACAAAAAGCCAAGTGATCGGATAAATAAATTTTAATCAAAAATACATAGAAATTACTAAATGCGTTTTTAAGAAAATGGCTCCCAAGCTGGGGCCCAATTTTGAATATTGAATAAACACTGCTATTAGGGGAGCACTAAAACATTTAAACAACTCATCAGCAAAAAGTTAAAAAAAAAAAAGTTTAAAAATTTACTAAAAGAGTTGTCAAGAAAATGGCGCCCAAGAAGGTCTCAAATCCAGATCATAAGGCGGAAACACAGAAACCAACAAAATTTAGCCATAGTCGTGAAAAAATCATAGGTACCGATACTCCACTGTTATCGGAATTAAAGTATTCTCGATAGTCGATTCTCGACCACCATTAGTCAAATGCTGGTTGTTTTCTTCCATTTAAAACTTAAAATTATTTGATACAATCATGCAAACACGAGCTGAAGTGTCCGGAGTTTTTCAGATAGACCAATTTGTTTTCAGATAAACTTAAAGAAAAAAATTTATTTACAGAGTTTTCAAGCAAATGGCGTCCAATCAGGGGCCCGAGTTCAAAATAAACCTATTTAAGAGACAGTCGTGCAAAATTCAAAAAGTTATCAGCAAGCGAAGGTTGTCATTCCAGAAAAGTATCCCCCAATATCAGTAATAACGATCAGAGTATTTTAGATCAACCTATTGGCGACGTTTCCTAAATTGTTTGATACCATCATACAATATAACTCGTTATTGTAGTAGTAGAAGGGTCCAGAGTTTAAAGGGTCAACAGATTTCCAAAATATTAACTAACAAAATGTTTGAGAAAATGGCGCCCAATCTGGGGCCTGATTCCAGATCGAAAAGCCTTCTCCTTTCTCTACTTTCTCTACTTTTTCTAAATTTTTTTCTTTAGAAATACCAAACACATACCTTAGACATTGTTTCAACATAAACATTTTACACGGGATGTTATGTCTTTGTACAATTTAAAAACAAGCACTTGTGTGCAAAATCTTGTTTAAATTTTTTTTTCAAATTTAACGCAAAATTTATAACAAATTATTTAACGTTAATGTTTTTCAAGCACGTTTTCATTTTTTGATTTTAAGATGTTTGTTTGTAGAGTATGTTTTGTGCCAAAATACACTAGATTATAATGATTATTGTTAACCCAGCAAAATAATTTTAGAATATAATTTATAAATTTTGTCAGACAAACTGTTGAGATCAAAATAAAGAAACAACGAAATGAGATAAAGACCTGAAACCTAATAGTAATTTGTGTTATATAAGGCAGGTAAAGTTCGTGAATGGCTCAAGTCGGTTCAGAGACAAGTAAGTTCCCCCTTGTTAAATTGACAAACCTCTGAAAATATCATTCTTAAAAAAATTTTGGTACATGAATAAACTACATGACAGGTTTGGTGAACTGATATCTCTTCCACTGAGCGGTTACATGTGCCATCAAATGTTTTTTTGCAGGAGTTACAAGAATGAGGAGAAGTGGGCAACTATTAAACACTTTATCTGACATCGCTTTGCACTTTCTGGTCAGAGATTTACTTCACTGGGATCTAAGGAGCTGCACGATATTTCAGATTAATTGTATGTCAAAATGTAATATCTTAGGAATTTCATAAACAGCTCAAAGTTTTTTAAGTAGTAGTAGGTGCTGGCGATTTGACAACTTAACCATCGAAAAATTTGCAGGTTTACAGGAAAGATATCAAACTGAAATGTCTCCAAATTCTCTCACCGATAATTTTTTTTTTAATGATTCTTTGGAAGAAACAAAATTTGCTGGGTTTGTATTTTCTTTCAAAATATTTGCTTAAAAGTTTTTCTTTTAGTGCGTTCATGTATGAGTATACTTAATCTAAGGCGCCAAAATGTTTTTCTCAGAAAAAAACTTTTCTAATGAAACATTTTCCGTTACAAACTAGCAATTTGAGAATTATTTGCTCGTTAAATTACGTGTATGTAATTAAAAATTAAAAAAAAAAAAATAAGTACAAGTAAGAAGATTATAGTCGGTTAATAACGATCATTTGTTACCCTACAACAGTCCCGGAAATGGGTTTCCAGTTTGTTTGTATGAGGACTAGCATTAATAATAAGCTGCTTCCGTTAAAGTTTGCAAAGATGATTAATGAAAAAATCCGTCACCGACGGCCCCTGATTGGGAGCCATTTGCTTAAACATTTTGATTTTAATATTTTGACTCTATATTTCCTATATTTCCATATATGTATTTGTTTTTAGATTCCTTATACTAAAAGTGTTTTATGCACCACTTTTCATAAATAACTCAAAAAACGTTGCTCTACTTACACTTATTTCAGCCAGTCGCTTTTCCAAATCACCAACGGATTTACGATCAACCGGTCTATCAATTAAATCCTTAATACGTTTCAGACCCTTGAATATTAATTCTTCCAAATTTATACCCTTCATCATGCTGACTTTATCTAAAGATGAGTGGGAACTTGTAGACTCCTTGGAGATCGAGGAAACTTTAGATCTACAAAAGAAATACAATCAAAATATTGAAGAAAAACAATCAAAAACCATGTGCCTTAAAATACTCACTTAGCTTGCTGAACTTCTCTAAATTTCTCTCTTAATATAATTTGACTTTTCATCACGACACGTGATAAGGAACCTTGTTTACCATGAGTCTCTAAGACCAAAGAATCACCTTGTGATATTAAAGTGGCGGCATCGGGAGCAATTAACATTTTTAAGTCTTCAATGGCTCTAAGGGAGAGAAATTTTGGTTAGGTTAAATTAAAATCAAAAGGTGGGGGAGATATGAGTCGGTAAAGATCGACCATTTAATACAGCAATGTTTGGCAGAAAATCGAGCCTGGGAATGATTGTATCTAGATCTCGCTAGATCTTTTATTAGTTGAAACAAGTAAAAAGAGTTGAATTCGACCTTGCCGAATATATTAATACGTTGTAAAAACGTTTATTTAAAAAAAAAAAAATATTAAAAAGCGACTATATAATACCCTACAACAGAGTTTCCCGGAAAATGGGTCCCAAGTTCAAACATGGACTGATTAGATCTATATTTTGTCAAATCTTTAATAAGTGTAAAAAGCACTCACAAATCAAATTTGAGTGGAATAGGCTTCTTTTTGTTGACAATAAACCGCTTCAACTGAATATCGGGCGAAATTTTCACATTGGACCTAAGTCCAAAAATGTTCCGATGATAATCAGATTTGATAAGGTTATTAAAATACGCGTTTAACATACACAAACAGAATTCTAATTAAATATTTTCTATTTACATGAAATTTTAGAGATTTATGTGAAAATCGGGAAGGTGGTTTGTATGGGGGCTACAAGAAGAATTGGTCCGATTTCTTAAAAATTCGGAATGGTGAAACCTGCCCGATTTTTTCCAATTTCAATAAACTTTGTCCTTGGGCCAAAAGAGGCTTAAATTTCAAATTTCAAGGCAATTGATTAAAAATTGCAACCTGTATCGTGTTTACACCGTTTACATGGACAGACAGACAGACGGACGGACGGACGGATAGACGGACGGACGGACATCGCTAAATCGACTCAAAAAATGATTCTAAGTCGATCGGTATACGTAAAAGTGGGTCTAGGACCAATATTTCGGGTAGTTACTAATAATGAGTTGTGCTATCATATTCTCTTACCTCTCTCCTTCTGTTGATTTTTCGATTTTCTCCTTAGTTTTGCCCAATTTAGCCATCATATATTTAGCATTTTTCTCAAAATCTAAAACTCGTTGCTCCAAGGGCACCGAACCCGCCAGCAAAGTGGATTGTTCTGAGTAAGGACTTTTCAAAGTAATATTGGAATCATCTAGAGAGGGAGATTGTGGCAAGATTTTGCTAGAGAAGGAATTGGGTTTTTTGGTAGTAGGAGTTTCAATGCGGCTCTGTTAAAAAAAAGTGAAAAAATAAAATTATTAAAAAATTTAAAAAATTATTTTTAAATTTTTCTTTTAAAAAATTTATTTAAAATATTTTTTTTTTACTCTCAAAATCATTTCATACCGTATCACTATCCGAGTCTAGAGGTTGAGTCATTTCCATAGAAAATCTGGGTATATCTTCATCATCGGAAAATACTAAAGGTTCTTCCACGAAACTTAAGTCTCTATCGGCATTATAAAAACTATCACGTGGTTCATCATGTTCAGCCATACTATTATCCAAATCTTCCATGGCAATTTGTAATTGACGCCATCTTTTAGCTTTTGGTTGTTTGCTTGTGTCGGCTACTATGGCATCTCCTTCTTCTTCGGAATCTCTTAAGATATCACGTTCTTTTTCTACACGTTTACGTTTTTCTTCAAAAGATATTCTTTGTTTTTCCACACGTAATATGGGTGTACTTGTCTGATTGTTGGAGGGCCGTAATTCCACATCAAAATCTTTTTCCATTTCGGATTCTTCTAAAACTGTTTTAGGAGAATCACATAAAGATTTTTTACTCTTTGATCTTTTAACTTCTTTGCCATCAATATCAACTCTCATTGAAGAATCAGAATCTTCGGATAAGTCCAAAATTTGTACGGTTTCTACATATTCGGGTACAAAAGGTTCTACAGATTCCAGTATGTTAACAGTATCGACAATTTCTCCTTGGTGAGCTTCCATACCAGCCGATAGTTGTACCGACATTTTATCACCGTGCTCAATATTTTTAACCTTAATTTCCACCATTTGAGCCTGAGGTTCAGCACTTTTACGTTTACTGGGTTTAGGGGGTGGTACATCCGATTCCATTTGTTGAGGATTTTTCGATATCTGTGAGAAGAGAGCACTCGTTTCAGCTAAACGGAAGGTTTGTGGTGGCAACAAATCTGGCAATACTTGTTGTGTAGATTGACCACCAACAAAATCTTCTGAACCCACCTGTGGTTTTTGACCAGCGGAGGACGACGAGGATGTTGATGATGATGACGTCGATGTTGAGGGAGTATCATTTACTTCCTTGGTTGGTGAATTAGAAGAGGGAGTTCGGGCTCTTCTTTGTCTAACCGTATCACTTACTACCACAATTTCGGTATCCTCTTCTATTTTTGTAGAGTTTTGTGGAGATTCTAGTAAATTCTCCAAACTTGTTTGTATATTGAAACGTGATTTTAAACAATCCTAACGAAATTTATTTAGAAAAAAAAACAAACAACAAATATTTTTTTTGTAGAATTTTTTTTTGCTTTCAAATATTTTTGTTTTGTTTTAAATCTCTACAAAATTTTTTTCTCTAAAAAAAAGTCTCCATATTATTATAAAAGCATTAAGAATTTAGTAAAGCCCGAAATATTATACAAACTAATTTTTAAAAGCCAAAAAATATCTACTTAGACAGAATTTTATTTAAAAGCACTTAAGTAAAAAAAACAATATTTAAAAGTCAGCACTTAAGTCTAAGTTAAGACTTCAGAACAAGTTTTTTTTTGCAATTTATTTCAAAGTTGGGATAGCCCATAAATCCCGATTCAATTCGGAATTGTTCCAAATTGCTTAAAAAACTAATAAAAAAACCTAAGTGTTAGTGCTTACTTAAGTGCTTCCATAAAACCCGTCTTGATTATAATTTTAAATATTGTATTAATTAAAAAAAAAATACTCCCATTATCATAACTTTTTTTTTTAATTTTAATTATAAAGGTGAGTTAGGTGAATTTCCAGGTTTATTGTTGGTGGTATTTGGTGGTAAACGTTGGGTGTTTTTTTTTTTTTTTTGATTGAGGGGGACAATTACAAATGTTTTTAAATTTTTACTTTGGTGGATTATGTTGAGCCTTAAACCTTTAAATATTTTACATTATTGAGTCATATTTTCTTTTTTTTTAATTGGAGCAGTTAATGGATAATGACTTCAACCTTTTTGACATTTGGTGGTGGTGGTTTTGTTATGGATGTGGATGTTAATACGGTGAGTTTTAATTTTGAGAGTAAAATGGTGGTTTTTGTTTTTAATTAAAGGTGGTGAGTTTTTTTATAGGTTATGGTTATTAATGAGGTGAGTTTTTTTAATGAGGTGAATATTAATAATGAGGTGTATATCGATGTTAGTAAATAATTATTAGTATTTTCTGGATATAACATTAATTAAAGATAATTTTAACGTTTATTTAAACATTCAAAACATTTACGTTTAAATTCGAAAAATTAAAAGAGGTTTGTAAAAGGTTTTTTTAACGAATGCACATTACAATTTAAGCAACTAACTACGACACACAAAAATATTAAGCAACCCGGTGAAAAATGTTCATATATGAATCATATGTGGTCCAAATGTGGACATGTATGTTCATATATGTAAATATATATGTTACACATGCGAAAATTGGTGGCATGTGTACATATATGGCATGGGTTTATATATGTGCATAAGTGTTCATTTATGTTTCATATATGTCTGTCCACATGCCCGAGTAAAAAAGTTTTGATACAATCATATAGTTTTTTTTATAATTGTTTAAAAATAGATCCATCATTTGATCCCAAAAATGGAGGATCTAAAAATATATGATTATATCTTATTATATCAAATTTAATATAATTAGATATAATAAGATCCCAAAAACGGAACGGTAAATTTTATCTGATTTGATATTAAAGATCATATAAGATCGAATAATTCTATATTATTAGATCTTATTAGTTCTAATTTTTTATAATATCAAATTAGATAATATTTACCGTTCCATTTTTGGGATCTAATTATATCTTATTATCTAAATTTTGATCTAATAAGATATAATCATATATTTTTGGATCCTCTATTTTTGGGATCAAATGTTATATGGCACCGTATTATTTTTTTTTAGTCGGGTGCCGCCAATTTTCGTATATGCTCATATATTAAATATATATGTTCATTAAGGGTGTTCTTAACAGTAAGGGAAAAATTTAAAATGTTTTAATTGCTTGGCACTGGGCAAATTGTTGTTCCTTTATACTAAAAACTTAAAAAAATAAAATTTGGAGTTAATCCGATAACTTTAAGTGGACGCGGAAACGACCTGAAGCTTGAAAATCGGATTACAAGGGGAAAAAGTGACTTTTTCCTCATTTTCTAAATTTTTTCGATATTTAAAGTTAAGTTTGAATTAAAATGGTTACAGAATTGTGATGTGGAGTACATTACCTTTGTAATAAGGCAATAAAAACTAAAATCGGTTAAAAATCACCCAAGTTATTACAACTGCCCCAGGCAACTAGCGTGTGGCAGACCACTTGATCAAAGATTTCGAGTTCCATTTATGAAATTGATTGAAATTATATACTATAGCAACATTTTTTTATTCTTTAAGTCCCAATGTACTAAGGTAATAGTTATTTTTCATATTGAGTGATGCTAACTTGTTTTAAATTAATGGTAAAAAGATCTTCATTTTTCAACCCTGTTTTCAAATCTCCAATTTTAAATTTATATTTTTTTTTGCAAATAAAATTTAAAAAATCGACCATTGGACTACAGGATTTTGTTAAGCACATATAAGGGAATAAAAACTAAAAAAATTGTAGATATTCCTTTTTTCATTAGGCTAGTTCAGCGATTTTATTTCGGCGGATTTCGAGATAATAGTGATTTTGGTAACTTTTTTAGCTTTAAGTTAATTTTTTTTATTTTTTTTAAATAAACTTCATATGTTTTCTACCGAATTATTGCAGGATAATATAGAATACTTCAATTCCTTTAATAAGGGCAAATTCGACATATGAAAAATTGACCCAGTTAAAGGTCAAAGGTCAAATTTTAGAAGAATTCTAATTTTTAAAAGATAAAAAATTTTTTGATCGGATATCAATAAATCTCTTTGATTTTATTTTAATATGACTAAACATAAATGGTTTATTATTTAAATTCAGAAAATTAACCCTTGGGTGCCATCGGGGTCTATATTTTTTTTTGTTTAATGGAGAAAATATAAGTATATTATTTCATAGGGTCATATAGACCCCAACTGCACTTAAGGGTTAATGTTCTGAATTTTAATAATAACCCATTTACGTTTAGTCATACTAAAACAACATCAAGGAGTTTCATTAATATCCGCTCAAAAACATTGTTAATCTTTAAAAATTTAAATTCTTCTAAAATTTGACCTTTGACCTTTAACTGAGTCAATTTTTCATATCTTAATGTTGCCCTTATTAAAGGAATTGAAGTATTCTATATTATCCTGCAATAATTCGGTAGAAAACATATGAAGTTTATTTAAAAAAAATAAAAAAAATTAACTTAAAGCTAAAAAAGTTACCAAAATCACTATTATCTCGAAATCCGCCGAAATAAAATCGCTGAACTAGCCTAATGAAAAAAGGAATATCTACAATTTTTTTAGTTTTTATTCCCTTATATGTGCTTAACAAAATCCTGTAGTCCAATGGTCGATTTTTTAAATTTTATTTGCCAAAAAAAATAAAAATTTAAAATTGGAGATTTGAAAACAGGGTTGAAAAATGAAGACCTTTTCACCATTAATTTAAAACAAGTTGGCATCACTCAATATGAAAAATAACTATCACCTTAGTACATTGGGACTTAAAGAATAAAAAAATGTTGCTATAGTAGATAATTTCAATCAATTTCAAAAATGGAACTCGAAATCTTTGATCAAGTGGTCTGCCACACGATAGTTGCCTGGGGCTGTTGTAATAACTTGGCGGATTTTTAACCGATTTTAGTTTATATTGCCTTATTACAAAGGTAATGTACTCTACATCACAATTCCGTAACCATTTGAATTCAAACTTTACTTTAAATATCAAAAAAATTGAGAAAATGAGTAAAAAGTCATTTTTTCCCCTTGTAATCCGTTTTCCAAACTTCATGTCGTTTCCGCGTCCACTTAAAGTTATCGGATTAACACCAAATTTTTTATTATTAAGTTTTTAGTACAAAGGAACAAAATTTTGCCCAGTGAAACTCAAAAATCCGAAATAAAAAATAAGGACACCCCTAATGTTCATATATGTAATCATATGTGAAATATATATGATTCACATTTGAACATTTTTCACTGGGAATAATTAAAGATTTTATAAGAAGAAATTTTCAAACAATTTTTTAATTACATTAATTACAATTTTTATTGATATGGATATTTTAAAAGTAGAAACCAACAACAATTTTTAACAACTATGTTTATTATGAGCTTAAAAGCTCCGACACAATGTCGGAATATTCTGTACTACAGAGTACCATCAGCGTTGCCAGCTAGTTTTTTTGTTGTCCCCAAAAATATAACGAAATATCCCCAAAAATTCCCAAAAAATAAAAAAATACGTTTTTTATTTAAATTCAAATTTATTTAACGGCACGAAACAAATTTAAATGTGCAACCCTCCAAACGGCTTTTGGCAATATTAATATACATTTTACAGCCGATAAATGCAAGTTCTACCGAATGCGCTTCGGAATCTCCTACCAAAGATTGGTTATCACCAAAAGTATTTCTAAAACTAGTTGATTATATTCAATTTAGCTTGTGGTTTTAAATAAATTGAATTTCGAACATCCCCAAAAACCCAAAAAAATAACTTTCGAAATCGCCATAAAAATTCCCAATACCCAAATGAAATTTCTTGTCCTTTTTGCTAGCATAAAATACCTAACTTTGGGTATAAATACCCAAGTCTGGCAGCCCTGAGTACCATCTCTAAAAATAGAGATACCATCATACAAAAAATGTATAAGTGCGAAAGAGAAAGGAAGAAAATCCACTCTCTGGCACAGAGTACTCCGTCATTCTGAATTGAGGTTAAAAGCTTCAACAGCCCGTTGGCTGTATAATTTATACACAGCATGCATTAACAGGTAGTATATTCCTTTAAAGTGGAGGGATACCAGAGTCGTCTTTATTCAGAAGGCTGGGAAAAATTCCCACAGAGCTCCGAAGGTTTTTACACCAAGTAGTCTGTCTTCTTTTTTTGTTAAAGACAATAAAACGAATGATAGACTCATATTTCCGTAGAGTGATTGATCCGAGATTGCTTTGGACAAGGCAGCATGTAACTGTAGATAAACAGAAACAGCTTTTTATGAGCTCGTTGGTAACATTGAGAGATCACTTTCGGTACACTATTGTGGCCTTTCTTAATATAGAGGGGGCTTTTTTATAATGTCATTCCAGACTCGATATCTGTGGCATTGTCTAGTCTGGGAGTGAAGTGTGGTAACGTCTGAATTGGAAGCGTTTGTCATATCTCCATTTGTCAATAGGGGCACACCACAGAGAGGTGTTCTTTCACCGCTTCTTTGGAACCTGGCACTGAATTCAATGCTGCCATCTCTAGAAGCTCGTGGTTGTCTTGTTGCCACATATGCTGACGATGTCGCTATAGTGGTAAAGGAAAAGCATCTGCCAACATTGAGGGACATTCTTCAGGGTTCTCTGAAATATTTATCTAAATGGGCAAGAGGCTGTGGTCTGGGAGTTAATCCAAGTAAAACAGATTCTTGCTTTTGATCTTATTTCTCTGGACGGCACACATATTGTTTCTCATATGAAGCCCAGTATATTGGAGTATTTCTAGATAGAAAGTTGAATTTCATACGTAATATTGAGAAACAGGTGAAAAAAAAAACGATTGCTTTATATTCCTGTAAAAGGGCCATTGGAAAACGATGGGGTTTTAGTCTGAAAGTCGTTTATTAGATTTATACAACAGTGGTGCGTCCTATTCTGCTGTATGGAATCATTGTCTGGTGACCATATTTAGAGATAAATGGGAACTGTGTTTTTATCACGAAGGTACAGATCTGCATCACTGGTGCTCACTGGTACTCTTCGTACTACACCTACGGCTGCATTAGAAATATTCCTTCACCTGATAGCATTGGACATATTGGGTAGGCAATACGCGGCTACGTAATTCGACTTAATAGCACACAGGACCAGCGATTGTGGCCACTGCGCGATCTTGAAGAAGATAACAATACCCCAAAATGTGAACTGTGCTTTCTCTAAGAGCTTTTTTGAGCGCCACTTTACCCCTTTAATACCATCCAGGAAGTCTTGGATGAGGGAAATTTCGGGTAGTGGAGACTCCATAGATTTTTAAACACATGAGTCAAATCGAGGCTGCACGAACAAGTCAGCCTTGGAGTCTATTCGGAAGAGTCTGTGTTGTGCCTTGCTTGAAACTTGCCAGATCATTGCATTGTTTACCCAGCAGATATGCTGGCAATAAAGGAAGTGGCAGACTGGTTGAGTTCCAATGTATTGTCTACAACCACAGTCAACATCTATTCTGACCGTCAAGCAGCGAACAAGTCCCTGGATTCAATGTTTCTAAAAACAAGATCTGCCCATAAACTGCCGCACGTCTTTAAATGAGATGGCCAAGCAGTTTGACATACGACTCATTTGGGTCCCAGGGCACAGAGATATATCAGGGAATTGCAAAACCGATGACCTTGCAAGACTGCGAACTACCTTACAGGTTCCAACAGAATTGGAATGTGTTGGTATACCTCTAGAAACTTGTAAGCAAAATCAATGGCTTTGTTCCACGACGGAGATTAATCAGAGATGGACAAATGGATGGACTGGTGCGAGGCAACATGACAGATCTGGCCTTCTCTTAATCTGAAGCGCACAAGAGAGCTGGTATTGCTTCCAAGAGGAAAAATTTGACGGTGCTAAGACTGTAATTACTGTTGCATGCCTACAAGTAAAAGAAATTAGGTAATGAAGAAGAGCACAATATAACTCTTTGCAATTCAAGCTTTAAAAATCGGCCACTTTTTAAAAGGAGCTGGGTATTAACTCAATTTTTTTCCTAATCGGGGCCTTGCGTTGTGCATTCGTGAAAATATTGTGTACCAAAGTTTGTCTTAGTAGTGATGCGAACCTTAACTCCTTTTGGGTTAAATCCCGAATCAGTACACACATTTTGCACTTCGGGTTCCTCTATAGTAGCCTAAATTTATACACGGTGAACTCCTATATCTATTTTGACGCCGTATCCGATTCTATTTCTGGAATCCTTGGGGTCTGTTCGCGTAGTGCCATAATCGTTTTAGGGGACTTCAATGCAAAAAATTCGTCATGGTTACCACATTCTAGTCATACGACTCCCAAGGTCTTATATGGTGAGCACTTCGCTGCACATAATCACCTTGTACAACTTGTGAATGAACTGACACACCTTGCGTGTGTTGAGGAGCAGTTTCGCAAGACCCTTGATATTTTTCTCACTTTGTATCCTGATAAATACGAAGTCGATCTACTGGCGCCTCTAAGAAATTCGGATCATAACCTCATTCTTTTCATTTTCGGACCTTCGTAGTGTTCCAGAATCAGCGAGGAACGCTCTATTTTTGTCTATGAAAAGGCTCGTTAGGCTGAGCTTAACGATTTCTTTCAACATATCAACAGGAAACTCTGTTTTCTTTATGAAAATGTTAACGATGCGGCAGAAATGATAGTAAAATGAAATTATTCATTTTGTTTAAGCATATTTCGACTAAACCAAAACATAAGTGCTGGTTTAATCAGACGTGCAGAAATGTAGTCAGATCCAGAGAGGATACGTTCAGTAATTTCGATGATAGTGTTACGGCTGTAGTCAGTGTAAAAGTAATAGTGTGCTTTATTGTTGTCTCGTTCTTTGGCAACATAATTTAGCCGGGTAGGAGTTTTTCCCTCTGCTGGAAAGTGGCCAACGTCCAGTCACCTTTTGGTGATGCTACAAACCCTAAAAACTACAGCCTAATAGAAGTTTGATCTACGCTCTCGAAAGCCATGAATTGTATGATGAATCACCACCCTGTAAATTATCTGGAGTCTAATTCACTTTTTTGCGATCGATAGTATGGCTTTCGTGGAAGATGTTCTACGGAAGACCTATTAGTAATCCCCCAATTTGGTGAAAGCAAAGTATTTGCTCTACATATTTTCAAGGTGTTTGATCGTGTGCTTTCGTGTGCACTTGTTTCGAAGCTGGATTTCTCTCGATTTATATCGAGCTTTGTCAGAGACCGCTCTATACGCGCTGTTATATCTGTGTCCTCATAGGATGAGTTTCAGTTGAACTCAGGGGTATCGCAAGGCTCTGTTCTTTTCCATACACATTTTTTTTTCTCAACAACCTTGTGGATCTAACTTTCAAGGCCATTAAAAATGGCGCACCCTGTATTTCCTTTAATATTCCCTTTTAAGGTGTTCAAATGGAAGTAACTTTTTTAACAGAAAATTTAAATTTTTTTTTTATAAATTTCAAAAGAAAACCATAACAACAAATAATTTAGAAAGTCAATTTAGTTTTAAAAATAAATATGTAATATTAGTAGATCTATTTTGAAAAAGTTATTGAAGTGAAATAAACTTATTTACAAACAAACATATGAATGAACATAAATAAAACTAATGAAATAGAAGAAATACTAGTACTTTAAGCCAAACAATTAAAGACGAAAATACCAGAATGTAACTAAATACTTTAAATAATACTACTTTCAACAATTTATTATGTACATAAAACAAAATAAAAAAAGAACAAATACAATACCATAATACAAATAAAAAATAAATTTAAACTCACCACTACAATAGCAATAACTTGTTGTTGCAACTTTTCAATTTCCGGATTGGATGGTACATTAATCTGCTTTAAATCATGTTCCATGGCTCTGTTGGTGAGTATGAGATTGTAGGATAAAATTAAAAAAATAAAAATAATAATGAAAATATAATGAAACAATAAATTCAATTTATATTTAAGCTGATATATGATTAAAAAAAAAAAACTTAACGAAAGACCACCTGGTATTGAATGTAGGGTGACACTTATTTAAGAAAGTTTTTCGAAAGTTTTTAAACAGAAATTACTGATATAAATAACAAAATTCAAGTTTACTCGTTGAAAACTTAGCCCTAGTTCTTGTTTGGGTAAGTGGGGGACGTTGAAAGCACCTTCCCATCGCGATAAATATACCAAATGTTTCATTAATTTAACAAAAATACAAAAAACAAGTGAGAGTGTTAAATTCCGCTGTGCCAAATCTTTTATACCCTCCAAAATGAAAAAAAAAATAAAAAAAAAAATTGTCAGGGGCGTTTGTTTTTGGGAGGGAGGCGGGTGATGGGGGTCATTGGGGACGTTGAGAGCACCTTCCCATCCCGATAAATATAACAAATGTATTTATTTTACAAAAATAAAAAAAACATGTAAAAAAGTGTATTTTTTCAGAGGTTGGTTCAGTTCTTCAAGGGGAACTTTTTTTCCCCTAAGCCGATTTTGCCCATTAACGAAATTAACCTGCCTAGGACCATAAGACATATTCATGCCAAATTGCAGGAGGCTAGCTCTTTTATTTTGGACTGTATCGTGCCATATACAGACGGACGGACGGACATTTACAGCATGTCTTAGAATCGATCATGGATCAATAATAAATATACTTTATGGGGTCCCCGACCGATATTTCGATGCGTTACAAATGGAATGACAAAGTGAGTATACCCCCATACTGTGGTTGGAGGGTATAAAAACATGTAAAAAGTGTCTTTTTTCAGAGGTTGGTTCAGTTCTTCAAGGGGGAACTTTTTACCCCTAGTCCGATTTTGCCCATTTCCGAACTTAACCTGCCTAGGATCATGAGGCATATTTGTGCCAAATTTCAGGAGGATAGATCTTTTATTTTGGACTGCATCGTGCCACCTACAGACAAACGGACGGACGGACATTCACTGAATGTCTTAGAATCGATCGTGGATCAATAATATATTCCATGTCAAATCGGACACTTTGAAATTTTTTTTTTTAGATTTTCCCAATTCGATTACAGTTTTTAGTACCCTTCGAAAATTCCTTCGTGGTAAATTTTTTTGATGACCCGTTCAAAAGATATCGTAGTAGTTTGTTTCTTAAGTTTGTAGTTTGTTTCTTAACTCAAACTTCTTTTACTCATAACTTTTTAAATACTGGTCCAAATTTCAAATTTTTTTTTCAAAATTTTTGTTTTTTTACGTACTTTTTAAAAAAAAATCCCAAAAAATTCTTAAAAGCGCTCTAGTATGCGATTTTTAAGTTTTAAAATTCAAATATCATTTTTGAAAATGTTTGTACTCTTCGATTTTTTTGAATTTTTTTTTTGTGTAAAACTTCTATCGATTCTACAAATTTTTTGCCCTACAAATTTTTCGTGGGATAACGATTATTACTATTTTTTAAAATTTTTTGAAAAAAATTTATTGTAATTTTTAAATCTTAAAATCATTTCTACTGCTCCAATGGTGCGTCTTAGAGGGGTCATTTATAAGACCGACCTCAATTAATTTTTACGTCTTAACATTTCTTTGGAACAAACTAATACCCTATCTCCAATTTCTAAGGGGGCTCCCACACAAAACGACATTTTTTAAAATTTGCTCCAACCGCTCTAACTGCCCTAATAATGCCCTTAGAGCAACAAAATGTATGACCGACCCACAATATTTTTTAGTCCAAACATTTTCTTTGCACACACCTACCCTTTATCTCTAATTGTTAAGGCGGTCCCCATACAATTTTTTTTATTTTTTGTAAATTTGTTTTATTTAATTAGCTTCTACCGGTCCAATGGTGCGTTCGAGAGGGGTCATTAGTGAGACCGAACCCCATTTATTTTTACCCTACAATATTTTTTTAAAACATACCTATGCCCTATCTCCACTCCCTAAGTAGGCTTCCATTCAAATTTACATTTTTATAGAATTTGCTCCAACTGTCTTGAAAATGAAATCTGACTAATGTATGACAAATATGTATTAATACATTTGTTTGTCATTGAAATTCCCTTCGCTACTTGTAGTAAAAGGTTTTTACATTTGCTAAATAGTCTTGACAATGGAATCTGACAAATTCCGAAACACGTGTCGACTAAGTCTTGCAAAAATGACAAACATAAATGAATTTTAAACAGAAACAGGGAGGGCGGAGCCGGTGGGGACTGCTCTTTTACTTTGGACTGTATCGTGTCTTCCATAGACGGACGGACATCGCTAGAATGTCTTAGCACACGTGCATCGAAACTTGTCAAATTCGTGATCTTAGTTAGAGATTGTACAACTTTCTTTTTCTAATTTTAATTATAGAATTTTTGTATTTTCTAAATAGTCTTGACAATAGAATCTGACAACTTCAGAAACACGTCACGCTTAAATCTTGCAATAACTAACAACACTAATAAATTTAAAACAGAAAAATAATTTTCTTGAAAATTACTGAGAATATCATAGTTTTAATTAGTAAAGAAAATAATGACCTCGAGCTAGAATAAACCTACTAAAAATATAAAATTTTAAAGGGCGAATAAATTTTTTTTTTAATAAAAATTAATCAAAGTTATACATAAAATTAAACCTCTTTAAAGTTTTTTTTTTAAATATTGAGACTTCGGTCAGTTTTGGAAGGTTTTAATAGTCTTGACAGTGTAATCTGACAAATTCCGAAACACTTGCCGACTTAGTCTTGCAAAAATGACCAACATAAATAAATTTAAATTAGAAAAATAATTTTCTTGAAAATTATTCTATGAGAATATCAAAGTTTTAATTAGTAAATGAAATAATGAACTCGAGCTAGAATAAACCTACACAAAATGTAATTTTTCAAATGGCGAATAAAACTATTTTTGTTTTTTAATACAAATAAATCTGAGTTGTACATAAAGTTTATCCTGTTTAGAAGTTTTTTTTAGAATTTGAAGCTTTTTAAAGTGTTTATCTAAATTTGTGTAAAACTTTTGACAATTATTTTTAAATTGCCATGTGAAAACTTCCAAATAATTACCACCATTTATTTGTGCATGTCTACTGATTTCTATATTTGCTAAATAGTCTTGACAATGGAATCTGACAAATTTAGAAACATGTGTCGACTAAGTCGTACAAAACTGAATAAATTTTAAACAGAAAAATAACATTCTTAAAAATTATTCTATGAGAATATAATAATGTCTGTTTGTTTGTTTACCTTACTACAATCTACTCATTTTTACTACTTTTACTACAGCTGGAAAATTTCAATACAAAAAGTAAACAAAACTTTCCAGTTGTAGTAAAAATAGTAAGAAACTTGGGTAAACAAAGAGACCTATAGTTTTAATTAGTAAAGGAAATAATGACCTCGAGCTGAAATAAACCTACTTAAAATATAATATTTTAAAGGTCGAATAAAACAATTTTTATTTTTTAATAAAATTTAATCGGAGTTATACATAAAATTCAACCAGTTTAGAAGATTTTAAGGAATTTTGAGATTTCGGTCAGTTTCGGATGGTTTAAATAGTCTTGACAATGGAATTTGACAAATTCCGAAAAACGTGTCAACTAAGTCTTGCAAAAATGACCAACATAAATAAATTTAAAACAGAAAAATAATTTTCTTGAAAATTAGTCTATGAGAATATCAAAGTTTTAATTAGTAAAGGAAATAATGACCTCGAGCTAGAATAAACCCACTCAAAATATATTAATTTAAAGGTCGAATAGAACAAGTTTTATTTAATTAATAAAAATTAATTAGAGGTATACCCAAAATTAAATCTGTTTAAAAGATTTTTAAGAATTTAGAAATTTCGGTCAGTTTCACAAGGTTTAAATAGTCCTGGAAATGGAATCTGACAACTTCCGAAACACGTTTCGACTAAGTCTTGCAAGAATTACCAACATAAATAAATTTTACACAGAAAAATAATTTTCTGAAAACTATTCTATGAAAATATCATAGTTTTAATTAGTCAAGGAAATAATGGCCTCGAGCTAGAATAAACCTACTCAAAATATATTAATTTAAAAGTCGAATTAAATTTTTTTTTTTAATTTTTAATAAAAAATTACTCAGAATTATACCAAAAATTAAACCTGTTCAGAAGATTTTTAAGAATTTGAAGGTTTCGGTCAGTTTCGGTCAGTTAAGCTTTTGGTATTTTTTTTTTCAAAATTTTGCACAATATTTAACAATTATATTAATTTAATCATTTAAAAACTTCCAAATAAGTACCACCCTTTTTTGTGTGCATGTCTACTCATGCACATAGACCGGAAAGTAGACAAGTGCTAGCCAATGCAACAAGAAAAAAAAATTATATACATTGAAGCATGATGCACTTGTTGTCGTCGGTCATTTGATATTTGTAACAGTATCACTATATTCTTATAACACTATACCTCAAGTACTACTAACCTTAAAGTGTCCAATGATATGTTATCAAGATTTTGTAATGTTGACTTCATTTCCGTTAGACGTTTTATAACATCAGCACTGGTCAATTTCAAATAAGTAATCTTAAGATCATCAATCTTTTGTCTAGTGTCTTCCATGCAATTTTGATCACACGATTTAGCATACTCTTCATAAATATCTTCACATTTTTGTAAAATGCTTTCGAATTCTAAGAATATAGAATTTCTATCACGTATTTCTTGAGGTCCCTCAAATTTGCGTGTAAGTTCTTCGGCCACTTCAAAACATTCTTCCAGTTGTTGGGCTAATTTAATTAAACCCTCCAGGAAGATTTTTGATTGTGTGACATTTTCTCCCAGAGCATTGTAGAGATGTTTTAAGGCATCTATACGTTGACTTAGTTGTTTGGGAGATTTTGTAAATTTATCATCACATACTTTTCGGCCGGTCTTTATAGTACTCTCTATTTCGGGTTTTATTTCCGAGAGTGTTCGGTAAATTTGTAAACATTTTTGATATTGCACTTGCACAGTAGAAGGACCTGCAGTGGCTACATCTAATACCAAAGTAGATCTTTCTACATTTCTTAACTCCGCTACAGCTCTATTTAGTCGAGATTCATAGGCTGGCTGCGGAGCAGTACATTTATTCAATTTTAATTGGCAAGATTTATATCTCAACTCTAGGAGATTCAATTGATCTTGTAAACGATTAGCGGCCTCTATTTTACCATTACGTTGATGTTCGGCTATAAGATCATCAATTTCTTGAAAACATTTTTCATTATCTTCAAATTCCATTGCCAGCTGTTGAAAATCATCTGGTAAGTCTTCTATGGTTACATCATTCTCTAAATGTTCACTGAGAATTTCATCGACACGCGTCAACCATGATTCAAATTGTTCTACACATTTTTCCGATTGTTTGGCTTCATTAACTTCTTGTTCTAGAATTTCCGCTCTCTGTTTAGCCTTTTGTTGCAGCTGGGTCCATCTCTCAACAATCGTATTGATTTCTTGGCGTATAGAGTCGGCCATAAATTCATGGGTAATTAGTTCGTGACCAATTTCTTGAATTTTTTCCAACCAATCGTCGGAATGTCCACGAAGAACATTCTCTAAGTCCTGGAAAATGAGAAGAAAACAATTAGAATTTATAAGTAAATTAAAAAAGCACGTAGAAAAATTATAGTCGGTTTTCTGGAAAATAGATCCCAAGTCAAAACATGGACCGTTAAGATTTATCTTTAGTTAGATCTTTAGTTAGTATATAAATCACACACAAACTAAATTTGAGCTAAATTGACATATCTTTGTTGATATAGACCGATTTAACTGAATATCGGTCAACATTTTTTGTATGGGGACTAAGTCCAAAAATGGGCCAATTGTAGTTGATTTGATAAAGTTACCAAAGTATATGTTTAACAAATACAAACAAAAGTTCAATTAAATGATAACCTTTTTCATGAACTTTGAGAGATTTTTGTGAATATCGGGAGGGTAGTTTGTATGGGAGCTGCAAGTAAAACTGGTCCGATTACTTTAAAATTGAGAAGGATGATTTGTGAATGCAAAATACGTTTACCTGACAAAATTCGAAGGGAAACCTAGCGCCAAATCTACACAGAAAAAAAATATTTGCCAATGAACGAATTCATAGTATTTATGAACAAATACATAAAAAATTATGAACTTTTTCTTTAAATTTTTGAACTTTTTCATAGTATTTATGAAAAAATATTAAATATTTCTTAAATTCCACATATTATGATTTATTCATAAATACTATAAAACAGTTCATAAGTATTATGAAAAAAATAATACATTTTTTGAATTTGTTCATAAATACTATGAAAGTCGTTCATTGGCAATTTTTGTTAGTGTGTAAAGGGGACGTTTGTATGTTCATAAGTATTATGAAAAAAATAATAAATTTTTTGAATTTGTTCATAAATACTATGAAAGTCGTTCATTGGCAATTTTTTTGTGTGTAAAGGAGACGTTTGTATGGGGGCTAGTTCGAAACAGGTACCTTTTTTTCCCAACTTCCATAAGATTCGTCCTTGGGAAAAATAAAGCTTTAGTTTTAAAATCAGCCAAATATATGAAAATTGTGACCTGTATTTTGATTATAACGTTTACATGGACAGACGGACGGGCATCGCTAAATCGACCCAAAAAGTGATTCTGAGTTGATGGTTTAGAAAATTTTCACTAAAATCTTTTAATTTGGATCCAAGGGAGCCACAGTTAAAATGATCGGACTTGGCTCAAATAAAGTTAAAATAAAAGATTATCTCAGGCTCCATAAAATAGTCGATGGAAAAAATCGTGGGACTTTTTCAAAATTTCTTCAACTTGGGAAAAACCTCAATTTCGGAAATTTTTTGACAATTTTCCAATGGCGACATCCCGAAAACCACTCGCCCGATTTCAGAAATTTTTTGATGTTCGTATTCAGCACACAAAAATTAATTTTGCAAGATAATTTTGTTTTATTTTTAATTTTTCTATAAATTTGAAATTTTGTAGGAAATTTCCAAAATTTTGAACGAAGATCGCCCCGGCTTAAATTGAGTTTAAATAAAAGATTGTCTCAATCTTCATGGAACAGAAAAGGGAAAGAAATTTTTAAATTAAAAAAATTCTTAAACATAAGAAAAAACTGAATTTTTTAGCAAATTTCAAATATCGATATCTCGAAAACCGTTACACCGTTTTACACTTTTTTTAATATTCGTGTTTAGAGCATCAAAATTTATAAATATGATGTGCCCAAAGACATATTTTTTTTAAATTTCTTTTTAACAAGTTTTCAAAAATTTAAAACTTTAACCACTGGGCGCCTTGGGTTCATTTAATCCTTGCATAGTTATCGATTTAACGATAATTTAAAATTTTGTGTAAAAAATTTGTATAGTTATCGATATATTAAAATTTTCTGTAAAAAATTTGTTTAGTTATCGATATATCGATAATAGAAAATTTGTATAGTAATTGATAATTTAAAATTTTCTATAAAAAAATTGTGTAGTTATCGATGTATCGATAATTTTATATTTTCTATAGAAAATTTGTATAGTTATCGATAATTAAAATTTTGTATAAAAAAGTGTATAGTTATCGATACATCGATTATCTAAAATTTTCTATATATCGATAACTATGGAAATTTTCTACAGAAAATTTTTAATTATCGATATATCGATAACTATACAAATTTTCTATAGAAAATTTTAAATTCGTAATATATCGATAACTATACAAATTTTCTATAGAAAATTTTTAATTATCAATATATCGATAACTATACGAAAATTTTTATAGTTATCGATATATCGATAATTTAAAATTTTCTATAGACAATTTGGGTAGTTATCGATAATTTAAAGTTTTCTATAGAAAATTTGTATATTTATCGATATATCTATAATTTAAAATTTTCTATAGAAAATTTGTATAGCTATCGATATATCGATAATTTAAAATTTTGTACATAAAATTTGTATAGTAATCGATATATCGATAGTATAAATTTTTCTATAGAAAATTTGTGTAGTTATCGACAATTCGATAATGTAAAATTTTCTATAAAAATTTGTATAGTTGTCGATATATCGATAATTTAAAATTTTCTATTGAAAATTTGCATAGTTATCAATATATCGATAGTTCAAAATTTTCTATAGACAATTTATATATTTATCGATAAATCGATAATTTAAAATTTTCTATACAAAATTTGAATATTTATCAATATATCGATAATTTTCAATTTTCGATAGAAAATTTGTATAGTTATCGATAATTTAAAATTTTCTATAGAAAATTTGTATAGTTATCGGTATATCGATAATTTAAAATTTCTATCGAAAATTTTTATAGTTATCGATAATTTAAAATTTTGTGTAGAAAATTTGTATAGTTATCGATATATCGATAATTGAAAATTTTTCTATAGAACATTTGTATAGTTATCGACATATCGACAATTTAAAAATTTCTTTAGAAAATGTGAATAGTTATCGATAATTTAAAATTTTCTATAGAAAATTGGTATAGTTATCGATATATCGATAAATTAAAATTTGCTATAGAAACTTTGTAGAGTTATCGATATATCGATAATTTAAAATTTTCTATAGAAAATTTGTATAGTTATTGATATATCGATAATTTAAAATTTTCTATAGAAAATTTTTACAGTTATCGATATATCTATAGTTTAAAATTTTCTATAGAAAATTTGTTTAATTTAAAGTTTTCTATAGAAAATTTGTATAGTTATCGATAATTCAAAATTTTCTATACACAATTTGGGTAGTTATGGATATATCGATAATTTATAATTTTCTATAGAAAATTTGTATAGTTATCGATATATCGATAATTGAAAATTTTCTGTAGAAAAATTGTATAGTTATCGATAATTTAAAATTTTCTATAGAAAATTTGTATAGATATCGATGTAGAGATAATTTAAAATTTTCTTTGGGAAATATTTATAGTTATCAAGATATCGATAATTTAAAATTTTGTATAGAAAATTTATATAGTTATCGATATATCGATAATGTAAAGTTTTCTAAAGAAAATTTGTATATTTATCGACATATCGATAATTTTAAATGTTCTGTAGAAAATTTGTATAGTTATCGATATATTTTAAATTTTCTGTAGAAAATTTGTAGTTATCGATATGTCGATAATTTAAAATTTTCTATAAAAAATGTGTATAGTTATCGATATAACGATAATATAATCATTTCTATAAAAAAAATTGTATATTTATCGATATATTGATCATTTAAAATTTTCTATAGAAAATTTGTGTAGTTATCGATAGTTTAAAATTTTGTATTGAAAATTTGTATAGTTATCAATATATCGATAATTTGAAATTTTCTATAGAAAATTTGTGTAGTTATCGATATATCGATAATTTAACATATTTTATAGAATATATGTATAGTTATCGATATATCGATAATTTAAAATTTTGTACATAAAATTTGTATAGTTATCGGTACATCGATAATTTAAAATTTTCTATAGAAATCGATATATCGATAATAAAAATTTTTCTCAAGAATTTTTTTTTATTTTTAAATTTTTTGTTGAAAGTTTGTATAGTAATCGGTTATATCAATCATTTAATATTTTCTATAGAAAATATGTATAGTTATCGATATATCGATAATTTAAAATTGCCGGTATAGTGTAGGGGATAGCTATCGATAATTTTAAATTTTCTGTAGGAAATTTTTATAGTTATCGATATATCGATAAGAAGAAATTTTCTATAGAAAATTTGTGTAGTTATCGATAACTATAAAGAATTTCTATAGAAAATTTGTATAGTTATCGATATATGGATAATTTAAAATTTTCTATAGAAAATTTGTATAGTTATCGATAATCTAAAATTTTCTATAGAAAATTTGTATAGTCATCGATAGTTTAAAATTTGCTATAAAAAATTTTTCTGGTAATCGATATATCGATGATTTAAAATTTTCTGCAAAAAATTTGGATAGTCGATATTTCGATAATATAAAATTTAGTATAGAAAATTCGTAGAGTTATCGATATATCGATAATTTAAGATTTTCTATAGAAAATTTGTTTAGTTATCGATAATTTAAAATTTTCTATAAAAAAATTGTGTAAATATTTTATAATTTGCTAAAATGTTCGGCCAGTTTCGGTTAGAAAGATATTTAAATTTCTTTAGGTTTCTGCCCTGGTCTTAAAAATACTTTGTTTTAAAATTTAAATTCCAAAAAAAAAAAAATTATACTCACGTCTAATTCCTCAATGATTTCCTCAGCATCGGCATTTTCTGGTGTTGAACGCATTTTATTTTCCAAACGATCCAAATAACCCGATTCAGAAACCATGAATTTTTTAAATTCACCAAGTTGTGTTGAGATATGTTCCAGCAGAGCACATTTTTTATACACCAAAGCCGTAACTTCCGTCCAGCGGGCATTTAAACGAGTAAATTTTTTAGCCAATAAATTATATTTTTGTTCTACATTCTCGGCACCCTTTGATTTCAATTCATCGATTTGTAGCAAACATTCACCGCCCAACTCATTAAGTTCTCTAAAGTTAACCGACTCCTTTTCACAGGTTTCCTTTAAAGCTTGAAATTTAGATTTAATATGAAATAATTCATTGGAATTTTGTATTTCGGCTATAGAAGTTTTGGGAGTGTTAGTGTGTAAATTATCTAACCAGTTATCGGTTTGTAAAAGTCTTTCAAAAAGTTCTTCCGTTTGTGCTTGAACTTGTACTTTCTTTTGTAAATTTTCTTTGTACAGCAATTGAATTTGATTAAAAAATTCATTAAGTTCTTTAATTTGAGCCATTAAGTTGTCTTTGTGTAGAGGTTGGGCATCTTTAATAATTATTTCACTAAAATTTCTAGCACTTATAACATCTATCTCTACTTTACGTAATTCCATGGAATTTTGAGCTTCTGTGGTAATAAATTTTTGATCATCCGAAAAGTTTTCTTCATCTTTAAGATTGGACTCTAGTTTTCTTAATACCGCCATTATGGCATTATATTCGGCTGTAAAATGGTTTAGGTTTTCTATAGCGGTAGTTTGTTTTAACACTCTCTCATTTATTTGCTCTTGAGCTTTTAACCATTTCTCTTGAAACTCGGAAGACAAAACATCGGGTCTTCGTTGTTTAATGTAGTCGTGGTTAGATTTAAGAGAATCTAAATCATCGTTTATTTGATTAAGTTCTTTAAGTCTTATTTGCATGGGTTCTAGAGAATCTACCACTACTGGTTTTTCCTGGACTTTAAAAACAAACTCTTGAAGATTTTGTAGCTTTTCTTGAACTTCATCTAGACCACCCTTATCTTGTATTAAGGTTATTATAGCCTTTTTCATATCATTCCAAGATTCATAAAATATATTAAAATCTTCTTTCCATTCTTGTAAGTCCTCGGTGAGAGAGTTAGTAGTATCTTTAGCTTTTTTAATTTCCATTGTTAAAGATTCCATATCACTTAATCTTTGTTCTAAATCAGCTTTAGAAGCTGTATTGGAATGTTGTTTATACCAGTCTCTGGAATCAGCCAATACCAATTTAAAACCGGTTAGGCTGTTGTAAAACTTTTCTTTCTCCAAAAGCTTTAAGCAATCATAAGAAAGCTTTTGTAAAGAATTTTTAAGTAAACTATAACGTTGTTCTATACTTTTTATTTGTGAAGCCTCCATTATTAAATTACGACTAACATCTTCTTTTTCACAAATTTCATAAAGATCTCTTAGTTCTTTGGAAGATTCTATTCTGGTTTGAACTTCCTTTTCAAGTTTTATTAAAATTTCCGATTGATTGCGTAAACTTTGACGTTGTATGTTGGATAGACGATCTTCACAATCATCTATGAAACCAAAAGCTTCTAAGATCTTACCCTCTAATAAATAAAAATTATCAGAATTTCTTAATTTACGTTTCTTAATGGCCAAAGGAGACTGTTCTGTTGTAAGAGAATCTTGTTGTAAATCTTCTTCCTCTTCCATTTCGCCAAATCTTATAATCATTTGAAAATCTAACCAGTGCTCTGGTTTAACTACACGAGAATCATCATAGGAAGCACGATCTCTACCAAATTTAAAACCTTTTTGTTCTATTCTTTCCGTTTGTACTTCCACTATTTGCTTAAGAGCATCCAAACGATCTTCAAAGTTTTCCAAATGCATGAGAACTTGTTCTCCTTTCACATCACCTTCTTGTAAAGTGGCAGCTACCATTTGTCTTAGATCTATTAGATATCTTTCTAATTCCAATAAATCTTTGGCACAATAATTTAAATCATTCATTCTTTTGGTAATGCTACCCAAGTCGGTAACATCTTTACTTTCCATATGTTTAAGATCTTGTTCTCTAGTATCTAACCATTTGGTCAAGCACTTGTATTGTTGTAACTTCTCTTGCCTTAAATCACACCATTTTACTACATGAGACCATCTTTCTCCCAGAGCTGATAGCTTATCTTCCAAATCATTAAAGTTTCCCGATTCATCATTAACTATAACTACCATATTACTTAAACTATCCACCAATTCCTGTTGTTGTTTAAGATCTTCTTTTAATAAATTGGCTTCTTGTATTTGATAGTCGACTTCTTTGACTGAAGGACCCAGAGACGACATTAAAGATATACGATCTTCTATGTTGGTTAGAAAGTTCTTAAGCTTTTCTATTTGTTGGGTTTGAAATTCGGCTAAACGCATTAATATTTTAGCTTGTACATCTAAAGCTCTCAAACGTAAAGTTTCCCATCTTTCATTTAGTAAAACCATTTGTTGTCTTATCTCATTTTGATCTTCGGTAGAAAGTCCCGCCGACTTTTGAGATTCATTTATTAAATTGGAACCTTCTTCCAAAGCTTCTCCCACATATTGTTGATGTTCGGTTAATTTCAACATAAATTGTTCATTATCATGAAATTGTGCTTTGGCAGTAAGAAAATCATTCGGTTCTTGTACTTCCTCCGATAAAACTTGTTCATCTTCTAGCAGTAATGTTAAAACCGCCTCCAAAGCTGCTTGATAGGTATTAATCTCTATGGAAGCATTAGTAGCTAAACTGTGTGGTCTAGATTTATCATCTTTTAATAGAAAATTGGCCAAGGTCTTGGGTTGATCCATTTCTATATCCATTATACTCTTAATCGTATCACTGTGATATTTAGTTTTTATACCCGAATCGGTATTACTATTGGCCGTAGAACTAATATCAGATTGTAAATCTTCTACGCTATCTAAGGGAATCTCATCTAGATCGGTTATATCCACAGTTTGTCGATAAACTTCTTGAGTTTTTTCTTCATATAATACTGCCTCCTGCATACTATCCACTTCCTCCTCCTGATCCTCTTCTTCACCTTGTCCTTCTAATGATTTTCTTGTTTCCATAGCATGATATAAACACATTACATACATTTGTATGGACTTATTATCGGGTTTATGTGTATGCACATCTTCCGGATCTAACAGTTTTTCAATTTTGAAGTACGTAAAAGCTAAATCAAAAGCTATTTTTAATCTAGCCAATGGATGTTTTAATAAAGCTTGTGTTAAATCCACTTCTTCTAAATGGGCATCGAGTATGATTAGGAAAGCCCTACCATCCGACCAACTGGTGGAGAAATCATTTAGTTTTATACCCTTGGGTTCACAAAATTGTCTAGCCCAATTTAGTAGCGACTTTTCGACACCATTACTTGAGTGGGATTTGACTAGATTTTGTCCATTAAATTCCAATGCTATTAGCCAGATTAAACCCAAAATTAATTTCGGATTTCCTTCGACTACATCATCACTTGAGATATTGACAAGTTTAACACCATGTTCCTGTATGACTTGTAGCACTTTATTCAAATTGTTAATATGATGTACACGCATACGACCCTTTTCTGGTTTCTGTAAAGAGAAAAAGAAAATAATAAATACAAGATGTGTTAGATAAACAAAGAAAAATATTTTTTTTTGGTTAATTTCTAAGAAAACAAATTCTAAATGAAAGGTCATACATGTAAAGATAAACTTGTTTTAACATCCTGCACGTCATTCTTGCAAACAAACAGTTTAGACATTGTTAATAGGTTTTTCGTAAAGAGAAAACAACCTAGCAAACATTTAACATAATGAACACCGTTTTTAAGCCAAACTGGGTGACATGTAACGATCCACTCAGACACTATCTATATGCTAGATATGTGGAATTATGACCGAAAGTATCTCTTTTCCCAAAGACGATTTTAAGGTCAGGGTGTCTCGGTTCATGAGAATACATAGACCTACGATATCCATATGAATATGAAATAATCTCTATTAAATTTAAGTCGACACGTATTTTTGCTTTTGGCGATATTCCTGTTAGTTCGGGAGTTATCGAAATTTTTAAATACTGATATGGCCGAAAAGTCGTGACACCCCAACCTTAAAATCGTCTCTAATATATATACTTTAAGTTTCATGCGAATCGGTTCATAAGGGTTAAGATACTTCCCAAGTTAGTAACGGTATTAACTGATGACTGACTTATCACTCATCATTCAAAACTCAGCATCTGTCCTAATCACTAAATTTGGTTAAAATTTGAAAGGTTGACTTCACGAATTATAAATCCTCTAAGGCTGGGTTTGAAATAAGCCGATGATCTATAACGTAATTAGGTAACAAGTTATTGAAATAAATTTGGTTTCGAATATGGACTCGGTTAGAATTTCAGAGTGGAGGGTATCTCACGAATGCATTTTTGCATTTCTTTTACCATTTCTGGATACTTTTCATCATTGATCTCTCAGTGAAGAAAAGGATTCCTTATAGGAACCCCAAAAAAATGCACTGGGTTAAATTTTAAAGTCTTGTGGAAGCATTAGCGCCTCCAGAATATCAATTTTTGACAATAAAGAACTTAAGGAAGCTGAATTTGGACACGACCGATATTCCATTGGATAGGCCTTTCGACTTATATAAAATGTTTATATACACAGAGAAAAATAAATTTCCAACTGAATTTTTCAGTTGGATCAACTCAAAATTCGGTTGCTGCTACGACATTTTGATATGGCTAACGGATTTTGTAGTTGTTTCAATTAAAAAACAGTTGTAATAACAAAATTTAGTTGTAACTACCGATATTTAGTTGTTTCAACATTAATTCAAATGCATTCATCGATTTTTTGTTGCAACAACTGAATTTCAGTTGGAAATTAGAAAATTTGTTTTCTGTGTGTAGTTCCTTTTTTTTTTTTTTAAATATGAAAAATCTTTAAAAACCCCCGTTTTCCCCTCCCCTTTGACCCGCTAAATGTGAAATTGGGCAGCTATAAAAAAAACGGGTAACTCTTATTTTGGTCCCCTCTTTCATATGTGCAAATTTCAGGACAATCGGTGGGTGCCCTGTGAAAGACCTTCGTTGTTAGTGACGAGCACTTTTAGCGAAGCTTATCTTAAATCATATCCAGATGGATCAGAACAGAAAGCGGGAGAATCTTCAATAAGGTAAAGAAAGATTATACGACAGAAGACTGAGAGAATTATCGTCTCAGCTTTAATGCTTTCAAAAGGGAAACCAGAAAGGCGAAAAGAGAATCTTGGTCTATCTTCTGTGGAGAATTGGAGGAAATTACGGAAGCGGCCAGGCACCGTAGAGTTCTTTCCAAAGATTCCAGTGTACCAAGTTATCTTAATAAGCCCGATGTATCTTTCGCAGAAAGTGGTCAGGAAACCATTGAACCATGAGATAAAGAAAGAAACTCTCTTAGGTAAACTATCACTAAATACAATTCCGATTAATAATCTCATCAGAACAATTGTGGACGAATGCAAGATAATGTGGGCGGTCCGTTCCTTTTAGCCCTACAAATCGGCAGGGCTTGAAGGGTTACTTCTGACACTCTTGTAAGAGTCACTCGGGACTATCATGCTATGACTGTTTCGTATCTTTATGGGCAGCCTGGCATCGGGGTATATAGCCTATAAATGAAGGGAGGTAAGAGTGCACTCACTTAATAAAAACAGTTGTCAGAACCGTAAATATTCCAACCTCATGTTTGAGGTTCTTCCAACCGGTCATTTAGTAGTTCCAGCTAGACCGTATTGAGGTGGAGCCAACCGCATGACTGGTTAAGACAACCTCACAAGTGAGGCTGGAATATTTACGGTTGTGGATTTGTTATGTGAGTGTGGTATTCATCCCCAAAGCGGGAAAGATAAACCACAATTTCACAAGTGATTGCAGACCTATCAGTCTGTCATCGCTTTTAGTGAAAACATTGGAAAGGAAGTACATCAGACAACTTCAGGAAGGCCCAACACACCTTTCTAAAGGGTAGGTCGGTTGAGACAGTTTTAATTGATGTTGTCGGATTGATTGAGAACACTTTTCACAAAAAAGAGTATGTTTCAACTATGTCAAAATATCAATAATCCTATAGGCACGAACACACAGATTGCTCTATGAACTGGCAAAATGTTGGAAAGCAGGGCAATTAACTTGAGGATATCTGATGGTGAAACGAGGAAAGTCGTTAACAAGAAGCACTTTACAGGAGGCAGTGATCTCTCCCATTCTGTGTAATCTTGTAATACATAAATATTAAGATGGTTGTCGACGCTGGTGGCGTTATGATCAACGGTAAGTTTTGGAACCATCACTAAAGATACTCTCGCCGTGGACAAGGGACAACTATCAGGGAGTTAATCCCGCCAAACCAAACTCGTCTTATTCACAAAACAAACTAAGATAGACAGGTTTGTTCTTCCCAAATTAGATGGAATCACCATGCAACTATCTAATGAGGCAAAAAACCTCGCTGTGATCTTAGACACAAAGCTTTCTAGGAACAGAAATGCAGAGAAAAGGATACAAAAGTCGCTATTTGCTTTTTCCGCCTACAGTAGAACTTTCGGAAGAAGGTGAAGTCTAACATCGTATATGATCCGCATGATATATGGTGCGATAATATGACCAATACTGCCCTATTCTGCCTTCGTGTGGTGCAGAGCATTGGATAAGAAATCATATCTCTGCAACCTACAGAAGGTACAATGACTGGCGTGTGTGGGTATCACTGGTGTCATTAGATCAGCACCCCAGGCCGGTCTGGAAGTGATACTAAACATTCAGCCGGTGGATATCTACTTAAAGATAAAAGCAGAAAAATCGGCTCTAAGGTTAAGAGAATACTTAAACAACGCTCATGGGGACACTCGACTTTATTAAGTTTGGACTGCAGACGACCTTTGACAGAGCCTTCGAAATGCAATCACCAAGTAGAGAAGACTGAGCGGAAAACTCTGTTATAACAGAGAGTGTGATCTAAATTTTAATGGACGGATCAAAGATGGAGATATACGGGGACTTACGCCCTTGTGCCATTAACATTTTCTTGCAGCTCTGAAGGCTTTAGAGTCAAACATTGTAAAATTGGGAATCGTTAGGTACTGTATACAGTCCCTCGTCGAATCAGTCAGCATTCTTTGAATTTCTTAGGCGGTAAAAATTTCTTCCATGTATTAGGGAGGGCCCTGTATATTAGTTCTAAGCGTGCGTGTTTGAACTTGGGAATCGTGGGTTTGATTCCCACCAAAATCCTTGGTCTATTTCGCTATAATGAGATGACGGTATCCCGATTCTACGAGGATTAAAAAGTTTACTTTTTAACTTAAAATGGCATCGATCTGTTTAAGCGAATTTTTAGAAAATGTTCAGTAAAGTCTCTAAATTTTGATCAAGGGCTCCCTTGACTGAAAGTGTCTGATTTGGGTCAAATTAAGCTTAAATGAAGTTGGTCCCAATCTCTTTGAAAAAGTGGAAAAAAAAAATTTAGATTTTTTTTTTAAGAACTTAAGAATTCCTTTGAAAAATTTCAAAGCGTCTCGAAAACACCTCAACCGAATACAAAATGTTGATTAAAGGGAACCACGGATTCAAATTATCGGACTTGTCTCAAATTAAGTTTAAATGAAAGACTGTCTCTAGCTCCCACAAAGGTTCAGGGGAAAGAAATATTTTATTATTTTTTTAATTACTTGAATGAAGGAAAAACCCACCATTTTTCTTAAAAAAAATTTTTTGCGCAAATTTCAAATAGCGTTATCTCGAAAATCGTCCGATCGAGTTTTTTAGATGTTTTCAAAAATTCGAAACTTTGATCGCCGGGCGCCACGGCTTAGTTTAATCCGATTTGCCTCATCGGAAGAAAAACTTTTTTGCCATAAAAACAAATGTAAAATACCATTGATATTTGCCACCTTAGATGTTAGGACATTTTAGTTGTTTGCCGGGACATGCGATTCGTTTGTAATTGTAGTTTAAAAACAAAGTCAAGGTCTTTAGAAATATGTTTGTAGTGATATGACGAAGTAATTCTATAAATGGTTTATTAGGGTGGTAAATATTTTTATGAAAATAATTTTTACTGTGTTAACATTTTGCTAACATATGACATTTGCAAATATAAAGAAAAGAAAATCTCTAAGATTTTGATAAATTTCAAATAAAAATAAAAACAAGAAATTTCAAAGAAATAAATACTCCAGCTCAAGGTCATATGTTTAAAATTATTTTTATTAATTTAAATATTTTCAATATTTCTCTATTCTTTGAATACATACCATCATCAAGGATGGTTAAATTTTATAAAAATCTCGAAATTTCTTAATCATCATCATTGTAATACTGAGTATGTAATTTTTATAAAATTTAACTATCCCTGATGATGCTATTCAAAGAATAGAGAAATGTTGAAAATTTTTAAATAAATAAAAATAATTTAAAACGTTTGACCTTGAACTTGAATATTTATTTCTTTGAAATTCTATATATAAAATGTCGAAATTTAAAAACAGGAAAATTAAAAAAAAAATTTGTTAAATAAAGAAATTATTAGATAAAAGTAAATAAAATTAAGCTAAATTCAGAAATATTTAAAACAAAGGTTTGGTAAAAAAATATCATGAAAGTTCTCAAAAATCAAAAAAGTTCAGAGTTTTAAGAAAGCAGAAAACATCACAACAAAATTAAAAAAAAAAAATTGGATCTCTTAGGAAAATTCAGAAAATATTTTAAAAATAAACAATAAAATTTTAAAAAATTCCGATAAAATCTCTTATGATGAATTTCATTTAAAAATCGAGATAAAACTGAAATTTTGAACCCGACCAACTCAGATATCGATGAAATTTTGTTCATAGCTAAATTTGATCAAAACAAACAAACTCTCATTTTTAGAAATGACTGTTTTGCGATTTTTTGGGCGTGACACAGTGGGAACGTTTTCGAAAAAACGCGAAAATGGTCGAAAAGAGCTCCATTTATACTACAATAACTCTGAATCGGCTAAACCGATTTCCATGATCTTGGTATCATTAAAAAGATATTTTAACAGGCTTTATGACACGTTAAAAAAAAAAAGAAAAAAAAAATACACTGTAAAAAATTTATAACAAAAAAAATTTTAACTGACGAAAAAACCAAAAAGATCAAGGGTTTTTTTACAGTGTATTAATTTTTTAGAAAGGTTTATCCTTCATCTATACCATATCAAAAAATAAAAATGGGTTCTTTGTTAGTTTTTTTTATATAATTTTTTAAGTAGTGTCACTTCTAGTAATTGCCCTTATATTTTATAACAAAAAAAATTTTAGGTAACGAAAAACCAAAAAAGATGAAGAATTTTTTACAGTGTATTACTTTTTTAGAAAGGTATTTCTCTCACCTATAACATATCCAAAAAGTAAAATGGGTTCTTTTTTATTTTTATACCCTACACCACACTGTGGTACAGGGTATAATGAGTTTGTGCTGATGTTTGTAACTACCCGAAATATTGGTCCTAGACCCACCTTCAAGTATACCGATCGACTCAGAATCACTTTTTGAGTCGATTTAGCGATGTCCGTCCGTCCGTCCGTCTGTCCGTCCGTCCGTCCGTCTGTCCGTCCGTCCGTCCGTCTGTCTGTCTGTCTGTCTGTCTGTCTGTCTGTCTGTCTGTCTGTCTGTCTGTCTGTCTGTCTGTCTGTCTGTCTGTCTGTCTGTCTGTCTGTCTGTCTGTCTGTCTGTCTGTCTGTCTGTCTGTCTGTCTGTCTGTCTGTCTGTCTGTCTGTCTGTCTGTCTGTCTGTCTGTCTGTCTGTCTGTCTGTCTGTCTGTCTGTCTGTCTGTCTGTCTGTCTGTCTGTCTGTCTGTCTGTCTGTCTGTCTGTCTGTCTGTCTGTCTGTCTGTCTGTCTGTCTGTCTGTCTGTCTGTCTGTCTGTCTGTCTGTCTGTCTGTCTGTCTGTCTGTCTGTCTGTCTGTCTGTCTGTCTGTCTGTCTGTCTGTCTGTCTGTCTGTCTGTCTGTCTGTCTGTCTGTCTGTCTGTCTGTCTGTCTGTCTGTCTGTCTGTCTGTCTGTCTGTCTGTCTGTCTGTCTGTCTGTCTGTCTGTCTGTCTGTCTGTCTGTCTGTCTGTCTGTCTGTCTGTCTGTCTGTCTGTCTGTCTGTCTGTCTGTCTGTCTGTCTGTCTGTCTGTCTGTCTGTCTGTCTGTCTGTCTGTCTGTCTGTCTGTCTGTCTGTCTGTCTGTCTGTCTGTCTGTCTGTCTGTCTGTCTGTCTGTCTGTCTGTCTGTCTGTCTGTCTGTCTGTCTGTCTGTCTGTCTGTCTGTCTGTCTGTCTGTCTGTCTGTCTGTCTGTCTGTCTGTCTGTCTGTCTGTCTGTCTGTCTGTCTGTCTGTCTGTCTGTCTGTCTGTCTGTCTGTCTGTCTGTCTGTCTGTCTGTCTGTCTGTCTGTCTGTCTGTCTGTCTGTCTGTCTGTCTGTCTGTCTGTCTGTCTGTCTGTCTGTCTGTCTGTCTGTCTGTCTGTCTGTCTGTCTGTCTGTCTGTCTGTCTGTCTGTCTGTCTGTCTGTCTGTCTGTCTGTCTGTCTGTCTGTCTGTCTGTCTGTCTGTCTGTCTGTCTGTCTGTCTGTCTGTCTGTCTGTCTGTCTGTCTGTCTGTCTGTCTGTCTGTCTGTCTGTCTGTCTGTCTGTCTGTCTGTCTGTCTGTCTGTCTGTCTGTCTGTCTGTCTGTCTGTCTGTCTGTCTGTCTGTCTGTCTGTCTGTCTGTCTGTCTGTCTGTCTGTCTGTCTGTCTGTCTGTCTGTCTGTCTGTCTGTCTGTCTGTCTGTCTGTCTGTCTGTCTGTCTGTCTGTCTGTCTGTCTGTCTGTCTGTCTGTCTGTCTGTCTGTCCATGTAAACGGTGTAAACACGATGCAGGTCGCAATTTTTAATCAAATGACTTGAAATTTGAAACTTAAGCCTCTCTTGGCCCAAGGACGAAGCCTATTGAAATTGGAAAAAATCGGTCCATATTTAGACCTAGCTCCCATACAAAGGTCCTCTTTAGTTTTGGCTCAATTGACTCTAATAACGGTATTATAATAGGTATCTTTTTGAAATTTGGAAGGAAAACATGTTTTGTCTTCAAAAATCACCATTCCGAATTTCAAAGAAATCGGACCAGTTCTTCTTGTAGCCCCCATACAAACCACCTTCCCGATTTTCACATAAATGACTCAAATTTCATGAAAATAGAAAATACTTAGTTAAAATATTGTTTGTGCATGTTAAACGCGTACTTAAATAACCTTATCAAACCTGATAATCATCGGACCAGTTTTGGACTCAGGCCCCTTGTGAAAATTTCGCCCGATATTCAGTTAAAGTGGTTTATTGTCAACAAAAAGAAGCCTATTTCACTCAAATTTGATTTGTGAGTGTTTTTTACACTTATTAAAGATTTGGCAACATATAGATCTAATCGGACCATGGGACCCATTTTCCGGGAAACTCTGGTGTAGGGTATTATATGGTCGGTCTTGACCGACTATAATTTTCTTACTTGTTTTTATATAATTTTTTAAGTAGTGTCACTTCTAGTAATACTTGCCGAAAGTTTTCGAAATAATTCGAATAACAGCGAAAATATCTGGTCACATTCACAAAATAGTTCAACAATTCTAACATTTTTTAAATGTTTACAAATAAAAAACCATCAACAATTGTTTATATTATTTGCCACGTTTTTATTAATTTGTGTTTTATTTTATTTATTTTTTCTTTAAGTTAATTATTTGTAAGAAATTTTGCGCTGCTCAAATTTGGCACAGTCAGAATATCTGCGCACATGTACAAAAGTTTCATTTATCGGAATGAATGAATGAAAGCCTTGAGTTCCCGTTATAGTTTTAGCTTCTTTATATCTTGAAAATAGCTTTTCTTTAATGTTGTTGTATCGTCAGCATCTGCGTAAGCAACTTGTATGGTGGTCTTATATGTTTCTGATGCCCAGTGATAGAGTTGCCTCGTTGTCTGGATTTCATTTTTATTTGCAATACTATAATTTCGAGCACCTCTCTTCAATGTTCCTCCGATTCCATCACATGCAGATTTTCCGTGACTGGTAGCATAAAAGTGCCATTCAGCGTCAATCCCAAAATCAGATTTGTGATGGCATAAATTAATGAAGTTATATTTATTTTTATATTGTGCTCCTGCACCATCTGATACGTAAATGATTTTATTAATATTGTTGGTTATATTGGCCTTCACGAACTGTACCATTTTTGAAATATATAGATGAACTGCTATACTATCATGGGTATTGCTATCAGATATTATGGCGAAGCTTTTATGAGTTAATTTATCGTTATCTGAAAATAAACAAACAAAGGAAAAAAACAAATAAATAAAAATTATTAAATATTTTGATGAGTGTGGATGGATGTGTTTACTAATACCAAAATATTAAAATAATTACCTTTGTAATAATTAACGAACGGATGTATTGTAGCCTGATCATTATTCCAATGGTATCCTTGCACGGCATCTTGTACAAGGAATGCATAATTTTCAGCAAAGTCCATTTGAATTAACATTTCTCCTGATAACAGCGCCGCTCTTTTATTGCTGATAAATTCAGATTGTCGCTTTGCTATGAAATGATGCGGAATCAGAACTTTGATGTGTTCAGTAAAATCGCTGACAAATGATTCTGGGTTGGTGGTTAACGTTTTCAGAACACATCTAATCGTTGTATTCCACTTTTTGTATATTATTTCTTCAGTTTGGTTATTTTCAAAATGTTTTAGCATATGCGTTTTTAGATTATTTAAATTTTTAAAGCAGTGACCACACATTGAAACGCAACACTCGCTTTTTTCTATGTCACCATTACAAACAACGAATTTGAGTACATCTTTGTAATCGGTAAATGTGCATTCTCCTTCAATACAAATTGATTTTAAGCCACTTTTTTCAAACATCAATTTCATATTCTGATGCAATGTGCATACACAGATATTTTGCTGGTTTCCAACTCCAAGTTTTATACAATTTTTTGGCCTTAACATTGTAAATTTTGTAAAACCCACTTTGGCCAAGGAATGTTTTTTTTTAAATTCGTAGTAAGATTCGCGTAGTGAAGATAACATCAGTCTTTTTTGAACTTTTTCACGTAAGTTTCCTTGTTTAACAGTAATTGAATCTTGCGATCCAGGCATCATTCGGCTAATTTCATCATCTTCATAAAATAACTTGACTGTGCTTAGAGTTTCGGTTGGTAAACTACGTCTGCTCATTTTAAAAAGATTGATATCTGCAAACTTCGTTTTATTCCTTTGGATATCTTTACTTTTTTTGATACAATCGTGAGATATATCATCCCCAAAACGATCTTTAATTTCTGCGTGACTCATATTGATTGGTAAGAGAGATAAAAGTTTTTGCTTTTCCAAAAGATTTGAGCTGTTCTCTATTTGATATTTGATGTTTTCCAAAATTTCTTCGTAAATGGCTTTGACGTTTTCAAGTTGCGCTGACAAATCAGATAATGGATCAGCTCCAAGTGAATCTGCTATATTTTCGAAAATTTGCAGTGATTTTCTATTTCTGTATGCATCTCGTTTCATATATTTCCTTTTAAGAGGCGACATTTGGTTTGGTAGATGAGGAATAATATGATCATTTATATTTTCAATGACTTCCGTCCTTTCGATGTTTGCAATACGGCTGGTACAAGTTGGAAGTTCATTCAATTCTTCGCTAATTTCATTGCTGGGCGTTGTTGGTAAATAATTTGAGACTTCATTCTGCTCCACGTTGGATTCATTACGACTGCGAGCTTTTCTCAGTGTATTCCGGCAAGTTTCGCAAATACGGCTACAATGAATGTTGGCGACAGCTGGAAAATATTCAATTATATTTGCAGCCTCGTTTTCACTTATTTTACGAAGCGAAGCGCAACACTTATTAGATATTTTTATGCATCTGTACTTATTGTTTGAATTCATATTCACTCAATTTTTTAAAATATACGCGTAAAAATTGTAATGGGATATCTTGGCTTCTCGAAACTGTTTATAATTATGAATTTCGGTACGTTCATCAGGTGCAATTATATAGCATTTTTTAAGGCAAGCAAGAACTTTTTGCGGTTAAAACATATTCATAATTTTCCTGGGACAATGTTTATTTATTTTACCTGTTAACCCTTCGTCAGGTACATATTTTGAGCCCTTAGTTCTGGCCAGACCCCTATACATTTACATGCATTTGTATGGAAATAAGGGCTGTTTGCCGTTAAATTTTTTACTAAGAAAGGAAAATATTTGTTATATTTTGTGTTTCTATTTCTTTTTACTATGTTATTAGCTACCTGAGGAAGAAAAAATAGACCTGAAAAAATCTTTGGAATGAAAAGGGCAACAATTTTTTTGTTCTATATATATTTCTCTTTATTATGGGTAAAGTAATAAATGTTTATGACAAAATAGAAAATTATTATGAAGAATACATTGATTTTTTTATTCAGAATTTTGCGGAATTACTTACTACTTAGAAGTGACACTACTTAAAAAATTATTAAAAAAAAAATAAAAAAGAACCCATTTTACTTTTTGGATATGTTATAGGTGAAGGAAATGCCTTTCTAAAAAAGTAATACACTGTAAAAAATCCTTGATCTTTTTTGGTTTTTCGTTACCTAAAATTTTTTTTGTTATAAAATATAAGGGCAATTACTAGAAGTGACACTACTTAAAAAATTATATAAAAAAAACTACCAAAGAACCCATTTTTATTTTTTGACATGGTATAGATGAAGGATAAACCTTTCTAAAAAATTAATACACTGTAAAAAAACCCTTGATCTTTTTGGTTTTTTCGTCAGTTAAAATTTTTTTTGTTATAAATTTTTTACAGTGTATTTTTTTTTTTTTTTTTTTTTAACCTATCATAAAGCCTGTTAAAATATCTTTTTAATGATACCAAGATCATGGAAATCGGTTTAGCCGATTCAGAGTTATTGTAGTTTAAATGGAGCTCTTTTCGACCATTTTCGCGTTTTTTCGAAAACGTTCCCACTGTGTCACGCCCAAAAAATCGCAAAACAGTCATTTCTAAAAATGAGAGTTTGTTTGTATTGATCAAATTTAGCTATGAACAAAATTTCATCGATATCTGAGGGGGTCGGGTTCAATGCATCTCGATTTTTACATGAAATTCATCTTATGACAAATATAATTAAAATTTATTTATCCTTTGTGATTATGTTTACAACAAATGAAACGTAATCATTACTGCTGTCAGAGTTTTGATCTATGAATAAGCCTGCTAATGTCATAAATTTTTTTTACATTACCAACCCCTATTTATAAACTGTCTTATCTATATGTCACCCTAATGTGTGTCATTCTGAGAATATATTAGTTTGTTTTGCAAATGTATGTGTTTGAGCTTGTTATTATGTTCTAGCGAAACATAACATATTCAATTTAAATTTCAAGGTCATTTATTATACACGATGGAAAATGTTTCATATGGTAGTATGTAGTAGATAGGTAGTAAATATCCCAGCAACATTTATGAGACGTGGCAAGAATTTTACTTTAGATGGAGACAATTTTCATATAAATTTAATGGCGGTTTTATAATGTCATTTCACTTTGAATTAACGGAATTTTCAAATATTTGTAATCTCCAGGCTGAAAAAATATTATTATAAAAATGGTTTACGGTGCAGCTTTTAATAATATCCCATAAAATAAGATTTAAGAAAAAAAAATGTCGATAAATTTTTTTTGTTAACAAAAATGTTTGCTGGGTTATTTTTGGTTATTTATAAGCTTATGGAAAGTTTTTCTTGTGTTTATGAATGAAAGCAAAAGTCGTTGTACAAAAAAGAAAAAAAAAAGAAATGCTTCAATTGAGAGATGAGTTTAAAATCTAACCAACTTTGGTAAACCATGTGCAAAGGTGCAGTGAACAATTGTTTCATCCCACGCTGAGTCAGATTCTATGACGTGGGTGTATCACTTAAAGTGAATTTCATGCTTAAGTCAACAACTTTTGAGACACAGGGATTCAATGACGTAAACAAATATTTTATTCAAATTGGAAAAATATGTCTGACATTAATATGCCTGACATAAATATGTCTGACATTAATATGTCTGATATAAAAATGGCTGATATTAATATGGCTCAGAGTTTTAAGAAAGCAGAAAACATCACAACAAAATTAAAAAAAAAAAATTGGATCTCTTAGGAAAATTCAGAACATAAGAAAAATGTCTCCTGAGACTTTTTCTATAAGAAAAATGTCTCCTGAGACTTTTTCTATAAGAAAAATGTCTCCTGAGACTTTTTCTATAAGAAAAATGTCTCCTGAGACTTTTTCTATAAGAAAAATGTCTCCTGAGACTTTTTCTATAAGAAAAATGTCTCCTGAGACTTTTTCTATAAGAAAAATGTCTCCTGAGACTTTTTCTATAAGAAAAATGTCTCCTGAGACTTTTTCTATAAGAAAAATGTCTCCTGAGACTTTTTCTATAAGAAAAATGTCTCCTGAGACTTTTTCTATAAGAAAAATGTCTCCTGAGACTTTTTCTATAAGAAAAATGTCTCCTGAGACTTTTTCTATAAGAAAAATGTCTCCTGAGACTTTTTCTATAAGAAAAATGTCTCCTGAGACTTTTTCTATAAGAAAAATGTCTCCTGAGACTTTTTCTATAAGAAAAATGTCTCCTGAGACTTTTTCTATAAGAAAAATGTCTCTTGAGACTTTTTCTATAAGAAAAATGTCTCTTGAGACTTTTTCTAAAAGAAAAATGTCTCTTGACACTTTTTCTATAAGAAAAATGTCTCTTGACACTTTTTCTATAAGAAAAATGTCTCTTGACACTTTTTCTATAAGAAAAATGTCTCTTGACACTTTTTCTATAAGAAAAATGTCTCTTGAGACTTTTTCAATAAGAAAAATGTCTCTTGAGACTTTTTCTATAAGAAAAATGTCTCTTGAGACTTTTTCTATAAGAAAAATGTCTCTTGAGACTTTTTCTATAAGAAAAATGTCTCTTGAGACTTTTTCTATAAGAAAAATGTCTCTTGAGACTTTTTCTATAAGAAAAATGTCTCTTGAGACTTTTTCTATAAGAAAAATGTCTCCTGAGACTTTTTCTATAAGAAAAATGTCTCCTGAGACCTTTTCTATAAGAAAAATGTCTCCTGAGACTTTTTCTATAAGAAAAATGTCTTATTGTTAGTAACTGAGACTTTTTCTATAAGAAAAATGTCTTAGTAACTGAGACTTTTTCTATAAGAAAAATGTCTTCGTAACTGAGACTTTTTCTATAAGAAAAATGTCTTAGTAACTGAGACATAAATGTGTCTGACATAAATATGTCTGACACAAATATGTCTGACATAAATATGTCTGACATTAATATGCCTGACATAAATATGTCTGACATTAATATGTCTGACATAAATATGTCTGACATAAATATGTCTGACATAAATATGTCTGACATAAATATGTCTGACATAAATATGTCTGACATAAATATGTCTGACATAAATATGTCTGACATAAATATGTCTGACATAAATATGTCTGACATAAATATGTCTGACATAAATATGTCTGACATAAATATGTCTGACATAAATATGTCTGACATAAATATGTCTGACATAAATATGTCTTACATAAACATATCTGACATGTCTGCTATGAAAATTTCTTACAGAAACATGTCCCAGAATTTGAGACTTATTCTGAAATAAAAATGTCTCAGAATCTGAGACTTTTTCTATAGGAAAAATGTCTTAGAATCTGGGATTTTTTCGATTAGAAAAATGTCTCAAAATCTGAGGATTTTTTGATAGGAAAAATGTCTCCGAATCTATGACTTTTTCTATAGGAAAAACGTCACATACTCTGGGATTCGGCCTAGACAAATTGAATTCCTTAACCGAATTTTCAAAACTTTATTTTCGCTGAATCTTCTCAAAAAATTATTATTAATATCGAATGCATTAATTAAGCCACAAAGAATAAAAATGCTTATTATTGTGTAATTAAAAAAAGGAAAAAAAATCAGTTTAAATTAATTTTTCATATGAAATCTCTGACATTTTACACAGAATATCAACTGTTGATTTCGCTGTCCTTTGAAATGAAAAATGCAATGTATGTTTCTCAACAAAAAATTTAACATTTTTTTTTGTAATTTCATTTTCACAAGTACAAAAAAAAATCTCACACACTCACTTGTATATGCTGACGTTAAAAATGTACAGTTAAGGTCAGCTCAACGTATGAGTTATTTATTAAAAAAAATCAAATAACTCATACGCACTGAGGTAACTTTTAGTAAAAACACTTATGACTTGATTGTTTCTATGAAATATTTTTACTGATTCTGATTTATATTTATTAAAAAATAAGAATTGACTTGTTCGACCTTTAAAATAATATATTTTGAGTCGGTTTATTCTAGCTCGAGGTCATTATTTCCTTTACTAATTAAAACTATGATATTCTCATAGAATAATTTTCAAGAAAATTATTTTTCTGTTTTAAATTTTTTTGTGTTAGTCATTTTTGTCAGGTTCTATTGTTAGACTATTTATCAAATTTAAGAACCATATACTATAAGTAGCAAAAGGGATTTTTATGAAAAATCGCTGATGATGCCACTAGTGACGGCAAATGAAAGAGGAGGATCTCCCTTAATTTTCCTATTTTATTATTTTTACATATCAGAAAAAAGGAGGTAAGTACAACCTTTCAAATCTTTATCCTTCAATATCATTCAAAATTTTCAACAAAATATTTTGATAACGTTTTCAAAGGACTTTATTCACATCCTTTTAAACTGATATGACAAAATAAAAACAGGGAACAATTAGGGGAAATCCTCCTCTTTCATTTTCCATCGCCAGTGGCATCCTAGGGCAAGTACAAAAATTTCAGAAATGTTTTACAAAATGTATCCTATAAAACTTTGAAGTCTTTTTAAAAGGAAACAGGATCACAAAATGAAAAACTGAAAATGCAGTTTTACTCCATTTGATTTCTACTTTCAGACGTATACCATCCGATGTTCAATATTGTCGGATGGCGTAATAATAAGGTCTTTTATTGTTAACTTATATCTATCTCCCAAAATAATGTGGGAGCCACTGTACGTTTATCGGGGTATAGTTGTACTTCATACAGCTGATGTTTTGTATGCATGTATGTTACATTATTTTGATTAATTTTTTTTTTTTGTGTTGAAAAAATCATAAAAACAGAATCATGCTACATGAAATGAAAGCAGTAACTGGACAAGAGCAAGTGAAAATAGAGAACAACATATAAAAAGCAAATCAAAATGTCATCTGCATACATTTATGTATAAAAAAATAAACAAAGTATAAAAAATAAATAAGAGAATATTGTTTTTTGGCTAAGAGTGACTGGTAAATGCCCTACACTTAAGCAGTACGCAGAAATATCGGTCTAGCACCCTATAAAAATCATGTACTGTTTCCAGAGAGATCGGAAACAGGGATTTTTCAATATTCACTTCGTGACAAATCGAAAGAAATTTTATTTATCACAATTTTATGTTTTAAGTAGATTTATTCTAGCTCGAGGTCATTTTTCTTCACTAATTACTTCATGATATTATAATCGACTAATGTTTTAGAAAGTTATTTTTCTGTTTGAAATTAATTCACATATATACTAGGTAGTTTTTTACACGAGTAAAGAAAAATTACCTCGATCTAGAATAACCTACTTCAAAAATAATATTTTAAAGGTGGAATAAAACAATTTTTATTTCTATACAAAAATTAATCAGAAGTAATAATTTTTTTTTTCTTATTTTCATTATTTTTTAAATATATGCCCACAAAAGGGAGCGGACCGAAAATAAGGAATTTTCTAATCCCTTGTATCCAAGTGCATGACTTTGGACTTCTTCTGACTTAAAAATTTGCAAACCAAAAGTGTAAATAAACCTGCAAATAAATTTCGTTTTTTAGAGGTTGGTTTAGTTCTTAAGGGGGGTAATTTTCCCCCTGGTCCGATTTGATCCATTTCCGAACTTAAAAAGCCTGTGATCATAAAATAAATTCTTGAAAAACTTTAGCAGTCCAGCACTTTTATATTGAAATGTATCGTGTATTGCACAGTTAGGCAGACGGAAGGACAGACGGACGAACATAGCTAGAATGTCTTTATATGGTCCTAGACCAATATTTCAATGTGTTACATACGCAATGACAATGTAAGTGAACTTCCATATTGTGGTTGAAAGTTAAAAAAAAACCGATATATGACAGCTGAGTAATATTGGATTTTGATTTTGAAGTTTATTCATAGATGGTTTGCAAAGTAATCTTTCACCACAGCCAATCTGCTTTAATTTTTAATCACATTTCAAACATTATTTTATTAAAAGAATTTTATTCAATTTATTTCTTAAAGCCATGGAAATGTCAACAGATAAACCACAAAAAAACGATATGTTGAAAATTTTGATTATATGGTTTTTGTGTGTAGGTGGTTTCAAGTGATACTTTCTTCCAAAAAAATCTTTAAGAGTAGGTTGGAATTTTATTTTGTTGCATTTTTAAATGTAATAGAATGAAAAAATTTAAGAAATTTTTTTGTGTGTATTTTTTTTAGTGACAAGTAAAAAAACTTCTTTAGTCATTTTATTGAAAAAAAATTTTTTTGAGTGATTTTTTTTTTAATGAGAAAAATTTTTATTTTTAAGTGAACATTTTTTTGAGTGAAATTTTTTTTTGAATTAGAGTGTAACAATTTTTTATCAATGCATAATTTTTTTTAGTGACAAATAAAAAAATTGTCATTTTATAGAAAAAAAAATTTTTTTGGTTGAATTTTTTTTTTTTTTTGAGTTAAAAAATTTTTTTTTTTTGAGTGAAAATTTTTTTGATTGTAAAATTTTTTTTTGAGTTTGAGTGTAAAAATTTTTTATCTATGCATAATTTATTTTTTCAGTGACAAGTAAAAAAGATATCTTGAGTCATTTTATAGAAAAAAAAAATTTTTTGAGTGAAAAATTTGTATTTTTAAGTGAACATTTTTTTGAGTGCAAATTTTTTTTTGAGTTTGAGTATAAAAATTTTTTGTCAATGCATAATTTTTTTTTTTAGTGACAAGTAAACAATTATCTTTAGCCATTTTATAGAAAATTTTTTTTTTTGAGTAAAAAAAAAAAAAATTTAGTTTACATTTTTTTGATTGTAAAAATTTTTTTGAGTGTAAAAAAAATTTTATTAGTAAACATTTTTTTTTTATGGTAAAAAGTTTTTTAAGAGACAAAAACACTGTATTTAATAATTTTGTGGCATACTAATGTCACTCAACGGGTGATAAGATGCTTTCGACACATGATTAAGCGAAAACCTCAATGGAAATTTCAGGGTTTTGCTCATAACTTTTGAACTCCTGGACCGATTTTGCTTGACTTCAATACAATACTGAAGAGAAAAACTATAAATAGAAAAACTATAAGACAAGCTTCAGCAGACTCAGAACAGTCTTTCGAAAGTCAGCGTGTTTTTAAGTGACAGAAGGATAGACAGACAGACGGACGAACAGAGATCACTAGCTCGACTTAAAATCGATCGATGATGATTTTGGGTCCTAGACCGGAAATTTGAGGTGCTACCAACGGAATGACAAACGTATAAAAACTCTATCAATAGGGTGGAGGGTATAAAAGTAGGATTTTCATATTTGATAAGAGTATTATTCTAGCTCGAGGCCCGAAAATATTTCTATTTATGATATTGTCATAATACATTATTTTTAATTTATTGCTGTAAAAAAGTTACTCATCTCATAGTTTTTCTGAACTGATCAGTTTTACCCCCACTTAGGGATCAATCAAACGTCAAACCAGAAATAATATTTCATATATTTCACAACCCAGCAAAACTTAGATTACCAAATAAGGTATAAAATAAGGTATAGGATCTCTTATTTTATACATTGCAGCATTGATGATTTTAACAGGCGAAGAGACTCAAAGTAATGCATCCACATTATCACAAAGCATACCAGTAAGGTATAAAATAAGTCATAAATTTATAACGAAGAATACGAGTAAGGTGTAAAATATATGATATTTTATAGGTTACGAGAAATGAAATAATATAGCATACCAGAAGATAATATATAAGGTGTTACGAGTAGTGAAAAAGTAATTTTGTATTAAATTTACTCACGTGATTGTAAGTGAGTGTAAGTAGATAAAATATGCTCGTGAGTGTGTGTCGTTAGAAATTTCCTGTCGTGAGCCCATCTCTAGTTTAAACTTATGCATTTTTTTATAAAATAGTTATTTTTATGTTATTGTAATGCATTATGCATCCAATTATAAATAATGCATTATTTCAAACTTTCAAATAATACATAACGTAACCAAATATAAGTCATCCATGATTTAATGTTTAGAAATAATAAATATGAAATACATTTTTTCCAATAATCATGCATTACCTAGCAAATTATTAGTAATGCATTATTTTTCACTTTAAAATAATACGTTGTGGAACAAATGTTTGGTAAGACATCCTAAAATAATGCTACAAATAAGTTATATGCATTACCTGGTAATGTGTTATATAATCACTTCCCATTACAAAAGTTTTGCTGGGATATGTTCGTGAGTGTGTGGCGTTAGAAATTTCCTGTCGGGAGCCCATCTCTAGTTTAAACTTATGCATTTTTTTTATAAAATAATTATTTTTTATATTATTGTAATGCATTATGCATTCAATTATAAATAATGCATTATTTCAAACTTTCAAATAATACATAATGTAACAAAATATAAGTCATCCATGATTTAATGTTTAGAAATAATAAATACGAAATAAATTTTTTCCAATAATCATGCATTACGTAGCAAATTATTAGTAATGCATTATTTTTCACTTGAAAATAATACGTTGTGGAACAAATGTTTGGTAAGACATCCTAAAATAATGCTACAAATATGGTATATACATTACCTGGTAATGCGTTATATAATCACTACCCATTACCAAAGTTTTGCTGGGAAGTTAAATAAGAAATACTATTTTAAAGGTCCATTAAAGCAATAAATAAAAAATAACACAGGGCAACACTTTTTTTGCCCGGGTTCTGATAGCTAATGGGCTATCGTTTTTTTGGGTCAGCTCTAGTTTTCGAGATATAGCCTAAGGAATCTTTGAAAATAGGCTATTTTTGGCATCTTTGTGAGTCCATATTTACCAACACTTGTCTTACATCCAAAAAGTGAATGACGATTTTGAAAATTTTGGATATGCTGATTCCAAAAATGCTCTTACTTTTGTTAAGTCATCTTTAGTTTTGGAGATATCGCTAAAATAAAATTTTTAAAATTTTGCCGTCTTTCATTTTGCCTGAATATTTAAGCCCTTTTAAATAACTCGAAAACTAAAGCTGCCAGAAAAAAGCTAATACCTGTTGTGGAATCCCCGCATCCAATATAGTTAAGTTCGTTCTTAAAACTGAGGCTCCAAAATTAGTTTTGGAAATTATAGCCAAGCAAAGTTAGTAAAAATCGCACTTTTTCGAGTTTTTAACAGCGATTTGCTCGCGAACGCGAGCTGATGGAAAAAATTGGATAACAGATTTGGAATCAGCACACTAAAATCCATATAAATCAGTTGTCAAAGGTCAGGCAAATTGAAAAAGTTCAACTTTTGTCAACCATTATGACAATATGACAATATCACAAATCGAAATATTTTTGGGCCTCGAGCTAGAATAATGGAATAAGTGTATATAAAGTCCGAATAAATACATTTTATTTCTATATACCTTTTGGTAATAAAAATAAAAAAACAACATTTTGAGTAGGTTTATTCTAGCTCGAGGTCATTATTTCCTTTACTAATTAAAACTATGATATTCTCACAGAATATTTTTTAAGAAAATTAATTTTCTGTTTTAAATTTATTTATGTTGGTCATTTTCTGCTAGACTTAATCGAGACGTTTTTCGGGATTTGTCAGATCCCATTGTCAGGGTTTTTATTTTTGCTAAATAATCTTGATAATGGGATCTGACAAATCCCGAAACACGTGTCGATTAAGTCTTGCAAAAAATGACCAACAAAAATAAATTTAACACAGAAAAGTAATATTCTTGAAAATTATTCCATGAGAATATCATAGTTTTAATTAGTAAAAGAAAAAATGACCTCGAGCTAGAATAAAACTACTCAAAATATATTATTTTAAAGGTCGAATAAAACAATTTTTATTTTTAATAAAAATTAATCAGAATTTGATAAAAAAACAACCACATTTAGTAAGATTTTCAGCTCACTCTGTTCTACTTTTTCTATTACTAACATAATTTTAAAGAAGGTAATTTAAAATAGAATTATTTTCTAAACTACCATAAATTTAAAATCGTGTGCGATATGCTTGTATGACCTTTTGTTGAAAACATTATTGTTTGAAAATTGAAAGTTATTGATTTTTTTAACAAATGCACTGAAAGAATTTTAGAAAATAGACTTTAAATCTCAGATCCTAAGATAGGAAAAACTCTTAGATTCTGAGATATTTTTCGTATAGAAAAATTGTCAGATTCTAAGTAATTTTGTCATATATTAAATTTCTGTAACATTTTTCGTAAAGAAAAATTCTTAGATTCTGAGATATATAAAAACATTCTTAAAAGTAAATATTAAAAAAAATCTAAATTTCAAAGTTTACTCTAGAATACGCATGCTTATTTTTCACCGGGTAACATAAGCCGGTTCAAAATCCGGATTTTAAACCGTGAAAAGGTACGGCAAAGAGTTGGAATTTTGCAAAGAAGAACTACAACATTATTTTAATTAATGCTAAAATCTTTTAAAAAGTTATAAATTCAAAAAATCTAAATTTCACAGTTTACACTAGCAAACACGTATCATTATTTTTCACCGGGTATTGAAAAATTATAAGTTTCTAGTCCTTAGTACTTACCAATTGTGTATTTGTTAGCACACTTAATAACGCCAATAAACGATGACCATCTCTTAGATCTAAAAATAAATCATTAACTGGAGTGCACTGAGTTTTTATTAAATGTGAGTTAATCCATTTTGTGAAAGTTTTCTTTTGAATATCCTGGCGTTCATCTGAAACAAGCAAAAAAAATAAAAATTAAGTATAAAAAAACTGAAAACAAGTAAAAATAACCTTAAAATAATAAAGTTGTTCTTAAATTAAATACTAAAAGTTCTTAAACTAATCGGTAGCTAGAATATTTTTCCAAATTTTAAAAGTATATAATTTTTACAATTTTCTCACTGTTTTGTTGCATAAATTGCGAAATATGCAATAATAAACGATTTAAAGTTTTCTAAATAAATTTAAAACAGAAAAATAATTTTCTAGAAAATTATTCTATAAGAATATCAAAGTTTTAATTAGTAAAGAAAATAATGACCTCGAGCTAGAATAAATCTACTCAAAATATAATATTTTAAAGGTCGAATAAAAACAACACTCAAAATATTATTAGATTTACTATTTTTTTTTTTTTTTTTGCTAAATTTAAAATTGAGTTGATAAAATTTTAACAAGCTTTTTTGCTAATATTAGCAAAAATAAATGGTATTTTTTTTTATTTTCAGAAAACTTAAAATGGCGCTATCTCGGAAACTAAGCCAGATAGAGCAAAATGGAGGTCCGATTAATATTTTTGAAGTTTTTTTTTTTTTTGGATCAAAAACTAAGACGATCAAAGACTATGACGAACCCAAATAGGTCTAGGCACATCGGGGTTTGGACTTATCGGGTCCAAACCCAATGGGGTCCTCAAATGTGTATGAACTAAGTTGAAATAAAAAAAATTTCAGTTAACAAATTTTTGGCAAAACATTTTTGCTAACTTTACCAAATAAATTGTGGGTTCAAAATCAGCAAATTTTTTTTTGTAGGTTTACAAGCTTTTTTTGCTAACAATACAGTTTTTTTTTTGAGTAAATATTTATTATTTAATAAACATTAATTAGGAGTTTTTAATTTATTATTCCTATAACACCGTCCGACAGCTATATTAAACATGAACTGGATGATATACATCTGAAAGTAGAGATCAAATGGAGTAAAACTGCATTTACAGTTTTTCATTTCGTAATCCTGTTTCCTTTTAAAAGGATTTTAAAGTTTTAAAGAATACGGTTTGTAAAATATTTTTGAAATATTTGTACTAGGATGACACTGGTAATGGCAAATGAAAGAGGAGAATCTTCGCTAATTTTTTATTTTTTGATTTTGCCATATCAGGAAAAGGGATGCAAATAATGTCTTCTCAAAACTTTATCAAAATATTTTTTTTTTTTTTAAATTTTATATGATATTGAAAGATAAAGTTTTGAAAGGACATTACTAAACTTCCCTTTTATCTGATATGGCAAAATAATAAAATGGGGAAATAAGCGGAGATACTCAACTTTCATTTGCTTTTACAATTGACAACCTACGACAAGTACAAATATTTAAAAAATATTTTACAAAAATTGAATCCTCTAAAACTTTGAAGTCCTTTTAAAAGGAAACCAGATCATGAAATGAAAAACTGTAAATGCAGCCTTACTACATTTAGTCTCTAGTTTTAAATGTTTACTATCCAGTTCGTGTTTAACGATTTTATTTTCTTTTTGTCGTACGGTGTAATATTTGTAATTGCTTATTTTTCTTCAAGTTTTAAAAAAAGATTATTAATTGATCTTTTACGAATTAAATATTAAAATGATTTAGATTTGAACAGATCACATCTTATCAGTTTTGCCATAGGTAAAACCCATTGGATATTTCAAAATAATTACACAGTGCAACAACCAAAATCGGAATGGGATGAAACATTTTCCATAAAAAAATCCATAACAAAACCGTCATTAGATTTTATTATAATTATATTTTCTTGAATACCCCAGCAAAACTTTGGTAATGGGTAGTGATTATATAACACATTACCAGGTAATGTATATAACTTATTTGTAGCATTATTTTATGATGTCTTACCAAACATTTGTTCCACAACGTATTATTTTCAAGTAAAAAATTATGCATTAATAATAATGTGCTACGTAATGCATTATTATTGGAAAAAATGTATTTCATATTTATTATTTCTAAACATTAAATCATGGATGACTTATATTTGGTTACACTATGTATTATTTGAAAGTTTGAAATAATGCCTTATTTATAATTGGATGCATAATGCATTACAATAACATTAAAATAATTATTTTATAAAAAAATGCATAAGTTTAAACTAGAGATGGGCTCACGACAGGAAATTTCTAACGACACACACTCACGGGCATATTTTATCTACTTACACTCACTTACAATCACTTGAGTAAATTTAATACAAAATTACTTTTTCACTAATCGTAACACCTTATATATTATCTTCTGGTATGCTATATTATTTCATTTCTCGTAACCTATAAAATATCATATATTTTACACCTTACTCGTATTCTTCGTTATAAATATATGACTTATTTTATACCTTACTGGTATTCTTTGTGATAATGTGGATGCATTACTTTGAGTCTCATCGCCTGTTAAAATCATCAATGCTGCAATGTATAAAATAAGAGATCCTATACCTTATTATTTACCTTATTTGGTAATCTAAGTTTTGCTGGGACTGTATAAGTGGAGTATGGTTAAATTTGTAATTTCATTTAAATAACAATCATATGCAACGGTGTACTGTGGTTTATTTTTAATAATTTGGCTATTCAGTAAGTAGGCTCTGAACCGATTGCTGCGAAATTCATACCGGTTATAGCTAATGTAATTTCGAGCTTAAGTTTGGCAGCTGAGCCCCACATGTCCAATAAGCGCACTACCAGGGGCCCATAAAGAAGAACATATTTAGTATACAAAAACTTTAAATGCTTTAAAATTACCAACTTTAAATGCATGTAAATAAAATCTAGCGCTAAACTAAAAAAACAGCCTTGAGGGTTTTGTTTTGTAAAATGTGAACTTTCATTTGCTTTTGGTTTCATCCCATTCCGATCCGGAAAGTTCGATTGGTTTCATACCATTCCGATCCAGAAAGTTCTATTTTGTAACACTGTGATATCTGGTCCAGCCTATCTTAAAGATTAATAAATTGACCTTGTAACTCGGTCTCTAATAAAACAAATTCCACTACTCGGCACACAATTTTTTGTTTTCTAACAAATTTATTACCCACCATTTTTCAAATTAACCGGCTTTAGTTTAAGAGAAAAACACATTTTTTTTTAATTAAATTTCAGTTATATTTTATTTGCTTTATATTTATTTATGTATTTATAACTAATTTGCAGCAGCCACAAATTTATTTTATTACTAAACGTAATTATACAAAAGCTTTTCTTAACTTATTTATACAGCAGTTTAGTATTTAGTAGGAAAATTACAAAAACACTAAAAAAGTCAAGTCAAGAATAAAGTGGTGGTCATCCTCAATATTACTGTATTGAAATAACGAGGGGTTATTTAAAAATAACTAAAATTTTTATAGATAACTGGAAAAAAGCTCTAACAATTAAAAAAAAAATATATATAAAAAAAGCTTTCGTGAATATTTTTTTTTGAGAATATTATTTTTTAGAATTTTTAAATTTTTTTTTTCAAGTTTGGAAATTACTAAATTAAAAAAAAAAAAAAAGCTTTAAAAAAGCTTAAGAGTTTTTTAAAAAATAAAAGGCTTTCGAGAGTTTCGAAATTCAGTCATTAAAAAAATAATATATTTTTTTTATACCCTCCACTCTAGTGATAGAGGGTATATATAAGTTTGTCATTCCGTTTGTAACACATCGAAATATTGGTCTAGGACCCCATAAAGTATATATATTCATGATCCTTGATCGATTTTAAGTCGATCTAGCGATGCCGTCCGTCCGTCCGTCCGTCCGTCTGTCTGTCTGTCCGTTGAAAACACGCTAACTTTTGAAAGACTTTACGGAGGCTCCTGAAGTTTGACATATATGTTCTCCATTTACCGGGTCAGGTTGGTGTTGCAATCCAGCGAAATCGGTCAAGTGGTTCAAAAGTTATGAGCAAAAGAGTAAATTTCGGCAAGGGTATTTTTCGAATTTACAAGATTAAAACCACTATAACTTTCGAAAGACAATTCTGAGGGGGCTGAAGCTTAGCATATATATTTGTCGTTCCCCAAGGCTATTTTGTTTTGAATTTCGGCAAAATCGGTTCAGTGGTTCAAAAGTTTTAAGCAAAGCACTGAATTTCAGATTTGTTTCACCTTAAACTGTTGAAAACTCGTTAAACAAGTTTTAAGAGCATGGTGAAATACCAGTTTTTTGAAACTTGTTGTTGTTTGTTTTCTTGCCGTGGGGTGCAGTTTAGTTGTTAGACAAGTAAATATTTGTTATTGTTTTGTTATTGTAACTGTATGTAACGGTGTATAGTAAGAATTTTTGGAAAAAAAAATCAAATGAAGTAAAATAAAAAGTGGGAAATATGTGAAATATTTTTTTTGTATTGCATAGAGGTATAAAACAACAAAAATATTTTACAAAGTAATTTTGTTACTCAAAGAAATTGTACACTAAAAAAAATATTTACACTAAAAAAATGTTACACTCAAAAAAAAATGTATACATAATTTTTTTTTTAATGAAATGTCACACTCAAAAAAATGCTGACAGTCAAAAAAATTTACACTCAAAAAAATTTGATTGATTAAAAAAAAGTTTTACTCAATATAATATATGTATTTCTAATAAAAAATTTGTGATGTAATTTTTTGAAATTTTTTTAGAAAATTACTATCAGATGACATTGCACATAGGGGCAAAATGTAATGTTTTGTGGCATCAATTAAACCGCTGAATTTTTATAGACGTTATGCACACCATTTCAAAGAGCATTGTTTAAGGATTAAATTTATGTAAAAACATGTAAGACTTTCTTTGCAAAATTGCGAAAAATTTCGCAAAAACGAAAAATAATAATAATTTGTTAGAGGTAAAAAATTTTTGTTTGCTTGTATTTTTATATATGGTTATGGATACCGTTAAAACAATTACTGTATTGAAAAATCATACATATGAAGCATTCCACACCAAATGTTCTGATAAAAAAAAGTTATGCCGTATTAAGTTAAAATCGGACGTAAAAATGAAAGTAAATAAAAAATTAATGGTTTTTAAATAAAACGGCTTTGTAGATATAGTATAATAGTGTTAAACATTTCACTTTCCTAATATTATACAATAATGTGGTATAAAACGTATGAGTAATATATTAATTTCCGTAAAAAATCGCGATCGCGGCATCTAAATATTTTTTAAGAAAATCAAAACTTGTATGCACCAAAATAAACAAATTTAAGGGATAAGACCTACAAAAAACAAAAAAAAAAAAAAAATTTTTTGTGGTCACTCTAGTGTTTAAATTAGAGATGGGCGCGTGAGTGATTTTTGAATCACACTCACTCACTCTCATGACACGAATTTTTGAATCACGCACACTCACTCACGAGCATATTATTTCTACTCACACTCACTTACAATCACGTGAGTAAATTTAATACAACTCACACTCACGTGCACTCACGCAAGCTTCACTCACGTTTTCTCACACTCAAGAAACTCTTATTTATACAAAAAAAAATTCAAAAACAAAAATTTCAAAAATCTTTCAAAATTTTCACAAAATTTAAAGTTCAGTAAAATTTTACAAATTTTTTCGGATTTTTCGGGACGAAACTTAAGATTTCGCCAAATTTTAAAATTTTTTTGTTGGAAGGAAATATGAAGAGAAAATAAATCACGCAAACTCACGCAAAAAAATTGACTCACGCACACTCACTCACGCAATTTTTTCTCCACTCACACTCACTCACAATCAAGTGAGTAAAATTCAATTCAGTCACACTCACGCGTGAATCACGCTCTAATCTGCGCATGTGCCCATCTCTAGTTCAAATTATAACTTTAATATATTAAAAAAAAATAACAAAAAAATTACCAAAAAAAAAAGGTAATATTTTTAAAATGCAACTGCACATCGCGGGCTCATTTCGAGCAAGTTTTAATAAGTGATTCTTGTAAAGAATTATACCACTTACCACTGTATAAAAGTAACTAAGGATAATGTAGGATAATTGTCCACTTTTTGACCTTCAAAGTTAGGTTTTGAACAATTTCATAAAAAAAATGTCTTAGAACGGCGATAACTAGTTTAATATTTAATGCAATTTAATCAGCATGAATGCAAATTTTTTGTGCTAAAGCTACCTTTCCATTCATGTGTATAGTGTCAACATTTTTTACTGGCATACCTTTTATTTTGAGTTTTCAACTAAAGACTATTTTAAATAATTTTTTTGTTTTTTTTTAACTTTTACTAACTTTAACACGATGGTAAGAAAAGAAGAATGGATAAATCAAAAAAGTAAAAATGCAGTCAAGCGTAGAAAAGTATAGGCTTTCGATATAAACAAAAAAAAATAACAAAATCGCTTTTTCAAAAATTCAATTGTTGCCAAGAAGCCCCATATAGCTGCCCCTATGTGCATTGTGGAGGGTATTCATAGATTCGACCAAGTCGAACTTAATTTTTCTACTTGTTTTATTTATAAAATTATAAATTTTTTTTAATAATATAAGGCTTTCGAGAAAAGCTTTTTTTTGTTTAACTTTTTTTGTTTGTGTGCTATTTTTTTAAGACTACAAACGATTTCTAGTTCAAAATAGTAGGGATGTCGCGAATATTCGTCACTATTCGGTATTCGGCATATTCGGCATGTTTTTTGAATATTTGGTTAAATAAATATTCGTTTACAGTTTGCCGAATATTCGGCAAAATTTAAATTAGTTAAAAGAAACACTTTTTATTAACGTTTGACTCTTTTTCGTAGTAATTTCAGTTTGTTTTTTGTACAAAAAAACTTGAGCACTTGATTAAAATTCGATTTGTTAAGGTACCAGAAAAAATTGTGTCAACAACAGCGTTGTTGTCTTTTAATCTGGTACTTTTTTTTACATAGGTAAAATATAGGCGTATGAATAATTAAATTATTCGGCAAATATTCGTATTCGGTTCCAACCCAATACCGAATAGTAAATATTCGGTAAAATGCCGAATACACTATTCGCGACATCCCTACAAAATAGTTTGATCTAGCTAAAAGAAGCAACATAATCTTTATTTTTACACGCATTTGAAGTCGGGGATTTTAAAGTTTTTGTATACTTAATATGTCCTACTTTAGGAGCCCCTAGTGGTGCCCTTATTGGACATGTGAGCTCCAGCGTCCCCAAAAGCTTGAAACTACGTTAGTTATAACCGGTATGAATTTCGCTGCAATCGGTACAGTACCTATTTACTGAATAGTCAAATTATGATTATGAAATTGTCATTGATATTAAAGGCAGTTAAGAAAATTAAGTATATGCAACTAATACAGTTTTCAAGTAATTATTATTATAATTATAATATAATTATAATTATATTATATATAAAAAAGCCTTGCTTGTAGTTTCATCCTATTCCGATTTTGTTTCACTGTTTTAGAAATTACAAAATTATTAATAAAAAATTTTAAAAAAGGTCTCGAGCTCAAATATTTTCACTTTTCGAGAAAAGTGAAAATATTTGAGAAAAGCTAAAATATTATAAAGCCTTTTGGAAATTACTTAATTAAAAGAAAAATTTAAAAGCTTTTTAGAAATTAAAAATGAAAAAGCTTTTGAGAGTTCCAAAAATTAAGTTATTCACGATATCGTAAATTTTTAAATTTATAAAATTAAGAATATTTTTGTTTTAATATAAAGCTTTCAAGAAGAACTTCTTTTTAGCTTAACTTTTCTGGTTTGTACGCTATTTTTTACACAAGCTTTTAAGTTTAAAATATTTAGATCTAGCTAGAGTTATCTACTTCGATATTAATTAACTAAAATTCTAAAAATCTAACAGAAAAATATAAAAAAATAAAAATTAGAAAAGCTTAAAAATGATAAAGTTCCGAAGCATTAATTTAAACAATGTAATTTTATTAAATAATTAAATTAAAATTTTAACACTTTTTAAACATCTCATATGCCACCCCACCATTTTTAAAAACTTTTTAATTCACCTACGTATTTATATGTAAACATATGTTTATACAAACCCATACATATGTAAGAGTGAAAATGAGAAATGATGATAATAAACACATACTGTGTAGTGCTAATGAATACTACAATGACAACTACAACGGACTAACACAATCAACAAAAAAAAAAAATATATCGATAGTTGTAAACAGCAGAAAAGTCAGCTGCAAAAACAATATCAACAACTTTAAGCTTAATTTGCTACAAATTATTCTTTTTTTAAGCTTTTGCAAACATTGATCAAACAAATAGTAGAATAGGAAAATCAATAAAAAACAAGAAGTAAAAAATTTAAATTCCACTTGACCGAATCTATGAATACCCTGCACAAAAAATATCGGTCGATCCGAAATCGATCAGAAATCACGGGACATATCACGTTAAATGTTTATCACGTCGCGTGTAAAAACTAAAATTATTGTTAGTACTAAACTGTTGAAAAAATGTCAAAAATCACGGGACATATCACGTTAAATGCTTATCACGTCACGTGTAAAAACTAAACTTAATGTTAGTACTAAACTGTTGAAAAAATGTCAAATTTTTCTAATTGTAAGTCTTTTTTTTTTAACTCCCAGAAAATTTTTTGTTTTCGTTTTGGAGTAAACAATTTTTTGGAAAAAAAAGAAATTTAGACAAATTTTTAAAAAAAGCGGCCTCAAGGGCTTGGCTTTTCAATTTGGAATATATAACAAAAATCTCGAAAAAAAATTTTGTAAATTTTCTTAGTCCTGCCCACAAAATTTGTTTGGTAAATTACACAGCCCTACAAAAAAACGTTTTGACCCAGAAACCGTACTAACAAATCTTAATGTATTTCTACCCCTTAAACTCAAACCACCAAAAAAATCTATCGTTGGGTTTTTCTGTTATCTTACAAGAAGGTTCCCCAAAGTGACCATTCCAAATTTCGTTGAAATTTGTAGACAAGATAGAGAAACAAATCTAAATCGAATCTTTATGTATTTTGACCTCCTGAACACCCTTTCGCTCAGACAAGTCGATCTTAAGTTTTTTTTCTATTAGATATTTTCACTTTATGGACTTTTCTTGTAAGATTACAAGAAAACCCAACGATAGAATTCCATTCCAATTACACAAAGATTCAATATAGACTTTTTTAAATTTCAAAGAAATCTGGAATGTTCGCTATGGACACTAGCTTGTCCCGAAATCAGGAAATTTTGGAATAATTTGGTCAAACAAAAATATTTTTTTTTATTTTTAAAATTGGTGCCATAAGTTTCGTTAGGTAGAGTACATTTAGGAAAAAATATTTATAAAGTTTTCATGGAGCAATTTTGGCCCAGCACAACGTTTTGACCATTTTATTGCAGTTTGGGGACACGCTAATGCACACCCCTCTTCAAGCAAGACAAAATCGGGTAATGGCATTTCACTCTCCTTTATTTTGAACTTTAGGTTAAGTTAGGTTGTAAGTAGCTGCTGACATTTTACGTCAACACACGTAGACTCTGAGGTCCATTGTGATACCACGGGACCGTAATAGGTTTCCCTACTAGTCCCTGTCGTTAAACCAGTTTGAGCTTCTTATGAAATTCCTTAGATATTGAATTTTGACATCCGACAAATCAGAAAGATCGTACAGCTCCTTAGATCCCAGTGAAGCAAGTCTCTGACCGGAAAGTGCCGGGCAATGGCAAATAAAGTGTTCGATAGTTTCCAACTCCTCTTCATCCATGCAACTTCGCAAAAGTCATTCGACGGCACATTTAACCGCTCTGTGTGCTTCCCTATAAGACAGTGTCCGGTTATTATAGAAACCACCGTCGAAATCTCTCCTCTTGGAAGCGATATCAGCTCATTTGTGCGCCCCTGATTAAGAGAAGGCCAAATAAGTCGTGTTGTCTCACACGTCCATCCATTTGCCCATCTTTGATTAGTCTCCGTCGCAGGACAAAGCCGTAGGTTTTGCTTGCAAGTTTCTAGAGGCATTCCAACACATTACCATTCTGTTGGAACCTGTAAGGTAGTTCCTAGTCTTGCAAACTCATCGGCCTTGCAATCCCCTGGAATGTCTCTGTGCCCTGGGACCCATATGAGTCGTATGTTAAACTGCTTGGCCATCTCATTTAAAGACGTGCGGCAGTTAAGGGAAGATCTTGTTTTTAGAAACATTGAATCCAGGGACTTGCCGCGGCTTGACTGTCAGTATAGATGTTGACTGCGGTTGTAGACAAGACATTGCAGCTCAACCAGTCAGCCACTTCCTTTATTGCCAGCATCTCTGACTGGTAAACACTGCAATGATCTGGCAATCTTCGAGCCAGGCTCAATCCAAGCTCGTCCGAATACACTTCAAAGCCCACAAGTGGACTTACACGAATGAATCGTGCAGCCTCGATCCATCTGTGTAAAAATGTATGGTGGCTCCACTTCCCGGAATGTCCCCAATCCAAGACTCCCTATATGGTATCACAGTGGTAAAGCGGAGTTCAAAAAGTTTCATAGAGGGAGCACACGTTTTTTGAACTTTAAAAAAGTTAACACGAAAATCCTAGTTGATCCTGTTTTCGAGTTATTGCTAAATAATTACACTGTTCGACAACAAAAACTTCCCAGTGAAATATCCAATTAATTCTTATAGATTTTTCTCTCCCGAATCTAAAACTACCATGTATTTTTTTTAGAACATAGAGTTTTTGAGATACCCGCTGTTTAAAAGTAAAATACCAATAATTTCGCACATTTGTGGTCAACTGTTACAGATTCTTCCAAAAATAGGACTTGATTGCATATAAAATGGACCACCTTGTTCCAAAACTGCAGTCCAAATTTTTCTAGCATGTTCCGCAATATCTGGAAAACGGAACATGCTAGAAAGTTTTGGATTGCAGTTTTAGAATCAGTAGGTCCATTTTATAAAAACTCAAGTCATATTCTTAGAGAATCTGCAACAGTGAACCACCAAAAGTGCGAAATTATTGGCTTTTTGACTTTTTAACAGCGAATATCTCAAGAACTGTACGTGCTAGAAAAAATTGGATGGCAGATTTGGTTTCAGAAGAGGAAAAACTATTATAGTCAGTTGGATATTTTACTGGGAGTTTTTTTTTTGTCGAACAGTGTAATTATTTGGCAATAAGTAGAAATAAGGATCAACTAGGATTTTCGTGATAACGATTTTTAAAGTTCAATATAAAGAGGAGTGAAATGCAATTACTTGATTTTACCATTTTAACACAACCTAAACTTGCTTGAAGAGGGGTGTATTTGCGGACTTACAAGGGTAAGATTACAGGAAATCCTAACAATATTTTTTTTGGTGACAGATTCCAGTTCGGGGGTCGAAATACATTAAGATTTGTTGGTCTGGTTTCTAGGTCGAAACCTTCTTTTTAGGTGTGGCTGTGTTATTTTTGTGCTTTGGAGTACAACATTTTTTTAAAAGATCTTTTAAAAAAAAATTTAAATGTTATAAAAATAATTTCAGAAAAATTTTTGAATATTTTCTATACAAACTTCTTTTTGCCTTTTGAAGTTAAAAAAATAAATTAAAAAACGTTAAATGTTGTTTTTTTATTTTTAGTACCAAAAGGTACATAAAAATAAAATGTATTTATTCGGCCTTTATATATGTATATATATTCGATTAGAGTTTTATTCTAGTTCGAGGCCCAAAAATATTTCTATTTATGATATTGTCATAATAGAGTATTTTTAATTTATTGCTTTAAAAAAGTTACTATCTCATAGTATGTCTGTACTGATCAGTTTCATCCCCACTAAAGGAATCTTCAGCAGACTTTAGAGAATCATCGTTGGTCAATCAAACATCAAACCAGACATAATATTTGATATATTTCCCAAGTTATATGAGAAGTACTATTATGAAGGTCCGAAATCTGTTTTCCAACAAAAATAACTCTTTTAAAGCAAAAATTGTATATATTAAATCACCGTCGGTAACTATTAATATATGTGTTGCTGTTATTTTACAATAACAACAGTGCCTAACCAAACAATAGTGTTGGTAGGATAAGTCGTACTAAACTTTGTGTTAAATGTTGTTTTTTTATTTTTAGTACCAAAAGGTACATAAAAATAAAATGTATTTATTCGGCCTTTATATATGTATATATATTCGATTTAGTGGGGATGAAACTGATCAGTACAGACATACTATGAGATAGTAACTTTTTTAAAGCAATAAATTAAAAATACTCTATTATGACAATATCATAAATAGAAATATTTTTGGGCCTCGAACTAGAATAAAACTCTAATCGAATATATATACATATATAAAGGCCGAATAAATACATTTTATTTTTATGTACCTTTTGGTACTAAAAATAAAAAAAACAACATTTAACACAAAGTTTAGTACGACTTATCCTACCAACACTATTGTTTGGTTAGGCACTGTTGTTATTGTAAAATAACAGCAACACATATATTAATAGTTACCGACGGTGATTTAATATATACAATTTTTGCTTTAAAAGAGTTATTTTTGTTGGAAAACAGATTTCGGACCTTCATAATAGTACTTCTCATATAACTTGGGAAATATATCAAATATTATGTCTGGTTTGATGTTTGATTGACCAACGATGATTCTCTAAAGTCTGCTGAAGATTCCTTTAGTGGGGATGAAACTGATCAGTACAGACATACTATGAGATAGTAACTTTTTTAAAGCAATAAATTAAAAATACTCTATTATGACAATATCATAAATAGAAATATTTTTGGGCCTCGAACTAGAATAAAACTCTAATCGAATATATATAAATTAAAAAACTTTTAAGAAAAAATATTTTTGACAAATTTTTTTTAAGTCTCAAAAAATGTTTAGAGAAATTTTCTTAGTCCTGGGCACAAAAACGTTTTTTTTTTTAATTTTTATTGAAAATAGCAAAATTAAGAAAAAAATTTAAAAAGTAAAGACCCATTTCAAGCCCGTTCATCCCTAAAAATAATTGCCACAATACCATTTTTTCTAAAATTTATTCTAAACTTTCGTAAGTTACCACCATTATCACAAACCAATAATTTCCTGTACCACAAAGTGACGTTAGGTTTTGAAATAACAAAATAAAAACGTACATATTTGCTGTCATCAATTAGCAATAGAAATTCAAACACAGATACAGCAAAAGCAGACAAGCTCGACATAATGTTATTTTTTTTTTGTTGAATATTGATAATATTGTTGTCATTAGTTGTGTATTTTTAATAATTTTTTTGTTTAGCTTATACTGTCATCACTTGTGATGACTGCAAATATACATATAAGGAGTTCAATACCGAATAATTTGATAAATGGTGTTTCAAAAATTAAGCGCCACAGTAAATTAGGTGGTACACTCAAAGAACTGCAAAACAATTTGTTTTATGAAGTTTTAATAAATCTTATGAAAATTTTCATAAATATAATGAAACAGTTTCATTGGACGAACTTTTATGATGAGTTTCATTATATTAATGAAGCTTTTTCTTTGTGTGTAAGGTGCTAGAGCATGACTTAGGGTATCCGGGTTCGATTCTTGCCAGAGGCTTGGTATTACGCTTTAACCAGGCGATGGTCATGGTAACTAAATAAAACAAACTTACAAAGTTTGTTACAACTGCACAGTTTATGTGGAATGTCTCATAAACACACTCCCATAATATTGTAAACAAAATATTTATACAAAAACAATAATATATTTGCAAATTATATATTGAATTAGGTCAATGTGTTCAATTTATGTCAATTATTTCTTAAACAATTAATGTATCAAAAAAAAAAACATTTGTTTTATTGTGTACCTACACAGAAAAAAAAATTCATAGTATTTATGAATATTTTATGAAAAATTTGCCAATGAACGAATTTAAGAACTTTTCATAGCATTTATGAAAAAAATCATAAATTTTTAAAAAATACTGGGAAAATTTCCTTCTATTTTTTTATGAACAACTCATATTATTTATGAAATAGTACTTAAAAATTATGTAAATGTGCATAAAAAATTTGCCAATGCACATATTCATAAAATTTATGAATAAGTTCATATTTTGCTAAAATACTAGTAAATTTATGAACGTGTTCATAAATTCTAAGAACACGTTCATACTTTAAGTGAAAGACTTGCATAGATTTTATTAAAAAAATTATTTATTTTTATAAATAAATACATAACTTTTGTACTTTTGCTTCAGGGGTCTGCGTTAATTCATCGTAGCCATGATTCTAAACTGTGTTCAAGTAGTATTGCCAGCCCTATTGGAAAATCGTTGACCACATTTTCTATCTGATTCCGTTTAATAATTTTTAGTACAGGGATACAACATTGTTGTGCTATGAATTGTTAAAAGAAAAATTAATACCAGTTATAAAAAATAAAAATTTATTAATGTGCTTACCCTTAAGCTTGTCAAAAAGTTGAGTTAAGTTCCACGACGTCAATATATCAAACGTTTGAAAACAATTTGGAACACTGCACTGAAATTTATCAAGCACTCTGCAAATGTGTTGCCTTTCTAAGTAAAAAATATATTTATCCACATTTTTATAATTTATATTACATTTAAAACAATAAATAATTTTTTACGTACTTTTAATTTAATTTTTTTATTTATGTTTGTATTTGTATTTATTAGAAAAATCACTTTTTGTTTTAATTTGCAAAACACACGTTGCTGCAGCGCACGACAAAACAAAACTGATGATGTTATTGCTTGTCTAAAGCAAACGCAATGTCTAAAAAAGAGATAGTAATATATGTAACTCTCAAACTCAAAGCCAACTACGGTAACTTTTCAAAATAAAACTTCGATAATTCCGTTGAATTTATGTTTTAAGAACTAGTTCATAATTTATATAAACTTATTTTGGATTTTTATGAACGATGTCATATTTTCTTAAGTTGTGTTTATACATTTAAAAAGTGTTTAAACATAACTGTTTTGTTTTTATTAAAAAGAAGTAAAAATTATGAACCCATGCATAATCTTAGTGAAGTAGTTCCTATTATTTGTGTCTTTGTTTACAAAAAAAGTAGGTTTTATAATTTTTTGTTTTTTTAATTATGAGATTATTTTTAAATTATGAAATTATTCATAACATTAAGGATTTTTTTTTTCATATTTTATAAAAAAAAATCGTAAAAATTAAATTAAGAACAGAGTTCATAATTATTATGTTCTTGTTCATATTATAATACTGGGAATGTAATTGAAAATAAAAAAAATAGGAAATAGTTCATAGATATTATAAAAAGTTCATAAATACTATGAACACTAAAAATTATGAACAGCATTCATTAATAATATGAAAATTATTTTTTTGTGTGTATACAGACAATATACAATAGGACACAGAAAACCTTTTTCAGAGATAATTCACATAATAATTTTTCTTTAGGGAAAATGTTTCAGAATCTCACACTTGTTTAAACATTTTTTAGGAATTCTCTCGCCAAAATTGACAAATCTTTGGAAGAAAAACTGACTCAAAACTTTTTTTTTGGGAAAAATTTATCAGAATCAGGATATGTCCCATGCTCATTTCATTTTCGTAATTAACTTAAAATCCCCAAAAAAAAAGAAAATTTAAAATTCTATCAGTATTTCACCAACCAAGGTGGCCATGACATGACGTTGTTTAAAATAAACTCCTCTACATTTAACTATCATTTCCGCTAAACTTAAATAAAGTCATGATAAATTAACTTCAACAATTAGGTTTTTTTCTAGGGAAATATAACTAGAAAGACAGAACAAAATTTTGTGGTAAAAGTCAATGAAGTATTAATAAAATGACATTTGAAATCAATTTCCAATAGAATCGAATAAAAAAAATCTAAAACGTGGTTGCAGAAGGCGTGTATATAAGCAGCATGCACGTGTTAGGCATAATGGAAATTTAATTAATATAAGTTGGCAGAGCAGGCAGGCATTCATTCAGTCAAGTCAGTTAGGTAGCATAAGTAGTAGAGGCATGTATACGATTGCAAGTAGTTGTTGAATTAATTAACCGTTAAGAGATTGATTTACCATAAAAGGTCAACTACTTACTTGATAACTGTTAAACACGAGTAAAAATATTCAAATAATCAATACACAATTTTTCGTATTCCGTAGTAAAAATTGGCGCCCAACGTGGGCCGCAACAAAAGGATATGGAACACATAACAAAAACAACTTTTTATTCAACGAAACAATTTTCAATGATGTTACGGTCATTGTAAATGGCGTTAGGACGGCTAGTACAGAGCCCGTTTACGTTGTAGGGTGTTATTCTTCAAATGTCCACAGTAAACTTATGTGGACAAAACTTGTTGAACTAAAGGTATCCCGGGCACACGGTATTTTCGGGCAGTGTCTGAGACCTTTTAGAAACCAAAGGTATCCCTGAGTCATCGTATTTTTTGGCAGTGTTGAGAGCTTTTGGAAACACGAGGGGTATAAGACCTGCGGGAGAGCACTGAATGTACCCTCCAGTCATTTACTTTTTGTGACGTCTGGTCTGGTGGCCGAGAACGGTGGTGAAATCTACTCCGGCTCTGCTGGACGGACTTATAATAATAATATAATAATAATAATAGTTTTGATCACATGATCAATTATTTTTATTTATTCTTTCTATTTATTTACAACTCATTTTTAATAAATTCCACCTAACCGAGAACTGGTAACAATGACCGTCGTCTCGTTGTAGCGAAAAAAACCAAGGGTTCTGGTGGGAATCGAACCCACGACCCCCACGTTGAAAGGCTAGCACGCTACCAACTAGCCTACGGGGGCCCCCCGTAGGCTAGACGGACTACAAAAATTAGATTACGAGTGCTTTTAGAACCACTCCAGGCGCAGCTCTGAAGGATATGTACATATCCAAGGGATAGCCATTAAGTCTCCGTAAAACTGGGTCATGGTACGGAGACTACAATGCAGGACATGGTCAACTGATTAACAGACTTTCGAAACATTCTTCAATGTTTGCCATGCCTTTAGACAGTATGACGTATTGCATAGAGTTTGGTATTAAGTTCAGTGGACGGCACTGAAATCACCTTCTCAGACGGAACCAAGTATCTTGAAGTATTTTTTTATAGGAAGTTGAATTTCAGGTGTAATATTAAGGAACGGGTAAGAAAAGCAACGATTGCTCTATATTCCTGTAAAAGTGTCATTGGAAAACGATGGTGCATCCAATTATGCTCTATGTCTGGGGGCCTGCTTTAGAGACAACACAGAAAAAATTTGAAACGAATTTCAATCAACAAAAACGCGGATTCAATAAATTTTTTTATTGAAATTCCTCTAATTAAAAAAATTGTTATACCAATCATCAAATTGTAGGTGATTGATTGAAAATTATTTCAATCAAACTTTTTTTCGATTTTGATCAAAAGATTGATAAATTTTTCATTTATAGTCAATCAAAATAATGATTGATTTAACAAATGAATTGTAAGCTTATGAAAAAATTATCAAAAAATTCATATTTTTTGCTTTCTAATATGTTGCTAACAATAAAAAAAAGTAAAACCCGATTATTTTGTATATTTTTGAATTAATCTATTCAAATAAATTAAAGCGAAAAAAAATCTGGAATGTGGAAAATTTTAAATTCGACAGTTAAAGAAAATAACAAAAATTTTAATCACAACATTGATTGACTCATTTGAATTTCGTTGATCAATAGATTTAATTGAAAATTGTAAGCCAATATTTTTTTGTGTGAAAACGGATCTGTGTTTTCATTACGAAGTTACAGAACATAGCGTCGATGTGCATCACTGGTACTCTTCGTAATACAACTACGGCTGTATTAGAAATCGGCCTTCATCTGATACCATTGGACATATTGGGTAGGCAGTATGTGGCTACGTCGGCAATTCGACTTAATAGCACACAGCAATGGAGGAGCAGCGAATGTGGTAATAGCGTGATCTTGAAGAAGATAACAATACCACAATATATAGACTGTCCACCCTCTATGATCCCCATTCAGGGAGTCTTCGATGAAGGCAATTCCGGTTAGTGGACCTCCATAAATTTTTACATGGATGGATCGACGCTGCACGAAATAGTGGGTCTATTCAAAGGAGCTTGGGTTGAGCTTGACTCGAAGATGGCCGGATCACTGCAGTGTTTACCGGACAGAGATGCTGGCAATAATGGAGGTGGCTAACTGGTTAAGCGGCAATGTATTGTCTACAACTGCAGGCAACCTCTATTCTAACAGTCAAGCCGCGTTCAAGTCCCTGGATTCAATGTTTCTGAAAACAAGATCTGCCCTCAACTGCAACACGTCTTTAAATGAGGTGGCCAAGCAGTTTTACATACGACGTGTATTGGTCCCAGGGCACATCAACATTCCAGGGAATTGCAAACCCGTTAAGCTTGCAAGACTGGGAACTACTTTACAGTTCCAACAGAATGGGAATGTGTTGGCATGCCTCTAGAAACTTGCAAGCAAAACCTACGGATTTGTTCCGCGACGTAGACTAATCAAAGATAGGCTAATGAATGGACGTGTGAGACAACACAACAGATTTGACCTCTCTTAATCAGAAGCCCACAAGTGAGCTGATATCGCATCCAAGAGGAGAGATTTCAACGGTGATTGCTATAATTACTGGACACTGTCTTAAAGGGAAGCACGCAGAGCGGTTAAATGTGCCGTCGAATGACTTTTGCCGGACTTGCTTGGATGAAGAGGAGTTAGAAACTGTCGAACACTTCATCTGCCATTGCCCGGCATTTTCAGGTCAGAAACTTGCTTCAGTGAAATCTAGGGAGCTGCACGATCTTTGTGATTTGTCGGATGTCAAAATTCAATATCTAAGGAGTTTCACAAGAAGCTCAAATTGGTTTACCGGCAGGGACTAATAGGGAAACCTATCACAGTCCCGTGGTATCCCAACGGATCTCAGAGTCTACATGTGTTGTCATTAAACGTCAGCAGCCACTTACAACCTAACCTATCCTTCTCTTTTTTCAGAATTCTTGATCCAGAAAAGCTAACAAAAACACTCCATGAAATATGACAAGCGGTGATATGGAAATTTCCACTTCTTCCCTGTGGATCTTTCTGAATTTTGTAATTTCTAGTAAAAGGAATCATTTTCGTCTTCTGCGGGTTAATATTAAGTCCATGTTTAAAACCTACTGCCACATAACCCTAAGTGAGCCCTCTAATATCTCGCATTGTAGAATATATTTTTGGCTCCCAGCTTGGGGCTCTAATAAATCAGCGTAAGAATGAATCAATTTTACAGTAAACTTAAAAATTCTTTGAAAATCCTTGTTAGGTTCTAATTATATTTTAATAAAATTTTCAAAGGTTACCATAAAATCAAGCATCCTCCCAAATAAAAATCTTTTATTAAATAATGTCAGAACTTCAAGACTAAAACTTCATAGAGTAAGATTGAAGCATACACAAAGTGAGTTTAGGATCTACACCCCAGAACACTTTCTAACATTGGTAGTAAGCTTTTTTTTGCCTTTATCACTCTTTTTACTCATTTTCAAAATTCTTGGTCCAGAAAAGCTTAGTGTCCAAAACCACTCAAAGAAACATGGCAAGCGGTGATATGGAAGTTTTCACTCCTTCCACTCGGATCTTTCCGAATGCCGGGATTTTATATTTTCTAGTAAAAAGTCCATTTTTTTGAAACCCACTTACACATAACCTTAAGTGAGCCCTTTAATATCTCGAACGCTAGAATACCTTTTTGGCTCTCAACTTAGGGCTCTACTAAAACAGCGTAAGAAGGAATCAATTTGACATTCCACACGAAAATGCTTTGAAAAGCCTAATATTTTAATAAAGTTTTCAAAGGTTACTATAAAATTCAGAATCCTCCCTTATAAAAAGCTTTTATTAAATAATGTCAGAATTTCAAGACTACAACTCCATAGAGTATGATTGAATCATAAATATAGTGACTTTAGGATGTCGACCCCAGGTACTACCGAACACTTTCTAACATGCGTAGTAAGCGTTTTTTTCCATTTTCACTCTTTTTTCAGAATTCTTGGTCCAGTAAAGCTTACTGTCCAAAAAGACTCCAAGAAATATGACAACCGGTGATATGGAAATTTTCACTTCTCCCCCGTGGATCTTTCTGAATCCCGCGATTTTGTATTTTCTAGTAAAATGGATCATTTCTATCTTCTGCAGGTTAATATTAAATCCTTTTTTTGACACCCACTTCCACATAACCTAAAGTTAGCCCTCTTATATCTCGAACGCTAAAATATATTTTTGGCTCCCAACTTGGGGCTCCACTAAAAATACTTTGAACATTTTATTTTAGTGAAGTCAAATCATATAAGACATTATTTTTTTTACTCGGTTATGCATGTTCATACTTATTATAAAAAGTACTGTTAATTAAAATGAGTTTTAAAGGGCTTTTAATAGAGCGCGATATTGATATGTTAGGTTTTGAATTTCAATTACAAACATTGACGTTTCATGAGGTAATAGATTTTTTTATAGTTAAGAATTTTAATTATTTTCATATGCTATAATTAGATATTGATTTAATTTTTATGGCATTTTACAATTTTTGTTTGAAAAAAAAATGGAATACGTAATGGAAAATGCTAAATTTTGTCTACCGGCATAATGAAAAAACGTGACCAGAATAAAAAACTTAAAATAGTTACGGGTAAATGGTGCATAATTTTGTTTCAATTAGCGTTTAATAGTTTGTTTTGCAGTTTTTTTTTTATTTTAAAAAATAAATAAATAATTTATGAAGTTAAATTTTAAAGTCAACAGCAATGGAGGTATTTACAAAGTCGGTTAACAGAAGTATTTCGGAATTGATAGGTCAAGCCAGTTGGAAAGATCGATGAGAGCCAAATGGTTCAATAACATTTCGGATTTGAAAGGTCAGTCAAGTTGGAAAGACCGATGAGAGCTAAATGGATCAATATACAATCCGGTTTTAAATAAGAAAAATGAATTTGAAATCACAACGATTAAGCTCCCTGCACCACAAAGTACCTTTTCTAAAAATAGAGATAGCTTAATTCCAAAAAAATATGTAAGTGCCTTAAGACATCTGTGCTACTATTTTCACTTTAATTTCCAACAATTTTTATAACCTTAAACTTTCATTTGTTAACATAAAAACTCTATTTTGCTACAACATTGTTGTTCACATTATATTTTAATGTTGATTGTAATGTAAATAAGTGGTTAAAAATGAAATTTCTTAGAAAATATAATGAAATTAACTTTTATTTTTTTATTTTTCTAGTAGAGCCAAAAACAATTTTGTTCAAAAATTCACCATAATTGCAATTTCTGTATAAAGCCAGAAATTCAATAAAATCTTGGGTAACAAAAGAATAACAGCAAACAATGAACAGGTTGAAATTTGAAAACATGGTAGACCTTTTTAAACGACTTTTTTCAATTTAAAATCTACTTGATTGTGAACTACTTTCTAATCTTTGAAGTTAAAATTTGCACTTTTAGAATACTGATGAGAATATTTAGTAGACATAAAAATTGAGGAACTATCAAAAATTTAGAAACTTCCGAATTTAAATTACAGATGATAGGTTTCAGAAGTCATAAAACTATCTAGTTACAGATCAAGCTAACGGATATAGTTTTCTAATTATCTGCTCTCGAAGGTATTACAATGTTCCATAATCCATTTAAGATAAGCTATAAATTACGGACAGTATGGCTAAGAAGTTTAAGATCAAAATTCCAAATATAAATCTCCAATTACACTACTAAACATCGAAAATGTGACTGGAACTCGACCTTATAGACTTAATAACAATAGTTCTGCTGGTCATAACTCCGTTCTCCAAACTTTTCCATCACATCGATTTTAAGAATTTGTTCAAAGTTCAAAAAAGTTGCCGTTTTGGGCATTTTTGGAAGGTCATAGCGGATGCACCCGATGTGATGGCGGCTTCAAAAGAAATTAAGGGTGAAGCTTAAACATTACCCTGTCTGAACGTCTGGAATTATCTCTTTTACTTCTAAAAGGTTTTCAGATAGCGGTCTGTGGGTAGATTCAACAGAAACAAGATTTTCAGTTTCAGTCCTTCGATATAAGGGGATAACCAACTCACGGTGACCGATATTTGCTAGGTATCTAGGAATCATTCTAGACTGTCCAGAGTGGCAAGGTAAAAGTTAAATACCGCCATCTATTGCTGTAACAATGAAATTGGAAGCAACTGAGGTCTTACCTCTCCGGAATGTCAATTGGCTATTTAACACGGTAGTTAGGCCCATACTCATGTATGGCGCACTCGTTCGGTGGGAGGCGACGGACATTTCAAGGAATTTAATAGGATCCTTAGAACAAGTGATGATAACGGCACTTTGTTTTACTCCGACGAAAGGTCTACTCGTAATACATCACTGAAATAACGCAGTATTGAGCTCACGCTGTACGATAGAACTTAGTATCTAAGAATTATATTCAACAAAAACATGAACACTCAGGCCAGAGTGTCAAAGGCAAATGCTGCCATTTCGAGACTTAGGACAACAAGGTTCTGTTTGCTTAATGTAATATGCAGAACATTGTTGTCCTAAAGACTCGATTTAATTTTGTAAGAAGGCCATTGGAAGCAACTGGGGCTATACTCTCCGGAATGTGAACTGACTATTCAGCACGGTCATTAGGACCACACTAATGTATGGATCATCCATTTGGTGGTATTGGTGGCGAATTCAATAGAATCTTAGGACAAGTGCTCTGGTAATAACGGCACTTCGTTCCACTCCAACGAAAGGCCTACTTGTAATGCTTCACTTGCTGCCAGAAGACCTTCTCGCACGACAACTAGCCGGGAACACATACAAGATAAGTCGATATTGAAATCACGGTGCACAATAGTGCTAATAACTAGGAATCATTCAGGACAAAAACATGCTATGGAACATGAACACTCAGGCCAAAAAAACAAAGGCTAATAATGCCATCTATTGCTGTAAGAAGGACATTGGAAGCAGGAGGAGTCTTACTCCCCGTAATGTTAATTGTATGAAGCCTGTCGCAACCCATAAAACGGATGTGGGTTGCGACGGGGGAGGCCACTAAACAGAAGGAATTCACTAGGATCCGCTGCTAATAACGGGCGCACTTCATTCCACTCCGACGAAAGTTCTACTCGTAATGTTTCACTGGATCCCCAGTAGAACTTCTCGCAAGACAACTACCCAGCAACACAGCCACTATACTTGCACCTATAAATCAATGAACAAAAAAACCATACAGACATGCGAGAGTCCTGGGGCATTATGGTGCCGTAGCGAACTTTTTCTATAGCACCCCTTAATCCTCGTTCGAAACCGTGTTCAAAACAAGGACTCCGGAAAGGTCCGATTGGTCGAAGTATCTCGACATACTTTAGGAGACACTTAAAGGAGGTTTGTAACTGGATTACAGAGACTTTTTTTGACTACCGCATTAGTGTATCGTACTTCAGGCTGAGATCATGGCCATAAATCGAGCTACGGATTGGATAGGTGCCAACGGATATCATTCAGGGGATATCTGTGTCTTTATTAACAAGCAAGCGGATGTGACTACCACATCCAGAATTGTCAAAGAATGCCGGGCGTCTTTTAATGAAATGCCAGAAATTCGAATCTGGCACTCATCTGGGTGCCTGCACATATGGGCATAAATGGAAACTGTGTTGCAGATTAATTATTTAGGCTGAGCACGACTCTACATTCTAACTAGATCTATCATACTCCTGGCATCCCGCCAACGACAGACGGTGAGATGAACCCATGTGCTCTAACACGAGGATGGAATGGCTCTCAACTGCCTTGGAACCAGCTACGCAAAGTTTCGAGGCCCAGTGAACGCTTTGGCGCACACGCCAGTAAATTTTAAACCACACACATCGACTTTTGCGGGGAATGTTTTTGTTTTTCCTGTCTTTTATAGATAACACAACGGGACCACGTTCATCGACGGACCCATGTGATATGACCAATAGGCGGCTGCCTGTTTACTTAACCTATCATGAACAAGATAGCAACTACAAACAATACGTTTTTAGATCAGATTGGAAATCATAAACAAGATAAGAACTACAAACTTTGCGTTCTAACGTTTTTAATACCAAAGCAACCATCAGCTTCCGAATAAAAAAATCTTTAAAACCTCGTTTAGCAAGGGCTCACTGTTAGTACCTTAAAGAAGATACACATATTGATGCACTTGCGGCATCATATCTATTGTTGCTACCTCTCTTTTGTTAGTCTTGCACTTGCTTGGTAGTCATATAACAATTGAAATGTTAATGTCGGTAGCATCCATACTTGTAATCAGTGGTGCCAGACGGTGTTTTCATAATTCCCAACGTTTTTCCAAAAAATTTCCTATCTTTTCCCTTAGCCTAACTGCTCAGTTTTCAAATGGAATTTTGGAGTAAGGTTTTAAAACAAGTAAATAATATTAAAAATTTTGTTTAAATAATTTAAAAATAAAATTTATTTTGCGAAGTTATTGCAAAAAGTATGCTAGGGCACTTTACAGCCGCAGCTCTGGAACACGTAATAATAAATAATTTCCCATTCTACCTAACAAACTGAACAAAATGTAACGACAACCATAAACGTAGCTAGTGCGCCTAGTGACATTTCTAGTGACCTTTACATTTGGCGCCCAAGTTGGGGCCATTATATATATTCGTTTTTTTTCTAACTTTAAATCACTTTTTCACTTTAAGAGTTACTAAAGTAGATTTTATTAAACAAAATTATTGTTAATAAAATAAATTTGATTCACTTCGAGATCCGTCATTTATTCCTTCACTTTGGAATTTATTTTTGTTGGACAGTTATGTAGAGTCCGGAAACAAAACTATTGTCAGAATGTGAGTTCACACGTTGTAGTTTTATTCCTAAACTAAACCTTTGGTTATTGTATTATGAGAAAAATCTTTCTCTTGTCCCACACGCTTCAATTTTTTGGCAAAAAAAACAGGAAAAATTTCTTTAATCTGACATCACTCCTTACTATGCATTTCCATGGTAATGTTTCAATGCTGTTTTGCCTGTGCAACTATTTTTGTTTTCCGAAACATAAACATTTGTTTTAATTGCTGATAAATATGAAGATATACTAGTAAACAGGCTGTAGAAACATATTGTTTCTTCTTTAGAAGAAGGCAAGAAGCTAAGTAAATGATGATTATAATCATTTTGTAACACCATCAACACAACATCGTCGTCATCATCATTAACATGAAGAGTTGCTACTTTACCAAGTCATCATTATTATTATTTGATGTGAGGTAATATTACACTTGAACTGAAATATCAAATAATAAGAACCACCTACGTCGTGTAAATGGAGATTGGAATGAATAAAAGTTAAAAGATATTTTTTTAGAATTAATTTAAAGAATTTTAAATTTAATTTTGATCTCATTTGTTGAAGCGGCATAAAAAAAGACACCATCGAAATGACTAAGGCCTTGTTTTTGACTTGTCAGTTAAATATGGTTTAGTTAAACAGAACTGGAATTGGCTTTCGAGAAATGTTGTCAGAAACTAAAAATATAGCGAATATCGAAAAAGATGAAGACTTTCCTGCCTATACCGATAAAAAAAAACATTTCGGGGCACAGACTCCATTTCGTTCGGATTTAGAATTAGTGGTTTACTCGTAAAAAGCAAAACGAATATTTTTTTTGGAATGAAATCACTTTCAAAAACCAAAGTGGAGTTGAATTGCGTAAAAGTGCTTTCATTCCAAAAAAAAAATTTCGCTTTCCGTTTTACGAGTAAACCACTTTTCCACCGAACGGAATTGAATCTGTGACATGCCTCTTCATTAGGTTCTTTAAAACCATATAATGGTTCTGTATACCAAGAGGAACATCTGCAACTGCAACGAACTAGTTGTAGCGTCCAGTGGAATTTGGACATCTTTGTACAGAAGAACAATTAGTAATTAGATTTTAATTTCTGGCTCGGTATGAATGACATTAAACTGGTTCCCCTTCCAGTTCGAGGAAGCGAACTGACTCGATTATACTGTTACACAATGTTGTGGGAGTTAGTGTATTGGGCCGGATCGGGCACTCGATGTGCCTCCGTCTCTGACACTTCCCCTCTTTGCAAAAGGGGAGGTGTCAGAGACGTCCGATTTAACCTGACCTGAGCTTGGACAATGCGTACGGACCTTACCCGGCTGGCTTTTTTCCGATTCGGAAAGGTAATGAACAATACCTATCTGTCCCTCATCCTTCCTGTGGACTCGGAGACAATCTCGTAGTGGAGACGGGCCTGCACCTCTTTAAGGCTTCAACTCTGCACCAGATTGGTGAGATGACCAACGGTCGATTTCTCCGGTCGATTTCCTCCTGTGCCGACATTTCTACGACGCAAGCATGGTTGGAGTGCTCGGTCATATAACACCCAAGCACAAATTGAAGAGTAAGAAGGGCGCAATGGTTTTGCACGGGCAGAATTTTGGTTTTCTCATGTAGGTGGTCTTCAGATGCCATTGAATGACAGCATGTTACCACCCTGAGGGCCGTGTTCTGCACCTCTTCTTCCTGTGTATTGATAATGGACGGCGACCAGACCGGGCGGCATAGTCGGTAAGGGGATAACCTATGGCCTTGTACGTTGTCAAGATCGTCTTTTTATCTTCAGCCCAGGTACTACCTGTCAGCGCTTTCAAAATTGATTTCCTTCACTCGCCTGGCGAACATAAGGACGCTATCGAAGTAGACCTCAAAAACCTTAGGGGTTTTCACTGTGCGAACTCTCTGTCCACTTATGTAGATATTGAGTTCCCTGGCAGCCGCTTCAGTCCAAGTGATAAGGAGTGTGGCCGTTGACTAGGGTGTTGAGACTTCGACGTTCCTGTCTGCCAAAAAGTTGAAGAGGGTTGGCAGATAGCTGTTCTTCCAGGCCTTTGATATCACTGAACAGGTTTGGCAGATAGCTGTTCTTCCAGGCCTTTGATATCACAGCACAAAATTATGCAGTCATCGGCGTAGGATATAAGTTTCAAGCCTGGAGGTAAAATAATGTGAAGCTGTAAGTATTGAACAGGATGGGTGAAAGGACCCCGCACTGTGGCGCCCCCTTATTATTATTCCCAAATCTGGACCTAAAATTTTTGAATTCTTCATATGACTGTCTCCCAGCAATGTAGTTTGCCAATCATATTTTGTAGGCGTTTAGGAGCGAAGAATCATAAAGGTCTTGCAAAAGTTTTATGTGAAAGACCGTGGTGAAGGCCTAAGATAGATCGAGAGCAACTACTATGGTCCTCTCGTGTGGACGCCCACTTTTAAGGCCTCGGGCTGTGGCTGTCGTCATTTCGCACAACACAGTCGTTGTGCTGTGCCCATAACCAAAGTCATGTTGGTGGTTGGACATAGGAAGATGCTCCCTTAGCGAAGGGAAAAGTACAGTTTCCAGGATCTTAACCACTGGGGACAGTACGACCTTCACAAGGTAATGGGTTTCCTAGGTTTGGAAACGGAAATAATCTTCTTAAGCTTCCACATATCTGGAATCTAAAAGGAGCTAACACACAGGCTAAATGTTTATGCAAACCTTTTTTTCACCACCTCTTTATGCATAATCATTGCAAGAACATCGGGACCTATTGCCGTAGAGGCTTTCGGCATGCCAGTGGTTAAGGCTACAAGGTCGGGGCTGAAACTTAAAAGATCTGGTGTGCTACGATAGTTTGAGGTGATGCAAGTAGGGTGCCTCTCATTGATAATATAGTAATATGTGTTATCAAGTCGTTCATTGGATTTACACAACAGTGGTGCGTCAAATTCTGCTGTATGAAATCATTGTCTGGTGGCCTACTTGACAAATAAAGGGGAACTGTGTCTTCATCACAAAGGTACAGAGAATAGCGTCGATGTGCATCACAGGTGCTCTTCGTACTACACCTATGGCTGCTTTATAAATCCTCTTTCACCTGATGCCATTGGAAGCATTGGGTAGACAGAATGCAAATACGTTGGAAAATCAACTTAATAGCACACTGCAATGGAGGAGCAGCGATTGTGGCCATAGCGCGATATTGAAGAAGATAACAATGTCATAAAATGTGGACTGTGCTTCCTCTATGAGCCTTTTTGAGTTCCACTTTTTCACTACGATACCGTCCAGGAGTCTTGGATGAGGGGAATTCCGGGTAGTGGATCCTTCATTAATTTGTACACTGATGGATCGAGGCTGCACGAACAATTTGGCTTTGGAGTCTATTCGGAGGAGCTTGGGTTGATTCTGGTTTGAAGATTGCCGGATTTTGCAGTGTTTACCAGGCAGAGATGCTGGCACTAAAGGAGATGGCTGATTAGTTGAGCTGCAATGTATTCTCTTCAACTGAAGTCAACATCTTTTCTGACAGTCAAGCCGCGGTCAAGTCTCTAGGGTCCATGTTTCCGGAACAAGATCTGGATTTAACTGCCGCGTCTCTAAATGAGATAGAAAAGCAATTTTATATAAGACTCATAGGGTTCGAGGGCACAGAGACATTCCAGGGAATTGCAAAGCCGATGAGCTTGCAAGACTGGAAACTACCTTACAGGTTCCAACAGAATTGGAATGTGTTGGTATGCCTCTAGAAACTGCAAACAAAATCTACGACTTTGTTCCGCCACGAAGAAAGATCAAAGATGTGTAAATGGATGGACGTGTGAGACAACACGAAAGATTTTGCCTTCTCTTAATCAGAAGAGCACAAGTGAGCTGATATCGCTTCCAAGAGGAGAGATTTCGACAGTGGTTGCTGTAATTACCGGGCACTGTCTTATAGGGAAGCACGCAGAGCGGTTAAATGTGCCGTCGAATGACTTTTGCCGGAGTTGCATGGATAAAGAGGAGTTGGATACCATCGAATACTTCATCTGCCATTGCCCGGCACTTTTTGTTCAGAGATTTGCATTACTGTGATCTAGGGAGCTGCACAATCTTTCTGATTTGTCAGATGCCAAAATTCAATATCTTAGGAGTTTCATAAGAAGCTGAAATTGGTTTAACGGCAGGGACCATTAGAGAAACCTGTTACAGTCCCGTGGTATCACAATGGACCACAAGGTCTACGTGTCTAAACTATGCCGAAATATTTTTAAATAAAAAAAATTTGTCACACATGCTTTCTGAAAAAGAATTAGCAAAACATACACTCAAAAAAATACGTTAGTAAAAAAATTTGTAAAGTGGTTTGTATCTCAACTTTACTACTTTTTTACTAAATTCTACTAAAAAATCAATTTTTAGTAATTCTTTTTAGTAAACTCGCTTTACAAACTATTAATTTTATACTGATTTTTTAATAATTTTTTCAGTTGATTTTTTAAAAATTATCGTACTAACTTTTGATAACTATTTTGTAAATTTTACAATATTAGTTAGTAAATTTCGTTTTTTTTCTCTAGAAAACCTATACACTATAATTAAAAAAAAATTAATTTTATTAAAAATATTTGGAAATTAAAAAAAAATAAATAAAAAATATATATTATTAGTTATTTTTTTAATGATAAAATTGCGCTTTGATGAGTATGAATATGTTTATTATTTTTAATATTCATTTACGCTTCATTAGTTTTTTTTTTTCAATTTAAAAAAAAAATATATATTAAAAAGGAAACAAAATAGAGAAAAGAGAAGACATGCAAAATTTAAAAAACAATGCCGACCTTTTCAAATGGAAAATTTCCATAATATCAGTTTTTTTTTCTTTCTTCTTTACTTGTGGAACTTTTTTGTTTATGCTATCCACGAATATTTTTTTCTCACGCACATAAAGGGTTGATTTTTGTGCAATTTACTTTATGCCTTTCTTTGAATATTTTAGTCACAAAATAACATTCGATCGGTGAACATCGTGTGACGGGTAAAATGAATAAAAAAATGTACAAAAAAAATATTACAACAAAAAAAGCATAGCAGGTAACCAAATCATAAAGTATTTTTTGTTTAAAATTATGTAACTCGTTTTTTATTTTTAGAATAATAAAGCAAAATAGGAAATTATGACAACAGGTAACAATTGTATATTTATGTGATCTATTTAAAACATTATGTTGATATTTTTTTTATTTTAGTTCACCGTACACCAATTTATTCAACATCAATCTTCAAAGAATTAATTTTATATGGTAGTATGTATATTTTGTATTAAAAAAATGTGTTCAATATTTTCTCTTTTTTAGATCGAAAATTCTAACAAAAACTGACTTGCATGAAAATAAGTAGTTATTGGCGACAACAAGCGCAATACGCAATTTACATGATGTATACAAATACCAAAAATTAAAAATACACAACTTACAATTTTTTTACAAAAAAAGTTAATATTATTTACAAACGCGTTTTAAAATCCATTTTACAAAAATTGTACAGAAAAATTTAGTAATACTAATTTTTTTAGTATTTTTAAGATTACTAATTTTTGAAAACCAAAGTTTGTAATGGTAACTGAAAAAGTTATCGGGCACAAATTGAAAACTTTATTAGTAATGGTAACAGACTTTTTTGTAAGGAATACTAACAAATTTTTATGAGTGTACATTTATATTCACATTCACAAAATAACGCCCAATAATTACATAGATACAATTTATTGAATTATTTTATTTAAACGAACAAACCAAAAAATACCAAAAATCAGATTGTATCACAATTTGCGTAATAAATTATAAAAGATAAATCCAAAAATTATAAAAGCTTTTGAAAAAAAAAAACAATACAAATGTTAAACCCTGATACTTCAAAATAGCTATTAAAGGATTCAATGACCACCCACATTTTTGTAATGATATTTTTTTTCACATAAAATCGAAATTACAAATCATGTAAACGAACTTTAACTAATGGTTATTGATACGTAAGTACTTCATATAAATAAAATGTGAAAAATTTCAAACACCCTCTATATTCAGGCATTTACAAATCGACAACATGGTCATGCTTACAACTAATCATCAGCGTCATCATCAACATCATAGCCGCCGTCATTGAATATATCATGACTAAAGTTTACCCAAAAACCCATTCACTAAATAACTAACCAATTTTCATTCAGGCATTCATTCAACCATTCCTAGCTGTATATAACAACAAATCATCTTAAAAAACCATCAAATACCATTGAATCGATACATTCAATTCAATCACTCTATCACTCTCTCCGTATACCGTATAGCGTCGTAGCTATCTAAAATAACATTATACATCACGTTTGTTCATGCATACCGTACTTAAACATTATGTAGTACTACTTCATGTCCATAGCCGGTATGACGGTTTAACTCATGACATTTGAATAATGCTATTTTACTTTGCTTTCAAAAATATGCGGGTATTTTAACACGAGTTTTTCAATGGGTTTTTATGCTTTTTTTTTTCTTTAAGCATAATGTGTAAAGTCATCAGTAAGTAATAATTAGAAACAGAAATTGTAATATAAATATTAATTATAGGCAATCAATTGTAAAGTAATTGAAATTTAATACTTCCATCGAAATATGAGATAAAGACAATTTTTAAGAAGGAGTTGCAAAATTTAAGGTGACGTATGGAAAATAGTGATAATTTAAAAACGATCAAAGAAAAAGTATGGACTACAAAGTTTTAAAGCACCTACTGTGAGTAACTGACATTATGGCTGAAACCCACAGTGCTTTCAACACCGGACCAATATAATGCGTTCACCAACGCCTCAATCTGATTTCACGTGTTTGGCGACAGATCACCCCTTACTTAGAAGCGAGGCCTGTCCCACCTCTATCGCTCGGTTGCAATGAAACTTCACATCGAGAGTTGCTACTGTTCCTGCACAGCCACTACGTGCATCCCAAAGGGACCTTACCATTAAACCATTAATTAAACTGCACGAGCCAATAGTTTTCCGAATAACCTATTTAATTGTCTTTGGTTTGACTACCGTAGCAAGCTACTTTCAGTAGGACTTCCAAACAAATCCGGAACCAACACTTTCGGTGCACCCTGTCAAAACATCGTTCTTACCTACATAATATGCATCATCAACATATCGACGGCATTCGCAACTTTTGTTCTTACGACTTCAAACACGTGCAGTTAAAAGGGTTCTTGCGGATTTTAAAGTAAATAAGTCGGGCCGGATGGTATACCAGCACTGGTACTTAAACAGTGCTCTTCGACGTTGGCGCGTCCACTGGTTAATCTTTTCATTTCGTCTTTCCATGCGGGAGTTTTTCCCTAAAAAGGGTGCTGCTAATAACCCTGATAACTACCGCCCAATCGCAATATGCTCAGCGCTCTCGAAGGTGATGGAGAGCATGGTAAATTGCCATCTTGTTAGGTATCTGGAGGCTAACTCACTTTTAAACGATCGACAGTATGGTTTTCGGAGAACTCGTTCTACCGGGGATCTGTTGGCGTTCCTTTCGGAACGTTGGAGTCGATCGATCCACCATTTTGGTGAGAGTAAGGTAGTTGCTCTGGATATTTCCAAGGCGTTTGATTGTATGTGGCACGGTGCGCTCATATCTAAGCTTAATACCTTTGGTGTCGGTAATGACTTCTCTCGATTTGTTTCGAGTTTCCTCAGGGATCGTTCTATACGTGTTGTTATAGATGGGTTCTCATCAGATGAGTTCCAGCTCCAATCGGGGGTACCGCAAGGTTCTGTTCTTTCTCCTACCCTTTTTTTATTTTTCTTAACGACCTTCTAAGTCAAACTTCAAATCCTATCTACTCTTTTGCAGATGACAGCAACATTTTTCATTCATTTTCCTTTGATTTTAGGCCAAGCCTGAGGTTGAAGGCAAAAGGCAGATTATGAATGGCACACTTAATCAAGACCTGTTGACATTCTCTAAGTGGGGTCTTGTGAATAGGGTCAAGTTTAATGCACGCAAGACCCAATGTTGTATGTTGACTCCCAGAAATGTGGAACCAACAGCGTCATCTGTACATATGGGGGTATTGTTATTGAGGAATCAGACACTCTTGATGTTCTGGGCATGAAAATTCAGTGTGATGTCCGTTGGAATAAGCACGTTTTTCAAGTGTCGAAAGAAGCCCTCAAGTATCTCGTTTTTTTAAACCGGTGTAAGAAATAATTCACCTCATCCGATCTCCTTACTATTTATACCACCTACATCCGACCGAAGATGGAATACAACTCCCATATATGGGCAAGGGCCTCAAAGTCCATTTTGGAGCTCTTGGACCGTGTGCAAAGGAGGGCGTTGATGCTTATCAATGACACTAGGGTATCCAACTCTATTGACTCATTGGAGCATCGTAGGAATGTGGGTTGTGTGACTCTGTTCTATCGATATTACCATGGAAAGTGTTCTGCTGAGATAAGCGAACTTATCCCTAGAGCCCGAGTTTTTGTTCGAAACACTTGGTTGTCCTGTAGATCACGTCCGTTTGTTGTCGATTGTCCAGTTGATCGCACAGCGCATTACAGAGATGGTTCGTTTATCAGTCGAAATAGCCGTATGTGGAATAATCTCCCCGCAGAGGTCTTTCCAGTTTCTTTCGATGTAGATAAATTCAAGTCAAATATACACAAACACTACTCCCTCTTTCCTCCTCCCCATAACCTATTTTCCTGATATCAACACAATGCATTGCATTAGTAGGGGCAGCCCCTGAGTGTTGGTTCATCGTAAAAAAAAAACGTCTGTTCTTTACTTCCTTTAGACCAACAAAACGGAGCCCAACCTCTCAGTTTGACAGCATCTAGCTTCTAACATCTTCACACAACTTTTGCTCTTTTGTCTTCACAATTCAAACATTACTACCGTTCTTTGCGTCCTTCAGACCAACCGAAAAAAAATCACTCCTTTTGTATATTAATACAACTTTTGCTCAACGAAACACCCATCCACATTCATACACAGTATCCATAAGCTCCAGTCTTACCACTGGTATCCGGCATAACCACCAACCTTCGATCTTCACACACAACCGGATTACTTCATCGCACCTCTCTTACAGCTGATCTCTAGCACTCCCACCAACCTTCAATCTTAAAACACACAACCGGTTTACGCCTTTTGGTGTCCACCGAACCCTTCTATACTGGTCTCTGGCACACCCACGAAACTTTCATTCTATACATCTACCCTCAGCGTCCTTCGCCCTAGTAAGGCACAAAGTGCTTGTCACTAGACTCCGCCACGCCACACGTCAGACAACAAGTAGCATCTTAAGCATCAACATTTTCACTAGGTGCCCCTCCAGCATAGCCATGAACTTAGCCGTCCAGAATTTCTCAAATACTGATCCGTTGCATTGAGCCATTTGTGTCAACCATGGCTTTTTAGGTCGATCAGTCGAATCTTTACAAATCGCCTGAGGATACGATGCGCTATTTCAAAATCCGGTCATTTTGAAACATCATATCGTGTTCTGGTTAGACTAGGATATTTAATTCTAGTTATTTGAGTTGAAATACTAGCAGTAAAATTCAGTTTCTGCTTTAGGTTAAACCTCCCTTTTCAAATCCCTTCTGTCTTCCTCCTCCTTAGGAGACAAAAATTTAAACTTCAACCAGACAACTCTCAAAACTTAGGCATTTATATTTAATATTCCAATATCGTCTGATTATGACAATTTATTTTAAATACTTATTGTTGTTAAACTCATAAATTTAAATTGATCACACTTTATCGTAGCACATACTAAACCATCATCATCATCACCATCATCAGTACAATGAAATACAATCACATTATTTATTCGATTTCAATTCTTACAACCATTGCCAGTCGTCATGATGATGAGACAGACATATTTGTTTTGCACTCTGTTGTTTAACATTTGTAGACACATGTTTTCGATATGGTTTTTGTATAGGAATTGAAATTGTTTTTATTTTTTTTTATTATTTATTTATCGTTTTTATAAAAGGGTTAAAGAACTTTTATATTTATAGTATAATTCCTTATTGTGGTTGAGTTTCAATACAATATACATAAATAGTTTTTTACATACTATTTTCATTATCAATTGTGTTTAATTATTGATAAGATTGTGGTCAACAACAAGTATATCGTTTACGATTTCTCGATAATTTTTGATCATGGGTTTTTTTTAAATTTTAATTTACTAATGCTAAAAGTCAAACAAGTACCCCAAGACGCGGAAACTAACACAATTTTCCAAAAAAAAAAAATGGCTCCCAAGCTGGGGCCAGAATTGAAGACTGTACAAACGGAGGTTACATTCTAAATTGGGAGATAAACTTTAGAACTGGTAACTTAAACTGTAAAAAAATTACCATTTGTTGATCAAAAGTTTTTCAGATGTTGTTTAGTTCTTCAAGGAACACCTTCCTAAACGGATCGATACTTCGATTTTGCCAGTTAATGAGCTTGAACTGCATATTACCACCACAAACGTTTGTGTCAATCTTCAAAAGTCTATTTATTTTGGTTTAAGATCTTAACCTTAAGGTTGGGGTGACTCGGCTTATCTCATATCAAAATAGAGATTTTAAGTCTATAAATCTTTATAGAAAACACACCAAAAATGATATGTTGGAAAGTGAAAGTTGGAAAAAATAGCTAATAAGTCCAAAAAACTAAAAAATCTTCCTTTTGTAACCATTTGTTGAGCCCTAAATTTCCGATATGGCCGATAACGTGATACACCAGCAACTATCTGCATTCTTACAGGATGCCAATTCTGGATTCTGGATCCAAGTACTTTTGAAAGAAGGGTACAAAATAGAGATGGGCGCGAAAGTGATTTTTGACTCACACTCACTTACGATCACGAAATGGATTTTTGAAACACGCACACTCACTCACGAGCATATATAGGGAAGCACGCAGAGCAGTTAAATGTGCCGTCGAATGACTTTTGCCGGAGTTGCATGGATGAAGAAGAGTTGGAAACTATCAAACACTTTATCTGCCATTGCCAGGCACTTTCTGGTCAGAGACTTGCTTCACTGGGATCTAGAGAGCTGTGCGATCTTTCTGATTTGCCGGATGTCAAAATTCAATATCTACGGAGTTTCGTAAGAAGCTCACATTGGTTTAACGACAGGGACTAGTAGGGAAACCTATTACAGTTCCGAGGTATCACAATGGACCTCAGAGTCTACGCAACCTACCTAACCTAACCTACTCACGCTCACTCACAATGACGTGAGTAAATTTTATATAACTCACACTCACGTGCACTCACGCAAGCTTCACTCACACTCACTCTGACTTACACTCACGAAGCTCTTATTTATACATAAAAAAATTTCAAAAATCTTTAAAAATTTCAAAAACCTTTTAAAGTTTTCAGCAAAATTTAAAGTTCAGCGAAATTTTACAATTTTTTTTTTTTGTTTTTTCGGGACGAAATCTTAAGTGGAGCCAAATTTGACAACCTTTTTGTTGCTTTTTTTAGTACGAAAGGAAATATGAAGAGAAAATAAATCACGCAAGTTTACGCAGAAAAAATCGAGCCACGCGCGCCCACTCACGCAAAAATCTTACTCACAAACACTCACGCAATTTTAGGAAACAAAACACTATTTTAGGAAAAAAAGTTCATTAAATTAAAGTAATTCTTGTAAAAAAAAAGAATTTTTAGAAAAAAAAAATACTTTTTTTTTTTAAATAGCACCTTTCTTAAAAAAAATAATTTTCATAAAAATTTTTTTTTAAAAAAAAAAAATACTTTTTATAGCAACAGCACCTTTTTATGAAAAAAGTACAAGTATAAAAAAAAAAAATTTTTTTAGAAAAAAGTATATAGGGCATTCCATGGTAAATCGGACACTTTGAAATTTTTTTTTTTAGATTTTCCCAATTTGTTTACAGTTTTTAGTACCCTTCGAAAACTCCTTCGTGGTAAATTTTCAGATCTTTTTGATGACCCGTTCAAAAGATATCGAGTTTTTAAAAATTGGTAGTTTGTTCCTTTACTCAAACTTCTTTTACTCATAACTTCTTCAATAATGGTCCAAATTTAAATTTTTTTGTTTTTTTACGTGCCTTTAAAAAAAATCCAAAAAATTCTTAAAGTACGTTATTTTTTAAGTTTTAAAATTTAAATCTCATTTTTGAAAGTGTTTGTACTGTTTAATTTTTATACCCTCCAACCAAAGTATGGGGGTATACTCACTTTATCATTCCGTGTGTAACACATCGAAATATCGGTCGGGGACCCCACAAAGTATATATAATATTGATCCATGATAGAATCTAAGACATTCTAGCGATGTCCGTCCGTCCGTCCGTCTGTCCGTCTGTAGAAATAACGATGCAGTCCAAACCAAAAGAGCTAGACCCCTGAAATTGGGAAAGAATATCTATTATTTTACTGGTAAGGTTAAGTTCGAAGATGGGCAAAATCGGACTAGGGGGAAAAAAGTTCCCCCTTGTAGAACTAAAACGACCCCTGAAAAATACGATATTTTTACTAGTTATACCCTCCACTTAGTGATAGAGGGTATATATAAGTTTGTCATTCCGTTTGTAACTCATCGAAATATCGGTCTGGGACCCCATAAAGTATATATATTCATGATGCCCGATCGATTTCAAGACATTCTAGCGATGTCCGTCTGTCCGTCTGTCCGTCTGTCCGTCTGTCCGTCTGTCCGTCTGTCCGTCTGTCCGTCTGTCCGTCTGTCTGTGGAAAATGCTCTCGCGGACAAAATATTGCACAGAGATGACTGAAACTTAACATATATATTGGAAGTTCTCCCGAGAAGTTTGGTATTGCATTTGAGCGATATCGGTTCAGCGGTTCAAAAGTTATGAACGAAAATGTAAGCACACCTCAAAAATTTCAGTACATTCAACATAACCTAAAAATACAAAATGCTTTAATTCGGCTTCTGGTTGACATATGTTGACATAATTGAACACCAAATGGTATTTAAACAAGTTCGAACATATTTTTTGACAAAAAAAGAAAAAAATCGCGGATTTTTTTTTTTACCAAAATTTTTTTTCGCGGAAATTTTTTTTCAAATTTTTTTTTTTTTCAAAAGTAATTTTCTTTTAAATAAAGTTGTTTGCAATAATCTTTTTGAAATTGTGGAGGGTATCACTACATTCGGCAAGGCCGAATTTAACTTTTTTACTTGTTTTTTTTTAATTTTTGCTCAACAAATGAAACATTTGTATGCCATATTATGTTCATAGACCTTTTGGGGGCGTGGTTATAGAAATTAATTAAAAATAACGATAAAAATTTATTATTTAAGCGTAAATATCATAAACAAATAATTTGTTAACATTTATAGCGGGGATACAGGTGTCCTCCACCAACTCAGCCGACCCCCCCCCACAAAAAAATGACGCCCCTGCGTTGTTTTTTTAGTTTTAAACGTGTTGGAGGTTATAAAAGATTCGGCACAACCGAATTTAACACTCTTATTTGTTTTGAAATTTGTTTGTGTAAAACTTCTATCGATTCTACAACTTTTTTGCCCAGGAGGATCGTAAATTACCGATTACTACTATTTTGTAAAATTTTTTGAAAAAAATTATTGTAATATTCCAAACTTAAAATCATTTCTACTGCTCCAATGGTGCGTCGCAGATGGGTAATTTATAAGACCGACCCCAATTAATTTTTACGTCTTAACATTTCGTTGGAACAAACTAATACCCTATCTCCAATTTCTAAGGGGGCTCCCACACAAAACGACATTTTTAAAATTTGCTCCAACCGCTCTAACTGCCCTAATAGTGCCCTTAGAGCAACAAAATGTATGACCGACCCACAATTTTTTTTTAGTCCAAACATTTTCTCTGAACACATCTACCCTCTATCTCTAAATGTTAAGTCGGTCCCCAAACATTTTTTTTTTATTTTTTGTAAATTTGTTTTATTTAATCAGCTTCTACCGGTCTAATTATGCGTCCGAGAGGGGTCATTAGTGAGATCGACCCCCATTTATTTTTACTCAACAAATTTTTTTTAAAACATACCTACGCCCTATCTCTACTCCCTAGGTAGGCTGCCATACAAAAAACACTTGAAACAAATATTATAAAAATGTAATTTTTCTAAAAAAAATTTCAAAGTGTCCGATTTGACATGGAATGCCCCATATGTATCTTTTTTAAAAAAATCACTCGAAAAGTCGACTTTTTGGAATATGACAAAAACTGAAAAGTCGAAAAGCCGACTTTTTGTTGCGATTATATAATCCTAAAACGAAGAATTACTTTTTTTGAAAAAAGTACATTTTTACGATTTTTTATTTTTTTAAAAAAGTACTTTTTTTCAAATTTTTTTTTTTTAAATATTTTTTTTTTTTCTAAGAACATACTTTTTTCCAAAAAAAAAGTACTCTCTCACGGTGTGGTTGAACAAGTATAATTAAAAGTTTGTTGCATATGAAATTTTATTGCAGATTATGTTAGTTGACACCCGTACAAACAGTTTAAGCCCAATTTGAAAAAAATCGTTAGTGGGGTTTTTGAGGTAATAAGATTTTCATCTTATTGGATGCTACAGAAAAACGGTACAACTTGTGTTAAAGTGTAACATATGATAAATTAAAGTTGATGTCCTGAATCTAAATCCTTTACCAAAAGTTTCTATGTCGTCTCAATTTTGAGAAAATCACGTTTTAAAAAACAAAAAATCGAAATTTTGTAATTTTTAACACCCTGTAAAAAAGGACACCGACTAGCTAGGGACTTCGTTTAAGGCTTAAAATAAAGCTTGTGGTTTTGTCTTCAAACTAGACAATAAAATCTAAAACTATTAAAAAAAAACGGAAAAAACCGGTTGACCGGTTTTTTATATAAAAACCGAAACCGGTTTTTTAAATTAAAGATTTTTCAAATAAACCGAAAACCGGTTTTTGAAAATGTGAGGTTTTTTTGGATACTCTATTATTGACATACACACTCAAAAAAAAAAAACTGTAAAGTTAGCAAAAAAAGCTTGTTAACCTACAAGAAAATTTGCTGATTTTGAACCCACAATTTTTTTGGTAAAGTTAGCAAAAACGTTTTGCTAAAAATTAGTTAACTGAAATTTTTTTTATTTCAACTTAGTTCATACAGATTTGAGGACCCCATTGGGTTCGGACCCGATAGGTCCAGACCCCGATGGGCCTAGACCTACTTGGGTTCCTTAAAAATCGTCATAGTTTTTGATCCAAAATTAGAGTCCGTTTCGCTCTACCTGCTTAGTTTTTGAGATACGTGATTTGATAGTCTTGTTCTACGTGTTGAAAGCTACAAAAATGCTTTTGGACTTTTTGTTGTGTCGGCAATATTTACAGAGATATGAGCATTTTATTTTCGGGAATGCTAACTTTTTTGGATCCAAAGTTAGGACCCATTAGGGTCCACACATTTGAAGAGGACCGGCGATACTATGGAGAGCACGAGAACCAAAAATGGCCTCCATTTTACTCTATCTGGCTTAGTTTCCGAGATAGCGCCATTTTAAGTTTTCTGCACTGAAAAAAAAATTTTACCATTTTTAAAGCATGTTGAACTTAATTTAAAAAAAGAAGGGTAAGCGAGGGCTCCAAAGATATTAATTCTTCTTCCAAGTATATTTTTTCCTAAAACATAGTAATGCATTTACTTAAATATATCTTAAAAGTAAGTAAAATTGTACTTCCCGAGTAAAAAGGAATTTATATAAATGTATATTATTTTATATGTTTTCATAAAACCATATACAACTATATGAGTCAAAGTATAAAATTATATCTCACTTTGAAATTTTCCAATTTTTTTAAATGATGTCATATAAAATCATATCTAATTATATTGTTCATAATATATTAATATAAATGGTAGATGTAATCATACGTTGCACATAAAACTTAATCCGATTTCATTCAATATTATACGTGACTTTATATCTAATTATGTATAGGACTTTACTAAACAAAAAATCCAGTATCAATTTATGTATAATTATATATAACTCCATACTAAAAAAAATTCAAACAAAAATAATATATATAATTATATGTGTCTTAAACGATAACATATCAGTGTTTGTATGGTACTATATATACGCAAATTTCGTCTAAACTCAATATATATTAATAAATGGTCGCATATGTAATGGAATATATATTTTGATATAATCATGTATAAAAAAAATATTTTTTTCACCAAACCACTAGCCATATATAATTATATATGCCAGTATTTCAAAATTTATTTTTGTGTGTCAACATATATGGTTATACAAAACTTTGTATTGTATCATATAAGATTACATATAATTTTTGGGAACCCGAGTTCGATTCCCGGCCCAGTCGAGAAAAAAAGTTTTTTTTTATTTTTTTTTTAAATAGGAAACACTTTTTTATTGCGTTTAATTTTTTTAGAACTAAAAAATTTTCATTTTTGAAATTTTTGCAATCATTTTTAAAAAATAATTTTTCTTTTATACAGTTATATATAACTATATTTGATTTATTATAAAATTATCTATAATTTTTGGGAACCCGAGTTCGATTCCAGAAAAAAAATATATTTTTTTTATTTTTTTTAATAGAAAACACTTTTTTATTGCATTTATTTTTTTAGAACTAAAAATTTTTCTTTTTTTGAATTTTTGCAATCATTTTTAAAAAATTATATTGCTTTTATATAGTTATATATAACTGCATTTAATTTATTATAAAATTATCTATTATTTTTAGGAACCCGAGTTCGATTCCAGAAAAAAATATATTTTTTTATTTTTTTTTTAAATAGAAAACACTTTTTTATTGCATTTGTTTTTTTAGAACTTAAAAAATTTTACTTTTTGAACTTTTGCAATCATTTTTAAAAATGTATATTGCATTTATATAGTTAATAATAGCTATATTTGGTTTAAATTATCAAATTATCAATGATTTTTGGAACCCGATCTCAAATCTAATTCTGATTTCCTGATACCATGAAAAATTTCAAACTTATAAGCCAAAGTCTTATTTCACTTTGGAAGCCTATGACTGGAAATAAGGCATATTGCTAAATTAAAATTATTGTTTAAGCTTACCATGGAAGCCCCTAATAGCGCTGATCGTCATTCCAATTTTTTTTTTTTTTCAAATTTTATCAAAAATTTTCTAAGTCTTTTTGAAAATTGTGTACAAGTGAATAACATATTTAATTGGATATAATCATATATTACTATATGTTAGATCAATTTGATATAATTAGATACGATAAATTTATTTAAAACTAAGTCTTTTAAAGTTGTTATTTGCTAACAACGTCCGCTGGTCTAGAGGGTAGAGATTGCGATTACAAAACGGAAGACTTGTGGTTCTAATCCCCGTCCGTTCGAAGTTTTTTTTTTTTTTTTATTTATTTTCAGTTTGACATTATTATATCTAAAAATAAATCTAAAAACAGAAACATTTTTTGGATAAAAATGTATCCAATAATTTTTTTATAAAATCAAGATATCAGATATTATAAGATAACTTTGGCGCGGCCAAATTTCGGATGAAATTACATTATATAATATCCAATTTAATATAAAATCATGATATTGGATGTTTTAAGATAACTTTGGCGCGGCCAATTTCCGGATGAAATTACATCATATCATATCATATTTAATACAAAATCATGATAATAGATAATTTGGGATAACTTTGGCGCGGCCAATTTCCGGATGAAATCACATACAATCAAATATTAAACTGTAACTTCATATATTATAAGATGTTATGAGATAACTTTGGCGCGGCCAATTTTCGGATGAAATTTAGCAAAATCAGATCCAATAAATTATATATAATTTTATAAGATAACATGTTTTACCATACAATTTTTTTTTACTCGGGTTATTACACTGTGCAACAAATTTTGAGTCATCGCATTGAGCCTCAATGGCTTCAACGCCATATGAAAGTAGACCATCAAGTGGACAAAATCAACAAAGGGTTTTGCAAAGTCAGTTCGGATTTCTTTTTTATAGCCCACTGAAGTTTTAATATTTTTGTCAAAGGCGTTTGGAAAACGTCAAAAATACTATAATAAAAACACATCTGAGCTTCAAAATATGATTTGATGGCTTCAGTGAAATTTTATGGCGGTTCTTTTCTTAGAACATTTTAACCCTCTAACTGCCATTCTAAGGGGTCATTTTAGTCCTTTTTCAAAAACTAAACACAGAAGTCTAACAAAACGTCCATTTAGAGGGTTAAAATGTTCTACAAATATTTTCCTCATAAAATTTCACTAGGGGTTGTCAAATGTTCAAAGTTTGTGTGACATGCGCAAAGTGCTTAAAAAGGGTCAAGTATAAATAATCAATGTTTGTTATTTTTTTTTTTACCAACCCGAGTAAAAAAAAATTGTATGGTAAAACATGTTATCTTATAAAATTATATATAATTTTTTGGATCTGATTTTGCTAAATTTCATCCGAAAATTGGCCGCGCCAAAGTTATCTCATAACATCTTATAACATATGAAGTTACAGTTTAATATTTGATTGTATGTGATTTCATCCGGAAATTGGCCGCGCCAAAGTTATCCCAAATTATCTATTATCATGATTTTGTATTAAATATGATATGATATGATGTAATTTCATCCGGAAATTGGCCGCGCCAAAGTTATCTTAAAATATCCAATATCATGATTTTATATTAAATTGGATATTATATAATGTAATTTCATCCGAAATTTGGCCGCGCCAAAGTTATCTTATAATATCTGATATCTTGATTTTATAAAAAAATTATTGGATACATTTTTATCCAAAAAATGTTTCTGTTTTTAGATTTATTTTTAGATATAATAATGTCAACTGAAAATAAATAAAAAAAAAAAACTTCGAACGGACGGGGATTAGAACCACAAGTCTTCCGTTTTGTAATCGCAATCTCTACCCTCTAGACCAGCGGACGTTGTTAGCAAATAACAACTTTAAAAGACTTAGTTTTAAATAAATTGATCGTATCTAATTATATCAAATTGATCTAACATATAGTAATATATGATTATATCCAATTAAATATGTTATTCACTTGTACACAATTTTCAAAAAGACTTAGAAAATTTTTGAAAAAATTTGCAAAAAAAAAAAAAATGGAATGACGTACAGCGCTATTAGGGGCTTCCATGGTAAACTTAAACCATAATTTTAATGTAGCGATATGCCTTATTTCCAAGTCATAGGCTTTCAAAGTGAAATAAGACTTTGGCTTATAAGTTTGAAATTTTTCTTGGAATCAGGAAATCAGAATTAGATTTGAGATCGGGTTCCAAAAATCGTTGATAATTTGATAATTTAAACCAAATATAGCTATTATTAACTATATAAATGCAATATAAATTTTTAAAAATGATTGCAAAAATTTAAAAAGCAAATTTTTTTAAATTCTAAAAAAACAAATGCAATAAAAAAGTGTTTTCTATTTAAAAAAAAAATAAAAAAATATATTTTTTTCTGGAATCGAACTCGGGTTCCCAAAAATGATAGATAATTTTATAATAAATTAAATATAGTTATATATAACTATATAAAAGCAATATAATTTTTTAAAAATGATTGCAAAAATTCAAAAAAAGAAAAATTTAAAGTTCTAAAAAAAAAATGCAATAAAAAAGTGTTTTCTATTTAAAAAAAATAAAAAAATATATTTTTTTTTCTGGAATCGAACTCGGGTTCCCAAAAATTATAGATAATTTTATAATAAATCAAATATTGTTATATATAACTGTATAAAAGAAAAATATTTTTTTAAAAATGATTGCAAAAATTCCAAAAATGAAAATTTTTTAGTTCTAAAAAAATTAAACGCAATAAAAAAGTGTTTTCTATTTAAAAAAAATAAAAAAAAAACTTTTTTTTTTTTTTTCGACTGGGCCGGGAATCGAACTCGGGTTCCCAAAAATTATATGTAATCTTATATGATACAATAAAAAGTTTTGTATAACCATATATGTTGACACACAAAAATAAATTTTTGAAATACTGGCATATATAATTATATATGGCTAGTTGTTTGGTCAAAAAAATATTTTTTTTATACATGATTATATCAAAATATATATTCCATTACATATGCGACCATTTATAAATATATATTGAGTTTAGACGAAATTTGCGTATATATAGTACCATACAAACACAGATATGTTATCGTTTAAGACACATATAATTATATCTATTATTTTTGTTGGAAATTTTTTTAGTATGGAACTATATATAGTTTTAAATGGTATTATATTAGTCATATATAATTATACATAAATTGATACTGGATTTTTTGTTTAGTAAAGTCCTATACATAATTAGATATAAAGTCACGTATAATAATGTATGAAATCGGATTAAGTTTTATGTGCAACGTATGATTACATCTACCATTTATATTAATATATTATGAACAATATAATTAGATATGATTTTATATGACATCATTTAAAAAAATTGGAAAATTTCAAAGTGAGATATAATTTTATACTTTGACTCATATAGTTGTATATGGTTTTATGAAAACATATAAAATAATATACATTTATATAAATTCCTTTTTACTCGGGAAAGCAGTGTTAAAAAATATCGACAAAAAACAGTGCAAATATACTTTTGAGCTAAAAATTATGTTCAGATGTGTTTCATAAAATTTTATGATGATTCTTTTCTTTGACCAAATTAACCCTCTAGCTACCGTTTTAATGGGTCATTTTTGTCCTTTTTTAAAAGAAATACAAAAAAGTCTATAAAAAAGGCAGTTAGAGGGTTAAAATGTTCTAGAAATATTTTCTGCATCAAATTTACTAGGGTTCGTGGGTGCCCTGTGAAATATAGGGCTATCCATACAACCTATTTTCGCTGGACATTTGGTATGGAATGCCTCATATGTACCTTTATAATTTAATTATCAGTTAAGCCATGATTTAATTAATAATTTTTTAAATCAATATTATGAAACAGTTAATTGAATAATGTAATTAAACTCGCATACATACAATAATAAAAATTGTATTGCAATTTTAATTATAGTCTTTCCATCATTATTATCGCAATGATTTTATTGTTTTTTAATTATTTAATATTAACAGAATTACGAAAAAGTAAGAAAGATTCTGCCATTAATATAAAAAGAATTATCACTGTAGTGAAGGGTATTTAAACAAAAAAATTACCTGAAATTCATTCATTATTATATTTTTTAATTATTTTGTAACATTAACTCTGCAATCCTTATCTCTGTTTATATAGAAATAATAAAATATATACGCAGAACAAGGTAGAAACGAGTTTTTTTTTAATTTTTGAACACAGAAAAAATTTTTAATTTTTTATAATTGGCTGAAAAAACAACAAAATTATAGACATTTCTGGTATTCCCATACCGGTTTCAAACACAACAGTTATTGTTATCATCAGTAGGATTTTAAATGTTGGTTTGTCTTGTTAATGGAAATTGTTTTTTACTTAATTCGAAAAAAGTGCCTACAAAAGAGAATTAATAAGGAAAACTTTTCTAAATTTATATGAAAAATACAAAAATTTAGTCGATTTCATTTTCAAATTAATTGAATTTTGGCATATTACGATATTTGTAGTATTGATTAAAGTTTTATTAAACCAATTAAGTTTTTAATTGAACCAACACATTGATTAGTTAAATTTATACTTCACATTTTTTTATGCACAACATAGTTTTTAATGCCAACTAAAAAAATATTTGTCTCAATTAAAATAACAATAAAAAAAAAAAATAACACAAACAATAAATTAATTGAATTTTTAGCCTACATTTTTTTCTGTGCAATAACACACTCACATAAATTTTGTTTAAATAATAAAAACAAATGTTGTTTATAATGTGGGTTGTTTGGTGTATTCAATTCAAGACTAAAGCTAGATAATTCAATTTATTTCATTCATTAATTGAAAACATAAACATTAAAATAATAAAAAGCTTTAAACCAAAACTTCCAACATTTTATTGTATACAAGCAAATTGTAAACCGGTTACCGGGTTTTTATTTTTGTTAACACATTTTTCTCATATCAAAACATACAAAACGAAACCTGCCTACTGCTAAAAAAAAGCAAACAAATACTGTTAAGCAGTGGTTCTTAAACTTTTTTTAAAAAGGAATACTCCAACTTCAATAGCTTAATAACCCAGCAAAAATAAATCGAGATTTTGAGAGCACAGCTTCTTTTTACAGCATACAATAGCGCATCCAAAGAGCGCTCTTAAGAATTGAGTTAGGTTAGGTTTAGAGTTTTTCACGAGAATTCCCGGGACGGGATTTCCCGGGAATTCCCGTAAATTTTCAATCCCGAAATCCCGGGAAATAGAGCGGGAATTCCCGGGAATTTTTATTTCTTTGAAATTGTTGATTTTTTGACTTCTATTGATTATTTTGAATGAGATTTTTTAGAGATTTTATTAAAATTCTTGATAATTGATGGCAGAAACGTACGCAGGGACCAGAAGGGCTTAAAAAGTATTTCAGAGAGACCTTCTAACTAAAAAATGTCATAAAATCTGAGACTTACGAAATGAAAAAAGTCTCACAAAATCTAAATCTTCAATAGGATATAATTATCAGAACTTGATACATTTTTTTAGAAGCTGAAAAAATTTCTTTCTAAGACCTGCATTAGAAAAATTTGCAGAATGATTATTTGTTTCTATAAAAAATATTTATGTCTCTATCTATAAAACTGAACTGAGATGAATTAGAATAAATGATAAATTTTTATTATTAAAACAGATAAATAACATCTTTCCTTAAAAATACTTTTAAAAGAATTTGACATATTTGGGCCGTTTTTTTAATAAAAACTGCGTAACAAAAATTTACCTTTTTTCTCAAAACTGTTTTTTTTTTGTTCTAAAGGTGCTAAATAATATTTGTATGGTGTTAATAAACATTATAAATAGTGTTATCGCATTCATAAGGGTTTTATATATTTTTTTGACAAACAATTTTGGTTTTTAGTTTTTGAGGGAATTCCCGGGATCCCGGGAAATTTAAAAATGAATCCCGCTTTCCCGGGAAATGAAAATGTCCGGGAAAAGAAAAACTCTAGTTAGGTTGTAAGTGGCTGCTGATATTTAACGTCTTCTCACATAGTTTCTGATGACCATTGTAATACCACGGGACTGTAATAGGCTTTCGTACTGGTCCCTGCCGTTAAACCAATTTGAGCTTCTTATGAAACTCCTACACTCAAAAAAATACGTCAGTAAAAAAGTTTGTAAAATGGTTTGTAACCCAACTTTACAGGTTTTTTACTAATTCTTACTAAAAATTATTTTTTAGTAGTTCTTTTTTGTAAACTCGCGTTACAAACTATTGATTTTTTACTGATTTTTTAAAAAAATTTTCAGTTAATTTTTTAAAAATTATCCTACAAAATTTTTATATTTTCTTTGTAAATTTTACAAAATTAGTTTGTAAATTTCGTATTTTTTTCTAGAAAAAAAGAAATTATAATAACAAAGGCTTTGGATTTTAATTTTTTTTACACATACATTATGATATGCAAAATTCAAAAGCAAGGCGCCAGCGAGCTGGTATTTTTATTAATTTTTACAACCGGGTTTTAAAATTTATTTTACAGAAATTGTACAGAAAAATTTAGTAATACTAATTTTTTTAGTATTTTAAAGATTACTAATTTTTGAAAACCAAAGTTTGTAATGGTAACTGAAAAAGTTATCGGACACAAATTGAAAACTTTATTAGTAATGGTAACAGACTTTTTTGTAAGGAATACTAACATATTTTTATGAGTGTAAGATATTGAATTTTAACATCTGACAAATCAGAAAGATCATGCAGCTCCTAGATCTCAGTGAAGCAAGTCTCTGACCAGAAAGTGTTTTCAACTCCTCTTCATCCATGCAACTCCGGCAAAAGTCATTTGACGGCACATTTAACCGCTCTGCGTGCCTTCCTATAAGACAGTGTCCGGTAATTAAAGCTACTACCATCGCAATCTCTCCTCTAGGAAGTAATATCAGCTCACTTGTGCGTTTCTTATTAAGAGAAGGCCAGATCTGTCGTGTTGTCTCACACTTCCATCAATTTGCCTATCTCTGATTAGTCTATGTAGCGGAACAAAGCCGCAGATTTTGCTTGCAAGTTTTTAGAGGCATACATTCCAATTCTGTTGGAATCTGTAAGGTAGTTCCCAGTCTTGCAAGCTCATCGGCCTTACAATTCCCTGGAATATCTCTGTGCCCTGGCACCCAAATGTGTCGTATGTCAAACTGCAAAAATGCAGTTAAAGTTTAAAAGAAAAAATTAAAATTTTTTGTTTAAGTTTTTTTTTTATATTCATTAGGCTTGAAAGCGCTCTTTGACTCGTGATTTCTTTTCAAGAACTTGCTTCAAGTTCAGAAAAATTTTGCACTTTATGTGGTGAAAATTGCAATTCAATTGGCTCAGCCCTTTTTCCGTGACTGCGGAATAGACAGGTGCCTTTTGGTCAGCTCACATGGGTCATTCTGTAAACGTGGTCGCGTTGTGTTACCTATTAAAGAAAGATAAGATAAGGAGAGGAATGGAAGAGATAAAGAAAAAGGTATGCCTAAGTGGCCTCACAGGGATCCAAGCTGATTCGCTTATAATCCTGGATGAACGAGATACCAGATAAACACGTCAAATCCGCCGTATCGGGTTGCTAAAATGTTAGGCTCTCCGATGGGCGTATGCCAGACATTGACGGAGGTAGTGCGATGCCGTATCTTCCTCCACCACGTCCTGACATCCCAAGCAGTAGTTATTGTGAGGGATTCTCATTTTACTGTCGTGAGCGCAGAAGCGTTGTCTGTGCCCCGTAACGACTGCAACCAGGTTGCGTAGCTGGTTCAAGGGCAGTTGAATAATCTTTTTGGTACGCCGGCAATCATAAAAGGGTCACACCATCCTTGTGTTAAAATACGTGGGTTCACATCGCCATCTATCGTTGGCGATCTAAAATTGCGAAATTTCGTTTCGTCGCATTGAGCGGGATGCCAGGCGTATGATCAATCTCATTAGAAAATACAGTTGTGCCCTGCCTGGCTAAAGCATCGGCAACACAGTTGCCAAATATACACACACTTCCAAGCACCCAAATGAGCGCCAGATTCGAGTATCTCAACATCTTATTAGGAGGATCCTGGCATTCTTGAACAAAAAAAACATAAATATCCCTGAATATATCCCTCATCCACGTCCTGACATCCCACGTAGTAGTCATTGTGGGGGATTCCCATTTAACTGGCGTAAGCGCTGACGCGTTCTCTGTGCCCCGTAACGACTGCAACCAGGTTGCGTAGCTAGTTCCAAAGCAGTTGAATAATCTTTTTAGTATGCCGGCAATCATAAAAGGGCCACGCCATCCTTGTGTTAAAATACGTGGGTTCACGTCGCCATCTTTCGTTGGAGATCTAAAATTGCAAAATTACGAGCAGGATGCCAGGCGTATGATCGATCTCATTAGAAAATAGAGTCTTCACCTGCCTGGCTAATTCATCGGCATTACAGTTGCCAAATATACCCACACTTTCAAGCACCCAAATGAGTGACAGATTCGAGTGTCTCAACATCTTATTAAGAGGATCCCGGCATTCTTGAACAAAAAAACACAAATATCCCTGAATATATCCCTCCTCCACGTCCTGACATCCCACGTAGTAGTCATTGTGGGGGATTCCCATTTTACTGGCGTGAGCACCGAAGCGTGTTTTTTGTCCCGCAATGACTTCAACCAGGTTGCGTAGCTGGTTTCGAGGCAGTTGAAGAATCTTGCCCATACGGCAACGATCAAATGAGGGCCACACCATCCTCGTGTTAAACACGTGTATTTACGTCGCCATCTGCTAAATTTCGTTGCGCCGCTTACTCGCATTGAGTTGGATGCTGGGCGTATGATCGATCTCATTAGAAAATATAGCCGTCCCCTGCCTGGCTAATTTATAGGCAACACAGTTGCCAATTATACCCATATTTTCAGTCACACAAATGAGTTCCAGATTCGAATGTCTCGCTATCTTATTAAGAGGCTCCAGACATTCTCGAACAATTCTAGATGTGGTAGGCACACTAGCCAGGGATTTAATAGACGCATGGTTGTCAGTTCAAAAACACAGATATTCCTGAATGATATCTGTCGGCACCCTGTTCAATCCGCACTGCGGATTTCGCAGCCCGTTTTATAGTCATGCGCTATAAAACGGCCAGAAATACACTACACTGGTCCGGTAGTCGAAAGGAGAGCCTGTAATCCAGTAGACTCATAAAAACGCCATCCCCACTCCGTTTATTCGCCGTTTATTTTGGAGCCATCAGTAAAAACCTAAAGTATCACCTAAGGAATGTCGAAACCCTCCGTACAATCGGACCTGACCAGAAACCTTGTTACAAACACGGTTTTGGAGCCTGCATTCTTCCATGTCCGTATGGTTTATACATGCATTTATTGCCGCAATCATAGTTGCTGTGTTCCCGGATAGTTGAATTGCGAGAAGGTCTACTGGCAGCCAGTTAAGCATTACGAGTAGACCTTTCGTTGGAGTGGAGCAAAAGCGTCCGTTATCATCAGCGGACTTGACCTAAGAGTCCTATTGAGAGACGTTGGGTGAGTGAATTCCCCATCGCCACCCACCAAACGGATACTCAGCACATAAGTAGAGGACAGGTAGTCATAACTCTCTCTATAGTACAAAGGAGCGATTCGTTATTCCAAATTTGCAAGTTTTCCCAGCAGTCGACGAAATTTGAAAAAAAAAATCTTTATTCGTGCTACATTAACGTCCGTCTGTCTGTGGAAAGCACAATGCAGTCCAAACAAGAAGAGCAAGGCTCCTGAAATTTGGCACAAAAATGTCTTGTGGTCAAGGGCTGGTTAAGTGCGCCATTTTTTGGAGCTTTTTTGTACTTTTGGTCAACAAATGAAACATTTCTATATTATTAAAACTTCAAAGTCCTACACTTGGACTCAGTGGCTTTAAAAATACAATTTTCTTGGACCGCCCTGTGAATGGGAGTAGAGCTATTGAAGATTCGGCACATTCGTCTGTATTTTAAATTTACACCTAAAATAAAACGTTAAGAATAGCTTTTGTTAAAATGCTGTGGTTGATTTAACTAACAAGTATGCTAAATTACTACGACATCAATTACTACAACATCTACCACACTCAAGTTTTAGCCGCTGCTAAAACTATTCAAGTATGAACGAGGCATACAAAAAAGATTGTATGCCGCAATTACGAAAATCAGCATAATGTGCTTTTCAAAGCACTTGACAATTTAAAAAAAAAAAATCCAAAAACACACTAAAATGTAAGTACATACTTACAAACGACAATTATATGATGGTATTTAAGTAACAAACAGTATTTGGAAAAGTAGCTTGAATATTTTGGTTGAAAAGTCCCTGAGATTTTAATAAAAAGTGTGGGTCTAGACTCTAACTTTGGATCCAGCAATTAATTAAGTTCCTCAATCTCTTTCAAGTCCAAATCTAGTTGATACATTTCGAATCTATCGAATTAAGGACTGCAAAGCCTGATTTCTCCCGAAGTGAAAAAAGGGATTTCCAGAATTATCTTGATTGACTTGAGAAACGAGAATATTTCACGAAACGGGTAAGAGAGTTCTCCGAGAGCATTACTGACGATTTTTTGATAAGATTTAAAGTTTTACAAGTAGCTCGAAAATATTTCTTTTCGCAATTTCATTAACTTTTGTATCATAGTGCATAATATGGCTGGTATGTCATTATGGTATCTTGTTATATTTGTTATCAGTTGAATGCTGCTTACTCAACATTTAAAAACCCATAGATACTAAGACTTTTGAAGTTTGTCACACACTCATCGTCATTATTAAAACTTAAGTCTCTTTGCTGTCTGTCTCTCACATCTGTGTATTTGTTTTCAGCATATGAAGAAAATATAAACCAGAAAATTGACAACCTTAAGTCTCTGGTGGATTATGGTAAAACAAAATTTTAAAAAACAAAAATTAACACAAATGTAGCAAAACATTTTTCTTTTAAAAGTCTATCATTGGCAGGTATTTTAAAGAAATCAGACAATGGACAGAGCAGGAGTTTGTTTGATAAAGTTAAATTGATGTTATAGTGTTGCCTTCAGAAACCAGGGTCTGGGATTGATAGTTCCCAGCAGAAATTTTACGGAACTGAAGGTTTTATAATGGATGCTCTTACATTGAAGTTGCACATGTGGAATTCCATTCGACTCTTGCATTACCGTCCGCGAGAACCACGTACATAACTGATGTTCACTCTAGGTTGTCAAAAAATTTACTTTTTACCAAAGTAGATGATTGAAAAAATAAAGGGGTTTTTTTTCCAATTCTCCATGTCGAATGTTGTCTGGGTAACATAGTTGTCCTAGGCGGTAGGTTGGGTTGGATGGGTGTTTGCCATTTTATCCTACATTACATAAAAAGGATTCATTCCTAAACCTGAAATATTCCGTCATCGTCATCAAGTCATCGCTGACCCCTGTTCTTCCACTTCTCCGCAATTCCTACAAAAAATCCCTGTCAGAGATTTTATAATGTCCTGTCAGTACTCCCACCAATAGGCTGATCGTCCGTTTTCTTATGAATTTGCAACGGTTTTAGAATCCTTTTTAGAAAGCTTTGTGGCAAACGGAGAAGCTTACTTGAAATGCCCTTAGTATCCTTAAGTACTAAAAAATCAATGTTGCTTAACTGGTGCCCATTACTTAGGTTAGGTAAGCAGCCGCCTATTGGTCAGCTCACATGGGTCCTTCGATGAATGAGGTCCCGTTGTGTTACCTATAAAGGAAAGGAAGCAAGTGTTAAGAAGAGGAGAGGAAGGGATAGATAGAAATGTCCAAGTCATATCACTGGAATCTAAGATGAATCGCTCGGAGTTCCGGAAGAATGAGTTTATTCTGCTGACAAACATACTAGATAAACTTGTCAAGGCCGCCAGTACCGGACTGCCAAAATGTTCGGCACTCCGATAGGCATATTCCGGGCGTTGACAGAGAAAGAGCGATGCCGTATTTGCCTGCTCCTCGTCGTGTCTTATTTATCGGCAACACAATTGTCATTTATACCCATATGTTCAGGCGCCCAGGTGAGGGCCAGATTCGAATGTCTCGCCACTTCATTAAGAGACGTCCGGTATTCTTGGACAATTCTAGGTATGGTAGTCACACCCGCAAGGGATTAATAGTCGCTTGGTTGTGCTATCCAATCCCCAACCCGTTTTATAGCCATAATCTCGACCTAAAATACGCTACACTAGTCCGGTAGCCTAATGGAGAGTCTGTAATCCAGTTGACTCATAAAAATGATACCCAAAATGATACCAAAATCGGCCATCTGTTTTGGAGCCATCAGTCTCAATTTATGTCGAGACCCTCCATCAAATTGGACGTGTCCGGAATCATTGACGCAAGCACGGTTTCGAATTAGGGTGTAGAGGTTCCCATTACTTATTGTTAGTCTTATCTCTTAAAACATTTTCTGAATTTGATCAATCAAAATTTTCTTTTCCGTGAAAGTTCTCGCGCCTTTGTTTGCCCATTTCTGCAACTCTTGCCAGGCATTTATTATGCCAAATTATACAGTTTATGTTAACACATATTTTTTATCGCTGTATATTCGTCTTTCAGTGTTCATAATTTATATTTTTGCTGTTGCAAAGCCAACAAGTAAAGAAAACTGAATCCAGTTTTCTTAATTTTTTATTTATTATTAATAAAGAAAACCAACTTAAGAAATCAACAACAAAAAACAACGTTTAATTGGCTTAATAAGTACCATCGTCATTATTATCATTGTTGTTGTACATTTCTTGTGAAAAAATTATATTTTAATGAAATGTGTTGCATGTAGTTTTTTTTTGTGAATTGTTCAGAGTATTTAAGATGGTTTTTAAGAGGACTTTTCTTTTCATTTTTAATTTTTTTATTTATTTAAACAAAAGACGACTATTTCATACAAATGTTGTCGTCTCCTCATCATCGTCATCATCATAAATGCAGTTTCACTACTCGTAGTTTGGAAGTTGGAAGCTGTTGACGTTGTTTAAGTTAAAAACTGCATATAAGTAGCTGAAAGTATTGTTTTAAAAAAATATATGAGATGATATTATTTGACTTATTGTCTTTAATATGTGTAAGCTTGACTATGAACATTTATTAAGACAATTAATAAATACAAGGAATAACTTAATAAATGGGGCATTTTAGAAAATAAATAATAAATTTGTTGTAAGCATGTTAGAAATTTTTATAAGTATCCTGAAAAAATTCTTTTTTAAATGTTTCGTTACAAAAAGTCTGTCTTTATGGAAATAAGTCGATAATGCTGATGGAATGTTTCTGGCAACACTCGATCATTGGTAGGAAACATAATTTTTCTCACAGCAGACTAACTTTGTCAGAACCTTCGAAATCCAAGCATTGCCTCTGGAAAACTGGTCAGTGAACTCTGTTATGTTTAAGAGTGAATCCTCAATTTTTCCTGACGGTTCGCAGTTCACGGCAATGGACTAAGGTCCTCGCACAATAAATATTTTAAGGTCTTGAATTCAAATTCATGTCCTAAGGCATACTGGGATTTCTGAGCGAATTGGCTAATGAATGTGCATGAAATAGCTTAGACTTGTAATTGATAAATTCGAGCGGATAATTACGTGAAGGGACTTAACTACTTGCGCCAGAAAGTTTTGTAATCCAACACGGTGAAATTGGGATTCGTTACTTGCTGTATACGATATCGGGCGATTAAAGAACTTCAATGTCCGAAACAACTTTAGAACTCAGCTTCGCAATGCTGTGGCACAAAACAATAATGGACTTCCGTATGTGTCTATCAACGCAAAATGGGACCACGTTAAAAAAACCATCAGATTCTGTGCAGATCACATCTTCGGCCAAGCTCCCAAAGGAAGACAAGTGTGGATGTCGAAGAACATTTGGAAAATAATTTCTGAACGTAAAGCTTTAAAAGAAAAAACGAATGCTTCCAAAGACTGTGATGAGAAAAGTAGATTAGAAGTCAAATATCGAGAGATATTTATGAGATAAAATAAAGCACACAGACAGCCTAGCAGAAGAGGCCGAAATGCAGCAAACTCCGGCGATACGCGAACCGTTTTGAGATCACAAAAGAACTTGCAGAGCAAAGAATGCGTACCGAACACCCAGTACGAGACCGGAAAGGAAATCTGATCATCACCGATCAGGAACAACTCTAAAGATGGAAAGAACATTTTTCTACGGTATTAAACAACATGATTGGCCTTGCAGCTCAACCACCTATTGCCACAAGTTCTATCAACGCAACAAACCGTAGGATTTGGATCTCGCCCCCAAGTCTTGCAGAACCATAGCAGCTATAAAACCACTTCAATATGCTAAAACATACAAATGCAACCCAAACCTTACGGCTGAACTTCTACAGCCTCTTATATGTAATCGTGGGATGGTATTATAGTCAAGATTGCAAAGAAAGTCGATCTGAACAACTGCAGCAGTTGGCGAGGCATATGTGTGATACCAACTATAGCAAAGATAATTTCAAAAAGAATCCTCGATCGCATTAAAGAGCACCTAGAGAATACCATCAGCTCATGCTAAGCGGGTTTTCGCTGTCGATATTCCTGTGCTGATCATGTAAACACCTTACGTATAATCACAGAGCAGTGAAGCAGTGGAATTCAACTCCAAGCTCCATCTTCTTTTTATTGACTTTAAGGAAGCTTTCCATAGTATTAACCGGGAGTTCGTGTAGTTAGCTTTGCAAAGAAGGGGTTTACCAGAAAAACTAATGTCCCTGATCAAGGAAAGTTATAACCAAGCCAGATGTTTCGTTATTCACAAGCGGAAGCTCTCTGAATTCGCCAGGGATTCATATTGTCGCCTTTGTTATTCCATATCGTGATAGAAGATGTTCTAAGTTCCATAGAAAACAGCAGCCAGGGTATCCAGTGGCAAATTAACAAAAAAAATCCTTAAATTTTTGTCATACGCAGATGATATTTGCTTACTTTCATACAGACTTTGTGATCTTAAAAAGACAACATGAAATTCGGAAGGCAAACTGCGCTTTACAGGTCTTAGAATAAATACTGGAAAAACAAAGGCACTGATTGTGAGTGTAGGTGTTGACTCATCATCACCACTAAATATAGGGGACCAAATATGTGATTACACGCCCAAATTTTGCTACCTGGGTTTTGAGATTGACAAGAATGGAGGTGCCGACTTAGATGTGTAGAAACGTATTTTGGCATATTAGCCCCAATATGGCCAAATAAGTCTTCGCACTAAGCTTAGAATTTTCGAAGCAAATGTCAAATCGGTACTTCTCTATGGATGCACAACCTGGAAAGTTACAAATATCATTACCAAAACATTTGTAAGCCGATATCTCAAAAAAATTCTCCGCATTTTCTGACCTGAACAGGTCGATTACCAACCTGTTTAGTCAAGACAGATTCCGAATGAAATACGGAAGCGCAAGTGGCAATGGATTGGTCATACAATAATAGGAAACGACGACAACGTGACCAAACAGGCACTTCGATGGAACCCATTTCAACAATCTGGCCGGCAATCTGGCAGACCACATACAACGTGGCAACGTTCCACCTATGCTCCAATGGGAGTCAAAAGAACATATATATATTAACAGTTTTATACGATCCCTCCGCCAAATCCGACAGCACACGATCAGGTTTATTTGGGTTCCTGGGCATACTTGGGTTGTTGGAAAAAAAATGGCTGATCAATGTTCAAGAATAGTTTTGAGTTCCTCTGATAGAGGTAATGGACAGATGGAAATAAAAAGTTAAGTTTATATCACAAACTACGTGTAGAATAGCACAGATCTTATGGCCTCTGCCAAACCCTTGGAAATCGAACAGTCGTACATTTGTAAAATGGATAATCTGGCGAATTGCTTTGTGTATTGATATCTCTAACAGAGGTTATTGTAGAAAGAGAAGTCTGTGCATCAGCTGTTAAATGGATGTCCAGGACTGAAAGAGCATAATGATGGCTTTCTGAATCCTCTTGCAGAATATCTCAGGGAATCGGGATGGTTTACGAAGGAACCTTCTTAGTAACTTAAGGGAAATAAAGAAAATAATCAAGAATCACAATGAACTGTATAGTCTTTGAGTGAACTCGGCAAAAGGTGGGACTAACCTACGAGAATCCAACCGAATATCAAACCTTCGATAAAGTCTTGCAAATAAAAGAGTTAAAAAACAGAGGCTAAGACTGCTAGTTTTAGGTTAAATATATCTATCTGATCAACTGGCCGTATTAAGAACCAGTTTATTAGATTAGCGTTATACCCAATTCACACCTGACGTGAAATCTCGTTCGAAAGAGATTTCGATAATATGGTTGTGTATAAAATGATACAGGTGTAAATAGCCCTTTACTAGTTTACAACGATAACCTGTTTGTCAGTATCACTCTGTCGTGATGGCTTCCAGGGTCATAAAATGTTCTTGTATAAACCAAATGAGAATTACACGATGTGCCCATTTTGCACATTATTTCAAACTTCACAAACAAGAGAGTAAATTCGATATGTTACACATCTCTTGTAGTTTGCTTTGTGAGTTTTCAAAAAGTTTTTATGAGAGCATTTTAAGTTTAAATGATTAAGTGGGAGAAGAGATTAAAAAAATTTTTAGGAGGGCATAGAAGTGGGCGATCCGATCGTCATCGAAAGTTTTAACTGCATAACAAATTAACTTACTAACTACTTCGGAATAGATGGAATTGATCATCATAGATTAAGTTAACTAATGCACAGAAAAATAGCTCCCTCTAAATCCAACCCAGCAACTTACATACATTTGCATAATTTAATATTTTGCAATATTTACACACCCATCAACTTCAATAAGAAATAAAACTGACCATACCGCAGTTATACACGGATGTTTATACCACAAACAAAAACTTCCGTTGTTGTCTCTATATATTTTGTTTATTCCAAGTCACGCATGGTCACCAATAAAAATGTGTAGATTTGTTATGTTAGGTTTTTTTCCGCTGCTGTTGATTCTGTTGCCTTTTAGCTTTAAGCGAGGGCGTTAAATGCCAAAATGCAAATGTGGTTTAAACAACTTTTAACACCGTGTATTTTTTTCTTTTTTTTTTGTTGCCAGTCTGTATGTCTATTTATTTGCCAGCAATAGCAATGTGAGTGAGAGAATGTGTTTTTCATAACTACACTGAGGGAAATGTTGTTATAGTTTTTGGTATAACGTTTTTTTTTTTTTTGTATTACAGAAAATGAATCAGTCGAGGACCGCTCTAGCATTGGAGAATCAAGTAGAAAAAAACATATTTTTGTAAGAAAATATAAAAAAAAAAATATATATAAAAAATCTTTAGTTACGAAATGTAATTTAAAAAAAAAAAACACTTTTTTTTTTAAAAAAGTACGCTTTTATTTTTAAAAAAGTAGTACTTTTGAAGAAATGTACTTTTTTAAAAAAGTACTTTTCTTACAAAAGGGCATTAAACAGAATACTTTTTTAAGTACATCGAAAAAAAAGTACTTTTTTAAGAAAAGTACTTGTTAAGAAAAAGCAATTTAAAAAGATTAAAAAAAGTACATACACTAAGAAAATTATGTCATTAACTGTTTGTAGGTTATTTTAAAAAGTAATCAGTAAAGTTATTTTAAAAGAAAAATCATTAATTTTATTAAGGACTTCTTATTTTCTACTGTTTCTGTAGTTTAAAAAAAAATAATTTACTGTATTTAAAACGAATTTTCTGTTACATTTAATTTCGGCAGTAAAAAATTTCTTCTATAGTTTTACTGTTTTTTCAATACAAAATAACTGAATACTCACTAGTTTTTTAATGTTTTGGTTAGTCATTAAATTAACATTTAAAATTGACTGTAATATATTTTTATTTTAAATGAAAAAACAGTGGAACGGTTTTTAAATAAAATTTCATTTGTTTTAAGTGAATATTCCCTGGAATTTACCTACATAATTTTTTGAGTGTACTTTAAAAAAAAAGAGTTTAAAGAAAAGGTAATTTAATACGAATAAATACTTTTTTAAAAAACGTACTTTTATTAGCAAATAAGTAGTTTCTTAAGAAAAATTACTTTTTTCAGAAAAAAAATATTTTTTTAAGAAAAGTACTTTTTTTAAGATAAAGTACTTTTTTTTAGGAAAAGTACTTTTTTTAAGAAAAGTACTTTTTAAGATAAAGTACTTATTAAAGGAATAGTATGTTTTCTTAAATAAGTGCTTTATCTTAAAAAAAGTACTTTTTCTCAAAAAATACTTTTTTCTTAACAAAATTGCTTTATCTTTAAAAAAAACTTTTTTTCTAATAAAAGTACCTTTTTTAAAAAAAATATTTATTCTTATTAAATTACTTTTTCTTAAAAATCTATTTTTTTAAGTACTTTTTTTAATTTTTTTTAAATAAAGAATAACGAATTTTTTAAATTCTTTTTTAAGAAAAAGTACTTTTTCTTAAGAAACTACTTATTTTCTAATAAAAGATAAAGTTTTTTTAAGAAATAAAAAAAAAACTTTTTCTTAAAAAACTACCATTTTCTAATAAAAGTACACTTTTTTAAAAAGTATTTATTCTTATTAAATTACTTTTTCTTAAAACTCCATTTTAAAGTACTTTTTTAAAAAATTCCTTTTTATTAAAAAAAGCACTTAAAAGAAATTTTTAAAAAAGTACTTATGTAAAAAAAATAGAGTTTAAAGAAGAAGTAATTTAATAAGAATTAATACTTTTTAAAAAAAGAATTTTTGTTAGAAAAAAGTATTTTTTTAAGAAAAAGTACTTTTTTTTAAAAAAAAGTATTTATTTTAAGAAAAAGTATTTTTTTAATGTAAAGTACTTTTTTAAGAAAAAGTACTTTTTCTTAAATTAGTACTTGATCTTAAAAAAAAGTATTTTGTCTTAAAAAAAAGTACCTTTTTCTTAAAACAAGTACTTTTTTTCTTTAAAAAAAACTTTTTCTTAAAAAAACTTTCTTTTTCTAATTAAAGTACATTTGTTAAAAAACTTTTTAATCTTATTAAATTACTTTTTCTTAAAACTTCATTTTTTAAGTACTATTGTAAATTTTTTAAAAAATTTCTTTTTGTTACAAAAATCACTTAAAAAAAATTAAAAAGTACTTAAAAAATGGAGTTTTAAAAATACGAAATTTATTAAGAATTAATACTTTTTTAAAAAGCTTACTTTTATTAGAAAAAAATATTTTTTTTAAGAAAAGGCACTTTTTTTTTAAGAAAATTTACTTTTTTTAAGATAAAGTACTGTTTGAGGAAAAAGTACTTTTTCTTAAATAAGTACTTTATCTGAAAAAAAAGTAGATTTTTCTTAAAAAAAAATACTTTTATCTTAAAAAAAAAACACTGATAAAAAAATATTTAAAAACCCGGCTAAAAATAATGTGTAAATTTATGTTAAGGATGGGCCAATATATGGTCGCATATTATCATATGTTTTACCATATATGGTCAAATATTGAATAAGCGCCAATTTTAATATATGTTCTTATATGATCATATATGTTTTCGAATTAATGATGTATGGTCAGATGTGTTCATATATGCTCATATACAATTCATTTTTAGCCGGGAAACTACATTTTTCTAATTAAAGTATGTAAGTTAAAAACAAATGAGTCTGGGGGTCGTGGGTTCGATTCCCACCAGAGGCCTTGGTCTGTTTCGCTACAACGAGACGAAGGTCATTGTTACCAGTTCTCGGTTAGGTAAAATTAGTATATGATTTGTAATTATATGGTAATTCTTAATAAAATAAAAAAAATAAAAATAAAAAAAAACAAATGTACTACTTTTTCTCAAAAGTATAAAAAACCGTCATTTTTTTAATACCCTGTGTTCACGCAGGACTTTGAACTTCTGCGAACCTAAAAATGTTTCAATTGCTTAACAAAAATACAAAAAAAAAACATCTAAAAATTATCATTCTTCATAGGTTGGTTAAGTTCTTCAAGAGGATTTTTTTTCCCCTGGTCCGATTATGCCCATTTCCGAACTAAACCTGCGTGGGACCATTAACACCTATTTTCATATATTTTTTTAAGAAAAAGTATTTTTTTAAGAAACATTACCTTTTTTTTAAAAAATAAAGTACCTTTTTCCGAAAAAGTACTTTTTCCTAAAAAAAGTACTTTTTCTTAAAAAAAAGTAATTTTTATTAAAAAAAAGTAAAAAAGTAAAAATACCCTTTTCTAAGAAAAGTACTTTTTTCTTAAAAAAGGCACTTTTTCTAAGAAAACTACCTTTTTTTAATAAAAGTATGTTTCTAAAAAAGTATTTATTCTTATTAAATTACTTATTCTTAAAATTTATTTTATTTAAGTTTTTTTTTTTTAAAGTACTTTTTCTTAGAAAGTACTTTTTTCAAAAATTTTTTTTTTAATGTCCTTTTTGAAGAAAAGTACTTTTTCTTAAAAATGTTTTTTTTTAATGTCCTTTTTGAAGAAAAGTACTTTTTTTTTAAAAAAAAGTGCGTTTCCTAAATGTAAAGTATTATTGGTAAAAAAGTGCTTTTTATTACAAAAGTACTACTTTTTTAAAAAAGAAACTGTCCTTTTTCTTAAAGTACGATTTCTTAATAAAGTTCATGTTGTAAATAAAGATTTTATTTTAAATTGTAGTTTTCTTCAAAAAGTAAAAAAAACCAACTAATATCCTGGGTCCACGCAGGCCTTTGAGCGTCTGCAAACCTAAAAACGTTTCAAGTGCTTAATACAAATACACAAAACAAAACATCTAAAAAATTGTCATTCTTCAAAGGCTGGTTAAGTTCAACATTAAGAACTTTTTTCTCTCTGGTCCGATTTTGCCCATTTCCAAACTTAACCTGCCTAGGACCATAAGACATATTCGTGCCAAACTTTAGCAGTGTATCTGTTTTATTTTGAACTGCATCGTGTTATCCACAGACAGACGGACGGACATTCATAGAATGTCTAAAAATTGATCATTCTATAAATGCCCGTCCGTCAGTCTGTCTGTAGATATCACGATGCAGTCCAAAATAAAACAGGTAGATTCCTGAAGTTTAGCACAAATATGTCCTATGGTCTTAGACAGGCTAAGTTCGTAAATGGACAAAATTGGACCGGGGGGAAAAAAAGTTCGCCCTTGAATAACTAAACCAACCTCTGAAAAAGTAAACTTTTTTACACGTTTTTTTTTATTTTTATTCAAAAAATGAAACAGTTTTGCGCAAGAAAACCTCAAAGTTCCTTCATTTGGACCCAGAGGCTTAAAAAATGTCGTTTTTGGCCCGCCCCTTTTGTGGGCGTGGATAAAAACAAAAAATAATAAAATTGTCTAATTTAAGATAATATGTGTAATATAAATGACTTTGGTAACATATATCGCGATAGGGAAGGTGATTTTAACGTACCCCACCGACCCCCCCCCCACCCCAAAAACAACACACCCACCCCTTTTGTTCATTTTGGAGTGTATAAAATATTCGGTACAGTCGAATTTAACACTTCCACTTGCTCGAATTACAATTAATTTTTTTTTGAATTTTCGAATTACACTTGAACTTTTTCGAATTGCAATCTTTTCAGAATTACAATTGATGTATTGCGAATTGCAATTGATTTTTTAATACCCTCGACTCTAGTGATAGAGGGTATATTTAAGTTTGTCATTCCGTTTTAACACCTCGAAATATTGGTCTAGGACCCTATAAAGTATTGGACCCTATAAAGTATATGGGGCATTCCGAGCCAAATCACTCACTTTTAGACCCGACCCCTTTCGATTTATTTTATTTTTGGATATGTTTTAGTCCTTATTAAATGCAACTTGTGCACCAATTTTCAGCCTTATATTCCAAGATGGTGTTGAGTAATCAATTTTTCAAAATGGCGATTTTCTCCAAAAAATTAAAAAATTGAAATTTTTAATTAATTTTGCCCATTAAAAAATATAGATATTTTAAAAAAAGTTGGACAACGTTTTGTTGGTATTTAAATGTAGTTTTGGAAAAAAAATATGAAAAAATTATTCGAAGTAATTATTACTTATTTTTTGACGTTTAAAAATTAAAATCGACTTTTTGAAAAAGTCCGAAACATTCGATTTTTTTGTAAAAACCTATAAAAATTCTACTCTGAATTACGCAACTTTTAAGCCATAACTCGAGATATGATCACAATTCTTTCTATTTTTTTTTTTTTAATTTTTTAAATTGCACCTTTTATGTTTTGGCTCTGATTTATTTTATATGGAGCTCCAAAAAAAAATTGGTAGATACTGACCCTAACTTAACCTAAATATATTCATTTGGAGGTAAATATGCGTCTCACAAAAATTTGGGACGATCGGACATGTGTAAGGCGTTTAGCATGGTCCTTGAAGTTTAAAAAACGGATTACAAGGAAAAATATGAATTTTTTTCTGTTTTCGCAATTTTTTTGGTATTTCAAGTTAAGTTTTAATTCAAGTGATTACAGAATTATGATGTGGAGTAAAATGCCTTTCTAATAAGGTACTAAAAACTAAAATCGGTTGAAAATCAGCCAAGTTATTACAACTTCCCCAGGCATCTAGCGTGTGCCATACAACTTGATTAAAAAATACGAGTCCCTTTTTTTAAATTTATTGAAATTTTCTACTGTAATAACATTTTTTCATTATTCATGTTTCAGTGTAATATTTTTTTGGCTTTTCCAAATTTTAAAACAAAAAAAAAGAATTTTTTTTTAAAATAGAGATTTCAAAAGGGTGTTGAAAATGCAGGCACTAATTTAAAAAATGTTAGCAAAACACAATATGAAAAATTACATTTGAACTAATTACATTTGAACTTGAAGAATAAAAAAATGTTATTACAGTAGAAAATTTCAATGAATTTCCAAAATCGTATTATATTGCTTAATCAAGTGTTCTGCCATACGTTAGATGCCTGGGGAAGTTGTAATAACTTGGCTGATTTTCAACCGATTTCAGTATTTGGTACCTTATTAGAGAGGCATTTTACTCCGTATTATAATTCTGTAACCATTTGAATTAAAACTGAACTTAAAATTCCAAAAAAATTTAGAAAACAGAAAAAAATTCATATTTTTCCTTGTAATCCGTTTTCTAAACTTCAAGGCCCATGCGGAACACCTTATCCATGTCCGATCGTTCTTAATTTTTGTGAGGCGTATTTTTGCCTCGAAATGAATATATCTAGGGTAAGTTAGGGTCAGTATCTACCAATTTAGAAAAATAGAACAAATTGCGATCACATCTCGAATTATGGCTTAAAAGTTACGTAATTAAGAGTAGAACTTTTAGACGTTTGTAAAAAAAAAATCTAAGGTTTCGGACTTTTTCAAAAAGTCGATTTTAATTTTTAAACGTTAAAAAATAAGTGATAATTACTTCGAATAATTTTTTTAATATTTTTTTCTAAAACTACATTTAAATACCAACAAAACGTTGTCCAACTTTTTTTAAGATATCTATATTTTTAACTGGTCAAAATTAATTGAAAATTTTAATTTTTCCATTTTTTTGAAAAAATCGCCATTTTGAAAAATTGATTACTCAACACCATCTTGGAATAAAAGGCTGAAAATTGTGTCCAAGTTACATTTAATAAGAACTAAAACATATCCAAAAATAAAATAAATCGAAAGGGGTCGGGTCTAAAAGTGAGTGATTTGGCCTGGAATGCCCCATATATATTCATGATCCTCGATCGATTTTAAGACGATCTTAAGCGATGTTCATCCGTCCGTATGTCCGTCCGTCTGACTTTACGGAGGCTCCTGAGGTTTGGCATATATGTTGGACATTTACTTGGTCAGGTTGGTGTTGCAATCCAGCAAAATCGGTCCAGTAGTTCAAAAGTTATGAGCAAAAGACTGAATTTCGGCAGGGGTTTTTCGTGAATTTATGAGATAAAAAACACCCTAACTTTTTAAAGACAATTCTGAAGATGCTGAAGCTTGGCGTATATATTTGTCGTTCCCCTGGCCTAAGTAGTTCGCATTGCATTTCAGCCAAATCGGTCTAGTTATTGAATTTCAGATTAGTTTTACCTTAAATTCACGTGTTGAAAACCCGTTAAACATGTTTTAAAACATTGGTAAGTCACAAAAATATTATACAAAGTATTTTTGTCACTCAAAAATATTTTTACACTAAAAAAAGTACACTCGAAAAAAATTTTGCACTCAAAAAAAAATTTACACTCAAAAATAATTTAGTACATTATTTTTTTTTTTTCAAAAAAAGTTTTTTTATACAAAAAAAATATTTTTAGTGAAAATTTTTATTTTTTCAGGTTAGAAAATTATTATCACTTAAAAAGGACACTGTAGAGGGTATTCGTAGATTCGGCCAAGTCGAATTTAGCTATTCCACTTGTTCGAATAACAATTGAATTTTATTAAATTACACTGTGTGACAAAACTAACCACTATTTTAGAAAACAAGAGGTACGACCATCATTTCAATATATTTCGGACATGCTGAATCGAATGGCGTACTCCGTTTTTCGATGTATGGTACAGTTTTCTTGTAAAATGTCATTAAAGATTGGCTGATTTTCAGCTGCTTTTTTAACAACAAAAATTCCAAAGCTAATGATTTTTAAATTTTATGGCATGGAAAACAAAGATATAACTTGTAGCAATATTTCTAATATAAATTTGGTTTAAAGCTTTTCATCTTAACCCCTTTAATTCGCGGATTTCTTCATTTTTTTAAGTTTTCGCGAAATTAACCGCTAAATTGGTCTCTGATAAAAAACTTGCATTTTGTGGATCATAAAGGCGTCCATGACACTACGAATAGTAGACAAAAAACATCTATGTTATATGGACCATCATGAAGAAAATCGCGAAAAACCGTTTTTTTGTATATGGCAGCATCGCTTTAGGAGATGGTTTGAGGCTTCATCTTTTAGTATATAATGTGGGAGCCTTAAACAATGAACTGACCCAAAATTTGTCCAAAAAAGTTTTCATTTGCAAAAGTTATCTTAACAAAAACTATAATTATTGTACCGCAAACACTGAAATAACAGTTTTTGTTAAGATAACTTTTGCAAATGAAAACTTTTTTGGACAAATTTTGGGTCAGTTCATTGTTTAAGGTTCCCACATTATATACAAAAGATGAAGCCACAAATCATCTCCTAAAGTGATGCTGCCATATACAAAAAAAACGGTTTTTCGCGATTTTCTTCATGATGGTCCATTTAACATAGATGTTTTTTGTCTACTATTCGTAGTGTCTTGGACGCCTTTATGATCCACAAAATGCAAGTTTTTATCAGAGACCAATTTAGCGGTTAATTTCGCGAAAACTTAAAAAAGTGAAGAAATCCGCGAATTAAAGGGGTTAAGATTCAGCATGTCCGAAATATATAGAAATGATGGTCGTAACTCTTGTTTATTTTTTAGTGTTCCGCAGTGTTATAATTGATCTTTTTGATATTACAATCGATCTTTTTCGAATTACAATTGAATTTTTTCAAATTACAATTGACCTTTTCGAATTACAATCGATCTTTTTCGTATAACAATTAATCTTTTTCGAATAACAATTGTCTTTTTCGAATAACAATTGATCTATTTCGTATTACAATTGATCTTTTTCGCAAAACAGTTGATCTTTTTCGAATAACAAATAAAATCATTAAGTTACAAATGGAATTTTCGAATTACAAATTGAATTACTAATGGAATTTCCGAAATACAAATGGAATATTTGCATTACAAATTTATTCTTAGAATTACAAGTAGAATCCTTGAATTACAACTAAGGGAATATACGTTTACCGGCTGTTTCCGAATAGACCAGTTATGGTTTATAGCACTACCAGCATCATCACCTTGTGGTATATATTACACATATACTTCTTTCAGTGTATGTAGTTTTAAAAACTGTTCCTATACCTTTAACAAAGCAGCGATAAATATTTTAAATTGTTAATCAAAAATTTAAAATAAACGAAATCTGTTACATTGTTGTTTACAGCGGGTGTATGCAACCAAAGATAAAAACGGCTACAAATAACGAGTGTGTTGTTGCAACATATGTAGGTTAAATATGTTAAAAGGTTTTTCAAGATTTTTAGCTCTAGATAAAATAATTCAAATGAAGTGAAAAGATATGTCTTTATTAGATTGTAAATGAATAAGATGTGAATTCTTAAAAAAATTTTAGCGCAAAGTCAGTAAAAAATTAAAAATTTGGACCAACAGGGACAAAAAGAAAAATATTTAAATAATTTTTGGATATAGAGATTTTTTGCGAAAAAAATGTGTTTGCAGTTCTCGTTCAGTTGCTATATATCACTGTGTGACATTATAAATCGTCTAGTGATTCATCGAGATCCTGGTCTTGTAATTCTATATCAGCGATTTTTAAGTACGACACTTTTTCGAAATATTTGTCTGAAAAAACAATGATTTAGCCACATTTTCAGGATCCACTGTTAAGTATTCACTGAAAAAAAAAAAACATTTGTTTTGTTGTTTTAACAAACAAATTAATTGTATTGACAAATTGTGAAGTTAAATAAAATATCTATTATTTTCTTTGTCAACACAATTAATTTATTTGTTAATGCAACATCGATTTAATTGAAAATGAGCCTTAAATATTTTTTCTGCCTTCTTAAGTTGCTTCTGCAAAATAGGACTTGAATTGACATTAAATGAACTTCTTGATTTAAACAAATTTATCAAAATTTCCATTTTTAAGATATTGACGCTTGAAAAAACTCTTATTTCCATGTTCGGTACTCCTGGCAAGTTTTTTAAAGTCACTGCTTTCCCCTTAATTCATAAATTTAAACTATAGCCGAAGCTTAAACTTCCTTTCCCTTTCTATTTAACCTTCATCCTTTCAAACTGACCCTTTTTTTGTGGTTTATAAAACAAATACAGTTAAAATTTTGAATTTTTAATACCTTCCAATAGAACAAGATTTATTTTACAAATACGATTTATGTAATTACAATACATATTTGCAAAATGTGCATGTCTTTGGTAAATTTAAACAAATTTTACAAATTTGTTTATTTTTCATTTGGACGCTGACTTGCAAATGCGTGTTGTATTGTATTATGACCTTTTTTCTGTGGATTGCTGTTTCTTTAGCATGTTCAAAATGTCAGTTTAATATTGCGAAAAACCAAAAAACTTATTACGAGTATCCGATTTTTGTTTGTTTCTTCATTCCAAGTATTTTTGTTTGGTTTTTCATTGTAAATGAAACATTCATCATTCTTTAACGTTTTAAAATGCATCTCTGGTATGAATCGCATGCATAAACCAGCAACAAAATTATATAAAAATTTGCATTACTTTGCACTTTTTCCGGCTAGAGTAATCAGTACTTAAGCAGATAGTGCCCTTAATAAACAGTTGCGTTGTTTGGTTATGTATATTGCTTACAATCTGCATTACTTTGGATAACAAAGTAAGGGCAACTTAAAGTTTTAAACAAAAAAAAGTGAAGGTGTAAAAATTGGATGTGGCCAATCGTTGAAACCGGCCACCATGTTAGGTTAGGGTGATGGTGCCAGATCGGCACTCCGCATAGACCAATTGGTCCATAGCGATACCACAAAACTTTTTTCGCATATCGATGTAAACAAAATATATTGACCTTCATTACGAATTGCTTTAAACTTTTCAGGTCTATACTCGTGATTTCCTCCAAAGTCGTAAACCGTGAACTCCCTATAATTGATAGTGGAGTTCGTGGCAAAGCCGGGCAGTGACACTGGATGTCTTCAATGGTATCCTCGACACCTAGTGTCTCGCTCCTTTTGCGTCCGTAATAAGATTCATGTTTTTGGCATGTTTCCCGACAAGACAGTGTGCCGTTATTAAACCTGTGAATGTACGACATTCTATTCTCGTAAGAGAAAGTAATAATTTTGTCCTTCCTAAATCATAGCATGGCCACAAAATTCAGTTTATATGACTTGTCAAAGTTCCCTCCATTTTCGACAGTAAAGGAATTTCATTTAAGTTTGAAATGCTGGAGTGGCGGTGAAAGCATTATGGTCGTACCTATGCCACCTGCTCTAAGTTTCGCGAGTTCATCTGGTATCTCGCTTCCTTCTTTTTCTTCGTGCCCTGGTACCCGTAATAAGGTAAATTTATTATATAAGCACAGTCGTTTTAAATTTTCGTAACTCCGCCATGTTAAAAAATGTAAAAAAAAACTCCGGGCCGTTTGTTTTAGGGGTGGGTTCGGTATGGGGAATACCTTCCCCATGCGATAAATGCCTACTAATTACGAAATGGAAGATTGCAGTGGATGGTAACGCTTTACATCAACACACATAGACTCTGAGGCTCGTTGTGACACCACGGGATTTCCTTACTAAATAGTTTATTTTGTATGAGAATACGACTTTGAACGACCTCACAGATTTTGCTGGGTTATGAAGTTTAATGGTGTCTGAGAGTATTGTTGTATTCAGTCAGCATACTTTCATCATCAGAGTAAGTATAACAAAAGAATTATACACCAAAAAATGTACTTCCTTCACATGCAGTATGTGACTGACTTCTTATGGTTTTGCTACATTCTTTGAAAGAGATTGCATGATTTTGTTATCAAGTTGGCGATAATATTTGAAGATGAAGCTTCTAGCAAAGAAACTAATGTTACCACCTCTAGGTAGGACCAAGTAAATCCGTACATAATGTTTGATTAAAAGTTCCACTCTATATCGTTGGTGGTGCTGTTAGTAACTCTACTTTTCGATTTAGAATCCGGCACCTGCGTGGGCGCCATTTTTTGAAGATGAAATTTCTAGCGAAGAAACTAGTGATACTACTTCTCGGTGATTCGTAATAATGTACAAATGCTTTTTAAAAAATAAAATAAAATTGAATTGAAAAAAAAAAAACCCATCCCTCTTTGTTGGTGGTGGTGTTAGTAATTCTAATTAGCGAATTGGAATTCAAGCCCCAGATTGGGCGTCATTTCCTTCAAAAATGTGTGTTTAATTTAATTCAAATTTCTTAAATTTTTGAAAACCAAAGTCGTTTTTATGTTGAAACTTCAAAGTTCGCATGTTTTGTTTTCCAAAATTGTAAAGCCAATCGGTTTTGGATATGTCCGAGGGTATTGTAGTATTTAGTTTGCTAAGGGCTATGTAAATCAGTACTCAATGTTTGATTAACAGTCCCACTCTCCTTCGTTGGTGGGGCTATAAGTGATTCCGCTTTGCGATTCGGAATTGAGCCCCTTCTTGGGCGCCATTTGCTTGAAAAATCTGTGTAAATTATTCCAATTTTCTTAAATTTTCGAAACCGAATTAAACCTAAAATTGATTGATGGTACAATTTTGGAAAACCAAAGTTGCTAGTTTTCATATAGAAAACTTAAAAACTCGCTTCTTTTGTTTTGCAAAATAGTGAAACTGATCGGTTTTGGATCTTTCTGAGAGTATTGTTGTACTTAGTAAGCATACTTGCATCATCAGTAATAATACACGAAAAAAATATACTTCCTTCACATGCAGTATGTTACGAAGAGATTGCATAATTTTTTAATCAAATTTTAAAATGAAGTCAAGATGAAATCTCTAGTGAAGAAACTCGTGATACTTCATCTCAGTAGAGCCTAGAGAGAAAATCGATACTCAATGTTGAATTAAAATCTCACTATTCCTAGTTTGTGGGGTTCTTAGTGTCCGCTTTGTGATTCGGAATCGTGCCCCTGCTTGGAGTAGGAAAACCTATTACAGTCCCGTGGTATCACAATGGACATCAGAGTTAACGTTTGCAGATGTAAAACGTCCACAGCCACTTACAACCTAACCTAACCTTTCTGTAGAGCCAGTACTCAATGGTTGATAAAAAGTCACACTCCTGCTTTTAGTGATGGCCCTTGCTTGGGCGCCATTTGCTTGAAAAATCTGTTAGTAAACTATTCCCAATTTCTTTTTTAGAAACCGAATTAAACCCAAAATTGATAGGTTATAAAATTTGACAATCAAAGTTCCGAATTTTTATATTTGGGACTTTCACACGCTGTATGGGACGGACTCCCTTTGGAAGAGGTTGCATGATTTTGTTATTAAGTTGGATTTTGAAATGATGCATCATGATGTTTTAAGATGAAATCTCTAGCGTAGAAACTTGTGATATTACCCGTCAGTAGGGCCAAGTAAATCCATATATAATGTTTGATTAAAAACCTCCAGTGTGATGTCCGTTGGAATAAGCACTGTTTTTCAAGTGTCGAAAGAAGCATTCAAGTGTCTCGGTTTTTTAAACCGGTGTAAGAAATACTTCACCTCTTCCGATCTCCTTACTATTTATACCACCTACATCCGACCGAAGATATAATACAACTCCCATATATGGGCAGGAGCTTCAAAGTCTATTTTGGAGCTCCTGGACCGTGTGCAAAGGAGGGCGTTGATGCTTATCAATGACACTAGGGTATCCAACTCTATTGACTCATTGGAGCATCGTCGGAATGTGGGTTGTGTGACTCTGTTCTATCGATATTACCATGGAAAGTGTTCTGCTGAGATAAGTGAACTCGGTTGTCTAGTAGATCACATCCGTTTGTTGTCGATTGTCCAGTTGATCGCACAGCGCATTACAGAGAAGGTTCGTTTATCAGTCGAACTAGCCGTATGTGGAATAATCTCCCTGCAGAGGTATTTCCAGTTTCTTTTAATGTAGATAAATTCAAGTCAAATATACACAAACACTACTCCCTCTTTACTCCTTTGTGATTCAGTATCAAGCCCCTGTTTGGGTGTTTGAAGATGAAATATTTAGCAAAGATCCAAGTGATAATATCTCTCAATAGAATCAAGAATGCTTGATTACTTTTTAACCCACCCTCGTTGTTTCTCTTAGTGATTCCGCTTTACAATTTGGAATACTGCCCCTGCTTGGGCGCCAATAGCTTTAACAATTTGTTAGTATGGAAACCGAATTAAACCAAAAATTAATCGATTAAACAATTTTGAAAAACCACAGTCGCAAGTTTTTCGGTAGAAAACTTCAAAACTCGCTTCATCTGTTCTCCAAAACTGCAAAAATTATCGGGTTTGGATTCAATTCGGAATTGACAAGTTAAGAAATTAGAAATAAATTGGCTAAAAAGGGAAGTATTTCAACCCTTATAAACCGAGAGAACGAAAGAGACGACTTTTAAAATAGGGTGTCTCGGATTATCAGCCATTAGGGTGTGCCGCTATAAAACAATGAGAACCTTCGGGAAAATTTCGATAATTCCCGAACTAACAGGAATATCGTCTAGAGCAAAAATACGTGCCGAATTAAATTTAATAAAGATTATTTTGTATTCATATGGATATCGTAGGTCTATGTATTCATATAAATACCCCCCAAAATTAACACATTATTATGGAAAACTCTTTAACTAAGCCGAATTTTTACAAGAATATGGCACCACTGCACAGTGCCACATTTGGCCAATCTAGCACGACAAAAATCAAAAAAAAAAAGTTCCCCGATTTTCATGATATGTCTGTATGTATTATAGAACATTAATAATAGCACGGAAATAATCATATAAGATCGATAATTCTGTTCGTTACTAACAGGTGGGTGCATAAAGTTGCATCTTGTAAAATCCTGTAACTAGTGTACATTATTTCGCATAAATTAAGTCGAGTTTAAACTTTTGTAACTTTTGAAAAAAAAGAGATATTTATCCACTCTTTTTCGGTAATTTTAATGGATATTTAAATGCTTTAAGTCATATCTTTTCTCTTTTTTAAAACAAATTTTTCTATTTTTTATTAAATTTTTAACAAAATACAAATTTTTGAAAAGAAAATTATATATTTATTTTTTTTTAATGGAATAGAACTTTTGTGTTTGGTCCGTATTGGTCGCCGGACTTTTTCAGATATATTGACCAATATCCATAGTACTTATTTCAACGGCTAACTTTTGCGACCGTCTGCGACGCCGACAACAGTGGGGCGATATGTAAACCTTGTTTTTACATATTTTTTAAACATATTTTAAAAAAGTGGGCGTGGCAGTTGTCTGACCGCCCCCTTTTTTTGTGATATTATTTCTACAGTCATTGAGAGTATATATACCAAATTTAAAGAAATTATAACCAAAATTGCAAATTTTAAAAAAAGTTGGCGTGGCCCTTAATCGGGCTCCCACATTTTTCATAATGTTATTTTCGAAGTCAAAACGAACATTTATACCGAATTTTAAGTCAATATAATTAAAATTGGATTTTTGTCGTCCTAGATTGGCCAAATGTGGCACTGTGCGTGCACTGGATAGGCATAAAAACCTTTTCTTCTCATATAAAAACATCACGAAGTTTCTTAGAAAGAAATGGCTGAAAAATCTAAAAACGATTTTTTCGCCATTTTTTGACTCAATTTTGAAAGCCCTAAATCCCCGATTTGACCGATAAACCGATACACCCCAACCTTAGAATTATCTCTTTTATCTATATTGTAATTTTAATGCAAATCGGTTCATAAGGGTTGAGATACATGCCTTGTAAGAGATAGGCGAAATGGCGCCCAAGCTGGGGCCTTAACTTAACAGCGACTAATATAGACTTCAGTAAAGCTAAAAAAGTGTTGTGTTTTTGGCACTATCTCGTCTAATTTGCGGAATATGCCCCGATAAGCCGTTAGTTTTCCTTTTCTTTGGAAACCACTTGAATTTTCTTTTGTTGAGGGTTTGGACCTAAAGGGTATTTCAATATTCTATATATTCAAGAGAAATATTTCTTTCACATCATTTTTTATCCTTTAAGTTTGTTTTTTGGTTTGGATTTACAGTTCTTTTTTCTCCTCATACAAAAAAAAAAGAGTTATTCTTCCATTTATTTATTTCATTTAAATTTCTGTTGATTCCTTTCTTTCTTTCTTTTTTTGCTCCTCCACTTTTTTTTCTTTTGATGGAACGTGTTGCTGTTTAAGTGCTTGTTCGTTAAATTTTTTTTTGGTGTTGCTGCCGCATTTTGTTGATGACGTGCATCTTTTTCCAAATGAATGTAATGTACGATATTCGGTTTATATATATTTTTTTCCTTTTTGTGTGTAATAAATGTATATTTTTTTCCATTTCATAAGTCAGACAAATGGCTGAGGCAGCTGCATCAGCCACATCACCAGCTTCAACGTCCATAAAATAAATGATGTATTAAAATTCAAATTAACTTTTTTTCTTTCCGCAAATTTGTTAAACTCGTACCAGAATAATGTTTGCGTTTATTGTTGTAAAACCAACAGTTTTACGCATTTAAAAGACCCAGTTTTTATTTATTAAACCATTATTTGTTCAATTAGTTTGGAGTCTGGAGTCTTAGATCATTCATAAATTTTTTTTTTATTGTTTGTTTGATGTTGTCATGTATTGGTATTTAATAAACTCATAAATGTTTAAATAAAAAAAGTTATCTAAAATTTTTTTTTGCTATTGCAGTTTTTATTTTTTGCTGCTGTTGTTTGTTATACGAGATATAAATTAAAATATAAATTCAAGGTTTTCCGTTAAAAAAAAAATTATTTCAGTTTTTTTTATGGGTCTTATTTGTTTAAAATAGAATTAACAGCGTGATTTACGATAAACAAAAAGTGTTTGAAAATAAAGTTAGGGAAATAAATTTTATGGTTTACAAATCTAAAAATTTGAAAAGTTTTTATGATAATAATAATGCATGCAGAAAAAGGTGTTCTTACAGTCACAAATATGCCAACCTCATTTTTGAGGTTGGACGGCTATTTCATCGTCACAGCCACATTCCGGTTGTTATTGCCAGAACATTGACAACTGAACCATGGTGGTGACAACGGAATGGCCGCTTACGACAACCACACAAAAGAGGTTACAACTTTTTGAGTCAAAGACAACATCGACTGACAAATGATCCTGTGTCTCATCCTAAATGAAGTCCTTTTTTTTAGGTAAGTGCCGACGGATTTGACATGTGAAATTAAAAAATTCAAAGAGAAATTGACATCACACTGTAAGAATTTTGTTCATTACGGCTATGAAAACTTACATTGATTCTATGAAAAAATTCATTAGAAGTGAGCAAATGATGCCCTTCATGGAATCTATGAAACAAATTCATAGAAACCAGAAACCAGATGAAAAAGTTCATAGGCTATGACAAAAAAAAAATTATTCAATTCTATTTTTATTTATTTTATAATTTCAACTTTATTTATTTTTTTTATTATTTTATTTATTTGCATTCTATTTTTAAAAATGTTTATGTTTTTTAACTTATCCTCACCTAGATTCGAACACAGAGCCAGTTGCTCGTGAAGCTAAGTCTCTAGCCACTTACAAGGAAGGTCTTTCACAGGGCAGCCACCGATTGTCCTGAAACTTGAATATGGGAATGAGGGGGAAAAAGAGTTACCTTTTTTTAGCTGCCCAATCACAAATTTAAAAAAGGGTTGCCACCTTATAAAAAAATAAGGGCTTTCGGGAAAATCCTCATAAAAGCCGAACTAGCAGGAATTTCACCAAACAAAAAAATACGGGTCTGGTTAATTTTGATAGAGATTATTATATATGATTTTGCTGGTCGTACGTATATACATTAAGGGTGTTCTTATTTTTTTATTTCGGATTTTTGTGTTGCACTGGGCAGAATTTTGTTTCTTTGTACTAAAAACTTAATAATAAAAAATTTGGAGTTAATCCGATAACTTTAAGTGGACGCGGAAACGACCTGAAATTTGAATAACGGATTACAAGGGGAAAAAATGACTTTTTACTCATTTTCTCAATTTTTTCGATATTTAAAGTTAAGTTTGAATTCAAATGGTTACAGAATTGTGATGTGGAGTACATTACCTTTGTAATAAGGTAATTAAAACTAAAATCGGTTAAAAATCAGCCAAGTTATTACAACTGCCCCAGGCAACTAGCGTGTGGCAGACCACTTGATCAAAGATTTCGAGTTCAATTTTTGAAATTGATTGAAATTATCTACTATAGCAACATTTTTTTATTCTTTACTTCCCAATGTACTAAGGTGATAGGTATTTTTCATATTGTGTTATGCTAACTTGTTTTAAATTAATGTTAAAAAGGTCAAAATTTTTCAGCCCTGTTTTCAAATCTCCAATTAAAAATTTTAATTTTTTTAGGCAAATAAATTTTAAAAAATCGACCATTGGACCATAGGATTTTGTTAAGCACATATAAGGGAATAAAAGTTACAAAAATTGTAGACATTCCTTTTTTCATTCGTCTGGTTTAGCGATTTTAATTCGGCGGATTTCGAGATAATAGTGATTTTGGTAACTTTTTTAGCTTTTAGTTAATTTTTTTATTTTTTTTTTTAACAAACTTCGTATGTTTTCTACCGAATTACTACAGATCAATATAGAATACTTCAATTCTTTTAATCAGGACAAAATTGAGATATGAAAAATTGACCCAGTTAAAGGTCAAATGTCAAATTTTAGAAGAATTTTAATTTTTAAAGATTTACAGATTTTTCGAGCGGATATTAATGAAACTCCTAAATGTTATTTTAATAAGATGTAAAAATTAATGGCTTATAAAAATTCAGAACATTAACCCTTAAGTGCTGTTGGGGTCTATATGACCCTATGAAATAATATACTTATATTTTCTCCATTAAATAAAAAAAAAAATATAGACCCCAATAGCACTTATGGGTTAATTTTCCGAATTTTAATAATAAACCAATTATGTTTAGTCATATTAAAATAACATCAAGGAGTTTCATAAATATCCGCTCATAAAAATGGTTAATCTTTAAAAATTTAAATTGTTTTCAAATTTGACCTTTGACCTTTAACTGGGTCAATTTTTCATATCTCAATTTTGCCCTGATTAAAAGAATTGAAGTATTCTATATTAATCTGTAGTAATTCGGTAGAAAACATACGAAGTTTGTTAAAAAAAAAATAAAAAAATTAACTAAAAGCTAAAAAAGTTACCAAAATCACTATTATCTCGAAATCCGCCGAATTAAAATCGCTAAACCAGACGAATGAAAAAGGAATGTCTACAATTTTTGTAATTTTTATTCCCTTATATGTGCTTAAAATCCTATGGTCCAATGGTCGATTTTTTAAATTTTATTTGCCTAAAAAAATTAAAATTTAAAATTGGAGATTTGAAAACAGGGCTGAAAAATTTGGACCTTTTTAACATTAATTTAAAACTAGTTAGCATAACACAATATGAAAAATACCTATCACCTTAGTACATTGGGAAGTAAAGAATAAAAAAATGTTGCTATAGTAGATAATTTCAATCAATTTCAAAAATTGAACTCGAAATCTTTGATCAAGTGGTCTGCCACACGCTAGTTGCCTGGGGCAGTTGTAATAACTTGGCTGATTTTTAACCGATTTTAGTTTTTGTTGCCTTATTACAAAGGTAATGTACTCCACATCACAATTCTGTAACCATTTGAATTCAAACTTAACTTAAAATATCGAAAAAATTAAGAAAATGAGTAAAAAGTAATTTTTTCCCCTTGCAATCCGTTATTCAAACTTCAGGTCGTTTCCGCGTCCACTTAAAGTTATCGGATTAACTTCAAATTTTTTACTATTAAGTTTTTAGTACATAGGAAAAAAATTCTGCCCAGTGCCAAGCAATTAAAACATTTTAAATTTTTCCCTTACTGTTAAGAACACCCTTAATATACATATCCATATAAACTACCCCAACGATTTTACATTTTTGACAATAACGAACTTAACGAAGCCGAATTTGGACACGATCGGTACATCATTAGATAGGCCTTTAAAAAACCTCTCGACCTGTATAAAATGTTTATATAGTTTCTTTTGAAGAAATTGGAAAAATCCTCAAAAAACGAAAAAAATCCGTTTTTCCCCCTCCCCTTTGACCTGATAAATGTGAGATTGGGCAGCGTAAAAAAAACAGGTGACTCTTATATTTCTTCTCTCTTTCCTATATGCAAGTTTCAGGGCAATCGGTGGGTGTCCCGTGAAAGACCTTCCTTGTTAGCTAAAGTACTATATAAACAAATTATAACACTTAAAATCCATTTTGTTTAATATTCTGCTTTGACATATTGAGTTTGTATCTATGCTCTGTCACAATGCTCTGGCAAAAGCTGTGTGTGTGTTTGTTGAAAACAAAATTTTTGTGTATTTACAAAAAAAACGTTATAAAACTAAGTGTTAGTTGGCGATATTTTCCTTCTTTGGTGGCGCTAAGTCGTCGGCAATTACCACTACATCCGGTAAATCTTGGGTTCGAGCCCCGGACAGGGCAGCAACGATTTTTGTTTTTAATGTTTTTTACGTTTTTTTTTTTTATTTTTTTATATTTTTTTTTAATATATTTATTCAACTATTTTAATTATTGTAACATTATTTTAATTTTTAACAAAATTAAAAGGCATATTGATTAAATTTTCTTTTATGAATTACATTCATTAATTCTATGATTTTTTTCTATGAATTTAATAAAATCTATGAATAAAATTCTATGAAATATTTCACAATACTAATGAATATTCATTCAGCCAGTGAATTGTTTCATAGATTCTATGAATTTGGTGTTATGAAATTAGTTCATAGATATTATGAACAATAATTCTTTCAGTGTATAGTAAAAGTTCACCAACTTCAAATTCGTGTAAAAAAAAACCTAGCGCTGAACTAAAAGAAAGCCTTGAGGGGTTTTTTATGGAATATGTCAACTTTCATTTGCTTTTGGTTTCATCCCAATCCGATTGTGGTTGTTGAACTGTGTTTTCGATGCGTTACACACTGAATGACAATGTAATTATTCCCCTATACTGTAGTTGGAGGGTCTAAAAAAATTTAAAACATTTCAAGTGGGGAATTTTTGAGTGAGAAAAAATTTAAATTTATATCGTACACTGTTGCATTCCAATTCGTCTCCTATTCTATTTCATTTTGTTCCATGTTCCATTCCATTTTGTTCCACGTAGGTGGAATATAACATGCGTAAAATAATTTAAAAGAAATCAAATCGACTGTGTCGAATCTCTTATACCCCCAATATGAGGCATTCCACACCAAATGTCCAGCGAAAAAAAACATGTGTACCGTAAACTTCTGAATAGGTGATATGTATAGCCCTATATGGAACTTAGAAAATTGCGTTTTTGGTTTTTCAATTTTTCAAAAACTGGGCTTAGGAGGCGTGGTCAAATATTGGAAAAATGGTCAAATTTGTGGCGAGTTGCCTTGATTAAATATTTATCACATTAAAACGAAATGCACCACAATCTAAAAATTTACATTCTTATATAGTTTCGTATGGGCTATCGAATAAAATTTTTTTCCAAGAAAAATTTCCAGAACCCGTTCTGAAATTTTCCATTTTTTAAAAAAGTCAATTTATCAAAAATCCGGCCACTTTTTTTTCTTTTTTTTAATTTTTTTTTTAAGTTTAGATGTTTGTCCATCCACACAAAAAAAATCAGAAATGTATTTTTCGTTTTTTTCGAGAAAATCGCATTTGAATTTTAAATTTCATAGCAATTTTGTAATTTGCTTGTATTTTCTTGTGTCGACAGAGCGTATGACGAATATTTATGCAATTAATATTACTCATTTGCAACTTTAAAACAAAGAAATACAAGCAAATAACAAAATTGTTATGAAATTTAAAGTTAAAATGCGATTTTCTCGAAAAAAAAAACGAAAAACGCGTGTCTTAATTTTTTTGTGTGGATAGACAAACATCTAAACTTTTAAAAAAAAGTTAAAAAAAAGTGGCCGGATTTTTGATAAATTGACTTTTTTAAAAAATGGAAAATTTCACAACGGGTTCTGAAAATTTTCCAAAAAAAAAATTTTAATCGACAGCCCATACAAAACTATATATGTAAGAATGTAAATTTTTGAGTTTGTGGTGCGTTCCGTTTTAATGTAATAAATATTTAATCAAGGCAACTCGCCACAAATTTGAGCATTTTGCCAATATTTGACCATGCCTCCTAGGTCCAGTTTTTGAAAAAATGAAAAACCATAAACGCAATTTTCTAAGTTCCATATAGGGCTATCCATACAACCTATTCAGAAGTTTACGGTACACATGTTTTTTTCGCTGGACATTTGGTATGGAATGCCTCATATAAGCAATTTTTTTTTGAAAACACTATTTACCAATATTTTCAAAATGGCAATATCTCGAAAACTAGCCAATAGATATCAAAATCTTTACCAGATTCGTGTTCAGCATGGCAAATGCAAAAGATATGAGGTCTATTTTTTTTTTTTTTTTTTTTTAATTTTGAAAATTTTTTGGAAATTTACAATGGGAGTTGGCATTTATTTTCACCAAAAAAATATGTACTTTGAGATAGCAAAATAACAAAAATGGATGTAAAACGACAACAAATAATTTTTTTGTTCTGAAATTTTTATCAGAGATGGGCATTGCATAGAGGAGCTATTTGCCATAGAAAACTCATTTCGGTCAAATTTGAGTTGGCATATTTTGAATATAGGTTCACAATATGCTTTGTAGGGTCCCCGACCGATATTTCGATGCGTTACAAACGGAAAGACAAACCATACTGTGGTTTGAGGGTATAAAAAAGTGTTTTTTTTTTAGGATGCTAGAAATTTCAAGTTTATTCAGAATTTCTTGAAATACTTGTTTCCGAATGTTTTTTCTTCCAAATTAAAAGTTTCTAGGACTAGTATTTCGCGATTCTGCTCATTTTCTGTTCGTCATAACTCAAAAAACGTGATTTTTTAGTCAATGATATATCGACATTTTGAAATTAAAAATAGATCATTTGAAATTCAAAAAATATCACTTAAAATTTGAAAAGGATCAATTATTGATGTTTGAAAAGATCACTTAAAATTTGGGAAGATCTATCAAAATATTGAACAAAATCAATTGAAATTAAAAAAAAGTTCTATTGCAATTCGAAAATTTATCATTTGAAGTTTGAAATACATGAATTAAATTCGAAAATTTATACAAGACAAGTAAAAAAGTTAAATTCGGCCTTGCCGAATGTATTGATAACCTCCACCATTTCAAAAAGATTATTGTAAAAGACTTTATTTAAAATGAAACTACTTTTGAAAAAAAAAAAATATATATGAAAAAAAAATTTCAGCAAAAAATAAATACAGAACAAAAAAAATTTTTTTTGGTAAAAAAAATCCGCGATTTTTCTCTTTTTTTTGTCAAAAAATATGTTTGTACTTGTTAAAATACCATTCGGTATTCAATTATGTTCACATATGTCAACCAGCAGCCAAAATAAAGCATTTTGTATTTTTAGGTTATGTTGAATGTACCAAAATTTTTGAGGTGTCCTTACATTTTCGTTCATAGCTTTTGAACCGCTAAACCGATATTGCTCAAATGCAATACTAAACTTTTCGGGAAAACTTCCAATAAATATGTTAAGTTTCAGTCATCTCTCAATATTTTGGCCGTGATCACCATTACCACAGACAGACGGACATCGCTAGATTGTCTTATAATCGATCACTGATCCTTATAGGGTCCCAGACCGATATTTCGATGAGTTACAAACGGAATGACAAACTTAAGTATATATACCCTCTATCACTAACAATAAGTCGAGGGTATAAAAACAATTTTCCGTTGTTTTCATAAAAGATTAATAGAAATTTTAATTTTAATTTAAATTCATTGTAGATCATGTAAAAATTTAAAAATTCCAATTAAAATTCAAAGAAGTAAAATTTTTTAAATTTCAAAAACGTTAAGTTAAATTTTCAAAAAGCTCAACTCAAAATATTTAATAAAAACTCATGACTTGGTTTTCTTTATACACTCAAAATTAGGACGGTACCAATTAAAATATAATTATAAAAAAGATTTGCATAAATTAAATTCATTTTAATATCATTAAAATGGAATTACAATTTCATTTTTATCATGCAATATTTTCATGATTAAAAAAAACTTTTCCCTAGACCTTTTCGTACATATAAATATTTAGAACGATTTATCTATGTATTTATCTATGTATTTAGCAAGTTTAAGTATAGTGTCATTTCAGTTAACTAGTTCAGTATTTAACAAACTTTTCCCATTCACTGTTGGGAACTGGCAAAAAAAAAAAGAAACTGAAAACAAAAACTAGTACTCGAAAGCTATTTAAACGGTTGCGCTTGAGTGCTTAGCAATGTCAATACAAAAACACAAAATATGGAGGCAAAACGTGCTACACAAAACTAACTAACTGCTTAATACACCAACTTTTTTTTTTTTTTTTGTTGGCGTTAAAGAGACAGATAAGTAAAGGAGTGGAAACTATGGAAAATTATTTAGAGAACAGTTTTAGAAATGCATTAAAAATAACTCTGCTCTTCCTTTCAGTAACAGGACATTATATTTAGAATTTGATTTTATGATTTCCGGTTCGAAGGTCCATGTTAAGTTGAGTTATAAAGCTGTTAATAGTTAGTAGCACTGGTTTAAGCAGAGTTTTAAAGTATTAACCTGGTTTTTTGTTCAAATATCTTGCTTTTATGTAATCAATACCTTTAAATAACCTCCATTCAAATGTTAAACTTCATATTTTTTTTTCTAGTTTTCCAAAATTAAAAAAAATTTATATCCCCCAAATTCTTGGTTTTATTTTTGTACAAAGCTCAGTATGCTTCCAATTTATAAGTGCATAAAATTTTTATATGTTTGTTTGCTTCAAGCTGTGTGTGCTTCATGTATCTTTTGCAATATAACAATGCGTTGCATATTTCAATTGCAACATGTGGTGTTATGAGATTTTTTTTTTGGTTATAAAAATTTTCCAATCAGAAGTAAAACCGAAAAAAATAGTTTTCTGGTAAATGTGTCTCAAATTCTTTAAATTCTATAAAGACTTAAATACATAAACAAACAGGCGGAGACAAATATCATCTGACTGACAATAATACAGACATTTAGACAATCCCATCCAATTTATTTGAATGGATTTTCATTTATTAATGTTGTTTGTGGAGAAATAATGTAATTACCAGTGAAACCAAGAAAAATGCAATTTCATGTTTTTTCCTATATATGGGGCATTCCATGTCAAATCGGACACTTTGAAATTTTTTTTTTTTAGATTTTCCCAATTTGTTTACAGTTTTTAGTACACTTCGAAAACTCTTTCGTGGTAAATTTTCAGAATTTTTTGGTGACCCGTTCAAAAGATATCGAAATTTTAAAAATTTTTTACTCATAACTTTTTCAATAATGGTCCAAATTTCAAATGTTTTTAATCAAAATTTTTGTTTTTTTACATACTTTTAACAAAAAAATCCCAAAAAATTCTTAAAAGCGCTCTAGTATGCGATTTTTAAGTTTTAAAATTTATATCTCATTTTTGAAAATGTTTGTACTCTTCGATTTTTTTTAATTTTTTTTTTGTGTAAAACTTCTATCGATTCTACAAATTTTTTGCCCAGGAGGATCGTGGGATATCGGTTATTACTATTTTTTTATTTTTTTTGAAAAAATTTTATTGTTATTTTCCAATCTTAAAATCATTTCTACTGCTCAAATGGTGCGTCATAGAGGGGTCCTTTATAAGACCGACCCCCATTAATTTTTACATCTTAACATTTCTTTGAAACAAACTAATACCCTATCTCCAATTTCTAAGGGGGCTCCCACACAAAACGACATTTTTAAAATTTGCTCCAACCGCTCTAACTGCCCTAATAGTGCCCTTAGAGCAACAAAATGTATGACCCACAATATTTTTTTAGTCCAAACATTTTCTCTGAACACACCTACACTCTATCTCTAATTGTTAAGCTGGTCCCCATACATTTTTTTTTATTTTTTGTAAATTTGTTTTATTTAATCAGCTTCTACCGGTCCAATTGTGCGTCCGAGAGGGGCCATTAATGAGACCGACCTCCATTTATTTTTACCCTACAACATTTTTTTAAAATATACCTACGCCCTATCTCCACTCCCTTAGTAGGCTCCCATACAAAATTACATTTTTATAAAATTTGCTCCAACTGTTATTTGTATGGGAGCCTAATTAGGGAGTGGAGATAGGGCGTAGGTATATTTTAAAAAAATGTTGAAGGTAAAAAATAAAGGGGGGTAGGTCTCACTAATGACCCCTCTCGGACGCACCATTGGACCGGTAGAAGCTGATTAAATAAAACAAATTTACAAAAAATAAAAGAACAAATTTAAAAAAAAATCAAAATGTATGGGGACCGCCTCAACAATTAGAGATAGAGGATAGGTGTGTTCAGAGCAAATGTTTGGACTAAAAATATTGTGGGTCGGTCATACATTTTATTTCTCCAAGGGCACTCTTAGGGCAGTTAGAGCGGTTGGAGCAAATTTTAAAAAATTACATTTTGTGTGGTAGCCCCCTTAGAAATTGGAGATAGGGTATTAGTTTGTTCCGAAGAAATGTTTAGACGTAAAAAATAATGAGGGTCGGTCTTGGAAATGACCCCTCTATGACGCACCATTGGAGCAGTAGAAATGATTTTAAGATTGGAAAATTACAATAAAATTTTTTCAAAAAATTTAAAAAAATAGTAATAATCGTTATCCCACGATCCTCCTGGGAAAAAAATTTGTAGAATCGATAGAAGTTTTACACAAAAAAATTTCAAAAAAATCGAAGAGTACAAACATTTTCAAAAATGAAAAATTCCACACTTTTAAGAATTTTTTTTGGGTTTTTTTTTAAAAAAGTACGTAAAAAAACAAAAATTTTTAAAGAAAAAAAATTTAAATTTGGGCCATTATTGAAGAAGTTATGAGTAAAAGAAATTTGAGTAAAGGAACAAACTACCAATTTTTAAAAAATCGATGTCTTTTGAACGGGTCATCAAAAAAATCTGAAAATTTACCAAGAAGGAGTTTTCGAAGGGTACTAAAAACTGTAAACAAATTGGGAAAATCTAAAAAAAAAAAAAATTCAAAGTGTCCGATTGGACATGGAATGCCCCATATGTATTGTTTAGATCAATTTAAGAAATCTGGCTTCGATTTGTTACAGCATATTTTTGCATGTTTTGGTCTTAAGAGCATATTTTTGCATATTTTAGTCTTAAGTGCATATTTCAGCATAAAAACATATTTTTGGGGCACATTTTGGTGTTTTTTTATCCTATTTTACGAAAAACTGCATATTTTGATAAAAGCATAATATATTTACTGTATTGCCGAAAACAGAAAAAAATATTTGGCTAAAAAATTCGCTTTTTTAATGAGTTAAAAAAAAATTTTTATAGCAAAATTTTTTTTTTAGTTTTTTAAAAAGATTTTAGTTTTGAAATTGTGTGTAAAGGGATTTGTTGTGAAAAAAGTTGGTAAAAAAGTTCCAAAATAGTAGTTTGTATTATAAATTTATTTAAAAAAACTTTAGAAATTTGTATTTTTTTTTTAAAAAGAGCATATTTTTCACATTTAAGATGCATATTTTCTGTTTTAAGATGCATATTTTTTTGAGCACATTTTTGCTATCCCTGGTAATTACATTTCGTACGTTTAATTTTCCATGTTCGAATTGTTTTTAATGAAGTTTTTTTTTGTTATTTTGATGACATTTCTATTGTTGACTATTTATTTTTTTTAAGTTGTTTATTACATTTTTCTAATTGTATGTGGGATTTCCCAGGGAGTGTACTTCATATGTGAGTGCTATAGAAATAATGTTATGATAACGGAATTTTAAATAAGTGAATGAAAATTGGTAAAAAATTAATTTGAAAATTTTATAACACAATTTTAAATATGTAAGTAAAAAAAATTTAATCGATCATGAATGACCGTATAATACCCTATACCAAAAAAATTTGTAAAAAAATGCTGTCAAACAAGAATTAATAAACAAAAATAGTTTTGACAAAAAAAAACAAAATTTTTTGGTACACACAGAAAACAAACATGATAGTTTCCAACTGAAATTAAGTTGTTGCAACAAAAATTAGGTTGTTGCATTTGTAGTAATGTTGTAAAACCTGAAGATCGGTAGATGCCACTTAATTTTGTTGATAAAACTATCTTTTAATTGAAACAACTACAAAATTAGTTTGCCACATCAAAATGTAGTAGCACCAACCGAATTTGGAATTTAAGCAACTGAAAAATTCAGTTGGAAATTTATTTTTCTCTGTGTACATATAATTCAGACAGAACAATTTTTTTGAGTAAAAACTTGAGCCTAAGGTCAGTACCGTAGTAATACCCGTAATACCAGGGTTCTCGGTATTGCCGGGAATTGGTTTTTGAATTATTAACGGTTTTCGGTATTACCGGGAATTGGTACCGGTTTCCCGGTTCTTGAATTATTCCCGGGAGTAACGGTATTCCCGGTTTCAGTGCTGACGGTGTAACCGGTATTCCCGGGATTACCTACCAATTCCACTTAAATTTGGTATGTATGTGTTTTCGATATTAATTAGAGATGAAACAAAAGATAGATCCAATCGGTTCATGTTTGGACTCGAGACCCATTTTCCGGTAAACACTGGTGTAGGGTATCATATGGTCGGTCTTGACCGACTGTAACTTTCATACTTGTTTTTTTTTTTGTTTTAATATAAAATTTCTTTTGCATTCGTCCACCTGCTGCCTAATTAAACCCTTAGGAGTTTTTTAGGTTATGTGGGATACACAAAATCATCAATACATTTTCGTTTATTACCTTAAAAGCGCTAAACCGATATCGCTTCAATAAAATACCAAAGATACAGAAAACAAATTTGCTAACTTCCAACAGAAATTCAGTTGTTGTAACAAAAAATCGGTGGATGCATTTAAAATTATGTTGAAACCACTAAATATCGGTAGTTACAACAAAATGTTGTTATTACAACTATCTTTTAATTGAAACAACTATAAAATTCGTTAGCCACATCAAAATGTAGTAGCAGCAACCGAATTTTAAGTTAATACAACTGAAAATTTCAGTTGGAATTTTTTTTCTCTTTGAAGTTTTCGAAATAACAATAGACTGACGGAAATCGCTAGATCGACTTACATGTACTTAATAGAGCACACACACGGACTTGGGAACCCGTGAATCTGAGACTTTTTCTAAATATAGGAAGAAAATATGTTAGAACTTGAGACTTTTTATAAGAAAATGTCTCAGAATCTTAGACTTTTTCTGTAGAAAAATCTCTCAGAATTTGAGAACCTTTCCTTTAAATTCTTTTGAGTTCCCAGATTCTTCTTTTGAAGGAAAAGGTCTCGGAATCTGAGGGCTCAGAATCTAAAAAAATGCCTTGAATCTGAAACTTTTTCTATACAAAAGTCTCAAATCTAAGACTTTTCTATAGCGAAATGTCTCAGAATCTGAGACATTTTTATAGGACAATTTCTCAGAATCTGAGACCTTTTTTTAGGAAAATGTCTCAGAATCTGAGACTTTTTTATAGGAAAATGTCTCAGAATCTGCAATTTTCTATAGAAAAATTTCTCAAAATCTGAGCCTTTAGGAAAATATCCCAGCGTCGGAGAGTTTTTCTTTAGGAAAAGGTCTAGGAGTCTCAGATTCTGGAACATTGTCTTAGTGGAAATGTCTTAGATGTCTATTTCTATACGAAAAATAACTCAGAATCTAAGACTTTTTATAGAAAAATGTCTCAGAATCTAATATTTTTACAGAAAAATGTCTCAGAACCTAAAACTTTTTCTATAGTACACTCAAAATAATTCTACAGTAAAAGGTTTAGTAAGTGATATTGTACAAAAATCTACTAATTAGTTACTAATTTTAGTATCTTCAAAATACTAAAATTAGTAATTTTTACTGGTTTTGAATAATATTAGTAAAAAATTTTAGTATTGGTTACCAATTTCTGCACTAGGTCCTTTTGGACTAAAATTTAGTTAAATTTTTAGTATTGAATACCCACGTTTTTTTTTGGGTGTAATAATGTTTCAGAATCTGGACAAAGTCCCGGGAACTAGAACAGCTAGTGACATGTCACTGGACCAGTCAATTAGGACCAGATTACATATTACAGGAGTGCTTTTGTGTCACATAATAGAACTACCCCTTGTGACCTATTACAGACCGCACACCTTTCATATAAATACATTTGTCTCCTTTGTAAGAAAATGTCTCAAGCCTTGATAAAAAAACGCTTGTACACTCAAAAAAATACGTTAGTAGATTTACTAATTTTTTTTTGCTAATGCTAGTTAGCTAACTTTTAGCAAATTTTTAGTTGAGATTAGCATGTTAGCAAAAAATTCTTGTAAACTTCATTTAGCACATTAGCAATTTTAAACAAGCTTTGAACTAATTTCTTTTGCTAAATTTGAAATTGAGTTGACAACATTTTTACAAGATTTTTTGCTAACATTAGCAAAAATAAATGGTATTTTTTTTTTATTTTCAGAAAACTTAAAATGGCGCTATCTCGGAAACTAAGCCAGATAGAGCAAAATGGAGGGCATTTTTGGTTCTTAGAATCTCCATACTTTCGTGGGTCCTCTTCACATGTGTGGACCCTAACGGGACCTAACTTTGGATCCAAAAAAGTTAGCATTCCCGAAAATTTTAAAATGCTCATATCTCGGTAAATATTGCCGACACAACAAAAAGTCCAAAAGAATTTTTGTAGCTCTCAACACGTAGAACAAGACCGCGAAATAACCAAAAGCTCTCCTAGTAATATTTTTGAAGTTATCGAGATTTTTAATTCTCAAGACCCCAGTGATCCCCTAAAATCACGTATCTCAAAAACTAAGCAAGGTAGAGCGAAACGGACACAAATTTTGGATCAAAAACTATGACGATTTTTAAGGAACCCAACTAGGTCTAGGCCCATCGGGGTCTGGACCTATTGGGTCCGAACCCAATGGGGTCCTCAAATGTGTATGAACTAAGTTGAAATAAAAAACATTTCAGTTAACTAATTTTTAGCAAAACGTTTTTGCTAACTTTACCAAAAAAATTGTGGGTTCAAAATCAGCAAATTTTCTTGTAGGTTTACAAGCTTTTTTTGCTAACTTTACAGGTTTTTTTTTTTGAGTGTAAAACGCTGCCCGATTTTTGTGTCCGGACTTTAAAAAAAATTTTAGGACTAAGAAACACAACACGGTCCGGTTTTTATGTCCGGTACTTTCCAAAAAAATTTTAGGACTTAAAAATGCATAAATTTTTTTTTTAACTTTTTTATTTTAAAACGCTAAAAATTGCAAAAAAAAAAAATGAGTCTAGGCCCAGCAAAAATTGGCATTACTAGTAATGTGTTTTGTAATCCGAATCAGATGTTAATCAGTAGTTACTTATTGAATGAAACACTAATTATTTTAACAAGGGCGTGAGACAAAAATAAGTAGTGAAGAGTATGGAAATAAATAAGTAGTTACTGACTCGGATTACTAATAAGGAGTAAAAACCCATTACCATTAAGAAGTAAAATAATTAGTTAATTAAAACATTTTAAATTTAACTTGTTTTACTAAAACTTAAAAATTGCGTAATTTTGATTAAGTTTTTAAGTACTTTTTAAGTTAATTGAATTGTAAAGGTTAAAAACTGCAAGTTCGAGGAGATATTATTACTTGAAAGTACTTTTATAGCATATTACTGAAAAGTAGTTACTTTTGGGCTTTAAATAATGTTAATGGTAATGGGTACTCATTATAAATAATGTACTTGGTAAAGATTACTTTTCACAACTCATTACCATGTTTTTGCTGGGGGACTTAGAAAATTTAAAAAAATTTTACGAAACTTTTTTCAAAATTTGTTAACTTTTTTTTTGTTAAAATAATTTTTAATGAAATTCGTTGGTACAAAACGCAAAATTAAATTGTGTAACGGACTTAGAAAATGTTGAAAAATATTTTCGGCATTTAAAATACTTTGATATGTCCTATGTCTCCGGTCACGGGATAAACATTTTTAAAACAATATAGTGTTATATCCCGTTTTCACTAGTCACGAGATATGTAGGTGATTTCGGATCGACTGACACCCCTTTTCCAGCAGGATTATGTTTTAAAGCTAATATTTTGTATGTGACTTCCGGATCGAAGGACGATGTACGTTATAGAAGTAGTTTACAAACTATTATATCTTAATTTTGGAGATTTAAGAAGATATTAACTTTCACTGATATATTTACCAAGGTTCTTAAATTTAGTTTTAGCATTTTTTATATAATTACCTCCGATTCGAAAGACCTCGCTATTTTTGCAAATTTACATTGCCGTTAAAAAGTTAAAAAAAGTAAATAAAGACATATTAAGAAAATTTATTTAAAAATATGAATCATTAGTTAAATTTTGTTTTATCGTAAGAAACAAAATATTAAGACGACTTAAAGAATATATTTTTGATATTATTTTCGGTTCGCAAGACCATAAAAGTTTTAGCTGTAGTGTTATAAATAAATATGCCCATCAGCATCGGTGACCATCAAAAACGTATTTAGACAACCTCGGACCAACTGTTGACTTGTCCTTAAAGACATTTGGAAAAATTGTATGAAGATGTCAGTAATTTTATAAAGGGAGGGTCACAGTATGTCAAGGGAATTTTTTTGCAGACTAGGTAACAACCTTTAACGAATTATACTGCTTGCTGTATATGGTAAAGTATTCTAAACAGATTTTGAGCACATTTTATAATATTTCCGGTTTAAATTTCCCAATTTTTTGTGAATATCAAATGATCATTTATATTAAAGATGTAAATGGTTGAAATAGTATTAAGTAACATATGATTTGAGCAGTTATGAAAATGTCAAGTAGTGCTTTAAAACCAAAAACTTTTTGATTTTGTTTTTCCGGTTCGAAGGACTTAAAAATTGTGTGATTATTTAAATTTACAATTGAATAGTTCATGCGAATAAGGACGAATAGACCACTTTTTCGCAAACACGTTTTTTTGCATAAATGCATTTTATTAGCAGAGCCCTACAATCCTATGCAGAAATTTTGGGGAAATTTTGACTTTTAAGGCTAAAAAAATGACTTTAAAAGTGCAATAATTCGTATATTTTTATATTTTTGTTTAAATTGGGAGTGAACTAACGCACAATTTTGATTAAATACAACACAAAAACATACAAAAATTTTACTTTCGGTAACAATGTGTTAAAAGAACATTACGAGGAACAAACCACACTTATTATATTGGCAAACAATTTTACCGTTCTTGAGTTATAAGACTTTAAAGTGTGGAAAGCAAAAAGGGCGAATATCCATCCTTAATAAAATATTATATAAAAATTATTTAGCTGCGAGTTTAAAATTGATATAAAGTAAAATTTGAAATTGTACACAAAAAAAAAAAACAATCTTAGCACATACAAGCAAATTAACCAGATTTGCGAAAAAAAACAAAAATTTTTTCATGTCCTTTTATGTTACATCGTAATATGCAGTCAAGGGTTAATATTATAATTCCTAAAAATGTATTTAGTGTCATAAAGAATTACTACTGCATCAAAAGGCAGGAATATTAAAAAAAAAAATTAAAAAAAAATGTTTTTTGCATGTCCTTGCAATCCTTAAATAGTGTATCCTCGAAGTCCTTAAAGTGTTACAAACAAATACCAACCATAGTTCGTCAAGTTTTGCAAGTCTCGTGAAAATGTAGTCAAAATCTGCTGCAAAATAACACATTTTTATTCAAATTTCAATACATTTTTTTGGATATTCGCCCTTTTTCCATTTAAGCAAAAAATTGAAGTCCAATTTTTGGCAAGTTCTCTTTCGAATACCTCACTAAAATTTTGTATATAGGTAGATGTGACTTAAACCTTTAAGCTAATACCAAAAAGTTGACAAAAATATTATTTTTTAACCGTTTCCTGCGTTTTTATTGTCCCCTGTAAAATTCCACAAATGGTCTATTCGTCTTTATTCGCATGAACTATTCAATTGTTGATTTTATTCCTGTTATTTTGAATGCTTCAGCTTACTTCGCTTAAATGCTAATCCTAAAATAAAAATAAATCTAAAAAAAAAATTATTTTAAAACTTACCAATCAATATTGATGGTTCCATTTTGATAAAATTATATTATTTTTTTTGTCGCTTAATCCAAGGTTGTATATAATTGGTTTATACATAAATCACTTTATAAATGCACAAATATGTATTAAATTCATAATGAATTTAAAATAATATAAACAACAAAAAAAATCAACACTTTAACTGGTTTGATTTTAATTTATTTTTTTTTTTATTTTTTATAAATTAAATTGTTAAAAAAATTCTAAAACACAACAAAAAAAAATTATTTTAAAAATTATTTTTTTATTAAATATAATTTGACACACTTAAATGAAGTGGTGCAAAGCCAGCTGTTGTTAACAGAAACACTAATTATATTTATAAATATTTTTTTGTATACTTTTATTTATTTTAAAAATTGATAAACCGTTATTTAATATAAATTTAATTGCATTTCAATTAAATTTTTTGTATTTTTATTTTTTGTATTTTTTTTTTATGTGCTATTTATATCAATATATCAATATTTCATTATTTATATATTTTAATCAATTTAAATTTTCCCGCTTAAATTTTATTAAACTTTTTTTTTTTCTTAACAACACCCAATACTCAATTTATAAACAATCAATTAATATTAAAAAAAAAAATATTAAAACAACAACCACCACAAAAAAACAAATAAAAACAATAAATAACATGCAACTTTGAGGCATGCATCAGGCACCACAACCACCAAGAAAATAAACAATTTTATTTTAAACAATTTTTATTCAATTTTATTGTAGTTTGTACTTCAATATTTATTTTGGAAGCAATATGCACTCACACTTTATTTGTATCAGAGGTGATAAAGATTTTTAAAAAGTACTTTTTAAGAACAAATTTTAGACTTTTAAATTTTGGCGGTACAAATTCGACAAAATATGGCACCCAAAAATTCTATGCCCGGATTTTGCATGTCATCATTAGTGTACACCCAAAATATTTTGTAAGCAAAAACAAATGAATAGCAGATTTAAAACAAGTGATAAAACAATTAAAAACCATCCCAGTAATTATTCATTTGTTTTAACAAACATCAATCTTTATTTTTTACTGTAAATAAAATTTTCTAAAATAAATAATATTGAACGTTAAAAAATAACTTCACTTTCATTTATTTTACCAACAAATTCGAAAAAAATAACCTACGAAAACATTAAAAATTAATGATTGATGTGTTGTTTTAACCAACAAATTTAAAATAAATTACCTACATTAAAAACATTAAAAATTAATGATTTTGTAGGTTATTTTTACAATTTTTCTATAGAATTATATTTAAAAAAAAATTAATAAAGTTTTGGGAATCGATCCCGCAATCAACTACATACTGGCAAGACACAAACATGTTTTTATATTTCTATAAATAATTTGTTAATTTTTTTTTCTACAAAAAAATAACACACAAGTAGGTAAAAACTAACGATTTTTCTATAAAAAATGCCAAAAATTAAAAAAAATAAAAATAACGTGCACAAATCATTAAAGATTAAAGAAGATTGACTTATTTTTACTTACAGAACAAAATTAAATGACTTTAAAAATTGAATGATAATGAAAGTCTTTATTTAAGTCCCATTGTGATTCCCTTAATCATATTCCCCTACTCCACCTCTAATACAAAGTTCTACTTTTTAAACCACCCCGTTTCCCTGAGGTATTCTGCTAGAGACGTCAATGAGACACCGCTTAGGCAATCCAGGTCATCAAAAAATCTTTGCCCCAAATGCTTAAGGCGGCTTCTCATTAGGCCCGGACATTCGCATAACAAGTGCTTCATGGACTCCTCTTCAACAACTTCCTCACAGCTTCTGCAATAGTCCCTATCAGAAATTCCCATACGCACGGCCATTTGGCCAATTATACAGTGTCCTTTAAGTACTCCTACTAATAGGCTAACCATCCGTTTGCCAAAAGTAAGAAGACTTTTTGTCCTCTTAGGATTTGGCAGTGGCCACAAGGTTCTAGATATCCTGCACATAGTCAGTGATATCCACCTATCCTTCATTCTATTCTCAGATATCCTGTCAATTTCGTTCATCAATTCCACTATAGGAACCGAGACGTCAGGTTCTACACGTTCCCCCCACCGATTAAGAGCCATTTCTCGCACACTCATCTGCTAATTCGTTCCCAGCGACCCCACTATGGCCTGGGACCCAGATTAGCTTGATTGTGTGCTGACTGATTCGATGAAGGGATTGTATACTATTCCTAATTAATCCCGATTTTTCAGTATTTGACTCCAAGGCCTTCAAAGCTGCGAGTCTATCCACGAAAATGTTAATGACGCAAGGACGAAGGTCCCTCGTCATAATCATCTGCGCGGCTTTGTAAATTGCAAGTACCTCAGCCTGGAAAACACTACACTTATCCGAAAGTCTCAATGATTTCTTATCCACTGCTTTCCACCACACAAGGGTACCATAGGTAAGTATTGGTCTAATTATCGCACCATACATCCAGTGTATAATATACGGTTTTAGACCCCACCTTCTCCCGAAAGTTCTTCTGCAGGCGTAAAAAGCACATAACGACTTTTCCATAATTTTTCTTTTTTTTTCCAAGAAAGCTTTGAGTCCAGCATCACACGCAGGTATTTCGCTTCATTGGATAGTTCCAGGGTGATTCGATCTAATTTGGGAAGGACAAACCTGTCTATTTTAGTCTTTTTTGTGAGCAAGACGAATTCGGTTTTGGCGATATTGACTCCCAGACTGTTGTTCTTTGCCAACGTTCAGGGTATCATAACCGCTGATTCCATGAGTTCGCTAATCGTTGTTAAAAACTTTCCTTTTATTAGGATCACAACGTCATCAGCGTAGGTAACCGCCTTGATCTGTGTGTTCGTACCTGTACTCTGTAGGGCATTAAGAATAGATGATATTTTGACATTGTTGAACGCACCTTCCACGTCCAAAAATGATACCAAAACATACTCTTTTCTGTGAGGAGTATCCTCAATCAGCCCGACAACGTCGCTTAAAGCCGTTTCAACAGACCAACCTTTAAGATAAATGTGTTGGGCCACGCTGAAATTGTCTGATTTGAGGGTACTTCTCACATAGACATCTACCAGTCTTTCCAGTGTTTTCAATAAAAACGATGACAGACTGATAGGTCTGTAGTCCCTTGCGGTATGGTGCTTTATCGTTCCCGCTTTGGGGATAAAGACCACCCTTACCTCCCTCCATATATACCCCTCCCTCACCGGAATTGTAGTTGGTGAAAGAGTACTTGATGGAATATTTATTTTCACCTCGTCACTGCAACCCGGAAAATGGGTGTCCATCAGAAGTTCAATGGTTTCCTGACTGCTTACTGCAAAGGATACGTCTGGCTTATAAAGAAATCCCGGTACACTGGGAGCTTTGGAAAGAACTTTACGGAGTCTCGCCGCTTCCGTAGTTCCCTCCAATTCCCCACAGAAAGTGGACCAGGATTCTCTTTTCGCCTTATGGGTTTCCCTTTTGAAAGCATTAAATCTAAGACGATAGTGAAAATGCGAAAAAATGTGATTTTTGCCTTTTTTGATAGCCTGCACTGCAGCGTTTGGGTGGATTAAAAATCTGGTATAAATCGTAAGAGTAGAATTGAATTATTGGACTCATAAATAGAATAAACAAAATTGGAAGTTTCTGTTCTATTATTGGCCCAACATGTGTTTAAAAAAACACTGTGTAAAACATAGAAAAAGCACCATTTGCACCCGTGAATACCTAAAAATCTAGACGTGATGGAAAAATGTGCTCATTGCTCATCGGAATTCAAACCGGAAAACACTTGTTGAGCAGTATAATTTATTATCTGGAAAAAGTCCTAAAATTTCGCATGATTTGAAGTTTTTCAAATCACCGTATACTGTTCTAAAATACTTAATCTCATACATTCGTATAAGAAAACCATTTCAGTTTTCCTCGGATTTACGTTAAATATCTGTGGTGTTACAATGGACCACAGAGTCTTTGTGTGATGGTGTTAGCAGCCATTTCAAATCTGACAATTTAGCCATGTCGCTCCAATAGTTCGCACACCCCTCTTCAAGCAAGTTTAGGTTTAGTAAAAACGGCGACAAAATCTTGTAATGGCATTTAATTTCTTCTTATAAAAAACTTGAAAAATCCTAAACACGAAAATCAAAGCTGATCCTGTTTTCGAGTTATTGCTAAATAATTACACTGTTCAGCAAAAAAAAAACTTCCATTAAAATTAGAAACTGATTCTTATATACTTTCCTCTCCTGATTCGAAATCTGCCATCCAAAATTTTTTAGAATATACACTGAGGGGAAAAAACATATTTAAATCAAATATTTTCATGTTTATTTTAAGTATGCTACATATTTTTGGAAAAATTTAAATTTTAATATTGTTTTTGATTGATTTAAACAAAATATGTTTGTTTTAAAATTGCATACACTCAAAATAATCACTCTGTTAAATTACAGAGATACTCTGCTGAGCCAGCAGAAAATACCATAGATTTCCAACCAGCAAGATTTTCTGTTATTTTACGAAGAAAACTCAGTAAAATGATTTCGATAAAAAAAACCTGTAAATTTACAGAATTATCTGTAGAATATTGATAAAAGCGACCAGAATTTTACTATTTTATTTACTATTTGATTTCTGATCAATTTCTATTTCCTTATTGTTCAAGTAGTGTTGACAATTGAAAAATGCCACCGAGTAAATTTGCCAGCTTTAATGCTTCCAAATTGTAAATTTACTTCTTTTTATTTTTGTGAAAATTACGATGTATTTTACGAGTACCCCCAATTTTACCCGACATCCTCGTAAAATTTACCAGGTTTTATTGTAATTTAAGACGCTTTTTAAAGAGCGGTTGAAATATTTGGGAGTTTTTTGAAGAGTTTTTTATTTAAAAACTGTATTACAGAGCAATAAGTAAAATTACAGTTGCAATTTAGTATTTTGGTTACGAGAAAATGTATAAAATCTGTATTTTAACAAAAAACTCTGTTTATTATCTGTAAAATAGAGATTACAAAGTAAAAAGTAAAATTACAGATAAAATTTTGTTTTTCGGTTACAAGAAAATACAAAGTATATTCTTAAAATCTGTATTTCGACAGATAACTTTGTCAAATGTCTGTCGAATTGAGATTACAGTCATTTTACAGAGTTTTTTACAGAGTAATTATTTTGAGTGTACAATTTTAATTTAAAATTGATCACTTTAAATTTAATATGCTGTCATTAAAAGTCGTTAAAAATTTAAAAAAATCTTATTCAAATATTTGTATTAAAAACAATATTTTTCGTGGTTATTTTAAAGTTGGACAATTTTGTTTTTTGACATTTAAAGTTTTTTTTTCAAGAAATATAGTAAAGTTGGGCAATTTTATTTTAAGTAGATACAATGTTAAAATATTTTTTCATTAAAAAAAAGACGCACATTTTTCACATCTCTAAATGTGGCGAGTTTTAAGTGAAATTAATTAAATTAACTAAAGTAAAATTAAAAATTAAAAAACTAAAGTGAAAAAGAATATTATTAACAATTAAAACAAAAATAAAACTGAAAAAAAGTAAAAAAAACCAAGTGAAAAAGACAAAGAAGAGAAGAGGAGGGGATGTATCTATGTATGTAATTGGCAGAAAATGAAAACTTGTAACTTTAGTTTTTTATATATGGTATATAATATTAATTTAAGTACGTTTATTTTTCATTTTTGGTATTTAATTACATTTGTTGTAATTAGATGTAGTGCTACAATTAGGGTAGAAGTACATCCAAGGCTTTGGCTTTGATTTTTTTATGTATAGCAAAAAATAAAGCCAACAAGCAATATTTAAAGCCAAAGCCTTGGATGTAATTCTACCTTAGATGTACAATTAGAGTAGTGTTAATTTTTTTGATGTGTTATTAAAAAATATTGTAAAAATAATTAAAAAAAAAATTAAAACAAAAATGTGTATTGTTTTATTTTAAGTATCATGGTTTTTAGGTAAGTAAAAAGCTGCAAAAGAAAAAAAATTTGCATATTAAAATTAATATTGATCAACTTTAAATTAAAATTTGTTGCATATTTAAATTTAGCATGGCCAATTTTAAAACAATATTGTTACATCTTAATTTTAACATGTTGTCTACTAATCGTGTCATGGTAAAAACAATTAGAAACATATTTAAATTAAATAAAAACAAACTTTGTTCTATTTCGTCACTGTTTTATATTTAATTTAAAGTTGTTTCTGTTTGATTTTAATATTTTTTTTTCTTAGTGTACCATTTTTGAGATACTCGCTGTCAAAATTTAAAATACCCAAAATGTATCACTTTTAGTGGTCCATTGTCACAGATTTATCCAAAATAGGACTTGATTTCATATAAATTGGACCTCCTGATTCCAAATTTTTCTAGCATGTTCCGTTTTCGAGATATTCGCGTTCGAGATTTTCGAGTGTAATTATTTAGAAATAACTCGGAAACAGGATCAGCAGGATTATGGTGTTAACGATTTTAAAGTTCTAAATAAAGAGGAGTGAAGTGCCATTACCCATTTTAACAAAGCCTAAACTTGCTTGAAGAGTGTTCGGTGTGTTCGGAAATTGTGATCAACACTTTTCCAGTTTTATATAAGCTACTACCGACACCCCTTGAGTCTATAATTTCTTGAGAATGGGGACCCACAACCAAGAACCTGACCAGTTCTGATAAAAATCATCCCTGTGCCGTTCCCCTTGATTTAAAACTTGTGACTCGTTCTGGCCCACTACAAATTCTCTGTAAGGAATCAAACAACAATGATCGAAAGTTTCGACTACCCATCTTATTATCATCCATTTCAAGATCCGTACTCTTAAAACTTTAATAAAGATTGTTCACTCCAAAATTGTAACTTCTGGCAACTCTATCCCTAAAAGTAAATTTTTGGTACCTATAGATATCCATCATTAATCATCCCTGCTTTATGCACATTTAAATGTTTAACATGAATTTTGTTTACATTTGAGTGCACTACACTTTATGAGCCCATCAGCAAGAAACAAAAACGAATAAAAATAAAAATTTTATTCATATTCGTCTGTTTGTTTCATGACACTTGTTTTTTAGTTGTTTATTTTCTCGTTATCTTTGTTTTTATTTATTTTTGTTTGAATTTTTTTTTATATTCTTTTTGTTTAATGAAATTTTTTAGTTAGATTTTTTTATAAGATTTTCAAATTGAATTCCTATAAGAGAATGTTGAATTTTTGTTTTGTTTTTCTTTCAGTTTTGCTTTAAACTCTACTTTATTGTACTCTATGTTTTGTTAGTTTAGAACGTGCATGTTTAGTAAGTATGAAAAGAAAGAGAGAAGGAGATGCGAAACATTAATGATCTCTTCTCTGTTTAAACCCATTTATGATAAAGTTGTATTAAGAGCGGAACAAATTGGTAATGAAACATTTTAAAGTATAGTTTTGTTTATTATCAGATATTGACCTATAGCACTGTATTTTGTAGTATATCAAGATAATAATTTTATCTTTCAATTAATTACTTTAATATTACAAAGAGGGAAATATAACTAAAACAAATCAATACGGAAAAGTTTTAAACTTGAGAAGGAACAAACTCATACAAAGAACGTTTAAGTTTAAGACAATTTTTTGACTTAAAAAGGTTAGATCTGAGGTCCTTTGTGATGTCACCTTTCACAATGGTAATTCTCTTAGTCCCCATAGTGGTGCCAAATTGAGCTTTTTATTATTCTATTGCGGCGAATTATATTGACACTTTTGGGACGAAGCAAGTGTTCAATGATTTTCATTCCTCCACGTTCATTCAGATATCATTAATAGATTCTTAGGCGTTCAGCGAATCTAATTATTAGGTCGTGAAGATTTAGAACGTCTGAAGAAAGTCTGCTCTCACCGTGACCTCCGTCATCATAGGGTTCTCCGTGTCTGTGGTAAACATACCAAGACTACAGTTCGTCGTCAGCGCACCGTTGGTGTATCCAAGAAAAAGTAATTCCTCCGGTTAGGTTTGATGGGCGTCCGCCAATTTGACGAATTCACTCGAAGGCCATAAGACCCATTGTGATTTCCTTAACTTTTATTACCCTACTCCCCCTCTGATACAAACTCCTTAAACCACCCTCGATTCCCTAAGATATTCTGCTAAAGATGTCAATGAGACACCGTTTAGACAATTCAGGTCATCGAAAAATTTTTGTCACAAATGCTTATGGCAGCTTCTCATTAGACCCGGACATTCATATAACAAGTGCTTTACAGACTCCTCCTCCTCCACTTCCAAAAACTTCTACACTAGTTCCTATCAGAAATTCGCATACAAACGGCTATTTGGATAATAAAACAGTGTCCTGTAAAAAATCCCAATAATTCCTCCGGCTATTAACGTTCTTACAAGGGTTCAAGTTGAAAAAATACAGATGAAAAATTATAGACATTTCTGGTGTTCCCGTACCGGTTTCAAAAACCCAGTTAGTGTTATCATCAGTAGGATTATAAATGTCGGTTTGTCTTGTTAATCATCCTAAAAGTAAAGGCACCGTTTCTGAGAACTTTTGTACCAGACGATGACAGATCTGTATAGTGATAATACATTTATGTATCTACAATTTTATAATCTTCCCAGTGATATAACTCGAAGTACTAACACATTTCAGCTTCTTAGAAACTTCTACACGTTATCTTCTCTAGAGGAATATAAAATAAATAGATAGGGGAAAACAATCAAGGGATTAAAAATGGGCCTTATGGCCTCCGAGTAAACTCTCTAAAATGCAGGACACCAAACCAGCCTTAACTCTGCTTTGTTTACAGTTTTGGAAGTTCTTCCCAAATGATTCGAGTGCTTAACTGTTGAGACGTGCGGCAAAAACATATTTTTGACTTTGAGTAACGGTTCCCAAACGGTGTGTTACGACCCCCAAGGGTGTCGCGGAAGCATTTCTGAGAGGTTGTGTAATTTTTATACACGTTCTTAAATGTTTAAACACTTGCAGATGGTGCTATTGATCTGTCGAGAACAGTTTCCATGAATGCCCTGCTTTATTATTTAGGATATTTAAAGTTTTCGGTTCTTCAGGACCTATTAGGTATAACCCCTAGGCTACTAATGTCATTCATAAAACTGTCAAAGTGGAAAACGTAGAAATTGGCTTCATCATCACTAACCTAACTAAAATATTTATTACCACCGAATTCATCGTACTCGAAAAGGGTTTATTTGCTGAAAGTCCCGCCTGATGTAAATAAGAAGTAGGTGCCGTAGAGACTTCTCTCTGATTTTGATAAAGCTTATAGTAATTAAAAGCGTTTTTAAAACATTTTTTACATAAAAAAAATCAGAAACATTTTTTCTAAAGGAAAGGCCTTAGATTCTAAGGGCGGATTTTACAGTCAGCACTAAGTGGTGACTTAAGCTAAGAAATTTCTTAAATCCAAAAAACTATTTTATAAAATCTACTTAAGTAAAACTTAAGTCATCTATTATCATAACTTAAGTTTTACTTAAGTAATTTATTTTGATTTGACAATTTAAAAAAAAAAATACAAAACAAAATTCAATTAATAATAAAAATATACAAAAAAAAAAAAATCCAACAATTGCTCTTCTTTTCCTTTAAAATCTCCATCCGAAACTCTCAAATTCAAGGTATTACCATCAAATTTCAAGATATTTCCATCATATCGAAAAAAATAATTAAATAAATAAAAATCTGTAAGGAATTTGAGATTGGCGGAAATGACCCAAATGGATAACATCCAATCTTTTTCCTCAAGATTTTGTTGAAAATAATAAAAACGTTTGTTGGTGTAGAAATCGGAAGTCAATCGGATAGATAATTTTTCAATGATGACTCTAGCGCCTTGGTCGTTTTGGTTCTAACAAGACCCAAGGCAGATGATTGTATTGGAATAGAAGAGCAATTGAGTGATGTGATGAGTATGTGATGAAGATTGTAATTACTCAAATTATTTGTCCCAGACCCACATTTTAGAATACTGATCTACTGTTCGTCCGTCTGATTGTCCATGTATCGTTGAAAATGTGTCCGTGAAAAGGTTGCTGTTATTTCCAACAAGAATTAAGATTACCGGTTATGTTACCCACTTGATGGACCCTATCCAAAGCTTTAACATTTCTTAAACATTATTTTTTTTATGGTAATATCACTCAATTTTATGGAAATACCTTTTATTTAAGAGTGGCGGAGATTTCCTATCAAATAGGTAACATAATCGTAATCGAAAAAAGTTTTGGTGGAAATAACAGCAACATTTTCATGGAGGCGTTTGTTGGTGTGCAAATCCAAAGTAAAGCGGGTGGAGTATTTTTTAATGATTCCCTTAGCCGCGTTCTTAAATGTTATGGTTCTAACAATACCCACGGTGAAAGATTTTAAGGGAAAATAACAGCATTTGTGGGATTTTTCGTTAATTTACATAATTTTTGTTTTGTATATTTTTATTATTTTATTTTTTTGTATTCTTTTTGAATTGTCAAATCAAAATAAATACCTTGTGTTACCATATTTTTAGCATATTTTCTTTTTAACTTAAGTACAAACCGAAAAATCGAATTTAACTTAAGTAATAAAAAATACTTAAATAAATCTTAACTAAGATTTTACTTAAGTTAGCACTTAGTTTAGACTGTAAAATCCGCCCTAAGATATTTTTCTTGTACAAAATGTTTCAAAATCTGGATTTTTTTCAATAGAAAACATTGCAAATTCTGGGACATTTTATCTGAAGAAAAAGCACCAGATTCTGTGACTTAAGAAAAAATCTCAGATTCTGAGGCAATTTTTATATAGATTTAGATTAAAGAGGCCCTATGCACTGCGACCAGAAAGATCTGTTGTGCAGCAATTTTTTTATATAGAAAAAGGCTCAAACCTTAAAACTGTCAGATTATTAGATTCTGGGTTGTTATGCCCATAGCAAATATTTCAGACCCTGAAATTAGAACCATTTTTTGATACTATAAAATTTCTTAAATCATTTCGTGGGCCTGGGCCACTGCCCCCATGTTTACGCCACTATGTACGTAGACCAAAAGGAGATAGACTAAGTTCCTAGGGGCAATTTAATGGTCTAGGGTTGCTTCTCTGGTCAAGGAATTGGGCCAGTTCATAAAATTAATGGGATTATGGATCGGTTCATGTACGAAGAAATACCACTTTAATGGAGGTTCCAATAAGATAACGATCCAAAACACACCTCCAAAGTTTCTAAGGCCTACCCAGATGGTAAAATAAAATCACAGCATCACTTAATTTTTCCAATTGTCCCCAATGACATGTCACCAGTTGGTCAGCAGTGCCCACCAGTATTAGTGGCCACCAACAATATGTTTAAAAATCCGCTCACCAACTGCTGACATGTCATTGAGGACATTTGGAAAAATTGCATGAAAATGTCAGTAATTTTATAAAGGGAGAGTCGGCAGTATGTCAGGGGTGTTTTTTTTTTTTGCAGACTGTGTAGCTACAGAGCTACAAGATTAAAGTTCTTGATTGACCTTCTCAATCCCCTGATCTCAATCCTATTGAGAACTTTTATGAGATATTTAATATTAAATTAAATCGAGAAAGTTGCCGAGAAAAGAATGTTCTATTTTATGCCAGTGTAGGGTTAGCTAGATCCTACATCGGGACTCTCCCATGGCGAATTGGGGACACTCACTATATTATATAAATATGGTGGGTACCGGGGAAATAAAATACCCAGGGGTGACAAAAATCTAGCCTAAAAAATGGCAGCTGGTTCTTTAGTATCATAGGTTGAATCCATGGGTTTGGCACCTCCAAATTTATTGTGCCAGCTGCCGTAGCAGGGGGATTTCTCGGGAATTCACGATTACCCCTTGAAGACTTGTATTCTTTTTGTTGACTTGAACTCATGTTTGCTTAACATCTGTAAATTCGCTGTACAGAAGCCGTTTTCGTGGTTGCCACTGCGCCGACTGTTGCTTCATAAGTAACCGTACCAGTTGATTCAACCAAACATGTGCATAAGTTCCGTAAAATTTTTTGAAAATTTTCTGATTCCCGGTTTTTACTGTGCCTTTTCGATGCTGTCAGAACCTTAGTGCCATCCGTAGATCAGAGTTATCATTTGAGTTACCGGGTCAGTACTGATATACCAAAAATACTACATCAAGACAATACTTCCACTGCATTGAACTATATTACTGGTAGCAGTGGCGTATACAGGGGGGGGGGCCCGGGGGCCCGGGCCCCCCCCGAAATGATTTCACAAATTTCAGGATTTGGTATCAAATAACAAGTACAATATTAAAAATCTTCTTTAAAAAAATAGAAAAACATTTAAAAATATAAAATTTTTTGAAGAAAAATGTTTTGAAACTCAAAATTTTTCTGTTAAAAAAATCTCAAAATCTGAAAATTTTTTCTTAGAATTTGAAATTTTTCAACTTAAGATTCTAATAAAAAAATATCTTAGAACCTGAAGTTTTATGTACACAAAAAATGGACCTAATTATAAGTAAATTTTCGGCACAATGGACTATTTTAAGCCTGATCGCCATGGACTTGCCTAAAAATTTACTTATTTTAGGCTTGTACAACCCACCCTCAGCTCAACTCAAGTAAAATGTAGTCAAATCTTAAAATGCGACTTTGTCTTTTAGATAAATTTCTCAGATAGAGACTATTTATTAAAAAAAAAATTCTCAGAATCTAAGACTTTTTTATAGGAATAATGCCTTAAAATATTAGCCTTTTTCGCAGAATCTTTTTTCTAAGAAAAAATGTCTCAGAATCTGAGACTTTTTGTATAAAAAATTGTGAGAATCTGAGGGTTTTCTATATGAAAAATGTTTCAGAATCTGAGGCTTTTCTATATGAAAAATATTTCGGAATCTGAGAACTTTCTATAGGAATAATGTCTCTGAATCTGAAAAATGTCTCAAAATCAGAGATTTTTTCTATAAAAAATTCTTAGAATCTGAAGCTTTTCTATATGAAAAATGTTTTAGAATCTGAGAACTTTCTATAGGAATAATGTCTCTGAATCTGAGAATTTATCTTACAATCTAGGAAAATGTCTCAAATGTCACGAAAAATGTTTCAGAATCAACGAATTTTTCTTAAGGAAAATTATCTCAAAATCGTAGATTTTGTATATAGGAAAAATATCTCAGAGACACAAGCTGAGACTTTTTGTATAGAAAAAAATGCTAAAAATCTGAGATTTTTTCTATTGTAAAAATCTCTTTTTCTACAGGAATAATGTCTCTAAATCTGAGTATTTTTCTATGGGCAAAATATTTTAGAATCAGGGACTTTTTCTTTAGGAAAAATGTGTCAGAATCTGAGACTTGTTCTGTAGAAAAGTGTATAAGCATCTGAGACTTTTTCGATAAGAAAAATGTCTCAGAATCTAAGAAATTTTCGGTATAAAAAAATGTCTGAGAATCTGAGACATTTTCCATGGGAAAAATGTAGAAGAATCTGAGACATTTTCCATAGGAAAAATGTAGAAGAATCTGAGACTTTTTCTGTAAGAAACATGTCGAAGAATCTGACACTTTTTCCATAAGACTTTCTATAGGAAAAATATCTAAGAATTAGAAACTTTTTCAATAGGAAAAAAAATTTAGACTTTTTCTATAGGAAAATTTTCTCAGAATCCGAGAGTTTTTCTTGAGCAAAAATGTTTTAGAATCTTAGACTTTTTATACTGTTTTCTTTTTATAAAGATGATACTGTTTTCTTTTTATAGAATGTATATCATTTTTCTTATAGAAAAAGCGAAGATTTTCTCAGAATCTAAAACGTTTTGGTGTAGAATTTTTCAGAATCTGAGAAAAACTAGAAATGTCTCAGATTATGGGAAAATGTCTTACAACCGGAGTCTTTTCTTTTGGAAAAGTATTTTATGAATATGTTTATAGAATCATTTTCTAAAGTGACTTTTTCGGAGAAACGTTTTCCATTGGAAATATGATTTAGACTTTTTCTATAACAAAAACTGTCTTAACTGGAAATTGACATGGAATCTTTAACTTGTCTTTAAAAAAATTTCAGATTCTGAATCTTGTATCAGCATCTGATACAATTCAAACTTTAAAAAAAGGCTTAAGTCTTTCAAAAAATTAAAAAAAAAAAAAAAATTCCCCCAACAGTTTTAAACTTACACAAAAATGAAGAATCTGATTGTGTTACATTCAGTTAAAGGAAAAGATCGAGAAAAATTCTAAAACATGTGCTGTTATGAAAATTTTTTGCAAAAAAAATAAAATTGAAAAAAAAATGTTGGGCCCCCACCGAAATAAAATCCTGGATACGCCCCTGACTGGTAGCTTTAGTGTTAACAGTTTCCCTAAACCACAAAATATGGAAATATGAGGATCATTGTTAATATTTTCATTCTGTCTAGAAACATTTCCAACATAAATTTCTAATTGAATTACAAAAAAACCACAAGTTAAAACGATTATTCAACTTTGGTAATCATATGTTCAATTTTTGTTTTATCTCTTGGCCCCCTTTTTTCCTCTCCATATTATAAATAACATGAAATATTTCATAGACAATGCGTACCCCTCTAGAAAACTAACACAACTCACTCCCCTCTCACACAACAGAAAAGGCTAAATAAAGAAAAGATAACGAAACAAACACATGTTGAAGACCGCAATAATAACAACTACACATTCTTTTCACAACTAACTAGACAAGAGTCAACTAACAAGTAACAACAAAAACAACAACCTAATGACACCAACAAAAAGCCGTAACACGAACACTGGGGAAAAAACAAAAACAACTAAATTAAAATAAAATAAACAACAACACAGAGAGAAATATCAATAAAAGGTAGAAACAGAACAAGCACGGCACGGGGGACGGTTGCCGTTGCCGGAGAATATAGGCCCAAAACAATGACGGGGGACGGCGACGGCAAAAAATGTCATTTGTTTGTTCAGTGGTGCTAACTTTTAATAAAATTAGAGTAATTTTACGGAAAAAAATCGCTTATCACATAGTCAATGTGATTAAGTTGGCACTACTGTACGTTTGTTACACCATTGTGAATGAAAAAATAAAAAATTGTTGAGAAAATGCGGCAACCCTGGAGTGTGAGAGGGAGGGAGATTGAGAGAACCCGGAGATAAAATAAAATAAGTTTTAATTTTTTGTCGTGCCGGTCACGGTTTTTAACTGTCAAATCGTATGGAAATAGTCGTGCCGGGCTTGTTCTGTTCAGACCTAAAGATAGAAAAAGAGAATTGTAGCAAAACAGAGAATATTTTTTTTTGTTTAATACAAATAAGATAAAAATCGAAAAACCCTCTAGACCAGGGATGGAAAAGTTAGTACTTTTTCCCTCTGAAAGATACCGTAGTACCCCGCGAGTGATTCAGTACTTTTTCTACACACAGAAAACAAATTTGCTAATATCTAACTGAAATTCAGTTGACACAACTAAAATTCGGTTGATGCATTTGAATAAAGGGTGTCACAATTGAATATCGGTAGTCACACCTGAAATCGATTGATATTACTGACTTTTAATTGTTACTACCACAAAAAAAAAGCAGTTGTCCGAGTCATATTATAGGAGATGCAAAAGAATATTGAGTTGGTACAACTGAAAATATGATTGAAAATTTTTTTTTCTGTGTGTATGCCAGACGATTTCATACATTTGTTCAACCAAACCTAAAAAAAATTCCGAAAATCTACCGATTTTCATTGGAAGAATGCTCCAAATGAAATTTGTTCAACGTTTAATGGAGTTTTCTGTAAAAAAAATAAATAATTTGATAAGGATGTCCTCAATTTAAGAACTTTTATATTGAATTATACCCAGTTTTTGTACCTTGAACGTTATTCGTATGCGACGAATCTGCATATTTTTTGTTACAATTACGTTCGTCGTACAGAAACTGGACTTTAATTTTTTTTTAGTTCAGTCGAAAAAGTACATTTTTGGTTTAGCTCCAGTACCATTCCAAAATTCTGATTTTCCATCCCTGCTATAGACATACAAGACAAACATTGAATCATAGGATTTTTATTTCAAGAAATAAAACCGGGTAGACCAACAACAAAATGTAATGAGAAAACCGCAAAAAAGGAATAAATAAAAGAAAAAATAAATAAAATAAAAAACTTTACTAAAAAAAATTTAAGGAAAGTAAATTAGAGACAACTACCAGTAACAACTTTACTTAACAATTGAAGGAATAAGAAAATGAAACAAAATTAAAGACCCGGTAAAAATGCGGACTTTTTGATGTTGTCTTTGTTCATAGGGTAATTAACCATAGAGAATCTATGAGGTGAGTTCTCCCTGCTTAATACAATTATAAAACATACAAGGAGCTTTCGGGAGTTTTTTTTGGAAATTTTTAACTTTTTGGTTGTAAACCAGAGTAAACAAATGCTGAGCCTGTTTCACAATCAAAGCTTAGATCTTCAAAAATCAAATACTAGGGGGCGCTAAAAATCATATGTATATATTTTCCCTTCATTTAAAGATTTTATAACAAAGTATTGTGTTTTATATTGTAAAATTTACAACCATTTATGTTAAAAAACACCAATTTTAACTTTAACAAAATTTCCCAAGTTAATCCGAAATTTCCTATGTTAACCTGGTTCTCCACACTATTGAAAACAGATTTTTACTCTCTTTTACATACTGGTGAAAAAGAAATACATTTATTGTTATAGGAATGACTTTAAAAACTTTTTTACCTGGGTAAAAACAAAATGATATTGTTAACATTGAAGAAAAAAATTGCCAAAAGCAACATTTCGTCTTAAATTACTCTAAAATTCTGCGAAAGGAATTTTGTAATTTTTAAATTCCAAAGAATCCTTTTAACTTTTAAAGTTTCTTAAGTTTGAAAGCATAAAAATAAATGTACAAAAAAGTTTTGCATTTGAATGTGGCATTGGTCGACCATATAATTCATTCACTATACAAAATTTTTGGACATTTAGACCAGTGGTCGGCAGAAAGAGGCATATGAAAGTATTTGTGTTTTAATAAAAATATGCATGTGTTGGTGTATTTCTTCAACAAAGCGACATCAACCTGCTTTGAAGAAAGTAAGCTGAATAAAATATTTGTTCTTTTTATGCTCTTTGTTGAGCTCGTTGGTACCATCGAGAGATCGCTTTCGGTAAAGGAGTACACTATGGTGGCCTTTCTTGATATTGAGGGGGCTTTTAATAATGTCATTCCAGAATCGATAATATTGGCATTGTCTGGTCTGGGAGTAAAGCGTGAAATCGTTTTAATGGTGGAAAACCTACTTGCCAATAGACGTATAACGTCTGAATTGGGAGCGTCCGTCATATCTCGATTTGTCAATAGGGGCACACCACAAGGAGGTGTTCTTTCGCCGCTTCTTTGGAACCTGGCACTGAATTCAATGCTACTATCTCTAGAAGCACGTGGTTGTCATGTTATCGCATATGCTGACGATGTCGCGATAGCGGTAAAGGGGAAGCATCTGCCAACATTGCGGGACATTCTTCAGGGTTCTCTGAAAGATCTGTCTAAATGGGCAAGAGACTGTGGCCTAGGAGTTAATCCTAGTAAAACAGAGCTTGTTTTGTTTACAAGGAAAAATAAGATTCCTGCTTTTGATCCTATTTCTCTGGACGGTACTGAAATCACCTTCTCAGATGGAGCCAAGTATCTTGGAGTATTTCTAGATAGGAAGCTGAATTTCAGGCGTAATATTGAGGAACGGGTGAGAAAAGCAACGATTGCTTTGTATTCCTGTAAAAGGGCCATTGGAAAACGATGGGGTTTTAGCCCTCAAGTCGTTCATTGGATCTATACAGCAGTGGTGCGTCCAATTTTGCTGTATGGAATCATTGTCTGGTGGCCTGCTTTGGAAACAAAAGCGAACTTTGTCTTTATCACGAAGGTACAGAGAATGGCGTCAATGTGCATCACTGGTGCTCTTCGTACTACACCTACGGCTGCATTAGAAATCCTCCTTCACCTGATACCCTTGGACATATTGGGTAGGCAGTATGCGGCTGCGTCGGCAATTCGACTTAATAGCACGCTGCAATGGAGGAGCAGTGATTGTGGCCATAGCGCAATCTTGAAAAAGATAACAATACCACAAAATGTGGACTGTGCTCCCTCTTTGAGCCTCTTTGAGCGCCACTTTACCACTATGATACCATCCAGGGAGTCTTGGATGGGGGATACTCCGGGTAGTGGAGCTACCATAAATTTTTACACAGATGGATCGAGGCTGCACGAACAAGTGGGCTTTGGAGTCTATTCGGAAGAGCTTGGTTTGAGCCTGGCTCGTAGATTGCCAGATCATTGCAGTGTTTACCAGGCAGAGATGCTGGCAATAAAAGAAGTGGCTGACTGGTTGAGCTGCAATGTCTTGTCTACAACCGCAGTCAACATCTATACTGACAGTCAAGCCGCGGTCAAGTCCCTGGATTCAATGTTTCTGAAAACAAGATCTGCCCTTAACTGCCGCACGTCTTTAAATGAGATGGCCAAGCAGTTTAACATACGACTCATATGGGTCCCAGGGCACAGAGACATTCCAGGGAATTGCAAAGCCGATGAGCTTGCAAGACTAGGAGCTACCTTACAGGTTCCAACAGAATTGGAATGTGTTGGTACGCCTCTAGAAACTTGCAAGCAAAACCTACGGCTTTGTTCTGCGACGGAGACTAATCAAAGATGGGCAAATGGATGGACGTGTGAGACAACACGACTGATTTGGCCTTCTCTTAATCAGGGGCGCACAAGTGAGCTGATATCGCTTCCAAGAGGAGAGATTTCAACGGTGGTTTCTATAATTACCGGACACTGTCTTATAGGGAAGCACGCAGAGCGGTTAAATGTGCCGTCGAATGACTTTTGCCGAAGTTGCATGGATGAAGAGGAGTTGGAAACTATCGAACACTTTATTTGCCATTGCCCGGCACTTTCTGGTCAGCGACTTGCTTCACTGGGATCTAGGGAGCTGTACGATCTTTCAGATTTGTCGGATGTCAAAATTCAACATCTAAGGAGTTTCATAAGAAGCTCAAACTGGTTTAACGACAGGGACTAGTAGGGAAACCTATTACGATCCCGTGGTATCACAATGGACCTCAGAGTCTACGTGTGTTGACGTAAAACGTCAGCAGCCACTTACAACCTAACCTAACCTATGCTCTTTGTTGATTTTTTGTTGACATTCGTGTTGTATACATGTGAATAACCGATTGTGTTCGGCTCCAGCGTGCAATGGGTGCCGACCACTGATTTAGACTATAAAAAAAAAATAGTAAACAAAAACCATATGGTATTGTTTATGAAATTGTATCACAAATCAAAATCTGAGCGAGATAGAAGATACCAGTTATATAGTGAGAACTTTAGTGTGGTATTACCAGATTTTGGCAATTATTATTGGCAATGCCAGATCTACAAAAACATCTACACACCATCATTTCTTTATAATTGAGGCATGTCGATGTAATTGTTTTGAAGAGTTAATCTGCTATACAGTATAAGATAAATTTGCAAACGCAAATATGACTTTGCAGTCCTATTGCATTTTTCCTGTGTAAGAATTATTTTCTTAAATATTTTTTTTTTCATACATATGTATCTGTCATTGTTTTCGGTATACGATTGAGATGATGATTTTTCAATGCTTAAACGCGATTTTTAAAAACGGCTCCAGCGAAGATTTTGATTTAAATCAAAATATAGCAGTGGGGCATAATCAAGAAAGGCATTTACAGTGTTCTCAACTAGAGGTTAAAGTCTTTTCCGACGAAGCGTGTTGTCCATGTTTTTGTTTATTTTTTGTAAAATAAAGTTATGTCAGAAGAAGTCCTGAACTTGGACCCAAATGATAAGAAAGTGTGTTTTGCTGCTCCCTGAAATTTTTTTGTTTTTTACATTTTACATGTCACGAGAATTCCTTGTAAGTTTCATCGCGTAAAAAAACTTATAAACTTTTTTGTTACATTTTGGAGGGTATTAAAGATTCGGCACAGCCGAATTTAACACTCTCACATGTTATACCCTACACCACACTGTGGTACAGGGTATAATGAGTTTGTGCTGATGTTTGTAACTACCCGAAATATTGGTCCTAGACCCACTTTTAAGTATACCGATCGACTTAGAATAACTTTTTGAGTCGATTTAGCGATGTCCGTCCGTCCGTCTGTCTGTCCATGTAAACGGTGTAAACACGATACGCAATTTTTTATCAATTGACTTGAAATTTAAAACTTAAGCCTCTTTTGGCCCAAGGACGAAGCCTATTGAAATTTGAAAACATCGGTCCATATTTAGACCTAGCCTCCATACAAAGGTCCTCTTTAGTTTCGGCTCAAAGGAATCTAATAGCCGCATTTTAAATCTTTTCAAAATTTGGCAGGTAATCATGTTTCATCCACACAAATCACCATTCCGAATTTTAAAAAAATCGGACCAGTTCTTCTTATAGCCCCCACACAAACCACCTTCCCGATTTTCACATAAATCTCTCAAATTTTATGAAAATAGAAAATATTTAATTAAAATTCTGTTTGTGTATGTTAAACGCGTACTTTAATAACCTTGTTAAATCTGATTATCATCGGACCATTTTTGGACTTAGGTCCCATGTGAAAATTTTGTTCGATAGTCAGTTGAAGGGGTTTATTGTCAACAAAAAGAAGCCTATTCCACTCAAATTTGATTTGTGAGTGCTTGTTACTCATATTAAAGATTTGACAAAATAAAGATCTAATCAGTCCATGTTTGAACTTGGAACCCAGTTTCCGGGAAACTTTGGTGTTGGGTATTATATGGTCGGTCTTGACCGACTATAATTTTCTTACTTGTTTTTTCTTAAAATGCTCTGGTTGACCAAAATTATTACCAAATGAAATTCCAACAAGTAAGAGTGTTGAATTCGGCTGTGCCGAATCTTTTATACCCTCCAACATGCAAAAAATAAAAAAAAAAAATGCAGAGGCGTTTTTTTTTTTTGGGGGGGGGGGGTCGGTAGTGGTATTTGAGGGGGGCATATTTCCCCTCGAATATGTGCTTAAAAATTCATTCTTATGTTTTTTGCACTTAAGAAATACAAGATTATCATTATTTAAAAAAATATTTTATTTCACGCCCATAAAAGGGGGGCGGACCGAAAAAAAGAAATTTTCTAATCCTCTGGGTCCAAATGCAGGACTTTAAACTTCTTGTAGCATTAAAATTTTGCATTGGTTAAACAAAAACACAAAAAATCATGTAAAAATATGGTATTTTTCAGAGGTTGGTTTAGATCTTTAAGGGGATATATATTCCCCCCTGGTCCGATTTTGTTCATTTATAAAATTAACCTGCCTAGGAACATAAGACATACTCGTGTCAAATGTCGGGACTCTAGCTCTTTTATTTTGGACTGCATCGTGTTAACTACAGACGGACGGACGGACAGACGGACGGACATCGCTAGAATGTCTTAGAATCGATCACTGATCATAAACATATATGTATACTTTATGGGGTCCTAGACCGATATTTTGATGCGTTACACACGTGAGTGAGTATACCCCATATTGTAGTTGGAAGGTATACAAAGAGGCCATTTTCGGGATAGGCTAATGGGGAGCAAATAAATCATGCAAAAACATCGACTCACGCACAGACAAAAAATTTTCGGCGGCGTTTCGGCTGCGCGCCGCGTTTTTTTTAAAACAGCGCCAAAATCGGTTTGAGCCACCGATCAGCCGATGTTATCGGCGGCGGCGCGGCTCGTGGAAAATATCGGCTAAGCGACTCAGACGTCAGCCGCGCCGACCGGCTTTCTTCACTGCTCACGCATACTCATTCACGCAAAAATCTTAGTTATCCTATAGTTACCGATAACAGAAAATTATACAAAAAAAATATAAAATTTTAATAGATATCGATAAATCGATACACAAACTTTTGTGAAGAAATTTTTTAGTTATCGATGACTCGATAACAAAAAAAGTCTGTAGAAAATTTCTAGTTATTGATAAATCGATAACACAATATTTTCTTAAAAAGCAGGGTTCGAAAAAAAAACACTAACGAACGGTACGTTAGTGTTCTGTACGGAACTATGCCGATGGAAATACGCAAACACATTCCCAACAAGAAGTACAGAAACACTAAAAATTATTTTAAGTGGTTATGTTCGTGTACGCAAACAGAATACCGAACGTTATGCTTGCGACTTGTCGAACACAATCTTTACGATTATGTACTGTGCTATGTACACAAACAAAATAAAGTACTTTTAGTGTACTGTTTGCGTACTTAGCAGATTTTTTTCAAAAATTTAAAATAGCGATATCTCGAAAACTAAGCAAGATAGAGCAAATCGGAGCATATTTTTGGTTCTTAGAATTTCCATAGAATTGCCGGGCCTCTTCACATGTGTGGAATCGTTTTGCTCTATCTTGCTTAGTTTTCGAGATATCGCTATTTTAAGTTTAAAACAAAAAATCTGCTAAGTACGCAAACAGTAAACTAAAAGTACTTTATTTTGTTTGTGATCACTCAAAAACACACAACCACTACGATGTAGCGTTTCTGTTTATAGTGCAGTCAGTGTTACCGTTGAGAATTTTTAAAAAGTCGCACAAAAAGTATTTTTTTACAAAAAAAGTCGCACAAAAAAGTTGTTTTTCCAAATAAAAGTCGCACATTTTTTTTAAGGGTTGAATATTTTGTATAAAATTGTTGTTTTCGTATAAAAGCTCCCTTAGGGGGTAGAGATAGGGCTTAGGTATGTTTGGAAAAAAATTTAGGGTAAAAAATCTCACATTTTTCCTCTTTTTTGGTGACTACGGGGCAGTTGTGTTTAGTTTTTCAACCCCAACATTTTTTCTGAACATACCAACAATTTATCTCCATTTCATAAGGGTGTTTCCATGCAATATTTCACGATATTATCTTATGAAATGGGTAAAATGTTATGGAAAATGTTAGCGTAATTCTGTTTTTTGATTATTTTTTTGATTTGGCCATTTTAATGCATTTTACGAATTCGAATAATTTAAAAATCTAAAATTCAAACATTTACGTAAAAAAGCCGCGAGCGCAACCTTTAGATAATATTTTTAAAATTCCAAAGTTTCAAAAAAATATTTGAAATACATATGTGTAATTTTGCAGTTTATATCTTTAAAAAGAAAAAATAATTTCACTTAACAAAAAAGGGGAAAAAGTCGCACAAAGTTGGAAAAAGTTGCAAAATTAGACAAGTTTAAAAAAGTCGCACAAAAAGTCTCAGAGCGTCAAAAAGGTTGCAAATTGCAACTAAAGTCGCACAACGGTAACACTGAGTGCAGTACATTATCGTTAAGTTTGAGTTCGTCGATTCGCAAGCATAACGTTCGGTATTCTGTTTGCGTACACGAACACAATCACTAAAAAAAAAATTAGTGAATGTGTTCTTTGGGTAATTCCAAAAATTTTCGCCCCACTGTTCGGAAACATGCCTTTGGACGCCACTGAGAATTTGGCTCATAGATATCCACGTTTATATGAGATATATTGCATTTTTGGATTTTCAAAATTTGCTGTAGTTTTCAAATTATCGCGGGTCAAAGTTCGACTTTTTTAGCAAAAGTAAGAAAAATACATGACGTTTAACGTGCTCTAACTTTTTAACTAGTAATCCGATTATCACAAGTAATGGCTCATATGAAAGCTTAATTCTTCTTCTTTTAGGAAATATTTTCAAAAGCATACGGTTTTTTTTCAGAAGTGTTGCAAAAATTCAAAAACATTTTTTTTTTACGAATATTTAAAAAAACACATCTTCGATATTTTTAAAAAGAAGTTTGGTGATAAACAATACTGTTTTGTACAATATATCCAAAATTCAGAGTGGGATCCCAATGGGATCAAAAAATATTCTGGTTTTAGTACGAAGTTCTTAAATTTTACCTTAGAAAATTAAAATTTTATGTTTCTTCAATATAAAAATTTATATTTTCAAAGAAAATTATACTATTAAAATTTTGAAAAACATTAAAAACATTAGAAATTTAAATTTTCTAAGGGAAAAATATGAGAACCTCGTACTTAAAACAGAATAGTTTTTGATCCCATGGAGATCCCACTCTGAATTTTGAATATGTTATACAAAACATTGTTATTTTTCACCAGAATTTTTTTAAAAAAAAATCAAAGATGTGTTTTTTTAAATATTCGAAAAGAAAAAATGTTTTTGCATTTTTGCATAATTTCTCTAAAAAAAACTGTGTTATTTTAAAAATATTTTCTAAAAGAAGAACCCCAGCTTTCACATGAGCCTAAATTTGTGAAAATCGGGTCATTGGTTAAGAAGTTACAGCTCTTTAAACGTGATGTATTTTTCTTACTTTTGCTTAAAAAGTCAATCTTTGACCTGCCATAATTCGTTAAATACACCAAATGTAAAAAAACGATATATGGTACATATATCATATTTATGAGGGCTATCTATATGTCAAGGCTCAAATTAATCTGAGACACCATTTCCAAAAATGACTAAAATTTGAGCTAAATTTGGAAAAACCCGTACGTTCCCTGCAAAAAAAGTCATTACCACTTCTCAGTGGAGTGCTTTAAAACTATAACAAATGTAATGAAATCAGTGTTACCACCGGTCAACTAAAAAATTATCCAGTAGTTTGTCCGACATTATCCAAAATCCCAAAAATTATCCAAAAAAAAAATTATCAAAAATCCAAAAAAAAAAAATTATCAAAAACGATTTTTTAACGAAACAAAAGTTTTTTTTTTAATTTAATTTAAAGAATACATAAAATAAGTAGTAGTTTGTCCAAAATTATCCAAAATCCCAAAAATTATACAAAAAAAATATCAAAAACGATTTTTTTAACGAAAGTGTTTTTTTTTTAAATTCAATTTAAGGAATACTTGAAATTATTTTTAAATAAAAATCATACATTTTGTACTGTTCAAAATAAAAAATATGTTAAAACAATAGTATTACACTGTAGAACAGCTTCAGGTGAAAATAGAGGCTTTATTAGAAGACCCGTATCGCGGCGTTTGTTTATGTTCCCAGCAAAACTTTGGTAATGGGTAGTGATTATATAACACATTACCAGGTAATTTATATAGCTTATTTGTAGCATTATTTTAGGATGTCTTACCAAACATTTGTTCCACAACGTATTATTTTCAAGTGAAAAATAATGCATTACTAATAATTTGCTACGTAATGCATGATTATTGGAAAAAATGTATTTCATATTTGTTATTTCTAAACATTAAATCATAGATGACTTATATTTGGTTACATTATGTATTATTTGAAAGTTTGAAATAATGTATTATTTATAATTGGATGCATAATGCATTACAAAAACATAAAAAATAATTCTTTTATAAAAAAATGTATAAGTTTAAACTAGAGATGGGCTCACGACAGGAAATTTCTAACGACACACACTCAAGAGCATATTTTATCTACTTACACTCACTTACAATCACGTGAGTAAATTTAATACAAAATTACTTTTTCACTACTCGTAACACCTTATATATTATCTTCTGGTATGCTATATTATTTCATTTCTCGTAACCTATAAAATATCATATATTTTACACCTTTCTCGTATTCTTCGTTATAAATTTATGACTTATTTTATACCTTACTGGTATTCTTTGTGATAATGTGGATGCATTACTTTGAGTCTCATCGCCTGTTAAAATCATCAATGCTGCAATGTATAAAATAAGAGATCCTATACCTTATTTTATACCTTATTTGGTAATCTAAGTTTTGCTGGGTTAGTTCGAATTTTTTTTATCGACCTTCGAACTTTGCAGTCAAATGCCAATTTTTAGCATATTGTTTATACGGTTTTTTGGTTTTTTCAATCAAATTGTTTGATAGGGGTCTAGCAACAATTTGGCTTTTACAGATTGAAAAAATATCAATCAGTCGACGAGTTATAGCTAAAAATACTTAAAAACAATATGCTGAAAATCGGCATTTGACTGCAAAGTTCGAAGGTCGATTAAAAAAAAATTCGAACTAACATAAACAAACGCCGCGATACGGGTCTTCTAATTTAGCCTCTATTTTCACCCCTCAATCTCAGAATCGACCTAACTTTTGCTAACCTGAATTTGTTCCACAGAGTTACTCTTTTGTGGGCTCAAAATTTGTGCCCCCATTTCTTTCAATGCCTTCTTTTGTAAAAAGAATTGAAGCAACAGTATTTGAAGATAATTTATTTCGTAAATCGGTTTTTGTTTTCTTAAAAAAAAATATATAATTTGTCCATGTAAAACTTTAAATTGTAAATGATAAAATTGTCCATAAATTATCCAAAAATGTAATTATCCAAAGAGTATCCAAAAAATTTTAAATTATCCATTTTTTGGATAATTATCCAAGAAGTGGCAACACTGAATGAAATACAACAAAAATAACAAAAAACACAAGACAAAAACACACAAACAATTTTTTCTACTCCAGAATACATAGATATTCAGCACTTAACTCATTACCTTCCGCGACACTCCCATACAAATGTAAGTAGATATTCAGTAGATAAGAACTACTCCGTGGTTGGAAGTTGTTTGAAAGCTCGGAGTACTTCTTATCTACTGAATATCTACTTACTTTTGTATGGGAGTGTCGCGGAAGGTAATGAGTTAAGTGCTGAATAACAACTTTTTATGGAGTAGAAAAAACTGTTTGTGTGTTTTTTTCTTGTGTTTTTTGTTGTATTTCATTAAATTTTTTTATAGTTTTAAAGCACTCCAAATAGAAGTACTCCGCACTTTTTTTGCTGGGTTATATAACGTACCGTTTTTTTTCGGACACTGCCGATAACACAAAATTTTTTATACAATTTTTGTTTAGTAATCGATTGTATCGATAACACAAAATTGTCTATAGAACGCTTATTCAAGCAATTTTTCCCCACTCACATTCACGTGAGTAAAATTTCCTTTCACACTCACTCGTAATCACGAGTAAATCACTCTCTAATCTTCTCATCTGCCAATATCTAATTAGAAAACTCAAATTCCAGTTGTTTTGTTACAAGCGTTACTATAATGTAAACAATCACATAGTTAACAGTAGCGCAATATAATTATTCAACAGGCTGCCTTTCAATAGGGAATCAACCGGTTTTCTTGTAGTTGTTTTTTTCATACACAAATCAATGGTAGAGAAGAACTGCAATTTCCAAGTTACGATGTTGTAGACTTGAGTCTTGTAAAAAGCCAGGTTAAACAAAGAAAAGGCAAAGTAAAAAACAGAAAACCAAGTTGTATTTGTTTTATTTTAACACTTAGGTCAAGGTAAAGGTTTCTTGAATAAATAAATATTTATATAGAAAAAATACAACAAATTAGCAAAAAATGTTAATATTTTCCAATACCACGTGAGTCATATTTAGTACTAAAACGAAACCAATAACAACAACAAAAAAAAACAGAAAATAAGCAACAGGTGAAATAATGCCGCCATGCGTTTAGTTAACAAAAAAAAAAGAAGCAATTAAATATTTTGTTATTTGGGTTTGTTGTTGTTTTTCGTTATTTTTTTGTTGTTTTTTTATATACACAAAATAGTTGTTGGATGACGCCTTATATCTTCTCTAATACATTCTCATATATAGAAAAAAATACTTAAACACGCACACACACACACTAACACTTTAACACTTTAGAAATATTTTTTTTTTATGTTTAACAATTTTGTTAACAATTTTTAAGCACTTTTTCTATGAATTTCTTTAATTTTTAATGAATTTACTTGTTAAATTCTTTTAAATTTATTGATTTTTGCTTTTTAATTAATCAATTTTTCTTCTTTTAATTCACTTTTAACACTACCCGTTCTTTTTTTTTATTACCGTATTTAACCGCTTTCTATTTTTTTGTTTTTTCCCGTAGTTGTTTTAAAACAACACAAACACTATTTTAGTACTTAAAAAAACAACGTTCGTTATCGATCGCTTGCTCGTTGAGAACTAAATTGTGTTTAGTTAATGCTAAGGTTTGAAACTCCAATTAGAGAATAATCACAATTGGAGCGGGAAGCGGAAAAACGCTTCAAAAATCGAGCGATTAATTTAAATTAAGCGTCAAGCGGTTTGCGGTTTTCTTTGCATTATTTTTGACATTCATACCTCGAAATGTATAATTGTTGTGATAATTATTTTAATTTTAGTTTTATTCGACCTTTTTTATTAAATAAATTAATAAATAAATATTCGAGCTCAAGGCCTTATGATTTTTATTTGTAAATAATTTTTATTTTTATTTAAAACCAATATTTCGCCTTTCTTTGAGAGGCATCCTCAGGGGAATCTATAATAACCAATATAAACATACAAGTGTATAAGTACATATATATAAACAAAGTCAGAAAACAATAAGAAACAATACAAATTACAACAATAACATTTTTCTTACATTAATTGTTTACGTAAAAACAAAAAACTTTAAAAAATACGTTGTATATCCACCATCGTCTGTTATTGCACTGATTGAGTATAAAATAAAAATAAATATTGCACTACGATCCTTTTCTAACTAGATGTCGAAAGCAGGGATGCCAACTTAGTGCTTTTCGCGCTAGATCTAGTGCTTTTTGATGTGTCAAAACGCGAAAATTGTTGGCCTAGTGCGAAATTAGAAAAACGCGCTAACTTGGTGCTTTTTAAATTTTCAGTCGGTGCTTTTAGTGCTTTTTAAAATAAATTTTTATAGCCTCCAAACAAAGTATATTTCGAGTGTAACGCATCGAAATATTAGTCGGAGACTTCACAAAGTATACATTTTATTGATTTATGATCGATTCAAACATATTTTTTTTATTTCCGTCTGTTTGTCTGTGAAAAGCAGTATGCAGTTCAAACTAAGAGCTAGACGCCTGAAATATGGAACGAATATATTTTTATGGTCAATGACCGTTGGTCGTATTAAGTTAGGAAAAAATGGGCAAATCGGACTAAGGGGAAAATGTTTTCCCTTGAAGAACTAAACCAACCTCTAAAAAAACGCCATTCCTTGTATTTTGAATATTTGAATTCTGTTCTGGGTGAAGTTCAAAGACTAAATTTGGCCTTTGAAGCGGAAAATGCAGACCATGTAAAATTGTAAAAGTATTTATATCGGTTGCTCAAAATTTTAACCAACAAACTTATCAAAAATTTTGTTTGAATAAAAATATAATTTTTTTACTTTTTTATCTATTTACAAAAACAGTCCAGTGCTTTTTTACCCTTTTTTTTCAAACAAATTTACGCGTTTTTACCCGTTTATAAAATTTTTGTGCGCGTTTTGCTCTCAAATAGTTGGCATCTCTGGTCGAAAGCTAGCTGCTACGCTCTCGGTATCTGCTTTAAAGTTAATTCGGCTCTCTATTGGTGTTTTAATCAGTGTTGCCATAAGAGAATTTTGAAAAAATGCTAAATGGCAGAAAAAAAAGTGCTAAAATGCTCTACAGTCCAAAACAAAAGTGCTAGATTTTTTTTTCATTTATTAAATTAACAAATAATGATTTTTAACAATAACTCTAGTTTACAACGAAAATGCGCACTAACCGCGTCTACATATTTTTTTTGACCGCTAAACTTCAAAATTTTATAGAAAAAAAAAAAAAAATAATTCTAATAATTTTTTTTGCGTTTTTTGGAGTTATTTTTACTGTTTTTCCTATATCTTTAGTAATGTACACAGAAAGAAATAAAAAAAAAATTGAGTAAATTTTTAATACTATTGAGTAAAAAATTACTCAATTTTCCACCAGTAAACGATTTAATAGTATTGAGTAAATTTTTAATAAAAATTTATTAAATGTTTGCCAAAAAAATTTGAGTAAATTTTTAATTGACACTATTAAGTGCAGGAACAGAACAAGAAGCACCACCTTTTAAAAACAGAACAAGTTTTATTTCACATCGGCGCCGGCCACCGGTTTAATCTGCCAAACCGTATGGAAAAAGTCGTGCCGGGCTTATTCTGTTTCTAGTCTAAAAAAAACAAAGTTTAAAAAAATTTCATATTTTTTTACAAAGAAAAAAAACATGTTTTTTCAAACTTTACCAAATATATTTTTGTCTTAAAGACATAAAAAAATTTTATAAATATGATTACAAACTTTCATGTATATATACAAAAAACTATAAACTAAACGAGAATTAAAAAAACTAAGAAAATTCCAAAAAAAAAATTAAAAAAGCTATTAAATTCTTATTAAATTATTTACTCAATTTGTTTTTAAATTTTTGAGTAAATTTTTAATTGCGTCAATTAAAAAATTACTCAAAACTTTTTTTAAATTTAAACAAGTGATTACTCAAATTGTTTTTCCCCATATTTTTTTCTGTGTACCTCTGCTCGTGATAAAAACCAAATTAAAGTTAATCATTTTGCAACAAACTTTACACACGTTACTTTCCCATCTGTTCAAGAGTTTACGCGCGATAGACAAATATATTGTAAAAATTCATTTTTTTATCAAAAAAATTCATTTGTTGATCAAAAAACTCATTTTTATTTTTTTTTACGAATCGTTGCAAATTAACAAGTTTTTTTAATTACCAAAAAGCCTGAACCTATACAAATATAACAAAATGGGTTTCATAAAAATCTATGGGCAATCACCAAAGTTATAATCAATTTTTTGAAACTACGCATAAAAATTTCCTTAAATTTTTTTTTGTATTTAAAATGCAAAAATAATAAATACCATAGTGTTTTTTGTGTGTATTTTCATATAATAAGTAATAACTTCGGTGATAACCCATAGATTTTCATCAAACCGACTTTGTTATCTTAGTTAAGGATCAGGCTTAAAAAAAACCATAACAAATTTTTTTGTTACGGTTTCAATAATTTTTTTTTTTGATTTGTAAACTAGTGTAACCGGTACATATAGTTTCTTGATTTCAATTTGGTTTATTTTTTTCTGAATTTCGATTGCGTTTTCTTAATTTAAACTGGGTTTCTGAATTTCAATTAAGATTTTTGAATTTCAATTAAAATCTTCTTAATTAAGTACAATATGGATTTCTGAATTTCCAATGGTTTTCTTGATTTTGATTGGATTTTATGAATTTCAAAAAGGTTTTCTGTTTTTCAATTAGTTTTTCTAAATTTAAATAGGTTTTTCTCAATTTCATTTTTCTAAATTTCGACTAGGTTTTCTAAATTTCAATTGGGTTTTCTGAATTTCAATTGGTATTTTTGAATTTCAATCTTTTCTTAATTTCTATTTGGATTTTTAAATTTCAATTGGGTTTTCTGAATTTTAACTGGGATTTCTAAATTTTAATTTATATTTTCTTAATTTTTGAATTTCAACTTATATTTTCTAAATTTTTGAATTTCAATTTATACTTTCTTAATTTCTTAGGATTCCTGATTTTCAATTGTGTTACATGAAATAAGTCCTAAAAATAAACTTTAAATAAATTCCATACGATTTGGGAGTTATTTCATTATACAGGTGCAAAGAAAGCGCCGCAGGCTAAAAATTTTTACAAGAGATTTAAAAAAACAAATTAAAATGTAAAAAAAAATGCTAAAAATGCTAAAAAATTTAAAAAAGTGCTAACTTAGCACTTGGCACTTTTTTCCAAAACTTTAGTGCTAAGTCCAACAAAAAAGTGCTAGATCTAGCACTAAAAGTGCTAAAATGGCATCACTGGTTTTAATAATCTCTAACATTTCTAACATGTACCGTTTTTTGTAGTTGGTTTCGCACTGTAGTACTTGAACACTCTCAAAATTGGGTGTGTGTTTGTCTTTTACACAGTGGTTCACTAATGCTGTTTTTTGTTCCGAAATAGTGGTTCTTAATCTTTGGTCCGATTTGTGTCCCGCCAATCTAGTTTTTAACTTATTTTTAGTAGTACCAACATATACTTTATTGCACTTCTCCGATTCATTACCGCTACAAGGAATTTTATATATAACATTTGATTTTTCTAATTTGTGTACTTTATCTTTTGTTTTGCTGTATAATTTTGCTACTGTGTTGTCCATTTTGTGTGCCATATTATAATTTTCTTTGTTGAATAGTTTAGACTTTTCGAATCTTTCAGATAATTCTGGAACGTAAGTCATAGATTTATAAATTTTTACATCTGCAGCTGGTTTTTGGGTTTTTGTGTTGGTTTTGTTGTAGTCCTTAATCAATTTGTTGCTAAGCTTTGCTGGAAAATTGTTGTCTGCTAATATTTTTCTAATCTTTTTTACATTTTCTTTGTGGAAAACAATGTCACTAAGAGAAAGTACTCTATTAACGAAATTTTTAGCTGTATTTATAATGATTTTCTTGGGGTGTTTTGAAAAATAATTAATTATCCTACCCGACGCACTAGGTTTTTGATACCAATCAACTTTTAAACCATTGTTATCCCTTATTACTAATGTATCCCTGAGGATGCCTCTCAAAGAAAGGCGAAATATTGGTTTTAAATAAAAATAAAAATTATTTACAAATAAAAATCATAAGGCCTTGAGCTCGAATATTTATTTATTAATATATTTTAATTTTATTTAGAAATTTTACTTTTGGCAATAACATTTTTTTATATTTAAACAATAAAAATTGTTCAATATTATAGGAACTCATTCAATTAAGACCAAGAGACAAAATCTTATAAAACAGTTGCAAAACAAGAAACTAACAGCAATTTTTGCACAATTTATTTATTCGAAACAATGAAAATAAAATACAAATTCCGTGAAACAAATTTTACATATTGCATCCTAAAAACTTGAAAAATTGCATAAGAAATCATATATTTTTTAACAATATCTATTAATTTTTCAGCAGACTCCATTGATTGAATAATTTCACATATTTTTTTTCTGTTTTGCTTTGTTGTTTATTTCCATCTGCCAAAAAACTCGTACTTTACTTGTATTTTACTGTACAGAAAAACAATACTTTTTTTTGGTTAAAGTCTGGCAACGCCAAAAAATAAAATGAGAGGAAAAATGAGAGAGAGAGAAAAAACGCCATGAAAATAGAATAGAATCTATTTCGGCGGAAAAACGCCGCGGAATTTTGATTGCATTCAAAATGTATGGGGAGAGTTGCGGAAAACCGCTTCCCGCTCCAATTGTGATTAATCTCTTAGTTGGGTTGTTTCATTATCTAAGTGTTTCTTATAAATTCTCTCTCTGTGTCTCTATGTTTATCTTACTCTCTCTCCATATATTAGTGTTTCATTAAATTCTTATAAGTTAATGTTAAGGTTGGTGTCTTGGGTTTGTATTTTGGTCTTGATAACAATGTGCAACAAATTTGGGGTTTACGAGTGTATCTTGATTGGGAGAAAAAAACATAATGAAAGTATAGAAAACCCCCGAAGTGGTTTAAAAACTAAGCTCGAGTTGGTTTCAAATTTTTTTTTTTTTCATTAACATTTTTTTGTCAAAAAAAAACTTTTTCCATCAAACATTTTTTTGCATCGATTTTTTTTCTTTCGTCAAAATTAGGGTGTTCAGCCGATTAATTCTTGTTCGATTAATCGAACAATTTTAGACGAATAATTGTTCGATTAATTTTAAATTGATAATTTTGATTAAAGGATTGATTAATCGAAGAATTCATGCCGATTAATCGAATGAAAATAGTATATCGTTTTCTGGAAACATGTATAATTTTTTAAAAGTTTTAAGTCAAATAAACAAACTAAATGTATTTGAACATTAAAATTTAAAATAATTCAGTCATGTTTACTAGTGTGGTCCTTATTTTATTTTTTTTTCGGATATTTGCTGCTCCTGAATCTTGGATTTGTTAAACGGATAAAAATAAGTTTCTAATAAAAATTGGACCAAATCGGTTTACTCGACGACTGCGCTAAAATCGGTAAAATTTTGGAGTTTTGAGCAAAACTCCACTAAATTATAAAAAATTTAAATAATAAATTTTATGAATATTCTCAAAACAAAATATTTTTTGTTTAACACTTTTTCAAGTGTAGTCAGATAATAAATATAAAATTTTTATAATCTATATAAATTTGGCAACAAAAATAATTTTTGAACTCTACACATTTTTGAAATCTCAAAAATTATTTTTTTTAACTTTTCTCAAACAAACTTAAATTTTGTTACATTTTGTAATGCTTTTACGTTTTTTTGTTAATAAAATGTTAAAACACTTGTTATTTATATTCTTTATTTGCACAAGTAACACTTTTTCTAAAATTGGCAGGAAAAAATCTTTTAATTTAGAAAATTTCTGAATTTGTAATTATTCGATTAATCGAACAATTTTAAAAATTTATTCGTTTAATCGAATAAATCAAAAATGCCAAATTTCGATTAATCGTTTAATAAAATAACCCGATTAATTGAACACCCTAGTTAAAATACATAGTTTGTTTTCATCAAATATTTCTTGCATTGACTTTTTTTTTAACTCTTTTTATATCCACCACTCTAGTGATAGAGTGGTGGGTATAAATAGAGATAGAGAGATAAGTTTGACATTCCGTTTGTAACACCTCGAAATATTGGTCTAGGACCCCATAAAGTATATATATTCATGATCCTCGATCGATTTTAAGACGATCTAGCGATGTCTGTCCGTCCGTCTGTCTGTTGAAAACACGATAACTTTTGACTTTACGGAGGCTCCTGAAGTTTGGCATGTATGTTGGGCATTTATCTGGTCAGGTTGGTATTGTAATCCAGCCAAATCGGTCCAGTAGTTTAAAAGTTATGAGCAAAAGACTGAATTTCGACAAGGATTTATCGTGAATTTACGATATACAAAACACGCAAACTTTTGAAAGGCAATTCTGAGCAAGCTGAAGCTTGGCACATATATTTGAAGTTCTCCTGGCCTAGTTCGTATTGAATTTCAGCCAAATCGGTCCAGTGTTCCCAAGTTATTAGCAGTGCCGTGAATTTGAATTAGGTTCACCTTCAATTCACGTGTTGAAAATCCGTTAAACATCGTTTAAAAACTTTGGTAAGTCACAAAAATATTTTATAACGAATTTTTGTCATTCAAAAATATTTTTCCACTAAAAAAAATTCACTCGAATAAAATTTACACTCAAAAAAAAAAATTTGTAAATTATTTTTTTTTTAAATTACATAAAAAAATTTTTTTTTACACAAAGTAGACTTGAAGTCGAATTTAACTTTTCTACTTGTTTCATAAATACATTTTTTTTTTTTTTTGTTTTTCATGAAAAATTTTTTTAACAGTTTTTTCACCAACAATTTTTTTTCGTGAATAAATTTTTTTTCCAATTTTTAATATTAATATTTTTTTTTTCATGATTTTTATAACCGTAAATTCACGTGTTGAAAACCCGTTAAACATCTTTTAAAAACATTGGTACGTCACAAAAATATTTTATAACGTATTTTTGTCGCTCAAAAATATTTTTTCACTAAAAAAAAAAAATACACTCGAAAAAAATTTTACACTCAAAAAAAACATTAGTAAATTATTTTTTTTTTTTCAAAAATTACCTAAAAAAAACATTTTTTTACACAAAATAAAATATTACTAAAGGTGCGTTTACACGAGAAAGAAATCTCGTTAGAAAATTCGAATATTTGTCACCTCTAGCATTCTTAAATATCATCTCTAAAAAAAATAAATTTTGTTGTCGTAATAATTTTTTTATAAAACAAAATACAGACTTCAAATAAAAAATAATACCAATATCTTCCAAAAATCTGTAACATTATCAAAAAAAAAAAGGTAAGAAATAAAACGTTTGAGAGGAATTTGATTTGACACAATTATTGAAAAAGTGAAATTCACAGGTACACAGAGTCGTTTTTTGGTCTTTGTCCAGCAGTTTTCTCTACCGTGTAAACGCACCTTAATCAAAAAATGGGCATTGTGGAGGGTATTCATAGATTCGGTCAAGTCGAATTTAACTTTTCTACTTGTTTCATCAATACATTTTTATTATAATTTTTTTTTTGTTTTCATGAAAAATTTTTTTAACAGTTTCTTCACCAACAATTTTTTCATGAAAAATATTTTTTTTTCCCAATTTTTAATAACCAAATGTTGAAAATAATAAATTTTCATCAACATTTTTTTTTTCATAATTGTTATACGCTGCACCACTCTGTGGCCTATATAACTAAAACGAACCGTTAGAAACACGAAGTGACACATTTAAAGTACTAGAAATTTCATCAGCTCTCATAATCGCTTTTGAAAATGTCCATATCTTTATTGGTTGCGGTACAATAGCCAAATACCGTTATTCTAGTTGGGTATCGGTTGCCAACCATGGTTTTTATATCAAAAAAAATTTTTTGTCATCAAAAATTTTTTTTATTTTTCATAATTTTTTTTATGTTCTGTGGAAATGGTGATCACGGCCAAAATATTACACGGAGGTGACTGAAACTTTACATATTTATTGGAAGTTCTCCTGAGAAGTTTGGTATTGCATTTGAGCGATATAGGTTCAAAAGTTATGAACGAAAATGTAAGGACCTCCAAAATTTTAGTACATTCAACATAACCTAAAAATACAAAATGCTTTAATTTGGCTGCTGGTTGACATATGTGAAAGTAATTGAACACCAAATGATACACTCAAAAAAATACGTTAGTAGATTTACTATTTTTTTTTTTTGCTAATGCTAGTTAGCTAACTTTTAGCAAATTTTTAGTTGAGATTAGCATGTTAGCAAAAAATTCTTGTAAACTTCATTTAGCACATTAGCAATTTTAAACAAACTTTGAACTAATTTCTTTTGCTAAATTTGAAATTGAGTTGACAACATTTTTACAACATTTTTTGCTAACATTAGCAAAAATAAATGGTAATTTTTTTTTTATTTTCAGAAAACTTAAAATGGCGCTATCTCGGAAACTAAGCCAGATAGAGCAAAATGGAGGGCATTTTTGGTTCTTAGAAACTCCATACTTTCGAGGGTCCTCTTCACATGTGTGGACCCTAATGGGACCTTACTTTGGATCCAAAAAAGTTAGCATTCCCGAAAATTTTAAAATGCTCATATCTCGGTAAATATTGCCGACACAACAAAAAGTCCAAAAGAATTTTTGTAGCTCTGAACACGTAGAACAAGACCGCAAAATAACCAAAAGCTCTCCGAGTAATATTTTTGAAGTTATCGAGTTTTTTAATTCTCAAGACCCCAGTGATCCCCTAAAATCACGTATCTCAAAAACTAAGGTAGAGCGAAACGGACACAAATTTTGGATCAAAAACTATGACGATTTTTATGGAACCCAACTAGGTCTAGGCCCATCTGGGTCTGGACCTAATGGGTCCGAACCCAATGGGGTCCTCAAATGTGTAAGCACTAAGTTCAAAAAAAACAAAAATCAGTTAACTAATTATTGGCAAAACATTTTTGCTAACTTTAGCAAAAAAATTGTGGGTTCAAAATCAGCAAATTTTCCTGTAGGTTTACAAGCTTTTTTTTGCTAACTTTACAGTTTTTTTTTTTGAGTGTATTTAAACAAGTACGAACATATTTTTTGACAAAAAAAGAAAAAAATCGCGGATTTTTTTTTTACCCATCTTTTTTTTTGCGGAAATTTTTTTTAAAAATTTTTTTTTTGAAAGTAATTTCATTTTAAATAAAGTTTTTTCCAATAATCTTTTTGAAATTGTGGAGGGTACCACTACATTTGGCAAAACCGAATTTACATAACTTTTTTACTTGTTTATATTAAAAACTTTTTTTACTCAAAAATTTTTTTTTTATAAAAAAAAAAATTTTTTATCGAAAAAAATATGTTTTTGTTTAATTTTTTTATTAAAAACACTGTGCAAGTCGCAAATTTTAACAAGAATAGGTACGCTGAATTTAATGGTTTTCAAAGTTAGAGACTAAAAATTGTTATCACCCCAAGGTATTTATCATCATCAGTCTATCAACATAGTAATATTTGTGGCTAATTTCGGAAGTTTACCTTTTTTTGTTTTAAACTTCGGTGTACCTTCGTCTTAGTTTCGATTTTTCTAATTAATCAACCTTACAGGTCTTGCACACAAAAAAAAAATTCCAATGAACGATTTTCATAGTTATTATGAACAAATTCATACCATTTTTTTTACTTTTTTAATATATTTATAAACTTGTTCATAGTATTTATGAAAAATGTTTAATAATTGTTAAATTTCACATATTATGATTTATTCATAAATACCTAAAAAAGTTTATAAATATTATGAAAAAGTTAATAAATGGTATGAATTTGTTCATAAATACTATGAAAGTCGGTCATTGGAAAATTTTTTTTTGTGTGTTTGGTTTGTACTGCATCTTACTTTTCACAGGCAGAAGGATCCGATGTTGCTTATTTACAAACTTTACAGCGCTTTTAGTTTGAACTGCATCTTGCTTTTCACAGACAGACGGACAGATACCGCTAGAATGTACTATTAGAAAATATCATAGATCAATGGCACAGACTAAATACAGACTCGACAGTAGAGTTTTACAGGAAAAAATGGGGAAAAACTAAGCGATTTTAGGAGAAAACACAGCGGTTTTTAGTACATTTTACGCTAACATGGCAACACTTTCTACGACTTAGGAGTGAGTGAAACAACAAAAAACAATCTTGCATCCATTTTTCTTATGGCGCGTTGTATCAGTTTTCTCTTTCTAACCTAATTCGTAGAATAATTTGAAAATATTAACCATATGGTTAAAGAATACTTTTTTGACACCTGTCACTTATGTCGAGTCTGTATTAGTCTGTGTCAATGGTATATAGGGTTGCCAGAATTTTATTTCGAAAATGCGGGACAAACTCCCAAAAATTACAAAAATGGCGGGATTTTAAAAATTTTCGCGGGAAAAAAATATTTTTATGAACAAAACTGAAAAATTTAGCAGCATGTTGTCGAGTTTAATTGTTTTAAATAGAGACTACCAACCTCTAGTGCATTTTGAAATAGAAAAAATGTTTTTGTTTTTCAAAATAATTTTTTTCGCGCTGCTTTAGAGACTAATTAAGCTAAAGCAAGTTTTATTACACACATTTCCATTTTGAAGATACAACGCTGGACCAGAATTACGCCATGGAAATTTTATAAATATTTTTCCCGCAATGTACTCTATATTGTGTAACTTTTGGCGTAAATTTTTTGAAAAATATATTTTTTTTCAAACAAACACTAAGATTGTAATCTTTTTTGTTATACCCAATTCACACCTGAGATGAAATCTTAGTCGAACAAGATTTCGATCATATGGTTGTGTATAAAATGACGCAGATCATATGATCGAAATCTCGTTCGATCGAGATTTCACCTCAGCTGTGAATAGACATTAATTTGTTTCTTAAAAACGTTCTAAATCCACATCATTTGGGCGACAAGGTAAAACTAATTTTACAAAAGCTTACAAATAAGCCTTTTAAAAACTCAGGCTTTTATAGTAAAAAATAGTTGTTGTTAACAAAAATTGCAAAAAAAGCGGGTATATGGAATCCCGCGCGGGACAATCCCGCCAAATGCGGGACGTCTGGCAACCCTAATGGTATATAAACTTAATTTAAATAAAGAAAAACAAAAATAATTTAACAACCAATCAGAATTTAAAAATAAAATTAATGTTTGACTACTGCGATTTAAAATTTTTAATTTAAAGTCGATTTTTAAAATTCTATTCCAAAAGTCGACAAATATTTCAAATAATTTTCTCTTTACATTTAATGTATATTCTGTTGCATATCTTAGGGGTTTATTTGGGTCCTAACAGGCGATATCTAAGACAACAGAAAACCAGCAGTTATGGATTTATTTTCAGGCCTAAAACTATGCAACAACATATTTGAAACAGTAGTCAGAAATTAAACATATTTTTATTGAAATTTGATTTAAAACAATAAAGAACTATAAAGGATTTTCCTGATTTCCTCCTCATGAAGGTTTTAGGATGTGTTACTTCAACTGAAAACATTTGCTTTTATTTATTTAATTTTGAGATACACTTATTTTGTAAAGCATAATTTTAGGCCTCAAAATAAATTCATAACTGCTAGTTTTCTCTTGCCCTAGTGATATCCCATGTTTTGCAAACTTAATTAAATTTATGTTCAAAACAAAATCTATTTAATTTGATTTAAAATTGTAGATTTCTTAACAATTTCTGTTATTTTCATTAATTTTAAAAAACATGTTTGTTATATTTTTTTTTATCGTTTTAGTGTGTATTATCTCAAAATCCCTATTATTAATATTATAAATCTGATTGTTGGTTTGTCTGTCTGTCTGTCTGTCTGTCTGTCTGTCTGTCTGTCTGTCTGTCTGTCTGTCTGTCTGTCTGTCTGTCTGTCTGTCTGTCTGTCTGTCTGTCTGTATGTCTGTCTGTCTGTCTGTCTGTCTGTCTGTCTGTCTGTCTGTCTGTCTGTCTGTCTGTCTGTCTGTCTGTCTGTCTGTCTGTCTGTCTGTCTGTCTGTCTGTCTGTCTGTCTGTCTGTCTGTCTGTCTGTCTGTCTGTCTGTCTGTCTGTCTGTCTGTCTGTCTGTCTGTCTGTCTGTCTGTCTGTCTGTCTGTCTGTCTGTCTGTCTGTCTGTCTGTCTGTCTGTCTGTCTGTCTGTCTGTCTGTCTGTCTGTCTGTCTGTCTGTCTGTCTGTCTGTCTGTCTGTCTGTCTGTCTGTCTGTCTGTCTGTCTGTCTGTCTGTCTGTCTGTCTGTCTGTCTGTCTGTCTGTCTGTCTGTCTGTCTGTCTGTCTGTCTGTCTGTCTGTCTGTCTGTCTGTCTGTCTGTCTGTCTGTCTGTCTGTCTGTCTGTCTGTCTGTCTGTCTGTCTGTCTGTCTGTCTGTCTGTCTGTCTGTCTGTCTGTCTGTCTGTCTGTCTGTCTGTCTGTCTGTCTGTCTGTCTGTCTGTCTGTCTGTCTGTCTGTCTGTCTGTCTGTCTGTCTGTCTGTCTGTCTGTCTGTCTGTCTGTCTGTCTGTCTGTCTGTCTGTCTGTCTGTCTGTCTGTCTGTCTGTCTGTCTGTCTGTCTGTCTGTCTGTCTGTCTGTCTGTCTGTCTGTCTGTCTGTCTGTCTGTCTGTCTGTCTGTCTGTCTGTCTGTCTGTCTGTCTGTCTGTCTGTCTGTCTGTCTGTCTGTCTGTCTGTCTGTCTGTCTGTCTGTCTGTCTGTCTGTCTGTCTGTCTGTCTGTCTGTCTGTCTGTCTGTCTGTCTGTCTGTCTGTCTGTCTGTCTGTCTGTCTGTCTGTCTGTCTGTCTGTCTGTCTGTCTGTCTGTCTGTCTGTCTGTCTGTCTGTCTGTCTGTCTGTCTGTCTGTCTGTCTGTCTGTCTGTCTGTCTGTCTGTCTGTCTGTCTGTCTGTCTGTCTGTCTGTCTGTCTGTCTGTCTGTCTGTCTGTCTGTCTGTCTGTCTGTCTGTCTGTCTGTCTGTCTGTCTGTCTGTCTGTCTGTCTGTCTGTCTGTCTGTCTGTCTGTCTGTCTGTCTGTCTGTCTGTCTGTCTGTCTGTCTGTCTGTCTGTCTGTCTGTCTGTCTGTCTGTCTGTCTGTCTGTCTGTCTGTCTGTCTGTCTGTCTGTCTGTCTGTCTGTCTGTCTGTCTGTCTGTCTGTCTGTCTGTCTGTCTGTCTGTCTGTCTGTCTGTCTGTCTGTCTGTCTGTCTGTCTGTCTGTCTGTCTGTCTGTCTGTCTGTCTGTCTGTCTGTCTGTCTGTCTGTCTGTCTGTCTGTCTGTCTGTCTGTCTGTCTGTCTGTCTGTCTGTCTGTCTGTCTGTCTGTCTGTCTGTCTGTCTGTCTGTCTGTCTGTCTGTCTGTCTGTCTGTCTGTCTGTCTGTCTGTCTGTCTGTCTGTCTGTCTGTCTGTCTGTCTGTCTGTCTGTCTGTCTGTCTGTCTGTCTGTCTGTCTGTCTGTCTGTCTGTCTGTCTGTCTGTCTGTCTGTCTGTCTGTCTGTCTGTCTGTCTGTCTGTCTGTCTGTCTGTCTGTCTGTCTGTCTGTCTGTCTGTCTGTCTGTCTGTCTGTCTGTCTGTCTGTCTGTCTGTCTGTCTGTCTGTCTGTCTGTCTGTCTGTCTGTCTGTCTGTCTGTCTGTCTGTCTGTCTGTCTGTCTGTCTGTCTGTCTGTCTGTCTGTCTGTCTGTCTGTCTGTCTGTCTGTCTGTCTGTCTGTCTGTCTGTCTGTCTGTCTGTCTGTCTGTCTGTCTGTCTGTCTGTCTGTCTGTCTGTCTGTCTGTCTGTCTGTCTGTCTGTCTGTCTGTCTGTCTGTCTGTCTGTCTGTCTGTCTGTCTGTCTGTCTGTCTGTCTGTCTGTCTGTCTGTCTGTCTGTCTGTCTGTCTGTCTGTCTGTCTGTCTGTCTGTCTGTCTGTCTGTCTGTCTGTCTGTCTGTCTGTCTGTCTGTCTGTCTGTCTGTCTGTCTGTCTGTCTGTCTGTCTGTCTGTCTGTCTGTCTGTCTGTCTGTCTGTCTGTCTGTCTGTCTGTCTGTCTGTCTGTCTGTCTGTCTGTCTGTCTGTCTGTCTGTCTGTCTGTCTGTCTGTCTGTCTGTCTGTCTGTCTGTCTGTCTGTCTGTCTGTCTGTCTGTCTGTCTGTCTGTCTGTCTGTCTGTCTGTCTGTCTGTCTGTCTGTCTGTCTGTCTGTCTGTCTGTCTGTCTGTCTGTCTGTCTGTCTGTCTGTCTGTCTGTCTGTCTGTCTGTCTGTCTGTCTGTCTGTCTGTCTGTCTGTCTGTCTGTCTGTCTGTCTGTCTGTCTGTCTGTCTGTCTGTCTGTCTGTCTGTCTGTCTGTCTGTCTGTCTGTCTGTCTGTCTGTCTGTCTGTCTGTCTGTCTGTCTGTCTGTCTGTCTGTCTGTCTGTCTGTCTGTCTGTCTGTCTGTCTGTCTGTCTGTCTGTCTGTCTGTCTGTCTGTCTGTCTGTCTGTCTGTCTGTCTGTCTGTCTGTCTGTCTGTCTGTCTGTCTGTCTGTCTGTCTGTCTGTCTGTCTGTCTGTCTGTCTGTCTGTCTGTCTGTCTGTCTGTCTGTCTGTCTGTCTGTCTGTCTGTCTGTCTGTCTGTCTGTCTGTCTGTCTGTCTGTCTGTCTGTCTGTCTGTCTGTCTGTCTGTCTGTCTGTCTGTCTGTCTGTCTGTCTGTCTGTCTGTCTGTCTGTCTGTCTGTCTGTCTGTCTGTCTGTCTGTCTGTCTGTCTGTCTGTCTGTCTGTCTGTCTGTCTGTCTGTCTGTCTGTCTGTCTGTCTGTCTGTCTGTCTGTCTGTCTGTCTGTCTGTCTGTCTGTCTGTCTGTCTGTCTGTCTGTCTGTCTGTCTGTCTGTCTGTCTGTCTGTCTGTCTGTCTGTCTGTCTGTCTGTCTGTCTGTCTGTCTGTCTGTCTGTCTGTCTGTCTGTCTGTCTGTCTGTCTGTCTGTCTGTCTGTCTGTCTGTCTGTCTGTCTGTCTGTCTGTCTGTCTGTCTGTCTGTCTGTCTGTCTGTCTGTCTGTCTGTCTGTCTGTCTGTCTGTCTGTCTGTCTGTCTGTCTGTCTGTCTGTCTGTCTGTCTGTCTGTCTGTCTGTCTGTCTGTCTGTCTGTCTGTCTGTCTGTCTTTCTGTCTGTCTATCTGTCTGTTCCGCAATAAGTAAAGAACGGTTTAACCGATATTCATGAAATTTTCACCACAGATAGTACTAACCGAGGCGGGAACTATAGGCCATAAGCGACCGCGATCGGACAAAGGGGCGTAAAATGCCACGCCCCTTTGTACCATGCTGACCGATTTTCATGAAATTTTCACCACAGATAGTACTAACCGAGGCGGGAACTATAGGCCATAAGCGATCGCAATCGGAAAAAGGGCGTAAAATGCCACGCCCCTATGTACCATGCTAAAGCTATATCTGCCTGTCCGGCAATAACGGAAAAACGGCTGAACCGATTTTCATGAAATTTTCACCAAGGATAGTACTAACCGATGCGGGAACTATGGTACATAAGCGACCGCAATCGGACAAAGGGGCGTAAAATTACGCTTCAACGGCTGAAGTGATTTTCATGTATTGTTCACCACATATAGTATTAACCGAAGCGAAAACTATGAGCCACAATAGAGGGCGATAGAAAAAAGTGTCGTAAAATACCATGCTCCTTAGTATTACATTAAAAGTTATTTCTTCCTGTTCCGTTATCACGTATAAATGGCTGAACCGATTTTAATGACATTTTTATCAAAGGTAGCACTAACAGAGGCGGAAACTATAGATTATAATAGAACGCGTATGGACAAAGGGGCGGAAAATGTCACGCCCCTTTGTACTATACTGAAAGTTTTTTCTGCATGTTCCGTAATCATGCTTAAACGACTATACCGATTTTAATAAAAAATAAAATAGCGCGCTCCTGTTTATTTTATTAAACGCTATTTCTGTCTAAAATTAAATGAAATATTTACCACCGAGGCGGGAACTATAGATTAAAATAGAGCGCGTTTGGACAAAGGGGCGTAATTTAAAAGGCACCTTTGTACTAAACTGAAAGTGTTTCTGCATGTTCCTTAATAACGCTTAAACGACTAAACCGGTTTTAACAAAATTCTTTGCATAGATAGTACTAACAGAGGCGGGAACTTTAGTATGGTATCAACTGCCACGCCTTTTGCAATGTACTGAAAGTTCATTCTGCCTTTCCGTAATCACGCTTAAACGGTGAACCTGATGTTATTATAATTTTCACCACAGTTAGTTAGTACTTATTGAGGCGGAAACTATAGACACGACCAGACAAAGGTGTGAATTGCCACGTCCCTTTGTAATACATTGAAATTTATTTCTGTCTCATCCGTACTCACGCGTTAACGTTGAAACCAATTTTAATCAAATTTTCACCACAGATGGTATTTACCATGGCAATCGGGAAAAGGGGCTTAAAATGCCGCACCCCTTTGTATTAAATTAAAAAATATATTTTCCTGTTTCCTGTTGAACGATATGCCATATTAGCCGGCGATTAGACAAATGGAAGTAACGCTATTTCTGGCTTATTTTCTATCATGCAAAAACGGCTTAACCAACTCCTTTAAATACTACTGTTAGAATTAACTGAGCGCGAACTATTTCTATGAAATCTTCAACATAAATAGTGCTATAGACATTATTAAACTGCGATTTATAAAAAGACATATAATGGCACGCCCCTTTGTACTTTAGTGAGAGTTGAGCAAATTTAATTGCAAATTTCTTCACGTGCTAACCAATAGGGGAACTATAGGTCACATGAGACCAAAATTGAACTAAATGCGTTAAATGCCACACCCACTTGAACTACAGTGAAAGTTATGTCTTTATTGATGTTTTCACTACATAAAGTGCTAACCGAGGAGGGAACTATAGGTTCCTTTTAAAAGCCATTTAAGAAATACATTAATATTAGGTTTGTTCCCATGACGGAGGAAAACGTATAACCATGTTCCCGACGCTAAGCAAAATCGAAAAAAAATTACTAAACCTCATGAATAGGTTTATATTCACCAGTGAAAAGCCACGAAGACGTAGATAAACTGACGAATAAAAAACTCATTCATTACATAATATTTTTTCCAACCCGGGCAACGCCGGGTGCAAATCAGCTAGTTATAGATAAAAAAGTTATTTTTATGTTTAAAAAAAAAAAAAGTTTCAACAATTGTTCTACAAACACTCGAACTTTTTTAACATAATTTTTATAGTCAACTGTTTTTAATTGTTAAACAAATAGAGTGGAAATTAGTTAATGTAATATTGAGAAACTCGAAAGTGTAGAAATCAAGTTATAAACAGTAAGTGTTAAATTATTTACAGAGTAATATAAAAAATATGATAAATATGAAATTAAAATAATTATCTCTTTAACAAATAAAAATAAATAAGATAACTTACTGATAAACTGACGTCTATATTCATCATAACCCAAAACAATGGGATGAGGAAAATCTTCTGCATCATTGGCCATATCAACGTCATCTTCATAATAATAATTTTCATTATCATAATATATGCGTTCGTCATCATCGTTCGGCTCTAACATGTTTATATAATCTCTTTTAAGAATTTTTTTAAATTTTTTATTAAATTTTTTTCTTATGTTTTGTATTTTTATATTTCCACAATTTTTTTTTTCTTATATTTTATTTATATTTTCCTTTTTAAAAATTTTTGGTTTAACATAAAATCTTGATTTATTTTAATAATTTTTTATTTACACAACACGAGCAGGCAAAATTAAATAAACAAAATAATCAAAGCATAACCTAAGGCGTATTTTTTTTGCAAAAAGAAATTAAAAACACGTGAATTATTATATTCATGAATTGCGCTTTTTTAAATAATTTTGTTACATAATTTCTTTTTTATATAATATTTTTCACATTTATTTTGGGTAAAAAAAACACTGCTGAACTTTTTAAAATATTTTTTATTTTTATTTTTGTTATATTAAGCTATGCTTTTTTAGCATATCATTAGGCTTTTATGTTAACTTGTAATTTGTTGCCTACTTTAAGGCTTTTAATTTTATAAAAATATCCTGAACTTTTTAAACATGCATTAATTTTTCATCTTAATAAATTTTTAATTTTGTTTTAAAAAAATATTATGTTTTTTCTTTCACTTTTTTCATTCACTTTTTTTTTCATTGCCGTTTAAACTTTAACCTTTAAAAAAAATATTTGTTGGCATTTTTCCACTCTTTTTTTTTTTAACTATTAAATACTTTCAACACACGCATGCAATAAAACTTTTTCAATTTTGTAAAAAAAATAAAAGTTAAAAGTTAATATTAAGTAAATCTAACTTTTAATCGATTTTATACCCTCCACTATTTTTCTAACACTGTGTGCTGTTTGTACTTTAGAAATAGAACTCCATAACTTTGTTACTCGCTACGTTAGATGCTACTGAAACTAAAAAAAAATATATATTAATCTTATGACACCCGATTAGAGAAGGTAGCTCTAGTTCTATTTTTCTTTTATATAAACATCTATCCCTCGTTTTACAAAATATTTTTTTTTGATATTCAAAAAAAAAATTCCGAAACATTAAAAAATATCGAAAAAAATCGTGTCATTACACCTGCCGAATGATGGCCACGGAAGAGCTGATTGTGGAAAAATTTGTGAACAAATTTTGCAAAGACATCTTTAGTCAGCAACCAGGGGTCAAAGTTTGAAAAATTAAAACCGAAATTCATGTCCAAATTGTTTGACCAAACCCAGCTTAAAATTAGGAGTATTTGCTTACTTTAAACATAAAAATTACACTGTTCTAGTCGCAAAAATTAATAAGCTGGTCACCCTGCTGGTAAAACTAATTCGGATTCGCTGAATTCAATGGTGCTAGCCGTTTTACGAAGTTAGCAATCGTATTCGCGATATTCGCGATTTAAAATTGTAAAGCCTAGGTACTGCAAAAATTAAGTTTTTATGCTTTGGGATAGTTTTTAAATATAATTTTAGAAAATGAATTTTTTTATCGCAAAAAAAATTTTCCGCGAAAAAAAAAATTCGCGAAATTTTTTTTTTTTTTAAATGTGGTATCTGTAATGTATCGTAGTCTACTCATTTTCATAAATTAATAGCAAAATAAAAAAATTTGGAAAAAAAAATTTCACAAAAAAAATTGCGAAAAAAAATTTCCGCGAATAAAATTTTTTTTTTTAATTTAATGGAGTTTAGATGATAAAAATTTTAAAAATTGTCTAAATAATATTAAAAAAAGTTTTTTTTTTTTTATTTAAAAAAACGCTTAAGGTAGGAACAGAACAAGCCCGGCACGACTTTTTCCATACGATTTGACAGTTAAAAACCGTGACCGGCACGGCAAAAAATTAAAACTTATTTTATTTGTTCTCCGGATTCTCTCAATCTCCCTCCCTCTCACACTCCAGGGTTGCCGCATTTTCACAACAATTTTTAATTTTTTCATTCACAATGGTGTAACAAACGTACAGTAGTGCCAACTTAATCACATTGACTATGTGATAAGCGATTTTTTTCCGTAAAATTACTCTAATTTTTTTAAAAGTTGGCACCACTGAACAAACAAATGACATTTTTTGCCGTCGCCGTCCCCCGTCATTGTTTTGGGCCTATATTCTCCGGCAACGGCAACCGTCCCCCGTGCCGTGCTTGTTCTGTTTCTACCTTTACTCTGAAAAATACACTCAAAAAAATAAAATTGTAAAGTTAACAATTTTTTTTAGTTAAGTTGAGTTAACTAGGTTTTTACCAAATTTTTAGTTAAAATCAGCGTTTTAAATACTTTTTTTAGTTAAGTTCAATTTACGAAAATACTAGTTTTGAACAAATTTTGAATTAATATTTTTTGTTGACTTTAAAACTGAGTTAACGAATTTTTACTAATTAATTTGCTGATTTTTCGTAACATATTTGTTAAGTGAAAAGAGTAATTACTATTTAAGAAATTTCATGTGTAGCCTCCTATGCAAATCTCATAAGTTCTACTTAAGCTGGCGTTGGCCTTGAATTTTGCTTGTTCCCATACATTTTGTATGTAGAACAAAATTCAAAGCCAACGCTAGCGTTTCAAAGACAGAATAGAATCAATTCTATTTTCTTGGCTTTGCTCTCTCGTGAGTATTTGTTTTTTGCTTTGGCGTTGCCAGTCTTTTACAAAAAAGGGTTGATTTTGTTTATGAAACACATCTGTGTATTGGAAAATTATAAGAAAAATACATATAAAAGAAAGTGAAAAAATAATTTACCGCAAATTATTATAAAAAAAAAAACAAGTATCAAAAAAATATAAATAAAAAAACCAAAGGAGTTTTATGTTTCACCGAAAAAAAATAATTTTCAGGAAAAATTTATTTTTCTTTCACCAAAAAATTTTATTTCTGTTCTTTGTGAATACAAAAACAAACGCCAGAACAAAATTCAAATCCAAAGCCTTTGTTTAAATCAAACGCCTTCTTTTTACACAAAATTCAAAGCCAACGCCAGAATTGTAATTGCACACTAATACTGTAAAAAAATAGACAAAAATAAGTGAAGTGTTAGTGTTTAAAGTGTTCGGTGAAATAAAAAAAATGTCAACCTAAAAATGTAAAAAAAAAAAAATTACAAAATATTTTGTTAATTTTAGTTTACGAAAAGTAACAAAAAGCTGAATTCAACTAATTTTTTTGTAAATATGTACACAAAAATGTTACGAAATTTTCAGCTAAATTTTTAAATTTTAAAGTTACGTTTTTTTTTGCTACATTCATTCTACGAAAAGTTAGCTAAATATTTTTAGTTAAATTAACTAGAAATTTAGTAGGCCAAAAATCAGTTGCCTTTTTTAGTTAAATTTAACAAAATTTTTTGCTAACATTACAGTTTTTTTTTTGAGTGTAACTGATATTACAATGAGATTAAGTGTACACGAACTAGCTTTACTAGATGGCTGTCGTAAATTCAAATCAAACTAAAAATATTTGTATTGAACCAATTTTTCACAAAAATAAAGATTTTTCGCGAACAAAAATTTTTTTTTCGCGAAAAAATTCACGGTATTATGGTTTGTTATGTTAGTTTAACAGACTTGAATGTTTTTAAATTTAAAAATTATCGCAAAAGTTAAAAAATATCGTTTTTATTGTACTTGAACATTAACATTTTAAATCGCGAATATCGCGAATACACTCAAAAAAATAAAACTGTAAAGTTAACAAACTTTTTTTTGTTAACTCGAGTTTACTGGCTTTTTAGCAAATTTTTAGTTAAAATCAGCGTTTTAACTACTTTTTTTAGTTAAGTTCGATTTAAGAAAATACTAGTCTTGTACAAATTTGGAATTAATTTTTCTTGTTGACTTTAAAACTGAGTTTACAAATTTTTACTAATTAATTTGCTGATTTTTTGTAACATTTTTGTCAAGTCGAAAATTTTAAACATTTCTTGTAAAAAAAAAGAAAAAATAAGTGAAGTGTTAGTGTTTAAAACAAATATTTACAAACTCAAAATTTTTTACAAAAAGTTTAGCTGAATTCAACTAATAAAAAATGTTACGAAGTTTTCAGCTGAAATTTTAGTTAAAATTACGTTTTTTTTTGCTACATTCATTCTACGAAAAGTTAACTAAATATTTTTTGTTAAATTAACTAGAAATTTAGTAGGTTCAAAATCAGGCGTTTTTTTAGTTAAATTTAACTAAATTTTTTGCTAACTTTACAGTTTTTTTTTTTTGAGTGTAGAGTTATAGTGCCCCTAAAGCAGTCAATTATTTTGGTTATGACTTTTCGTTTGAAATTTAGAGCTGTATTATGTTGTGTATTTAGTACATTTCACATTATGCCTATTTACATACGAATATAAGACTTTATGTTTTGCCACAAACGATTGTCAATTTGCTAAATACTCTTGACAATGGAATTTGACGAATTCCGAAATACGTGTCGAGTAAGTCTTGCAAAATGACCAAACCAATCAATTTAAAACAAACAACTTTATAAAAAGTTTCTTGAAAATTGTTACTTTGACAATATCATCGTAATGATTAGTAAAAGAAATATGACCTTGAGCTAGAATAATCTTTCTCAAAAATAGTTTTTTTTTATATTTTTGTTAAACAAATGAAACAAGTTTATGCAAGAAGAAGTTCATTAGTGCAAAAAGCATAATAAATTAGTAAATATTTTTCCAGAGGTGGCCTCCACTGCTCTCCACTTAAGCCCCCCCCCCCAAAAAAAACGCCCCTGTATTTTTTTTTTCATGTTGGAGGGTATAAATTTAACACTCTTACTTGTTTTTAACAAATTTAAATTTAAAATTTTTCCTAGTTTTTTCATCGATTTTTGTTCGTTAAAATTTATTTTTTTGATTTTTTTTTTCATCAATATTTTTTTCATCGATTTTTTTATTATTAATATTTTTTTTTTCACCAAAATTTTGTTTTTTTCTGATCAAAAGTTTTTTTTTCGTCACTCCAAAAAAAAAACTTTGTAACATGCACTCAAAATAATACATAAGTAGATTTACTATTTTTTTTTTGCTAATGCTGGTTAGCAAATTTTTAGCATGTTAGCAAAAATATCTTGTAAACTTCATTTAGCGCTTAGCAATTTTAAACAAAATTTGAACTAATTTTTTTGGCTAGATTTAAAATTGAGTTGACCAAATTTTTACAAGCTAATATTAGCAAAATAAATGGTAAATTTTTTTTATTTTCAGAAAACTTAAAATGGCGCTATCTCGGAAACTAAGCCAGATAGAGCAAAATGGAGGCCATTTTTGGTTCTCGGGCTCTCCATAGTGTCGCCGGTCCTCTTCACATGTGTGGACCCTAATGGACCCTAACTTTGGATAAAAAAAGTTAGCATTCCCGAAAATTTTAAAATGCTCATTTCTCGGTAAATATTGCCGACACAACAAAAAGTCCAAAAGCATTTTTGTAGCTCTCAACACGTAGAACAAGACCGGAAATAGTCAAAAGCTCTCCGAGTAATATTTTTGATATATTTAATATATTTTGGTCCCCTATAATCACGTATCTCAAAAACTAAGCAAGGTAGAGCGAAACGGACACAAATTTTGGATCAAAAACTATGACGATTTTTAAGGGACCCAACTAGGTCTAGGCCCATCGGGGTCTGGACCTATCGGGTCCGAAGCCAATGGGGTCCTCAGATGTGTATGAACTAAGTTAAAAAAAAAAATTTTGTTAACTAATTATTGGCAAAACATTTTTTCTAACTTTAGCAAAAAAATTGTTTGTTCAAAATCAGTAAATTTTCTTGTAGGTTTACAAGCTTTTTTTTGCTAATATTACAATTTTTTTTTTGAGTGTGACAAGAAAAGTTTGTAAGTTTTTTTTTTTTGCTACCTCGTATTTGACAAGAATTACTTGTAATTTTATATTTTTTCCAATAAAATTGTAAATTTGCAATTTTTTGGAAGTAATAAATCTTACAAGGAGGTTTTTTTGCTACCTCCTATTTTACGAGAATTCCTAGTAAAAATTACGAGTTTTTTTTGTAATTTTACAAGATTTTTTACCAATAAAATTGTAAATTTACAACTTTTTTGGTGAAATAAAACCTACAAGGAATTCTCGTGAATTTACTAGATTTTTTTTTGTAAAAAGACCTTGGAAATTTGTAAAATTACAAGAAAAACTTTAAAATTACAAAAAAATTTAATTTCGATAAAAAAAAAATTGTTAAAAAACAAGAAGAACTGTAAAATATTATAGTAATTTGACAAGTTTTTTTTTTAGTGTAGAGGATATACAAAATGTACTTTATAGTGGGATAATCTCCTGTACCCTGTACCGTCAGGTATCAGTGTTAATTTAGTGCAAGACCTCCAAAATAAAATAATTCTTTACTCTCTACTTAAACAGCAGTTTTTTTTATTGTTTTTATTTGCAGAGTAATTATTATTATTTTTTTACGTTATTTAATTTTTTTTTCTTCTGTTTTTCTAGTTTCATAATTCATTATTCAAAAGCTGCTGTATGTATTTAATTTTGTTTATATTCATTATCAATTTTTGTTTTTGCTTTTATTTCTAACAATTAAACAAAATGAAATGAATTTGTAAAACAACAAATTTTCTTTGCCTTAGAATTAGTAGTAAAACACTATAAAAAATGCTCTCTTTCATATCTTATCGCAAATAAATTTCAAGAATAGAAAAAAAGATCAACATAATTATTAAATTATTATGAAATTTTAAGGTAGAAACAGATCAAATTAATATGACCCCAATTGAATTAAAAAAAAGTTATGGAGTTGTATTTAGTTTTAGTAGAAAATGCAGGTAAAAATTAATTTTTGGAAATTTTTAAGCGATGATTTCCAATTTTTGATGTTTTTGCTTTACCGTCTCTAGTTAACTTATAAATTGCATTTAAAGTTTTTTTTAGAAAAAATCCATGGATTTTTGTTTAAAACTTAAAAAAAAAACATGTCAACAAGGAAATCTAGTTAACTAATTTTTCTTAATTTATTGAGTTTTTGAAAAGATTCACGAAAAATTAAATACGGATTTGTACAAGTTATTAGCGATGATTCACAATTTTTGTTATTTTGTTTCGGCATACATATAATAAATTGAAATTGTTATAGAAAATTTTACTTTTTAATGATTTTTAAGAAATTTTTAACGCTGATAACCAACTTTGGCTATTTTTGATTTAGTATCCTTTAGTTATCTAATAAATTTCAAATAAAGTTTTTTTTTATAGAAAAATGCATGTAAAAATGAATTTTTAGCGATGATCATCAATGTATGCTATTTTTTCTTTAGCACCTCTAACTGACAAATAAATTTCAATTTAGTTTTTTTTTTTTAATTCTAAAAGGGATTTTTTAAAATAATATTTTTTTGTAAAATAGACTTTTGAAAATTTTTAGCTTTGATTACCAATATTGGCTTATTAGCAAAATTTTTTTAAAAATGGAGTTTTGGAAATTTTAAGCAATGACGACCAAATTTTGCTATTTTTGCCTTATTTTGTTTCGGCACCTAATAAATTTAAATTGTTTTCGAAAATTTTACTTTTAAATGATTTTTCAGAAATTTTTAGCAGTGATCACCAACTTTGTTTTTTTTTTATTTGGCACCTTTTGTTAACTAATAAATTTCAATTAAAGTTTTTTTTTGAGAAAAATTCATGTAAAAATTAATTTTTGAAAATTCGTAGCGATGATCACCAATTTATGCTATTTTTCTAGTTAACTAATAAATTGCAATTAAATTTGTTTTAGAAAAATTTATGTATGTTATAATAAATTTTTAAAAATTTTTAGCGATGATTCCCAATTTTTACTATATGTGCTCTAGCACCCTTTAGTTATCTTACAAATTGCAATTAAATTTTTTTTTAGAAAAATTCTAGTAAAAATCGATTTTTGGAAATATTAAGCGATGATCCCGAATTTGTGCTATTTTTTCTAGCACCTCTAGTTACTTTATAAAATGCAAATTTATTTTTTTTAGAAAAATTTATGTGAATATAAATTTTTTACATTTTAAGCGATGATCCCCGATATATTAATTTTGTTGCTCCAGCACCTTTAGTTATATTATCTTTTAAATTCCAATTCATTTTTTTTACAATATTTCAAGCTAAAATTGTTTTTTATAAGCTTTTGGCGAATATCTTTGATTTTTGATCTTTTTTTTTAAAGTTTTTTGTAAAAAAAATATGTAGAAATTTATATTTGGACGTTTTTATCGGTGATCCCTTATTTCAGCTATTTTTGTATAAGCACCACTACTTAACTAATAAATTGCAATTCAGTCTTGTTTTTGAAAAATTTGTATTAAAATTAATGTTTGGGAATTTTTAGCAATGATCCCCAATTTTTGCTTTTTTAGCTCTAACATTAATAAATGGCAATTAAATTTTTTTTTATAAATTTTCATTTCAAAATGTATTTTCAGAAATATTTGGCTTCGGCTTCGGCCAAAAAGCACTATTCGGCCACTATTCGGCTTCGGCCATATTTTTGGCCGAATACCGAATAATTATATAAAATTTGCACTCACGTGTTGAAAACACACCAAAAACACTTTGAATCACATTAGAAAGCCAAAAAAAAAAATAATTTACCAAGTGTTTTTGAAGCTAAAACAAAATTCTAAACTCCAAAAATTCTTTCGCTCGAAAAAAATTTACACTCAAGAATTTTTTTTTTTACAAAAAAGTCGAAAAAAAGTTTTTTGTTAAATATAAAATCATTCTAGACAACATTTTTATACATTTGTGAATTGCGCCAAGTCAAATTTTACTTTTTTCTTGTTTTTATTAAATAAATATATTTTTTTTGAATATTCGGCTTCAGCTTCGATTTCGGCCGAATAGTGAAAATTTGGCCGAATATTCGGCTCTGGCTTTGGCCAAAAAAGGTGTATTCGGTCGGACACTATAAATTGAAAGCAACGTTTTTTTTAGATAAGTTCAGTAAAATGGATTTTTTTTTTAAGAATTTAGCGAAGAATTTTGCTATTTTTTGACAATTTGAAATATTTTTTTAAATTTTTTGCTATGATCTTCAATTTCAGATATTTTCACTTTAGCACCTTTAGTTGACTAATAAATTGTAATTAAAGATTTTTTAAAAAAATTCATGTAGGATTAAATATCAAATGTTTGTTATTTCTTCAATAAAACACTTCACTTTTGTTTTAATTCATTTATTTTCAATGTTTATTATTTATATTAAAATTGTTTATTATTTAAAAGAAACTAAAATATTGTTTAAATGTTATTTCACAGAAAATCCAAAAAAATATAGCGGCTGAAAATGTCACACAACAACTCAACTTCTGTCCGTCAGTAAATCATATTCTGTCCGTCAATTCAATTCCGTTTCGTCCGTCTGTCATAACTCCCTCTCGCTGTCATTTAACCCTTACGACACATTTAAACTTTGCCCTTCCGATCCCACATTCATGTAAAAATGGTTTTTTTAAATAAACATAAAAAGTTTATATGAAAATGGATTTTTTTTTTTTAATTTTTAGCTATGATCACGTTAACAAATAAATTGCAATTAAATATTTTTGTTGTTAAATTCAAGTAAAAACGGATTTTTGGAAATCTTAAGCGAAGATTCTCTAGTAAACTAACAAATTTCAATTAAAGTTTAAAAAGAAAATCATGCAAAATCGGATTTATGCTATTTTTGTTCTAGCACCTCTAGTTAACTAATAAATTACAATTGAAGATTTTTTAGAAGAACTCATTTAAAAATGATTTTTGAAAATTTTTATCGATGGTACCCAATTTATGCTATTTTTGTTCTAGCACCTCTTGCTAAGTAAAAATTACAATTAACGTTTTTTTAAGTAAAATTCATTTAAAACAGGATTTTTGGAAATTTTTAGAGATGATCACCAATTTTCGCTATTTTCGCTCAAGCACCTCCAAATAACTAATAAATCGCAATTAAAAATTTTTTAAGAAAAATTCATGCACAAATGGATTAATGAAAATTTTTAGAGATGATGCCAAAGTTTTGTTCTAGCATCTCTTCTTAACTAATAAATTACAATTACCGTTTTTTTTTTAATTCATGTAAAACTGGATTTTTTTTAATTCATGTAAAACTGGATTTTTTAAATTTTTATTTTCAGAGATGATCCCCGATTTTTGCTATTTTCACTCTAGCACCTCTAAAAAACTAATAAGCCGGAATTAAAATTTTTTTAAGAAAACTACATGTACAAATGGATTATTGACCATTTTTAGCGATGATTTCCAATATATGCTATTTTTGCTATAGCACCTCTAGTTAACTCATAAATTGCTATTGAAGTTTTTTTTTTAAATAAAGTAAAAAGGACTTTTTAAGAAATTTTTTGCAAAGATCCCCAGATTTGGCTATTGTTGCCCTAGCTCCTTTAGCTAACTAATAATTCCAATTAAGGTTTTTTAAGAAAAATTTATTTAAAAATGGACTTTTAAAAATTTTTAGCTATGAGCCCCACCTAATGCTATTTTTGCTTTAGCACCTCTAGATAACTTACAAATTTTAATTGAAGTTTTTTTTAGAATTGTAGAAAATTAATTTTAAAAGGGATTTTTTTAAATTTTTGGAGAGGATCCCAACTTTATCTTTTTTCTCTCTAGCACCTCTATTTAACGCTTAATTCTATTAAATTGCAATTAAAGTTTTTTTTTTAGAAAAATTCATGTAATAATGAAATTTTTAAATTTTTACCGATGATCACCAATTTATGCTGTTTTTGTTCCAGCACTTCAAGTTAACTAATAAATTGCAATTAAAGTTGTTTTTTATAAAAAATCGTTTAAAAATGGATTTTTAAACATTTTTAGTGATGATCCCCAATTAATGCTATTTTTGCTCTAGCACCTATAACTTATAAATTTGAATTAAAGTTATTTTCAGAAAAATTAATTTCAAAAGGTTTTTTTTTTTTGTTTAAATTTTGGAGATGACCCAAACATTTTCTGTTTTCTTTCTACCACATCCAGTTAACTAATAAATGGCTAAAAATTAATTTAGAAAGGGATTTTATGAAATTTTTAGATATGATCCTCAACTTTATCTTTTTTCTCTTTAGCACCTCTAGTTTACTAATGAATTGCAAATAAAGTTTACTTTTTAAAAAAATTCATGCAAATCTGAAAATGTTTAGCGATGATCACCAATTTGTGATATTTTCGCTCTAGCCCCCCTAGTTAACTAATAAATTTCAAATAATTGTTTTTTTAGAAAAGTTGTAAAAAGTGATTTTTAAAAATTTCAGGGATGTTATTTCTTTGTAAATATACTCTTGGTAATTTTTAGCGATGATACCAATTTTGGCTAATGTTAAATATTAATAAATTGCAATTTGAGTTATTATCAGAAAATTTTTTAATTTTTTTTTTTGAAAGTTTTTAGCAATGATGACCAATTTTTGCCTTAGGCCCTCCAGTTATCTAAAAAGTTGCAATAATTTTTTTTTTTTTTTTGTTTAAATTCATTCAAACATGTTTTTTGTTTTTGAAATTTTTAGCAATGATCCCCAATTTTGTCTATTTTTGCTCTAGCACCTTCAGTTTTTTTTTTTGAAAATCCATTAAAAATATTCTTTTAAAATTTTTAGCGATGATCAGCAATTTGGGCTATTTTTGCTCTAGCACCTCGAGTTAACTAAGAAGTTGCAACTAAAGTTTTTTTTTAAATTGCATTTAAAGTTTTTTTGTTTAGAAAAATTTATATAAAAATGGATTTTTGAAAATTTTTTGGTGATGATCCCAATTAATGATATTTTTGCTCTTGCGGCTCTAGCAGCTCTAGATAACTTATGAATTTTTATTAAGGTTTTTTTTAGAAAATTAATTTAAAAAGAAATTTTTTGAAAATTTTGGAGATGCTCCCCAAATTTATCTAGTTTCTCTCTAGCACATCAGTTAACTAATAAATTGCAATTAAAATTTTTTTTTAGAAAAATTTTTGTAAAAATTAATTTTTAAAATTCACCAATTTATGCTATTTTTGCTCTAGCTCCCCTTGTTAAATAATAAATTTTAATTAGGTTTTTTTTTGGAAAAATTCTAAAATGGGTTTTTTTTTTAATTTTAGCGATGATATTTTTTTCTAAAATAGACTTTTTGAAATTTTTAGCAATAATCACAACTTTTGACCAATGATAAATAGTAAATAATTACAATTTGAGTTGTTATTTTTTTTTAGAAAAATTTTTGTAAAAATTAATTTTTAAAATTTTTAGCAATGATCACCAATTTATGCTATTTTTGCTCTAGCTCCCCTTGTTAAATAATAAATTTTAATTAGGTTTTTTTTTGGAAAAATTCTAAAATGGGTTTTTTTTTAATTTTAGCGATGATATTTTTTTCTAAAATAGACTTTTTGAAATTTTTAGCAATAATCACAACTTTTGACCAATGATAAATACTAAATAATTACAATTTGAGTTGTTATTAGAAAAATGTATTAAAAATGGATTTTTAGCAGTGATGTCCCAATTTTGCTGTTTTTGCTTTAGCACCTTCAGTTATCTTAAAAGTTTTAATTAACTTTTTTTTTTTAGAAAAATTCATTAAAACTTGGTATTTTGGAAACTCTTAGCAATAATCCCCAATTTTGGCGATTTTTGCTTTAGCACCTTTAGTTTTTTTTTAGAAAAACATATTAAAAATATTCTTTTGAAATGTATGGCGATGATCAGCAATTTTGATATTTTTGCTCTAGCACCTCTAGTTAAATAATAAGTGGCAACTAAATTTTTTTTTAAGTTGCATTTAAAGTTGTTTTTTAGAAAAATTCATTTAAAAATGGATTTTTAAAAATTTTGACAGATGATCCCCAATTAATGCTATTTTTGTTCTAGCTTATAAATTTTGATTAGAGTTATTCTTCGAAAAATTAATTTAAAAAGAGACTTTTTGAAATATTTTGGAGATGATCCCCAACTTTACCTTTTAGATAAATTCTAGCAAAAATTAATTTTTAAAATGTTTAGCAACGATCACCAATTTATGCCATTTTTGCTCTAGCTCTCTAGTTAACTAATAAATTTCAATTTAGTTTTTTTGTAAAAAAATTCTAAAAATTGATTTTTCAAAAAATTTTTTTTTTTCTAAAATAGACTTTTTGAAATTTTTAGCGATGATCACCATTTTTGGCTAAAAAATTGCAATTTGAGTTGTTATTAGAAAAATTTATTAAAAAATAGATTTTTAGCACTGATGTCCCAATTTTGTTGTTTTGGCTTTAGGACCCAGCAAAACTTTGGTAATGGGTAGTGATTATATAACACATTACCAGGTAATGCATATAACTTATTTGTAGCATTATTTTATGATGTCTTACAAAAATTTTTTCCACAACGTATTATTTTCAAGTGAAAAATAATGCATTACTAATAATTTGCTATGTAATGCATGATTATTGGAAAACATGTATTTCATATTTGTTATTTCTAAACATTAAATCATGGATGACTTATATTTGGTTACATTATGTATTATTTGAAAGTTTGAAATTATGTATTATTTATAATTGGATGCATAATGCATTACAATAACATAAAAAATAATTATTTTATAAAAAAATGAGTAAGTTTAAACTAGAGATGGGCTCACGACAGGAAATTTCTAACGACACACACTCACGAGCATATTTTATCGACTTACACTTACTTACAATCACGTGAGTAAATTTAATACAAAATTACTTTTTCACTACTCGTAACACCTTATATATTATGTTCTGGTATGCTATATTATTTCATTTCTCGTAACCTATAAAATATCATATATTTTACACCTTACTCGTATTCTCATCGCCTGTTAAAATCATCAATGCTGCAATGCACATAGGGGCAGCTATATGGGGCTTCTTGGCAACAATTGAATTTTTGAAAAAGCGATTTTGTTATTTTTTTTTGTTTATATCGAAAGCCCATACTTTTCCACGCTTGACTGCATTTTCACTTTTTTGATTTATCCATTCTTCTTTTCTTACCATCGTGTTAAAGTTAGTAAAAGTTAAAAAAAAAACAAAAAAATTATTTAAAATAGTCTTTAGTTGAAAACTCAAAATAAAAGGTATGCCAGTAAAAAATGTTGACACTATACACATGAATGGAAAGGTAGCTTTAGCACAAACAATTTGCATTCATGCTGATTAACTGAACTAGTTATCGCCGTTCTAAGACATTTTTTTTTATGAAATTGTTCAAAACCTAACTTTGAAGGTCAAAAACTGGACAATTATCCTACATTATCCTTAGTTACTTTTATACAGTGGTAAGTGGTATAATTCTTTACAAAAATCACTTAATTAAACTTGCTCGAAATGAGCCCGCGATGTGCAGTTGCATTTTAAAAATATTACCTTTTTTTTTGGTAATTTTTTTGTTATTTTTTTTTTTAATATATCGTGAACCTATATTCAAAATATGCCAACTCAAATTTGACCGAAATGAGTTTCCGATGGAAAATAGCTCCCCTATGCAATACCCATCTGTGGTAAAAATTTCAGAGCAAAAAAATAATTTTTTGTCGTTTTACATCCATTTTTGTTATTCTGCTAACTCAAAGTACATATTTTTTTGGTGAAAATAAATGCCAACTCCCATTGTAAATTTCCAAAAATTTTTCAAAATTTTTTTTAAAAAAAATTAGACCACATATCTTATTGCATTTGCCTTTCTGAACACGAATCTGGTAAAGATTTTGATATCTAATGCCTAGTTTTCGAGATATTGCCATTTTGAAAATATCGGTAAATAGTGTTTGCAAGAAAAAAAATTGCTTATATATATGTAACTTTTAAACTATTTATCAGATTGAAACATTATGACTGGCGCAAATAAAGTAAATGATATAAGCTTTACAAATAGCTAGTTTGGAGTGATCCTTCTACAATAAAGCGTGAGTTACAGAGTGCCAAAGTTGACCACCCTGAGATTAAAAGGCTTTCGGAGCTAGTAACTTTTAAAAATATGCAAAGATTTTTAATTTTTTTTAGTTTTTGCAATTACCGCACTAAGGAAAACAAAATCCAAAAAAAAAAAAAAATTTATAAAAATTTTTCAAAAAAAAAATTATTTTTAGTTTCCGACAAAATATGCCAACTCTAAAAAAATATTTGTTTTTTGATATAGTAATAAATGCCATCTCAAAAAAATACGCAAACCAGTGCAAAATATGAAATTTTTGGCATAGGTAAAAATTATTTAGAATATTTCAACCATCTTATGGAAGGTACATTGTTTATTTTTACAATAATATGCAAAATAACTAGTTTTTTAGCTCTCCTGAAAAGTAAGCTTTTTCGAGTTGGCATTTATTGAATATAGTTCGACGATATTAAAGTTATACTTTGAACTAGAGATGGGCACATGAGCATTAGAGCGTGATTCACGTGATTCACGCGTGAGTGTGACTGAATTAAATTTTGCTTACGTGATTGTGAGTGAGTGTGAGTGGAGAAAAAATTGCGTAAGTGAGTGTGCGTGAGTCAATTTTTTTGCGTGAGTTTGCGTGATTTATTTTCTCTTCATATTTCCTTCCGTACCAAAAAAGCAACAAAACAATTGTAAAATTTGGCAAATTCTTAAGTTTCGTCCCGAAAAATCCGAAAAAATTTGTGAAATTTTACTGAACTTTAAATTTCGTGAAAATTTTGAAAGATTTTTGAAATTTTTGTTTTTGAAATTTTTTTTGTATAAATAAGAGTTTCTTGAGTGTGAGAAACCGTGAGTGTGAATGAAGCTTGCGTGAGTGCACGTGAGTGTGAGTTGTATTAAATTTACTCACGTGATTGTAAGTGAGTGTGAGTAGAAATAATATGCTCGTGAGTAAGTGTGCGTGATTCAAAAATTCGTGTCGTGAGAGTGAGTGAGTGTGATTCAAAAATCACTCACGCACCCATCTCTAATTTGAACACTGAATTTTTTTTTTTTTTTTGTTTTTTGTAGGTCTTATCTCTTAAATTTGTTTCTTTTGGTGCATACAAGTTTTGATTTTCTTAAAAAATATTTAGATGCCGCGTTCGCGATTTTTTACGGAAATTAATATATTACTCATACGTTTTATACCACATTATTGTATAATATTAGGAAAGTGAAATGTTTAACACTTATTATACTATATCTACAAAGCCGTTCTATTTAAAAACCATTAATTTTTTATTTATTTTCATTTTTACGTCCGATTTTAACTTCATACGGCATAACTTTTTTTTATCAGAACATTTGGTGTGGAATGCTTCATATGTATGATTTTTCAATACAGTTATTGTTTTAACGGTATCCATAACCATATATAAAAATACAAGCATACAAATATTTTTTACCTCTAACAAATTATTATTATTTTTCGTTTTTGCGAAATTTTTCGCAATTTTGCAAAGAAAGTCTTACATGTTTTTACATAAATTTAATCCTTAAACAATGCTCTTTGAAATGGTGTGCATAACGTCTATAAAAATTCAGCGGTTTGATGCCACAAAACATTACATTTTGCCCCTATGTGCAATGTATAAAATAAGTGATCCTATACCTTATTTTATACCTTATTTGGTAATCTAAGTTTTGCTGGGTTGCATACTTTTAGGCATTTTAAAGCAAGCTTAAACTTAAATTAGCATTTTTATGTATTTTTGATTAATTAAATAACAAAATAACTTTATTAATTATTAAATCATACTCACCATAAATTTCCTTTTTAATTAAAACCTCCAATTGTGTTAATGTTTATTTTTTTAAATGATAAAAATGTATGTTTATTTTATTTAATTATATTTTTTGCATACGATTTATTTTAAACATTCATAAATTGATCATAAATATTTAAAAATTTCTTTTTTGTTTAAAATAATTTAATATAATTTGTAAAGTAATAATTCAGCTTTGTTTAATATATTAGTAATGAGAGAATTAATATCAAATAATTTTTGTAAATAAATTTAGTTTTCAATTTAATAATAAAAACAAATAAAATTTAAAATCGTATTATTAAAACAATATATTGTAAATATTTTCATAAAAATACATAAAAAAAAAACAAATTGAAATCAAAACTATTTTTATATGCAAAATAACAAATATTTAAACAATAGCAGTAAATATAAATTAAACGGAAATGTTAGAGGAAATTATATGAAAATGTTATGGAAATTATTAGTGTAGTCATGTTTAAAATTTCCTTTTCCTGTTTTCGTTTAAAAACAAAACATTTTTTTGTAAAGGGTCAGCTTTAACTATTTGAATGGAAATTTTTAAAAATAAGACACTAATTTTAGAAATATGGGGAGAGGGTTTTGAATTAAACAAATAAAATGAAATAAAACGAAAGGACACTAAATAAAAAAACCTAAAGAATGGAAAAAATGAGAAAATTTGTAGACTTAAGTCTCTTATACAAAGAGAAAAACATAAAACCTATCCCTGATGTTGGATAGAAGTACTAAATTAATGAACTAAAAGTTCAAAGTTCAATTCTTTTTTATTTAATAACTTACTTATTAAAGCATTTTATGAGTGTTCCTGGCGCACTTATCCGGGTTGTGAATCTAAATGATAAAAGTTCAATATACACCAACTTTGAACCTTAATAACTTAATAAATTTCATTTTATTAACCAAAAATAAAATTCATTAGAACAATATTTTTAAAATGCCACTTTGTTTTAAGTTGATTCGGAACCAGATCAGTTGGTAAATATTTTTTTAATTACTTTAATTTTAAGAACTTACATATATTGACTTTGAAGGTGTGCTCTTGGAGTAAGATAAAGGTGCGCACTTATTCGAGGTGAACATTTAAGGGATTAAAGTTCACGCCACCTTAAAACCTAAATAAAGCTAAAAATAAGTTCCTTTTTGTTTAAGAACCTACTCAGTTAGGCATTTTATGTGCACACCAGGTGTTAAATAGAATGGCGCACTTATCCGTGGTGGAAATCTTAGGTAAAAAAGTTCAATATACGCCAATTTTAAACCCTAATAACTTAATAAATATCAAATGTACAGACAAAAAAAAAATCGTTAGAGCAAAATTTCAAAAATGCACTTTATTTAAAGTGGTTTCGAAACCAGACAAGTTGATAAATATATTGTGAATTGCTTTTAATTTAAGAACTTAATTATTTTTGCCTTTGAGGTGTGTACCTGCAGTAATATAAAGGTGCGCACTTATCCGAGGTGAACATTTAAAGGAATAAAGTTCACATACGCCATATTTAGGCATTTTATGTGTACTCCAGACGTTAAATAGAATGGCGCACTTATCCGAGGTAGAAATCTTACGTATAAAAGTTCAATATACGCCAATTTTAAACCTTAATAACTTAATAAATATCAAATTTACTAACCGAAAAAAAGTTCGTTAGAGCAAAATTTCAAAAATGCACTTGATTTAAAGTGGATTCGAAACTAGACAAGTTGATAAATATATTGTGAATTATTTTTAATTTAAGAACTTAATTATTTTTGCTTTTTTTGCGCACTTATCCGAGGTGAACATTTAAGGGATTAAGACATAAATAAATGGGAAAAATATGAATTTCTGAGTGCTTTTCCCTGTGCAGGGTAGAAGTATTAAACTAATGGTATGAAGTTCCTTTTTGTTAAAGAACTTACTCATTTAGGCATTTTATGTGTGCTCCAGACGTCGAATAGAATGACGCACTCATCCGTGGTGGAAATCTTAGGTATAAAAGTTCAATATACGCCAATTTTAAAGCTTAATAATTTATAAACTATCATATGTATTGACCAAAAATAAAATTCGTTAGAACAAAATTTCAAAAAGGCACTTTTTTAAAGTGGATTCGAAACCAGACCAGTTGATAAATATATTGCTAATTATTTTTAAATTAGTTTAGCTTTTGAGCTGTGTTCCTGGAGTAAGATCAAGGTGCGCACTTATCCGGGGTGAACACTTAAGCGATTAAAGTTCAGTATACGCCGTCTTAAAACTTAAATAACGCGAAAAATATGAATTTCTGAGTGTCGGAAAATTTTTTAGATTTATGTTTCTCATACAAATAGAAACATTAAAGCCTATCCGTGGAATAAGGTAAAAGTAGGCACATTCGTCACTTATGCGAGCTTAAAACAAATTTCATTTCAGTTCCATTTTTTAAAAGCTTACTTATTAAGTTATTTTATGTGTGTTTCTGGCTTATAATTGCATGGCGCACTTATCCGGGTTGTACATAAAAGGGATGAAAGTTGACTATGGCCAGCTTAAACCCTTCGTAGCTTAATAAATATTAAATGTATGATCCAAAAATTCGTCGATTTAAGTTTCTTATAGAAAAAAAACATTAAAACCATCCCTAGTAGAGGGTAGAAGTATTAACTGATTTAAAAAAGTTAATTTCAGTTCCTTTTTATTTGAGAACTGACTCATTAAGGCATTTTATAAGTGTTCTTGGCGTAAAATAGAGTAGCGCACTTACCCGGGCTGAACACTTAAGGTATTAAAGTTCAGTAAACGCCGCCATAAAACTTAAATAACGCAAAAAATATGAATTTCTGAGTGCCGAAAAATTTTTAGATTTAAGTTTCTCATACAAATAGAAACATTAAAGTCTATCCGTGGAAAAAGGTAAATTAAGACACATTTGTCACTTATGCGAGCTTAAAAAGAATTTCAATTGAGTTCCATTTTTTAAAACTTACTTATTTAGGCATTTTATGTGTGCTCCTGGAGTTTAATTGAATGGCGCACTTATACGGGGTATTAATAAAAGGGATGAGAGTTGAGTGCCAGATTAAACCCTTTGTTACTTAATAAATATTAAAAGTATGTATGAACCTAATATAAAATTCGTAGATTTAAGTTTCTCATACAAAGAGAAACATTAAAACCCGTCCCTAGAAGTATTTACTGATTTAAAAAAGTAAAATTCAGTTCCTTTTTATTTGAGAACTGGCTCATTAGGACATTTTATAAGTGTTCCTGGCGTAAAATAGAATTGCGCACTTATCCGGGGTGACCACTTAAGGAATTAAAGTTCAGTATACACCTTCCTAAACCTTAAATAACGCAAAAACTATGAATTTCTGAGTGCCAGAAAATTTTTAAATTTAAGTTTCTCATACAAATAGAAACATTAAAGCCTATCCGTGGAATAAGGTAAAAGTAGGCACATTTGTCACTGTGCCATCCTTGGTAATTTCAGTTCCATTTTTTAAAAACTTACTTATTTAGACATTTTACGTGTGTTCTTGGCTTAAAATTGCATGGCGCACTTATCCGGGGTGTAAATGAAAGGGATGAAAGTTGACTATGTGCCAGATTTAACCCTTTGTAACTTAATAAATATTAAATGTATGAACCAAATATAAAATTCATAGATTTAAGTTTCTCATACAAAGAGAAACATTAAAATCTATCCTTAGTGAAGGGTAGAAGTAATAACTGATTTAATAAAAGTTTTATTTGAGAACTGACTCATTAAAGCATTTTATAAGTGTTCCTGGCGTAAAATAGAGTTGCGCACTTATCCGGGGTGAAAATTTGGGGGGTTAAATTTCAGTGTACGCCAACTTTAATCCTTAATACTTTAATAAATAAGCTCGGCCGGTTATATACATTTTTTGATATTCATATTTAGCATGTCAAAATTAATAAAACTAATGAATAGGGATGAGATTTCTATGCAAATGCGTGTTTTTTGTAGATAGCCTAAAAACGGATTTGACCAATTATCATTCCGAATCAAGAAATTTCCGTAAAAATGGCATCGATTTGTTTTTGCATATTTTGGTAAAATGCATATTTTTGCATATTTTGATTTTAAATGCATATTTTTTGCATATTTATAACTTTTAAATGCATATTTTTGGATATTTTGACATAAATTTGGCAAAACACTAATTGAAATTTATTTTTTTCAAAAACTATTTTAAATTCTAAAAATTTATTTTGAAAATAAAAAAAAAAAAAAATTTTAAATTTTTTACAGATTTTTTTTAGTTTCTAAAAAAATCTTGCAATTTTGAATGTTACTATTATGGAAACAATATTTTTTTTGTGCACATTTTATTTTTTAGTGCACATTTTATTTTTTAGTGCATATTTTAAGGTTTTTTAGTGCATATTTTGAATTTTTTAGCGCATATTTTCGATTTTTTAGTGCATGAAAATCTCATCCCTACTAATGAATGTCAAGAAATTTCTTTTATAATTTAATATTTCAAAAATTCAACATTTTGGTGGAATTTTCTAATAATCAAAAAACTTTGATAGAAGGGCGCCAGAGGTTAAAATTATCAGATTTAGCTCAATTTGGTTTTAAATTGAAGTATATTTTCATTAAAAGGTCGAGGCAAACATTTTTAGATTTTTAAAAATAAAATTTAAAAAAACTGCCATTTTTTTTTTTGCAAATTTCAAATAGCAAAATCTCAGAAACCATTCGACTGATTTCAAAAATTTATTGATATTTGTGTTAACCCAGCAAAACTTAGATTACCAAATAAGGTATAAAATAAGGTATATGATCTCTTATTTTATACATTGCAGCATTGATGATTTTAACAGGCGATGAGACTCAAAGTAATGCATCCACATTATCACATAGAATACCAGTAAGGTATAAAATAAGTCATAAATTTATAACGAAGAATACCAGTAAGGTGTAAAATATATGATATTTTATAGGTTACGAGTAAGGTATATAATATAGCATACCAGAACGTAATATATAAGGTGTTACGAGTAGTGAAAAAGTAATTTTGTATTAAATTTACTCACGTGATTGTAAGTGAGTGTAAGTAGATATAATATGCTAGTGAGTGTGAGTCGTTAGAAATTTCTTGTCGTGAGCCCATCTCTAGTTTAAACTCATGCATTTTTTTATAAAATAATTATTTTTTATGTTATTGTAATGCATTATGCATTTAATTATAAATAATGCATTATTTCAAACTTTTAAATAATACATAATGTAACCAAATATAAATCATCCATGATATAATGTTTAGAAATAATAAATATGAAATACATTTTTCCAATAATCATGCATTACGTAGCAAATTATTAGTAATGCATTATTTTTCACTTTAAAATAATACGTTGTGGAACAAATGTTTGGTAAGACATCCTAAAATAATGCTACAAATAAGGTATATACATTACCTGGTAATGTGTTATATAATCACTACCCATTACCAAAGTTTTGCTGGGAAGCGCTTCAAAACTAATTTATACTTATGATATACTACTTGTAGTATATTTTTTATTTTTTAAAACTTTGGTTGCCAGAAGCCACGAGTTTAATTTATACGATTGGCCTCAAAATTGTAACACATAATCTTTAGGTCCAGAAGAAAAAAAGTGCAAAAAAGCACATGGAAAAATTGAAAGTTGAAGAAAAACTGCTACCCGTATTATGATGGATTTAAAAGAATTTTTGATTCAAAAATCATTATTAACAATTTCTCCAAAATATTAAAAACATTTTTGTTAATAACGTTTTTAAAAAATTGTAAAAAAAAACTGGTGAAAAAAATTTTTAGTGAAAACAAATTTGGTAAAAAAAGTTGAAAAAATTGGGAAAACCAAAAAAGTAAAAATTCTCAAAACAAAATTTTTAGCAAAAAACATTATAAAAAATCAGATAAAATTGAAAAATATTTTTTATATTACAATTTAAAGAAAAAAAAAATATTTTTTAAAATATTTTTGAAATTTTTTGTATCTTAATAAACAAAGCTTTCGCATGATATGTAATTTTGGTTGCATTTTTTGATATGTTTGTTGATTTTTTTTTATAATTTAAATTATTTGTAGTTTTTTAATAAATGTAGATAAATATAATATTATTTTTTTTATAATATGCAAAAATACATCAAAAAGTTTTAGATTAAAAAAAAATAAAACTATTATTTATTTTAAATATCGCTTTTAAATAAGCTTTTAGAGCTTTTAACTGAAAATCAAAAAAACTTAAAAAAAGAACTGATTAAATTTTTTTATTGAAAATTAAAATAATTTGTTTTTTTTCAACAAATTTATTTTAATTTCAAAGTCATAAGTGGTTTGTAACTCATTTTAGGTTGTTTTGTTTTTCAATAATAATAATAAAAATTGATCAATTTGTCAATATTTATTTAAGTTCTCTTCATATTTACATGTTTTTTTTTGTATATTTCGATATGTATACCCAGCTGTTTTTTAATATATTTTTTTTTTCAACAATATTTTTTTTTATATATCTGGTGTTTCTCTAACATTTATACATGTATATATTTTTTTAAAAATTTTTAATTTATTTTTTCAAATAACATTTATATATTTTATAATGTATCTGTTTGTATATAACATTTAGTAGATATTTACGTTAAATATTGTAACAGTTATTGAGTTTTAAGATTTTTTTTTTGTAAGATTTTTAAAAATTAAAATTTTAAGTGTACATTTTTTTAAAGGTTTTTTGATATGTTTTTGTTAGAAATTTTTTTATTTTTTGCTAATTTTGAAATTTTTTCTTTATTTTTTTTTTTTAATTTGTGTTATTTTGTTCTTTTTTAAAAACTACTTTGCTAAATGTTTATTTGTTTTAGGTACGTTTAACTCTTTTAATATTTTCAAGTAAGATTTTCTTTTATTTAGATTTAGGTTTTTAGATTTTTCTTTAATTTTTTTTCTAACTCATAAAATAAAACGTGCAGTTTTCTTTTAACAAAAACAAATTTATAATTTTAAAATATAAAGTTTTTTTAGTGGGTTTTTATGTTCTTAGTGGGTTTATGTTTTCATTTCTCTGAGTTTTAATACATTCCAAAGCTTTTTTTGTAGATAACTTTTGCGTTTTTTATAAAAATAACTGTTATTGTATAATTTATTCTTTTCATAATTCAATCATTTTCCTTCAGCTTTTTGGTGGTTTTCTTTCTTAACGATATTTTTTAAATTGGTTTTTTCTTAAAAATAATAGATTTTTTCTTAAAAATAATCTGCTTTTTACTGATATGTATCCATTTTTATTTATTTTAGTCTACTTTTATATATGGAATTGATTTATCACGACATTTAGAGGTTAGAAATTTGTTTTCGTCTTTTAAGAATTTAATATTTGGAAATAATATTATATTTTGTGGGTTAATAAGGAGTTTTAAAATTGTGGAAAATTATCTTTAAATTAAACCATATTAGCAAAATATTTTGTTTCAAAGAACCAGTTGCAGATTACATTATTTTTTCTGTGAGCTTTGTTCTAAAATCAATAGTTTTTTCACAAAAAGTGTTTTTCTTTCTCTTAGAATTAGGTAAATGTTAAAATTATATTTTCAAGTTGAAAGCTTTAAAGCTGTTTAAACAGAAAATATTAACATCGACCTTAAAATCATTAGATTATTTAAAGCTTACTAAATTCAAGCTTTTCAAACCTAATATCATATTAAACATCTTTAGCTTACCCAATTGATTTTAGGTCGAAAAAAAATTTTAAAGCATAATCGATATTGTGATCAACTATCAGTATATCAATTTGATTCAAAATATATTAAACGCTTAAAGCTTCCTTTGAGGAAATAAAAAAATCGGTTATTTTATTCCTTTAAAACAATTTTTTTACTTTCTTGGTTTTATTCAATCTATAATAAATAATACTTGCACGGAACCTGATCTACTTTATGTTTTAGAATTAATGAGTTAAATTTATGACTATTAACAAAAATAACAGGTCCCATGACACCAAACTAGAACCACCACTTCATCGACTACAAGCACGAACCGCTTTCAGAACATTTTACCGTGTTTAAGTTAAAAAGTTGTTGTATATTCCATGCCCTTTAAAGTTCTTTCATTTCATTAAAAGCTTTAAAAAGTGAAATTAGATGCAAGCATTCGCATGGTTCAGAGTCATACTCAATTTTCATAAACTGTACCACTAACTTAAAAGCTAAATGCTTTTTTATAAAATTCCAGGAAGTATTACTAAATATAACAATATATTCATGCAATTCCTATTGCAAAAGATTCTAGAATATAATCTACGGAAATCACAACAAAATTTTTAATGTAAAATATTTTTCCAAAAAAACTACTTGCTCTAACAAAAGATTGCTTTCGTGACAATTTCGAACAAAAATCATCGATTCTAGAATGTTTAGTAGAATTGATTGCTGGATATTATCATGCGTTCTGGAACTGATTATATGTATTATTCAAATATACCATTTCAAAAAAAATATTTTTAGAAATTCTACATTTTTAGATTATTTAGAACGGAAAATTTTTGTTTTGATATTCAATTTAAAATTACCATTTCGAAAAACTTTTTTTCGCGTCTATAATTTGATTTGAAATATTTTATTAAAAACATTTAAAAATAACTACCGCAAGTCAAAAGCTTTAGAAACTTTGAAGAGACAATTAACACTGTCGTAGTTTTAAGCTTTCTAGAGCTTTCATAAGTTAAATGTGCTTTAAGCTTTAATCATATTTTTTACAAAGAATTGTACCTAAAAAAGTTTTATATATAAACAAAAAGCTTTCAAATATCAAAAGAATTTGTCTAACAAGATATTATGGCTTCTAGTTTCCAAATTCCGATCTTGGAAGTCCCGGTTTTTTCGGCAATAGGCTAATCACGAATCTCAGGAATCTTGATTTTCAATCTAGTGATTTTGGGATCCCAATTTTTTTTATATTTTTTCAATAATTTTTACAAAATATAAATTTTGTGGAAAACAAAAAAGGTTCCATTTTGTACCATTTTTTATGGAGGCAAAAGATGAACCGTTTGCAAAATGTAAAGCTTGCAAAAAGATTTTAAAAAATAATGGTGGTGCGACGAACGTGCTTTTGACACATCTTGACTCCCTTAGTTGTAAACTGCTTTAATTTCAAGTTTTCCCTAAACAGCATTTTTTAAAGCTTTATAATGTAAAGCTACAACAAGTTCATAACGATGAGCCATGACGAAAGGTAAGACAAATAACCGACTACGGATATCCTTTACTGGAGAACTCTCTACCAGGATTTGAAAGGCCAAAAAAGTGGCGAACATTTTTAAACACTTTTAAAAATCTCGAAAATTTTCAAAAAATTTCACGATTTGAAATATCCCGCGAATCCTGGGATTTAATATCCCGTGATCCCGAAATTGGGATCCTGAAGATGTTTCTTAAATCCTAAATACCGGGACTAAGAAAAAACTATTAAACTAACCAATTTATAAATTCTAATGACAATAATGTTGATTTTATTCAAAAGCTCAATTATGGAAACAGCTTTTAACTATTTGAATCTCTTTAAAGTTTATTAAAATATTTTTTATAAAAACATCTAAACTACGTAAAATAATTGATTTCAATTTTTGAAAAGCTTTTCCTTACATTTTTAATTAGACAATGGATTAATACTGAGTATTTAATCAGACAACGGAGATAACAGAACACTCGTTTTTTAAGTTTTTTGTGATAAACATTAAATACTCGCTCCTGATGATGGTTTTCAAGAAAACCGAAAAATTTTAAATAAATATGAAATATTTAAATAAAAACCAAGACCCCGATTTCGACTATTTATTAACAAAATATGTTTAACAAAAGATCGAAATAAAAATCTCAACATTAGTAATTTTAATTTAAGAATATCGGTCTTTCAACAAATTTGCTAATAAAACGTACTTTACGACGGGAACGAGAAGAATTATAAGTATTGTATAAGTATGGGCTAAAACAACTTAATTTTTAAACAAGCTTTAAGTTTTTTTAAAAAGCTTTTTTGAATGGTCAGCTTTAACTTTTTAAAATCACAAACATTTTGTCAAGTAATGTTATTATTTATCTCTTGATATATTTATTAGGAGCTTTTATTTTTGTATGTTTCGTTTAACACTTAATAAGCTTCTCAGAGTGTCAATGTAACTGTACAAATAATGTCGGCTTAAATTTAGCTTTAAGTTCCTTTTAAAAGCTTATTAGTGTAACTTGTCAAATTTATTTTTTAATAGATTTCAAAATTATTTAAAGACATTAAGGAAATATTTTTATAATTTTTGTAGAGCTTTTCTTAATAACTTCTTTTTTATATTAAGTTTTTGATAACAGAACTGAAAATTTTTTGACAAATTTACTTAAAGTATATATTAATTGAAACTAAATGTATTAAAAACACAATATTATTAAATTAGATCTTCAAAAAATCATAACTTTTGTTATGATATTTTTTTTTAATAGTAGTATTTAATTTTATGATTTTTTTGAAGTTTTAATTTCAGAATATCGGTTTTACAACACATTTGCTAACATAAAACGTTTTAAACGAAGTGCACGAGAAAAACTATGAGTAATTCCGTACTGTATGGGTTAGATAAACTTTATTTTTTAAAAAAGCTTTAAGTTCTTTTTAAAAGCTTATTTTAAAGTATCAGCTACATTTTGATTTTTATTAAGCTTTAAGTTAACTAAAAAAGCACTTTTGTATAATGATTCAAATTTTACTGTTTAATAAATTTTTTTAACAAGATTTTTATAATAAATTATTTTAAAAGTACCAACCATTTGCTTTAGATCTTTTCTGAATACTAAAAAGCTTTTTGTAAACAATATTATTACTGCTATTGTTTTGATAAATAAATCTTAAATTCAAACAAGTTTAAATTATAATTTCCACAACTTTATTTTTAAACAAGCTTTAAGTTCTTTTTAAAAGCTTATTTTAAAGGGTCAGCTTTTAATTCCTTAAAAACCACAAAATTTTGTTTTAAATAAAATTTATAATAAAACTCAAAAATATATGTTACTATTTTTAACTAATTTTTAAATAGCTTAACGGGGGTCCTTTTTATTTGGTTTTTGCGTTAAATTGTTGATAATCCATTTAACTTTAGTGCGGAGATTTGTTTTTATATATTTTTTTAACCTCATAAAATTATTTAAAAAATGTTTTTTGTTTTTTTTTTTGCAATAATTTGATATGTATGTGATATATTTTTATTATTAATTTTTTTTTAATACTTAACACTTAAATAATGTTTTTTAAAGTACTTTTTTAGACGTTTTTGTAACTTTTTTATAATTTTTTGTATTTTTTGTATTTTTCGTATTTTTTATAATTTTTTTTTAGTAATAATATAGCAACAAATATTTGCCAGGACTTAGAAATTACATATAATTAAGAAAATAAAATTATTTTATGTTTTTTTTTTTTAATTTTTAGCTTTTTATAGATTTTTTTGTATCTTTTTTTTTTTTTTTTAAATTAAGATGTTTGGTAATTTATTTTTTGAATTTTTTTTTTTTCTATATTTTTTTGATAATTGAATATTTTTTTTTGTCTTCGGTTTTTAATATATATTTTTTTAATTGTTTATATATTTTTTTATTTTTATAATATTTTTTTTTGTATTTTTTTCTTAACAATTATCATAGATACGGCATGCTATTCCTCTCTCTGTTATTATTTTTTTTTTGTTTTAGTTGTTATATATTTTCAACTAAGGGAGTGTGTGTAAAAATCATATTTTTTTTTATCTTATTTTATATATAAATTTATAAATTATATAAATTTTTTTAAATTATATAATATAATATCAATTTAAAATAGCTTTTTTATAATTAGCCATTTTTTTCTTCTTAAAACTTCTTTTAGCTGCAGGGCTTTTAAGGGGGGATTCTAATACTACTTTTTTTTATATTATAATTAATAAAAAATAATTTTTAAAGGATTTTTTTATAAATATTTTTTTTTTTGTATATTATGGAAGGTTTAGTACTGATAGCTTTTATGTTTTTTTTTTTTTTAGTATTGTGAGATACATTTAGTTTTACATTGAGTTTTTGGACTAAATTGTATATAAAACCACATTTAGAGAAAACCTTTTTTTGTTAAATTTTTCTTTTTTTGTTTAGAAATCAAAAAAAGCTTTTAAAACATTTAGATTGTTTTAGAGTAGGAAAGAAAATAATAATTATTTTTATATTTTTTTTTTATAATTCTAATAATTTCTAAATATTTTTTTTTTTTAATTTTCGTTAAACATTTTTTTCATTGTTCTGACCGATCCTGCTTCCGCATTTTAGTAAAATTTACACATTTTTGTTTTTGCAATTGTTGATATTGTTGTGTTAAAAAAACAAAATGAATTTGAATTTTGAGTGAATGAAAAATTAATAAAAATTTTTTTAAATAAAAATAATTAAAAACTTAAAATCTTGAAAAAGAAGAGATAAAATTTAGAAGCTTTAGAGAGCGGCAGAAAATGTTTTTTTTTTTTAATTTTAATAGTTTTTTTGAGATTTTTTAAATATTTTTTATAAAAAAAAATATTAAAATTTTTGATTAAAAAACCAAAAAATTTTGTTGAAAAAAAAAAATTAAAAAAAAAAAAAATTTTGAAAAAAAAAATTTTTTGAAAAAAAAAAATCAAATTTTTGAACAAATTTTAAAAAAATTTCAAAATTTAAATAATTTATTAAAAAAAAATTAATGTTTTTATATAAAATAAATCCAATTAAAACTTAAAATACAATTTTTTAACATAATTTTCGCTTATTTTTTTTGAGGGTGATATTTTGATATGTATGGTTTATAATGTCGTTTTTTTATAAATTTTTTAAAAAACTCCTTTAATAATAATTTTCATAAGGAGTTCCTAAATATGAATAAAAACTGGGATTTATGGGTTGTGCATGTGCATAATAAAATCCAGAAGCCGGATCTGGTGCTACTCAATCTAAGAAACCGGTATTAACTAATTTCTCCAAAAAGAATTTAACATCACCCAGTTCAGAGTCCTTGATGCCCAAAGATTTCAACATACCCAAATCACCATTTTCAACAGCCATAAATACCGAACGTAAATGTTCCAAATCAGAGCTGAAAAGATATTAAAAAAAAAGAAAAGAATATTTAAGTAAATCTAAAATTGTTTGTCCCTTAAATTATTGAGACACCTTAATAGCACTGCTTAACACTAAAAAATAAACAAGTGTTACGATCATCATTTCTATATATTTGGGACATGCTGATTCGAATGGTGTACTCCGTTTTTCGATGTATGGTACAGTTTTCTTGCAAAATGTCGTTAAAGATTTGCTGATTTCGAGCCAGTTTTTTAACAAAAAAATTTGCAAAGTAAATGGTTTATAAATTTTATGACATGGAAAACAAAGATATGACTTGTAGCAACATTTCTTATGCAAATTTGGTTTAAAGCTTTTCAATTTAAGCACTTAAATTCGCGAAATTAACAGCCAAATTGATCTTTGATAAAAAACTTGCTTTTAATGAATCAAAAATGCATCCCTAACAATACGAATAGTGGACAAAAAACAGCTATGTTATATGGACCATCATGATGAAAATCGCGAAAAACCGTTTTTTTGTATATGCCAGCATCACTTTACGAGATGATTTAAGGTTCCATCTTTTAGTATATAATGTGGGAACCTTAAACAACTAACTGACCAAAAATTCGGCCAAAAAAGTTTTCATTTGCAAAAGTTATCTTAACAAAAACTATTATTTCAGTGTTTGCGATACAATAATTATAGTTTTTGTTAAGATAACTTTTGCAAATTAAAACTTTTTTGGACAAATTTTGGGTCAGTTCATTGTTTAAGGTTCCCACATTATATACTAAAAGATGAAGCCTCAAATCATCTCCTAAAGTGAAGCTGTCATATACAAAAAAACGGTTTTTCACGATTTTCATCATGATGGTCCATACAACATAGATGTTTTTTGTCCACTATTCATAGTGTCATGGACGCCTTTATGATCCACAAAATGCAAGTTTTTTATCAGAGACCAATTTAGCGGTTAATTTCGCGAGAACTTAAAAAAATGAAGATATCCGCGAATTTAAGGGCTTAAGATGAAAAGCTTTAAACCAAATTTATATTAGAAATATTGCTACAAGTTATATCTTTGTTTTCCATGCCATAAAATTTAAAAATCATTAGCTTTGGAATTTTTTTTTGTTAAAAAAGCAACTGAAAATCAGCCAATCTTTAATGACATTTTACAAGAAAACTGTACCATACATCGAAAAACGGAGTACGCCATTCGATTCAGCATGTCCGAAATATATAGAAATGATGGTCGTACCTCTTGTTTTCTAAAATAGTGGTTAGTTTTGTCACGCAGTGTAATGGAAATATTTTTACCTTGAACTTATTTTTATTCTTCTGCACACTTAAGTACGTATGTTTGTCTTTGGTCATTTATTTTCTTTGCAAAAAGTTTTTGTGTCTTTACCATAAACTACTTTCTAAGTTTGTAATTATCCTTACAAATCCTTTGTGGTAACATACATTAATTTTATTCAGGACAAAATACTAAAATAAAGTTAAAATAATATTATCACACTAGAGATGAGCAGATTGCTGCGTGATTCATTCGTATAACGTGAGAGTGTGACTGATACTCATTTCTATTCAAGAGATAGTGAGTAATTGTGAGAATTTTGTCTTTTTATTTGCATACGTCCCGAAAAAATACCAAAATTGTTAAATTTAACACAAAAAATATTTATCTATATTTTTTTTGTTTGTTTTCAAAAATTTAATTTTTTTTTTATAAATAAGAGTTTTGTGAATATAGGTCAACGTAAGTGTAAGTGAAGCTTGCGAGAGTTTACTTGAGTTGTCTTAAATTTACTCAATAGTCACTCACGCGTCCATCTCCAAATCAGATGACCATAAAAATTCTGTAACTTTAACATAAAGCTTTGTTAAGTTAACATTGCAAAGCAAAAAAAAACTTAGCATACCTTAAGGCGATTATTATTACTTTATTTTTAAGCTCAGACAGGCAGTTAAAACAGCACATAACAGTAAACTACATTCACAAACAGTCACTATCTTCGATTTATATAAAAGAGTTGGTTAAGTGACTGTAAAAGAGTTGGTTAAGTGACTGATTGGATAATTGATTCATCACAGCCCAAACCACTGAAGCTAGGGGCTTAAAATTTGGAATGTGGGTTCACTTTCCGGAAAATGTAATCACTTATTTTGAGTTTCTAATAAGCCGATTTCAAGGCGGTTAAAAGTGTACTTTTGGACCTTTAAAATCTTGAAATAGTGGTATTAGAAACTTGAAATTTGAAATGTGGACTGGTCCAGCAATAAAGTACCCTAAAAATATGTACCTCTGAGTAATCCTGATTATAAGGGGGTAAAAAAGGTAAAAAATGTAATTTGGTACTTTTAAAATTTCCTGCAATAATAGTACTATAGGATTCTCTAGCGAAAAAAACATTCTAAAAAAGTTGTTTTTGGAAATTCAGATACTTAGGGGACAAAAGGGATAAAAAGGTGTACTTACAAGGGAAGTCTTCCGAGTGTCACCCGCGGATCTATATGGAATTGATTTTATTTTGTAGATCAGAAAAAATAAAGGCAATTTTTCAGTTTTTTTCGTTTATCTCCTATATTATGCAAAGAAACCTAGTCATGTTACATACCAAATGAAAGGTCTTTGGAAAACATATCTGCGTGTGCTAAGAACGTGTCCAAACATGCACAACTTTTCGTCATATTTTTGTTAATAAGTCGAAAAATATTAACTTCTTTGGCCCGTTGTTAGCACCACGAGATAGGTATTTTTAATACCTTTAATCTGATACCACACATGCCTATATTAATTTTGTTTAAATAGGCGTAAATCGTAAAAAACTGAAAAAGGTCAATTTCCCCCCATACAAATCGACCCCCCTAAAAATGAGTTTGGGCCGCTAAAAAAAATACGTGTCGAATTAATTTTCGTTCTTAACAACATATCAAAATTTCATGAAGATCGGAGGGTAACTCCAAGGAGACTTTCCTTGTTAGATATTTATTTTCATCTAATAAAATAATAGAAACTTAAGATTTTGAAATGTTGTCTGATAAAAGTACTTTTTAGAAATTTTAGATTCTAAGACCACAAAAAAGTGAACTTTTAGGATCTGCTTAAAAAATTATCATAAAAACTTGGTTTTTGAATTGTGATTTTACGATTGTAAAAAGATGTTTAAAATTATAATATTTTAATTAATGATATTTTATTCCCTCCACTCTAGTGATAGAGGGTATATATAAGTTTGTCATTCCATTTAAAACACCTCGAAATATTGGTCTAGGGCATTCCATGTCAAATCGGACACTTGGAAAATTAATTTTTTTAGATTTTCCCAATTTGTTTACAGTTTTTAGTACCCTTCGAAAACTCCTTCGTGGTAAATTTTCAGATTTTTTTGATGACCCGTTCAAAAGATATTGAATTTTTAAAAATTGGTAGTTTGTTCCTTTACTCAAACTCCTTTTACTCATAACTTCTTCAATGATAGTCCAAATTTCAATTTTTTTTTTTCAAAATTTTTGTTTTTTTACGTACTTCAAAAAAAAAAAAAATCCCAAAAAGTTCTTAAAAGCGCTTTACTATGCGATTTTTAAGTTTTAAAATTTAAATCTAATTTTTGAAAATGTTTGTACTCTTCGATTTTTTTTGAAATTTTTTTGTGTAAAACTTCTATCGATTCTACAATTTTTTTTTGCCCAGGAGGATCGTGGGATAACGATTATTACTATTTTTTTAAATTTTTTGACAAAAATTTTATTGTAATTTTCCAATCTTAAAATCATTTCTACTACTCTAATGGTGCGTCATAGAGGGGTCATTTATAAGACCGACCCCCCATTAATTTTTACGTCTTAACATTTCATTGTTTATTTTATTTTTACCCTACAACTTTTTTTTTAAACATACCTACGCCATATCTACATAGAAAATGTTTGGACTAAAAAAATATTGTAAGTCGGTCATACATTTTGTTGCTCGTAGGGCAATATTAGGGCAGTTGGAGCGGTTGGAGCAAATTTTAAAAAATGCCGTTTTGTGTGGGAGCCCGCTTAGAAATTGGAGATAAAAATATATTTCTTTTGATACATCATATTTATTAAATAATTTGGATGCGCTAAACACAAAACTGAAAAATTTAAACGGTTTGCAAGATATCGCTATTTGAAATTTGCAAAAAATTTCGATTTTTTTCCTACATTCAAAACATTTCAAAAAAAAACTCACCATTTTTCCCCTTGCCCTTTTCATGAAACTTGAAACAAACTTGTAATTAAAATTAATTTTAACCAAATCCGATCATTTTAACCCGTGGCGCCCTTTGATCGAAGTTTTAGTGTTTAAGAAAATTTTTACCAAAAGCTCTAAATTTTTATCGTAGAGCGCAGGGGTTAAAGTGGTCGAGTTTGACTTAAATTTAGTTAAAATGAAAGTTTGTCTCAAGCTCTATGAAAATATCAATTACAAAGATATTTTGCGATTTTTTTTATAAAATTTTGTGAACGTATTTTTTTTAGCAATTTTGTTTGACAAATTTCAAATGGAGATATCTAGAAAACCGCTCGACCGATTTCAGAAATTTTTTGATATTTGAATTCAACATCCTAATTTTTTTTTGGAATTTAACATCCTAAAATTAATTAAAAATAATTTTTCGTAAAAGAATTTGTTTTTATTTTTTTTATTTTGCAAAAATCTAAAAATTTAGTGTAAATTTTTGAAAAATCCATCTATCCCTCCATTAATGGAGGGCCACGGGTTGAAAAGATCGGATTTGACTCAAATTAATTTCAAACGAAAGATTGCCTCAAGCTATATGAAAGGGCAAAGGAAAATAATTTTGAGATTTTTTGAGATTTCTTGACCGTTGGAAAAACCCGCCATTTATAGCAAATTTCAAATAGCGGTATCTCGAGAACTGTTTAGTAGATTTTTTTTTTGATTTTTCGTTTGAGAGTTTCAAAATTTTAAATATAATATTTCATATAAATTAGACGAAGACAAATTTTTTTGAGGTTTGCTAAATTACCTTTTTTTAAAAGGTTTCCGGTGAAAAATGTTCATATGTATATGCACATTAAAGGTGTCCTAACGACTAAGGTAATTTTTCAAAATCACTTTTTAATACGTGGTAGGGTCCTAAATTGTAGTTTTGTATCTAAAAATGAGTGAGCCAAAATTTGGAGACAATCGGATAAAAATAACTCGTGCCGAAAATGGATTGAAGTTTTGGGACACTCTTATCTGATGAAAAAACACGTTTTTTCTAGTTTTTTGAAAAATATTGGTATATGCTATTTTTTGTTAATTTTTTTGTTAAGTAATATGAAAATGGTAATAAATTACCTTTCCAAAAAGCTTAAAGAAATTCAAATCGGATGAAAAATAAGCATTTTACGCATACATGCCCCAGACCATTGCATGGTTTTTAAAGCCAAAATTTGAAAATTTTCAAAATTTTTAGGCAAAAAAATAAAAAAAATTAAATTTTACTTTATAATTATATTAAATACATGTTATAGATAAAAACTAACAGATATGGTAGTCTAACTTTTTTTTCATTTGGCGTGGGTAGTGATATAATTTCCGCGGATTCCAAAGAAAATGAGTTTTTCTAAAATAATTTAGCAAATATGGGAAACAATTTTCTGTATTGTATTATACGAAGTGAAATACATAAATTCTGTAAATTTTTTTAGAATTCGGGCATCTTTAACCCCTTTTCGTCGAGGTGAAATGACAAATTTGAGACGTTATACATTTCTATAATACAAAATATATGCATATATCCGATTTCTCAAAAGTTACAGAATTTACGTTTTACACTTCGATCCGCACAATAGAGCACAAATTTTCAAAAATTTGCTCAATTATTGTAGAAAAACGCATTTTATTTGGAATCCGCGGAAATTTTATCACTACCCGCGCCAAATAAAAAAAAAAGCTTGACTACCATATCTGCTATTTTTAATCTTAAACATGTTTTCAATTTGATCATAAAGTAAAATTAAATTTTTACTATTTTTTTGCCTAAAAATTTTGAAAATTTTGAAATTCTGGCTCTAAAAACCATACAATGGTCTGGGGCATGTATGCGTAAAATGCTTATTTTTCATCCAATTTTAATTTTATTAGTCGTTTTGAAAAGATAATTTAGTACCATTTTCATATTATTTCACAAAAAATTTACCAAAAAATATCAAATACCAATGTTTTTCCAAAAACTAGAAAAAACGTGTTTTTTGTTCTTATAAGAATGTCCCAAAACTTCAATCCATTTTCGGCACGAGTTATTTTAAGCCGATTGTCCACAAATTTTGGCTCACTCATTTTTAGATACTAAAGAACAATATAGGACCCTACCAGGTATAAAAAGGTGATTTTCGTTTTTAAGGACACCTCTAATGCACATACATGTTTCATATGTGATCACATATGAAAAATATGTGAACATATATGCTCCATATGAATACATATATGAAGCAATATTTCTTGATTTTTTTTCATATATGCTGATGTATGAATACACATATGCACACATCTGCACATATCTGCACATACTGGGACTTATAAAATTTTCAAAAAAAAAAAATCCAAAAGCATTTGAACTGAAGTTTTGAACTGAAATTTTGAACTGAAATTTTTTACTCCAAAACGCAAAAAAAATGCCAAAAAAACTTTAAAAATTTTACAAAAAAATGTTCACATATGTACACATTTGTACATATATGACATGCACTTCCATATATGTCCAGATATATGATGTTTGAATTTTTCTCAGAACTTAGAAAATTATTCAATTTTTTTTTTTCTAAAAACATTTTTTAATAATTTTTTTGTTACAAACCGAAAAAAAGTTGCAAAAAAAAAATTGTGTCTGGGACTTTAAAAAAAAAATTTTGAACTTTGAAAATTTTAAAAAAAAAATCGAAAGCATTTCAAAATCAAAAAAAAATATAAAAAGTTTTTTTCCGAACTTCAAAAAATAAGACTTCGAAAATTTTTAAAAAATTGTGAAATATTTTTTTTTAAAACAATTTTTATGAAATTCTTTACTCCAAAATGAAAAACGAACTTAAAAAATATATGTTACATATGTGACCATATATGTCCATATATTTACATATGCCGCCAATTTTCGCATTTGCTTCATATATGTAATACATATGGGCGAGCATATATGAATAATATATGAATAACATCTGACATTTTTCACCGGGTTTTCAAAAAAAGCTATAAAATTTGTTCAAACTGTCCTTCAATTATTTATATCTTTCATCTCTATTTTGAAATTAATAAATTAATGACAATTAATGTACATTGTCATTACAATTTTTTTGTTAATTTTGCCGAAACCTCAAATAATAAGTAAAAATGTAACACACTCAAAAAAGCACAAGTGTAACTAAATGAATTTTATAATTTAAACGAAACATTTTTTTGTTTTTAAATTTAAAAAACCACAACTTTCCACACACAAGCAGTTAATTTAAATTTATTTAAACAAAAACAAACAAAAAATGGTAAATTTAAAATTTTCATTAATTTAAAAGGTTTTCGCATGTAATGTACACTGGTTGTCAACAAATTAGAAACGTTTCTATAGTATATGCAATTTGCTAAAGACAAAGTTAATAATGCTCAACGTTATTATTACACCGGCCGACAAAAATTAAAAAAAGTTGTTAAACACGAACTGGATAATATACGTTTGAAACTAGAGACTAAATGTAGTTAAATTACATTTACAGTTTTTCTTTTCGTGTTCCTGTTTCCTTTTACAAGGACTTTAAATATTGAGAGGAATAAATTTTATAAAATATTTTTTTTATTATTTGTGCTTGTCCTAGGATGCCACTAGTGATAGCAAATGAAAGAGGAGGATCTCCCCTAATTTTCCTATTTTATTATTTTTACATATCAGGAAAAAGAAGGTAAATTACGTCCTTTCAAATATTTATCCTTCAATACACTCAAAATAATTACTCTGTTAAATACTCTGTAAAATGACTGTAATCTCAATTCGACAGATATTTGACAAAGTTATCTGTCGAAATACAGATTTTAAGAAAATACTTTGTATTTTCTTGTGACCGAAAAACAAAATTTTGTATGTAATTTTACTTTTTACTTTGTAATCTTTATTTATCAGATAATAAACAGAGTTTTTTGTTAAAATACAGATTTTTGAAAAACACTTTGTTTTTTTCTCGTAACCAAAATACTAAATTTTATCTGTAATTTTACTTATTGCTCTGTAATACAGTTTTGAAATAAAAATCTCTTCAAAAAACTTCCAAATATTTCAACCCCTCTTCAAAAAGCGTCTTAAATTACAATAAAAGCTGGTTAGTTTTACGAGGATATCGTGTAAAATTGGAGGTACTCGTAAAAGAATTCGTGTCTTTCTCAAAAAAAAATAAAAAGTAAATTTACAATTTGGAAACATTTAAGTGGGGAAATTTACACGGTTGCATTTCCCAATTGTCAACATTACTTGTACATAGGAAGGATAAATTGATTAGGAATAAAAAAGTGACCGTTGTTTCTGGTCGCTTTTATCAACATTTTACGGATAATTCTGTAAATTTACAGTTTATTTTTATCGAAATCATTTTACAGAGTTTTCTTCGTAAAAAAACAAAAAATCTTGCTGGTTGGAAATCTATGGTATTTTCTGCTGGCTCAGCAGAGTATCTCTGTAATTTAACAGAGTGATTATTTTGAGTGTATCATTCAAAATTTTCAACCAGATATTTTATAAAGTTTTAAAATGACTTTATTCACATCCTTTTATCCCGATATGGCAAAATAAAAAAATGGAAAAATTAGAGGAGATCCTCCTCTTTCATTTGACATCACCAGTGCCATCGTAGGACAAGTAAAAATATTTCAATTTATTATTTTTCAGAAATAATTAATATGGACTCAAACCGAACTAAATAAAATAAATTTCAAAAATATTTTACAAAATGTCTACACTCAAAATAATTAGTCTGTTAAATACTCTGTAAAATGACTGTAATCTCAATTTGACAGATATTTGACAAAGTTATCTGTCGAAATACAGATTTTAAAAAAATACTTTGTATTTTCTTGTGACCAAAATTTTTTTTTGTAAAATTAGAGTTACTCGTTAAAAACTCGCAATTTGCACAAAAATAAAAAAGTAAATTTGGAAGCATTAAAGCTGGCAAATTTAACAAAATTTTAATTAATTAAATTTTTTTAATGTTTTTTAAGCAGAGAAGTTTTACTTATGAAATGGATTTAACTAAAACTTTGTAAATTTACACTCAAAATAATAACTCTGTACAATACTCTGTAAAATGACTGTAATCTCAATTCAACAGATATTTGACAGAGTTTTCTGTCAAAATACAGATTTAAAGAAAATACTTTGTATTTTGTTGTGACAAAAAAACAAAGAGTCATCTGTTATATTACTTTTACTTCGTAATCTTAATTTTACAGATAATTAACAGAGTTTTCTGCTAAAATACAGACCTAAGCAAAATACTTCGTATTTTTTTATAACCAAAAAAATTTTCTGTTTTGAGTAGTTTTTGTTACCAAACATCAAAATTTTATCTGTATATTTTTATTTTTTGAGAAAAAGTTTTAATTGTAGCAAAAAAGTTATCAAAAAAAATTTTTCAGAAATTTTATAAAAATTTTACAAAATAACATGCATTTAACTAAACTCTGTAAATTTACATAGTTTTTTCTGTATTTTTTTTTGCATCAAATGTATTTTACAAATATATGTAAATTTACATAGTTTTCTTTGCTAAATGGTGGTTTATTTAACCAATATTTTACTAGAAACTCTGTAAATTAACAGTTTTTTTTTGTCCAAAGCATTTTACAGAGTTTAATAGTAAAATTACAGAGTTTTCTCTGTAAAAAAGCTTTCATATTTAACTAATATTTTACTACAAACTCTGTAAATTAACAGTTTTTTTCTGTCAAAATCATTTTACAGAGTTTTTTAGTAAAATTACCAAGAAATGTTGTTAGCTGGAAAAGTATGGTGTACTCTGTTAAATTAGCAGAGTTTTTCTGTAATTTAACAGAGTTATTATTTTGAGTGTACAGATAAAATTTTGTAAAATTTTGAACTCGTAAAATTCATTAAACTAAAGCTTTGCAAATTTACAGAGATTTTTTGGTAAAATTCTTTTCGGTTTTATCAATATTTTACAGACAATTCTGTAAATTTACAGTTTTTTTTATCAAAAACATTTTACAGAGTTTTCTTCGTAAAATAACAAAAAATCTTGCTGGTTGGAAATCTATGGTATTTTCTGCTGGCTCAGCAGAGTATCTCCGTAATTTAACAGAGTGATTATTTTGAGTGTACTTAAAAACTTTTAAGTCCTTTTAAAAGGAAACATGATCACTAGAGTGCCCAGAAAAAAAACTTTTTTTCTTTTTTTTAGGTCTTACCCCCTAAATTTGTTCCTTTTAATGAAAAAAAATTTCGGTTTTTTTGTGGATTTTTAAAATAAAATCTTAAGGTCGCGCTCACAGCTTTTTTACGAAAATCTACGAATTTACGATTTTTAAATTATTTAAATTGTTTAAATGCTTTAAATTGGTGAAGTAAAAAAAATTTCATCAAAAAGGAGAATTACGCTAAAAATAAGTATCGTCCATTCCATAAGATATTTCCCATTCCATGAGATATATCCCATTTTTTAAGAAATTTTACATAATGCCATGAAATATTGCATGCAAACACCTTTAGGAATTGAAGATAGGTTGATGGTATGTTCAGAAAAAATGTTGGGGGGTAAAAGCTAAGGGGGGTCGGCCTTGCTTTCTACCCTTCTAGGAGGCCCCGTGAGGGCGGTAGGAGCGGACTTATAAAACAAAGTTATAAAAAAAAACAAAAATTGTAGGGGGATCACCTTAAGGGTTAAAGATAGGGGGTAAGTGTGTTCTAAAAAAATGTTCGGGTTGAAAAACTAATGGGGGTCGGTCATACATTTGACTCCTCTAGAGGCACTCTTGGGAAAGTTATAGCGGTAGGAAAATTTTTTTATTAAAATGTTGTTTTGGTATGGAAGCCCCTATAGGGAGTCGAGATAGGGCTTAGGTATGTTGGTAAAAAAGGTTAGGGTGACAAAATCTTACATTTTACCCAGTTTTTGGCGACTCTGGGGGCAGTTGTGGGGCTTTTTGTGAATTTTTACACCTACACGCCCAACAGAAAATGCCCCACAACTGTCCAGGAGTCGCCTAAAAAGAGGTAAAATGTGAGACCGACCCCCATTAATTTTCCATCCCAAACATTTTTTCCAAATATACCAAGGCCCTATCTCCAATTCCTAAGATGGCTTCCATACAAGGATTACAACGATAAAACTGCTCCTACCTCTAACTATCTTAAGGGTGGCTCTGGAGAAGTCAAATATATGACCGACCCCCAATAGTTTTTAAACCCCAACATTTTTTCAGAACACACTTTCCATCTATCTTCAACCATTAAGGTGGTCCCCATACAATGCTATTTATTTTTTTCAACTTTTTTTTATTAAATCCACTCCTACAGCTTCAAGGGGGCCTCCTAGAGGGATAAAAAGTAAGACCGACCCCCCTTAACTTTTACCCCCAAAATTTTTTTCTGAATATACCAACAACCTATCTTCGTAGAGGTGATTTCAGGCTGTAGGCAAAATCGCCCAAAGAAAAATCGCCCAAAAAATTTTATGAAAAATCGCCCAAATGCAAAATCGCCCAAAAAATATGAAAAATGGCCCAAAAATAAAAATACGAAACTTCGCCCAAAATTAACGAAAAAAAGCCCAAAAACGAAATGAAAAATGGCCCAAAATAAAAAAATATTTTTTCTAACACATTTTTTTCCAAAGCACATACTACACAGAAAACTTTCTTTTGCGGAATTTGTAATCTCTAAGCCCGGCCGAAGCCCGGTTACGCAGAATCATTTTGAGACATAGACAAAAATTTTTAAGATAAGACTATAGGTTACGTGTTTATTATTTATTTTTATAGATCGTTCTTTTGAGAATACAGCCCGTAAAATGCATAAGTAATTGATGTAAAAGTTTTAAGTGTGAAACTTAAATTTTAACGAAATAAAAAAAAATTGTAATTAACTTCGATCAAAGCGCCGCAGGCGAAAAATTTTACCAACAAATTTTAACAAAAAATCGCGCGATTTTTTGTTAAAATTTGTTGGTAAAATTTTTCGCCTACGGAGCTTTCATCGGAGTTGCATACTGTTTTTAAATTCATTACTTTTAATTTTCTACTGCGCTGCGATAGATAGCGTGGTAATCTGCAAGTAAGAGCAGGGGTTTTGGGTTCGATTCCCACCAAAGCCTTTGTATGTTAGCAACAACGGAACGGTTTTGCTTCAGCTTATTCTTGGTTAGTTCAATATATAATTTACAAAAAAAAAACACGATATGCGTTTTCTGTTTCTAAAAATAATAATATACTGATTTATTGTGATATACATATTTCAGTTTTGACATTTTAAGATTTTGACAAAAATAAATCCAAAATAAAATTGGGCAATTTTTCATATATAATTTTTGGGTAATTTTTCGTAATGAAAAATCACCCAATTTTTAATTTCGAAATTTTGCCCAAAAACTATGAAAATTTGCCCAAAAATGTTGGGTAACTTTTCATATGAAATATGACCCAAATTTGTATGAAAAATTTTTGGGTGAATTTTCGTTTTCTTTTTTGGGCCATTTTTCTTTGGGCGATTTTGCCTACAGCCGTGATTTCATGCAATATTTCATGACATTATGTAAAATTTCTTAAAGAATGGGATATATCTCATGGAATGTGCAATATCTTATGGAATGGACGATACATATTTTTAGCGTAAGTCTCCTTTTTGATGAAATTTTTTTTACTTCACCAATTTAAAGCATTTTAACAATTTAAATAATTTAAAAATCGTAAATTCGTAGATTTTCGTAAAAAAGCCGCGAGCGCGGCCTTAAGATTTTATTTTAAAAATCCACAAAAAAAAAACGAAATTTTTTTTCATTAAAAGGATCAAATTTAGGGGGTAAGACCTAAAAAAAAAAGAAAAAAGTTTTTTTTCTGGGCACTCTAATGATCACGAAATAAAAAACTGTAAATGCAGTTTAAAAAAAAAAAAAATTTAAAAATTTCTAAGTCTATTTTTTCCAAGTTGAAACATTTAAAATTTAAAAAATGGTTCATTAGTTTTTATTTAGTAATCAATTAATTTTTCCAACAACCCTAACAAAAATTTTTTAAATACATTAGTAGAAATCCACATTTCTTGACCTCCAATTCTTTTGACCACCAATTTTTGTAAACAAAGAAAAATTTAAATTATTTTAATATCTCATTACCACACACTTAGGCGTACTAATGTTAATAAAAAATAACATATTTTCTTTGTTTACAAAAATTGATGGTCAAACGAATTGGAGGTCAAAAAATGCGCTTTCTTCTACTGTATTTAGATTTTTTTTTTTTTGGTTTGTTGGAAAAATTAGTTGAGCACAAAATATACACTCAAAATAATTACTCTGTTAAATTACAGAAAAACTCTGCTAATTTAACAGAGTACACCATACTTTTCCAGCTAACAACATTTCTTGGTAATTTTACTAAAAAATCTCTGTAAAATGATTTTGACAGAAAAAAACTGTTAATTTACAGAGTTTATAGTAAAATATTGGTTAAATATGAAAGCTTTTTTACAGAGAAAACTCTGTAATTTTACTATAAAACTCTGTAAAATGATTTAGACAAAAAAAAAACTGTTAATTTACAGAGTTTCTAGTAAAATATTGGTTAAATAAACCACCATTCAGCAAAGAAAACTATGTAAATTTACATATACATATTTGTAAAATACATTTGATGCAAAAAAAAAATTACAGAAAAAACTCTGTAAATTTACACAGTTTAGTTAAATGCATGTTATTTTGTAAATTTTTTATAAGGTTTCTGAAAAAAAAAAAATTGATAACTTTTTTTGCAACTTTTTCTCAAAAAAAAAAATATACAGATTAAATTTTGATGTTTGGTATCAAAACAAAAACTTCTCAAAACAGAAAACTTTTTTGGTTTTAAAAAAAAATACGAAGTGTTTTGCTTAGATCTGTATTTTAGCAGAAAACTCTGTTAATTATCTGTAAAATTAAGATTACAAAGTAAAAAGTAGTATAACAGAGGAAACTTTGTTTTTTTTTGTCACAACAAAATACAAAGTATTTTCTTTAAATCTGTATTTTGACAGAAAACTCTGTCAAATATCTGTTGAATTGAGATTACAGTCATTTTACGGAGTATTTTACAGAGTTATTATTTTGAGTGTAAATAACACTGTGGTACAAGAAACACAAAATCAAATATAATTTTAAAACGAGGTAGTTAAGTTTGTAGGTCTCGTCGAAAAGATAACAGAAATGCCCATCAAACTTGTCAGACTCCATCAAATTTTCAAGTTATTGTCAAAAACGTTTTTTTGAGACTTTTCTCACTAAACCACGTGTAACTTAAACGTTTTTCAACAGATTTTCAATTTTTTAAATGTTTTGGATAGAAGAAGGATAGGGCTTTTTATGTTTGTGAATTGGTCTATACATATAAGAAATATATGTATCGATTTTTTCAACAATATCCATTTTTTTTTTTTATTTTTTGAAAATTTTTTGGGTTTATCGATTTTTTTCTGCTATATATAGTTCATTCAACAACATTTATATTTATAAACGTATTCTTAAAGAATATTTAATTGTGAATACGATGAGCTTTATGTCGAAGAAACCGGATAACAATTGACAGAGTTGTGATAATTTTTCTAAAAAAGAAAATTAAGATTTTGCTTGAAATTATACGTTCGGATAACCCAGGCAAAAAAAAAAAAAAAAAAAACGAACATACTAAGAGGTCGCGTATCATTATTTTAAAGGTTTTTGATCTCCTGAATTCGAATTTGACCTTAAAATTGCGCTATCTTTTTTAAGTTTTTGATATATCAGTTTATGTTAAATATCTCAAAGACCTGACGAGATAGAGCAATTTAAAGGCCAGATTTGGATTCAGAGCGCCAAAAACCTTTACAAATATTGTACATGACCTCTTATGATAAAATTATTTTTTTTTGCCTGGGATATCTGAACGGCGATTTCCTGCAAAATCTTAATTTTCTTTTTTAGAAAAATTATCACAACTCCGTCAATTGTTATCCGATTTTTTCAGTATAAAGCTTATTGTATTCAAAATTAAATTTTCTTTAAAAATACGTTTATAAATATAAAGGTTGTTAAACGAACTATAGCAGAAAAAAAATTATAAACTCGAAATTTTTCAAAAAATAACAAAAAAATTGGATTTTATAGAAAAAAATAATAGATATCTTTCTTATATGTATAAACTAATTCACACAGATGGAAAGCCCTATCATTCTTCTATCTAAAACAGTTTACAAATTTAAAATCGGTTGAAAATTTTTTGAATTACACAAGGTTAAGTGAGAAAAGTCCCAAAAAAAACCGTTTTTTGACAATAACTCTAAAATTTTAGGGTGTCTGGCAAGTTTAATGGGCATTTTTATGATCTACTCGACAAGACCAAGAACTTATACTATGGCACATCAGAAGTATTTTTCACTGTAGCACAGTGTAATTGGGCAATTTCTTAAATTTTTATCTTTGAGATTAAAAAAATAGACTTCGAAATATTTTTAAAAAAATTTCAGAAAAATATCTATAAATAATTTCATTTTCCAGATCGACCCACGTAGCATTAGACTGGCATTTTTCTGTATGGCCAAAAAAATTTTTCTGCAATTTTCAAAGTCCGTGCATTTTTTTTATTCTACTAGGACTAAAACGGATGTTGTAAAAATTTGAGGTCAATCGGATTAAATTAACCCGTGGCGCCCGGCGGTCAAAGTTTTGGATCTTTGAAAAATTAAAAAAAAAAAAAAAAATTTTTTCGACACATCATATTTGTTAATTTTGATGCGGTGAGCACGAATATCAAAAAAAAAATAAAATCGGTCGAACGGTTTTCGAGATATCGCCATTTGAAATTTGCAAAAAATAGCGGTTTTTTCCTACGTTCGAGAAATTTTTTAAGAAACATCACAATTTTTTTTTCCTCGGCCATTTCATAGAGCTTAAGACAGTCTTTCATTTAAATCAAATTTGAGCCAAATCCGATCATTTCATCTCGTGGCGCCCTTTGGTCAAAGTTTTAGATTTTTGAAAAATTTCCACCAAAAATCCAAAACTTTGACCGAAGGGCGCCACGGGATAAAATGATCGGATTTGGCTCAAATTAGATTTAAATGAAAGATTGTCTTAAGCTCTATGAAATGGCCGAGGGGAAAAAAATTGTGATGTTTTTTAAAAAATTTCTTGAACGTAGGAAAAAACCGCCAATTTTTGCAAATTTCAAATGGCGATATCTCGAAAACCGTTCGACCGATTTTAATTTTTTTTTGATATTCGTGCTCACCTCATCAAAATTAACAAACATGATGTGTCGAAAGAAATTTAAATTTTTTATTTTTTTAATTTTTCTAAAATCCGATTGACCTCAAATTTGTACCACATAAGTTTTAGACCTTGAACCATAAAAATTTGCCCGGACACTTGGGAAAATCGAAAGTTGAGAAAAAAAAATGCCAGTCTAACGTAGCATATTTATTATTTACTCATTCTGGACGATATCAAGCTTAAATTAAAGCTTTATAAATTACCTACAAAACGTTTTTTTAAAATTATACTTGTATTTTTTACTTTTCTTTAACAAATTGCATATACTATAGAAACGTTTCTAATTTGTTGTCAACCAGTGTATATAGAAAAATAAACAAAATTTTTTAAACATAAAAAGTTGAAAAAAATTTTCTAAAATAATATTAATAATCCTCTTAAACAAGCCGTAAACGAACAAAAAAAAAAACAACATAATTTACAAAAGTAAAGTTTTAAAAACCCCAAAATGAAAAACAGCATCCTTGTGTGGTTACAAAAACAAAAAAAAAAGGAACAGTATACTGGTGTTGTTCAAAATTTTTCTCCAAAAAAAAGCTATCCTTAAAATTTTACATAACCTTAGGGTATATTCACAGAATTTATATGTATGACCACAAGGGAGAACAACAACTAAAAATAACAACAAGTATCAAAAACAAAACATGAAACAAAATTAATCCTCTATATGTCCTTTTTTTGTTATTTCCTTGGAAAAGGTCTTATTGTTTGTTAAAAACTTAAAAAAAAAATACATTCAACAAATTCTTTAATCTTTGAAAATGTTGTTGCTGAAGTTGTTCTTTTAAGTTATGTGCGTAGCTGTTTCGTATAAATAAATTAAAAATTTATTTTAATACTCTATGCGCTTTACTTACCGCATTAAATGTAATGCTGCTCCAAAATCTTCTATGGTCTGCGATTCACTTAATGCTATGGCCACTTTTTCCACACCACCCAGTGGTGAGAGAGCATCACGTGCTTTACTGCCAAACAGCTTTTCCAAATAATTAGGACCATGTGATGCTAAAAGACTTTGTAGAAATGAAGCAGTTTCCTCAACAGGTGGACGTTTTGCTGAAAGTGTACAAAAGGTGGAAAATAAATAAGATTAAATGTGAAATTTATTATGAGCAGGGTTTACTATCTGGAGGATTAAAAGCGACACGAAAGAGAATGAGAAGTTCAGGACTTATTGTTAAAGCACAAAATAAGATGATATTTGCTGTAATAATATGTAATAATTTTAATATTTTTGAGTTTGTTCGGCATTTGGTAATGAGTTAAAAAATTAAATAAAACTATTAACAGATTTTATTTTAAATTTTTCTTTTATTGTCCTAACATTTCAATCAACATTGCTGACCATCTTCAGGGGGTTATTTGAAAATTAAATAGACAAAAAATAAGCTTTTGTCATCAGTTGACAAAATTGGTCAGCAATGTTGACTGAAATATGTTTATTTTTTTTTACATGATGTTTTTAGGCTGGTGCCCAATTTTAAAAAAGTTGCAGAACGCCACCTCAGTTTGACTATATAAGCTAACAATTAACGAAAAAGAAAACAAGAATTACTATTTTCATTTTCTTAAAACCAAAAATTTTAATAACTTGGGTTTGTAACTTGGATAATAATTCACCTCGTGGTGAATAAAACAGTTTTTCACCAGCTGGTGAATGAAAAGTAACATAATTATTTTTCAACAAAAAAAAAAAAATTTTTTCATCAAATTTTTTTTTCATAATTTTTTTTCATTACTTTTTTTTTCATCAAAATTTTTTTTTTGTCATATTTTTTTTCATCAAGATTTTTATCAAATTTTTTATTATCAATTTTTTTCTCACCAATTTTTTTTTTTCATCATGTTTTTTTTACATCAAAAAATTTTTCTTTTCATAAAAAAAAATCATTAAAAAGTTTTTTTCATCAAAATTTTTTTTTCACAAAAAATTTTGGGCTCATTTAGTTTTATTTTAACATAATTTTGTTTTTCGTGAAAAAAAATAATTTTTTGTACCAAAACTACTTTTTCACCAAGTCTAAGCTTTTCGCATAAAAATTTTCCATTTTTTATCAAATGTACATAAAACAAGTGAGAGTGTTATATTCTTTGGTGCCGAATATTTTATACTCTCCAAAATGTAAAAACACTTTTTTGCACTTATTTTTGAACTCACTTACGAAATGTACAGCTCTTTTGGTTTTTTAATGTGCTCCTCGACAGATATTTCAATTCGTTTTGCATGGAATAGCAAAGTAATATTACATTATTTTTTCTAAAAAAAACTTTGCCTTGGCAAGTATCAGGGCTGTCAGATATGGCGATTTCTCGCCAAACGTGGCGATTTTGAAATGTGTTTGGCGACGAGTTTTTCGATTTGGCGACGTGGCGATTTTTTGGCGATTTACAAAATGATTGGCGATTTCTTTGGAGATTTTGTCAAATTATTTCCTGAATATTTTTAAAAGATTAGTAGAGCCATTATTTCAAATTATAAAATTTTATTTACTTTTGCTGCGCTTAGACAGTTAAAACTTTTTTTAACATTTTCGACAGACTTTCTACAAGTCTGCTTGTCTAAGTGGATCTTATAAATTAAAATAAAACAAAAAAAAAAAAAACATTTGGGAAATTTATCCAGTGTCCACAAAAAAAATAATTACTTTTTTCTCCAATTTGACACTGTTCTAAACTGCTGTTGAGTAAAAATAGCAATAAGAAAATTATGAAATATTCAAGACCGATTATCATGGATCGATTGAGGTTTTTGCATTAGTGCAGAAAACAAGCATAAATGAATTTTGAGTGAAATTTATTGCCTATAGACAGTTTTTAGAAGTAATTAGCCAAATTTTTCAATGTAGTAATTTATAAATTACCGATTGAAGTAAAAAAATATAAAAACTAAAAAAAAAATTATTTTTGGCGATTTTTATGTATTTTTCTAGGATTTTGGCGATTTTTGAGTATTATTATTTTCTAGCCATTATAAACAAAAACAAAATATATTATTTTTAAATAAAAATAATTATTTTTTTTAACAAAAAAATATTTAATGAAAATATTTAAGTTTTGGCGATTTCTGGAGATTTTTGACATCCGATTTGGCGACGAGCGTAAAAAAAATCTGACAACCCTGGCAAGTATACCCAAATCTTCCGCAAAACATTATCATGATTTAATGTTTTGGGTAAGAGTACAAAATTCGCTGGCATTTTTTATTTAATTTTTTAACTCATGACTTGATGCCGAACAAAATCGACAAACTACGAAACTAAAGGTCAACTATTTGCAACTTTAAACAATTTTTAAATTTTTAAAATGTAGTGAAAATTGTTCGGCAGGGCCGAATTAAAAATATCCTTTTCAATATCCTGTTTTTTATACCCTGCACTCTAGTTATAGAGGGTATTTACATATAAGTTTTTGATTCCGTTTGTAACACATCAAAATATTGGTCTAGTACCCCATAAAGTATATATATTCCACGATCGATTTTAAGAAGATCTAGCGATGTCAGTTCGTCCGTCTGTCCGGCTGTCTGTTGAAAACACGCTAATTTTTGATAGACTTTACTCAGGGTGCTGAAGTTTGGCATATATATTGGACATTTACCAAGTAGAAATGATTTTAAGATTGGAAAGTTACAATAAAATTTTTTCAAAAAATTTTAAAAAATAGTAATAATCGTTATCCCACGATCTTCCTGGGCAAAAAATTTGTAGAATTGATAGAACTTTTACACAAAAAAAATTTCAAAAAAATCGAAGAGTACAAACATTTTCAAAAATGCGTTTTAAATTTTAAAACTTAAAAATCGCATACTTGAGCGCTTTCAAGAATTTTTTTAGATTTTTTTTAGAAAGTACGTAAAAAAACAAAAATTTTGAAAAAAAAAATTGAAATTTGGACCATTATTGAAGAAGTTATGATTAAAAGAAGTTTGAGTAAAGGAACAAACTACCAATTTTTAAAAATTCGATATCTTTTGAATCTGAAAATTTACCACGAAGCAGTCTTCGAAGGGTACTAAAAACTGTAAACAAATTGGGAAAATCTAAAAAAAAAAGTTTTTCAAAGTGTCCGATTTCACATGGAATGCCCCACTCCCACTGGAGCATAGGGCGCCAACAATAGTCGATCTCCACCGTACTCGGTTTTGGGCTACATTTCTAGCTTTGTTCCATGTTAAACCCACAGATCTCATTTCGGCTTCGGTGGAACGACTCCAAGTAATTCTAGGCCTTCCAACTCTTCGTCCTGATTGATGAAACGGGTTCCAACGTAACGCATGCTTGGCGATTTTTTCATCTGGACATCGAAGTGTGTGACCAATCCATTGCCATTTTCGTTTTCGAATCTCAGTTGCCACATCTATCTGATTTGAATTACGAAGTAGCTCAATATTTGATATAACATTTGGCCAAAAGATTTGAAGTATTCGTCTGAGGCAGCGATTGACGAATGTTTCCAAACTACTTGTAATTATACTGGTCACCTTCCATGTTGTGCATCCGTACAGAAGAACTGATTTTACATTGGATTCAGAAATTCGCAATTTTGTTCGAAGACTAATGTTGTTGTTTTGCCATATTGGTGCTAGAATTCCAAATGGTGCTCTAGCTCTACTGATTTTTGCCTCCACTTCAATCTCAGTACCTCCATCAGCGGTAATCATGCTACCCAAATAACAAAATTCGTTAACAATGGCATAGTTGTTATCACCTACATTAATAGATGCCGGAGAGTTATCTTGTATGGAGAGACCTTTTGTTTTTGTTGTGTTTATTTTTAGACCTGTACCATCCAACTTTGACTGGAAGTCAACCATCGACATCTCCAGGTCACGAACTCTATGCGAAAGAAGACATATGTCATCGGCATATGCAAGGTAGTTTAAAAAGGAGTTATTATAAATAAGTCTGATTAATTTTTATTAATGAATAAAAATCGTTTTATCCGAAATGAAAAAAATATTATATTTTTGGTAGGATTATTCTAGCTCGAGTTCATTTTCTTTACCAGATACACCATATTATTTTCATAGATTAATTTTCAAGAAAAAATTTTTTTTTTTAAATTTATTAATGTTGGTAATTTTTTGCATGACTTAGCCGACATGTGTTTCGATTTCGTCAGGACTGTTTAGCAAAATATAAAATTCCTACGCGACAAGCAGCAATGGGAAATCAAATAACAATCGCTATTGTCCAAAACCAAAATAATTATATGGCTAGAATGTTACTGCTCAACAAACATTTTCAGGTTATGGTAAGATTAACGTCTTTCTTTATTATTTTTAATCAGGTATACCGATTTTAAAAAAGCACTCCGCTTTAAATGAAATTTAAACTCTCTGATTATATTTAAATATTTTACAAATTTTATTACTACTATATTTTTTTTAAAGATTTAATTTAAAATTATTCAAAAGTTGTTTACCCTTTAATATTTAAATTATATTCTTGGTTTAACATGAAATTTATATATTATTTATATTTTTAAGTATAATTTACATAACAAATAATGTTAGTAACTAAGAACATTTTTGTACTATACATATAATCAAATTGTTGCATTATTGTTAAAGAGTATATAAAAAAACACAAATACTTTTTATAAAACCATCTACTATCATGGCACTATCCTAGTTAAACTCATGTAGACTTTGCTTAAAATATTCCATGGACTAAAATACAAAAAATGGCATGTCCTTGTTGTTGACTGCAGCAAAGGATTTAGCAAAAAAATAAAAATCAAACAAAACGAGATAAAAAAAAATTAAATTTTTTTTTCATACTAGAAAAATTCCCTTAGATCAGACTATAAAAAAATATTGCTGTTAGAGTTCAAGCACAGAAAAAAAAAATATGTGGGAAAAAGTTTTGAGTAAACGATTGTTTAAATTAAAAACAAAAATTGAGTAATTAAAAATTTACTCAAAAGTTTTTTAAAAAAATTTCATTAAATAATTTAATAAAAATTGAACAGTTTTTTATTTTTTTTATTCTTTTATTTTTTAGAATTCTCATTTAGTTTATAGTTTTTTGTATATGTACTTATATAAAAGTTTGAAATTATTTTTATGGAAATTTCCTATGTAATTAAGCAAAAGTTTGAAAAAAAGCTTTTTTTGTAAAGAATTGTGAAACTTTTCTAAACTTTAAAAAAATAAATTAAAAAATTTTGGGTAAATTTTTACTTCACACATTTAAAACTTAATTAAAACAGTAGAGAAGTTAAATCCGACTTGACCGAATTTATGAATTCCCTCCACAATGTCCTTTTTAAGTGATAGTAAATTTTCTAACGTGAAAAAAATAACATTTTTGATTAGAAATATTTTATTTTTTGTAAAGCAGCTTTTTTTTAATAACTTTTGAAAAAATGCCTGCGAATTTTGTACTCTTGCCCAAGAGTATAAAAGATTCGGCACCAAAGAATATAACACTCTCACTTGTTTTATGTACATTTGATAAACAAATTGAAAATTTTTATGCGAAAAGCTTAGACTTGGTGTAAAAAGAGTTTTGGTAAAAAAAAATATTTTTTTTCACGAAAAACAAAATTATGTCAAAAAAAATTTAATGAACCCAAAATTTTTAGTGAAAAAAAATTTTGATGAAAAAAAGTTTTTGATAATTTTTTTGATGAAAAGAAACATTTTTTGATGAAAAAAAATTTTTTTTGGTGAGAAAAAAATTGATAATAAAAAATTTGATAAAAAAATTTGATAAAAAAATTTGATGAAAAAAATTGATGAAAAAAATATGATAAAAAAAATTTGATGAATAAAAAAATTGATAAAAAAAATTTGTGAAAAAAAATTAACAAAAAATTTGATAAAAAAAATTGATGAAAAAAAATTTATGAAAAAAAAAATTTTTGATAAAAAAAAATTTAGATAAAAAAAAAAAGTTATGAAAAAAAAATTGATGAAAAAAAATTTGATGAAAAGAATATTTTGATAAAAAAAAAAAAGTTTTTTGATGAAAAATAAAAAATTTGATGAAAAAAATTTTGATGGAAAAAAATCGTTGAAAAAAAAAATTTATGAAAAAAAAAAATTTATGAAAAAATTTTTTTTTTTGTTGAAAAATAATTATGTAACTTTTTATTCACCAGCTGGTAAAAAACGGGTTTATTCACCACTAGGTGAATTATTATCCAAGTTACAAACCCAAGTTATTAAAATTTTTGGTTTTAAGAAAATCAAAATTGTAATTCTTGTTTTCTTTTTCTTTAATCGTAAGCTTATATAGTCAAACTGAGGTGGCGTCCTGCAACTTTTTTAAAATTAGACGCCAGCCTAAAAACATTATCGTAACATTTGGCCGGTTGAGTTAAAAGTACGTGTTCTGTAAACGCTTGCAAACAAACCTTAATTCCGTCGAGAAAAAACAATCCAATCTTATTGGTTTTACTTTCATTCGGTGGCGGGAAAATTCCGGTGCTATGAGTGGTGATGGTTTATCAATGTGTCTTGCATTTGTTTATAAATTAAAGAAAAAACAAAACTATTTAATTCTAAAGAAATAGAACAAAAAATTTATTTAAGCGATTTTGAGCTGATAGAGACAGCAATTAATAACACAAAAATAACAAAAAAAATAAAAATATTAAGAAAAAACATCAGCTGTGCTTGTTTAACAAAAATACTGGTAAACATCGTGCGTGAGGTTACCAGATTTAAGAAATTGGAACATATGATTGTACTAGTTTATCGACATGTAACTAATACAACTGTGTTACCGACATTTATAAATCGTTAAATTCAAAAAAATAAAAAACCCCAATTGGAAATTTTTCGGATTTTTAAATTCTGCAAATGGATGAAGAAGACGAAGAAGTTATAGGTGGTACAACCTTATAAAGGCCTTAGTTTGTTTCGAATGAACAGGGTAAAAGATTTAGAACGAACAGTAGTTCAGCTCAAAGAAAAAATACGTAAATTAGAACAATGTTGTTTCCAACTTCGTGATGAAAATAATAAATTAAAACAAAATTATCAAGATCCGTGCACTAGCACATATTTTCAACACAACAACCCACATAACGCGGGTTTTAACTTTAACGAACAAAGCATTCAAAATGAAGAAACCATGCAAGATGAAGAAAATGTTCCAAGTGAAGAAAATGTTCCAAGTGAAGAAAATGTTCCAAGTGAAGAAAATGTTCAATATGAAACTGATGAAGAAGAACTGGCACGTGAAACAGAATGGATTCTTAAGAAAAATCGACACAGAAACAACAACACAATTGCTACCTCCGAACCAGTAGTTCAAAATGAAAATATTGGTAATTCTGAAAAAACAAAAAAAGATTTTAATAAAAATAAAGTCATTCAACCACAGCCGGAAAAAACACAACTAAGACCACCTCCTATAATGGTGCCTGATGTCACAAATTTCCAAGAATTTCACTTGAACTTGAAAAATAACATAAAAAATTCATTTTTGGTAAGACTTCTCAGTAGTGGTACGTATAAAGTTAGCACTTTTGAGCCAGAAGATTATAGAACTTTAACCAAATTTCTGTCTGAATCGTCAATTGCATGGTATAGCTATGAAAACAAAAATACAAGACCAGTTAAAGTCGTTGTAAAGAATTTACACCATAGTTGTGATACTAATTTAATTATAGATGATTTAAAGCAACAAGGTTTTGATGCCATTGGAGCTATAAATAAATATAAGTTCAGAACAAGAGAACCCTTAGATATGTTCATATTATCATTTAACTCCTCGGAGGATATTTCAAAAATATTTAAAATTAAACATATTCTTAATACTATTGTCAAAGTTGAACCAGTAAGACAACAGAAACAGATACCGCAGTGTAAAAATTGCCAAGGCTTTGGCCACACAAAAAACTATTGCAATAAGCCAGCAAGGTGCGTGAAATGCGCTGGAAAGCATGCCTCTAAAGATTGCTCATTAGAAATCGAACATCCTAAATGTTGTAATTGTGGTGATCGTCATCCTGCCACATATCGAGGATGTGTAGTTGCAAAGGAACTGCAAAAGCTTCGCAACAAAAACAGATCCCAAAACAATAATACAAATGGTACTGCAATAGCTCCAAACAACGTCGCTGCTACAAATTTAAATCCACCCACAAAACGTGTTACATTTAAAAATACGGTCAACAAAAAGTCCAACTTAAAACAAAACAATAATCCCATTGGAACTGCAATAGCTTCAAACAACGTCGCTGCTACAAATTTAAATACACGCACAAAACGTGTTACGTTTAAAAATACGGTCAATGAAATGGCCAACTTTGAACAAAGATCCTTTGCTGAAGTCACAAAAGCAAACCATCCAAACAACTCAACTGATGCTTTATCACAAATTCTACATCGACTTAGTGCACAAGAAGATTTTTTTAAAACAATTGATCATCGTTTAACAGTTCTCGAACAACAAACCCAAACTATTCACAATGGCTGATTTTTTAAAGCTTATGTTATGGAATGCCAACGGCCTTCTAAAGCACCAAAGAGAGTTAGAAGTAGTCCTTAATGAAGAGAAGATTGATGTTTGCTTAATTGCCGAAACACATTTTACAAATCAGACATTCATAAAATTTAAAAACTACGAAATATATCACACTAGTCACCCAAATAACACAGCAAGAGGAGGTAGTGCTGTAATTGTTAGAAAAAATATTAAACATAATGAAGAAGAAAAACTGCAAACGCACGAATTTCAAGCAACAACTATAAGACTGACTACAAAAAATCAAAATCTAATGATAACATCTGTGTACAGTCCACCCCGTCATAATATAAAATGTGATAAATACAAACAACTAATTGAAATGCACAACGAAAGATCTTTAATCGGAGGCGACTTTAACGCAAAAAATATTCAATGGGGTTCACGCCTTACAACTACCAAAGGAAGGGAATTATTTAAAGCAACAAGGGAAACAGGAAGTGAGGTAATTACTACTGGGAGCCCAACTTATTGGCCTACAGATCCAACGAAACAACCTGATCTTATAGATTTTTTTATTATAAAAAATATATCGAAGTCTCTTATAAAATTAGAAAATGGATTTGATCTAAATTCGGATCATTCAGCTATTTTCTTAACTTTGTTTGAAAATGTTCTTATAAAAGAAGATCCTCCATTCTTAACCAACAAATTCACAGACTGGGAGTATTTCGAAAATATCCTTTCTAACTCCAACCCAGAAATATCAGAAATAGGTTCAATTGACCAACTAGAATTTGAAGTTGAAGAATTTACAAAACTTATTCAATCATCTGCATGGAAAAGTACACCTAATACTCCAAAACGCTCTATGGTACATCGTTATCCAGAAGACATAAAGGAAATGATTAAAATCAAACGAAAAATTCGTAAAAAATGGCAGAAAACCAGATCACCAAGTGATAAAACCCGTCTCAACAGAATCACGCATGAACTTAGTGCTAAAATTAAGAAGTTCAAAAACGAAGTATTTAATAACCATCTGAGAGAATTAACCAATGATAAAACCACTGATTACTCTTTATGGAAATCAACAAAAAATTTAAATCGGCCACAGGTCCGAAACTCCCCAATCAGAATAGATGGAGGTGAGTGGGCAAAAACTGACAGCCAAAAAGTAGAATTATTTTCAAATTATCTTTCAAATATATTTTCTGATACCAATCAGGAACTTACTAATGTTGTTTCACATCGTAATGATGACATCCAACAGGATTTAGTTTTTAATGCAGTTACGCCATATGAAGTACAAACAGAAATAAACAACTTAAAGCAAAAAAAAAGTCCAGGCTTTGATTTAATAACAGCTGAGGTACTCAGACGTCTTCCTTTAAATTGTATAAATAGAATAACCAAGATATTTACTGCATGTTTTCAACTACAATATGTCCCAAGTTTATGGAAAGTAGCAGATGTACTCATGATACCAATACCAGAAAAACCTGAGCCAGAAATAACCTCATATAGACCCATTTCACTTCTTCCAATTTTGTCTAAGTTATTTGAAAAAATTTTATTAAATCGACTTAAGCCAATAATTGAACAAAATTGCCTTATTCCAATTCACCAATTTGGTTTCAGACATTCTCACTCTACCATTGATCAAGTTCATCGTATAACTAATATTATAGAAAAAGCTCTGGAAGAAAAGAAAATATGCTCTACAATTTTCCTGGATGTGTCACAAGCGTTCGACAAAGTATGGCACGCAGGTCTAATAACTAAACTTAGAGACATGCTACCTACTTTGTATGTTAATATTGTAAAATCGTATCTCGAGGATAGATTTTTTCGTGTAAAAAAAGAAGAAGCACTTTCTAGATTAAAAGAAATAAAAACCGGAGTTCCTCAAGGGAGCATACTAGGACCCATATTATATCTTTTGTATACGCGAGATATACCTGAACCACCAAACACAATAATAGCAACATTTGCAGATGATACTGCTATTCTTTCAGTAGCGGAATCCGAAGATGTAGCCCACTCAAACTTACAAAACGCTATAAACCAACTATTAAATTGGACTAATGCTTGGCGAATAAAGTTAAACAACAACAAATCTGTACAAACGAATTTTACAAACAAAATCATATCAAATCTTCCTATCTACATGGATAATTTACAAATTCCATATTCAAATAATGCGAAGTATCTAGGCATGACACTTGATGCTAAATTACGCTGGAATGAACATGTTAAAAAAAAATGTTGTGAACTTAATATTAAATGGTCTAAACTTAAATGGCTCATTGGTAAAAAAAGTGTTTTATCAATAGAAAATAAACTTCTTATATATAACCAGCAACTTAAACCAAAATGGCTTTATGGAATTCAACTTTGGGGTTGTACCAACAAGAAAAACATTGATAAAGTTCAAAAGTTCCAAAATAAAGTTCTAAGGAGTATAGTAAATGCTCCGTGGTATATCCGGAACTCGGATCTTCACCGTGATCTCGGAATCAAAACAGTCGCTGAAGAAATACAAAACGTGGCGACAAAACATGATGCTAGGCTCAGAGAGCATGTAAATAGCGAAGCTTCAAATCTCAACGATACATCTGGTCTACAGCGGAGATTAAAACGTACTAAGCCGTGCGACCTTCTTAGAAATTTATAAAATTGTTTTATGAGTAAGTTAACTACTCGCATCACATAATCATCCCTGGAAACAAATTGCTTGTTAGTTTAAGAATTTAAAACTAGTTGCAGTAACTAAAAAAAAAAAAAAAAAAAAAAAAAAAAAAAAAAATGTTAAAAAAAAATATTTTACTAAATTTTTTTTGAGTGTAAAATTTTTTCTGAGTGTAAAATTTTTTTCGAGTGTATTTTTTTTTTTGTTTTGGGTTTTAAAAATATTTTTGAGTGACAAAAATACGTTGTAATATATTTCTGTGACTTACCAATGTTTTTAAAACATGTTTAACGGGTTTTTAACACGTGAATTTAAGGTGAAACTAATCTGAAATTCATGGTTTTGCTAATAACTTTTGAACCACTGGACCGATCTGGCTGAAACTCAATACGAACCAGGACAGGGAAACGACAAATATATATGCCAAGCTTCAGCATCCTCAGAATTGCGATTCGTTTTTATCTCTTAAATTCAGGAAAAACCCTGGCCGAAATTCAGTCATTTGCTCATAACTTTTGAACCAGTGCAGCAAAATTTAGCTGGATTGCAATACCAACCTGACCAGGTAAATGCCCAACATATACGCCAAACTTCAGGAGCCTCTGTAAAGTCTTTTAAAAGTAAGCGTGTTTTCAACAGAGAGATGGACAATCGGACGGACGGACGGACATCGCTAGATCGTCTTAAAACTGATCGAGGATCATGAATATATATACTTTATGGGATCCTATACCAATATATCGAGGTGTTACAAACGGAATGACAAACTTATATATACCCTCCATCACTAGAGTGGAGGGTATAAAAAAGGAAAAATTTTGAGTAAAGTTTTAATTGTGTCAATTAAAAATTTACTAATTTTTTTTTCATACATTTTCAAAAAAAAAAATGTTTTATGCCACGCCCATAAAAGGGGGGGTGGGGGGTGCGGGCTGAAAAAACGACATTTTCTAATTCTCTGGATCCAAATGCAGGACTTTGAACTTTTTGTGGCATAAAAATGTTGCATTTGTTAAACAAAAACACAAAAAATCATGTAAAAATATGGTATTTTTCAGAGGTTGCTTTAGTTCTTCAAGGGGAATTTTTCCCCCTGGTCCGATTTTGCTCATTTACGAACTTAACCTGCCTATGAACATAAGACATATTCGTGCCAAATGTCGGGAGTCTAGCTCTTTTATTTTGGACTGCATCGTGTTAACTACAGACGGACGGACAGACGGACGGGCATCGCTAGAATGTCTCAGAATCGATCACTGATCATAAATATATATACTTTATGGGGTCCTAGACCGATATTTTGATGCGATACACACGGAATGACAAAGTGAGTATACCCCCATACTGTAGTTGGAGGGTATAACAAGCAAGAGTGTTAAATTCGACTGTGTCGAATCCTTAAGACCCTCCAACATGCAAAAAAAAATTGCAGAGGCTTTTAATTTTTTTTTTGGGGGGGGGGGGGGCAAATTTTCTCTCGAATATGTATTTAAATATTCAGTCTTATGATTTTTGCACTAAAGAAATGCAAGTTTATCATAATTTAAAAAAAAAAAAATATTCCACGCCCATAAAAGGGAGGCGGACCAAAAAAAAAAACGCCCTTTTCTAATTCTTAGGGTCCAAATGCATGCCTTTGAACTTCTTTTAGCATAAAAATGTTGCATTTGTTAAACAAAAACACAAAAAATCATGTAAAAAAATTATATTTTTTAGAGGTTGGTTTTGTTCTTCAAGGGGGAACTTTTTCCCCCTAGTCTCATTTTGCTCATTTACGAACTTAACCTTCCTAGGAACATATGATATATTCGTGCCAAATGTCGGGAGTCTAGCCCTTTTATTTTGGACTGCATCGTGTTTACTACAGACGGACAGACGGACAGACGGACGGACAGACGGACGGACAGACGGACGGACATCGCTAGAATGTCTAAGAATCGATCACTGATCATAAATATATATACTTTTTGGGGTCCTAGACCGATATTTTGATGCGTTACACAAGAAATGACAAAGTGAGTATACCCCCATACTGTAGTTAGAGGGTATAAAAAAGAAAAATTTTGAGTAAAGTTTTAATTGTGTCAATTAAAAATTTACTAAATTTTTTTTTCATTCATTTAATAAATTTTTAATAAAAATTTTACTCAATACGCAAAAACTTAATTAAAACAAAGGAAAAATGTTGAGTAAAGTTTTAATTGTGTCAATTAAAAATCTACTTTATTTTTTTTTCATTCATTTAATAAATTTTTAATAAAATTTTTATTGTTTACTGATGCAAAATTTAGTAATTTTTTACTCAATAATATTAAAAATTTATTAAATTTTTTTTTTTATTTTTTTTTCTGTGACTAATAGTAACAACAATTGTTTGCAGTTGTTATGTCCAACATATGTTTCAATTTCCTAATCCCCTTTGTTAAAATTTGTTAGCTATATATGGTCCATTGTTTGTTTTAAGCATCCATTGAATTTTAATATTTTTTTCTGAATAAATCACAATAAGTGATAGAATATTGTATGAACACGTATGAAGGTAAAAAATTTATTTTATTAATATCCTGTCCTAAGAAATTACAAAAAATTCTAAAGAAAATATCTCTCCATGCTCCTTTGTCTAATTTTACAAATTATATACATTATCTTACTTTGTATGGTGTTTACTAGATATATAAACATTTACATTTTATGACCCTGTAATCAATATAAATTGTTTCTAACTATAGCAGAATGTAGACACAAGATTACACAACATATCGGTCAATTACTGCAAGACCGTACCAACTCAAAATATCAAAATTTACATAAAACTTGCTGAAAGTTTTTAATTAAATAATGACAGTAGAAATGGCTATGATTTTTTTTTCATAAATTATTAAAAAATTTTATTGCATTTATAAAATTAATCATAAATTTTACGAATTACCTTCATATGAAACTTTTTTAGTAAATGTATGAACTTTTTCATTATTGCAATAAAAAATATTTCATAAACCCTGATTAATTTTTATTAAAAAATTAAAATTGTTTTATTCGACCTTTAAAATATTATATTTCTAGCTCGAGGTCATTATTTCCTTTATTAATAAAAACTTTGATATTCTCATAGAATAATTTTCAAAAAAATTATTTTTCTGTTTTAAATTTATTTATATTGGTCATTTTCTGCAAGACTTAATCGACACGTGTTTCGGGATTTGTCAGATCCCATTGTCAAGATTATTTAGCAAAAATAAAAAAGCTTGTGTCGATTAAGTCTTCCAAAAAATGACCAACATAAATAATTTTAAACAGAAAAATAAGTTTCTTGAAAATTATTCTATGAGAATATCATAGTTTTAATTAGTAAAGGAAATAATGACCTCGAGCTAGAATAAACCTACTTAAAATATAATATTTCATAAATAAAAAAAAAAACATTTGACAAATGAAATAAATCATTGGCTCACTTCTAATTAGTTTTTCGTCAATAATAATAATAATAATTTGATCCAATGATCAGTTTTTTTTTTTATTTATTTTTTCCAAGTTAATTACAAATCATTTTTAATAGTTTAAACCTAAACGAGAACTGGTAACAATGACCGTCGTCTCGTTGTAGCAAAATCGACCAAGGGTTTTTGTGGGAATCGAACCCACGACCCCCTGTTTCATAGGCTAGCACGCTACCAACTAACCTACAGGGGCCTCCCCTGTAGGTTAGTTGGTCAATTGTATGAACATTTTCATTACTATAATGAATGGTGAGAATTTTTTACTTAAGATTAAACACAATATATTGAGGAATTCTTTTACGGCCGCGGCCCTATGCTCCTTGTAGGAGTAAAAGGAACAAATATATGGGCTATTTCACATCAACGGGAGACCCCCCGCCCCCAAAATTCTATTGGTCGTAGAGAGTTGTACTATCGCTTTAAATTTAGCCAATGACCTCTACTTTTGAAAGCTGAGTGGAGGAAGTTGAACCTAATGGTAAGTGAGCGAATATGGCGGCGCGAATCGGGATACCCCAATCGGGATATGCTGGAAACTAATGAAGGAGTTATCGGATTTTTCTGAAATTTGTTATCAGGAGGTATATTGCGACGCTAATTTCGAATTTTCATTCAGATTTCAAAAATTCAAAATGGCGGATCCAATATGGCGGATGATTTTTTCGAGGTTTTCGTATTCAAATAAAACTCGGTTCCCGTGTGTATTATGGGTCACTAAACACGATTCGGAATTTAGATTTCCAAAATTCAAAATGGCGGATCCAGTATGGCGTTTACTTTTTTTTTTTTAATTTCGATTTCTTTGAAACTCGTTGTCTGGGGGCTATTTGGGACGCTGATTTCGAATTCTTATTCAGATTTCAAAAATTCAAAATGGCGGACTCAATATGGCGTATGATTTTTTTTTTAAATTGTTGCATTTAAGTTAAACTCGATACCAGGGAGTTTTATGAGTCACTTAGTACGAATCTGACATCAGATTTAAAAATCGTTATTAAAAAAATATAAGAGCCATGTTGGATCCGCCATTTTGAATTTTGAAAATCTGATGTCAGATTCGTACTAACCCAGCAGAAATTTTGCTGAACGTTCAGCAGCTTTTGGAAGGGGAACTTGAGTAAAGGAGCGCATCCAATTGCGCTGAATTCATGCATGATTCTCTAAGGCGATGTCCCACTTTAGAGCGCTAGTTGGATACACAGAAACAGCGCTCTTTAGATGCACCGAAATCACGTGTCTTTAGAGCGCTGATTTAAGCAGAATAAAGATGCTGTAAATTCATGTATCTTTTTAGCGCTGATTTAAGCAGATTAAAGATGCAGTGAATTCATGTATCTTTGTAGAGCTGATTTAAGCAGAATAAAGATGCTGTAAATTCATGTATCTTTTTAGCGCTGATTTTGTAATAAAATTTGTATTTTCTAAATTAAAGTTCTAAAATTAAAATGTAAAAATGAGATAAAAAACAAAAAATTTACCAATAAATGAAAAAATATTCAAAAGAAGTTATAACAAATGTATCTTAGTTTTTCTATTTTTTCGTGATTAGAGTTTGTGTTTAATCCAAATCGGTTTATTCATCGAAATAACAAATAAGCATTGGCTGTTTTTTGGTTGGCCTATTTATTATCATTTAAAATGTGTTAAAGGCCTCTGTTATGTCTTTCAAAACTTTTCAAATCACATGATATTTTCCGAATCACATGAAATCGAGTTTGGTGTTTGTTTACGGGTTCATTCAAAGTCAGACAAGGAAAAGCAATAAAATTTAAATTTCGTTATTGATAAAATTCAATTTTGAATTTTTCAAAAAATTCAAGAAAGAATTTTAAATATAATTCTTAAAAATTTTATTTTAAATTCTTAGAAGAAATAAAATTCAAAAAAATTTCAGACATACTATGAGATAGTAACTTTTTTAAAGCAATAAATTAAAAATACTCTATTATGACAATATCATAAATAGAAATATTTTTGGGCCTCGAACTAGAATAAAACTCTAATCGAATATATATACATATATAAAGGCCGAATAAATACATTTTATTTTTATGTACCTTTTGGTACTAAAAATAAAAAAACAACATTTAACACAAAGTTTAGTACGACTTATCCTACCAACACTATTGTTTGGTTAGGCACTGTTGTTATTGTAAAATAACAGCAACACATATATTAATAGTTACCGACGGTGATTTAATATATACAATTTTTGCTTTAAAAGAGTTATTTTTGTTGGAAAACAGATTTCGGACCTTCATAATAGTACTTCTCATATAACTTGGGAAATATATCAAATATTATGTCTGGTTTGATGTTTGATTGACCAACGATGATTCTCTAAAGTCTGCTGAAGATTCCTTTAGTGGGGATGAAACTGATCAGTACAGACATACTATGAGATAGTAACTTTTTTAAAGCAATAAATTAAAAATACTCTATTATGACAATATCATAAATAGAAATATTTTTGGGCCTCGAACTAGAATAAAACTCTAATCGAATATATATAAAAAAATTTTATTTAAAATTCTTTAAAGAATTTTATTAATAAAAAAAAAAGATTTTTTTTTTCCATAATAACAAATATATTTTGAACAAATAAATATTCAAACCAAAAGTAAAATAAAATTAAACCAAAAATAATTTTATTTTTGGAAATAATAAAATTCAAATGTTTTTGAGAATTTTATTTAAACAAAAATTTTATTTCAAAAACCTTATGAATTTTAAATAAAATTCGAATTTTTTCCTTGTCTGTTCAAAGTTTAAATCAAATAACTAAAATTTAAAAAAATATAACAAAAAAATTCATTCGTTTTACTTTACAAAACTTTATTTATGTGAAACAAAATGAAAAAAAAAAAAATCGGAAGTGAACATCAAAAAAATATCGGAAATTTTCATTTTCACATTTTTTATGGAATTTTTTTTGGGAATAGCGGTCAAAGATGCTATGATTGAAGCGCTCTTTGCAGCGCTGATTAATGCGCAATAATGATGCAGTCAAATCATGTGTCTTTGTCTAAAACTCATGTTTTTTTATTCAAAAAGTGTTAAAAATATTAAAAAGGAAAGCAAGTTTGAAATTTTATCAAAAAATAATTACACATTCAGGGTATTCACTTCAGAATTTTTTGACCCTTGCAACAGTGCAATATTGCAACCTTTTTTTAAAAAAAAAATTTTAATAAAATTTTTATTTTTCTATTACCTTTTAAATGATGCGTAGTTGCAAGAAAAGATTTGCAATTTATTTTAATATAAATATAATTGCTTTTATTCACAAAGAAACAAGCAAAAAAAGTTGCAATTTTGACATTGCGCAATTTTGCAAGACTAAAATTTCTGACGTGAATTCCATTATTATAAGTTTTATATAAAAAGTCTTAAAAAAAAAAATAAAATTTTTTCCCCTTCCTTTTACTGCATCCCTAAGAGCGCTCTTTGGATGCGCTACGGTATGCTATAAACAGATGCTGTGTCGCCAAAATCTCGATTTATTTCTGCTGGGAAGTGACTCATAAAACTCCTGGGTATCGAGTTTAACTTAAATCCGACAATTTAAAAAAAATATCATCTGCCATATTGGATCCGCCATTTTGAATTTTTGAAATCTGAATAAAAATTCGGAATCAGCTTCAAGGAAATCGAAATTAAAAAAAAAAATTACGTCATATTGGATCCGCCATTTTGAATTTTGGAAATCTAAATTCAGAATCGTGTTTAGTTACCCATAATATACCCGGGACCCGAATTTTATTTGAATGTGACAACTTAAAAAAAAACCATCCGCCATTTTGAGTCCGCCATTTTGAACCTTTGAAATCTGAATAAAAATTCGAAATTAGCGTCCCAAATAGCCCCCAGATAACAAGTTTCAAGGAAATCGAAATTAAAAAAAAATAAACTCCATATTGGATCCGCCATTTTGAATTTTGGAAATCTAAATTACGAATCGTGTTTAGTGACCCATAATATACCCGGGAACCGAGTTTTATTTGAATGAGAAAACCTCGAAAAATTCATCCGCCATTTTGAATTTTTGAAATCTGAATGAAAATTCGAAATTAGCGTCCCAATAAACCCCTGATAACAAATTTCAGAAAAATTTGATAACTCCTTCATTAGTTTCCAGAATATCCCGATCGGGGTATCCCGATTCGCGCCGCCATATTGGCTCACTTATCATTGGGTTCAACTTCCGCCACTCAGCTTTCAAAAGAAGAGATCATTGGCTAAATTTTAAGCCATAAAACAACTCTCTACGACCAATAGAATTTTGGTGGCGGGGGGGGCCTCCCGTTGACGTGAAATAGCCCATATATATTGAGAAATTCTGCTTGATTAACTTAAAAAATAGCCGTTATTAACTTATGCCATTTTGCAGTAAATAAAGCAATATGATTATAAAATATAGTGGTCATTGCGAATGGTAGAGAAAGACAAAAGGCATAAAGCCTTTAGAGAATAAAGCAACAAGCGTCAAAGTTTTTCATATGTGTGCGAGTGTGGTAATTGATGCTTACACAAGCACATCAAATTTAATATAAACTCAAAATACAGGCTAAATAAACATTAATTTGTCTTTTAGTTCAAACAGAGACGAGTGATACAGAAAACAGGAAATTATAAGGGGGGTTCATGTAGTAAAGGGTTAAGTTTAAGAAATAGCTTTATTAATTTATAACTTTAAAGCTGATTAAAAGTGTTCAATGAAAACAAATAAAAAAAAGTAAAATTCAACTTCGCGCAATCCATGAATAACCTACACAATGCTCGACACATTTTGAACACCCATTAATTTGAGTAAAATAAAAGTTTTTGTACTCAAATAGAAATGCTTCATCATATTGATGAAACGAATTCATCACTTGCTTTCATCAATTTTGATAACAAACTTCATTATGTTGGTGAAGTTTTTTTTTCAAATTTATGATGAAACATGTCATCAAAATTGAAGAAACAAATAATGACACATTTCATCATGTCATCAAAAAGTGTCATCAATAAGCCTTTAATTTTTTTTTTTTAATATTTAAAATAATTCTGATTAATTTTTATTAAAAAACAAAAATTGGTTTATTCGACCTTTAAAATATTATATTTTGAGTAGCTTTATTCTAGATCGAGGTCATTATTGCCTTTACTAATTATAATATTCTCATAGAAAATTTTCAAGAAAATTATTTTTCTGTTTTAAATTTATTTATGTTGGTAATTTTTTTGCAAGACTTTTCTGTAACCACTTGAAACTTAAAATACCAAAAAAACGGAAAAAACTGAAAAAATTAATAATTTTCCTTGTAATCCGTTTTTTAAACAAATGAATATATATAGGGTAAGTAAGGGTCAGTATCTACCAATTTAATTTTTTTGGGAGCATCATATAAAATAAATCAGAGTCAAAAAATAAAAGGTGCAATTCTCAAAATTTGAAAAAAAAAAAATAAAAAAAGACTTTTTCAAAAAGTCGATTTTAATTTTTAAACGTTAAAAAATATGTGATAATTTTTTTAATATACTATCTAATATACTATTTGAAAAATAGATTACTCAACACCAATTTGGTATAAAAAGCTGAAAATTTGACTGAAAGTTGCATTTAGTACGTACTAAAACATATCAAAAAAAATAATCGAAGGGGGCCTAAAAGTGAGTGATTAGGCCTGGAGTGCCCCATATGTAAAGAATCAACATTTTTATACCCTACACCACTCTGTGGTACAGGGTATAATGAGTTTGTGCTGATGTTTGTAACTACCCGAAATATTGGTCCTAGACCTACCTTCAAGTATACCGATCGACTCAGAATGACTTTTTGAGTCGATTTAGCGATGTCCGTCCGTCCGTCCGTCCGTCCGTCTGTCCGTCCGTCCGTCTGTCCAAGGACGAAGCCTATTGAAATTGGAGAAAATCGGTCCATGTTAAGACCTAGCCCCCATACAAACGCCCCCTTTGGATTCGGCTTAAATGACTCTAATAACCGTATTATAATAGATATCGCTTTGAAATTTAGCAGGTAATCAAATTTTGTATGCACGAATCTTCAGTCCAAATTTCAAAGGAATCGGGTAAGTCCTTCTGGTAGTCCCTATACAAACCACCCTCTCGATATTCACATAATTCCCTCAAAATTTATGAAAATGAAAATATTTGAAAAAAAAAAAATATTTTTAGGTGGTAAACGTGTACTTTAGTAACCTAATCAAATCGGAATACAATTGGACCATTTTTGGACTTAGTCCCCCATATAAAAATTTCAACCGATATTCAGTTAAAACGGTCTATTGACAAAAAATAAACAAATTCCACTAAAATTTGACCTGTTTGTGTTTTCTACACTAAATAAAGATCTAACAAAAGACAGATCCAAACGGTCCATGTTTGGACTTGGGACCCATTTTCCGGAAAACACTGGTGTAGGGTATCACATGGTCAGTCTTGACCGACTATAACTTTCTTACTTGTTTGTTATATACATGTTTTATAACGTTTGCTACTGGGGATTTGTTAAGACTCAAACATTTTATTAATGTACAAAAACCCCCTCTTTCACTCTCAAAGCTTTTAGCAGAGCATAGTGTTATTTTTAGCACACAATAAACAAGACGGCTTTTTAGTGTTATTATTTGTTGATATGTTGTAGGTCAGTGGCTAGAGGCTTAGCCCACCGAACAAGAGGTCAGGCGTTCAAATATTGGTAGAAACGAAAAAATTATGTATGTTTTAAAAAATAGAAAATAGTAAACAAATTGTAAGTAAATAAAAATAAATTAAACAAGTAGAAAAGTTAAATTTGACTTGCCGAATCTATGAATACCCCACAATGCCCTTTTTAAGTGATAGTAAATTTTCAAACATGAAAAAAATAAGAATTTTGATTAGAAATATTTTATTTTGTGGACATTTTTTTTTTTTAGTGAAATTTGAAAAAAAAAAAAAAATTTACTAAATTTTTTTTGGAATGTAAAATTTTTTTTGAGTGTAAAATTTTTTTCGAGTGTAAAATTTTTTTCGAGTGTAAAAATAAATTAACAAAATTTTTTTGGAGTGTAAAATTTTTTTTGAGTGCAAAATTTTTTTCTAGTGTAAAATTTTTTGCGAGTGTTTTTTTTTTAGTGTCAAAATATTTTTGAGTGACAAAAATACGTTGTGAAATATTTCTGTGACTTACCAATTTTTTAAAACATGTTTAACGGGTTTTCAACAAGTAAATTTAAGGTGAAACTAATCTGAAATTCACGGTTTTTCTAATAACTTTGAACCACTGTACCGATTTGGCTAAAATTCAATACGAACTAACAAATACATATGGGTGTTTTCGTGTCAACTGACACAACTTTTGAAACCGATGTCTTCCGATCGGGATGAAATTTGCACCAAGGTTAGTCCTATTGGATAGTAGTTCAGACACAATTTTTCAACGAGATCGGTCAAGAACTCTCTGAGTTAGAGGGGGTCGAAATTTGACATTTTGGCCAAAGAGGTGTTGATTCTCATCCATGTAACTTCTTACCTATTGTTTTTAGCAAAATCTGTCCCAAAGAGTTTAGACAGCTATTTCTTCTGAAGACTGAAGAAATAGCTATCTAATCTCTTTGGGACACATTTTGCTAAAAACAATAGGTAAGAAGTTACATGGATGAGAATCAACACCTCTTTGGCCAAAATGTCAAATTTCGACACTCTCTAACTCAGAGAGTTCTTGACCGATCTCGTTGAAAAATTGTGTCTGAACTACTATCCAATAGGACTAACCTTGGTGCAAATTTCATCCCGATCGGAAGACATCGGTTTCAAAAGTTGTGTCAGTTGACACGAAAACCCCCATATATATGCCAAGCTTCAGCATCTTCAGAATTGACTTTCAAAAGTTAACGTCTTTTTAATTTCGTAAATTTACGAAAAAGCCTTGCCGAAATTCAGTCGTTTGCTCATAACTTTTGAACCACGTGACTGATTTGGATTGCAATACCAACCTGACCAGGTAAATGACCAACATATATGCCAATTTTCAGGAGCCTTCGTAAAGTCTTTCAAAAATTAGCGTGTTTTCAACAGACAGGCAGACGGACGGACATACCTAGATAGTCTTAAAATCGATCGAGGATCATGAATATATACACATTGTGGGGCGCTAGACCAATATTTTGAAAATTATGTAACATTTCATCATATTAATGTAACTTTTCATCAATACGCCCATTTCCTATTTATCTGAGTGTATTGATTTTAGTAAGAGTGTAAAATTCGGCTATGCCGAATCTTTTATACCTTCCAAAATATAAAAATTCTAAATGTTTCAGATTTTAGAATTTTTTCCAATAGAAAAAGTTTCAGATTTTATGATATTTTTTCCATAAGGAAATTTCGGGTTCTAAGACATTTTTTATATAGAAATAATCTTAAGTGTTAAATACACAGAATCAGAGACTTTTTTATAGAAAAATTGTCACAGAATTCGACAATTTTTGTATAGGAAAAATTGGACACTTTTCAGATTCTAAGATAGTTTTCCTACGGAAAAAGTCTTAGATTCTAAAATATTTTTTCCATTTTTCTGTAAAATATGATTATAAATTAATTAAAGACATCTTTTCGAAATATAAGTGTTGTCCTTATATAAACAAACTGAATTAGGTTGAGGAAAATATTTTTATGTGTAAGTTTTTATTGTAATTGATTTTCTAACAATCTAAATAGTAAAAGACCTAAAAAGGAATATACAAAAGGTTTGAGAAAAACGAATATAAAACATTAAGTGCCAACGTGAAAACGACAAACAGATATACAGTGTCAGGCAAAAGTATTCACACAGAGCTATAGTAGATGCAATTTGTTAAAGACAAAATTTAAAATATCAAACCTGTTTTTATCAAACGAGTATTTTTTGATAAATTGTTTTGTATGTAGTTTATTAAGCATTAATTTAAGCTTTATAGCGTCCAGATTGAGTTAATAATAAATATGCTACGGTGGAAGAACTGGAAAATAATATTTTTTATAGACATTTATTAAAAAAATTTAAAAAAAAATTTCTAAAATGTTTTTTCCATGTTCAAACAAGTGAAATTTAAAGAAAATTACACTGATTTATATTTATGTATCAATTTTTTTTTAATGACCCAAAAAACTTTAAATTTTTTAAATACTGTAGAATTTTACTTAAGTATTTAAAGATGGAAAAAAAATTTATAAATATTTTTTAAAATTTTTTAAAAAAATGTCTATAAAAATTATCATTTTCCAGTTCAACCCTCGTAGCACATTTATTATTAACTCAATCTGGACGATATAAAGCTTAAATTAAAAATAATAAACTACCTACAAAACGCTTTATCCTAAAAGATGACCTTCATACAGACCTGCAGTATGACCTCCAATTCTTTTGACCACCAATTTTTTGTAAACAAAGAAAAAAATTTATTGTTTACTAAGCTTTTCTAAGCTTACACAAAATAAATGGTCCAAAAATTTGGTGGTCGAAATATGAGAATCTGCTGCTATAACTCTGTCTACTATAACTCTGTGTGAATACTTTTGACCGGCACTGTACATACATACATACGTATGTATCTGGTATTATAAACGGTTAAACGTATTTTATTGCTGTTTTCTCAGAAAAACAAATTCTACCTAAAGAGTTTTATTATTTTTAGAGAAAACGGATAAACATTTTCGACAATCTACTTCAAAAATTCAACAAAAATATTTAAAAACACATCATAGCGTATACTTGATATGGAATAACAAAATATTACTCATACGTATGTGTAGGTATTTATTTGTTTTAAAAATTAAAAATAAACCTCTTGCTTTAATAATATTTTTGAATAAGTGCCTGTATGTGTGTTTGTTTATTTTTGTGGTTTTAAATTAACGAAAAATTTAATTTTATATTTTCCCAGTTGTTTTGTGAATTGAAATCCATTAACAGTAACGAAACTTTAAATTATGTTTAAAAATTCTGATTAATTTTTATTAAACAATAAAAATTGTTTTATTCAACCTTTAAAATATTATATTTTGAGGATGTTAATTCTGGCTCGAGGTCATTATTTTCTTTACTAATTAAAACCATGATATTCTCATAGTATAATTTTCAAGAAAATAATTTTTTTTTTGTTTTAAATTTATTTATGTTTATATGCTATGAGAATATCATGGTTTTAATTAGTAAAGAAAATAATGACCTCGAGCCAGAATAAACATCCTCAAAATATATGTTTAAAAATGTTATTTTTTTTTTAATTTTCTATAACATGTTTCAATTATTTGACGCGAATAGATTCATCTGTTTTATTTCCTAGCAAAAGATTTTCTATCCATCATAATATCAGACTCGAGAATCTGGAAGAAAACGCATTTATGGACCATATATGCGTTAAATTGTTTGCAACATGGACTAACGCGTTTTATCCTCGTCGCTGAAGGAACATGTGGTATTGCTTTGGACCAGCCGGTCTATGCAAGGTGTTCAAAATTTTGAGCTCCGCCGCCCCTAACCTAACCCATCATAATATTACGGTCTGCTACTGTATTTTAATCCAACTTTGTATATTTTCAATTTATTCAAATGGCTTTAATATACAAAAACATTTCCCATTCTATATTTGAATCTAAATATTTAAAAACCACACAACTGCTACAGTTGAACGCTCAGTTAACCACAAATCATTTGATATTTTAATATTTTAAACAAAAAACTAATTTAATTAATCTTAATTGAAAATATGCTTAAATGTCTTTAAAATTTAAGAAAAAAATAGCTTTAAAAATATAACAACATGATTAATTTTTTTATAATTTTTTCAGGTTAAGAATCCCAGAATTTTTCTGCAGAAAATTCTCACAATCTGAAACTTTTTCTAAAACATTTTTCCTCTAGAAAATTCTCAGGTTTTGAGTTATTTTTCTTTAGAAAAGTCTCAGATTCTAAGACATTTTTGCTATAGAAAAAGTTTCAGATTATGAATTTTTTTTCTATAGAAGAAATCTCAGATTCCAAGACATTTTCTGCTAAGAAAAAGTTTTAGATTCTGAGACAGTTTTCCTTAAAAAACAGTCTCAGATTCTGACATATTTTTAAAGAGAAAAAAATCTCAGATTTTGAGATATTTTTTCTACAGAAAATGTCTGAAATTCTTAGATATTTTTCTTATAAAAAATATCAGATTCTTCATTATAGAAAATGTCTTAGATTTTAAGACATTTTTCCTATGGAAAAAGTCTCAGTTTCTGAGACATTTTTCATATAGAAATAATTTCAGATTCTGAGATATTTTTCCTATAGAAAAAGTCCCAGATTCTGCGACATTTTGCTATAGAAAAAGCCTCTGATTCTGAGACATTTTTTCTATAGAAAAAGTCTCAGATTCTAAGACATTTTTTCTAATGAAAAAGTTTTAGATTCTGAGACATTTCTTCTATAGAAAAAGTCTCGGATTCTGAAACATTTTTTCTTTAGACAAAGTCTCAGATTCTTAAATATTTTTCCTATATAAAAATTATCAGATTCTGAGAAACTTTTTCTATAGAAAACATTTTAGATTTTGAGACATTTTTTCCATAGAAAAAGTCTCAGATTCTGAGATATTTTTCTTATAGAAAAAAATATCAGATTCTCAGACATGTTTTATCGAACAGTCTCAAATTATGAGATACTTTTCTTAAGAAAAATACAGAGACATTTTTATTATAGAAAATGTCTCAGATTCTTAGACATTTTTCTTATTTAAAGGGTCTCAGATTCTGAGACATTTTTCTAACAGATTCTGAAACATTTTTTCTATAGAAAAAGTCTCAGATTCTGAGACATTTTTGTTATAGAAAAAGTCTCAGATTCTGAGACATTTTTCTTATAGAAAAAGTCTTACATTCTGAGAATTCTTTTATAAAATTTTTCAAAAACAATTTAAGGTTTTAAGATATTTTTTCTATAGAAAAAAAATCAAATTCTGATAATATTTCCTTTAGTAAAACTCTGAGATTCTCAGTTTCATAAATCTTAATCTGAAATTGTTTTTTTTTCTACGTCTAATTGTAAGAATCTGAAACTTTTTCTATAGTAAAAATGTCTGCGAATATGAGACTTTTTCTATCGGAAAAATGTCGCAGAATATGAGACTTTTTCTATCGGAAAAATGTCGCAGAATATTGTCTCAGAATCTGAGACTTTTTTATAGGAAAAATAACTTCGATTTTGAAACTTTTTCTATAGGAAAATGTCTCAGAGTCTGAGACTTTTTCTAAGCAATAATGTCTCAGCGAAAAAGCTTCTTCGTATTGATGAATAGTTGCATCAATATGATGAAATGTTACATCATTTTTCTTCCAATGTAATGTATCATCAATATGATAAAACGGTGTCATTAATATGATTTAGTGTGTCATTAATAAATTTTTTTGTTCATTTAAAAATAAAGAAAATAACCAATTTTGTTCTTGTTTCAATTTTCAATTATCAATTTTGTTTATGCGAAATTTTCTTCTGTAGGTGGCTGAACTCGCTAAGGCATCGCCAATAAACGCTTGAACTGGAAGGCCATGGGTTCAAGTACGGAGCAGGGCAGGAAATTTTTTTATTTTGTGTTTTTTTATATTTTTTCATATTGAAGAAAAGCTTCAACAGTGTGATGAATTTTGTCATCCAAATTGATGACACCAAGTTATGAAACGGTATCATCAACATCTGAGACTTTTTCTCTTGAAAAAAATCTCAGAATCTGAGATTTTTTCTATTAGAAAAATGTCTCATAATCTGATAGTTTTTCTATAGGAAATATTTCTTAAAACCTTAGATTTTTCTTTTTGAAAAATTTGAGATTTTTTTCAAAATCTGACAAGGGAAGTATCTCAACCCTTATGAACCGATTTGCCTGAAACTTAAAATATATATAAATGAGACCATTTTAAGGTTGGGGTGTCTCGGCTTATCGGCCATATCGGGAATTTAGGGGTTCAAAAAATGGGTCAAAAATTGTCGAAAAAATCGTTTTTTGGATTTTTCGGACATTTCTTGCTAAGAAACTATATGATGTTTCCATATGAGAAGAAAGGTTTTTTTAATGCCTATCCAACGGTGGCATAACCTTGTAAAAATTCGGCTTCGTTAAATATTTTTCTCATGAAAATGTGTAAATTTTGGGGTGTATATATCGTGAACCTATATTCAAAATATGCCAACTCAAATTTGACCGATATGAGTTTCCGATGGCAAATATCTCCCCTATGCAATACCCATCTGTGATAAAAATTTCAGAACAAAAAAATAATTTGTTGTCGTTTTACATCCATTTTTGTTATTCTGCCATCTCAAAGTACGTATTTTTTTGGTGAAAATAAATGCCAACTCCCATTGTAAATTTCCAAAAATTTTTCAAAAAATTTTTTAAAAAAAATTTGACCATTTTTCTTATTGCAATTGCCATGCTGAACACGAATCTGGTAAAGATTTTGATATCGAATGACTAGTTTTCAAGATATTACCATTTTGAAATTATCGGTAAATCGTGTTTGCAAAAACAAAAATTGGTTATATATATTTAACTTTCAAACTATTTGTCAGATTGAAACATTATGAGTGGGGCAAATTAAGTCAATGATGTAAGCTTTCACAATAGCTAGTTTGGAGTGACCCTAATACAATACAGCGTGAGTTACAGAGTCCCAAAGTTGACCACCCTGAGATTAAAAGTCTTTCGGAGCTAGTAACTTTTAAAAAAATGCAAAGATTTAAAATTTTTTTTTTTCAGTTTTTGCAATTATCGTACTAAGGATAACAAAAACCAAAAAAAAAAATTATAAAAATTTTTAAAAAAAAAAATGTTTTTTTATTTTCGGACAAAATGTGCCAACTCTAAAAAAATATTTGTTTTTTGATGTAGTAATAAATGCCATCTCTCAAAAATACGCAAACAAGTGCAAAATATAAAATTTTTGGCATAGGTAAAAATTATTTAGAATATTTAAACCATGTTATGGAAGGTACATTGTTAATTTTTACAATAATTAGCGAAATAACTAGTTTTTTAGCTCTCCTGAACAGTAAGCTTTTTCGAGTTGGCATTTATTGAATATAGTTCGACGATATATGAAGACATATACCTACGATATCCATGTTAATATAAAATATTCTTGATCAAATTTAAGTCGCCGATATTCCTGTTAGTTCGGGGGTTATCAAAATTTTCCCGAAGGTCCTCATTGTTTCATAAGGGGACAACGAAATTTTTAAACACTGATATGGCCGATAAGCCGAGACACCCCACCCTTAAAACCGTCTCATTTAGATATATTTTAAGTTTCAGGCAAATCGGTTCATAAAGGTTGAGATACTTCCCTTGTGAGAGTTTTTCTATAGGAAAAAGGTCTCAAAATCAAAGACTTTACTATAGAAAAAATGTTTCAGAATTTGAGAGTTTTTCTATAGGGCAAATGTCTCGGGATTCGAGAATTTTTGTGCAGGAAAAATATAGAATCTCAAATAATTTTTACAAGACTAATATCTCAGGATCTGAGAATTTTGTAAGAAAAAAATGTTTTAGAATCTGAGACTTTTCTGAAGCAAAAATAGCTCAGATTCCAAGACGGTTTTCTTAAGGATAAATATCTAAAATTCTAAGATTTTCCATAGGAAACATGTTTCAGTTTCTGAAAGTTTTCATATGAAAAAAGTCTCAGAATCAGAGACTTTTTCTATAGGAGTCATGTCACATTGCCTGAGACTTTTTTGCTTGAAAAAATTTCGATAAAGTGTTTAAATTTAAATTCGGTAGTTAAAATCTAAAAACTTTTTGAATTTCTAATAATATTCATAAAAATCAATCAAACTTTTAAGTCCCCATTGTCAATTTGTAACAATAATTTCTAACCACAATATGTCAAGCAATCACAAATACTTGATTGCCACACAACTTATATTGTACAAACATGTGTTCAAATATACAATGCATTTGTATACACAAATACACACATGAAAACATAAACTAACACAAGAGTTTCTCATTTTGAAATCTGTAGCAAACTTTAGTAGGTATTTGTTTTCGTTTAAACTTATTGTTTGTCAGTGCTGCCATTTTAGGATTTTTCAAGCTAGATTTTGGTAAATTTAAGTGCTAGATTTAGCAGATAAGTCAACTAACAATAGAAAACAAACAGCAGTAAATTTTAACAAACTACTCAAATAACCATGGATTGCCAAAAGAAGGTGCTAGATCTAGCACCCATAATGCTAACATGGTAAACCAAAATTGTATCGTAAATATCTACTGCATATCTTTAGGCTTAAATACACACATACAAAACGAATATTAATTGATTAGTTCTATTCATGCTGCTATTGTGTTACTTGTTGTTGTTCTTCGCAATTGTTGCCAGTTGTTAGAAAAGTTATTGTGTTAGTTCAAATATGAAGTGTTTGTGTTTGGTTGTATAATGCAATTTTGTTATTGTTTTGAGATTTTGTGTTTTTTTTTTGTTCGCATATGTTGTTGTGTACTTATGGATTCAATATTTAAGTTTTTGAAACGAATTTTTATTTTTTGTGAATATTAAAAAAAAACTAAACACTGTTTCCAAGTGATTTTCTTAAACTTTGGATTTCCCGGTGTTAAAAGTGGAGTGCAGTGATTCCTTAATTTTGTAACAAGATTATTTAAATCATGTTGTTGTTATCGATATATTTCTAAAATCCGTGATAGAACTTTTTTAGAATTCTTTTATTAAAATATGTAGAATTTCCACGTTTCCCCTGAAAGATTTAAATTTGACCCCTACACTCAAAGAACTGTAAAACAATTTATCCTAAAAGTTCGTCCAATGAAACTTTTTAATGAAGTTTTCATAAATATTATGAAAGATTTCATAAATACAGTTAAATGGTTCATAAATACTATGAATATTTACGAAACATTTCATAAATATAATGAAACTGTTTCATTGGACGAACTTTTATGATGAGTTTCATTATATTAATGAAGCTTTTTTTTTTTGTGTGTAGTGTGGCCAGAATCGAATGTTGGGAGTCAGTGCCTTATACGTTCATTGTTTTCATTTCCTGTGCACAGTGGAAACACTATATTTCTCTATAGTGCTATAAACAAATATTTTTTTGTATTTGTTTTAATATTATTATTATTTTTGTTAGTTTTTCTAATTTTCTAGCTTAGAGTCATCCAAAGGTCACATATGTTTTGTAACTATGACTGTATGGAATGAATGTGTGTGTGTATTAGTTATTCAATGAATATTATTCATGCAAACATCCTTTGAGTATAGAAATTCAATTACTCAACTAACACAATATTTTGTTGGCAACACAAAATACACTGTGCAACAAATTTTGGGTCATCGCATTGAGCCTCAATGCCTTCAACGCCATATGAAAGTAGACCATCAAGTGGACAAAATCACCAAAGGGTTATGCAAAGTCAGTTCGGATTTCTTTTTTATAGCCCACTGAAGTTTTAATTTTTTTGTCAAAAGCGTTTGGAAAACGCCAAAAATACTATAATAAAACCACATCTGAGCTTCAAAATATGATTTGATGTCTTCAGTGAAATTTTATGGCGGTTCTTTTCTTAGAACATTTTAACCCTCTAACTGCCATTTTAATGGGTCATTTTAGTCCTTATTTAAAACCTATACACAGAAGCCTAATAAAACGTCCATTTAGAGGGTTAAAATGTTCTACAAATATTTTCCTCATAAAATTTCACTAGGGGTTGTCAAATGTTCAAAGTTTGTGCGACATGCGCAAAGTGCTTAAAAAGGGTCAAGTATAAATAATCAATGTTTGTTAGTTTTTTTACCAAAGGAGTGTTAACAAATATCGACAAAAAAAAGTGCAAATATACTTTTGAGCTAAAAATGATGTTCTGAAGTGTTTTATAAAACTTTATGTGTATTCTTTTCTTTGACCAAATTAACCCTCTAGGTCCCGTTTTAAAGGGACATTTTTGTCCTTTTTTTAAAGGAATACAAAAAAGTCTATAAAAAAAGGCAGTTAGAGGGTTAAAATGTTTTACAAATATTTTCTGCATTACATTTTACTGGTGCACGTTTAAAACAGAAAGTTCGTCCCGCATATAGAAAATGCTTAAAAATTTTAACGTATTCAAAATTTATTTTTATTTTTTTCGGCCCGAAATATAAAAAAAAAAACACAAGTAAAAAAGTTAAATTCGACTTTGTCGAATGTATTGATACCCTCCACAATGTTAAAAGTTTATTTGCAAAAAAAAATCCGCGAAAAAAAATTTTTGGTAAAAAAAAGTTCAACGAAAATGTTTTTAAATATGTTTGTACTTGTTTAAATACCATTTGGTGATCAATTCTGTTCACATGTGTCTACCAGCAACCGAATTAAAGCATTTTGTGTTTTTAGGTTATGTCGGGCCCTTTTTTTGACTCCAAAGAAAGTTTAGGTCTTTTCCCCACCAAATTCTTCTTCGTCCTCAAATATATTTTTGCTCCACCAACAAATTTCCGCTAGATCGGCATCACGCGACTTTTTCCCAAGATATCTAAAATGGTGATCACGGCGAAAGTATTAAACAGGTAAAACAGATATATAAGACTTAGCATATTTACATGTTGCCCAAAGTAGTTTGGTATTGCATTTGAGCGAAATCGGTTCAGCGGTTCAAAAGTTATGAACGAAAATGTAAGAGTACCTCGAAAATTGTGGTACATTCAACATAACCTAAAAACACAAAATGCTTTAATTCGGCTGCTGGTTGACACATGTGAACAGAATTGATCACCGAATGGAATTTAAAAAAGTAAAAACATATTTTTTTACAAAAAAAAACATTTTCGTCAATTTTTTTTTTACCAAAAAACTTTTCTCGCGGATATTTTTGTTTTTTTTCAATTTTTTTTTATTTTTTGCAAATAAATTTTTTTACATTGTATCAATTACATTGTATCAATGCACAAAAAAAAAATTTAATACTTTAAAATTTTTAAGCATTTTCTATATACTGGACGAACTTTCTGTCTTAGACGTGCCTAAGTAAAATTTGATGCAGAAAATATTTGTAAAACATTTTAACCTTCTTACTGCTTTTTTTAGACTTTTTTGTATTTCTTTTAAAAAAGGACAAAAACGACCCTTTAAAACGGGAGCTAGAGGGTTAATTTGGTCAAAGAAAAGAATACACATAAAATTTTATAAAACACATCAGAACATCATTTTTAGCTTAAAAGTATATTTGCACTGTTTTTTGTCGATATTTTTTAACACTGCTTTGGTAAAAAAAAATAACAAACATTGATTTTTATACTTGACCCTTTTTAAGCACTTTGCGCATGTCGCACAAACTTTAAACATTTGACAACCCCTAGTGAAATTTTATGAGGAAAATATTTGTAGAACATTTGAACTCTCTAAATGGACGTATTATTAGACTTCTGTGTTTAGTTTTTGAAAAAGGACTAAAATGACCCCTTAAAATGGCAGTTAGAGGGTTAAAATGTTCTAAGAAAAGAACCGCCATAAAATTTCACTGAAGACATCAAATCATATTTTGAAGCTCAGATGTGTTCTTATTATAGTATTTTTGACGTTTTCCAAACGCCTTTGATAAAAATATAAAAATTTCAGTGGGCTATAAAAAACAAATCCGAACTGACTTTGCAAAACCCTTTGGTGATTTTGTTCACTTGATGGTCTGCTTTCATATGGCGTTGAAGCCATTGAGGCTCATTTTTCGTGTTTCACAGTGATATTTGCAAGTAGTGGTCGTAAAGTACTATATAAAATCTATTGCATATTTAGAATCTTAATTTTTAGTAGAAATTTAATATTATTTTAAAATCTTTTTCTTATATAATAGCAAAATAATATTATGAAAGATTTAAGGTTATTTGGAATAGTTATTTAAACTAATTGGATAAACTTTTGACTACAAATTAGGTTAAATATGCAACAAAAGAATTACAAATTTTAAAATGGTCAAGAAAAATTTTGTAGAAAGTTTTGAATTTGATAAAACATATTCCTCAAAATTGTTTAAAATATTGGAATTCACCAAAATTCAGTTTTTAAGGTTAATTTTTAATTTCTATTTTAATTTTTTTATTTAAAAATATTTCCATTTCCAAAATTTCCACCCACCTGCTGTACATAGTCTGGCATCTTCATCATAACCATCCGAACAATCAGGTGCACCATCACATAAATATTGTATTGATATACAATTTCCATCACCAGGACATTTAAATGGTTCATAAGGATGACAGGCTTCTGAAATGACAAAAGAAAATACAGATTAAAACAATATGAAAATAAACAACAGTTTGTAAATGGTGACAAAATGAAAAAGTTCATCAAAATGTAAATGGCATGACATTGTAAGATGCTAAAAGGTTTTTTGAATTCTCCTTATATTAATGAAACAAATATTTAATTAAAATTCAAAATATATTTTTTGAGGGGTTTTTTAGAGAAAAAAATTCTTATTGTTAGTCATATTTTACGAGTTTTTCTTAAGGAAAAGTTTACAAGAGTCTAAATAATTTTCTTAAGAAAAATTACTTAAAAAATTATGAATTTTTTAGAAACTTTTACTCATTACTAGGGATGAGATTTCCATGCAAATGCATGTTTTTTGTCGATAGTCTTAAAACGATATCGACCAATTATCTTTTTGAATCAAGAAATTTGCGATAAAATGGCATCGATTTGTTTTTGCATATTTTAGTGAAAATGCATATTTTTGCATATTTTGGTTTTACATGCATATTTTGTGCATATTTCCAACTTTCAAGTGCATATTTTTGCATATTTTGGCATAAATTAGCAAAAACACAAATTGAAATTTATTTGTTTCAAAAACTATTTTAAGTTTTAAAAATTTATTTTGGAAATAAGAAAAATTATTTTTTTTTCTTTAAATTTTTTTTATAGATTGTCTTAAGTTCTAAAAAATCTTGCTTATATAAAGTTTTAAATGTTACTATTTAAACCCGGCGTTACTTTTTGCTTTTTAAGAAGATTTTCCTATGAAAACAAGATTTTTTTGCGCTCATTTTATTTTTTAGTGCATATTTTTAGGTTTTTTAGTGCATATTTTGAGTTTTTTAGCGCATATTTTAAGCGCATATTTTCGATTTTTTAGTGCATGAAAATCTCATCCCTACTCATTACCAACCAGGTTTTTAAGGCTTTTTATGTATTTTTAAGATCTTGAATATATATAACAAGATATGTAAAGCATTTTAACAAATAAGAATGGTGTTTTATTGTGTCCAATCAAAAATTCCACTATCCTCACAGAACAATTTTCATTTCCAAAAAATCGGTTGCAGAATGCAAGACATTAAAGATTCTGAAATCGATAACAAAGTGCAACAACCAAAATCGGAATGGAATGACACCAAAAGCAAATGAATGTTGACATATTTTATAACAAATTTTTTTTTTTTTCTAAAATTGTATAAGGCGTATGCTTAGTTTTGTAATTGCCTTCAAATAACAATCATAAGCAACGGTGCACAATGGTTTATTTTTAATAATTTGGCTATTCAAGCAAATTGGTAATTGACTGATTGCAGCGAAATTTATACCGGTTACAGTTAACGTAATTTCGAGCTGAAGTGTTAAGGGTTTTGTTATGTAAAATGTCAACTTTCATGTAGGTAATCTTTGTTCGAAGTTTTCAAGCAAGCAATCGTTAGTTAGAAAATTTTTCTTACATTTTTGTTTTAAGTTTTAATTTTCATAATTTTTTTTGTTTTTTTGCTAAATTTTTCTATTCTTTTCAGAATTTTTCAAACTTTTTTTTCTTGATTTTTTCTTATCTATTCGAGTTTTTCTGGTATTTTCTTAATATGTCTTGAATTTAAGTGAAATGTTGGATAGTTTCTGATTTTTTAATTTCCAGATTGTTTTAAGGTTTCTGAATTTTCCTAAAATTTTTAATAGATTTGAAGAATTTTCAGAAACTTTATGAATTTTATTTGTGATTTCATTTCAATTTTCATTGAGGCTCTCTTACCGAATTAGTCAGATTTTTCTTTGAATATTTAAATCGCTTTTAATTGTTCTGATTTTTTCTATTCTACCAGTCAATTTCATTATTTATCTTAATTCTCCTGTTTTTACCCCTGTGATATATTAGAGTGTAATTTTTCTTCAACGTTTGATTTCCCTAAGTTTCAGGGCACATTTTTTTCTACTACACAATTTTCAGATGTTATTCAAAAAAGATCAATTGTAATTCGAAAACTCTACTTTTATTTGAAGTTTCCACTTTTAATTCGAAGATTCCATTTGTAATTCCAATATTCTATTTGTTATTCGAAAATAAGCAATTGTTATTCGAAAAAGATAAATTGTAATTCGAAATAGATCAATTGCAATTCGAAAAATATCAATTGTAATTCGAAAAAATCAATTATAATTCGGAGATTTCAACTGTAATTCAAACAAGTGAGAGTGTTAAATTCTTTTATACCCTCCAACATGTAAAAAAAATTAAAAAAATTGTTGACAGGGGCGTTTTTAGGAGGGTGGGCAAGATGGGGAGGGGTGGGTGAGCTGGGGGGACTCCTTGGCCCTAGCGGTGTATGTTTACAAGTTCACTTTTGTGCACTAAATTTTTATAGTTTTATAATTATTTAAACTATTTTTTATCTACGCCCTTAAAAAAGGGGCGGGCAAAAAAAAAACAACATTTTTTAATCCCCTTGGTCCAATGGCTGGACTATAAACTTCTGTGAACAAAAAAATTTTTCATTTGTTTCACAAAAATACAAAACAACGTCTAAAAAATTGTCATTTTTAAGAGGTTGGTTTAGTTATTCAAGGTCCGAATTGGCCCATTTCCAAACTTGACATGCCTAGGACCATAAGACATATTTATGCCAAACTTGAGGGGTCTATCTCTTTTATTTTGGACTGTATCGTGTTAACTACAAACGGACAGACAGACGGACGGATGGACGGACATCGCTAGAATGTCTTAAAATCGATCACTGATCAATAATATACATGGGCATTAGGGTGGATCGAATTTGGCTTTTGGGCGAATTTCGTTCCGGCTCACCGACAGATGTGTTGGAATAGACCTAAAAACAATGTGGTTAAATTTTCATGCAGATCGGTGGTCATCTTCCGCTGCCGAAATGACGTTGAAAATCCGCGGTTTCTTAAAAAATAGTATTTATTTTAAAAAATTGCCAAAATTACAAAAATCACTTAATCGTCTTTTTTATTTCAGTCAATCTTTTCAATTCGATCATGTTTTCTTAGAAAAAAATGTCAGCTTAATAGGACATTATTAACCCCTCTAAACCGGTTGCCAAAAATGACCCATACATTTTGCCCTAAACTCAAAACCACCAAATTAAAAAAAAAAAAAAATTTTTGATTTTAAGTTGCACAATCTAAAGTTTTTATTGCATTTATTTCAAGTATATTAAAGTTCGTTTGACAAAAATTTTTTTTGAAAAAATACGCGATTCTTAAACCGCGCGTGTAACGGTCTGTTTCCAGGACATTTTGGGAAAATTGCATTTTTTTTTTTAAAAACTCAACATTTTAGTTAAAAACTTTTCATTTTACTCTAGATTTATTATAAATTATAAAACTTAATATAGAAATGTTGGATTTTAAGAAATTCCTTAACCCTAAACAGCTTTGGGCCCTAAATGACCCATGATGAACAAATGCATCTAGCAATAAACCGCTTTCGGCGGGCGACTAACCATTGGGAACATATTTTTTTAGTTAAAAATGGGAGCGTAAGTAAAGATGGGAGCGTGAGTAGAGATGGGAGCGTGAGTGAATTTGACCAACTCACGCTCAAGAAGAAAAAGAAAATTTTAATGCAGGAAATTTTTTAAGTTTGCATACATTTTACGCAGGATCACGTGAGTGAAACAAATTATACTCGTTCACGCTGTAATCACGCTCACCAAAACTCAACATAACTATATTTTGACGTGTTTTATTTTTCTGTCACCATAAAAAATCTTGCAAACTCACGAAATATCACTAACGTTTATGAGTGAATCACGTGAAATTTGTGCCACGTGTGCATTTGTACAAATTATATTTTTAATGCAAAATAAAAAAGTGATCCATATTTTTTATTTAAACAAGTTTATATAGGATTTTCCGTTTAAATGCACCACGCCGAAAGCATTATCCCCTTAAATGCCAGAATGTAGCAAGTAAATATTCTATTGAAATTATTTAGCAATATTCTTGTTTAAATGTAAATTGCTTTTTGTATCAAATATAAATAAAAGGTTAATGGTGGGTACGGAAAAAGCTTAAAGGGTGGGTGCATTTAAGCGGGGATACTATTTGAATGCTATTTGAACTTTTTTAATTCATTTGCATTAAAAATATAATTTTTAAAATTGCACAGTTAAACGTGAGCAAAATTTCGTGAGTTTGCATGATTTTTTATGGTGACAGAAAAATGAAACACGTCAAAATTTAGCTTGAGTGAGATTAAAATATGACAGTCATGTAACCCTAACCGTGAGAATTTTTTTTTTCTTCGTGAGCGTGAGTTGGTCGAATTCACTCACGCTCCCATTTCTACTCACGCTCCAATCTTTACTCACGCTCCCAGTTTTTACTAAAAAAATATGTTCCCAATGGTTAGTCGCCCGCTAAAAGCGGTTTATTGCTAGATGCATTTGTTCATCATGGGTCATTTAGGGCCCAAAGCTGTGAAGGGTTAAAGAATTTCTTAAAATCCAACATTTCTATATTAAGTTTTATAATTTATAATAAATCTAGTGCAAAATGAAAAGTTTTTAACTAAAAATGTTGAGTTTTAACAAAAAGTGCAATTTTTTCAAAATGTCCTGGAAACAGGCCGTTACACGCGCTGTTTAAGAATCTCGTATTTTTTCAAAAAAATTTTTTGTCAAACGAACTTATATATACTTGAAATAAATGCAATAAAAACTTTAGATTGTGCAACTTAAAATCAAAAAAAAATTTTTTTTTTAAATTTGGTGGTTTTGAGTTTAGGGCAAAATGTATGGGTCATTTTCGGCAACCGTTTTAGAGGGGTTAGCAATGTCCTATTAAGCTGAAATTTTTTTCTAAGAAAATATGATCGAATTGAAAAGATTGACTGAAATCAAAAAGAAGATTAAGTGATTTTTGTAATTTTGGCAATTTTTTAAAATAAATACTATTTTTTAAGAAATCGCGGATTTTCAATGTCATTTCGGCAGCGGAAGATGACCACCGATCTGCATGAAAATTTAACCACATTGTTTTTAGATCTATTCCAACACATCTTTCGGTGAGCCGGAACGAAATTCGCCAAAAAGCCAAATTCGATCCACCCTAATGGGCATTCCATGTCAAATCGGACACTTTGAAAAATTTTTTTTTAGATTTTCCCAATTTGTTTACAGTTTTTAGTACCCTTCGAAAACTCCTTCGTGGTAAATTTTCAGATTTTTTTGATGACCCGTTCAAAAGATATCGAATTTTTAAAAATTGGTAGTTTGTTAATTTGCTCAAATTTCTTTTATTCATAACTTCTTCAATAATGGTCCAAATTTCAATTTTTTTTCTTCAAAATTTTTGTTTTTTTACGTACTAAAAAATCCCAAAAAATTCTTAAAAGCGCTCTAGTAAGCGATTTTTAAGTTTTAAAATTTAAATCTCATTTTTGAAATGAGATTTGAAATTTTTTTGTGTAAAACATCTATCGATTCTACAAATTTTTTGCCCAGGAGGATCGTGGGATAACGATTATTACTATTTTTTAAAATTTTTTTAAAAAATTTTATTGTAATTTTCCAATCTTAAAACCATTTCTACTGCTCCAATGGTGCGTCATAGAGGGGTCATTTATAAGACCGACCCCCATTAATTTTAACGTTTTAATATTTCTTTGGAACAAACTAATACCATATCTCCAATTTCTATGGGGGCTCCCACACGAAACGACATTTTTTAAAATTTGCTCCAACTGTTCTAACTGCCCTAATAGTGCCCTTAGAGCAACAGAATGTATGACACACCCACAATATTTTTTTAGTCCAAACATTTTCTCTGAATACACCTACCCCTATCTCTAATTGTTAAGGCGGTCCCCATACAATTTTTTTTATTTTTTGTAAATTTGTTTTATTAAATCAGCTTCTACCGGTCCAATGGTGCGTCCGAGAGGGGTCGTTAGTGAGACCGACCCCCATTTATTTTTACCCTACAACATTATTTTAAAACATACCTACGCCCTATACCCACTCCCTAAGTAGGCTTCCATTCAAAATTACATTTTTATAAAATTTGCTCCAACTGTTATTTGTATGAGAGCCTACTTACAATTAGGCAGTGGAGATAGGGCGTAGGTATGTTTTACAAAAATGTTTCTTAAGCGTAGGAAAAACCCGCCATTTTGGGAAATTTCTTGCCAAATTTCAAATAGCGATATCTCGAAAACCGCTGGACCGATTTAAGAAATTTTTTGATGTTTATAGATAGTATTCCAAAATTAATAAAAATAATGTATCGCAAGATATGTGTTTAATATTTTAAAAAGTTTAAATTTTGGTGGAGATTTTTTAAAAAATCCAAAATATTGATCAAAGGGTTGAAATTAGGTTTAAATTAAAAACTGTCAAAAGGTCAAGAATTTTGCCTGAAAATGGCCAATTTTTTTTTAAAACAAGAAACTCTATGAGTATTTAATGGGAGAATATCATACTTAAGGAAGTAGATTAAAATTTTCGTTCGTCTTTATCATTCCTGTGACGAAAACGAGCACTTACATTTTATATTAAAAACAAAATTTCGTTGGGTTTTTCGGCCAAACTAGATTCTATTCTATATTTATGAGGACAATTGCGAAAAAAACGTTTGTCTCTCCATTTGTAATAAATGTCAACACCTCTTTGTGGAGGTTATAAAGAAATATATAAAATTATGGCCTTAAATATGAAAATTACTTAACGAACTGTAGCTTCAATACCTTTTTAAAATGATTTAGTTTTTACCATTATCCAACTACGTGGTTTCTTTATAATTTAATTTTCTTTTCTTTGTCTTTTCATCCATATCTCTATTTCTTAATGAATTCCTAAATAATTAGTTATTAGGTCTGTTTGATTACTTTTTTTGTAGTAAATGTAGTAAATGAGAAATATTGTCAAAATTTACTCACTGAGAGAAAAATCAATAAAAGTAAAAAAACGAAAAGTAGTAAAAGTAGTAAAAGTATATTTATCATTCAATTTTTTTAATTTATTTGAAAAATTTATTTGGACATTTTTTTTGTTTATTTTTTTAATAAAAAAAAAGTCATTTGGACAATCACCAAAACTTTATGCATATAGACAAGAACAAGGAGTTTTGACAATTTGAGGATAATATTCTATAGAACTTTCCAAAAAATTTAATTATGGACCTTATATATATAAACCCAAGGAAATCCAAAAAATCTTTGAAAGAATTTTACGTTTTAGTATATTAAAACACATCTGATTTTTTCTTTAAAAAGTATTTTAAAAGCCTTCAAACAAATACTCTCAGAATCTAAGGATTTTTTTCTCATTATCTTGGGACTGTCCTAAAAAAAATCTTAAATACAAACGTATAAAAATCATAAAAAAAATTGTCTTTCTGGAGTTGTTTTATGGTGTTTTCTTTTCTAAAAAAAAATGTTTGCCTTTTTAGGGCATACATTTTTAAAATGTTTAACACACCTTAAAAAAATCTATAAAAATTTGCATTTTATTTGACTGGAATAGAACACAACATTCAGAAATACTCTGCCCTGTATTTTTTAACAGCTGTTTTGAGAAAACAACACAGAAAAAGTCAGCTGTTGTATAAGGCAATTTCAACCCCGTTATTTTTTACGGGGTAAAAAGTGCAACTTTTTTGAACTTTATAGGGCAGACATTTTTAGAAAAGAACACGATATTCTTTAAAATGGTTGACATTTTTTAGAAAAGAACACAAAAACACAATTTTCGGGGCGAAATGCCAAAAAAAAGGCACATTTTTTGCCAGAAAAGAAAACACCATTAGTTTTTAAAGGTGGAAATTTTTTTCAACTGATCCGATTTTTTACATCTCCGAACTTAACCTATCGAAAATGTCTCAGATTCTGGTACTTTTTTTCTATAGAAAAAGTATCCGTTTCTGAGACATTTTTACTTAAGAAAAAATCTTATATCTCTAATATTTTTTCTATAGAAAAAGTCTACGTTTCTGAGACATTTTTTTGTATAGAAAAAACTTATATTCTGACACATTTTTTTATAGAAATAGAAATATTCTGTAGAAAAAGTCTCAGATTCTGAGAAATTTTTTCTATAGAAGAAGTCTAAGGTTCTGAGAGAATTTTTCTATAGAAAAAGTCTCAGATTCTGGGACAATGCCACAGGTTTTGAGACATTTTTGTATACAAAAAGTCTAAGATTCAGATATTCTAATACACTTTTTCTATATAAAAAGTTTCAGTTTCTGAGACATTTTTGCTATAGAAGAAGTCTCAAATTCTGTGACATTTTTTAAATAGAAAAAGTCTCAGATTCCGCGACATTTTTCTATAGAAGAAGTCTCAGATTCTAAGACATTTTTTCAATAGAAGAAGTCTCAGATTCTGAAACATTTTTTCTATAGAAGAAATCTCAGATTCTGACACATTTTTTCTATAGAAAAAGTCTTAGATTCAGAGACTTTTTTTTACAAAAAGTCTCGGATTCCGAGACATTTTTCCTATAGAAGAAGTCTATATATAGAAGTTCTATAGAAAAGTATCAGATTCTGAGACAGTTTTTAATTTAAAGGTTCTAAGTTTCTGAGAAATTTTTTCTATAAAAAAATTCTCAGATTGAGACATTTTTTATATAGAAAAAGTCTCAGACTCTGAGACAGTTTTTCTATAGAAAAAGTCTCAGATTCTGAGACATTTTTCCTATAGAAGAAGTCTCAGATTCTGATACATTTTTTCTATAGAAGAAATCTCAGATTCTGGGAGATTTTTTCTATAGAAGAAATCTCAGATTCTGAGAAATTTTTTCTGTAGAAATTTCTTTTTCCGTAGAAAAAGTTTCAGATTTTGACACGTTTTTTTACAGAAAATGTTTCAGATTCTAATAAATTTTTTCTATAGAAAAAGTCTCAGATTCTAAGACAATTTTTATATGGAAAAAGTCTCAGACTCTGAGACAATCTTTCTATAGAAAAAGTCTCAGATTTTGAGACATTTTTTCTTTAGATAAAGTCTCGGACTCTGAGACATTTTTATTTAGAAGTAGTCTCAGATTCTGAGACATTCCTTTTTTTATAGAAAAAGTTTCAGATTCTGAGAAATATTTTCTATAAAAAGTCTCAGACTCTTCGCTATTATTAGGTCCTAGACCGAAATGTGGATGCGTAACACACGGAATAACAAAGGAAGGATGCGTTACACACTAACAAGCTTAGAATGTGGGAACTTTTTCGAATTTTTCCTACCAAGGGATGATGTTAAGCGTGTTTAAATGAAGATGTGTTTATATTTTAAACGTTCCAAAGATATTCCTATTAACTTTGTACATGTACTGCATATTTGTTTAGATTTTTTGTTGTAAGTTCATCTTGAATGGAATTTGCACATAGATTTTGCTTTTTATTTATTTTTTTTAAAATATTTTTTTGTAAATAAATATGTATAAAAATTTGTCAATAATATTTTTGACATAATTTCCATACTTACGCATTGAAATTTTACCGGTAAATTGTAGTAAAAATAAAGCAAAAGAGAAATAAATTTTCTCTTAAATTGATTACTACATTTACTATTTTTATGTGTACTCGAACGGTTTTTGAGCAAAAGTAGTAAATTGAGTAAAAATAGTAAATTGTAGTAGGTAAACAAACAAAGCTATTATTTCATTGCCCACCATGACGTATAATTAATATCAAGTCCATTATTATACCCTACACTCTGTGATAGAGGGAATATATAAGAGTGTCACCACGTTTGTAATTCAACAAAATAACAGGTAAATAGGCACAAAATACCTAAAAGTATCACAGTGCCAACCGCAAGTTCTACATCTCTAAAAATTTTTGATTACAAAAAAATGTTTTTAAATTTTTTTTTGCCACCAAATTTTTTTTACTCCAAGAAAAGAAATAGAATTGTTTTTTTAAACGATTTTTTTATCAACATTAGTTTTTATTTTTTTTTTCTCATTTTTTTTTAATTTTTACTTAAAAAAACTTTTTTGTTCCAAAATTTTTTTCGCTTTAAAATATTTTGTTTAGTTCTTTAAATATGTTTTAAATATGTTGCGAAGGGTGTCTATAGATTCGACAAGACCGAGTATAAATTTTCTGTTGTTTTTCGCACTCTATATTACTTATAATCATCATACACCATTGGTGGTGTCCCTTAAGAAATCATTTGTTGCCGGCAACAATAATTAATCATAAAATTTGCATAATTCTTAAGAACTGCTTTTTTTTGTATTATTATTGTAAGTATAATATCACAATTATAGCTGTAACAGAAAATTTTAAAATAAATTTGTTTAACGTCAAAAAACTCATTAATTAAACACTTGAATTATAAGTAGATGTATTTGTAACATTTAAATATAAATTCTGAAGGTGACTAAGGACTAAAATCATTGTCTTTATAAAGCTAGAGATAAGTAAATGAATAAGAGATTATGAAAGCAAAAAATTGTAGATTTTAGGAAATTACTTATAAATATGCAAATATTTAGTAGATTGTTCACAAGATTTTTGTTGGACATCTTTGAGATGATAATGATAGACAAACAATAATTTTAAAATTTAATAAAGAATTAAAACAAATTTTTTTAGCTGTTAAAGGAGATTTAAATTCAATGCATGCATAACCTTTAATAAGAGGTCACAAATTCACAACATATAGTAAATGATGGCATGATATAATTTAAAACAAAATATTAAGATGTTTTTCTATAAATTTCTAAAAATAAAGACGCGACTGTAATTAAAAACAAGTAAAACAGAACTTTTTTACGCGGATTTTTTTTTAAATCTTTATTGAAATTAAGCGTAAGCGGTTCGGGGGATCAATAGTTATAAGCAAAAAATTATAGATACCTCGACATTTTTGGTATATTCCCCATAACCTAAAAGTAAAAAATGCTTTAATTCTGCTGCTGGTTTACTTTTGTGAAACACATTTAATTATATAGCGAACGGTATTTATCAAGTTCGCGGATTTTTTTTTACCAAAAAACTTTTTTCCGCGGAAATTTTTTTTCCCAATTTTTTTCAAAATTAATTTATTTTAAAAAATTGTTTTATAAAATATTTTTCCAACATTTTTTTTGCAGATTTTTTTTTAACCAAAAAATTTACGGATTTTTTTTTTTTAATTTTTATTCCAAAATGTTTTTCTCTAAATAATTTCTTTTACCAATTTTTTTTTTGAAATTTTAAAAATATTTTTTCACCCGAGTAAAAATAAACATATATAACAATATATAACTTGATGCAAACATAATAAATCATATATGATTATACATCGCGTGAGATATTTTCAAAATTTTTTAAATGCAGTCATATGTAGTTATAAATAATTGAATCATGATTCGGATTAAAAGGTGTAAGGTTGATATAATTATATAAAATTATATGAGGGTCAATACAAAATTTGTTTTTCTGTATAATTTAATATAAAATTATATGTATCCTATTCTGTTCCATATATAACACTAAATGTTTCCATTTAACCAACAATTTTCTAAGTTTTTAAGGCAAAGTATAAGAAACTTTTTAAAATGTTCCTAAACATTTCCTTGTTAGGGTTATGTATATCACCTATCTGGTTCGAAGCGTACCCGAACATTTTTTTGTTTAAGAAAATTATATGTTTGGTGAATGTATCGTTGACCTGTGGTGTAACTCAACCCAAACCAAAAAACACCAGGATTTTACATGTTTTTATGCAATTACATCTAATTAGATCCACTAATATATGGAAATGTCTGGTCAAAACTCGGATGAAATAAAATCATATTTTATAGAAGTTGATCTTCTTTAATGCAAAAACATCCACCATTATTCGGATCAAATTGCGTATAAATATATATTGTGTTACATATCATTATATATTGTATCAGATAAAAATTTTTACTCGGGCATATAAAGTTTTTTGCAATAATTTTTTACATTGTGGAAATTATATATTCGATCGGGCCGATTTTAATTTTTTTTTAGATTTTGATTTTTTCTGACCCAGTCGGCAAAAAAATCACAACTACTCAGAAAAAAATAAAAAAAAATTAATCAAAAAATTCGTAGATTTAATTAAAAAATTTAATTAAAATTAAAATAAAAAATAATTTAAATGTTAATTATATAAATTAAAAATTTAATTAAAATAAAATTTAAAGTCAAATAAAATTTTTAATGTATAAATTAAAAATATTAAATTTAAAAAAAACAAATGAGAGTGGTAAATTCGGCTGTGCCCTCCAACATATAAAAAAAAATAAAAAAAAAAATTGCGGGGGGTTTTTTTCGGGTGGGGGGGATAAGATGGGGTCATTCGGGGAGACATAAACCCATGCGGTAAATGTTAAAAATTATTTTTTTTTGGGTCCCGGGTCCAAGTGAAGTACCTTGAACTTTTTCTGACATCAAATTGTTTCATTTGATTAAAAAAAATGCAAAAAAACCTGTGAAAATATGGCGTTATTCAGAGTTTAGTTAAGTTCTTCAAGTGGGAAGGGACGCACGGACATACGTATATTTTAGAAATGTCTTAGAATTGATCATAGATCAATAATATATATGGGGCAATCCATGTCAAATCGGACACTTTGAAAAAAATTTTTTTTTAGATTTTCCCAATTTGTTTACAGTTTTTAATACCCTTCGAAAACTCCTTCGTGGTAAATTTTCAGATTTTTTTGATGACCCGTTCAAAAGATATCGAATTTTTAAAAATTGGTAGTTTGTTCCTTTACTCAAACTTCTTTTACCCATAACTTCTTCAATTATGGTCCAAATTTCAAATTTTTTTTTAAAATTTTTTGTTTTTTTACGTACTTTAAAAAAAAAAATCCCAAAAAATTCTTAAAAGCGCTCTAGTATGCGATTTTTAAGTTTTAAAATTTAAATCTCATTTTTGAAAATGTTTGTACTATTCGATTTTTTTTTAATTTTTTTGTGTAAAACTTTTATCAATTCTACAAATTTTTTGCCTAGGAGGATGGTGGGGTAACGATTATTACTATTTTTTTTAAATTTTTTGAAAAAATTTTATTGTAATTTTCCAATCTTAAAATCATTTCTACTGATCCAATGGTGCGTCATAGAGGGGTCGTTTATAAGACCGAGCCCGATTAATTTTTACATCTTAACATTTCTTTGGAACAAACTAATACCCTATCTCCAGTTTCTAAGGGGCCTCCCACACAACACGACATTTTTTAAAATTTGCTTCAACCACTCTAACTGCCCTAATAGTGCCCTTAGGGTAACAAAATGTATGGCCGACAAACAGTATTTTTTTAGTCCAAACATTTTCTCTGAACACACCTACCCTCTGTCTTTAACAGTTAAGGCGGTCTACATACATTTTTTTTTTGTTTTTTTTTAAATTTGTTTTATTAATCAATGGTGCGTCCGAGAGGGGTCATTTCTGAGACCGACCACCATTTGTTTTTACCCTACAACATTTTTTTAAAACATACCTACGCCCTATCTTAACTCCCTAAGTAGGCTCCCATTCAAAATTACATTTTTATAAAATTTGCTCCAACTGTAATTTGTATGAGAGCCTACTTTGGGAGTGGATATAGGACGTAGGTATGTTTTAAAAAATTGTGCAGGGTAAAAATAAATTGGTGTCGGTCTCACTAATGACCCCTCTCGGACGCACCATTGGACCGGTAGAAGCTGATTAAATAAAACAAATTTACAAAAAATAAAAAAGTATTGTATGGGGACCACCTTAACAGTTAAAGATAGAGGGTAGGTGTGTTTATAGAAAATGTTTGGACTAAAAAAGTATTGTGGCTCGGTCATACATTTTATTGCTCTAAGGGCACTATTAGGGCAGTTAGAGCGGTTGGAGCAAATTTTAAAAAATGTCGTTTTGTGTGGGGGCCCCCTTAGAAATTGGAGATAGGGTATTACTATGCTCCAAAGAAATGTTAAGACGTAAAAATTAATGGGGGTCGGTCTTATAAAGGACCCCTCTATGACGCACCATTGGAGCAGTAGAAATGATTTTAAGATTGGAAAATTACAATAAAATTTTTTAAAAAACACGATACACAAAAACAGAAGGAGACCAAATAAAATAATAAAATATCAAAACTCATCAGTTGACAAAAGCTTACAAGCAGAACAACAGCTCCAGCAAAGAAATTATTTGTTTTTTATTTAATTTTTAAATGTAATTATATTTTTCGTGTTTTAAATGTTTTGTGTAATTTTTGTAATAATTTTGTGTAATATTTTTGTATTCATGTAGATCCCCCTGAAGATGGTCAACAAGGTTGACTGAAATATTGGGACAATAAAAGAAAAATTTCAAATAAAATATGTTTTTATATTTTTTATTTAATTAATTTTTTAACTCATGACCTAATGCCGAACTAAATCAACAAACTATTTTTTAAAAAAATTTTAAAAAATAGTAATAATTGTTATCCCACGATCCTCCTAGGCAAAAAATTTGTAGAATCGATAAATGTTTTACACAAAAAAATTTGAAAAAATCGAAGAGTGCAAACATTTTCAAAAATGAGATTTAAATTTTAGAACTTAAAAATCGCATACTAGAGCGCTTTTAAGATTTTTTTTTAAAAGTACGTAAAAAAACAAAAATTTTGAAAAAAAAAAATTTGAAATTTGAACCATTATTGAAGAAGTTATGAGTAAAAGAAGTTTGAGTAAAGGAACAAACAACCAATTTTTAAAAATTCGATATCTTTTGAACGGGTCATCAAAAAATTTTGAAAATTTACCACGAAGGAGTTTTCGAAGGTCACTAAAAACTGTAAACAAATTGGGAAAATCTAAAAAAAAAGTTTTTCAAAGTGTCTGATTTGACATGAAATGCCCCATATATATTATTGATCAGTGATCGATTTTAAGACATTCTAGCGATGTCCGTCTGTCTTCCCGTCTGTGGAAATGGTGATCACGGCCATAGTATTATGACTAAGACTAGGCATATTACCTTGTTGTTGACCTAAGTAGTTTGGTATTGCATTTGAGCGATATCGATACTAAAAAAATTTTAGTACATTCAACATAACCTAAAAATACAAAATGCTTTAAGTCGACTGCTGGTTGACTTATGTAAACATAATTCAACACCAAATGGTATTTAAACAAGTACAAAGATATTTTTTTACAAAAACAAAATTTTCGCCGAATTTTTATACCCTCCACTCTAGTGATAGAGGGTATATATAAATTTGTCATTCCGTTAGTAACACCTCGAAATATTGGTCTAGAACCCCGTAAAGTATACATATTCATGATTCTCGATCGATTTAAAGACGATCTAGCGATGGCCGTCCGTCTGTCTGTCTGTTGAAAACACGCTAACTTTTGAAAGACTTTACGGAGGTTCCTAAAGTTTGGCATATATGTTGGGCATTTGCCTGGTCAGGTTGGTATTGCAATCCAGCGAAATTGGTATAGTGCACTGTGAGCTAGAATCCCTGAATTTTGGACATAAATAGACCACTTAACCTTTATGTCAAAAACGTATTACATATGGGTGCTAAAGGCTCGCTGATCACGATTCTGAAAAAAAAAAAAATCAAAATTCAAAATGGCGGATCCAAAATGGCGGACATCATTTTTTAATTCATCTGTTTATTGTCTTTAATAAAATCATTGTCGATGTATTTGGGGTCGGTAATAACGAATATGAGCTCAGACTTTTAAAATTCAAAATGACGGATCCAATATGGCGACAAATTTCAATTTAAGATTTTTTATATGTTGTCTCTTTTGGCCAAAAACTTTGATTTTACTGGTTTTTCAGATGTTAGAAGTGCTTTTATAATTAAAGATTTAAAATTTAAATGGCGGACATGCTTTTGCAATTCTTAGCTAATTGTACTTGAATGAATCATATTCGGTGTACTAAGGGTCGGTAATTACGAATATGAGCTCCATATTTTCAATTCAAAATGGCGGATCCAATATGACGACAAATAAAATATTAAGTGTTTTCTATGTTGTCTGATTTTGTTGGCCAAATCTGATTTTTGCATCAAATATTCAAAATTCAAAATAGCGGATCCAATATGGTGGACAAAATATTTAAATTATTGATTAATGTTTCAAAATATCACTAGGAAATGATTGCGCAACACGAATACGAACTCAGATTTTTTGTAATCAAAATGGTGGATCCAAAATGTAGGACACAGATTTTTGAAAAAGGTACAGGTGGTCCAGTGGTTCAAAATTTATTAGCAAAACCGTGAATTTCAGATTAGTTTCACCTTAAACATGTCTTAAAAACATTGGTAAGTCACAAAAATATTATACAACGTATTTTTGTCACTCTAAAATATTTTTACAAAAAAAAAAAAAAAAACACTCGAAAAAAAGTTTACACTAAAAAAAATTTTTACACTCAAAAAAAATTTTGGAAATTATTTTTTTTTCAAAAATTACTTAAAAAAGTTTTTTTACACAAAATAAAATATTTCTAATCAAAAATGTTACTTTTTTCACGTTAGAAAATTTACTATCACTTAAAAAGGGCATTGTGGAGGGTATTCGTAGATTTGGCGAAGTCGAATTTAACCTTTTTTCTAATTGTTCTAAAATAATTTTTTTTTTCTAAATAAAAATTTAAAATATGGTTAAGAATATTGATGGCTATTTTGGATATGGCCCTGTCTAACATAGTATTCTTACTTGTTAAATTTTTTATAAATATTTATCACAATATCAAATATATTCTCTAACTTTCTTTGTTCCTAAATGTTTAAAAAAGGTTTTTATCAACAGCAAAAATCTATATGTTTTCTTAAATGACCATGAAATTTAATGTGTTTTTATACCTTCATTCTTTTTCAATAATACACAGAAAAAAATATGGAGGAAACAAATTTGAGTAATCACTTGTTTAAATTTAAAAACAAAAATTCAGTAATTTTTTAATTGACGCAATTAAAAATTTACTTAAAAATTTTAAAAACAATTTAAGTAAATAATTTAATAAAAATTTAATATTTTTTTAAAATTTTTTTTAACTCTCATAAATTTTGAATTCTCGTTTAGTTTATAGTTTTTTGTGTATGTATATGAAAGTTTGTAATCGTCTTTATAAAATTTTCCTGTTTTTAAAACATAATTATGTTTGGTAAAGTTTGAAAAAACAAGGTTTTTGTTTTTTGTAAAAAGATTTTAAAATTTTTTAAACTTTAAAAAAAAAATAGTAAAAATAGTAAATTTTTAATTGTGTCAATTAAAAATTTACTCAATTTTTTTTTTTCAAACATTTAATAAATTTTTATTAAAAATTTACTCAATACTATTTAATCGTTTACTCAATAGTATTAAAAATTTACTTAAATATTTTTATATTTTTGTCTGTGTATTGTAAAATGTGGGTTGTTTTTTTGTGTGTAATACATAAAATCATTTTCGTTTAATAGGATCTGATTAGGTTTTGTGGGCCATTACACATAAAGTACGAAATTTAGTTGTTTTTATTTAGTAATATGAGTTTTTATTAACAAAAGGAATTTAAAAGCAATTTAATAAATATTTATAGAAAAATTATAACCATGGTTTCCGTTGGTTTTTGTTTTTTTGGGAAATGAAAATTGAAAAATGTAAAAAAAAATTAAATACTTTTGCGTATAAAGACCAATTGTCACGATAAGACGGAATAAAACAAATTTCGATGTTTTGTTTAAAGGGATTGCATACTTAAGGGTTAATGTAAAATTTATTTTACGTACGATTTTCGACATTTTTAAAAATCATGAAAAATATTTTTTTATTTCATATTTTTAGCAATCAAAAGAAAATTGTTTTCTTATACAATTGAGTCAAATGACATTTTTAGAAATATTTCTAAAAATATCGAAAATCATACGTAATATAAATTTTCCTTTAATCCTAAAAGCATGCAATCCTTTATTACACAAAACATCGAAAGCCGTTTTATTCAGTATGATTGTGACAATTGGTCTTTATACGTACAAGTATTTTAATATGAATTTAAAACTTCCACTCTTAATATTTTTATTGTTTCAACCTTAAAAATATTTATTCTAAGTTTTGTGTTTTTGTTTTCATTTAATGGAACTTTATTAACAAACTGAATTTCAAATTATATCAAAATGAAAATAAGGAAAACAGCATAAAAAGTAAAAATATTTTTATTTGAAACAGGAAAGGATGTTACTTTAGGATTTGCGCAATCAAAAATACCCTACACAGTTTTTTAGAATTATCCGGATTTTTGTTGGATGGGTTTTTTATTTTTGTAAATTTTTTTGAATTCGACTGACAAGGAAGGTCTTTCACAGGGCACCCACCGATTGTCCTGAAACTTGAATATGGGAATGAGGGGGAAAAATAAGAGTTACCTGTTTTTTTAGCTGCCCAATCTCAAATTTAAAAAAGGGTTGCCACCTTGTGAAAAACTAAGGGCTTTCGGGGAAATCCGTATAAAAGCCGAACTAGCAGGAATTTTTCCAAACGAAAAAATATGGATCAGCTTAGTTTTGATAGAGATTATTATATTTGATTTTGGCGGTCGTACGTATATACATACATCTCCATATAAACTACCCCAACGATTTTACATTTTTGAAAATAACGAACACGACCGATACACCATTGGAGAGGCCTTTAAATAACCTTACGACCTGCATAAAATGTTTATATAGTTTCGTTTGAAGAAATAGGAAAAATCCTCAAAAAACGAAAAAGTCACGTTTTTCGCCCTTCCCTTTGACCCGCTACATGTGTGATTGACCAGATATAAAAAAACAGGTAACTCTTATTTTGTTCCCCTCTTTCCTATGTGCAAATTTCAGGACAATCGGTGGGTGCCCTGTGAAAGACCTTCCTTGAAAGTGATAGTTGGCAAGATTTTCCTACTTTGGTGGCGCTGATTGCTAAGGCGTCGACAATAATTTCCACAGCCGGTTGGTCTTGGGTTCGAATCCCGCCAGGGCAGCAATAATTTTTTTTAACGTTTTTATACCCTCCACTCTAGTGATAGAGGTGATATAAGTTTGTCATTCCGTTTGTAACATCTCGAAATTTTGGTCTAAAACCCCATAAAGTATATATGAACATTTCCATTTAACTTTTGATTTTAAGGTTTAAAAAATATTCAAATTTTTTGAAGGCACATCAAAATCGTTTAGTACGCGTATAAACATGCATTTAGTAAGTTTAAATCCGTTCGCGTGAAGAACTTTCAGCTGACGGCGCGAAAGTTATGGCGGTTTAATGATTTTAATTGAAAACAAAAAATCTCAAAATTACAATTATTATTAGAAATTGACAAAATCAACGTTAATTAATGTTTCATACTATCCCCAATAACAACTGGATAAATTACGTCCATTAACGTGGATATAAAATCAGATTTTTACGTTAAAAGTTTGTTTTAAAAAGTTGTTCTCTTAACACTTGATAAGCAATTTACACGAAATCTACACTCAAAATAAATTCTCTGTCCAATCAGCAGAAAAATCTGCTGAAAATACACCCATTTTGAGCCATATGAGAAATCTGCTGATTTTAGCAGACACGGTTTGCTAAATATCTGTCATAAGAGGTGAATAAATATAACAATAAAAAAAAAAAACATACGGCGCCAGCCAGCATCGAACTCGCCACCTTCCGATTTGAAAGCACACTTCTTAACCACTACGCTACGGAAGCTTATACTTTTATCTGGCGTTTTAGTTATTAAACATGTGTGACATTTTACTATGTTTATACTGATTTTGTTTGCTGAATTTCATTATTTTGTTAAGAAATTTTTTTATATAAAAAAAAAAGCAGAACAGATTGTCAGCAGATTGCTCTGCTGAAATCAGCAGATTGATCTGCTGAAATCAGCAGAAATATCTGCTGATTTTAGCAGAAAAATCTGCTGATTTCAGCAGAACAATCTGCTGATTTCAGCAGAGCAATCTGCTGACAATCTGTTCTGCTTTTTTTTTATATAAAAAAATTTCTTGAAAAAATAATGAAATTCAGCAAACAAAATCAGTATAAACATAGTAAAATGTCTGTTATTTTCTTAAACTAAATGACAGAGATTTTACTAAAAATATCCTTCTCAGCAGAACAATCTGCTAAAAGATTGCTAATTCAAATTGAAAGTCGTTTTACAGATTTTTTGACAGAGTTTTTCTTTTGAGTGTAATGACGATGGACCAACTTAAAGGTCATATTCAGATTAAGCACCCTCAAATTAGTTAAGAAACTTGTGCATTATGCAAAATTGTGAATTTTTAAAAGTGATGCAATTTCTGATCAATCAAATTTTGAAAGATACATAAAATCCACAATCTTCAAAATTTATTAATGCCGCTCAGTTTTAGAATAAAGATTTATAAGTGCCAGCAATTGCCATTTATAGAAATTAATTTCTATTAGCGGTTTGGGTGTGCCCTGGCGGTTTATCTGAGGACAAAATTGGCACGTTTTCATAGTACAGTTACATTAAGTCTCAATTTTTGCACACGATCCATAATACGCATTACAAGCAATCGTCTGACAGGTATATTTTAAATTTAAATTCTTTTCGCGTGAAAATACAAGCAAAAGTATAAATCGTGAAATGTCAGATTTTTGCAAAATTTTTGCTAATCAAAATTTTAACACGCTATATCGATTTTATTATAAAAAATCAAAAAATATTTGGATCACGCGATGTGCTGACATTCCATGTCAAATCGGACACTTTGAAATTTTTTTTTTTAGATTTTCCCAATTTGTTTACAGTTTTTAGTACCTTTCGAAAACTCCTTCGTGGTAAATTTTCAGATTTTTTTGATGACCCTTTCAAAAGATATCGAATTTTTAAAAATTAGTAGCTTGTTCCTTTACTCAAACTTCCTTTAATCTTAACTTCTTCAATAATGGTCCAAATTTTAAATTTTTTTTCTTAAAAATTTTTGTTTTTTTACGTACTTTTAAAAAAAAAATCCCAAAAATTTCTAAAAGCGCTCCAGTATGCGATTTTTAAGTTTTAAAATTTGAATCTCATTTTTGAAAATGTTTGTACTCTTCGATTTTTTTGATTTTTTTTTTGTGTAAAACTTCTATCGATTCTACAAATTGTTTGCCCAGGAGGATTGTGGGAAAACGATTATCACCATTTTTTAAAATTTTTTAAAAAAAATTTATTGTAATTTTCCAATATTAAAATCATTTCTACTGCTCCAATGGTGCGTCATAGAGGGGTCCTTTATAAGACCGACCCCTATTAATTTTTACGTCTTAACATTTCTTTGGAACAAACTAATACCCTATCTCCAATTTCTAAGGGGGCTCCCACACAAAACGACATTTTGTAAAATTTGCTCCAACCGCTCTAACTGCCCTAATAGTGCCCTTAGAGCAACAAAATATATGACCGACAAATATTTTTTTAGTCCAAACCTTTTCTCTGAACACACCTACCCTCTATCTTTAACTGTTAAGGCGGTCCCCATGCAATTTTTTTTATTTTTTGTAAATTTGCTTTATTTAATCAGCTTCTACCGGTCCAATGGTGCGTCCGAGAGGGGTCATTAGTGAGACCCACCCCCATTTATTTTTACCCTACAACATTTTTTTTTAAATATACCTACGCCCTATCTCCACTCCCTAAGTAGGCTCCCATACAAAATTACATTTTTATAAAATTTCCTAGTTGGCAAAATAAAGTCACACCTGACATACTGCTGACACTCCCTTTATGAAATCGCTGACATCTTCATACAATTTTTCAAAATGTCATCAATGACATGTCAGCAGTTGGTCAGCAGTGTCCACCAGTATCTGTGGCCACTAACAATTCGTTTAAACAACCGCTGACCAACTGCTGACATGTCGTTGATGACATTTTGAAAAATTGTATGAAGATGTCAGCAATTTTATAAAGGGCGAGTCAGCAGTATGTCAGGTGTGATTTTTTTTGCCGACTGGGTTGCTCCAACTGTTATTTGTATTGGACCCTACTTAGGGAGTGAAGATAGGGCGTAGGTATGTTTTAAAAAAATGTTGTAAGGTAAAAAAAATGGGGGTCGGTCTCACTAATGACCCCTCTCGGACGCACCATTGGACCGGTAAAGCTGATTAAATAAAACAAATTTACAAAAGATAAAAAAATTGTATGGGGACCGCCTTAACAATTAGAGATAGAGGGTAGGTGTGTTCAGAGAAAATGTTTGGACTAAAAAAATATTGTGGGTCGGTCATACATTTTGTTGCTCTAAGGGCACTATTAGGGTGCCCTTAGTCGGTCATACATTTTGTTGCTGTAAGGGCAATATTAGGGCAGTTAGACCGGTTGGAGCAAATTTTAAAAAATGTCGTTTTGTGCAGGAGCCCCCTTAGAAATTGGAGATAGGGTATTAGTTTGTTCCAAAGAAATGTTAAAACGTAAAAATTAAGTGTGGTCGGTCTTATAAAGGACCGCTCTATGACGCACCAATTGAACAGTAGAAATGATTTTAAGATTGGAAAATCACAATAAATATTTTTCAAAAAATTTAAAAAAATAGTAATAATCGTTATCCCACAATCCGCCTGGGCAAAAAATTTGTAGAATCGATAGATGTTTTACACAAAAAAATTTAAAAAAAAATCTAAGAGTACAAACATTTCCAAAAATGAGATTTAAATTTTAAAAATCGCATACTAGAGCACTTTTAAGAATTTTTTGGGATTTTTTTTTAAAAGTACGTAAAAAAACAAAAATTTTGAAAAAAAAAAAAAAATTAAATTTGGGCCATTATTGAAGAAGTTATGAGTAAAAGAAGTTTGAGTAAAGGAACAAGCTACCAATTTTTAAAAGTTCGATATCTTTTGAACGGATCATCAAAAAAATCTGAAAAATTTCCACGAAGGAGTTTTCGAGGGGTACTAAAAACTGTTAACAAATTGGGAAAATCTAAAAAAAAAAAAATTTCAAAGTGTCCGATTTGACATGGAATGCCCCATATATAGTATTTGGGGAGGTGTTTTATATCAATATGTTACAAGCGCAATGACAAACTTTTAACCTCCATCACTATTTGGAGGGTATAAAAAAACTTATTATGGAAATTTAGAAATGAAAATTTAAAAATGTATTAGAAAAGTTTTTAAATTTGAAAAAAAAACTAACAATAAGTTTCACAAATTGAGTTTTGTTTTTTTTTTTAAACAACAAACTCAATTTGTTGAAATGGTTTGTTATTCTTATTTTAATTGAGTTCCAAAAATAAAAAGTTAAATTACTACAAATTATATTATTTGTTTAAGAATTTTCGACCAAATACAAATATTAAATTTAGCTTCTAAAATTTATTTATTGAATAAATTAAATTTTTATTCTTCTACTAAATTAGTTATATAAACAAGTTTTAAATTTATTTCAACAACACATGTTTTTAACACAAATATTTTCTTATTATTTAAATAACTTCTTTATTTGGGAAATAGTTTAATTAAAAAACAAAAGGTCAATTTGTTTTAATAGTTACTCGTCTGAGGTTTATATTTAAAAAGTGTTATCTATAATAAAATCGAAAATGAGTTTTTGATAGCAGTGTGATCATTGGTTTAGTTATTTTCAATCAAATTAATTTTAAATTCAAAAAAATTTTAGAAAAAAAATATATTTTTTCAATAAGATTGTAATACAATATAAGCTTTCGCACCAAGAATTCATTAAAACCAACAGTTTGATGACTGCCCTATGGGGGCAGATTTTCGGAATCGATAACGATTGAAATTCTACTCAAATTTAAAATTTTTTTTGTAGGCCTTAAATTACGCTTTTATACTTATAAGCAGAGACCAAATATAACAGTTACATGTGGGCCATTCCAGAAAATTTAGCTCAAATTTTAGTCATTTTTGGAAATGGTGTCTCAGATTAATTTGAGCCTTGACATATAGATAGCCCTCATAAATATGATATATGTACCATATATCGTTTTTTTACATTTGGTGTATTTAACGAATTATGGCAGGTCAAAGATTGACTTTATAAGCAAAAGTAAGAAAAATACATCACGTTTAAAGAGCTGTAACTTCTTAACCAATGACCCGATTTTCACAAATTTAGGCTCATGTGAAAGCTGAGGTTCTTCTTTTAGAAAATATTTTTAAAATAACACAGATTTTTTTACAGAAATGATGCAAAAATGCAAAAACATTTTTTCTTTTCGAATATTTAAAAAAACACATCTTTGATTTTTTTTTTAAAAATTCTGGTGAAAAATAACAATGTTTTGTATAACATATTCAAAATTCAGAGTGGGATCTCCATGGGATCAAAAACTATTCTGTTTTAAGTACGAGGTTCTCATATTTTTCCCTTAGAAAATTAAAATTTCTAATGTTTTTAATGTTTTTCAAAATTTTAATAGTATAATTTTCTTTGAAAATATAAATTTTTATATTGAAGAAACATAAAATTTTAATTTTCTAAGGTAAAATTTAAGAACTTCGTACTAAAACCAGAATATTTTTTGATCCCATTGGGATCCCACTCTGAATTTTGGATATGTTGTACAAAACAGTATTGTTTATCACCAAAATTTTTTTAAAAAAAATCCAAGATGTGTTTTTTTAAATATTCGCAAAAATAAAATGTTTTTGAATTTTTGCAACACTTCTGAAAAAAACCGTATGCTTCTGAAAATATATCCTAAAAGAAGAAGAATTAAGCTTTCATACACTCAAAAAAATACGTTAGTAAAAAAATTTGTAAAGTGGTTTGTAACTCAACTTTACCACTTTTTTACTAAATTCTACTAAAAAATCAATTTTTAGTAATTCTATTTAGTAAACTCGCTTTACAAACTATTAGTTTTATACTGATTTTTTAATAATTTTTTCAGTTGATTTTTTAAAAATTATCGTACTAACTTTTGATAATTATTTTGTAAATTTTACAATATTAGTTAGTAAATTTCGTTTTTTTCTCTAGAAAACCTATACACTATAATTAAAAATATTTTATTTTATTAAAATATTTGGAAATTAAAAAAAAATAAATAAAAAAAATATATTATTAGTTATTTTTTAACGATAAAACTGCGCTTTGATGAGTATGAATATGTTTATTATTTTTTATATTCATTTACGCTTCATTAGTTTTTTTTTTCAATTTAAAAACAAAAATAGAGACAAGAGAAGACATGCAAAATTTAAAAAACAATGCCGACCTTTTCAAATGGAAAATTTCCATAAAACATCAGTTTTTTTTTTCTTTCTTCTTTACTTGCAGAATTTTTTTGTTTATGCTATCCACGAATATTTTTTTCTCACGCACATAAAGGGTTGATTTTTGTGTAACTTACTTTATGCCTTTCTTTGAATATTTTAGTCACAAAATAACATTCGATCGGTGAACATCGCGCGACGGGTAAAATGAATAGAAAAATGTACAAAAAAAATATTACAACAAAAAAACCATAGCAGGTAACCAAATCTTTAAGTATTTTTTGTTTAAAATTATGTAACTCGTTTTTTATTTTTAGAATAATAAAGCAAAATAGGAAATGATGACAACAGGTAACAATTGTATATTTATGTGATATATTTAAAACATTATGTTGATATATATTTTTTTATTTTAGTTCACCGTACACCAATTTATTCAACATCAATCTTCAAAGAATTAATTTTATATGGTAGTATGTATATTTTGTATTAAAAAAATGTGTTCAATATTTTCTCTTTTTTAGATCGAAAATTCTAACAAAAACTGACTTGCATGGAAATAGTTATTGGCGACAACAAGCGCAATACGCAATTTACATGATGTATACAAATACAAAAAATTAAAAAATACACAATTTACAATTTTTTTACAAAAAAAGTTAATATTATTTACAAACGCGTTTTAAAATCCATTTTACAAAAATTGTACAAAAAAAATTAGTAATACTAATTTTTTTAGTATTTTCAAGATTACTAATTTTTGAAAACCAAAGTTTGTAATGGTAACTGAAAAAGTTATCGGGCACAAATTGAAAACTTTATTAGTAATGGTAACAGACTTTTTTGTAAGGAATATTAACAAATTTTTATGAGTGTATGAGCCATTACTTGTGATAATCGGATTACTAGTTAAAAAGTTAGAGCACGTTAAAAGTCATGTATTTTTCTGACTTTTGCTAAAAAAGTCGAACTTTGACCCGCGATAATTTGAAAACTACAGCAAATTTTGAAAATCCAAAAATGCAACATATCTCATATAAACGTGGATATCTATGAGCCAAATTCTCAGTGGCGTCCAAAGGCATGTTTCCGAACAGTGGGGCGAAAATTTTTGGAATTACCCATTAGAAAAGTTTTTAAATTTGAAAAAAAAAACTCATTGTTAGTTTCACAAATTAAGTTTTGAGTTTTTTTTAATAAAACAACAAACTCAATTTGCTGAAAAGGTTTGCTTTTCTTTACTTAATTGAGTTCCAAAAATAAAAATTTTAATTACTACAAATTATATTATTTGTTTAAGAATTTTCGACCAAAAACAAATTTTAAATTTAGCTTCTAAAATTTATTTATTGAATAAATTAATTTTTTTTATTCTTCTACTAAATTAGTTATACATATAAACAAAAAATTTAAAATTAAATTTATTTTAAAAATACAAATGTTTTTAACACAAATATTTTCTTATTATTTAAATAACTTCTTTATTTGGGAAATAGTTTAATTAAATAACAAAAGGTCAATTTGATTTAATTGTTACTCGTCTGGGGTTAATATTTAAAAAGTGTTATCTACAATGATGGCGAAAATGAGTTTTTGATAGCAGTGTGATAATTGGTTTAGTTATTTTCAATCAAACTAATTTTAAATTACAAAAATATTTAGAAAAAAATATATTTTTTAAATAAGATTGTAAAATAAGATAAGCCTTCACTCTAAGAATTCACTAAAATTAGCAGTTTGATGACAGCTCTGGGGCTGATTTTCGGAGTCGATAGCTTTCAAAATTCTACTCTATCGTGCTATTTATCAAATTTTTATATATGCCTAAAATTACGCTTTTATAAGTACAAACTTTTTATATTTTTGTTCATGTTTTTATACTTCAGTGTATTAAATAAACAATAAAAAAGATTGTATTTATCAAAGCATAATTTTAGGCATCAAGAAAAATTTTTAAATCGCACGTTCGAGTAGAGTTTCGATTGCTATCGTCTCCGAGAACCAGAACCCTGATATTAATTTTATTATGCTGATAGCCCTTTTTGAATATAAGCCCTCGATAAATTTGCTTTACTATTTTTTGTGTAGTTTATCATTTAAATATTTTTTCTTAAACAAATTTAAAAAAAAAACTTTTTGAACTCATTTTATTGTATTACATAGTTTTTATTTTTTTTATTTTTTTGCTATTTAACCCTGCCAATCTATTGTGCCTGATGACCTGTAAAATACTTTCAGTATGTCCCTTAAATTTATTTTCTTCTTATTTTTATGTTTTTTTTATTTGTTAAATTGAATGTTAAAACAATCAGTTTTAGTTTGTTGAAAAATAGAAAATTGACTTTAACTCTATTATTGTGTCGCATGCTTTAGTTTCAAAAGCAGCAGTCAATAAAAATCGGATTAGTTGAAATAAAACTAGAAATTGATAAGTTTTAAAGTTTTTTTTTGTCTTTGTGACTTACTTAAGTTTTCAAAAACAGTACAATTTTTAACAATAGCACTGTTCTTAAATTTGACACTATTTTTTTAACAAGCTAGGCACCCTACTGGTAAAGTTAATTCGAGTAAGTTGAATTCAACGATGCTAGCCGTTTTTCGAAGTTAGCGCTTGTATTCGCGATATTCGCGATTTAAAATGTTGATGCTCAAGTACAATAAAAATTACATTTTTAAACTTTTGCCATCATTTTTAAACTTAGAACTATTCAAGTCTGTTAAACTAACATAACAAACCATAATACCGTGAATTTTTTTCGCGAAAAAATTGTTTGTGTGCGAAAAATCTTTATTTTTGTGAAAAAAATTGGTTAAATACAAATATTTTTAGTTTGATTTGAATTTACGACATCCATCTGATAAAGCTAGTTCGTGTACACTGAATCCCATTGTAATCTCAGATTTTTTCAAAGTTATCGTATGTATTAGCGATATTCGCGATCAATTTTTATACCCTCCAACCACAGTATGGGGGTATACTCACTTTGTCATTCTGTGTGTAACGCATTGAAATATCGGTCTAGGACCCCATAAAGTATATATTTTATTGATCAGTGATCGATTCTAAGACATTCTAGCGATGTCCGCCCGTCCGTCTGTGGAGGACACGATATAGTCCGAAATAAAAAATATGGGTAAAATCGGACCAAGGGGAAAAAGTTTCCCCTTGGAGAACTAAACTAACCTCAGAAAACCGCATTTTTTTGAAGGATTTTTTGTACTTTTGCTATGCAAATGCAACGTTCTTATCTTAGAAGAAGTTCAAAATCGCAAGGGGAAGGTGCCCCTAAAGTCTCCCACCAACGCCCCTGATTTTTTTTATACTTTTTTACATTTTGGAGGGTATAAAGGATTCGGCACAACCGAATGTAGCACTCTCACTTGTTTTTTATTTTATTTAGACAATTGCTGAATTTTTATCATCTAAAATCTTTTGAATATACAAACAAATTACACTGTGCAACACCCAAAATCGGAATGGGATGAAACCAAAAGCAAATGAAAGATGACATATTCCATAACAAACCCCTCAAGGCTTTTTTTCAGTTCAGAGCTAGATTTTTTTTTAAACGCATTTAAAGTTAGTGCACTTTTATTATAATTATAATAATAAATGCTTGAAAATTGTATTAGAGGCGCATGATTAATATTGTAATTGCCTTTAAACAATCATACGCAACGGTGTCCAGTGTTTTATGTTAATAATTGCCTTTAAAAAACAATCATACGCAACGGTGTTTTATGGTTTATTTGAATAATTTAGCTATTCAGTAAATAGGTACTGAACCGATTGCAGCAAAATTCATACCAGTCATAGCTGAAGTAATTTTCAGCTTAAGTTTGGAAACTGGACCCTACATGTTCAATAAGGGCACAACCAGGGGCATTTAAAGTAGGATATGTTTAGTACACACAAACTTTAAATGCTTTAAAATCACCAACTTTAAATGGGTGTAAAAAATCTAGATCTGACCTAAAAAAAAGGCCTTGTGGGTTTTGTTATGGAAACCGCCAGCATTCATTTGCTTTTGGTTTCATCCCATTCCGATTCCGAAAGTTCGATTTTGTATCACTGTGTTATTCGCGGATTTTTTTTTTTTTTTCGAAATTTTTTTTTTTTAATTTTTTTTATTTTGCTATTAATTTAAGAAAATGTGTAGAATACGATACACTACAGACACAAAATTTTTGAAAAAATTTTTTTTCGCGATTCTTTATTTGCGAAAAAAACGGCTAGGACCATTGAATTTAGCGTACCCGAATTAGCTTTACCAGCAGGGTGCACAGCTTGTTAATTTTTGCGACTAGCACAGTGTAATTAATGCCAACATGCAGAGAAGATATAAACGTTCAAGAAATTAAAAAAAAAATAACTAAAAATTGAGACAGTCTTTCATTTAAGCTTAATTTGAGCCAAATCCGAAAATTTTAACCCATATCGCCTTTCGATCAAAGTTTTGGATTTTTGTAAAATTTCTACCAAAATTTTAGATTCCCGTGGAAAAATCAATTTGATCTTATCAGATCTGATTTGATCTGATTATATATAATTGCATCTGATTGTATATAATTGTATCTGATCAGATATAAAAAAATTTAATGTTCGATTTGAAGCGGTTTTTGAGATATCGCCATTTGAAATTTGTCAAAAAAAATTTATAAAAATTACTGTTTTTAAAAAAAAAATTAAATTCTTTTAAATTAATAAATTTTCGACTAGTACAGTGTAATTATTGTCAACATGCAGAGAAGAAATAAGAAGTTGATGAAGGAGAGGAGGACGAATGATGATTCGAAACCAAAAATATGCAGTATCATGTTTTTTCCTGTGCATTTTATTGATAAATGGGCAAGGTATTTATCCGTTTAAGAAGTTTTTAAGAAATCTGGCATCGATTTGTTAGAGCATATTTTTGCATATTTTAGCCTTAAGAGCATATTTTTGCATATTTTAGGTTTAAGAGCATATTTTAGCATAAGAGCATATTTTTAGAGCATATTTTAAATTTTTAGGGCATTTTTCCATTTTTTAGAGCATATTTTGACATTTTTAGAGCATATTTTGACATTTTTAGAGCATTTTTTTTTTCAATTTTTAGAGCATTCTTTTCCAATTTTTTTAATAACAACATTTCTTTTAAAATTTTTTATCCAACAAGGATGTTTTTTTGAACAATTACGGAATTGTGACGATTGATTTCCCTTTGTCCTGTTCTTGCAACATATCGGTATATGAAACTATGTTTTCTTTAGATTCAGCAACTTAGTAGAAAATATTAAGGCAAATATTTTTGTAGAACATATTTAACCCTCTAACTATCGCACATAACGGTATTTGGAGGGTATATTCTCTAACAAATTATAAAAACCACCGCAAAAAAGGGGACATAATTTTTTTAAGAGCATATTTTTATTGTTTTTAGAGCATATTTTGCGTTTTTAAGGGCATTTTTTAAGTGCATAAAACGTGTTTTTTAGAGCATATTTTTGGTTTCCCTGATGATTACTAAAAAATTGAATTTATTCACCATAATGCAATTTCACCTTCTTCTGTACGAAAAAACAACAGCAACAACCACACATGAATTGAAAAACCATGATTTAGTTGATACTTGCTTAACAGCCAACTTAGCGTATCGGTCTAGAGTGATCGTACCTAAGAGGCAGTTAATAGCAAAAACATTACAGATCATGGATTCAATCCCTGGCGGCTGCGATCTGTTAATAACACAGGCACACAAAAAAAAAAGTGGTCAGATCCAGAGGGTAGACCCAGTTATTTCTAGGTTTTTGGGGTCGCTGAATCCGAATATGCCCATAAAAATTCATTACAATTGCCAGTTTTTCCCCTACCGCCCCCTATAACCCCCCGGAGGATTGCCGTTTAATTCTCATACAAACTTAAAATTAATGTTTACTTTTATGTTTTTTTGGCAGCTAAACCCTAAAATGACAACAACAAAATTATGTGACCCTTCCCTCAACCTCTAGCACGTAAGGGACGGGGGGTTCATACAAAAACAACTGAAATTGTAGTTGAAAAAAACAACTACTACTTACTACACAAATGACCATTAGGGCGTTTCATCAAAAACTTTTTTTTTGATTTTTGCTACTCTTGAAGCGGAATATGAATTCTTATGGCCTAAAAGATTTTTGAGATTTTTTTCAGATTTTTGGCGGGCCGGGATCAACTCGCTCAAATCGATTTTATGCTAAAAATGAGGTTATAAAACATAATTTTTTATTTTTTTTTGTTATGTTGCCTTGTTTTTACAAAAGTGGATAAATTACTTCAAAATATTGCTAGCCTCCTAAAAAAAAATATTCGCGGTAAAAATGATAAGGTCAAAGGTCAATAATTTGACCTTAAAAGTAAAAATTTTGAATTTTCCAACTTCAAAGCTCAATAACTTAAGAAATATGCAACGTAGGTTCGTAATGTTGACACCGTTTAATAGATATTTTAAATACCTTTCATTTAAATCCAAAATGACGTCTGTCATTATAGTAGAAGTATTAAAAAAATTAAAAAAAACTAACTTAACCCATTTTTTTTCTTACATTTCACATGAGCTTAACCAACAAGTACGTTAGTATCTTATTAATCGGTAGAATGTCTGAGAATAGATAACTTATCATTTATGTGTATGCGTTATGTGGTCCTATACCGATATTTCGATGTGTTACACACGGAATGCCAAAGTGAGTTTACCCCCATACTCTGGTTAGAGGGTATACAAATTTAGAGAAAATGCCGAATCTCCAAAGCAAGAATATATTTTTTTGAATATGTATCATACAAAATCAAAAGAATAACAATATTATAATAAATATTCTGAAAATGTATTTAAAATTACAATACATAAAAATTAAATCTAAAACACAATTTGTTTTCACACAAACCATATAAAGCCAAACAATTCTTAAGTAATTTTGTGGCAAAGTGGTAGCATATTCAAACAGCTTTCGCTAACGCTTTTTCAACAACATTTTTGTTTACATTAGGTATAATTTTTCTATTATTATCAACATTATTTAGTAAGTTTTGAAAGTCATTCTCATTCTTTGTAAACTCACTTTGGCATTCCGTGTGTAACACATCGAAATATCGATATAGGACCACATAACGCATATACATAAATGATAAGTTATCTATTCTCAGACATTCTACCGATTAATAAGATACTAACATATCGCTCATTTACTTGTATAGTGTCATAACTCAAAATATGTCGTTTTTGGGTAAACCATGCAGAATTATTTGTTATATCCTGCTTTAAATTGTGTCAAAAATTCGTATTAATATCTTCTAAACTCACCGTTTGAGAAGAGAACACGCCATTATAACATTTTCTATGTACGGGCCTTTTGAAATGTAAAACACGTTTCAATTGTAAACTTTAAACAGGTTTTCTGTGAAATCAAACATTTTGCGTTATGACACTATACAAGTAAATGAGCGATATATACTTGTTGGTTAAGCTCATGTGAAATGTAAGAAAAAAAATGGGTTAAGTTAGTTTTTTTAATTTTTTTAATACTTCTACTATAATGACAGACGTCATTTTGGATTTAAATGAAAGGTATTTAAAATATCTATTAAACGGTGTCAACATCACGAACCTACGTTGCATATTTCTTAAGTTATTGAGCTTTGAAGTTGGAAAATTCAAAATTTTTACTTTTAAGGTCAAATTATTGACCTTTGACCTTATCATTTTTACAGCGAATATTTTTTTTAGGAGGCTAGCAATATTTTGAAGTAATTTATCCACTTTTGTAAAAACAAGGCAACATAACAAAAAAAAAAATAAAAAATTATGTTTTGTAACCTCATTTTTAGCATAAAATCGATTTGAGCGAGTTGATCCCGGCCCGCCAAAAATCTGAAAAAAATCTCAAAAATCTTTTAGGCCATAAGAATTCAAATTCCGCTTCAAGAGTAGCAAAAATCAAAAAAAAAGTTTTTGATGAAACGCCCTAATGACCATGTAGTAACTGCAATAATAAGTGTATAAATATATCCCATTAAAATCGACCTTCCTCTTAAAATTAATTTGTTCCACTTTGGTTTAATTTACAATTTTTATTATAATTTTAATTGTTATAGCTCGAGGTCATTATTCTTTTTAACTTCGAAGCATCCTATTCTCCACGAATAATCCTGACAAGTAACCACAAAAAAATTTTCTTCAATATTCTCACATTCTCTTCATTAAAATTTAAAAAAATCTGTTACAATAACAAAATTTTTATTTATTTTTAATGTGTTTACATAAAATTTTATTAATAAATAATGCCAAAAGGGAATTAACATTTTGTTGATATTTTTAGCTAAGTGGATATTTTTCTTGTGAACAACTTTTTTTTTCAAGTATGAAACAAGTATTTAATTTTTAATTAAACGATTTTAGCTAAAGTTTGTTCATTAATAACATAGACTATTAAATATGTATGTAAAGTTAGAGGGAAGTAAAGTAAGGGAATAATGTGGAGGTTTCTTTAATAAATTTTTAAACAGCAACATTAGAGTTTTTTTATTTTCAATCACTGGGATTTGTTACAATTACATAGAAATAAATTTTAAGATTTAAAAAAAAAAAAAATGTTGAACGTAGTAAAAAACCTCCATTTTTGCAAATTTCAAATAGCGATATCTCGAAAACCGTTCGACCGATTTAATTTTTTTTTATATTCGTGTTCAGCGCATGAAAATTAATAAATATGATGTGTCGCAAGATATTAATTTTTTTGATTTTTTTTTTAATTTTCAAAAATCCAAATCTTTGATCGACGGGCGCTACGGGTTAATTTAATTCGATTGGCCTTGAATTTGTACCACATCCGTTTTAGACCAAGGAGAAAAAAAAAATTGGTTCTGACGTTCAAAATTATAAAAAACAACTTTTTTGACACACAAAAAATACCAGTCTTGTGTTCGAAAAAAACTTTTTACTAGAACATTTTTGTTAATTGCGTAGATTTTTTTTGTTTTCACTTAAAATAACTAGGTGTGCTCGGTTTTCTCTACATCTCTGGCTCGCATTTTACCATAAATCTATTTGAAGTAAATTTTTTTAAATTTAGAGTTTGAAAAATGTTTCCGAATTTTTTTAATTTTCGTTTTGTTAATTGGCATACCATCTCTCTTATACATCCTTAACATGAAGTTGTAGTGGCTTTAAGACAGTGATGGGCATTTTTATAATTCCTATTCCCGCGGGAATAGGCTAAAAAATGCTGCTTGTGCGCTGTCGACACACGTACACTATAAAATTCTGTTGCTTGAGCAAATTTGTTGACTTTTACCCACACAAGCATAAATGTTATAGTATGTGTGTGCGCACCACTGCTTTAATAATATGAATTCTATTTTGTGTCTGTATTTGTATTGTGCTTAACTTAATTTATCCAAAATGTCATGTCAACTTACATTATGATTAAACAGCAGTCAGTCGTAGTAATAATAATAAAAGTTAATAAATATTTAACATAATTAAAGATGAAACTGAATAACTAACACACACAAAGAAAATGAAATTAAAAAGAATTGGATATTTAGATTTAATTGTAAAAAAAATAAATAATAAAGAACAAACAAATTAGACAAATCAAGTTTTAGTAGATTAAATGAAATTAAGTTAATTAATCGCAATCATAATTTAATATTAATTAATTATTATACATTTTGATTTAATGGAGATTTAAGGCAGATAAAAGCATATGAGTGATGTTTGATAAATCCTTTCAATTGCAATGTAAAAATTCGTATCAGAGAGATAAATTATTAGAAAATTCAGAAAAAGTTTAGAAAAAATTACAAAAATCAGATATAGTAGATAAAATTAAAAAAAAAAATAAAGAAAACTCTGTAGAAATATGGACCTTATTTTTGATTTATCATTCTTAATTGTTTTAATTCAAAATGCACAAAAACGTATACTTGTTGTTAATTAAAATTTATATCATGAAATGCACAAATACGTAAACTTATTGTTAATTAAATGTTATTTATCACTCATACGTTCGTTCGGTGTCTCTTACTAGATTATTTTCTTGAAAAACCACAAAATGTATAGAATTTTAGTAAAGATTTAAAAAATTCTGAACTTTTTAAAAATAATACTTAAAATAATACTAATCCATAAATGCTCTCCACAATGTGAAAAATATTTGAAATACAAACGAATTTGAGTGGAAAAATTTTTTTTGGTGATTTCAATTTTTTAGCGTCAAAAAAATTAAAAGTTTTAAATTCACCATTTACAGATGAGGCATTCCACACCAAATGTCCAGCGAAAAAATACATGTGTACCGTACACTTATGAATAGGTTCTATGGATAGCCCTATATGAAACTAAAAAAACGCGTTTTTGGTTTTTCAATTTTTCAAAACTTGGCTTAGGAGACGTGGCCAAATATTGGAAAAATGGTGAAATTTTTGCCGAGTTGCCTTGTTTAAATATTTATCAAATTAAAACAGAAGGCCCCACAATCTAAAAAATTTACATTCTTGTGTAGTTTTGGATGAGCTATCGACTAATTTTTTTTTTTTAAATTTTCAGAACCTGTTCTGAAATTTTCCATTTTTTAAAAAGTCAATTTATCAAAAATCCGGCCAATTTTTTTAATTTTTTTTTGAAAGTTTAGATGTTTGTCTATCCACACAAAAACAAATCAGACTCGTGTTTTTCGTTTTTTTTTCGAGAAAATCGCACATGAATATTAATTTTACAACAATTTTGTAATTTGCTCCAAATGCGATTTTCTCGAAAAAAAAAGAAAAACATGCGTCTGATTTTTTTATGTGGGTAGAAAACATCTAAACTGAAGAAAAAAAAAATGTTTATGTTAAAAAAAGGGAAATTTGAGATTCTGAAAATTTAAAAAAAAAATAAAAAATTTTAGTTGATAGCCTATAAAAAAATATACAAGAATCCAAATTTTTGTGATTATGGTGCATTCCGTTTTAATTTGATAAATATTTAATCAGGGTAACTCGATACAAATTTAACCATTTTTCCAATATTTAGACACGCCTCCTAAGCCCAGGTTTTGAAAAATTGATAAACCAAAAACGAAATTTTTTATTTTTTATAGGGGAATCTATACAACAATTCTATATACAATTCATGGGACTCATGTTTTTCTGTAGCTGAACATTTGGTGTGGAATGCCTCATATACAGTGTACCCAATACATTAAAAACTTTTTCATAGTAGATTCAATTTGTTAAAGACAAAGTTAATAATACTAAATGTTATTATTCTCAAAAAATGCTACATAGGTAATTTAAAAAGCTTTAATTTAAGCTTAATGGCGTCCAGATTGAGTAAATAATAAATGTGCTGCTAGGGTCGATCTGGAAATAAAATTATTTACACACATTTTTCAGAACATATTTTAAAAATATTTCTCATTCCAATTTTTCCAAGTTCAAACATTAGAAATTAAAAAAAGGGTCCAATAGTTTGTATTCAGCGATCAAATAATTTTTCCAACAACCCAAACAAGCAGTAAAATTTTTTAAAATACAGCAAAAAAATCCTCATTTTTTGACCTCCAATTCTTGTGAAAATTTTTATTAAACAAAGAAAAGATGTTATTGTTTATCAATTTTAGAACACCTAACTGTATAGTAAGGATAAATTAAAATAATTTAAATTTTTCATTCTTTACAAAAAAATTGGTTGTCAAAAGAATTCGAGGTCAAAAAAAGGTGGATTTTATTCTACTGTACTTAAAAAGTTTCACTGCTTGTTTGAGTTGTTGGAAAAATTATTTGATCACTGAATACAAACTATTGGATCATTTTTTAAATTTCTAATGTTTGAACTTGGAATAAATCGACTTAGAAATATTTTTAAAAAATGTTCTGAAAAATGTTTATAAATAATTTTATTTTCCAGATCGACCCTTGTAGCACAATTATTATTTACTCAATCTGGACGCTTTAAGCTTAAATAAAAGCTTTATAAATTACCTACATAATGTCTTTTAAATAATATTCGTTTGATAACACCGTCCGATAGCCAATATTAAACATGAACCGGATGATACACGTCTAATAGTAGTGATCAAATGGAGTAAAACTGCATTTAAAGTTTTTCATTTCGTGATCCTGTTTTCTTTTAAAAGGACTTCAAAGTTGTAAAGGATACATTTTGTAAAATATTTGCAATTGTCCTAGGATGACACTGGTGACGGCAGATGAAAGAGGAGAATCTCCCCTATTTTTTTCATTTTTATATTTTATCATATCAGGATAAAAGGATGTAAATAAAGTCATTTGAATACTTCATCAAAATATTTTGTTGAAAATTTTGAATAATATTGAGTACACATTTTTGAATGGACGTAACTCACCTCCTTTTTCCTGATTTGTAAGAATAATAAAATAGGAAAATAAGGGGATATCCTCCTCTTTCATTTTCTATCAACAGTGGCATCCTAGGAAGTACAAATATTTAAAAAAAATATTTTATAAAATTTGACTTTCTAAAACTGTGAAGTCCTTTTAAAAGGAAACAGGATCACGAAATGAAAAACTGAAAATGCCGTTTTACTAAATTTAGTCTCTAGTTTCAAACGTATATTATCCAATTCGTGTTCAAGGATTTTTTTTATTTTTGTCGGACTGTGTAATAATAACGTTAAGTATTGTAGACTTTGTCTTTTACAAATGGTTTCTACTATAAACAAAGTTTCAAATGCATTGTCGCCCACTGTATATAACATTTTGCTGGTCAGGTTTAGTTTTAGCGAAATCGGTCTAGTAGTTTAGAAGTTATAAACGAAACTGTGAATTTCAGACCGGTTTAACTTAAAATTCACATATTAAAAATCACATCAACCAAACACAAAAGTCATCATTATACCACAAAAATATCTCACACAGTATTTTTAACATTCAAAAAAATGTCTACTATAAGATATATAGCAACACACTCAAAAAAAATATTCCAAAAAAAGTTTTAAACTCAAAAAAATACTGCACTCAAAACAATTTTTTTTTTTACAAAAATTACTAAAAACGTTTTTTAACCAAAATAATATTTTTCTGGTAAAAATTTTCATACAAATTTATTTACGCTAGGGTTTCATGTATTTGGCAAAGTCGAATTAAATTTGTTTACTTGTTTTTAATTTTTTAAATTTAATATTCTGCTCTTTAATTTCATACAAATGTTCAATCTTATTAAACAATTGACATACAAATCCTTGAACCTCAGTAATTGACATTTGTCATATACAATTTTCGCTTCAGTGCTCCCTTAATGATAAAATCATTAATATGTTAAGGTATGGTAAATCAAATATTTATTATATTACAATCTTTAAAATGATTTTAAATTCTGCAAATGTTTTAACTTTAAATTCTCTGTATTGAAGAGCAATCATCAGTATTGTTGACATTTAAATTCATCAGTATGGTGGTTTATTTATTTTGTTTACCTTACAGAGCACCAAGAAGTCCTATATGTCCTTACAGATAAATCTAAGTGGCCAGGTCATGTCATCACAGTAATTGAGTTTTATGAATATTGCTAAGATAACTTTAGAATTCTCTTTGTATTGTTAATAAATTTATGCTCAAGAGTATATCCATAAGACAGAATATTCTTGTAAATTTGCAAATTATTTCCAATTTGTTCTTATCAAAAAGTCAATTAGAATTTTGACATTTACAAATGGACTTTATGTAGCAATCTTAATTATTTAAATTTCTCAGTAGTGTTCATTTATTACAGATTTTACTGTTTATTTTACAAAACACGTATTTTCAATTTGAATAGAAATCAATTGATGATTTAGCCAGCCAGCAACAGGCATCAACCACATACACATTAGAGTGGCATTTTTTTGTATGACAAAAAAGTTTTTTATTCGATTTTGAAAAAAATTTATGTGGTACTAATTAGAGTCCAATCATATTAAATGAATCATACACTCAAAATAAATTCTCTGTCCAATCAGCAGAAAAATCTGCTGAAAATACACCCATTTTGAGCCATATGAGAAATCTGCTGATTTCAGCAGACACGGTTTGCTAAATATCTGTCATAAGAGGTGAATAAATATAACAAGAAAAAAAAAAAAACACACGCCGCCAGCCAGCTCGAACTCGCCACCTTCCGATTTGAAAGTACACTTCTTAACCACTACGCTACGGAAGCTTATACTTTTATCTGGCGTTTTTGTTATTAAACATGTGTGTTGTTCGACAGCAGAGAAATCTGATTTTAGCAGAAATATCTGCTGATTTTAGCAGAAAAATCTGCTGATTTTAGCAGAACAATCTGCTGATTTGAGCAGAATAATCTGCTGATTTCAGCAGAACAATATGTTCTGCTTTTTTTTATATAAAAAAATTTCTTGAAAAAATAATGAAATTCAGCAAACAAAATCAGTATAAACATAGTAAAATTTCTGTTATTTTCTTAAACTGAATGACAGAGATTTTTGTAAAAATATCCTTCTCAGCAGAACAATCTGCTAAAAGATTGATAATTCAAATTGAAAGTCGTTTTACAGATTTTTTGACAGAGTTTTTCTTTTGAGTGTAGTTTAAAATTTTTGAAAATTATATTTTTAGTAGGTTTTTTTCTAGCTCGAGGCCATTATTTCTTTTTCTAATTAAAACAATGATATTCTCATAGAAAAATTTTCAAGAAAATTATTTTTCTATTTTAAATTTATTTATGTTTGCCATTTTTTGCAAGACTTAATCGACACGTGTTTCGGGATTTGTCAAATCCCATTGTCAAGATTATTTAGCAAAAATAAAATAAAATAACGTCAATCGTTAATGATCAAACTTAAATGTAAATAATGACCTCGAGAAAAAGTAGAAAAAAACCTACTCAAAATATAATACTTTAAAGGTCGAATAAAACAATTTTTATTTTTTAATAAAACTTAATCAGAATTTGATTAAGTCTTGCAAAAAATGACCAACATAAATAAATTTAAAACAGAAAAATAATTTTCTTGAAAATTATTCTATGAGAATATCATAGTTTTAATCAGTAAAGGAAATAATGACCTCGAGCTAGAAAAAAACCTACTCAAAGTATATTATTTTAAAGGTCGAATGAAACAATTTTTATTTTTTAATAAAAATTAATCAGAATTTTTGAAAATTTTTAAATATAAATTAATTAAAATGTGTCATACGATAAAAAATGTTGATGCGCTGAACACGAATTAGAATTTCAAAATCGGTAATTTTGGCGTGGTAAATATAAATATTAAAAAAATTCTGAAACCGATCGTGCGGTTAACGAGATATCGACATTTGAAATTTACCGTTGGAGAAAACCTCAATTTTTTGCATATTTCAAATAGTAATATCTCGAAAACCGTTTGATCGATTTTAAAAATTTTATTTTAGTTTTTATTTTTTTAAATTGTTCAAAAATCAAAAATTTTGATAGCGGGGCGCCACTGGTAAATTTAATTTGAAACATAATTTTTAAGTCTAGTAGAATTAAAATTTGCCTGGACACTTGGTTAAATTAAAAGTTGAAGGAAAAAATGCCACTCTCCACACACATACATTGAATTTTATGCACATACATTGAATTTCATACATATATACAAAACAAATGGAGCATAAATACATGCACACAATTCCAATGAAAACTAAAAACTACTACATACATATTCAATAACTACCAAGGAGAGTCTCCCTGGTGTCACCCTCTGATCTTCATTAAATTTGGATGATGTTCAGAACAAAAAAAAAATTCGACACGTATTTTTTTTAACCGGCCCAAACTCATTTTTAGGGGGGTCGATTTGTATGGGGGAAATTGACCTTTTTCAGTTTTTTACGATTTACAACTATTTACTCAAATTTAATATAGGTATATTTGGTAGCAGATTAAAGGTATTTAAAATACCTATTTCGTTATGCTAACAACGTGCCAAAAAAAATAATATTTTTTGACTTATAACCAAAAATGTCATAAAATTTTGGTAGTTTACTCAATATGATAAAAAATTGGCAATCTTTGGAAACGTTCTTTGCACAAGAAAATAGGTTTTCCAAAGACCTTTCATTTGGTATGCAACATGGCTAGGTTTATTCGCATAGTATTGGAGATAAACGAAAAAAACGGAAAAAATACCGTTTCTTCCCCCCTCATTTTCACTCCTTAATATAAATTTGGGCCGGTTAAAAAGAAAATACGTGTCCGTTTACTTTTTCTGCTTTTTAAAGACCGTCGGGTGACACCAGGGAGACCTTCCTTGTAAGTAAACTCTTACTATCATCAATGTTTGACAACTATGTTGTAACCACAATAAGTACGTATACTAGGGTGAATATTATTGAAAGAACATGATTTTTATAGTTCTGCTTTAAATGCCATTAGTATGGCTGTACGTAAAGAACACTTATGACTAGGGATGAGATTTTCATGCACTAAAAATAGAAAATATGCGCTTAAAATATGCGCTAAAAAATCCAAAATATGCACTAAAAAACCTTAAAATTTGCACTAAAGAATAAAATGTGTGCAATAAAAATCCCCTTTTCATAGGAAAAACTTCTTAAAAAGCAAAAACTAACGCCGTGGTAAATAGTAACATTTAAAACTTTATATAAGCAAGAGTTTTTGAGAAATTAAGAATATCTATAAAAAAAATAAAAAAAAAAAAAAATTTTATTATTTTCAAAATAAATTTTTAAAATTTAACATAGTTTTTGAAACAAATAAATTTAAATTTGTGTTTTTGCTAATTTATGTCAAAATATGCAAAAATATGCACTTAAAAGTTTGAAATATGCACAAAATATGCATTTAAAACCAAAATATGCAAAAATGTGCATTTTCACCCAAATATGCACAAAATATGCATTTAAAACCAAAATATGCAAAAATGTGCATTTTCACCCAAATATGCAAAAATATGCAAAAACAAATCGATGCCATTTTCACGCAAATTTCTTGATTCGGAAAGATAATTGGTCGATATCGTTTTTAGACTATCGACAAAAAACATGCATTTGCATGGAAATCTCATCCCTACTTATGACTAACATAACAATACGAGCGTCATTGCACTATTGACCAGCATGCCCGCCGGAATCTCGGAAGTTCCAAGCTTTGCAAAAGGAATAGGTTATGAGTCCCATTTTTAAAATACCGTCTCGAAAGTTTTGGAAATTTTTCAAAAATTTCGGACTTTTTTCAAAAAGTCGATGAAAATAGCTAAACGTTAAAATTAAGTGATAATTACTTCGAATAATTTTTTCATATTTTTGTTCTAAAACTAAATTAAAATAATAACAAAATGTTGTCCAACTTTTTTTTTAATATAACGATATTTTTACTTCACTAAGAAAATTATGTCATTAACTGTTTGTAGGTTATTTTAAAAAGTAATCAGTAAAGCTATTTTAAAAGAAAAATCACTTATTTTATTAAGGATTTCTTGTTTTCTAATGTTTGTGTAGTTAAAAAAAAATAATTTACTGTCATAAAAATGAATTTTCCGTAACATTCAATTTTGGCAGTAAAAAATGTCTTCTACAGTTTAAAGGTTTTTTAATACAAAATAAATGAATATTCATTAGTTTTTTAATGTTTTGGTTAGTCATTAAATTAACATTAAAAATTGACTGTAATATGTTTTTATTTTAAATGAAAAAACAGTCGAATGGTTTTTAAATAAAATTTAATTTCTTTTAAGTGAATATTCACTGTAATTTACCAACATAATTTTTTGGGTTTTGTCAAAATTAATTGAAAATTAAATTTTTAATTTCTTTAAAAAAATCGCCATTTTGAAGAATTGATTACTCAAAACTAACTTGGAATAAAAGTCTAAAAATTGCATTTAATGCGGACTAGTGCCTACGGTCACTACCGTAGTACCGGGAATACCGGTATTCCCGGTTTTCGGACCGGGAAATGGTACCGGTTTCCCGGTTCTTAATTCATTCCCGGTATTCCCGGGTATACCGGTACTACCGGTTCCGGTTCTGACGGTATTCCCGGAACTACCGGTATGTATATTTTGTAAAATTTTGTACAATTAAAACTTTTTCTTTGCTTTTACCAAAAAAATATAAAACATGTGAAAAATACCATTTCCAATTAATTTTTTGAATTTAAGAAATAATAGTGACATGATTTTGAAATAATTTTACAAACACAACTAAATATTTTTGATATACTGATTAAGTAGTGTAATTTAAATTTTTTATGGTATAGTATTTTTTTGGCTTTTGAGAACCGGCACCAGGATCAGAACCGGAAATACCTGTATTCCCGGGAATATGGGGGGCACTAATGCGGACACATCCAAAAACGAGCGAAATCGAAGGGGTTCGATTTCAACACTCGATAACGTGTTGAGAGCTACAAAAATGCTTTTGGACTTTTTGTTGTGTCGGCAATATTTACCGAGGTATGAGCATTTCAAAATTTTCGGGAACGCTTATTTTTTTTGGATCCAAAGTTTGGACCCATTAGTTTTCACACATGTGAAGAGAATCAAAAATTGCCTCCATTTTGCTCCATCTAGCTTAGTTTTTGAGATAGCGCCATTTTAAGTTTTCTTACAAAAAAAAGTTACAATTTATTTTAGCTAATATTAGCAAAAAAGCTTGTAAAAATTTGGTCAACTCAATTATAATTTTAGCAAAAAAAATTAGTTGCTAACACGCCAATCTCAACTAAAAATTTGCTGAAGGTTAGCTTACTAGCATTAGCAAACAAAAAATTAGTAAATCTACTAAAGTATTATTTTGAGTGAAGAAACAAATTTTTAAAAAATTTTAGCGAAATTTACAATAGATTTTTTTTCTTAATTTTGTTTAAATTGATCCAAAATTGTCGATGTATCGATAAACAGATTATAAGTCAAAAACTACCTTGAAAATTTTTGGTAGACCGACCACCATTTAGTTTTATCCTCCAACATTTTTTTAAAACATACCTACACCCTATCTCCACTCCGTAAGTAGGCTTCCATTCAAAATTACATTTTTATAAAATTTGCTCCTACTGTTATTTGTATGGGAGTGGAGATGGGGCGTAAGTATGTTTTAAAAAAATGTTGGAAGGTAAAACTAAATGGTGGTCGGTCTCACTAATGACCCCTCTCGGACACACCATTCGACCGTCAGAAGCTGATTAAATGAAACAAATTAACAAAAAATAAAAAAAATGGATAGGTGTGTTCATAGAAAAATGTTTGGACTTAAAAAAATATTGTGGTTCGGTCATACATTTGATTGCTCTAAGGGCATTATAAGGGCAGTTAGAGCGGTAGGAGCAAATTTTAAAAGATGTCATTTTGTATGGGATCCCCCTTTGAACTTGGAGTAAAAATTAATGGAGGTCGATCTTGCAAATGACCCCTCTATGACGTACTATTGAAGTAGTAGAAGTGATTTTTAGATTGGAAAATTACAATAAAATATTTTGAAAAAATGTTAAAAAAATAGTAACAATTGTTATCCCACGATCCCACTTGGCAAAAATTTTTTAGAATCGATAGAAGTATTACACAACAAATTTAAAAAAAAAATATGAGATTTAAATTTCAAAACTTAAAAATCGCATACTAAAGCACTTTTAAAAAGTACGTAAAAAAAAACTAAATTTAAAATAAAAAAAAATGCTATTTGGGCCATTAGTGAAGAGGTTATGAGGAAAAGAAGTTTGAGTAAAGGAACATACTACCAATTTTTAAAATTTCGATATCTCTTGCACGGGTCATTAAAAAATCTAAAAATTTACAACGAAGGCGTTTTCGAAGGGTACTTAAAACTATAAACAACAAAATTTCAAAGTGTTCGATTTGACATGGAATGCCCCATATATTACACTGTGCACCAAATTTAGGGTCACCGAGTGTATACTGAATGGGTAAAAAAAAAAATTAAAGTATACCAAAAGAAGACCAAAATCACACTGAAGAAAATAAATGACCTCGAACTAAAACATGATTTTTTTTAATTATGAGATCTGACCAAAATATAAATTTTCTTCTAAAAATTATAAATTCTCGTAAATTCTTGCCTATGGAAAAATTACTAAACTTTGAAAAATATTTTTCTTTGATCAGTCTGAAAAAATAAAACCTAAAAATGTAGTGCCACCCTCAAAACAAAATCCTTTCATTGTTCGACATTATTAAGAACAAAGAAAAATATTCACCAATTGAATTGTAAACCATTGTTGTTCTGTTTTGAATGACTATTGATTGTTGCTTTTCAAAAATCATACTTAATCCCTAATAACTGGAAAGTTGATCGTACTACGTGTATTTGTATAAAACTTCCTGTAGTTTTTAGTTTCAACAGCAATAAAAATAGTAAATCTGTTGTAAGCATCTTGTTTTTATAACACTCACTTTTTATAACGTTATGTAATAGTTTTTTTTATTGCATTTAAGGGGGGAGGTGGTGATAGTTTAGAAATTTTTTTACAAGCGATTTTTCGAAAAAAACTAATTTCATATTTTAAACAACTACACTCAAAAAAACCTTGTACTGACAAGAATTCTGTGTAATTTTGCAAGCTTTTTACCAACAATTTTGTAATTTTGCAAGATTTTTACAAATAAAATTGTAAATTTAAATTTTTTGACGCGATAAATCTTACAAGGAGGTTTCGTAACTTTACTAGATGTTTTGCTACCTCCTATTTTACGAGAATTCCTAGTAAAAATTACGAGCTTTTTTGTAATTTTACAATTTTTTTACGAATAAAATTGTAAATTTACAACTTTTTTGGCGCAATAAAACTTACAAGGAATTCTCGTAAATTTACTAGATTTTTGTAAAAAAAAACCATTCAAATTTGTAAAATTACAACAAAGTTTGCAAAATTACAAAAAAAAATGTAAATTTCGATAAAAAAAAAATTTTGTTATGAGATAACGAAACTTTTTCTAGTAATTAGACAAGGTTTTTTTTTTGTGTAATGTTTTACACTTAAAAAGTCCAAACATTTTATTGTATGTTATTGTGTATTATTATTTTTTAACAAAAAAAATCTCCTCCCCCCTTAAGGTTAAGTTATTTTTTTTGCCATTTAAACTTTGACTGCTATTTTTTTACTGTTTTTAAGTTATCACTGGGTTATTGCCATCGATTTAGTTGTTTGTTATATTTTGAAAAACAATCAAACATTTTGTTATAAATTTCTAAATATATTTTTTCCGGATTTGTTCACAACAAAGGCGTAATTTTTACGAGCACTAAAAATTTTAATGGCCGTTTATTGAAAGAAAGAATTATTGGTGTATTGTTTGATATCATTAATTTTTATGGGTTTTTATTTCCACAACAATATTTTAATGCTTAAATTTAATTGTAGATATTTGTAAATATTTCATAACTTTTTTTATACAATATTTTTATGCCCTTAGATTACAATTAGTGAAATACGCTTTCTATAAGTTTGTCATTCCGTTTGTAACATATCAAACATAAAAAATTGAGTTAAATTTTGTCTTCAAATATATTTTTTTAGTGAGTTAAGCCAAACTTGAAGGGGTCATTAGAAGAATGAAAATTTTCAATTTCAAAAGACTTTTTTTCCCTGGATCAAAATAAGCTTAAATATCTTATTTCAGGTAAATTTATGTACAACCTGTACCACTTTTTTAAACTACACGCTTATCATAATTTTTTGATAATTTAGGTATTTTAACGACCGATGGGATATATCTTTGGTGAATCTTTAATAAGTTTAAAAAAAAACTCATAAACCAAGTTTTAGTGAACCAGGCTTCTACACTCAATATAATAACTCTGTAAAATGACTATAATCTACATTCAACAGATATTTGACAGAGTTTTCTGTCAAAATACAGATTCAAAGAAAAAAAGAAAAAAAGTTTCATCTGTTATATTACTTTTAACTTTGTAATCTTAATTTTACAGATAATTAACAGAATTTTCTGCTAAAATACAGATTTAAGCGAAATACTCTGTATTTTTTATAACCAAAAATTAGATTTATCTCTATTTTTACTTGTTGCTATTTAATCTTAACTTCATGGTTAAAAACGGAGTTTTCTGTAAAAACACTGTTTTACGTAGTAAATTTTTTTGTTACCAAATACCAAAATTTTATCAGTTTTTTTTTTAAATAAAAAAATTTATCAAAAAAAAAATATTTTTTTTTTTGTAAATCTTATAAAAATTTTAAAACATAACATGCATGTAACTAAATTCTGTAAATTAACAGAGTTTTTTTTTGTAAAATTTTGGTTGCATTAAACGCATTTTACAAGTAGATGTAAATTTACAGACTATTTCTTTGTTAAATGGAGCTTCATTTAACTAATATTTTACTACACTCAAAAAATTATGTCATTAACTGTTTGTAGTTTATTTAAAACGTTAAACGTTTCGTCGTTTTTAATAGAAAAAATATTTGCTCAATGTTTGGTTTTTTTTAATGACTATTTCTGTTCTTTGTTTCAAAAATAACAACATAAAAAATAAAGACTTTCATTAGCATTCAATTTTTAAAGTCATTTATTTTTGTTTTGTAAGTAAAAATAAGTGATTCTTCTTTAATTTTTAATGATTTGAGTACGTTATTTTTTTTTTTAATTGTTGGCTTTTTTTAAAGAGAAATCATTAGTTTTTACCTGCTTGTGTTGGGTTTTTTTTTGTGGAAAAAAAAAATTATTTATAGAAATATAAAAACATGTTTGTATCAAGTAATTTTGGCACGATGGGATAGATGATTGCGGGATCGATTCCCCAAAAATTTTATTAAAATTTTTTTAAAATAAAATTCAATAGAAAAGTTGTAAAATTAAAAAAAAAAAAAAAAAATTACCTACGAAAACATTAAAAATTAATGATTTCGTAGGTAATTTTTTTTTTTGAATTTGTTGGTAAAAATAACACAGCAATCATTAATTTTTAATGTTTTCGTAGGTTATTTTTTTCGAATTTGTTGGTTAAAAAAATGAAAGTGACATTGTTTTTTAATGTTCAGTGTTATTTATTTTAGAAAATTAAAAGTAAAAAAAAATATTGATGTTTGTTACAACAAATGAATAATTACTGGGATGGTTTTCAAATGTTTTATCACTTGTTATACCCTCCACTCTGGTGATAGAGGGTATATATAAGTTTGTCATTCCGTATGTAACACATTGAAATATTGGTTTAGGACCCCATAAAGTATATATATTCATGATCCTTGATCGATTTTAAGTCGATCTAGCGATGTCCGTCTGTCTGTCTGCCTGTCTGTCCGTCTGTCTGTTTGTCTGTTGAAATCACGTTTTTGGCAATAATTCGGAACCGATTAAAACGCTTGGAATAACAAAAGTTGCGGAATTTTCCTAGGAAGAAACTGATGTATTTTTTTTTTTAAATCGGTTAAGTATTTTAAAAGTTATGAGTGAATTTCTGAAAAAACTAAGAATTGTTTTCAACATAACCCTAAATTAACTCATATTTTGTGTAGATATGTACATAAGAAAGAATACGGAAATGAAAAAAAAAGAAATGAAAAAAAAAACGGAGAAAAAGAAAAAAAAACTTTACAAAAAAACTTTAAAATATGTAAAACAAAATCTAAATTTAATTAAAAAAAGTTCGTTAAGTAATAATAAAAAAAATTTATAGTTATTTTTATGTACATAGCATGTGTGTGTATGTCCGTTTTTTTGCTTCGTCATATTAACGGGGTTGCCAGACTTTTTTTGGCTTTGTCGCCAAATCGGATGTAAAATATCGCCAAAATTAAATTTTGTTCAGTTTTCTTAAAAAAAAAAAAATATTTTCATTTCAAAAAAATAAATTTTGTTAAATAATTAAAGACAGAAATAAACTTTATGGCAAAAATCGCCCAAATCCGGAAAATCTGTATATATAAAAGAGTAATGTGACTGACTGACTGACATACTCATTCATCATCGCCCAGCCTAAACCGCTGAGGATAGAGACTTGAAATTTGCACTGTAAGTTCACCTCCCGCAATATAGATCCACTATGGCTGGAGTTTTGCCAATGTTGATTCAAAGGGGGTAAAAAAACTGTACTTTTGGTGCTTCTTATATCTCCTGAAATAATGGTCATAGAAACTTGAAATTTGGGCAGTATGTTCACATCCTGGAATATAGATCCAGTACGGCTGGATTATTGCCAATGTTGATTCTAAGGGGGTAAAAAGGGTAAAAATCTGTACTTTTGGTACCTTTTATATTTCCTTAAAAAATTGTCACATAGACTTGAAATTTGGACTGTATGTTCACCTCCCGGAATATAGATCCCCTATGGCTGGGTTTTTGCCAATGATGATTCTAATAGGGTAAATAGGGTAAAAAATGTTTACGATTTCTATAAAATCAATTTTGAGAAAATTGAATTTTGGCCAAAAATGTCGTCTGCGAAACCGTAGTGCATTGGTTAACATTGTGGAGGGTATTTAAAGATTCGGCACAGCCGAATATAGCTTTCTTACTTGTTTTATTTATGTTTTTCATTTGTTTTTGCCTACAAAACATTTTGAGTGTGGGAAAGAGGGGAGAAAAATAAGAGTTACCCTTTTTTTCTTAGCTGCCCAATCTCAAATTTAGCGGGTCAAAGGGGTAGGGGAAGGGATTTTTTTTTTTTTGGTTTTTTGAGGATTTTTTACAATTCTTTCAAAGAAACTACATGAAAGTTTCATACAGATCGAAGGCTTATCCAATGGTGTATTGGCGGTGTCGAAATTCGGCTTCGTTAAATCCTTATTTTCAAAAATGTTAAAACTTTAGTGTAGTTTATGTGGAGAGCTATATACGTACGACCGCCAAAATCACATTAAATAATCTCTATTAAAATAAAGCTGACCCAATTTCTGCGTTTCGCGAAATTCCTGCTAGCTCAGATTTTATTCGGATTTTTTTTCCTGGTAGTCCTCATTTTTCATAAATTTGAGATTGGGCAGCTAAAAAAACAGGAAACTCTTATTTTTCTCCCCTCATTCTCATATGCAAGTTTCAGGGCTATCGTTGGGTGCCCTCTAAAAGACCTTCCTTGTTAGTTAAATTTAGCATTCCCACTTGTTTGCACAAAAGTTGTCTCTTTTTAAAATGTAAATAACAAATTGGTTTTATTTAGTATGTAAATTTTGCACTTTTTCCATACAACTTTTAGTTTGTCATTCAAATGTTGTATTTATTTATGATTGTCATTTAATTTGTTATGTATTTTTACATTGACATTTTAATAATTGTATTTTAAAACAATATTTTAACATGTTGAATTTTTGTTAAATTAAAAAATAATAAAAAAATGTATCAGTGATTTGTAAAAGTAATGTTTTTATGCATAATAAATGTAACTTAAACACAGGCAAATTTTTAGATTCCATAACATTAGTTGTAATACAAAAATTCAACTTGCACAAAATCGGTTGTAGGAACTTTCTGTTCTAGAATCGAGTAATTTTGTTTAAACCTAGAACTGCACGCAGACAAGAAACATGATTTAGACAACCATAATTGAGGGGCAACATAGTATGATTAAAATCTTATTATGATCAAAAAATTTCATTGTATAATTGTTGATGATCATAGTATGACTGCCACAATCATATATGATCAAATGGATCAATACTTTGTTGTCCCTCAATTATAGGGAACTTATTCAGAGATATTTTTTCTATGCGAAGATTTGTGACATGTCCCTATAGATTAGTTTTGTGACATGTAAAATAGTGCCTTATGGGTTTAAATATCTCGTTCTAAAAAATTTTAATATTAAAAATTTATTTACCATAAACCTTTCACTCTCTTTTACTAAACTGATTTTATTATCCTTGATTTTTTTAATGTTAAACTAAAACATTTTTCACAATTTTTTTGATGCTTTTACATTTAATAAAAGAAAACTCTTTGTTAAAAGTATAAAATATTAAAATTTTCACAAAACTTTTGTCTTCATAAAAAAGACGTTACGTTTATTTTATATTAAAAAACTTTATATTTTTTGTTTTAAAATTTGTATTATTTATGCAACATAAATTATTTTAAAACAAAATAAAAAATATATGCATTTTTGAATGAAACTGAGCAAAACAAGTTCTACTATATATACATTAGGGTGGCACGATTAACTTTTTTTTGCATTCCGTCGATTGATACGAAAATTATGACTCATTTTGGTCTATCAACTCTGTTAAATGCATATTATTGCATATTTTAGTCATAAGAGCATATTTTAGCATTAAAGCATATTTTTAGGGCATATTTTGGTGTTTTGTGAGCATATTTTAGGAAAAACTGCATATTTTTATAGAAAAGGATAAAATATTTTATGTATTGGCGAAAACAGAAAAAATATTTCCCAAAAAAATTGTGAGTAACTTTTTTAGAGAGTTAAATTTTTTTATTTTTTAAGGGCGGATTACTCAATGAAAAGTTAGCTGCTACCCAGCAAAACATGGTAATGAGTTGTGAAAAGTAATCATTACCAAGTACATTATTTATAATGAGTACCCATTACCATTAACATTATTTTAAGCCCAAAGTAACTACTTCTCAGTAATATGTTATAAAAGCACCTCTCTTCTTGCACTTGCAGTTTTTAACCTTTACAATTCAATTAACTTAAAAAGTACTTAAAAACTTAATAAAAATTACGGAATTTTTAAGTTTTAGTAAAAACAAGTTAAATTTTAAATGTTTTAATTAACTAATTATTTTACTTCTTATTGGTAATGGGTTTTTACTCCTTATTTGTAATCCGAGGCAGTAACTGCTTATTTATCTCCATACTCTTCACTAGTTATTTTTGTCTCACGCCCTTGTTAAAATAATTAGTGTTTCATTCAATAAGTAACTACTTATTAACATCTGTTTCGGATTACAAAACCCATTACTAGTAATGCCAATTTTTGCTGGGTAACTGCCGATTTAACGAAGCCTTCTGTCAAAACGTGTATGAAAAAGAAAGTAAAATTTAACGGAGAGTTAATTTATAACGGAGCATTGATTACTCCAGCCTAAATTGTTTTTTTTTTTTTTTAGTTTTATAATATATTTTAGTTTAGAAATTGTTTGGAAACGGCTAGTTTGTGAAAAAGTTCCAAAATAGTAGTTCGTAATATAAATAAAACTAAAAAATTTAGTATTTTATCGTATTTTATTTAAGAAAAACTAAACTTTTTAGAGCATATATTTCATATTAAAAGACCTCATTTTCGATTTTGGTTTTTTTTTTAAGAGAATCGCAATATTGAATTCCTTAACAACTTTTTAATATGCTTGTATTTTCATGGTTCAACATACCGTATGAGTAACATTTTCGTAAATATTTGTTACTCATGCGCTATATTGAAACAAGAAAATACAAGCAAATTACAAAATTGTTATAAAGTTCAATATTCAAATGCGATCTTATCGAAAAAAAAAACGAAAAATGTATTTCAATTACAAAAAAAAAAAAAAAAAAACGGGTTCTGAAAACCTTAAAAAAAAAGTAATCGATAGCCCATAAAAAAATAAACCCAAATGTAAACTTTTGGGATTGCGGCAAATCAACACAAATTTTACATTTTTTTTTCAATATTTAGCCACGCCTCATAAGCCCAGGTTTTGAAAAAAATAAAAACCAAAAACGCAATTTTCTAAGTTCCATATGGGGCATTCCAGGCCAAATCACTCACTTTTAGACCCGACCCCTTTCGCTTTATTTTATTTTTGGATATGTTTTAGTACTTATTAAATTCAACTTGGACACCAATTTTCAGTCTTTTATTCCAAGATGGTGTTGAGTAATCAATTTTTCAAAATGGCGATTTTTTCAAAAAAATGGAAAAATTAAAATTTTCAATTAATTTTGAAAAGTTAAAAATATAGATATCTTAAAAAAAGTTAGACAACGTTTTGTTGGTATTTAAACGTAGTTTTAGAAAAAAATATTAAAAAAATTATTCGAAGTAATTATCACCAATTTTTTAAAAATTAAAATCGACTTTTTGAAAAAGTCCGAAACCTTCGATTTTTTTTACAAACGTCTAAAAGTTCTACTCTTAATTACACAACTTTTAAGCCATAATTCGAGATGTGATCGCAATTTGTTCTATTTTTTTTCAAATTTTGAAAATTGCACCTTTTATTTTTTGACTCTGATTTATTTTATATGGTGCTCCAAAAAAATTTAATTGGTAGATACTGACCCTAACTTACCCTAGATATATTCATTTCGTGGCAAAAATACGCCTAACAAAAATTAAGAACGATCGGACATGAATAAGGTGTACCGCATGGGCCTTGATGTTTAGAAAACCGATTACAAGGAAAAATATGAATTTTTTTCTGTTTTCTCAATTTTTTTGGTATTTTAAGTTAAGTTTTAATTCAAGTGGTTACAGAAATATAATACGGAGTAAAATACCTCTCTAATAAGGTACCAAAGACTGAAATCGGTTGAAAATCAGCCAGTTTATTACAACTTCCCCAGGCATCTAACGTATGGCAGAACACTTGATTAAGCAATATAATACGATTTTGGAAATTCATTGAAATTTTCTACTGTAATAACATTTTTTTATTCTTCAAGTTCAAATGTAATTAGATGACAAGTATTTTTCATATTGTGTTTTGCTAACATTTTTTAAATTAGTGCTAAAAATGCCTGCATTTTCAACACCCTTTTAAAATCTCTATTTAAAAAAAAAAAAATAATTTTTTTGTTTTAAAATTTGGAAAAACCAAAAAAATATTACACTGAAACATGAATAATGAAAAAATGTTATTACAGTAGAAAATTTCAAAAAATTTAAAAAAAGGGACTCGTATTTTTTAATCAAGTGGTATGGCACACGCTAGATGCCTGGAGAAGTTGTAATAACTTGGCTGATTTTCAACCGATTTTAGTTTTAAGTACCTTATTAGAAAGGCATTTTGCTCCACATCATAATTCTGTAATCACCTGAATTCAAACTTAACTTAAAATACCAAAAAAGTTGCGAAAACAGAAAAAAATTCATATTTTTCCTTGTAATCCGTTTTTTAAACTTCAAGGACCATGCTAAACGCCTTACCCATGTCCGATCTTCCTAAATTTTTGTGAGGCATATACTTACCACCAAATGAATATATTTAGGGTAAGTTATGGCCAGTATCTACCATTTTTTTTTTTGGAGCTCCATATAAAATAAATCAAAGCCAAAACATAAAAGGTGCAATTTTAAAAATTAAAAAAAAAAATAGAAAGAATTGTGATCACATCTCGAGTAATGGCTTAAAAGTTGCGTAATTTAGAGTAGAATTTTTATAGTTTTTTTACAAAAAATCGAAGGTTTCGGACTTTTTCAAAAAGTCGATTTTAATTTTTAAACGTCAAAAAATAAGTGATAATTACTTCAAATAATTTTTTCATATTTTTTTTTCTAAAACTACATTTAAATACCAACAAAACGTTGTCCAACTTTTTTTAAAATATCTATATTTTTTAATGGTCAAAATTAATTAAAAATTTCAATTTTTTAATTTTTTTGGAGAAAATCGCCATTTTGAAAAAATGGATTACTCAACACCATCTTGCAACACGGTTGGGAAATGTGGCACAATAGTGCCATTTTTGGCACTATTGAATGGTCTGTGGCACCACAAAAAACAGTTTTGGCCCTTTTTCATTCTCTGCAAATATTGTCAAAATTAAAAAAAAAAATATTTTTACTTAAACTTAATTACAAAAAAAGGAAAAAGTATTACTTTTTCCCCTTTTAAGAATCCTACCACTTATTGCAACTATGCAAGTTTTTGTTTTCTTTAAATATATGATTTCAATGTGAATGGTAACAAAATTCCTGTGGGAAATCAATTGGTTTTACAGGAACAACTGATCCGAAAAACCCATCCTATGGATTATTCCAAGTTGACTGGTCATAGAACACAAGAATCTAAAATACCAGTTATGGGGCATGTCGCAAGGTGTTAATATTAAACACATCCTAGGATCTTGCTATATTAAAGTGAGAGGTTCCTTTCATATAAATGTTCCACTCTAGAACCGGTCCTAAACTGGTCCTAAACTGGCCACCTTTCCCGCAGGAACAATTTTACTGTCAAAACTGGCAATTAAAAAAAAGAATAAGTTGCGTGATATTTAATAAGAAAATTATTGATTTTTTGGCCCTTTTTAACCCATTTTGGCCCTTTTTATCCTTCAACTTGGCACTAATTGAAAATTCTGAAATACCAACACTGTCTTGCAATAAAAGGCTGAAAATTGGTGTCCAAGTTGCATTTAATAAGGACTAAAACATATCCAAAAATAAAATAAATCGAAAGGGGTCGGGTCTAAAAGTGAGTGATTTCGCTTGGAATGCCCCATATACAATAGGGAGGAGCAAATTTGTATACCCTACACCACTCTGTGGTAGAGGATTACGTTTTGAGGCAGGTCGCAACTTCCAATCAATTGACTTGAAATTTGAAACTGAAGCATCTTTTGGCCCGAGGACGAAGCCTATTATAGCAAATGGGTCGATGTTAAGACCTAGCCCCCATACAAACGGCCCATTTGGATTCGGCAAAAATGACTCTAATAACCGTATTATAAAAGATATCCCTTTGAAATTTACCAGGTAATCAAATTTCATCATTTCAAAATTCAAAGGCATCGAGTCACCATAAAAAACACCCCCCCCCCCCCCCCGATATTCGCATTATTCCATCAAAATTCATAAAAATGGAAATATATGATAAACATTTTATTTTTAGGTTTTAAACGTTTACTTTAGTAACCTAATCAAATCGGAATATAATTGGACCATTTTTGGACTTAGTCCCCCATATACAAATTTCGACCGATATTCAGTTAAATCGGTCTATTGACAAAAAAATAAACCAATTCCACTAAAATTTGATCTGTGTGTGTTTTCTACTCTAAATAAAGATTTAACAAAAGACAGACCCAATCGGTCGATGTTTCGACTTGGGACCAATTTTCTGGAAACACTGGTGTAGGGTATCATATTGTCGGTCTTAACCGAAAAGTTGCCTTTGAGGGTCGATATTAACACACAAAAATATTCCCCCTGTAGGACAGTGGTTTTGAGTTCCTTTTTTGATTTAAAAATCGGAAAGTTCCGAACGAAGTAAAAAAAAAAATAATTTTTTTTTTTGCTCAAAATATTTGTTTATGTTCGGACATTACCGAAAAAGTATTTTTACGGTAAATTTTTTTTTGTTCTGTCAAATCACACACGTCATTTCGTTAATGATTTTCTTAAAGTTCAGTTAATAATATAATAAAATTTAATAAATTCCATATCGAGGGCCTATATTCAAAACCCTCTATCTTCCATTTTCACGAAAATGACTTTTTGATGGCAAAATATTCAGTAAAACGGCCATCATCTATGGTGTAAAATTCAGAACAAAAATATTTTTATTTGCTATTTTATTTGCATTTTTGGGTTTCTCTATCTCTTACACAATTAATTTTTCTGAATGCAAAACCATCTATCTTTTCAAATAATTAATTCATGAATATTTTTTTTGAATAATTTCATCATGCATTACATGTTTTCATACTAATTTTTGCATGCTGCACATGAATTTGTCAACAAAATTCCAGAACCACGATTTTGGTCCACTGATGCTAATTTTTTCTGAAAATTCTTGTTTGACTTTTTTGAAAAATATGGCTCAAAATTTGGATGTCTTGTGTACATTATGAAACAAAAATTTTAATCTTAAAAGTCCCGATGCTGTTCAGCATCTGTGGACCAAAATCGCGTTTTTTAATTTTTTTACTATTTTTTACATAGCATACTCAACAGTTTGTCAACTTTTGAGACGAATTCGGTAAAAAAAAAATTTTTGTCTTAAAAATCCGCATCTGTGGACCAAAACCGCGATTTCGGAATTTTTTATAAGCCGTTATCATTAATAAATTACGTTAAAAATTTAACGATGTCGTAAATGAAATCATAATAATCAATTTTTATTAAAATGCAAAACCCTCTATCTGATCATTTTCATTCATGTACTTAATATTTTTGAGAAACAAAACCCTCTATCTATCCCCTTAAACCCCCAATAGTGCAAAATTTTAAAAACGAATCATATGTGAGATTCAGTAGTTGATTTAAAAACATATTGTAGAATATCGAATTTTAATTACTCTAATAACTCGCGAAATAAACAGTTTTTTGGCTCTGCTGAAAAGTTGTGTTTTTTTAGATAGAGGGTTTTGAATATAGGCCCTCGATATGGAATTTTGTTTATTTTTTAAATTTTCCTGACACACATAAATTTTCAATTTAGCTTCAACTAAAGTCAACTGCTTTTTGAATTTCCCACTGGGATGCTGGCATTGTACACTTGTTATTTATTTATATTTTTTATGTTGGCATTTTTCTCACTAACAAGTTCTTGCTTCCATATGTTCCATATTTTCCAATTTTCATATTATAAAAATTCACCCATGCAATACAATGTATTTTTTTTGCTCCTTATACATAAGAACTTTATGATGTTGTATTTTAGTTTTTGTTGACAATTGTATTATTGCATAAAATTGTTGTATAGCAATCAGGTTATTAAATCGGTTAACCGACGAATTTTGGTAACCCGAGTAAAACAGTTTATATAAAATTGTATATAATTATATATGATTATATACAGGCTTCAATTTTCAGAAAATTGGATAAAATTTTATATAATTTCACAAAAATTTATATAATTTCACAAAATTATACATAATTGTATCCAGGATTTGGTGGATACAATTTTATATATTAATATCAAATTTAATATAACTTTATAAAATTTTTATCAAATTATGCAAAATTTGATATTTTTTTATAAAATTATATCCACCAAATCCTAGATAAAATTATATATAATTGTTTGATGAGTTTATTTTGGCTTGAGGTTATGGGGTTTTATATATAAAATAAAAATTCAAAAAATTTTTATAAAGTTTTTATTTAAATATTGTTTTATTGTGTTTTATTTATTTTTTTTGTGTGATATTTGTGTTAATATTTTTGTTTATAAAATTATAAAATTTAATTATTGTTATATGTATATCTTTGTCAGATCCCTGAAGATGATCAGCGATGCTGATAGAAATATTGGAAAAAATAAATATATTTAAATAAAAACTTTATAAAAATTTTTTGAATTTTTATTTTATATATAAAACCCCATAACCTCAAGCCAAAATAAACTCATCAAACATCAACACAAAAGGTTAACTACAAATATTCAAACATACTACACGGTAGGCACACCGCAACTTAAGCAACATGTCACTATATGGAAAAATCAAGACAAAGTACAACAAGAACACCAACAATATTATACGTAATTATTCTAAACATAATAATAAGCAAATTAAATTAAAATCGTCAACAACTTTTTTGATGAAATGCAAAAAAATAGGTATTATACCGAACTTCATACGTAACGAGACCAAAAACATTTATAATTTTTTCATGGTAAATAATAAAATAGCGCCAAACTTGACAAGAGACTTAGAAAAACATATTTACAACTTCCACAGCAAAATTTTACATTTACTTATACAACATAAACACAAACATATAAATATAAACAAAGAAACATTAATAAAAACAAAGGAGATAATAAAAGAGCTTTTAGAGGAAGAAGATTTTACACAACTCTTTGAGAGTGAGAGAGTTTTACAGGAGAGGCTTAATACTAAAACAAAAACAACACACATTAAAAAGCTGCAAAAATTAAAGGAAGAGCATAATAAAGAAAATAAAATAATAAACAAAAACGAGGATTGGTTTGTCAACACAACAAACACATCGATACCCACAAATATCAGCTGGTTACTGTCTCTTGGACCTAGACACGCATTGCCAAATACAAAAACAAATTTTCCTTTATTCAAATGTATTGCCGACGGTGAAGATATGATTCAAACAATAGAGAATAAGGAACAACAAGAGATCGCGAGAAATAAACTGACTTCTCTCATTGACAACCACTTAAATAAATCAAAACCTACGCAGAGAGACTTAATAATACTTGACACAGTGGAACAAACCAGACAATTTTTGAATAAAAACGATGACGTTCTAATATTAAGTGCAGATAAGGGAAACAAAACAGTAGCAATGAAAAAGGAGGATTACGTACTAAGAATGAGAAATATTTTAAATGATATTTGTACCTACCGTCGATTGAAAAGGGATCCAACTTCTAGTCTACAGAATAAAAACAATATTCTAGTTGAAAAATTATTTGACTTAAATATAATAACGGACTATGAGAAAAACAAATTGACTTCAAAAACAACTTTAGCCCCTAGGATTTATGGGTTACCCAAAACGCACAAAGATGGAATCCCCCTTAGACCGATATGTTCCTCTATCAACTCACCAGCTTACGGTCTATGTAAGTACATAGTTGATATTTTAAAAAACTTGACGAGAGATTCAAAATACAATGTAAAAGACGCGATTGACTTTAAATCTAGGGTAAACAACCACAAGATAGGTGATGATGAAATCCTTATATCTTTTGACGTTATATCACTTTTCCCTAGCATTCCAGTAAATTTAGCCCTTAAGATAATTGACAGTAAATGGGGTATTTTGGAAAAACACACGAAGATACCTCGACAACTCTTCATGGATATCATAAATTTCTGCATCAAAGATACAAGGTACTTTAAATATGATGACAAAGTATATGAACAGAGAAAAGGAATGCCGATGGGGTCACCTGCTTCTCCAGTCATCGCTGATATTGTGATGGAGGAGTTACTGGACTTCTCAACAGAGATGATGGAAACAAAACCAAAAATTTTGACTAAATATGTTGACGATCTCTTCGGAATAATTAAAATAGGAGCTGTGGATGACACACTAAAAATTCTTAATTCATTTAATAAACAAATACAATTTACCAAAGAAGAGGAAAAAGACAAAAAGTTACCATACTTGGACGCGATCGTAACAAGACAAAATGATGTTTTAAAATTGGATTGGTACCAAAAGCCCACAGCTTCTGGTAGACTAATCAATTTTCAATCTAAACATCCCAGACGTATAATCATAAATACAGCGACGAATTTTATTAGAAGAGTTTTAGGTATAAGCGACTCGATGTTTCACAAGGAAAACATAAATAAAATAACAAATACTTTAATTAAAAATGATTTCCCTAAAAAGACAATTAACGATTTGATTGAACATGTCACAACGAGAGCGCAAAATCCGATTGAAAAACAAGATCAGCAGAAAATTTATAAATCGGTAACATATATACCTGGATTGTCTGAGAGACTTAAAAATTCAAATATTTATGACAACGAAAAGTTTGTGATGGCGCTTAAAACTAATAATTCGTTAAATCAACTATTTAGCAATACTAAATCCAAAATAAATAATGAGGACAAGTCGAATCTGGTATACCAGATAAATTGTAACGGAGACGGATCCAACATATGCAACAAAGTATATGTTGGAACAACAAAAACAAAATTAAAGACAAGAATTTCTTCGCATAAGTCAGATCATAAAGCAGTAGACAAACCTTTGGAACAAAAAACGGCTCTAGCTGCACACAGTGTAAAAACTGGTCATAAACCAAATTTTGAAGGCGTAAAAGTTTTACAAGAAGAAAGGCATTACACCAAAAGATACACGCTGGAGATGCTCCACATCATCAATACCCCTATTAATATGAGATTGAATTTTAAAACAGATACAGAGAGAATAGCTCCAATATATAGACACATAGTTGACAAGCACAGACAAACAAAACAAAAATTAGTTGACAAAAATTTACAAAGGAGTAAGGAAGTCCTCAACTCAACGTCGGTTTAAAAATATTTTAAATGTAATTATTGTTTTTTATGTTTTATTGTGTTTTATTTATTTTTTTTGTGTGATATTTGTGTTAATATTTTTGTTTATAAAATTATAAAATTTAATTATTGTTATATGTATATCTTTGTCAGATCCCTGAAGATGATCAGCGATGCTGATAGAAATATTGGAAAAAATAAATATATTTAAATAAAAACTTTATAAAAATTTTTTGAATTTTTATTTTATATATAAAACCCCATAACCTCAAGCCAAAATAAACTCATCAAACATCAACACAAAAGGTTAACTACAAATATTCAAACATTATATATAATTTTATATAATTTCCTGAAAACTGTACGTATAATTTTATAAATTTATATATAATTTTATCAAATAATATAAATATATATAAAATATATAAACATATTTTTTAATTGGATATTTTATTTTTGGATTAACCAAAAATTTTCTCTCAAAAACTTTTTTTTATTTGAAATTATTTTTTTCTTTAAAATTTAATTTTTTAATAATTTTTTTTTTTTAATTTTTATTATTAAAAATAAAAATTGGAAAATTTATGTTTTTTTATAAGAAAAATTGAAGATTTGTTGATTTTCCTCTCTCCAATTTCGAATGTATCTAAAAACAAACTTCACTAATTTTTATTTTATAACAAAAAAAATTTTTTTTTTACTGAAAAAAATTTCTAATTAAAAATTTTCGATATTTTTATTAAATTTTATAAATTGGTATAAAACACTAAAACATTTTCGTTTTCCAGTTTAGTTTTTAATCCCTTAACATGAGTTCCACAGAAAATAAAAACACATTTTGTCAATACAATTAAATTTTTTGTTAACACAACAACATTTTAATTAAAAATAAGCCAATACTACATTTTTTAGCATTATTTTCGACTCTCTAGAAAATTTAAAATTTTTTTTTTTATTTCAAAAACCATTGACGTCATTGTTCTTTTAGTTATGCCTTGTTACCATTTGTTTAATATTATTATAGAGAATAAATAACAATAAAACCTGCTGCTGCATGTCTACCTACAATACAAGGTATTTTCACTATCTGCTACAACACATGAAAAACACAATGGTTTTACTAGAGAATTATGCAAATGAATATGCATGTGTAAGTTTAAAGGTTTGAATGTATGAAAAAAAAAACAAGTAGATAAGTTGAATTTGACTTGGCCGCACCCATAAATACCCTCCACAATAACAATTTTAAGTTAAACAATAACAATTTTAAGAAAAAAAAACTTAAAATAAAACCTCTGTTCAATCAGAAGAAAAATCTGCTGAAAATACAACAATTTTAAGCCATTTAAGAAAATCTGTTAAGAGACCAGAAAAATCTGCCGATTTTAAACGAAAAATCTATTGATTTGAGCAGAAAAATCTGCTGAAATTAGCAGAAAAATATGATGTTTTTAGATAAAGAATGTAAACAATTTTAAAAAATGTTCTTGAAAACAGGATATCTAAATATTCCTGTAAAATTGCAAAAAATATCTACTGAATTCTGTTATTTTGTAAAACTGAATAGCAGAGAATTCAGTTAAAGTATATATTTTATTAACAAATTTTTCTAAAATAAATATTTTTTTTTTCTAAAAACCACGAACTAAATCCGCTTGTAGAGAACTAAAAGTACCCTCCTTAAAGTTATTCTAAAAATTTTCCCGTTATCAGCTTCAAAATGCGCACCGACTTTTTGCTATTAGTTAACGAGATTCTGTAATATGCAAATAATCGACCCGCCTTACTGTGTGATTACACTCCATGATTTTACATATTAATATTAATCATACGCTTCAATAACAACATTTTCATATAAGAGGCACTCCACACCAAATGACCCGCTACAGAAAAACATGTGTCCCGTAAATTTCTGAGTAGGTTGTTTGGGTAGCCCTATATGGGACTAAGAAGATGCGTTTTTGGTTTTTCTAATTTTCAAAAACTGGGCTTAAAAGGCGTGGTCAAATATTGGAAAAATGGTCAAATTTGTGGCGAGTTGCCTTGATTAAATATTTATCACATTAAAACAGAATGCACCACAATCTCAAAAATTTACATTCTTATATAGTCTTGTATGGGCTATCGATTAAAAATTTTTTTCAACACCCGTTCTGAAATTTTCCATTTTTTAAAAAAAGTCAATTTATCAAAAATCCGGCCACTTTTTTTTTTATAAATTTTAGATGTTTGTCCATCCATACAAAAAAAATCAGACCCGCGTTCGTCGTTTTTTTCGAGAAAATCTCATTTGAATTTAAAATTTCATAACAATTTTGTAATTTGTTTGTATTTTCTTGTTTTACCGTTGCGAATGAGTAATATTAATTGCATAAATATTACTCATTCGCAACGTTAATTGCATAAATATTACTCATTCGCAACGTTAAAACAAGAAAATACAAGCAAATTACAAAATTGTTGGATGGACGAACATCTAACTTTAAAGAAACAGAATTAAAACAAAAGTGGCCGTATTTTTGATAAATTTACTTTTTTAAAAAATGGAAAATATCAGAACGGGTTCTGAAAATTTTCCAAAAAAAAAAGAAATTAATCGATAGCCCATACAAAACGATATAAGAATGTAAATTTTTGAGATTGTGGTGCATTCCGTTCTAATGTGATAAATATTTAATCAAGGCAACTCGCCACAAATTTTACCGTTTTTCCAATATTTGACCACGCCTCCTAAGCCCAGATTTTGAAAAATTGAAAAACTAAAAGCGCAATTTTCCAAGTTCCACATAGGGCTATCTATACAACCTATTCAGAAGTTTACGGTACACGTGTTTTTTTTATCTGGACATTTGGTGTGGAATGCCTCATAAGTCTTAAATGTTTTTATTGCTCTTAAATTCTACTCACGTAATTCTGTCAAAATAACTTTAACAAGTCCAGTGACACTTACCTAAAAAGAAACAAGAAAATATTAAATTAGTAATTAGTAAATATTTATAAAATATTATATGAAAATAATGGTGAGAAGTTGGGGGATATGTCTTTCAATGGTCACCAAGTGATTTTCATAAAATTTTAAAGAATTTTGTTCATTATAGTTATAAAAACTTTCGTTCTATGAAAATTCGTTAAAAATTATTTTTTTTTTTTCATTTTATGAATGAATTTTTTCATAAAATTTATGAAAAATTTTATAACAATAATGAAAATTTTTCTACATTCAATAAACAATTTTTTTAGAATAGAAAATTCAAAAAATCAATGATTTCGAGCTCATAAATGCAATGATATTTTATATTAATTATAAAAACAATCATAGGCATAATGAAAACATCGTTGATCTAATGAAAAAATTCATTGGCTCGTTATGAACAACAACACTGTTCAAAACCAAAATCCTCCTAGTGAAATATTTTAAATTTTTTTCTTCAAGTTTTTTTAGTTATGCTGATTTTTAATAAAATTATTGGTGTTTTTTTATTAATTTGTTGAAAACAGGATAATCTGCTGATTTCTGTTATTTTCTAAAACTAAATGACAGAGAATTTAGTTTAAATATCCATATTAGCAGAAAAATCTGCTAAAAATATGGTAATTCAAACGGAAAGTTGTTTTGCAGATTTTTAGACAAAGTTTTTCTTCTGAGTGTAACATAAAAACATTTTATTTTGATTAAAGGCCTATTCCTGAGTTCAAACGAGATTTCCACAAAAAATCGCGTTCTAATATTTTTTAATATTTTTTTTAGATAACACACTTAACATTTTCCAACTTTTGAGACCGATTTGGATAAAAAAATGTATGTTTTAAAATCAGCATCTGTGGACCAAAATTGCGTTTTTTAAATTTTTTTTTACCAATAAGTACGCAAAATTTTCGAATTTTTGATCCGGATTTTGTCAAAAAATTCGGACATGAGTTTTGGTTGAAATACGTCATTTTTTTCAACTTTGACCGCTGATTTCCGACTGAAGCTGACTTTGAAAATTATTTTCATAAAATTTTCGACAATCAGCTATGAATGTGATATCGTTTGGCATGAATTACGTCATGAAATTCGAAAATTTAAATTTGACGGTACGCCCTGATAAACATAAGTATTTGTTAAGTGAATTCATAATGGGGAACATGAAATGACCTCGAATTTGAATAAACTCGTTTTCATTAAAAAACTAAAATTTTTTAAGCCACGATATGGCGACATAAATTATAAATGTTAAACTTCCATTAGAAAGTGCTCGAAGAGACATCGAGGTCGATATGGTCGTCATAAATGCTGGCGATGTTGCCAGATCGATCCTTGACAGTCAATAGATCAATTTATCGAGGTGCTATAAACGGAATAACAAACTTGTATGCACCCTCCGTAACTAACAAGGAAGGTCTTTCACACGGCACTCACCGATTGTCCTGAAACTTGAATATGGGAATGAGGGGGAAAAATAAGATTAATCTGCTTACCGAATTTCGACCACCTTTCGGCCTGTATAAAATGTTCATATAGTTTCTTTTCAAGAAATGGGAAAAATCCTCAAAAAACGAAAAAGTCCCGTTTTTCCCCTCCCCTTTGGCCCGCTAAATGTGAGAATGGGCAGCTCAAAAAAATAGGTAACTCTTATTTTGTTCCCCTCTTTCATATATGCAAGTTTCAGGACAATCGGTGTGTGCAAATTAAAATACCTCCCTTGTAAGTTTAGGGTATACAAAAATTCTATGCCTGCATGTGCAATAACTGTAATTTTATTATTTTATTGTCGTTACTAACACCGTTACCATTACCGTTATTATTTTTTTTTTATTTTTGCTGGTGACAATATTTGTTATGTCATTTTTTTCTCATTATTATGCACTTGTCATGCAAACAAATTTCTCTACATACATATTTATATTTTATAAGTGCAGACGTGCGTGTATACACTTTTTCGTTATTCTGTTTTCTAGTGTTAGTAAGTGTGCCAAGTTAGTTTATCATAACATTGTTTATCATAACATTGTAAATAAAGTAATTGTTTAGAGGTTAAGGGAATATGGTATGATGGTGGTTGTGTTGATGTATTGTATTTGCATAAATGCCGAAAACCTGACTCGTTTATCATTAACATTTTATGGTGGCATTGGTAATTTGTTTGTTTATACATACAATTTCATACGTAAATTTAAATAAACAATTAACATTTTGTTGTAAACATTTAGAGGTTTGACTAATTGTTCTTAAATGTGTAGATTTAATGAGTATTGAAAAATTAAATTTTATTCAAATTGCACCTATACCAATGATTCCCAGCATTCAATTCTCGCCCCACTGGGGGGCAGTTTAAATGTTTCAGGGGGGCAATGAGCAAATTTTCAAGATTTAGTTTAGTCAAATTAACTAAAAAAATTTTTTTATTAAAATTAACTGAAAAATGTAGGAAATTTTTTAAACTTGTACTTAAACCTTCCCAGTCAGAAAAATTCAAACGAGCCAACGTTGCAATGAAGTTGTCGGCGACGGTACCAACGCACATTGGGGCAAACCTATACGATTCTTGGCATTAAATAAACCGCTTATTTTTAATAAGAGTGTGTGGTACCGTTGTAAAGGGGGCAATCTGTAGATCATATTTGCATTATAAAATTTCATGGTTACCTTGCAAAATTCGGAAAATTTTGCAATATTATGTTCATTTAATGTATTTTTTTGTTTTTTAAATCTTTAATTACGTTAAAAAATAAACAAACTCAGTTCAAATAATAAAATACATCTACTTTCTGGTTTTTGTAAGAGTTCGCAAAAAAAAAATGCAAAAAAAAATATCAAAAAATACAATTCAAAAACAATAAAAACTATTTTTTCAACAAATGTGAATGAGAAATATTTAATAATAGCATATTTTTTAGCATTTTGCAAAAAAAATTTTGTGAATTTTTTTGAGAACAAATCAGGTAAAAATAATTAAATTAAAAAAAAAGAATCAAAAGTGTGTATAAAACCATTTTTTCGATTTTGCGAAAACAATGCAAATTTATATTTAACAAAAAATAAAATCAAAAAACAGAAAACAGAAATCTATAAAAAAAAATATATAAAAAATTTTCAAGTTGGACATTTAGTGTGGAACCACTCATATATTAGAATAAAATTTGTGAGTTGGAAATTTAGTGTGGAACCCCTTATATAAAATCGCTTAATCCTCCTTTGTTGCTTATTTTTTTATATACCGAAATTTGTAAGATTCCTAATTAAATTCTATAAAACACTTAATATTTTATTTTTTTTTTCGATTTTAGAGGGTTTTTAAAACCGCGATAACATGGCCTAGAGGCAAATTGAGGCAACCGTTTTACTTGGAATCTTGTTGTATACATGTCGCTCTATATTCCACATATGAGTAGTATCAATTCAGTGCAATTCGCAGTATACTTTTATTCCTTTGAAATTATGAATTTTATTAATTTTTTTTTCTTAATAGCCTATTTGAAAATCCCCTAAAAGTATAACTTTTTTGCATGTGTTTATACCTTCAACGGTCAAAAAATGTTCTTAATATAATTCTTAATCATGAGGCATTTAAAAAATTTCGGAGTGTGGACGTTTTATGTATCTTTAAATGCACCAAACATTGCCTTCAAATTAAAATTATTTTAAATTATTAATTTAACATATTTTTGCTTGACTTTGAACCCTTTCTATAGGAAGGCCCTAAGCTAAAAATAAAAAATAAGTATGAGGTTATATGCAGAATTTTGTTGTCTTTCCATTGGTGCTACCCGTTTTTCAAAATTCGCGGTTTCAGTTTTTGACAATTTGCCAAGGGCCCCCATATAGCTGCTCCAATGTGCAACGTTGGCAAATCATACCCGTTTCTAAGTCTACGACGTCATTCCGAAGTTGAAATGATAACAGTGGCCAACGAACGCTCGACTTTGGTTTTGGTTGGGTTAACATTGATTTTACAAGTTTACGACATTTGATTGACCTCCTGCTTAGGGATGTACAAATTGGTTGAAAAAGCAACTACTAAAGTTTTCAATTAGATTAAGGAGTTAAGGTCCATGTAAATCAAAAACTTTTAAAAAAAATTAAAATTTGAAACTTTTTAATTATAATCTATAGTGTAGTGTTTTATGTTAACACAAAGTTGTGCCAACACAATATTTTTAGTAAAACTGTTTTATATTATAGAATGTTGTATTTTCGTTCGCCCGATATTGTACCAACACAAAATTTTTGGTACGGTTGGCAATTTCTGACTGGGTTAGTTTAAATAATGATTTAAAAAAAACGTTTGCTAAGCCATTATTAATTTTAAATTATAAAACTGTCCGACCAAAAGAATAAATAGTCGTTAAACACGAACTGGATAGTATATATTTGAAACTAGAATTTAAATGAAGTAAAACTGCATTTGCAGTTTTTCATTTCGTGATCCTGTTTCCTTTTAAAAAGACTTAAAAGTTTTAGAGAACAACATTTTTGTTTTTTTTTTTTGTATTTTTTTTTAAATATTTTGATAAGTTTTGAAAGGACATTATTTACATCTTTTTTCCTGATATGGCAAAATAAAAAATGGAAAAATTAGCGAAGATTCTCCTCTTTCATTTGTCATCAATAGTGACATTATAAGAAAAGTAAAACTATTTTACAAAAATTTAATCCTCTAAAATTTTAAAAATATTTTACAAAATGTAATCCTTTAAAACTTTGAAGTCCTTTTATAAGGAAACAGGATCACGAAATGAAAAACTGTTGATCTCTACATAGAATTTTCTCAAGTCGAAAAGATCGGACCGGATTTTTGATCAGCAGAACTATTCACAGAAAATAACAACGTCAAATTTAAATCAACAAACATCAATTGTAAAAAAACCAAACATGATATCAACCAAACATTTATGCTGTGTTTTTCAATTAATCGGATTAATTTCGGATTAATCTTATTTACACCCAAAAAAAAATATGGGTAATTAATACTAAAAATTTAACTAATTTTAGTCCAAAAGGACCTAGTGCAGAAATTGGTAACCAATACTAAAATTTTTAACTAATATTAGTCAAAACCAGTAGAAATCACTAATGTTAGTACTTTGAAGTTACTAAAATTAGTAACCAATTAGTAGATTTTGGTACAATATCACTTACTAAACCTTTTACTGTAGAATTATTTTGAGTGTAGTTTAAAATAAATATTTTATCATGCCAAAACAAATTTGGAATATTTTTTTTCGTAATCTACGATAAATTAGCAATTGTGATCCTAAAAAATAATAAAAAAATCAGGAAAATTAAAAAAGTTATAAATGAATCAAAACTAATCCAACTAAATTTAAGGATTAACTAAGTCCATTTTGAATTAATTTTGATTTATTTATAACTTTTTTAACTTTTGTTATTTTCCAAATTTTTTTATTATTTTTTCGTATTATAATTGCAAATTTATCGTAGATTACGGAAAATAATATTCCACATTTGTATTGGTATGTTAAAATATTGTTTTAAACAATATAAAATTAATAAGAAAATAAATCCACTTATTGAAAAACACGGCATTAGTAAAAACGGCCGCCTGTTAGTCCATAATACAAAATTTCGATATTGTTTTCAACAAACTTACAAGGAAAGTCTCCCTAGTGTCACCCACGGATCTTTATGGAATTAGTTTTATTTTGTAGATCTGAAAAAATAAAGGGACACGTATTTTTTTAGCGGCCCAAATTCATATTTAGTGGGTAAAAAGTAGGGGAAGACAAGGCAATTTCACAGTTATTTTCGTTTATCTCCTATTTTATGCAAAGAAACCTAGTCATGTTACATACCAAATGAAAGGTCTTTAGAAAACCTATCTACGTGTGCTAAGAACGTGTCCAAACATGCACAACTTTTCGTCATATTGAGTAAAATACCAAAAAATAAGATTTTTTACGTTTGTCAGATCAATAAATTATGTATGTGTTTGTTGAATTTCTTTGTTAAAAAAAATTATGATTTTGAACGTTTGTCAATACAAATAATAATTTTAGGGAACTATTACAAACTCGTTTATCAATTTTTTTTTACATTTTTTTTCAACAATCAATATTTACAAACGTTAGTTGATATCACAAATTTCCGTATAGGAGCACTTTCTGTGTAAAAGTTAATTGTATTCACAAATTTGGGGGTCAATGTAACAATTCGTTTTTTCTCTGTTGTTATCATGTTTATAAGGTCGCGTCCCAGTCGCAATTTCGATGTTTAGTAGTGTAATTTTCTGGAGAATTATTCCATGAGAATGTTATAGTTTTAATTAGGGAAGGAAATAATGGCCTCGAGCTGGAATAAGCTGGCTCAAAAATATAATATTTTAAAGATCGAACAATTTTTATTTTTAAATAAAATTTAATAAGAATTTAAACAAAATGGTTAGCAATAGCCCATATATTTAAGCATTTGCAACAACTAGCATATAGTATTATCCAATGGTTAATCATATGTAAGTCTGTTTTTTTTAAGTTTTCTGTTGGTTATTTGACGATCGTAATCTTACTTGGAAATAGTACAATTTTATTTCTTAAATTCTCAATGCATGTAGTGTTGAATATGTATAAATATTTTTGTTTTAACATTAGCGATTTGTCATTTAAATTCCCTTTGCTACTTGTAAAATATGGGTTTTATATTTGCTAAATAGTCTTGACAATGGAATCTGACAAATTCCAAAACATGTGTCGGAATCTTTCAAAAATGACCAAAATAAATTAAAAACAGAAAAATAATTTTCTTGAAAATTATTCTATGAGAATATTATAGTTTTAAATAGTAAAGAGAAAAAAGTTATTAAAAATTTCTTTTTTTATAAATGTTTTTTTTTTTCATCAAAAACTTTTTTTCATCAATAATTTTGATTAAAAAAAATTTAATATAAAAAAGTGTTTGCTAGCGCTTTAAAAAATCCTGGCATTCTCACAGCATTGCCACCTAATTTTTTTCACTATATTTTCTAGATAGTTCGAAGTGTTGCCATTCAGAAATTTTGTAAATTTTTACAAATTTGTTTATTTTTGTTTCTTAATTTCTGCCAAAAAGGGCAGAAACTGTTTTTTTTGTTATACGGTGCGTATACTTAATACATATTAAAAATCAATACATAAATCATATGCCTATGTTTCAATTTCTTCAAAAGCACATTACAAAAAATGAGACTATTCAGATAAACTCTGGTTACCCACGTGGCACAATTATTCAATTCTAAACCGATTTTAATCATTTTGATTTCTTCTTGAATTTTGATTTTTTAACACATTTGCTAATAGAAAAACGTACGTACAAAGTGATCGAGAAAATTTGTGAGTATTTTGTTATACAATTGTTATACAAGAACTTCAGCATATATTTATTTTTTTTTTGTAGCACTGTGTTATTTAAGGCTTCACTAAATTAAGACTTTTCATAAATCATACTTACTGTAATCATGCTTTATGAAATGTTTTCATTTAGTAAAGCTTAAAATTTTACACTATACTGCATACTAAAATACTAAATTACTAAAATTACATTTTTTTTGTTTAAATATTTAATAATCTTGCTTCACACATACTTACATAAATATTAATAAATAATAAACATGACAGACAGAACTCATAATATATGCTAACAATGCAAACACCCACATACACACATAAAGAACTGGGAAGTCTCTAAAGATTTAAGAAAACAGACAGCAAAACAATTAGACAAAATGCCCTCATACTTATAAATAAAAATACACATAAACACTGAAAAAAAAACTTGTAAAATTACAAAATAAAACTTGTAAAATTATTTTTGGCGACCTCCTATTTTACGAGAATTTTTAGAAAAAAATAAGAGCTTTTTTTGTAATTTTACAAGATTTTTGCAAGCTTTTTACCAATAAAATTGTTAATTTACAACTTTTTTGCCGCGATAATAAGAAATTCTTGTGACTTCATTAGATTTTACGACAATTCCTAGTAAAAGTTACGAGCTTTTTAGTAATTTTACAAAATTTTCTCCGAAAAATTTGTAAATTTACATCTTTTTTTACGCAATAAAAACTAAAAGGAATTCTCGTATGTATATTTACTATTTTTTTTTTTGTAAAACTACCTTGAAAATTTGGACATTTACGAAAAAAAAAACTGTAAAATTACAACAAAAAAAGTTAAATTTCGATCGAATTTTTTTTGTTAAAAAACAAAGAAAACTTCTAAATATTTCGAAAATGGGATTACGAGACTATTTCTAGTAATTTAACAAATTTTTTTGTTCAGTACATTAATACAAGCACACTCAAAAAATTATGTCATTAACTGTTTGTAGTTTATTTAAAAAGTTTTCCGTTTAGTCGTTTTTAAAAGAAAAAACATTTGTTTGATGTTCAGTTTTTATTAATGACTACATCAGTCCTTTGTTTCAAAAATAACACATTAAAAAATAAAGAGTTTCACTAACATTTAATTTATAAAGTCTTTTATTTTTGTTCTGTAAGTAAAAACTACTGATTATTCTTTTGATTTTTAATGATTTGTGCAAGTAATTTTTTTTAAATTGTTGGTATTTTTTAATGATATATCATTAGTTTTTACCTACACAAGTCAGTTATTTGTTTGTAGAAAAAAATTCAAAAAATTATTTATAGAAATATAAAAACATATTTGTATCAAGTGGCTTTGGCACGATGGGTAGAGTGTCTGGCCAGAATGTAGTTGATTGCGGGATCGATTCCCCAAAATTTTATTAAAAAATTTTAAAAAAATATTTCAATAGAAAATTGTATAAAATAACCTACGAAATCATTAATTTTTAATGTTTTGGTAGGTTATTTTTTTGGAATTTGTTGGTAAAAATAACAGAACTATCATTAATTTTTAATGTTTTCGTAGGTTATTTTTTTCGAATTTGTTGGTAAAAAAGAATGAAAAAACCGTAATTTTTTAATGTTTAGTGTTATTTATTTTAGAAAATTTTGCCAACAGTAAAAAATAAATGTTGATGTTTTTAAAACAAATGAATAATGAACGGGATGGTTTTCAATTGTTTATTCACTGGTTTTAAGTGTGTTTTTCTTTTGTTTTTGCCTACAAAATATTTTGAGTGCAAGTGAGTGTGTTTGTGAAATTAATGGAAGTAGTCTTTGGAAAGTGTAATAAAAAGTAGAGCAGACATTTTACTAATACACATGAAAATATGTATATTCCTCCTATTTCATCCACACACACCCAATGAATGTTACAAAGACGACACAGTAATAAACTGTAATTTAGCATAAACAAAAATTGTAGAGTTGTAACATAGAAATTAAAAACAACAAAAAAAAAGAGAAAAACATGAACATACACCAAAGAATACAGAATCCATGACATACACATAACAACATCCGTATCCTGTTCTTATTCACAACAAGTGAATATTGTTGTATGTTTGTGTAGATTTTAAAAACCATAAGGTTAAATAAAGAATGTATGTTTGTAGAGACAAAATATTGTGTGTGTGTATGTGCAACATTGTGTTTTAATAAAACAATAGATTTTTTTTAGAAAGAGTTTTTTTCATGTGTTGAATAGAAATTAAAGCCCTTAACTGTCAGAAGTTTTTCAAATGCTTTAATACACATTGTACTTTCATTAAAATTTATTGTTTTTTCTTTCTCTTCTTTATTTACTTCTTTTGTTTAACAGTAATCATTATTTTATTTGTTTTCTAGCTGTGTAAGGTTTAGCATACAAATTAGTTTAATTTTGCCCTTTCGTTGGTTCCCATAACATGGATTTTGCAAATTTTGTGGGAAGATTTCTCCCTTTAATTAACAAAATAACACATTGTCATTAATATGTCTAACATATAGGGATACGTAAATAAATATTAAGCTATTGTTTATCTTTTAATTGTTATTTAGTTAACAAATTGATTGAATTTGGTACAATATAAACATAACCCAACAAAATGTTTTTAAGATCGTATTGCAAAAATCATTTGTTTATATTACACCATTTTTATACCCTTCACTCTAGTGAAAGAGGGTATATATAAGTGTGTCATTCCGATTGTAACACCTCGAAATATTGGTCAAGGACCCCATAAAGTGTATACATAAATTCATGATGCTCGATCAGTTCTAAGACGATCTAGAGATGTCCTTCCGTCGATAACTTTTGAAAGACTTTACGGAGGCTTCTGAAGTTTGGCATATTTGTTGGGCATTTACCTGGTCAGGTTGGTGTTGCAATCCAGCGAAGTCGGTCCAGTGGCTCAATAGTTATGAGCAAAAGAGTGAATTTCGGCAAGGATTTTTTCTCGAATTTACGAGATAAAAAACACGATAACTTTCGAAAGGTAATTCTGAGGAGGCTGAAGCTTGTCATATATATTTTTCGTTCCGCTGGCCTGGTTCATAATGAATTTTAGCCAAATTCGTCCAGTGGTTCAAAAGTTATACTGGTTCATAACGAATTTCAGCCAGTGGTTTAAAAGTTATTGCCAAAACCGTAAATTTCAGATTCGCTTCACCTTAAATTCAACTGCTGAAAAAACTGACCCTTGAAAAGCAAGCTTTAAAAACATTGGAAAGTCACAAAATTTCTTTAAAAAGTATTTTTGTCACTCAAAAATATTTTTACACTAAAAAAGTTTTTTACTCAAAATAAAATATTTCTAATGAAAATTGTTAATTTTTTGCACGTTAGAAAATTTAGCATTCTTTAAAAAGGGCATTGTGAAGGGTATTCATATATTCGAAGTCAAATTTAACTTTTCTACTTGTTAAATTTAAATTTAGGAATTAACAAATTTTTCACTGAGATAGAATTTCTATTTCAAATTGTAAAGACAACAACCAAAATTCAGATTAGTTTCATTTTTATAACAAATGATTTTTGGACGTTTTTTGAAATGTGCTTTTAAAGAAATTGAAGCCTAGGCGTATGATTTATATAAAGATTTCAATAAATATTAAGTATGCGTACTGTATAACAAAAGAATAGTTTCTTGTCAATTTTGGCAGAAATTCATGTTTTTTGCCTGGATACTTGATTTTCTCAAGTGTCCGGATTTTTTTCATCTACTGGACTTGGACCTGGCCTACAAATTATGTGGTACAAATTTGAAGCCAACCGGATTAAATTCCAACCAGAATAAATTAGCTCGTGTCGCCCGCTAATCGATGTTATGGATTTTTGGACATTTAAAACAAATAAATGTCATGTAACGCATCATTTTTATTAATTTTGATGCGCTTAACACAAACATAAAAAATCGGTATAACGGTTTTCGAAATATCGCTATTTAAAATTTATAAAATGACTGTTTTCGCCTACATTCAAGAATTAAAAAAAAAAAAATCTAATGGCGTTTTCTTTTCTGGAAAAAAATGTTGCACTTTCTGCACTTTTTTTTTCTTTAATGACTCCTTGTGGACAGTAATAAACAGTAAGTATAGACATATTTGATACCAAAGGAAAGGTATTTTCGAGTTCTATCTAACTGTTCATAATAAAATGTCAAAAACCCATAAATTTGTACATTTATCGGATCAGCTTAAAAACTGAGTATTGCTTTCAAATGCTTGATATAGCATTTTATAGTCCGTATAAATACCTTTCTTTTGGTACCAAATACGTCTATATTTACGGCACATAACTGTGCAGAAAGAGTCATTAAAGAAAAAAAAGTGCAGAAAGTGCAACATTTTTTTCCAGAAAAGAAAACGCCATAAATTTCGTTTACTTGACCCTTTCGTAAAGCTTGAGACAATCTGTTGTCTTTCATTTTCAGAACCGATTTTGACAACACTTGTTCTAGAACAGGTTCTTCGGTAAGCATACACTATTACACTTCAATTATTCAGAGCAAGTTAAGTAAAAATTATTTTGAAGCGTTTTCTCTGCAATCAAAGTTTCATACCATTTTGATTCTCAGGAATTTAAAAAAAATTATGTGTCAAAAAAATTAAAAAATAAACATCAATTTATTTTTGTTGACCAAGAAAAAATACGAAATTATATTAAAATAGCAGCATAAATCGTGAAAATTGTTGAAACAAAGGTGAGTAAATTAAATTTTCATTGTCTGGGTCGGGTCAAATACTAATAATCAAGGAGGGGATTTTCATGCAAATGCATGTTTTTTCCCTTTGGTCATAGAACAGCACAAACAAAATATTTTTGCGAATTAAAGAATTTGCTTTAAAATGGCTAACATTCGTTAGCGCATATTTGTGCATATTTTGCTTAAAATGCATATTTTTGCATATTTTTCTATTATTTTGCTATAAATGCATATTTTTAGATCATGTTTTGTAAAAATTTGTGTCGAGTTACTTTGTTTGAATATTTATCAAATCACCACAATCTCAAAATTTACATTCAGAGCGACGTCTCCTAAGCCCAGTTTTTGAATAATTTAAAAACCAAAAACGCAATTTTCTTATAGTTACATATAGGGCTATTTCATTTCATTTATTCAGTCAATGGAAATATACATTCCTTACAGACTATGATTACAAATAGATTAAAAATAGTTAACCTAATATATTTACAAAATTATTTTAATACTTTGAACAAAAAGTTTTTAAAACAAATCTTTGATGTGCAAAAATCAATTTGTTGATTAGATTCTCTTTGTTGATTTATATTTATGGTATTAAGACAAATAAATGCGCGAGTTAAAAGGCCATTAAGACTATAATTAGTACGGTGACACGGAACATTAAAGATTTCAACAAATCTTAGACTCCTAGGTTGAACATAAAAAGGAATTAATGACAATAGATCGGGACAGTCAATACCCCCATTAATTATATCGAAAACTAGTACAGCAGACTGGACCTTTCTTCGAAATTCCAGCGTTTGTAAGCCTAACCACGAACATTTTAGTTCATAGGTAGGTAGAGGATTCTCACTAACGAGACAACAAATTTTAAAAACTTACGCTGAACTCTCTCAATACGAGAGATATGAACAACACAATGTGGTGACCAAACAGAAGAAGCATACTCAAGTTTTGATCTAACAAGAGATATGTAAACTAATTTTAATGTATACAACATATTCAGAAATTCACGGGACACATGTTTTTTTGTAGCGGGACATTTGGTGTGGAATTCCTCATATGTCATGTTGAATATTTCTAAAAATATAAAATTTTAGTTTTCAAAAAATCTTTACCCGTTCAAGAGTTATAGCGTGTTAAAGTTTTTCATTTACGGTCGTGTATCTCCGCTAGGTGGCGCAGTAGGGCTATGAAATTAACACAAGGTTTTCGCTGTGTTTATTAAAAAATTATCGTTCAAAAAAATGTTGGAAAGTTTTTGTTGGAGAACAGTGTAAATACACTGAAAAAAAAGACATAACTAAATTTAAGGAAAAAATGTCTTTGAAAATTTATCATGAATTTTCCTAAAATTTAGTTAAATTTAACTTAAAAATGAGAAATTTTCTTAACTATGAGGAAAAAATTTTAGTTCGTTTACTTATAATTAGTTCAAAGATTTCTTTAAAAGGATTTTTTAAATATTAGGAAAAAAATTCTTACTGTGAAAGAAATTTTCCACAAATCTAAGAATCGTATCTTTATTTTTATGACATATTTCTTAAAAAACAATTTAGTTCAAGTTTAGTTAAAATTTACTAAAAAAAACATCATCGTATTTCTCTTCTTTGAATTGAGGAAGTGTACTTCTTAGAATTTAGTTAATGACTTCTGAGAATTTAGGAAATAACTTCTTAGAATTTAGTTAAAAATTCAAAATGGCGATATCTCGAAAACTAAGCGAGATAGAGCGAAACGGATGAAATTTTCAAAAGAAAGACTACAAAGAAAAATATGGAATAGCCTAGCTCTGCATATCTGTCGGGGTCTCAAGACCCTAATTTTAGATCTAAAATTTGAAATTTCCGAGATTTTATGTATACACATATCTCGGTAAATACTGCCAACACGAGAAAACGTCCAACGGCATTTTTGTAGCTCTTGACTTGTAGAACACTTCCGGAAAATAGCCGAAAGCCCTCCGATTAATAGTTTTTGAGTTATCCGGTTTTTAAGATTCTCAAGACCCTATCAGGCCCCTTATTACCGTATCTCAAAAACTAAGCAAGTTAGAGCGAAACGGACACAAGTTTTGGTTCAAAATCTATGGGGACCCTTAAAGGATCCAACGGGGTCTCGAGTTAAATGGGGTCCGAACCCTTGGGTCCAGGGTCTAGACCCAATCTATTTCTAAAATGTGAAGTATAATTTTTCCCATTTTCTAGTTAAAATTGGCTTAAAATTAAATAACTTTGTTTTCCTTATTTTTGGGATAATTATGAACTAAAACCAAGAAAAAAAATCTTTGGAGCCAAATCATTCCCTCTTTTTCTCAAAATTTAGTTAATTTTCCCAGATTTTAGTTCACTTTTTTTTGAGTGTATCTAGCAATAAACAGGATCAGCTAGGATTTTCGTATTATCAATTTTTAACGTTCAAAATTAAGTTTTAACACGACCTAAACTGCTTGAAGAGAAATGCGTACTACAAAACGTAAAAAAGTGTCTTCACTAAAAAAAAAAAATCTTGTAAAATTACAAGAAAAACTTGTAACTTTTATTTGTTTGCTACCTCCTATTTGACAAAAATTCCTTGTAATTTTACAAGATTTTTAACAATAATTTTATAATTTTACAATGTTTTTATCAATAAAATTGTAAATTTACAAATTTTTTGACACGATAAAATTTACAAAGAGGTTTCGTAATTTTACTACACTAAGAAAATTATGTCATTAACTGTTTGTAGGTTATTTTAAAAATTAATCACTAAAGTTATGTTAAAAGAAAAATCATTAATTTTATTATGGACTAGCTGGCCCGGTCCGCGTTGCTGGCCCAAATATAAGATCAGTGTTATATTTCATCTCGCTTCCAATATATAGCCCTGCAAAAAATGTAATGAATTTCTTGGCTTACAAAAGATTTGTGGGAATAGTTTTTAAGAACCCGATTAGGCAGATAATCATCTTCAAATTATATTTTAAGAACAAAAAAAAATAACCATGTCTTCGACTTTGCGACCTGTACAAATTTAAAACTTCTTTACACTCAAAATAATCACTCTGTTAAATTACAGACATACTCTGCTGAGCCAGCAGAAAATACCATAGATTTCCAACCAGCAAGATTTTTTGTTATTTTACGAAGAAAACTCTGTAAAATGATTTCGATCAAAAAAAAAACTGTAAATTTACAGAATTATCTGTAAAATACTGATAAAACCAAGAAGAATTTTACCAAAAAACTCTGTAAATTAACAAAGTTTTAGTTAAATGCATTTATGAGTTCAAAATTTTACAAAAAAAAACTGTAAATTTACAAAGTTTTAGTTAAATCCATTTTATGAGTAAAATTTCTCTGCTTCAAAAACATTAATTAAAATTAAATTAATTAAAATTAAAATTTTGTTAAATTTTCCCACTTTAATGCTTCCTAATTGTAAATTTACTTTTTTAATTTTGTGAAAATTACAAGTTTTTAGCGAGTAACTCCAATTTTACAAAATTTTGTTTTTCGGTCACAAGAAAATACGAAGTATTTTCTTAAAATTTGTATTTCGACAGATAACTTTGTCAAATATCTGTCGAATTGAGATTACAGTCATTTTACAGAGTATTTAACAGAGTAATTATTTTGAGTGTAGTATCATTATGAACAACACAACAATGAATTACGCATATCCTTCGTTCTTACTGTGAGCTATCGTCTTGAGTTCAAACAACCCTTTACAGTTTTTCCGAATTTTCCATTTTTTCCTGACACTTTTCTCATTTATATTTCCATAAAAACCTAATTAGAACTATTATTAACATAAAAAAATCGGTCCGGTCATTAGTAGTCGACTTATTTAGACAAAAGTTGGCGTTAAAATTTGTGTGGTAAGTTAAACTTGATTTGGACCAAGTTTATGCGGAATCTATTAAGTAATATTATTTTTAATAGATCGAGTTGGAGTAAAAATTAATTTTAGATATATCAAAAAAAAGTTGGCGAGGAGAATTTTTCTTTCCGACCAATTATATGGACTATAACGAACATTTAAAACAAAAAAATAGCCAAATCGGTCCAGGCGTTCTCAAGTGTTGCAAATTTTAAGGTTATTGAAAAATGTGGGCTTTGAAGTGGGGTAGTACAATAATTATTTCCGTAAAATCCTTACTTGGGCTATAATGATCATTAAAGAAAAAAATTATCAAATCAGATCATTCGCTCTCCGATCTTAGATTTATTGAAAAAAGTGGGAGTGGACAATTTTTCTTTCCGTAAAAACCTTTGTTGTGCTATCACGAATGTCAACAAATAGCCAAATCGGCCCTGTCGTTCTTCCGTTTTAGATGTATCGAAATAAAAATGGGCGTGAACAATTTTTATTTCCGTTTAAACCTAAGTTGGACTATCAGATCATTCGCTCTCCGATCTTAGATTTATTGAAAAAAGTGGGAGTGGACAATTTTTCTTTCCGTAAAAACCTTTGTTGTGCTATCACGAATGTCAACAAATAGCCAAATCGGCCCTGTCGTTCTTCCGTTTTAGATGTATCGAAATAAAAATGGGCGTGAACAATTTTTATTTCCGTTTAAACCTAAGTTGGACTATGGCGACCCGATTTTAGATATATCGAAAAAAGGAGATGTAAAAGTGGGTGTGATTAATTTGTTTTCCGAAAAAATTTAAGATGAACATTAAAAAATAAGATGAACATTTAAAAAAAAAATATATATATTATCCAAATCGGTCAGTTCTCAAGTGATCCGATTACCAACGAACTACATTTGATTTTTATTTATATTTTATTATTCTATATTTTATTTTTCTATAGAGCAGTTTTTATATACATCGAAAACATCATTCCTTAAAGTAAAAACCTAATTTGAATTAAACCAACTCGTTCCCTCCATTCAAAAGTAGGCGTAGAAATGGAAAATTGTTATTTCCAAAAAACCTTAGTTGGAATATGACGCACATTAAAAACAAAAATAGACAAATTGATTCAGCCATTCCATGATTTTAAATATATGGGGCATTCCATGTGAAATCGGACACTTTGAAAAACTTTTTTTTTAGATTTTCCCAATTTGTTAACAGTTTTTAGTACCCTTCGAAAACTCCTTCGTGGTAAATTTTCAGATTTTTTTGATGACCCGTTCAAAAGATATCGAATTTTTAAAAATTGGTAGTTTGTTCCTTTACTCAAACTTCTTTTAATCATAACTTCTTCAATAATGGTCCAAATTTCAAAATTTTTTTTTCAAAATTTTTGTTTTTTTACGTACTTTCTAAAAAAAAATCCCAAAAAATTCTTGAAATCGCTTTAGTATGCGATTTTTAAGTTTTAAAATTTAAATCTCATTTTTGAAAATGTTTGTACTCTTCGATTTTTTTGAATTTTTTTTGTGTAAAACTTCTATCAATTCTACAAATTTTTTGACCAGGAAGATCGTGGGATAACGATTAGTACTATTTTTTAAAATTTTTTGAAAACATTTTATTGTAATTCTCCAATCTTAAAATCATTTCTACTGCTCCAATGGTGCGTCATAGAGGGGTCCTTTATAAGACCGACCCCCATTAATTTTTACGTCTTAACATTTCGTTGGAACAAACTAATACCCTATCTCCAATTGCTAAGGGGGCTCCCACACAAAACGACATTTTTTTAAATTTGTTCCAACCGCTCTAACTGCCCTAATAGTGCCCTTAGAGAAACAAAATGTATGACCGACCCACAATATTTTTTTAGTCCAAACATTTTCTCTGAACACACCTAGCCTCTATCTTTAACTGTTAAGGCGGTCCCCATACAATTTTTTTTATTTTTTGTAAATTTGTTTTATTTAATCAGCTTCTACCGGTCCAATGGTGCGTCCGAGAGGGGTCATTAGTGAGACCGACCCCCATTTATTTTTACCCTACAACATTTTTTCAAAATATACCTACGCCCTATCTCCACTCCCTAAGTAGGCTCCCATACAAAATTACATTTTTATAAAATTTGCTCCAACTGTTATTTGTATGGGAGCCTACTTAGGGAGTGGAGATAGGGCGTAGGTATGTTTTGAAAAAATGTTGTAGGGTAAAAATAAATGGGGGTCGGTCTCACTAATGACACCTCTCGGACGCACCATTGGACCGGTAGAAGCTGATTAAATAAAACAAATTTACAAAAAAATAAAAAAAATTGTATGGGGACCGCCTTAATAGTTGAAGATAGAGGCTAGGTGTGTTCAGAGAAAATGTTTAGACTAAAAAAATATTGTAGGTCGGTCATACATTTTGTTGCTCTAAGGGCACTATTAGGGCAGTTAGAGCGGTTGGAACAAATTTAAAAAAATGTCGTTTTGTGTGGGAGCCCCCTTAGAAATTGGAGATAGGGTATTGGTTTGTTCCAAAGAAATGTTAAGACATAAAAATTAATGGGGGTCGTTCTTATAAAGGACCCCTCTATGACGCACCATTGGAGCAATAGAAATGATTTTAAGATTGGAAAATTACAATAAAATTTTTTCAAAAAATTTTAAAAAATAGTAATAATCGTTATCCCACGATCTTCCTGGGCAAAAAATTTGTAGAATTGATAGAAGTTTTACACAAAAAAATTTCAAAAAAATCGAAGAGTACAAACATTTTCAAAAATGAGATTAAAATTTTAAAACTTAAAAATCGCATACTAGAGCGCTTTTAAGAATTTTTTGGGATTTTTTTTTAGAAAGTACGTAAAAAAACAAAAATTTTGAAAAAAAAAAATTTGAAATTTGAACCATTATTGAAGAAGTTATGATTAAAAGAAGTTTGAGTAAAGGAACAAACTACCAATTTTTAAAAATTCGATATCTTTTGAACGGGTCATCCAAAAAATCTGAAAATTTACCACGAAGGAGTTTTCGAAGGGTACTAAAAACCGTAAACAAATTGGGAAAATCTAAAAAAAAAGTTTTTCAAAGTGTCCGATTTCACATGGAATGCCCCATATATATTGGGAAAAGTGAGCGTAAAAGTAGGCGTGGACAATTTTTCTTTCCTTAAGAATCTTTGGCGGACGATAACAGTTATAGTTTTTTCGATACATAAAAAAAGTGGGCGTGGGAAATTTTACTATCCGTTAAAACCCTAGTTGAATTATGATGAAAATTTTCAACAAAAATTAGCCAAAGTGGGTGAGGTCAAGTTCTTTTTTACGTAAAAACCAAAGTTGGAATATGATTAAAAATTTATTTAAAAAAATTTAGACAAATCGGTCCAGCTGTTTTCAGATTTTAGATAAATTGAAAAAGTGGGCGTAAAAGTGGGCGTGGTTGATTTTTCTTTCACTAAAAACTTATATTGGATTGCTACGAACATTTTAATACAAAAATACCCAAATCGTTGCAGCCGTTTTCTGATTTTAGATAAATTGAAAAAAGTGGGCGTAAAAGTGGGCGTAAAAGTGGGCGTGGTCAATTTTTTTTACGTAAAAACCTAAGTTAGACTATGACGAACATTTCAAAAAAAGAATTGTGCAAATCGGTCCAGCCGTTCTCAACTGATGCGGTTACCAACGAACGACAATTGATTTTTATTTATATAGATAGATAGATATCTTGTTGTCTACTGTTTCTGTAGTTTAAAAATAATTATTTACTGTTTTAAAACTGAATTTTCTGTAACATTCAATTTCGGCAGTAAAAAGCTTATTACCAATAATTTTGTAATTTTACAAGCTTTTTAACAATAAAATTGTAAATTTACTAGGAATTCTCGAGAATTTACAAGATTATTTTTGTAAAATTATCTTAAAAATTTGTAAAATTACAAAAAAAAATTTAAAATTACAAAAAAAAAATGTAAATTTCGATTTGTTAAAAAACAAGAAAACTGTCAAATATTGGTAAAATGGGATAACGAGACTTTCCCTAGTAATTTTACATTTTTTTTTTTGTGTGTTGGACTTATGTAAGAATTTTTTTTAATTTTGTTTGACAGTTAGTTAAAGTTGGAAAATTAGGTTATGTCCCATTCTCTTCAGTCACGGGATAAGTTTTTTTGAGACAGTTTAATAATAAGTCTAATTATTACCTGTCACATGATAGATATTTTTGTGATATGTCCCGTTTTGATCAGTCACGGGATAAGGGATTTCGATCGAGAGACACACTTTTTCTGCAGCGAGTCATTGGAAAAAAATTTTTTTATTTCTTTTTTTAATTTTTGAACTAAAACCAAAACTCGGAAACTGATTGACCGATTTCATAATATTTTTGATATGTTCAGCATGGCAAATATTTATAAAAAAAATGTATCGTAATTTTTCATTTCCTCATTTTTCAAAAATCCAAAATTTTTATGCAAATTTTACAAAAATCTAAAAACTTGATCGAAAGATGCCACACTCACTCAAAATCACGTGAGTAAATTTAATTCAAGTCATGCTGACGTGCATTCACACAAGCGAAAGGAAATTTGAAATTTCACGTGAGTGAAATTAAATTAATTTTTTTAATTCTATATTAATAGACAAGCTCGAGGCCACAGTTGTTTTTTAATAAATTTTTAAATTTTATTAATTATTATTTTCAATATTTCTCCATACTTTGCATGGCATCATCAGGAATCTTAAATAATAAATATAAACAAAAAACATAAATTTTAATTGGAAACACTGTAACACTAAAATAATATACCGAAAAAATATAGCAAACAGAAAAATAACAATAATAAACAATATATTATTTTAGTGTTACAGTGTTTCCAATTAAAATTTATGTTTTTTGTTTATATTTATTATTTAAGATTCCTGATGATGCCATGCAAAGTATGGAGAAATATTGAAAATAATAATTAATAAAATTTAAAAATTTATTAAAAAACAACTGTGGCCTCGAGCTTGTCTATTAATATAGAATTGAAGATATAAAGGTCGAATAAACATAATAAGATTTTAATTTTTTTAAATTATTTTTTTTTTTTATTTTTCAAGTTAAACCCTTAAAATGTATTTTTTTTAATTGATGTTCTATCAATATTTGGGGTATCAACTTCTTATCCAGCCACCCCAAATTTATTGTAGCTTTATTTATCTCCGGCAGTTAATATAAACACCATTAAAATATAGATTACAAAAACTCCTTTTTTTATAAATATTTTGCATAAATTACAGTCCCTTTTTATTATTTGTTAATTGGTTCCTTTTTTTAAGACATTCTTGATTTTCTTTTATGCTTGACAAAATTTGTTTATAATTAATTGCGAATTAATAAATAACTTTATTTTTTGTTCATTTTTCAAATATATTTTTTTAACATTTCCTTTTTTTAATAATTTTTTTTTTTTAATAATTAATGTTTTCCTTTGACAAGTACCGGTAATGACTGGTGTTTTTATGTGTAAAAAGCAACAAACATCAAATTACAAATACAAAAAATCATTACCGTCATTAATTAATTTCACACAAAGAAAATAAGGATGTTTTGGGTAATTTTGTTACTTTTTTTTGTTGTTGTTTCATTTTAATAAAATTTTCTTTAACATTTTCTTTAACAATTTCTTTTTTAATGAAGTCCTTTTCATTATATTCAAACAAGTGTGTCCTTTATTTTCTTTTGTTGTCATTTAATCACTGTCAGTACTTTTCGATTATTTTTTTTTTTTAATCTTTACATTTTGTATTTAATTTCAGATTTTTGTGTGTTTACAGAGTGAGTATCAAAGAACTCAATTTTCAGCTCATTTACCAAAAATCAGGTAGTGGACATTCTTCATTTTTTTTATCAATTTTCTTTTCCTTTATTTTTTTGTGTATGTAATTATTCAAATTTTTCTTTTTTTCTTTTATGCTTTATATACTCAAATGCAGTTGTAAATGACAGTTAATTATATAAAAAAATCCTTTTAAAGATAACAGAAGGAAATATGGAATATGACATTATTTTTGTATTTTAAAAGAGTGCTTTAAAAAATATCATTGCATATCTTACGGGTTGTTGTGTTTTTTTCAATATTGCATACTTTTGATAGGTTAAAGAAAATAAAGGAAATTTCTTTTTATTTATCAAACGAAATTTGCATATATCTGTGTTTAAGTACATATCTACAGGCGTTTACAATTTGCATAAAATATTGCATACTTTAAGGTGCTAGATATTAGATAATTTATTTGAAGTCATTAAAATTTGATAAAGTATTTAAAAATGTAATAAACTTTGAATACATTTGTATAAAAATAAAAAGAGCAAAGAAGAATGCTATATTCGGCAATGCAACCGTCTTCAAGCAATTTTGAGTTGTGTTGAAATGGTGACAAAATCGGCTAATGGCATTTCACTTCTCTTTATTTTGATTTTTAAAACTCGGTACCACGAAAATCCTAGCTGATCCTGTTTTTGAGTTATTGCTAAATAATTACACTCTTTGGCAATAAAAACCTCCCAGTGAAATATCCAACCACCATCCAATTTTTTCTAGCACGTACCGTTTTTGAGATATTCGCTATTAAAAAAATCAAAAAACCAATAATTTCGCACACTGTTATGTTTCTTTCAATAAATAAGACTTGATTTCATATAAATTGGACCTCCTGATTCCAAAACTGCAATCCAAATTTTTCTATAATGTTTCGTTTTCGAGATATTTATGTTCGAGATTTTCGCGTGGAAAAATATTAAAACGCATATATCTCGAAAACCAAACATGCTAGAAATATTTGGATTACAGTTTTGGAATCAGGGATCCATTTTATATGAAATGAAGTCATATTTTTAGAAGAATCTGTAACAGTGGACCACTAAAAGTTCGAATTTTTTGGTGTTGTTACTTTTTAACAGCAATCAGAATATCTCAAAAACGGTACGTGCTAGGAAAAATTGAGTGGCAGATTTGGATTCAGGAAATAAATATCTTTAAGAATCAGTTGGATATTTCACTAGGAGTTTTTTCTTGTCGAGCAGTGTAATTATTTAGCAATAACTCGAAAACAGAATCCGCTGGGATTTCGTTTTAACAATTTTTAAAGTTTAAAAAAAAGAGGAGTGAAATGCTATTAGCCGATTTTATCACCATTTTAACACAACATTGAAGAGGAGGTGTGTGCAGAATCAAAAATATCCGAAACAAAAACCAAAAGGATTTCAAAAATTTTCACAAAATCTATCTGCTTTGTCATTCCGTGTGTAACGCATGCGAACATGTTTCAACAAACTGCATTTTGTATGGACAAAATTTTTCTTTCAATTTTAAACGTTCCGATTTTGAACGTCTCCTAGGCCTAAAACTCCTAGGCCTTAAGGCCAATCGGATTAAATTAACCCGTGGCGCCCGGCGCCGCGATCGAAGTTTGGATTTTTGGAAATTTAAAGGTTTTTAAAAAAAATTAAATCGGTCAACCGGTTTTCGCGATATCGCTATTTAAACTACGTTCAAGAAATTTTTTATAAACAAAAATTCAAAATTTCTTTTCCTTAACCCTTTCATAGAACTTGAGACATTCTTTCATATAAACTTAATTTGAGCCAAATTCGATTATTTTAACCCGTGTCTTCTTTTGATTAAGGTTTTTGGATTTTTGGAAAATTTTCTCCAAAATTTTGGATAGTTGAAAAATTTAAAAATTAAAAAAAAAATTATCTTCTGACACCTTATTTTTTATACCCTCCACTCTAGTGATAGAGGGTATATATAAGTTTGTCATTCCGTTTGTAACACCTCGAAATATTGGTCTAGGACCCCATAAAGTATATATATTCATGATCCTCGATCGATTTTGAGACGATCTAGCGATGTCCGTCCGTCCGTCCGTCCGTCTGTCCGTCTGTCTGTTTAAAACACGCTAACTTTTGAAAGACTCTACGGAGGCTCCTGAAGTTTGGCGTATATGTTGGGCATTTACCTGGTCAGGTTGGTTTTGCAATCCAGCGAAATCGGTCCAGTGGTTCAAAAGTTATAAGCAAATGAGTGAATTTCGGCAAGGGTTTTTCTGGAATTTACGAGATAAAACACAGGGTAACTTTCGAACGGCAATTCTGAGGGTGCTGAAGTGTGGCATATATATTTGTCGTTCCTCTGGTCCGGTTCTTTTTAAATTTCAGCCAAAACGGTCCAGCGGTTCAAAAGTTATTAGCAAAACCGTAAATTTCAGATTAGTTTCACCTTAAATTCACGTGTTGAAAACCCGTTAAACATGTTTTAAAAACATTTGGAAGTCAAAAAAATATTTTACAAGGTATTTTTGTCGCACAAAAATATTTTTTCACTAAAACAAAAAAAATAGACTCAAAAAAAATTTTACACTCAAAAGAAATTTTACACTCAAAAAAAATTTTACACTCAAAAAAAATTAGTAAATTTTTTTTTTTTTCAAAAATTAATAAAAAAAAAGTTTTTTTACACAAAATAAAATATTTCTAACCAAAAATTTTATTTTTTTCACGTTAGAAAATTTACTACCATTTAAAAAGGGTATTGTGGAGGGTATTCATAGATTCGGCAAAGTCGAATTTAACTTTTCTACTTGTTAATTCATTAATTTTGGCATGCTGAATATGAATATCAGAAATTAGAAAATTTCAGAAATCGGTCGAGCGGTTTTTCAAGATATTGGCTTTTTGAAATTTGTTGAAACTGGTCCTAAAACTGGCGGTTTTTTCCAACGTTTGAGAAATTTAAAAAAAAAAATCTCAAAAAAATTTTCCACTACCTATTTTATAGAGCTTGTGACAAACATTTATTTTAACTTAGTTTGATCCAAATCCGATCATTTCAACCCATCGCGCCCTTCGATCAAAGTTGAAAATTTTTGGTAAAAATTTTCCAAAAAACAAAAAATTTGATCAAATGCATTAAAATAAAAAAGTGCAGTTTTTAAACAAAAATGTGTTAAAAAAGCTCAAATATGCAAGCTACAATATGCATATACCAAACTCGCTAAAATAAAAATGTTATGCTATATGGCCGTATTGGATGAAAAGTCATATGAGACATTCCACACCAAATGTGCCGGAAGAAAGAAAAAGAAAGAAAAATGTGTTTTTGGTTTTTAAATTTTTCAAAAACTGGGCTTATTAGTCGTGGTCAAATATTGGAAAAATGGTAAAATTTGTGTCGAGCTGCCTTGTTTAAATATTTATCAAATTAGAATGGAATGTACCACAATCTCAAAAATTTACATTATTGTATAGTTTTGTATGGGTTATCGAGTAAATTTTTTTTCTTTGGAAAATTTTCAGAAACCGTTCTGAAATTTCCCATTTTTTAATAAAGTTAAGTTATCAAAAATCTGGCCACTTTTTTTTTAATTTTTTTTTTTTTTAAGTTTAGATGTTTTTTATCCACACAAAAAAAATCAGACATGTTTTTTTCTTTTTTTTCGAGAAAATCGCATTTGAATATTAAATTTCATAACAATTTTGTAATTTGCTTGTATTTTCTTGTTTCAACGTGGCGAATGAGTATTAAATATTTGCATAAATATTACTCATACGCTACATAGAAACAAGAAAATACAAGCAAATTACTAAATTGTTATGAAATTCAAAATTCAAATACGATTTTCTCGAAAAAAAAAAAAACACATGTCTGATTTTTTTTTGTGTGGGTAGACAAACATCTTAACTTAAAAAAAAATAGAAAAAAGTGGCCGGATTTTTGATAAATCGACTTTTTTAAAAAATAGGAAATTTCAGAACGGGTTCTAAAAATTTTCCAAAGAAAAAAAATTTAATCGATAGCCCATACAAAACTGTGCTGTAAATTATTGGGCTTGTGGTACATGCCGTTTTAATTTGTTAAATATTTAAACCACTCAAATTGACCCAAATTTGACCATTTTTCCAATATTTGATCACGCCTCCTAATCCCAGTTTTTGAAAAATTTAAAAACCAGAAACGAAATTTTCTTAGTTTCATATAGGTTAGCCCGAAATATTCCGAAATTTACATATATAGAAATTTTTGAATTTTTAATATTATTGCAAATTTATAAATTCGTTAATAGTGTTTTACGGATTAATAATTTAACCATTATTATAATTATAATTATTATTCAAATGAATAATTTTGCCATAAAAATTACATCGACAAATATTTTTGCATACTTTGCTCAAAGTGCATATACTTACAAATACCCAGCAAAACTTTGGTAATGGGTAGTGATTATATAACACATTACCAGGTAATGTATATACCTTATTTGTAGCATTATTTTAGGATATCTTACCAAACATTTGTTCCACAACGTATTATTTTAAAGTGAAAAATAATGCATTACTAATAATTTGCTACGTAATGCATGATTATTGGAAAAATGTATTTATTATTTATTATTTCTAAACATTATATCATGGATGATTTATATTTGGTTACATTATGTATTATTTGAAAGTTTGAAATAATGCATTATTTATAATTAAATGCATAATGCATTACAATAACATAAAAAATAATTATTTTATAAAAAAATGCATAAGTTTAAACTAGAGATGGGCTCAAGACAAGAAATTTCTAACGACTCACACTCACTAGCATATTATATCTACTTTCACTCACTTACAATCACGTGAGTAAATTTAATACAAAATTACTTTTTCACTACTCGTAACACCTTATATATTACGTTCTGGTATGCTATACTATATACCTTACTCGTAACCTATAAAATATCATATATTTTACACCTTACTGGTATTCTTCGTTATAAATTTATGACTTATTTTATACCTTACTGGTATTCTATGTGATAATGTGGATGCATTACTTTGAGTCTCATCGCCTGTTAAAATCATCAATGCTGCAATGTATAAAATAAGAGATCATATACCTTATTTTATACCTTATTTGGTAATCTAAGTTTTGCTGGGTATAGCTTAAAATACACTTTTTTGCACATTTTGAGTATGAATAAACGCTTTTTAAATATACGCTTAGAATTTCTCTTTAATTTAAATATTTTATAAATGTCATACGTTGTTATAATATTTTCCATTTTCTAAGAAAATCCCATTAATCTTAATTTACTTTATTTACCTTCATTTGACATTAAACGCATGCATAGTAGGGTGGAGCAAATTTAGATTCTTTTTTTGAATTTGAAAACGTTGGGTTCGGGAAAAATATTGCACCTATAGGACAATGGCTTTGGGTTCCTTTATTGACTTGAAAATCGAAAAGTTCCGAACAAAGTAAAAAAAAAAAAATTTTTACTTCTTTTTTTTGTTTAAAATATTAGTTTATATTCGGATATTACTGACAAAAGTGTCTTTATAATAATAAGACACTTTTTCAGTAATGTCCGAATGTAAACTAATATTTTAAGCAAAAAAAAAAGTTAAAAATTTTTCAACAATAAAGTTTATGGTAAGAAATTTTTTTTTGGTCAGTAAAATTTTTTTTTTTTTAAATTTTCTTCAAAAATATAATATTTTTTTAGTTAATTATAAATTGCACTAAAACATAAATTAAATAATACGATAATTAAAGATATCGTATCAACACTAATTGTAAGCTAAATATTAGGTTATGTTTTGAGGAAAAAAGTAATTTAAAATATTTTTTTGCAAAACAAAAAACAAAACTATAAAAGCATTTTTTCAGTAATGTCCGAACATAATCTAATATTTAAAGCAAAAAAAAGTTCAGAATTTTTTTTTTCACTTTGTTTGGTACTTTCTAATTTTCAAGTCAAAAATGGAACCCAAAAAGGCAGAAGGCAAATTTTCCGACCCCAACGTTTTCGAAATTCGAAAAAAAGCTAAATTTGCTCTCCCCTAATACATAGTATCGGTCTATCAACACATTTACATTAGAAGTATTTTTTTTATACAAAAACCGTTTTTTTTTTCTATAAAAGTAAATTATTTAGTACTATCAAGGAAGGTATCCAAAGTGGCCGTTTTCGATTTGTATGATACTTGCTAATGGTTCAAAGAAACAATCTAAAATTGATGGATGTGGGATAAATTATGTGGTAAAAACATTTAATTTTTCAAAAAAAATTTTTTTTTTTGAAAAATAATTTCTGAGTTTTATTAATTTTGGGTACTTTTAAAGGTACTATTTAAAAAATTACTAAAATCTTCTACAAAAGTAAATTTAGAGTCAACTGCATTTCTCATTATTTCGATAAAGCACTTTTTTTGGTTTTTAGGTTTTTAAAAAATAATATTTGCGTTTTATTAGTAGTTGGTACTTTTAAACATGATTTTTAAAAAAGTTACCACTAATTGTAAGTGACTCTAAATTGTTCTTTTCATAAAAACTATTACAAAAGTTAAACAACTCTCACTTAATAGTAACCTTTGTGATGATGTTTTAAAAACAGTACCATATTTTGGTGTTTAGGGTGAAATATTTGGTAAAAATTTAAAATTTTAATTGACCTTGAGTTTGAGTATTTTTTTTAATATCTTTTGTGTTTTTCTTATTAATTTTGATACTTTTAATGGCATTGTTCTTTTACTATAATCCATAATAAAAGTAAATTTAGTGTCACTTACTGGTACCTTTTTTGATTATTTAAAAAAAGTACCAAATAAATTTCCCAAAAAAAAAATATTAAGAAGGTATCAGGAAGTGCCAATTTTAAGCCCTCAAACTAAAATAAAGCCTAACCAAAAAATAAAATTATTTATCAAAAGGTAAATTATGTAGTACATTGTTTTAATTTATGTTTACCTTAAATTTAAGTATTTATTTTTTGAGAAATTTTTGTTTTTGGTACTTTTACTGACACAAAAGTTACAAGTAAGTGCCTTTTAATAATTATTTTTCAATGAAATCTATTACAAAAGTAAATAAAGTTAACAAAATTGGTTCCATTTCTGGTAACTTTTTTTGTTTATTTTATAAAAAGTACCAAAAAATGTGCCTAAAAGGTACCAAAAAGGTAACAGCGTGTGTTTTTTTATTATTTTGAGCCCTAAAACTAAAGTATAGCATAATGGGTCCAGCCTAAAGGGAATTTAAAGGTTAATTATCGAAATTGAGTATTTATTTTTTTGAAATATATTTTTTTGGGCTTCAGTATATAATTTTTGGTACTTTTAACCAGTTAGTTTCCCTTAAATGTTATTTTTTATCAAATTCATTACAAAACTAAATTAAGGGGCCTATTCACAAAAAAAGTCATAACTCAATCATAACTCAATTTTTTTCATGTGGTTGTTGTAAACAATCATAAAAAATTTCAAATTTTGTTTGAAAATTTCAAAAAAATAAAGACATGCTACCCACATCGTCTCAAAATTGACAAATAATTTTAAATTTTGAGACTTTTTATGATTTTGTTTACAACAAACACAGGGAATATAAAGTTTGAAAATTATAAAATTAGTCATAACGAGTCATAACTCAGAATAGGCCTGTAAGTGTCATTTCTGATATCTGCTTTTGCTTATTTTAAAAAAAGTACCAAATAAAGTTTTAAAAAAAAGTACCAACAATTCATACTGACTCATAGCAATTGTACGTATAATGTAGATTTCAATTAAATTTTTTCATAAATGTTTTTAAAGTTAATTTTAAAAATGCAAATCTCTAACGCAAATTGAAAAAGCACAAAATCTAATATTTCCACTTGGCACACCTTCCCTTTAAGTATGCATTATAAAGTAGATACAATATTATAACATAAATAAATGTCATGCAAAATATATTATATTTATTTACTATATGAACTGAAAAAAAACAACACGACATGTTGTTATATGGTTAATAAATTAGAAACCATTTCTCATGATTTGCAATATATATTTTTACCACCGCCCCTAAAAATATGCTTAAATATATATAAAGGTTGATGTAATGTACTTTATATTAACCAGTGTTGATAGTGGTTCAACTTTGCTATAATAATGATATCCATGCAAATGAGATCATATAATATTTTATTTTTTACTTTATTAAAAATGGCTAAATTATATGTTAAATGGTTATTACTGTAAAAGAGATTTTAAAATAATATTAACATAGGTAAGAATTTAAAGTATCATGTAAATTTTTCCCTATAAATATGCTCTGCATCTTTTTATACAAAATATTTGTGTTAAAAATATTAACATTGCTTAAGGGATATTAAAGTTTATAAACAACAGCATATTTTTTAGGATTTATGAAAAAAAGTGTTGCATACCTTTAGAGGCATGTCTCAGACTCCATTCCTTTCGGATTTGAAAAAAGTGGTTTACTCGTAAAACGCAAAATGGATATTATATTTTTTGGAATGAAATCACTTTCTAAAATCAAAGTGGAATTGAATTGTATAAAAGCAGTTTAATTACGAAAAAGTGGAGTAAACCACTTATTCCACTTCCGGACGGAATTGAGTGTGTGACATGCCCCTTAAATTGTTATTTTTATATAAAAATGTTTTAATATTTTTATTTGATCTTTTAAATCTTTTCAAATCACAAAAATTTTTTTAATAAAAATTTAGTTCACTAAATTTATTTTTCTGACAACAATTTTTTTGACCCAAAAAAGTTTTTTTCTCAAGCATTTTTTTACAAAAATTTTTTTGTGTAAAAAATTTTCTACTTGATTTTTTTTCAAATTTCTTTTTAAAATTAAGTTATATACTTTATTCTTTGAATCAATATGAAGTGTTTCGAATATATTGTGGTTAATCCCATCAAAACCGAAATTGACTTGTTCACAAAAAGGCCCTGTAAGATAAACAGGTTTATTCTTCCCAAATTAGATGGAATCAGCCTGAAACTATCTAACGAGGCAAAATACCTGGGTGTGATCCTTGACTCAAAGCTGTCTTGGAAAATAAATACAGTGGAACGGTTAAAAAATGTAATTATGTGCTTTTTACATCAACAGAAGAACTTTGAGAAGGTGGGGTATAAAGTCGTATATGGTCCACTGGATATATGGTGCGAACGTTAGACCAATGGTTACCTATGGTGCCCTTGTGTGAAGGAGATCAGTGGATAAGAAATCATATCTCTGCAATCTACAGAAGGTACAACTATTGACGTTAGTGGGTATCACAGGTGCTATAAGATCAGCACTCCAGGCCGGGCTGGAAGTAATATTAAACATTCAGCACGTAGAAATTTACGTCAAGAACACAGCAACAAAATCGGCTCTCAGGTTAAGAGAGTCGCAAATGCCTATCCTCTTGGGGATACTTGACCATATTACGGCGGGACAGAACTGGAACAGTGAACCGACTATATCTCACCACAGACGAACTTTGACAGAACCTTCGAAGTCCACATACCGACTTGGGAAGACTAGGCGGAAAACTCTGTTATAACAGAGAATGCGATCTCAATCTTTGCGGATGGGATGGGTTCGGGAGTGTACTCTAAATGCCTCGAAATCAGGGCCTCATTGAGACTTCCTGTGTAGTGTAGAGTTTTCCATGCAGAGGTAGTTCCAATAGGTAAAGCCACGTAAATGAATAGATAGTCTCACAGCTCTGAAGGCCTTAGAATCAAACGCTGTAAAATCGGGAATCGTTAGGAATTGTATACAATCCCTTCGTCGAATCAGTCAGAACGCAGTCAAGCTGATCTGGGTCATTGGATATAGTGGGGTCGCTGGGAACAAATTGGAATCTGTAAGCCGGATTTGGTCGAAAAGTTCGGACATGAATTTTGGTCGAAATACGTAATTTTTTCCCACTTTGCCAGCGGTCAAAGATTGAATATGACCCTGCAAAATTTTTTCATAAATTTTCCCACAATTAGCTTTAACGTGGCCATCGTTTGGCAGGAATTACGACATGAAATTTAAAAATTTAAATTTGACGGGACGCCCAAAAATAGAACGTGATATATCAGTTCCTTTAGCGGAATTGATAAACGAAATTGGTAGGATATCTGAGAATAGAATAGAATATCGCGAACCATGGGCCACTGCCAAATTATAAGAGGACAAAAAGTCTTCCTACTTTAACCAAACGGACTGTTAGCCTATTAGTGGGAGTACTTACAGGACAAATTACCGTGTGTAAGGGAATTGTAGAAGTTGTGTGTGTCCAGGTATTATGAGAAGCCGCCTTAAGCATTTTGGGCAAAGATTTTTCGATGACCTAGGTTGCCTTAACGGTGTTCTTAGAGAATCGGGGTCGTTTTATATCAGAAGGGAGTAGGGAAATGACAATTAAGGGAATCGCCCATCCAACCTAATCTATACTAAATTAAATTCGGAGAAGCCCGAAATTATTTTTTTTTTTTAATTTTTTCTTGATGGATTTTTATTTTTTCTTAATTATTTTTTTAATTTACAAGATTTACCTGAAGTTTTCCATTTTTTTTTTTTATATTTTCTGATTTTTTCACAACTTTTAAATTTTTTTCAGACTTTCTCAAAATGATTCTTTATTTTTTTTAATATATCTTATTTTTTCTAAATACTTGAAACTTTTTCTGAATTCTACGGATTTATACAAAAATTATTTGATGCATTTTGGGTCAATTTAGAATACCCCGTCTAGACATGGGGCTGCCGGTTAGAGGGTTAATCTTATTTTTACAATTGTTGACTGTTCTAAACTGGAGGCTAATTTTTAGAGTCGATAGCGATCAAAATTCTACTCGAACGTGGGAATTTTCAATTTTTCTGTATGCCTAAAATTATGCTTTGATAAATAGTGCTTTAATTATAGGAATTATCTAAAAAATATTCATAACAGAAAAATTTTGCTGGTTCAACGTTATAAATCAAATAACAGTTTTTTCTTTATTACGAGAGAAAATAGGGTTAGAAAATGCGTTTACTAGCCATATTTTTCATTTTATGACTGAGATTATTTATATTTTAGTGTTAAAAGCGTATAAATTTTTGTCGTTAGCATGTTTTGTAAACATATTACACAATATTTGTTATTTTCAAATCTGTTAAAAGTATTTATGTACAGTGGAAACAATAAATGTTTAAACAAATTGGTACACATAAAAAAACGAATTGTTATATGGACCCCAATATTTGTGAAAACAAATAATTATTATAATAATAATATGAACATTTGTAATATAAACAAACGTTTGTAAATTTTGATTGCTGAAAGAAGTATTTTGTTTTTTTTCAACAAAGAAATTCAACAAACACTAACACAATTTGTTGATCTGACAAATGAAAATTTTGTTCAACAAAGAAATTTAACAAACACAACCCCTTTTTATTGATATGATAAAAGAATTTTGAAATAAAATTACTTGACTGAGTTTGTTGAAAACAAAATCGAAGTTTTGTATAATGGACTAATGGCCGTTTTTACTAAATGATTGGTTAATATCATGTTTGGCTAATTTATAATTGACGTTTGTTGATTTAGATTTGACCATTTTATTTTCTGTGTAAGAGACCATTGCTATTTCTGTATACATTTCAACATGGTGGTTTAATTAAAAATGTTTCCTAAATAACATAAAGGAATTTAAACTAAACTGGCTAGTGTCAGCTTAACATGAAATAAATTCCGTTTGATTTTACATTTCGATTTAAAACGAGACCTTAGACACCCACTAGGCGTTCGTTTTTGAATAAAGTCAGTGACTTTTTCTGTTTCCCGTACAAAAATTTATATTTAAATAGTTTCAGTGATTTAAGTTTATTTTTGTTTGAATTAATTTTGACCACCCTCTTATTTTTATTCAAATAAAATTTCTGTAGTAAAACTTGTTACAAAAAAACAGGTACTAAATTATAGCATGCAACCGGAAATGTTTTTGGTTTATTATAATGGAATGCAAATTACGTATTTTTTTAATGTCAACTATTTTTTATGGTTTCAAAAGTTATATTAAAAAATATTATAAAAGGAAATGAACTTGAACTACAATTGTCGAAATAAATAAATTTCTCACTAAAGTATGCTTAAAAGCGAAGCATTCGTTTTAGTTATTGAAAAATTTAAAGCATATTTTTAGGAATAATTTAAAAGATTTTTTAAATTATTTATTTGATTATTTAATGTACAACGGTCAAACATTAAAAATACTCTGAAAGAATTATTTAAATTATTTTTTTTGAATTGAGCCAACAAAATTGTGTATCAGTATAATATTTTTTTGATAAACTTCATGAAAATTTTCATGATTTTAGTAATATTCATTAATAAAATCACAGTTTTCATAAATATAGTCTTTAATATTGTCACAATAAGACTGAAAAAAAACATCGAAACGATTTTCGATGTTTTGTGTAAAAAATAACTGCATATTTTATGGATTAAAGGGAAAGTTTATATTACATAAAATTTTCGACATTTTTAAAAATGTTGCGAAAAATGTCGAAAATCATTTGACTTCCTGGTGTCACCCTCCTATCTTCATGAAATTTCGATATGTTGTTAAGAACGAAAATTAATTCGACACGTATTTTTTTAGCGGCCCAAACTCATTTTTAGGGGGGTTGATTTGTATGGTATAAATTCATATAGGTATCAGATTAAAGGTATTAAAAATACCTATCTATTTTTTCTTGTTTTGGCAAAAAATATGTTCGTACTTGTTTAAATACCATTTGGTAATCAATTTTATTCACATATGTCAACCAGCATCCGAATTAAAGCATTTTGTATTTTCAGGTTATGTTGAATGTACTAAAATTTTTGAGGTGTCCTTACATTTTCGTTCATAACTTTGGAACCTCTATACCGATATCGCTCAAATGAAATACCGAACTACTCGGGAGAACTTCCAATAAATGTGTTAAGTTTCAGTCATAATTATGTAGTATTTTGGTTGTGATCATCATTTTCACAGACAAACAGACAGACAGACGGACAGACAAACAGACGGACATTGCTAGAATGTCTTTAAATTGATCGGGGATCATGAATATATATACCTTATGGGGTCCCAGGCCGATATTTCGATGAGTTACAAACGGATTGACAAAATTATATAAATCTATCACTATTGAGGGAAGTCTCCCTGGTGTCATGAAATTTGGATCTTCATGATATTTGGATATGTTGTTAAGAACGAAAATTAATTCGACACGATTTTTTTTTAGCGGCCCAAACTCATTTTTAGGGAGGGTCGATTTGTATGGGGGAAATTGGCCTTTTTCAGTTTTCTACGATTTACGCATATTTAAACAAAATTAATATAGGCATGTGTGGTATCGGATTAAAGGTATTAAATACCTATCTCGTGGTGCTAACAACGTGCCAAAGAAGTTAATATTTTCCGATTTATTAACAAAAATGTCCTAAAATTTTGGCATTTTACTCAATATGACGAAAAGCAGTGCATGTTTGGACACGTTCTTAGCACACGTAGATATGTTTTCCAAAGACCTTTCATTTGGTATGTAACATGACAAGGTTTCTTTGCATAATATAGGAGATAAACGAAAAAAAACTGAAAAATGGCCTTGTCTTCCCCCTCCTTTTTACCCCCTAAATATGAATTTGGGCCGCTAAAAAAAATACGTGTCCCTTTATTTTTTCTGCTCTACAAAATAAAACCAATTCCATAAAGATCTGCGGGTGACACTAGGAAGACTTCCCTTGTCAATTGTATAAGAACACAGTTTTCTTTGGATGACAAAAAAGGAAAAACAAAAATGGATCCAGGATAAAGAAATGTCAGTCTGTCTGTCTGTGAAAAGCATGTTACAGTTAAAAAAGCTAGCAAAAATGCTAGCACCCTCAAAGTTTGAGTCATATGATTTTCATGAAAAAGCTAAACTTTTCATAGCATAATTTTAGGCATGTCGTAAATACATGATTGTTATTTAAAACGACAAAAAACTCTACATATTGCTAAATTTATAAACAAATATAGCACATTATTTAATCTTAAGCCGATTTATTAAAAACAAATCATAAATATCATTGTTTTGCTGGGATTGAATTTTAGGATCTTATTTTTACAAAATGCCTGAAATTATGCAACAGCAAAATCTTTCTTTTTCTTTAAATCATCAAAAATAAAACGACTCAGTGATATGTATGAACACAGCTTTATCGACATGTCTTATTGTGATGTGGAGGCTAAGTTTCTGAACAGGCAAAATCAGACTAGGGGAAAAATTTTCTTTAGAATAACTAAAATAACCTTTTGAAAAACTAATTTTCTTACAGGTTTTATACCCTTAAACTTTCAATTAGCGCATGCAATTTTTTCAGTTCTCCCCTTTTTGTGGGCGTGTAATAAAATTATAAAAAGTAATAAAATTATAAAAAATAATATAATTAACAAATTAGGCTATTTTTATTTCTCAACATTATACAAATAAGATTTTAATAAATCCCGAAAATATGCAGTATATTTTTGTTACTGTAACAACATTTGAGTTTAAATTTCTCAAAACTCTCTTAATTTACTGAAATGCTTGTTAAAATTTATTTTTACTTTATTTTAATAACAAAAATGATAGATTTTTTATTAAGGCATGTGTACGTCAATTTTTGTTTATCAAACTTCTATAATATTCCTTTCGACTTTTTGTTAAAACTTCTCAAAAAATCCAAAATGTATGCAATATTTTTTTTACTCCAACAAATATGCTTTAATTTTTATTTATCAGTCCTCTTAATTTAAACCATTGAATTTTTTGTTTAAATTTCTTTCATTTAATTTAATCCAAAAATTCCATTATAAAAATCCATTTTGTTGTCAGTTCTGTCTATGTATTTCTCTCTGATGTGACATTACATTTTAACACTTAATAACTTTTCTTTCTGTTTAATACAAGGACACATTTCATGTCACAAAAGTGTGGCTAATAAGTGTATTAGGGTAACGCTTATATTATTTAATACGGAATTTTTGACTTCTGGCCCCATGTTGGGCGCCAAATATTTCTGAACCGTTTAATGAAAAACAAAACTCCTTACATTTGCTATCCAAGTATGGATTTAATAGTAGGCCTGTAATGTACAAAAAAGGACCTTTACGAAACTTTGTATAGTTTTATTTTTTTATAACACAGGATTTTTGGAATCTGGCCCCACGCTGGGCGCCAAATATTTATGAACCGTTTCATGAAAGTCCTACTTTAAGGAGAAAGAACGACTTTCACATTTATAAGGCATGGCTAGGGTTTTAGATACAAGGTCATAAATAAGGTACCTTCACCAAACTTTACTTGAGGGAAATATTGTGTCCCACATTCGTAGTTAGTAAAAAAAAATTATATTTTTTTGACCGTCAAAAATTTTTTTTATTTGATTTGATGGAGACAAAAATAGTCTTAACGAAGATTTTCAAACTAACCGTTGGAGTCAAATTAACCAAAATTTCCAAAAAATAACATTGTTCAAATGTTTTCCGAGTATAGTAAAATTTTTCAAAAAACGAGATCTTTAACAATTTGTAACAAAACGTTCTTCATCTAACAAAATGCCATCCTAATGCCCATTCAAACTAATATATCATTCAAAAAAATTGGACAAACTAAAGTTTTACTCTAGAGCCACAAATACGCAAATGTAAGTAACACTTAGTTTTCTGATCCATAAAAAATAAAGTAAATTCTAACAAATTATCATGTGAGTGTTAAAACCACAAAAATTTTACTTTCAATGACCTTTTTAAATATAAAAGAGACAGATGAATACATGGGACACAAACTTAAATGAAATGTTGACATTGATTTTGGTGACCCAGATAATGTATTTTGAAAAAAAGTTTTTTTTTGTGTGTTTTAGAAGTTTTGAAAACAAACTACATTTAAATGGGTATACAGAACAGTCAGTTCTTTAGACTTTTACGCAAAGTAGGTAACGATAGCTGAGATGGGCGTCTGCTATTTGGCGAATTCACTCGGAGGTCATAAGGCCCATTGTGATTCCTCTAATTGTTATTTCCCACCAATACAAAGGTTTACTTCTTAAACCACCCCGATTCCCTAAGATGTTTTGCAAGAAAAGTCAATGAAAAGTACCAAAGTACACTTATTTACCTTCAAGAATAGGAATTTAAAACAAAAACTATTTTGAGAACATTTTTGACATTATTCCACTATTTCTTTAAATATAAAAAGTACCAAAAAATGTCTTTTGTATCCTCTAAGAATCATAATTTCCAAAAAGCACTTTTTAGGAGGTTATTAACGGTAAGGACTATTATTACAAAAATATAAAAAGTACCAAAGTACAATTTTTCACTCCTTTAGAATCGTAAATTCCTAGAAGTACTTTTCTTGGGAATGTTTTTTTTTCACAAGAGGATCTTGCATTCAAAAGGGTATCACTACATTCGGCAAGGCCGAATTAACTTTTTTACTTGTATTTCTTTAAAGAGTATAAAAAGTACCAATTTTTTTTTTAATTTTAGTACCATTTTCAAAAGTTTTCAAATAATCTCTGCTTTACATCTCTTTCTTTATTATCCATTTTATTTCCAAGAAAATCTACTTAAATTGAAATTTCCCATTGAACAAAATCAAAGTATTTGTTTTTTTTTTATATTCTCAATCAATGCCCAAAATCCTTGAGTATATAATTTAATTTAGCCAACTGTCAAAATAATATGATGTGTTACTTAAGAATAATAAATCTGATCAATGTCATTAGTCTTAGCGCTGTTTTGTGGTCATCAGTTTTATTTATTTTTGGAACACAAAAACGAAAATAAAGCGTAAAATATAAAAAAAATACCATAAAACGTGATTTGGGTTTTAAAATCATGTTTAGACATGATTTTCCATTTAATGTCAAACAAAAAAGTTTTTCTTTTAATTCCTAAGCTTAGCAATAAAAATGAAAAGAAGAAAAACTCTAGGAAAATGTTAAAAGTTGCCTTAACAAAGTGTTAAAGATGTTGTAAAGTATTAAAGAGCTTAACAAATAGGAAACATAAAAACAATGTTGTCTACTTTAGGGCGCCATTTACTTTATTTAGTTTATAGCATTTTTTTATTTTAACTTAACTTTATTTTCAAACAACATTTTATAACTCTCTTATGGATGTTCTTTTGATGGTAAGTAGAAAATTGTTATACGCTAGAGTAATTCGAAAAAAATTTATGATGTACGAGAAAGGATCACTAAATCGGGGACGTTTTGAGTGAACTTAATTTAATTTGTTTAAAGTTACTCCAAATTATTTATACTTTTTAAATAAAAACAAGTAAAAAAGTTAAATTCGGCCTTGCCAAATGTAGTGATACCCTCCGCAATTTCAAAAAGATTATTGCAAAAAACTTTATTTAAAAGGAAATTACTTTTGAAAAAAAAAAAAATTAAAAAAAAAAATTTCCGCGAAAAAATTTTTGGTAAAAAAAAAATCAGCGATTTTCTTTTTTTTTGTAAAAAATATGTTCGTACTTGTTTAAATACCATTTGGTGTTCAATTATGTTCACATATGTCAACCAGAAGCCGAATTAAAGCATTTTGTATTTTTAGGTTATGTTGAATGTACTGAAATTTTTGAGGTGTGCTTACATTTTCGTTCATAACTTTTGAACCGCTGAACCGATATCGCTCAAATGCAATGCCAAACTTCTCGGGAGAACTTCCAATAAATATGTTAAGTTTCAGTCATCTCTATGCAATATTTTGTCCGCTACAGCATTTTCCACAGACAGACAGACGGACAGACGGACATCGCTAGAATGTCTTAAAATCGATCGAGCATCATGAATATATATACTTTATGGGGTCCCAGACCGATATTTCGATGAGTTACAAACGGAATGACAAACTTATACTTATATACCCTCTATCACTAAGTGGAGGGTATAAAAAATCTCAAGGTCTGTGAGGCGATTATTTGCCGAAAACTTTGTTATCGATATATCGATGCCTGCACAAACTTTTAATAGAAAATTTTAAGTTATCGGTAATTATAGAAATTTTCTAAAAAAATGTTGAAGTTATCGATGCATCGATAACTATAGAAATTTTACATAGAATTTTTTTTAAATTTTATTTTAATTTTAAGTTTAAAGCTGAATTAACAATGACGGAGTAATCTGTGCCAGAGATTGGATTTTGTTCCTATTTTCTCTATTTTTAGAGATGGTACTATGTAGTACAGAGTACTCCGACATTGTGCCTTAAATTTTAAGTTGTCGATATATCGATTACTAAAGAAATGTTCTATAGCTAATTTTAAGCTATCGATATATAGATAACATGCTGGAATTTTCGATAGAAAATTTTAAGTTATCAATATATCGAGCACTATAGTAATTTCCTTTAGAAAATTTTAAGTTGTTTTTTCTATAAAATTTTTCTTATCGATATCGCAACTTCCTATAGAAAATTTTATGTTATATTTTCTATAAAAAAAATTTATCGATAACTATAAAAATTTTCTAGAGAAGGTAAAGTTATCGATACATCGATAACTATAGAAATTTTCTAAAAAAAAAATTAAAGTTATCGATAACTATTAATATTTTCTATAAGTTATCGACATAGAAAATTTTAAGTTATCAATATATCGATAAATACAGAAATTTTCTAAAGAAAATTTTAAGTTATCGATATATCGATGACTGTAGAAATTTTCTATAGAAAATTTAAAGTTATCGATAATCGATAACTGTAGAAATTTTCTAAAGAAAATTTAAAGTTATCGATAACTGTAGAAATTTTCTATAGATATATCGATAACTGTAGAAATTTTCTATAAAAAATTAAAAGTTATCGATATATCGATAATTGTAGAAATTTTCTATAGAAAACTTAAAGTTATCGCTATATCAATAACTGTAGAAATTTTCTATAGAAAATTTAAAGTTATCGATTTATCGATAACTATAAAAAAATTTTATAGCAAATTTAATGTTTTCAATATAATTATAACTATAGAAAATTTTAAAATAAAAAAATTTTTGTTCTAACTTTTTATATAACATATAGATAGATATATCGATAACTGTAGAAATTTTCTATAAAAAAATTCAAGTTATCGATATTTCGATAACTATAGAAATTTTCTGTAGAAAATTTTAGGTTGTCGACATATCGATAACTACAGAAATTTTCTATCAAAAATTTTATTTTATCGACATATCGATAACTAGAGAAATTTTGAAGGTATCGTTATATCGATAACTATAGATAGACTTTTTCTATAGAAAATTGTAAGTGATCGATATATCGATAACTATAAAAATTTCTATAGATAATTTTAATAGAAGTTTTCTATAAAAAATTTTAAGTTATCGTTATATCGATAAAAATTTAAGAAATCTATGTATCGATAACTACAGAAATTTTTTAAAAAATTATAGAAATTTTCTAAAGCAAATTTTAAGTTATCCATATTTCAATAACTACTAAAATTATCTACAGAAAGTTTTAGTTTTCTCTAGTATAGAAATTTTCTATAGAAAATTTTAAGTTATCGATATATCGAGAACTAAGAGATTTCCCGTAGACAATTTTAAGTTATCGATAACTACAGAAATTTTGTGTAGAAAATTTTAAGTTAACGATATATATATATCTAGAAATGTTCTATAGAAAACTTTAAGTTATCGATTTATCAATACCTATAGAAATTTTTTATAGAAAAAGTTTAAGTTATCGATATTTTGATAACTATGTATAGATATTGTTTAAAGAACATTTTAAATTATCGATATATCCAAACCTATAGAAATTTTTTATAAAAATTTTTAAGCTATCGATATATCGATAACTATAGAAATTGTCTATAGAATATTCTTAAATATCAGTATATCGATAACTATAGAAATTTTTTATAGAAAGTATTAAGTTATCGATACTTGTCGATAACTATAGAAATTTTCTATAGAAAATTTTTAGTCATCGATATATTGATAACTATGGAAATTTTCTATAGAAAATTTTCAGTCATCGATATATCGATAACTATAGACATTTTCTATAGAACATTTTAAGCTATCGATATATCAAAAATTATAACTATAACTATCGATATATCGATAACTACAGAAAACTTACAGAAATTTTAAGTTATCGATATATCGATACCAACAGAAATTTTCAACAGAAATTTTTAAGTCATCGATACATCGATTACTACAGAAATTTTCTACAAAAAATTCTAATAAAAATTTTCTTCAAAAAATTCTAATAAAAATTTTCTATACAAAATTCTAATGAAAATTTTCTATAGAAAATTTAAAGTTATCGATAACTATTGAAATTTTCTTTAAAAAATTTATGTTATCGATATATCGATAACTATAAAAACTTTCTTTAGAATATTTTAAGTTATCGATAGATCGATAACTATAGAGATTTTATGTAAACAATTTTAAGTTATCGATATATCGATAACTATAGAAATTTTCTATTGTAAATTTTAAGTTATCGATATTTCGATAAGTACAGAAAAGTTACGGAAATTTTTAGTTATCGATAACTACAGAAATTTTCTATAGAAACTACAGAAATTTTATACAAAAAAATCATATACAAATTTTCAAAAAAAAATTCTAATAAAAATTTTCTACAAAAAATTCTAATAAAATTTGCTACAATTCTAATAAAAATTTTCTATAGAAAATTTTAAATTGTCAATAACTATAGATAATTTCTATAAAAAATTTAAGTTATTGATATATCGATAACTATAGAAATTTTTTATAGAATATTTTAAGTTATCGATATATCAATAACTATAGAGATTTTCTGTAAACAATTATTCGATATATCGATAACTATAGAAATTTTCTATAGTAAATTTTAAGTTATCGATATTTCTATAAATACAGAAAAGTTACAGAAATTTTAAGTTGTCGATGTATCGATAATTACAGAAATTTTCTGTAGACAATTTTAAGTTATTGATACAACTACAGAAATTTTCAATAAAAAATTCTAATAAAAGTTTTCTACAAAAAATTCTTATAAAAATTTTTTAGAAAATTTAAAGTTATCGATAACTATAGAAATTTTCTACAAAATTTAAGTTATCGATGTATCGATAACTATAGAAATTTTCTAAAGAAAATTTTATGTTATCGATTATAATAATAACTATAGACATTTTCTATAGAAAATTTTAAGTTATCGATATATATCGATAACTACAGAAAAGTAATTTACAGAAATTTTAAGTTATCGATAAATCGAAAACTACAGAAATTTTCTAGAGAAAATTTTAATAGAAATTTTTTATAGAAAATTTTAATAGAAATTTTTTATAGAAAATTTTAAGTTATCGATATATCGATAACTATAGAAATTTTGTGTAGAAAATTTAAGTTATCGATATATCGATAATTATATATTTTAAATTTTTATATAGAAAATTTTAAGTTATCAATATATTGATAACTACAGAAATTTTCTATAGAAATTTTTAAGTTATCGATATATCGATAACATAAATTTTCTTTAAAAAATTTCTATAGTTATCGATAACATAAAATTTGAAGTTTGATTTTTACCCCTACAAATCGTGTCACTCTATTGTATTTTTTTTTAATGATTTCATTTTAGCAACATGTCATTTTTTTTATCGTTTTCTGCTGTTATAGTTATTGTGCCACCATCAACAGTCATGTTTATGATATATTGTTAACCATTTTTTTTTCTCGATTCCACAAATTGTATATTGTCTTGATGTTTCCACGAATATCCATTATAAAATACATCACTTTGTATGTTTTATCATGGTATTTTGTTTTGATGGTTTATGTTAAAAAATTGCAAAGAAAGTAAATTATAACAAGATTTTCACTTATCATTTTTGTAGATAAGCTTTGATTGACTTAAGTGTGGGATTTGTTTAGAGCAAAATCATATATGTACTTGTTGAAGTGGGAACAATTTGATGTAAAGATTTTAAAAGTATATTGAAAAAATAATAATGGTTTTATTGGTTGACTTAAGTGAACTTTTATGGTTGAAAAAATATGTATTGATGGTATATCCCTAAAGTAGGCAACGGTTTTTTTATGCTTTTGAGTAAAAGTAATGTGTACTTATAATTTAAACTGTTGAAAAATCCCGATGATGATAACACTAACAGGAGTGTTTGAAACCGTGTGGGAATACCACACCTATTTATTTTTCTTCTGCATTTTTTCAACTTAAACCCTTATAAAATATATAATGAGATCTCGAGCTTGATCTGTACTTACAGAAAAAACACTAACACTTTTTATATTTATGTTACATCTCTAAAGTATGCAACAGTTTTTGGTGTTTTTTTCTTAGTTAAGTAGGCAATTTTATGATGCAATTTATCAAATAGCGTACAGACATCGTCATCTTTTTTTGAATAAAAAAAAATATTTTAACTAATAGCCTTCTCTAATAAAAATAAATTTTATAAAAAATAATTCTACTTTTGTCCTTTTTATGAAATAATAACGTAATAAATATATATTTTTATACATATTATTTTTCCCTGTACAAAAAAATATATAATATGCTGATAATTTATTTAAATCCATTCTATATTACAATATTACAATGTTGTTTTCACAATGTTTTATATTACATATTAACCTTCAGTGATACCTTGATAATGTAAAATAAACATTTGTCATCATATATTATTTGTATATTTCATTTTGTCTTTTTTTATCCTTTTAAACATTATTAAAAAATTTTTGCATGTGTCAGTGTAAAATGATAACAAATTATTGTTAGGAGAATTTAATACCTTTAAAACTGTCAGGATTAAATTGTGGAATAATTAATAAAAATAATAATACACACACGTAGATAAGAAGATTTATTTTTGTGCATAATTTATTAATGTAAATCAAAATTGAAAAATTTACAAGATAAAAGTGTATTTATTTAATAAGCCGGAAGATAGGCAATGGATTGAGTGCAAAAAATGGGTAGCAATCAGAGCAAGTTTCTCTTTCAGGTTTAATATAATTTTAAAAAAACCCTAAAATATGCTACAAATAATACAAATTTATGAATAGGGCAACAGAAAATTAGCAGTTATGAATTTATTTTGAGGCCTAAAACTATGCAACAACATATTTAAAACAGTAGTCAGAATTTAAACATATTTTTGTTGAAATTTGATTAAAAACAATTAAGAACTATGAAGGATTGTCCTGATTTCCTCCTCTTGAAGGTTTTAAGATGTGTTACTTCAACTGAAAATATTTGCTTTCATTTATATAATTTTAAGATGCACTTATTTTGTATAGCATAGTTTGAGGCCTCGAAATAAATTCAAATTGCTAGTTTTCTGTTGCCATATTTATGATTTTATGTTTCCTAAAATGTCGAAAATCATTCTTATCAATGCTATAAGAAACAAATTTCTTTAGAGTCCAAAAAAAATGGAAAAAGTTGAAAGCTTAAATATATGCATTCCAAAAGACTAAATAAAACCATTTTCGACGTTCGGTGTAAAAAAGAAGTGCAATCTTTTAGGATTGAATGAAAAATTTATATTAAGTTCGTATGATTTCCGCCATTTTTATAAATGTTTCTAAAAATTACTTAAATTAATTAATTATAGAACAAACAAGTAGAAAAGTTAAATTCGACTTGGCCGAATCTATGAACACCCTCCACAATGCCCATTTTAAGTGATAGTAAATTTTCTAACGTGGAAAACATAACAGTTTTGGTTAGAAATATTTTATTTTTTGTAAAAAAATGTTTTTCAATAATTTTTGAAAAAAAAAATAATTTACTATTTTTTAGTGTAAAATTTTTTTTGAGTGTAAAATTTTTTCGAGTGTATTTTTTGTTGTTATGGTATAAAAATTTTTTTGAGTGACAAAAATACGTTGTAAAATATTTTTGTGACTTACCAATGTTTTTAAAACAGGTTTAGCGGGTTTTCAACACGTGAATTTAAGGTGAAGCTAATTTAAGGTGAAGCAAATCTGAAATTCACGGTTTTGCTAATAACTTTTGAACCACTGGACCGATTTGGGTGAAATTCAATACGAACTAGGCTGGAGGAACAAAAAATGGAGGAACAAAAAAATCATCAGAATTGCTTTTCGAAAGTTATAGTGCTTTTTATCTCATAAATTCACGAAAAACCCTTGCTGAAATTCAGTCTTTTGCTCATAACTTTTGAACCACTGGACCGATTTTGCTGGATTGCAACACCAACCTGACCAGGTAAATGCCCAACATATATGCCAAACTTCAGGAGCCTCCGTAAAGTCTTTCAAAAGTTTGCGTGTTTTCAACAGACAGACAGACGGACGGACGGACATCGCTAGATCGTCTTAAAATCGATCGAGGATCATGAATATATATACTTTATGGGGTCCTAGACCAATATTTCAAGGTGTTATAAACGGAATGACAAACTTATATATTAGCATGTCCCGAAATCAGGAAATTTTGGAATTTCTTTTGGGCATACCCCTAGAACGATGCTTATTGAAGAGTTGATTACGGGGAAAAAAACTAAAAAAATTTTGGAGGTCATCTTCAGGGCACGATGTGCTGGACCAAAATTGCTCCATGAAAACTTTACAAATATTTTTTTCAGAATGTACTCCACCAAACGAAACTTTTGGCACCAATTTTAAAAAATAAAAAAATATTTTTTTTTTTGACCAAATGCACTACGGATGTAAATTTTAAGCACTGGTTGCGCCCTGAAGATGACCTCCAAAATTTTTTTAGTTTTTTTCCCCGTAATCAGCTCTTTACTAAGTATCATTCTAGGGGTATTCTCTAAAATTTTTCATTTTCGGGACACGCTATTATATATACCCTCTATCACTAGAGTGGAGGGTAGAGTGCGTAATAAAAAAAATTTCTGTCGTGTCTGGAATTAAAAGTTACCGAGAACTCAGGCAATCGGCTCGTTTTGACCTAAAAAACAAGGCCTCGGGTATGAATCCAGCGCACGACCACCGCTGCCATAATCTAGAAGGCTACCAACTAGCCTAGTGTGGTGGCAAAAGCTAGGGCTTTATTACTATATCCATTTTGTGTTACTAAACATCCTTTTTTCCAATATGTTATATTTTAAATTTCTTAAATTAGTATAATCAGTCTTAATATTAGCGAGAGTACCCTTTTTGATGCTTTTCTTTTGAAATGGTTAAATTAAAAGGTATTAATATTTATTTTATTTTTTGTTTTAGCCTTTAGGCTACATAGACGATTTTAAAGGTCCCAAGACAAAATACATAATACAAGAGAATATTATAGACACAACGAATGTATAAAAAAGTGTTTAAATATTTAATGAAAGACTTAAAATCAATGAGTTTTTTTTAAGCTAGTAAAAAAGAAATGGCCTTAAAAGGTCCTTTATAACAAAAACTGTTGCATACTTTTTGTAGAAAAAAATTGAAAATAATGTTTACTACTTTAAGGATGATAAAAGTTCTTTTTTGTTTTGTTTAATAATAATACTAAACACTAAAATCATTTAGGCAAAGGAAACTATTTTAAATTATTTAGACAAAATTATGTATTATACACTAAAAAAAAGACATAACTAAAATTAAGGAAGAAATGTCTTTGAAAATTTATCATGGAATTTTCCTAATATTTAGTAAAATTTAACTAAAAAATTAAAAATTTTCTTAACTATGAGGAAAAAAGTTTAGTTCATTTACTTATAAGTAGTTCATAGTTTTCTTTAAATGGAATTTTTAAATATTACTGCCAAAGAAATTTTCCACAAATCTAAGAAATGTATATTTTTAAGACATATTTCTTAAAAAACAATTTAGTTCAAGTTTAGTTAAAATTTACTAAAAAACATCATCGTATTTCTCTTCTTTGAATTGAGGAAGTGTATTTCTTAGAATTTAGTTAATAACTTCTGAGAATTTAGTAAATAACTTCTTAGAATTTATTTAAAAATTCAAAATGGCGATATCTCGAAAACTAAGCGAGATAGAGCGAAACGGACGAAATTTTTAAAAGAAAGACTACAAAGAAAAATATGGCATAGCCTAGCTCTGCATATCTGTCGGGGTCTCAAGTCCCAAAATTTAGATCTAAAATTTGAAATTCCCTAGATTTTTTATATGCACATATCTCGGTAAATACTGCCAACACGAGAAAAGGTCCAACGGCATTTTTGTAGCTCTGGACTCGTAGAATACTTCCGCCAAATACCCGAAAGCCCTCCGAATAACAGTTTTTAAGATATCCAGTTTTTAAGATTCTCAAGACCCTATCAGACCCCTTGTTACCGTATCTCAAAAACTAAGCAAGTTAGAGCGAAACGGACACAAATTTTGGGTCAAAATCTATGGGGACCCTTAAAGGGCCGGGGTCTTGAGTTAACAAGGGGCTGGACCAATGGGGTCCGAACCCATGGGTCCAGAGTCATAACCCAATCCAGTTTTAAAATGTGAATGAACTAAAGTGTAACATAATTTTTCCCATTTTCTAGTTAAAATTGGCTTAAAATTAATTAACTTTGTTTTCCTTATTTTTGGGAAAATTGTAAACTAAAACCAAGAAAAAAAATCTTTGGAGCCATATCATTCCCTCTTTTTCTTAAAATTAAGTTAATTTTCCCAGATTTTAGTTCACTTTGTTTTTGAGTGTACAATAGAACAGGAGGATAATTTTCCTAGTCGATATTGAACGAAATTCTACCCGAACATACGATTTTTGAATTTTGCTTAATGCCTAAAACTATGCTTTAATAACTACAAGTTATTCATATTTTTCTTTTTACTACACTGAAACATAAAAACAGGAAAAAATATTTTTTTTTTTGTATATAACAAAGTATAATTTTAGGCAATGAAAAAAATTTTAAAATTGCACGTTTGATTAGAATTTTGATCGCTATCGACTCCGAGAATTTAACCTCAGAAGCCTAATATGACCCTCAAAAAGAGCATTTTTTTTTGTATTTTAATGTACTAATTTAAGGCCAATCGGATTAAATTAACATGTGGTGCTCGGTAATCAAAGTTTTGAATTGTTGAAAGTTAAAAAAAAAATGTTAGAAAAAAATATGTCTTCCGAATAGCAAATTGCGATACATCATATTTATTAGTTTTAATACGCCGTACACATAAAAAAATTTTTAAAATCGGTTTAACAGTTATTAATATTTAAAATTTAAAAAAAAAAAATAACGCAAAAAAAATAACGATCAAGACATTAAAAAATATATATGGGCTATTTCACGTCAACGGGAGACCCCCCCGCCCCCAAAATTCTATTGGTCGTAGAGAGTTGTATTATGGCTTAAAATTTAGCCAATGATCTCTACTTTTGAAAGCTGAGTGGCGGAAGTTGAACCCAATGGTAAGTGAGCCAATATGGCGGCGCGAATCGGGATACCCCGATCGGGATATGCTGAAAACTAATGAAGGAGTTATCGGATTTTTCTGAAATTTGTTATCAGGGGGTTTATTGGGACGCTTATTTCAAATTTTCATTCAGATTTCAAAAATTCAAAATGGCGGATCCAATATGGCGGATGATTTTTTCGAGGTTTTCGCGTTCAAATAAAACTCGGTTTCCGGGTGTATTATGGGTCACTAAACACGATTCTGAATTTAGATTTCCAAAATTCAAAATGGCGGATCCAATATGGCGTTTTTTTTATTTGTTTTTAATTTCGATTTTCTTGAAACTTGGTATCCGGGGGCTATTTGGGACGCTGATTTCGAATTTTTATTCAGATTTTAAAAATTCAAAATGGCGGACTCAATATGGCGATGGTTTTTTTTTGAGTTGTCGCATTCAAATAAAACTCGGTTTCCGGGTGTATTAGGGGTCACTAAACACGATTCTGAATTTTGATTTCCAAAATTCAAAATGGCGGATCCAATATGACGTTTTTTTTTTTTTTAATTTCGATTTCCTTAAAACTTGTTATCCGGGGGTTATTTGGGACGCTTATTTCAAATTTTTATTCAGATTTTAAAAATTCAAAATGGCGGAACCAATATGGCAGATAATTTTTTCTTTTAATTGTCGCATTTAAGTTAAACTCGATACCCGGGAGAATTATGAGTCACTTAGTACGAATCTGACATCAGGTTTTCAAAATTCAAAATGGCGGATCCAACATGGCTCTTATATTTTTTTTAATAACGATTTTTAAATCTGATGTCAAATTCGTACTAAATCTGAATAAAAATTTGAAATAAGCGTCCCAAATAACCCCCGGATAACAAGTTTAAAGGAATTCGAAATTAAATAAAAACGTCATATTGGATCCGCCATTTTGAATTTTGGAAATCAAAATTCAGAATCGTGTTTAGTGACCCCTAATACACCCGGGAACCGAGTTTTATTTGAATGTGACAACTTAAAAAAAACCAACCGCCATATTGAGTCCGCCATTTTGAATTTTTAAAATCTGAATAAAAATTCGAGATCACCGTCCCAAATAACCCTCGGATACCAAGTTTCAAGAAAATCGAAATTAAAAACAAATAAAAAAAACGCCATATTGGATCCGCCATTTTGAATTTTTGAAATCTAAATTCAGAATCGTGTTTAGTGACCCATAATACATCCGGAAACCGAGTTTTATTCGAACGCGAAAACCTCGAAAAAATCATCCGCCATTTTGAATTTTTGAAATCTGAATGAAAATTTGAAATAAGCGTCCCAATAAACCCCCTGATAACAAATTTCAGAAAAATCCGATAACTCCTTCATTAGTTTTCAGCATATCCCGATCGGGGTATCCCGATTCGCGCCGCCATATTGGCTCACTTACCATTGGGTTTAACTTCCGCCACTCAGCTTTCAAAAGTAGAGATCATTGGCTAAATTTTAAGCCATAATACAACTCTCTACGACCAATAGAATTTTGGGGGCGGGGGGGTCTCCCGTTGACGTGAAATAGCCCATATATATATATATTTTTCTTGACCCTTTTATGGAGCTTGAGACAAACTTTCATAAAAAATTAATTTGAGCTTAATCCGATAATTTTAACCCGTGGCGCCCTTCGATCGAAAATGGCAGATAGTCAATCAAAGAAAAATTTAAGATTTGTTTTAAATAATTTCTTAAATGAAGGAATACCAAAGTCATTTTTGGAAATTTTTTTGGTAAATTTCAAATTTGTCGATCGGTTTTAAAAAATTTTGATATTCGTATTCAATATGCCAAAATTTAAAAAATTAATGTAAGGTTACATATTTTTTTTATTTTTTAAAAACTCAAAACTTTGTTGAAATTTTTCAAAAATACACAACTTTGATTTAGCGCCACGGGTTAAATTATCGGATTTGGCTCAAGTTAAGTTTACATGAAAAATTGCGTCAAGATCTACGAAAGGGTAATGTGTCGGAAGACTTTTTTTTACTTTTTTAAAAATCAAAAATTGGTCGAACGGTTTTCAAGATATAGCTATTTGAAAATTTGCTAAATTTGTCGGGTTTCAAAAATTATTTTTCTTGACCGTGAAACAAACTTTCATATAAAACTAATTTAGGCCAAATCCGATCATTTTAAAGTTTTAAGAAATCCAAAATGATCGAAGGGCGCCATGGGCTAAAATGGTCTGATTTTGCTTAAGTTACGATTAAACAAGAGTTTGTCTCTATGAATAGTAATTGGAAAAAACTTTTGAGATTTCTTAAAAAAAAATCTTGAACATATGACAGAAAAACCCCAAATTTTTATATTTTTGGTACAAATTTCAAATGGCGATATCCCGAAAACCGTTCTACCGATTTTAGAAAATTTTTGATTTTTTGAAGGAAAAAAAAGCATTCCTTCTTAATTTTGTCATAAGCTTACAATTCATTCGTTAAATCAATCATTATTTTGAATGAATTTAAATAAAAAATTTATCAAATTTATGATCAAAATCGAAAAATGTTTGATTGAAAATATATTCAATTAATCACTTATTAATTTGGTGATTGGTATAACAATTTTCTTCATCGTCGGAGTTTTAATCAAAAAATTTATTGAAACCGTAGTTTTCGTGATTGAAAGTTGTTTTTAATTCTGTTGATCTTGTCCGAAGGTCGCCATGGGTTAAAATTATCGGATGTGGCTCAAGTTAAATTAAAATGAAAGAATATCTGAATATGTATGAAAGAGTCTGGGGAAAGAAATTTTATGATTTGTTTAAAAAAAAGTCCTAAACTTAGGAAAAAACCCGCCATTTTTTGCAAAATTCAAATAGCGATATCTCGAAAACCGCTTCACTGATTTTAAAAATGCTTTTTTGATATTCATGTTCAGCGCACTAAAATTAATAAATATGATGTATCGCAAGACATATTTTTTTTTTTTAATTTTTTTTTAAATTTTTTTTTAAATTTTCAAAAAATCCAAATCTTTGATCGCTAGAAGCCACGGATTAATTTAATATGATATGCGTCAAATTTGTAGAATAGGAATTTATCACAGTAAAAATCGGATGAACAGCTTTTTTGCAATACAAAAAATGCCCCTCTAATGACCGTCGTTTAAAAAGCCCGCAAAGAGGTAATTCTCGGAGTCGATAGCAACAGAACAATTTTAAAATCGCTCGTTCGAGTAGAATTTCGATAGCTATTGACTCCGAGATTTATCCCTTTGCGGGCTTTTTAAACGACGGTCATTAGAGGGGCATTTTTTGTATGGCAAAAAAGTTGTTCATCCGATTTTTAATGTGGTAAATTTCTATTCTACAAATTTGAGTCAACGCTATCCACTCCAAAAATTAGCTTCCAGTTGTTTTCAAACTTCTTTAAAAAAGTTTAAAAATATTTTTGAGTTGTTGAAATTGTCGTTTTTTAAATAAATTCTAAATTTGACTTTTAATTTTATATCACAATTTTCAGAAAAATAGTAAAAAAAAATAATAAATCCAAAATATAATTCAAAATCTGTAAACATAAATTTCCCGTGTTCAACTCCAAATTTAAAGTGCCAAATAATCAAGTCTTTGAAAAAAATCCTTAAAAAATGCAGGCTTTACAAAATTTCCAATGTCGTACTTATTGCAAACACAAACTTTGTCAACGTCATGCAAATTTGGGTGTTGTCAATCGTAATTTAGAGTGTGAATGCGTTCACCAAGAATTAACTGGTTCTTCGATATTTTTGGAAAATGTCATCGATATATCACACACATTATCACAAATAATGGTGCTATGTGGCATACAGGAATGTAAAGCTAAAACAGCTGTAGATATAATTACCTACTCCTTTTTGCATTACGATTTAGTTTGCTATCGCTTGGAGGATAAACCATTAAAACGTTTACGTAAAGAGGATGTATTCCATGAATTGGGTAGAAAATGTCTAATGAATCGTGTGGAGGCACACTTGTGTTATACAATTATTAAAAGAGGATTTAAAGCATTTTACTATAAATCAGAAGTTGAAAAATTAAATGGCAAATCTTCGTATTCAAAAGAATGTGTTTATGTACATGCTGCTAAAAAGACAGCTGAATCCTTTGCCCAATTTGATGGTTTGTCTAGTGATGAAAAACGTGTGGTTGAGACAAAAATTAAAGTGGCCTATAAAAAATTCTATGATCGTATGCAATCACGTAATAGCAAACTGGCACATGATAACTGCAATTGTTGTTTTTGTATCAAGAAACGTGATTATTTGGTATATAGTACTGCACCAACTTATTTTGAACCCACACATGCTAAGACACTCACATGTCCTTGTTGTGACAAAATAAGTAGGGGCAAAAAATTTTCAACTCCCATAATTGATAAGTGCCCTAAGTGTTGTCGTTTTCACAACTGTTGTTCATGTGCTAAATATGAATTTGATATTGATTGGGTAAAAAGTATTTGGTATAGACCAGATATGAATTTGTATTATCAAGAAAATATTGAAAAGAAACCGCAGGAATCAGTAACAGAATGTAATCTTCAGGATTTATTGCCAAACAGTAAAAGTGTAAGAGAGGTGGAGATTTTGGAGAGTGATAAATATAGTGAAAAAGACCACCTGGAAATAGCTAAGGAGGTAGTCAATGAGATAATAAATGATTTAAAGGAACTTTGAGAAATAAAAGCAATTGAAAAATTGTTGTTAAAAATTGTATTTTATTGAATAATTTTTATACGGATTTGTACGAAGTTTTTGTCAACATTTTTTAAATAAATTTGAGGAACATAAATTATAAAATTTTTCCTAAAAGTATGCAACAAATAGAGTAACATATGGGGCATTCCAGGTCAAATCGGACACTTCGAAAAATTTTTTTTTTAGAACTCCTTCGTGGTAAATTTTTAGATTTTTTTGATGACCCGTTTAAAAGATATCGAATTTTTAAAAATTGGTAGTTTGTTTCTTTACTCAAACTTCTTCAATAATGGTCCAAATTTCAATATTTTTTTTTTAATTTTTTGTTTTTTTACGTACTTTTAAAAAAAGGTCTCAAAAAATTCTTAAAAGCGCTCTAGTATGCGATTTTTAAGTTTTAAATCTCATTTTTGAAAATATTTGTAGTCTTCGATTTTTTTGAAATTTTTTTGTGTAAAACTTCTTTCGATTCTACAAATTTTTTGATCAGGAGGATCGTGGGATAACGATTATTACTATTTTTAAAAATTTTTTGAAAAAAATTTATTGTAATTTTCCAATTTTAAAATCATTTCTACTGCTCCAGTGCTCTATGGTCTCGCCGACCACTTTTCTTGGCCAAAATTCAATTTTCTCAAAATTGATGTTTTAAAAAATCGCTTTGTGTTTTAACAATAAACACTTCAAAGCAACAGAAAAAATATTTGTCTTTTGTATATACTCATTTACCGTTATAATACAACAGATTAAAGTTTAAGTTTTACAACAAATCTAGGACAAGAAAAAAAAAGCAACTTATTTTTTTAAATTTTACAATAATTTTTTTGAGTTTAAATACATGGAGTTTCTTATAATATTACACATGGAAAACAAAGTTGGAGATTAGTATCACAATAATTTTAATTTCAAATAGTGTAACAGAATTGGCGTCATTTAAAAAAAAATAAGTGGTTAATGCAAATCAGAAAAAAATTGGTGGTAAATAAAACATAACTTTAGATGGGCCTACAAAAAGTTTTTAGCAAAATTTAGCTATCAGACCAATTCAGAATCGTAGATTGGGATCAGGACTACATTTCCACATTGTCAGATGATGCTAGTTTTTGCTAGTAAGTGTACTGGAAGAAAATTTCCAGAACACTTTTTCCATTAAAATTCACCCAAAAACGAATTTATGTAACTAAAAAACAACAAAAATTAGTAAAGTGCCCTAAAATGTTAATATTAAAAAAAAATTATTAAAATGATAATAAATTTCAACACGAATCCTATTTCAAAAATAAAAAAAAAAAAAAATTCGTTTTGACAATTTTGGCCAAGAAAAGTGTCCAACGGAACCATAGTGCAGTGGTGCATCATAGAGGGGTCATTTATAAGGTCGACCCCCAAAAAAAAAAAATGGTATGGGGACCGCCTTAACAGTTAAAGATAGAGGGTAGGTGTGTTCAGAGAAAATGTTTGGACTAAAAAAATATTGTAGGTCGGTCATACATTTGGTTGCTCTACGGGCACTGTTAGGGCAGTTAGAGCGGTTGGAGCAAATTTAAAAAAATGTCGTTTTGTGTGGGAGCCCCTTTAGAAATTGGAGATAGGGTATTAGTTTGTTCCGAAGAAATGTTAAGACGTAAAAATTAATGGGGGTCGGTCTCATAAATGACCCTCTATGACGCGCCATTGGAGCAGTAGAAATGATTTTAAGATTGGAAAATTACAATAAATTTTTTTCAAAAAATTTTGAAAAATATTAATAATCGTTATCCCACGATCCTCATGGGCAAAAAATTTGTAGAATCGATGAAGTTTTACACAAAAAATTTGAAAAAAATCGAAGAGTAAAAACATTTTCAAAAATGAGATTTAAATTTTAAAACTTAAAAATCGCGTACTAGAGCGCTTTTAAGAATTTTTTGAGATTTTTTTTTTAAAAAAGTACGTAAAAAAACAAAAAATTTTGAAAAAAAAAATTGAAATTTGGACTATTATTGAAGAAGTTATAATAAAAAGTAGTTTGAGTAAAGGAACAAATTACCAATTTTTAAAAATTTGATGTCTTTTGAACGGGTCATCAAAAAAATCCGAAAATTTACCACGAAGGAGTTTTCGAAGGGTACTAAAAACTGTAAGCAAATTGGGAAAATCTAAAAAAAAAAGTTTTTCAAAGTGTCCGATTTCACATGGAATGCCCCATTTACAAAATGCCTAAAATTATGCTTTAGCAAAATCTTATTTTTTATAAAAATCGTCGAAAATAAAACGTATGATTTTTATGAAAAATCATGATATTAATAGCATATGTTTGTTATTTATAGGGCAACAGAAAACTATCAGTTATGAATTTATTTTGAGGCATAAAACTATGCTTTACAAAATAAGTGTATCTTAGAATTAAATAAATGAAAGCGAATGTTTTCAGTTGAAGTAACACTTCCTAAGACCTTCAAGAGGAGGAAATCAGGACAATCCCTTATAGTTCTTTATTGTTTAAATCAAATTTCAATGAAAATATTTTTAATTTCTTACTACTGTTTCAAATATGTTGTTGCATAGTTTTAGGCCTCAAAATAAACTTATAACTGCTAGTTTTTTGTTGCCTTAGTTATTTCAAAGCGAGAAAAAACTCTACATATTGCTAAATTTATATACAAATATAACAATTTATTAAGTCGATTTATTAAAAAAAAATCATAAGTGTCATTGTTTTGCTGCGATTTAATTATTGGATCATATATGTATTTACAAAATGCCTAAAATTATGCTATAGCAAAATCTTACTTTTTTATAAAAATCGTCGAAAAACGGCTCAGTGGTATGGTGTAAACATAGCTTTCAAGCGATTTTATAAAAAAGTAATATTTTTCTTTAGCATAATTTTAGGCATTTTCTAAATATATGTATGATCAGAAATTTAAATCCCAGCAAAACAATGACATTTATAATTTTTTTTAAATAAATCGACTTAAGATTAAGTAAATTGTTATATTTTTTTGTCGCTTTTAAATAACAATCATATATTTACTAAATGCCGATAATTATGCTATACAAAATATTGCTCTTTCATAAAAATAATACGACTCACAAGGAAAGTATTTCAACTCTTATGAACCGATTTGCCGGAAACTTAAAATATATAAATAAAATAGGCGATTTAAAGGTTGGGGTGTCTCGGTTTATCGGCCATATCAGTGTTTCAAAATTTCGTTGTCCCCTTATGAAACAATGTGGACCTCCGGGAAAATTTCGATGACTCCCGAACTAACAGGAATGTCCTCTAGAGCAAAAATACGTGTCAATTTAAATTTAATAAAGATTATTTCGTATTAATATGGACATCATAGGTCTATGTCTTCATATAAATATCCCCCAAAATTTACACATTTACATGAAAAAAATATTTAACGAAGCCAAACTTTTACAAGGTTATGCCGCCGTTGGTAGGCATTAAAAAACCTTTCTTCTCATATGCAAACATCATGTAGTTTCTTAGAAAGAAATAGCTAAAAAATCAAAAAAAAAAAATCAGCATTTTTTGACACATTTTTTGAACCTCTTAATCACCGATATGGCCGATAAGCCGAGACACCCCAACCTTAGAATTGTCTCTTTTATATATATTTTACGTTTCATGCAAATCGGTTCATAAGGGTTGAGATTAGAGTTTTTCACGGGAATTCCCGGGACGGGATTTCCCGGGAATTCCCGTAAATTTTCGATCCCGAAATCCCGGGAAATAGAGCGGGAATTCCCGGGAATTTTCCTTTCTTTGAAATTGTGTACACGCAAAAAAAAACTTGTGTCGGAGTGAGCAAAAATCTGGCATAATTTTACCAAAAATATGCTAAAACTACAACCGACGAAGTAGTTTTCGCAATTTAGCCAAAACGCTTATGTAAAAAATTTTGAAGAAAATGCTAATGCTATTTAAGTAAAAACTTGGTAAAATATGCCAAAAGAGATATGGTGAAATATACCTAAATTATTAGAAAAGATGACTAAAAATAATGCTAAAAATTACTACATTTATGCTTAAATAAATTTTCAATAAATTTTTGTCAAAATTTGTATATTTGTTGAATTTAAAATTTTCACAGAATAAATCCATATTAATATAATAAATGTTGTGTAGGATTTAATTTATCACCGACCAACTGACCCTTTTTGTACAATTTTCTCGAGTGACTGCTGCCTACGCTTCTTCTTGAAGTAAAGGATCCGCTATAGCTTCACGAATTTATTTAAAAGCATCCTGTAAAAATAGAAAATTATTACAAAACATAAATTTTTAATTTAAAAAATTGGTAAACCCCATTGGTCTCTTGGTAAGGAGGAACACTTACTTTGTCATTCCATTTGAAACTCATCAAAACAGGTCTGGACTCCCTTTTCTTTGGGTTTTTAGGTTTTAATTTTATAACTAAAGGCAGGATTGGTGTCCACGCTCTTTATTGTAGTGAAGGATTCCCATAGCTTCAAACATTTATTTAGCAGTACCCTGTAAAAATAGAAAATTATTACCAAACACTAATTTTTAACTACAAATCTATTAAACCTTATTGGTGTCTTCGGAATGCGGGTATACTCACTTTATCATTCGATTTGTTATTCACCGAAACATACGTCTGGGACTCCATTGGTTTTTCTTAATGAATGGTGTTTTAAGTTATGACAGCAAAATTAACTTTAGCTTTTTTTATCTTACATTTATTTATCTTTTAAAAAACTAATTATTTATATTTATTTATTAATTTATTTAAATTTTATTTATCAATTTCCTTTTTACGTTTTATAACACAAAAAATAAACGAAGCACGCACACAAAAATACAAAATGAATATGGCGGTCTGTATTTGTTTTTTTTTTTTGTTGTTTTCTTTCGATAAATTTTTGTGCAAGTAATTTGCGTTATTGTGCAAGCTACTTGGTTATTTTACATAAAAAATGAATTATGTTACTTTAACATCGACAAGCATAATTTTAGCAAAAATTTGTTAAAAAAAATTTTTTGGTATGAAAAAAGTTTTACCAAGTAGGTTTGCTCAATCTTACACAGATTTTTTTTTTTTGCGTGTATTTTTCGACTTCTATTGATTATTTTGTATGTGATTTTTTAGAGATTTTATTAAAATTCTTGATAATTGATGGCAGAAACGTAAGCAGGGACCAGGAGGGCCCAAAAAGTATTCCAAGAGAGACCTTTTAACTAAAAAATGTCATACAATCTGAGACTTACGAAATGAAAAAAGTCTCACAATATCCAAATCTTCGATAGGATATAATTATCAGAAGCTGATACTTTTTTTCAAAAGCTGAGAAATTTTCTGTCTGAGACCTGCATTAGAAAAATTTGCAGTATGATGATTTGTTTCTATAGAAAATATTTATGTCTCTGGACATGATTCTTTTTAAATCGATTAATTGATATAAAATCTGTGTTATACCCAATTCACACCTGAGCTTAAATCTCGTTTGAACGAGATTTCGATCATATGCTTGTGTATTAAATGATACAGACTATATGATCGAAATCTCGTACGAACGAGATTTCACCTCAAGTGTGAATATTCCTTAAGGAATGACTCTGAAATTAACGGGGCTTTCATTTAGAAACCAGAATTTTTAAATTTTTTTTTAATTTTTTCAATATTTTTTGTTTTTTTGGTAAATTTTCATATAATTTCATTTCTCTGAAACAGTTACATTCAATTTCAGAGAATAATTTGAGAAATTTCTCTGAATCAGTTTCATTGTGTTTTAGAGGCAAAGCATTGAGAATCAATTGTAAAAATGAACTGAGATGAATTAGAATAAATGATAAATTATTATTATTATTAAAACAGATAAAGCGATGTTAAATAATATATGCCCTTAAAAATACTTTTAAAAAATTTCGACGTATTTGGGCAGTTTTCATATAAAAACTGTGTAACAAAAATTTATTTTTTTTCTCGAAACTAATTTTATTTTTTTGTTTTAAAGGTACTGAATAAGATTTTTATGGTGTTAATAAACATTATAAATATTGTAATCGCATTCATAAGGTTTTTATAAATTTTTTTTACAAAAAATTTGGGTTTTTAATTTTTGCGGGAATTCCCGGGATTCCGGGAAATTTAAAAATGAATCCCGCTTTCCCGGGAAATGAAAAAGTCCGGGAAAAGAAAAACTCTAGTTGAGATACTTCCCTTGTCAGTGGTATGGTGTATACATAGCTTTATAAAGCGAATAATACTCCACATTTTCTTAATTCAAACCCGTATAAATTTTAAGAATTTTCTTAAAATCTTTTTAGAATTTTTTCAATTTCATTAAATGCAAAACCTAAAATAAATAACTTTTATTTATATATTACCCTCATTACACAGAAATTAGCCAAAAGTCTCTAAAGAGTAGTTAACATTAAGGCATAAAATTTATGTGCATATAATTATTTTCATTTTAAGCATCACGCATTTTAAACATAGACAAAGCGTATAATTTAATTTGGATACTGTATCTATAGATATAGTTTAAAAATAACTTTTGATTTTAAAAATGTAAAACACGATTTTTACAATAAGTTATGAATGTTATATAATTGAGAATCAAAGTGAATTTTAAAGTAAAATTAAAAAGACAAATTATGATTAGCATTTTGTAATATTTACAGAAAAAAAAAATATGTAAGACAACTAAAAGCAAGCAGTCATGAATTTAGTTTGAGGCCTAAGGATATGCTACAAAAATGAGTAAAATTAAATAAATAAAATAAATGTTTTTCGTGAAACAGGCTGAAACCAGGAGGCTAATTATAGGAGTGAAGAGCGATCGAAATACTACTCGAACGATTTTTAAAATTTTCATGATGTCTTAAATTATGCTATGATAAATACAAGCTTTTTTATGTTGCAGTGTAGTAAGAGAAACATATTAAAAGCTTGTATTTATTATAGCATAATATTAAGAATACAGAAAAGCTGAAGAATTGCACGTTTGATCAGAATTTCGACCGCTATCGACTACGAGAGCCCCCAGGGATATAATTATTGGAGTGAATAGCGATCGAAATTCTACTCGAACGATTTTTCTTGATGCCTAAAATTATGCTTGATAAATAAATTATTTTTATGAGTTTATTTTACAAAAGTGAAACATATTAACATGAAAAAGAAATATAAAAAGTTTGTACTTATCAAAGCATAACTTTGGTCATCAATAGGGCAACAGAAAACTAGTTATGAATTTATTCTGAGGCCTAAAAATATGCTATAGAAAGTAAGTGTATCGTATAATTAAATAAATAAAAGCAAATATTTTTAGTTGAAGTAGCACATCCCAAAACCTTCAAGAGGTGGAAATCAGGACAATCCTTCATAATTTTTAATTGTTTTTAATCAAATTTCAATAAAAATATGTATGATTTCTGACTACTGCTTAAAATATGTTATTGCATAGTTTTGGGCCTCAAAATAAATTTATAACTGCTAGTTTCCTGTTGCCTTAGTCATCAAGAAAAATTTTAAAATTGATTCAATCAATTTATTTTTCTTTATGCCTAAAATTATGCTTTGATAAATACAAAGCACTTAAAAACACTGATATATAAAAAAATCAAAAACTTAATAGCTCTTATTTATCAAAGCATAGATTTAGGCGCAAAGCTTAAATAAAAAAATCACTCGATCACTTCGATCGCTATAAACTCCTAGAATTATCCCCCAGTATCATGGTACATAAACCTTCATAGTTTTTAAACAAATTTTAATAAAAATATATTTGTTTCTGACTTATATTTAAAATATTTTAAAACTTGCTTTTAACGGTCAAATTATATTAAGGGGCATGTCACAGACTCAATTCCGTTCGGATTTGAAAAAAGTGGTTTACTCGTAAAACGCAAAACGAATTTAATTTTTTTCGGAATGAAATCACTTTCAAAAACCAAAGTGGAATTGAAATGCATAAAAGTGGTTTCATTCCGAAAAAAAATATTCGCTTTGCGTTTTACGAGTAAACCACTTTTTTCGAATCCGAACGGAATTGAGTCTGTGACATGCCCCTAAGAAGTGTTTCTTTTTAATTGCATTTGACATTTAGATTTTAAGGCTAATACTACTTATCAGCCTAAAAGTATGCCACATATTTATTTTAAACTTCCAAAAGTATTGGAGAGATTTAAATTGTATAAAAGAGTTTTGTTTAAGTGATTTATCAATAAGATGTACTAAAAGTTTACAAAAACAAGATTTTATTTTTAACTTCCTCAAAGTGTAGGTTTTTCCCCCTTAGTCACTTTTCTGTAATTATGTTTTTAAAAGCTCTTGTAGCTTGGAATTGAAATGTCAAATGTCAACAAATAAGAAATTTTAAATGTTTAAAGGAAATACAAAAAATACCATTAAAGGTGTGTTTAAATCATACCACTGAGCCGTTTTACTTTCGATTTTTATGAAAAAGTTAGATTTTTTTGTAGCATAATTTTAGGTATTTTGTTAAAATATGATCCTGATATTAAAAGCGAGCAAAGCTATACCATTTGTGATTTTATTTTTTAAATAAATCATCTTAACTTTATGTATTTTGATAAATTTGTTTTAAAATTTAACGAAATGTAGAGTTTTATTTTATTCGCTTTTTAAATAAAAATCAGATATTTATTAAATGCCTAAAATTATCCTACAAGATCGGAGAGTGATTTCCCTTATCAGTGGTATGATGTAAACACAGCTTAAATAACATTCACATGATTCTGATAAATTGTTGGCATACAGTGAGGCTAATATGACATTTGAAATATTAAAACATTTTTCATACATGTTCATCTGCATACGTCAATTAAAAATAATTCAATTATTTTATTGCTCCAGGAAACTTATCAAATTTTAAAATTAACATCAACATACATTTACATTAAAGAAAATAATGTTAAATTTAATTTGACGAGTGCCTAAAGGTATGCAAATATTTTTGAAGTAAACTCTTTGATTTAACCCTTATTTGGTTTGCCATGATTCCGTTTAAAATAAACGCTGAACAAATATATTTTCCAATTAAAAAAATATGACATCCATAAAAAAGGAGGAAGATACCAAATAAATAAATATTCCACTACTCAAATTTTAAAAATCCATTTATATATTTTTATGAAAAAATTTGTTTCTTAAAAGCGATCTTCGGGCAGGCTTAGGAAGTAGGTTTGGTTGAGGTTCGGCAGGGGACGTAGAAGGACATCTTCCCCATAACTATTATTTTTTTTATACCCTCCACTCTAGTGATAGAGGGTATATATAAGTTTGTCATTCCGTTTGTAACACCTCGAAATATTGGTCTAGGACCCCATAAAGTATATATATTCATGATCCTCGATCGATTTTAAGACGATCTAGCGATGTCCGTCCGTCCGTCCGTCTGTCCGTCTGTCTGTCTGTTGAAAACACGCTAACTTTTGAAAGACTTTACGGAGGCTCCTAAAGTTTGGCATATATGTTGGGCATTTACCTGTCCAGGTTGGTATTGCAATCCAGCGAAATCGGTCCAGTGGTTCAAAAGTTATGAGCAAAAGACTGAATTTCGGCAAGGGTTTTTCGTGAATTTATGAGATAAAAAGCACTATAACTTTTTTTTAAAACGTATTTTTGTCACTCAAAAATATTTTTGTACCAAAACAAAAAAAAAAAAATACACTCGAAAAAAAATTTACACTCAAAAAAAACTTACACTCAAAAAAAAATTAGTAAATTTTTTTTTTTATGTAAAATTCGAAAAAATTTTACACTCAAAAAAAAAAAGTAAATTTTTTTTGAATGTAAAATTCGAAAAAATTTTACACTCAAAAAAAATTTTACACTCAAAAAAAAAATTAGTATTTATTTTTTTTTTTCAAAAATTACAAAAAAAAATTTTTTTGTACACAAAATAAAATATTTCTAATCATAACTGTTATTTTTTCACGTTAGAAAATTTACTATCACTTAAAATGGGCATTGTGGAGGGTATTCATAGATTCGGCCAAGTCGAATTTAACTTCTCTACTTGTTTTGTAATAAAATGTTTTTTCTTGTCCAACTCGCGAAACTTGGAGCAGATGGCATAGGTACCACCATAATGCTTTCACCGCCACTCCAGCATTTCAAACTAAAATGAAATACCCTTACTGTCGCCAAAGCAAATCGAAGATGGAAGGAACTTGGGACAAGTCGCATAAGCAGAATTTTATGGCCACGCTATGATTTAGGAAGAACTAAATTCTTACTTACACTTTCGAGAATAGAATGTCGTATGTTGACAGGTTTAATAACGGGACACTGTCTTGTCGGAAAACATGCCAAGAACATGAATCTTATTACGGACGCAAGCTGTAAAAGGTGCGAGACACACCTTTCCTGTGTCACACCTTTTCCTGTGTCACTGCCCGGCTTTGGCACGAACTCTGCTATCAATTATAGGAAGTTCACAGTTCGAGACTTTGGAGGAAATTACGAGGATAGACCTGAAGAGCTTGAAACAATTCGCAATCAAGGTCAATGTATTTAGTTTACATCGATAAGCGGAAAAAGTTTTGTGGTATCGCTATGGACCAATTGGTCTATGCGGAGTGCCCATCTGGCACCGCCACCCTAACCTAACCATGTCCATTTTTAAATTTCACCAGTGGTAAATTTCAGTGTTCTAGTTCTTTTAGTTTAAAGTGATATTTTGATGCGTTATACATGAAATGACGAAGTGCGAACTCCCTCGTACTGCTATTGGTGGTTCTATAAATAATATACATATAAATAATAATACTAAAAATATGCTACAAAATAGTTAAATTTCAATAATTATATCCAAGCTTGACTACAGGAAGCCTTAAGGTATGCAGTAGCTTATTTTCTACCAACAAAAATTAAAAGAATTATTATTTTAATGTCATATTACAGTAAAACTAACTGCATTCATATTTTTTTTTAGTTTATATTTTTTATTTTGTTTTCACTACCGCTTTCAATAATAATTTCCAAACTGAAATTAAAACAAGTACAAAAATTATAGTCGGTCAAGACCTACCATATAATACCCTACACCAGAGTTTCCCGGAAAATGGGTCCCAAGTTCAAACATGGACTGATTAGATATATATTTTGTCAAATCTTTAATAAGTGTAAAAAGCACACACAAATCAAATTTGAGTGGAATAGACTTCTTTTTGTTGACAATAAACCGCTTCAACTGTATATCTGGCGAAATTTTCATATGGGACCTAAGTCCAAAAATGGTCCGATGATAATCAGATTTGATAAGGTTTTTAAAGTACGCGTTTAACATACACAAACAGAACTATAATTAAATATTTCCTATTTTCATGAAATTTGAGAGATTTATTTGAAAATCGGGAAGGTGGTTTGTATGGGGGCTACAAGAAGAACTGGTCCGATTTCTTTAAAATTCGGAATGGTGATTTGTGTGGATGAAACATGATTACCTACCATACCTATTTAAATGCGGCTATTAGAGTCATTTGAGCCAAAACTAAAGAGGACCTTTGTATGGGGGCTAAGTAGGTCTGAATATGGACCGATTTTTTCCAATTTCAATAGGCTTCGTCCTTGGGCCAAAAGAGGCTTAAGTTTCAAACTTCAGGTCAATTGATTAAAAATTGCGACCTGTATCGTGTTTACACCGTTTACATGGACAGACGGACGGACAGACGGACGGACGGACGGACATCGCTAAATCGACTCAAAAAGTGATTCTAAGTCGATCGGTATACTTAAAAGTGGGTCTAAGACCAATATTTCGGGTAGTTACAAACATCAGCACAAACTCATTATACCCTGTACCACAGTGTGGTGTAGGGTATAAAAAGCCTTAAGGTATGCTGAGTTTCATTTTGTATTAAACAATTTTTATAAAAGTTTTTAGAACAACATTATTATAAAATGCCATTAAAACTAACTGCATGTAAAAATTAAATTTTTATTTTAATTTAACTTTTTCATTAAAAAAAAAAAAAACTGCCCCTTAAAATATGCTACAAATTAGTTTATTTTTAAAAACCTTCACTTTCATTTAGTTCTTGAAAATTTTCTCATTCATATTAAATTCTACTATTTTATAGTACTCTTTGCAAAATAATTGCATTAACATACTTGTGAACCAAGTTAAACGCTAGTAAACGAACCTTTAATCTAAACCCCCCTACAAATATGCAATAACATTGGTTACTGCACTCCTCAGGTAAACCAAGTAACTAGGAAGCTCATATGCTATACAAAACATAGAATAGACAAGGCATACAGTGAGCTCAGTTAAACAACAAGTGCAACTTGTGCATATTAATGATGTGGTAATACAGAGAACTACTGTGAGTAATATTAGGGAGGACTATAATTTTTATTTTTTTAAAAGACAAATGTTAAATTTTGGAATATTTGTTTTAACGAAATATTTTCCAAATTTACAAAATTATTTGTCTAAAAAAATTCTCAGATTCTGGAATATTCAAGACTAGTAGAAAAGTCTAAGATTCTGAGACAATCTCATTATATATATATATGTCCTTTATATATTTAAATATGTACACTACTTATACTTTAGTATAACTAATATAATTTTGGTATAACTAGTAAATACTTAAATATAATGTTCACGAGGAATATAGAGCGTTAAATCTCATTATGGAAAATGTCTAAAAATCTCGAAAAATGTTGGTACCCGTTTAAAAAAGTTTAGATATAATAGGTTAGGTTAGGGTGGCGGTGTCCGATTGACACCTCGCATAGACCTCTTGGTCGATAGCGGTACCACAAAACTTTTTTTTTCCGCTAGCGGTGCAAGTTAAACACGTTCAAAGTCATTGCGAATCTTTTCAATATCCTAAGATCCATTTGCGTTATATCCTCCAAAGTACCGAAACTTATCTGACCGGTAATGGATCGGCGACTCCTTGCCACAGCTGGGCAGTGACAAAGTATGTGTTCTATCGTTTCATCTACTCCTGGTGAAGCGCATCTTTTACAACTAGCGTCTGAAGTAAGTCCAATACTCTTGGCATGGATGCCGATAAGACAATGACCAGTTATTATCCCAGTCAGAGCTCGGCATTCCCTTCTCGTAAGTGATAGTAGATATTGAGTTTTCCCTTGATCATAAGTTGGCCACAAAGTTCTGCTGATTTTGCATGTTGTCAGTTCTCTCCACCTCCTGTTTGCCTTTGCAACATTGATGGAATTCCGTTTAAGTTTATAGTGTTGAAGTGGTGGTAAAACTGGCACCATGGTACCTAAACCATCAGCTCCAAGTTTTGCGAGTTCATCTGCCTTTTCATTTCCCTGTATTCCGTTGTGTCCTGGTACCCATAATAAATTAACCTGGTTGTGTAGACATAATGATATATAATTTAATAGAATCATCTTAAATTATATATGACTTTTTATATGTTCAGATCTAATTTTATCTAAGATTTATTGCGGCTCCATTTTCTTATCTTAGGTAATATATAAATATATCTGACTTTATGTAATTATATAATTCTATATTAATTTATATAAAATAAGATCAAGTGGATTTAAATGGATGTGACCAAAATTCGAATCTAATTGGATAATTTTTTATATTTGTGTATCTAAAATAATACATTTAGATCAATATCTGATCCAACTTGATACAGCCAGTTTTGAGATCAAATTAGATCTTAAAAGTTTTTTTTTTTTACTCGGGTATAGAAAATTTTCGGATTTTGATATTTTTTTTGTTATACTAAAATTTCTGCAAGAAACTTTTCCGACTTTCACAGACCTTGGATTGATTTTAGGCATTTTCAAATAAATGTCACCATAATTTACACATGTAAAAACTACGATGTATATGATATGTAAATACAAGGAACATTTTGTATGTATATGAGACTCATTCATAGGTAAGTACAAGAAAGTGTGAGTAAATATGTATTTTGAATATAAATATGAAACCACTAAAGCGTCTAAAGCTCATATTAAAGAAATATTAATTCAAGTTAATTCCATGCATATATTAAAAAGGTGTGGTAAAAAATGTCAGTTTCTATTAGTTTAATAAGTACAAAGTTTTTTTTTGTAAAGTATGTTATTATTTACAAAGAAATACCTAAAAGTATGCTTTAATTTTGGAAATTAAAAAACTTTTGTAAGTATGCCATTACTTTACATTAGTATAATTATACTAAAGGTGTTTTCCTTTGTGCACGGAAAAATGACAAAGTTAAAAAAAATAAATATGAGTGCAGAAATATTTGTTTGTGATTTAAAATAAAAAAAAAATGTATTAAAATTTTGTATAGAAAAGTTTTATTTTGAAACACAAAAATATTTTTTAATGAACTCGTTTTCCTCCCACCTCCTTAAGATGAATCATTTAAAACACTATATTTGTAACAAATTTAAATAATGAATTAACACACATGAATGTGTATATTTTCGTTTAAATTTGTTTCCCTTTAATCCATTTGCCTTCAAGTCACTCCTCTTTTAGCAGCTAGACAGAAAATATCCATCATTTGACATTGTCAACAATTGTCAACATTAAATTGCTTTGGCAAAAATGTTGCCGTCGATTTGTAATCATCATAAATTATGTAAATTTTGTTACCAATTGGTAAAATGTCAATTGTAATGATAATCGAAATGCCATATTCAACATAAACATGACGCTTTTTAATGCAGGTTACTTAAATATGTACATATTTTGAAAAAATTAAAGCAAATGATAACAAGTCAATAAGCAATAGTCGATCCAGACCGACCATGTTATACCCTACCATATTTAAGTCCAAACATGTGCCGGTTGGATATATATTTGGTAAGATCTTTAATTATTCTAGAAAATCAGTGTTGCAACAAAAGAAATTTGAAATTCTTAATGGATGCAGTAAAATTTTTTTGAAATTTAACAATTTTTTTTTTCGTAATATTATAAATTTCCATTTTTTTTTACAATAAAAGTCTAGTAAATTCACGAGGATTCCTTGTAATTTTTAGTTTGCCACAAAATTTGTAAATTTACAATTTTATTGAAAAAAAGCTCGTAATTTTTACTAGGAATTCTCTTTCTCGTTATCAAAAAATCTAGTCAAATCACAAGACCTCCATGTAAGTTATATCACGTCAAAAAAAATTGTAAATTTGCATAGTAAAAAGCTTGTAAAATTACAAAATTATTGGTAAAAGCTTGTCAAATTACAAGAAATTCTTGTCAAATAGGAGGTAGCAAAAAATAAAAGTTAGCAATTTTTCTTCTCATTTTACAAGAGATTTTTTTTTTGAGTGTACAAAAATGTTTAGGCATGTTTAAATTTAATTTATAGCTTATGAAACTACTTTTACATGTTCCGGCTTTGGCGCAAACAATCTTTAGAAGATTTGTACCAAAATAGTACATGTCCCTGAGTTGTTGCAAACATTCGTTATAAATTAATTGCCAAAATAGTAATTTTTAATAAAAAAATGTACTAATATTTAAAAAATAACCAAAACAGTACTTTTTACAAAAAGTACCAAACTATTTGTACCGAACTAAAGAAATTCGCAATAGTAATTTTTAATAAAAAAATGTACCAAAACGAGACTTCTTTAAAAATATTTAAACAAAACAGTACTTTTTACAAATAGTACGAAACTAGTAAGTACTTTTCATAAATGGTACCAAAATATTACATTTAAAATGTACCAATTTATTACTTTTTTTTTCTAAAAGTACCACAAGACTACTTTTTGAAAAATGTACCAAAATAGTGTATTTTTTTTGTAAATGTACCAAAAAAGTATGTTACTTTAAAAATAACCAAAACAGTACTTTTTACAAAAAGTACCAAACTATTTTTAAATAAAAAGTATGTGCAAGTAAAATACCTTCAATTAATAGTACCAAAATATTACATTTTAAAAAAGCACCACAATAGTACTTTCTCAGAAAAAGTACCAAACTAAAGAAATTCGCCAAAATAGTAATTTAAAAACAAAAATGTACCAAAATGTTACTTCTTTTAAAAAATATTTAACCAAAACAGTACTTTTTACAAAAAGTTCCAAACTACATTTAAAAAGTAACAACATTGCACTTTTTTAAAAAGTACTGAACACTGCTTTTTGAAAAAAGTACCAAAATTGCATTTATTTGTAAAATTACCAAAAAAAAGTATTTCTTACAATAACAAAAATGTATTTAAATGGCACTTTAACAAAAATAACTAAAACAGTTCTTTTTACAAAAAGGAACAAACTATTTTTACTATTATTTCCAATTAAGCCCACTTCAGACTATAATACTGAGTCGTAAGAAAATACGTATCTTAAATACTACGAAGTTTTCTCCGCTTGTCAAAAAAACTTTTAAAAAATCCTTTGCGTATTTACACCATCACATCTTAAATATTATCAAAATAAATACAACCCTGATCTTATGAAAAGCGCATACGTTTTCTCATTTTTAGAGAAATTTCTAAAAATGAGAATACGTATCCGCTTGTCATTTTTCAATCCGTATTTCTCTTGGTTTTATACCGATTTGTGTTTACACCATACTACTTTATAGGTTTTACAAAAAATTTTGACAGATATTATTACAAATATTATAGTCTGAAGCCACCTTTAATAGTACCAAAATATTACATTTTAAAAAAGTTCAAAAATAGCAATTTTTGAGAACTAAACAAAAAAAAAAACAAAATAGTAATTTTTAATAAAAAAGTACCAATATGTTACTTCTTTTAAAATATACAAGCAAAACTACTTACAAGGGAAGTCTCCCTGGTGTCACCCTCCGATCTTCATGAAATTTGGATATGTTGTTAAGAACAAAAATTAATTCGACACGTATTTTTTTTTAGCGGCCCAAACTCATTTTTAGGGGGGGGGGGGGTCGATTTGTATGGGAGGAAATTGACCTTTTTCAGTTTTTTACGATTTACGCCTATTTAAACAAAATTAATATAGGCAAGTATGGTATCAGATTAAAGGTATTTAAAATACCTATCTCGTGGTGCTAACAACGGGCCAAAGAAGTTAATATTTTTCGACTTATTAACAAAACTGTCCTAAAATTTTGGTATTTTACTCAATATGACGAAAAGTTTTGCATGTTTGGACACGTTCTTAGCACACGTAGATAGGTTTTCCTAAGACCTTTCATTTGGTATGTAACATGACTAGGTTTCTTTGCATATAATAGGAGATAAACGAAAAAAATTGAAAAACGGCCTTGTCTTCCCCCCTCCTTTTTACCCCCTAAATATGAATTTGGGCCGCTAAAAAAAATACGAGTTCCTTTATTTTTTCTGCTCTACAAAATAAAACCAATTCCATAAAGATCAGCGGGTGACACAAGGGAGACTTCCCTTGTTTGTACTTCCAACAAATGGTACCTAAATAGTACATTTAAAAAGTACAAACATATTACTTTTTTATAAAAGTACTACAACACTACTTTTTGAAAAAAGTATCAAAATAGTGTTTTTTGTAAAAGTACCAAAAAAGTATTTCTTACAAGGGAATCAATCAAAACCGCTATGAACCGATTTGCATAAAACTTAAAATATATAAAGTATTTCTTACAAGGGAAGTAATCAAACCGTTATGAACCGATTTGCATAAAACTTAAAATATATATGGGGCATTCCATATTAAATCAAACACTTTGATTATTTTTTTTTTAGATTTTCCCAATTTGTTAACAGTTTTTAGTACCCGTCAAAAACTCCTTCGTCGTAAATTTTCAGATTTTTTTGATGACCCGTTCAAAAGATATCGAATTTTTAAAAATTGGTAGTTTGTTCCCTTACTCACACTTCTTTTACTCACAACTTCTTCAATAATGGTCCAAATTTCAAAAAAAAAATTTTGTAATTTTTGTTTTTTTACGTACTTTAAAAAAAAAAATCCCAAAAAAATTTTAAAAGCGTTCTAGTATGCGATTTTTAAGTTTTAAAACTTAAATCTCATTTTTGAAAATGTTTATACTCTTCGATTTTTTTTGAAATTTTTTTGTGTTAAAGTTCTATTGACACAAAGAAACGATAACTATTATTACTATTTCTTAAAAATTTTCGAAAAAAAAATTATTGTAATTTTCCAATCTTAAAAACATTTCTACTGCTCCAATGGAGCGTCATAGAGGGGCCATTTCCAAGACCAACCCCCATTAATTTTTATGTCTTAACATTTCTTCGGAACAAACAAATACCCTATCTCCAATTTCTAAGGGGGCTCCCACACAAATCGAAATTTTTTTAATTTGTTCCAACCGCTCTAACTGCCCTGAAAGTGCCCTTAGAGCAATCAAATGTATGACCGACCGACAATATTTTTTTTCTCCAAACATTTCTCTGAACACATCTACCCTCTATCTTTAACTCTTAAGGCGGTCCCCAAACAATTTTTTTATATTTTTTGTAAATTTGCTTAATTTAGTCAGCTTCTACCTGTCCAATTTATTTTTACCCTCCAACATTTTTTTAAAACATACCTACTCCCTAAGTAGGCTCCCATACAAATTACAGTTGGAGCAAATTTTTTAAAAATGTAATTTTGAATGGAAGCCTACTTTGGGAGTTGAGGTATGTTTTAAAAAAACTTAAAAAAAAAAAAAAAAAATCAATTTGGACCATTATTGAAGAAATTATGAGTAAAAGAAGTTTGAGTAAAGGAACAAACTACCAATTTTTAAAAATTCGATATCTTTTGATATCAAAAAAATCTGAAAATTTGCTACGACGCGTCGCGACGGAGTTTTCGAGGGGTACGAAAAACTGTAAACAAGTTGGGAAAATCTAAAAAAAAATTATTCAAAGTGTCCGATTTGACATGGAATGCCCCATATTAAAGAGTCGATTTCAAGGTTGGAATGTCGCGGCTTATCGGTTATATCAGTGTTTAAAAATATCATTCTCCCCTTATGAAACAATGTGGACCTTCGGGAAAATTCTGATAACTCTCGAACTGGCAGGAATATCGTCAAGAGCAAAAATACGTGTAGACTTAAATTTAATAAATATTATTTCATATTCATATAAATATCGTAGGTACTATTGTGACGACTATTATGACGACGATAGCAGCAACAGCAACGCACTAGCTTATAAGAATTTTTATATGTCCCTGAGGATGTTATTCAATGAATAACGAAAAATTGGAGGAATGAAATAAAAGAGATTTTTAAATACATAAATGAAAGACCTCGAGCTTGATTATTTACTATTAATTATATTAATAAAAAGGTCGAGAAACAACAAACTTATTTATTTAATGTTTCATATGTTATTATCTTTTCCTGAGGTTGTTTTAGTTTTTAAGGGGAAACTTTTTTCTCCCTGTTGCTAATTCTTTGGTCTAAAAATCGATCATTGGTCAATTAAATATATAATTTTTGGTCATATACCGATATTTCGATGCGTTTCACACGTAAGTGAATTCCCATACTGTGGTTTCAGGGTATATAAAGACAAAATTTTTTTTTTATCGATTTTCATAAATTTTTCTCTTCAACAATAGATTAAGTAAAGTGTTTGTCAAAATCCTTTAAAACGTTCCATTAAGTTGTTAAAAATGTGAATACCCTGTTGCCTACTTTTAGGCATTCCATTGCAAACTTTGCTATAAAAACAATGTTAAATTTTATTAATAGTTTAACCATTATGACCTTATTTTTTTATACATTCTCTTACTTAATGCCATTCTATGGCACTAACACTGACAACGAAAATCCTGTTACTTCTAAATCCGTTTATATAGAAAAAAAATTTGACACTGTAACCTCAGCTAATATTTTACACAAAAAACATGTATAGTCATGTTGAGCTTACAAAAATGTAATGCATAATACCAATTTTATAAGAACCTCGAAAAAAAAATGTGATATAATAAATTATGTCTGCCGTGGTGAAGACAAAAACCAAAAAACGTGATTTAGGGAAACATGAAAAAAAAAATTACAGAAAAAAATAATAGAATTAAAACAAATAACTAGTAAAGTTTTTAAAAAATTTTGTTAAAGTTTATAACATTTTTTTGGAAAAATTATTGTCTGCGTGTTTATCATAATTATCTTTATTATAATATTACCGGTAATTATTTTTAATTGTATTTAACTTTTATGAAAAGAAATAAAGTTATAATTGTATAAATATTTATATATATGACAGTTATGGTAATAGTGGTCAATATTTATTAACATATGCGTAATTTTATAAAAAAAAAAATATTTGTTTAAACTACCTTGACAGGCTTAAACAACATCAAACAAATTATAAATAAGAAATTAAAGACTCAATTAACACATATAAAAAATTTAAAGTTTATATTGAAATTTCTAGTTACAACAAGTAAGAGTGTTAAATTAGGCTGTGCCGAACCTTTTATACCCTCCAACATGCAAAAAAAAAATTGCAGAGGCGTTTTCGTATTTTATGGGTGGGGGGGGTTTTGGTTGTCGGTAGTGGTAATTGGGGGGGGGGGGCAAATTTCCTCTCGGATATGTGTTTAAAAGTTCATTCTTATGCTTTTTGCACTAAATAAATACAAGTTTATCATTATTTAAAAAAAAAAAAAATTATTCCAAGCCCATAAAAATGGGGCGGACTGAAAAAAACTATATTTTCCAATTCTATGGGTCCAAATGCAGGACTTTGAACTTCTTGTAGCACAAAAATGTGTCATTTGTTAAACAAAAACACAAAAAATCGTGTAAAAAAGTGGTATTTTTTAGAGGTTGCTTTAGTTCTTCAAGGGGGAACTTTTTTCCCCCTTGTCCGATTTTGCTCATTTACGAACTTAACCTGCCTAGGAACATAAGACATATTCGTGCCAAATGTCGGGAGTCTAGCTCTTTTATTTTGGACTGCATCGTGTTAACTACAGACGGACAGACGGACAGACGGACGGACGGACGGACGGACGGACGGACGGACATCGCTATAATGTCTTAGAATCGATCACTGATCAATAATATATATACTTTATAGGGTCCCCGACCGATATTTCGATGCGTTACACACGGAATGACAAAGTGAGTATACCCCCATACTGTAGTTGGAGGGTATAAAAATTACATGCGATGTAAAGCAGTGACAAAACAAAAGTTTTTAAAAATTAAAAAAATAAAAAATTATTAAGGCAACAGAATTTTTGAATTTATTTTAAGGCCTAAAACTATGCAACAACATATTCGAACCAGTAGTCGGAAATCAAACATGTTTTTATTGAAATTTGATTTAAAACATTAAAGAGCTCTGAAGGATTGTCTTGATTTCCTGTTCTTGAAGGTTTCAGGATGTGTAACTTCAACTAAAAACATTTGCATTCATTTATTTCATTTTACGATACACTTATTTTGTATGGCATAGTTTTAGGCCTTAAAATAAATTCATAACTGCTTGTTGTCTGTTGCCCTAGTCATTATTAATAATACAGTTTTTAAGAAATCCTTTACAAGCAGAATTCTCACAATTTTTTCTAAAATAATTTTGTTTGAAATTAATTCAAATGTTCAATTTATGGCACAAGTCTATGTTTTGTTATGTTTGTCATTGTTTGCCTAAAGGTATGCTACAATATATTCCATGTTTTGCTAAATGTCTCATATGCAGAGAAACGATGCATTTATAAAAAAATATACAGCGCTAAAAAGAGATTTCATTAAAGCAACCAACAACAGAAATTTGTTCGCGTTATGTGAAGTACCATTATAACCATTAGGGCACACTAGGCTCGTACCCAGAGCCCCCGAAATAAAAAGTCCCGAATGCGAATTAATTCGCTTTTACGAAAATTAAGTAAATTTTTTCTTAAATTTGTTAAAAAAAAATTCTCATTTTCTTACAGAAAAATTCTCAGAATCTATAAGATTTTTTGTATACATAGATTTTTTCTAGGGGAGAAATTTGCACACAGAAAAAAATAAAAAAAAAAATTTGAGTAAATTTTTAATACTATTGAGTAAAAAATTACTCAATTTTGCACCAGTAAACGATTTACTAGTATTGAGTTAACTTTTAATAAAAAATATTAAATGCTTAATAAAAAATTTGAGTAAATTATTAATTTACACAATTAAAACTTTACGTAAAATTTTTCAATATTTTTAAATAATTTTTTAATTGTGTCAAGTAAAAATTTACTCAAAATGTATATATGTCTTCAAGACAAAGGAAATTTTTATTAAGATGATTTAAAACTTTCATATACATACACAAAAAACTATAAACTAAATGAGAATTCTAAACACCAAGAGAATAAAAAAAATAAAAAAAATAACAAATTTATAATACTTAAATTATTTACTCAAATTTTATTTTCAATTTTTGAGTAAATTTTTAATTGCGTAAATTAAAAAATTACTCAAATTTGTTTTAACAATTTAAACAAGTGATTACTCAAATTGTTTTTCTCAATATTATTTTCTGTGCACTATATCAAAAGTCTCAAATTCAAAGAAATTTTTCCTACATAAAAAATTTCAGATTGTGAAAAATTTTTCGTACAGTAAAATTTTTAGATTCTGAGATTTTTAAAGTCTAAAGTTTAAAGAAGTTTTACCAAACTAAAGAGTCTCAGATGTTGACACACCCATCAAAGTCTTAGATTCTGAGACATTTTTCGTATGGAAAAATCTCAGGTTTTGAAGCATTTTTCGTAAAGATAAAGTCTCAGATTCTGAGACATTTTACGTATAGAAAAAGTCTGAGATTCTGAGATATTTTTCGTATAGAAAAAGTCTCAGATTCTGAGAAATTTTTCGTACAGAAAAAGTCACAGATTCCGAGACATTTTTATACCCTACACCACACTGTGGTACAGGGTATAATGAGTTTGTGCTGATGTTTGTAACTACCCGAAATATTGGTCCTAGACCCACTTTTAAGTACACCGATCGACTTAGAATCACTTTTTGAGTCGATTTAGCGATGTCCGTCCGTCCGTCCGTCCGTCTGTCTGTCCATGTAAACGGTGTAAACACGATACAGGTCGCAATTCTCGATCAATTGACTTGAAATTTAAAACTTAAGCCTCTTTTGGCCCAAGGACGAAGCCTATTGAAATTGGAAAAAATCGGTCCATATTTAGACCTAGCCCCCATACAAAGGTCCTCTTTAGTTTTGGCTCAAATGACTCTAATAGTCGCATTTTAATAGGTATCTTTTCAAAATTTGGCAGGAATAAATGTTTTATACACACAAATTTTAAAGAAATCGAACCAGTTCTTCTAGTAGCCCCCATACAAACCACCTTCCCGATTTTCACATAAATCTCTCAATTTTCATGAAAATAGAAAATATTTAATTAAAATTCTGTTTGTGTATGTTAAACGCGTACTTTAATAACCTTATCAAATCTAATTATCATCGGACCATTTTGGACTTAGGTCCCATGTGGAAATTTCGCCCGATATTCAGTTGAAGCGATTTATTGTCAACAAAAAGAAGCCTATTCCACTCAAATTTGATTAGTGATTGCTTTTTACACTTATTAAAGATTTGACAAAATATAGATCTAATCAGTCCATGTTTGAACTTGGGACCCATGGTCCGGGAAACTCTGGTGTAGGGTATTATATGGTCGGTCTTGACCGACTATAATTTTCTTACTTGTTCGTATTGAAAAAGTGTCAGATTCCGATACATTTTTCGTATTGAAAAAGTATTAGATTCTGGGACGTTTTACGCATGGATAAAGTGTTAGATTCTAAAAAATGTTTCATATAGAAAAAGTCTCATATTCTGAGACAGTTTTCGTATAGAAAAAGTCAGAGATTCTGAGACATTTTCCGTATCGAAAAAGTTCCAGACTCTAAGACATATTTCGTACATAAAAAGTCTCAGATTCCGAGACATTTTTCGTATTGAAAAAGTCTCATATGCAGAGACATTTTTCGTAAAGAAAAAGTCTCAGATTCTGAGACATTTTGCGTATAAAAAGTTTCAGATTCCGAGACATTTTTCTTATAGAAAACCCCTCAGATTCTGAGATATTTTTCGCATAGAAAAAGTCTCAAATTCTGAGACATTTTTTTGTATAGAAATTTTCTTATTCTCTCAGACATTCTTTGTGAAGATAAAGTCTTAGATTCTGAGACATTTTTCGTATTGAGGAAATATAAATAAAAAATTCAAATACTGAGATATTTTTCGTACAAAAATATTCTCAGATTCAAAAACATTTTTCGTAAAGAAATTTTTCATATAGGAAAAATTTTAATTCTGAGACATTATTCGTATCGAAAAAGTTTCAGATTCTGAGACATTTTTCGTATAGAAAAAGTCTCAGAATCTGTGATACAAAAGGTCTCATTAAAGCCAAATTGATCTTCACAAATATTGTGGTTTTAATAAGTAAAGAAAACTGACCTCGAGCTAGAATATCCCTACCCAAATATGTGTTTCTTAGTTTCTTTGTCTTAAAACAGGTAATAACATAAGTTTAATTTTGTCCCAAACAATTTTTTTTTTGTCTGCACTAAAAAAAAAACTTTGTAAAATTACAAAAAAAGTTTGTTAGTTTATTGTTTTTTGCTACCTCTTATTTGACGAGAAGTCCTAGTAATTTTATATGCTTTTTACCAATAATTTTGTAATTTTACAAGGTTTTTACTAATAAAATTGTAAATTTACATGAAGGTCTCGTGACTTTACTAGATTTTTTTCTACCTCCAATTTTACGAAAATTTCTAGTAAAAACTACGAGCTTTTTTGTAATTTTACAAGCTTTTTACCAATAAATTGGTAAATTTACAACTTTTTGTTAGCAATAAAACTTCCCGAGTAAAAATAAACATATATAACAATATATAACTTGATACAAACCTAACGAATCATATATGATCATATATTCCGTGAGCTATTTTCTAAATTTTTTAAATGCAGTCATATGTAGTTATATATAATTTAATCATGATTCGGATTAAAATGCGTACGGTTGATATAATTATATTTAATTATATGAGGGTCAATACAAAATTTGCTTTTCTGTATAATTTAATATAAAATTATATATTTCTCATTCTGTTCCATATATAACTATAAATGTTTCTAATTAACCAAAAATTTTTTTTTTTTAGGCAAAGTATAAAAACTTTTTAAAATGTTCCTAAACATTTCTTTGTTAGAGTTATGTATATCACCTATCTGGTTCGAAGCGTACCCAAACATTTTTTTGTTTTAGAAAATTATATGTTTGGTGAATGTATCGTTGACCTTTGGTGTATCTCAACCCAAAAAACACCAGGCTTTTATATGTTTTTATGCAATTAGATCTAATTAGATCCACCAATATATGGCAATGTCTGGTCAAAACTCGGATGAAATCAAATCATATTTTATACAAGTTGATATTTTTTAATGCAAAAACATCCACCATTTTTCGGATCAAATTGCGTATAATTATATATTGTATTACATATCATTATATATTGCATCATATAAAAATTTTTACTCGGGTTACAAGGAAATCTCTTGAATTTACTAGATTTTTTTAGTAAAAAATGTTGAAAATTTGTAAAATTACAAAAAAAAAATTGTAAAATTACAAAAAAATGTAAATTTCGATCCGATTTTTTTTATTAGAAAACAAGGAATACTGTCCAAAATTGGTAAAATGGGATTAGGAGACTTTTTTCTAGTAATTTTACAAGGCTCTTTTTTGTGTAGAAAACTTACGTAAAATTTTTTCAGATTTTTCCTATAGAAAATTTATTCCGACTATAAGTTCTTTTTTTTAATAGAAAAATTCTAAGATTAGATATATTAGAAAAAATTTGAGAATCATGGACATTTTTCATAAAAAAGTTCTCAAAAGTTCCCTTTTTCCCCTCTCCTTTTCAGATTTTTCCTATTAGATACTCTTAGATTTTTCCTATAGAAAAATGCTCGAGTTTTTTCTATAGAAAAATTCTCAAATTTTTTCTATCGAAAAATAGTCAGATTTTTTTTATTGAAAAATTCTTAGATTTTTTATATTGAAAAATTCTTGGGTTATTTCTATGGAAAAATTCAAAAATTCTCAAATGTTTAATATACAACAATTGAAGGGCTTACTGCAAAAACTTGATAAATTTTTGTGTTCTTCGCGTTCTACTGATGTTCCACAGACAGATTTTTTGCAGAATTCTAGATTAAACTCTTCGTACAAGTATCTAAAGTATGAAAATTTGCTAAAGTTATATTTTTTACATTATTTCAAAAGTTTTAAGGTAAAAATCGCCATAAAATGAAATGTTGCTTATTGAGTTTTTACAATAAACCCTTCAATTCTTAAATTTTTCCTATCGAAAAAAAATCTCAGATTTTTGCTATAGAAAAATTCTCAGATTTTTCCTATAGAAATATTTTGAAATTTTCTTTTCCTATAGGCAAATTCTATTTAAATATTCAGAGATTTTTTTCGTTTAGAAAATTTCTATGAGGACGAGAAATTTTTATTTAGAAAAATTTTTAGATTCTTAGACATTTTTCATAGAAAAAAAATTAAGATTTTATTCTTTTTTTTCTTTTCTTTTTACCTTTCCATTCCCTTCCTTTTTCTTTTCTTTTTCTTCTTTTTTTTTTTCTTTTTCCTTTTTTCCCCATTTCTTTCGAATTTGGTTTCGAAAGAAAATTCCCCTTCCCGATAGATCCGCGTCTGTCCTAACCTCTAAGGAAAAATTTAGGTACATTAACTTTCGCTTAGGACCCCATAAAGTATTCAGAAATAAAATATATATTAAATAAAGTTCCATATTATACCCCTTCCATCTGTGAGTGTATGTTTGCTTACATTTTTACGAGAATATGGCAGAAAAACCTCATGTGTTGTGGTTAATACCACAATTTTATATAAATAATATATAAATCCACATACGTACAATCATATGGTTTTCTTTCTACAATAAATATATAAATTATGTAGTTTATTTTAACAGTTTTTTACCAAAATAATAGAAACTGTAATAATTTTTCAAATTCCATTATAAGTAATGGCATTTTTTCTATAGCATTTGAATCCCCCCTTTTGATTAAGTGGTAAAAATTTGAGAACAATCGGATTTAATTAGCCCGTGTCGTCCAACGATCAAAGTTTCTCTGAACACGAATATCAAAAAATTTTCAAATCGGTTGAATGCTTATCAAGATATCGCAACTGTCAAGAAATTAAAAAAAAACAATTTTTTAAAATTATTTTGAGCCAAATCCGATCATTTGAACCTAATGCTCTTTAATAAAATTTTGATTTTAGAAGGCGCCCTTGGGTCTGAAATTTTTTATATACCCTCTACTACTAAAGCTGTGCTTACACCATACTACTGGGTCGTTTTAATTCGACGATATTTATAAAAAAGTGAGATTTTTATAGCATACTTTTAGGCATGTAGTAAATATATGACTGTTATTTAAAAGCGACAAAAAAGCTCTATATATTGCTAAATTTAAAAACAAATATAACAATTTATTTAACCATAAGACCATTTATTAAAAAAAAAACAATTGAGAGTGTTACATTCGTCTGTGCCGATTTTTTTATACCCTCCAAAATGTAAAAAAAATATAAAAAAATCCAGGGGCGTCTTTTTTTTTTTGGGGGGGGGAAGTTGGTGAGAGACGTTAGGGGGCACCTTCCCTTTGCGATTTTGAACTTCTTCTGAGATAAGAATGTTGCATTTGCTTACCAAAAGTACAAAAAACCCTGCAAAAAATGCGTTTTTTTTTTGGGTTGGTTTAGTTCTCCAAGGGGGAACTTTTTTCCCCTTGGTCCGATTTTGCCCACTTCCGAACATAACCTGCCTAGGAATATAAGACATATTCGTGCCAAACTTCGGAAGTCTAGCTCTTTTATTTTGGACTGCATCGTGTCCTCTACAGACGGAAAGACGGATGGACGGACATCGCTAGAATGTCTTAGAATCGATCACTGATCAATAAAATATATACTTTATGGGGTCCTAGACCGATATTTCGATGCGTTACACACGGAATGACAAAGTGAGTATACCCCCATACTGTGGTTGGAGGGTATAAATGTCGTAAATGTATTGTTTTGATGGGATTTAATTTTCGGATCATATATTTACAAAATGCCTAATATTATGCTACAGCAAAATCTTAGTTCTTTATAAAAATCATCGAAGATAAAATATTGTGGTGTAAACACAGCTTCCCGAGTAAAAATTAACATATATAACAATATATAACTTGATACAAACATAATAAATCATATATGATTATACATCCCGTGAGGTATTTTCTATTTTTTTTTAAATGCAGTCATATGTTGTAATATCCCAGTTGGCAAAAAAAAAGCACACCTGACATACTGCTGACTCTCCCTTTATGAAATCGCTGACATCTTCATACAATTTTTCAAAATGTCATCAATGACATGTCAGCAGTTGGTCAGCAGTGTCCACCAGCATCGGTGGCAACTAACAACTCGTTTAAACAACCGCTGACCAACTGCTGACATGTCATTGATGACATTTTGAAAAATTGTATGAATATGTCAGCAATTTTATAAAGGGAGAGTCAGCTGTATGTCAGGTGTGATTTTATTTGCCGACTGGGATATAATTTAATCATGATTCGGATTAAAAGGTATACGGTTGATATAAATATATGAAGTTATATTAGGGCCAATACAAAATTTGTTTTTCTGTATAATTTAATATAAAATTATATATAGCTTATTCTGTTCCATATATAAATGTTTCCAATTAAATGTTTCCAATTAACCAAAAATGTTCTAAGTTTTTTAAGCAAAGTATAAGAAACTTTTAAAATGTTCCTAAACATTTCCTTATTAGGGTTATGTATATCACCTATCTGGTTCGAACCGTACCCAAACATTTTTTTGTTTTACAAAATTATATGTTTGGTGAATGTATCGTTGACCTGGGGTGTAACTCACCCAAACCAAAACACACCAAGATTTTTTATGTTTTTATGCAATTAGATCTAATTGGATCCAATGAAATATGGCAATGTCTGGTCAAAACTCGGATGAAATCGAATCATATTTTATACAAGTTGATATTTTTAATGCAAAAACATCCACCATTATTCGGATTAAATTGCGTATAAATATATATTGTGTTATATATCATTATGTATTGCATCATATAAAAATTTTTACTCGGGTTTAGAAACATTTTAAAATTGTCGAAAATCATATGTTATATCAATATTTTCTTTGAGCCTAAAAGTATACACTTTTTTACATAAAACACCGAAGGCCGGTTGACTCAGTTGTAAAGTGACAATTGGCCTGTGTATGTAACCGACATTTTTAAGAATCTTTGTGGAGGGGAGGGGGCGGTGATTTCAACGAAGTGTTTTTCACATGAAAATGTCATAAAAGTCATTTTCGATCATAGTTTGATGATCAAGTGCTGTAACATTCTCTTATATCAAAATATATACGAATTTATTGATTTTCAATCATATAATACAATAAAATATTGTATATATTTTTTGGCAAATTGTTTTTTTACTATTGCTACAACTTCGTTAAAGGTTTATGAAGGATTTTTTCAATTCATATACATAAAACAAACAATATTGGAAATATAATAATTTAATTTATATGTAAAAGAATTAGTAGTAATATATTAAATTTTCTTTTACATTTATATAAAATAGAATTTATATGTAAAAAAATAGCAATATATTAAAGCTTTATGTTGCTTAAATAAAATTTAAGTATATAAATGTCAATAATTTAACATTTTAAAAACTTTTCAAAAAATAGTTACTTTTGTGGAGAAGATATAGCAATAATATACAAAAAGATTTTAAAATTACCCAAATGAACATAAAAGTATGCTATAGCGTTATAATAAAAGTGCCCCTAAAAGTATGCAAATATATAAAAATCTCATGTAAAAAAAAACAACGGTTAAAAGCATAGCATAGTTTTTTTTTATAAATTATACCTTAAAACTACGCAATATTTTTTAAAATTTAATTTAAGCACTAAGAATTGTGAACTTTAAAAAATTTAAACTTTTATAACTTTGCTAAAACTTCATATTGCTTCTCTATCCTTGAAATATTTTATATAACCACGTATAGCCCAGCTAAAAACTTCGTATTATATATTATGAAAAAAACACCTTGTTATCTTCTTCCTCTACTTCAATTACCCACAAAAGTAAAAAAAAAAACTTCCTTTTAATTTAGATCACGTATTCTATCGTTTGCTAAAATGAAAACATATCCAAAACCCCAACAGTTTTAATTACAAGGTATTTACAAACAAAAATAAACTGACATACAGTTTAATGTCATTTAGCGAAAGAAGAAAATTAAAACGAAAGCGAAAACGAAAGCGAACATAAAATAAGAAGAGAAAGTTTTTTATTCCTAAGGGAGTTAAGAGTAGAGTAAGCACAGGAATATGAGAGCTGGGTAATAAACAGAATTTAGAATTTAACAAGAAAATATATTCAGCTTAAAGAAATCAAAATATTTAATGTACACTTTTAGGCGCTTTTAGATAGGCAAAATGTAAAACAAATTCTTTACTGTATACTTTTAGGAATTTTTAGGTAAAACATTAAAGCAGCATTATTTTGACTTTAAAATATAAATTTAAATATTTGATCTTAACCTTTAGAAAATTAAAATCAAGAAATAGCGGAAATTTATATAATAAAAAATAACTGATATATTTTATTTTATTATTATACTTTAAAAAGCTGGTAAAAAAACCAAGCAACAATTTTATGAAATAATAATTTTACACAATATTGATGGTTTCGTTCGGCTTAATGTCCGGAATTATAAAAAATACTTTAGGGTGAAAATAATTGCAATGAAGTTGAAATACAAAAAAAAAAATAATAAAAAATCGGATGTAAAAAATTGTATTGGAATTTACGATCCACCGGTGAAAAAAAAACATTCTGAAAATACTACTTTTTCGAAATTCCAATTCCAAGGAGACAAAAGGTAAAATAGTAAACTTTTGTAATTTATCATGTCGTGGAATAATGTTCATAGAAACGAATCTTCGTGCTCTGGCTTAATAGTTAGCGGACATTTAGCAAGCAAGCCTGGGTTCGATTCTCAGCTCAGACAGAACAATTTTTTTTTCAGATATTTGGTAGTTTCTATTTAGTAGTTTCAATAAATTTGCCTTTGATCGTTATGAAAATTTGTGATTGGATTTACATTAGAACTTACAATAATTCTTAAAGTGTATAATTTAAATTTTGATTGGTCGCATACTTGTAAATGTATTTGATGGATGTGGCGGAAAAGCACGACTCGACATTGATGTGCCCTCTGAATGCCGTTGACAGTAATGGCGAATACACTCAGAAAAAAAATTAACTAAAAAATGGGAAAACTAACTAAATTCAAGGAATATTGATAATGATTTAGCTCCATTGTCATGTTTTCCTTCTTTTAAGTTCATATTTTTCTTAAAAAAAAGGAAAGAAAAAAAATTAATATTATGCCAATTTGAACTAAAAAATGGGAAAAATTTTCTTTAAATTTAGTTCATACACATTTGAGGCCCCGATTGGGTGAAGGCCCCATTGGGTTCGGACCTATAGGTTTAGACCCTGGTGGGCCCAGACCCAGCTTCATAATTTTTGATCCAAAATTTTTGTCCGTTTCGCTCTACCTTGCTTAGTTCTTGAGATACGTGAATTTAGGTATCGGTATTTGGCGGCCTTGTTCTCTGTGTTAAGGGCTACAAAAATGCTGTTGAAATTTTTGTTGTGTTGGCAACAGATATGAGTATTTTAAAATTTCGTGAATGCCAACTTTTTTAAATCTACAGTTAGGACCCATTGGGGTCCACACATGTGAAGAGGACCGGCGATAGTATGGGGATTCAAAGAACCAAAAGTGGCCTCCATTTTGCTCTATGTGGCTTAGTTTTCGAGATATCGACATTTTAAGTTTTTGAGAAAAAAAAATTTGCCCGAATTATTAAAATTTTACTAAAGTAGTGGAAAAACTTCCTCAAATCTAAGAAAATGAACTAATTGGTAGAAAATTACGTCCTAAAACTAAAGAAGAGGAATATGTCTTAAAAATAACAATTTTTGTCATATATTTGGGGAAAATTTCTTTGGCGGTAAGAATTTCTTCCATGAATTTGGGAATTCCATTTAAGGAAAATAATGGGCTATTTAACAGTACAAGAACTTAAATTTTTTCCTAACACTTAAGAAAATTTCCCAACTTTTAGTTAAATTTAACTAAATTGTGGGAAAATTTATAAACTATTTTGAAGAAAATTTTTCCAAAGTTTAAGTTAAGTCTTTTTTTGGAGTGAAGGGATGTGATTTTATATACATATATCCAAAAATGTGGGTGTAAAAACCTAATGTCGATTATTACGAACACTAAAAAGATCTCTAAATCGGTTCAACCATTCTGAGATTTTAAATATGTAGGTATATAAAAAAATGGCCGTAAATATGGGACAATTTTTCTTTCCGTAAAAGCCTTATTTGTTTGGACTATTTTAAAAAAAAAAAGTTAGCAAAATCGGTCACACTGTTCTCTGATTTTTAATAAATCGAAAAAAGTTGGCGTAAAAGTTGTAGTGGTCAATATGACAAACATTTAAAAAACAAGTAAAAAAGTTAAGTTCGGCCCTGTCGAATGTATTGATACCCTCCACAATTTCAAAAATATTATTGCAAAAAACTTTATTTAAAAGGAAATTAATTAAAAAAAAATAATTTAAAAAAATTTCCGCGAAAAAAATTTTTGGTAAAAAAAACGCGATTTTTTTTATTTTTTTATCAAGAAATATGTTCGTACTTGCTTAAATACCATTCGGCTTTCAATTATATTCTCATAAATCAATCAGCATCCGAATTAAAGCATTTTAATTGTTAGGTTATGTTGATTGTACCCAAATTTTTGAGGTGTCCTTACATTTTCGTTCATAACTTTTGAACCTCTGAATCGATATAGCTCAAATGTAATACCAAACAGCTCGGGAGAACTTCCAATAAATGTTAAGTTTCAGTCGTCTCCGTGTAATATTTTGGCCGTGATCACCATTTCCACCGACAGACAAACAGATGGACATACAGACGGACATCGCTAGAATGTCTTAAAATCGATCGGGTATCATGAATATATATACTTTATGGGGTCCCAGATCGATATTTCGATGAGTTACAAACGGAATGTCAAACTTATATATACCCTCTATCACTAAGTGGAGGGTATAAAAATTGAAAAAAATTTCCGCTAAAAAAAATTTTTGGTAAGAAAAAACCGCGTTTTTTTTATTTTTTTGTCAAGAAATATGTTCGTACTTGCTTAAATACCATTGGGCTTTCAATTATGTTCTCATAAGTCAATTAGCATCCGAATTAAAGCATTTTTATTTTTAGGTTATGTTGAATGTACCCAAATTTTTGAGGTGTCCTTAAATTTTCGTTCATAACTTTTGAACCTCTGAACCGATATAGCTCAAATGTAATACCAAACAGCTCGGGATAACTTCCTATAAATGTTAAGTTTAAGTCGTCTCCGTGTAATATTTTGGCCGTGATCACCATTTCCAACGACAGACAAACAGACGGACATCGCTAGAATGTCTTAAAATCGATCACTGGATCAATAATATAAATACTTTATGGGGTCCCAGACCGATATTTCGATGAGTTGCAAACGGAATGACAAACTTATTTATACCCTCTATCACAAATTGTAAGTGGAGGGTATAAAAATAGCCAAATCGCTCCAGCCGGTCTCCGATTTAAAATAATTTAAAAAAAGGGGACGTTAAAGTGGGCGTGTCCAATTTTTATTTCCGTTAAAACTTTAGTTGAACTATGCCTAACATATAAAATAAAAAATAAGCCAAAGCGGTCCTTCCGCTCTACAATTTTAAATATGTCGAAAATAATTGCAAAAAAATGGGCATGATCAATTCTTTTTAAAAAAACACATTTTACTTTACCGAAAATTTAAAAAAAAAATTGCCGAATCGGTGCAACTGATCTCTGATTTTTGATAAATCGAAAAAAGTGGGCGTGGTCAATTTTTTCTTCATGTAAATAAAAAACGTGCTCGTAAAAGTGGACGTGGTCAATTTTTCTTTTTATAAAAACCTAAGTTGGACTATGACGAACATTAAAAAAAAATTTCCAAATTGGTCCAGCAGTTCTCTTATTTCTAAATCATAAAAAGTGGGTGTGGTAATTTTTTTTCTGTAAAAATCTTACCGCCAGTTTCTGTAACACGAACGTCAATCGTCTTCGACGATTTTGCATGTATTTTGTTTTTGTTACAATAACAAAATACATGCAAATTCGTCGCAGACGAATGACGTTCGTGTTACAGAAACTGGGGGTTAGTTTGACTATGACAAACATCTAAAAAATAATTCGCCAAATCGGTCCAACCGTTTTCCAATTTTAGATAAATCAAAAAAGTGGGGGTGGTCAAATTTTTTTTTCGGTAAAAACCTAAGATGGGATTCGGGTTTGAAGAAAAATCCTAGGATTTTCGAGATATTATCCTGGGATTCGCGATATTTTTAAAAATTTTCGGGATTCGTTAAGATTTGCGAAGTTCTGTTAAAGTTGGTATATTCAAAAAAGGTGAATGATATTAATAATCGGTAGTGTCCGACAGAACAGTTCGGCCAAAAACGTCATTTAATCAAAAATTTGGTATTTGGGAGTACTTTTAACAACTTTTCTACACTCAAAAAAAAAACGTTAGTAGATTTACTAATTTTTTTTTGCTAACGCTAGTTAGCTAACTTTTAGCAAATTTTTAGTTGAGATTAGCATGTTAGCAAAAAATTCTTGTAAAGTTCATTTAGCACATTAGCAATTTTAAACAAACTTTGAACTAATTTCTTTTGCTAAATTTTAAATTGAGTTGACTACATTTTTACAAGATTTTTTGCTAATATTAGCAAAATAAATGGTAAATTTTTTTTTATTTTCAGAAAACTTAAAATGGCGCTATCTCGGAAACTAAGCCAGATGGAGCCATTTTTGGTTCTCGGGCTCTCCATAGTATCGCCGGTCCTCTTCACATGTGTGGACCCTAATGGGCCCTAACTTTGGATCCAAAAAAGTTAGCATTCCCGAAAATTTTAAAATGCTCATATCTCGGTAAATATTGCCGACACAACAAAAAGTCCAAAAGCGTTTTTGTAGCTCTCAACACGTAGATCAAAAGCTCTCCGAGTAACATTTTTGAAGTTATCGAGTTTTTTAATTCTCAAGACCCCAGTGGTCCCCTATAATCACGTATCTCAAAAACTAAGCAAGGTAGAGCGAAACGGACACAAATTTTGGATCAAAAACTATGACGATTATTAAGGAACCCAACTAGGTCGAGGCCCATCGGGGTCTGGACCCATCGGGTCCGAACCCAATGGGGTCCTCAGATGTGTATAAACTAAGTTCAAAAAAAAATATTTAGTTAACTAATTATTGGCAAAACATTTTTGCTAACTTTAGCAAAAAAATTGTGGGTTCAAAATCAGCAAATTTTCTTTTAGGTTTACAAGCTTTTTTTGCTAACATTACAGTTTTTTTTTTTGAGTGTATATGGGGTAGAATTGTTGAGGCGATGGAAGACGATTCTGATTGTAAAATTTAAGAACGAGTACGAAGTTAAGCCACATCTTCGAAGTTCGGTAACCGACCTTTTTTCAATTTGGCCGAACGTTCGGTTACCGAACATCTAAATTGGTGCTTAACTTCGTCCTCGCCATTAAATTTGAAAGTCGGATAGTCTTCTATCGCCTAAACAAACAAACGGCCATCTGAAAATACTTGCAAATATTTATTTTTGGCCAATACCATTTTTTGGCCGAACTGTTCGGTCGGACACTAATAATCGGTTATCTTTACCATTACCATTCAACGTGGCTCATCGTTATCAACTTTAAGTTGCTTTACAACTCATGAACAGGAGATGGGCTCCGGTCACGTGATTTGCGTCATTCACGTAAATCACGCGTGATTGTAAGTGATTTTTATTTAAATCAAGTAATTGTGAGTGAGCGTGAGTTGAAAAAATATTAAGTGAGTTTTCAAATTTTGGCGAATTTTGGCTTTATTTGATTTTTTTATCAAAAATTTATTTATTTTATTAAAAATTTATTTGACTCACGCGAGAGTGTAATTGAACCCGGCGTGAGGCATGCGTGCGTGTGTGTAATTTTTTGTACTTTATTGTACGCGAATAGGAAGTGAGCGTGAGTAAGAAAACAAGTGCATAAGTGATTTGTGAGTTATTCGATTATTTTTTGGGTGAGAGTGACTGAGTGTTAGTCAAAATCTACTTTCACCTCTAAAAAATGTTGTTTAAGAAAAACATAAAATTAAAAAACTTTATAAATTAAGGAGCTCAGATTTGTCAAAGCGTTTTTTGTTAACCAATCCCGAAAATCCCGGGATTTCCCAATTGGAAGGCCTAGAAGAAGGCCTATACATTCCATAAGCCCAATCTTAAATTTTTTATATGCAATTTTTTTTTTTTTTCAAAAAAACTGTTTTGTTTTTCTATTTTTACCTTCTAAACGTCCACCCTATTGAAAATATATTTACTTAAGCACTTAAAAAAATCCATATTTTTTTAAAATCCACTTTACCATTTCAATGGAAAAATAATCCCCAAACCCTTAGTCACGTAAATACTTATTGTTTTTTTTTCCACCAAAAAAAAAAAACTAAAAACTGAAATCTGGCAGTTTTTTTTGTTAGCACTTTTTTAAACAACGAAAAAAAAAACTCCTGAAAACCAAATAAAAAAATGCATTTTAATGGAAATACGTGTTAGTGCTTTGGTTCAACAAAAACATTTTTGTATGTACGTTGAATATTGTTTTTTATTTTGCAAAAATTGGAACAAATACCCTTTTGTTGAATTTTAATAGTCACAAAACCGCTTCCACAAAAAAGCCAACAATATCTATCCAACATCTGCTAAAAAATTTAAATCATGTTATTTTGTTTTGCATATTTTTTTAAACAGTGAAAATGATTATTTGTTTTTATATTAAACCCATTTTGATTTTTCTTTTTTTTTTTTTGAATTACCGAAAATGGTAACAAAAAGTTTAAATATTTATAACACCCAGCTGATTTTTTGTGTTTAAAAACAATACCAACAAATTTAGATTATTTTGTTTTTCATTTTTTTGTTATTGTAACCAACAAAAACAAAAAACGTAGCAGCTCTTTGGGGATATGAAGTTGTTATTTTACGATTTGAATTACAAAAACAAAAAAAATGTAAAATCGTAATAATGATTTCATTTTTGTTCTTCACAATTCTATAAAATTAGGTCATGACTGCCATAAATATTTATAATAAACATGATGATGAGGTCTGAATGAATGTTTTAGAGAAAGTAATTTTATAAAAACCTAATGGGAATTCAAAAATATTTAAATATGTTAAACATTTTGTAAAGAAAATTGATTATTATAAAGTGGGAACAGCTATACAACGTGTTTGATATACACATTTAGGATTAGATCGGTAGGTAGGGTGGATAGAGTTTTTGAAAATACGGCAAATAAAAAGAAAGTTTAGTGGGAACAGTATTTGAATGAACATTAGAGATTGCTATCCACCGTTAATAAACAGCAATTTTTTGGAATACAATAAAAAGCCATTAGTTCATTCAATTATTCGTTATTTTCATATTTTGTATTGATTCTGTTGCATATTTTCTGAAGTCACCTTTCGGCTTTAGTGGGTTAAATAAATAGGCATTAGGGGGTTATAATTATAAATTTCAGTTAGAAATAGTTTGAGAAAGTGTTAACCGTTAAAATTTTCTATTTCAGAAGAAACTTTACAACTATTATTTAATTTAATTAAAAAGAGATAAATTTATTTACGTGGGAACAGTTTTATTTTTTGCTAGTAGTCGAAAAATATGAAGATAACATTTTAGTGTTTTATTAAAATATGCTGAATTTTTAAATAGAGACAGTTTATGATAGTTGGATCAGATTTCAAAAACAGTTTTTCAATGGATACAATTTGTGACAAATAATGCTTTCATTAATATTTTTAAACAAATTGTAAAAAGTGATTATAATTTTATAAAAAAAAGGTTAAAGAGGATTTTTTTATAAGAAGATAAATTATATATTGAATGAAATAGCCAAATTTCGGGGCGTGGTCAAATTTTTTTTATTTTTTAAAGTGGGAACAGTTTTAAGATATTAAGGGAATGTTTTTTTAAAGACCAGTTATAATAACTAATAAAGATGGTAACAGTTCATAGAGTTCGAATAGGTTTTTTAAAAATATCGAATGTGTTTTGCAATTTATTTTTTATAAAATACAAAATTATGGCCACCAGTAACAGTATTTTTTAACGAAAAGTAGTGTATTGGAATGCTTTCTGTCCGCAACTTAAAATAAAAAAAATATTAATTTTCTTAAAAACGTAAAACCAGTTTTTTTTTTTTTAAGTGGGAATAGTGTGTTTCTTATTTAGATTTAGATTTAAATTATAGATTGAAATACCCAGTTTTTGAAAGGTGGGAACGATTTTAAAATATGTAGGTAATGTGTGGGTGGGAACCGCTTTTGGGGAAAAAATTATTGAAATTATATTAATAGATACTTATAGTTTCTAAATGAGAAAAGATTTTTGAAATTGGCAACAGTTTGTTTTTAATTTGAAGAATATTTTCATGATTGATTGAATTTTTTTATAAAATTTGTTCCCACCTTATAATTTGGTGGGAACAAATTTTGTAAAAAATTTTTTGCTTTTGAAAAGAAGAATTAATTTTGAGACCAAATGTTTTTGATAGTGGAAAAGGTTTTTTAAGTGAGAACACTTTCTAAAATTTGGGGAATATTTTATAGATTGACCGAAATTCTACAAATTTATGGTGGGAACAATGCTTTAAAGTGGATTACATGAGTTATCCAAATTTTAGAATGAATACAGTTTTTAATGGAAAACTCGGTTCTTTAGTTTTTTATTCATCAAATACTAAAAATTTTATTTATTTTAATAGGGACCAAAATTTTAAGTTGGGATCAGTTTTTTTTTAAAGCGGAAACAGTTCTTTAATTTTGAGGAAATATTTTATGGATTGATTAATTATTCAGATTGAAGGGGATGTAACTCTTCTAGTTGTTTTAGGTTTAAGTAAGAACAGTTTATTTGTTTAATTTTGGGAATATAGATATAAACTAAATTTTAGGTTGGATACAGTTTTAAAAGTTAACGTATTTGTTATATTTTTTATGCGATTATTGGTCTAATTATTTTACAACTTAAAAAAGTTTTTAAATAATGAGGGAATGTTTTCTTGATTGAGTCACGCTTACTTATAAGGGGATTCATTTTTTAAACGGTGAAAAATGTTAAATTTTTTTGGTGGTAAACATTTTTTTTATTTTCACATTAATTTCATATCAAATACCAAAATTTAAGGTGATAACATTTTTTTTCTTTTAAAAGGTAAAAGTTTTAGAAACTGTTCCCACTAGCAAAAACTGTTCCCAGCTTAAAAAGTATTGTTTTAATTTCATAAAATTTGGTAACAAAAAAAACAAAAAGTTTTCTTTACAAAAAGGAAAACCCTCTGCAATGGGAACACATACGAAAAATCTCTTTCCATCCTACAACTTTTTTTGTAAATTAATTTCAGATTTTTAAGGAAACTAAAGCTTTTCTAATTTATGTTGTGGACAACATACCTTCCAAAACACTATTTTTCGTTGAAAAATACTGTTATTAGTGGCCACAACGTTCTATTGTACAAAAAAAATATAAAAATTTTTGGAAAGAGAAATTCGGTATTTTTGAACTACCTTTGCGAACTCTAGCAACTGTCCCCATTGCTGTATCTTTATTATTTATTATCTTTGCAAAAAGGCAAAAGATTTAAAAAACTGTTCCCATTTGCAAAAACTGTTCCCATCTTAAAACTTGTTGTTTAAGTTTCCTTAAAAAAATTGGCAAAAAAATAAATAAACTAACAAAACTGTATCCACCAATAAAATTTAGGCATTTGAATCAATTCTGTTATTAAAACTTTAAATCTGGTATAATTAACACAATTGAATGAAATACTTTAATTTTATGTTGGACACAGTTTTTTAAGGTGGGAACAGTTTTTGCAAGTGGGAACAGTTTTTAATATTTGCAAAATATGTACAAGATTTACTGATATATACAAAATTAAGGGAAGAAACAGTTTTTAATTCATTTTTTAGTTAGGAACAGTGTTATTTTTTATGGTTTTCTGGATTATAATTGAATTTCTAAAATTGAATATAGTTTGTCAACTACGCTCTCAGATAGTTTTTCTTTAAAAATAGAAAAATTTAGACATTCAAATTTCTCTGAACCCGAATATATTTTACTATTGAAATAATTTATGAAAAAAAGTAGTTTTCTCTTGAATAGAATCTTGGATTCTAAAAAAATATATACAGCTTATAAAGAAATATTCTTTACTGAATATACCAACACTAAAACTTTTATATTAAATAACTTATTTTTTATAGTGTTTGCTGCAGTTAATCACTTGTAAATAGTTGATATTTTGAATTATATTGTCTCATAAATTACCCCACTATAATATGAAATGCGTTTCATAAGTCTTAAATTATTGATTGATATCAATTTGAAATATGGTATTCATTAAATGTTAACAGATTGTTTTTTGTTATTTTTTGTTTACACTTCCTTGGACAAAACGATTGATTGGCTCAACAACAACACTCAATTAATCCATGACAATTAATGACCAAACACGTTTGTGTATTTTTTTTATACAATATATTTATATTATTTGCAATCAAGAAAATAGTAAAAGAAGGACATAAGGTCAAGATATAATTACGTTCTTAAATTTCCTGAATTCTCACACTTGAAATTATTACACAACAAACTGTCCTTATACTATTGCCGGCTTAACTCCTACTACATTTCGATAATGGCATGAATTTTACTTATTTCTTTGTTCATTTTTCTTTTCAACTGGACTCAGGCTGAGAAATATAGCAATATCATCGTCATTTAACACCCTTCTGACTAGTAATTTGTTAAACAAACTACAAACATATTAATTTATTTACTTGTAGATATACATACCACTCCTGTCCATATTTCAGACATATCATCGTTAGTGTTTGAAGGGTGGAATGAGTGGGGAATGGGTCAGGAGGAGAAGGAGGAGAAAGAAGGAAACACAACAATAATATAATAAATTATGTATTACTGGTAAAGGAATACTCGATTGCCTTTTAATAAAGCTTTAAGAAGACAACAAACGGGATTACACCATTTTCAAAATGAGTGCAGAATTTTTATTAAACAATTGTTTACAGACATTACAAGAAATACTTGTTAGAATTAAATGAGAGCCCTAAAAATATGCAAAAAATAAGTAAAGTAACCAAAAATAAGTATGAAAACTAGAAAAAAAAAAATATAAGGAACATGATTGCGGCAACCGTAATTGAGGGGCAACACAATATGATTGATAACTTTATCATTACATGATTGTAGCAATCATAATATGATAAAAACCATTTCATATTGTAATTTCTGGTGATCAAGTATGATTGTCACAGTCGTTTATATGATCAAATGGATCAACATACTATTTTGCCCCTCAATTATGATGATTTGGTGTGTTGAAATCATGTTCCAAACATGTTATTCTCTGTGTGAGTACTTGCCAAATAAATGGATCGCAGACTATTGTTAATATGACAAAAAATATAGCATTTTTCATTGGAATTGGTGTTTTCAAGTATTAAGAAAAATAGATCTAAGAAAAAAACAAACACATGATGAATTTTAGATTAACTTCAAATGTCTATAAAACTTATACAACAAGTTAAGTTTAGTATACAATATGAATAAATTTATGTATGTTTTGGACAGGATACAGTTCGTTTGATTGTATCAGTTAAGTAAAGAGATAAAATATGCAAAGAATTATACACTCCGCATCATAACTATAGCCGCATTGCATTTTTCGGTTTATTTAATGTTCAGGAAGTATTTTTATGAAACCTATTATGGTATATTACAGTGTTATAACAGTTCTCTTGTTTTTGTAAATTTGAGCCATCAGCTGTTTGAATTGAGAAAACGGCGACCTATAACTGTATTTCTCAGTGTTTCATAACTATAGCCGCATTTCAATAAAATCAGTTGAAATGAGTTCAAGTCAAAGTTTCGTGGCCAAATAAAATTTTTTTTGGTAAAATTCGTTCCTCTATTAATTTTTAAATAAAATGCCACATGGTAAATTTTTAAATGAAGTCGAAAAAGGCAAAATTTTAGACTTTTTAGAAAGTGGTTTAATTTATCGCGAAATTAGGCGAAAAATTAAGCGATCTGACAAAGTTATCCGAAATTTTGTAAAAAATAAAAGTCTTGTTATCGTTCCAGACTCCTTTAAGACTCTACTTTTTGTAGAATTGGACACATTCAAGCCGCATTCATTACCAATCTGCGAAAGAGTTTTCATAGAATTGCTAGCAGCGTTAATAATACGGCGTTGATAATCTCTCAGATAGCATTTTTTTCGACCCCCTGTTTTGTTCATCCCGTATCCACTTTTATTTTTTACAAAATTTCGGATAACTTTGTCAGATCGCTTAATTTTTCGTCCAATTTCGCGATAACTTAAACCACTTTCTAAAAAGACTAAAATTTTTACTTTTTATACCCTCCAATCACAGTATGGGGGTACACTCACTTTGTCATTCCGTGTGTAACGCATCGAAATATCGGTCTAGGCCCCATAAAGTATATATTTTATTGATCAGTGATCGATTCTAAGACATTCTAGCGACGTCCGTCCGTCCGTCTGTCCGTCTTTCCGTCTGTCCGTGTGTAGAGGACACGATACAGTCCAAAATAAAAGAGCTAGACTTCCGAAGTTTGGCACGAATATGTCTTATATTCCTAGGCAGGTTAAATTCGGAAATGGGCAAAATCGGACCAAGGGGAAAAAAGTTCCCCCTTGGAGAACTAAACCAACCCAAGAAAAAACGCATTTTTTGCAGAGTTTTTTGTACTTTTGGTAAGCAAATGCAACATTCTTATCTCAGAAGAAGTTCAAAATCGTAAGGGGAAGGTGCCCCCTAAAGTCTCCCACGAACCCCCCTCCCAAAAAAAAACGCCCCTGGATTTTTTTTTTACATTTCGGAGGGTATAAAAGATTCGGCACAGCCGAATGTAACACTCTCACTTGTTCGACTTCATTTAAACATTTACCACGTGGCATTTTGTTAAAAAATTAATAGAGGAACGAATTTTACCAAAAAAAAAAATTAATTTGGCCACGAAACTTTGACTTGAACTCATTTCAACTGACTTTATTGAAATGCGGCTATAGTTATGAAACACTGACAAATACAGTTATTGGTCGCCGTTTTCTGAATTAAAACAGCTGATGGCTCAAATTTACAAAAAACAAGAGAACTGTTATAACACTGTAATATACCATAATAGGTTTCATAAAAATACTTCTTGAACATTAAACAAACCGAAAAATGCAATGCGGCTATAGTTATGATGCGGAGTGTATAACATCAAAACAAGGGAAAAAAAGGAAACAAAACAAAAAAATATACATTTTCCTCTTAAAGATAAAAACCCGTTAAAGAATTAAAATTGCAAAAAAAATAAGAAACAAGTTGCTGTTTTTTTCTACTCATAATACCAAGGATTATGTCCTGAAGGGAGAAAAAAATAACAGAAAATTGTTGAATTCTAAGAAAGATAGAAAAGCAAAAAGCAGCGGAAAAAACACATAACACTCTAGGACTTTTTTTTCACTGATTTAGTAATAAAACTAGAAAATAGTCTAGGATTATAAAAAGAGAAAGTAAAAACTAATAAACAAAATGTTGCGATTAAGTCTTTAACAAAGAGCCAGTAAATTGTATTAGAAGGGCAGTTGTTGTCGGATTTAAAATTAAATTATTAAAACATATTTTCTACATTCCAGATTAATGCTGGCCATTTATTTGGGCGAAACAGGGGCACATGCAGAGAAAGGCTCTTAAAAACTGAAAATATTAAACATTTGCAATGTGGAAAATAGATAAACAAATAAAAATATAGGAAAAATTTCTAAAAAGTAGGAACGGTTTTAAAATACATATTGCGAGAAAATTTTGTGGAATAATTGAACTACCAAAATTTTTATAATATTTTGGAAAGTAAAATCAGTTTTAACAAGTATGGAGCGAAGTTTTTAAGTGAGAACAGTTTTTTTTTATATTAGGGGAATATAAAAGATAAGGGGGAATTTGTCAAATATTGAATAAAATATTCCTCCTAATATTTTAAATATAGCATGAAATACCTTAAAATTAAGGTGGGAACAGTTTTTGAAATTTGTAATAAATTTTAAAAATGTAATGCATATAAATATCCGAATTTGATGGTGGGTACAGTTTAAAGCAAATTAAAGTTATTTAAATAGAAACTTAGTATATAAGAGGGACCAGTTTTTTTATACACTCCAACCACGGTATGCAGGTATAAACACTTTATCATTCCGTGTGTAACGCATCAAGATATCGGTGAGGAACTCCCGTATATTATTGACAGTGATCGACTCTAAGATATCCGTCTATAAAATTCACTATGCAGCTGCATGCAGGTTCAAAATAAAAGAGCTACACTCCCGAAATTTGTCACGAATACTTCTTTTGGTCAAGACTGATTAAGTTCGGAGATGGACCAGGAGGAGAAAGTTCCTCCTTTAAGAACAAAAACAACGCCAGACAAAAACCTTCGTTTAAATGCTTTTTTTGCATATTTTATCAAAAACTGAAAAATTTTTTGGCCATATAAAGTTCATCGACCTGCACTTGGACGAAGGGGATTAGCAAACGCATTTTTTTCGGACCACCCCCTTTAAGAGGCGTAGTCATAGAAGATAATAAAAAATAATTATGATTTTTTATTATTTAAGCGTTAATATTATAATAAATGAATTTGCAGACTTTTATGGAGAGGAAGAAGGTGACAAGACACTCCTATCCCCACCAAAAACAAATCCTTACCCTGAAACATCCCTGTCGATTTTTTTTTTATTTGTAGCAAGGTGGCAAGGCGTAAGGTCTACCAAGTCATATTTTCTCACCTCTGCTTTCACTTCGCTCCTCCCCACTAAATTCTCCTTATCAATATAAAAAATTCGGCACAGCCAAATTTTGTATTCTCACTTGTTTTTTTTTTAGTGGAAATTTAAAAAAATAATCCTTGAAATTTTAAGACTTGTTATGATTGTGTTTTCAACAAACACAGCGAATATGAAGTTTTAATATAACAAAATTGGCTTATGACAGTCTTAGCCAGTCACAACTTTGAATAAGCCCAATATTTCATAGATTGCATAAAATACCCAAATTTTGAGATGGGAACAGTTTTAAAAAATTGTAATAGGTTTTAAATATTTGAAAAATTTTGAGTGTAAGGAATAATTTTTGGGTTGGGAATATTATTATTAATTTTTCTGGGAATATTATTATTATTTTTCTGGAATGTTTTCTAGATGAACTAAATCCTAAGTATAGTATAGATACAGTTTTTGCAATGCAGACGCAGTTTTAAAAGTGGGAACAGTTTTTAAGTGAGAACAGTTTCAAACGTGGGTCCAGTTTAAAAAGTGGGAACAGTTTTAAAAATGGGGACAGTTTTTTAAGTGAGAACGTTTTTTTTTCATTTTTGTTTTCTATGTGGGAACAGTTTGTACATTTAAACTTGAAAATTTAATGATAGATACAGTTTTTGGAAAGTAACAGTATTAGATTTCTAACCAAATTTTATGAAATGTTGAGAACAGAATAAAAAAGATTTTGAAAGTGGAATCAGTTTTTTAAGTTAATGTTTTATAGATCGATTGAAATTTCAGATTGTATGCTGGGAACAGTAAATTTTTATATCGAGTAAAAAATTAAAAAAAAAAAAGAAAAATAATTTTTCAGTGTAGAAAAAAATGTTGGGTGGGACTAGTGTTTTTGGGGGTGGAACTAGTTTATAAGGCGGATGCAAAACCAGTTTTTAAAGGTGGGGACAGTTTTAAAAGTGGGAACAGCTTTTTTAAGGTGAGAACAGTTTTTTTTGGGAATACTGTACAGATATACTGAAACACTCAAAATTTGTAGTGTTAACAGTTTTTGGAAGTTGCAGTAGATTATAAAATCTAGAGATTTCTTTTTAAATTGATTTAAATCTCTAAACTTTAGGGTGAAAACAGTTTTTGTAAATTTAATAAAGTTTTAAGTAATTTAAATAGAGAAATTATTTTCAAGGTGGAACCATTTTGTGTAAATAGGAACAGTTTGTGCATTTTAATATCAAAATTTTATGATGGATACAGTTTTTTGAAATTTAAAGTTGTTTTAGATTTCTAATCAAATTTTATGAAACTTTGAGAACACAATAAAAAAGATTTTGAAAGTGGAATCTGGTTTTTTAAGTAGAAATGTTTTATAGATCAATTAAAATTTTTAATTGTATGCTGGGAACAGAAAACTTTTATATCGAGTAAAAAAAAAAAAAAAAAAAAGGAATTTTTGAGCGTAGAAAAAATTTTGGGTGGGACTAGTGTTTTTGTGGGAATGTTTTCTGGGTGAATTAGATACAAATTAAATGGCGGATACAGCTTTTGCAATGCAGAAACAGTTTTTAAAAGTGGGAATAGTTTTAAAAGTGAGAACAGTTTTAAGAGTGGGAACAGTTTTTTTTTTTATTATTTGGAGAATATTTTACAGATTGATAGAAATACTCAAAATTTGTAGTGTAAACAGTTTTTGAAATTTGCAATAGATAATAAATATTTAGAGATTATCTTTTGGCTTGATTTAAATACCCAAACTTTATGGTGGATACAGTTTTTAGCAATTTTTTGACATTTTAGGTTATTTAAATATATACCTTATTTTCAAGATGAAACCATTTTCTTAATGCGGGAACAGTTTGTTGGCTAATTAAATTAATTGAGTGTCCCAAATTTTAGAATTTAAAAAATTAATTTTTATTTATTGGAAATATATGAAAAAAAACCCACACCTGACATTCTGCTGACTCTCCCTTTATAAAATTGCTGACATCTTCATACAATTTTTCAAAATGTCCCCAATGACTTTTTAGCAGTTGGTCAGCGGTTGTTTAAACGAATTGTTGGTCGCCGCTGATACTGGTGTACTCTGCTGACCAACTGCTGACATGTCATTGGGGACATTTTGAAAAATTGTATGAAGATGTCAGCGATTTCATAAAGGGAGAGTCAGGGGTATGTCAGGGGTGATTTTATTTTGCCAACTTGGAGACTGATTAAAATAATAATATTGTCAAACACTTCTGCTCTTATGCCAAACTCTTCCTGCGTTTATATATTTGTTTGCAGTTTTTTTACAATAGTTTTACAGCATACCTTAAGGAGCCAATATAAATCATGGTAAAATAGCGCAATATATTGAGTTTTAGCTGAAGGCGTCATGTAAATTAAAATAAATTTCTACTACTAAGGCTGAGTTTTTTGATCTCAGTAAACTTGGTTTAGGAAATTTTGCAGGCTGCGTTTGAGTTATAAACTATGTTAAATTAAGTTTAAATTTAATCCACATCCCAAAAACTCAGTCTAAGTGAAGGGAATAAATATCAGGAAAATTCTGAAAAAAATTTATGTAGGATGATTGTGATTTCGCATAGCCAAAAAAAGCATTCCCACTTGTTTTTCTTAGATATTTTTATTTGTTTTAAATAACTTCTTTTATATTTCAGCACAAAAATAAACCCCTCCCCCTAAATTTAGTTTTCACTAGAAAAACAATCTACAAAAACTTAACTTAGCAACTTACCACTTCTTTTTTGCACCATATTATGTCCATACAAGCGACTTAAATCGATGGCTTTGACATTGACCACAAAAAGCATAATAGCTATAATAAGTGGCCAGGTTAAACGCCACATCAGCAACGACGACATGTTGAGGGGTTTTAACACAAAAATTAATGTTACTTTCTTTTAAAAACAACCCGGAAAAACGAATATAAAAAAAAATTCTAAAAGAAAAATTTAACACGTATTTTTTCGGTAAAAAAACACCCCGAAAAAATCAATTTAACTTTGAAAACATTAAAAAGTATGAGAAAAAATAGTATATTTACTGACACAAGTTTTCTAACGTTTTACACTTGACTTCAGTTTTCAATTTTCTTTACAAAAAAATCCGAAAGAAAGAAAAAAAAAAATACATTAACCACTTCGGTTTGTTAACAAGTTGTTTTCACTTTGTAAAGAATAACACATGTCATTAACACATTTATAAATAAAAATAAAATATATTTTCAACTAAAAATTGTTTTTTGGTAGATAATTAAGTTATTTTGTTTGTAGATTTCTTTTGCATTAGCAAGTAATTTTTAACTTGGTTTTATATTGTGTAGTTTTTAATTTGTTATAATTATTTTTCTTGTTAATTTTTGTATTTTTTGTTAATAATACTTTGTTTGTGATAAAAAAAAAGTTAACACTTTTTTTTCTTTAACTTATTTTGTTATTTGTAAAACTTTTAATGGATTTGTTAAAGAATAAACGAAATTATTTTTGTTCGAAGATAATAGTATACTTTGAGGCAAATTAATAATATGATATGTTTTCGTTACAGTTGTAGAGAGTTGAGTTACGTTTTAATTTATTTATTTTTTACATTTTCTTGCTGAAATGAAAAAGGGATTAAAAGTTTTAATAATTTGGGTTTCAATAAATAAGTTTGTTGACAAAAAAGTGTATGTTTTCAATAATAAATAACATTTTAAATTTACGCCTTAAAATAGACTATAGTTTTTTATGATATTTCGAATCATGTACCACAAATGAATATACAATTATGTAAGTTTCATAAATCTTTAAACGTATGCAACATATTGGTAATTTGTCAAATCCAATAAGTATGCAACATATTTTGTTTACTTAGGGGCATATTCCTACATGTGATAAATAAATATTTAAATAATTTGTTATATCCACGCAAAAAAAAAGGTCAGGCGAAAAGAAAATTATATTTTCTTTAAGAGAAAGTTTTCTTCCGATGTTTAATGTCCGGAAAAATGTTTGTTCTACTACTCCTAAAACTTATGTTATGTGGTACATATTTGGTACAAATAACACCGTCCGACAGCCCATATTGAACATTAACCGGATAATATAGGTCTGAAATAGAAATCAAATGGAGTAAAAGTGCATTTACAGTTTTTCATTTTGTGATCCTGTTTCCTTTTAAAAGGACTTAAATACATTTTGTAAAATTTTTTCGAAATATTTGTACTTGTCCTAGGATTACACTGGTGATGGATATTGAAAGAGCAGGATCTCCCCTAGTTTTTCCATTTTTTATTTTGTCATATCAGGATAAAGGATGTGAATAAAGTCATTTAAAAATGTTATTAAAATATTTTGTTGAACATTTTGAATGATATTGAAGGATACCATGTTTAATAACTTTAATGCGCTGAACACAAATATCAAACTAATTTTAAAATCGGTCGAACGTACTTCAAATTATCGATATTTGATATTTGCAAAAAAAAGACAGTTTTTTTTCCTAAGTTTAAGAATTAAAGAAAAAAATCTAAATATTTCTTTCCCTTGACCCTTTCATAGACTTTGAGACAAGTTTACATTTAAGCTTAATTTGAGCCAAATCCGCAAATTTTTACCCGTGACGCCCTTCAATCAAAGTTTCGGATTTTAGGAAAACTTCCACCAAAATGTTGAATTTTTAAAAATTAAAATATAATATCTTGCGATAAACTATTTTTGTTAATTTTGATATGCTGAATATGTATATTAAAAAAAATCTGAAATCGGCTAAGCGGTTTTCGAGATATCGCCATTTTTAATTTTTCGAACAATTTCTAAAAATGGTGGTTTTTTCCAACGTTCAAGAAATTAAGAAAAAAAATCTACAAATTTTTTTCATTGACTATTTCAGGGAGATTAAGACAAACTTTTATTAAAACATAACAAATATAAAGCTTGAGACAAGTTTTCATTAGAGCCAAATACAATCGATTTATCCTGTAGTGCCCTTCGATAAAAACATTTTTGATTTTTGGAAAAATTACACCAAAATTTTGAACTTTAAAATTTTTAAAAAACTAAAAAATAAAACAAAAATATCTTGCGATACATTATTTTTATTAATTTTGACATGGTGAATAAAAATATCAAAATATTAAGATAAACTTTCATTTGAATTTGATCCAAATCCGATCGTTTAAGCCCGTAGCGCCCTTTGATTAAAATTTTGGATATTTGGCAAAATTCCACTAAAATTTTGTAGTTTTAAATTTTTAAGATATAAAAAAAACCTTGCTATACATTAATTTTGACATGCTGAATATGAATATCAAAAAATTTCTGAAATGGGTTAAGCGGTTTTCGAGATTTCGCCATTTGAAATTTTTCAAAAATTTCCAATAACACTGTACAACACAAAAAAAAATTACAAGGTCAGACCAAAAAATTTTGATAGAAGAGACAAAAAAAAAAAAAATACACGTGTATCGGCGTTTTGAAAGTTTACATCTGGGTTTCATTTTAGGGGGAGGTGAAGTTCCCCCAAATGCAAATTTTGTATTGTAAATCGTCATTGAATATCGAGTGAAGCTTGCGTTTAAAGTATATAAAACAGGGATTTAAGGATTTATATAAAATGTTACGGAGAACATTTTTGTAGAATATGTTAACCCTTTTTTGTCCTTCTTTTCAAAAAGAGCAAAAAACACCATTAAAACAGGGATTAAAGGGGTTTTAATGTTCCGCAAAAATATCCGCCGTGAAATTTTACTATAAGTCCCTGAATACACCAAAACGGAAAACTTAACAAGAAAGTCAGAAATAAGACACAACAAAAGAGAGCATAGGGTTAATTTCGGATTTATTAAGAAAATCGAGTTAAGCTTACGTTTAAAGTATATGGTGTGTAAAGCAATTTTATGTAAAATGTTACGGAGAACATTTTTGTAGAATATGTTAACCCTCTAGCTCCTCAAGATAAGGGTCTTTCTTGTCCTTCTTTTGAAAAAGAGCAAAAACACCATTAAAACAGCTATTTAAGGGGTTAAAATGGTCCGCAAAAATATTTGCCGTGAATGGGACTTATAGTAAAATTTCACGGCGAATATTTTTGCGAAACATTTTAACCCCTAAATCCCTGTTTTAGTGGCGTTCTTTGCTCTTTTTTAAAAGAAGGACAAAAAAGACCCTTATCTTGAGGAGCTAGAGGGTTAACATATTCTACAAAAATGTTCTCCGTAATATTATACATAAATTTGCTGAACACACCATATACTTTAAACGTAAGCTTCACCCGATTTTCTTAATAAATGCGAAACTAACCCTAAGCTCTCTTTTGTTGTGTCTTATATCTGACTTTCTTGTTGAGTTTTCTGTTTTGGTGTGTTCAGGGACTTATAGTAAAATTTCACGGCGGATATTTTTGCGGAACATTAAAACCCCTTTAATCCCTGTTTTAATGGTGTTTTTTGCTCTTTTTGAAAAGAAGGACAAAAAAGGGTTAACATATTCTACAAAAATGTTCTCCGTAACATTTTATATAAATTTGCTGAACGCACCATATACTTTAAACGTAAGCTTTACTCGATTTTCTTAATAAATGCGAAATTAACCCTAAGATCTCTTTTGTTGTGTCTTATTTCTGACCTTCTGGTTGAGTTTTCCGTTTTGGTGTATTCAAGGACTTATAGTAAAATTTTACGGCAAATATTTTTTCGGAACATTCAAACCCCTTAAATCCCTGTTTTAATGGTGTTTTTTGCTCTTTTTGAAAAGAAGGACAAAAAAGACCCTTATCGTGAGGAGCTAGAGGGTTAATATATTCCACAAAAATGTTCTCCGTAACATTTTATATAAATTTGCTGAACACACCATATACTTTAAACGTAAGCTTCACTCGATATTCAATGACGATTGACAATACAACATCTGCATTTGGGGGAAACTTTACCTCCCCCTAAAATGAAACCCAGATGTAAACTTTAAAAACGCCGATACACGTGTATTTTTTTTTTGTCTCTTCTATCAAAATTTTTTGGTCTGACCTTGTAATTTTGGAAAAAATTTGATTTTGTTGTTCAGTGTAATGGCGGTTTTCTCCGACGTTCAAGAAATTTTTAAATAAAATCATCAAATTTTTTTCCATTGTCTTTTCAGGGAGATTGAGACAAACTTTCATTAAAACATAAAGTTTGAGAGTTTTCATTTGATTTTGAGCCTAATCCGATCAATTTAGCTTGTAGCGCCCTTCGATAAAAATGTCGGATTTTTGGAAAATTCCACCAAAAATTTTGAACTTTTAAATTTTTGAAAAAATTTAAAAATAAAAAAAAATCTTGTAATGCATTATTTTTATTAATTTTGACATGGTGAATAAAAATATCAAAAAATTTCTGAAATTAATTCACCGATTTTCGAGATATCGCCATTTATACAATTCCCCAAAAAGGCAATTTTTTCCTACGTTTAAGAAATTTTTAAAAAAATTTCCAAATGTTTTTCATTTAATATTTCATAGAGATTGAGACACGCTTTCCCTTAAATTTAATTTGAGACCAATAAGACTATTTAAACCCATGGCACACTTCGATCAAAGTTAATTGTTTTTGGTGAAAATTTTCTAAAATGTCAAAACTTTAATCGAAGGGCACCACGGGTGAAAATAATCGGATTTGCTTCAAATTTTTTTTTTTTTTTGTTTGTAAAGAAGCAACATTGATACTTTTTTTTTAATTTCATGACTAGAAAAAACCCGCCATTTTTGCAAATTTCAAATAGCGATATTTCGAAAAGCGGAAACACATCAAAATAAATAAAGGGGATGTCTCGCAAGACATATTTTTTTATATGGTTTAAAGTTGAAAAAATGCAGAAGAAAAATTGAATTTCTAAAAATTGTTGACATTTCTGGTATTCCCATATCGGTTTTAATCACTCTAGCTAGTGTTATCATCAGCAGGATTTTAAATGTCGGTTTGTATTGTTTACATAAACTTGGAGTACCAAAACATCTTATACAGATAATCCAAGCTCTTTATGCACAAAATACAGCTACGGTTCGCGTGAATAAAATAATGTCAAGCTCCTTTATAACAAAAGCTGGTACAAGACAAGGCTGCATTCTATCCCCAACGTTATTCAATGCGTATACAGAGATAATAATGCGAGAAGTATTGGATGAGTGGGAAGGCGGTATTGCGGTCGGGGGAAGAAAGATCAACAACTTGAGATATGCTGATGATATGCTCATTATTGCAGCCAACGCAGATGAACTTGTAACCATTATGCAAAGACTAGATGAATGCAGCCAAAGGTATGGTTTACAAATTAATACATCAAAAACAAAAGTTATGATCGTCGATAGAACTAACAACAACCAACCTGGAATTACAACTTTAGCCGGTTTTAATGTTGTTCGAAACTTCAATTATTTAGGATCCATAATATGCAATGATGGCGACTGTTCGAGTGAAATAAAGAGGCGGCTTGCCTTAGCTAGAGTAGCAACCACAAAGCTTAATAAAATATGGAAAGACAGGAGCATAACAAAGAAAACTAAGCTGCGATTAGTGGATGCATTAATCTTTCCTATAGCCACCTACGCTTCAGAAACATGGACTGTTAAACAAGCGGAAAGAAGAAAAATAGAAAGCTTTGAAATGTGGGTGTACCGAAGAATTCTTAGAGTGTCTTGGACTGAGTTTAGAACCAATGCGTCAATCCTGGAAGAACTTGAAATAGAAGATAGACTGACGAAAAGAATAAGCAGGTCGTATCTAAAATACTTTGGCCATATTGCGAGAAGAGAAGGTACCATGGAAAGATTGATGGTAGATGGTAAAGTTAATGGTAGTCGAAGAAGGGGAAGATCACCAACAAGATGGTCAGACCAGCTAAGGCCGCTTATAGGAACAACTCTTAGTGAAGCCATACACATGGCTAACAACAGAACAGACTGGAGAATGAATATCCGAACACCAAATTTTGTATAGAACACCAAACTTATACAAATTAAATTTTTGAAATGTAATTTTTGAAATGTAATTTTTAAAATGGTTTTTTTATTTATTTTTTTATTTTATGAAATTTATTATTATATTATTGTAATGTAATGTATATTTTTATGTCACCATGCTCTGTCAAGGGCTAAGGAATAAAGATGATTGTTAATGGTAATTATTTTTTATATACGTGAATATTTATATTTTCTACTAGAGATGGGCACATGAGCAGATTAGAGCGTGATTCACGTGATTCACGCGTAATCACGTGTGAGTCTGACTGAATTCTATTTTACTCACGTGATTGTGAGTGAGTGTGAGTGGAGAAAAAAATTGCATGAGTGAGTGTGCGTGATAAAGCAAAAAAAAATGTAAAATTTCGCTGAACTTTAAATTTTAAAATATTTTTTTTAAAATTTAAAATTTTAAAATATTTTTTCAAATTTTAGTTTTTGAAATTTTTTTTTTTTGTTTGAATAAAAGTTTCGTGAGTGTGAGTGAAGCTTGTATGAGTTCACGTTAATCTGAGTTGTTTTAAATTTACTCACGTGATTGTGAGTGAGTGTGAGTAGAAAAATATGCTTGTGAGTGAGTGTGCGTGATTTAAAAATTCCTGTCGTGAGTGTGAGTCAAAAATCACTCACGCGCCCATCTCTAGTTTCTACAGAATAAATTTTGACAGTTTCCAACACTACAATTCTATTTCAGTTGGACCCACGCTCAAAAAAAAAAACTAAAAAATGGGAAAACTAACTAAATTTAAGGAATGTTGATAATGAATGGAAGCCTACTTAGGGAGAGTGAGATAGGGCGTAGGTATGTTTTAAAAAAATGTTGTAGGGTAAAAATAAATGAGGGTCGGTCTCACTACTGACCCCTCTCGGACGCACCATTGCACAGTGGACGGAGCTCTATGGAGATGGCGGCCAAAAATACTTGAAGTATAGGTATCATCGTGAAACTTCGGTTACGGCTTTTTAAATATGTCAGAACTATTGAATGATAAAATGGGAGTGGTTGATGACTCATAACTACCCCCACCCCCTACCGTACCCAAGCACCCACATTCACCCCACGTAAGAAAAACGAAAGTTTGTTTTTAATTCACATTTAATTCATAACTTTTTTAAAAGATTAGTTTTAAAAACAAATATTGAATTATTAAATATGAAATAGTATGCAATAAAAAATTAAAAAAAGGTTAAGGGGGGTTGTTACTAAAAAACAGCCTTAATATTAACAATTTTTAAACAGCTATAAAAAATAAATACGCAATAATTTTTAATTCTGTTTTTTTATATGAAAGACAAAAATCGTTATATTTTAAAAAGTTTTTATAACTCAAATTTTGGTCAAAGAGAATTGCCAGGGTTGCCACCCAATTGTGGTATGTTTTTTTAAAGAATAAAATTGGCTGCAGTTGTACAACAAAAACTACTGAACCGATTTTGATGAATTTTTGTTTGTTTGTAGATTAATTAATCCTCTTGTACACATATTTTATTATTTTGATCTAATATTTTTCTTTAATTAATGAAAATATGTAAAATTTTCCATTTTTTTCAGTTTACATTAGCATAACTTCAACAAAAATCAAAATTTTTCAAAAAACTGTCACGCTGAGTACTAGAAAAACTGACAGGTCGTTTTACAAGTCTGCTGGTCTAAACTACCCTTAATAAGGATAAAATTAAGAAAAAATAAAATTAAAAGTCCGCTAAAAAGAAAATAAACAATCACATTTCTTACATGCATGACAAAAAAACACCACACAAGAATTCAAAGTTTGACATCCAAACAACGAGGCCGTTTTGATCTGTGGGTGATAACTCAAAGACATGCAAGAGAATGCAGCTGATATTACCAATTTTAGAATCTTGAAATATTAACTAATAAATCAAAAAAAGTCCGATTGGAGATTTCAGGGGGGAACACAACTAAAACTCTATTAGAAATTTCAATATATTGACGAACAAACACTAAAATTGACACTGGAAAGATATTAATTTTATACAAACTCCAGAACAGGCTAAACACATTGTAATTATTTTAAAATTTAGTTAATACCTTCTAATTCAATATTAGTTTCGATTTATTTCAACAAAAAATTTTTTATATGGTTTTAATTAATTGAAAGTTGAACCTAATTTTCCATAATTTCACACTGCAAAAACCAACTGTTAACTCGCCTTCTCTTTTGAAGCTGTTCTTAAAGAGTACAGTTGGAATAAAACAGAAACAGCTCAAAATTTTAAAACCTTATTTTTATTAGAAATAGAGATGACACATTTGGCGACAAACTTTTGACTTTGATTTTTTTATTTTTGGCCAATGGGATCGACCAGTGTGCATTGGACCGGTAGAAGCTTATTAAATAAAACAAATTTATAAAAAATAAAAAAAAATTGTATGGGGACCGCCTTAAAAATTAGAGATAGAAGGTAGGTGTATTCAGAAAAAATGTTTGGACTAAAAAAATATTGTGGGTCGGTCATACATTTTGTTGGTCTAAAGGCACTATTAGGGCAGTTAGAACGGTTGGAGCAAATTTTAAAAAATCGTCGATTTGTGTGGGAGCCCCCTTAGAAATTGGAGATAGGGTATTAGTTTGTTCCAAAGAAATGTTAAGACGTAAAAATTAATGGGGGTCAGTCTTATAAATGACCCCTCTATGACGCACCATTGGAGCAGTAAAAATGATTTTAAGATTGGAAAATTACAATAAAATTCTTTCAAAAAATTTTAAAAAATAGTAATAATCGTTATCAAACGATCCTCCTGGGCAAAAAATTTGTAGAATCGATAGAAGTTTTACACAAAAAAATTTCAAAAAAATCGAAGAGTACAAACATTTTCAAAAATGATATTTAAATTTTAATCGATTCTAAAACATTCTACTTATTTCCTATTTTCTCTTGTAATGAAGTTTAAGCCCAAGATAAATATTTTTAACTTAAAAAAAAAAAATATTCAACAAATTTAGAAAAATAACTTCCATAAATGTTGGATAAATTAATTCATATGAAATTCTAAACACAATTATTTTTTTTTTTGCTTCATCACCCCTAAAAGCAGATAATAATTTACTCTTCTCACTACACCCTAAAAGTATACCATAATACTTTGCCTATATTTTCCAATATAGCTTTTGTTAAAATCTTCTTAATATCTTATTGTTCTCAGTTAAACCCAAATATTTTCCAGATTATATAAGATTATTTAAATAAACTGTTAACAAAAAACCCTTAAATGTAACACAATTCCTTCAAATACATTTGTTGTTTTAACTGTTGTTAACACCTAAAATTTTGCCGTTTCTATGACGTTTGTTGTTTGAATTTCACTGATTTTGCAAACAAATCCACTTAAAAGTGAAATAAAATTTTATACTGTTGCTTTGAATTATCATCAGATTTCCGTAAAGAAAAAAAAAATGTATTCCAAAAAAAAAAAAAACAAATGGATGGTTCTTTTATATTTTAGGTTTACTACTTAAACCGTTTCCATATTTATTCATTAACAAATACTAACATCATTTACAATATTATTTGGAAATTTAAGAAAAATTTTGAGTTTTAAAAAGAATAATTATTTTTTTTACTTTGTTCACTTCTCAAAATAAAATCTTTCAATGTTTTGAGAAACCGACAAGTGTGCTAACTTTTGTAAACAAAAAGTATGCAACAATTTTTTATTTATTTTAAAGACAATAAATATACAACGATTTTTTAATTTTTTTTTTTTGAGGCTTTTTAAATATTTTTAAAATGTCTTAACTAAGCAAAGATACAATTTTTTCTCGGGCCTTTAAATTGTATTTTCTTTTTTGTAAATTTTTAGTCTTTTTTTTCGTGAACTTTCATTTGGATTTTTTTTTCGCATTTTTTAAAGGTGCAAAAACCTTTAAAAAATGCGAAAAATATTTTTAGTCAGCAAGTAAGCAACGATTTTTTTTTTTAAATCTTTGATATTTTTAAAATTTGTTCCATAAAGTTGAATTTCAATATTTGAGCCCCAAAAGGTATGCATTGTTTTTTTAGTTTTGTAAAGCCAAAAAGTATGCAACAATTTTTTTATATTTTTGTTTTATGTGTTTTAAATTTCCAACTTGCATTTTGGAAACAGTTTAGAAAAAAATATACTCAGCGGATATGGTTTCAATTTGATATTTTGTTTTTTACGGTTGTTGGCAACTTTTAAAGTGTAAATTTAACACACGTTTGTTAAGTTACCTTTTCTTTTATATTCTTGACTTTTGTTGTTTTCTGGTTTATTTTTCCTTCTTAAAAAGAAAATGTGTCCTTGATTTAATAAATGTAAAGAAAGGTAAAAACAAAAAAAGGAACAATAAAATGCCAGGTTAGGGGTATAGAATTTATGAATATAAGAATGCTAAACAAAAGTGGTGTTGGAAATTTCTTGTGTTTCTTATAACGAGGGTGTTGAAGAAATTTGATATTTTTATTTCTATAGAGTAATAGAGAAGGGTGGTCTTGACTTTTTTAAATTTAAAATTGTAAGAAACAGAAATGTGTATACTTTTTTTTAAATAGCAGTAAGGGTTACAGTCTGCAGAGATTTTGTACTATTTAATAGGAATGGTATTGAAAGGAATGTCATTGGGCAACAAGTCAAAGGAAAAGATAAATTGGATCAAGGACGTTTTTTTGTAACCTCTTATATTTATTTGTTAGTCTTGTAGAGATAAAGCGCATTTTTTTTTTGTTTATAAGCAAACAAAGTTTTGTGTAGCCAAAAAGTATGCAACAGATTTTTTTAGATTTCTATAATTTCCAACCTCTAAATTATTGTATAGTCACTTTTAGAGATGGGCACGTGAGTGATTTTTGACTCACACTAACTTACGCTCACGACAGAAATTTTTAAATCACGCACACTCACTCACTAGCATATTTTTTCTACTCACGCTCACCTACAATCACGTGAGTAAATTTAATATAACTCATACTCACGTGCACTCACGCAAGCTTCATTCACACTCACGTTGACACACACTCATGAAACTCTTAACCCATTCTGGACCAAGATTCAATTTTATTTTTCTTTTTTGGAAAAATGTACTTTGCTAGGGTTACTAGCACCCGCTAATCTCAAAAATCTTGCCAAAAAATTTGTCAATGATCCGTTATTCCAGAAAAGCCTATATTTCAACATTTTTTGCAATTTAAATTTTTGAATTTATTTGCTATTTTATTAATTTATTTCATTATTTTCAAAATTAAAAGTTTCAAAATGATTCAAATTAGTGGAATTTAATAATAAATTAAACCAAAAAAATTTCAAATTAATTAAAAGTTGAAAATTAAGAATTGCAAAATTTCCATTTTTGCTTGAAACAATTTCTGTGCTGATTTGCATTGCATTTCATGGACATATAAATTGCGATGGGCAAGGGACAATATTTTTTTTAACTTCAGAAAGATGAGACTTAACATTCGTAACCATATTGACCTGAAATTCCAACTTTTTCATTGAATAATCGAACAGATGATCGAAATAGGTTAATTATACAAAAAAAAATTCGAAAACTATAATTTCAAAAAATTTTTAAAAATTTTCAGCAAAATTTAAAATTTAGCGAAATTTTACACTTTTTTTGAAATATGAAGATAAAATAAATCACGTAAACTCACGCAAAAAAATCGACTCACGCACACTCGCTCACGCAAAAATCATACTCACGCACACTCACTCACGCCAATTTTTCCATCACTCACAATGACGTGAGTAAAATTGAATTCAGTCACACTTACGCGTGATAACGCGTGAATTTCGTGAATCACGCTCTAATCTGCTCATGTGTCCATCTCTAGTCACTATGTCCATCAGTGTAAGACAGCCTCAGTTGCACTTTTGCTGCCCCTGACGACACGAGCAGTTAATTTGGTTTTTGTCCAAAAGCCCTTGGTGCGGGGTCGTAGGGTAAGCGGATTAAAGACTCCTGGATTGCAAGTTGATAGTTTTCAATGGTGAGGGATCGCCAAGAGCCTGCATCTTGGCGATAAATAGCTTATATATGTATGAGTCCCCGCACAACAATGTCGGTGACGTTTTTTCATACAAATTTGGCAAGAAAAAACGCTCGACCGAAAACCGCTTGAATCGGTTTCTCTCTCTCTTTTAATTTTTGATATGAAAATGTTACCACATTTTTATAAATATTTCGATTATTTTCGATAAAGTAAACAAAAAAATGTGATCTCTAACAAAAAAATATATAAAATTCTAAAAAAAACAAAAAAAAAAAAAACGAATCAACATGAAAAATTCATATTGATATAAAAAAAATAATAAAATTAAATAAAAATGTGCAAAAAAGTGAAAAATTATGTGAATATAAACGTTTGACTGAATTTTCCGCTGCCGCCTTTGTTTTGCGCCTATACTCTCCCACGACCGAAACCGTCAACCGCTCCGACATTGTTGTGCGGGGACTCTATATTCATTTTGTCAACGTTTGGCCATTAAGTTTTTATGTTATTTATCCGGCACAGAAGCATTTAACTCTCTTACTGAGAGATGGGATTGAGTGAAATTTATTTTTACTTACGTGATGAGTGCGCGTGATATATAGAAAAAATAGTTTTGTGCGTGAGCGTTCAAAAGTATTTTTTTTTGTGAGTTTGCGTAATTTTTTTGTGCTGTTGAAATAGAAAACAAGTAAGAAAATCGTGTTCATATTGAATTTAGCGAATAATTAATACTTAATTGTGATTTAAATAAATGTTTATGATTGTTTTTAGGAAATTTAATACTTTTTGTTGCAAGAAATCGAAAAAAGTTAAATAAAAATTTGTTTATTTTAATTTCGTGAGCCTTCGTGAGCGTGATTAATTCGTGAGCGTGTGAAAATTTGTATTTACTCATGTGAGCGTGGGTATTACACAAAATGCGATAGATTGGAACACTCAAGGAAGCATACAATACCTGGCGAAGACAATTGGATGTGGAAGCTTCCAGAATAGGCAAAACCTGGACTGAAATAAAAAAACCCTTCGGCAAATAGAACTTTAAAATAGAATTAATCGTGAGCGTGCGTGACTCAAAATTTACTCATGCGTCCACATCGTCCCTTTTTATACCCTACACTCTAGTGACAGAGGGTATATTTGTCATTCCGTTTGTAACACCTCGAAATATTGGTCTAGGACCCCATAAAGTATAAATATTCATTATCTTTAACCGATTTTAAGACGATCTAGCGATGTCCGTTCGTCCGTCTGTCCGTCTGTTGAAAACACGCTAACTTTTGAAAGGCTTTATGGATGCCCCCGAAATTTGGCATATATGTTGGATATTTACCTGGTCAGGTTGGTAAAGCAATCCAGCGAAATCGGTCCAGTGGTTTAAAAGTTATAAGCAAAAGAGTGGCAAGGGTTTTTCGCGAATTTAAGAGATAAAAAACACACAAATTTTCAAACAACAATTCTGAGGCTGCTTAATCTTGGCATATTTGTTTAAAAATGGCCTGGTGTGGTTCGGTTTAAATTTCAGCCAAATCGATTCAGTAGTTCAAAAGTTATTAGCTTGGTTTCACCTTAAATTCACGTGTTGAAAAATACCGAGCTTTTAAAAACTAGCTTTAAAAACATTGGTAAGCCTCAAAATTACTTTACCAAGTATTATTGTCACTAAAAAAAATTTACACTCGAAATAAATATTACACTCAAAAAAAAATTTGTAATTTGTTTTTACAAAAACGCCAAAAAAAGATTTTTACTCAAAATAAAATATTTCTAATCAAAGTTGTTAATTTTTTTTCACGTTAAAAATTTACTATTCTTTAAAGAGTGCATTGTGGAGGATATCCATTAGAGTTGTTAACCGATTAAGAATAATTAGATTAATCGATCAAACACAACCGAACTCTTGTTCGATTAATTTAAAAATGACGATTTTCGAACAACGAATAAATCGATTAATTTTTGTCCATTAATCGAACAATTATTTTTTTTTACCCTCCAACTACAGTATCAAATAATCTGTCTGGGATCCTTTAAAATATATATATTATTGACTAGTGATCGATTCTAAGACATTAAACCGATGTCCGTCTGTTGAGGGCACGATACAGTAAATAAAAGAGCTATTCTCCTGAAGCTAGGCACGATTATGTCTTATGGTCATAGGCTTGGTAAGTTCGGATCCAAAATCGGACATGGGGAATGCTTCCCCTTAAAAAACTAAAACACTACCAGAATGAAATTGTTTACATGTTTTTATATATCTATATCTATTGTTCAACAAATGAAATATTCTATATTCATTGACCTACATTTGGACCAATATGATTAGGAATGCTTTTTTTTGGCTCCCCGCCCCACTTTTAAGGGCGTGGTTATAGAAAATAAAACAAATTAATGACAAAAGTGTGTTTTTAGTCATTAATATAGTAATAAATGAATTTTTAAACATTTATATGAAGAGCGAAAAGGTGTCCGCCCCCCGCCGACTCCCCAACTTAAAAAACTTAAAACTAAATAAAAATATTTTTTAATAACCACTTTTTTTTATTCGTTATTCTCATCGATTAATCGAATAATTTTTTAGATTTAATTGTTTGATCGAACGAACAAAAATAATTATTTGAATTAATCGAACAAAGTTTAAAGGCGAATAATTGACAACTCTAGTATCCATAGATTCGGGCTAGTCGAATTTAACTTTTCTACTTGTTTTTGTTCATTTGTTAAACAAATGGAATATTTTTATGTCAGAAGCTTTGACTTGGTAAAAAAGTAGTTTTGGTAAAAAAAAACGAAAAAAAAATTTAAAATCAAATTTTTTTAAGAAATTAAATTTTGAAAACAAAAAAAAATGTTAACAAAAAAAAGTTTTTGATGGAGAAAAAAATGTTGATAAAAAAATTTTTTCATGACAAACAAAAAATTTAAAAAAAAAATGATAAAAAATATTGATAAAAAAATTAATTCAAAAAAAAATTTTGATAAAAAAAATATATTTGGAAGTATAAAAAAAATTTGATGGCTAAAAAATTTATTGATTAAAAATAATTTGATGAAAAAACAAATTAAAGAAAAAAAATATTTTTTTTGAAAAATAATTACGTTTTGTTTTATCCACCAGCTGGTGAAAAATGTTTTTATTTACCAGCAGGTGAACTATTTTCCAAGTTCAACTTCATATTTCCTGTGTTTGTTTTAAACACGATCATAAAGTCTTAAAATTTAAAATTATTTTTCAATTCAAAAACCTTCTGGGTAGCAGGTATTTATTATACCCTCCAACCACAGTATGGGGGTATACTCACTTTGTCATTCCGTTTGTAACGCATAGAAATATCGGTCGGGGACCCCATAAAGTATATATATTATTGATCTATGATCGATTATAAGTCATTCTATGAATGTCCGTCCGTCCGTCCGTCTGTATAAAGCAGATTCAGTCCAAAATAAAAGAGCTAGACTCCTGAAAATTTACACGAATGTGTCCCATAGTCATAGGACGGTTAAGTTCGGAAATCGTTAAAATCGGATAGGGAGCAAAAAAGTTCCCCCTTAAAGAACTAAAAAAACCTCGATAAAAGCGCCATTTTTTACAGCTTTTTTTGCATTTTTGTTAAACAAATGAAACCTTTTTATGTCAGAAAGGGTTAAAAGTTATACACTTAGACCCCGTGGGGCTACAAAATATTGTTTTTTTTTTGCCCCGCCCCCTTTTGTGGGCGTGGATTAAAAAAACATAAAAATTAAGAAAAAATGGTATAACTAAAGTTTAAAAAGCATAATATATAATTTAGTAAACATTATCGCGTTGAATAAGGTATCCCCCAGCACCCCCACAGAGCCCTCTCCCCAAAAACGCCTTTGAAATTTTTTTATATGTATTTTACCATGTTGGAGGGTATCAAAGATTCGGCACAGCCGAATTTAACACTCTCACTTGTTTTTTAATTAAATTCCCAAACAAAATTTGAATTTTTTTACGATTGTTTACATCAACCACATAGGAAAATTTGACTTATGATTGAGTTATGACTATTTTCTATGAATCGGCCCCTAAAACAGTAATTCTTATTTTTTTTTTTTTAATGTGGAGTTCACACTTACGACCTTAAACAAGTCGTTTTACAAAACACCAGTAACAGAATAAAAACTTAATGGATACACACAGAAAGAATTGAAAACGAAAGTCAATCAACAAAAACGCTGATTCAATTAATTTTTTAATTGAAACTCCTCCGATAAACAAAATTGTTATATCAATCATCAAATTGTAGGTGATTAATCGATTTTTATTTCAATTAATAATTTTTTCGATTTTGATCAAAAATTTGATTGATTTTTTATTTAAAGTCAATTAAAATAATTATTGATTTAACAAATAAATTTCACGCTTATGGAAAAATTATGAAGAAATTCATATAAATATCTGGTATGTTGAAAATTTGTAATTTGATAGTTTAAGAAAATAAAAAAAATGTTGATCAAAACAAAAAATGTTGATCAAAACAAAAAATGACTCATTTAAATTTTGTTGATCAATAGATTTAATTGAAATTTTTTAGCCAATAATTTTTTGTGTGCAGAACAAAGACTCTTTTAAACATCTCACTCTCAAATACATCAAAACAGCAAGTGTGAACGCCATATAATCTGTTGTTCAAACTGAGTTGGCGTTCTGTATCATTATTAAAATTAGACACCAGCCTAAAAGAATTATCATGTTAAAAGCGTTCTAAATTAAAAGTTGACATACTTTAAATTTGTAATAAAAACTTTTCTCTTCTTAATTGCCAAAATCTTCCAAAATATTTTTATTTATAAACTTTAAAATGAAAACTCAATTTTTGTTTATGTCTACTCTTTAAGGTTTTTCTGGTTTTGTATTTGCTTATAAAACTTTTATTATCCTTTAGAAAATGTTGATCCTTAAAAAAATTTCTACCTTACTCAACATAATGAAATGAAAACTAAAAATAGAAAGTAAACGAAAAGCAAATAGAAAATTTTCTACAAACATTTTTTTATAGTAATTAAACTTACTTTTGGGGTCTATACGGCCATTTATATAACAATTTTGTTATCCACACACACAATCCACTTAATAAAAACTTCTACGCAAGTAGCAAACAACTAAATTAAGGTCTGTATTTTTTAGGTTCTAGGCCATTTTTTTGGTTTTATTTTTTATAAGTGGTTTTGTTAGTAGACTCCCTGTTAAATATTTTGTTCATTCATTCATATATTTGTTATACATTTTTTTTTAGTATTTTGTAGTTTTTTTTTTTTATATTTTCCCTCTAAAAGTGATGAATGGTTTAAATGAAATGTCGACATTTAGCTCTAGGGGGTGTGGGCACCGGCTGGTCGGTGGTCGTTGATGTTGTGTACCATTTAAAGGACTAAAACATTTTTTGATATAATTTTTTTCAGGTTTTTTAAAACCATGTTGTTTTGTAGTTATATAGTAGTAGTAAAAAAATTTATTTTATAATAAAAAAAAAATTTCTTTTGTTGCAAAAAAAAAAAAAAATAAAATTATGGTCACTAAACAACATCAAGTAAAAATTTAACTGTGAGAAGAAGATGGTAAATTTTATACATATTTTCAAAATCGAACTTTCCGAATCAGAATGGGTTGAAACCAAAAGCAAATGAAAGTTCACATTTTAAAAAACAAAGGCTTTTATTAATTTCAGCGCTAGATTTTATTCACACGCATTTAAAGTTGGTGATTTTAAAGCTTTTAAAATTTTTGTATACTAAATATGTCCTATTTTAGAGACCCCTGGTGCTGCCCTTAGTGGACATGTGGAGTACAAGGTCCAAAAATTTATTAAAAATTCTTCTAGGAAAATTTTTGGAAAAGTCCAGAAAAAAGTGGTGTATTGAACCGAATCGGGTAGTGTTCCAAAGGGATAGGACACTTCCTCACGAAAGAAACGGGTGTTTTTATATAAAAGGTGTCAAGTTTGTAATATGTAGGTCATTGTGTCTAAGTGACATATTACGAGAACTATCAAGGACCGGCCACTTATCCTACAGGTAAATAAAAAATATTCCAATTGTTACGAAAATTAATAAATTTTAATAAAAAATTTATACTTTGAACGGATTTAAGTAGAAAAACATTGTCAAAGCGCTTGCAAAGCACTTTTTCGAATTCATACTACCTTCTACACAAAAAATAAAGTACTTTGCCGAGACTTTTTCTTTGGAACGGTTGGCAGTTTCTGCCTGGGTAGCTGCAATCGCTTCAGTACCTACTTACTGAATAGCCAAATTATTAAAAACAAACCACTGTACAACGTTGCGTATGATTGTTATTTAAAGGCAATTACAATATTAAGCATACATTTCAAGCAATTATTATAATAAAAATTCACCAACTTCAAATGCGTGTAAAAAAAATCTATCGCTGAACTAAAAAAAAACCTTGAGGGTTTTGTTATGGAAAATATTAACTTTCAGTTGATTTTGGTTTCATCCCATTCCGATTTTAGCTGATGCACTGTGTTATCGGCCATTCCACGAGACATTTTACAAAATCTGGGCGATTGTCTTCTGATTTTTGTTGTATTTTGCACACAGATTCTCTATGGAGGCATTTTTGAAAATTATTTGAAAAACTCGCGGTTTTATTCACAGTTTCAGTTTAAAAACAAAAAAATCCAAAATTTGTGTTACTTTAAGCAGCTGTAATTTATAAACTACTTGTCGCATTAAAACCAGAGTAAGTATTATCTCACCATTAATAGCTCATTTCATCTATTTCTTTAATCATTAACAGAAATTGATATTTTTGTATTTGCTTCTTTTTTTCTTTGCTCTGAAATGATTGTGTTTCTTGTTTGCTCGTTTGTGTTTTTTCGAAAAATGAATTTCACAGCAAAGCTCAATATCGTGATAATTCAAATGGTGTTCTGTTTTCTTTGAACAGAAAACGAGATGAGCTTTAACTGAAAATGAGATCTCGCGAGATTTCATTGATAGCTCAATTCATATCAATCTCGCGAGATCTCATTGCTAGCTAATTTTCAATTTCAGCTCATCTCGTTTCCTGTTCAAAGAAAACAGAACACCATTTGAATTATCACAATATTGAGCTTTGCTGTGAAATTCATTTTTCGAAAAAACACAAAACGAGCAAACAAGAAACACAATCACTTCAGAGCAAAGAAAATGAAAACAAACAAGAAATTTTTTTCTCAATGAGATTGATAAAATCAAAATCACCATTTACTTACTCTGATTAAAACGATCTAATGTGCATACGAGAAGTATGCATTTTTTATTTTGATATTTAATATCATGCAAAATAATTGAAGTAGTTTTGAAGTGCATTTTTCGAAACTTTACCCCCATTAATTTTTTTTAATTAGCATATTGGAAAAATTTTGGATTTTTGCTACAATTAATTGTAAAAAGACATTTTGATGTAGCAAAAATTATAGGTTTTTCAAATATTCTAATTAAACATAAATTAGGTGGGGTAAAAATTTTGAAAAATGCACTTCAAAACTGCATTTGCATTTAAAATGCATTTCTAAAACACCAGAAATTGTTCGGTCATTGAATGGAAAAATAGACAAAAATATCTTCCTAATATGCTTAAAAACAATGAGATACGATTAGTACTTTAGAAAATTTGCAGACCGAACTTATTATTATTAAATGGGTTAAATAAAGTCCAGACATTATTTTTTTTTATTTTTTTCTGATTAACCATAAAAGCACTTTTCCAGTAATGTCCAAATTTTCAGCAAAAAAAAAAAATCAAAAAAAAAATTTTTTTTTTCACTTTGTTCTGAAGTTTCCGATTTTCAAATCAATGAAGAAACCCAAACCCCCAAAGACAGGTCCAATACTTGTATGTTATAATTAAGGCAACAGAAAACTAGCAATTATGAATTTATTTTAATGCCTACAACTATGCAACAACATATTTGAAACTGTAGTCAGAAATCAAACATATTTTTATTGAAATTTAATTTAAAACAATAAAGAATTAGAAAGGATTGTCCTGAGATCCTCCTCTAGAAGGTTTTGGGATATATATTTATTTTTCTATACACTGATTTTTTATAGCATAATTTTAGGCCCGAAAACAAATTCAAAAATGCTATTTTTCTGTTGCCCTAGTTATAATATTGAATTATAAAGGCAACTATTTAGACCCCGATGATTTAGAAAATCTAACAAAAAAAAACAAAAATTTCGCTCCACCCAAATATTCAATGATCTCGATTAAAACTTTAAAAGGCCATTTAAAATGCAAAAGCCCATCTTAGCACTAATATTCTCTTTAGAAAATTTTGTGTTGTAGATATATCGATAACTGTAGAATTTTCTCTAGAACATTTTCTGTTATCAATCGAACCTATTAAATTATCTGTAAAAATATACTGGTTATTGGATTAAGAACGCAACAATTAGTTTGAAATAATTCAAAAGTAATAATTCGAATTTCTCCTTGAAATATAGGCACCTCAGCATGTTTAAAAAAAAAGACAACAGCAACAACCAAACAAGAATTGAAAAACCATGATTTAGTTGACAACAAGAAAAACCTTTTGCGGAAAGTATTAAATTTAAATTCTTTTGTTTTTTTAACAACATATAACAACACTTTTAAAGCACACTTTTAGGTGATAATATGAAATAAAAACAAAACATACTTTTAAAACACTGCAGAAAAGTAAATATATTATTCTAACTTGCAGAAGGCTGGATTTAACATTTTTCAAGCAACTTGAAATTTTAAAATGTGTTTTCTTAGCTGATGACACAACAACAATTTCAACATTTTTGTAAGTTTTTTCTTAAGTGTTGACTTTAGAATCCACCCATAATTGTTTATTTTCCAATGAAGTATACTTTGCGTCAAACAAAAAATATCATCAATTTAAAGCATACTTTTAGGCGTAATAGGAATAACAACAAACAATCCAGAGTTTTTTTTCTAACGAAAATTGAAAACTTGAACAATTTTAAAAATAAGAAATACATGTATCAAATTTTGTTGTACATATTGATGTATTTGATAACAAAATAAACAACAACACAATGAAGTAAATAAGAAGAACAACATTACTCACTAAAAATAAAATTTTGGTTGGAAAAAAAATCACCACTGACATTTTGGTGCTTTTCCATTTATTAAATTGCGACATCTTCATTCACTTTTTTAAAATATCCCCAACGACAAGTCAACAGTGTGTCAGCAGTGCCTATGGTCATCGGTGGCCACCAACAATGCTTTCAGACAGTAGCTGACCAACTACTGACTTGTCCTGTGGGACATTTGGAAAAAATATATGAAAAATTTGCCCGACACTCTTTAAAATTCGACAAAATTAAATTTACCTGTAATCCTAATGAATATTATTATTACAAAGCGTACTTTTAAGAAAAAATATAAAAAAGATAAAGTTCAATAATAGCAAGTAAGAGTGTTAAATTCGGCTGTGCCGAATGTTTTATACCCTCCAATATGCAAAAAAATAAATAAAAAAATGCAGGGGCGTTTTATTTTTTTTTGGGGGGGGGGTCAGGGGGTCGCTAGTAGTAATTGAGGGGGGCAAATTTTCCCTCGAATATGTGTTTAAAAATTCATTCTTATGCTTTTTGCATTAAAGAAATAAAAGATTATCATTATTTAAAAAAAAATGTTTTATTCCACGCCCATAAAAGGGGGGCGGGCCGAAAAAACGATATTTTCTAATTCTCTGGGTCCAAATGCAGGACTTTGAACTTTTTGTGGCATAAAAATGTTGCATTTGTTAAACATAAACAAAAAAAATCATGTAAAAATATGGTATTTTGCAGAGGTTGGTTTAGTTCTTCAAGGGGGAACTTTTTTCCCCCTGCACAGTGCCACATTTGGCCAATCTAGCACGACAAAAATCAAAAAAATAAAGTTCCCCGATTTTCATGATATGTTTGCATGTATTATAGAACATTCCTAATAGCACGGTAATAATCATATAAGATTGATAATTCTGTTCGTTACTAAACAGGTGGGTGCATAAAGTTGCATCTTGTAAAATCCTGGAACTAGTGTACATTATTTCGCATAAATTAAGTCACGTTTAAACTGTTGTAACTTTTAAAAAAAAAGAGATATTTATCCACTATTTTTTGGTAATTTTAAAAGATATTTAAATGCTTTAAGTCACATCTTTTCTTTTTTTTAAACAAATTTTTTCTATTTTTTATTAAATTTTTAACCAAACACAAATTTTAAAAAAAAAAAATATATATTTATTTTTTTTGATGGAATAGAACTTTTGTTGTTGGTCCGTATTGGTCGCCGGACTTTTTCAGATAAATTGACCAATATCCATAGTACTTATTTCAATGGCTTACTTTTGCGACCGTCTGCGACGCCGACTACAGTGGGGCGAGATGTAAACCTTGTTTTTACATATTTTTTAAACATATTTTAAAAAAGTAGGCGTGGCAGTTGTCGGACCGCCCCCTTTTTTTGTGATATTATTTCTACAGTCATTGAGAGTATATATGTATACAGAATTTAAAGAAATTATAACCAAAATTACAAATTTTAAAAAAATGGGGCGTGACCCTTAACCGGCCTCCCACATTTTTCATAATGTTATTTTCGAAGACAAAATAAACATTTATACTGAATTTCAAGTCAATACAATTAAAATTGGATTTCTGTCGTCCTAGATTAGCCAAATGTGGCACTGTGCCCTTGTCCGATTTTGCTCATTTACGAACTTAACCTGCCTATGAACATAAGATATATTCGTGCCAAATGTCGGGAGTCTAGCTCTTTTATTTTGGACTGCATCGTGTTAACTACAGACGGACAGACGGACGGACAGACTGACGGACATCGCTAGAATGTCTTAGAATCGATCACTGATCATAAATATATATACTCTATGGGGTCCTAGACCGATATTTTGATGCGTTACACACGGAATGACAAAGTGAGTAAAATATTTCAAAGAGATAATAAGAAAAAAATAATAAACTTAAATATCTTTTGCAAAAATCTACAACTGTGAAAATATATATAAAGGATAGAGAAGAATAGTTTTTGGCAAACTATAAAATCTTTAATTAAAAAAAGTTTTGGTCGTTGGTGAAACAAACAATCACAATTTTTCTCAAAACTTTTAAAAATAATCAGAGTTTTTTTAATGAAATTAAACATATGAGATTAATCCAAATTAAAACTGGAGTCAGACATTTATGAAACACTTAGTTTTTTTGTGAACATTTTTTAAAGCATATTTTGGGGTGCTTAAAAAAATTTACATTATAACTGTAAACTAAGGGTCCAAACTGTAAACTAAGGGTCTAGGCTAAGTTAGTAAACGAGCAAAATCGGACTAGGGAGAAAAAAGTTCCCTAGAAGAGCTAAGACAACTTATGAAAAACACAATTTTAATACCCTACACCACTCTGTGGTAAAGGTATTCACATAAATCTCACAAAATTCATGTAAATGTGAAATATTTGTTAAAAATTTATTTTGTTGGTGTAAAACGAGTACTTTGGTAGCCCAATCAAATTTGAATATAATTGGACCATTTTTGGACTTATTATTACTAGATTCTTATATAAAAACTTCGATGATATTCAGTTAAATTGGTCTATTGGCAACAAAAATAAGCCATTTTCACTAAAATTTGGTTTGTGTGTGTTTTCTACACTAATTAAGTTTCTAACGAATGATAGATAAAATCGATGCATGTTTGGACTTGGGTCCCATTTTTCGGAAAACACTGATCTAGGGTATCATATGATCGCTCTTGACCGACTATAATTTTCATGATTGTTTTTACGTGATTTTTTGTTAAACAAATTAAACATTTTTATGCTAGAAGAATTTCAAAGTCCTTCAAGGTGGATTAGAAAATGTCGTTTTTTTTTTTGATACGTCCTCTTTTGATTTTACATTTGTGGTAGATACGTCCATTTGCAGTTCAGTTAACGATATCTGTGAGTTTTGAAGCGTACTTTTTTATACCCTCCACTCTAGTGATAGAGGGTATATATAAGTCTGTCATTCCGTTTGTAACACATCTAAATATTGGTCTAGGACCCCATAAAGTATATATATTCATGATCCTCGATCGACTTTAAGTCGATCTAGCGATGTCCGTCCGTCCGTCTTGCTGTCTGTCCGTCCGTCCGTAGAAAACACGCTAACTTTTGAAAGACTTTACAGAGGCTACTGAAGTTTGGCATATATGTTGGTCATTTACCTGGTCAGGTTGGTATTGCAATCCAGCCAAATCGGTCCAGTGGTTCAAAAGTTATGAGCAAAAGAGTAAATTTCGGCAAGGATTTTTTGCGAATTTACGAGATAAAAAACACGATAACTTTCGAAAGACCATAATGAAACTGCTGAAGCTTGGCATGAATCTTTGCCGTTCCCCAGGTCTGTTTGGTATTGAATTTCAGCCACGTGTTAAACAAGTTTTAAAAGCATTAAAAGCCTCGAGCCAGAATAAAAATCCTCAAAATATAATATTTTAAAGGTCGAATAAAACAATTTTTATTTCTTAATAAAAATTAATCAGAATTTGAACATAATGGTTGGCACGCCATAGTGATGAATAACCCTAATGTGGTTATTACATTCACAACAACAAATAACATATTGTTGTAGTCCATTGGACTATCATATGTAAAATGTTTTAAATATTTTTGTTGGTTATTGACAATCGTTTCTTCGTCTTTCTAATTCCCATTGTGGATAGAGTCGAATATGTTCTTATACTTTAGTTTGTGCACAAACGATTTGTCATTAGACTCGTTTGCTACTTTGTAGTAAATCGGTTCTATTTTTGCTAAATAATCTTGACAATGGAATCTGACAAATTCCGAAACACTTGTCGATTAAGTCTTGCAAAAATGACCAACATAAATAAATTTAAAACAAAAAATAATTTTCTTGAAAATTATGCTATGAGAATATCATGGTTTTAATTAGTAAAGAAAATAATGACCTCGAGCCAGAATAAACATCCTCAAAAAAGCATTGGTGGTAAGTTAACAATGTTTTTCAAACTTGTTTAGTTTTAAAGCAATGCTTTTTAAACTTGATTAGTTTTAAAAGCATTGGTAACTTAAAAATTACACTCGAAAAAAATTTTACACTCAAAAAATATTTTACACTCAAAAAAAAATTTGTATTTTTTTTACAAAAATTACACTATTTTGTGTTATTTAATAATTGTTGTTTTTTAAACTGGCTTTTTAAACTTGTTTAGTTTTAAAAGCATTGGTAACTTTAAAATTACACTCAAAAAAAATATAGTTTTTTTTTACAAAAATGACAATATTTTGTGTACATACGTACGTGCATTCACTCAGAAGTATTTTTACAGTGAAATAAACATTACACTCGAAAAAAGTTTTACATTAAAAAAAAAATTAGTAATTATTCTTTTTTAATGACAAAAAAAAAGAGTTTTTTACTCAAAATAAAATATTTCTAATCAAAATTGTTAACTTTTTTCACGTCAAAAACGTACTATCCTTTAAAGAAGACGTTGTGGAGGGTATTCATAGATTCGGCAAAGTCGAATTTAACTTTTCTACTTGTTTTATTTAAAATTTATTTATTATTTATTTTTTGTTTTTCTTATTTTTGAGATCACAAGAAGCCTTGCAAAACTTTTTAATTTCTTAAATTAAAAAAATATTTTTCAGATTTTAAAGCATTCTTTTAGGATAATAAAAAATAATTAATTTATTTTTTTTATAAATACTATAAAAAATTTATAACAAAGCTTTTAAACCACAATATTTTCATAGTTTTAAATTTAGTTTGCATACCTTCTAGCTTAAAATATTCTTAAAATTAAAAGCATACTTTAAAGCATACTTTTATTAAACAATAAAATACAAATTGTGAACAATAAATTAAGAACAAAAACTTTTAATATAAACAGATTTTTATGAAAACCACAAAACAAAATCGTTAAAGCATACATTTTAACACCTCATACATATAATAAAAACTCATTTTTTTAAAGCATACTTTTTACGGCTTACTTTTAATAAAAACTATAATATTTCTTAAATGTCAAAGCGAAAATAAATGTTTTTACAAAAAATACTTTTTTTATTGTTAACAATAAACATTTTAACATAAAAATTTACATGTAAAAAAGAACAAAGTTTTTTCTCCTTCGATAAACATTTACATAATTTTTTTGTATTTTATGTAATATCTTCAAAGATGGGAATTTTTTAATACTATTGAAATTTTATTTGTTGAAAATAATGATAATGAAAAAAACTGAACAGGACAACCCTTCATGATTCTTTATTGTTTTAAATCAAATTTCAACAACGATATTTTTGAATTCTAACTACTGCTTTAAATATGTTGGTGCATAGTTCTAGGCCTTAAAATAAATTACCATTAAATATGGTGGTGATTAGGGCAACAGAAAACTAGCATTTTAATTGATGCAACACATTCTAAAAACCTTCAAAAAGAGGAAATTGAGACATTCCTTCATAATTCTTAATTGCTTTGAATCAAATTTATAAAAAACTTGTATAATTTCTGAGTACTGTTTTAAATATATTGTTGCATAGTTTTAGGCCTCAAAATAAATTTATAATGCTAGTTTTTTATTGCCTTAGTTATGATATTTAAAACATCACTTAATAGTCCCATCTCTGAATATCCCCCAATGAAAAAGACAAACTCCTAAAAATAATATTCATGCTTTAACAAACATTTATTAACTTCTGGTATGTGGTATGTAAACCTGGTAAGATATCACCATCATCATCATCACCAACAATAATTCATTATCAGCAGCAAAAAAAAAAAAGAAAACAACAAAATAAACGCAACAAAAATATATCAAGTCTTAAGTAAAGAGAGAGAAAAAAAAACTGTTACAATAATAAAAAAATATTTGCATATTTTTAGGCTGTGTTCTTAACACAAAAACAGAAATCTTTAGTAAGAAATACTAACACACAAATGTCTACAAATCACTAGAGTAAATTATGGCTGGTAAAGTCAAATACAAGCAAAGGTTGTTATTTATTCTCTACATTTAAAGGATTTTTTTTTGTAGTTGTTGTATTCAGTTTAGTTGTGTTTGGAATGCAAATATACAATTTTCTTTTTATTGTAAAGAATATGAGAAATAAAACACACTTTGACATTATTTATGTGCTGTTACGTTAAGAAATGTTTATGGTTTTATACCATAGAAAAATGGAAAATATAGCATTAGGCGTGGTGAATTTGTTTGTGTCCGGAATTTACACTATTTCAAAGCTTTATTTAGAATATATTCTTAATATTTCCACTTGAGGAGTTCGAGCTTTGAAAGTAATAGAGCAACCTAACTATAATTTTCATATTGATTTTTTTTTTTTTTATACGGTTCGAAGGACCATAAAACAAAAAAATTGAGTTGTTCTGCAGATTCTGAACTTTGGCGAAAAAAATACAAGCAACATTTCACCAAATAAACTTTCATAGCTATTTCTTTCGTCAAATACATAAAGGTTTAGTTTATTTTACGAACAAAAATTTATTATAAATTTTTGAAATTAAAAGAAACCTTTGTAAAACTTTATTTTGTAGAATACGCGAAAGTTTCGGTTATTTCACGAATATTTTTTTTTTTTAATTTACGAATCAACTTCAGAATTCAACGAAATTTTACGATTTTTTTTAAAAAATATAAAAACAAACAAAAAAAAATTGAAATTTTGTTACACGAATGGAAAGAAACTGGAAAGACTACAAATGATTTTAGAAAAAAAATTTTTTGAAAAATATTGCAACGTCCGACAAATTTCAAATACACACGAACCAGACCAAAAAATTCTGAGAGTATGGCAGAAAATAAAATACCCATCTCTCCCAGTCTTTCTAGATCAATCGCGTATTTGCGAAAAATGAAAAAAAAGAAAATTTGTACTATAGAAAAAAATTCACTCCAGTCAGAAAGTGGGTATAAAAATAACATTCCCGTGTCTCTCAGGTTGTTTTAATCAATTCGCATTGTTCGCGTATAATGTTAAATTATGTTTCACAAAAGGAGTGTGAAATAAGTTAAAAAAATGTAGTAAATATACTTCTGTTAGTGTAAATACACTTTTGGTAGTGTTAATATACTTCTGTTAGTGTTAATAGATGACTTCAATAAAATTTAATGACGGTTCTTTTCATGGAACACATTAACCCTTTATCTCCAATTTGTATTGGTAATTTTTGTCTTTATTTCATATACTCTCCTAAAAAAAACCATTTAAGGGGTTGTCAAAGGCCAAAAGTTCGTGGGATGCCAGCAAAGTGCTTAAAAAAGTAAAATTGTAAAGTGTCACATTTTATTAAATTGTGTTTCACCAAAGATACTTTTCAATTTTACTTTTTTATCATTTTTCTAGCATCGCACAAACTATTGGCCTTTGACACCTCCTAGTGAAATTTAATACAAAACATTTTTGTTACACATTTTAACCCTTTAAATGCACGATTTAATAGTTTTCTAGGAGAGTATTAGAATTTGAGACAAAAATTACCCCATAAAATGGGAGATAGAGGGTTAACATGTTCTACGAAAGAACCGTCTTAAAAATTTCACTAAAGACATGTTTAAAAATGTTTAAGCTTAACAAGTAGATTGAATACATTTTTCGACATATACTTTGGAAAGAGTATATGGCGTTTTTCGCGAAAACGCGAATTGATCTAGAAAAACTGGGAGCCACGTGTATTTCATTTTCGACCATACTTTCAGAATTTGTCAATCTGATCCATGTGTTCAAAAGTTTGTTGGACGGTGTTATAAGTCCCGCTTTTTTTTCATTTTGGAGTTCAAAAAAACTCATTAAAAACTGTTTTTTTTTGACAAGTTTGAACAATTTTCTATGATTTCATAAAATAATTTTGTAAATTTAAACAAGTATGAAAACTATAGACGGTGATTCCGGAAAAGTGGGCCACAAATCCAAGCATGGACTGATTGAATCTATCAGTAGTTAGGTCTTCAACTAATGTAGAACACGTACACAAATTTTTGTTGCGAATAGTTCGATTTAACAAAAAATACTAACCCGATTTTGGTGAAATTTTTTTTGAATTGTAGATTATTAAATTCTCTAGTACTTACCGTAGCCATTTTTTGAAAATGTTACCTAATTATTTTTTTTAATAAAAAAAGAAAGCTAAATTTTTCCATTTTTTAAGTTTACAAAATCATAAATTCAACAAAAATCAATATTAGAAATTACTAGAAAATTTTATAATCCAAATTCAAAATTTTCATCAAAATCGGTGCAGTCGTTTTTGCTGTACAACTGCAGCCGATTTTGTCCGTTTAAAAAAGCATCCAACAATTGAGTGGCAACCCTGGCAGTTCTGCTTGACCAAATTTAGTGTTATAAAATTTTAAAAATATAACGATAGTTTTTATTTCAAATAAAAGAAAAACATAATTAAAAAATATTGGGCTCATTTTTTTTTTAATTATTATGTTTAAAAATTGTTATTACTAAAGCTGTTTTTTTTTTTTTGTTTAAACTCCATCAAGGATCTATAAAAGTCTGGTTCAGATTTTTCAGATGAAAAGTTTTAAAACATTTTATGCTATAAAAAACTCACAAATTTCGAGAGATTGCTTCCGATTAAAAAAAAAAATGCTTTTGAGTTTTAAAAGTTTTTTAGGCTGTAAAAATTTTATTTGAGATAATAAAGTTTGTTTTAGCAAAAAAAATACATATTTGTGGCGTGTTTTTCAACTTTTGAATTTGGGATAAACCTCGTCAAAAATTTACAGTATTGCTCATAAATCCTAACCTGTCCAATTTCGCAGAAATTTAACATGCAAAAACATGTGAAAATTTTCAGAATCCTTAGAATTAGCCTTTTAAAAGCGTGTTTTCCACAGACAGATGGACGGATATCGAAAGATCGTCTTAAAATCAATAAGGGTCTATAAAAGTCTGTTTCACTTTTTTTTAATTCTTAAAAAAACGTATAGAGAATCTTTCTGATTTTACAAAATTTTAAAATAGTACACTTTACTTTCTAAAACATTTTTTGTATTAAAAAATTCACAAATTCACAAATCTTATTACAGTTTTGGTAATTTTTTGTTTTAAGAAAATTGTAAAATTTAGTTAAGTTTTTAAAAAATTCTCAGATTCTGAAATGCAAAAATTCTCAGATTCATAGACATTTTCCTATAGAAAAAGTCTCAGATTCTATGACATTTTACCTATAGATTCTCAGATTCTAAGAAATTTGTTCATATTGAGACATTCCCAGTTTCTTAAATATTTTACCTTAAGAATTGTATAAGATTTTTAAAAAAATTTCCTACAGAAAAGTTCTCTGGTTTTAAAATTTTTTTCTTTAGAAAATTTCAAAGATTCTGAGAAATTATTTCTTTGAAAAAATTCGAAGATTATACGATTTTTTATTTTTTGTTTTCCGAAACATACATCACACATTTGGATATCCGGTTCGTAGGACCATCATATTTGGTTTTATTCAATGATTGTTACAAAAAATAATATTTTTTTCTTTTCTGATAATTTTTCTAAAATTATAAGAATCATAATTTTATATTTTAATTAAGAATTTTTCGGCATTGTTTCAGAATATGAGAGTTTTCTATATAAAAATATCTCATAATCAGAGTGTATTTCTCTGCGGAAACTGTCTATGAATTTATCTGCACAAAAACTGTCTCAGAATCATAATAATTTTCATTATGAAAATTTTCTCAGAATCTGAGAATTTTTTTATACGAAAATTGGGGCAGAGCCTGAGAATTATTCTACACGCAAAATATCTCAAAATCTGAGTTTAGAAAAATTATTGTTTTGTTTGTAACAATTTTACCTATTTTTTCACATTATGAGACATTTATCTAATAGAAAACTTTTTTTTTTTTTGTAACAATCACAAATGTAGAGCACCAATTTATTGTCATTCGAACCGGGAAATACAAACTAAACATTTGGATTTTGGTTTGCATTTCTTTAAAAAAATTTTCATAAAAAAAAATTCTTAGAATTCTTAACTTCTTTAAAAAGAAGTTAAGTACGGTGTAAAAGTGTTGTTTAACTTATTAGTAACTACATAACAATAATTTCGTGATTAAGTAAAAGGTGTCTTAAATGAAATGGTTTTCTACACATGTAATTCTTACGAATTGATAAGAAAAAATTTACACATATTGAGTTTTATATCAATTTCAATACCCAGAATAATTGGCCAAATATTATTTATCATATTTTAATAAGCTGGAAAAAATACCAATAAGTAAAAAGTTTTCAGAAAAAAAAATATGTTTGACACCTTTCAAGGGTTTTTCATATTAACTAACATATATATAGTTTTTATAGCATACTTTAAGGCAGACATCACCCAAAAAAATTTGCTAGCATTCAAAAATGTATCTTTTGAGCATTTAAAATGGAAGAGCAAAAATCAGAGGCATCAATCAAGATTTTTACTCAAAACATACTTCTTTCCTAAATCATACAGGGATTTAATTTTTCAATTCTGTCTAAAATTATGCTTCAAACATTCCCAAGCTGAAATTGACGACGGTTCTAAAAAAAGCGTTCTGAAAGCGCCGTAACAAAAAAAAAAGCGTTCTCAAAACGCTATTTTCAAACGCTTTGCGAGCTTTTTTGAAAAATGTTCTGAAAGCACTATAACAAAAAAAAAGCAATCTCAAAGCGTTTTTTGTAACGCTTTGCGAGCGTATTCGAAAAGCGTTTTAAGAGTTCTTTAGATTTTTTTGAAAAAAATTTCTAAGTTCCGAAACTATTTTTGAATAACATTTTTTTTTGTTTTTTAAGTAAAAAAAATTATCAAAAATGTTTTTAGATTTTTTTTTTTTTAAATTTTCTAAGTTTCGAAAAATTTTTTGAAAAAGTTTTTTGGAGTACAAAAAATTTTTTTTTTCGGATTTCACTTTGTATCAAACAAATTATTATACCCGAACTAAAACAGAAATTCTTTACTTTGGGTTTTTAAAGCGCTTTGATGACTTTAAAAAAACGTTCTCAAAGCACTTTTTTACATCGCTTTTAAAACCCTTTAAACCTAGCGTAGATCGATGTTATCATTCGGATCATCTGAAGGCGCTTTGAAGTTGGTATACAGAACGCTCGTACAACCGTCCACAACGCTTTCACAACACTTTTGCGATTGTATTTTTCTGACTGGGTTCTTATTTATACCATTGAAGTTGTGTTTACACCAAACCACTGAGTCGTTTAATTTTCGACGATTTTTATAAAAAAGTAAGATTTTGTTGTAGCATAATTTTAGGCATTTTGTAAAAATATAATCCCAAAATTAATTCCCAGCAAAATAATGACTTTTATGATTTTTTTTAATAAATCGACTTAAGATTAAATAAATTGTTATATTTTTTTATACATTTAGCAATGTGTAGAATTTTTTTTCGCTTTTAAGGAACAATATTATTACTACATGCCAACAATTATGCTACAAAAAATCTTGCTTTTTTATAAAAATCATACGACTCACAAGGAAGGTATTTTACAGGACACCCACCGCTGGTCCTGAAACTTGAATATGGGAATGAGGAGGAAAAATAAGAGTTACCTGTTTTTTTTTTAGCTGCCCAATCTCAAATTAAAACAAGTAGAAAAGTTAAATTCGACTTGGCCGAATCTATGAATACCCTCCACAATGCCCATTTTAAGTGATAGTAAATTTTCTAACGTAAAAAAATAACAGTTATGATTAGAAATATTTTATTTTGTGTAAAAAAAAATTTTTTTAGTAATTTTTGAAAACAAAAAAAAAAAAAAATACTATTTTTTTTTGAGTGTAAAATTTTTTTTGAGTGAAAAATTTTTTCGAATTTTACATTTTTTTTTTGAGTGTAAAATTTTTTTTGAGTGTAAAATTTTTTCGAATTTTACATTCAAAAAGAAAATTTACTAATTTTTTTTTTGAGTGTAAAATTTTTTTCGAGTGTATTTTTTTTGTTATGGTATAAAATATTTTTTTTTTTTTTGAGTGTAAAATTTTTTTTGAGTGTAAAATTTTTTCGAATTTTACATTTTTTTTGAGTGTAATATTTTTTCGAATTTTACATTCAAAAAAAAAAAAAAATTACTAATTTTTTTTTGAGTGTAAAATTTTTTTTTTGAGTGTAAAATTTTTTTCGAGTGTATTTTTTTTTTTTGTTATGGTATAAAAATATTTTTGAGTGACAAAAATACGTTTTAAAATATTTTTGTGACTTACCAATGGTTTTAAAACAGGTTTAACGGGTTTTCACCACGTGAATTTAAGGTGAAGCTAATCTGATATTCACGGTTTTTCTAATAACTTTTGAACCACTGGACCGATTTGGGTGAAATTAAATACGAACTAGGCTGGAGGAACGAAGAATATATATGCCAAGCTTCAGCATCCTCAGAATTGATTTTCGAAAGTTATAGTGCTTTTTATCTCATAAATTCACGAAAAACCTTTGCCGAAATTCAGTCTTTTGCTCATAAATTTTGAACCACTGGACCGATTTCGCTGGATTGCAATACCAACCTGACCAGGTAAATGCCCAACATATATGCCAAACTTCAGGAGCCTCCGTAAAGTCTTTCAAAAGTTAGCGTGTTTTCAACAGACAGACAGACAGACGGATAGACGGACGGACGGACATCGCTAGATCGTCTTAAAATCGATCGAGGATCACGAATATATATACTTTATGGGGTCCTAGACCAATATTTCGAGGTGTTACAGACGGAATGACAAACTTATATATATCCTCTACATAGATGGGACTAATTAATTAAAGGGACCAATTAATTGATGGTTTAATTACCATTTAATTGATGTCAATGGTAATGAAATTTTTTTCATTACCATTAGTTGTATCAATTGTACCAATTAAATTATTTATCAATTTAATTACTAATGAAAATTAAAAAAAAAATAATTACCATTGGTAAGTCATCACTTAAAAAAAATAATTACCATTAGTAAAAGTCGTCACAATATTGTCAAAATCGTTAATATTTGGAAAAATCTGTTGTTTTTTGTTATATGGTGTTTTAGTTTTTCACATTTTATAAACCAAACACAGGTTGATTGCCTTTGTATAACACAATATTTGAAATTTTTATTTGCGTTTTTTTTTGTCTTTAACATTTTCATATTTTTTTGTAAAAACATACTTTGATGTTTAAATTTTTTACTTTTCAAAAAAACAAAAATGTGCAAACCAATGGTTTTTAAACCAATTATAATTGGTGTTTTTCAACAATTGGTGCATTTCATTACCATTAGTAATTATTTTTTCAATTAAAAAAATTTAATTACCATTAAATGGTAATGAAAATTTTTTCATTACCATTAATATCAACCAATGGTAATTAAATTTCAATGGTAATGAAAAATTCCCATCTATGATCCTCTATCACTAGAGAGGAGGGTATAAAAAAGGTTGCCACCTTATGAAAAAATAAGGGCTTTCGGGAAATCCGTATAAAAGCCGAACTAGCAGGAATTTCGCCAAACGAAAAAATACGGGTCAGCTTAATTTTGATATAGATTATTATTTATGATTTTGGCGGTCGTACGTTGAGATGTATCCATATAAACTACCCCAACGATTACACATTTTTGACAATAACGAACTTAACGAAGCCGAATTTGCACCCTGCCGATACACCATTTGATAGGCCTTCAAAAAACCTTTCGACCTGTATAAAATGTTCATATAGTTTCATTTGAAGATAAGGCAAAAATCCTCAAAAAACTAAAACAATCCCGGTTTCTAACTCCTCTTTGACCCGCTAAATATGAGATTGGGCAGCTATAAAAAACAGGTAACTCTTACTTTTCTGCCCTCTTTTCTATTGCAAATTTCAGGACAATCACCTACAGGACAATCAGGACAATCACCCTGTATTGTATGGTGTAAACATAGATTTAGAAGTAGAGGGTATATACAAAGTTGGCATTCCGTTTGTAACTAATTTAAATTGGAATGTGGCCAATAAGGTATATTAATTTGGGATCTTCGGTAGTTTTAAAGATGATCTAAATTGCTGTTTTTATCAAAAATTTATTTTTTGTTCAGCTCTTTAGCGATTTAAAGGTTATAAACGAAAATGTAAGGACACCTTGAAATTTTTGGTACATTCTACATAACCTAAAAATTTAAAATACTTTAATTTGGCAGCTGGTTGACACATCCGACAAGAATTTGATATCGAGAAATATTTAAAAGAGTACAAATATTTTTTTTTTCACAAAACACACAAATTTCCAGCCAAATATTTAAAAAAAAAAAATTGTAAAAAATGTCCTACTTTATTTTCTAAGTGTATTTAAATAATTTTTTTCCCAATTTAAGAACGTATTGAATAAAAAATGTGTTCTTTTCTTGTATAATATTACCATCGATTTTTTTTATCATATTTAGCCGTTTATATTTATTTACACAAAAAATGTGTTGCATACTTTATGGCGCTGACTAAAATAATTTATTAAGCCTATTTTTAGATACACAACACACACTAAAGAGTATTCCCTTTGAGACTTCTTAAAGTAAAACAAAATATGGTAGACACTTTAAGCAACATTTATAAATAAACTAACAAATTTTTTTAAGTTATAAAACTTTTTTTACCAAGCGAATATTGAAAATATACACTTTTTTGTTAAAATTAATATTATTGTTAACTTTATATTTTATAAAATTATTTTTTTAGCAAAATTTTTCTTTTTTTTTTTACATTTGAGTACGAGCTGATTTTCCAAAAGAAATTCAAACACTTTCACTAGTTCATTATTTTTTTTTTTATAATTTTTTTTATTATTTTTTCCAAGTCTTTTGTAATTTTTTGTTTTCTTAAGGAAAACCTGTACGTGAGTAAATGTTCAAAACTCGACTGAAGTTTTTAAAGCTTTGCAGCAAGTTAATATACCCTCTTATAAATACAAATGTTAATAGTATTCTATGTTTTTTGCGATGTTTTTTTTTTTGAGAATAAAAAGAGTAAATTTCTATACATTGTTGAATGTTGGTTAATGGGTGAATGGATACAATTTTGTATAGAAGTTTACTTAAGACGACCTTTTTTGCATGAATTTCATGAAAATAAAAGGACAAAAAACAGGCACACCTGTTTTCACACTAAAACAAAAAAAAAAAAACATATGGAAAACCATAAAAATTTTCATTGAGTAAAAGTAATACCAGTGTTGCCACTCAAGAAATTTTAAATTACACACGGATGTACTCTTTTGGTTCAAAAAAAATAATTTTTATAAAAAGTAACAAACAAACTTTTTTTAAAAAAGTTTTTTTAAGAAAGTACCAAAAAAATAAGTTTTTTTAATGTACACAAATAGTGTTGTATATAAAAAGTACCAAAATTGTACATTTTCATAAAAAGTACTAAAATTGAAACTTAAATTTTATGAAAACATTTTTTTTATCAAAAAAGTACTATTTTGGTACTTTTTATAAAAAAGTACTATTTTGGTACTTTTTTTAAAAAGGGCTTTTTGGATTTTTTTTTAAAATGTATTTTTTGTGCTTTTTATAAAAAAAAAACATTTTTTGTTTCTTTTTAAAAAAGGTACTATTTTGGTACTTTTGATAATAATTTACCTTTTTTGTTAGTTTTTATAAAAAACAATAATATGGAAAACCTGATAAATTTTCATTGAACAAAAATAAAACCAGTGTTGTCACTAAAGAAAATTGAAATTAAACATGGATGTACTTTTTTGGTACAAAAAAAAAATAATTTTTATAAAAACTAACAAAACAATTTTTTATAAAAAAAATAACTTTTTTAAAAAATTTCCAGAGAAAATATTTTTATTAATGTACAAATGTATTGTACATAAAAAGTACCAAAATTGTACATTTTCATAAAAAGTACTATAATTGAAACTTAATTTTTATGAAAACATTATTTTTATCAAAAAAGTACTATTTTGGTACTTTTTATAAAATAGTACTATTTTGGTACTTTTTTAAAAAAGTGCTTTTTGGTATTTTTTTTAAAAAAGTACTTTTTTGTTACTTTATATAAAAGAACACTTTTTTACTTAACACGACCTTTTTTGCATGAATTTCATGAAAATAAAAGGACAAAAAACAGGCACACCTGTTTTCACACTAAAACAAAAAAGAAAAACCATATGGAAAACCATAAAAATTTTCATTGAGTAAAAGTAATACCAGTGTTGCCACTCAAGAAATTTGAAATTACACAAAGGATGTACTTTTTTGGTACAAAAAAAAAATAATTTTTATAAAAAGTAACAAACTTTTTTTAAAAAAGTACCAAAAAATCAGTTTTTTAATATACACAAATAATGTTGAATATAAAAAGTACCAAAATTGTACATTTTCATAAAAAGTACTAAAATTGAAACTTAATTTTTATGAAAACATTTTTTTATCAAAAAAGGTACTTTGGTACTTTTTTAAAAAAAGTACTTTTTTGATACATTTTTTAAAAAAGGACTTTTTTGGTACTTTATGTAAAAAAGCTACGTTTGTAACTTTTTATAAAAAGGCACTATTATTGTACTTTCGATAATAATGTACCTTTTCGTTAGTTTTTATAAAAAAATAATTTTTTTAAAAAGTAACAAAACAATTTTTTTTATAAAAAAAACACTTTTTTAAAAAAGTTCCAAAGAAAATAATTTTTTAATGTACAAAAATAGTAGTGTATATAAAATGTACCAAAATTGTACATTTTCAAAAAAAAGTACCAAAATTGAAACTTAATTTTTATGAAAACTTTTTTTTTATCAAAAAAGTACTATTTTGGTACTTTTTATAAAATAGTACTATTTTGGTACTTTTTATAAAAAAGTACTATTTTGGTACTTTTTGAAAAAAGTGCTTTTTGGTATTTTTTTTTAAAGTACTTTTTTGGTACTTTATATAAAAGAGCACTTTTTGTTACTTTTTATAAAAAGGTACTATTTTGGTACTTTTGATAACAATGTACCATTTTTTTAGTTTTTATAAAAAAACAATAATAGTATTTTAAAAAAGTATGTTTTGATTCATCTTCTTTAATAAAAGGTACTAATTAAAAAAAATACCGAAATAGTACTTTTTTGACTAAAAATAAAACCAGCGCTGCCACTAAGGAAATTTGAAATTACATGGATGCAGTCAAAATTATACATGAAATCTAAAATTGCACATGTAATTTCATTATAAGACACTAATGCAAAAAAAAATTTTCAAAATATTGTGGATTTAATCTTAATCATCCAAAAAAGGTACTTTATAATAAAAAGTAAAAAAAAAATACTTTCTATAAAAAGAATAAGTATTTTTTTATAAAAAGTATAAGAGGATTTGTTTAATAAAAAGTATTAAAACATTACGTTTTTATGAAAAATACAAAAAGGCCCGAAAAAATACACTTTCATAAAAAGTACTAACATTATACTTTATTCAAAAGTAAAAGTTTAAAGTATACCAAGATTTTTTTAAAAACGTACCAAAAAAAATATGTTTTTTTTTAAATTACAAAAACAGTACTTTTTATGCAAAAGTACGTTTTCATAAAAGTACTTAAATAGTTCTTCTTTACAAACTTTTTCAAAACAGTAATTTTTTTTAAAAAAAGTTCTGAAAAAGTACGTTTTTAAAAAAGTACTAATATAGTACTAAAATAGTAGTTTTACAAACGTTTCCAAAATAGTAATTTTTGATGTAGTTTTTACTTCTTTTAAAAAGTTTTATATACATATGTTAAAAGATACATTTTGCTAATTATCAGAAAATTACTATATTGGTTCATTTTATAAAAATGTTAAATCTTGGTACTTTTTATAAAAAAGTATTTTTTTTTTGCTACTTTTATAACAAAATTCTATTTTGTTAGTTTTTATACAAAAATAATAAAATTTTTAAAATGTATGAACAGTAATGGAGATTTTTTAATTAAAAGTACCAAAATAGTAATAATTGAGAAAAGTACAAAAAAAAGTACCTTTTGATAAAAAGTACCAAAATTCAAATAAAAAATAAAATTTCACACGTAATTTCTTTATTCAACACTAATTAAAAAAAATATTCTTTGAAATACATATGGATTTAATCCTAGTCATCTGAAACAAGTACTTTTTTTTGCCAGTATTTAAAAAAAAAAGTACCAAAACATTACCTTTTTATAAAAATATACGAAAAAATTAAAAAGTACCAATAAAATATTTTTTTAAAAACTATTACGAAAATATTTTTTTCTTAAAAAATTTTTTATAAACTGAATTTTCTTAAAAGGTATAAAACTTTTTTAAAAAGTTCAAAAATAGCACTTTTTTAAAAACTTTTTTTGGTACTTTTAAAAAGTTTTATTTTGTTAAAACGTACTTGTCATTAAAACAAATCCAGATTTTGCCAGCACAATTTTTTTATAGCATAACATAGCGCATCCAAATAGATGCAGTAAAAATAAGGGAGAAAAAATTTTTTTTTTGTTTTTGCAGAAAACATACATGATTTCACTGCGTCTTAATAGCGCTTTATCAGTGCTACCAAAGAGTGCTATAAGCAGTGACATCGCCCATTCAAATCAGGTATTTATTCAGGTGGTTTGGATGCGCTTTGTGGCTCGTGATTTCTTTACAAAAGCTGCGTACAGGGCAAATAATTTCTGGTAGGTTAGTACCTTTTAAAAAAGTTTTTTTTTGGATTGTTGTAAAAAAAGAACTAAAAAGTATTAAAAATAACTCTTTTGGTTATTTTTATGAAAATGCACTATTTTAGTATTTTTTTTTCAAAAAAGTACAAGTACAAAACTTGTTTCAAAATAAGTACTTTTTAGATATTTTTGTATAAAAAAAATATATATTTTGGTACTTTTAAAATAAATAGTACTTTTTGATACTCATTTTAAAAAATAATTATCTTGGTATTTTTTATTAAAAGTACTATTTTGGTACCTTTTACAACAAGTAATATTTTAGTACTTTTTCATAAAAAGTACTAAAATATTAAAATATTTTTTATAAAAAGTACTTTTTTATGCTTTTTATAAAATATAGTACTCTTTTTTAAATAAATACAAATACAATAAATAGCACTTTTTGGTACTTTTTTTGGTACTTTTAACAAAAAGTAATATTTTGACACTTTTTCATAAAAAGTATTATTTTGATAATTTTTATAAAAATGTATTATGTATTTCGATATTTTTTTTATAAAAAAGGGGTAGTTTTTGCTTGTTTTAAAAAAGTATTTTTAAGATATTTTTTTTAAAAAAATTATATTTTAGTGATTTTGACAAAATATGGTACTTTTTTAGTATTTTTTTTTTTTAAATAAATACATATACAAAAAGTAGTATTTTTGGTACACATTTTAAAAAAAGAACTATCTTGATACTTTTTTTAAGTACTATTTTGGTACTTTTTACAAAAAGTAATATTTTAGTACTTTTTCATAAATAGTACTATTTTGGTACTTTTTTTAAAAATGTATTATTTCGGTATTTTTTATAAAAAAAAAGTGGTATTTTTTGCTTGTTTTAAAAAAGTACTTTTTTAAATATTTTTATGAAATATGTTTTTTTGGTGCTTTTTACAAGTATAGTAGTTTTTTAGAACACTTTTTAAAATAAATACAAATACAAAAAATATTACTTTTTGGTATTCATTTGAAAAAAAGAACAATCTTTTTACTTTTTTGGTACTTTTTACAAAAAGTAATATTTTAGCACTTTTTCATAAATAGTACTATTTTGGTACTTTTTATAAAAATGTATTATTTCGGTATTTTTTATAAAAAAGTGGTATTTTTGCTTGTTTTAAAAAAAGTACTTTTTAGATATTTTTTTATGAAAAGATGCTTTTTTGGTACTTTTTACAAAATATAGTATATTTTTTGGTACTCTTTTTAAAAACATACTGTTTTAGAGTACTATTTTTGTACTTTTTAAGAAAAAGTACTACTTTGGTACTTTTTTATAAAAAATTAATATTTTGGTACTTTTTTATAGTTTATAAAAAAATAATACATTTTGTAAAAAATATGAACCAGAATGGAATTTTTAATAAAAAGTTTCAAAAATAGTACTAATTAAGAAAAGTACCTAAAACTGTACTGCTTGATAAAAAGCATCAAAGTATGACTTTAAAACAAATTTTCGTTATTTTGATTAATTGTTTGTCATTTCAAAAATGTTAAAAAAAATGTTATGCATATGGGAACAGTTTTTAGTAATATGTACTCAGAAACAGAAATTACACATAAGCTACTCATGCAACGAAAATTACACGGAAAATGTGTAATTACACGAAGTGGCATCACTAAATAAAACGTAACATTTAATCTCTTTCTCTCTCTCTCTTAACTTTTCTGTATTTTAGTTTCCTGCTCATTTTTCCTTTTAAACAAACTCCTACGCATTTTGTTGTGTGCCTTAAAGTGACATTTTAGGTTTTTTTTTCATATTTTAATTTCAACTTGTCGCTGTTATTGTTTGTTTAATTGGCCTGAACAACAAGTTGTTTGACAAAAGTTATTAAATATCAAGGAGATAGGAAATAACATACAATTTTTTTATTTAAAAAATTTCTGAGAATCTTTTAAGACAACTAAGTTAATTGCATACAAAAAAAATATTTGGCTAAAAAAAATTAATAATGAATTCTTAATTCTTAAAAAGGTTTTTGTAGTTTTTTGTAAGGACCTCCTTTTTACTACCTACGCTTTTATAAACTTTACTCAGTTAGTACCACCTCTAGATTTTTTTTGGCGCCCACGCGAAAAATCTCTTATTCACTGAAAAAAATTGAGTTAATGATTATAATTGTTATGATAACTTCTAATGAATTTCAAATTAAACAGAACTTTATAAAGAAATTGAATTCTAATGGGTACAACTGAAACGCAAGTCAACCGATAAATTAGTACATACAAGGTAAGTCTCTTATATGGCACACACCAAAAGGGAATTTTTATAAATTTCGCAACGAAATTTCAACAGATGAAAAATTAAATTTATCATGTAAAACATTAAATTTGACTTGTCCAAATCCATGAATACCTTACAAACTATATAAAATATAAATCGTCGGTGTGCCAACCAGAACCGCTTTCAATTTTTTTTGACGAGTCTTTAATAATACAGTGCAACACTCAAAATCGGAATGTGATGAAACCAAAAGCAAATGAAATTTCACATATTCCATAGATCAGAGCTAGATTTTTTTTACACGCATTTGAAGTTGGTAAGCTTTTATTATAATTACTAACCCAAGTTCCAATAGGGAGATAGTTAAAATCCAAAGTGGTCAGTTTGGTATTGATTGTCAATGAAATCACTCAGCGGCAAAATATAGAGTAAAATATGTAGTTTTGAAAAAGTTTTGGGTCTCGAGTAGAGTTTTTCTTTTCCCGGACTTTTTCATTTCCCGGGAAAGCGGGATTCATTTTTAAATTTCCCGGGATCCCGGGAATTCCCGCAAAAATTAAAAACCCAATTTTTTTGTAAAAAAAATATATAAAAACCTTATGAATGCGATTACAATATTTATAATGTTTATCTATATATATAATTTCCCTATTTGTGTGTTCCTGTTTTTTTGTCTATCCAGAGCTTCTTGAAGCCCACTGATGTGCTACAAAGCTGAAAATTGGCATGCTTATAGTAAAACACCTGGGGAAGATCCTAACGTAGCCGGATTTTTGATTTTTTGCTTGTGGGCGGAGAAATAAGCGGAAAAGTGGGCGTGGCAAAATTCAATTTTTTGACATTTTTGCTTAATTTAAAGCCCCCTAATGACTTAGGAAGCTGAAAATTTCCTAGAATATAGTCCTAACGATGGCGCATACCCTCAAGTAGTCGAATTTAAAATTTTCGCAATGTGGGCGGAGAATTGAGGGGAAAGGTGGCGTGGCAAAATTGGGATTTTTTAAACATTTTTACTTCTTTTGAAGCCCCCAAATGACTTAGGAAGCGGAAAAATGCATAGCATTTAGTTCTAACAGTGAAGCATACCCTGAAGTAATCGGATTTATATTTTTTAGATTGTGGAAGGAGAATTAAGAGAAAAATGGGGCGTGGCAAAATTGTGTTTTTTAATATTTTAACTAATTTGAAGACCCCCAATGACCTATGAAGATGAAAATTGACATTTTTGCTTATTTTAAAGTCTTCTAATGACTTGGGAAGCTGAAAATTTCCTAGCATATAGTCCTATCGATGAAGTAGTCGAATTTTAAATTTTTGGACTGTGGGCTTAGAATTGAAAGGAAAATAGGGATTGGCAAAATTGGGATTTTTAACATTTTAACTTATTTATTTGCCTTATACTGATCTCGTACTTTAACTATAAGACTCTTAGTCTTGTTGTGCGGGAAATCAAATAAATAAAAATAAATAAAAAATAAATAAATAAAGCCCCCAAAGGAAGCGGAAAATGGACAGAGTATAGTCCTAACGATGTAGTATATCCTGAAGTAATCGGATTTAAAATTTCTCGACTGTGGACGGAGAATTAAAAGATAAAAGAGCGTGGAAAAATTGGGTTTTTTAATATTTTAACTAATTTGAAAACCCCGAATGACTTAGAAAGATGCAAATTGGCATGTATGTATATAGTAGGTTTCATGGGGGAAGATAAACATGAACCTGGATTTTTGATATCCAGTGTGTGGGTGGAGAATAAGAAAGGCAAAGGGGCGAGGTAAATTTATTTCCATTTATTTTCTGTATAAATAATTTTTTTTTTTTTGGTTTCTCTTATTTTTTGTGTATCCAGCTCCTTTTGAATTTCATTAATTGACTTAAAAGCTTAAAATTGGCATGTATATAGTAAAACACCAGGGACAGATTCTTACGAAGCCGGATTTTTTGCCTGTGAGCGGCGAATTACGAGAAAAAGGGGACTTGGCAAATTTTTTTTTTTTTTTTAAAACATTTTAGAGCATTTTTAAGCTCCGCCCCAATGAATTAGGAAGCTGAAAATCACTAACATGTAGTCCTAACTATGAAGCATATTCTAAAGTAGTCCGATTTAACATTTTTCCAATGTAGACGGATGTTGAGAGGAAAAAGGGGCAAGGCAATATTTTGTTTTATTTTTTTTTAATTTAACTAACTTTAAAGCACTAATGACCTACGCAACCGAAAATTGGGCAGCATATTGTCCTGACACTGGATCATATCCTAAAGTAGTCAGACTTAAAATTTTTGGACTGTGGACGGAGAATTAAGAGGGAAAAGGGGTGTGGATACGAGTATAGTACTAAAGATGGAGCTTTTCCTAAAGTAGTCAGATTTAAAAAATTTAGAAAATGGACGGAGAATTAGGGGAAGAAATGGGCGTGGAAAAATTATGTTTTTACATCTTACCTAATTTTGAAGACACCTTATGACCTTGAAAGATGAAAATTGGGATGCATATGGTACGGACTATGGCAAAGATCAACACTGACCTGGATATCCAGTTAAAGGGCGGATATACAAAAAAATCCATTGTGAATTTTGTTCAGTTTATATACATAATCCGTAACGTAGCCGGATTTTTGGCCTTCAAGACAGGGGAGTGGCGAAAGACGGCGAATTTTAGTTTTTAAACATTTAGGTGGTTATTCATAAAAACTGAAATATAACTAAAGTAGGTTTATTTGACAGAAATTGCAGGCATATTTGTCAAAAAAACCTGCAATAAGTCTTTTGTAAGTATTATGAATAACAGCCTTAAACTATTTCTGAAACCCCTAATGAAAATTGTAAAGCATAAAGTATTGACAATGGATCATATCCTTAGGAAGTCAGATTTAATATTTAAACTGTGTACGGAGAATTATAAGGAAAAATTTAAGTGAAAAAATTGTGTTTTTTAACATTTTAGTTAATTTTACAACCTTTCATGAATAAGGCTGGATTACTCAATGCTCCGTTATAAAATCACTCTCCGTTAAATTTAACTTTTCCATACAAATTTTGCCATAAGGCTCCGTTAAATCGGCAGTTAGCAGCTAACTGGACATTGAGTAATTCGCCCTAAAAAGATAAAAATTTCCATGGGACAGATACACACGATGGATTTTTGATATCCGGTTTAAGGACGGAGAAACGAAAAGGGCGTGCTAAATTTAGTTTTAAAATTTTATCAGTAAAATCTTTTATACTCATTAAATTTTTTCCAGTTTGGGAAATATATTGATGTTACCCAATCTAGCAATATTAAATTTTTTAAGCACAAACATAATTTTTTATAAAGTATGGTAAAAAATTAGAATTATTGGTAAAAGTGATTTGCTGTTCCGCCTGGCAGGGACAGGCTATTCGACTAGTTAACACCATAAAAATCTTATTCAGTACCTTTAAAACAAAAAAATAAAAATAAAACAAAAAAGTTTCGAGAAAAAAATAAATTTTTGTTACACAGTTTTTATATGAAAACTGCCCAAATATGTCGAAATTTTTTAAAAGTATTTTTAAGGGCATATATTATTTAACATCGCTTTATCTGTTTTAATAATAATTTATCATTTATTCTAATTCATCTCAGTTCATTTTTACAATTGATTCTCAATGCTTTGCCTCTAAAACACAATGAAACTGATTCAGAGAAATTTCTCAATTATGTCTCTGAAACTGAATGTAACTGTTTCAGAGAAATGAAATTATATGACAATTTACCCAAAAAAAAATATTGAAAAAATTTAAAAATTCTGGTTTCGAAATGAAAGCCCCGTTAATTTCAGAGTCATTCCTTAAGGAATATTCACACTTGAGGTGAAATCTCGTTCGAACGAGATTTCGATCATATAGTCTGTATCATTTTATACACAACCATATGATCGAAATCTCGTTCAAACGAGATTTTAGCTCAAGTGTGAATTGGGTATAACATAGATTTGATATCAATTAATCGATTTAAAAAGAATCATGTCCAGAGACATAAATATTTTCTATAGAAACAAATCGTCATACTGCAAATTTTTCTAATGCAGGTCTCAGACAGAAAATTTCTCAGCTTTTGAAAAAAAGTATCAGCTTCTGATAATTATATCCTATCGAAGATTTGGATATTGTGAGACTTTTTCATTTCGTAAGTCTCAGATTGTATGACATTTTTAGTTAAAAGGTCTCTCTTGGAATACTTTTTGGGCTTGGTACGCAGGGACCAGGACCTGCGTACGTTTCTGCCATCAAGAATTTTAATAAAATCTCTAAAAAATCACATACAAAATAATCAATAGAAGTCGAAAAATACACAATTTCAAAGAAACGAAAATTCCCGGGAATTCCCGCTCTATTTCCCGGGATTTCGGGATCGAAAACTAACGGGAATTCCCGGGAAATCCCGTCCCGGGAATTCCCGTGAAAAACTCTAGTCTCGAGCCAACGGTTAACATTGGCAAAAATTTTTTATTATTTTGAAGTCTATAGTTTTAAGAAAAATATAAACTATAACGAAATAAAAAAATCTAATGCGCTAAATCGTTACATTTAAAAAAAAACCTTGTAAAATTACCAAAAAAATCTCGCGATTTAACGAGGCTATTCTCGTAAAATAGAAGGTATGTAAAATTCTAGTAAAATTACGAGGATTTCCACGTAATTTTCATTGCGACAAAAGTTGGTAAAATAACCAATTTTATTAATAAAAATATTGTTTTAAAACCGCAAAAATTAAAAAAATGGTAAATTTACAAGAAAAAAAGATAAATAAATTAAAAAAATTGGTAAATATACAAATTATAATTGTAAATTTACAACAAAAAAAATAGTAAAATTAATAAAAATTGTAAAATAAAAAAAAATGTGTATTAAAACAAATGTAAATTAAAAAAAAAAAAATTTAAATTTACCAATATTTGGTAGTGCTAATTTTTAAGCCAAAAAAATTATAAAAAAAATCGTAAATTTACAAGAAAAGTAGTAAAAATATAAAATAAAAAAGTTTCAGAACTTGGAAAATTTTTCGAAATTTTGTCAACATTTTTTTAAAATCGTTTTCAATAATAAAAAATTCTTTCCTGGACTTGGAAAATTTTCAATAAAAATTTTTGGACTTCGAAAATTTTATCAACATTTTTTAATTTTTTTTTAATAATTGTTTACTTTAAAACTGAAAAAAATTTGTCTAGGACTAAACAACATAAATCCTAGCAACAAAATATTTTTTGTAAAATAACAGTTTTTTTGTAAATCAACTAGAATCCTCGTAATAAAAACTTTGTTGTAAAATTACTGTTTTTTTTTGTAAAATAACCTTTTAAAATTGTAGAATACAATTACGAAAATAAATTTGTAAAATTACCAATAAAACTGTAGTTCTCGTTTGAGCAAAGTACAAGAATTTTGGTTAAAAAACAAGGAAAATTGTTAAATATTGGTAGAACGGGATTACAAGGAATTTTACCAGGCTTTTTACCAGTTTTTTTTTTACTGTTTTTTCTCAAATTTGGTTTATTTTTAGTTCACTTTTTTATACGCTCCACTTAAGCTGTGTTTACACGATACCAATGAAAATGAGTCGTATTTTTCGACGATTTTTTATAAAAAAATTTTAATAGCGATTATTATATGTGATTTTGGCGGTCTAACTTATATACCTCTCCATATAAAATACACCAAATTTTTTACATTTTTGAAAATAATCCGGTTAACGAATTTGGAGACGACCGGTACACCATTGGAAAGGCCTTAAAATACCTTTCGATCTGTATAAAATGTTCACATAGTTTCTTTTGAAGAAATGTGAACCCTCAAAAAACATAAAAATTACTGACTACACCTCCCCTTTAACCCGCTAAATGTGAGATTGGGCAGCTAAAAAAAAAAAACCGGTAACTCTCATTTTTCTCCCCTCTTTCCTATATGCAAGTTTCAGGACAATCGGTGGGTGCCCTGTGAATGATCTCCCTTGTTAGTGGTATAGGGTATAATATACCGTTTGTAACTCATAAAAATGTCGGTTTGGAAAGCCATAAAGAGTCTTAGATATTATTAAGCAGTGATCGATTCTAAGACATGCTAGCGAAGTCCGTCTGTCTGTCCGGTGGATAAAAAAAAAATACTTTTTGTACGTTTATATTCCCTTATATAACACCGTCCGACAGCCAACATTAAACATCAACCGGATAATATACGTTTGAAAGTAGAGATCAAATGGAGTAAAACTGCCGTCACAGCTATTCATTTCGTGATCCTGTTTCCTTTTAAAAGGACTTAAAAGTTTTAAAGGATACATTTTGTAAAATATTTTTGAAATATTTGTCCTATGATAACACTGGTGATGTCAAATTAAAGAGCAGGATCTCCCCTAATTTTCCACTTTCTTATTTTGCCATATCAGGATAAAACGATGTGAATAAGGTCATTTGAAAACTTCATCAAAATATTTTGTTGATATTTTTGAATGATAATGAAGAAAACATTTTTGAATGGACGTAACTTGCTTCCTGTTTCCTGATATGTAAACATAAGAAAATAGGAAAATTAGGGGAGACTCTCCTCTTTCAATTGCTATCAATAGGGGCATCCTAGGACAAGCACAAATATTTAAAAAATATTTTATAAAATTTACTCCTCTAAAACTTTGAAGTCCTTTTAAAAGGAAACAAGATCACGAAATGAAAAACTGTAAATGCCGGTTTACTACATTTAGCCTCTATTGTAAATGGCCGGTGTTATAATTATAATAAAAACTGCTTGAAAACCATAAGGGCGTATACTTAATCTTGTAATTGCCTTTAAATAACAATCATACGCAACGTTGTCCAGTAATTTGTTTTTAATAATTTGGGTATTCAATAATTAGGTAGTGGACCGATTGCAGAGAAATGCATCAAAATATTTTTATTTATCAAAAACATTGTTTTTTTTACAAATTTTATTTTTCTTATCATTTTTTTTTTTATTTTTCATCAAAAACTTTTTTTATTAAGATTTTTATTTCATAATTTTGTACTTTTGATACTTTTTCTATGTCCTAAAATAATGGTCATAGAAACTTGAAATTTGGTATGTAGGATCCTTCGGTAAAAAACATTCTGGAAAAGTTCTTTTTGAAAATTCCGTTTCAAAGCCAAAACAGTAATCATCAAAAGCCTATCTTCTTTAGTTCGCGAGAAATCGCGAAATTATTTTTTTTTTTGTTTTAGTTTTCGTTTTTATACCCTCCAACTACAGTATGGGGGTATACTCACTTTGTCATTCCGTGTGTAACGTATCGAAATATCGGTCGGGGACCCCATAAAGTATATATGTTATTGGTCAGTGATCGATTCTAAGACATTCTAGCGATGTCCATCTGTCCGTCCGTCTGTCCGTCTGTCCGTCCGTCTGTGGTTAACACGATACAGTCCAAAATAAAAGAGCTAGACTCCTCAAGTTTGGCACGAATATGGCTTATGCTCCTAGGCAGTTAAGTTCGGAAATAGGCAAAATCGGACCAGGGGGAAAAAAGTTCCCCCTTGAAGAACTAAACCAACCTCTGAAAAAAATAATTTTTTTACATGATTTTTTTCTTTTTGTTGAACAAATTCAACATTTTTATGCAACAAGATATTCAAAGTCCTGCATTTGGACCCTGAGAATTAGAAAATGTCGTTTTTTTGGTCCGCCCCCTTTTATGGGCGTAGAATAAAATAAAAAATTATTATGATAAACTTGCATTTCTTTAGTGCAAAAAGCATAAGAATGAATTTTTAAACACATATTTGAGAGGAAATTTGCCCCCCCCCTCCCCCAATCACCGCGAATTTTATTTTCGTTCTTTTAAAGTTGACAAAACTGCAAGCATAAAAGTTATAAATGATAAATTTCCCGAGAAATTGCAAAATTACTGTTCAAGCTCTTATACTATTAATTATTTTTATACCCTCCACTTAGTGATAGAGGGTATATATAAGTTTGTCATTCCGTTTGTAACTCATCGAAATATCGGTCTGGGACCCCATAAAGTATATATATTCATGATGCCCGATCGATTTTAAGACATTCTAGCGATGTCCGTCTGTCCGTCTGTCCGTCTGTCTGTTGAAAATGCTCTCGCGGACAAAATATTGCACAGAGATGACTGAAACTTAACATATATATTGGAAGTTCTCCCGAGAAGTTTAGTATTGCATTTGAGCGATATCGGTTCAGCGGTTCAAAAGTTATGAACGAAAATGTAAGCACACCTCAAAAATTTCAGTACATTCAACATAACCTAAAAATACAAAATGCTTTAATTCGGCTTCTGGTTGACATATGTGAACATAATTGGACACCAAATGGTATTTAAACAAGTACGAACATATTTTTTGACAAAAATCGCGGATTTTTTTTTTACCAAAATTTTTTTTCGCGGAAATTTTTTTCAATTTTTTTTTTTTTTTTTCAAAAGTAATTTCCATTTAAATAAAGTTGTTTGCAATAATCTTTTTGAAATTGTGGAGGGTATCACTACATTCGGCAAGGCCGAATTTAACTTTTTTACTTGTTTTTTCTTTAGTGTCTAAAATAAAGGAAAAAATCCAGAAACGACAAATATATTGTATGCAGTTAAAATTTTATGTAGTTAAAGGTGGTAAAACTGCTCACATCTTGACTGCTAATTTACGGGAAATTTTTTTTTTTTTTAAATTTTTTATTATTTTTTTTTTAATTTTGCGATTTCTCGCGAAATTAAGAAGATATGATTTCGATGTTAACTGTTTTGTGACCTGTAAATAAGTACAATTAAAACTCCATACGCAGTTTTTGAAGATGTTTAAAAAGCTTCATTGTCAAAATTTTAGAAAATACAAAAACACTATTTTCGCGATATCTGGCGAATGCGAGCAGCTACGATTTCGCTGTTAACAGTTTTGTGACATTTAATCAAGTAGAAATCGAACTGCGTTTACACTTTTCGTCGACACTCAAGATGAACCTAAACATCGCTGAGGCTCACCGTGTCCAGTTGTAAAATATTCTGAAAAAAAGACTTTTTGGCTAAAAGAGTGGACTTGTGGCACTTTTTATATATCCTGAAATAATGTTTCTAGATAATAGAAATTTTGAATGTACATAGGTTCATCTTCCGAAATAACGATCCTAAGGCTGGGTTTTTGCCAATGTGGATTCTTAGGGGGTAAAGGGGTAAAAAGGTGTACTTTTGATAGTCACAAAAACTGTTAATTCTTTGTTATATATTGTTTCATAAGGGGACAACGAAATTTTTAAATACTGATATGACCGATAAGCCGAGACACCCCAACCTTAAAATCATCTCCTTTATATAACTTTTTACATATTTTTCCCTAATTCACTGAACATTCCGCGAATTTTGACACCAATTGCGGCTAAAACAAAAAATATATTTTTTTTAAAAATACGCTACGGTTGCGAACTTCAAAGAGAGGCTCCAACTTTTTTTTGGACTATTTTTCCCATTACAGCTCTCGAAAGAGCATAGTTTTTTTGCTATTACCTTAATTTTTTTTTTCGAGACAGGCTAATGGTCAGTCTAGACCGACTATAATTTTTTTACTTGTTTTATTACAACAAGGGTCAAATAGAAAACTTGAATTTAAAATCAAGCCGCTTTATAAAATTATTTAAAAAATTGTCGAAAATGTTGAACAAATTGTACATTTCTTATTGTAATTGCCAACGTTGGATAAGCATTGGCATTTCCATTGAAGGCAACGCTCTGCCACTACAATATTTTAGGTATGGTTGCCAATTTCTGACTTTGTTTAAATGTACTTATCGGTAATTTTTAAAAAGAAACATCATCTATATGGGAAAACAAAACAAAATTTTAAATTTTAATCGGTCTATTAGTGTCAAACATTAATTTAATGGGCATTTAATTTTTAACGGTACATTGAGCACTCTGTTTGCATAATTTTTAGGCCGATTTTTTTTATAGTATACATATGAATATTTGATACATATCGTCGAACTATATTCAATAAATGCCAACTCGAAAAAGCTTACTGTTCAGGAGAGCTAAAAAACTAGTTATTTCGCATATTATTGCAAAAATAAACAATGTACCTTCCACAAGATGGTTTAAATATTCTAAACAATTTTTACCTATGCAAAAATTTTTATATTTTGCACTTGTTTGCGTATTTTTCAGAGATGGCATTTATTACTGTATCAAAAAACAAATATTTTTTTAGAGTTGGCATATTTTGTCGGAAAATATAAAATACATTTTTTTTGGAAAAATTTTTAAAATTTTTTTTTTTTTGGTTTTTGTTATCCTTAGTACGGTAATTGCAAAAACTGAACAAAAAATTAAAAATCTTAGCATATTTTTAAAAGTTACTAGCTCCGAAAGCCTTTTAATCTCAGGGTGGTCAACTTTGACACTCTGTAACTCACGCTGTATTGCAATAGGTTCACTCCAAACCAGCTATTTTGAAAGCTTATATCATTCACTTTATTTGCCCTATTCATAATGTTTCAATCTGATAAATAGTTTGAAAGTTACATAAATATAAGCAATTTTTATTTTTGCAAACACTATTTACCAATATTTTTAAAATGGCAATATCTCGAGAACCAGTCATTAGATATCAAAATCTTTACAAGATTCATGTTTAGCATGGCAAATGCAATAAGATATGTGGTCTAATTTTTTTTAAAAAAATTTTTGAAAAATTTTTGGAAATTTACAATGGGAGTTGGCATTTATTTCCACCAAAAAAATATGTACTTTGAGTTAGCAGAATAACAAAAATGGGTGTAAAACGACAACAAATTATTTTTTTGCTCTGAAATTTTTATGGCAGATAGGTATTACACAGGGGAGCTATTTGCCATCGGAAACTCATTTCCGTCAAATTTGAGTTGGCATATTTTGAATATAGGTTCACGATATGTAGTTTTGATAGTCACATTTAAATATTATTCATTTATACAAAATGTTGGATTTTAAAATACAGCGGATAATATTTACAATATTTGTAATTAATTTAATTTTAGTTCAGTGTATCGTAGTTAAATTTACAAATATTAAATATGAAGAATTTGATAAGTCCTTTGCTGATGTTAAAGAATGTTATCTTAAAATTTTGGGACGCAATAAAGTTGGTTTAAATCTTCATGTGCGTTTATTTAAAGTTCCCATAACAAATATTACAGTAAGTTTTATTTTGATTTAATTACGATGTGATCAAAACGAAGAATATTTTTCGACAAGGAAAGCTCTTCTTTTTTGAAACCCAGGAAAATTTTTTGCTATAACAATAGATTCTTGAATATATTCTCCGGTAATCAAAACAAAATTTTCAATGTAAAATTATTTTTCAAAATAACTAAGTACTTGCTTTAAAAAACGATTACTTTTGGGACAATTTCAAACAAAAATCATTGATTCTGGAACGTGAAGTAGAATCGGTTGCAGGGTTATATGAAGCGTTCTGGAACTGATTATTTGGAACGGAAAATTTTGCTGGGAATATCTGAGATTGTAATGCTGTTTTTCTCAAAGACTTTAAAAAATCTAAATTTTTTAATTGTTCGACCATTTTTAAAATTTAAATCAATATGTAGTTATCATCACATTGAATAGAAAATATCTTTAAAAAGAAAATAGATCGACATAGTTTATTTTATGATTTTTTCATTAAAACATCATTACTTCAGTATACGGTGTGTATAATAAAAATACGCATCGTATACTGAAGCAAGTAGGATAAAACGAAAAACCTTCTAAAATCAAATAAATCGATTAAGACTATTTATACCCTACACCACTCTGTGGTACAGGGTATAATGAGTTTGTGCTGATGTTTGTAACTACCCGAAATATTGATCCTAGACCTACCTTCAAGTATACCGATCGACTCAGAATTACTTTTTGAGTCGATTTAGCGATGTCCGTCCGTCTGTCCATCTATCCGGTTTAAGCACGATACAGGTCGCAATTTTCAATCAATTGACTTGAAATTTAAAACTTAAGCATCTTTTGGCCCAAGGACGAAGCCTATTGAAACTGGAGAAAATCGGTCCATGTTAACCCCTAGCCCCTATACAAACGCCCCCTTTGGATTAGGCTTAAATGACTCTAATAACCGTATTATAATAGATATCGCTTTGAAATTTAGCATTTAATCAAATTTTGTATGCACAAATCACCATTCCATATTTCAAAGAAATCAGATCAGTCCTTCTGGTAGTCCCCATACAAACCACCCTCCCGATATTCACATAATTCCCTCAAAATTCATAAAAATGGAAATATTTTATAAAAAAAAAATTGTATTTTTATGTGTTAAACGTGAACTTAGTAACCTAATCAAATCGCAATATAATTGGACTATTTTTGGACTTAGTTCCCCCATAAAAAAATTTCGATCGATATTCAGTTAAATCGGTCTATTAACAAAAAATAAGTCAAATCCACTAAAATTTGATCTGTGTGTGTTTTCTACACTTAACAAAGATCTAACGAAAGACAGATCCAATCGGTCCATGTTTGGACTTGGGATCCATTTTCCGGAAAACACTGGTGTAGGGTATTATATGGTCGGTCTTGACCGACTATAACTTTCTTACTTGTTTTAAATAGTCTTTTTTATAGCCGTTAGCTTCAATAGTCAAACTGAGGTGGCGTCCTGCATCATTTTTAAAATTAGACACCAGCCTAAAAACATTATCATGTTAAAATAAACGTTTCTTCATATACGCATTTAACTTTCTCACTTTTTTTTGTACTTTATAAAAAAAATAAAAATTTTTACATCAAAAGAAGTTCAGACATGGTGGAAAACAGAGAAAAATAATTTTCGACAAAAAAAAAAATGAGAAAATAAAATTTTTTATAAAAAATTGTTTACTTTGATAACAAAAAATAGTTATAAACAACTATTTTGATGAAAATATAAGTTTTTTTAACATTTTTGAAAATAATAATCTTGATGAAAAATATTTTTGTTGAAAATTCACGAAAAACAGAAGTTGATGGAAAAAAACATTTTTTGATGAAAATTAAATTTTAGTCACTAGCTGGGGAAAATTTCTTTTATTCACCAGCAGGTTAACTATTGTACAAGTTCCAAATCCAAGCCTTTTGGTAGTTCCCAATTTTTTTTTTTAAGTCGTTAAACTAGTCAATCTGAGGTGACTTTCTCCGTCACTTTTAAAATTTTACACCAGCCTTACCGTTAACAGACTAATTAGAATTTTTATTTTATACATTTTTTAGGTAAATGCTCAATTATTTCGCAAAAGTCATGATTATCGTCCATTTCTCTATAATAATACTATAGATATGTGTGCATTTTTTAAAAATCCTAATCGTTTTATGTTCTGGAAAATACTTTACGGAATGGCAATACCATTTACAAATGTTAATCATACGTGTCCTTATAATGTGAGTACAATACCTTTACGCAAACAAATAAAACGTAAACCCATAATTTTTATCCGTTTTTCTCTGATTTTAGGAAGATGTTTTGTTTAAAAATTGGGTGTTAGATGGAAGTAAGTTTAAACATATACCATTTCCATCTGGAGACTATATGTTTAGATTAAATGTAGCAGCTTATAATCATTATAAAGTTGCAGTTAAATCATTTTTTGTAGTAAGCGAATAAAGAAAATATTATTTAGGCTGGATTACTAAATGCTCCGTTATACCCTATTCACACTTACAGTTTTAAACCGTTTTTAGCAATTATTTTTAGCATTTTCTGTCAATATACTGTAATAGAATAAAGAAAGTGCTAAAAATGTTACTGCTAAAAACGATTTAAAACTGTACGTGTGAATAGGGTATTAAAAAAAAACTTTTCGTTAAATTTAACTATTATATACAAATTTTGACATAAGGCTCCGATAAATCAACAGTTAGCTGCTAACTGGACATTAAGTAATCCGCCCTTAATGAGAAAAAAAATCAATCAACAAAAACGCGGTTTCAATTCGTTTTTTAATCGAAACTTCTCCGATGAAGAAAATATAAATCATAAAATTGTAGGAGATTAATTGATTTTTTTATGTTTCAAAATATCACTAGGAAATGATTGCGCAACGTTAATCACGAATACAAACTCAAATTTTTTTTCAATCAATATGGCGAATATGTAAATTGTTTACATTCCTTAGTTTTCATAAATTCATCTTTATGCTTTTATCAGAAGATTTTAATAAAATATATCCCTTTTAAATGCGTCAAAAATTTATATATTAAGTGGCGCATTTAAGAGGGAGCTTTTTTATTTCTAATTAATATTTGCCATCCGAAATGTACAAATAATGCTTTTAGCTAACAATTTCATAAAAAATATTTTAAATGATATCGCCAAAATGTGCCCGCTTAAATGCGTTTCCAGCTTTACTGTTTAGCATTAGATATGGACGCTGGTCAAGTGAATTACACGTGATCGAAAGTAAGCGCGATTCAAATTTTTTGTTCATGAGTGATAAGTGAGTGAGACGTTTTATGCGTGAGTGATTCTTAAAGAGTGCCATTTTTTTGCGTAAGTTAAAATTATTTAATTGAATTGGTTAAGTTTTATTAATTGTTTTTAAAATCTTTTCGTGTTTAAAATGTTTAGCGTGAGTCGTGCGTGAACGTAAGTCACACGTGAGTGGGGTGTTTTGTTTACTTACATAAATAGTGAGTAAGCTTGAGTAAAAAAACGATTGAGAAAATTATGTTTTTGTTTGCGTGAGTTAACGTGAGTCAAAATTACACTCAAGTGCCTTTCTCCAGCTATCACGCCAATGTTGTCAAGGTTGTAAATTTTTAATTGAAAGAAAAAAAATAAATATCAAAAAAAAATTTAAGTTCCATTTTAGGTCATTTCTACACGTCATATTCGGATTTATTGCCTCTATGTCAAAAGTTTATGAACGGTCGCAAAAATGTGAATAGAATACATTGTCAAATACAGATTGTAATTCGAGGTTTGTCAATATCGTTTGGATTTTTTTGGGACTTTGGTGTTGAAAGAAGGCGGATTTCAACAAAAGTATGAATTTTCATAATTTATTAAAAATATATATATACCTATAGTTTACTTTTTGGAAGTTTATCTCATGTTTTGGAAGAACTTCGCAGAAAATTTGTAAAAATGTTGTGTTGGAGTACAAAAAAATTATTTTGTTTCATTATTTAAAAATATAAAAACATCTCAAACTTTAACCTCATGCAAAAAAAAAACTTTAGGTTACAATAAAAAGATATTAAAGGTGGAAAAAATTCAAGATGTCGACATTTTGAAAAAATATTTTCAAATATGTGTTGCCTTACAGGCCTTCTTGACCAAAAAATGGAAATGCTGGTCCACAGTTATATGGTAAGAAAAGCAATATAAAATTTGCTTTAGAGATGTGCGCGTGAGTGATTTTTGGCTCACACTCACTCACGCTCACGACCGGAATTTTTGAATCACGCACACTCAATCACGAGCATATTTTTTCTACTCACACTCAATCACAATCACGTGAGTAAATTTAATGCAACTCACACTCACGTGCATTCACACAAACTTCATTCACACTCACGTTGACTCATACTCACGAAACTCTTATTTATACAAAAAAAAATTAAAAAACGCAAAAATCTTACTCACGCACACTCACTCACGTAATTTTTTTCTACACTCATACGCACTCACAATCACGTGAGTAAAATTGATTCACACGTGAATCACGCTTTAATCTGCTCATGTGCTCATGTTCCCATCTCTAATTTACTTTACCCAAAGCCCAACAAGGACCGATTGGATCTATCTTCCGTTAGATCTTTAATCAGTGTAGAAAACAAACACAAACAAAATTTTATTGAAATTGGATTACTTATGTTGCCAATATACCGATTTTACTAATTATCGCGCGAAATTTGTATATGGGGTCTAAATCCAAAAATGGTCCAATTATATTCGGAATTGATAGGGCCAACAAAGTACACGTCTTGTACCTACAAACAAAATTTTAATCAATATATTTGGAATTGATAAGGCCAACAAAGTACACGTCTTATACCTACAAACAAAATTTTAATCAAATATTTTCTGTTTTCATGAATTTTGAGAGACTTGCGTGAATATGGGGACTACAAGACGAACTAGTCCGATTCCTTTAAAATTTGGAATGGAGATTTGTGTATTTTGTACAAAATATGTTTACCTGCGACGTTTTGAAAGTATACCTATTATAATACGGTTATTAGCGTCAGTTGAACAAAATTATATGGGGGCTTAGACTGGCATTTTTCTGAATGGCAAAAATTTTTGTTCTCCTATTTTCAAAGTCCGGGCAGTTTTTTATTCTACTAGCCGTAAACCTTGTGTGGTACCAATTTGAGGCCAATCAAATTAAATTAACCCGTGGCGCCCGGCGGTCAAAGTTTTGGATTTTTGAAAAATTAAAAAATAAAAAATAAATATATCTTTCGACACACCAAATTTGTTAATTTTGATGCGCTGAGCAAGAAAATCAAAAAAAAATTTAAAATCGGTCGAACAGTTTTCGAGACATTGCTATTTGAAATTTGCAAAAAATTGCGGTTTTTTTCTTACGTTCAAAAAATTTTTTAAAAAAAGTTTAAATATTTCATTCCGCTGACTTTTTTAAGAGCTTGAGACAATCTTTCATTTAAAACCAATTTGAGCCAAATGCGATCACTTGTACCCGTGGCGCCCTTCGATCAAAGTTTTGGACTTTTGGAAAATATCCACCAAAATTTTCGATTTTTAAAAATGAAAAAATAAAAAAAAATATATCTCGCTATATATTATTTTTATTAATTTTAGCATGCTGAATACGAATATCAAAAAATTTATAAAATCGGTCGAGCGGTTTTCGAGATATCGCCATTTAAAAAATTGCAAAATGGACGGTTTTTCTACGTTCAAGAATTTTTTTTTTAAAAAAGTCTCAAAAATTTTCTATACTTTAACCCTTTCATAGAGCTTGATACAATCTTTCATTTAAGCCTAATTTGAGCCAAATCCGATTATTTTAACCCGTGGCGCCCTTCGATCAAAGATTACAGTTTTTGGTAAAAAGTTTCGAAAAAGCAAAAACTTTGATCGATGGGAGCCACGGATTAAAATGATCGGATTTGGCTTAAATTTGATTTAAATGAAAGATTGTCTCAAACTCTAAAAAAGAGTCGGCGGAATGAAATTTTGATACTGTTTTTAAAAAATTTCTTGATCGTAGGAAAAAACGCCATTTTTAACTAATTTGAAATAGCGATATCTCGAAAACCAATCGAGCGATTTTAATTTTTTTTTTTGATATTCGTGCTCAGGGCATCGAAATTAACAAATATGATGTGCCGAAAAAAATATTTTTTTTTTTAATTTTATTTTTTAAAATTTTTGAAAAATCCAAAACTTTGACCGCCGGGCGCCACGGGTTAATTTAATCCGATTGACCTCAAATTTGTACCACATAAGTTTAAGACCTAGGGCAATAAAAATTTGCCCGGACACTTGGGAAAATCGAATGTTGACAAAAAAATGCCAGTCTAATGGGGGCTAGGTCTACACCTTTTCCAATTGTATTTCAGAAATTATCAATTGTATTTTAGAAATTACCAATTGTATTTCAGAAGTTATCAATTGTATTTCAGAATTTATCAATTGTATTTCAGAAATTATCAATTGTATTTCAGAAATTATCAATTGTATTTCAGAAATTATCAATTGTATTTTAGAAGTTATCAATTGTATTTCAGAAACTAACCATCGTAAAACAATTGAAAATTTCTGAAATACAATTGATAATTTCTGAAATACAATTGATAAATTCTGAAATGCAATTGATAACTTTTAAAATACAATTGTTAAATTCTGAAATACAATTGTTAACTTTTGAAATACAATTGATAATTTCTGAAACACAATTGATAATTTCTGAAATACAATTGAAGGGCTTATTGTAAAAACTTGATAAGCAACCTTTCATTTTATGGTGGTTTTTGACTTAAAAATAATGAAATAATGATAAAAGTATGTCTTTCGAAGAACTTTCATACTCAAGACAATTGTACGAAGGGTTTTAACAAAACTTTTGGCAAAAATCTTTCAATGGAACATAAGTAGAAGGCAAAAAACACTAAAAAATAAAATGTTGCTTTTCAAGTTTTTGCAATAAGCCCTTCAATTGATAATTTCTGAAATACAATTGGAAATGGTGTAAACATGAACCGATGTTTTCCAATTTCTCAATTTGTAAAATAAACCAATTTTATATAAATTTTAAGTATTATAAATTAAGCAGTTAATTTTTAACGCTACATTAAACACTCTTAAACTCTTTAGTTTGTTTTATTATACCCTACACCACACTGTGGTACAGGGTATAATGAGTTTGTGCTGATGTTTGTAACTACCCGAAATATTGGTCCTAGACCCACTTTTAAGTATACCGATCGACTTAGTATCACTTTTTGAGTCGATTTAGCGATGTCCGTCCGTCCGTCCGTCTGTCCGTCCGTCCGTCCGTCCGTCCGTCCGTCCGTCTGTCCATGTAAACGGTGTAAACACGATACAGGTCGCAATTCTTAATCAATTGACTTGAAATTTTAAACTTAAGCCTCTTTTGGCTCGAGAACGAAGCCTATTAAAATTGGAAAAAATCGGTCCATATTTAGACCTAGCCCCCATACAAAGGTCCTCTTTAGTTTTAGCTCAAATGACCCTAATAGCCGCATTTTAATAGGTATCTTTTCGAAATTTGGCAGGTAATCATGTTTTATCCACACAAATCACCATTCTGAATTTTTAAGAAATCGGACCAGTTCTTATTGTAGCCCCCATACAAACCACCTTCCCGATTTTCATATAAATCTCTCAAATTTCATGAAAATGGAAAATATTTAATTAAAATTCTGTTTGTGTATGTTAAACGCGTACTTTAAAAACCTTATCAAAACTGATTATCATCAGACCATTTTTGGACTTAGGTCCCATGTGGAAATTTCGCCCGATATTCAGTTGAAGCAATTAATTGTCAACAAAAAGAAGCCTATTCCACTCAAATTTGATTAGTGCGTGTTTTTTACACTTATTGAAGATTTGACAAAATATAGATCTAATCAGTCCATGTTTGAACTTGGGACCCATTTTCCGGGAAACTCTGGTGAAGGGTATTATGTGGTCGGTCTTGACCGACTATAATTTTCTTACTTGTTTTTATTTGAAAATATTTGATTATCACATTTAAATATTATTCGTCCATACAAAATGTTGGATTTTAAAATACAGCGCATATTACTTACAATTTTAATTATAAACTCAATTTTAGTAAAGTGCATTATAGTTAAATTTACAAATGTTAAATATGAAGAATTTGATAAACCCTTCGCTGATGTTAAAGATTGTAGCCTTAAAGTTGTGGGACGCAATAAAGTTGCTTTAAATCTTCACGTGCGTTTATTTAAAGTTCCTGTAACAAATATTTCAGTAAGTTTCATTATGATTAATAACGCTGTGCTCGAAACGGAGAGTTATTTTTTTTTGACAAGTGGGGCAGTCAGCGGGTGTCTTTAATTCGAGTACTTGGAAATCAGAAGTGGCTAACTTTTATTTTTGTAATTTTTGGTATTGAAAATCTTGTTAACCAGGAAAACATTCAGTTTTTTTTACGATCATAAAAAAGAAAATAAAATAGAAAATATTTTTTTAAAAAAATTAGATTAAATCAGTTTATTTTATAATAACTTTTTCATTACTTATATCATCATTACTTCAGCATATGCTGCGTATAATTATTAATAAGTAATACGCACTGTATACTAAAGCAATTACGATAAAACAAAATGATATTCTAAAATCAAATAAACTCATTTAATTAAGTTTTTAAACAGTTTTTAATATGTTTGAAATTTTTTACTTTAATTTTTTGATTTTTTTTAATCATCGATTTAAATTTTATAAACGAAGAACGAAAACAAAAATAGTTTGTTGGTGGTCTTTAGAACCAAAAAATCTCAAATATTTTAAAATCAGAAGATAATCTTGAGAAACGGCCCCACTTGTTAAAAAAAAAAGTCTCCGATTTGACCACAAACTTACCCTTAAAAGCCTATTTAGAATTTGTATTTTGAAAATGTTTAGGTAAATGCTCAATTATTTCGCAAAAGTAATGATTATCGTCCATATCTCTACAATAATACCATTGACATGTGTGCATTTTTTAAAAATCCCAATCGTTTTATATTCTGGAAAATAATTTACGGCATGGCAATACCATTTACAAATGTTAATCACACGTGTCCATATAAAGTGAGAACTATCAGCATAAACTAATACAGACTCGACAGTAGAGTTTACAACTAAAAACGGAAAAAAAAACTAGGCGATTTTAGGAGAAAGAAAAGCGGGTTCTAGCTAGTTTTAAGCTGGCATGGCAACACTTTTCACGCATTAGAAGTGAGTGAACAATAAAAGCCAATCTGACTTTCATTTTTCTTATGGCGCTTTATATTAGTTTTCTCTTTCTAACATAAAAAGTAGAAAAAACTGAAAAAAATTAAACATATGATTCAAAAGAACTTGTTTTGACACCTGTCATAATTGTCGAGTCTGTATTAGTCTGTGCTGTCAATTGAAAAATGCAAATAATAATAATATTTTTTTCTCTTTTTGTATTCGTTCTTAGGAAGATGTTTTGATTAAAAATTGGGTATTGGATGGGAATAAGTTTAAAATTATACCATTTCCAGCAGGAGACTATAAGATTCGAATAAATGTAGCCGCCTATAATGATTATAAAGTTGCAGTTAATGCTTTTGTGACAATAAGTGATTAAGGAAACCAATAATTAGTTGTTGAACTTCAGATGCCGATTTGTTTGTTAGCGGTCTTAAAAATTGTCAGATAGACACGTTCATTTTGAACCCATGGCAGCATGTGGGTTAGTTTTATAAAAATTAATTTGAAAAAGTGAAATTCGGCGTTGCCGACTGTATAGAAACAAACTTTAGGTGAAAAAAGTTAATAAAAGGAATTAAGGCTAAAACTGAGATATTAAGGGTTAAAGTTGTAATTAATTTTGTTTTTTAACTTTTTACTGGTTTTTAGAGTAATTAATACAAAATTGTGATTTAAATAAATTTTTAAGATTGTTATTAGGAAATTATATACTTTTTGTACTGATAACACTGTGACACAATTGAAGGGTCATTTCTTAGGGTCTTAACCAAACCAAGACAGTTTGAAAGTACTTGTGTGCAAACCCCCAATAATTACACAGGCACACAAAATAAAAAAAGTGTCCAGACCCAGAGGGTAGACCCAGTTATTTCTAGGTTTTTGGGGTCGCTGAATGCGAATATGGCCATAAAAAATCATTTCAATTGCCAGTTTTTCCCCTACCGCCCCCTATAACCCCCCGGAGGATTGACTTTTAACTGTTATACAAACTTAAAATTAATGTGCACTTTTATGTTCTATTGGCAGCTTAACCCTAAAATGACAACAAAAAAATTATGTGACCCTTCCCTCAACCCCTAGCATGCCCTCACAACCACCAGAAAGGGGATGAATTTTGAGTGTTCATAAAAAATCACGATGCATATGGATTTCTATGTTTTTTGGGCCGCTAAAACCGAATATGACTACAAAAAATTTATAATACCCCGCCCTCACTCCCTAGCACACATTATCACGCCCTATAGGGGATTTAATTTTTAAATTTTCAATAAAATTAGGATGTTGACAAAAATAATTATGAAGGTAAATTTCAAAATTAAATTCCCTAAAGGGCGTAGTAATGGGTGGTAGGGAGTGAGGGAGGGTTACTATACATTTTTTGTAGTCATATTCGGTTTTAGCGGTCCAAAAAACATAGAAATCCATATACATCTTGATTTCTTATGAACACTCAAAATTCATCCCTCTTCAGGGGGTTGTAAGGGCGTGCTAGGAGTTGAGGGAAGGGTCACATAATTTTTTTGTTGTCATTTTAGGGTTTAGCTGCCAAATAAACATAAAAGTAGACATTAAATCTGAGTTTGTATGAGAATTAAAAGTCAATTCTCCGCGGGCTTATAGGGGGGCGGTAGGGGAAAAACTAGCAATTGAAATGAGTTTTTATGGGCATATTCGGATTCAGCGACCCCAAAAACCTAGAAATAACTGGGTGTACCCTCTGGGTCTGGACACTTTTTTTTATTTGTGTGCCTGTGTTATTTTAAATGAAACAATTATTTTAAATTAAACAAATTTATGTGCGTTAATTTTATAATATTAATTTAATTATTTATTTATTAATTCATCTTCAATTAAACATCTCTTCCGAATTCACTTTAAGAACTAACTTTAATTTTGTCAAGAATAACTCTTTTATACTACTTAAAAATACGGGTTTAAGATAATGTAAGAATTAGCGATAATTAATAATAATAAAAAGTAATAACAAATAATATGAAAATAAGTAATAATGATAATTAGAATGATAAATACAAATGAGTGATAATTTAAATATTAAAAGTAACGTTAAATAAAAATAGTCAAATAAGTAACAAGAAATAATATTAGTATGATAATGTGAGAGAAGATTGGGGAGAGAGGAGAGGAACTAACATATATATCTACAATACATAACTCAATGCGTTTTGCTCTGTAACGTCTCAAATTTTTTTTATAGCCCACTAAAATTTTTTTTTTTTTTTAAGTCGAAAGAAATAATGTAACTGTTCTTTTGAGCTTAAAATAGTGTTTGGATGTATTCAATAGAATTTGATGGGGAATTTTTTTCTAGAATATATTAACCCTCTATCTTCCGTATTTATTGGTCATTTAAGAACTTTTCTTAAAAAATGGCTCAAAAGTCTACTAAGCGTTTAAAGGGTTAAAATATTCTACGAATATGTTCTGCATCAAATTTCACTAGGGGTTAATGAAAGCAGAAAGTTCGACTGGTATAAGGAAAATTCAGAAAAAAGATAAATTGTAAAGTGTCATTAATTTTTTTATATTTTTGCCAGAAATTGTATACAATTGTAACTAACAAATATAGGAAAAAATATATAAAATTAATGATACTTTAAAATTAACCTTTTGATGCATTTTAACCCTTTAAACGCACGTCTTAGTAGGTTTCCAAGCCATTTCTTAAAAAAATTACGTAAATGACTCATTAAACGGGAGATAAAGGTTTAGCGTACTCTAGAAAAATATTCCCCATAAAATTCTATTGAAGACATCCAAACACTATTTTAAGTTTAAAAAAACATTAACATTAGTTTTTTCGACTTTTTTCCAACGCCTTTCAAAAAAAAAAACTTAAAAATTCAGTGGGCTATAAAAAAATTTGAGACGTTACAGAGCTAAACCCTTTGGGGTTTTTACTACTACACATAAGTATTTTGAAACTGTCTTGGTTTGGTTGAGGCCCTAAATGTGCTGTTGCACTGTGTAATCGACAAATGTAGAATTTAAAGTTGGAAATTTAATTTCATGAGAGTGAGAAAAGTTTTAGTTACTCAAGTGAGCGTGCTTGAACGTGAGCAGAAAAAAACTTTCGTGCCTGATAGTGCGTAAGCATAATTTTTTTTTTTGAGCATAAGCGTGCGTGATTCACTTAAGCGGCCATCTCTAGTATAAAGGTTTCGGCGCAGACGGATTTAACACTCTCACTTGTTCTTTCGTAATAAAAAACATAATTTTTATACCCTCCAACTACAGTATGGGGGTATACTTACTTTGTCATTCCGTGTGTAACGCATCGAAATATCGGTCGGGGACCCCATAAAGTGTATATATTATTGATCAGTGATCGATTCTAAGACATTCTAGCGATGTCCGTCCGTCCGTCTGTAGTTAACACGATGCAGTCCAAAATAAAAGTGCTAGACCCATCAAGTTTGGCACAAACATGTATTATGGTCCTAGGCAGGTTAAGTTCGGAAATGGGCCAAATCGGACCAGGGGGAAAAAGTTTCCCCTTGAAGAACTAAACCAACCTCTTAAAAATGCTAATTTTTTTGACGTTTTTTTGTATTTTTGTGAACCAAATGCAACATTTTTATGTTCGTAGAAGTTTATAGGCCAGCGCTTGGCCCCGGGGGCTTAAAAAATTTCGCTTTTTTTGCCCCGCCCCTCTTTTAAGGGCTTGGATTAGAAAATAATTTAAATAATTATAAAACTTTAATACTTCAGTGCACAAAGCAGACAAAAATAAACTTGAAAACATATACCGTGAGGGCGAAGGAGTCACACCAGCTCACCGACCCCTCCCCCTACCTTGCCCCCCTTAAAACAACGCCATTGTCAAAAAAAAAAAATTTTATTTTTTTTACATGTTGGAGGGTATAATAGATTCGGCACAGCCGAATTTAACACTCTCACTTGTTTTTGTTCATTTTGCAAAAAAAAATTATTTCTTTATTGAACGGTGAAAATATTTTTCAATTCTCACTGAACGGTTAAAAGATGTTTACGTTCTTACTGAATGGGTAGCAAAATTTTGCGTTCTTACTAAATGGTTAACAAGTTTTTCAATTCTTACTGAATGGTGAAGAAATTGAATTAATTCAGCAAAGAATTAATTCAATAAGAATGAATTCTTAGTGAATGAATTCTTTGAACGTATTTTAAAGAATAATAAAAAAGAATTGAACTCTTTTTTAGTGTTATTGAATGGAAAAAAAATACGAATTCGTTCGATTCAATTCAATGTGAACTTAATTCTTTCGACTATAATTCAGAACGGAAAATTGAATTAATGAATAAATTCAATACAAGCTCTGCAAGAAAATGTCATTTATTTTAGTCTGCCCCCTTTTTTGGGCGTGGCTAAACAAAATACTTAAAATAACATTGTATTACTATTAGGCAAAAGCTATAATCATTAGTAAATATTTATCACGAGGGAAAATGTGTCCCCTCTCCCCCACCTGCCTCTGCCGAACCCCGTGTTGGAGGGCATAAAAGATTCGGCGCAGTCAAATGTAACACTCTAATTTGATTTGTGTGGCACAGTGTTATATATCTAGTTGGTAGCATGCTAGCCTTTGAATGTGGGGGGAAATTAGAAAAAAATAATTTTAAATCAGCTGATTTTTCTGCTGTTTGGGCATGGATTTTACATTGAGTTTAGTTGGAGGGCATAACAAATAGATTTTTTTTAACTTACTTATACTATATTAAAAGCCCTTTTTTAGTCTATTAGTGTGAATCATTTTAAATCTAACGAACAATTAATTTTTTACGGAACATTAAGCCCTCTGCCTAAAACGTGTAACATGGTTGGTTATCGTTAGCCCTAAAATACCGTTATCGATTCAAAACCTTTTCATTTTGTATACTGTTACCTAAACCGTTTAAAAACAAATGTAAATACCGTTATTATCCTTGTATTAATTTAATTTTAAATTTATTTTTAACGTTATTTTCGTATAATTTAGGAAAAGTATCAGATTCTGAGACTTTTTTAATTTTTTTAAACATGATAATGTTTTTAGGCTGGTGTCTAATTTTAAAAAAGTTGCTGAACCCCACCTCAGTTTGACTATATAAGCTAACAATTAACGAAAACGAAAGCAAGAATTACTATTTTAATTTTCTTAAAACCAAAAATGTTAATAACTTGGGTTTGTAACTTGGATAATAATTTACCTCGTGGTCAATAAAACCATTTTTCACCAGCTGGTGAATAAAAAGTAACATAATTATTTTACAACAAAAAAAAAAAAAATTTCATAAATTTTTTTTTTCATCAATTTTTTTCCCATCAAATTTTTTTTTCCATCAAATTTTTTTTTCTTCACTTTTTTTTATCAAAAAATTTTTTTTTTCATAATTTTTTTTTTTTTTAAATTTTTTTTTTCATCATTTTTTTATAATTTTTTAATCATTTTTTGTTTTTCATAAATTTTTTTGTCATAAATTTTTTTTTTTTTCATTAATTTTTTTTTTCATCAAATTTTTTTTTATACCCTCCAACCACAGTATGGGGATATACTCACTTTGTCATTCCGTTTGTAACGCATAGAAATATCAGTCGGGGACCCCATAAAGTATATATATTATTGATATATGATCGATTATAAGTCGTTCTATGAATGTCCGTCCGTCCGTCTGTATAAAGCACGATTCAGTCCAAAATAAAAGAGCTAGACTCCTGAAAATTGACAAGAATGTATCTCACAGTCATTGGCCAGTTAAGTTCGGAAATGGGTAAAATCGGATAAGGGGCAAAAAAGTTCCCATTAAAAGAACTAAAAAAACCTCTATAAAAACGCCATTTTTTAGAGCTTTTTTGCATTTTTGTTAAACAAATGAAACCTTTTTATGTCAGAAGGAGTTAAAAGTCATACAGTTATACCACGGGGGGCTACAAAATATTGTTTTTTTTGCCCCGCCCCCCTTTTGTGGGCGTGGATTAAAAAAAACATAAAAATTATGAGAATATGGTATAACTAAAGTTCAAAAAGCATAATAAATAATTTAGTAAACATTTATCGCGTTAGGGAAGGTATCCCCCAGCACCCCCACAGAACCCCTCCCCAAAAACGCCTCTGAATTTTTTTTATATGAACTTTAACATGTTGGAGGGTATCAAAGATTCGGCACAGCCGAATTTAACACTCTCACTTGTTTTTTATTCCAAATTTTTTTTTTTCATCAAAATTTTTTTTTCATCAATTTTTTTGTTTTTTCATCAAATTTTTTTTTTTTTTCATTAAAATTTTTTTTTTATCAATTTTTTTTACATCAAAAAATTTTTCTTTTCATCAAAAAAATTCATCAAAAACTTTTTTCATAAAATTTTTTTTTTCACCAAAAATTTTGGGTTCATTAATTTTTATACCCTTTTTTTTATAAATATTTTATAAATATCGGTCGGGGACCCCATAAACTATATATTATTGATCTATGATCGATTCTAAGTCGTTTTATGAATGTCCGTCCGTCCGTCTGTATAAAACACGATTCAGTCCAAAATAAAAGAGCTAGACCCCTGAAAATTGGTCAGAATATGTATAATGTTCATAGGCCAGTTAAGTTCGGAAATGGGCAAAATCGGGCCTGGGGGAAAAGTTCCCCCTTAACAAACTAAAAAAACCTCTTAAAAAACGCCGTTTTACATCTTTTTTTGCAATTATTGTTAAACAAATGAAATATTTTTATGTCAGAAGGGGTTTAAACTCCTGAACTTAGACCCAGGGGGCTGGAAAATTTAGTTTTTTTCTACCCGCCCCCTTTTGTGGGCGTGGATTTAAAAAAACCATTAAAATAATGAGAAAATGGTATTACTAAATTGCAAAAAGCATAATAAATAAATTAGTTAACATTTATCGCGATGGGCAAAATATCCCTTACCACCCCCACCGAGCCCCCCCAAAAAAAATGACCCTGGATTTTTTATATGTTTTAACATGTTGGAGGGTATCATAGATTCGGCATAGCCGAATTTAACACTCCCACTTGTTTTAACATAATTTTGTTTTTCGTTAAAAAAACACTTTTTTTACCAAAACTACTTTTTCACTAAGTCTATGCATAAAAATTTTTCCATTTGTTTATCAAATGTACATAAAACAAGTGAAAGTGTTCATAGAGTAAAAACAGTAAGAGAATTAATGGGTGAAAAACCTTTCCTTTTCGAAACTTGATTTTTAGCCGTAAACTCTGATTATCTCGGGAGTGAAAACCAGAATACACACAAAAGGAAATCGAAGAAAAAAAGGAAAAAAAACTAATACATTCAAAAGGAATTGAAGAAAAAAAGGAAAAAAAACGAATACATTCAAAAGGAACCGAAGAAAAAACAAAAAATAAACGAATACATTCAAAAAGAACCGAAGAAAAAAAGATAAATAAACGAATACATTCAAAAGGCACTGAAAAAAAAGTTTTCTTTCTTGAGATAATCGGAGTTCATAACAAGGTTTTCACAATTCTTTTTCTCATTAATCCTCTTACTGTTTTTACTCTATGGAGTGTTATATTCGTTGGTGCCGAATCTTTTATACTCTCCAAAATGTAAAAACACTTTTTGTACCTTCCACCCCAGTGATAGAGGATATATATAAGTTTGTCATTCCGTTTGTAACACATCGAAATATTGGTCTGGGACCCCATAAAGTATATATATTAGAGTGTCCCTTATTTTGGAAATGTTCGAAATGTTGAGACGGTACCCGCTCATTTTTTTCCTTTTGACTTAAAAATAACTCAGGAAAAATTTTACGCCCCTAGGACCACGCCTTCCCTACGCGACGGGGCCTTAAAGAGCGGGGCCTTAAAAATCATTTTTCCATACAAACCAAAAAAATTTTTTTTTGATTTTTAATTTTTTTGTTATTATTTATTATATTACTTGGTTTGCTTATTCACGACAAAAAATTTGATTTTGGTGGGATAAGTCTTTCAGCGCTAAAAAATTTTTAGCAAAAAAAAATTTTGAGCCGCCGGGGTCCTACAGTAAAAAATTTTTAAAAAATATTTTTTTTTAGTTTTGACCAGCAACGGTTTTAGCTGCTATGTTGCTTTAAATGATATATATTCCAAAAAAAAAATTATTCATATCTGTGACATCTTTATCTTTTTCGAAAAAAAAATTTTGAGCCGTAGGGATCCTACGGTAAAAAATTTTTAAAAAATATTTTTTTTTAGTTTTGAAAAGTAACGGTTTTAGTTGTTATGTTGTTTTTAATGATATATATTCCAAAAAAAATATTTTTCATATTTGTGACATCTTTATCGTGTATCGAAATAAATCAACAATGCATTTTTTACCCTTTTTTAGAACACGATAAAGATGTCACAGATACAAAAAATATTTTTTTATGAATATATATCATTTAAAGCAACATAGCAGCTAAACCCGTTGCTGGTCAAAACTAAAAAAAAATATTTTTTAAAAATTTTTTACTGTAGGACCCCGGCGGCTCAAAATTTTTTTTTGCGAAAAATTTTTTAGCGCTGAAAGACTTATCCCACCAATATCAAATTTTTTGTCGTGAATAAGCAAACCAAGTAATATAATAAATAATAACAAAAAAATTAAAAATCAAAAAAAAATTTTTTTGGTTTGTATGGAAAAATGATTTTTAAGGCCCCGCTCTTTAAGGCCCCGTCGCGTAGGGAAGGCGTGGTCCTAGGGGCGTAAAATTTTTCCTGAGTTATTTTTAAGTCAAAAGGAAAAAAATGAGCGGGTACCGTCTCAAGATTTCCAACATTTCCAAAATAAGGGACACTCTAATATATATTCATGATCCTCGATCGATTTTAAGTCGATCTAGCGATGTCCGTCCGTCCGTCCGTCCGTCTGTCTGTCTGTCCGTAGAAAACACGCTAACTTTTGAAAGACTTCACAGAGGCTACTGAAGTTTGACCAACATAGGTCATTTACCTGGTCAGGTTGGTATTGCAATCCAGCCAAATCGGTCCAGTGGTTCAAAAGTTATGAGCAAAAGAGTAAATTTCGGCAAGTGCTATTCGCGAATTTACGAGATAAAAAACACGATAACTTTCGAAAGACAATAACGAGACTGTTGAAACGTGGCATATATCTTTGCCGTTCCTCAGCTCTATTTGGTATTGAATTTTTGCTATAAGCAAAACCCCGGATTTCAGGACTATGATCACGTAAAGGGAGAATGATGTATCGACGTCGTCAAAACGATGCATTGGCTTCACGTAACTCGATTTTTCTTAAATCGTATGTTCGAAATCGTCTTTTTGACGATTTTTAGCTTCACGTAAGCTCAAAATCGTTGAACAACAATCGTTAAATCGACTTAAAATAAACGACATCTAATGAGGTGTCGTGTTGCTCATTTTTTTGTAAAAATATGAACTTAATTGTTATATTTTGCATAATTTTTCACTTTTATTAATAAAAATTCTGTTTTCCTTATAAAACACCACTCTAACACACAAAAAATACATTTTTTATTTTTGAAATTTTGTAACTTCGTTTTGAAGTTGAAGCTTTTATTCTGCTTGTGAGTTGTTAACTTATTTACATTTATAAAAAAACAAATCCATATGTCAACAATAAAAAAAAATTCACATGATATTTTCATCACATAAAATCGAGTTCGGTGTTTTGTTGTCTACGTTTTTTCACAGTGGGTAATATTTTTTTGTAACCAAAAAAACATATTTACCAAATTATTCAATATGTTTTATGGCCGCGCATTTTTTAAACGTCAGTTTGACATATGTTGTCGTTTTCGGTATTATGTTCGAAACGATACGTTAGTGATGGGCTTACGTGAAGCAAAATAAAAACGACATCGTTCAATCGTCGACAGACGTTACTCACTTTACATGATCACAGTCCAGATTTTGTTCATCTTAAATGCCACGTGGTAAACAAGTTTTAAAAGCATTGGTGGTAACTTAAGAATGCTTTTCAAACTTGTTTAGTTTTAAAGCAATGCTTTTTAAAATTGATTAGTTTTAAAAGCATTGGTAACTTAAAAATTACAATCGAAAAAAATTTTACACTAAAAAAAATTTTACACTCAAAAAAAAATTTGTTTTTTTTTACAAAAATGTCAATATTTTGTGTATTCAATATTTTTGTAGTCAATATTTTGTGCATTCACTCAGAAATATTTTTGCAGTAAAAAAAACATTACACTCGAAAATAGTTTTACACTCAAAAAAAAAAAAAATTAGTAATTTTTTTTAATGACAAAAAAAGAGTTTTTTACTCAAAATAAAATATTTCTAATCACAATTGTTAATTTTTTCACTTTAAAAATGTACTATCCTTTAAAAAAGGCATTGTGGAGGTTATTCATAGATTCGGGAAAGTCGAATTTAACTTTTCTACTTGTTTGCACTTATTTTTGCACTCACTTACGAAATGTACATCTCTTTTGGTTTTTTAATGGGGTCCTATACTGATATTTCAATTCGTTTTGCATGGTATTTCAATTCGTTTTCCGCAAAACATTATCATGATTTAATGTTTTGGGCAAGAGTACAAAATTCGCAGGCATTTTTTTAATTAATTTCTTTTACTGATTAATTAGCAAAGTTTTTTTCATAAATAAAGTCTTTTGGAATAATTTTTTCTATATTGTAACCACTTTAACCACTACTTCCCATAATTGCAGTTTTGGAAGCGGTATTACGATCTTAACACTGTTACCGTTACCGAAATAAAAATTGTTTCCGTTAGTATTATTCGTTTCGGTAACTAACCTTGCATTGTAATAGCGAAATTTTATTAGGCAGATTTTTATTTTTTTGTGTGTAAATATTTCATATTAAATTGTAATAAACTCATGTAAACATAATTCATTCAAGCAAAATGTTGGATTTTAAAATACAGCGCATAATATTTATAATTTTAGTTATAAAGTTAATTGTAGTAAAGTGTATTTCAGTTAAATTTACAAATGTTAAATATGAAGAATTCGATAAACCCTTCGCTGATGTTAAAGATTGTAGCCTTAAAGTTGTAGGACGTAATAAAGTTGTTTTTAATCTTCATGTGCGTTTTTTCACGTTAGATCCCATAACAAATATTTCAGTAAGTTTTATTATGATTAATTACGCCGTGCTCGAAACAGAGAATTTTTTTTCGACAAGTTGGACAACCGGCGGGTAACCCTAATTTGAGTACAAGGAAATCAGCAGTGATTACAATTTTTACATGCTTTTGCTTTGAAATTTTTCAGATTAAAAACTTTTTAAATTTTTCGACCATGAAATGGAAAAAAACATCGTCTAACATACATAGACTAGAAAATATTTGAAAAACCAAATAGTTGTAATTAGTTGAGTTTTATGATGAATTTTTCATAATATCATCATTACTTTTGTATATGGTGCGTATAATTAATTTTAACATGTTTTATACTGCTACTGTACACTGTACAATGCTACAAAAGTGAACAAAAAAATATATGCTGAGGATCTCATATCAAAATTGAGAGGATCTCATATAATTATTCGTATACTGAAGAACATTTGGATAAAATAAAAAAATAATGTAAAGTCAAATAAATTATGTGATTAATTTTGATTTGGATTAAATTAACGAAAAATTAAAAAAAAAAAGAAAAATTTTTTTCGAGAAAATCGCATTTGAATTTTAAATTACATTTAGTAATTTGCTTGTATTTTCTTGTTCTAACAGAGCGTATGAGGAATATTTATGCAATTAATAATACTCATTCGCAACGATAAAACAAAGAAATACCCAGCAAAAACATGGTAATGAGTTGTGAAAAGTAATCATTACCAAGTACATTATTTATAATGAGTACACATTACCATTAACATTATTTTAAGCCTAAAAGTAACTACTTTTCAGTAATATGCTATAAAAGTACTTTCAAGTAATAATATCTCCTTGCACTTGCATTTTTTAAATTTTACAATTCAATTAACTTAAAAAGTTCTTAAAAACTTAATAAAATTTTTTTATTTTTAGTAAAAACAATTTAAATTTTAAATGTTTTAACTAACTAATTATTTTATTTCTTATTAGTAATGGGTTTTTACTCCTTATTAGTAATCCGAGTCAGTAACTACTTATTTTTAACTCCATACTCTTCACTAATTATTTTTGTCTCACGCCCTTGTTAAAATAATTAGTGTTTCATTCAATAAGTAACTACTTATTAACAGTTGTTTCGGATTACAAAACCCATTACTGGTAATGCCAATTTTTGCTGGGTACAAGCAAATTACAAAATTGTTATGAAATTTAAAGTTCAAGTTTTCTCGAAAAAAAAAACGAAGAACGTGTTTCTGAATCTTTTTGTGTGGATGGACAAACATCTAAACTTAAAAAAAAAAAAATTAAAAAAGAAAAAAAAAGTGGCCGGATTTTTGATAAATTGACTTTTTTAAAAAATGGAAAATTTCAGAACGGGTTCTGAAAATTTTCAAAAAAAAAAAATTTTTAATGGATAGCCCATACAAAACTGTATAAGAATGTAAATTTTTGACATTGTGTCGCATTCCGTTTTAATGTGATAAATATTTAGTCAAGGCAACTTGCCGCAAATTTTACCATTTTTCCAATATTTGACCACGCCTCCTAAGCCCAGTTTTTGAAAATCTTAAAAACCAAAAACGCAATTTTCTTAGTTTCATATAGGGCTATCCAAGCAACCTATTCAGAAATTTATGGGACACATGTTTTTCTGTAGCGGGACATTTGGTGTGGAATGCCTCATATACCCTCTATCACTAAGTGGAGGGTATACAAATCGCGAATATCGCTAATACATACGCTAACTTTGAAAAACTGATATTACAATGGGATTTAGTGTACACGAACTAGCTCTACCAGGTGGCTGTCGTAAATTCAAATCAAACTAAAAATATTTGTATTGAACCAATTTTTTCACGAAAATAAAGATTTTTCGCGTACAAAATATGTTTTTCGCAAGAAAAAATTCACGGTATTATGGTTTGTTGTCTTAGTTTAACAGACTTACATGGTTTTAAATTTAAAAATTATCGCAAAAGTTTAAAATTATCGTTTTTATTGTACTTAAGCATCAAAATTTTATGCTTAAAAAAACGACTAGCGCCATTGAATTTATCGTACCCGAATTAACTTCAACAGTAGGGTGCCCAGGTTGTTAAAAAAATGCCTGCGAATTTTGTACTCTTGCCCAAAACATTAAATCATGATAATGTTTTGCGGAAGATTTGGGTGTACTTGCCAAAGCAACGTTGTTTTAGAAAAACTAATGTTATATTACTTTGCTATTCCATGCAAAACGAATTAAAATATCAGGACCCCATTAAAAAACCAAAAGAGTTCTACATTACGTAAGTGAGTGCAAAAATAAGTGCAAAAAAGTGTTTTTACATTTTGGAGAGTATAAAAGATTCGGCACTAAAGAATATACAACTCTCACTTGTTTTATGTACATTTGATAAACAAATGGAAAATTTTTATGCGAAAAGCTTAGACTTGGTAAAAAAGTAGTTTTGGTAAAAAAAAATGTTTTTTTTTACGAAAAACAAAATTATGTTAATAAAAATTTAATGAACCCAAAATTTTTGGTGAAAAAAAATTTTTGATGAAAAAAAGTTTTTGATGAATTTTTTTGATGAAAAGAAAATTTTTTGATGTAAAAAAAAATAATGAACAAAATATGGAAAAAAAAAAAAAAAATTTGGTGAGAAAAAAATTAAAAAAAAAAAATTGATAAAAAAAAATTTTTGTTAAAAAACTTTTTATTCACCAGCTGGTGAAAAACGGTTTTATTCACCACGAGGTGAATTATTATTCAAGTTACAAACCCAAGTTATTAAAATTTTTGGTTTTAAGAAAATGAAAATAGTAATTCTTGTTTTCTTTTTCGTTAATTGTTAGCTTATATAGTCAAACTGAGGTGGCGTCCTGCAACTTTTAAAATTTTGACACCAGCCTAAAAACATTATCATGTCAAAAACACACAAAAAGCTCTAAGGCATTTAAGAGAAATTTTATGCATACCCTAGTAAAAATCATTTCGTATATAGCCATGTATAAATTTATACAAATATATCATTTTATACATACTGAGATCTTATTATATTTAATTATATAAAAAATCAATCAGATATGACCGAATTTCGTATCAAATTATATAAAATTTGATATAACTTCCGATAAAATTTGATACGAATTTTGGTCTTATCTGAGAAATTTTTTATATAATTTTATATAATTAGATAATTTTATGTAAAATTAGATATATTTGTATCAATTTATACATGGATATATACAAAACCATTTTTATGATAATCACTTTGTTATCTTTCTTAAGGTTCTGGCTTTTATATACAATGATTTCTGTTTTTAAAAACACAAAATTTAAAAACTAGTTTTTTATTCATGGTCTAGGACCCCATAAAGTATATATATTCATGATCCTCGATCGATTTTAAGTCGATCTAGATATGTCCGTCCGTCCATCTGTCTGTCTGTCCGTAGAAAACACGCTAACTTTTGAAAGACTTTACAGAGGCTACTGAAGTTTGGCATATATATTTGTCATTTACCTGGTCAGGTTGGTATTGCAATCCAGCCAAATCGGTTCAGTGGTTCAAAAGTTATGAGCAAAAGAGTAAATTTCGGCAAGGGTGTTTCGCGAATTTACGAGATAAAAAACACGATAACTTTCAAAAGACAATAATGAGACTACTTAAGCTTGGCATGTATCTTTGTCGTTCCCCGGGTCTATTTGGTATTAAATTTCAGCTCAATCGGTCCAGTGGTTCAAAAACTCTAAGCAGAACCCTGAATTTCAGATTAGTTTCATCTAAAATGCCACGTGTTTTAACAAGTTTTAAAAGCATTGGTGGTAACTAAACAATGCTTTTCAAACTTGTTTAATTTTAAAGCAATGCTTTTTAAACTTGTTTAGTTTTAAAAGCATTGGTAACTTAAAAATTACACTCGAAAAAAATTTTACACTCAAAAAAAATTTTATACTCCAAAAAAATTTTACACTCAAAAAAAATTTACACAAAAAAATTTTTTTTTGTTACAAAAATTACAATTTTGTGTACATACGTACGAGCATTCACTCAGAAATATTTTTACGTGTGGGGTTAGCTAGATCCTCCATCGGGACCCTCCCATGGCGAATTGGGGACACTCACCATATTGTATAAATGTGGCGGGTACCGGGGAAATAAAATACCCGGGGGTGACATAAATCTAGCCTAAAGAATGGCAGCTGGTTCTTTAGTAACATAGGTGAGCAGAGGTTGAATCAACTGGTATGGTTACTTATGAAGCAACAGTCGGCGCAGTGGCATCCACGAAAACGGCTTCTGTACAACGTAGTCATTTTTGAACCCATCACTCATTGTATGACGAATTTACAGATGTTAAACAAACATGAGTTCAAGTCAACAAAAAGAATGTAAGTCTCCAAGGGGTAATCGTGAATTCCCGAGAAATCCCCCTGCTACGGCAGCCGGCACAATAAATTTGGAGGTGCCAAACCCATGTTTAAACATAACGATGAATGAAACCTCAACTACTTTTCAAAAGAAGAAGTATCAAAGAGCCGAAATAGGCATGAAAAACAACATAAAATTTGCAACATGGAATGTCAGGACTCTATATGAGTCTGGCAAACTCGAACAACTTAGACGTGAAATGTTTCGCTACAAATTAGATCTAGTAGCTGTACAAGAATCTCGATGGAATGATCATGATCACGTAAGCGACGACAAAACGGATTTCATATACTCTGGCAGGCCTGATGGTGATGGTCACACAAGAGGTGTTGGGTTTTTGATGACGAAAAAGATTGCAAAAAGCATGATTGATTGGATTCCTGTAAATGAAAGAATAATGCTAATAAAAATAAAAAGCAGAGCTCGAAAAATGGTTGTCATTAACTGTTATGCTCCGACGGAAAACCACTCCGATGAGGATAAAGATGAATTCTATGAACAATTGAATAGCTGTTTTGAAATGCATATACACAAGGGTGATATTATACTTCTCCTAGGTGATATGAATGCGAAGATTGGGGATAACAACACTGGAGTTGAACGATATATGGGCAAACACGGAGTAGGTGACAGAAATGATAATGGTAGAAGAGTTTTGGAATTCTGTTGCGAAAGGAATCTGGTCATTGGTGGTACACTATTTCCTCACAAGCTGAAACACAAGCTTACATGGAGGTCCCCAGCTGGGGACTATATGAATCAGATTGATCACGTCATCGTAAACTCAAAATGGAGATCTTCATTGTTGGATGTGCGATCAAAAGGTGGCGCTGATATTGGCAGTGACCATTACCTTGTTGTATGTACAATCAGAATAAAAGTTGCTGCGATTCGCTTAAATATTAAAAAAACGTTAAGAAAATTTGATACAACAAAACTACACCTGGAACCTCATCGTACAAAGTTTTGTGAAGCAATCAGAAACAAGTATCAACTTTTTAATTTTAATAACAACTATATGAACATAAATCAAACTTCAGAAGCAATAGTGAACTTGTATAATGATGTCAGCCGGGAAATTTTAGGTTACAAAGATCGAAAACACAAGGAATGGTTAACAGATAATACTTGGGCGCTGGTAGAAGAACGCAGACAAATTAAAATAAAACAAGCAGGCAGTAACGACGCATCGGAAACGGAGAAAGCTGAACTGCAAACAAAGTACCAACAGCTATCAAAAAATATTAAGAAATCCGCCAGATATGATAAAAGGTTGTGGCTAGAAGATCAAGCAAGTGCTGCCGAAGAAGCCGCGAGAATCGGTGATATTAAAAAATTATACCAAATAACTAGGTGCATATCGGGAAAACCAGCTCATAACTGCTCCTCCATCAGAGACACCGATGGAAAGTTGATAACCGCTGCTGATAAACAACTTATCAGATGGGTCGAACATTTCACTCATACCCTCAATAACCCTATTGGATTGTTACCCGTGATTCAAAACCCTGATGAACCCAATAACACCCTTCTTTTTCAAGGTATTAACTATGATGTGCCAAGCAGAACAGAAGTACTGAATGCTATAAAAAGTTTAAAGAGTGGCAAAGCTCCGGGCAACGATAACATAACTGCAGAAGTCCTTACGTGTGATCCAGAATTAGCTACGTCAATGTGGCTTCCATTGCTACATAGAATATGGAATGAAGAAATCCTACCATCGTCTTGGAATGAAGGAGTTTTAATAAAAATTCCAAAGAAAGGAAACTCACATGATTGTAACAACTACCGAGGAATAACTCTACTACCAATTCCAAGTAAGATTTTGAGCAAAATTATACTATCCCGAATTTCAGAAGCAGTATTAAAAACATGCCGCGAAAACCAATTTGGCTTTCGTGAAAATAGATCGTGTGTTGACCTCATAAACACCGTAAGAATAATTTTTGAACAATGCAACGAATTTAGAACATCTGTGTACGCGGCGTTTATTGATTTTAAGAAAGCTTTCGATAGCATTAATAGATCGTTTTTATGGAATGTCTTAGAGAGAAGAGGAATGCCAATAAAAATCATTAACCTTATAAAAGCCATGTATAATGGATTTTGTTGTAGAGTACTTCACCAAGGCATGCTTTCTGAAGCATTCGATGTAGAATCTGGAGTAAGACAAGGCTGTATACTGTCACCACTTTTATTTATTTTGATCCTAGACGAAGTTATGAGAAGTACTGTCCAGGGTAGGAAAGGAATCCAATGGAACCCATTTACACATCTCGAAGACATCGAATATGCTGATGATATATGTCTGATGAGCCAAAAACTTAGCAGTCTTCAGGAGAACCTAACGGAACTTAACGAAAACGCTAAAATTGCAGGACTGGAGATAAACATTAAGAAGACGAAATTTATGTCTGGTGGTTACAGTGCATTACATCAACCAACATTAATAATTGGTAATGAGGAACTCGAAAATGTTCAAATTTTCAACTACCTTGGCAGTACTGTTGGTAATAGGAGTGGAGCTGAAGAAGATGTCACGAACCGGATAAACAAAGCCAAGTCTACGTTTGGTATGTTAAATAACATTTGGCGATCTAGTCAAATATCAAAAAATACAAAACTAAGAATTTTTAACTCAAATGTAAAATCGGTTCTGTACTACGCATGCGAGACCTGGAAAAGTACAAGAAGCATTGACAAACGTTTACAGACATTCACAAATAAATGTCTCAGAAATATACTGGGTATATGGTGGCCAAATCGTATAAGTAACGCAGACTTGTGGTTACACACAAATCAAAAACCAGTTCCAAATGAAATAAAACGAAGAAAGTGGCGGTGGATTGGACATATACTTCGAAGGCCTACAGAAAACATAGCTCGACAAGCACTAACTTGGAACCCTCAAGGTAGTCGACGCCCTGGTGCACCATCAAAAACCTGGAGAAGAACTATTGATGAAGAGTTGGATACTGCAAATTACAGTTGGAATGACATATGCCGTGAAGCTAATGATAGAGATAGATACAGAGAAGTTGTTGAGGCCCTATGCTCCAACGGGGGAGAAGGATGACAGAAGAAGAAGAAAAAAACATTACACTCGAAAAAAATTTTACTCTCAAAAAAAAAATTTTTAATTTTTTTTTTTTTTTTAATGACAAATAAAGAAATGCATTGTGGAGGGTATTCATAGATTCGGCAAAGTCGAATTTAACTTTTCTATTTGTTTAATACCTGTTTTACTTAAATTTTAAACTTTTTTTATAGTGTGACTTAATTTGCACATGAATTATACTTAATTTTTTTTAATTCCTATTTTAAATGAAAAAAAAAAATTAATTGGGCAATTTATTTATATATTTTTAAAATATTTAATATATAATTGTGATGGCTACATTTAAATATAACTCATCAATAGAACATGTCGAATTTCAAAATATATCGGTTTATATTTACAATTTTAGCAATAAACTTAATTGTAGTAAAGTGTTTTATAGTTAAATTTACAAATGTTAAATATGAAGAATTTGATAAGTCCTTCGCTGATGTTAAAGAATGTTATCTTAAGGTTTTGGGACGTAATAAAGTTGCTTTTAATCTTCATGTACGTTTATTTAAAGTTCCCGTAACAAATATTACCGTAAGTTTTATAATAATAAATAACATTGTGCTCGAAAGAGGAGAATTTTTTTTTCTGGAAAATTGGGGCATTTTATTTTTGGAATGTTCTTGATTTTTAAATACTATTTGAAATTGGATTTTTTAACTTGTCTACCATTTATAAAATTTTAATCGATATGGAAAATAACCGTTTTATTGACAAACAACCGCTTATTTATTACAATAGTGACATAACTAAAAACATTTTTAATTTTTGAGTTAATGGTGCAAATAATTTATTATATCATGCTTTATATTGTGTAAAAAAATCGTTTTAAGGGGGGGTTTAAAGAAAAAAAAAAAACAGCCTCCATTTGATTTTTTTTTTTTTTTTGATTTCTAGGTTATTAAATTCTCTGTTACTTATCGTGGGCCATTTTTTAAAATTTTGACCAAATTATGTTTTTTATGAAAAAAGAAAAGTAAACTTCTTAAATTTTTGTGTTTATATGTTTGTATTAGCAAATCAATATCAATATTTTTCAAAAATTGGCCACGGTAAGTACTAGAGAATTTAATAATCTACAAATTAAAAAAAAAATCATTGAATGTCTTAGAATCGATCACTGATCAATAAAGAACGATTTTTACTGATCTTTGGAACCGAACCTTAAAACCTAAAATATTTTGAAAACAAAAGCTAACTTTGAATACAAAATAATTTTTCTGGATCAGAATACCCTAGTACTGGCTTACCCACAATGCTTGTCAAAAAACTCTCCGATTTAAGCAAAGTCTCAGCACATGTTAAAAATACTTTTTAAAATTTAAAATTTAAATTTTTTTAGGTCCACGCTCAATTCTTTCGCAAAAGTAATGATTATCGACCATTTATATATAACAATACTATAGACTTTTGTGAATTTTTTAAAAATCCCAATCGTTTTATATTCTGGAAAATTATTTACGCCGTAGGAATGCCATATTCAAATGTTAATCATACGTGTCCTTATAAAGTGAGTTTTATGAGTTAAATAATGAAAATAACTTAACAATTTTTTGATTTCCCTCTGCTTTCAGGAAGATGTTATAATTAAAAATTTTGTATTAGATGGAAATAAATTTAAAATGATACCTTTTCCATCGGGAGACTATATGGTCAGAATAAATGTAGCCGCTTACAATGATTATAAAGTTGCGGTTAATGCTTTTATTTCAGTTATTGAATAATAAAGAAAATAACAATTAGTTTATGAATTTCAGATTCTAATGTTTTTGTTTTTGTAACATGATAATGTTGTTAGGCTGGTGTCTAATTTTAAAAAAGTTGCAGGTCACCACCTCAGTTTGACTATTTAAGCAAACAATTAACGAAAAAGAAAACAAAAATTATTATTTTAATTTTCTTAAAACCAAAAATTTTAATAACTTGGGTTTGTAACTTGGATAATAATTTACCTTGTGGTGAATAAAACAGTTTTTCACCAGCTGGTGAATAAAAAGTAACATAATTATTTTTCAACAAAAAAAAAATTTTTCATTATTTTTTTTTTTTCATCAAACTTTTTTTATCAAATTTTTTTTTTCACAAAATTTTTTTTCATCAAACTTTTTTTTTCATAATTTTTTTTTTATCGTTTTTTTTATATCAAATTTTTTTTTTATCAATCCCAGGAAAATTTTTTGAACAAATTCCTGGTTCAATAGATTCTTGAATACATTCTACGTTAATCACAACAAAATTTTCTATGTAAAATTATTTTTCAAAAAAACTACTTGCTCTAAAAAACGATTGCTTTCGGGACAATTTCAAACAAAAATCATTGATTCTGGAATGTTAAGTAGAACCGGTTGCAGGGTAGTTTGATGGGTTCCGGAATCGAATATTTGGAACAGAAAATTTTGCTGGGAATTTTTTCTTCATCAAATTTTTTTTTCATAAATTTTTTTTTTTTCATCAAATTTTTTTTTTTTTTTTAATTATTTTTTTTTTTTTTTCATCAAAAATTTTTTTTCATGAAAATTTTTTTTTCATAAATTTTTTTGTTTTTTCATCAAATTTTGTTTTTCATAAATTTTTTTTCATCAATTTTTTTTTTTTTCATCAAATTTTTTTTTTCATAAATTTTTTTTTATCATATTTTTTTTCATCAAATTTTTTTATAAAATTTTTTATTTTCAATTTTTTTCTCACCAAAAATTTTTTTCCCATATTTTTTTTATCAATTTTTTTTACATCAAAAAATTTTTCTTTTCATCAAAAACTTTTTTTCATCCAAATTTTTTTTCACCAAAAATTTTGGGTTCATTAAATTTTTATTAACATAATTTTGTTTTTCGTGAAAAAAAATCATTTTTTTTTTACCAAAACTACTTTTTTACCAAGTCTAAGCTTTTCGCATAAAAATTTTCCATTTGTTTATCAAATGAACATAAAACAAATGAGAGTGGTATATTCTTTAGTGCCGAATCCTTTATACTCTCCAAAATGTAAAAACACTTTTTTGCACTTATTTTTGCACTCACTTACGAAATGTACAGCTCTTTTGGTTTTTTAATGGGGTCCTCGACTGATATTTCAATTCGTTTTGCATGGAATAGCAAAGTAATATAACATTATTTTTTCTAAAAAAAAACTTTGCTTTGGCAAGTACAAATATACAAATAATATGGAAAAATATAACTCATTTTCCTGACAGCAATTCGCGTTTTTGTGAAAATAACTATGATTTTTTAGTTATTTACTTCGCGCCGAAAAAATCCTCTGCGATCCTCAGTTCGATACAATCAGTCTTTATTTTTTCTTATATAGAATGGATCCATATCTTTCGAAAAAAGTTGCCCAAACTTGCTCGAAATGATAAATGGCGAAATTACAGCTACATATGGGGCATTCCATGTGAAATCGGACAATTTGAAAAACGTTTTTTTTAGATTTTCTCAATTTGTTTACAGTTTTCAGTACCCTTCGAAAACTCCTTCGTGGTAAATTTTCAGATTTTTTTGATGACCCGTTCAAAAGATATCGAATTTTGAAAAATTGGTAGTTTGTTCCTTTACTCAAACTTCTTTTAATAATAACTTCTTCAATAATGGTCCAAATTTCAATTTTTTTTTTTTCAAAATTTTTGTTTTTCTTAAAAGCGCTCTAGTATGCGATTTTTAAGTTTTAAAATTTAAATCTAATTTTTGATTTTTTGAAAATTATCGATTTTTTTTGAAATTTTTTTGTGTAAAACTTCTATCAATTCTACAAATTTTTTGCCCAGGAGGATCGTGGGATAACGATTATTACTATTTTTTAAAATTTTTTGAAAAAATTTTATTGTAATTTTCCAATCTTAAAATCATTTCTACTGCTCCAATGGTGCGTCATAGAGCGGTCCTTTATAAGACCGACCCCCATTAATTTTTATGTCTTAACATTTCTTTGGAAGAAACTAATACCCTATCTCCAATTTCTAAGGGGGCTCCCACACAAAACGACATTTTTAAAAATTTGTTCCAACTGCTCTACCTGCCCTAATAATGCCCTTAGAGCAACAAAATGTATGAACAACCCACAATATTTTTTTAGTCCAAACATTTTCTCTGAACACACCTACCCTCTATCTTTAACTGTTAAGGCGGTCCCCATACATTTTTTTTTTTTATTTTTTGTGAATTTATTTTATTTAATCAGCTTCTACCGGTCTAATGGTGCGTCCGAGAGGGGCATTAGTGAGACCGACCCCCATTTATTTTTACCCTACAACATTTTTTCAAAACATACCTACGCCCTATCTCCACTCCCTAAGTAGGCTCCCATACAAATAACAGTTAGAGCAAATTTTATAAAAATGTAATTTTGTTTGAATTCTCTCTTAGGGAGAATTCAAACAGGAAAATGAGTGTTGAGCGGTGTTATTCATGCCACCCTAATGTATATTTATGTTCCTTGATCGATTACAAAAATATTTAGTTATGTCAGTTTGTATTAGAGATGGGCACATGAGCAGATTAGAGCGTGAATCACGTGATTCACGCGTGATCACGCGTGAGTGTGACTGAATTCAATTTTACTCACGTGATTGTGAGTGAGTGTGAGTGGAGAAAAAAATTGCGTGAGTGAGTATACGTGAGTAAGATTTTTGCGTGAGTGAGTGGGCGTAAGTCGATTTTTTTGCGTGAGTTTGTGTGATTTATTTTTTCTTCATTCACTCAAAAAAAAAACTGTAATGTTAGCAAAAAAAGCTTGTAACCCTACAAGAAAATTTGCTGATTTTGAACCCACCATTTTTTTGCTCAAGTTAGCAAAAATGTTTTGCCAATAATTAGTTAACAATTTTTTTTTTTTTACTTAGTTCATACACATCTGAGGACCCCATTGGGTTCGGACCCGATATGTCCAGACCCCGATGGGCCTAGACCTAGTTGGGTTTCTAAAAAATCGTCATAGCTTTTGATCCAAAATTTGTGTCCGTTTCGCTCTACCTTGCTTAGTTTTTGAGATACGTGATTATAGGGGACCACTGGGGTCTTGAGAATTAAAAAACTCGATAACTTCAAAAATATTACTCGGAGAGCTTTTGACTATTTTGCGGTCTTGTTCTACGTGTTGAGAGCTACAAAAATGCTTTTGGAGTTTTTGTTGTGCCGGTTATATTTACCGAGATATGAGCATTTTAAAATTTTAGGAATGCTAACTTTTTTGGATTCAAAGTTAGGAACCATTAGGGTCCACACATGTGAAGAGGACCGGCGACACTATAGAGAGCCCGAGAACCAAAAAAGGCCTCCATTTTGCTCTATCTGGCTTAGTTTCTGAGATAGCGACATTTTAAGTTTTCTGAAAATAAAAAAAAAATTACCATTTATTTTGCTATTACATATTAGCAAAAAAGCTTGTAAAAATTTGGTCAACTAAATTTTAAATCCAGCAAAAAAAAATAGTTCAAACTTTGTTTAAAATTTCTAAATAAAGTTTACAAGATATTTTTGCTAACATGCTAATCTCAACTAAAAATTTGCTAAAAGTAAGCTAACCAGCATTAGCAAAAAAAATTAGTAAATCTACTAATGTATTATTTTGAGTGTATTTCCTTTCATACCAAAAAAATCAACAAAACAATTGTAAAATTTGGCTTCATTTAAGATTTCGTCCCGAAAGAAGCAGAAAAAATGTAAAATTTCGCTAAACATTAAATTTTGCTGAAAATTTTGAAAGATTTTTGAAATTTTAGTTTTTGATTTTTTTTTTTTTTTTGTATAAATAAAAGTTTCGTGAGTGTGAGTGAAGCTTTCGTGAGTGCACGTGAGTGTGAGTTGTATTAAATTTACTCAAGTGATTGTGAGTGAGTGTGAGTAAAAAAAATATGCTCGTGAGTGAGTGTGCGTGATTTAAAAATTCCTGTCGTGAGCGAGTGTGAGTCAAAAATCACTCACGCGCCCATCTCTAGTTTGTCTATCTGTCAATAGATAACAAACTAACTTTCTAAAGAAAGTCTTTAACACAAAGAAACAATCTTATCGACAAACAAACATCGAACAGTAAATATGAAATTATAATGCCTTTTGCATGTGTTCGTCATTATTTCAGCATACGGTGCGTATAAATAATTACTAATTATAATACGCACCGTATACTGAAGCAATTAGGGTAAAACGAAAAAAACAACTTAAGTTACACATGCCAACAAAATTTGAAAACGGTAGAAACCTCGGGACTAGAATATACTTTTCTAAGGGTTTGAGCTGCGCTGAGTCCGAATCTGTACTTAGAATTTCTCCATCACATCAGGTTTAGGTCACATCAGATATCTTAGCTTTAAGTTTGAAAAACCCTGTTTTTCGCCATATTCGAGACCTCATAACTGCGCCAGTTCACCTTTATTTATAAATCCTGATATGTAGTCTGAAAGTCCTACTTCATACCTTTAAAATAAATGTTTAACCTCTGTTATATCTTGTTCCTTCTCTGAGATAACTTAACACAAAGTTTTAAAAATTTTAGGCTTTCGCGATATTCACGATATTTTTCCTATGAATGCAAATTTGCTACATTTCGCCTTTATTTTACGACGAACTTATAAAATTCTTAAATTTCCAATTTAAAAAAAAATGTTTTTTGAATTGTTTAGATATCTTGTCTATTTGCTGAGATATCGCCCGTTGAAATTTATATGATGTGTTTAATAAATACATACCACTCTCAGCCGCATCCAGAGTCATGAAACGAGAACAATATTTAGGTTAAGATATCTCAAAAATAAACAAAATATTATAATGGTTAAACATTCAGTTTAAAGGTAATTTGTAAGACTTTCAGACCACATATCAGGTTTTATAAACAAAGGTGAATTTTCGCAGTTATAATGTCTCGAATATGGCGAAAAACTTTTTTCCACTTCAAGCTAAGATATCTCGAAAACCTGATGTGATAGGCAAGTTCTGGAACCAGATTCGGATTCAGCGCAACTCAAACCCTTAGACAAGTTACCTCTGGTTTATGGGTTAAAAATTTGTTGGCCTCTGTTATTTACATAAATGCTTTTTTAATCGAGTATAATAGCTTAAAAGAAGAAAAATCAGTTTCTTGGCGGTCTTCGGAACCAATAATCACAAATATTTTGAAAACAACAGCTTACGTCAAATAACTGTTAATACCACTGGATTCATCATACTCGAAAAAAAGTCTTCCAATCAAGCACAGTCTTACAATTAAAAGACAATGCAAATTTAATTTTGAAAAAAAGCTTTTAAGGTACATGCTCAATTACACAGCTCAACAAAAAAATGCGTATTGGATTCTGGTTAGTGATTTGGATGGTGTCTGTTGCGCTGAGTCCAAATCCGGAGCCCAAATTTGTCTATCACATCAGGATTTTGAGTAATTCGCGGTTAAAGGGCCGAAAAAGGGCATTTTTGACCCTTTTTAAAGGCTTATAAATTAATAACCTGACCCAGCAAAAATTGGCATTACTAGTAATGGGTTTTGTAATCCGAATAAGATGTTAATCAGTAGTTACTTATTGAATGAAACACTAATTATTTTAACAAGGGCGTGAGACAAAAATAAGTAGTGAAGAGTATGGAGATAAATAAGTAGTTACTGACTCGGATTACTAATAAGGAGTAAAAACCCATTACCAATAAGAAGTAAAATAATTAGTTAATTAAAACATTTTAAATTTTACTTGTTTTTATTAAAACTTAAAAATTGCGTAATTTTTATTAAGTTTTTAAGTAATTTTTAAGTTAATTGAATTGTAAAGGTTAAAAACTGCAAGTGCAAGGAGATATTATTACTTAGAAGTGCTTTTATAACATATTACTGAAAAGTAGTTACTTTTGGGCTTAAAATAATGTTAATGGTAATGGGTACTCATTATAAATAATGTACTTTGTAATGCTTACTTTTCACAACTCATTACCATGTTTTTGCTGGGGACATGCAAATGACTTGGTATCAAGCTCATTCGAAAGCCTGTAATTTTCTAAAAATTTAATTTTCTAAAATGGTAAAAAAATTATTAACAAAAAACCTTCCATTTTTTCAATATTTCGTTTATTTACACAGTGTTTTTTAACAAATTTCCATACAAATTCATACGTAAATTTTAGATTTGAAGCACTTGTGGTTAATGATTTTTTTACCATTTTAGAAAATTATATTCCAAGAAGATTTGATCTTGTCTTAAAGAGAAAATTACACACTTTCGAATGAGCTAGATACCAAGTCATTTGCATGTTAGGATCTTATTTTATAGGCGTTGAAAAATGGTCAAAATGGGCATTTTTTGACACTTTAACCGCGATTTTCTCAAAATTGTGACGTGATAGAAAAATTTGAGTGACCGTTTTGGAATCAGGGCACCAAACCCTATCAACTTTTTTTGGTTTCTTCCAAAACGCAGCGACAAACCTCAGATTTGTAGAGCGGTGTTATTTCGCAAAAATAATGATTATCGTCCATTCCAATATAATGATGCAGTAGATTTCTGTGTTTTTAAAAAATCCCAAACGTTATTTATTTTGGAAATAATTTACGGCATGGGAATATTAATTTCGAATGTTAATTATACGTGTCCTTTAGAGTGTCCCTTATTTTGGAAATGTTTGAAATGTTGAGACGGTAGCCGCTCATTTTATTTAATTGACTTTAAAATAACTCATGAGTGATTTTACGCCCCTACGACCACGCCTTTCCTAAGCTATGAACATTCATTCAGTAGATAAGAAGTTCTTTCATCAGTTCACTCCATCACACAAAAAATTATTGGCTAAAAAAATTCAATTTAAATAAGTCAATTATTGTTTTGATCAGCTTTGGTGTAAATTTTTTTAACTATCAAATTACAAATTTTCAACATACCAGATTTTTTTTTTTCGTTTTAATTTATTTGAATACATTAATTAAAAAATATACTTTATAGTCGGGTTTTACGTTTTTTTTTGCTGTTGGCAACATATTGGAATGCTAAAAATATGAATTTCTTCATAATTTTGTCATAAGCTTAAAATTCATTTGTTAAATCAATCATTATTTTAATTGACTCTAAATAAAAAATTAATCAAATTTTTGATCCAAATTGAAAAAGTGATTGATTGAAAAAAAGCCTGCGAATTTTGTACTCTTGCCCAAAACATTAAATCATGATAATGTTTTACAGAACCCAGCAAAAATTGGCATTACTAGTAATGGGTTTTGTAATCCGAAACAGATGTTAAGAAGTAGTTACTTATTGAATGAAACACTAATTATTTTAATAAGGGCGTGAGACAAAAATAAGTAGTGAAGAGTATGGAGATAAATAAGTAGTTACTGACTCGGATTACTAAAAAGGAGTAAAACTCCATTACCAATAAGAAGTAAAATAATTATTTAATTAAAACATTTAAAATTTAACTTGTTTTACTAAATCTTAAGTTTTTAAGTACTTTTAAAGTTAATTGAATTTAAAGGTTAAAAACTGCAAGTGCAATTATATATTATAACTTAGATGTGCTTTTATAACATATTAGTGAGAAGTAGTTACTTTTGGGCTTAAAATAATGTTAATGGTAATGGGTACTCATTATAAATAATGTACTTGGTAATGATTACTTTTCACAACTCATTACCATGTTTTTGCTGGGAAGATTTAGTGTACTTGCCAAAGCAAAGTTTTTTTAGAAAAAATAATGTTATATTACTTTGCTATTCCATGGAAAACGAATTGAAATATCAGTCGAGGACCCCATTAAAAAACCAAAAGAGCTCTACATTTCGTAAGTGAGTGCAAAAATAAGTGCAAAAAAGTGTTTTTACATTTTGGAGAGTATAAAAGATTCGGCACTAAAGAATATACAACTCTCACTTGTTTTATGTACATTTGATAAACAAATGGAAAATTTTTATGCAAAAAGCTTAGACTTGGTAAAAAAGTAGTTTTGGTAAAAAAAAATGATTTTTTTTTCACGAAAAACAAAATTATGTTAATAAAAATTTAATGAACCCAAAATTTTTGGTGAAAAAAAGTTTTTGATGAATTTTGTTGATGAAAAGAAAAATTTTTTGATGTAAAAAAAATTGATGAAAAAAAATATGAAAAAAAAATTTTTGGTGAAAAAAATTTTTTTTTTTTTTTTCATTCATTTATTTTATTGAATCTTCACTTAAATTATGTGAACTAACAATAAGTATTCAAATCTTAAGACTAATATAACTTAATATTAAGTCCAGCCAGTGCCAGACAAAATTTCATTTGCTCATAAATTATCCAATGTTTTCAAAAGCATCATCCTTCACTTTAGTGTGCCAAGTCAGCAGTGGCCCTCCTTCTAAGGCGTTGGTGACCACGATTATTTAAAAGATTGCGTGCTAAATTGTTTGGATGTGACTCCAGTTTTCGTAAGTAGTTTTGGGTATGTCTCACAATTTCATCTTTAACAAGGGAAACATTGAGATCTCTGTGTATGTTTAAGTTTCTAACATACCAGGGGGCATCAGTAATCATTCGCAAAATATTGTTCTGTTTTCTCTGTATTTTTTCCACATTAGACGCAGAGGCAGTGCCCCATAACTGAATACCATAGCACCATATAGGTTTTATAATCGAACTGTAGATCAATAGTTTACAGTCTAACTTAAGTTTCGAGTTTCTCCCAATTAACCAATTAACTGCAATAGTTTTCAATTTTATCTGGGTTAATTTTGCATCTATATGGTTTTTCCACGTAAGACGACGATCCAGATGAATTCCTAGGTACTTAACCGTTGTATGTTGAGGTACAATGTGATTATTAATCCGAATTTGGGGGCAAGTTTCTCGTCTTAACGTGAACGTTATGTGGATGCATTTCTGCTCATTAACTTTAATTTTCCACTTATTTAACCAGTCTTCTAATTCAAGAATGTGACTTTGCAAAATACGAGTTGCTTCAAGTGGATTGTTATGGGAGCTTAAAATCGCTGTATCATCAGCAAATGTGGAGGTATGCGTATTTCGATTAGTTGGCATATCAGAGGTGTACAAAATATACAAAAGCGGTCCCAAAATACTACCTTGTGGAACTCCAGCTTGTATGATTTGAGGGGTACTGACAAAATCGTTTTCCTTTACTGTGAACTTACGATCTGTTATGTAATTTTCGAGTAACTTATGTGTATTTGGTGGTAACATATTTTTTATCTTTTAGAGTAAACCTTCATGCCAAACCTTATCGAACGCCTGTGAGACATCAATAAAAAGTGCGGAACAATATTTTTTTTCTTCATAGGCTCTTCTAATTTCACCTACCAGTCTATGAACTTGCTCAATTGTGCCATGTTTTTTCCTGAATCCAAACTGGTGATCGGGGATAGTGTTGTTCTGAGCGACATGAGTTGTTAATCTGTTCACTAACAGTTTTCCAAAAAGTTTTGATAAATTTGATAACAGACTGATAGGCCTATACGATTCCACTTTTGTGTGATCTTTGCCTGGCTTGGGTATCATTTTAACGAGAGAAATTTTCCATTCTGAGGGATAATGTTGAAGGCGTAATATAGCATTAAAAATAAAAAGAATTATTCTTAATGCTATTCGGGGTAACTCCAGAAGCATTTTATTACTGATCCTATCAATACCAAATGCCTTTTTGGGGTTTAATTCACAAACTGCCTTTTCGACCTCTCGCATCTCAAACCGAATGGGTGCTGCTACGCGCTGGGGTAAAATTAGTGGCAACTCTACTATAACACTTGATTCATTTGGTGCGAATACATTTTTCAAGTGCTCAACAAACCGATTTCCTTTTTCAGTATCATTTCTAGCCCAACCTCCATTTGAAAGCTGTGCAGGCTTTCAAAAAATGCAAAAATCGCGTTTTTTCGCATTTTCAACCGCGAATAATTAAAATTTTAGACGTGATGGAAAAATTTGGAGCACAGATTTGGAATCAGCGAGTCAAAATCTTTAAAAATTTTGTATCAAACTTCAAACCGGAGTCAAAAACCTTCCATTTGTTGAGCGGTGTAATTAATTGTAAACGGAACATTAAGTGATATAAACTGCCTGATAACACATCATAATTTTTAATTAATTTTTGCTTTTTTAAATATTTTATAATTGATTTTGCCCATGGCATTTGAATATTATTCAACCATACAAAATGTTTAGTTTAAAAATAACGCGCATAATATTTACAATTATAGTAATAAACTTAATTTTTGTACAGTGTATTTCTATTAGGTTTACAAATGTTAAATACGAAAATTTTGATAAATCCTACTCCGATGTTAAAGAGTGTAGCCTTAAAGTATTGGGACGCAATAGAATTGCTTTTAATCTACATGTACATTTATTGAAACTTCCCGTTACCAATATTCAAGTAAATATTATTATAATTAAAAGCTCTGTGCTCGAAATGGATTTTTTTTTGTCGATAAGTGGGGCAGCCGGTGGGTTACCTTAATTCAAGTACTCAAAAATCGGCAGTGTTACCCGTATTGTTTTTGAAATATTTGAAATTTAAAAATTTTTGTAGCCAAAGATTCTGAAAATGTTTTTTTTTTATATTTTTCTACCACTTATTGAATTTAAATCGACATCTATCGATCGAAAAAAACATTAATCGACAGACATAGATGTTATAGAAAAATATAAATTTTAATAATAATAACTTTTACATTATATCATCATAACTTCAGTATACGGTGAGTATTATCAATTAATTATTATAATACGCACCTTATGTTTGCTTAAGAATCAAAAAAACTCAAATATTTTGAAAACAAAAGCATTAATACCGCTGGATTCAGCATACTCAAAAAAAGTTTCCGATTCGAGCACATTCCATTTCTAAAAGACTTCTTCTTTTTAGGTGCATGCTCAACTCTTTCGCAAAAGTCATGATTATCGTCCATTTCTATATAATGATACTGCAGATTTTTGTGCATTTTTAAAAAATCCCAATCGTTATTTATTTTGGAAAATACTTTATCGCCTGGGAAGGCCATTTTCAAATATTAATCATACGTGCCCATATAGTGTGAGAACTATAACATAATTAAGGCATATCTGAATAATAATATTTTTCTCTTTTTTTGTTTGTTTTTAGCATGATGTTTTGATTAAAAATATAGTTTTGGAAGAGAATATGTATAATATATTACCATTTCCAACAGGAGAATATAAGATCAGAGTAAATGTAGGCACTAATAATGATTATAAAGTTGCTGTTAGTGCTTTTGCTGCTATAACTGATTAAAGAAAACAACAATTAGTTTTTGAACTGCAGATTCTGAGTGTTTTTTTATTTTATAGAGTACTCTAGATGTCTCATAATCTGAGTGATTTCTGTATGAAAATGTAAAAAATTTTAAAAATTAAAATACAGTTTTGAAGGTGCGTCTTTTTTTTTTTTTTGTTGACGGGTGGGTTTTGGTGGTTCAAAGTCAACCTTATGGAGCTTATTGCTCTATTTGGTTAAATATAAAAATTTTATAACTTTTTCTTTTATTTTACCCACAAAGGAATCTTTTGGCATAGTTTTAAAAAAATTTCCCTTTTGGGAAATTTTAAGGGAAATTTTTTTATTTTGACATAAATAACTAAATTATAAAGTAAAACAACTAAAACCCCAAAAATCAAGTGATTTGTAACCCAAACAAAAATGTTCCTAGAACAAAAACTACACTCAGAAAATTATGTTAGTTACTACATGTTAGTTGTTTGTATATTTTACAGCAGTAAGTTGTTTTCAACTACAAAGTCAGTTGTTTTTGTATGAAAAATATAAAACAACTATTTCTGTTAGTTATTTTAAGTAGTTTTTTTGAATAATTAACAAAAAAGTACTGTGATGTAGTAACAGTTATTTAAAGTAGTTAATTTTATTTTTTTATCTCTGAAAAATTTTCAAAGTTTTTTTCCAAAAAATAAAAATAAATTTTCGTTTTTTTTATTTTCCACAACTTTTTTTTTTTTTTTTTAAATGAAAAAATTTGGTCTTCAATTTTTTTTCTGAAAAATTTTTTGGAAAAAAAAAAATATTTATTGATTATTTTATTTTTACTACATTTTAGTTGTTTTGACTACAAATGTAAGTAGTTTTTACTACATAAGTCAGTTGTTTTTTGTCAGTTAAAATAACTAACATTGTTAGTTAATTTAACTGAAAAAGTAGTTGACCCCAAAACAACTTACAAAGTAGTTATTTTAACTGACATTTTCAGTTGATTTTACTAACATAATTTTTTGAGTGTAATTCTATATAAATAAAAATAAAATGTCGTTCGTTGGTACTTGCGTTACTTAAGAACGGCTGGACCGATTCAATTTATATGGAGATTTAAGATTCAATTTATATGGAGCTTATTGGTCTATTTGGTTGAAAATATGGAGTTTATAACTATTTCATTTATATTACACACAAAGGAATCTTTTGGCATAGTTTTTAAAAAAATTCCCTTTTGGGAAATTTTTAGAGAAATTTTTAATTTTGACGTAAATTACTAAATAATAAACTAAAACAACTAAAACCCCAAAATTCACGTGATTTGTAACACAACCAAAAATTTTCCTAGTACAAAAACTAATTCTAAATAATTCAAAATCAAAAGTCGTTCGTTAGTACTTGCGTTACTTGAGAACGGCTGGACCGAATTGTCTATTTTCTTTTAAATGTGAGTCATAGTCCAACTTAGGTTTTTACAGAAAGAAAAATTGACCACGCACAATTTTTTAGGTATATTGATCTGGAAAAACTGTAAGACACGGGTATTGTATTTTCGACCCACTCTCAGAATTTTTTGGTCTGGTTCATGTACACAGCCAAAATTTAAAATTTGTTGGACGGTGTTATAGGAAAGTTTTTGTTATTGTTAAAAATACACAGTTTTACGTTTTTATATAATATAAACTCGCGAAACCTGGAGCAGATGGCATAGGTACCACCATAATGCTTTCACCGCCACTCCAGCATTTCAAACTAAAACGAAATACCCTAACTGTCGCCAAAGCAAATCGAAGATGGAAGGAACTTGGGACAAGTGGTATAAGCAGAATTTTATGGCCACGCTATGATTTAGGAAGAACTAAATTCTTACTTACACTTACGAGAATAGAATGTCGTATGTTGACAGGTTTAATAACGGGACACTGTCTTGTCGGAAAACATGCCAAGAACATGAATCTTATTACGGACGCAAGCTGTAAAAGGTGCGAGACACCAGACGTCGAAGAGACCATTGAACACATCCTGTGTCACTGCCCGGCTTTGGCACGAACTCGACTATCAATTATAGGAAGTTCACAGTTCGAGACTTTAGAGGAAATTACGATGATAGACCTGAAGAGCTTGAAACAATTCGCAATGAAGGTCAATGTATTTAGTTTACATCGATAAGCGGAAAAAGTTTTGTGGTATCGCTATGGACCAATTGGTCTATGCGGAGTGCCCATCTGGCACCGCCACCCTAACCTAACCTAACCTATAATATAAAATGCGTGGATAACGTTTTTTGTGATTTTAAAAAAATTTCCCTTTTGGGAAATTTTAAGGGAAATTTTTAGTTTCTACAAAAATAATGGATTTCAACTTTAATGAGCTAAAAATCAACAATTCAAGAGATTTTCATTAGAAATAAAAATTTCCCTAGAAAAAAAACTTATTAAAAACTAAAAAAAAATTATTTTTAAATTGCCCTTAATAAAATTTAATAAAATAAAAAAAATACATTTTTTATTGGCGTTTTTTGCGATAACGCGTATTGATCTGGAAAAACTAGGAGACTCAGGTATTGTAATTTCGTGCCCATTCTTAGAGTTTTTTAGTCCGGTTCATGTGTACAGCCAAAATTTAAAATTTGTCGGATAGTGTTATAGGAATCTTTTTTGCTATGGTTAAAAATACAAAGTTTTTACGTTTTTATATGATATAAAACGCGTGGATATCATTTTGCGTGATTTTTAGTGTCCGACCGAACAGTTAGGCCAAAAAACGTCATTTAATCAAAAATTTGGTATTTCGGAGTACTTTTAACAACTTTTTTTTATATGGGGTAGAAATGCAAATATTAATTTTTGGCCAATACCATTTTTTGGCCTAACTGTTCGGTCGGACACTAATGATTTTTTAAAAATTTCCATTTTGGTTGGCACAAAAAATAATGTTTTTTAGCTTAAATGGGTGAAAAATCCACAATTTAAGCGATTTCCATTGGAAATAAAAAATTTCCCTAGAACAAATACATATAAAAAAAACAAAAAAATAAAAAATTTAATTTTTTATTGGCGTTTTTTGCGATAACGCGTATTGATCTGGAAGAACTAGGAGATTCAGGTATTGTATTTTCGTGCCCATTCTCAGAATTTTTTAGTCCGGTTCATGTGTACAGCCAAAATTTAAAATTTGTCGGACAGTGTTACAGGAATTTTTTTGTTATGTGTAAAAATACAAAGCTGTTACGTTTTTATGTATATAATATGCGTAGGTATCATTTTGTATAATTTTTCAAAAATTTCCCTTTTCGGAAATTTTAAGGGAAATTTTTAGTTTCTACAAAAAATAATGGATTTTAACTTTAATGAGCTAAAAATCAACAATTCAAGAGATTTTCATTAGAACTAAAAATTTCCCTAGAAAAAAAACTTATTAAAAACTAAAAAATGTTATTTTTAAATTGCCCTTAATAAAATTTAATAAAATAAAAAAATAAATTTTTTTATTGGCGTTTTTCGCGAAAACACGAAATGGTCTGAAAAAATTAGAAGACTCAGGTATGGATTTTTCGTGCCCATTCTTAGATTTTTTTGTCCGGTTCATGTGTACAGCCAAAATTTAAAATTTGTCGCACAGAAAATTTTTGGTTATGGTTAAAATTACAAAGTTTTTTACGTTTTTATATGATATAAAACGCGTAGATATCATTTTGCTTGATTTTTTTAAAATTTCCCTTTTGGGAAATTTAAAGGGAAATTTTTAGCTTGTACAGAAAATAATGTAGTTCAACTTAAATTAGCTAAAAATCCACAATTTAAGTGATTTCCATTAGAAATAAAAAATTTCCTTAGAACAAAAACTTACTGTGCGATTCGCTATCTCGGTCGAAGTGAGTGACTACAAAATTTGTACGTAAAACAAAAACAAAAAACTCAAATTTGTTTTTGCTTTACGTACAAAATTTCTAGTCACTCACTTTGTACGACATACTGAATCAGGGCATTATAAAAAACCAAAAAAATAAAAAATAAAATTTTTTTATTGCCGTTTTTTGCGATAACGCGTATTGATCTGGAAAAACTAGGAGACTCAGGTATTATATTTTCGTGCCCATTCTCAGAATTTTTTGGTCCGGTTCATGTTTACAGCCAAAATTTAAAATTTGTTGGACAGTGTTATAGGAAATTTTTTGTTATGTGTAAAAATACAAAGCTTTTACGTTTTTATGTATATAATATGAGTAGATATCATTTTGTGTAATTTTTCAAAAATTTCCCTTTTGGGAAATTTTAAGTGAAATTTTTAGTTTGTACAAAAAATAATGTATTTCAACTTAATTGAGCTAAAAATCCACAATTTAAGTGATTTTCATTAGAAATAAAAATTTCTCTAGAACAAAAAATTATTAAAAACAAACAAAATATTATTTTTAAATTGCCTTTAATAAAATAAAAAAATACATTTTTTTATTGGCGTTTTTCGCGAAAACACGAAATGGTCTGAAAAAATTAGAAGACTCAGGTATGGATTTTTCGTGCCCATTCTTAGATTTTTTTGTCCGGTTCATGTGTACAGCCAAAATTTAAAATTTGTCGCACAGAAAATTTTTGGTTATGGTTAAAATTACAAAGTTTTTTACGTTTTTATATGATATAAAACGCGTAGATATCATTTTGCTTGATTTTTATAAAATTTCCCTTTTGGGAAATTTTAAGGGAAATTTTTGGTTTGCACAAAAAATAATGGTTTTTAGCTCAAATAAGCGAAAAATCAACAATTTAAGTGGTTTCCATTAGAAATAAAAATTTCCCTAGAACAAAATCTTATTAAACCCCAAAAAATGGTATTTTTTAATTGCCTTTTATAAAATGTCTTCAATAAAAAAAAGGTTATAATGCAAATAAAACAGCAAAAAACAATATTTTTGGTATGAAATTTACACCATAGATAAGGGCTGTTTTACTGAATATTTTGCCATCAAAAGTAATTTTCGTTAAAATGACAGATAGAGGGTTTTGAATTTAGGCCCTCGATATATATTATTGATCCATGTTTCATTCTAAGACAGTCTATGAACTTCCGTCCGTCTGTCTGTATAAGAAGTTTAAAGTCCTCTATTTGAACCCAGGGGGATGAGAAAATTTCGTTTTTTGTCCCAAGCCTTTAGTGTTCTTGGATATTAAAACTTTATTATTCATCAAAAAACATAATGAATGATTTTGTTACCTCTACCGAGAGGGAAAAGTTGTCCTCAAGGACCCTCCCACAAACAAATAAAACCAACCTTCACACAAAAAGAAATCAACCAGCAAAATTTTTTAAGATTTTTTCATTACATATTAGATTCGGCACTGCCGAATTTCATAATCTTTTTATGGATGTTTTTTTCAACCCCGATAAAATAAATTATTTTGTTCCATATACATATAATTATATACCATAGTAAAAAAGTTTATACACTAAGAAAATTTTGTCATTAACTGTTTGTAGGTTATTTTAAAAAGTAATCAGTAAAGTCATTTTAAAAGAAAAATCACTTATTTTATAAAGGATTTAATTTTTTTACTGTTTCTGTAGTTTAAAAAAAATAATTTACTGTATTAAAAACGAATTTTCTGTTACATTTAATTTTGGCAGTAAAAAATTTCTTCTATAGTTTACTGCTTTTCAATACAAAATAACTGAATATTCACTAGTTTTTTAATGTTTTGGTTGGTCATTAAATTAACATTTAAAATTGACTGTAATGTGTTTTTATTTTAAATGAAAAAACAGTGGAATGGTTTTTAAATAAAATTTCATTTGTTTTAAGTGAATATTCACTGGAATTTACCTACATAATTCTTTGAGTGTACATATATAATTATATATAATTTGATAAGATTAACACTTTTCAAAACATTGGGTAAGAACAAATCAAATTTCCTCTGGTACTGGCTAGACTTAACTAAATTTACATAAATAATAAAAATATGAAAAACAAAAAAAAATATGTTTGGAAATAGCCCTCACTTTCGTAAAAATGTTAAGAACGTTAAAAACTAATGGATAATTAATTTTTAATTGTACATTAAGCGATCCAGCCTGCCAGATAAAATTCCATAATTTTTCATTAATTTTATTTAAAATTTTTGATAATTAATTTTGCTAATCGCATTTAAAAATTATTCATCAATACGAAATGTTGGATTTTAAATTACGGCGCATTATATTTACAATTTTAGCGATAAACTCAATTATAGTACAGTGCGTTTTAGTTAAATTTACAAATCTTAAATATGAAGAATTTGATAAGTCCTTCGCTGATATTAAAGATTGTAGCCTTAAAGTTGTGGGACGCAATAAAGTTGCTTTTAATCTTCATGTACGTTTATTTAAAGTTCCCGTTAACAATATTACAGTAAGTTTTATTATAATTATTAACACTGTGCTTAAATCAGAGAATTTTTTTGGCAAGTGGAAAAGCCAGCGGGTAACCTTACTTCCAGTATACGAAAATTCCGGTCCGAAGTCCGGGCAATGAGGGATCTAGTTTAGACTGCATCTTACTTTCTACAGACAGACGGATCCGATTTTGAGCATTTGGACGGTTGGATATCATTAGAATTTCTAAGAAACCATCATGGATCAATAATATATAAACTTAATGGAGTCGTCAACCGATATTTCAATTTTGAATTATAAATGAAAGCAATACCATTTTTATACTGTCCAACCACAATATGGGGGTATACTCACTTTGTCATTCTGTTTGTAACGCATCAAAATATCGGTCGGGGAACCCATAAAGTATATATATTATTGATCCATGATCGATTCTAAGACATTCTGTGAATGTCCGTCTGTCCGTCCGTCCGTCTGTCTGTAGATGGCACGATGCAGTCCAAAATAAAAGAGCTATCCTCCTGAAATTTGGCACGAATATGTCTTATGGCAGGTTAAGTTCGGAAATGGGCAAAATCGGATAAAGGAGAAAAAAGTTCCCCCTTGAAGAACTGAACCAAACTCTGAAAAAATACACATTTTTACATGTTTTTTTTTGTATTTTTGTTAAATAAATGAAACATTTAGTATATTTAGCGCGATTGGAAGGTGCTCTCAACGTCCACCACTGACTCCATCACCCCCCCCCCCCCCCCAAAAAAAATGCCCCTATAAAAATATTTTTTTCTTAATTTTTTTTACATTTTGGAGGGTATAAAAGATTCGACACAGCCAAATTTATCACTCGTACTTGCTTTTTTTTATTTTTTATAACAATAAAGCTGGGGAACAAAACATGACATAATTATTTTTAATTAATTTTTTTTTTTATTAAAATTTTTTTCATCAATTTTTTTATAATTTTTTTTTTTTCATCAAAATTTTGTTTTGAAAATAATCCACATTGCTTTATGCAGGGTATTAATATTTTGGCAAGGACTAAATAAAGCTTCTTACATGTTGTTACCTATGTTTCACATCCTTTCAAAAATATTTGCTTTTTAAACTTTTACTTTACTTTACTTCCTTCCTCCTCTCATATTTGTCTATTCGTTATATTCCTTTAAATAAAACATTACTTTGCCTGTCTTTACAAAAGATGAAAAAATATTTTTCTTAAATTTCCACTTTCAACATTTTTACCTTCAACGTCAATTTGTGTTTCCAAGAAAAATAAAGTAACGAAAAATATAATGATGCATGAATACTTATTGTGATTACTTCGTACAACGTTTTTTCATGTTTACTACATAAATAGCTACAAGAGAAATTCTCTTACCTTCCTGCGATATTGACAATAATCAATTTTATTAGAGTTTTCCTGCCATAAAGAAATTTGTTAGAAGTAACAGGCGATGACGATGAATGACAACATCTCAAGATATTGGCACCATATGCAGACAAATTTTTGAAATAGTTAAATTAAATTTATGTATAGATGACGGGTTAGAGATGAAATTACATATTAGGGGAAATCATCGAGTTGAGATATACACTAAAAAAATGCCTGCGAATTTTATACTCTTGCCCAAAACATTAAATCATGATAATGTTTTGCGGAAGATTTGGGTGTACTTGCCAAAGCAAAGTTTTTTTTTTTATAAAAATAATGTTATATTACTTTGCTATTCCATGCAAAACGAATTGAAATATCAGTCAAGAAGCCCATTAAAAAACCAAAAGAGCTGTACATTTCGTAAGTGAGTGCAAACACAAGTTCAAAAAAGTGTTTTTACATTTTGGAGAGTATAAAAGATTTGGTACCAAAGAATAGAACACTCTCACTTGTTTTATGTACATTTGATAAACAAATGGAAAATTTTTATGCGAAAAACTTAGACTTGGTGAAAAAATAGTTTTGGTAAAAAAAAAATATTTTTTTTTCAAGAAAAACAAAATTATGTTAAAAAAAAATTTAATGAACCCAAAACTGTTGGTGAAAAAAAATTTTGATGAAAAAAAGTTTTTGATGAAAAGAAAAAATTTTTAATGTAAAAAAAAATTATAAAAAAAATTTGGGTGAGAAAAAAAATTGATAATAAAAAATTTGATAATAAAATTTCACGAATAAAAATTGAAGAAAAAAATATGAAAAAAAAAATTATAACAAAAAATTTTGATGAAAAAAAAATTTTGATTTATAAAAAAAATTTGTGAAAAAAAAATTTATGAAAAAAAAATTTGATGAAAAAAAAAAAATAAATTATGAAAAAAAATTGATGAAAAAAAAATTTGATGAAAAAAAAATTTGATGAAATTTTAAAATTAGACACCAGCCTAAAAATAGGCAAATTTTCATAGTTTTTGGGCAAAATTTCGAAATTAAAAATTGGGTGATTTTTCATTACAAAAAATTACCCAAAAATTATATATGAAAAATTGCCCAATTTTATTTTGGTTTTATTTTTTGTCAAAATCTTAAAATGTCAAAACTGAAATATGTATATCACAATAAATCAGTATATTATTATTTTTAGAAACAGAAAACGCATATCGTGTTTTTTTTTTTTTGTAAATAATATGTATATTGAACTAACCAAGAATAAGCTGAAGCAAAACCGTTCCGTTGTTGCTAACATACAAAGGCTTTGGTGGGAATCGAACCCAAAATCCCTGCTCTTACTTGCAGATTTCCACGCTATCTATCGCAGCGCAGTAGAAAATCAAAAGTAATGAATTTAAAAACAGTATGCAACTCCGATGAAAGCTCCGCAGGCGAAAAATTTTACCAACAAATTTTAACAAAAAATCGCGCGATTTTTTGTTAAAATTTGTTGGTAAAATTTTTCGCCTACGGCGCTTTGATCGGAGTTAATTACAATTTTTTTTTGTTTCGTTAAAATTTAAGTTTCACACTTAAAACTTTTACATCAATTACTTATGCATTTTACGGGCTGTATTCTCAAAACAACGATCTATAAAAATAAATAATAAACACGTAACCTATAGTCTTATCTTAAAAGTTTTTGTCTTTGTCTTAAAATGATTCTGCGTAACCGGCCTTCGGCCGGGCTTAGAGATTACGAACTCCATGCCTTAGACCCACCCTCTCCGCAAAAGAAAGTTTTCTGTGTAGTATGTGCTTTGGAAAAAATGTGTTAGAAAAAATATTTTTTTATTTTGGGCCATTTTTCATTTCGTTTTTGGGCTTTTTTTCGTTAATTTTGGGCGAAGTTTCGTAATTTTATTTTTGGGCCATTTTTCATATTTTTTGGGCGATTTTACATTTGGGCGATTTTTCATAAAATTTTTTGGGCGATTTTTCTTTGGGCGATTTTGCCTACAGCCGTGATAAGTATTTTTCATATTGTGTGATGCTAACTTGTTTAAAATTAATGGTAAAAAGGTCTAAATTTTTCAACCCTGTTTTCAAATCTCTAATTTTAAATTTTTATTTTTTTTGGCAAAAAAAATTTAAAAAATCGATCATTGGACTATTGGATTTTGTTAAGCACATATAAGGGAATAAAAACTACAAAAATTGTAGACATTCCTTTTTTCATTAGGCTAGTTCAGCGATTTTTTTCGGCGGATTTTGAGATAATAGTGATTTTGGTAACTTTTTTAGCTTTTAGTTAATTTTTTTATTTTTTTTAACAAACTTCATATGTTTTCTACCGAATTATTGCAGCATAATATAGAATACTTCAATTCATGTAATAAGGGCCAAATTGAGATATGAAAAATTGACCCAGTTACAGGTCAAAGGTCAAATTTTAGAAGAATTTTAATTTTTAAAGATTAACAGATTTTTCGAGCGGGTATTAATGAAACTCCTTGATGTTATTTTAACATGACTAAACATAAATGGTTTATTATTAAAATTCAGAAAATTAACCCTTAAGAGCTACTGGGGTCTATATTTTTTTTATTTAATGGAGAAAATATAAGTATATTATTTCATAGGGTCATATAGACCCCAACAGCACTTAAGGGTTAATGTTCTGAATTTTATTAATAAACCATTAATTTTTAGACATATTAAAATAACATCAAGGAGTTTCATTAATACCCGCTCGAAAAATCTGTTAATCTTTAAAAATTAAAATTCTTCTAAAATTTGACCTTTGACCTGTAACTGGGCCAATTTTTCATATCTCAATTTGGCCCTTATTACAGGAATTGAAGTATTCTATATTATGCTGCAATAATTCGGTAGAAAACATATGAAGTTTGTTAAAAAAAATTAAAAAAATTAACTAAAAGCTAAAAAAGTTACCAAAATCACTATTATCTCGAAATCCGCCGAAATAAAATCGCTGAACTAGCCTAATGAAAAATGGAATGTCTACAATTTTTGTAGTTTTTATTCCCTTATATATGCTTAACAAAATCCAATAGTCCAATGATCGATTTTTTAACTTTTTTTTGCCAAAAAAAAATAAAAATTTAAAATTGGAGATTTGAAAACAGGGTTGAAAAATTTAGACCTTTTTACCATTAATTTTAAACAAGTTAGCATCACACAATATGAAAAATACTTATCACCTTAGTACATTGGGACTTAAAGAATAAAAAAATTTTGCTATAGTAGATAATTTCAATAAATTTCAAAAATTGAACTCGAAATCTTTGATCAAGTGGTCTGCCACACGCTAGTTGCCTGGGGAAGTTGTAATAACTTGGGTGATTTTTAACCGATTTTAGTTTTTATTGCCTTATTACAAAGGTAATGTACTCCACATCACAATTCTGTAACCAGTTGAATTCAAACCTAACTCTAAATATCGAAAAAATTGAGAAAATGAGTAAAAAGTCATTTTTTCCCCTTGTAATCAGTTTTTCAAACTTCAGGTCATTTCCGCGTCCACTTAAAGTTATCGGATTAGCTCCAAATTTTTTATTACTAAGTTTTTAGTACAAAGGAACAAAATTCTGCCCAGTGCAACATAAAAATACGATATTAAAAAATAAGAACACCCCTAGTGAGCATATGTGAGTAAAAATTCATTCACGCACCCGTCCCTTATTCCAAATCACTTTAAAAAAACTTTATTAATTGTCTGGTATTTAAATTCGTTACTTTGTAATAAAAATATTGATACCACCTATTAATTAGCTTTTATAGGGGCTGCATTACATACTTCCTATTATTTTTTATTATTTCCGCATAAAACTTTTTCCATAAATACATTTAATTTTTAATTATAAAATTAATCTTTTGCTTTCATCATGACAGAGTTTTTAACACTTTATTGTATTACACTGCAATTTATAATAATAATTCACAATGGTTACAGTTTTTCGATACAAAAAATTAATCCTTATGAAAAAGTGTTTAAAAACTTAATACGAGAACCACCGGTATATGCGGAAATAGCTTTAAAACATCAAGAAGTAGTTAAAGAAAAATGGTTGAAACAAACACTAGATCATTTTGATGAAGAGAATACTGAGACATGGAAAATGGTAAGATTTTCGTGAATTTTTTTTTTTTTTCAACAATTTTTATCTAACTAATGTTTCCCCTCAATACATAAGTTAGATACGGTTTGAAAAAATTTTGTTTAACAGTAAAGAATATTTTTTTTTTTAATTAATTCAATTATAAACAAATATCAATAGTTGGAATTTCAAAAACTGCACTCAATTATTTATTTTGAAACAACGTTGACAGTAATTTTTGAAAGTTGTAATATTGATTAATACTTTAATTGAGGAAATCGTTTTTATGTCATCCTCTTAGTGTTATAAAGTATATAAAAGTATATAACTTATCGAAATATCGGTATGGGATACCATAAAGTATATATATTTTTGATCAGTTATAGATTTTAAGATATTCTGACTAAATCCGTCTATTTATTGAAATAGCAATCACGGCTAAAATTTTGTGCCTTAAAACTTTTTTCGCAGAATTTTTTTTACCAACAATTTTTTTTCGCGGAATTTTTTTTCACCAAATTTTTTTTCAAATAAAGTTTTTATCGCCTGGAGCTACGGGTTAATTAAATCTGATTGACCTCAAATTTGTACCACATATTTAGGTATAATAGAATAAAAATTTCCCCGGACATTTGGGAAAATCAAAAGTTGAAGAAAAAGTGACACTCTAGACCACATACATACATATTAATTAGTAGTAATATTTTTTTTTTTATACCCTCCACTCTAGTGATAGAGGGTATATATAAGTTTGTCATTCCGTTTGTAACACATCGAAATATTGGTCTAGGACCCCATAAAGTATATATATTCATGATCCTTGATCGATTTTAAGTCGATCTAGCGATGTCCGTCCGTCCGTCCGTCCGTCCGTCCGTCCGTCCGTCCGTCCGTCTGTCTGTCTGTCTGTCCGTTGAAAACACGCTAACTTTTGAAAGACTTTACGGAGGCTCCTGAAGTTTGACATATATGTTCTTCATTTACCGGGTCAGGTTGGTATTGCAATCCAGCGAAATCGGTCCAGTGGTTCAAAAGTTATGAGCAAAATAGTAAATTTCGGGAAGGGTATTTTTCGAATTTACAAGATTAAAACCACTATAACTTTCGAAAGACAATTCTGAGGGGACTAAAGCTTAGCATATATATTTGTTGTTCCCCAAGGCTGTTTGGTTTTGAATTTCAGCAAAATCGGTTCAGTGGTTCAAAAGTTATAAGCAATGCACTGAATTTCAGATTTGTTTCACCTTAAACTGTTGAAAACTCGTTAAACAAGTTTTAATAGCATGGTGAAATACCAGTTTTGTAAAACTTGTTGTTGTTTGTTTTCTTGTCGTGGGGTGCAGTTTAGTTGTTAGACAAGTAAATATTTGTTATTGTTAGTGTAACTGTATGTAACGGGAAAAAATCAAATAAAGTATGTGTATGATTGAATGTTAATTTGTTTTTGGTTTTTAAAGAAAAGGATGGTAATATAAAAAGAGGAAAATATGTGAAATAGTTTTTTTTTTGTATTACATATACCTATGTAGGTATAAAACAACAAAAATATTTTACAAAGTAATTTGTTACTCAAAGAATTTGTACACTAAAAAAAATTTACACTCCAAAAAAAAAATGTTACACTCAAAAAAAAATTTTACACATTATTATTTTTTTGAATGAAATGGCAGACTCAAAAAAATGTTGACAGTCAAAAAAATTGTACACTCAAAAAAATTTGATTGATTAAAAGAAAGTTTGACTCAAAATAATATACATATTTCTAATAAAAAATTTGTAATGCAATTTTTTTAAATTTTTTTTAGAAAATTACTATCAGATAACATTCTGGAGGGTATTCATAGATTCGACCAAGTCGAATTAAATTTTTCTACTTGTTTTTTATAACAAATTTAATTTTTTTGTTAAAACGTTTCTTCAGTTTGTTTAACGTTTCATACGGCTTTATATTTCATTATTTCTTTCAGCGCTATTTCGTTAACGATCATTTTTATCACCCGGGTGGTCCAATTTTTGTATTTGTGGGCGGAGAATGGGAAATATCTCCGCATGTCCTACAAGGAGGTCATTTCTTTGATATGGCCAAACAGCAGGATGCTATAATGTTTTATACAGAACATCGTTATTATGGTAAAAGTTGGCCAAGAATGTAAGTAAAAAAATAGTTTACAAAGAAAAATTAGTTAAAATCCATTAAAAATAAAATTAATTAAATTTTAGTTAAATGGAATTACAACATAATCTATCAAACCAATAATAAAATCAAAATCTATAAAAATTTAACACTCGAAATAATATTAAGTCAAAATATTAGTAAAGGGAACTTTCCCCTATCACACATTTCCATTATACAAGCGCACTTTCACCATGTTAGCGAAATATTTTTTTAAAAAATTTTGCCAGAAATTGTTCACTTATTAGATACGACTAGGTTTCAATCAAAAAAGAATCCAAAAATCTTTAGGAAGTTGCTAAATTTTGATGTGTATAATGGAAAAGTGTGATAGGGGAAAGTGCCCTTTACTAATATTTTGACTTAATATTATTTTGAGTGTTAAATTTTTATAGATTTTGATTTTATTATTGGGTATTCAATACTAAAAATTTAACTAATTTTAGTCCAAAAGGACCTAGTGCAGAAATTGGTAACCAATACTAAAATTTTTAACTAATATTAGTCAAAACCAGTAAAAATTACAAATTTTAGTACTTTGGAGATACTAAAATTAGTAACTAATTAGTAGATTTTTGTACAATATCACTTACTAAACCTTTTACTGTAGAATTATTTTGAGTGTAATCTTTAAACATTTTGTTCTGTTCTGATTCTTTTCTAGTAATTCTTCTTCAGAAAATTTAAATTACTTAAATGTTCTGCAATCTTTAGAAGATTTAAAATATTTCATTGATTATCAAAAATCTACAGAAAAAGTTTTGCATAATGCCAAAGTCGTTTTGGTTGGTGGTTCATATGCTGGCAGTATGGTAACTTGGTTTATGAAATTGTATCCGCATTCAGCGGAGGCTGCTTGGTCTTCCAGTGCGCCCTTAATTGCAAAAATGGATTTTTATGGTAAGTTTTTGATATTATAAAAGTTATCTTATACTTAAAATTAAAGTTTGATCTATACAAATGTATACCGGTCTCTTACGGTGGATTAGGCAAAATCTTATTGACCACGCTCACTTCTTCGCCCACTCTTGGCTAAAAAATGCACAATTCACAAATCTCCGAAGCTACTTATCCGATTTTAAAAATGTAAATACCATTATTTAGAATGGTTTTTGATGGTGGCCAAAGAGAGTGTGGGCTTAATCAACCATGCCTATTTCTACTTCCACTTTTGGCCAAAAAACGTAAAGTTTAAAAATCTCCGAAACTTCTCAACCGATTTGTAAAATGTTTTCTTCAATATTTAGAATGGCCCTTCAGCTGGGTTTCATCGACCCCGCATATTTCTATTTTTCCAGCAAAAATAACATTCTCCCAGAAGTACTTTTCGGAAAGTTTCGATGCTTAGACGGTAAAATAGTTTAGTTTGTTTATTTTTTGACCTCCTGAAATAATGGTCACAAAAACTTGATTTTGAAAATGTAGTAGCCTCCATCTATTTATGATAAAACTATCAATTATTGTAACTTCCATTATGAATTGTGCAATCATGTTTATATATTCTACTTATAATTTAAACATTTTTTGTTAAAAATTCCGCATTCCTCTTCCAGATTACATGCGTCTCACCCAATTATCTATAGAACAAAAAGGTGGTGCTAATTGTGCTAAAAATCTTGATCAAGCTTTTAAAGGCTTAGCAAAAATATTACAATCATCAAAAGCTGCTAAAATGCTTAAACGTTTAAATATCTGTGATAATTTTGATTTAAGAAATCCAATGGATTCCCAAGCATTTTTTAATGGTTTAGGAAATTATTTTGCAGGTTTGGTGCAGTCATATAGGTAAGATTTTAAAATAATTTTTAAAAATATTTCCAAAAAAAAAAAAATAAGAAAGTTATAGTCGGTCAAGACCAACCACCAGTGTTTTCCGGAAAATTAGTCCCAAGTCCAAACATGGACCGATTGGGTCTGTCTTTTGACAGATCCAATCGGTCCATCTATTTAGTGTAGAAAACACACACAGATAAAATTTCAGCGAAATTTGTTTTATTTTTTTTTGTCAATAGACCGATTTAACTGAATATCGGTCGAAATTTTTATATGGGGACTTAGTCAAAAAATGGTCCAATTATATTCCGATTTGATTAGATTACTAAAGTATACGTTTAACAACTAAAAATAAAATTTGTATCTAACGTTTCCATTTTATATGAATTTTGAGGGAATTATGTGAATATCGGGAGGGTGGTTTGTATGGGAACTACCAGAAGGACTGACCCGATTCCTTTGAAATTTGGAATGATGATTCGTGCATACAAATTTGACTACTTGCTCAATTTCAAAGCGATATCTATTATAATACGGTTATTAGAGTCATTTAAGCTGAATCCAAAGGTGGCGTTTGTCTTAACATGGACCGATTTTCTCCAATTTCAATAGGCTTCATCCTTGGGCCAAAATATGCTTATATTTCAAATTTCAAGTCAATTGATTGAAAATTGCGACCTGTTTCGTGCTTAAACCGATAGATGGACAGACGGACGGAGAGACAGACGGACGGACATCAAACAGTAATGCTAAGGTAGGTCTAGGACCAATATTTCGGGTTGTCAAAACATCAGCACAAACCCATTATACCCTGTACCACAGAGTGGTGTAGGGTATAAAAATGAAAAATTGTTATTTGGAAAAGATCCATTTCACTTCGAAAGAGATCAATTGTAATTCAAAACAAGTAAAAAAGTTAAATTCGGCCTTGCCGAATGTAGTGATACCCTCCACAATTTCAAAAAGATTATTGCAAGCAACTTTATTTAAAAGGAAATTACTTTTGAAAAAAAAAAATTTGAAAAAAAATTTCCGCGAAAAAAAATTTTGGTAAAAAAAAAATCTGCGATTTTTTTCTTTTTTTGTCAAAAAATATGTTCGTGCTTGTTTAAATACCATTTGGTGTTCAATTATGTTTACATATGTCAACCAGAAGCCGAATTAAAGCATTTTGTATTTTTAGGTTATGTTGAATATACTGAAATTTTTGAGGTGTGCTTACATTTTCGTTCATATCTTTTGAACCGCTGAACCGATATCGCTCAAATGCAATACCAACCTTCTCGGGAGAACTTCCAATATTTTTGTTAAGTTTCAGTCATATCTGTGCAATATTTTGTCCGCGAGAGCATTTTCCACAGACAGACGGACAGACGGACAGACGGACATCGCTAGAATGTCTTAAAATCGATCGGGCATCATGAATATATCGCTCATTTACTTGTATAGTGTCATAACGCAAAATGTTTGATTTTACAGAAAACCTGTTTAAAGTTTACAATTGAAACTTGTTTTACATTGCAAAAGGCCCGTACAAAGAAAATGTTATAATGGCGTGTTCTCTTCTCAAACGGTGAGTTTAGAAGATATTAATACGAATTTTTGACACAATATAATGCAGGATATAACAAATAATTCTATATGGTTTACCCAAAAACGACATATTTTGAGTTATGACACTATACAAGTAAATGAGCGATATATACTTTATGGGGTCCCAGACCGATACTTCGATGAGTTACAAACGGAATGACAAACTTATATATACCCTCTATCACTAAGTGGAGGGTATAAAAAATCAATTGTTATTCCAAATAGATCAATTGTAATTCAAAATAGATCAGTTGTTATTTGAAAAAGATCAATTGAAATTCGATAAAGATTAATTGTTATTTGAAAAGATTCATTGTAATTCAAAAAAATTAATTGTAATTCGAAATGGATCAATGGTTATTCGAAGTTCAACTGTAATTTAAAATAGATCAAATGTAATTCGTTAAAGATCCACCGTAATGAAAAAAAAAAAAATTAATTGGAAAAAGGTCAATTGTAATTCGGATCAGTTGCAATTTAAAAGAGTTCTATTGAAATTCGATAAAAACCAATTGTAATCCCAAAAAGATCAATTGTAATTCGACACAGATCATTTGTTATCTGAAAGATCAATCGGAGTCCGACAAAGATCAATTGTTATTCAAAAAATATCAATTGTGATTCGAAAAAAATCAATTGTAATTCAGAAAGATCAATTGTAATTCAAAACAGATCAATTGTAACTCGACATATATCAATTGTGATTCGAAAAATATCAATTGTGAATCGAAAAAGATCAATTGTAATTACAAAGATCAATTGTAATTCCAAAAAGAACAATTGTGATTCAAAACAGATCAATTGTAATTCGAAATAGCCATGACGGACAGACGGACATCGCTTGAATGTCTTAAAATCGATCGGGCATCATGAATATATATACTTTATGGGGTCCCAGACCGATATTTCGATGAGTTACTAACGGAATGACAAACTTATATATACCCTCTATCAAAGTGGAGGATATAAAAATAAATTTTAATTGGAAAAAGGTCAATTGTAATTCGGATAGATCAGTTGCAATTCGAAAGAGTTCTATTGTAATTCGATAAAAATCTATTGTAATCCCAAAAAGATCAATTATAATTCGACACAGATCATTTGTTATTTGAAAAGATCAATCGTAATCCGACAAAGATCAATTGTTATTCAAAAAATATCAATTGTGATTCGAAAAAGATCAATTGTAATTCAGAAAGATCTATTGTAATTCGAAACAGATCAATGGTAACTCGACATAGATCAATTGTGATTCGAAAAATATCAATTGTGAATCGAAAAAGATCAATTGTAATTACAAAGATCAATTGTAATTCCAAAAAGATCAATTGTGATTCGAAACAGATTAATTGTAATTCGAAATTGATCAATTGTACTCTGAAAAAGATTATTTGTGATTCGAAAAAAATCAATTGTTATTCATAAAGATCAGTTGTAAATCGAAAAAGATCAATTGTAATTCAATAAAGTTCCAACTGTAATTCGAATAAATCAATTTTAATTTAACAAAGATCAATTTCAAATCGAAAAATTTCAATTGTGATTGTAAAAAGATCCAGATTAAAAAATATCAATTGTAATTCAACAAAGATCAACTGTAATTCGAAAAATTTAACTGTAATTTAACAAAGATCAATTGTAATTCAGTAAAGATCAATTGTAATTCGAAGAAGATCAATTTTAAATCAATTGTTATTTAAAAAAGAATAATTGTGATTCTAAAAAAGCTGAATTGTTTTTCGAAAAGATCAAGTATAGTTCGAAGATTCAAAATGTAATTTAAAAAATATTAACTGAGATGCACTTGATATTTTTGATTAAAATGGATATTCATCGAATTACAATTGACCTTCTGCGAATTACAATTGACCTTCTGCGAATTACAATTGATCTTTTTCGAGTTATCGAATTTCAATTGACCTTTTTCGAATTACAATTGATCTTTCCGATATAAAATTTATCTTTTTAAACTACAATTGATCTTTTTCGAATTTGAATTGAATTTTTCCGAATTGGACTTCACATTTTTCGAATTACAATTGAAGTTTTTCGAATAACAATGGATATGTTTCGAATCTAAATTGATTTTTTTCGAAATAAAGTTGATTTTCTTTAATTTAAAATGATTTATTACGAATTTCACCTGATCGCATTTTGGTTGCAATTGGAATCTTTGAAATACGATAGGAATTTTTGAATTACAAATGGAGAAGTAGAATTACAAGAAGAATCTTTAAATAAGAAATTAATTCTTCGAATTACAAGTGAAATCTTTGAATTTCGGTTGATTTTTTCGAATTTCTTCTGTAACACAGTGACACAAAATCGAACTTTTTGAATCGGAATGGAATGAAACCAAAAGCAAATAAAAGCTGACAATTTACATAACAAAACCCTCAAGGTTTTTTTAGTTCAGAGCTAGATTTGTGCAACAACCAAAATCGGAAAAGCAAGTGAAAGTTGACATATTCCATAACAAAACTCTCAAGGATTTTGCCTAGATCAGCGCTAGATTTTTTTTCGCGCATTAAAAGTTAGTGATTTTAAAGCATTTAAAGTTTTCGTGTACTAAAAGTGTCTTACTTTATTGGCCCCTGGTTGTGCCCTTGTTGGGCATATGGGATCCAGCGTCCAAACTTAAATTAGAAATTGCGTTAGCTATAACCGGTAAGAATTTCGCTGCAATCGTTCCAGTATCTACATACTGAATAGTCAAATCATTAATATGAAACCACTGTGCATCGTTGCGTATGATTGTTATTTAATGGGAATTACAAAATTAATCATACGCCACTTATACAGTTTTCAAGCAATTACTATTATAATTTTAATAAAAGTTAACTAACTTCAAATGCGTGTAAAAAATCAATCGTTGATCTGGGAGAAATCCTTGAGGGTTTTATTATGGAGCATGTCTAGTTTCATTTGCTTTTGGTTTCATCCCATTCCGATTTTGGTTGGTGCACTGTGTAAATGGTGTAGAGTGGGAGGGCATTAACAATATTTTATATCTCCAAATAGTTCTAGAATACCACAATTTTGTTTGAGTTTTACCACTAAGGATTCAAATCCCACAGAAGCTTTGATTAAATATTTTGCTGAAGTATTTTCACCATCAGAAAGGCTACATCAATATGAAGAAGAATGGTGTTTAGACTTTTCGTATGAGGGCATGATGACATTATTTACAGATGTAAATGATTTACAAACTGGTAGTAAGTAAATATTTCTTACGAGAAATTTTGACTAACTGAGTCTACACAATTTAAAAAAAAAATATTTCTTTATTTTTTAATATAAATATATCTTTAGCTCGTCCTTGGTTTTACCAAACCTGCCATGAATTTGGTTGGTTTTCCACAACAAACACTTCTTTACATTCTTCTCTCTCAACATCGTCAACATCGTCAACATCCTCCTCATTTGGCAGCCAAGTTCCTTTAACATATTTTCAACAATTATGCCAGGATGTATTTGGGGGTGCACGAAATAATGATGGCAATAATAATGATGACGATGTTAATGTGGGTCATGGCAGTGAACACCAAATACTTCGTAGTCGTCTAACATTACAACAAATGCATAATAGAGCTTTAACAATAAACCAAATTTTTGGTGGTCTGTCTGATGTTTCCAAACGTGTTGTATTTACTCATGGCTTACTGGATCCCTGGCGTGCTGTTGGTATACAATATGGTCGTAACGTTTTGCTTATAAAAGGTGTGTCGTTTTTTATAATTCATATTTTTCACATTTTACTAACAGGGGAAGTATCTCAACCTTTATGAACCGATTTGCCTGAAACTTAAAATATATATTAAAGAGACGATTTTAAGGTTGGGGTGTCTCGGCTTATCGGCCATATCGGTGTTTAAAAATTTAGTTGTCCCCTTATGAAACCATGTGGACCTTCGGGAAAATTTTGATAACTTCCGAACTAACAGGAATATCATCTAGGGCAAAAATACGGGTCGACTTAAATTTAATAAAGATTATTTCTTATACATATGGATATCGTAGGTCTATGTCTTCACATAAGTACCCCCAAAAATTTACACATTTTCCTAAAAAAAATATTTAAAGAAACCGAATTTTTACAAGGTTATGCCACCATTGGATAGGCATTAAAAAAACCTTTCTGCTCATATGAAAACATCATATAGTTTCTTAAAAAGAAATAGCTGAAAAATCCCAAAAACGATTTTTTCGCCATTTTTTGACCCATGTTTTGAACCCCTAAATCCCTGATATGGCCGAGACACCCCAACCTTAGAATTGTCTCTTTGATATATATTTTCAGTTTCAGGCAAATTGGTTCATAAGGGTTGAGATACTTCCCGTGTAAGAGATGTATTTTAATTTTAATTATATTTTATGTTTGTTAATTTGCAACATTATCATTAAATTAATACTCTGCTCATTCTATTCCAGACTATAGTCATGTTGAAGATATGGGTTCAATAAACCTCAGTGATACGGTGGAAATGAATGTGGTTAAACTAAAGGTGGCCGCATTTATTAATAATGCTTTAAGGGAGTAAAAAGATGCAGGGGTAATTAACAAATTTGACTTTAAAATATTAATTTCAATAAGTGAAAGTTACGGGAGATAAATAAGGTTATTATTTTATTTTTGTAAAATTTTTTATATCAAATAGACAATTAGTATAGCTTAAATATAATTTTTTATGATTAAAATAAATTTATAATGAAATAAGTAAATTGTTTTTGTTATGAAAGAAAAACTTACAAAGTACATTGTACAGTTTTGCTAAATTTTTGAAGCATAGCTTAGGGTGGAAAAAAATACCTGCGATTTTTGAACTCTTGCATAGAACATTAAATCATGATAATGTTTTGCTGGAAATATGATTGTACTTGCAAAAAGATTTTTTTTTTAGAAAAAATAACGATATATTAATTTGTCATTCCATGCAAATCTAATTAAAATATCGGTCGAAGACCCCATGTAGTATACGGGACATTTCATTAGTGTCCGACCGAACAGTTCGGCCAAAAAACGTCATTTAATCAAAAATTTGGTATTTGGGAGTACTTTTTTTGTTGAGGCGATGGAAGACGATTCTGAGTGTAAAATTTAAGAACGAGTACGAACCCAGCGCAGTTCATAATTTTTCTGGCATACACAAGCGCTTCGTCTTCAGCACATAGATATGTCTGCCTTACAGTAGTGCATACTAGAATCTAGTATGCACATCTAGTAACTAGATGCTCTACTGTAAGGCAGATATAGAAATATAAATTTTTCGAAAAATTACTAATGTAATCACACATTTTTAAATACATTTGCTTACAGTAGTGCATCTAGTATGCACTACCGTAAGGCAGAGAGAAAAAACTATACATTATACGACGATTTACGAACATTAAACACCAAAACAAAAATTTGGATTACACAATAAAAAAAATATTTTTAATTCAGTTGATATTCTGTTTTTTTTTTGTGAACGGACGTGTACGCATGTGCAAAAGTGAAAACCAAAGTTTCGACTACACACTATTTAGACATTAAAACTGTAGTATTATTTGTGTGCTTACGAGGAGCACTATATTCATACAAACTTTTCAGGCATAAAGAATTTAGTGATGGTAATACATCATTTTTGTGCTTTATTGGAGCAATGATTTCTGAGCATCCAATATGCTTACAAAAATGCACCAAGTAAGCTTCTAAGAAGATATGATTTCATTACATTTTTAGTGCGCTGAAATAAGCGCTCGGATGAAATGCTCTAAAGTGGGACATTGCGACCAAATATCATGCCATACGTAAGCAGGTTTGTAAGGGAATGTCAACTCCACATTCCCTTACAAATCTGCTTACGGCGAAGCAGTAGTTTTTGGTGGGAAGTTAAGCCACAATTTCGAAGTTCGGTAACCGAACTTTTTTCAATTTGGCCGAACGTTCGGTTACCGAACATCTAAATTGGTGCTTAACTTAGCCCTCGCCATTAAATTTGAATGTCAGAATAGTCTTCTATCGCATAAACAAACAAACGGCCATCTGAAAAAGTTGTTTAAAATGCTTGCAAATATTAATTTTTGGCCAATACCACTTTGTTCGGTCGGACACTACATTTCATGCCGAATCGGACACTTTGGAATTTTTTTTTAGATTTTTTAATTTTTTTTAACAGTTTTAAGTAACCTTTGAAAACTCCTTCCTCCAAAAGATATCGAATTATCAAAAATATGAATCTTGTTCGTTTTCTGAAACTTCTTTCACTCATAACTTCTTTAAAAATGGTCCAAGTTCAATTTTTCCATAGAAAAAGTCTCAGATTTTGAGACATTGTTCCTATAATAAAGTCTCAGATTCTGAGACATTTATATATAGAAAAAGTCTCAGATTCTGAGACATTTTTCCTATAGAAAAGGTATCAGATTCTGAGACATTTTTCTAATAGAAAAAGTCTCAGATTCTGAGACATTTTTCTAATAGAAAAAGTCTCAGATTCTGAGACATTTTTCTTATAGAAAAAGTCTTAGATGTTAGAAAAATTCTCAGTTTTTGAGACATTTTTCCTATAGAAAAAGTCTCAGATATTAAGACATTTTTCCTTTTAAAAAAAAGTCTCAGATTCTGAGACATTTTTCTTATAGAAAAAGTCTCAGATTCTGAGACATTTTTCTTATAGAAAAAGTCTCAGATTCTGAGACATTTTTCTTATAGAAAAAGTCTCAGATTCTGAGACATTTTTCTTATAGAAAAAGTCTCAGATTCTGAGACATTTTTCTTATAGAAAAAGTCTCAGATTCTGAGACATTTTTCTTATAGAAAAAGTCTCAGATTCTGAGACATTTTTCTTATAGAAAAAGTCTCAGATTCTGAGACATTTTTCTTATAGAAAAAGTCTCAGATTCTGAGACATTTTTCTTATAGAAAAAGTCTCAGATTCTGAGACATTTTTCTTATAGAAAAAGTCTCAGATTCTGAGACATTTTTCCTATAGAAAAGGTCTCAGACTCTGAAACATTTTTCCTATAGAAAAAGTCACAGACTCTGAGACGTTTTTCCTATAGAAAAAGTCTCAGACTCTGAGACACTTTTCCCATAGAAAAAGTCTCAGATTCTGAGACATTTTTCTTAAAGAAAAAGTCTCAGATTCTTAGACATTTTTCTTATAGAAAAAGTCTCAGATTCTGAGACATTTTTCTTATAGAAAAAGTCTCAGATTCTGAGACATTTTTCTTATAGAAAAAGTCTCAGATTCTGAGACATTTTTCTTATAGAAAAAGTCTCAGATTCTGAGACATTTTTCTTATAGAAAAAGTCTCAGATTCTGAGACATTTTTCTTATAGAAAAAGTCTCAGATTCTGAGACATTTTTCTTATAGAAAAAGTCTCAGATTCTGAGACATTTTTCTTATAGAAAAAGTCTCAGATTCTGAGACATTTTTCTTATAGAAAAAGTCTCAGATTCTGAGACATTTTTCTTATAGAAAAAGTCTCAGATTCTGAGACATTTTTCTTATAGAAAAAGTCTCAGATTCTGAGACATTTTTCTTATAGAAAAAGTCTCAGACTCTGAGACATTTTTCTTATAGAAAAAGTCTCACATTCTGAGACATTTTTCTTATAGAAAAAGTCTCAGATTCTGAGACATTTTTCTTATAGAAAAAGTCTCAGATTCTGAGACATTTTTCTTATAGAAAAAGTCTCAGATTCTGAGACATTTTTCTTATAGAAAAAGTCTCAGATTCTGAGACATTTTTCTTATAGAAAAAGTCTCAGATTCTAAAACATTTTTCTTATAGAAAAAGTCTCAGATTCTGAGATATTTTTCTTATAGAAAAAGTCTCAGATTCTGAGACATTTTCTTATAGAAAAAGTCTCAGATTCTGAGACATTTTTCTTATAGAAAAAGTCTCAGATTCTGAGACATTTTTCTTATAGAAAAAGTCTCAGATTCTGAGACATTTTTCTTATAGAAAAAGTCTCAGATTCTGAGACATTTTTCTTATAGAAAAAGTCTCAGATTCTAAGACATTTTTCTTATAGAAAAAGTCTCAGATTCTGAGACATTTTTCTTATAGAAAAAGTCTCAGATTCTGAGACATTTTTCTTATAGAAAAAGTCTCAGATTCTGAGACATTTTTCTTATAGAAAAAGTCTCAGATTCTGAGACATTTTTCTTATAGAAAAAGTCTCAGATTCTGAGACAGTTTTCTTATAGAAAAAGTCTCAGATTCTGAGACATTTTTCTTATAGAAAAAGTCTCAGATTCTGAGACATTTTTCCCATAGAAAAAGTCTCAGATTTTGAGACATTTTTCCTATAGAAAAAGTCTCAGACTCTGAGACATTTTTTTTTGTAGAAAAAGTATCAGATTCTGAGACATTTTTTCTTATTGAAAAAGTCTCAGATTCTGAGACATTTTTTCTATAAAAAAAGTTTGAGATTCTGAGACATTTTTCCTATAGAAAAGTCTCATTTATCCTATTGAAAAAGTCTCAGATTCTGAGACATTTTTCTTATAGAAAAAGTCTCAGATTCTGAGACATTTTTCTTATAGAAAAAGTCTCAGATTCTGAGACATTTTTCTTATAGAAAAAGTCTCAGATTCTGAGACATTTTTCTTATAGAAAAAGTCTCAGATTCTGAGACATTTTTCTTATAGAAAAAGTCTCAGATTCTGAGACATTTTTTCTAAAGAAAAAATCTCAGATTCTGAGACATTTTTCCTATCGAAAAAGTCTCAGATTCTGAGACGTTTTTCCTATAGAAAAGTTCTTAGATTCTGTGACATTTTTTCTACAAAAAAAGTCTCAGATTTTGAGACATTTTTCCTATAGAAAAAGTCTCAGATTCTGAGACATTTTTCCTATAGAAAAAGTCTCAGATTCTGAGACATTTTTCCTATAGAAAAAGTCTCAGATTCTGAGACATTTTTCCTATAGAAAAAGTCTCAGATTCTGAGGCAGTTTTCCTATAGAAAAAGTCTTTGATTCTAAAACATTTTCCCCTTTGAAAAAGTATCAGATTTTGAGACAGATTTAGTCTTATTTTTCTTTTAAAAGTTTTTAGAAATTTTCTATAAAAATTTTCAGATTTTTCCTTTAAAAGTTTTTAAATTTTTTCTCGTGAAAAGTTTTCTGATTTTGAAATTTTTTCTTTTGGAAAATTTTTTAGAAATTTCCTTTTTTTCTTTTTTATCTTTATTCTTTTTTTCTCTTTTTTTCTTTTTCAAAATTTGGTCTGGGGCTTTCCCCCCTATCCTCGCATGGTGTTAACCTACTTTTACATAGTTTGTTTGATAATGGCATCAAAAAAAACATTTTTTTAACAGATCCAAAATGGACTTATGGCCAACAATTCCTTATAAATTCCCTATAGTGGAGGGTATAAAAAAAATTTCTTAAAGGTGAAAAAAAAAATTTATAAAAAGAAAAATTTTACGAAAAAAAAAAATATTTTATGAAAAAAAAAATTTATGAAAAAAAATTTTATTAAAAAAAAAATTTTATAAAAAAAAAATTTGATGAAAAAAAAATTTTTTTTTTTGATGAAAAAAGACATATTTATGAAAAAAATACCTGCGAATTTTGTACTCTTGCCCAAAACATTAAATCATGATAATGTTTTGCGGAAGATTTGGGTGTACTTGCCACAGCAAAGTTTTTTTAGAAAAAATAATGTTATATTACTTTGCATTTGAATTGAAATATCAGGACCCCATTAAAAAACCAAAAGAGCTGTACATTTCGTAAGTGAGTGCAAAAATAAGTGCAAAAAAGTGTTTTACATTTTGGAAAGAATAAAAGATTCGGCACCAAAGAATAAAACACTCTCACTTGTTTTATGTACATTTGATAAACAAATGGAAAATTTTTATGCGAAAAGCTTATACTAAGTAGGTGAAAAAGTAGTTTTGATTAAAAACAATGTTTATTTTTTCACGAGAAACAAAATTATGTTAAAAAAAATTTAATTAACCCAAAATTTTTGGTGAAAAAAGATTATGATGACAAAAGTTTTTGATGAATTTTTTTTAAAAAAAAGAAAAAAATTTTTGATGTAAAAAAATTGATGAAAAAAAAATTGAAAAAAAAAATTTTTCGGTGAGAAAAAAATTGATAATAAAAAATTTTATAAAAAAAAATTATGAAAAAATATGATAAAAAAAATTTATGAAAAAAAAAATTTATGAAAAAAAAAATTTTATGAAAAAAAAAAAAATTTAATGAAAAACAAAAAAATTTATGAAAAAAAATTAATAAAAAAAAAAATTAATAAAAAAAAATTTGATGAAAAAAAAATTTTATAAAAAAAAAAATTGATAAAAAAAAAGTTTGATAAAAAAAAAAATTATGAAAAAAAAATTTGATGGAAAAAAAATTTGATGAAAAAAAAAAATTTATGAAAAAAAAAATTTGTTGATGAAAAAAAAAAAATTTTATAAAAAAAAAATTTTTTTTGTTGAAAAATAATTTTGTTTGTTTTTATTCACCAGCTGGTGAAAAACGGTTTTATTCACCACGAGGTGAATTATTATAAAAGTTACAAACCCAAGTTATTAAAATTTTTGGTTTTAAGAAAATGAAAATAGTAATTCTTGTTTTCTTTTTCGTTAATTGTTAGCTTATATAGTCAAACTGAGGTGGCGTCCTGCAACTTTTTTTAAAATTTGACACCAGCCTAAAAACATTATCATATTAATATGGCATCCCTTTTCCCAACAAATCCCTTTTAAAGTGTGTGGTTCTCTTGCTCTCTTTACTTTTTAGTAAATTCTATGTTATTCTATAAATTTACTCTTGCTTTTTAATACATCTATCTCTCTTTTTTCCTCTCTCAAAAGCTTTTTTAATCTTAAAACTCATAGAAAACCCCACAACAGGGTGGATTTTTTTTTTAGAAAAAAAGGATATCGTAGTACACACGCAAAAAAACACTCAAACACATAATATTTTTTTTCATATGTAGTAACTTAATGGTCTCCTGTTGCTTAAAAACTAACAGGTGGCTACGTCATGACTGTCATTGTATGTTAACATGATATTAAAGGATTTGAACAAGAAGTTTTGTAGCATACAAAAATAGTAAAAACTAACACATACAAAAAGTAACAGTTAGAAAATGACTTTTATAATATTAAGAAAAAACTTAAGACTAAAAGAAAAATCTTTTGAAGAAATCCTTTTGAAAAAACCCGTTGAAATATTTTTTTTTTCTTCATAAAACATCATAAAGGACAAAGAATTTTAAGTAGAGTAATAATACAAAAACAAAATATTCATAAATGAATATGTAAATATAAACTGAATGTTATGTTAATGGTAATGAATTTTAAGAAATGGATACAAACATTTTTTACAAAATATTTTCAACAACATTTTCTAAAGGTTGTGATAAAGTAAGAGGGTTTTATGAGTGTGTTTATAAGAATGTGTCATAAGAAAGGTGTGAGTGTTTAGGTATTTTTGTGGTATGCATAAGTGTTATGGTGTGTGTCTGTGTTTGAGGTTTATATGTAGTACAGTTACACCTTGACATCGAAACATATTTATCTTATGGCATTATTTTTTTTTATGCCAACTGTTACTCTTAGAGTAGGGGAAAATTCAAAAAAACTTGATCCGTCATCTGTATTGAGATAAATTTTAACAAATTTCGAATTCCCGGTGAAAAATGTTCGTATATCGAAACATATACAAGGATATATTGCTACATATATGGAGATATATGACCATATATGAACCATATATGGACACTAGAGGGGCTGTTATTTTGCAAAACTTTGAATTTCAAGGAGTGCACGGCAATTTTTTATTACATTTGGCCTAAAAATGCTATGCTAAAAATTTCAGCCAAATCAGACAACGAGGCGCATCAAGGTCAAAGCAACAAGGTCAAACACACGAAAATAGCCATATTTTGATGAAAAACATTGAATAGATAGTGTTTTTTCTTGAATATATTGTTAAAAATTGGTACACGAGTTGTTTTTAGTATAAGAACATACATATATCAAAAAAATTTGGGTTTTTAAAAATTAACCCTTGCAAGCCTTTCGGGGTCAAAAATAATACAAATTTTACAAAATGACCCCTAAAACACAAAAATCAGCCCCAGTTTTATGAATTTATTGAAAACAAGGTAGAGTGTTAAATTCAGCTGTGCCGAAACTTTTATACCTCCAAAATCTAAAAAAAATTGTCAGGGGCGTTTTTATTGGGGAAGGGGGGGGTGATGGGGTCAGTGGAGGACGTTGAGAGCACATTCCGATCGCGATAAACATACCAAATGTTTCATTTATTTGGTATGTTTATCGCGAAATTTTATCCCAAAATTTTACCTTTGACCCGAATAAAAACCGGGTTAATATTGTTTCATTTTCCTTAAATATTTAGGGTTAAAGTTTAACATTGTTTTTAATATTTTATGGCCCTTACTTTGTGAAATTTTAAAATATTTACCAAATTTTTGCATATTGAGTAAATTGTGGGCAAAAATAAAACGCATTTTCCTCGAAATCCGCTAGTTTAAATCGCTGCCCCGCCAAACTATCCGAGGGATATCCCCCAAAAAAATTTTTTTTATATATTAACATATATTTTATAAGATTCTGTGGTTTTTTTAAGCATTTTTCATAACTTTGTTTAACAAAATTTTTAAAAAATCAAAATATCAGTTTTGAGAACCACGCCAAATATTATGCATATTTTTGGCCATACCATGAAATGGGTGAATGACATCCTAGAAAGACAGTATTTCATAACTGAGTATTTATGATCGAATAGAATATAAATATCGTTTTCCATTGGTTTTTTTCAATAAATTTAGACAAATTGGGCTGATTTTCGTGTTTTAAGGGTCATTTTGTAAAATTTGGGCCATTTTGACCCCGAAGGGCTTGCAAGGGTTAATTTTTAAAAACCCAAATTTTTTTTAATATATCTTCTTATACTAAAAATAACACGTGTAACACTTTTAAACAATATATTCAAGAAACAACTCCATTTATTGAATGGTTTTCATCAAAATATCGCTATTTTCGTATATTTGACCTTTGACCTCGATGCGGCTTTGACCTCGATGCGCCTTTGACCTCGATGCACCTAACGTTGTCCGATTTGGCTGAAATGTTTAGCATAGCATTTTTAGGCCAACTGTAAAAAAATTTTGCCGTGCACTTCATGAAATTCAAAGTTTTACAAAATAGCTGCCACCCTATCCTTCCTGATACTCGATCGATTTTAAGTCGATATAGTGATGTCCGAATAAATTAAAATAATTGATCATGTGATCAAACCTATTGCTGTATTTAAAAAAAAAGGGCCCCCCGTAGGCTAGTTGGTAGCGTGCTAGCCTTTGAACGTGGGGGTCGTGGGTTCGATTCCCACCAGAACCCTTGGTTTTTTTCGTTACAACGAGACGACGGTCAGTGTAACCAGTTCTCGGTTCGGTTGAATTTATTAAAAATGAGTTGTAAATAAATAGAAAAGTATAAATAAAAAATAATTGATCATGTGATCAAAACTATTGCTGTATATATAGTGATGTCCGTCCATCTGTCTGTTGAAAACACTTTAACTTTCGAAAGCCTAATTTATTTAAATTTATTGCATTCCAGCAAAATCGATCCAGTGTTCAAAAGTTATAAGCAAAAGAGTGAATTTCGGTAAGGGGTTTTCGCGAATTTACGTGTTATAAAACACGATAACTTTCGAAAGAAAACTCTGAGGCTGCTAAAGCTTATATATATTTGCCGTTCCCTCAATCTGGTTGATAATGAATTTCAGAAAAATCAGTATAGAAGTTCATTGATAAATCACAAAAATATTTTACAACGTATTTTTGTCACTCAAAAATATTTTACACTTTAACAAAATATGCACTCGAAAAAAATTTACACTCAAAAAAAATTTAGTGATTTTTTACAAAAATGAAATTAAAAAAAAGATCAAAATTGTTTAATTTTTTTCACGTTAGAAAACATTTCTATCACATAAAAAGGGACTTGTGGAGAGTATTTATAGATTTGGCAACGTCGAATTTATTTTTTTTTACTTTTTTTGTTTGTTACTAGATTTAAAAAAAAACTTATGTGTGGACAATTTGCTGGTAGAGGTCTAAAAAAAAACATGTGCTCCAACATGTAAATTTTTCCCACAAAAGTATCAAGTATCCCCATTTTCCCTTCTCTTTAACATTTAGTTAAATTTAATTTTTGTTGAACATTTAAAAAACAAAACACAGTTCATAAAAAAAATGTCTTTAAAACCAGCCAGTGTCGTTTATGTCCTCTCAAATTGCTGTTTGTTGTTAGTTGGTGATGTCAGGGTTGCCAGTTTTATTAAGTGTCTGCTATTTGGTAATTGTACCATATTTATTTCATTTTATGTCCGTATGTCCGTGAGAGTGTTTTTATTTTATACATAAGTCAGTACATACATATAAAAAAACATTTTAAAGGATATTGTTTGTCGTTCTGGAAATCCTCTTATTTTTAGGTTTCATTTATAAATGTGTGTGTTTAAACCACTACTACATCTACAACAAATGGTGGTATTCACATACATAAAAACCATTGTTTGGTGTCGGTTTTTATTTCACTTCTATACCCTCCACTCTAGTGATAGAGGATGTGAGTTTTTCATTTCGTTTGTAACAACTAGAAATATAAGAAATATAACCCTAAAAATTATATATATTCATGATCCTCGATCGATTTCACCGCCCGACAGCCAATATTAAACATGAACTGGATGATATACGTCTGAAAGTAGAGATCAAATGGGATAAAACTGCATTTACAGTTTTTAATATCGTGATCCTGTTTCCCTTTAAAAGGACTTCAAAGTTTTCAAGGATACATTTTGTCAAATATTTCTGAAATATTTGTACTTGTCCTAAGATGCCACTCGTGATGGAAAATGAAAGAGGAGGATATCCCCTAATTTTTCCATTTTTGTATTTTGCCATATTAGGATAACGACTTTTCTCATTTTTGTCGGACGGTGTTTTAAGTCAATCTAGCAATGTCCGTCCTTCCGCCCGTCTGTCTGTCTGTAGAAAACACGCTAGATTTCGAAAGACAACACAGAGACTTCTGAAGTTTGGCACATTTTATTGTTATTTTCTGGGTCAAGTTTGTATTGAATTTCAGCGAAATCGGTTTTGTGGCTTAAAAGTTATAAGCAAAACCGTGAAATTCGACGGGGTTTTGTCGCGAATTCACATGTTGAAAAAGCCGCTAAACACTCTTTAAAATACATTGATAAGCTACAAAAATATTTTAAAAAGTGTTTTTTTGTTTTTCTCAAAAATGTTACACTCAAAACAAAATATTTCACCTCAAAAAAATTTAGTCAAAACAAACTAAAAACTATGGCCCTTACCACAAGAAAACAAAAAGTCAATTTTAACAAAAGTTTTATTTTAAATTTCAAATTTTTAATACATTTTTTGAAAGTCGATTTTAAAAACAAAACAATTTGTATGAAAATAAAATTAAAAGCTCATTTTAAATTTATTTTATTTTCTTGTGGTAAGGCTGTATGTTTTACTCAAAATAAATTTTTTCTAGTCAAAATTTTTATAATTTTTTTTTCGTTAAAAAAATTACAATCACTAAATTACAATTATAAATTATTTTAATACTTATGTATTTTAAATATTTTGGCTTCTGTGGAGGGTATTCATAGATTCGGCCAAGTCAACTTATTTTTTTTACTTGTTTTAATTGCAGCCATTTCCTTAATTCCATTTCTGTTTTTATTTTTATTTTATTTTTTTGTTTTGACAAAAAATCTACGACATCCATTTATTTTACGTTGTACTTTTCAGTTTTTATGACTTTTTTGTTTGTTCTGAACATGGCTGATTTTATGAGTTGTTGTTAAGATATATTAGCTGTTGACCACAATATAAATGAAAAATAAATAACACTTGATTATGTGCAAAATACTAAAAAACAACAACAAAAATGTACTTGGGTAACAAAAAATAAATGGCTGTAATTAAAATTCAGCGAGAACAAACCCTTTAAATTTATAAAAACAAACTAAAAACCTGAAATAAGTAAGATGTCATAAAGCAAGTATAAAAGTTAAATATGACTTGGTCGAATCCATAAATACCCTCACAGTGACCCTTTTATTTTTTTTATACCCTCCAACCACAGTATGGGGGTATACTCACTTTGTCATTCCGTGTGTAACGCATCGAAATATCGGTCTAGGACCCCATAAAGTATATATATTATTGATCAGTGATCCATTCTAAGACATTCTAGCGATGTCCGTCTGTCCGTCCGTCCGTCCGTCCGTCCGTCTGTGGAAGACACGATACAGTCCAAAGTAAAAGAGCTAGACTCCTGAAATTTGGTACGAATATGTCTTATGGTATTGGGCTGGTTAAGTTCGAACATGGGCAAAATCGGATCAGGGGGAAAAAAGTTCCCCTCTTAAGAACTAAACGAACCTCTAAAAAAAGGCATTTTTTATAGGTTTTTTGTACTTTTGCTTAGCAAACGAAACATTTTTATGCCAAAAGAAGTTCAAAGTCTTGCAGTTGGATCCAGGAAGGTTGTCTCCCACCGACGTTACCCCCCCCCCCCAAAAAAAAAAAAAAAGACGCCCCTGTTTTTTTTTTTTTTTTAATCGTGTTGGAGGGTATAAAAGATTCGGCACAGCCGAATTTAACACTCTTACTTGTTTTTTATAATTTTTGTAAAAAAAATATTTTAAGTGTAATTTTTTTTTTTGAGTGTAAAATTTTGTTTGAGTGTACATTTTTTTTAAGTGACAAAAATACTCTGAAAAATGTTTTTGTGGCATACCGAAGTTTTTTTTTTGTCGAATCCATAAATACCCTCACAGTGACCCTTTTATACCCTCCAACCACAGTATGGGGGTATACTCACTTTGTCATTCCGTGTGTAACGCATTGAAATATCGGTCTAGGACCCCATAAAGTATATATATTATTGATCAGTGATCCATTCTAAGACATTCTAGCGATGTCCGTCTGTCCGTCCGTCCGTCCGTCTGTGGAAGACACGATACAGCCCAAAGTAAAAGAGCTAGACTCCTGAAATTTGGCACGAATATGTCTTATGGTATTGGGCTGGTTAAGTTCGAACATGGGCAAAATCGGATAAGGGGAAAAAAAGTTCCCCTCTTAAGAACTAAACAAACCTCTAAAAAAAAGCCATTTTTTATAAGTTTTTTGTACTTTTGCTTAGCAAACGAAACATTTTTATGTCAAAAGAAGTTAAAAGTCTTGCAGTTGGATCCAGGAAGGTTGTCTCACACCGACGTAAACCCCCCCCCCCCCCCCAAAAAAAAAAAAAAAAGACGCCCCTGTTTTTTTTTTTTTAACGTGTTGGAGGGTATAAAAGATTCGGCACAGCCGAATTTAACACTCTCACTTGTTTTTTTATAATTTTTGTAAAAAAAATATTTTGAGTGTAATTTTTTTTTTTGAGTGTAAAATTTTGTTTGAGTGTACATTTTTTTTAAGTGACAAAAATACTTTGAAAAATGTTTTTGTGGCATACCGAAGTTTTTCAAACATGTTTAGCGTTTTTTTCAACAAGTGATATCCAATCTGAAATTTACGGTTTGCTTGTAACCTCTAAAACACTTGACCGATTTTACTGAAATTGAATACCAACCTGACCAATATGTGTGCTAAGCTTCAGCAGCCTCAGAGTTTTAGTTCAAAGTTAACGAGCACCATGAATAATATCACAGTGCATTATTTATGATCCAAAAACAATTGACAGTTGATATATTCCATAACAAAACCATCCTTGTAATTATAATTAGAGCTTCGAACGAATTAATTCTATTGAGAATTAATTCACAAAAAGTTCAATTCTGTTTTAAAAAGTTTTGAATTATCATTTCTTACTAGCATTCAACACGAATTAATTCAAAGGCTTAATTCTCAAAGCTTAAATCGAATTGAATTAATTCCCAAGAGAATTAATTCCTTGCAAGCTAATCATTCAATTGAATGATCAAAGTTGTTCATCATTCAAATCTATTACAAATTGAACGATGATTTTTTTATTTCATTCCCTTTGTATTTTCAAAAATGTGTTGCTTGTGTGCATTATAAGCATCTTCGTGTGCAAACAATCGGCTATTGTTTTCTCGACATCTCGTCTGCTGCTTCCCACACAAGCATAAATGTGTGTGTATGTGTGTTGCGCTTCACTGTTTTAAATTGAATGATGAGAAAATTTCATTATTCAAATTGTAGTAGATTGATTTGGATAAAAAAGTAATGATTCAAGTTGAATGATCATTCTTCAGGGATGAATTCTTGAAAGAATTAATTCAGTGATTTTGAAAGTTGAATGATTTTAGGGAATGCCAAATTCTATTTTTTTTTAATTCGAATTAGAAAATTGAAAATTCATTCAATGATGAAAATTCATTTAATTTTAAAGAATTAATTCTTTCGAACCTTTGATTATAATAATAATTCCTTGAAAGCTGCATAAGTGGCGTATGATTAATTTTGTTATTGACTTTAAATAATAATCATACGCAACGGTGCACAGTGGTTTATTTTTAATAATTTGGCTATTCAGTAAGTAGGTACTAACCGATTGCAGCGAAATTCATACCATTATAGCTAACGTAATCTTCGAGCTTAAGTTTGGACGCTGGATCCCACATGTCCAATAAGGGAATCAACAGGAGCCCCTAAAGTTGGACATGTTTTGTTCACAAAAACTCTAAATTATCATTTTACCGAATAATGAATACTCGATATTCGGATTGAATTACTCATACGTCTGTAGTAAACCCATGTAAAATATGAAAAAAAAGTAGTAGACTAAAAATAAGCAACGCTGTTTTTTTTTATTCAAAAAAAAAAAAATTTATACACTTGCTTAAAGAGAAAGTTTGATTCTTACGCATTATCGCAATAAAAAAATGCCTGCGAATTTTGCACTCTTGCCAAAAACATTAAATCATGATAATGTTTTGCGGAAGATTTGGGTGTACTTGCCAAAGCAAAGTTTTTTTAGAAAAAATAATGTTATATTACTTTGCTATTCCATGCAAAACGAATTGAAATATTTGTCGACGACCCCATTAAAAAACCAAAAGAGCTGTACATTTCGTAAGTGAATGCAAAAATAAGTGCAAAAAAGTGTTTTTACATTTTGGAGAGTATAAATGATTCGGCACCAAAGAATATATCACTCTCACTTATTTTATGTACATTTGATAAACAAATGGAAAATTTTTATGCGAAAAGCTTAGGCTTGGTGAAAAAGTAGTTTTGGTAAAAAAAAAAAATGATTGTTTTTCACGAAAAACAAAATTATGTTAAAAAAAATTTAATGAACCCAAAATTTTTGGTGAAAAAAAATTTGATGAAAAAAAGTTTTTGATGAAAAGAAAAATTTTTTGATGTAAAAAAAAAAATTGATGAAAAAAAAGTATGAAAAAAAATTTTGGTGAGAAAAAAATTGATAATAAAAAATTTGATGAAAAAAATAGATAAAAAAAATTTATGAAATAAAAATTTTGATGAAAAAAAAAAAATTGATGAAAAAAAAATTAATGAAAAAAAAATTAATGAAAAAAATAAATTTATGAAAAAAAAATTGTATAAAAAAAAAAAATTGTTAAAAAAAATGATGAAAAAAGATTGATGAAAAAAAAAATTTATGAAAAAAAAAAATTTGATGAAAAAAAAATTTGATGAAAAAAAAAAATTATGGAAAAAAAATTTGATGGAAAAAAAAATTATAAAAAAAAAATTGATGAAAAAAAAATTTGATGAAAAAAAAAAATTTGATGAAAAAAAAAATTTATAAAAAAAAATGATGAAAAAAAAGGTATGATAAAAAAAAAGTTTGATGAAAAACAAAAAAAATTTGATGTAAAAAAAAATTTGATAGAAAAAAAAATTTTATGAAAAAAAAAAATTTTTTTTTGTTGAAAAATAATTATGTTACTTTTTATTCATCAGCTAATGAAAAACGGTTTTATTCAACACGAGGTGAATTATTATCCAAGTTACAAACCCAAGTTATTAAAATTTTTGGTTTTAGGAAAATGAAAATAGTAATTTTTGATTTCATTTTCGTTAATTGTTAGCTTATATAGTCAAACTGAGGTGGCATCCTACAACTTTTTTAAATTAGACACCAGCCTAAAAACATTATCATGTTAAAAATTATGAGGTTCTGGGCATTTTGCTTTAGAAAAGCTTTTAGAATTTATAAAATTCTTGCTACAGACAATTTTTTAGATTCTGACACAATTTTGCAATTTTTACCCCAAAAAAATTCTTTATTTAGAAAAATTCTTCATATAGAAAAATTCTCAGATTTTTTTTACTTTTCCCCCATAGAAAACTTCTTAGGTTCTAAAACTTTTACTATTTGTCTTTAGAAAAAGCCTAAGATACCGAAACGTTCTTCCTAAACCAAAATGTTCACTATTGTATAGAAAATGCCTGAGATAAAAAAAAATTAAAGACTTAATGCTTTCAAAATTTTTGACGCAATTTCCTAGATTCAGAGACATTTTTCTATAGAAAAGTATATCTTTATGAGACACTTTATAAACATTTCCTGAGATATATTGAAAGTATGAGAATCTAAGAAAATTTTCTACAAAAATGTCATAGATTCTAAATCATTTTTCGTATAAAAATGTCTCAGCTTCTAATATATTTTTCCAAACAAAAATTTTAGAGTCTGAGTCTCAGACATATTCAGACATACATACTTTTTAAATAGAAAAAAATTCAGAATTTAAAACATTTTCTCAAATTTAGGGACATTTTTCCTTAAAGTCGCAGATTTTGAGGCACTTTTATACAAAAAGTCTTAGATTCTGATTCATTGTTACTTTACAAAAGTCTCAGATTCTAGATTTTTTATATAAAAACTCACAGATTCTGAGACATTTTTCCTATCGAAAAAGTCTAAGATTTTTTTTTTTCTAGGATTTGCAGATTTTTTTTCTTTAGAAAAGGTCTCAGCTTTTCCTGTTACAAGGTCTTAAATTCTGTGATGTATTTCAAATAGAAATAATCTTAGATTCTAAAACATTATCTCAGAATCTGAGCCATTTTTCCTAAAGAAAAAGTCTTAGATTCTGAAATATTTTTAAATAGAAAATCTCAGATACTATGACATTTTTCTATAATAAAATTACAGACTCTGTGTAATTTTGTCAATAAAAAAAGTACCAGATTCTAATTCATTTTTTATATACAAAAATTCTTACATTTTTCCTAAAGAATTTTTTTTTATTTTTCCTATAGAAACATTTTAATACTCCGATAATTTTTCCTAAACAACAATTCTATGATTAAAGAAAATTTTTCCTACAGAAAAATTTTGAGATTCTGGGACATTTTTTTAGAAAAACATTCTCACACAACTTTCTTTTCTCTTTCCTTTTTAGCCAACTTCTCAGATTTTTTCGACAGAAGAATTATCAGATTTTCCCTATCGAAAGATCTTAGATTTTAATATTAAAAAATTCTCAGATTTTTCTTATAGGAAAATTGTCAAATTTTTCGTACAAAAAATTGGCAGATTTTTTCTTTAAAAAAATCGTCAAATTTTTCCTATAAAAAATTCTAAAAAAAAAAATTTGATATCCCGAGACTTTTTTTAGATTTTTTCTTTAGAAAAATTTTAAAATTCTCAGACATTTTTCATAGAAGAATTTCTATAAAAAAAAATTCCTAAAATTTTTAGATTTTTCTTAAGGTTTTGCATATAGAAAAATTTGCAAATTATTCCTATAGAAAAATTCTCAAATTTTTTTTATATAAAAAAAATTATCATTTCGATAAATTTTTCCTTTAGAAAAATTTTAAGATTCTTAATTAATTTTTCTTAGAAAATTTTTTTAGATTATTTCCTTTTCTTTTACACTTTCCTTTTTTCTTCTTCTTTTCTCGTCTCTTCGTTCGTATCTTTTGCGTTTGCTTTTTTTTTCCCTTTTTTTTTATTTTTTCTTTCCCCCGTGGATCCGCGCCTGTGCTACCCTTATAGTGAAAAGGTTGGCATATCAGATCTGCATGTGTATGAGCAATAACAAAATAATCATACGCCTTTCCGATAACTCATTAATCATTTGTCTATATTAGTTTTTAATTGAGTTCTGTTTTGGTCCATTAAAAACGTAATTAAAATTTTAAATTCTCTTTACTTCTGTTGCCTTAACTAATGTTGTGTTAAATCATTTGAAAGTTTTTAAATAGCAAAAAATAAAACTTTAACTTTGAACTTTACCTTCTATTTTTTATTATTAAATATTTTTCTTTTATTCTTTCTTCTTAATCTTTTAAATGTAATATAATGTTTAGAACATTACATTACCCATTCCGGAACTTTAAACAGTGAAATCTTAATTAAAATGACAAAAAGATAAAGATGGACAAAAAAAAAAAGCAGACCGTCGAACAGGAAATTATTAAGAATTACCATTTAATTACAAATCAAATATTAAGTTTACCTAACCGGTAACAATGACCTTCGTTCCGTTGTACCGAAACAGCCAACGCCTCTGGTGGGAATCGAAAACACGACCCCCACACTCATAGGCTAGCACGCTACCAACTACACTACTGGGCCGCTTAAACAAGATCGTCTTAAAATCAATTATCAGGAATATATAGATGAATACTTCATAAATGGATATAGATGGAAATTTCGATAAGTTACAAACGGATTGACCAACTTTATAAATCATCTATCATTTAGAGAAGTATAAAAATTTTTTTAGATTTTTCCAACTTTATGATTATGTTCTTATATATGTATTCACTCCTTATTTTTAAACCGCTTAACCGATTTCGTTGAAAATCAATACCAATCTAACCCGAAGTATGGAAAAAATATATGTCCAGTGTAACCAAAAACCAGTTTGTTTTTCTTAAGTTATCGTGATTATAACAGACAGAAAGGGGATTGGAAATTTAGAATTTTTAAAAAATTAGTCCTTTTTGTTTTAACTATAATAGAGTTCACTGTCTTATTTAGCAAAACATTCTTTATATAGTTGCCTTGACACTTTACGCTCTTGTTCCTCAGAGAAAAATTAAATTATAATCCTGCTTATGGTTGTATGAACTTAAACCGACTGCTTGCTTGTGCCATTTCCACTAACAACCAAATGTATATTTTGTAACGAAAGTGTATAAAGTTGCTTAAGCTCAACCAACTGGTGTTATAAACTAGAAAAACGTTTAAATTGTCATCTGTAGACTAAAATATATATGTATAGAGAGAGAATATGGATGTGTGTATTAGGATGGGTGGTGAAATAAAGTTATTGATAAATTTCCCACTGAAAATTAATCGTAGCCTATTTTATGGTAATTCACATTAAAGGCTTTTTCAAAACGGTCTAACTCTCAAACAGATACAATTGGATCCCAAAAATGTTTAGGGATTTTTTTTTTGTATGGAAACAACCCATCCTATTGCGGATAAGGGTACAGTTTGCAAGTAGATGTACTTATGGCAGTTTTTTTTTCTAGGAGGGTAAACATGTTTAAAACTTTTTATTGCTTAAAAGTAAAACTAAATTTAAAAGCGATTAAATTTATTATAGACTAGCTGGCCCGGTCCGCGTTGCTGGCCCAAATATAAGATCAGCGTTATATTTCGTATCGCTTCAAATATATAGCCCTGCAAAAAGGGCAATGAATTTCTTGGCTTAGAAAAAATTGTAGGCGTAGTTTTAAAGACCCGATTAGGCAGATAATCATCTTCAAATTATATTTTCGGAACTAAAAAAAAAATAACCATGTCTTCGACTTTGCGTACTGTACAAATTCAAAACTTCTTTAGTATCATTACGAACAACACAAACATAAATTACGCATATACCTCGTTCGTATCGTGAGCTATTGTCTTGAGTACAAACAAACCTTTATAGTTTTACCGAATTTTTAATATTTTCGGGACACTTGTCTCATTTAAATTTCCTTTAATTAAAACTAAAATCAACAAAAAAAAAAATCAGTCCGGTCTTTAGTAGTCGACATATTAAGACAAAAGTGGGCGTTAAAATTTGTGAGGTAAGTTAAAATTGTACATGTGGTAAAAATCCCAAAGGATTTAAAATCATTTTTACCAAGTTTAAGCGGAATATATTAGGAAATAATAGATCGAATTAGAGTAAAAACGAATTTTATATACATCGAAAAAAGTAGCCGAAGACAATTTTTCTTTCCAAACAATTATATGGAACATTACAAACATTTAAAACAATTATCCACATCGGCCAAGGCGTTCTCAAGTGTTGCAAATTTTAAGGATGTTGAAAAATGTGGGCTTTTAAGTGGGGGAGGCCAATAATTATTTCAAAATCCTTACTTGGACTATAATGATGATTAAAGAAAAAATTTAACAAATCAGGCCAGTCTTTCTTCGATGAGGGAGAGGACAATTTATCTTTCCGTAAAAACCTTAGTTGTACTATTACGAACGTCAACAAATACTACTAATAGCCAAATCGGCCCTGCCGTTCTAGTATTTTAGATATATCGAAATAAAAGTGGCGTGAACAAATTTTATTTCCGTTTTAACCTAAATTGGACTATGACGAAAAAAAAGTTAACTCCAGCCGTTCTCCGATTTCAGATATATCGAAAAAAGGAGGCGTAAAAGTGGGCGTGATTAATTTGTTTTCCGAAAAAACCAAAGAAAAACATTAAAAAAAATAAGACGAACTTAAAGAAAAATATTATCCAAATCGGTCAGTTCTCAAGTGATGCGATTACCAACGAACTACATATGATTTTTATTTTTATTTTATTATTCTATATTTTATTTTTCTATGGAGTAAATTTTATATATATCGAAAAAAAGGAGAGGGTGGACAACTTATCTTACCGTAAAACCTTATTTGAATTTAACCAACTCGGTCCATCCATTCAAAAGTGGGCATAGAAGTGGAAAATTGTTCTTTCCGAAAAACCTTTGCTGGACTATGACAAACATTAAAAACAAAATTAGATAAATTGATCCACCCATTTCATGATATATATCGGGAAAAGTGAGCGGTGTGCACAATTTTTCTATAATACTATAACCAAATCGGTCTAGCCGTCTTAGTTCTTTTGATACATAGCAAAAAGTGGGCGTGGGAAATTCTACTAACCATAAAAACCTTAGTTGAATTATGACGAACATTTTCAACAAAAATTAGCCAAAGTGGGAGTGGTAATTTTTTTTTCGTAAAAACCAAAGTAGGAATATGATGAAAATGCATTTAAAAAAAATTGTCAAATTGGTCTAGCCATTCTCAGATTTTACATAAATTGAAAAAGTGGGCGTAAAAGTGGGCATAGTCGATTTTCCTTTCAGTACAAACTTAAATTGGATTATTACGAACATTTAAATAAAAAATTACCCAAATCGGTGCAGCCGTTTTCCGATTTTAGATAAATCGAAAAAAGAGGGCGTAAAAGTGGGCGTGGTCAATTTTTCTTTACGCAAAAACCTAAGTTGGGCTATGACGAACATTTCGAAAAAAAAATTGTCCAAATCGGTCCAGCCGTTCTCAACTGATGCTGTTACCAACGAACGACAATTGATATTTATTTATATAGATTATCGTCCTCTTCTTTTATTTCCCCCACTTACAGGGAAGGTCTTTTGAGACAAACACTTTAATTTTCTTAAAAATTGTATATTAACGACGGCATGTAATGTATAATAAATTAATTTCAAACGTCAGGTCAAATTTTTATTTTACAAACTAGGGAGGTCTTTCAAAAAGCACCCACACACAGAAAACAAATGTTTACTTAATCCGCGAAGTGGTTGCCAAAGAATTTTTTGATTTTTATAAGACTTCGGGGGAGGCATTTGGAGTTTCAGCAGAAGGTTTTCCAACATTTTTTTTTTAAGGCTTTATTTTTAATTATTGAATATGCCTAAGTTTGGCTTAACAATAAGTATAAAAATCTTAAATAACTATCTTAAAACACTAGTTTCTCCCATGGGAGTCATTTGGTAAGATGGGCCTCTTGACTACAAGGGCGGCAGATCTGCTCTTCGCAGTCTGGAATGCGACTGGCTTCGGGTAAGAGCTCTTGCCAAAGGGTTAGGGTGATTCTGCAGTTTTACGTAGCATTGTGTTTTCAGTTTTATAAACTCATCCTTTATGTACACAGAAAAAAATAAAAATGAATTTCAATTACGAAATTCGTTGATTCAATTAAAAAATTAATTGATTTCGGACGTATCACGAAAATGCGCATATTAATTACTCATTTTGTTTGAAAATAGTTTTAAAGGTTAATTAAATTGTTAATTGAATCAATTAAAGTTTTAATTGAAAATAAAATGGAAAACCAATTAAAATTGTAATTAAATAAATTAAAAAAAAAATTAATATAAAATTGAAAATCAATAATATAGATTTATTGATTCACATAAAATTTTAAATTGAAAAAAGAACAAAACTCAATTTAATTTTAAAAGTTGAACTTCAAAAAATGCCCTAAAATAAATAAACATAAATGTGTTTGTTTTATATTATTAAGAAATTTATTTTCTTTATTAAATATAAACACTTGGTATAGTTTTGCATAGAAACATTATAGTAGTATTTTAAAATATCAATAACTATTTAAAATTACATTTTTATTTTTAAATCTTGTTATTGCATGCATTTTTGTCGCCTTAGTAAAGTTGAATCAAAAAAAATCTTTTTATATTTCAATGTGCAAAACCCAAGGCAAATGCCTCTATATTATTTTTTTTTTGTTTCAACTGTACAGTTTACACATTTTATTAGGAAATAAAGCGTTATCCGCAACGACCGCTCGCCTTAAAGAAAACAATAAAACTAAATTTTGTTTGTTGCTTTTATGTATTCATTGGCTGCTACCACCAAATATTCAAAACAATAGTTCAAAAGTTTTTTTTGTTGTTTTTTGCATTTTATTTTTTCATTGGCTACTAACACTAATGCATACAAAACCGGTTTCGTTTGTTTATTTTATTTTTATTTTCAGTAAAGTTAAGAATTCAATTAAAACATTAATTGAATCAATTAAAATGTTTAATTGAAGTTAAATTTAATATCAAATCCATTTTTAATTAAAAAAAAAATCACGATATTATTTTCTGTGTACGGTATATTTAAATCCCTGTGAATACTCTCATTTCGAATGTACCATGGAGCTCCCGTTATCGTTCTAAGGATTTTTGATTGTGCCCTCTGTATAAGCTCAATATTTGACATACTGGCCGTGCCGTGTTTTCCGTGGCCGTGTTTTCCAACATAGCATAATTTTTTAAAGTGGCTTAACTCGGAGAAATTGCTGATGAAGTTATGATTACGCGATTTTTATTTTTTAAAAGTCCCATAATTCGCGAAAAAAATGTGTTCCAATATTTTTGAATGTGATCTTGTCTACCCAGACAAGATTTTTATTTTTCCAAATAAAAAACAACAAAAAACAAGTAGAAAAGTTAAATTTGACTTGGCCGGATCTATGAATACCATCCACAATGCCCTTTTTAAGTGATAGTAAATTTTCTAACGGGAAAAAAAATAAATTTTTGATTAGAAATATATTAAAAAAAAAAATAATTTACTAATTTTTTTTTGAGTGTTAAATTTTTTTTGAGTGTAAAATTTTTTTCGAGTGTATTTTTTAGTATAAAAATATTTTTGAGTGACAAAAATACGTTGAAAAATATTTTTGTGACTTACCAATGTTTTTGAAACATGTTTAATGGGTTTTAAACACGTGAAAAACTAATCTGAAATTCACGGTTTTGCTAATAACTTTTGAACCACTCAACAGATTTGAATGAAATTCAATACGAACTAAGCCATTGGAACAACAAATTTATATGCCAAGCCTCAGCATCCTCCAAATTGCCTTTAAAAAGTCAGCGTATTTTTTATCTCGTAAATTCACGAAAAACCCTTGCCGAAATTCAATCCTTTGCTCATAACTTTTGAATCACTGGACCGATTTCGCTGGATTGCAATACCAACCTGACCCAACATATACGCCAAACTTCAGAAGCCTCCGTAAAGTCTTTCAAAAGTTAGCGTGTTTTCAACAGACAGACAAACGGACGGACGGACATCGCTAGATCGTCTTAAAATCGATCGAGGATCAGAATATATATGGGGCATTCCATGTCAAATCGGACCTTTGAAATTTTTTTTTTAGATTTTCCCAATTTGTTTACAGTTTTTAGTACCCTTAGTACCCCTGGAGGTAGGGCGTAGGTATGTTTTAAAAAAAATTTGTAGGGTAAAAATAAATGTGGGTCGGTCTCACTAATGATCCCTCCCGGGCGCACCATTGGACCGGTAGAAGCTGATTAAATAAAACAAATTTACAAAAAATAAAAAAATTGTATGGAGACTGTCTTAACAATTAGAGAGAGAGGGTAGGTGTAGTGTTTATAAACCGGTTAACCGAAAAACCGGTTTTTTCCCAAAATTTCGGTTTTTTTGCAAACCGGTTAACCGAAATTGAAAAATTCCGGTGCACCGAAAACCGGTTTTTTTCTGTCGGTTAACCGGTTTTTTTTAAATACATTCAAACGGAATGTTTTGCAAATATTAAGGGTTTGCACTTTTTTTTATGATATTTTCAAAGTTTCATTAAAAACACCTTGAAAATCCGTGAGAAAGGAAGTATAAAATTCTTTTTGTCTTCAAAAAACAATTTTTCAAATAGGAATTTTAATCTGGTAAATGTTTGAATTATCCCCGTTATGAGCGTTTTTTGGACAGTTTCATTGAAAACTTAATAAGTGACTGTTAACCAGGTACTAAAATTCTTATTAATGGAGAAAATGTCAATAAAAGAACATTAATATAAAATACGGACTACAATTTATAATGAATTGATGTATTTGTTTTTTAAATAAAACCTATAAAAATTTAAATAAAGCTCCGGTGAATATAGGAAAATAAAGCACCGTATTTAAACACCACTATTTTCAAAGGATAACAGTTGCTAACTTTGCTGAAAGAAACAAATATGTTAACTTTAGTTACATTTGATTTTTTATTTAATAAAAATTAGCAATTTTAAAGTATTTTTTGGGTTTGTCAGTTAAAGAAAAAAAAAACCGGATAACCGGTTTTTTTATTCCGGTTTAACCGAGAAAACCGGTTAACCGAAAAAGCTGAATTTCGGTTAACCGAGAAACCCGTTTTCCAAAATGTCGGTTTTTTATAAACATAGGTAGGTGTGTTCAGAGAAAATGTTTGGACTAAAAAAATATTGTGGGTCGGTCATATATTTTGTTGCGCTAGGGGCACTATTAGAGCAGTTAGAGCGGTTGGAGCAAATTTTAAAAAATGTCGTTTTGTGTGGGAGCCCCCTTAGAAATTGGAGATATGGTATTAGTTTGTTCCAAAGAAATGTTAAGACGTAAAAATTAATGGGGGTCAGTTTTATAAATGACCCCTCTATGACGCACCATTGGAGTAGGGTTATATAGTCGCAACAAAAAGTCGACTTTTCGACTTTTTTCAATTTCTAAAAAGTAGACTTATCGACTTTTTTCAAATTTTAAAAAGTCGACTTTTCGACCTTTCAACTTTTTAAAAAGTCGACTTTTTTCGACTTTTCGACTTTTTTCGACTTTCTTCGACTTTTAAACTTTTTTCGACCTTTTCCAACTTTAAAAAGTCGATTTTTTTGTAAATAGAAGTTTAGTTTTGACTTGTTGTAAGCATTTAGGTGCTATTTTTTTGGTTGTATTTTATTTATCAAAAAAAGTCAAAGAAATCGAAAATGTGGAAAAGGTTGAAAAAATCGAAAGCAAAAGAGGCGAAATTCGATTTATAGAACCTATCACTGAGGTGTTTACAATAATCAAAAATATTGGTAAATATTGCAGTTAATACTTTCTAACTCATGAATTTGGCATTGACATTTTTGCTTCACATACAAAATACATTGAAACACCAATAGCTTCAGTTGTTATTAAACTCGGCTCTCATTTAAAATTTTTTTCAGAAGAAAGAAATTTTTTTCATTTAGCAAATTTAAAAAAAATCAAAAAAAAATCGAAAAAAGTCGAAAAAAAAGTCGAAAAAAGTCGAAAGCAAAAGTCGACTTTTCGACTTTTTAAGAACAAAAAAGTCGATTTCGACTTTTCGACTTTTTCATACAAAAAGTTAATCGACTTTTCGACTATAGAACCCTACATTGGAGCAGTAGAAATGATTTTAAGATTGGAAAATTACAATAAAATTTTTTTTAAAAAATTTTAAAAAATAGTAATAATCGTTATCCTCCTGGGCAAAAAATTTGTAGAATCGATAGAAGTTTTACACAAAAAAATTTCGAAAAAATCGAAGAGAACAAACATTTTCAAAAATGAGATTTAAATTTTAAAACATAAAAATCGCATACTAGAGCGCTCTTAAGAATTTTTTGGTATTTTTTTTAAATAACGAAAAAAACAAAAATTTTGAAAAAAAAAAATTGAAATTTGGAACATTATTGAAGAAGTTATGAGGAAAAGAAGTTTGAGTAAAGGAACAAACTACCAATTTTTAAAAATTCGATATTTTTTGAATGGGTTATCAAAAAAATCTGAAAACTTACCACGACAGAGTTTTAGAAAAACTGTAAAAAAATTGGGAAAATCTAAAAAAAACGATCTTATGGGGTCCTCGACCAATATTTCGTAATGTTACAAACGGAATAACAAACTTATATATACCCTCTATTACACAGAAAATAATATCGTATATTTTATTTTAATTCAAATTTTAATTGTTTTTTAATTTAATATTAATTAAACTTTTAATTAATATAATTAATTGTTTAATTAAATTTTTAACTTTATTTTAATTAATATTTTAATTGTTTTCAAATTTAATATTAATTAAGTATTTAATTTATATAATTAAATGTTTAATTAAATTTCTAGCTTACTTATTTTTTTTGTTTTGTTTTCCGTGTGTGTGCGAGTGTGTGTTTTTCTCTTGCATTGTATTACATACAAAAAAAATACATAAGTATAAAAAGTTTGTTGAAAGTTTTTTTATTTTTCGCATAGGTTTTTGAATTCTCATTTTGTTTATAGTTTTATGTGTATGTATATGAAAGGTTTATAATCAACTTTATAAAATCATCTCACTGACTATGTCTTTACGGCATAAATAAATTTGGTAAAGTTTGAAGAAATATTTTTTTTTAAACTATAAAGAATGTTTTTACAAATTATTTTTTTTTTTTAATATAATATTTTTAATTAATTTTTTTAATTTATACAATTAAAATTTTAATTATTTTTTTTTTAAATTTTAATTAAATTTTTTAATTTATAGTATTAAGTTTTTAATTAAATAAATATCCATTTATTTTTAATTAACGACATACAAATATTTTTAATTTATTTGCGCATTTTAGTGATTGGTCCGGATTTAATTAATTTTTTAATTAAATCTACAAATTTTTTAATTAAATATTTTTTTTTTATTTTTTCTGTGTACTAGAACGGAGGGTATAAAAAATGTTTGATGGAAAAAAAATATGAAAAAAAGTTTTTGATAAAAAAAAAAATGCAAAAAAAAGTTTTTGATCTATAAAAAAATTTATGAAAAAAATAAAATTTGAAAAATTTATGAAATTTTTTTTATTATGAAAAAAAAAATTTGTTAAGGTAAAACCGATAAAAAAAATTTTATAAAAAAAAAAAGTTTTTTTGATGAAAATAAAAAATTGATTAAAAAAAACAAATTGATGCAAAAATAAATTTTGATGAAATAAAATTTTATAAAAAAAAAATTGATGAAAAAAAAATTTTTGTTGAAAAATAATTATGTTATGTTTTATACACCATCTGGTGAAACAAGCCTTTATTCACCAGCAGGTGAGTTATTATCCAATTTACAAATCAAAGTTGCAAAAAATTTTTTAGGGCTAAATTTTAACCCTCCAGCGGCACAGGTTAAATTTGTCCGATTTGGCTAAAAACTTAAATATAGAGTTTTTAGACCAAAACGAAACAAGAAAATCTAAAAAAAAATTTAAAGTATCCGATTTGGCACGGAATGCCCCATACACTTTATGTGCTCCTAGACCGATATTTCAATGAGTTACAAACGGAATGACAAATTTATATATACTCTCTACCACTAACAATAAGTGGAGGGTATAAAAACGTGTAGACATGTTGGTATATCAGACCCACACGCGTATGAGTAAAAACATAATAATCATACGCCATGATGTAATCGATATTGTTTTGCAACCTTAAAAATAAATCCTTTTGAAATACTAATACAATTTTAAATAATTGAGTTCAAATCCTTCTATTACATACATATTTTAAAAATTTTCGTTTTTCCAAATGTTTTTAACAACCTCAGATTATATCAATTATAATGACTGACGTTTGGTTTGCTTTGTTTAACAAAAATCATGTTCGTATTTAATATTTTTTTTCTCATTTAAAACATAAATTTTATGATTTTATTTTATAGCCTTTTTTCGTCCATTTAATATATTTTGATTTTGCCATTTTTCCACATGATTTACTTTTTATGTATTTTCCCTTCTTTTTTTATTGTTTGTTATTTTATTCATAATTGTCCCCAAACCAACCACTACGATTTTAAAATGGTCTTTATGAAAAAACAAAGTAAAAAAGCGAAAATTAGACTTGACTCGAATTAATCAATACACTTCAACGTTTCAGACTTTTTAGAAAAAAAAATTTTTACGTATAAAAAATACATAAAAATAAATAAATATAAATGATTAAAAAAAAAATAAAATTAAAACCTGAAGTAAAAAATTTTAGTTTTTTTTTTGAGTGTAGATTGGTTTTTGAGTGTAAATTTTTTTTTTTTGTTTGATTGCTAAAATCACTGTGCAAAATACTTTTGTGGCTTACAACAGCATTATTACAAAATTTATTGATAAATTAATAAACAACTGAAAATATATCAAAATTTTTTTGTGGTACTTACAATTTTCGTCGTAACTTTTGATACACTGGTACGATTTCGCTGCAATTCAATACCATCCTGACATGGAATGCTACTAATTTATACACTAACCTTGAGGAAATTCTAACTTTTCCTTTAAAAATTGACGTGATAACAACAGACAGATATTAAGTGGGGGATATAAAAAACAATCGATAAAATGTTTAAATTTTTAGCAAATTTTTGTTAAAAAAAAGAAAAATATAAAAACTTTGTTTGTTTGCACTTAAGTAAAAAAAAAAGAATGCGTTTTTTTTCAAATTTTGCGTTTTTTTTCTAATTTTGGTATAGTTCTCCAAAGGGGAGGTTTTTCCCCTCGTCAGACTTCGTAAAAAAAATTTATTATCAAAAATTTTTTATCACAAATTGTTTTCCTCAAAAAAATTTTTTCTTAAAAATTTTTTTTAATATTTTTTTGCACCAAAAATTTTTTTATCAAAAATTTGTTGCTCAATTTTGTTTCACTAAAATTACATTTTCACCACGTCGAAACTTCTTCTGACATATGTAAACAGAAGTTCAAAAAACGAGTGAGAGTTTTAAATGCGTCAGTGCCGAAATTGAATTACCCTTCAAAATGTAGAAAATGTGTTTGAATCAAAAATTTTTATCGTCAATTTTTTCCACCTAAAATTTTTTTCTGTTTGAATCAAAAATTTTTATCGTCCATTTTTACCACCTAAAATTTTTTTCTTAAAAATTTTTTATGTTTCATATTTTTTTTTACGTCAAACATTTTTTTTTTTAAATTTTGTTTTTTACCAAATTTTTTCACAAAAACTTTTTTCATCAAAAAAAATATTTTTTTTATAATTTTTTTTTTGTTAACTTTTTTTATATTTAGCTTTTATCAGTTTGACTATATAAGCTACACTCAAAATATTTTGTGAGCAAAAACAAATGAAAAAAACATTGAAAACAAGTGATAAAACAATCGAAAACCATCCCAGTAATTATTCATTTGTTTTAACAAACATCAAGATTTGTTTTTTACTGTTAATAAAATTTTCTAAAATAAATTACATTGAACATTAAAAAAATAACGTCACTTTCATTTTTTTACCAACAAATTCGAAAAAAATAACAAAAACATTAAAAATTAATGATTGTTGTGTTCTTTTTATCAATAAATTAAAAAAAAAAATTACCTACGTAGGTAAAAACTAACGATTTTTTCTAAAAAATGCCAACAATTAAAAAAAATAACCTACACAAATCATTAAAAATTAAAAAACAATCACTTATTTTTACTTACAGAACAAAAGTAAATAACTTTAAAAATTGAATGCTAATGAAAGTCTTTATTTTTTATATTGTTATATTTGAAACAAAGAACAGAAAAAGTCATTTAAAAAAACTGAACATTAACAAATGATTTTTCTTTAAGAAAACCACAAAACGTAAATCTTTTTAAATAAACTACAAACAGTTAATGATATAATTTTTTGAGTGTACCGCATAGGCTGGTTAGGTTCAGAGATGGGCAAAATCGGAGCCGGGGAAAAAAGCTGCCCCTTGAGGAACTAAACCTCTACAAAAAAATCCATTTTTTACCGGTTTTATTATACTTTTTTAAATGAAACATTTAAATGTCGGAAAAAGTTCTTAGTTATGAACTTGGACCCCGGGATTAGAAATTTTGTTTTTTTTGGGGCCGCCTCTTTTTTGTGGGCGTAGTTATTAAAAAAATATTTAAATAAGGATAAAATTGTTTACCTTAAGCCCAAAAAGCATAATAAATAAATTTGTAAACATAAACCGCGAGATGGAAGTGACCCCAATGACATCTGCTTGCTCCCCACCAGCTAAAAAAAACTCCCCTTTATTATACCCTCCACTCTAGTGATAGAGGGTATATATAAGTTTGTTATTCCGTTTGTAACACCTCGAAATATTGGTCTAAGACCCCATAAAGTATATATATTCATGATCCTCGATCGATTTTAAGACGATCTAGCGACGTCCGTCCGTCCGTCTGTCTGTCTGTTGAAAACACGCTAACTTTTGAAATACTTTACGGAGGCTGAAGTTTGGCATATATGTTGGGCATTTACCTGTTCAGCAGGGTATTGCAATCCAGCGAAGTCGGTCCAGTGGTTCAAAAGTTATGAGCAAAAGACTGAATTTCGGCAAGGGATTTTCATGAATTTACGAGATAAAACACACGGTAACTTTCGAACGACAATTCTGTGGCATGTATATTTATCGTTCCCCTGTCCCGGTTCGTTTCAAATTTCAGCCAAATCGGTCCAGTGCACTATAGGAAATTTTACCCATATTTTTGGCCAAAAGTCAAAATTAAAATTTTTACAAAGTTTATTTTTTTTTGCTTTAATATAAAAAATAATACAACAAAGTAAACATCTCTTTTTAAATTGTTTGACAGAATTCATTTACTGTTACCTTATCAGCTGTTTTTCTTGCAATTTCTAAATTAGTTATCAAATACCGATTGAGTGCAGTAAATTTCGTGATAGTTTCAAATAATAGTTTTCATAATAAAAAAATTTAAAAACTAAAAAATGGAAAATAATGTCGAAGATGAGTACTTTAATGATATATGTATAGTGAAATGTTGGTGAACTTATCAGTAGATCGATTAAATTGGAAAAATGGATGGATTTGGCATATAAAGAACGAAATAGGGAAGTTGATCACCTAGCTATTGCTTCATCTGCGGCTGCTCGTAGTGGCATTTTGAAATGTAGTTGACGACTTAGAACTCAAAAATCAAATTTTTGAATAAAATCCTTATGCCTACACTCAAAATATTTCTACAGTAAAGGGTTTAGTAAGTGATGTTGTACAAAAAACTACTAATTAGTTACTAATTTTAGTATCTTCAAAGTGCTAAAATTAGTTATTTTTACTGGTTGTGAATAATATTAGTAAAAAATTTTAGTATTGGTTACCAATTTCTGCACTAGGTCCTTTTGGACTAAAATTTAGTTAAATTTTTAGTATTGAATACCCACTTTTTTTTGGGTGTAGCTTTGTTTGACACTTCTTAAAATTGTTAAAATAAATGTTTACTGTTATCTTCGAAAGTTAGTGTACACTCAAAAAAAATAGTAGAAAACAGTTTGGAAAACCAGATAATCTATCAAAGATCTAAAAAATCTTAAATGTGGAAAATCATAACCCGGGAAACCTGTTTGGAACTAATTATTAGTTAATTTTTTATGTACCTTTAGTAAAGTTTTTTTTTGAGTGTATGAAAAACTTTAAGAGTCACTCCTTCTCTCTAAAGGGTCTTCCAAAAGTCAAATCCAAAAAATCATTCAAATAAGTCCATCAGTTGGGCTGTAATTAATTTTGGCCAAAAAAAGGGGTAAAATTTCCTATAGTGCAGTGGTTCAAAAGTTATTAGCAAAACCCTGAATTTCAGATTGGTTTCACCTAAAATTCACGTGTTAAAAAACACGAGTCTTAAAAAAACAAGCTTTAAAAACAATGATAAGCCACAACAATACTTTACATAGTATTTTTGTCATTCAGAAATATTTTTACACAAAAAAAAAATAAAATTTGCACTCGAAAAAAATTTTACACTAAAAAAAAATTAGTAAATTATTTTTTTTTTACAAAAATGACAAAAAAAAGTTTTTACTCAAAATAAAATATTTCTAATCAAAATTGTTAATTTTTTTTACATTAAAAAACTTACTATCCTTTAAAAAGGGCTTTGTGGAGGGTATTCATAGATTCGGCCAAGTCGAATTTAACTTTTATACTTGTTTTTTTTTATTTGCTTACATGTTGGAGGGTATCAAAGATTCGGCACAGTCGAATTTAAAACTAATATTTGTTTGTGTATCAAAATTTTTTTTTTCTTCCTCAAAAACTTATTTTTCATAATTTTTTTTTTTTCACCAAAATTTTTTTTTTCTAAAAAATTTTTTCATACCCCGTTTTTTATAAAAATTTTGGTTTTCATCAATATTTTGTTTTCATCAAAAAAATGTTTTCTCAATTTTTTTTTTTTTATTAAATTTTTTTTTTTCATCAATATTTTTTTTTTATAAAAATTTTCCTTTAATCAATAGTTTTTTCATCAATTTTTTTTTAACAAAAATTTTTTTCTTCATCAAAAACTTATTTTTCATCAAATATTTTTTTTTACCAAATTTTTTTCTTCATCAACATTTTGTTTTTCATCAAAAAAAATATTTCCTCATTTTTTTCACCAAATCTTATTTTTCTTTTTGATAAAAAATTTTCCATTTGCTTAACAAATGTACAAAAAACAAGTGAGAGTGTTAAATTCCTCTGTGTCGAATATTTTATACTCTCTAAAATGTAAAAACACTTTTTATACCCTCCACTCTAGTGATAGAGGTTATGTATAAGTTTGTTATTCCGTTTGTAACACCTCGAAATATTGGTCTAGGACCCCATAAAGTATATATATTCATGATCCTTGATCGATTTTAAGACGATCTAGCGATGTCCGTCCGTCCGTCTGTCTGTCTGTTGAAAACACGCTAACTTTTGAAAGACTTTACGGAGGTTCTATGTTGGGCATTTATGTTGGGCATTTACCTGGTCAGGTTGGTATTGCAATCCAGCGAAATCGGTCCAGTGGTTCAAAAGTTATAAGCAAATGAGTGAATTTCGGCAAGGGTTTTTATGGAATTTACTAGTTACAATACACGGTAACTTTCGAACGACAGTTCTCAGGGTGCTGAAGTATGGCATATATATTTACCGTTCCTCTGTCCCAGTTTGTTTCAAATTTCAGCTCAATCGGTCTATTCGTTCAAAAGTTATTAGCAAAACCGTGAATTTCAGATTAGTTTCACCTTAAATTCACGTGTTGAAAACCCGTTAAACATGTATGAAAAACATTGGTAAGTCACAAAAATATTTGGCAAGGTATTTTTGTCACTCAAAAATATTTTTACACTAAAACAAAAAAAAACAAGTAAGAAAATTATAGTCGGTCAAGACCGACCATAAAATACCCTACACCAGAGTTTCCCGGAAAATGGGTCCCAAGTTCAAACATGGACTGATTAGATCTATATTTTGTCAAATCTTTAATAAGTGTAAAAAGCACTCACTAATCAAATTTGAGTGGAATAGGCTTCTTTTTGTTGACAATAAACCACTTCAACTGAATATCGGGCGAAATTTCCACATGGGACCTAAGTCCAAAAATGGTCCGATGATAATCAGATTTGATAAGGTTATTAAAGTACGCGTTTAACATACTCAAACAGAATTTTAATTAAATATTTTCTATTTTCATGAAATTTGAGAGATTTATGTGAAAATCGGGAAGGTGGTTTGTATGGGGGCTACAATAAGAACTGGTTTGATTTCTTTAAAATTTGGAATGGTGATTTGTGTTGATAAAACATGATTACCTGCCAAATTTCGAATAGACACCTGTTAAAATGCGTCTATTAGAGTCATTTGAGCCAAAACTAAAGAGGACCTTTGTATGGGGGCTAGGTCTAAATATGGACCGATTTTTTCCAATTTCAATAGGCTTCGTCCTTGGGCCAAAAGAGGCTTAAGTTTCAAATTTCAAGTCAATTGATTAAGAATTGCGACCTGTATCGTGTTTACACCGTTTACATGGACAGACGGACGGACGGACGGACGGACGGACAGACGGACGGACGGACGGACATCGCTAAATCGACTTAAAAAGTGATTCTAAGCCGATCGGTATACTTAAAAGTGGGTCTAGGACCAATATTTCGGGTAGTTACAAACATCAGCACAAACTCATTATACCCTGTACCACAGTGTGGTGTAGGGTATAATTACACTCAAAAAAAATTTTAAACTCAAAAAAATTAGTAAATTATTTTTTTTTTTCAAAAATTACTAAAAAAAAAGTTTTTTTATACAAAATAAAATATTTCTTACCAAAAATGTTTTTTTTTCACGTTAAAAAATTTACTATCACTTAAAAAGGGCATTGTGGAGGGTATTCATAGATTCGGCCAAGTCGAATTTAACTTTTCTACTTGTTTAAACTTAAGTATACACCCATTTACCAAATTTACAGCCCTTTTTGGTTGGACTGCATCTTGCTTTCCACAGACGGATTTATATTTTTATATATATGAACTTAATAATGGGGTCCTCGACTGATATTTCAATTTGTTTTGCATGGAATGGCTAAACGGACGGGGGAAAGGGATAAAAACACGTTGCAAAAAATTTTTGCAACTAACAAAACATATAAAAATGTACAAAAAATTTTTCAGTGCCCTTACAGTTTTTATCATAACTTTTAATACACCAGATCGATTTTGAAATGTAATACCTGACAGGGGCTATGATAAATCTATACACCAAGCTTCGGAAAGATCTGACTTTTCTATCAAGAGTTACCATGATAACAACAGACAGATATTTAAATTTTTTCGACAAAAAATATTATTTCAAAAATTAATTTTTTTTGATTTGGTAAAGTTTTTTAATGCAAACACTTTTTGTTTTTTTTTTTTAAATAGGGTTCTGACCGTTATTATTGAGCTGTTACAAAGGGTATGACAAACTTATTTACACCCTCTACCATTAATTGTAAGTGTAGGGTGTTTTAAACCCCCTTTAATGGTTGATTAAAGATGATGTTTATGAAAAAGGTCAAAGGAATTAAATTTAATATTAAAGAAGGGATAATAAATATATTTCAAAAACACATTTATAAGGAAACAAGTTACTTTATTATTAAATTATAAATTTTTTTTTACAAATGTCTATCAAAAATTTTAAATTCAAAATTAAGTTAATTCAATTACTAAAGAAAAAATTTTGAAAATTTAATTTTCATAAAAGCTCACAACGCACAGTGCCACATTTGGCCAATCTAGCACGACAAAAATCAAAAAAAAAAAAGTTCGCCGATTTTCATGATATGTTTGTATGTATTATAGAACAGCGGTTACCAACCTTTTTGGCTCGCGTACCCCCAATTTTAAATTTTGTCAGCCGCGTACCCCTAACGAGTTTTTTGTTTTCGTTAAATATTATATATTATATCATATAAATATTAGAGTTAATTTTGAAATTTTTTATCTGCGGGTATTATAATTTTTTTGAAGGATTTAGGGGAGATCAAAACAATGGTGGTATTTTTTTGGAAAAAGTTCGCTCCTTGGGGTGGCTCAATGCATCTGAAAACACTAATTTTGAGCTGATTTTCTGCAGAGTATAAACAGTTGAAAATATTGCAAATCTGATTTCACCAGTCGTTTCTACACCAAAAATTTAAACAACGGACGTTTTTAGAACTCTTAAAATAAGTTCCCAAAACACATCACAGAGGCCGGAAGTATAATGTTTTTTAATTTTTTTTAATTGCATATACATTGAAAGGGCATTTTCAGCTTAACAAAATGGTACCAAAAGATCCACTCTATCACAACCAGTCTCAAAAATGCCCACAAACTCGTTTTTGAGAACTTTGACATACATTTTTTTAAAAACCTGACATCATAGAGAAATTTGGGAAATATATTCGGAATCAGCATCGAAAGGTTAATCGAAATCAAGTGGTCAGATCTCAAAATATCGCAAAAAAATGCTCTCTAAAATGCACAAAAATACGTTTTTTGTGAACTTTGACCTCATCTTTCTTAAAAACCTGAGGTTATGGAAAACATTGGAAGCCATATGCGGAACCAGAATTGAAAGGTTAATCTAAAACAAATGTCCAAATTACTAAAATTTTGCGTACCCCCGCGGACAGTTTCGCGTACCCCCTAGTGGTACGCGTACCATAGGTTGGTAACCGCTGTTATAGAACATTCCTAATAGCACGGAAATAATCATATAAGATCGATAATTCTGTTCGATACTAACAGGTGGGTGCATAAAGTTGCATCTTGTAAAATCCTGTAACTAGTGCACATTATTTTGCATAAATTAAGTCGAGTTTAAACTTTTGTAACTTTTGAACAAAAAGAGATATTTATCCACTCTTTTTTGGTAATTTTAAAGGATATTTAAATGCTTTAAGTCATAGCTTTCCTTTTTTTTTAAAACAAATTTTTCTATTTTTTAATAAATTTTTAACAAAATACAAATTTTTGAAAAGAAAATTATATATTTATTTTTTTTGATGGAATAGAACTTTTGTGTTTGGTCCGTATTGGTCGCCGGACTTTTTCAGATATATTGACCAATATGCATAGTACTTATTTCAACGGCTAACTTTTGCGACCGTCTGCGACGCCGACTACAGTGGGGCGATATGTAAACCTTGTTTTTACATATTTTTTAAACATATTTTAAAAAAGTAGGCGTGGCAGTTGTCTGACCGCCCCCTTTTTTTGTGATATTATTTCTACAGTCATTGAGAGTATATATACCAAATTTAAAGAAATTATAACCAAAATTACAAATTTTAAAACAAGTGGGCGTGGCCCTTAACCGGCCTCCCACATTTTTCATAATGTTATTTTCGAAGTCAAAACGAACATTTATACCGAATTTCAAGTCAATATAATTAAAATTGGATTTTTGTCGTCCTAGATTGGCCAAATGTGGCACTGTGCAACGTGTTCATTTTTTTTTTTTTATTATTAGTAAAAATTAAAATTAACCAGCCATGTTTACACTAATTAAAAGCAAAATATTTCTCAGGTTTGTTATTTTAATTACTGTCGCATCCTTGACCCGTTACAAAATTTTATGACTTAAGGTGGTTGTTTTCTTATATTTTGCTTTCTTTACATTCCAAAATTGCTTGTAAATTTTGAATTGTTCATGCATGAATTTTTTAAAGTTTTGTTCGTTTTGCTTCTTGTGGAATTTATACTTGCATATTTTTAAAAATATTCTTTGGGTTTTATAAATTTGTTATACCCTACAGTTAGGTAGAGGGTAATGATGGTATAAATAAATTTGTCTTACTGTTTGTAACACATTCAAATAACAGTCTAGTCTATTTTTGATCCTGGATCGATTTAGTTAATTTTAATAAGATTTTTTTATTAAATCATTTTTAATTCAGCATACGGTGCGTATTATTAATGTACAGTACAAAATAATATTATTACTAATACGCACCTAATACCAAAGTGATGACAAAATGAAACAAGTAGAAAAGTTAAATTCGACTTGGCCGAATCTATGAATACCCTCCACAATGCCCATTTTAAGTGATAGTAAATTTTCTAACGTGAAAAAAATAACAGTTTTGATTAGAAATATTTTATTTTGTGTAAAAAAAATTTTTTTAGTAATTTAAAAAAAAAAAAAAAATTTACTTTTTTTTTTTTTTTTGAGTGTAAAATTTTTTTCGAGTGTAAAATTTTTTTCGAGTGTATTTTTTTGTTTTGGTATAAAAATATTTTTGAGTGACAAAAATACGTTGTAAAATATTTTTGTGACTTACCAATGTTTTTAAAACAGGTTTAACGGGTTTTCAACACGTGAATTTAAGGTGAAGCTAATCTGAAATTCACGGTTTTGCTAATTACTTTTGAACCACTGGACCGATTTGAGTGAAATTCAATACGAACTAGGCTGGAGGAACGCAAAATATATATGTCAAGCTTCAGCATCCTCAGAATTGCTTTTCGAAAGTTATAGTGCTTTTTATCTCAAAAATTCACGAAAAACCCTTGCCGAAATTCAGTCTTTTGCTCATAACTTGAACCACTGGACCGATTTCGCTGGATTGCAATACCAACCTGACCAGGTAAATGCCCAACATATATTCCAAACTTCAGGAGCCTCCGTAAAGTCTTTCAAAAGTTAGCGTGTTTTCAACAGACAGACGGACAGACGGACGGACAGACGGACGGACATCGCTAGATCGTCTTTAAATCGATCGAGGATCATGAATATATATACCTTATTGGGTCCTAGACCAATATTTCGAGGTGTTACAAACGGAATGACAAACTTATCACAAACTTATCAAACTCTATCACTAGAGTGGAGGGTATAAAAAACTTATCACAAACTTATCAAACTCTATCACTAGAGTGGAGGGTATAAAAATAATCATTTCTAAGTGATACTAATTTTTTTTTACGTTAAAATAAAACAAAATTTTTGACTAAAAATAAATTTAAAATAGAAAAATAATTTTCTTGAAAATTATTCTAAAAGAATATCTTAGTTTTAATTAGTAAAGGAAAAATGACCTCGAGCTATAATAAACCTACTCAGAATATAATATTTTAATTTGAGTGTTTTTTATTAGAATTTTTTTAAAAATAAAAATTATAAGTGTAATTTTACTTGACACCATTTTTCTTTAAAAAAAAAAAAATAATAAAAAAATGATTTTTATATTAATTTTATTTAATTTAAATTTTCTCATTTTATTTAAAATTTCTCTAAACAAAATTTTGTTTACTTAAAACTGTTTTGGCCAATGTGGAGAGCATTCATGGCTTCGTTCTAGTCGAACTTAACTTTTTTACTTGTTTCTAAATGTTTTTCGTTATATTCTGTTGTACTTCATAAAGTTTTTACCCTAGAACAACAAAAGTTTTACCTTTTCTTTAATTACCCTCCTGTAGAAAAGCCAATGTTTTTTTTTTTTATTTTCACGACCAACTTTATTGAAATTTGGTAAGACAAAATTTCTAGCACAATAGAGTGGGCTGAATGCAACAATATCTTCCAAAATGCAGAGACATTTTTGGATTAAAATGAGCTAAGAAGCAAACTAATTTCAAGTAAGTTGTGTTTATTTGAGTGAAAACTATTTTTTATGTAAAATAATACAAACTTTTCTTGATTTTTAATTGTAATAATTTGTTTTTTTATTTTTAAAATATGTTCTGAGTTTTCTAGAATTTTTTCCTAAACAACAATCTTGTGCTCGATTTGGAATACGATTTCGCCATTCACCTAATTATTAAAATTATTATTATTTTCTTGTAACAATTAAATATCTATTTAATATCTTTAAAAATTACAAGAACAAATTTAAAAACCTTAAAATACGAAAGAATATCAATTTTTTAAAAATTAGGTGAATGGTGAAATCGTACTCCAGAATCGAGCATCTTATTTAAAAAAATGTTATTTATTGAGATGATGTCCAATTGATGCTATATTTTCTCTAGTCGCTTTAGTTACGCATTTCATTAAAGTTGCAAAGATGAATAATTGATTTTTGGAAATTTAAAGTGATCACCACAAATTTTTCATATTTTTGCTTTAGCATCTATAGTTAAGTTGTAAAATACTATTAATGTTTTTAATAAGAAAAAATCGTATAAAAATAAATTTTTGGAAATTTAAAGTGATCATCACAAATTTTTCATATTTTTGCTTTAGCACCTATAGTTAAGTTGTAAAATGCTATTAATGTTTTTAATAAGAAAAAAATTATATCAAAATATTTTTTATTTTTTTTAATTTTAAGGGATGATCACCAACTTCAGCTATTTTCGTTCTAGCACCTCTATTTATGCCATCAATTGCAAGTAAAGTTTTTTAGAAAAAAAAAATCATATACAAATGGAGTTTAGAAATTTATGGCGATCATCTCCAATTTAGCAATAAATTTAGATTTTTGGAAATTTATGATGATGATCCCATATTTGAGCTATTTTTGCTCTACCACCCTTTATTTAAACTATAAAATGCAAGTAAAGTTTTACAAAAAAAAAGAATTATAAAAGAATTTTTAGAAAAAATAGCAATAATCCCTAATTTAAGCTATTTTCGCTCTAGCACCTATATTTAAGCCATAAAATGCAAGAAAGCTTTTTTAAAATAATCATAGTATCAAAATGGATGTTTGCATATTTATAGCGATGATCTTCAACTTGAGGACCCCAAGTTCTGCTATTTTCACTCTAGGTAGGATTTTTTTCTAAATTAAGGAATGATTGTATACTTTTAGCTACTTTTAGCTTCTTTTTCTCTTGCAACACATAAAATGCAAGTAATTTTTTGTTAATACAAAATTTATATAAAAATGGATTTTTTGAAAATTTATTGTGATAATCCCTAACTTTTGGAAATTAATACCAATAATATCCCATTTAAGCTATTTTAGTTCTAGCAGTCTTTTTAGAAAAAAATGTATAAACAAAATTTTTTAAAAATTTATAACTATGATCACCAAGTTTTGCTATTTTCACTCTAGCTTGGGATTAAAAAAAAAAGAGTTTTGTTTTTTTTTTTAAGTTTGGGGATGATACCTAATTGTAGCTATTTTTGCTCTTGCACCTCCAGTTAAGCCATAAAATGGTAATAATTTTTTTATAAAAAAAATCATATAAACATGGATTTTTGGAAATTTATATTTTTGCTCTAGTGCCTCTTTCTAGCTCCTATATTTAAGCCAACAAATGCAAGTAAAGCATTTTAGAAAGAATCATATCAAAACTGATTTTTGAAAATTTAAAGCGATGATCCCAAGTTCTGCTATTTCGCTCCAGCGAAAGGTTATTTTTTTCTATTAAGGGAAAAAATTAATGAAAAAATACTTTTTTTTTTTTAATATGGGGATGATTTTTTTTTTTTAAATTTTAGAAATTAATAGTGCTGTTCTTTAATTATAGCTGTTTTTGACCTATCACTTCTATTTAAGCCATAAAATGCTAGAAAAGTTATAAAAAAAATCATCATACGAATACGAATTTTGGAAATTAATATCAATAATCCACAACTTCAACTATTTTTGCTCTGGCATCTATATTGAAGACATAAATGCAAATAAAACATTTTATAAAGAATCGTATTAAAATGGATTTTTGCAAATTTATAGCAATGATTCCCAAGTTCTGCTGTTTTCGCTCTAGGGAGGTATTCAAAAAGTATTTTTTTTAATTTGTGGATGACACAAAAATTTAGCTACTTTTGCTCTTACATTCCCAGTTAAGCCATAAAATACAAATAAATTTAAAAAAAAAATCTTTTAAAAATTAATCTTCGGAAAAAAAAAATCGATAATTCGCAATTTTAGCTTTTTTGCTCTAGCACCTATATTTAAGCCATGAAATGCAAATAAGGCTTTTTATAAATAATTCTATTAAAAATAGATTTTTGGAAATTTTTAGCGATGATCAACAAGTTCTGCTATTTTCGCTCCATCGAGGGATTCAAAAATGACTTTTTGGAAATTTTTAGTGATGATCCTCATTTTTAGCTATTTTACACATCTACTTATTATATTTTATAACTTAAAATGCAAGTTAAATTATAAAGAAAAAATTATACAAACAATTTTTTTGAAAATAATAGCGATAATCAACAATTTTAGCTATTTTCGCTCTAGCACCTATATTTAAGCCATAAAATGCAAGTAAAACTTTTTAGAAAATATTATACCAGAATGAAATTTCCAAAATTTATAGTGATTATCTCCAAGTTATGCTATTTTCGCTCTAGCGAGGGATTCAACAAGGGATTTTTGAAAATTTATAGTGATGATCCTCAATTTTAGCTATTTTTTCCACATCTATTTAAGTTATAAAATGCAAGTAAAATTATAAAAAAAAAATTATAATTTTTTTTTTTTTTAATTAATAGTTATAATCCACAATTTTAGCTATTTTCGCTCTACCACCTATATTTTAGAAATTTTAATTTATTTTCGCTCTACCACCTATATTTTAGCCATAAAATGCAAATCAAACTTTAGCAAATATTATACCAAAATGGATTTTTAGAAATTTAAATAGCGACAGATTCAAAAAGGAATTTTTTAATATTTATAGTTATGTTCCCAAATTTTAGCTTTTTTTGCTCTAGCACCTCTGTTTAAGCCATATAATGCAAGTAAATTTAAAAAAAATTCTATGATAATGAATTTTAGTAAATTTGTTTGCGATAATACCCAATAATCTAGCACCTATATTTAAGAAATAAAATGCAAGTAAAACTTTTTAGAAAAAATCATATCACAATGGATTTTTTGAAATTTATATTGACGATTCCCAAGTTCAGCTATTTTCGCTCCAGCGAGGTATTCAAAAAAAGATTTTTTTTTGGGAAATTTATAGATGATATCTTAATTTAGTTATTTTTGCCCTTACGCCTCAATTTATGTCATAAAATGCCCGAATTTTTTTTATAAAAAAAATCATATAAAATAGGATTTTTGGAAATTTATAGTTATGATCCCAAATTTTAGCTGGTTTTTGTTATAGCACCTCTATTTACGTAAGATTTGACCCAAATTCTCAAAATAAATTTCTTAACCATAAATAAGTTTGCTGGTCAACTTTGGACCCGGTATATGGCGATTCGGTTAAGTTTTTAACAAAATTCTTTATGTAAATGCATAAAAATGGATTTTTTGAAATTTATAGCATTGATCTATTATACATCTTCTATTTTTGCTCTAGCACCTTTAGTTAAGAAATAAATTGAAATTAGAGAGTTTAAGAAAAATATCAAAAAATAGATTTTTAAAAATTTATCGCGATAATTAATTTTTTTTGCTATTTTCGCTATAACACCTATAGTAGAGGAATAAATACGCAAATAATGTTTCCTAGAAAAAAAAAATCTTGTAAAAATGGATTTATCCATTTTTACAAGATTTTTTTTACTAGGAAAATTTGTGGAAATTTATAGCTATTATTTTCGCTGTAGCATCTCTAGTTAAAGAAAAAATTGCAATTAAATTTTTTTGAGAAAAAAACTCGTTTAAAGATGGATCTTTAAAAACTTGTAGTGATGATCTACATTTTTTGATTTTTTCGCTCTAGCCCCTATAGATAAGGAATAAATTGCAATTAAAGTATTTAAGGGAAATCTTTTATATAAATGGGTTTTAGGTAATTTATAACGATGATCCCCAATTTTTGCTATTTTTGCTTCAGTATAGTTAGGAAATAAATTTCAAAGTTTTTTAGAAGAAATACATTTTTATTGACTTGTAGTGGTGATCTATAACTTTGCTCTTTTCGCTCTAGCATCACTAGTAAAGGAATAAATTGCACTTAACGTTTTTTTTAAACAAAAAACTTTTTTTAAACTAGCGGGTCTAGTTATAGAATTAATTGCAATTAAAGCTATAAAAAAAACATATAAAAATTGATTTTTAGAAATTTAATGGCGGTGATTTACATTTTTTGGTATTTTCGCTTTAGCACCTTTAAATTAAAGCTTTACAGAAAAAATCATATAAAATTGATTTTTTTTAAAGTTTATAGTGATGATCCCTAATTTTGCTACTTTTGCTCAAACTCGTCTTGTAAAGAAATAGAGCCGAAAGCAATCTTACCGCTCAAAAACTTCTTCAAATTGCAAAACTTTCATCAGTGTCATTTCTTTTGGGTCTTGATACAGATAATGATGGAAAACTAAGTTGTTCGATGACAAAAAAAAATATTAAAAACATCAATTAGTGTTAAGCGAAAATTTCACTGTCATATGTTTGGTTAAGTTTTGCACATCAGCTGTTTTTTTTTTTTTTTTTGCATAAAACAAAATAGCTTCAATTATTTTTACAGAAATTTATAAAAAAATTCTGAATTTTATTTTAAATTTTTTTGTTTCTTATAGAATTTTTCTGGTTTTTACAGATTTTTTCGGATTTTTTTTTAATATTTCTAAAAATTCCCAGAACTTTTTCCAAATTTTTGAATTTTTTGAATTTTCTGAATATTTATTTTTCACTTTTTTAGAAAATTTTTCAGTTTTGCTTTTTATTTGATTCAGTTTTTCTGCTTTTTCTGAATTAAATTAATGATATTATATAGTTAGTTTCAAATAATCTCAAAACGGTTTATCACTGTTTGAGTAAAATAAGCTTTTTATGGACTTCTGTTCATTTTTCACTCCTCTCTATTAGAGAAAGGTAAAGTACATTTTATAAAATGAACATTTATTTCGTATATAAAAAGTGTAACATAACATTCATAAACTTTAAGTATTATTTTAAGGAAAATATATACAACAAAAAAAACAGATGTGGTTTTTCTGCACAAAGTTTTTTAAGGGATGTTATAAAAGTTACAATGATATTTTGTGTTAAAAAAATTCATTTTTATAAATATTTAATCAAATTACGCTAAAGTTTTGTTTCTTGTCAAATTACCTAAAGACTTTTAGCTATTTTTAAATTATTTGCTTACTTACTTAATTGGTCATAGCAAATGGAAGGTGGGGGTTTATTATTATACTGTTACAACAATGAATTTTAAATATATATTTTAATATGAAAATATTGAAATTTTGAGGTCACTCATTAATTTAATGAAAAGTTTTAGTTTAATTAAGAAACAAGTAAAACATTTTCTATAGAATAAGTGCAGAATTCTGGGAGATTTTTATTATAAAATATGAAATAATATCCGAGTCAAAGCTCTTAAACATTTTGCTATTGGAACAGTTTAAAAATCTGGGAATACCATGATAATTTTATAATAAATGAATTCCTACTATAAATTAAATTACACTCAAAAAAAAACTTGACAAAATACTAAAAAAAATCTCGAAATCCCAATATTTTACAGTTTTCCTTGTTTTTTAACAAAAATTTTTGATCGAAATTTACATTTAAGGTAATTTTACAAAAAAAAAACTGTAGTAAAATTACGGCAATTCCTTTTAATATTTTTTCGCATCAAAAAAGTTGTAAATATACATCTTTTTTAATAAAAAGCTTGTATAATTACAAAAAAGCTCTACATTTTTACTCGTTAAATAAGAGGTAGCAAAAAATAAAAATATTTTTTTTTTGTCATTTTATAATTTTTTTTTTCAAGTGTAGTTTAAATGTACCCAATTTATTATAGCAAAAAATACGATTTTGTTGAAATTTACCCAATTCATAGTAGGAATGTAACTCACCCTGAAGTGAGTTTATGCTGGAAACAACTTATTAAAAACCACAAATTCTATTTTTAAAACAATTTTAACAATTAAAACTAAAATTTTACCAGTAATGTTTGCATTTGTATTGTTTTGTTTTAAAATTAATTGACGTAAATTCGTGTGTAAATCCATTTAGATACCCACATGTAATTTTACACAGCTATTGTCACAAAAATAGCATCGAAGGTATTTTCTTAAGTTTATTTTTAAAAATCATCAACAAAACAGAAAATGCTGAAAATATATTTGTTTCATAAAACCCGTAGGTTCTTGAAAAAGTCGTGTATAAGCATAAATACGTCAGATCAATCTTCCTCCATAGACATTTTATTTAAAACACTAGAAACTGCGTAAAAAAAAGATAAAGTACAAATGCATAAGAATTTAAAAAATACAAGTCTGTTGCGATTTTTTTGACCACCACTGCACGTAAACATATTTATAGCATCATGTACTACATATGCATACAAAGATGCCATAAATAATTATTTATTAACATATTTGTTTTTAATAATAAATGAAATTTTAACAAGTTTTCGTAATACCTAAACACCTTATCATACAAAAATATTAAATATGTTCTAATACAGGAAGTAAACCTAAGAGAAATTTATTAGAAACTAAGACTGAAAACTTGCTGTACAAGAGATAATTCTAGTCACGGTGTATTGCCTCTTTAATCTAGCCTAATTATTTAAATTTAAAAACACTTGTGTGTTCATAAATTTAAATTTATTAAAGCATCATAATTTCAAACAAAAATGTGAAAAAAACTGAAATTGGGGATCATCTTTATAAATTTCTAAAAATCATTATTTATCATTATTTATATAAATTTTTTGACTAAACTAGTGGTACAAGGGCGAAAATTGCTAAAATCGGCTATCAACGTTATAAACTTTTAAAAATTCATTTTTATATGATTTTTTTTTTCAAATTTAATTACAAAAATGGTTAAAATAAGGGATCATCGCTATAAATTTTTCAAAAAAAAATATATTTTTTTCTAAAAAACTGTAATTGAAATTAAATCCTTAACTAGAGGTGCTAGAGCGACAAAAGAAAAAATTGGCGATCATCACTACAAAATTTCATAAATCTATTTTTAAATGATTTTTTTGTTCTAAAAAAATTACTTGCATTTTATTTCTTAACTAGAGCAAATATAGCAAAATTGGGGATCATCGCTATAAATTTCCTAAAAATTGAAATTAAATTCTTAACTACAGGTGCTAAAGCGAAAATAGCAAAAATTGTTGATCATTCCTATAAATTTCTAAAAAAAAAATTTTTTTTGTAAATTTGTTGACTAAACTAGAGGTGCTAGAGCGAAAATAGGTTAAATTAGGGATCAACTCTATAATCTTTCAAAAATTTATTTTTTTATGATTTTGTTTTTAACTTCAATTGCATTTGATGGTTTAATAAGAGGAGCGAAAATATCTGAAATTAAGAATCATCCCTATAAATTTTCTTAAATGAGTTTTTTGTGTTTTTTTTTTTTTCAAAAAAATCTTTTTTGTATTTTATTTCTTAGAGGTGCTTAAGTGAATATAGCTTAAATTGGGAATCATCGCTATAAATTTTGCAAAAAAAAAAAAATAAATAATTTTTATATGATTTTTTTTTTTTTTTAACTTTAATTGCAATTAAACCCTTAACTAGAGGTGCAATAGCAAAAATTGGCGATCATCACTAAAAATTTTCAAAAATCTATTTTAATTTATTTGTTTTGACTTTACTTCCATTTTATGGCTTAACTTATTAGCAACAAAACTTTATTTGCAATTAAATCCTTAACTAGAGGTGCTTGAGGGATAATAACAAAAATTGTAGAGCATCACTATAAATTTCCAAAAATTCATTTAATATAATTTTTTTTCTTAAGAACTTTACATGCATTTTATGTGTAATCTATAAATGATAAAGGAAAAAAGCTAAAATTGGGGATCATTTCTAAATATTCAATTTTTATAATCAATTTTTGTAAAAAAAAAATTTAAAAAATCTATTTTAATTTAATTTTTTTGACTTTACTTCCATTTTATGGCTTGCCTCATTAGCGACAAAACTTTTTTTGCAAATAAATCCTTAACTAGAGGTGCTTGAGTGAAAGTAGCAAAAATTGTAGAGCATCTCTATAAATTTCCAAAAATTCATTAATTATAATTTTTTTCTTAAGAATTTTACTAGCATTTTATGTCTAAACTATGGATGATAAAGCGAAAAAAGCTGAAATTGTGGATCATTTCTTAATATTCAATTTTTATAATCAATTTTTGTAAAAAAAAAAAACTTCAGTTGCATTACATGGCTTAACCAGAGATGCTAGAGCAAAAATAGTTGAAATATAGGATGATCACTATAAATTTCCAAAAACATATTTTTTTTTTTTAAATAAAAATTACTTGTAATTTATGACTTATATAACTAGATGTGCTGGAGGAAAAATTGGAGATCATCACTATAATTTTCCAAAAATTCAGTTTTACTGTGCTTTTTTTTAATTACTTCAATTGCAATTTAATCCTTAACTAGAGGTGTTAGAGCCAAATTAGCAATAATTGGAGATCATCCGTATAAATTGAAAAAAATCCATTTTTACCAGTTTTTCTAAAAAAAAAAACTTTAATTGCAATTAAATCCTTAAATAAAGTGCTAGAGTTAATTGCTGAACTGAAGGTGTTTTAGCAAAAATAACTGAAATTGGGGATCATCTCTTAAAATTTCCAAAAAAGAATTTTATATGAAAAAAAAAAAATACTAATTGCAATAAAATACTTAATTAGAGGTTCTAGATCGAAAATAGTAAAAATTGGGTATCATCGCTATTAATTTGCAAAAATCCATTTTAATACCACATTTTTATAAAAAAAACTTTACTTGCACTTTATGACTTAACTAGCAAAAATTAGAGATCAACATATTATGTAAATAAATAGTCGAGCTCGAGGTCTTGGTTTTTATTAAAATTTTTAATATTTATTTATTTCCAATATTTCGGTTTTCATTGAAAACCATCATCAGGGGGGGAGTATTTAATATTTATCACAAAAAACTTAAAAAATATAGTGTTGTGCTTTCTTCATCGTCTGATTAAATACTGAGTCTGATTAAGTACTTGAGTATTTAATAAAAACCAAGACCTCGAGCTTGACTATTTATTTACAAAATATATTTAACAAAAGGTCGAAATAAAAATCTAAATAGAGATCAACGCTAAAAATTTACAAAAAAAAAAACGTTTTCAAATATTTTTTTTGTTTCTGAAAACTTTAATTGCAACTAAGTCCTTATCTAGAGTTGCTAGAGCAAAAATAGCTGAAATTTATGATCATCCCTATAAATTTTCATTATAATTTTTTTTAACTGAAATTGCAATTGATTGCTTAACTAAAATCTGCCATCGTCGCAATAAATTTTCAAATTTAACTTTTATATGATAAGCTGAAATTGGGAAGCATCCCCAAAAATTTCCCAAAATGCATTTTCATATGATTTTTAAAAAAAAAACTTCACTTGCATTTTGTGGCTTGACAGAGTGCCAGAGCAAAAATAGCTAAAATTGGAGAGCACAGCTATAAATTTTGATATTTGTATGATTTTTTTCAACAAAAAATTTAGTTTCAATTAAATTTTTATCTAGAGGCGCTAGATCGAAAATAGCTGATAATAAAGATCATTTTTATAAATTTACAAAGATAATTTTAAAAAAACCTTAACAGCACTCAATTCCATAACTAGTGTTATGATTAAGCAAAATTAGCTAAAGTTGCGAATCATCCCCATAAATTTCCAAAAATTCATTTCTATATGATTTTTCTAGAAATAGCGAAAATTGAGGAGCATGGCTATTAGTTTCCATATTTATATGAATTTTTTTCTAAAAAAACTTAAGTTTCAATTAAATTTATAACAAGATGTGCAATTTAATTCCTATCTAGAGGTGCTAGAGTGAAAAAAGCTGAAATTTGGGATCACCCCTATGATTTTTTCTAAAAATAGCAAAAATTGAGCTATTAATTTCCATATTTATATGACTTTTTCCGAAAAAAACTTAAGTTTAAATTCAATTTATAACAAGATGTGTAAAAGCGAAAATAGCTAAAATTAGGAATTATCCCTATAAATTTCTCAAAATCCATTATTTAATATTTTTTTTTAATTAATTGCATTTTATGCTAAACTTTAGGTGCTACATCAAAAGTAGTAGAAATTGGAAATTGGGGAAAAAAATATTTTTTACTAGCTGTTTTGCACCCGGCGTTGCCCGGGTTGAAAAAAATATTATATAATGAATGAGTTTTTTATTAGTCCGTTTATCTACTGCTTCATGACTTTTCACTGGTGAATATAAACCTATTCCTGAGGTTTGGTCGATTTTTTTCGACTTCGCTTAGCGTCGGGAACATTGTGCGTACGTGTTCTTCCGTCATGGGAACAAACCTTCTTGGTTGGGTGGAGTGTGTGATGCAGGCCGTTCAAAAAAAGTTATTCGACCATCACAAAATTCTTTTTTAACAAAAAAAAATCAAAAACGTTTTTTTAACAAAAAAAATCAAAAAGTTTTTTTGCACCTTGTTTGGAACTTCCCGATTTCAAATCAAAAAAGGAACCCAAAGACATTGCCCAGCAGGTGCAATACTTTTGTGAGTTAATATTGACCATAAAAGGCAACTGTTACGACCCCGACGCAAAGCGAAATAGAAAAAACGAATAATCGCCCCACCCCAAAATTAATGTATTTCTTTAATGGCTTTTAAAAGGAACCTATAGTTCCCTCCTCGGTTAGCACTTTATGTAGTGAAAACTTCAATAAAGATATAACTTTCACAATAGTTCAAGTGGGTGTGGCATTTAACGCATCTAGTTCAATTTTGGTCTCATGTGACCTATAGTTCCCCTATTGGTTAGCACGTTAAGAAAATTGCAATTAAATTTGTTCAGCAGGTTTTCCGCGTTTGCGGAACAATATTAACTCACAAAAGTACAAAGGGGTGTGCCATTATATGCCTTTTTATCAATCGCTGTTTAATATTGCCTATAGCACTATCTGTGTTGAAAATTTCATTGAAATCGGCTTAACTGTTTTCAGGTTCTAATATGGCAGTAGTGTTTAAAGGAATTGGTTAAGCCGTTTTTGCATGATAGCAAATAAGCTAGAAATAACGTTCTGTATATTACAAATTGATGTGGCATTTTACTTTAATTTGTCTCATCGCATTTTATATGGCATATAGTTACGAAACAGGAAAAAATATTTTTTAATTTAATACAAAAGGGTGCGGCATTTTATGCCCCTTTGCCCGATCGCCGTGGTAAGTACCAACTGTGGTGAAAATTTGCTTAAAATTGGTTTCACCGTTAACGCGTGAGTACGGATCAGGCAAAAATAAATTTTAATGTATTACAAAGGGGCGTGTCAATTCACGCCTTTGTCTGGTGGTGTCTATAGTTTCCGCTTCAATAATTACTAACTGTGGTGAAAATTATACCAACATCGAGTTCGTAGTTTAAGCGTGATTACGGTATGGCAGAAAAAACTTTCAGTACATTGCAAAAGGCGTGGCAGTTGATACAGACTAAAGTTCTCGCCTCTGTTAGTACTATATATGGAAAAAGTTTTGTTAAAATCGGTTTAGTCGTTTAATCGTTATTAAGAAATAGGCAGAAACACTTTCAGTATAGTATAAAGGCTCGTGTCAATTTACGCCTCCTTTGTCCAAACGCGCTCTAATTTAATCTTTAGTTCCCGCCTCGGTAAATACTTACTATCTGTGGTAAAAATTTCATTCTGATCGGTTTAGCAGTTATGCTAGATTACGGAACAGACACAAATAGCATTCAATTAAATAAAAAGTGGCGTGCTATTTTATTTATTTTTTTAAATCGGTATGGTTGTTTAAGCATGATTACGGAACATGCTGAAAAAACTTTCTGTATAGTAAAAAGGGCGTGGCTTTTTACGCCCCCTTTCTTTGATCGCCCTCTATTGTGGATCATACTTTTTGTTTCGGTTAATACTATCTGTGGTGAAAATTTCATAAAAATCAAGTTAACTGTTTAAGCGTAATAGCGGAAAAGGCAGAAATAGCTTTCAGTGTAACAAAAAGGGGCGTGGCATTTTACGCCCCTTTTTTCGATCGCCTTTTATTGTGGCTCATAGTTTTCGCCTCGGTTAGTAGTATCTGTGGTAAAAATTTCAGTGAAATCGGTTAAATCACTTTTCAGTGATTGCGGAACAGGCAGACATAGTTTCTGATTGGTACAAAGGGGCGTGGCAATTTACGCCCATTTTTCCGATCGCGGATTTTTCTGACCTATAGTTCCCGCCTCGGTTTGTATTATCTGTGGTGAAAATTTCATAAAAAACGGTTCAGCCGTTTTTCCGTTATTTCAGGACATGCAGATATAGCTTTAGCATGGTACAAAGGGGCGTGGCATTTTACGCCCCTTTTTCCGATCGCGGTCGCTTATGGCCTATAGTTCCAGCCTCGGTTAGTACTATCTGTGGTGAAAATTCCATGAAAATCGGTTCAGCCGTTGTTCCGTTATTGCAGGACAGGCAGATATAGCTTTAGCATGGTACAAAGGGGCGTGGCATTTTACGCCCCTTTTTCCGATCGCGGTCGCTTATGGCCTATAGTTCCCGCCTCGGTTAGTACTATCCGTGGTGAAAATTTCATGAAAATCGGTTCAGCCGTATTTCCGTTATTGTCTGACAGGCTGATATAGCTTTATCATGGTACAAAGGGGCGTGGCATTTTACGCCCCTTTTTCCGATCGCGGTGGCTTATGGCCTATTGTTACCGCTTTGGTTAGTATTATCTGTGGTGAAAATTTCATGAAAATCGGTTCAGCCGTTGTTCCGTTATTGCAGGACAGGCAGATATAGCTTTAGCATGGTACAAAGGGGCGTGGCATTTTACGCCCCTTTTTCCGATTGCGTTCGCTTATGGCCTATAGTTCCCGCCTCGGTTAGTACTATCTGTGGTGAAAATTTCATGAAAATCGGTTAAGCCGTTCTGTACTTATTGCGGAACAGACAGACAGACAGACAGAAAGACAGACAGACAGACAAACCAACAATCAGATTTATAATATTAATAGGGATGTTTTTTAATTGCAATATGATTTTTAACTAGAGGTGGTAGTACAAAAATAGGCAAAAATTGGTATGGCCAAACATTTCAAAAAATATGTTATCATTTTAAATTTTTTCTAAAAACTTTGGTTGCATTTAATTTCCAAAACTACATTTATTCGTGAATTTTTTTCCAATTTTTTTTTATTACTATTAAATCCTTAACTACAGGTGCTTTAGCGAAAATGGCAAAAATTTGGAATCATTGCTATAAATTTCTAAATATGTATTCAGTTTAATATGAGTTGTTCCTAAAAAAATAAATTGCAATTTAATCCATAACTAGAGATGCTAAAGCGAAAATAGTTGAAATTGGAAATCACCCCTATAAATTTCCAAAAATATATTTTTAGATGATTGTTTCGTCTGAAAAACGTTGAATACAAATAATTCCTTAACTACCGGTGCTAGAGCGAAAATATCTGATATTGGGTATCATTCCTAAGAGATGATAGTATAATATATATTAAACAAATATTTGTTATTAATATTGTTTACACATTTATGTTATCACACACATTGTAAACATGTTTACTACATGTTTTTAAATGTGTGGGTGCGAATGTGGCTTATTTTCCATTTTCATGTTTATGTATCTTGTCATTATAAATCTTTCATCATTCTTACATGTACTTTACTAACTACATTATTCTATACATATTAGAGTGGCACTTAAAAATTTAATTTTGGATTTTTAAAATGTTCGGGTCGGAATATTGTGTAACTGGGTCTAAAAATTATTGGGTAAAAATTTCAGGAAAATTGAAGAACTTCAACCTGTGCCACATTTTGAATACTTATCTAGTATTCGGTATTCTGCCATATTCGTCCAAAAATGTGGCCGAAGCCGAATATTGTCTAAATACGGGTTTTTGGCTCAAGCCAAGCCAAATTTCAAAAATTCTAAAAAAAGCTTTAAATTTGATGTCCAATAAAGTTAATAGAATAAATTAGTTCGATTTTCATAAAAAAAAATACAAAATACCAATTTCCTTAAAATCCACACAATAGTTTAAACAGAGCATATAGAAAATTTAAAATTAAGTTTTTAAGTGCCACTCTAATACACATGTATATTTCTTCTACATATCTTTACTTAATCACATAAGTTTTTAATGAAGATACATTAACTAGAATTTCAAAGCTTTAGGGCATTTTATACGTTACAATGCGCAACATTTGCCAATATCACACATACTACTACTATCTATAAAATGTTCCTTAAGGAGTGTAAAGGCATAAATGACAAAACAAAAACAAGACAATACAATTTAATTAACTGAGAAAACAACAATTTATGAAAATATTTGTTTTTGCTTATTAAGTTTTCTGTAAACGACAAGCAGATATACATATATAATTAATTGTTTGGCAAGGAATTTGCAAAACAAAAAGGATATTTGAAAATTAAAGCTAGGTGTAAGATTTAAGAAAAACAAGGCTATACTTTTTATTATACCCTACAAAACACTATTAAACTTGTTAACCAACTCATCTGGATTTTTGAAAATTTAAAAGGATGATCCCAAATTTTTACCATTTTCGCGCTGTAACTATAGTTAAAGATTTAATTGCAATTCAAATTTTTCAAAAAAATTAATTTTTAGAAACATTGTAGGATGATCCTGAATTTCAGCAAATTTGTTTTTAGCAGTTATAATATATCAAAATATATTAATGATTTTTGTTAATTTCGCTTTAGCAACTCTTGTTAAGCCGTAAATAGCTAGTTTTTAGAAAAAAATCAAATAAAAATTAAATCTTGAACATTTATAGCGATGATCACCAACTTATGCCATTTTGGCTCTAGCACTTTTAGTTAAGGATTTAATTGCAATTATTTTTTTATAAAAAAAATCATATAGAAATTGAATTTTAAACATTTATAGCGATGATCACCAATTTACGCTATTTAAAAATTCAAGTTTTTTTACAAAAGTCATATAATCATGAAAATTTAAAGTGATTATTTCCAATTTCAGCTGTTTAACAAGAGCATTTAACAAGAGATTTAAGGATATTAATAAGGATGATCACCATTTTTAGATATTTTGCTCTAGCAGCTGTAGTCAAGCATCAAGACGCAAAAAAAGTTTCAATTTCAGCTATTTGCGCTTTAGTAGCTCCACTTAAGCCATGAAATTGATGGATTTTTGGAAATTTATTTGTATGATCCCCAATTATTGCTATTTTTGCAATAGAAACACAAATTAGGCATTTCAGCATATATAATGTTTTAGGAAAAAAATTATATAAATATGGATTTTTAGAAACGTATAGCGATGATCTCCAATTTTTGCTATTTTTGTTTTAGCACTTTCGTTGTTGACCCCAATTTTTTTTTTTTTTTTTTTTCAATTTCAGCTATTTGCGCTTTAGTAGCCCCACTTAAGCCATGAAATTGATGGATTTTTGGAAATTTATTTGTATGATCCCCAATTATTGCTATTTTAGCAATAGAAACACAAATTAGGCATTTCAGCATATATAATGTTTTAGGAAAAAAATTATATAAATATGGATTTTTAGAAACGTATAGCGATGATCTCTAATTTTTTGCTATTTTTGTTTTAGCACTTTCGTTGTTGACCCCATTTTTTTTTATTTTTGCTTTAGCACTTCTAGTTAAGCCATAAATGCAAGTGAATCTTTAATATATAAATTTGTATTTTTTTGAAACTTATAGGAATTCCATTTCAAGTAAAAATTTTGATGCAATTAAAGTTTTTTTTTAATTTATTAAAAATGAAGTTTTGAGTCCCAAAACCAACATCAGCTATTTTCGCTCTAGCATCCTAGTTACGGAAGTAATTGCAATAAAAGTTTAATTTCCAATTAACGATTAACGATTTCATTGAAATTAAAGATTTTTAATAAAAATTCCTATAAAAATGGATTTGTAGAAATTTATATTTATATGTCTGCTACTTTCGCTCCAATCATAAAATCTAACGATAAGTCAAATTACAAATAAGTCATTTAAAAATGGAGTTTTGGATATTTATAAAGATGATCACCATTTTCAGATATTTTTTCTTAGCCACTCTTGTTAAGAAAGACGACTAAATTAAACTTTTGTAACGATGATCTCCAACTTCAGCTATTTTCGCACTAGCAGTTCTATTAAAGCCATGAAATTAATAGATTTTTGAATTTTTATTATTTAGAAAAGAAATCGATTTTGGGAAACTTTTGGCGGTGATCTCCAGTGTTTGCTATTTTCGCTCTAACACCTCTAAAAACATTTAATGCAAGGAAAGTGTTTCAGAAAAATTAAAAAAAAATCAAGAAAAATTTATAGCCTTGATTCATAATTGTTTTTTTTTAGCTTTAAAAAAAAATCTAAATAAAATGAAATTTTTAGAAAACTTAAAGGGATGATCACCAATTTCCAGTAAAAGATTCATTTGCATTAAATATTTGTTAAAAAAATTGTAAAAAATTAATTTTTGAATATTTATTGGTTTATCACCAACTAAAGATAGTTTTTTAGAAAAAATTATATTAAAATTAATTTTTGAAAATTTTTAAAGATGATCTCCAGTTTTTGCTTTTTTCGCTTAAGCAACTATAGTTAAGCCAATAAATGCAAATAAAGTTTTGATAGAAAAAATTCCGATAAAAACGGTTTTTGGAAATTTTTGTGATGATCCCTAATTTCAGCTATTTTCACTATAACACCCCTAATTAGAATTAAATAAAATGAAAGTTTGTTTTTTTTTTTTTTATTTCAGCAATTATGAATTATTTGGCCCTTTGGATTTCAATTTTGAATAAAAATAAAAAATATTATATGAAAACGGATTTAGGAAAATTATTACTATGATCCCCGATTTTGGCCATTTCACTCTAGCACCGTGCATTGCCATAAAATGCAAGTAGATAAAGTTTTTTGAAAAAAATTATATAAAAATTAATTTGTTTCTAAGAATGAACCCTAATTTTAGCTTATACATTGCTCTACCGCCATTAGTTTGTTAAAAATCTTAGAAAAATTTATTTTTTGAAATTTATAGCGATTATCCACAATTAATGATTTTATCACTTATGCAATTTTTTTAAAATGAAAGTAAAATTCATTTTTTTGAATTCATATAAAATAGAATTTTTGAAATGTTTAACCTTTTGTTAAGCCATAAAATGCAAATAAATATCACCAATTTATGATATTTTCGCTCTAGTACCTCTAGTTTAGAATTTAATTGGACTTAAAGTTAAAAAAAAAAAATAATATTAAAACGAAATTTTAAGTTTAAAACTATGATCCTCAATTTCATCTATTTTCTACTTTAATTAAATTAATTAATCTAGCTAAGGATTTAATTCTAATTCAAGATTTTTAGAAAAAATCTAATAAAAATAAATTATTGGAATTATATAGCGATGATCCCAATTTTTTTGCTAACTTCGCTGTAGCACCCCTAGTTCAATAATAAATTAAAATTTAAGTTTTTTTTTATAAAAAATTAATGTAAAAATGGAATTTTGGAAATCTATAAGGATGTTTCCAATTTAATCATTTTTTGCTCTAGCACCTCTAGTTCAGAATTTAAAAAAAATTAAAGTGTTTTAGAAAAAAATCATATAAAAATGAATTCTTAAAAATTGTAGAGAGGATCATCGATATCAACTATTTTCGATCTTGAACCTTCATTGCTATAAATTTTTGGAAATTTATAACAATGATCCCCAATTTAAGCAATTTGCGCTCTAGCACATCTAGTTAATGATTTAATTAGCGTTTTTTTTGAAAAACAAAACTCATATACCTCATACACTTATATAGATGATCCACAATTTCAGCTATTTTTGTTGTAGCACCGCTAGTTAAGGATTTAATATAAATTGAATTTTTCTCACAACAAAATTATATAATATTTTGGAAATTTATAGCTTTGATCCAAAATTTTTTCTCTGTTGGCTCTAGCTTCTCTAGTTAAGACATAAAATGCTAGTAAAGTTTTGTTAAGAAAATGCATATACAGTCAAACTCGGTTATAACGAACTCGGTTATAACGAATTCTCGGTTATAACGAACTACTTCTAAAGTCCCGACGTTTTAGCATCAATTTTCACACAAAATACTTCTTTTATAACGAACTCGGTTATAACGAATCCTCGGTTAAAACGAACTGCTTATTATGGTCCCACGAATACAATTTCATGTATATTTACTTTTTTATAACGAACTCAAATAAATTTTTTTAATGTGTGGCAATCATGTTTATCAAACTAACAAAAGGTGTGAATTTTTTGGTTTATATTATAATTTTGATGAAATTTATTTATATTTTTAATGATTTCTTCTCAATAAGTAGTTTATTTACGAAAAAAGATCAAATAAAACAAAATGGGATCTATTTTTTTGGAAATAAAACTAGGTTGATAAAAAATATACCCCGCTTATAGCGAACTTCGCTTATAACGAACAAATTTTACTGGTCCCTCGGAGTTCGTTATAACCGGGTTCGACTGTACTAAAAAAACAAATTGTAACTTTTGCTCTCAATAAATTTCTTTTTACTTAAACAAGCATTTATTTAAAATTATCGTCAAAACAAAATCTTGCTAATTGTGAAGCAACCAAAATATACCTGTAGAGTCCACAAACTAAACACAAAAACTCCCATTAATCATGATTGTGGCATTTGTAGCAATTAAATGCAATTGTGCATTTGAAATCCTTGTCAGATTTAAGCGTAACTAACAACGACTAAAATATATAACAAACACCACAACAACATTACAGACTAAACAGATACGACAGTAGAAAAAAATAAGTTTTTAGCTAACTTTAACTTAACATGGCAACTCTATCATGAATAAGAGAAACAAAAATCTGGCATATGTTTTTGTTATGGCGCTATATTAAAGTTTACCCTTTCTAGATCAGAAGGTAGAAGCATAGACTAATACAGACTTGACAATTATGACAGGTGTCAAAAACCATATTGTTAATTGTTTAAAATTATTCTATTAATTAGGTTAGAAAGAGAAAACTAAAACCATAAGAAAAATAGATGCCAGATCGGTTTTTATTGTTTCATTCATTTCTAATTAGTAGAAAGTGTTGCCATGTTTGCTTAAAACTTTTCTCCCAAAATCGCTTAGTTTTTCCCCATTTTTTCTTATAAAGCTCTACTGTCGAGTCTGTGGTAGAAGATTACAAAAATAATTAAACATATTTTTTAAGTTTCGAGTAGAGAAATTTTATATATTTGACATCTGTCATAAATGTCACATCTGTTTATTCTATGACAATTTATGCATGTTTATCGTAGCGTACAATAGAAACGCAGTTGAAAACATTAACACTCAATATAGCAAATAAACAACATAGAAAAAGGATTAAATACACACATACAAACTTAAAACAACCAAATGAGTCCACCAACACAATTTACAGTCGTTTTTGTAAATCTATAAAATTGCGTTAAATTTCAAATGGCATGATTTCCGCTTAAACTAGTTTCAGTGTGTTCGACCACTATTACAAACGACCACAAAGTGGCAGTACTGTTTTATAGCAGGCATCGGGTGTTAAAGGATCCATTACGCACACATAACAAACCCATACACCCATTACACAAAATAAATGAAATCGTAAAATATAAATGTTAAACCATAAAGTCAAACATACACCCGTAATTGTGTCAATATGTATTAGCGTAAATGACCGTTTTTATACATTTTGTTGGTTTTAATTTTCTTTATGATGTAAATTGTTTTTATTTGTGTTTTTGAGGAAAATAAAAGCTAAAATTTACCTCTAAAAACATAATATGGGATTGTTTTTTTTTACAAAGAGTTTTTGATGAAATATTTCCACCTCGGTTTTATTGAAAACAGGTGCGTGTTTTTCAAAATTTTGTAACAGGATTTTTGTTTTTCAACACAATTCCCAATAAGTTAGCTCTAAACCACATGATTTCAGAGAATGGTAACCCTGTTCGATAAATGCAACTCTGCTGAAAATTAAATACAGTGTAAAAACGGCCTATCAACAAAATATGAGATGTGATCGTTAATTTTATTTTTAAAATAAACGTTAACAAATAGTGATCAATGAATAATGTTCATTGAGCTTTTACAATTATATATCCCTAGATCAAGCACTATTTAGTTGCAACACTAAAAAAACTGTAATGCTAGCAAACAGACTTGTAAATTTACAAGACAATTTGTTGAGTTCCAACCATAGGGGTGAAACGAACAAGTTTCGCATATGTGTATGTATTAGTGACGGCACGCGCGTGTAACTTTTGACGTTTCATACAAAACGTAAACAAACAACGAAAATACAGATGCAAAAGCTCACACGTACTGGCACACGTATTCTAGGCAGAGAAGTAAATTTAGTAGTATTTTGTATGCGTCCATATTGAAAGTACCAAAATAAGCACTCGTGTTGCATGTCTATATGGTCTGTGGTTCCAACTAGAGATAGGCAAATGAGCAGATTAAAGTGTGATTCACGCGTGATCACACGTGAGTGTGACTGAATTCGATTTTACTCACTTGATTGTGAGTGAGTGCGGAAAAAATTACGTGAGTGTGCGTGAGTCGATTTTTTTGCGTGAGTTTGCGTGATTAAATTTAACTTCATATTTCTTTCGTACCAAAAAAATCAACAAAATGACATTAAAATTTGGCTAAATTTAGGATTCCTTACGAAAAAAGCAAAAAGAATTTATAATTTCGCAGAACTTTAAATTTTGCTTAAAAAATTTTTAAACGTGAATGAAGCTTGTGTGAGTTGTATTATATATACTCACGTGATTGTGAGTGAGTGTGAGTAGAAAAATTATGCTCGTGAGTAAGTGTGCGTGATTCAAAAATTCCTGTCGTGAGCGTGAGTGAGTGTGAGTCAAAAATCACTCACGCGCCCATCTAGTTCCAAAACACAATTTAATTTCTTTAGATAGCAAAACTTTTTTTATGTTTTTAAGAAAAAACAAGAGTGTTAAATTCGGCTGTGCCGAATCTTTTATACCCTACAACTTGAAAAAAAAATAAAAAAAAATCCCAGGGGCGTTTTCTTTTATTTTTTGGGGGGAAGGTCGGTAGTGGTAATTGAGGGGGGGGGTAAATTTCCTCTCAAATATGTGATTAAAAATTCATTCTTATGCTTTTTGCGCTAAAGATATACAAGTTTATCGATATTTAAACAAAATTTTATTCCACGCCCATAAAAGGGGGCGGACCGAAAAAAACGACATTTTCTAATTCTTTGGGTCCAAATGCAGGACTTTGAACTTCTTGTAGCATAAAAATGTTGCATTTGTTAAACAAAAACACAAAAAAATCATGTAAAAAAATTGTGTTTTTCAGAGGTTGGTTTAGTTCTTCAAAGGGGAACTTTTTTCCCCCTGTTCCGATTTTGCTCATTTACGAACTTAACCTGCCTAGGAAAATAAGACATATTCGTGCCAAATATCGGGAGTCTAGCTCTTTTATTTTGTTGTTAACTACAGACGGACAGACGGGCGGACGGACGGACAGACGGACGGACAGATAGACAGACGGACGGATGGACGGACAGACGGATGGACAGACGGATGGACATCGCTAGAATGTCTTAGAATCGATCACTGATCATAAATATATATATATACTTTATGGGGTCCTAGACCGATATTTTGATGCGTTACACACGGAATGACAAAGTGAGTATACCCCCATACTGTAGTTGGAGAGTATAAAAAATAATTTTAAAATGGATTTTTAGAAATTAACAGCTATGATTTCCTACTTCGCTCTAGCACCTCTAGTTAAAGATTAAATTACAATTAATGATGTTAAAAAAATTAAATTAAATTTTGTTTTTGTAAATGTGTAGCAATGATCCCCAGTTTTAGCTATTTTTGCTCTTGCACCTCTAATAAAGCCATAAATGCAAGCAAAGATTTAAAAAAAAAATCTATATAAAATGAATTTTTGGAAATTTATAGGGATGATCCCCAATTTAAGCTATTTTCGTTTTTACACTTCTAGTTAAGTCATAAAAATGGATTTTTGGAAATTTATAATGATGATCCCTATTTAACCCTAGGATGTCTGACTGCCTGGGCAGTGGTAAATGACTCTACTGGGCCTGGCGAGGCCCTTACAATTTTTTCCCCTTTTAAGCTTTTAATTGATTGCTGGGATTGTGTAGCGTGTAGAAGACTTGTACCACACTAATTGTTAATGCGTGGCTCAGACTTGGGCGTGGGCGTGGGGTGTTGGGTGTTGGTTGGTGTTAATGGCGACTACTCAAAATCAACATGGGCCTCGAAAAGCCCACATGAACATCCTAGGGTTAAGCTGTTATCGCTCTAGCACCTCTCTTTAAGACATAAAATGTAAGTAAAGATTTAAAAAAAAAAATCATATTAAATGGGTTTTTGGAAATTTGTTGTGATGAAGTTAAGCCAAAAATTTCAAGTAAAGTTTTTTTAGAGAAAGTTCATATAAAAATTGATAATTGGAAATTTATTAAGATGATCCCAATTTCAGCTATTATCGCTATAGCGCCTCTAGTTAAAGATTTCATTGTTATTTAAGTTTATTAAAAAGCATTCATAAAATAATGGATATTTGGAAATTAATAGCGACGATCCCCAATTTTTGTTATTTTTTTTATCACATCTAGTTTCAGTTGTTTTTTGTCAGTTAAAATTACTAACATTGTCAGTTGATTTAACTGAAAAAGTAGTTGACCCCAAAACAACTTACAAAGTAGTTTTTTTAACTGAAATTTTCAGTTAATTTTACTAACATAATTTTTTGAGTGTAAATAAGCTATAAAATGCAAGTTAAGGAATGATCCCTTATTTCAGCTATTATTGCTCTTGCAACATTGCAATTGATGTATTTTTAAATTAAATCATATAAAAATGGATTTTTTGAAGTTTATAAAAAATATTTCAAATTTCAACTTTTTCCACTCCAGCAACTCAAGTTATACATACATATATGTACTAACAATTTATGGTTTTTAAATAAAATAATATAAAAACGGATTTTTGGAAATTTATAGCGATGATCCCTTATTATGAATATTTTTTCTCTTGCACATCTAAATAAGTCCTAAAAAGCAAATAACGGTTTTTGGAGATAATTCATTAAAATGGAAATTTATTTACTTTTGATCAAGCACCTCTAGTTAAAGATATAAAAAATTGCTATTTATCCTTTTTAGAATAAAAAGTCATATAAAAATGGATTTTAAAATCCCCAATTTTTGATATTTTCGCTCTTGCACATCTAGTTAAGCGATAAAATGCAAGTAAAGTTTTTTTAGAAAAATATAACACCAAAATAGATTTTTGGGAAGTTTTAGGAAGGATCCCAATTTCTGTTTTTTCGTAGTTTAAAAAAAAAAATCAAAAAAATTAAAATGAATTTTTGTAAATTTATTAGAACGGTCTACAATTTTAACTATTTTGGATCTAGCTCCTCTAGTTAAGGTTAAAATTTTTATTGTTTTTCTTTATAACGATATTTCTAATTTTAGATATTTCTGTTCAGGCTTTTCAATACATGTAGTATGTTTAAAATGGTCCTTTGAACCTCTGTGAGCGTATTAGTGGGTATATATAAATCTTATACACTATGTTGTGTAAGTGTTAATAATTTGCATGCCATATTCATAACGACCACAAATGTTCTTGATGTTGTCAGTTATTTTTCATGTTATTTTCCGTTTTTTTTGTTTGTGCCGCTGTGTAACCAATTATTTATTTGTACAATGTGTGAAGGTTATGTACATAAACCTACACATTTGCTGGTTTACTTAAATATTCACACATATTTACAGATTTACACACTACACTTAAACAATTTTGTAGGTAACATTAACTTAAAAATACAGTAAAAATAACTAAAATTTTAGTTATTTTTAGTTGTTAAAAAAACAACTAAAATGTTCATTAAAAACAACCAATTAACTGAAATATTAAAAAAAACAGAAAATATTTAGACTGAAATGGTCTTTATGAGGAAAGGGAAAACCATAAAAAACAAGTAAGAATTTGGTCCGCAATCTAAAAATGGGTCGACATCTATCTATCAAGCGTTATAAATTTATAATACAAAAAGTATAGCAAAATTAAATTAAACATATGGTTTAATACTTCCATTTTGACAGCTGTCATAAGTTTCGAATCTGTTAAGTCTGTAAAACAAAAATTCTTCACTAAGCACCATTTTGATCGTTAGGATCATCATATAATAAATCGTTGGCTACAATCATATTATGACACTTTTCAACCATGTTTTTTTTCTGCGTGTCGTATGTAAAACTCCCAGTATTTAGTGCGTGAATTTACAATTGTGTGGTATATTTAATGTGTATAGTAGTAGTACATGCATTAAAGCAGTGATACGCATTTTTGTAATTCCTATTCCCGCGGGAATAGGCGCTGCTTGTGCGCTGTCAACACACATACACTATAAAATTCTGTTGCTTAAGCAAATTTGTTGACTTTTCGCTTGCTACTACCCACACAAGCATAAATGTTATAGTATGTGTCTGCGTATCGCTGCATTAAAGCAACAGTTTTCATTTTCTTTTTTATACATTGTACCACATGAGACCATTTTAGTGCATATGAAATTTCATTTTTATTTGTTTATACCGTTAATGGCTTTTTACGAATACACACATGTGTGTGGGTAAATTTACTCATACATTTATTGTATCATACATATAAAATTTATACACATTTATGTCTGTATTTAATCCAGTTTTTTTTTGTTGTCTGCTGTTTTGGTATATTTGCCTATATTTGATAAATGTTACTTAAAGTGGACTGGAAAAAATTTAATTATTTTATCTCAAAGCTAGACAAAACTTGAGATCTTTCACCGAATCTTACACTGATGGCAAAAAGCATACTAAAATCAAAAATTTTCGTTTTTAATTTAAAAATACAACATTATTTTCAAAAAAAATAATTACACTGTGCTTGAATTTGACACTTTTTTCTTCCGATTTTAAATTCGGCTGTGCCGAATCTTTTATACCCTCCAAAATGTAAAAAAAATATTTAAAAAAATCAGGGGGTCTTTTTTTTGAGGGGGAGGGGTTTGTCGGAGACGTTAGGGGACACTTTCCCCTTGCGATTTTGAACTACTCCTGAGATAAGAATGTTGCATTTGTTTAGCAAAAGTACAAAAAACCCTGCAAAAAATGCGGTTTTTCTGAGGTTGGTTTAGTTCTCCAAGGGGGAACTTTTTTCCCCTTAGTCCGATTTTGCCCATTTCCGAACTTAACCTGCCTAGGAATATAACACATATTTGTGCCAAACTTCGGAAGTCTAGCTCTTTTATTTTGGACTGTATCGTGTCTTCTACAGACGGACAGACGGACGGACATCGCTAGAATGTCTTAGAATCGATCACTGATCAATAAAATATATACTTTATGGGGTCCTAGACCGATATTTCGATGGGTTACACACGGAATGACAAAGTGAGTACAAGTAAGAAAATTATAGTCGGTCAAGACCGACCATAAAATACCCTACACCAGAGTTTCCCGGAAAATGGGTCCCAAGTTCAAACATGGACTGATTAGATCTATATTTTGTCAAATCTTTAATAAGTGTAAAAAGCACTCACTAATCAAATTTGAGTGGAATAGGCTTCTTTTTGTTGACAATAAATCACTTCAACTGAATATCGGGCGAAATTTCCACATGGGACCTAAGTCCAAAAATGGTCCGATGATAATCAGATTTGATAAGGTTATTAAAGTACGCGTTTAACATACACAAACAGAATTTTAATTAAATATTTTATATTTTCATGAAATTTGAGAGATTTATGTGAAAATCGGGAAGGTTGTTTGTATGGGGGCTACAATAAGAACTGGTTCGATTTCTTTAAAATTTGGAATGGTGATTTGTGTTGATAAAACATGATTACCTGCCAAATTTCGAATAGATACCTGTTAAAATGCGTCTATTAGAGTCATTTGAGCCAAAACTAAAGAGGACCTTTGTATGGGGGCTAGGTCTAAATATGGACCGATTTTTTCCAATTTCAATAGGCTTCGTCCTTGGGCCAAAAGAGGCTTAAGTTTCAAATTTCAAGTCAATTGATTAAGAATTGCGACCTGTATCGTGTTTACACCGTTTACATGGACAGACAGACGGACGGACGGACGGACATCGCTAAATCGACTCAAAAAGTGATTCTAAGCCGATCGATATACTTAAAAGTGGGTCTAGGACCAATATTTATACCCTACACCATACTGTGGTACAGGGTATAATGAGTTTGTGCTGATGTTTGTAACTACCCGAAATATTGGCCCTAGACCCACTTTTAAGTATACCGATCGACTTAGAATCACTTTTTGAGTCGATTTTGCGATGTCCGTCCGTCCGTCCGTCCGTCCGTCCGTCCGTCTGTCTGTCCATGTAAACGGTGTAAACACGATACAGGTCGCAATTCTTATTTAATTGACTTGAAATTTGAAACTTAAGCCTCTTTTGGCCCAAGGACGAAGCCTATTGAAATTGGGAAAAATCGGTCCATATTTAGACCTAGCCCCCATACAAAGGTCCTCTTTAGTTTTGGCTCAAATGACTCTAATAGCCGAAATTTAATAGGTATATTTTCGAAATTTGGCAGGTAATCATGTTTCATCCACCCAAATCACCATTCCGAATTTTAAAGAAATCGGACCAGTTCTTCTTGTAGCCCCCATACAAACCACCTTCCCGATTTTTACATAAATGTCTCAAATTTCATGAAAATAGAAAATATTTAATTAAAATTCTGTTTGTGTATGTTAAACGCGTACTTTAATAACCTTATCAAATCTGAATATCTTCGGACCATTTTTAGACTTAGGTCCCACGTGGAAATTTTACCCGATATTCAGATGAAGCGATTTATTGCCAACAAAAAGAAGCCTATTCCACTCAAATTTGATTAGTGAGTGCTTTTTACACTTATTAAAGATTTGAAAAAAAAAAAATATAGATATAATCAGTCCATGTTTGAACTTGGGACCCATTTTCCGGGAAACTCTGGTGTAGGGTATTATATGGTCGGTCTTGACCGACTATAATTTTCTTACTTGTTCGGGTAGTTACAAACATCAGCACAAACTCATTATACCCTGTACCACAGTGTGGTGTAGGGTATAATAACCCCATACTGTGGTTGGAGGGTATAAAAAGTAAGAAAATAAATTAGGGCCCAACTTCTTTTATATGTTTTCTCTGCTTGAGCAATTCACATTAGAGCGTAGGCAAGTCAATTTGATATTTAACAAAACGATTTTTTATAGCCTACTCTAATTTACATGTGTATTGTAATATATATTCTGTCCTAAAGTATATTTTACATGACGTTTGTTGGTGTAAATATTACAAATTATCATAAAGTTTTAATGGGATCAAAAGGTGTTAACTAAGGAAAGGATTTAATGGCTGACAAATGTTATATTTTATATGAAATGTATGCGTATGTATATTAGTTGAAATTGTGCTAATAAAAATATGAAAAAGGAAACAGGAAATAAATATAGCCGTTAAAATTTGACTGTTATAATTTTTTTGTGTGGAATTTTTACTTTTTATGTTAAAATATTTTATGCCTATATTTTTATGAATGAATATATATTTTAACCAAAGATTAGCATAAAATAATTTCAAAATCAAAATTAATATTAATATCAAGGTATTCGAATGTATGATGAACCCAACTGAATTAAATCAATGTCGGTTTTCAAATTTACCGCCTAATTTTGTAAAGATTTTTTCATTTTTTTTTAGGGAACCTCAGGTAGGATTTGAATCATTAGTTAAGGTTTTTACCCCCAGTTTCTGTAATACGAACGCCATTCGTCTGCGACGAATTTGCATGTATTTTGTTTTTGTTACAATAACAAAATACACACAAATTCGTCACGAACGAATGGCGTTCGTATTACAGAAACTGGGGGTTAGTGTTCAATTTCGTTTATGATTTTTTCTATAGAAACATTTTCAAATTTTAAAAATTTATTCCTATAAAGAAAACTTAAGAAATATTTGATATTTTGAAAAATGTCTCTTTAAGAAATTTTTAGGTTCTAAAGCATTTTTATAACAGCAAAAGACCCAGATTCTGACACAATTTTTCAATAGCAAACAAGTCTGGTTTGAGATATGATTACTAAAAAAAAGTTTTCTGATTTCGAAATTTTTCTGAGACATTTGCTTAAAGAGAAAGTTTATGATTCTAAGACATTATCCCAATAGAAAAATTCTGAGGTTCTGAAAAGCTGACAGAAAAGCTTTTAAAATTTATACAAAAATTTTCAAATTATGATATACTCAAATTCTGATTAATTTTTATTAAAATATAAAAATTGTTTTATTCGACCTTTAAAATATTATATTTTGAGGATGTTTATTCTGGCTCGAGGTCATTATTTTCTTTACTAATTAAAACCATGATATTCTCATAGCGTAATTTTCAAGAAAATTATTTTTTTGTTTTAAATTTATTTCCGAGGAACAAAAATATGTTCTAATTTTGCTTACAAGCACCTGTTGCTTTTGGGACAGACCCTTTGTTAAAAGAATCGGTGTTGCACAAGAATTAGAACAGGTTCTAGGGAAGTATAAGTTGTTCCACAATCGGTTGCAACCGAAAATTTTGCTGGGTTTGTCTATAAAAAAAATCTAATTTTTTTTTATTTTTCTTATAGAAAAATTGTCTCTTAATTTTTTACTTTTAAAATTTTTAGATTTAAAAACATTTTTTAGATTTAGAAAATTTCCAAATGTTTTGTCTAGAAAAATTCTGGTATTTTTTTAAAAGAATTTTTTTATATTTTAAGACTTACATATATCTGTAGAAACATTGTAACATTCAGAAACATTTTTCCTTTAGAAAAGTTTTAAGATTCTTAGACATTTTTCAAAGAAGAATTTCTATAAAAAAAATTCTGAAATAAAAAAATTTTCAGATTTTTCCTATAGGGAACTTTTAGGGATTTTCCTATCGAAAGATTCGCAAATTATTCCTATCGAAAAATTCTCACTTTTTTTGCTACAAAATGCTCAAATTTTTCCTTTAGAAAAATTCTTAAATTTTTAAATAAAAGAAACATGCTAACATTCAGAAACATTTTTCCTTTAGAAAAGTTTAAAGATTCTTAGACATTTTTCAAAGAAGAATTTCTATAAAAAAAATTCTGAAATAAAAAAATTTTCAGATTTTTCCTATAGGGAACTTTTAGGGATTTTCCTATCGAAAAATTCACAAATTATTCCTATTGAAAAATTCATACTTTTTTTGCTAAAAAATGCTTAAATTTTTCCTATAGAAAAATTCTTGAGTTCTTAAAAAAAATCTTACATTCCGAGACATTTTTCCTTACGAAAAATTTGTGGTGAATATTTTTCAAAAATCCACGTGTTAATATGATTGGATTTGGTTTAAATTATGTTTAAAAGCCTATTAACACCTGAAGTGAAATCTCGTTCAAACGAGATTTCGATCATATGGTATGTATCATTTTATACACAACCATGTGATCGAAATCTCGTTCGAACGAGATTTCAGCTCAGGTGTGAATTGGGTATAAATGACAAATTGTCTCAAGCTCTATGAATGAACAAAGCGAAATCCCGCTAAACGTCAAAAAAACATATGTAAACGGTGTTTATTTCGGGGTATATGGAAATAAATTTAATTTTTCATATTTTATAATACTACCTCTTTACTCTCTGAATTTTAATTTATTCGGAATTACAAGTAGCAACGTTTTTTTTAAATATCCGAAAGAGTTTTTATGAATTCTAATATTTTACCAATTTTTTTACGGCAAATTTAGCCATTTTGTAATAACGCCTTATTAGCAGCGTGTAAATGCCATCTATGTAATAACGGCCTTCAAACTCAACTCTGTGTTTATCAACAGCTGCTCTTATCAATTCTCTAATTATCACCCCATTTATTGTTTTGTTGCTTTTGAACACATACTAGCAGTGATGACAGATTATTTTTTTAATGCAATCCCCACACAGGGAGATATTCATTTGCATGGAAATTGCATGTAAAAACGTTTATAAACAATAAAATACATTGAGTGCGCCTCTTAATAGAACGGTATGGATTGATTTTAAGGTATACTAATGTCTTGTATTTATATTTATTTTGTGAAAAACCTTGACAATCTCAAAATTCCCAAACCACAACTTGAATCCCCATTTGCAAATAAATATCCCCCCGACTGGCAGCTCTACATGCTCGCAAAATACCCATACGAAAACAAACAACAAAAAACAAGCACAAAACACTACACTAAAAAAACGAATTAAATTAGAGAAACAAAAAATTTATAAATGGAAACCTAAAGATAACACAAATTAAACATATGAAAAGTGAAAAAAATGTGGTCATCTCAAAAGCAATAGAGAATTTTTAATATTGTGCATTTCGTGTCGACCAGAAAATTACATAAAAAAGTATAGTTTATTCAAAACTAAACAAATAGTGAGTTTTAATTATAGAATTTAATGAAAAAACTAAATATATATTGTAAATTTATTACAGGAAATTGAAAGCTTTTACAATAATGAATGGCATTATAGAGCAACCAACGGAGCCGGGCAGTTCGCGACAAATGGCGGAGCCTCTACACTTACAACGTTTAGAGGCTGCACTGGATATGCGTCCATTTATGAATTATGCTCGAGAAGTTATGTCTAAGCCTCTTACAAGTCCGGAAGATACCGAGGTCGAAGATTCTCAAGGTGACGAAACAGAAAATGAGACAGGCCGTCAGCCGGGAGAAGCTGCTAAAAAGAAAAAACATAAGAAATTGGGTACAAAACATGGTGAGTTGGATGAGGAAAGGATAAACGAATATTTTTAGTTAGGATAGTGGTAGAGAGCATGCATACAAATCAGAAATACTAAAAAGGTATTAAAATCTAAAAATTCTGACGAAAAATATCTCAGAATCTGAGAATCTATACGAATAAAATCAGATTCTGAAAATCTAGGAATTTCTCTGAGAGTCTTTTTATACGCAAAATATTCAGATTCTGGAAATCTGGGAACTTTTCAATACGAAAAATCTCTCAGAATTTGAAAACTTTTCAATACGAAAAATTTCTTAGAATCTGAGAATTTTTCTATAAGAAAAATATCTCCGAATCTGAGAATTTTTCTATATGCAAAATATCTCTGAATCTGAGAATTTTCCTATACAAAAAATATCTCAGAATCTGAAAATCTGAGAAATTTTCTATACGAAAAATATCTCAGAATCTGAGAATTTTTCTATGAGATATTTTTCGTATAGAGCAATTCTCAGATTCTGAGATATTTTTCGTATAAAACAATTCTCAGATTATTTTCGAAAAATCTTCAGAATTTAAAATTATTTTCGTATAGAAAATTCTCAGATGCTGAGTTTTCAGATTCTTTGATATGTTTTGTATAGAAAATTCTCAGATTCTGAGATATTTTTCGTATAGAAAATTCTCAGATTCTGAGATATTTTTCGAATACAAAAATTCTCAAACTTTTGAAGAAAAACTCTCAGAATATGAGAATTTTTTCGTATATATTTTTCATATAGAAAATATCTCAAATTCTGAGATATTTTTCGTATAGAAAAATTCTCAGATTCTGAGATATTTTTTGTGCAGAAAAATTCTCAGATTTTGAGATATTTGTCGTATAGAAAAGTTTTCAGATTCTAAGATATTTTTCGTATAGAAAAATTCTCAGATTCTGAGATATCTGTCGTATAGAAAAATTTTCAGATATTTTTCGTATAGATAAATTCTCAGATTCTGAGATATTTTTCGTATTGAAAAATTCTCAGATTCTGAGATATTTTTCGTATAGAAAAATTTTCAAATTGTGAGATATTTTTCCTATAGAAACATTCTCAGATTCTGAGATATTTTTCGTATAGAAAAATTATCAGATTCTGAGATATTTTTCGTATAGAAAAATTATCAGATTCTGAGATATTTTTCGTATAGAAAAATTATCAGATTTTGAGATATTTTTCGTATAGAAAAATTATCAGATTCTGAGATATTTTTCGTATAGAAAAATTCTCAGATTCTAAGATAGTTTGCGTATAGAAAAATTCTTACATTCTGACATATTTTTCGTATAGAAAAATTCTCAGAATCTGACACATTTTTTGTATAGAAAAATTCTCAGAATCTGACATATTTTTCGTATAGAAAAATTCTGAGATATTTTTCGTATAGAAAAATTTGAAAAAATCGTGTAGAAAAATTCTCAGATTCTGAGATATTTTTCTTATAGAAAAATTCTCAGGTTCTGAGATATTTTTCGTATAGAAAAATTCTTAGATTCTGCGATATTTTTCGTATAGAATAATTCCCAGATTCTAAAATATATTACGTATAGAAAAATTCTCAAATTCTGCGATATTTTTTTAAGAAAAATTATCAGATTCTGAGATTTTTTTTTTATATAGAAAAATTCTCAGTTTGTAAGATATTTTTCGTATTTATACGAAAAATTCTATGATTCTGAGATATTCGTCGTATAGAAAAATTCTCAGATTCTGAGATAATTTTTGTAAAGAAAACCTCTCATATTCTGAGATGTTTTTTTGTATAGTAAAATTCTCAGATACTGAGATATTTTTCGTACAGAAAAATCCTCAAATGCTGACATATTTTTCGTATAGAAAAATTCTCAGATTCTAAGATATTTTTTATATACTAAAATTATCAGATTCTGAAATATTTTTCGTATAAAAAAATTCTCAGATTCTTAGAAATTTTTCGTATAGAGTAATTTTAAAATTTATCGTTATTTTCAAGTTTCTTAAAAAATAATACTTATCATTAATCCTTTCGTTTTATATTTAGAGCGCCAATCGGTAAAGGTCCAACTTTATAACTTCAATGACTTGACAGCCGATCGTGAATGGTTATATGATGTTCTTTTAAGTGATACTGACTCGGAAACTGATATTAGTGATGAAGAAGATTACATTAAGGAAATGTTAAAGACCCATATGAAACAACAAAAATTACGGGAAAATTTTTATAAAAAGCCTACAGTAAAATGGATTTTCAATAATGATTTAAAACCTTTTCTAATCTATTTTTTCTCCCTAATTTCCTTAGAATACTCAATATGCCTATTATGGTTCTGGTTTACTCTCCAATCAAGATATGTTTCCTGAACATCAACAATCCATCGTGGGAGTGCGTAAACGTAAAAGACGCACCAAGAAAGAAAAACCTATGGCATTAGCTAAATTACCTAAATTACCTAAACCACCTAAAATAAGAAGACCCAGAAAATTGAAACAAAAACCTTTAGAGGAGCCGGAACCCGGTGAAGTACATCCAGAAGATCTTAAACATTATTCATATGCTGATACCACAGCTGTTAATGATGAGGATGAAGATGTCGATGTACAATCTGAGGGTGAAATGTCATTTGCTTTGGACTCTTCACGTGATCCCACAAATCTATCATCTCTAGCACCCTATTCTGGTAGAGGTCGTAGACGTAGAAGTCAACTGGGTATTGTACGTACTCCAGAAGTAATGGCAGCTAGACGTAAACGTGTATGGCAATTAATGGCCAAAAAAGAATTGGGTAGATGTCAACGTGCTAAAATTAATAATCACAAGGAAGTAGTACAAAATTGCAAACGTGTAGCCACCATGTGTATGAAAGTGGTACGTCAACGTGCTATGCAATCGCAAAAGGTAATGAAAGAAACGGTATGGCGTGCTAAACGTTTAACTCGAGAAATGTTAGCCTATTGGAAACGTTATGAACGCGTAGAACGTGATGCTCGTCGTAAAATGGAAAAAGAAGCTGAAGAACAACGTAAAATGGATGTGGAGCTAGTAGAAGCTAAGCGTCAACAAAGAAAACTAAATTTCCTTATTACACAAACCGAATTATATGCTCATTTTATGTCCAAAAAATTGGGACAGGGAACCGAAGCTGAACAGTTGCGCATACTCAATCAATTGGATGAAGAGGTAAATCCACGTTTGGCAGCCTATGATAATTACGATGCTGAACAAATGAAACATTTAGCACAACAACAGGCTGAAGAGGCTTTTTCAAATGATCGTCGTAAGGCTAAACATTTCGATGCTACTACTGGTGTTGAACGTAATTTGGGACATCGAGAAATTAAACAAGAAGAGAAAACAAGTGATTTTATAAAAGAGGAAGATAAACCAGAATCTTTATTGCCAGAAAAAACTCAAGCAGATTTACCACAGCCTTCCATATTTAAGGGGACATTAAAGGCATATCAGATTAAGGGTAAGGTTTTTACAATAAAAACTTTTTTATGGAATATTGTACAGTTATCGATAAAAAATTTCATATTTATCGATATAACGATAAAATTTTGTTATCGATACATCGACAACTATGCAACAATTCTATAGAAAATGTTTGTGTTATCGATGCAACGATAACTATGCAACAATATTCTATAGAAAATTTTGTGTTATCGATAATTTTCTATAGAAAATTTTGTGTTATCGATACATCGATAACTATGCAACAATTCTCTATAGAAAATGTTGTGTTATCGATACATCGATAACTATGTAACAGTTTTTTATAGAAAATTTTGTGTTATCGATGCAACAATATTCTATAGAAAATTTTGTGTTATCGATAAATCGATAATTTTCTATAAAAAATTTTGTGTTATCGATACATCGATATATGCAACAATTTTCTATTGAAAATTTTGTGTTATCGATACAAAAATTTTGTGTTATCGAGATATAGATACAAAAGTTTTAATTTTTTTAAAAATATATATATTCGATTAGAGTTTTATTCTAGTTCGAGGCCCAAAAATATTTCTATTTATGATATTGTCATAATAGAGTATTTTTAATTTATTGCTTTAAAAAGGTTACTATCTCATAGTATGTCTGTACTGATCAGTTTCATCCCCACTAAAGTAATCTTCAGCAGACTTTAGAGAATCATCGTTGGTCAATCAAACATCAAACCAGACATAATATTTGATATATTTCCCAAGTTATATGAGAAGTACTATTATGAAGGTCCGAAATCTGTTTTCCAACAAAAATAACTCTTAAAGCAAAAATTGTATATATTAAATCACCGTCGGTAACTATTAATATATGTGTTGCTGTTATTTTACAATAACAACAGTGCCTAACCAAACAATAGTGTTGGTAGGATAAGTCGTACTAAACTTTGTGTTAAATGTTGTTTTTTTATTTTTAGTACCAAAAGGTACATAAAAATAAAATGTATTTATTCGGCCTTTATATATGTATATATATTCGATTAGAGTTTTATTCTAGTTCGAGGCCCAAAAATATTTCTATTTATGATATTGTCATAATAGAGTATTTTTAATTTATTGCTTTAAAAAGGTTACTATCTCATAGTATGTCTGTACTGATCAGTTTCATCCCCACTAAAGGAATCTTCAGCAGACTTTAGAGAATCATCGTTGGTCAATCAAACATCAAACCAGACATAATATTTGATATATTTCCCAAGTTATATGAGAAGTACTATTATGAAGGTCCGAAATCTGTTTTCCAACAAAAATAACTCTTTTAAAGCAAAAATTGTATATATTAAATCACCGTCGGTAACTATTAATATATGTGTTGCTGTTATTTTACAATAACAACAGTGCCTAACCAAACAATAGTGTTGGTAGGATAAGTCGTACTAAACTTTGTGTTAAATGTTGTTTTTTTATTTTTAGTACCAAAAGGTACATAAAAATAAAATGTATTTATTCGGCCTTTATATATGTATATATATTCGATTAGAGTTTTATTCTAGTTCGAGGCCCAAAAATAGGCCGAATAAATACATTTTATTTTTATGTACCTTTTGGTACTAAAAATAAAAAACAACATTTAACACAAAGTTTAGTACGACTTATCCTACCAGCACTGTTGTTATTGTAAAATAACAGCAACACATATATTAATAGTTACCGACGGTGATTTAATATATACAATTTTTGCTTTAAAAGAGTTATTTTTGTTGGAAAACAGATTTCGGACCTTCATAATAGTACTTCTCATATAACTTGGGAAATATATCAAATATTATGTCTGGTTTGATGTTTGATTGACCAACGATGATTCTCTAAAGTCTGCTGAAGATTCCTTTAGTGGGGATGAAACTGATCAGTACAGACATACTATGAGATAGTAACCTTTTTAAAGCAATAAATTAAAAATACTCTATTATGACAATATCATAAATAGAAATATTTTTGGGCCTCGAACTAGAATAAAACTCTAATCGAATATATATACATATATAAAGGCCGAATAAATACATTTTATTTTTATGTACCTTTTGGTACTAAAAATAAAAAAACAACATTTTTTAAAAATGTTTTTTTTTTTTCTACAGAAAATTTTGTGTTATTGTTATATTGATAAAACAAAATTTTCTATGGAAAATTTTTGTATCAATATCTCGATAACACAAAATTTTCTGAAGAAAATTATTGTATCGATAACAAAAAATTTTCTATAGAAAATTGTTGCATAGTTATCGATGTATGGATAACACAAAATGATCAATAGAAAATTGTTGCATAGTTATCGATAACACTAAATTTTCTATAGAAAACTATTGCATAGTTATCGATAACACAAAACTGTCTATAGAAAATTGTTGCACAGTTATTGATATATCGATTACACACAATTTTTGTTAAAAAATTTAATAGTTATCGATATAGCGACACCAAAAAAAGAATTCTCTAGAAAATTGTTACCTAGCTATCAATACATCGATATCACTGAACATTTTTTTAAGAAAATTTTCTTGTTACAGATACATCGATAAAAAATTTTCTATTGCAAATTATTGCATCGATATATCGATAACACAAAATTTTCTATAAATATATAAAAAAATTATTGTATTGATAAAACGATAACAAAAAATTTATTTTATCAATAACACAAATTTTCTATAGAAAATAATTGTATTGATGTATTGATAACACTTAATTTTCTATAGAAAACTATTGCATAGTTATCGATAACACAAAATTTTCTATAGAAAATAATTGTATCAATTTCTATAGAAAATTTTCATAAAATTTTCTATAAATTTTTTTTATCGATGTATCGATAACACAAAATTTTCTATAAAATTTTCTACAGAAATATATAACACAAAACAAAATTTTCTATAAAAAATTATTGTCTCGATAAAAAAAACTTTCTATAGAAATATTTTGTATCAATTTATGGATAACACAAAATTTTCTTTAAAAAATTATTGTATCGATATATCGATAACACAAAATTTTCTATAAAAAAATATTGTATCGATAACACAAAATTTTCTGTAAAAAAATATTGTATCGATATATCGATAACACAAAATTTTCTATAGAAACTATTGTATCGATATATCGATAACACACAATTTTCTATAGAAAAACTTTGTATCAATAACAAAAAACTTTCTATATAATAAACACCATTTTTTTTAAATTGTTTAATCGATATATCGATAACAAAAAAATTTCTATAGAAAATTATTGTATCGATATGTTGATAAAACAAAATATATAAAATCTTGTATCGATAACAAAAAATTTTCTTTAAAAAATTATTGTATCGATATATCGATAACAAAAAATTTTCTATAGAAAACTATTGTATCGATATATCGATAACACACAATTTTCTATAGAAAAAGTTTGTATCAATATATCAATAACAAAAAACTTTCTATAAAACAAACACAATTTTTTTTTTAAATTGTTTAATCGATATATCGATAACAGAAAATTTTCTATATAAAATTCTTGTATCGATAACAAAAAATTTTCTGTAAAAAATTATTGTATCGATATATCGATAACACAAAATTTTCTATAGAAAACTATTGTATCGATAACACAAAATTTTCTATAGAAAACTATTGTATCGATAACACACAATTTTCTATAGAAAAACTTTGTATCAATAACAAAAAACTTTCTATAAAATAAACACCAATTTTTTTTTAAAAAAATTGTTTGGTCGATATATCGATAACAAAAAAATTTCTATATAAAATTATTGTATCGATATGTTGATAAAACAAAATATATAAAATCTTGTATCGATAACAAAAAATTTTCTGTAAAAAATTATTGTATCGATATATCGATAACAAAAAATTTTCTATAGAAAACTATTGTATCGATATATCGATAACACACAATTTTCTATAGAAAAAGTTTGTATCAATAACATAAAACTTTCTATAAAACAAACACAATTTTTTTTTTTAATTGTTTAATCGATATATCGATAAAAAAAAAATTTTATAGAAAATTATTGTATCGAAAATTCTCTATAGAAAATTGTCGTATAATTATGAATATATCGATAACACAAAATTTTCTATAGAAATTTTTTGTGTATTTATCGATATATCGATAACACAAAACTTTTTACAGAAAATTGTTGTGTAGTTATCAATAGATCGATAACACAAAAATTTTAAAGAAAATTGTTGTATAGTTATCGATAACAGAAAATTTTCTATAGAACATTGTTGTATAGTTATCGCTACAATGCAGCGGCTACATCGATAACACAAAATTTTTTATAGAAAATTGTTGTATGTTATCGATATATCGATAACGCAAAATATTCTATAGAAAATTGTTGTATATTTATCGATATATCGAAAACACAAAATTTCCTATAGAAAATTGTTGTATAGTAATCGATATATCGATAACACAAAAAATTCAATAGATAATTGGTCTATAGTTATCGATAACACAACATTTTTTATAGATAATTTTTGTATTGTTATCGATAACACCAAGTTTTCTATAGAAATTTGTGAAGTTATCGATAACACACAAAATTTTCTAAAGAAAATAGTGTAGTTATCGATATGTCGATAACAAACAACGTTTTTTATAGAAAATTGTACAGTTGTCAAAACATACAAAATTTTCTATAGAAAATTGTACAGTTATCGATGTATCGATAACACAAAAAAATTTCTTTAGAAATTGTACAGTTATCGACATATCGATAACACACAAAATTTTCTATAGAAAATTGTACAGCTATCGACACATCGATAACACACAAAATTTTCCATAGAAAATTTTATAGTTATCGATGTATCGATGTATCATAAAGATTGTATATATCTTACAAAATTTGTATAGTTACCCATATATCGATAACACACACAATTTTTTCTATAGAAAATTGTATATTTATCGATATTTCTAAAACACATACAATTCTCAATAGATATTGTATAGTTATCGCTAAATCGATAAAACATAAAATTTTCTATAGAAAATTGCAAGTTATCAATATATCGATAGCGCCCAATTTTTTAAAATATTTACTCACTAATTTTCTTATTTCCCCCCTCAGGTATGACTTGGCTAGCCAATCTCTATGATCAAGGTATTAGCGGCATTTTAGCTGATGAAATGGGTTTAGGTAAAACTGTACAATCCATAGCATTTCTATGTCATGTAGCTGAAAAATATGGTGTATGGGGCCCATTTCTTATCATCTCACCTGCTTCCACCTTACACAATTGGCAACAAGAAATCTCTCGCTTTGCTCCCGACTTTAATGTTGTTCCCTATTGGGGCTCACCAAATGAACGCAAGATATTGAGACAATTTTGGGAACAAAAAGATTTACATACCAAAGATGCTAGTTTTCATGTGGTCATCACTTCTTATCAACTAATTGTGTCGGATTATAAATATTTCAATCGCATTAAGTGGCAATATATGATATTGGATGAAGCGCAAGCTATTAAAAGTGCTACCTCAACACGTTGGAAACTTTTGTTGGGTTTTAATTGTCGCAATCGCTTACTGCTCAGTGGTACTCCCATACAAAATAGTATGGCTGAGTTATGGGCTCTTTTACATTTTATAATGCCCACTTTATTTGATTCTCATGATGAATTTAATGAATGGTTTTCCAAAGATATAGAATCACATGCTGAAAATAAAACCGGCATAGATGAACGACAAATTTCTCGATTGCATATGATTTTAAAACCATTCATGTTGAGACGTATTAAAAAGGATGTTGAAAATGAGCTATCAGATAAAATTGAAATTATGGTTTATTGTCCTTTGACTATAAGACAAAAACTTTTGTATATGGCGTTGAAACAAAAGATACGTATTGAAGATTTGTTAAATTTAACAAGAGGTGGTGGAGGTTCTTCCTCTACCGATGGTCATCATATTGATCGTAATTTCACTTCGAATCTTATGAATCTTGTTATGCAGTTTCGTAAAGTATGTAATCATCCGGAATTATTTGAACGTAGAGATGCTAAAAGTCCATTTTCTATGAAATGTGAAGAGTATGTAATGCCACGTTTAGTGTTCGAAGATGGTTTACTGTATAGAGCTATACCAAGTAAAAGGCATTTATTATATAATCGGTGAGTTAAAGAAATATAATATTTATAAATTACGTTTTTTATATGCATATTAATTTTAAACAATAATGGCCTTCTATACGCATTATCCTTGTAATCTACAAAATTTTTAGGTGTAAAAAAAAATTTTAATTTGAAGATTTCATATGAATTTGAAAAATCTTTTTTTTAGAATGCAAAACCTTTTATTTCATAAATATACACGATTCTTGCAAAGTTTTTTTAATTTCCAATGGTAAACCAGTACATAAGATTTGCTTTAAAAAGGTTATTTTTTGTTGTGAAACCTATTTTGGTCCTGGTTTGATGTTTGATTGGCCAACAATAATTCTCTTAAATCTGCTAAAGATCCATTAGTAAGGTTGAACAGATCCGTATAGATATACTATGAGATGAGAAACTTTTTTAAAGCAATAAATAATCTATAATGAGAATATCATAAATATAATTTTTGGGCCCGAACTAGAATAATACTCTAATAGTTTTGTTTCTTTGTATCTTGTTAAAAAAAACAACATATAATCGCTTTAGTAATTTTTCTAATAGCTAATTGGCTTTCCCGGCTAAAAATGTTGTATATTATCATATATGATATCATATATGAGACCATATACAGTATCATATATAGTGTCAAATATGGTCTCATATATGAACATATTCCAAAATTGGCGCTTATATAAGACACGATCATATATGATCCAATATATGTGATCATATATTGTATCATATATTGCGTCATATATTGGATCATATATTGGATCATATATGATCTTGTTTTCAATTTGTTTTACATTCTTTTTCTTATTTTTAATTATTTTTTTCATCTTAAACTATATGTAATAGATTATTATATTCACCAGAATTGCAAACGGTGTACATAAGTATAATTAAAAATAAAAAATATTTTTTTTATTCACTATGGGGTTTTTCATATATCTCAATAAAAACCTTTAGTTTGATGATTTTGATTTTTTACTTACTCCGTTTGCATTTTTGGTGACCATATAAAAATATATAATTTAACTTATAGATACTAGGTCTATTCGATTACCTTACTACAATCTACTATTTTTTTTTACTCATTTTACTAAAGCTGGAAATTTTTAATACAAAAAGTAAACAAGACTTTCCAGTTGTAGTAAAAAATAGTAAACAATTTGGGTAATCGAATAGACCTATTAGAACACATTTTGATAGTAAAAAAATAGTAAAGGATTTAAAATATCAAGAAGCGAGCAAAGGGCTTATTAAAGGAAGGATGATTTCCTTGTTGTTTTCTTGTGTTATTGTTAAATTAGAGTTTCTTCAGACTTAGCGTTTTTGTTATGCTATAAACTTCATTTTAGCATATTTAAAGTCAAAATCTATAAAAAAAAAAGATATAAAATATTAATAAGGTATTTCTAGACATTTTATTGTATTAAAGGACATGTCACAGGCTTAATTCCGTTCGGAATTGTAATAAGTGGTTTACTCGTAAAACCCAAAACGAATATTTTTTTTTTCGGAATGAAATCACTTTCAAAAATCAAAGTGGGATTCAATTGCATAGGAGTGGATTTATTCCGAAAAAATATTTTGTTTTACGTTTTTAGAGAAAAACTTTCAAACCACTTTGGAACGGAATTGACTCTGTGGCAGGCCCTTAAGTATTACCAACAATAGCATTTGGTGCTGATGGGTTTTAATGATAACACTGATATCATTTAAAGAAACAACCATGTGCCTTTAAATATTGACTTCTTAGATACATACATGTTAATAGAGTGTATTTTGTTAAGACCATGGGATGTTTAAGACCATCGAATACTTTTTATGGAATTTCAAGTGAAAAAAAATTTAAAAATAATTCCACATTTCTTTTTTATTCCAGCAAAAAATACTACTAAAAGAATTTTTTACTCATAATAAGCAAATGAGTACTTAAAACTTTTATTAAAAGCAATATATTTAGTAGTATGTATATTATCTTACTGGGTTATGTTTCTTAGGATATTTGAAGGAGAGGGATAAATAAACTATTAATACTTACATCATGCCGACAACATTTTCCATGTATGTAAGGTGACAGTCTTCTTGTGATTGTTAGTAAAAACGTTGTCCTTTCCAAATCGTAACTCAACATCAAAACTGATTATACGTTCTTTTCATTTCCGACAGTAAGGGATGTCAAAAGTTTGTAGTGTTGAAATCTTAGTGATAACGTTATGTTGGTGCATATGATTTTTCCCCCAAGTTGAGTGAGCTGAACGTTGCTGTAACTCGTAACTCGACCTTCAAACTGCATACATGTTCTTTCCATTTCCAATTTGCTTTTGCGACAGTAAGGGATTTCAAAATATTTTGTAGTGTTGAAATCGTAGTGATAACGTTATGGTGGCGCATATGTTCTCTCTTCCAAGTAGAAGAGCTTTCTTCAACTCGTAACTCGGTATCAAAACTGCTTATACGATCTTTTTATTTCCAATTTGATATGGCGACATTAAGGGATTTGTAAAAAGTTTGTAATATTGAAATCGTAAATGATAACATTATGGTGGTGCATATGCCCTCTCCACCATGTTGCGAAAGCTTAACGTAGCTGCGTAGTTTAATTTTCTTCAACATCAAAGAACTCAAGAATATTGTTTTTTCGACATTTTGAATACGAAAATTTCCAGTTCATCTTGTTTTGGAATAAAATGTCCACGCTTATAATTGAAAAAAAAAAAGAAAACATGATTTTAGAATTCTTTATATATATTAATGAAAACTTACCTTTTCCAACATTTTTCTATGTAAAAGTAATTTTTTAAGCAGAATATTTTTCAAGTAGGACAATAGTTGTTAAATTATTTATATGCACCGGTATTGCAGTTATGTTTATGTTTATATAAGTTAATCGATGGTAATAAAATATAATTTTATTCGTAAAAAACTTTTTTTTTGTAATTCTGATTCAAATTTGCAACATATATGGTTCCATATATGATATCATATATGGTACATAGTTTACATACGACCTCATATATGGGATTGATTTTTGCATATATGGGCACATATATGCTTCCTTACATGCCATATATGATCATATAAAGATCAATACATAGTCATATATGAACATACACATTTATTTTTAGCCGGGTTAGCGAAAAATTTTAAAATACAAAACCTTTTTTCTCATCCTTTTTATCAATAAAATTTTTTCACCAAAATTTTTTCACTAAAATTTTTTCTCAACATTTTTTATACCCTTTACTTAGTGATAGAGGGTATATATATGTTTGTCATTCCGTTTGTAACTCATTGAAATATCGGTCTTTGACCCCTTAAAGTATATATGGGGCATTCCATGTCAAATCAGACACTTTGAAATTTTTTTTTTTTAGATTTTCCCAATTTGTTTACAATTTTTAGTACCCTTCGAAAACTCCTTCGTGGTAAATTTTCATATTTTTTTGATGACCCGTTCAAAAGATATCGAATTTTTAAAAATTGGTAGTTTGCTCCTTTACTCAAACTTCTTTTACTCATAACTTCTTCAATAATGGTCCAAATTTAAATTTTTTTTTTTCAAAATTTTTTTGCGTACTTTCTAAAAAAAAATCCCAAAAAAATCTTAAAAGCGTTCTAGTATGCGATTTTTAAGTTTTTAAATTTAAATCTCATTTTTGAAAATGTTTGTACTCTTCGATTTTTTTGAAATTTTTTTGTGTAAAACTTCTACTGATTCTACAAATTTTATGTCCAGGAGGATCGTGGGATAACAATTATTACTATTTTTTTAAAATTTTTTGAAAAAATTTATTGTAATTTTCCAATCTTAAAATCATTTCTACTGCTCCAATGGTGCGTCATAGAGGGGTCATTTATAAGACCGACCCCCATGAATTTTTACGTCTTAGCACTTCTTTGGACCAAACTAAAACCCTGTCTCCAATTTCTAAGGGGGCTCCCACACAAAACGACAGTTTTTAAAATTTGCTCCAACCGCTCTAACTGCCCTAATAGTGCCCTTAAAGCAACAAAATGTATGACCGACCAACAATATTTTTTTAGTCCAAAAAATTAGAGATAGAGGGTAGGTTTGTTCAGAGAAAATGTTTGGACTAAAAAAATATTGTGGGTCGGTTATACATTTTGTTGCTCTAAGGGCACTATTACACTAAAAAAATTATGACGGTAGATTCCACTACAAAAGACAGTTAAAACTACTGCACTTGTTGTTGTTTAGGCGTCCACTACATTTTACGGTAAAATCAACCAAAAATTGTTGTTGTTTTAAACTATTCATTAACAACTACAAAAAACTACTTCAAATTACAGTTGTTTTTACTGTAACTCAAATTGCCTGAATTTTTTTATTATCAAAAAAACTTCTAAACGTCAAAAACGGTTAAAATTATTTGGAAAAAACATCCGTTTTTTTTAAAAATTTCTAGAAAATTATAAGTTTTTTATAGACTAAAAACAACTACATAAAACAACTGTTACTACAATGTAGAAATTTTTTGTATTTGTTTTTTAAAACGACTACAAAAAACAGTTGTTTGGGATTTTTCAAACAAAAACAACTGAAATTGTAGTTAAAAACAACAACTACCACTTACTACACAAATGACCGTCATGTAGTAACTGCAATAATTTTCTAAGTGTAGGGCAGTTAGAGCGATTGGAGCAAATTAAATTTCGTTTTGTGTGGGAGCCCCCTTAGAAATTGGAGATAGGGTATTAGTTTGTTCCAAAGAAATGTTAAGACGTAAAAATATTTGGGGGTCGGTCTTATAAATGACCCCTCTATGACGCACCAATGGAGCAGTAGAAATGATTTTAAGATTGAAAAATTACAATAAATTTTTTTCAAAAAATTTAAAAAAAATAGTAATAATCGTTATCCCTCGATCCTCCTGGGCAAAAAATTTGTAGAATCGATAGAAGTTTTACACAAAAAAATTTAAAAAAAAACATTTTCAAAAATGAGATTTAAATTTTAAAACTTAAAAATCGCATACTAGAGCGCTTTTAAGAATTTTTGGGGATTTTTTTTTTAAAGTACGTAAAAAAACAAAAATTTTTAAAGAAAAAATTTGAAATTTAGACCATTATTGAAGAAGTTATGAGTAAAAGAAGTTTGAGTAAAGGAACAAACTACCAATTTTTAAAAATTCGATATCTTTTGAACGGGTCATCAAAAAAGTCTGAAAATTTACCACGAAGGAGTTTTCGAAATGTACTAAAAACTTTTTATTCAAAGTGTCCGATTTGACATGGAATGCCCCATATATATTCATGATCCCCGATCGATTTTAAGACATTCTAGCGTTGTCAGTCTGTCTGTCAGTGGAAATGATGATCACGGCCAAAATATTTCACGGAGATGACTGAAGCTTAACATATTTATTGGAAGTTCTCCCGAGAAGTTTGGTATTGCATTTGAGCAATATCGGTTTAGCGGTTCAAAAGTTATGAACGAAAATGTAAGGACACCGCAAAAATTTTGGTACATTCAACATAACCTAAAAATACAAAATGCTTTAATTCGGCTGATGGTTGACGTATGTAAATAGTATTGGATATCGAATGGTATTCAAACAAGTACGAACATATTTTTTTACAAAAAAAATCGCGGATTTTTTTTTTACAACCAAAATTTTTTTTTCACTGAATTTTTATTTTTTTAATTTTTTATCAAAAGTAATTTCTTAAAAAAAAGTTTTTTGCGATAATCTTTTTTACATTGTAGACGGTATGAATGCATTTGGCAAGGCCGAATTTAATTTTTTCAATTGTTTCAAATTACATCTAAAAATGGTGTACTTGCAACTGTAGCAGGAGAGATTTTAAAGTATATTAAATTCTCAGAGATTAAAATATTTGATAACAATGTTCAATGCAAATAAAAAAAAAATATTTTTTTATTTTATATTGTTTTCCCGTATAAAAATGATTTATATATTATCTGATCTGCTTATATCTATTCATTTATGGTCGTATCGAATTGCATATAATTATATCTTAAATGATTAAAATCGAGATCTGATTATATCTCGGATTTTTCGAACATTGTCATCAACTTGTCTTGTACTTATATCTAAACAGATACAATTATATGCTAACAGATGCAGTCATATATAATTAGATTAAAACAGATCAGATAACATCAAATCGATTTTTACACGAGATTTTTTTTTGTTGTTTTATTATTTAAAAAAAAAAACTGTAACGTTGTTAAAACTAAAAATATGTATATTTGCTATGCATATATAGAGTAATATAATAAACTTAATCTAAAATATCGCAGATATTGTGTTAATTAATGTTCTTTATCCACGTTTGGACCAAATAAACCATTTTTTCAAAGACTTCCACTTACTTTTCCTCTTAGTTTTTTCACTTGATAGTTTATTTGTATGTTCTGAATTGTGTACATTTTCATATTCCAACATAAATTCTCTATGATGTAATTGATTATAATTCGTTTGATCATTGGACATATTGTACACATTTTGAGTTTGTTGATTAGGACGATTACCATGAATTTGATCACAGTATATTGGAGATAATTGTTGGCCTACATTAATATTCGACTGAGTATTGTTGTATGATTTTTCATATTGTATTAAAGACTTATTGGCATCGATAGATGGTAAAGCAACTTTTAATGTATCACAACTGTTTACCTTTGGTATAGCACCTTGAGCTTGAGACAAATGTAATGATGATGCACGTTCTCTTATAGCTAAAGTCGTTGCAGATGATGGGGAACATTGTAGTGTATCTTCTCTCATTCTAACACTTTGTCGGCATTCCTCAATTTGTTGGCATCTTTGAGTTCGTACTGAAGAGCTTTCACTTCTTATACTTGCTTCCCTTTCTATGGCAAATGATGAAGACGAAGGAAATCTAACTATTCCTTCTTGTAGTCTATAATTTTGTATTGAACTAGCAATTTTTTTAAAAAAATAACTTGTTTTTTGCGGAACATACTTCATGCGTGAATACATTGCTAAACTTTGTGGTATATCAACATTTACCTCATACAATAGTGGTATAATTTTACGATCATCTCGCAATATCTGAAGTCCCTGAGCATAATTGACTAAAAATCGATTTTCTGGACTTTTAGCAAATTCCTTAGTTAAAATAACAATTAAAAATGCACAACGTTCTTTAATTAATTCCATTAATGCAACGTGTTCAAATGGTAGACCATATAATAGATCATCTTTAAGACAAAAATTTAAATTATGCGCACTTTCCAAATTCTTTAAAATATCGTAGGCATGATCAATGTCCGTATCAGCATATAAAAGAAATGCATCATATTGTAAAAGTGGCAGACCTTGAGATGAACGTTTAATATCGTGATCGGTTAAAATTTTTGATTTAATATCATTTGTAGAATAATTACTACTTAAAGAACATGAATCTTGACTAGATAGAGTATCATTATTATTAGTATATGGTAGAGTAACATTTTCATTTATATTATTTAAAGCCACAGCATTATTTATATTAACATCTGGTACTGGCACAGTACAGGTTATATCAGTTATCGGTTCATCTTTAATATTATTTGGATTTGATAAAGTTGTAGGTTGTTTAACACTATTATCAATATTATTTCTGGCTTCCTCTTGTAAACTTTCCTGTTGCTTGGCTTGATAAATTCTAAAATCATTTTGTAAATTTTCTTCTATATCTTCTATAACATGCCAACGATCTATTACACCTAGAAATTTTTCTAAATTTTCAAATGTTGCCGTCTCTGGTTTATTTTGACACCATAACTGTATAACCTTAGCCATGGGGTTATCAACACCTATACTAGTCTCATCACATAAATATCGTTGTTCGGCTAATGTAGCTATACCCCGCCAATCTCGTTCAAAACCTTGTTCAGTATGTAGAATTTTTTTCGAATTTAAAAAATTCGAAAGTTGTCTTAAAGTCACCTCACTAAGAGCAGTGAGTGGTGTATTTTTATAGACACTTTCCATATCTTTTACAGGTGCTCGTATAGTGTCAGTTATTGAAGTGGATAATGTTAGATTTTGTACCATTTTCTTTGAACAATTTCAAAGATATTCATTAAAATTGCAATGTTTTATTGTGATTTAAATGTTTTTTTTTTTTTTTATAATTATAGGAGTATTATTTCTATATGCGGTTAAATATTTATGTATGCATACTTTGTATTATTTATTAAGACTTTGTTATTATTATTAACTTTGTTGTTATTATTTTTGTTTTGTTTGTAGTGATAAGTATGTTTAACGTAAATTATATGAATAATATTATTAAGTTTTCCGAAATAATTTATATTATGACATTCTTCTAGGAGACTGAAATACAGACTGAATAATTAATTAGTAAATAGCAAAACAAGTAAGAATTTAATATTCGGCTTTGCTGAATATTTAAATACCCTTCGCAATAGATCGGCATTTTTTATGGTAAACAATGTTTTTTGAAACAAGTAAGAATTTAATATTTGGCTTTGCTGAATATTTAAATACCCTTCACAATAGATCATTTTAAATTTATTTTATTTTCTTGTGGTAAAGCTGAATGTTTTTTTTGGAATTTTTAAAGTCCAGTAAAGTTTTTATATCACTAGGCCTTAAACTTATGTGGTATAAATTTGAGGTAAATCGTGGCGACCGATGATTAAAATATTGAATTAACATAAGTGATAGGTATTTTTATATGAAAGGTGTCGACTTTATGATAGGTGTTTTGGGTCCGGGTGATAGGTCACGTGAACTACTATGGACCTATTACTTTTCCTGCAGGGTTAACTTATATTTTAAGCTAAAAAAAAAAATATTTTTTTTTTACTTTATTCGGAACTTTCCGATGTTTAAGTCAAAAAAGGAACCCAAATATATTGCTCCACAGGCCCAATATTTTTTTATGTTAATATTGACCTTAAAAGGAAACTTTTCCGACGTTTTTAAAATTCGAAAAAAGCTAAATTTGCTCCACAAGCCCTTTTTAAGTAGCAGTAATTTTTTGTAACCAAAAAATAAAGATAAAAATTTTGCTTAGAAATATATTATTTTGAGTAGGATCATTCTAGCTCGAAGTCATTTTTCTTTACTAGCTACACAATGATATTATTATAGAATAATTTTCAAGAAAATAATTTTTCTGGTTTTAATTTATTTTACGGCTAGTCTAAACCAGCTCTAACCCAAAAGTGCGACTACCGCAATTGTTTTTTTGAACATGTATTTTGAATATCTAATAAAAATTTAGCAACAAAAATCAAATCTTCGATTTTTTCGACTTTTTGCAAAAATCGCTTTTTAATTGCAAAAAATAAAAAACCTTTACTTTTAAAAATTCATATGTATGGATTTAGTAGATTTTGAACTCAACTTCAAAATTTTTTTGTAAAATGTCAACTTTTATTTGCTTTTGGTTTCCTCCCATTTCAATTCTGAAAGTTCGATTTTGTATCACTGTGAAATTAATTACAATTTAAATTGTAAATTTGGTAACTGAGAAATCGGATAGTTATGTTTGTAGATAGTTAGCCAAAAGCGCTAAGACATTGTACCAAAAGAGCTAGGCTACCGAAATCGGGCAGTTCTTAAATGGTCGAAATTTGACCAGGAGGAAGAAGCTTCACTTTGAAGAACTAAACCAACCCCTGAATATAAGGGGCTGACTGCCCTTCTGTGAGCGTGGATATTAAAAGAAAAAAAAATTGTTTTACTTAAGCACATACTAGGGTTTCTACATTTTTAACACTCTCATTTGTTTTTTTGTACATTTGTTAAACAAATGGAACATTTTTATATCAGAGGAAGTTCAAACATGATGAAAAGGTTATTTTAGGTAAAAACAAGTGAGAGTGTTAAATTCGGCTGTGCCGAATCTTTTATACCCTCCAACACGTTAAAAAAAAACAGGGGCGTCTTTTTTTGTGAGGGTTGGGGGGGGGGGGGGTTACGTCAGTGGGAGATAACCTTCCTGGATCCAACTGCAAGACTTTGAACTTCTTTCGACATTAAAATGTTTCGTTTGCTAAGCAAAAGTACAAAAAACCTATAAAAAATAGCTTTTTTTAAGAGGCTTGTTTAGTTCTTAAGAGGCGAACTTTTTTCCCCCTGATCCGATTTTGCCCATGTTCGAACTTAATCAGCCCAATACCATAAGACATATTCGTGCCAAATTTCAGGGGTCTAGCTCTTTTACTTTGGACTGTATCGTGTCTTCCACAGACGGACAGACGGACGGACATCGCTAGAATGTCTTAGAATGGATCACTGATCAATAATATATATACTTTATGGGGTCCTAGACCGATATTTCGATGCGTTACACACGGAATGACAAAGTGAGTATACCCCCATACTGTGGTTGGAGGGTATAAAAATTGAGAAAAAAAAATTTGATAAAAAAAAATTTGATAAAAAAAATTGTTTATGAAATATTAATTTTAATGAAATTTTTTTTTTTTTTTAATGAATAAAAAAGTTTTTGATGAAAAATAAATTTTGATGAAAAAAAATTTTTGATGAATAAAAAAAGTTTTTGAAAAAAATGGAGGAAAAAAAAAATGTTGATAAAAAAAATTTTAATAAAAAAAAAAATTAGGAAAAATTAAAAAATTTATGAAAAAATTTTTGATGACAAAAAAAATTGATGAAGAATAAAACTTTGCTGAAAAATTATTATGCTATGTTTTATTCACCAGCTGGTGAAAAACTTTTTTATTTTTTTATTACAAATCAAAGTTACAAACCTTTTTGCTGTTAAGAAAATGTAATTATTATTTTCTTTCATTTAATTCGTTAGCTTATGTAGTCAAAGTGAGATGGTGCCCTGTGTCTCTTTTAAGGGATGCCTCTGTCTGTCTTTCACAACTTTTCAATTCAAATTTAATTTTTCGAATCACATAAAATCAAATTCGATGTTGTTAATATTTTCATTCAAAGTTTTAATCGAATAACTTAAAGTTTAAAAATTATAACGAAAAAAGAGCATTTAAGTGAAATCTAGAACACCGAAAAATTCGGAAATTTTCGTTTTTAAATTTGGCATTGAATGCACCATATACTTCATGTAGTTCGGACTATGTGTTACACACGAAATGACCAGCTTATACTGAGTGAAAGGTATACAAATTCTTTCCTTATCATTATCAACTCAATTATATTTTTTGAGAACATTGTTCTCTCTAGCACACTCTAAAAAAAATTTGCCCTATTTATGAAGGCACATACTATAAACTGGATAATTTTACACTTTTTGTATTAATGAGAAAATAAAAAGGTCAATAAAGAACATGAAATACCAGCCTCCATTGACCCGGTATCTACACCTGAGAGAAATATCTTGTCGTTTTCAAGTTTACCCGGGATCTATACCTGAGAGAAATAGCTTATGAGAGAAGACAGAACGTAATGAAAATAAAAACAATTTGACATTTGTTGGTTTTGTTTACCATATGTTCTGTCTTCTCTCATAAGCTATTTCTCTCAGGTATAGATCCCGGGTAAACTTGAAAACGACACCATTGAGCATTCTACCAAGTGAATCACCGATGCATAATAAATGACTCTTTTTTATTAATTTGTTTATTGCAAAACTAAAACAAAGTTACTGCTGATCGAGTCAATAATCTTGGAATATTTCTAAACAGAAAGTTGCGTTTTATTCCTTAAGTCGAGTCACTGGAAAACTATGTTAGAAACCACCATTGATAAACTTAATGGGGTCCTCGATCGATATTTCAATTCGTTTTGCAAATAATGACAAATAAATATTTTGATATTTTTTCTAAAAAAAAATTGCTTTAGCTAGTACATCCATATCTCCAGCAAAAGAGAGATATGGATATGTTTTGGACAAGACTCCAATTTTTTAGAGTGTACTTAAATGGAGGCATATTTGTTTAAATTTTATGACAACAAATTGACATTACTAGATCTCAATTAATTAAACTTTATGTGAGAAATGTTTTAATTAAAATACACCAATTGGATAGATAATGTGTTAATAATTTAAACATGTGTTTGACATACATTAAAAATTGACATTTGATAACTCCCGACTTTTTTTAACATGATAATGTTTTTAGGCTGGTGACTAATTTTCAAAATGATGCAGGACGCCACCTCAATTTGACTCTATAACCTACTGACTAACAAAAAAGAAAATAAGAATTACTGTTTTCATTTTCTTAAAACCAAAAAGGTTTGTAACTTTGATAATGCTGGTGAATAAAACCTTTTTTCATCAGATGGTGAATAACACGTAACATAATTGTTTTTCAACAAAAGTTTTTGTTATCATTAAATTTTTTATTACATCAAATTGATTTTTTTTCATAATTTTTTAATAAATTTTTTTATAATTTTTTTTTTTCATAAATTTATTTTTGTATCAATTTTTTTACGCCTAAAATTTTTTTTTTTCATCAAAACATTTTTTTCATTAACATTTTTTTTCATTAAAATTTTTTTTTCATCAAAAATTTTTTTTCTTCAATTATTTTTTTTCATAAATTTTTTTTTTAATAATTTTTTTTGTATAGCATTTATATATAGCAGCAAAAACAGAAATCTCATTCTTTATAATAGGACAATATTGGTCTTTCTGTGACAAATTCCTAAAATACATTCCTTTTCCCATATAAATAGCTCTTCGACGACAACACCACAACCACGTGACTTTAGGGAATTCCATTGTATTTAATAAGAATATCGACAAGCTAATTAATAAAGAATTCATTGGGACAGTGTGGGAGTTTTCCCATTTAATAATTATTATGAGTGCACATTCTGCAGGTATGAAAAAGTCAGTACTTAAGTACTGTTTTAAGTACTGTGTTTTAGTACCCATGAAATGTAACTTTTACATGACGATGTCCTAGGGGGTGGTTAATAGGACTAGGACAAGTTCGTAAATAATTTCAGAATATGTGGTCAAACTATGTTTTGCCTCAAAAATTTATTTAGACTTAGGCCTCTGTTCTGTCTTTCACAAATTTTCAATTCACATAAAAATTGAAATCGAATAAGTAAAATTTAAAAAATTACAAGGAAAAAAGTGCATTCGTTTTACTTTCGCCAAATTTTATTTATGTGAAACAAAACGAAAAAGAAATTCGGATGTGAAATCTAGAGCACAAAAAAAATCGGAAATTTTCATTTTCACAATTTTTATGTGAATTACTTTTTTTGGAACAGCGGCCTTAGAAAATTTACAAAAAAAATTTTGGAACCTAGAAAATTTAAAATTTTTGTTCATAACAGCATTTATAACTTTGTCGTTCCTTACACACAAAAAAAAATTCCAATGAACGACTTTCATAGTATTTATGAACAAATTCATACAATTCATTAACTTTTTCATAATATTTATGAATTTTCCTTACTCCAAAACGCAAAAATTTTGTGCCTGGAAATTTCGAAAATTATTTTCGGAACTTGCAAAAATTTTGATATGTCCTATTGTCTCCGGTCACGGAATAAGTATTTTTAAGTGATAATTACAATTTTCATCTGATCATTTTAAGACATTTTAGGATCGTGTCTGATACCCTTTTTCCCGCAGTAATGTTTCATAAACTGATATTAAACTGAAGTGAATGGTTTATCAAATTTAGGGTTCTCTAAAGCAATTTTGAATTCAAAATAAATGTATCAAATAAATTTAAGATCTTTTATTATAATAAGAGGCATGTCACAGACTCAAATCCGTTCGGATTTGGAAAAAGTGGTTTACTCGTAAAACGCAAAACGAATATTTTTTTTCGAATTGAAACCACTATTATGAAATTAAAATCCACTTTGATTTTTGAAAGTGATTTTATTTCGAAAATTATAATATTCGTTTTGTGTTTTACGAGCAAACCACTTTTTCCAAATCCGAACGGAATTCAGTCTGTGACATGCCCCTAAATAAATTATTTTTAGTACCTTTAAGTTCGCAATAGTACTTTTTTAGCTTTAGTACCATTTGGATATTAAGATTTGTCAACCCTGGTTGCTGAACAATATATATGGGGCATTCCATGTCAAATCGGAAACTTTGAAATATTTTTTTTTTAGATTTTCCCAAATTGCTTACAGTTTTTAGTACCCTTCAAAAACTCCTTCGTGATAAATTTTCAGAATTTTTTGATGACCTGTTCAAAAGATATCGAATTTTTAAAAATTGGTAGTTTGTTGATTTACTCAAACTTCTTACATAGAAGAAGCGGTTGGAGCAAATTTTAAAATATGTCGTTTTGTGTGGGAGCCCCCTCAGAAATTGGAGATAGGGTATTAGTTTGTTCCAAAGAAATGTTAAGACGTAAAAATTAATGGGGGTCGGTCTTATAAATGACCCCTCTATGACGCACCATTGGAGCAGTAAAAATGATTTTAAGATTGGAAAATTACAATAAAATTTTTTCAAAAAATTTTAAAAAATAGTAATAATTGTTATCCCATGACCCACTGGGCAAAAAATTTGTAGAATCGATAGAAGTTTTACACAAAAAAATTTCAAAAAAATCGAGTACAAGAAGAGTACAAACATTTTCAAAAATGAGATTTAAATTTTAAAAACTTAAAAATCGCTTTTAAGAATTTTTTTGGGATTTATTTTTAAAAAGAACAAAAAAAAAAAAAAAACAAAAATTAAAAAAAAAAAAACAAATTTGCAATTTGGACCATTATTGAAAAAGTTATGAGTAAAAGAAGTTTGAGTAACGAAACAAACTACGAATTTTTAAAAATTCGATATCTTTTGAACGGGTCATCAAAAAATCTGAAAATTTACCACGAAGGAGTTTTCAAAGGGTACTAAAAACTGTAAACAAATTGGGAAAATCTAAAAAAAAAAAAAATCCAAAGTGTCCGATTTGACATGGAATACCCCATATATATTTCAAAAGCGGCTTTTACAAAATGATCGAAATGAAACGCCACTACCAGCCTATTAATCATGAAACACATGCCCTCTTTTGTTAGGCTTGAGTAGAACAAAATACGTCACTTAACTTTATAACAAAGTGCGGTTTTTAAAGAACATAATATGTCGTCACCGACTGACTACAGTAGGTCAAAGTCCTAAGTTCTTATTTTACTTATAGTTTTCTATTTAAAATTTACCAAAAACTGTAAATATTGAACTAATTTTACGTTTTGTAAGCGCTTTGCCAATTTTTGAAATAGAAATTCGAAATTGAAATTTTTAAATTTTCATAACACATCACAGATTTTTTCGGGTATTTTTCAAACTTATTGTTAGTCAAAAAAAATTTTTCTTAAAGCATTTTTAATACTACTATTTTTTTTTTACCCGAAAACGAAAAAAAAAAAATTCAAAGAGTACAAAATTCGAAGGCATTTTTGGAGAAATGCATTACAAATGAGTGTGCAAACATTTATCGCGAGGGGGAGGTGCTCTCTTAAAATTCTAACCGACCTCTCTCCCATGCGATAAATGTTTGCACACTCATTTGTTATGCTTTTTAACATAAGGAAAAATACATTTTTATCATTATTTTAAATAGTTTTTTTTATATCCACGCCCACAAAAAAACAGCGTTTTCTCATCCCCTGGGTCAAAGTCCAGTTCATTAAACTTCGACATAAAATTGTTTGTTTCTTAACAAAATTGAAATAAAATACGTCAATTAATTTTATAACAAAATGCGGTTAAAGTCGTAAGTAACTACCCAGGCAGAAACTGCCAACCGTACAAAAAAAAGTTCTTTATTTTTTGTGTATAAAGAAGTTTGAAATTATAATTTTGCAAACGCTTTGCCAATGAAATAGAATTTTCAAATTAAAATTGATTAATTTTTATACTACAGATTTTTTCGGGACTTTTCCAAAGGTTGTAAAAAAAATTTTCCTTACGCGAAAAAAATGCCAACATTTTTTCAGATTTAAACCAAAAAGGTTTGTAACTTGGATTTGCAACTTGGATAATAATTCACCTGCTGGTGAGTTTTTTCACCATTTTTTCCCCCCAATTTTTGTATAACCTCCACTCTAGTGATAGAGGGTGTATGTAAGTTTGTCATTCCGTTCGAAATATTGGTCTAGGACCCCATAAAGTATATATATTTATGATCCTCGATCGATTTTAAGACGATCTACTGATGTCCGTCCGTCTGTCTGTTGAAAACACGCTAAATTTTGCAAGCCTTTACGGAGGCTCCTGAAGTTTGGCATATATGCTGGGCATTTACCTAGTCAGGTTGGTATTGCAATCCAGCGAAATCGGTCCTGTGGTTCAAAAGTTATGAGCAAAAGTCTGAATTTCGGCAAGGATTTTCGTGAATATACGAGATAAAAAACACGCTAACTTTCGAAAGGCAATTCTGAGGATGCTGAAGCTTAGCATATATATTTTTCGTTTCCTTGGCCTCGTTCGTGTTGAATTTCAGCCAAATCGGTCCAGTGGTTCAAAGGTTGTTAGCAAAACCGTGAATTTCAGATTAGTTGCACCTCAAATTCACGTGTTGAAAACCCGTTAAACATGCATGAAAAACATTGGTTACACAAAATAAAATATTTCTAATCAAAAATGTTATTTTCTTCAAGTTAGAAAATTGACTATCACTTAAAAAGGGCCTTGTGGAGGGTATTCATAGATTTGGCCAATTCGAATTTAACTTTCTACTTGCTTTTTATACCCTCCAACCACAGTATGGGGGTATACTCACTTTGTCATTCCGTGTGTAACGCATCAAAATATCGGTCTAGGACCACATGAAGTATATATATTTATGATCACTGATCGATTCTAAGACATTCTAGCGATGTCCGTCCGTCTGTCTGTCCGTCTGTAGTTAACACGATGCAGTCAAAAATAATAGAGCTAGACTCCCGACATTTGGCACGAATATGAGCAAAATCGGAATAGGGAGAAAAAAGTTCCTCCCAGAAGAACTAAACCAACCTCTTAAAATACCATTTTTACATGATTTTTTGTGTTTTTGTTTACCAAATGCAACATTTTTATGCTACAAGAAGTTCAAAGTCCTGCATTTGGACCCATAGCATTAAAAAATGTCCTTTATTTCAGTCCGCCCCCTTTTACGGGCGTGGAATAAATTTTTTGTTTTAAATAATGATAAACTTGTATTTCTTTAGTGCCAAAAGCATAATAATGAATTTTTAAACACATATTCGAGAGGAAATTTGCCCCCCCCCCCCCCCAAAAAAAAGAAAACGCCCCTGCATTTTTTTTTTTGTAATTTTTTGCATGTTGGAGCCGAATTTAACACTCTTACTTGTTATACCCTCCAACTACAGTATGGGGGTATACTCACTTTGTCATTCCGTGTGTAACGCATGGAAATATCGGTCGGGGACATATATTATTGATCAGTGATCGATTCTAAGACATTCTAGCGGTAGTTAATACGATCAAGTCAAAAATAAAAAAGCTGGACTCCTGAAGTTTGGTACGAATATGTCTTATGGTCCTAGGCAGGTTAAGTTCGGAAATTGGCAAAATCGGACCAGGGGGAAAAAAGTTCCCCCTTAAAGAACTAAACCAACCTCTAAAAATATAATTTTTTTACATGATTTTTTGTCTTTTTGTTTAACAAATGCAACATTCATATGCTACACTAAGTTCAAAGTCCTGCATTTGGACCCTGAGAATTAGAAAATGTCATTTTTCTTTTCCACCCCCCTTTTATGGGCGTAGAATAAAAAAAAATTAAATTATAATAAACTTGCATTTCTGTAGTGCAAAAAGCATAAGAATAAATTTTTATACACATATTCGAGAGGAAACTTGCCCCCCCCCCCCATCACCACAACCCCCCCCCCCCACCAAAAAAAATAAAACGCCCCTGATTTTTTTTTTTGTATGTTGGAGGGTACAAAAGATTCGGCACAGCCGAATTTAACACTCTTACTTGTTTTTCATTGAAATTGTTTTATATCAAAATTTTTTTTTAATTTTTTTTTTATAAATAATAAAAAATGTTTTTGAAAAAAAAATTTTTTTTTTGCTCAAAAAGTGTTTCGATGGTACTATGTTTTTTTCGATTTAAAGCGCTTTAAAGACGCTTTAAAATAGCAACAGCATGACTTGCCGCGGCATACCGTTTACTGTGGTTATCATTTTGGACACTGGGAGAGTACTAAATTATGATGCTTTCCCAGCACATAAGCTACTATAAAAAGTACTTTGCCAGCTCTCTACCGTCCGTATTTTTCTGCCGGGGTAAGTTTTTAGGCGTCGTATAACACATACATTGTTAACCCTCATAATAACCCATCAACACTGCGCACAGTGATTCGTTCCCATATATCGAGTGGGCAAAAATAGAATATTGGTCGCAGATTTCTGAAATTTGGTACACAAGCATTAAATTATCTAATCAAGAAAAAAACGAGTTTTTGGAAAAATCGGAGCAAGGACACGCCTACCCCCCATATATCCTGAAATTTAAATATGTGATTAAAACTACAAAAATGGTCACAAAATTCCCAAACTTTGTCGATGTTACCAATTTTGATATAGTATTTTATGTGTAAATTTTTTTCTAGATTGAAGCAAGGACTCGTATGGCTGCCATATATCCTTTTTCTTAAAGATATTGTAAATCGCTCAAAAATTACTTGATACCCTTGAAATTTTTTGTAAAAATTTGAATAAGTGATGACAATGTATGTGCCAAATTTCGCTGAAATCGGTTTTGTAAAACAAAAGTTATTTATATATCCTTTTTAAAAACTGCAATAAAGTGTTAATATAGTATAATCACAAAAATAAAATAGAAAGAGTTGTCAACGATTTTTCTAATTTGGTACGCAAGCACAAAATTAATTAATAGAAAAAAAATAAAAATTTTGAGCAAATCGGTCGAAGGACATTTGTACCTGTCGTATATCCTGAAATTTAAAAGTGGAGTTTTGGCCACAAAACTTGATATAAAATTACTTAACTTAGTTATTGTCTTAGAAATTTAGATAACTATCGACGTACAACATTTGCATTTTAATCTGAGCAAGGACTCGCGTGGCTGCCATATATACTTTTTCTTGAAATCGCTGTAACTTTTTTAAAAATGTTTCAATTGCTATCAAATTTTTAATATAGATTAGATCAAATGGCGTTAATAAGTGTGCCAAATTTCGTTGAGTTGCTTGCGGTAACAAAAAAGCTGTTAATATATCCTTTTTTTAAATATAGTCGAAAATTTAAAAATACATAATAACTGCAAAAACAAAACATTCGCAACACTTATTTCCTATTCCATTACGAAAATTAATTTATTCAAAATAAGTTTTAAGTAAACTCGTTTAATACTTGCTTTATTTCTAAGTACATACCCCATTAATAACAAAAAACTTTAAAAAAAAATTTTTTTTTGGGTACTTCAAGTTTTTTTTTTTTTTATTTTTTTTCGTTTTTTTCAAAAACTTAGTTATTTTTATTATTTGATCGTATAGAAAACAGTCCAGGATGTTAAAAAAATCAATAAAAAATAATTTTTGAGTACGAACTTTTTTTTTGTATCTCAAAAAAAATGTTGGTTTTGATTTGGGATACCAACGAAAATCAAATACTGGTTTTAAAGCAAAACGGCCTACTGTATACTTATTTTATCGAAATATTTACTATAAAGTTATAGTATACAATACAATAAATCCCTTTATATAAAAAAACACTAAAATGTTGAGGTATTTTTTAAATTTATTTACAGTAAATAAAATAAATAATAAAAAAATAATCCAATTTTAGATTTTTTTAAAAATTTTTTTTTTAACTTAAAAAAAAAAAACTTAGTTATTTTTATTTTTTGATCTTATAAAACATAGTTAAAGCTACAAAAAAAATAAAAAACAAAAAAATTTTATTCACGAACTTTTTTTATGAAGGCCATTAAAATTTGGTGATTTTGTGGATTTTAGTAAAAGTCAAAGATAACTTTTAAAGCAAAACGGCCCACGTACTGCATATTTTTTTTCTGATTTTTTATTATATTTTTACAGAATACTATATAATATATCAATGTGTAAAGAAAAAATACTTAATATTAAATTTTTTTTTTAATATTTTTTCCATTAATAATATAGCTTTTGAAAAAAATTAAATAAAGACACAAAAAAAACCTAACTTTTTTCCAACTTCAGACAAAAACTTAGTTATTTTTATTCTTTTGCCTTATAAACCATAGTCCGAGCTATCGAAAAAGCGAAAAAAATAATTTTTTGACTTACGAACTTTTTTTATGCATTCCATCAAAATTTGTCAATTTTTGGGAATTCGGTAGAAAAAATATAGATTTCAGAGCAATACAAAAATGTATTTTAAGATTAATTCTAAAAAAATGCAAATACAACATTTAGCTAATATATTAAAGTAACTTTTGCAAAAAAAAGTTCGTTGATTTTTTTAAAATTCGATTTTTTATAATTATTTTAGTAAACCTATAAAATTCCATTTTTTTGTTTACACACAATAGCGTAAAATTTCCATACTTTAGCGCCCTCTTGTGGCAACATATGACTTCTTAAAAATCAGAAAAGCATATATTTTTTTTAGTTTACTATTAAACTACAAAAATACAAAAAATCATCAACATTGAAGACATACTTCTTTTTTTGATTTTTGCCAATGAAACGAATCACTGTGCTGCGGTTTTGATTCATTTGGAATATATACGTGAGCAATTTAAAAACATATTTTACCATAAATTCTAAGAATTTGTTAACAGAAAAAATAATAATAAGATCTTAACGCGCAATTGTTTACTTCTCGCGTGTTGTGGTAGATGGATTATATTTCACGGAATTAACTGAATTTTTTAATAAGTTCGGTTTGGGTCCATATATAATCGTGTCTGTCATGACTTTCACATCCACGTGAAAGTGAAACACTTCCGAACATTTTGGTGTCCTGGGTTTCACTTCCGAATTTTTTTTTCGTTTTACTTTCGTGTGCAAAAAGCTAACTGAAAGTAATTAGAATGGACTTTTTCCCCTATAAATATTAACTTAAAAATAAAAAACCCATGTTTAATTTATAATTTGATATATATTCCTTTTATTTTCATTAAAAAATCAACATTTTGTTAAGACTAAATATATGTAAAAATTATTTTAAAAACACTCCATAATTTATCGAAATTTTGTTCGGAAGTTGTGCAAAAACAACAACAAAAGTATACAAATTAAAAAAATCACATATTTCAATAACTACACGTTTTCCCGGCTGAGAAATACTTTCAAAAGAAAGAGCACAAAATTTTATATTTTTTAATGCACAACACTTTTAGTTTAACTCACTTAAAATACTTAAAAATTGTAAAAATAAATTAATTATAAAATTTTACAAAATTCAACATGGCGTTGTTTATCTTCGAAAATTTTTTGATAAATGGTGATGCCAATCCATGGTGTTGCCAGTTATTATTACTATTGAAAAGTACTACATTTTACAACTGGGGTTTATTACCATATGTTCATAGAATTATCAAGATGCGAAACATTGTTGAGTTTAAGGTACATAAGAGTAATTTATTCAACTCATATTCGTGAATATATATTATTTAATGAGAAATTCAATGATAAATTGGTGTTAAATATATATTTTTGTTTAAAAATTGTGCAAAACTTTTTTATTTATTTATTTTATTTAATTTTATTTATTTTTAAACAAAAGCCCGTGTTTCGCATCTAGCATATCTTAGTAAAATTTTTCGAACATATAATTAAGAAATATGTGATTTGGAAACACCAAATCTTTTTTTATGTGATTCGAAAATTTTAGCTCTAATTGAAAACGTTCTGAAGTCATGACAGACACGAATATTTCTGAGAAATAATAATTTTGTTGTTCATCGAGATAAACTAAAAAAACAATTAATTGACAATTAAGATGTCGACGGACAGGCTGTCGGTCGGCTTCAGCCTTCCATCATCAGAGCTAGACTTGTGCTTAATCGTTTTATCCTTAAAATACCTAGTTCGTTCATGTAGTTCAATCGATCAATTTTTGTTTTCGTTCAACAATTTATGAACGATTCATTTTAAACATGCGTGTTATTTTGATTTTCATTCACAACTACAAAACATTTAAAAACAAGAACATTAAGAATTCTTTAAGGAAACCACAACATGAAAAATATATTATAATTCCAAAAGAATAAGGGACCGTTTTTTTTTTAATTTTTCTACATTTTTTCTACAGAATCAGTTGTAAAAAACACAAATGGTAAGAAAGCGGTTGAACGGAGGACAGAGAACTAGCGCTAATGATAAAATCGTTAAATTTAACGATCGAAATAAAAAAAAAAATATTTCATGAACAATTGAGCGAGTTGAACGAAAATACCTTAATGAGCTGAATGAAGTAAACCAGGTCCAGCGCTTAGTTTATTTAATTGAACTAGTTCTTTCATGAATGTATTTGACCCCCTGAACTGGAATCCGCCATTAAAAAAAATCTATTGTTGGGTTTTTCTGTAATTTTACAAGGAAGCTCCCCAAAGTGACCATTTCAGATTTCTTTGAAATTTTTACACAAGATAGAGCAAAAAATCTACATTGAATCTTAGTGTATTTTGACCTCCTGAACTCGATTTCGTTCAGACAGGTCATTCTTAAATTTTGTCTCTATCTTGTGTGTGAATTTAAAAAAAAATCAGGTAGTTCACTTTGTGGGCTTACCTTGTAAGAGTACAAGAAAACTCAACGATTGAACTCCATTCTGATGGCGGAATCAAGTTCAAAAGGTCGAAATACATAAAATTTCGATTTCGATTTTTTTTATAAATTTTAAAGAAATCTGGAGTTGTCCCTTTGGGGACTTTCCTTGTAAGATTATAGGAAAACCCAACGATAGATTTTCTTTTGATGACAGATTTGGGTTCAGGGGGTCGAAATACATTAGAATTTGTTGGTCTGATTTCTGTGTCAGAACCGTTTCTGAAAAAACGTGTTTATTTGTTCTTTTCTTAAGTAACTGACAAAGGAAGTTTCCCAACCTTTATGAACCAATTAGCCTGAAACTTAAAATCTCGGTTATATGCAATATCAGTGTTTAATAATTTCGTTTTGATAGACAATTTTTTTTATTAATAAAGAAGAGATAACCTTTTAATAAAAAAATTTGCCACTGCTCTAAGGGTGCCCCTACAGCTGTCAAATGTATGACCAAATTTAAATATTTTTTAACCCCAACATTTTCTTAGAATATTTGGGTAGATCATTATCTTTTACTCTTAACGTGATCCCCATACAATTTATTTTAATTTTTCAACCGGTTTCCTGGTTCTTGAATTATTCTCGGTATTCCCAGGAATTCCGAAATTCCCGGTTGCGGTTTTGACGGTATTACCAGTATTACCGGGACTACCGGTATGTAGATTATGTAAATTTTTGTACAATTGAAATTTTTTCTTTGTTTTCCAAAAAATAAAAATTCAAAAATACACCATTTCTATTTTTTGCGGATATTTTAAATCGGTTTATTGGCCTATTTCACTCAAATTTCGTTTGTATGTGTTTTAACACTAATTACAAATCTAGCTAGAGATAGGTCCATCGGATCCATGTTTGGACTTGGAAACGATTTCCCGAAAAACGTTGGTGTAGTATATGGTCGGTCTTGACCGACAATAATGGGGACCGCCTTAACAGTTAAAGATAGAGGGTAGGTGTGTTCAGAGAAAATGTTTGGACTAAAAAAATATTGTGGGTCGGCCATACATTTTGTTGCTCTAAGGGCACTATTAGGGCTGTTAAAGCGGTTGGAGCAAATTTTAAAAAATGCCGTTTTCTGTGGGAGCCCCCTTAGAAATTGGAGATAGGGTATTAGTTTGTTCTAAAGAAATGTTAAGACGTAAAAACTAATGGGGGTCGGTCTTATAAATGACCCCTCTAAGACGCATCATTGGAGCAGTAGAAATGATTTTAAGATTGGAAAATTAAAATAATTTTTTTTCAAAAAATTTTAAAAAATGGTAATAATCGTTATCCCACGATCCTCCTGTGAAAAAAAATATGTAGAATCGATAGAAGTTTTACACAAAAAAATTTCAAAAAAATCGAAGAGTACAAACATTTTCAAAAATGAGATTTAAATTTTAAAACTTAAAAATCACATACTGGAGCGCTTTTAAGATTTTTTTGGGATTTTTTTTTAAAGTACGTAAAAAAACAAAAATTTTGAAAAAAAAAAATTTGAAATTTGGACCATTATTGAAGAAGTTACACTAAGAAAATTATGTCATTAACTGTTTGTAGGTTATTTTAAAAAGTAATCAGTAAAGTTATTTTAACAGAAAAATCACTTATTTTATAAAGGATTTATTTTGTTTACTATTTCTGTAGTTTAAAAAATATAATTTACTGTATTAAAAACGAATTTTCTGTTACATTCATTTTCGGCAGTAAAAAATTTCTTCTATTTTTTTACTGTTTTTCAATACAAAATAAGTGAATATTCAGTAGTTTTTAATGTTTTGGTTAGTCATTAAATTAACATTTAAAATTGACTGTAATGTGTTTTTATTTTAAATGAAAAAACAGTGGAATGGTTTTTAAATAAAATTTCATTTGTTTTAAGTGAATATTCACTGGAATTTACCTACATAATTTTTTGAGTATATGAGTAAAGGAACAAACTACCAATTTTTAAAAATTCGATATCTTTTGAACGGGTCATCAAAAAAATCTGAAAATTTACCACGAAGTAGTTTTCGAAGGGTAATAAAAAATATAAACAAATTTGGAAAATCTAAAAAAAATTTTTCTAACAATAAGTGTCCGATTTGACATGGAATACCCCATATATATACGGTCCATATGCATTGGTTCATGAGTTATATGCATGCGTGTAATGCGTTTCTCTGTAATGCGTTGATCGATTTTGTTTCTGTAAGTTTCCCATGAAAGATGTATGCGGTCGTTGTATGTGTATTGGTTCATGAGTTATATGCATTTTCGTGCATAAAAATATCTTGCATTGTGTTTGTAATGCTTGTTCTATGTAATGGGTAAGCGATTTGGTTTCTGCAAATTTCCTATGAAAGATGACGTCAATACCAAGGTTTTTATGTATTTTCGGTCTTTCTATGTGTATTGGTGCATGAGTTATATGCAGTGTTGGCTACCGTTACCCTTTCAATACCGTTACCGATTAAAAACCCTTTAATATTGGCTACCGTTACCGTTACCAATACCGAAATAAACATTTTTAAAAACCGTTACCGATAAAAAACCGTTAAACTTAAAGAAATTTTTTTAAACTTAAGAAATTTTTCCACCAAAAGCAAATAAAATTGCAAAATTTCGACTGAACTTTAAATTTTGCTTAAAATTTTGAAGATTTTTGAAATTTTAGTTTTTAGACTTTTTTTGTACAAAAAAGAGTTTTGTGAGTGTTAGTCAACGTGAGTGTGAGTGAAGCTTCTGTGAGTGCACGTGAGTGTGAGCTGTATTAAATTTACTCACGTGATTTTGAGTGAGTGTGAGTAGAAAAAATATGCTCGTGGGTGATTGTGCGTGATTCAAAAATTTCTGTCGTGAGCGTGAGTGAGTGTGAGTCAAACATCACACACGCGCCCATCTCTAGTCTACAGTATATAGTAATACATATATAGTAATACAGTGATCAGTGATCGATTGTAAGTGATGTTCATCTGTCCGTCTGTAGAAGACTCGATACGTGCAGGTACGTCTTATGGTCATTAGACTGATTTTTTGTTTGTATGAAAAATATTTTTTTTTGGAATTTCAAAAAAGTGTAGGCGGAATATAGTAAAACTAGGTCAAAAATTACGATTCTGAATTTTTTGGCCAAATCGGACCACGGGATCACGAGGCGCATCGCGGTCAAAGTTTCAGAACCCTAGAGCAAATCGAAAAAAAAAATTACATACTTAAGACTTTTTATATCACTTTTCTGACTAATTTCCCTGTGCTGAGTTCAAAAAAGTTAAAGTTTTTGAAATCGAATAATAAGTTTTTGAGATATCACGATTTGAATTTTGTTGAAAAATTGTGTTTCTTGATCACTTTATGTGCGACATCTATATTTGTACATGGTCAACCAATTGCAATTATCATAGACAACAACCATACAGCAAATACAACTCTAAAAACGATTTTTTTCTTAGTATTTGCTACTGCCATCTCTTGTCACGAATGAATAATGTCAATTATTTAAATTTAACGGATTTTAATAATCAAAGTCAAGGAGTACCAGATGTTTAAAATAAATCATGTAAAGTGAGAGTCTACTATCGCCGATTTTCATAACCTTATTTCTTTGTTTTACACTCACAAAAAAAATCTTGTAAGCCTACAAGAAAATTTGCAGATTTTGAACCCACAAGTTTTTGGAAAAGTTATCAAAAATGTTTTGCCAAAAATTAGTTAACTAAATTTTTTTTTTTTATTTCAACTTAGTTCATACACTCAAAATAATACATTAGTAGATTTACTATTTTTTTTTGCTAATGCTGGTTAGCTAACTTTTAGCAAATTTTTAGTTGAGATTAGCATGTTAGCAAAAATGTCTTGTAAGCTTCATTTAGCGCATTAGCAATTTTAAACAAAATTTGAACTATTTTTTTTTTCTAGATTTAAAATTGAGTTGACCAAATTTTTACAAGCATTTTTGCTAATATTAGCTAAATGAATGGTAAATTTGTTTTAATTTTCAGAAAATTTAAAATGGCGCTATCTCGGAAACTAAGACAGATAGAGCAAAATGGAGGGCATTTTTGGTTCTCGGGCTCTCCATAGTATCGCCGGTCCTCTTCACATGTGTGGACCCTAATGGGTCCTAACTTTGGATCCAAAAAAGTTAGCATTCTCGAAAATTTTAAAATGCTCATATCTCGGTAAATATTGCCGACACAACAAAAAATCCAAAAGCATTTTTGTAACTCTTAACACGTAGAACAAGAACGTAATATAATCAAAAGCTCTCCGAGTAATATTTTTGAAGTTATCATTTTTTGTAATTCTCAAAACATTTTGTTCCGAGATAGGGCCATTTAAAGTTTTCTGAAAATAAAAAAAAAATACCATTTATTTTTGCTAATATTAGCAAAAAAGCTTGTAAAAATTTTTTGAGTTGACAATTTTAAATTTAGCAAAAAAAATTAGTTCAAATTTTGTTTAAAATTGCTAATGCGCTAAATGAAGTTTACAAGATATTTTTGCTAACATGCTAATCTCAACTAAAAATTTGCTAAAAGTTAGCTAACCAGCATTAGCAAAAAAAAAAATGTATTTGTCAAAAAATACGATATGTCAAACCTATTGTATGTTGTTGGTTTCGACGAGTAGATCTCAAAAATGTTCATTTACCTTTCCAAATACCCCCTAATAATCAAAAAAAGGCATCGTTTTGAAATTAAACAAGTCAATATACAATGGGTACTATTCCTTTCTAAATAATTATGGAGCGTAAATATAAATAAAATGAATTTCTTAACATCTATGGCGAGGGTAAAGGTGCCCCTCCGATTCCGCCCGCACTACCCCTTAAAGAAACATCCTTGCCAAGTTTTTTTATCCCTGCCGATTTTTTTTAACAAGAGACAAACAATTTTGATGTTCACGCTGTTTATTTGAAATCAGCAGATTTCTCTGTTAAAATCAGAAAATTTTTCTGCTGTCTTGACGGTTTTTTCTGCAAATTCTACCTGCATTATTGACAGAAATTTAGCAAACCGCGTCGGCTATAAACAGCAGATTTCTCAAATGACTTAAAATGCAGATTTCTTATATGGCTCCAAATGCAGATTTTTTTGGTAATTGGACAAAAGTGTCTCTACGAGCATAAGTTCGTATTTGTTGAATTACAATATTGCGTGTATGTTTTAATTGAATTCCGAGCTAATTCATAGTATTTAATACTAGTAAAATTATAATTATTTATAGAAAATGTACTGAACATAACAGTTTTTTAATTTTTTTAAATATTTTTTTTATTTTTTAAGTGTTTTTAACAAATTTATGACTTGTTAATATTTTATTAATAATACCGGTACGTACCGGTATTGATGTTTCGGTAACGGTTCACCGTTACCGAAATAATCGAAAATACCGTTACCTTTACCGTTACCGATATAAAAAATATGTAATACCAATACCGTTACCGATACCGTTATTCGTTTCGGTTGCCAACCCTGGTTATATGCATTTCAAGCACACACCTGTATTTGTGCGTATAATATGTATTTGGGGAAATATTTGGAAGGATATTATAACAGGGTTAAATAGGGTAAACAACTGTATTTCGGTACTATTAAATTTTCCTTTTTAAGGAAACAAAATTTAACATGGAGGATCCTCCAGCAGAATTAACATCCAAGAGAAGTTCATATTCTAAAATTCCAAATTTTTAGGGTAAAAAGAGGTACCTAAGCCATTGCAATTCGAAGTGTGCAGGGGGCCGCTAGTAAATTATAAGAGATTATTTTTTTTTATTTAATATTTTTTTTTTTATTATTCAAACTAATGTTTTTACAATATAAACTAAATCTAAAGCAGTGAAAATATTATTAATTAAAACAATTTGTTTAGAAATTAAAAAAAGAGATATTTTTTCCACGTTCTTGGCAGGATAGTTTGTTAGCATGTTCTGAATTGTGTAGATTTTGGAATTTGTTGGTAATTTTTCGATATTTGGTTGCTCCGATGGTGGTTGATTTTTGGACATTTTGCAATCGTGTTGAGTTTGGCCATGAGCTGGAAAATTACAAGTTGGATTATAACGTTTAAAACATATAACAAATCATTTTTTTTTATAATTTTAACCTAACCGAGATGTAGTAACAATAAACGTCTTCTCGTTGTAGCGAAATCGACCAAGGGTTCAGGTGGGAATCGTTATTTAACCTTAAATAAACTATAAAGGTTGTTCTTGATTATAGGTAGAATTATTAATATTAGTTTGTTCTGAAAATAGACCAGAATCGATATTACTTCCGCAGCTAGATGGCACACAATTTCTAGAAAATGAAGGAAATTCTACAAATCCTTCTTGAAGTCTTAAACATTGTATAGATAATGCTAAATCTTTATAATAAGCATTAGTTTTGTTCGGAACATACTCCATGCGTGAGTACATCATCAAATATTGTGGTATATCTACATTTTCCTCATACAATAGTGGTATTAGTTTACGATTATTCTGCTGCATCTGTAGTCCCTGAGCATATTTGACCAAAAATAGATTTTCTTGACTTTTACTAAATTCTTTGGTCAAAATTATAATTAAAAATTCACAACGTTCCTTAATTAATTTCATTAATGTCTCATATTCAAATGATTGACCATGTAACAAATCTTTTTTTAGACAAAAATTTAAATTATATTTATTCTGTAAATTCTGTAAAAAATCGTTGGCATGATTAATGTCTGTATCTGCATATAAAATAAGGCCATTATATTGTAATTGTGGCAGACCCTGATAGCAACGTCTGACATCGTGTTGGGTTAACATTTTTGATTCGTTATCAGTTGTGGAATCATTACTATAAGAATCTTGTCTGACACATATACTATTATTATTATTGTTATTATTATTATTACTATTAATTTTATTAAGATTATTATATGGGTTAGTAACAGTTTCATTTTTATTGGTTACAGCCATATTATTATTTGTATTATAATCTGCTACTGGCGCAGTCCTGTTTACATTAGTTTCAAATTCATCTCTAATGATGTTCCATGTTTCAGCTTTATTATCATTTGATTTTGAAGAAGTTTTGCCCTCCATATTATTCATATTATCAACATTATTTTTCGCTTCATATCGTTTACTTTCCTGTTGCTGAGTTTGATAATTTTTAAAATCATTTTGTAAAATTTCCTCAATATCGTCTATAACATACCAACAATCTATTAAACCGAGAATTTTTTGTAAATTTTCAAATGTTGCCGTCTCTGGGTTATTTTCACACCATAATTGTATGACCTTTTCCGTTGGATTGTCACTATTTTCATAACATAAATTTTTTTGCCCCGCTAAGGTAGCTATACCCCTCCAATCTCGTTCAAAACCTTGTTCAGTGTGTAAAATTTTTTTGGAATTTAAAGAATTCGAAAGTTTTTTTAAAGTCGTCTTACTTAAAGCAGTTAGTGGCATATTCTTATAGACACTTTCTACGTATTCTTCGGGCTGTTGAATTGTATCAGTAGTTGAGGTGGATAATGTTGAATTTTGCACCATTTTTCTTTGGACAATTTAAAATAAATTCATTCATAAAGTTTTTTTTTTTTTACTTTTTTTAATTGTGTTTTATATTGTTGGAGTATGTATTTTATAGCTGATTTTTTATCAAGTTCCGTTTGAGTCCCGATTAATTATTTCTGAGTAATTATAATTTATAAACCATTGTTGTACATTGTTTATAATATTTTTTTTGCGATAATTTTTTTTTTTGTTATTATTTACTTTGTTGCTGTTTTTTTAAGTAATTGTATTATTAAAAATTATTTTTTCCCGAAAAATGTTTTATGACTTTCTTATTCGAAATAAAACGCGAAATGAATTAAATATATCGTTCTACTTCCGAAGTCGCTGCTAACGCTTAACGTCTTCAGCACACATTGACTTTGAGAAATGTATGTTGTGATAACATAAGTTCAAATAACATCTTCTACTCTAGTAGTCTTAAATACCAACACAAAAATTTTAGTCTTATCAAAACCATATTAAATTTATTAAGAAAATTCTAAGAAACCCCCTGTTTTTACATTAGAGCGGCATTTTTTTATATGGCAAAAAAGTTTTTTTTTTTCAATTTGAATGTCCGGACCAATTTTTATTCTACAAGGCCTAAAACTTATGTGGTACAAATTTAAGACCAATCGGATTAAATTAACCCGTGGCGCCCAGCGATCAAAGTTTTTGAAAGTTAGGTTAGGTTGGTTGGATGGGCGTTCGCCATTTTGGGAATTCACTTGGAGGCCATAAGGCCCATTGTGATTCCCTTAATCATATTTCCCTACTCCTCCTCTGATACAAGATTCTAGAGCGGCATTTTTTTTATAAAGCAAAAAAGTTTTTTTTTCGATTTGAATGTCCGGACCAATTTTTATTCTACTAGGCCTAAACCTTATGTGGTACAAATTTAAGGCCAATCGGATTAAATTAACCCGTTGCGCCCAGCGATCAAAGTTTTTGAAAGTTACGTTAGGTTTGGTTGGATTGGCGTTCGCTAGCTTGCGAATACACTCGGAGGCCATAAGGCCCATTGTGATTCCCTTAATGATATTTCCCTACTCCTCCTCTGATACAAAATTCTACTTCTTAAACCACCACGATTCCCTACACCCAGAAAGGTTTTACAGTAACTATTTACGGTTATTCAAAAAGTTTTTAGTTAAAGTTGTTTTAAACGTTTTATCGTTTGTTTTTCAAGGAAACTAAACTTTTGAATGATATATACAGTTGTTAAAGACATAAACTAAAAAAAATTACGGAAAATATTTTTATCAGTTAAATTATTTGTGACTGACTATACCGTATAATTGTACGGTTTTTGTAGTTTGTTAATAAAAAAAAATATATTTTTACTCCACAAAATAAAAAATTGTAATCAGTTAAAATAACTGAAATATCATTTGTTTTACGGAATGTCCAGTCATTTATTAACGTTTAAAAAGAACTAAAAAAGTATGTTGTTTCAAATGAAATATAAGTAGTCCGTTTTTTAAAAGGAAAAACGATTGTTTTAAACGTTTTTTTTTTCAGTTGAATTTACTTCAGTTGTGTAAGGTATTCTGCTAGAGACGTCAAAGTAGTGTTTATAAACCGGTTAACCGAAAAACCGGTTTTTCCCAAAATTTCGTTTTTTTTTTGCCAACCGGTTAACGGGAATTGAAAATTTCCGGTGCACCAAAAACCGTTTTTTTGTCGGTTAACCGGTTTTTTAAATACATTCAGAACGGAATATTTTTGCAAATATTCGTGTCTGTCATGACTTTCACATCCACGTGAAAGTGAAACACTTCCGAATATTTTGGTGTCCTGGGTTCAGTGTTGCCAATTTAGCCATTTTCCGGCTAAATTTAGCTCCTTTTGAACTCGTTTAGCCGGAGAAAAAGGCATTTAGCTCTTAGCCGTTTTTTTTAGCCATTTTCGAAACTATTTTAGCAGTTTTTTAGCCATTTTTGAGTTTTCGGTTAAAAAGTAATTTTTAGTGTGTTTTTATACTAATATAGTGAATTTATTGGTTTTTAAGTTTGTACAGATCGATCACAGACTCTAATACTATTTGTTATAAAGGTTTAAGTTTAAAAATGTAGGAGAAAATTAAATTTCTAAAAATTATAGACATTTCTGAAATTGTCATTCCGGTTTCAAGCATTTTAGTTATGTGTTATCATCAGAAGGATTGTAAATGTTGGTTTATTTTGTTAGTAGGTAATTGGTTTTCATGTATTTAATTTTTATTAACACTAGTCAGGAATAAAATCACGTATATTTTTGTCATATTCATACCATAAACATTATACATACTAAATTTTAGACGATCAAGTGATGCCCGTTTCTCTGTCTTTTAAAAATACGCTAACGTTCAAAACTCAACTTGAAGGCTGATTGCTGAATCTTGGCATATATATTTTTGAAATTCTTCTGATCAGGTTTCAGCGAAAACGGTCCCACGGGTAAAAAGTGTCACCTCGAATTCACGTGTTGAAAAAGCTTTTTTAAGCCAAAATAACTTAAAAAGATTTTTTACTTAAATACACCCAAAAAAAAACGTGGGTATTCAATACTAAAAATTTAACTAATTTTAGTCCAAAAGGACCTAGTGCAGAAATTGGTAACCAATACTAAAATTTTTAACTAATATTAGTCAAATCCAGTAAAAATTAGTACTTTGAAGATACTAAAATTAGTAACGAATTAGTAGATTTTGGTACAATATCACTTACTAAACCTTTTACTGTAGAGTTATTTTGAGTGTACATTTTTTGCAGTAAAAATTTTTATATATCGTTCATTCCACCAGACATTTGGTAATTTAAGGCATTTTTTGACCGAGGGTCTTCCGATTTTTGTTATTTTTTTTCATACAGATACTCTATAGAGCCAATTTCAAATTTCAACCATCAGATCGAAAATATTCGAAAAACTCGCGATTTTATTCACGATTTTCCTTTTTAAAAAAGTAAAAAAAATGCAAAATCTGTGTAAATTTGAGCAGCTGTATTTTCTAAACTATTCATCGCATTTTAACAATCTATAGCGCATACGAATGGTATGTTAGTCTATTTTAATTTCTAATAAACTGAAAAAATATTGGTGGTTTAAAAGTGCATATTATATGCAAATGCAGTTTTGAAGTGCATTTTGCGAAACTTTTACCCCTTTTAATTTTTTTTTAATTAGCATATTTGGAAAGTTTAGAATTTTTGCTACAAAAAAATTTGTTCACTACAATGGACCGAGAATGTATGCTATTTTTAATATTTTTTTTTAAAAAATACTCCCTTTAGTTTTCCTTATAAAAATTTTTATTTTTTAAATTATACCAAAATCATGTAAAAAGACATGTTTTTAAACCGCTATATTTACAAAAGTACTAATCGTATCTTACTGTTTTTATACACATTAGAAAGGTATTTTTGTCCCTTTTTTGCATTTAATGACCACAAAAATGTTGGTGTTTCAAAAATGCATTTGAAATGCAAATGCAGTTTTGAAGTGCAGTTTTCAAAACTTTTACCCCTTTGAATTTTTTTTTAATTATCATATTCGAAACGTTTACAATTTTTACTACAAAATAATGCCCTCCTAATAATGGACCCACTGTGTGTGCTATTTTTAAAGAAATTTTAAAAATTTCCTTAAAACAAATTTTAATATTTTAAATTAAACCAAAAAAAATCTGAAAGTACATGATTTTTTAAAAAATTCTAAAAAATAGCACACACCTTGAGTCCATTATTAGGAGGACATTATTTTGTAGTAAAAATTGTAAACTTTTCGAATATGATAATTAAAAAAAAATACAAAGGGGTAAAAGTTTTGAAAAATGCACTTCAAAACTGCATTTGCATTTAAAATGCATTTTTGAAGCACCAAAATTTTTGCGGTCATTACATGCGAAAAATAGACAAAAAAAACCTTTCTAATGTGCATAAAAACAGTAAGATACGATTAATACTTTTGAAAATATAACGGTTTATAAACATATCTTTTTACATGATTTTGGTATAATTTAAAAAATAAAATTTTTATAAGGGAAACTTATGGAAGTATTTTTTTAAAAAAAATATTAAAAATAGCATACATTCTCGGTCCATTGTAATGAAAACATTTTTTTGTAGCAAAAATTCTAAATTTTCCAAATATGCTAATTAAAAAAAAATTAAAAGGGGTAAAAGTTTCGCAAAATGCACTTCAAAACTGCATTTTCATATAAAATCCACTTTTAAACCACCAATATTTTTTCAGTTTATTAGAAATTAAAATAGACTTACATACTACTCGTATGCGCTATAGATTGTTAAAATGCGATAAGTAGTTTAGAAAATACAGCTACTTAAAGTTACACATATTTTGCATTTTTTTGACTTTTTTAAAAACGAAAATCGTGAATAAAATCGCGAGTTTTTCGAATATTTTCGATCTGATGGATGAACTTTGAAATTGGCTCCATAGAGTATATGTATAAAAAATATAACAAAAATCGGAAGACCCTCGGTCAGATTTTTTAAAATGTCTCATGGAATGGACGATATATTATTTTAAAAAAATTTAATATAAAATATTTAAATCATTAAAAAAGTGCTTTGAACTCTCTTCATTTTATCTAAAATATGTCAAAACAGTAACAAAAAATCTCCTTATTTTAATATCACCCAAGGAAATAAATATACTGCCAAGTAGTTTTTGCTATTTTTTTATATTTTATTTGAGAGATAACCAATAGACATAACATGAATAAATATCTTTGAAGTAATATTAATTTATCCATATGCAATTCAATATAATAACTAAATCCCTCGATATTTTTTAAAACATTTTTTAAAAACTCCGAAGGAAATAAATATACTGCCATAAACTAAAAATGCCAATTATAATTAAAATAGGCCGTGATATTGCATGCTGCATGGTACTTTTTAGAGTTCTGATTTCTTCTAAATATTGTCAGGCAAAAAAACCTGAATTGTTGTGATTTTAAATAAAATTCAACTTGGAAACATCATTTTCTGACGAAAAAAAATTTAAAAATAAATAAATACCGGGATGCTGGGTCTTGAAACCGTTAAATTGCAAAAATTATGAAAAGATCTGATAAAGGAATAGTTACTGTAATTGAAATAGGATTCATCTTTGGTTTAATCACAAGATAATGGCGTCATTCATCTATTGATTCTCACCAAATTAGAAAGATTTTTCCGAAAGCGAGCGTACATCATCAAATTGCTTTTGAAATCGAACAAGATCTGGGTATAAATTTATCCACTAGATGTGTCAGATAAATATAGCATTCTGCAGAAATAATTTTATTGGCAAGATGTAACTCAAATCCAGCTTTGAAAGCACATCAGAAAACGAACAGCCCGCAGTAAGCTAAAGAACATCTCCTGTGGGATGATGAGTGGCAAAATGTTGTGTTCAGTGATGAAAAAAGTTTACATTGGATGCCCTTGATTGTTTTAATAAGCATTAGTGTGAAACATGGACTTTATCGCCAATAAGGCTACATCGCAGTTTTGGTGGTAGTGATATAATGGTTTTGCCGGAGTTTCGCTGTAGAAAAAAGACTCCGATATGTTTTGTAGCCAGCAAACTGAATTCTCAGAACTACGTTAATCTCCTGGAGAATGTCTTATTATCATATCTTAAGGATACAGAGCTTCCAAATCCATTATTTCAACAGGATAACGCAAGATAAGGGCTGTTTTTGAGTGGTTTTACCAAAAACTTAGCAACAGTGAGATGGCTAGCACTCAGTTCTGATCTGAATCCTGTTGGAAACGTATAGGGGATACTTAACAATAAAGTTTATAGTCGCGGACGTCAATTTATCTCTTTAAGAGAATTAAAAGATGAGTTAGCACGGATGTGGGATGAAATTGATTTGCCAGTGCTTCAAAATTTGGTCCATTTAATTACCCGAAGAATAGAGGATGTAATTTTTATGTCCGGAGATTACACCGATTTTTAAAAAGTGCAATTGTAAATAAGTTTACATGACAAAAAATATTTTTATTTAATTAAATGCTTTTGGCAGTATATTTATTTCCTTTGGTAATTAAAAAAAAAAAAATAAAAAATTTAAAAAAATATATTTTAAGATTAGTTTCTATTCTGAATTGCATATGGGTAAATTACTATTACCACAAAGATATTTGTTTATGTTATGTTTGTTAGTTATCTCTTAAGTGAAAGAAAAAAAAAGAGCAAAAACTAATTGGCAGTATAAATATTTCCTTGGGTGTATATACAGTTGTTAAAGACATAAACTAAAAAATTTACGGAAAATATTTTTATCAGTTAAATTATTTGTGACTGACTATACCGTATAATTGTACGGTTTTTGTAGTTTGTTAATAAAAAAAATATATTTTTACTCCACAAAATAAAAAAGGAAAAACGATTGTTTTAAACGTTTTTTTTTCAGTTGAATTTACTTCAGTTGTGTAAGGTATTCTGCTAGAGACGTCAAAGTAGTGTTTATAAACCGGTTAACCGAAAAACCGTTTTTTCCCAAAATATCGTTTTTTTTTTGTCAACCGGTTAACGGGAATTGAAAATTTCCGGTGCACCAAAAACCGTTTTTTTTGTCGGTTAACCGGTTTTTTAAATACATTCAGAACGGAATATTTTTGCAAATATTAATTTTTATATTTTCAAAATTTTGGTGAAAACAGCTTTAAAATCCGTATGAAAGAAATGTCAATAAAAGAACATCAAAATAAAACACGTTACTGCAATTTACAACGAATTGATGTATTTTTTTTTTTTAATAAAATCACACTTAGAAAATTATTGCAGTTACTACATGATGGTCATTTGTGACGTAAGTAGTAGTTGTTGCTTTCAACTACAATTTCCGTTGTTTTTGTATGAAAAATCTCAAACAACTATTTTTTGTAGTCGTTTTAAAAAATGAATACAAAAAATTACTACATTTTAGTAACAGTTGTTTTATGTAGTTGTTTTTAGTCTATAAAAAAACTTATAATTTTCTAGAAGTTTTTAGAAAAACGGATGTGTTGAACGAGTTGGAAGTATCAGATGCAGCAGGAATTATTATCAAACAATTTTAACCGTTTTTGACGTTTAGAAGTTTTTTTTGTTAATAAAAAAAATCAGACAATTTGAGTTACAATAAAAACAACTACGTCAAAGAGACTCCGCTTAGGCAATCCAGTGGGGGTGTTCTGTAATTTATGCGAAAAGTTTTCGCATCGAAAAGTATGAAACAAAAAATTCCATCGTTTCTCGACTCTGGAAAAAAAGTTGTTTCTGTATATCAATGCGAAAACGGCAGCATTTTTATTGGAATATTCCAAATCACCTGTCAATAAGGTAAATAAGGCGAGAAAATAAAAAAAAAACACAACAAAAAAACGCAGTTTCACATTTTTTTAAACAGCACTCGTAACATTGGCATACAAAAATAAAAATAATAAATTAACTACATGAAAATAATGTGTAGCATGGCATTAATAATATTAGTAAATAGTATTTTCTTGAATAAATTATTGTTTTTTGTTTTATATAACTCAAAAGTTGATTAATTTACGAAATATCGCACCGTTTTAAAATGTGAGTGATTTTGACACTTCAACTTCAAAAGTTTTCGATCAATTGGTTTACAGAAACAGTTTTTTTTCGCATCTTTCCAATAATTTTGGAAAAATATCATAATTGACAGCAAGTTTCCGCATAACAAAATTACAGAAACAGTCGAATGTCAAAAGTCAGGTTTTGTGCCGATTCACGATGTTTCTGTTTCGTTTTTCATGTTTCATGCGAGAAATCTTTCGATTCGAGAGTTATAGAACACCCCTACAGGTCATCGAAAAATCTTTGCCAAAAATGCCTAAGGCGGCATCTCATGAAAGTTGAAAAAAAAGAAAAAACAAGTAAGAAAATTATTGTCGACCATGTAATTCCCTACACCAATGTTTCCCAGAAAAATGGGTCTCAACCCGAGTAAAAATTTTAAGGATCAGTGCTGATCTTACTCTTTTATTTTAATTTTCCAAATGCTTTCCAAATATGTATCCGAATTATTGTTTGAAAAAAATATTGAAGTTTATCGATCGGAACTGATCGGTTTTGGCTCAAATTAAGTTTAAATGAAAGTTCGTTTCAAGTTTTTTTTTTTAATTTTTTTTTGCAAATTTATAATAGCGATATCTCGAACACCGTTTGCCAGATTTTGTAAATTTTTTTGATATTCGTGTTCAGCTCATTAAAGTTAATAAATATGATGAATTGCAAGACAATTTTTCTTTTTTAAATTTTTTTTAAAAATCCCAAACTTTATTAGCCGGGCGCCATGGGTTAATTTTAACCGATTGACCTTAAATTTGTACCACATAAGTTTCAGGCCTAGGAAAATAAAAATTTGGCGGGACACTTGCAAAAATCAAATGTTAAAAAAATGCCTCTCTAATGCTGCATACTTATACAGTATACAGACTAGTGTGATTTTAAAATCTCATGTGATTTTTCATTGAACAAAATCATATAGTGATTTACAAAATAAGCTCAAATTGTACTAGCATAAACAAAAATCATGAAATCATCTCAATTTACCATGGTAAATAAAATGAGAGGCATGATTAAGTATTGCAAAAAATGTTAACCTTGAGTGATAAGACTTACAAAGAAAGTCAGTTTTAATGGTGTAGGTAACTAAGAATACTGATGATTTATAAATTAAATTAAAATTGATTCTGCCTTTTAATTTTGACATTTTGTTGTTTTGATCGCTTTTTATACTTGCGCTAACAAACGATTGCTTTCGTGACAATTTTTTAAATTTTTTTTTAAGAAGCAACCCAGTCAGAAAAATACAATCGCAAAAGCGCTGTGAAAGCGTTGTAAACGGTTCTACAAGCGTTCCATTTACCATCTTGAAAGCGCTTTCAGATGATCCGAATGATAACATCGATCTACGCTAGGTTTAAAGCGTTTTAAAAGCGTTTTAAAAAAGTGCTTTCAGAACGTTTTGTTAAAAGTCATGAAAGCGCTTTAAAACCCAAAAGTAAAGCACTTATAAAGAGCTAAAATACAAAAATTAAAGATATTTTCCAGCGATTGTTAACTCTTGGAACAATCCTATGGCTGAAATTCAACGAAAATTTCATGTTTTTCATACCGTTAACTCTCCAAATAAAGCTCCATTGGTATATCCTCTCTTTAAAAACAAAAAGTATTCTCTTGGCAAAGTAATCAAATCCACTGAAACAAAAGTTGTGTTTTCTTTTATTAATATTCATGGTTTCAAAATTACTACATCCCATCCTGATAACGCAATTCTACTTAGTAATGGAAATATTATGATAGTAAACCAAATTTTTAGTACAAATCGATCTAAACACACATGTGATAATATATATTTAAAAGGCAACATCTTTAATGAAATATACGATTATTTTGTCTTTAACAAAATGTTTTTATAACAATTTGTTTAAAATTGAGTATAATCTAAAAAAATACTATACTTGTATGTACTACGAAAAAAATTTAAAAACGTTTGCAAAAACTGCTTTAAAACCATTTAATTTTGAAACGAACATGCATTTTGTTAATAAAGTGCTTTCAAAACGCTTTTCGAAAACGCTCTCAAGGCGTTCGAATAAAGCGTTTTGATAATGTTTTTTTTTTGTTACAGTGCTTTCAGAACGCTTTTCGAAAACGCTCGCAAAGCGTTCGAAAATAACGTTTTGAGAACGTTCTTTTTTTGTTACAGTGCTTTCAGAACGCTTTTTTTTTATAACCGTCGTCAATTTCTGCTTGGGAATACTCAGGCAATACTGCCTGGAGAATTGCCTGGACATTTTTCATTTATTTTCCATGTAAACTCTCTCGCTGAATCCGAAAATAAAGTTCAAAGTTTCAAGAGTACAACAGTTTTAGGAATATTGCTAACTTTTCAAGTTTTCAGCTTTTTAAAAAAAGTGGTTTTACTTATTTAAAAATATCTCTAGACCAAATCGGTGGATTTAATTTTTTTTTGTTTTGATTTAAAGGTAATTTAATGTTTTATCAATTCTGTATACAACATTTTCAATCATAAAATTCATTTCTCTCTTTACAGTTGATCTATATCTATTCCGAAGAAAGTAAGAGTGTTTTTATGAAAATTCTTTTAAAAATTGTAAAAGTTACATGCATTGAAGTAAAAATGCAGAAATTCATTTTTATACATTTTTTAAAAAATTTTTCGATTCACGATATTTGACATTTATTTTCTATGTAAAATTGCGCCTTTAATTTTAAATTGGAGCTAAAAAGTTTAAAATTTTAAAAGTTTTTATGATATTGCCAAATTCTATTTTTAAAAAAGTGGTTTTACATAAATAAAAATATCTCCGAACAAAATTGGAGAATTTCAATTTTATTATTTTTAATAGAGTTGTGTCGTTCACGAACGAACTAGTTCAATTGAACTATTCACTTAACTGGACGGTTTATCTAGTTCGTTCATTTCAGCTCTTTTAGGTCTTTTCGTTCATTCAGCTCAATTGGTCATTACTTCATTTTGATCTTTTTTTTAGTTCGGCCGTTCAATTTTTTTTTGTTAATTTTGTCATCAGGCGTTAGTTTTCTCTCCTCTTTTGCCACGCTTTCTCATAATTTATGTTTTTTTTTTACAAAAATTGTATATATTTCTTTTAATTAATGTTTTTATTCAACATTTTTTTGTATTTTTTGAATGAAAGCCAAAACAACAGAAATTATCAAAATGATTCGATCACGAACTGCTGAACGACAACAAAAATTGACCGATTTGAACTAGATGAACGACCAACAGACATGATCAACATGTTTCGTTTACGAACTGTTGAACGAAAACAACAAAAGAGCGATTGAACTAGATGAACGAACTAGGTCTTTTATCTGAAATGAACGAAAATGAGCGCTCACTCAATTGAAAGATTAAGCACAAGTCTAATTTTTAAATAAAAGCTAATTTAATATTCCATTAAATCTCTATACAATATTTTTTAATCTGATTATCGCCTTAGAATGTATTTATCGATGTATCGACAATTTTGCTTAAGTTTCAACAAAAGTTAGAAAAAAAGTAAACTCTATTAATAACATTGTGCAACAACTTCAAACTTTTTCCAAAATTACGGGGTTCCGACGATTGATTCTAGTAGAGGAGACTGAAAAAATGATAAAAAAATGAAAAGATTATATCGGAATTTTATTTTAGAGGCGGTTAAAGTTTCCCAGATTTGGCCTGTTCTTGCATCATATCGGTATATAAAACTGTTTTCTTTACATGTGAGGTGTAGGGTATGTTCAGAAACTTTGTAGAATATATTATGGCAACTACTTAACCTCTAACTCCCTCCCATAACGAACATTTTTGGCTCTATTCTAATAAATCGTAAAAAACACCCCGAAACAAGGGGGAGGGCGGGGATGAAATGTTCTACAAAAATGTTTCCCATAAAATAATACTATATGCGTCAGAGCACACCAAAGCCCAAAAATTATCACAAACACCAAAAAAAATATCAAGTTCAAGATTGCGCATTAAAAAATTGCAAAAAAATTAACCCATAGTGGGCAATATTGAATTTAACTGGTTTTTGGTGTTTCTGTTAAGTTTTGGGCTTTAGTGTGTTTTCTCATAAATAGTAAAATTTTATGGCCAACATTTTTTTAGAACATTTCATCCCCGCCCTCCCCCTTTTTAGGGGTGTTTTATACGATTTATTAGAATAGAGCGAAAAATTACCGTTATGTGGAGGAGTTAGAGGGTTAATATGTTCCACAAATATATTTGCCATAATATTTTCTACAAAGTTGTTGAACATACCCTAAACATCAGATGTAAATAACACATAGTTTTAAAGTCAAATTCAAGATTGCCAATTAAAAAAAATTCAAAATAAATTAACGCTTAGTGGGTTGGTTTTTGGTGTTTGTGTTAAGTTTTGGGCTTTGGTGTCTTCTAAAATATATAAAAAAGAATTAAGAGTGTTAAATTCGGCTGTGCCGAATCTTTGATACCCTCCAACATGTAAAAAAATTATAAAAAGTTACAGGGGGCGTTTTTTTGTGGGGCAGGGGATGGGTGGGAAATGGGGTCGACATTTATTCATTTATATTTCATTTATTATGCGTTCTACACTTAAGTACACTCAAAAAAACAAAAACTGTAAAGTTAGCAAAAAAAGCATGTAAACCTACAAGAAAATTTGCTGATTTTGAACCCACAATTTTTTTGGTAAAGTTAGCAAAAACGTGTTGCTAAAAATTAGTTAACTGACTTTTTTTTATTTCAACTTAGTTCATACACATTTGAGGACCCCATTGGGTTCGGACCCGATAGGTCCAGACCCCGATGGGCCTATACCTACTTGGGTTCCTTAAAAATCGTCATTCGATCCAAAATTAGTGTCCGTTTCGCTCTACCTTGCTTAGTTTTTGATATACGTGATTTTAGGGGACCACCAGGGTTTTGAGAATTACAAAACTCGATAACTTTAAAAATATTACTCGGAGAGCTTTTGATTATTTTGCGGTCTTGTTCTACGTGTTGAGAGCTACAAAAATGCTTTTGGACTTTTTGTTGTGTCGGAAATATTTACCGAGATATGAGCATTTTAAAATTTTCGGGAATGCTAACTTTTTTGGATCCAAAGTTAGCACCCATTAGGATCCACACATGTGAAGAGGACCGGCGATACTATGGAGAGCCCGAGAACCAAAAATGGCCTCCATTTTGCTCTATCTGGCTTAGTTTCCGAGATAGCGCCATTTTAAATTTTCTGAAAATAAAAAAAAATTTACCATTTATTTTTGCTAATATTAGCAAAAAATCTTGTAAAAATGTTGTCAACTCAATTTCAAATTTAGCAAAAGAAATTAGTTCAAAGTTTGTTTAAAATTGCTAATGTGCTAAATGAAGTTTACAAGAATTTTTTGCTAACATGCTAATCTCAACTAAAATCTTGCTAAAAGTTAGCTAACTAGCGTTAGCAAAAAAAAATTAGTAAATCTACTAACGTATTTTTTTGAGTGTATAGTCGGTCAAGACCGACCATATGATACCCTACACCAGTGTTTTCCGGAAAATGGGTCCCAAGTCCAAGCATGGACCGATTGTATCTGTCTTCTGTTAGATCTTTTTTTAGTGTAGAAAACACACACAGATAAATTTTAGTGGAATTGGTTTATTTTTTTGTCAATAGACCAATTTAACTGAATATCGGTCGAAATTTTTATATGGGGGACAAAGTCCAAAAATGGTGCAATTATACACCTTTAACACCTAAAAATATAATTTTTTATCAAATATTTCCATTTTTATGAATTTTGATTTTTGGTTGTATGGGGACTACCAGAAGGACTGGCCCGATTCCTTTGAAACTTGGAATGGTGAGTTGTGCATATAAAATTTGATTATCTGCTGAATTTCAAAGCGATATCTATTATAATACGGTTATTAGAGTCATTTAAGCCGAATCCAAAGGGGGGCGTTTGTATGGGGGCTAGGTCTTAACATGGACCGATTTTCTCCAATTTCGATAGGCTTCGTCCTTTTGCCAAAAGATTATAAAGTTTCAAATTTCAAGTCAATTGATTGAAAATTGCGACCTGTTTCGTGCTTAAATCGATAGATGGACAGACGGACGGACGGACAGACGGACATCGCTAAATCGACTCAAAAAGTAATTCTGAGTCGATCGGTATACTTGAAGGTAGGTCTAGAACCAATATTTCGGGTAGTTACTAGGGTGTTCAATTAATCGGGTTATTTTATTGTTCGATTAAACGATTAATCGAAATTTGGCATTTTTGATTTATTCGATTAAACGAATAAATTTTTAAAATTGTTCGATTAATCGAATAATTCCAAATTCAGAAATTTTCTAAATTAAAAGATTTTTTCCTGCCAATTTTAGAAAAAGTGTTACTTGTGCAAATAAAGAATATAAATAACAAGTGTTTTAACATTTTATTAACAAAACAAGTGAGAGTGTTGCTTTTGAGATAAGAATGTTGCATTTGCTTAGCAAAAGTACAAAAAACCCTTCAAAAAATGCGGTTTTTCTTAGGTTGGTTTAGTTCTCCAAGGGGGAACTTTTTTCCCCTTTGTCCGATTTTGCCCATTTCCGAACTTAACCTGCCTAGGAATATAAGACATATTCGTGCCAAACTTCGGAAGTCTAGCTCTTTTATTTTGAACTGTATCGTGTCTTCTACAGACGGACAGACGGACGGACATCGCTAGAATGTCTTAGAATCGATCACTGATCAATAAAATATATACTTTATGGGGTCTAGACCGATATTTCGATGCGTTACACACGGAATGACAAAGTGAGTATACCCACATACTGTGGTTGGAGGGTATAAAAACGTAAAAGCATTAAAATGTACCAAAATTTAAGTTTGTTTGAGAAAAGTTTAAAAAAATAAGTTTTGAGATTTCAAAAATGTGTAGTGTTCAAAAATTATTTTTGTTGCCAAATTTTTATAGATTATAAAAATTTTATATTTATTATCTGACTACACTTGGAAAAATGTTAAACAAAAAATATTTTGTTTTGAGAATATTCATAAAATTTATTATTTAAATTTTTTATAATTTAGTGGGGTTTTGCTCAAATCTCCAAAATTTGACCGATTTTAGCGCAGTCGTCGAGTAAACCGATTTAGTCCAATTTTTATTAGAAACTTATCTTTATCCGTTTAACAAATCCAAGATTCAGGAGCAGCAAATATCCGAAAAAAAAAATAAAATAAGGACCACACTAGTTAACATGACTGAATTATTTTAAATTTTAATGTTCACATACATTTAAGTAGTTTGTTTATTTGACTTAAAACTTTTAAAAAATTATACATGCTTCCAGAAAAATCATATACTATTTTTATTCGATTAATCGGCATAAATTCTTCGATTAATCCTTTAATCGAAATTATCAATTTTAAATTAATCGAACAATTATTCGTCTAAAATTGTTCGATTAATCGAACAAGAATTAATCGGCTGAACACCCTAGTAGTTACAAACATCAGCACAAACTCATTATACCCTGTACCACAGAGTGGTGTAGGGTATAAATATTCGAAGTGTCCGATTTGACATGGAATGCCCCATATATATATATTTTATACCCTACACCACTCTGTGGTACAGGGTATAATAAGTTAGTGCTAATGTTTGTAACTACCCGAAATATTGGTCCTAGACACACCTTTAAGTATACCGATCGACTCAGAATTACTTTTTGAGTCGATTTAGCGATGTCCGTCCGTCCGTCTGTCCATCTATCGGTTTAAGCTCGATTAAGCTTCTTGTGACCCAAGGACGAAGCCTATTGAAATTGGACAAAATCGGTCCATGTTAAGACCTAGCTCCCATACAAACGCCCCCTTTTAATTTCGCTTAAGAGCCTCTATCAACCGTATTATAATAGATATCGTTTTGAAATTTAACAGGTAATAATATTTTGTATGCGCATACCAAATTTCAAAGGAATCGGGTCCTTCTGGTAGTCCCCATACAAACCACCTTCCCGATATTCACATAATTTTCTCAAAATTCATAAAAATGGAAATATTTTATAAACATTTTATTTTTTTAGGTTTTATAAACATTTTATTTTTTTAGGTTTTAAACGTGTACTTAAGTAACTTTATCAAATCGGAATATAATTGGACCATTTTTGGACTTAGTCCCCCATATACAAATTTGGACCAATATTCAGCTATATCGGTCAATTGACAAAAAAATAAGCCAATTCCACTTAAATTTGACCTGAGTGTGTTTTCTACACTAAATAAAGATCTAACAACGACAGATCCAATCATTCCATGTTTGGACTTGGGACCCATTTTCTGGAAAACACTGGTGTAGGGTATTATATGGTCGGTCTTGACCGACTATAACTTTCTTACTTGTTTTAAGTATTTTCACATTTTGGAGAGTATAAAATATTTGGCACATAAGAATTAATAATAATAATTTGATCCAATGATCAGTTTCTTTATTTGTTTTTCCAACTTAATTACAAATCATGTTTAATAATTTTACCCTAACCGAGAACTGGTAACAATGACCGTCGAAATCGACCAAGGGTTTTGGTGGGAATCGAACCCACGACCCAATGTTTCATAGGCTAGCACGCTACCAACTAACCTACAGGGGTCCGCTTTATATATTAATCACACACGATGTCAACAATCAAAAATTTCCACACTTCTTTTTTTCTTCGTTCTTTGGGTGGAAGATACATTCAAATGTTCTAAATTGTTGTGTAAAATTTCGTATTTCAACATGATTTCTATATGATGTATATTGTGGTTTTCCGATTCATTTGATGGTGGTTGATCTTTGGACATTTGGACGCGTTCAGTTTGGTCATAAGCTGGAGAACCACAAGTTGGATTATAGTTTATTGAAGATAATGGTTGGCCTTTATTCGTTGTTGAATTAATATTTTGGTTAACATCCTTAATATTCGATTGAGTATTGTTGTTTGGTTTTTTACAGTGTACTGAAGATTTACCAGAGTCGATATCATGTTCAAAGCTAGATGACAAAGAATTTCTAGATGTTTTACAAGTAAAAACTTTTGATATAGCACCTTGTAATTGAGTTAAACATAATGATATTGTTTTTTTAGGGATGCATTTTCACTTTGGCTAATAGAGTTTGGGCATGAGGTACATTGTATTGGACCTGCTTTCACATTAATGCTTTGTTTACATTCCTTTTGTTGACATCCTTGACCTTGTTGCAATAATCTTTTACGTCTAATTCTTGTACTCCTTTCAGCTGAAGACGACAATTCTATTGATTTCGCTAAAGTATTATAAAAATATTCAGTTTTTTTCGGATCGTACTTTAAGGGGGTGTATATTAACAAAGATTGTGGTATATCCGCATTTAAATCATACAACAGTGGTATAATTTTACGAATTTTCTGTTGTATCTGTAGTCCCTGAGCATATTGGACCAAACATCGATTTTCTGGACTTTTATTAAATTCTTTGGTTAAAATTACAATTAAAAATTCACAACGTTCTTTAATTAATTCCATATATGCCACATGTTCAAACATTATACCATATAATAAATGATGTTTTAGACAAAAATTTAATTTATATTTATTTTTCATATTCTCTAAAATACCGTTAGCATAATCAATGTCCGTATCTGCATATAAAAGAAAGGCGTTATATTTTAAAAGTGGCAGACCTTGATTGAAACGTTCGACGTCATGATGGATTAAAAATTTTCTTTTATCAGTTGTGAAATCATTACTATTTGAAGAAGATGATCCATGTCTGGGATCTAATTTATTATTATATGCGTTAGTATTAGTTTCATTGTTATTGGTTACTTCCACATTATTATTTGTATTAAATTTTGCTACTGGCGCAGTCGTGTTTACATTAGTTTTTAATTGATCTCTAATGAAGTTGTGGCTATTAGCTTTATTATCATTTGATGAAGTTTTGAGCTCCATATTATTATCAATATTATTTTCAGCTACCCGTTGTAAACTTTTCTTTTGATTAATTTGATAATTTCTAATATCAACGATCTATTAAACAGAAAAATTTTATTAAATGTTGCCGTCTTTGGGGTTTTTTACACTATAATTGTATAAACTTTACCGTGGATTTATTACAAGTAATGAAATTTTTATCACGTAAATTTCTTTACCCCGCTAAGGTTGCAATACTCCTCCAATCTCGTTCAAAACCTCCTTCGGTATGTAAATTTTTTACAGAACTCGAACGTTTTTTTGTAAAGCCGTCTTGGAGCAGTTGGTGGTGTATTCTTAAAGACACTTTCTGTATCTTCCCCGGGCTGTGGAATTGTATTGGTAGTTGAAGAAAATCTGTAAATCAAAATTTAGTTTAAATTAGCAAACTTTTTTTTATGGTTAAATTTTTATTAGTATTTGTGCTAATGTTTGTAACTATCCGAAATATTGGTCCTAGATCCAAATTCAAGTATACCGATCGACTCAAAATCACTTTCTGAGACGATTTGGCGTTGTCCGTCCATCCGTCTTTCCATTTAAACATTGTTAGCACGATGCAGATCGAAATTATCAACCGATTTATATGGAATTTGAAGCAAAAGCTTTCTTTGGCCCAAGGACAAAGCCTATTAAAATTGGAAAAATCGGTCCTTGTTAAGACCTATCCCCCCATACAAACGTCCCTTTATAATTTGGCTCAAATGACTCTATTAACCCGTATTATAATAGGCATCCTCTCAAAACTTGTCAGGTAAACATATTTTGTATTCATAAATCATCATTTCAAACTTTAAAGGAATCGGACGGACCAGTTCTTCTTGTAGTCCCCATACAAACCAACCTTCCAATATCCACATAAATCTCTCAAAATTAGTGAAAATTGGAAATATTTGTTCAAAATTTTGTTTGTAGGTGTTAAACGTGTAATTTAGTGGACTTATCAATTCTAATTATAATTGACCATTTTTGGACTTAGACCCATATATAAAAATTCCGGCCGATATTCTGTAAAATCGGTCTATTGGCAACAAAAGTAAGCAATTTTCACTCAAATTTTGTTTGTGTGTGTTTTCTACACTTATTAATGATCTAACGAAAGAAAGATCTAATCGGTCCATGTTTGGACTTGGGACCCATTTTCCGGAAAACACTGGTGTAGGGTATCATATGGTCGGTCTTGACCGACTATAATTTTTCTTACTTGTTTTAATTAGTTTTTTGATGAAAATATAGCGTTACATTAGTACAGTATTACAAAGACGGATATTTCTAATTACACTGTACAACAATTTCAAACTTTTTCAAAAATTTCAGGGATCCGAAATTTGATTCTGGTAGAAAAGACCAAAAAAAAAAACAAGTAAGAAAGTTATAGTCGGTCAAGACCGACCATATGATACCCTACACCAGTGTTTTCCAGATAATGGGTCCCAAGTCCAAACATGGACCGTTTGGATGTGTCTTTTGTTAGATCTTTATTTAGTGTAGAAAACACACACAGATCAAATTTTAGTGGAATTTGTTTATTTTTTTTGTCAATAGACCGATTTAACTGAATATCGGTCGAAATTTGTATATGGGGGACTAACAATAAGTCCAAAAATGGTCCAATTTTATTTGATTAGGTTACTTAAGTACACGTTTAACACCCAAAAATAAAATTTTTATCAAATATTTCCATTTTCATAAATTTTTAGGGAATTATGTGGATTTCGGGAGGATGGTTTGTATGGGGACTACCAGAAGGACTGACCCAATTCCTTTAAAATTTAGAATGAAGATTTGTGCATAAAAAATTTCATTACCTGATAAATTTCAAAGCGATATCTATTATAATACGGTTATTAGAGTCATTTAAGCCGAATCCAAAGGGGGCGTTTGTATGGGGGCTAGGTCTTTACATGGACCGATTTTCTCCAATTTCAATAGGCTTCGTCCTTGGGCCAAAAGATGCTTAAGTTTAAAATTTCAGGTCAATTGATTGAAAATTGCGACCTGTATCGTGCTTAAGCCGATAGATGGACAGACGGACGGACGGACATAGCTAAATCGACTCAAAAAGTAATTCTGAGTCGATCGATATACTTGAAGGTAAGTCTAGGACCAATATTTCGGGTAGTTGCAAACATCAGCACAAACTCATTATACCCTGTACCACAGAGTGGTGTAGGGTATAAATAAACATGTGTTTTGAAAGATCACTTCGGAATTTTATTTTAGAGACGGTTAAAGTTTTCCAGCCTGTTCTGGCAGCACATCGGTAAATAAAACTATGTTCTCTTTACATCTGAGGTGTAGGCTATGTTCAACAACTTCGTAGAAAATATTATGGAAAATATTTTTGTAAAACATATTAACCCTCTAACTCCCCCTCATAACGGGGGAGTTTTTGCCTCTATTCCAAAAAAAATTGTAAAAAATATACGTCAGAGCACACCAACGGCCAAAAATTAACACAAACACCAAAAACCAGACAAATTCAAGATATTTCTACCCATCAGCTCTTGTCAATATTGATATTAAATAAAAGACGACAATCTCTAGAAATGATAAAAAAAAATTTTGTTTTCACTTTTGAGGACAAAAAATTCTTTATATTGTCCTTTGAAAATGTTATCCTTTCATATCTTTAAGAATTTCTAGAAAAATGTTTCCCAAAACAATATAAAGTTCGATTCAAGTCCAGAAAAAATGTTAAATTGTGTCACCGTGTTATAGCGGATTTTTTGTAGTTCGGTCTTAGTTCATTATAATTACTTCTGAGAACCAAGAATTAAAAAAAAACAATTTGTTGGCTGGCCTTCAAGAAGACCTATGTGCAAGATTTTTTTTAAATTTTGTTACCTAGGCCTTTTTGACGGCCAGCCAACGAATTGTTTTTTATAATATTTTTTGCGGTACATATTTATATTTATTTTCCATCAATGTTTTGTTATTATTTACTTTGTTGCTGTTTTCCTGTGATAAACTGAATTTTAATTGAATTATTAAATTATTTTTTTTTTTTTGGGAACAATTATGTTTTATGACTTTCTTATTCAAAACTGAAATGCAAACTGATTTAAATAAATTGTTTCACTTACGAAGTGGCTGCTAAAGCATAACTTTGCCCGCTCATATAGACTCTGAGATCTGTTGTTAAACCACGCATGCGTTATCCAGTATAAAAGTTCTGATAAGATTGATCACAACTACCCAGGCAGAAAAATAAGCGGAACAACAAAGGTTGGCAAAAAAACCCGATTTACAAAGAATACTGTATTGGCCCAATATCTAAATGATAACGCCAGTTGTAAGTGTGCCCACGGTTCTAGCTAACGTTGTCAAACCGTATGAAAAACAAACAAGTAAAAAAGTTAAATTCGGCCTTGCCGAATGTAGTAATACCCTCCACAATTTCAAGAAGATTATTGCAAACAACTTTATTTAAAAGAAAATTACTTTTTAAAAAAAAAAAATTTTCCGCGAAAAAAAATTTTGTTAAAAAAAAATCCGCGATTTTTTTCTTTTTTTGTCAAAAAATATGTTCGTACTTGTTTAAATACCATTTGTTGTTCAATTATGTTCACATATGTCAACCAGAAGCCGAATTAAAACATTTTGTATTTTTAGGTTATGTTGAATGTACTGAAATTTTTGAGGTGTGCTTACATTTGCGTTCATAACTTTTGAACCGCTGAACCGATATCGCTCAAATACAATACCAAACTTCTCGGGAGAACTTCCAATATATATGTTAAGTTTCAGTCATCTCTGTGCAATATTTTGTCCGCGAGAGCATTTTCCACAGACAGACAGACAGACAGACAGACAGACAGACAGACGGACAGACGGACAGACGGACAGACGGACAGACGGACAGACGGACAGACGGACAGACGGACAGACGGACAGACGGACAGACGGACATCGCTAGAATGTCTTAAAATCGTTCGGGCATCATGAATATATATACTTTATGGGGTCCCAGACCGATATTTCGATGAGTTACAAACGGAATGACAAACTTATATATACCCTCTATCACTAAGTGGAGGGTATAAAAATACTGTACTGGCACAACATCTTAATGATTACGACAGTCATAAAATCAATATTATAAAATTAATGTTAAAAAATTACATTGAAAATGGAAAAAATTGAAAGATTATCTGAAAAAATGTTTGAAAATTTGAAGTCCCGGACACAAACAATTTTGGGTTTTTTTTTGCGTTTTGGAGTAAAAAAAAATTAAAATATTCTAAAAATTTTTTAAAATATTCTAAGTCTCATAAAAAGTCCCGGAAAAAACAGTTTTTTGTCATTTCTTTTTATCCTAACTCTGTGTCACAGCAGAAAAATTTTAAACGAATTTTAATAAAAAAAAAATTCCAATTTAAAAAATTGTTATACCAATCATCAAATTGTAGGTGATTGATTGAAAGTTTTCTCAATCAAACATTTTTTCGATTTTGATAAAAAATTTTGTCAATTTTTTATTTATAGTCAATCAAAATAATGATTGATTTAACAAATGAATTGTAAGCTTGTGACAAATTAATCAAAAAATTCGTCTTTTTTGATTTCCAATATGTTGCCAACAATAAAAAAATGTAAAACCCGATTATTTTGTATATTTTTGAATAATTCTTTTTAAATAAATTTACGCGAAGAAAAATCTGGTATGTTGAACATTTGTAATTCGACAGTTATAGAAAATAACAAAAATTTTAATCAAAACATTGATTGACTCATTTAAATTGTGTTGATCAATAGATTTAATTGGAAGTTTTTAGCTAATAGTTCTTTGTGTGAGGGTATAATAAGTTTGTGCTGATGTTTGTAACTATCTGAAATATTGTAACTACCTTCAAGCATACTGATTGACTCTGAATCACTTTCTGAGACAATTTAGCTATGTCCGTCCATTTTTCCGTCTGTCCATGTAAACGTTATGAGCACGATACAGGTCACAAATATGAATCGATTTGTATGAAATTTTAAATTTAAGCTTTCTTTTTTAAGGACGAAGCCTATTGAAATTGAAAAAAATCGGTCTTTGTTTAGACCTAGCCTCCATAAAAACGCCCCTTTATAATTTGGCTCAAATGACTTCAATTACCATATTTAAATAGGTATCCTTTCGAAATTCGACAGGTTCTTCTTGTAGCCCCCATTCAAATCACCCTCCCGATATTCACAAAAATTTCTCAAAATTCATACAAATAAGAAATAAATTATTAAAATTTTGTTTCTCCCGATATTCAGTCTAATCGGTCTATTGGCAACAAAAATAAGCCAATTTCATTCAAATTTGGTAAGTATGTTTTTTCTACACTAATTAAAGTTTTACCGGAAGAGAGATCGGTCTATGTTTGGACTTGGAAACCATTTTCCGGAAAGCACTGGTGTAGGGTATCATAATGTCGGTCTGGACCGACTTTAATTTTAATACCCAACACCACACTGTGGCACAGGGTATAATAAGTTTGTGCTGATGTTTGTAACTACCCGAAATATTGATCCTAGACCTACCTTCAAGTATACCGATAGACTTAGAATAACTTTGTGAGTCGATTCAGCTTGGTCCGTCCGTCCGTCTGTCTATCTAACGGTTTAAGCACGATACAGGTGGCAATTTTCAATCAATTGACTTGAAATTTTAAACTTAAGCATGTTTTGGCCCAAGGACGAATTAATTTCATATTAAGACCTATCCCCCATGCAAACGCCCCCTTTGAATTTGGCTTAAATTATAATCTTATAACCGAATTATAATAGATATTGTTTTAAAATTTAACAGGTAATCAAATTTTGTGTGCACGAATCATCCTTCCAAATTTTAAAGAAACCGGCTCAGTCCATTCCGATATTCACATATTTCCCTCAAAATTCATAAAAATGGCACATATTTAATTTAATTTTTTTTTAGGTATTAAACGTGTACTTTGGTAGCCTAATCAAATCTTAATATAATTGGACCATTTTTGGAATCTGTCCACACATAAAAATTTCGTCCGATATTCGTTAAATCGGTTGGCAAAACAAATAAGGCAATTTCAATCACACATATTAAAGATCTAACAAAAGATAAATCAAATCGGTCCACGTTTGGACTTGGCCCCATTTTTCGTAAAACACTGGTGTTGGGTATCATATGGTCGGTCTTGACCGACCTATAATTTTCTTACTTGTTTTGCATTACAAATTCCCAACCATGCGCAAAATAAAGGCATTATGGCCGAAATTGTTTTAAATGTATGAATTATGACCGAATGGTGATTATGACCGAACATAAAATGGAAATAATCCCCTTTTGGACTATGACTGTTTTGAATATCATCATAGTCCCCGCAACAAATATGACCATGAAGTATTCAGTCATAATCCCCATTCTCGTTATGGGAATAATGTACGTGAGGATTATGTCCGGTCGCCATTTCAGGAAATATTCTGCTCGATTCGGGAGTACTCTTTCACCATTCACCTACTTTTTCAAAATTTTAAATGCTTTCGAATTTTAGGATTTTTTAAGTTTCTTGTAAATATTTAAGATATCAATTATATTATTTTAACAAGAAAAAAATTTTAAACCTTAAAATTCAGAAGAATATCAAATTTTTAAAATTTTGGTGAATGGTGAAAGAGCACTCCCGAATTGAGCACATTAAAAGTACCAAAAGTTCACTTTTTACCCCTTTCATCCCAGCTTAGTCTGGAAGAAGGTTTCTAATAAGTTTAATACTGATAGGTGGCGCTGTAGTCGTAACATTTTTTTTTTTATTTAAGGTACGATTTGGCTCAAATTCACAAAATAAATTTCTTAAACAAAAATAAGTTTTCTGATAAAATTTGGACCTGAGGTAAGGTTATAAACAAAAAATTCTTTATTTTATAGCAAATTTGTCGGGATTTCAGAATGTTGCCTCTGTTCTGTCTTTCACAACTTTTCAATTCACATGAAAATTTCCGAATCAGATGAAATCAAGTTTAGTGTTTTGTTGATCACGTTTTCATTCGAAGTTGAAATCGAATAATTAAAACTTAAAAAATTATAAGGAAAAAAGTGCATTCGTTTTACTTTCACCAAATTTAATTTATGTGAAACAAAACGAAAAAGAAATTCGGATGTGAAATCTAGAACACCAAAAAAATTCGGAAATTTTCATTTACACATTTTTTATGTGAATTACTTTTTTTGGAACAGCGGCCTGTATGTTTATTTCGTCATGAAAAATTGTGTATGAACGAAATGATCACGGAAAACGCCGGGAACTTCACCTAGTAGATTATGCGTTTAATACTGCTATATGAAATCAATTGATTGATGCCCTGCAATCAATATGAATAAAAATGTTTGTTTTGAATGATTACAGATCAGATTACATTAAGTAATTTTGGCCTTGAAATATAGCTTGAAATAGATTACAGATGCAGGGTGAATGTCCGATTACAAATCTGAGAGATTGATTTATATCATAATGAATTTTAAATTATTGTTTTTTTTTAATTAATATTTATTTTTTATTATTCAAACTAAACTAAGTTATAAAAAATAGTATTAAGACCCAAAATTTAATTACACTAAATAACATAAAAAATTTACTAAAAAATTAGTAAATTAACTTACAAATTAGAAAATTAACTAAATTCAAAGAAAATGTATAATGATATGGCGATGTCTAGATAAGTTTGCAAGATATAGACTTTTAAATTTTTTTTTGAAAAATTATTTTTCCTCATTTAAAATTTTTTTCCAAAATTATTTTTCCTCAAAATATACTAAAATTAAGGAAAAAAAACTTTATAAATTCTAAGCAGATAAATATGATGTACTAATTGTTAGTAAATTAGGTAATAAAACTGATCTTAAAAATTATCTTTTCCAAAAAATGGAGATATTTTTATTTTCATTGGTTTAGGCAAAATTTTCACACAAAAAAAAATTTTCCAATGAACGATTTTCATAGTACATATTTATGAACAAATTCATAAAATTTATTAACTTTTTCATAATACTTATAAACTTTTTCATAGTATTTATGAAAAATGTTAAATAGTTCTTAAATTTCACATATTATGATTTATTATTAAAAATTTAATAAAAAGTTAAAATATTTATTATGAAAAAGTTAATAAATTGTATGAATTTGTTCATAAATACTATGAAAGTCATTCATTTGAAAAAAAAAAAATTTTGTGTGCTCTTTATCGGTAAGAATTTCTTCCATACTATTTGGAGGAAAATTTTTCTAAAAATTTAGCTATGTTTTTTTTTGTTTTAACTTACTACACCATTTACAGATGTTATTTGAAAAATAACAATTGTAATTCGAAAATTCTACTTGTAATTCGAAGACTCCATTTGTTATCTGGAGATTCTACTTGTAATTAGAAAATTCCATTTGCAATTCAATTAAACCGATGTTGATGACAATTTCAGGAAATGTTCAGAATAGCCTGGGGAGTAACATCGTGCGGTTAGATTTTGGATTTTCTGCCTGTGGGCGGAAGGGCGTGGCAAAATCGAATTTTTACATTGCACCACTAATGACATCTATATATAAAATACGGATGGACCGATTTTGATGAAATTTAAACCAAAGATAGTACTAACTTACTATGTGCTAAATTAGTGCGTGATCGGACAAAGGGGCACAAAATGCCATGCCCATTTGTATTGAATTAAAAGTTATTTCTGCCTGCTCCGCAATAACGCAAAAACGGTTGATTCAATTTTAATTAAATTTTTAGCACTCATAGTGTTAACCGAGTGCGGAACTATAGGTCATATTATACTACTATTGGAAAAAGGAGCGTAAAATGCCACGCCCCTTTGTACTATACTGGAAGTTATCTTCCTGTTCACGCAAAAACAGCTGAACCAATTCATTTGACATTTGCACTACAGATAGTGCGAACCAAGTTCATATGCAGGCCATATAAGATCATTATTGGAAAAAGGGGTGAAAATTTCAACGCCCTTTTGTACTACAATATACTGACCACGATTAAACAAAGAGGCGTAAATTGCCACGCCCCTTTCTGAAATCTGCCTGTTTTGCAATCACGCAAAAAAGGGTAAGCTGAATCTGTCTCTACTGATAGTACTAACCAAGCGGGAACTATAGGTCATATGTAGAGCTCGATTCGGCAACAGGGTATAAAATGCCACGACCTGGTCCCGTGCTTTAGTTTTGTCCGACACTATATTTAAATCAAGATGCAATATAAAACAGATGTTTTTATAAGGTCAGCAACGCGGACCGGGTCCAGCTAGTAATATATATACTTTATGGGGTCCTAGACCTATATTTCGATGCGTTACACACGTAATAACAAAGTGAGTTGGAGGGTATACAAATATCACAGACAAAAAAAACCTTGTCAAATTACTAGAAAAAGTCTCGTAATCCCATTACACAAAATTTTTGATCGAAATTTAAATTTTTTTTATAATTTTAAAATTTTTTATGTAATTTAACAAATTTCCAAAGTAATTTTACAAAAAAATCTGGTGAATTCACGAGAATTCCTTGTTAATTTTATGGCGCCAAAAAACTTGTAAATTTACAATTTTATTGGAAAAAATCTTGTAAAATTACAAAAAAGTTCGTAATTTTTACTAGGAATTCTCGTAAAATAGAAGTCAGCAAAAAATCTAGTAAAGTCACGAGAACTCCATTTATCCCGTCAAAAAAAAATGTAAATTTAAAATTCTATTGGTAAAAACCTTGTTTTTCTTGTCTTTTACAAGGTTTTTTTTTGAGTGCAACTGAACTCCCATTGCTCTTTTTCGAATTACAAATGATTTATTTCAATTTACAAATTATCGGTTTCAAATTACAATTGATCAATTTTGAATTGCAACTGATATTTTTCGAATTACAATTGATCTTTTTCGAATTACATTTGACCTTTTTCGAATTTCAATTGATCTTTTTCGAATTGCAGTTGACCTAATTCTAATTACAATTGATCTTTTTCGAATTATAAATTGATCTATTTCGAATTACAATTGATTTTTTTTATTCTCTTCACAACTCTGTGGTACAGGGTATAATGACTTCGTGCTGATGATTGTAACTACCCGAAATATTGGTTCTAGACCCACCCTCAAACATACCGATCGACTCAGAACCACTTTTTGAGTCGCTAATAAAATTGGAAAAAATCGATTTATGATTAGGGCCTCTGTTCTATTTTTCACAACTTTTCAAGGGCCTCTGTTCTATTTTTCACAACTTTTTAATTCACATGAAAATTTTCGAATCACATAAAATCAAGTTTAGTGTTTTGTTGATCACGTTTTCATTCAAAGCTGAAATCGAATAACTAAAACTTAAATAATTATAAGGAAAAACGTGCATTCGTTTTACTTTCACCAAATTTTATTTATGTGAAACAAAACGAAAAAGAAATTCGGATGTGAAATCTAGAACACCAAAAAAAATTCGGAAATTTTCATTTTCACATTTTTTATGTGAATTACTTTTTTTTTTTGAACAGCGGCCTAGACCTAGCCCCATAATAACCGTATTTTAATTGGAAAGAAATTTATCAGGTAAATGTTCATAAATGTTGATTCCAAATTTGAGGGGAATCCGAACAGTTCTATTTGTAGTCCCCATACAAATCACACTTCCGATATTTACAGAAATCTCTCAAAATTCAAGAAAAAAGGACATGTTTGTTTACAATTTTTTTTAGGTGATTTTTGTGTACTTTGGCTACTCTAACTACTATAAGACTATTTTTAGGCTTAGTACCCATATAAAAATTTCGACCGATATTCAGTTAAATCAGTCTATTAGCCACAAAAAAGTAGATTTCATTATAATTTGGTTTGTGAGTTTTTTCTTTACTATTAAAGATCTTGGGACCCATTTTCTAGCAAACACAGTATTATATGGTCTGTCTTGACCGACTATAATTTTCTGACTTGTTTCGAAAACAATTGATCTTTTTCGAATTACAATTTGAATCTTCGAATTACAATTAACCTTTTACGAACTACAATTGATCTATTTTGAATTACAATCGATCTTTTTCGAATTACAATTGAAATTTTCGAATAACAAATGGAGTCTTCGAATCACAATTGGAATCTTCGAGTTACAACTAAAATTTTCGAATTACAATTGATCTTTTTCGAATTACATCTGTAAATGGTGTATATATACTAAATCTAAAGCAGCCCCTTTTCATATTGATATTCCTCTAACACAAGATGTAACCAATTAAAACCATTTCTTCAGAAATTTCCATTTATTTTTTTTCTTCGTTTTTTGGCAGGAAGATTTATTAAAATGTTCTGAATTGTTGTGTAAATTTTCGTATTCCAACATTAATTTTGTATGATGTGTATTGTGGTGATTTTCCGATACATTTGATGGTGGTGGATCTTTGGACATTTGGACGTATTCAGTTTGGTTATGAGTTGGAGAACCATAAGTTGAATTATAGTTTATTGGAGATGATGGTTGACCTTCATTCATTGTAGAATTAATATTTTGGGTAACATCCTTAATATTCGATTGAGTATTGTTGTTTGATTTTTTACAGTGTACTGAAGATGGACCAGAATCGATATCATTTCCGTAGCTAGATGGCAAAGAATTTCTAAATGTTTTACAATTATAAACTTTTGGTATAGCACCTTGGGATTGGGAGAAACATAATATGGTTTTTTTTAGGGATGTATTTTCACTTTTTCTTATAGAGTTTGGACATGACGAACATTGTTTTGGATCTTCTTTCATTTCAATGCTTTGTTTACATTCCTGAATTTGTTGTTGACTTCCTTGAGTTTGTTGCAAGGAGCTTGCACTTCTAATACTTGCATTCCTTTCAATTGGAGACGATGAAGGAAATCTAACAAATCCTTCTCGAAGTCTTAGACTTTGTATAGATGTAGCTAAAGTATTATAAAAATATTCAGTTTTTTTCGGAACAAATTTCCTGCGTGAGTACATTGCCAAACTTGGTGGTATATCAACATTTGCCTCATAAAATAGTGGTATAATTTTGCGATTATCATGCTGTATCTGTAGACCCTGAGCATAATTGACTAAAAATCGATTTTCTGGACTTTTATTAAACTCTTGGGTTAAAATTACAATTAAAAATGTACAACGTTCTTTAATTAATTCCATTAATGCAACATGTTCAAATGGTATTCCATATAGTAGGTCATCTTTTAGGCAAAATTTGAAATTATATTTAAGCTCCAAATTCTGTAAAATATCGTTGGCATGATTAATGTCGGTATCAGCATATAAAAGAAAGGCATCATATTGTAAAAGTGGCAGACCCTGGCAGGAACGTTGAACATCGTGGTCGGTTAAAATTTTTGATTCGTTAATAGTTGTGGAATCATCACTATTTGAAGAATAAGAATCTTGTCTGAGATATAAATTATTATTATTATATGGGTTTGAAACAGTTTCATTTCTATTGGTTAACGCCACATCATTATTTGTATTTGAATCTGCTACTGGCGCAGTCGTGGGTACATTAGTTTTAAATTCATTGCTCAAGATGTTGCAGGCTTCAGCTTTATTATCATTTGATTTTAAAGAAGTTTTGAGCTCCATATTATTATTATTATTATTTTCAATATTATTTTCAGCTTCCCGTTTTAAACATTCCTGTTGCTTAGTTTGATAATCTCTAAAATCATTTTGTAAATTTTCCTTGATATCCTCTATAACATGCCAACGATCTATTAAACCGAGAAATTTTTGTAAATTTTCAAATGTTGCCGTCTCTGGGTTATTTTCACACCAAAATTGTATGACCTTTACCGTGGGGTTATCGCCAGTAACAACACTTTCACCACATAAATTTCTTTGCCCCGCTAAGGTAGCTATACCCCTCCAATCTCTTTCAAAACCTCGTTCGGTATGTAAAATTTTTTTGGAATTTAAAGAACTCGAAAGTTTTCTTAAAGTCGTCTTACTTAGGGCAGTTAGTGGTATATTCTTATAGAAACTTTCTTTATCCTCTCCGGGATGGCGAATTGTATCAGTAGTTGAAGTGGATAATGTTAGATTTTGCACCATTTTTCTTTGGTTTATGTATTTTTTTAACGAAATTTTTATTTAGTTCGGTTTGAATCCATATAAATTATTTCTGAAAAATATGAGTTTATAAACAAATGTTTTTAATATTTTTTTTTGCAAAAAATATTTATTTATTTATATTTATTTTGCACTAATGTTTTGTTACTAACTTTGTTGCTGTTTTTTGGTGATAAACTGCACTTTAATTGAATTAATAAAAATCCTTTTTTCCGAAAAAAATTATGATTTATGACTTTCTTATTCGAAAATGAAATGCAAACTGAATTAATTTAATCGCTGCACTTGTATATATATAAGATTTCGTTATCATTATTAGCTTAATTACAACACCGTCCGACAATTTTTTTTTTCACTTTTGGCATGGTGACATGGATCAAACAAAAAAATTCTGAAAGAAGTGGCGAAAAAAAAAAATTTTAGATCAATTCGCGTTTTTGCAAAAATGCAAAAAAAAAAATTTGTACATTAGAAAAAGTACAATCTATTCAGAAAGTGGGTCTGAAATGTCTTTCAGGGTTTGTAGATCAACTCTAGTTTTTCTTTTTCTCAATTCTTCTTTTTCTGGTTTTGTAGATCAATTCGCGTTTTTCTCGCATTTTTTCAACGACTCACACAAAAAGTTTTTTAAATTCGCATTTTTGACCTCCACTTCGTTTGACCACAATTTTTTTGTAAACAAAGTAGAGATGTCAGTGTTTACTAATTTTAGTACACCTAAGTGTATAGTAATGAGATATTAAAATAATTTAAATTTTTCTTTGTTTACAAAAAATTGCTGGTCAAAAGAATTACAGGTCAAAAAATGTGGATTTCTTTTACTGCATTTAAAAAATTTAATTGATCGTTTTGGTTGTTGGAAAAATACGCTGATAACTGAATAAAAACTATTGAACCCTTTTTAAAATTTTTAAGGTTTGAACTTGGAAAAAATCGACTTAAAAATATTTTTTTAAAAATTTTTTAATAAAAACTATTGGACCCTTTTTAAAACTTTTAAGGTTTGAACTTGGAAAAAAATCGACTTAAAAATATTTTTAAAAATTTTCCAAAAAAATTTATATAAATAATTTCATTTTCTAGCGCAACCCTCGTAGCACATTTATTATTAAGTCAATCTAGAGACTATAAAGCTTAAATTAAAGCTTGGCAAATTTTCAATATAGCATTTTTGAAATAATAGTCGATTTATAATAAAAATGGGTATTGGTAACTTTGTCTTTACCAAATTGCATCTCCTATAGAAAAGTTTTCAATGAATTGTTGCCCTCTGTATGTTTGAAATTTTAAACGGTTTAAGCAAAATTTTGCTATGAATTCATGGAATGTATGTTAGTTTACAAAAATCTGTATTTTGTTGAAGTCAAGATTAGCTTTTAATCAATATTTAATTTTTCACACTTTTATTACAGTTTTTAATCGCTAGTTCAGAGTTCATTTCCGCTAAAATATAAGTGCCCAGCAAAAACTTGGTAATGGGTACCCCTTGCTGCCTCGCTTACGTGGTAATGGCTTTGAATACTACTAATTACCATTATCATTACTTAACGCCAGAAAAGGCGAACTGTGGATACCTCCAATAAAATCACCGTGTTAAAGTAATTAACATTGAAATTGGGCGGTAACTAGTTACTCATATTTTTGCTAACCCCTTAAGTTAAGTACTTGGTAAGCGAAGTTTTTGCTGGGTGTTTTAGAAAGTTTGAATGAATCACACTTCGTATTCACGAAAAATGTACAAAAACTAGGAATGCGAACTAACCTTCAAATTGCCTTTACTGTTTGTTCTTTACGGATCTTTCTACAGTTAAAAAAAAATTTTGCCAGATATCGATTTTCATTAATAAAATAAAAATAAAAAATGTGTCATCTACAATATTTTGGCGGTAATGGTTCGACATTATTGCAAATAAACAAAACAAGTAAGAAAATTATAGTAGGTCAAGACCGATCATATAATACCCTATACTAGTGTTTCCCGGAAAATGGGTCCCAAGTTTAAACATGAACCGATTGGATCTGTCTTTTTTCAAATCTTTAATAAGTCAAAAAAAAACACTCACAAACCAGATTTGAATGAAATAGGCTTCTGTTTGTTGCCAATAAACCGTTTTAATTAAATATCGGGCGAAATTTTCATATGGGGTCTAGGTCCAAAAATGGTCTGCTTTGATAAGGTTATTAAAGTACGCACACAAACAAAATTTAAACTAGTAGAAAAGTTAAATTCGACTTGACCGAATAATCTATGCATACCCTCCACAATGCCCTTTTTAAGTGATAGTAAATTTTCTAACGTGAAAAAAATAACATTTTTGATAGAAATATTTCATTTTGTGTAAAAAAACTTTTTTTAGTAATTTTTGAAATACAACATAATTTACTAAATTTTTTTTTGAGTGTAAATTTTTTTTGAGTGTAAAATTTTTTTCGAGCGTATTTTTTTTGAGTGTAAAACTATTTTTGAGTGACAAAAATACGTTGTAAAATATTTTTGTGACTTACCAATGTTTCAAAAACATGTTTAACGGGTTTTCAACACGTGAATTTAAGGTGAAACTAATCTGAAATTCACGGTTTTGCTAATTACTTTTGAACCACTGGACCGATATGGCTGAACTTCAATACGAACCAGGCCAGTGCACTATAGGAAATTTTACCCTTTTTTTGGCCAAAATTATTTATAGCCAAACGGCTGGACCGATTTGACTGATTTTTTTTTATTTGACTTTTGGAAGACTCTTTAGAGGGAGGGAGTGACTCTTAAAGGTTTTCATACACTCAAAAAAAAAAATTAGTAAAGTTACCTAAAAAATTACCTAATAATTAGTTCCAAACAGGGTTCCCGGGTTATAAGTTGCCGCATCTAAGATTTTTTAGATCCTTGATAGAGTATATGGTTTCTAAACTGTTTTTACAATATTTTTTTTTTTTGAGTGTACACTAACTTTCGAAGATAACAGTAGAAATTTATTTTAACAATATTAAGAAGTGTCAAACAAATCTACTTTTTAATAAGGATTTTATTCAAAAATTTTATTTTTGAGTTCCAAGTCGTCAACTACATTTCAAAATGCCACTACGGGCAGCCGTAGATGATGCAAGAGCTAGGGGCTCAACTTCCCTATTTAGATCTTTAGAGATTTCTGCTGTAACTCGTATTTTTGTTCTCGCAGATTTTGACAAAAAAGTTAATTGCGGTCGCCCAAGTTTCGATTTAGTGGAGGCAGGCTGCGTTTCAAGTTTTTTTTAGCCAAGTATTGCCTTTAAGCCAAACAGCATGCTGTCTTTCAAAAATTTTCAAACTCCTACAACTTTTAATCCTTTTCATATTTATATTTGAACAAAATATTCTTAATTCCTCCTTTATATATTGTTTAAAGTTTTCGAAACATTCACTCTCAGCAATGTATGAAAAGAAATGGTCAGAAATAGCGGCTCCTTATCCACCTCTGCTTTATTTCTCTCGCCATGTATTAAATAACTCTGAATTTGGCACTCAGTAGTCACCTGGAAAAATGGGTATAAAAAAAAAGTTTGCACATATCCGACCTTGAAATTTTTTAAATTCGGAAGGTAATTGATTGTCCTAGAGAACTTTTATGGTTTTATAGCTAACATATGCTATCATTTTTTTTAAAGTCAAAATAAAATTCCAATTCATACTTCAATAAGTTCATCTTAAGGTCACTTCAATTTTTCCAATAAAATCGATCTAATAGATGAGTTCACCAACATTTCACTATTTATCATTAAAGTACTCACCTTTGACATTATTTTCCATTTTTTAGTTTTTAAAAACTATAAATTCTTAATATAAAAACTTTTGTTAGAAGCTATCACAAAATTCGCTGCTCTCAATCGTTATTTTATAACTAAGTAAGAAATTGCAAGAAAAACTACTGATAAAGTGACAGTACATCAATTCTGTCGAAAAATTGAGAAAGAATTGTTTACTTTGTTAAGTTTTTTTTATATTAATGTGAAAAAAAATAATGTTTGCAAAAATTTTAATTTTGACTTTTGGCCAAAAAATGGGTAAAATTTCCTATAGTGCAGTGGAACGACAAATATACATGTTAAGCTTCGGCATCCTCAGAATTGACTTTCGAAAGTTAGCATGTTTTTTATGTCGTAAATTCACGAAAACCCCTTGCCGAAATTCAGTCTTTTGTTCATAACTTTTGAACCACTGGACCGATTTCGCTGGATTGCAATACCAACCTGACCAGGTAAATGCCCAACATATATGCCAAACTTCAGGAGCCTCCGTAAAGTCTTTCAAAAGTTAGCGTGTTTTCAACAGACAGACAGACGGACGGACATCGCTAGATCGTCTTAAAATCGATCGAGGATCATGAATATACATATATACTTTATGGGGTCCCAGACCAATATTTCGAGGTGTTACAAACGGAATGACAAACTTATATATACCCTCTATCAATAGAGTGGAGGGTATAAAATAACATTTCTATTTTCATAAAATGTAAAAGATTTATGTGAATATCGGGAAGGTGATTTGTATGAGGACTACAAGAAGAACTGGTCCGATTCCTTTAAAATTCGGAATGGTGATTTCGGAATAGAAAACACGTTTAGTTGCCATTATGTAAGGCGGTTATTAGAGTGATTTGAGCCTAAATTAAATGGGACCGTTTGTATGAGAGTTTGATCTAAAGATGGACCAATTTTTTTCTCATTTTCAATAGGCTTCGTCCTAGGGCCAAGAGATGCTTAAGTTTTTAATTTCAAGTCATTTGATTTAAATTTGCGACCTGTATCGTGCTTACACCGATTACATGGAAAGACAGACGGACGGACAAAGCTTAATCGGATTAAAAAAGTGATTCTGAGTCGATCGGTATACTTAATAGCTGGTCTACAACCAATATCTCGGGTAGTTACAAACATCAGCAAAAGCTTACACCACAGAGTGGTGTAAGGTATAAAATATGTATAAAATGTAAATAAATTTGTTTACAACGGAAGTTGTAAACAAATTAGCTTATCATTTGTAATCAGGAAAACCCCTCCAAACAATATTAAAAAAGAAATATAAAAAGAGATTAAAGGTTATATAAAAACAAGTAAGACATTACATGCCCTACACCGGTTCTTTCCGGCAAATGGGTCCTCAGTCCAAACGTGGGCCGATTCTTCTGTTTGGTCTTTAATTAGTGTTAAAAACACACACAAACCAAATTTAGGTGAAAAATGCTTATTTTTGTTGCCAATAGACCAGACCGATTTAACTGAATGTCGGGCTATGGGGTCCAAAAATGTTCAATAAGTCCAAAAATGTTTCAATCTCAATAAAGCGGATTTTATACATGTTTGGGGTTTTCGAAATTTCTGAATCTCCATTGAACTTTTCTGAATTTTATTTGGAATTTTTGAATTTCTATTGAGATTTTTTTTAATGGGATCTGAATTTCAATTTTGATGTTTGACTTTTCTGAATTTATCATATAACTTTCTCAACTTTAATTAATCTTTTCTAAACTTTCTTCGGCTTTGCGGAATTTCAATTGGTTTGATCTGAATTTTTTTCTGGTAATTTTTTAAAATTTGTGAATTTCAATTTGCTTTTACAGAATTTTTAAATTTTCGATAGGTTTTTCTGAATTTTATTTGGAAGCTATGAATTTAAATCTGCCTTTTCTGAATTTTAACAACTCCTGTCTGGACTTAAATTCGAAAATGTGTAGTTCAACTATGAATCCACTTTAAAAACAGATTTTAAAAACGGTATGTTTTCAAAATCTGTTTTTGAAAAATTTATTGCTTTCGTTTTAAAAATTTAAGATTATTTCCTATCATTTCTATTGATGATTCATTTTATTTACAAAATTAAAATTTTTATTTTGTTTTTACTTTCAGTTTTTCTGTGTTCAAAGCTGATCACTTACATCATTCCATGTTTGAGGAACCCGCAGATAAGTCATCATTAAAAACCCACGAAAACTATAAACGTTATGTAGATTTAAATGCCAACAATGAAGGCTGCTTTAGTTTTACCAGATTATGTGATCTCTCTCCCAAGGATATGGAGGATGCAACTATAAATGGTTTAATAACTTTGTAAGTAATTCGACTTTGAAGATAATTTGCATAAAAATTATAAAAAATTTTAAATTCTCTCATTTCAGATTACAACATTACCGCAAAAAAGTATTATTGTACGCTTTATGGTCCTATAGACGACAATGGTGGTCGGAACACTATAAACCAACAAGAATTCAATTGTTGGAACCAACACTGGAAAATCCCTTAAATAAAAATTATTTAATGGAAAATAGTGTTGTAAGGGAATTTTTGTTTACAGGAGTGGTAAGTGGAAATGAAGATTATTATGGACGAAACTGATGCTTTGAATTTTATTTTATTTTTACTTAATTTAATGAAAAGTCAATGCTAAATTAATGCAATGTTAATTGCAAAGTATTTTTAAGGATAATTCATATTAATTTCTGTTTCAACTCAATTCAATGTTTAACCAATGCAAAGTCAATACTAAAGCAGTGTGCAAATGTAGGACAACGTCAATGCAATGTCTATGGCAAAGTCAATTTTTTTTGATGCCACTGAAGTTTCGTTTGCCAATGCAAAGTTAATGCTTAAGCACTGCAAATACCTATTTTACATTATCACACTTTTCCATTATACACATCAAAATTTAGGAACTTCTAAAAGATTTATGTAATCCTTTTTGATTGAAACCTAGTCGTATCTAATAAGTGAACAATTTCTGGCCAACATTTTTTTTTAAATCTTTCCCTAACATGGTAAAATTAAGCTTGTATAATGGAAAAGTATAATAGTGGAAAGTGGGTAAAACGTATGACAAAGTCATTGCAAAAGTAAAAAAGTAAATTTTTTAACTGCCGTTTTTAATTCTTTATCTTTATTTAATGCAAATCTAATGTAAAGTCAATGCTAAAGCAGCGCAAACGTAGGACAAAGTCAATGCAATGCCAGTCGCAAAGACAATGTATAGGGGGCATTCCATGTCAAATCGGACACTTTGAAAAATTTTTTTTTAGATTTTCCCAATTTGTTTACCGTTTTTAGTACCCTTTGAAAACTCCTTCGTGGTAAATTTTCAGATTTTTTTGATGACCCGTTCAAAAGATATCAAATTTTTAAAAATTGGTAGTTTGTTCCTTTACTCAAACTTTTTTTAATCATAACTTCTTCAATAATGGTCCAAATTTCAAAATTTTTTTTTCAAACTTTTTGTTTTTTTACGTACTTTAAAAAAAAAAAAGCCCAAAAAATTCTTAAAAGCGCTGTAGTATGCGATTTTTAAGTTTTAAAATTTAAATCTCATTTTTGGAAATGTTTGTACTCTTTGATTTTTTTGAAATTTTTTTGTGTAAAACATCTATCGATTCTACAAATTTTTTGCCCAGGAGGATCGTGGGATAACGATTATTACTATTTTTTAAAATTTTTTGAAAAAATTTTATTGTAATTTTCCAGTTTTAAAATCATTTCTACTGCTCCAATGGTGCGTCATAGAGGGGTCCTTTATAAGACCGACCCCTATTAATTTTTACGTCTTAACATTTCTTTGGAACAAACTAATACCCTATCTCCAATTTCTAAGGGGGCTCCCACACAAAACGACATTTTTTAATATCTGCTCCAACCGCTCTAACTGCCCTAATAGTGCCCTTAGAGCATCAAAATGTATGACCGACCCACAATATTTTTTTAGTCCAAACATTTTCTCTGAACACACCTACCCTCTATCTCTAATTGTTAAGGCGGTCCCCAAACATTTTTTTTTTATTTTTTGTAAATTAGTTTTATTTATTCAGCTTCTACCGGTCCAATGGTGCGTCCGAGAGGGGTCATTAGTGATACCGACCCCCATTTATTTTTACCCTGCAATATTTTTTTAAAACATACCTACGCCCTATCTCCACTCCCTAAGTAGGCTAAGTTTCATATAAATGTAATTTTGAATGGAAGCCTACTTAGAGAGTGGAGATAGGGCTGTGGTATGTTTTACAAAAATGTTGGAGGATAAAAATAAATGGGGGTCGGCCTCACTAATGACCCCTCTCGGACGTACCATTGGACAGGTAGAAGCTGATTAAATAAATCAAATTTACAAAAAATAAAAAAAAATTTTTTGGGGACCGCCCTAAAAGTTAGAGATAGAGGGTAGGTGTGTTTAGAGAAAATGTTTGGACTAAAAAAATATTGTTGGTCGGTCATACATTTTGTTGCTCTAAAGGCACTATTAGGGCAGTTAGAGCGGTTGGAGGAAATTTAAAAAAAAAATCGTTTTGTGTGGGAGCCCCCTTAGAAATTGGAGATAGGGTATTAGTTTGTTCCAAAGAAATTTGAATAGGGGTCAGTCTTATAAATGACCCTTCTATGACGCACCATTGGAGCAGTAGAAATGATTTTAAGATTGGAAAATTACAATAAAAATTTTTCAAAAAATTTAAAAAAATAGTAATAATTGTTATCCCACGATCCTCCTGGGCAAAAAATTGGTTGAATCGATAGAAGTTTTACACAAAAAAATTTAAAAAAAATCGAAGAGTACAATCATTTTCAAAAATGAGATTAAAATTTTAAAACTTAAAAATCGCATACTAGAGCGCCTTTAAGAATTTTTTGGGATTTTTTTTTAAAAAGTACGTAAAACAACAAAAATTTTGAAAAAAAAAAATTTAAATTTGGACCATTATTGAAGAAGTTATGAGTAAAAGAAGTTTGAGTAAAGGAACAAACTACCAATTTTTAAAAATTCGATATCTTTTGAACGGGTCATCAAAAAAATCTGAAAATTTACCACGAAGGAGTTTTCGAAGGGTACTAAAAACTGTAAACAAATTAGGAGAATCTAAAAAAAAAATTTCGTAGTGTCCGATTTGACATGGAATGCCCCATAGATAATGCTTATTTAATGGAAACTCAATGCAAAATCAATTCATAGACAAAACATATATAATGGCAAAGTCAATGCAAAGCTTATGCCAAATTAATGCAAATTAATTAAGAAGTCAATGCAAAATAATCTAAAGTCAGTTCTATAGTCAATGCTTGGGTAAAGCAAAGTTAATTTTTTTTGATGCAAAGTATTTTTTTTTTTTTTTTGAAGCAATGTATTTTTTTTTTGATGCCTTTGAAGTTTCTTTTTTGATTCTCTTAACTCAGTTTAATGCAAAGTCAATGCAAACTCATTGCAAAATCAAAGAATAGTCAATGCAAATTTAATTTTAAATTCAATGCAAAATCAATTTATGGGCAATACATATCGCTTATTTACTTGTATAGTGTCATAACTCAAAATATTTGATTTTGCAGGAAACGCGTTTAAAGTTTACAATTGAAAATGGCCGGTACATAAAATGTAATAATTACGTATTTTCTTCTCAAATGATGAGTTTTAAAGATATAAATACGAATTTTTGACACAATATAAAGCATGATATAACGAAAAATGCTGCATTATTAACTCAAAAGTCACATTTTTTGAGTTATGACACTATACAAGTAAATGAGCGATATATAATTGCAAAGTCAATGCAAAGCTTATGCCAAATTAATGCAAATTAATTATGAAATCAATGCAAAATAATCTAAAGTCAGTTCTGTAGCCAATCCAATATTAATGTAAAGGCAATGCTTTGGTAAAGTCAATTGCAAAGTCCGTGCAGTATTGTTTTTTTGGATGTCACTCAAGTTTCGTTTTTGATTCTCTTTTAACTCAATTTAATGCAAAGTCAATGCTAAAGCAGTCAAAGTCAATATAATTTCAATTGCAAAGTCAGTGCAAAGTGAATGCTATATACAAGAAATTTCAAGGCAAACACAATGCTTAGGTAATGCATACTCATTGCAAAATCAATGAATAGTCAATACAAATTTCAATGCAAATTAATTAAAAAGACAGTTCAATGTCAGTGCAAAAACTATGTAAAGTCAATATTAATTCAATGATAAAACAAAGTCAATTGTAAAACCATTGCAAAGTCAATGCAACGTCAATGCCTGCTCAATGCATATTCAATTGAGTTTACAATGCAATTCAAAATTTAATTTAAGATTGATTAAAAAAATTGTTAAACCTTTTTTTCCTTCTTTTTTAGACTTCCAATGAGAGTACCATTTATGCTTATGGCGATTATAAAATCTATAATATGCAAGAAACTATTGAACATCGTGTTATACGTAGTAAATATAAACAAAATATTGAAGAGGCTGATATTAAAAATGAAATGTTAGATGAAGTTGAATCAGAATTAATTATAAATGCAGCTGCTGCCACTTCAGCTAATAAACAAAAACTTAGCAAAGAACCTTTAAGACTACTGCCCGAATTTGAGCACAAACAACGTTTACCACAGTATTATCAATGTGAAAGCCTGGAAATGCCCAGATTTTTATATGGTCTCAATCAGAAAGTTACTGCCTATAAAAGGCAGCAATAGTAAGTTTTCGATTACATATTTTAAAATTACCCAACAAATTTTATTAATTTATTTTTTCTTTATATTTTTGTAGCTGTGAAAGTCGTTCGGCTGCTTGGTCTCAAATACGCCACTTACATTGTGATAACCCCCAAGGCTTAGAATTGATTGATACTTGTCTGACCTTAAGCACACCCCGTTTTGGTTGGTCCTCCATTGTGGTACCGGATAAGGAGACATTAATTTCTGATGCTGGTAAATTGGCAGTATTAGATAGTCTATTAACACGTCTTAAGGCTGAGGGTCATCGTGTTTTAATTTATTCACAAATGACCAAAATGATAGATTTATTAGAGGTGAGTTTTTTTTACTTTAATTTTTTAGTTGGGATGCAAATTTTGTTATCTTTTTTTTTAAAGGAATACATGTGGCATCGTAAACATCGTTATATGCGTTTAGATGGTTCTAGTAAAATTTCTGCTCGTCGTGATATGGTAGCCGATTTTCAAACACGTCAAGATATTTTCGTTTTTCTATTATCTACCAGAGCTGGTGGTTTGGGTATTAATTTAACGGCAGCTGATACGGTAAGTACAAAATATTCATATTTATTAAAAGTCAAAGTGGTGTGAAGGCACCAGGCCTTATACTATATTTTTAACTAATTTTTTAGCACCCGGCGTAGCACGGGTTAATTAGAATTACTAAAAATTTAAATATCACTTCACCATTTCCAATTTTATTTAAAAAATGTCCAAATGTATTTTAAAATTGTCCAAATGTATTTTAAAATGGTCCAAATGTATTTTAAAATTGTCCAAATATATTTTAAAATTGTCCAAATGAATTTCAAAATTGTCCAAAAGTATTTTAAAATTGTTCAAATGTATTTTAAAATTTTCCGAATGTATTTTAAAATTGTCCAAATGTATTTTAAATTGTCAAAATATATTTAAAAATTGTATAAATTAATTTTAAAATTGTACAAATTAATTTTAAAATTGTACAAATTAATTTTAAAATTGTACAAATTAATTTTAAAATTGTACAAATTAATTTTAAGATTGTCTAAATGTATTTTAGAATTGTCCAAATGTATTTTCAAAATTGTCCAAATGTATTTTAAAATTGTACCAATGTATTTTAAAATTCTCCAAATGTATTTTAAAATTGTACAAATGTATTTTAAATTTGTCCAAATGTACTTTAAAATTATCCAAATGTATTTTAATATTGTCCAAATGTGTTTTAAAATTGTCCAAATGTATTTTAAACTTGTCCAAATGTAGTTTAAAATTTTCCAAATGTATTTTAAAAATTTCCAAATGTATTTTTAAATTTTTCAAATGTGTTTTTAAAATTGTCCAAATGTATTTAAAAATTGTCCAAATGTATTTTAAAATTGTTCAAATGTAGTTTAAAATTGGCCAAATGTATTTAAAAATTGTCCAAATCTATACTTCTATACTAATATTATAAAGAGGTAATGTTTGTATGTTTGTTTTTTTGTTTGTTTGTTTGTAGAGGGTAATCTCCGGAACTACTTATCCGATTTCAAAAATGTTTTCAGAAATATTTAAAGTGTTCCTCCACGATGGACATAGGCTAGGTTTCATCGACCACGCCCACTTCTACGCCCACTTTTGGCCAAAAAAACGTAAAATTGAAAAATCTCCAAAACTACTGAACCGATTTCAAACATTTTTTCACCAATACATACTTGGAATGGTCCTTCATGGTGGACATATGCTGGGTTTCAACGGCCACGCCCACATTTCGCCCACTTTTGGTAAAAAGCTTAAAATTTAAATATCTATGAAACTACCTATCCGATTTCAAAAAAGTTTTCAGCAATATTTAGACTGTTCCTCCATGGTTGACATAGGAAAGGTTTCATCGACCATGCCCACTTCTACGCCCACTTTTAGCCAAAAAACGTAAAATTTAAAAATCTCCACAACAACTGAACCGATTTAAAAATTGTTTTCACCAATGCATGCTTGGTTGGAATGGTCCTTCATAGTGGAGATATGTTGGGTTTCATCGACCGCGCCCATTTGTACGCCCACTTTTGGCCCAAAAACTTAGAATTTAAATATCTACTAAACAACTCATCCGATTTCAAAAATGTTTTCACTAATATTTAGAGTGTTCCTCCAGGGTGGACATATGCTAGGATTTATCGGCCACACCCACTTATACGCCCACTTTTTGGCAAAAAAAAGACTAAAATTTAAAAATCTCCAAAAATTTTCATTCGATTTCCAAAATTTGTTCACCAATACTAGGTCCTTCAGAGTGGAAATATTTTAGGCTTTATTGACCACGCCCATTTCTACGCCCACATTTGGCAAGAAAAACGTAAAATTTAAATATGATCAAACTACTCATCCGATTTAAAAAACGTTATCACCAATATACATATATTAAAAATGATGCTTCATGGTGGACATGGGTTAGCTCTCATTGACCACACCTACTTCTACGCCCACTTTTGGCCAAAAAACGTAAAATTTCAAAATATCCAAAATAATAAGGGTAAATTATTGAAATGTGGTACTTTTATTTTGTTTAAAATTAAATTCAGAACAAAATGGAATAATATTTGGAACAAATGAAGAGAAAAGGAAACGAAACGGAATAGAACGGGGAACGAAATGGGGTGAAACGGGGAATGAAATGGTTGCAATAATTACCATATAAGGATTCGAAAATTTTCAAGAACATTATTTACCGAAACGAACATGTTTACAAGCTAAACGGGGCTGTTTTAATTTTATTGTTTATTCTAAATAGTTTTTATGAAAGACTTCAACGATAAAAATTAAATAAAATAAAAATTATGTAGGGGAGAATTTTAGAAATGGAGACTATAATCCTGATCTTTCTTTAATCAGGTATTTAATATTACCGGGGGCGAAGTTCCGGGCGGGCCTGCTAGTGTATTATAAAATGGTCCAAATACATTTTCAAATTGTCAAAATGTATTCTTAAATTGTCCAAATGTATTTTAAAATTGTCCAAATGTAGTTTAAAATTTTCCAAATGTATTTTAAAAATTTCCAAATGTATTTTAAAATTGTCCAATTGTATTTTAAAATTTTCCAAATGTATTTTTAAAATTGACCAAATGTATTTTATAATTGTTCAAATATATTTTAAAATTGTCCAAATGTAGTTTAAAATTGTCCAAATGTATTTTAAAATTGTCCAAATGTATTTTAAAATTGTCCAATTTTATTTTAAAATTTTCCAAATATATTTTTAAATACATTTGGACAATTTTAATATACAATTTGACAATTTTAAAATATATTTGGACAATTTTAAAACACATTTGAACAATTTTAAAATTAATTTGGACAATTTTAAAATACATTTGGAAAATTTTAAACAACATTTGGACAATTTCAAAATACATTTGGAAAATTTTAAAATACAATTGGACAATTTTAAAATACATTTGGAAATTTTTAAAATACATTTGGAAAATTTTAAACTACATTTGGACAATTTAAGAATACATTTAGAAAATTTTAAAATACAATTGGACAATTTTTAAATACATTTGGAAAATTTTAAAATACATTTGGACAATTTTAAAAAACATTTGGACAATTTTAAAATACATTTGGACAATTTTAAAATAAATATGGACAATTTTAAAATACATTTGGACAATTTTAAAATACATTTGGACAACTTTAAAATTCATTTGGACAATTTTAAAATACATTTCGACAATATTAAAATACATTTGGACAATTTTGAAAATACATTTGGAAATTTTTAAAATACGAATGGACAATTTTAAAATACATTTGGAAATTTTTAAAATACATCTGGAAAATTTTAAACTACATTTGGACAATTTTAAAATACATTTGGACAATTCTAAAATACATTTGGGCAATTTTAAAATTACATTTGGACAATTTTAAAATACATTTCGACAATTTTGAAATACATTTGGACAATTTTAAAATACATTTGGACAATTTTAAAATACATTTGGACAATTATGAAATACATTTGGACAATTTTAAAATACATTTGGAAAATTTTGAACTACATTTGGACAATTTTAAAATTAATTTGGACAATTTTAAAATACATTTGGACAATTTTTAAATACATTTGGACAATTTAAAAATACAATTCGAGAATTTTAAAATTAATTTGGACAATTATAAAATATATTTGTACAATTTTAAAATACATTTCGACAATTTTAAAATACATTTGGACAATTTTAAAATACATTTGGACAATTTTAAAATTCATTTGCACAATTTTAAAATACATTTCGACAATATTAAAATACATTTGGACAATTTTAAATACATTTGGGAATTTTTAAAATACGATTGGACAATTTTAAAATACATTTGGAAATTTTTAAAATACATCTGGAAAATTTTAAACTACATTTGGACAATTTTAAAATACTTTTGGACAATTTTAAAATACATTTGAAAAATTGTAAAATAGAGTTGAACTATTTTAAAATATATTTGGACAATTTTAAAAATCATTTGGACAATTTTCAAATATATTTGAACAATTTTAAAATATATTTGGATAATTTTAAAATACATTTGGACAATTTTAAAATTAATTTGAACAATTTAAAAATACATTTGGACAATTTTAAAATACATTTGGACAATTTTAAAATACATTTGGACAGTTTTAAAATACATTTGGACAATTTCAAAATACATTTGGACAATTTTAAAATACATTTGGACAATTTTACAATACATTTGGACAATTTTAAAATACATATGGATAATTTTGAAATACATTTGGACAATTTTGAAATACATTTGGACAATTTGGAAATACATTTGGACAATTTTAAAAATTAATTAAACAATTTTAAAATACATTTGGACAATTTTAAAATTCATTTGGACAATTTTAAAATACATTTGGAAGTTTTTAAAATACAATTGGAAATGGTGTAGTGTCACCCATCGGAATTAAACTCAGGAAAAATCGTTTACAAACATCTTATAAACGGGAATTTTTTCTATAGGAAAAATGTTTATTTAGAAAAGATGTCTCAAAATCTGAGAATTTTTTTATTGGACAAATTTTTCAGATTCTATAGAAAAACTTGTCGCTGAATTAGAAAATTTTGTGTAGGAAAATTTGAAAGTTTTTGCCAATCTTTTTCGAATTTAATTTTAAATTTTGCATTTTAACTAAAGTTTATGGAATATTTTTCGAAATTTTTATAGAATGTCTTGGAATACCCTAAAGGTATTCTAAGACATTCTAGCGATGTCCGTTTGTCTGTTGAAATAGTGATAACGGCCAAAATATTAAACAGTTATGACTGAATTTTTTTGTAGTTGTTCCGAGAAGTTTGGTATTTTATTTGAGCGAACTCGGTTCAGCGATTCAAAAGTTATGAATGAAAATGTAAGGACACCTCAAAAATTTTTGATGCATTCTACATAACCTAAAAATACAAAACGTTTTAATTCGGCTGCTGGTTGACATATGTGAACAGAATTGGATACCGTAGGGTATTTAACAAGTACAAACTTAATATTTAACCCAACAATTCTTTCGCGGAATTTTTTCGCCAAACATTTTTCCGCGTAAATTTTTTTTCAAAAATTTTTGGCGAAAAATAAAAATATATTATATTTCACATTGTGGAGTTTATCTACGTATTCGGCAAGGCCGAATAAGTACATTCGAAGAAAGTTTTGCGAATTAGATTCGAAATTTTCTTCTTGTTAATTTTATAAAAATTTTAAGAAAAATATTTATTTTAAATACCTATTTCTAAACATTACATACATAAACCCTTCGTTAAATCTCTTCCGCTTAAAATTTAAAACACATTTGTCAATATCATCTTTGGAATTTTTTTTTGTATTCGTAAACTCTCTACAATTTAAATTATTTCTTTCTGTTTGTACTTTTTTCCTTAACCATTTAACAAAAATCTCGCCAAAAAAAATCCACAACATTTTCTCAATAAATTCCCATACCAAATCATGTTCAATGTTAAAAACATGTTAAATTTCTTTTTAACCTCACAGTCTATAAATCAAAGGCTTTTTGCTTAAAAAAACCCAAAGAAATCACTGAAAAATAAAAGCTTCTTATAAAAGCCGTTTTGTGTTGTACGGGATGATAATACATTTTTTGCTATAGTTTAAAACTTTTCAAATGACAAAAGGAAGCTGCAGTTATATTCTTTGTTACTTTGTTGTTGTTGCAGTTGTTTCTACTGTTTTAATTCTCATGTAGGTCCCATTTTGTCGTTTCGATTATGTTCACAAGTTAACGCGACATTGTATTGTTTTAATTTTTTCTTGATTCTGCGCTACACCATTTCCAATTGTATTTTAAAATTTTCCAAATGTTTTTTAACATTGTCCAAATTAATTTTAAAATTGTCCAAATGTATTTTAAAATTGTCCAGATGTGTTTTATACACTCAAAATAATTACACTGTTAAATACTCTGTAAAATGACTGTAATCTCAATTCGACAGATATTTGACAAATTTATCTGTCGAAATACAGATTTTAAGAAAATACTTTGTATTTTCTTGTGACCGAAAAACTAAATTTTATCTGTAATTTTACTTTTTACTTTGTAATCTCTATTTTACAGATAATAAACCGAGTTTTTTCGTTAAAATACGGATTTTAGAAAAATACCTTGGTTTTATCTCGTAACCAAAATACTAAATTATAAATTTCATTTGTAACTTATTGCTCTGTAAAAATAAAAATCACTTCAGAAAAACTTCCAAATATGACCGATAAACCCCTCTTTAAAAAGTGTCTTGAATTACAATAAAAACTGGTAAATTTTACGAGGATGACGTGTAAAATTGGAGTTACTTGTTAAAAACTCGTAATATTCACAAAAATAAACAAGTATATTTACAATTTGGAAGCATTAAAGCGGGCAAGTTTAACAAAATTTTAATTAATTTAATTTTTTTAATTTTAATTAATGTTTTTGATGCAGAGAAGTTTTGCTCATAAAATGGATTTAACTAAAACTTTGTAAATTTACAGAGTTTTTTTTTTTGTAAAATTTTAAACTCATAAAATGCATTTAACTAAAACTTTGCAAATTTACAGAGTTTTTTTGGTAAAATTCTTTTCGGTTTTATCAATATTTTACAGATAATTCTATAAATTAACTGTTTTTATTTATCGAAATCATTTTACAGAGTTTTCTTCGTAAAATAACAAAAAATCTTGCTGGTTGGAAATCTATGGTATTTTCTGCTGGCTCAGCAGAGTATCTCTGTAATTTAACAGAGTGATTATTTTGAGTGTAATTGTACAAATGTATTTTCAAAATTGTTGAAATGTATTTTAAAATTTTCCAAATATATTTTAAAATTGTCCAAATGCATTTTAAAATTGTCCAATTGTATTTCAAAATTGTCCAAATGTGTTTTAAAATTTTCTAAATATATTTTAAAATTGTCCAAATGTATTTTAAAATTGTCCAAATGTATTTTAAAATTGGCCAAATGTATTTAAAATTGTCTAAATATATTTTACAATTGTCCAAATTAATTTTCAAATTGTCCAAATGTATTTTAAAATTGTCCAAATGTATTTTAAAATTGCCCAAATTAATTTTAAAATTGTCCAAATGTATTTTAAAATTTTCCAAATATATTTTAAAATATTCTACATAGAATTATACATAGAATGTTTTAAAATACATTTGAACAATTTTAAAATGCATTTGAAAATATTCAAAATACATTTGGAAATTGGAAAAATTGTTCAAATGTATTTTAAATTGCTCAAATGTATTTTAAAATTGTCCAAATGTGTTTTTAAATTGTCGAAATATATTTTAAAATTTTCCAAATGAATTTTAAAATTGTCCAAATATATTTTACAATTGTCCCAATATATTTAAAAATTGTCCGAATGTATTTTAAGTTGTCCAAATGTATTTTAAAATTTTCCAAATAAATTTTAAAATTGTCCAAATGTATTTTTAAATTGTCCAAATGTGTTTTAAAATTGTTCAAATTTATTTTCAAATTGTCCAAATGTATTTCAAAACTGTCCAATTGTATTTTAAAATTTTCCAAATGTGTTTTAAAATTGTCCAAAAGTATTTTCAAATTTTCCAAATATATTTTAAAATTATCCAAATGAATTTTAAAGTTGTCCAAATGTATTTTAAAATTGTTCAAATATATTTTTCAATTGTCCAAATATATTTTAGAATTGTCCAAATGTATTTGAAAATTGTCCAAATGATTTTTAAAATTGTTCAAATGTATTTTAAAACTGTTCAAATGTATTTTAAAATTGCCCAAATATATTTAACAATTGTCCAAATGTATTTTAAAATTGTCCAAATATATTTTAAAATTGTCCAAATGTATTTTAAAATTGTCTAAATGTATTTTAGAATTGTCCAAATATATTTTAAAATTGTCCAAATGTATTTTAAAATTTTCCAAATGTATTTTCAAAATTGTCCAAATGTATTTTTAAATTGTCCAAATGTATTTTTTAATAGTCTATATGTATTTTAAAATTGTCCAATATTATTTTAAAATTGTCAAAATGTATTTTAAAATTCTTCGAAAGTATTTTAAAATTTTCCAAATACATTTTAAAATATATTTGGACAATTTTAAAGTACATTTGGACAATTTTAAAATACATTTGACAATTTTAAAATTCATTTGGACAATTTTAAAATACATTTGGACAATTTTAAAATACATTTGGACAATTTTAAAATACATTTGGACAATTTTAAAATACATTTGGACAATTTTAAAATACTTTTGGACAATTTTAAAATATATTTGGACAATTTTAAAATACATTTTGACAATTTTAAAATACATTTGGACATTTTTAAAATTCATTTGGACAATTATAAAATACATTTTGACAATTTTAAAATACATTTGGACAATTTTAAAATACATTTGGACAATTTTAAAATTCAATTGGACAATTTTTAAATACATTTGTACAATTTTAAAATACATTTAAACAATTTTGAAAATACATTTTAAAAAATTTTAAAATACATTTGGACAATTTTAAACTACATTCGGACAATTTTAAAATACATTTGGAAAATTTTAAAATACAATTGGAAATGGTGTAGAGGCAAAGAATTACACTATTTCCAAAATGGTGTGTTATATCCAATTCACAACTTTGGTGAAATCTCGTGTAAACGATATTTCGATTTCGATTGAAATCTCGTTCGAACGAGATTTCACGTCAGGTATAAAACGGCCCTTAAGTGAAAATTAAATTTAAAATTTGTCGATGCTTTAAAGTTTTTAAAAAATCTAAATAATAAGATTTTGTTAAGTTTTATTCAAAATTCCATTAAATTCGAAATTTTTATATAAAACTTTTAAATAAAAACTCAATTTCCCTAATTCAAATTGGAAATGGTGTTATCTGAAGTAGTACATCTGTTGCTCCTTTTTGTGTAATTGTTTGTTGTTGTTGTTTTTCGAATTTGACTTTAATATTTCATTGTTGTTTGTGTTCACATGATTATTGTCTACGGACTTCTGAAAACAAAAATACTGTTGTAGTCAGAGATTTAAAGTATAAATTAAATGTTTTATAGGACTTTTTCAAAAAAAAATTTTACTTACAAGGGAAGTATCTTAACCCTTATGAACCGATTTGCCTGAAACTTAAAACATATATAAAAGAGACGATTTTAAGGCAGTGCTTAAAAATTTCGTTGTATCCTTATAAATCAATGTGGACCTTCGGAAAAATTTCGATAACTCCCGAACTAACAGCAATATCGTCTAGAGCAAAAATACGTTTCCACTTAAATTTAATAAAGATTATTTCGTATTCATACGAATATAGTAGGTCTATGTCTTCACATAAATACCCCCCAAAATTTACGCATTTTCATAAAATAAGCTATTTAACAAAGCCAATTTTTTACAAGATCATACCACCGTTGCAACGGTGGATGAGCGTTGGATGGGCATTAAAAAAACCTTTATTCTCATATTTAAACATCATTTTGTTTTTTTAAAAGAAATGGCTGAAAAATCCAAAAAAAAACAATTCTTTCGCAATTTTTTTACCCATTTTTTGAACCCATAAATCCCCGATATGCCCGAAAAGCCGAGACACCCAACCTTAGATGGGTGTCTTTTATATTTATTTCACGTTTCATGCAAATCGATTCAAAAGGGTTGAGATACTTCCCTTGTTAGTTTTTATAGGGACTTAGGGCAGATCTTAGTCAGCACTTTAGTTGTTATACAGACTTTAGTGCAACACAGAAAAAAAAAATATTTGCCAATGAACGAAATTCATAGTATTTATTTATTCATCAGAATTATGAACTTTTTTATTAAATTTTTAAACTTTTTCATAGTATTTATGAAAAAATTTTGAATAGTTCTTATATTTCACATATTCTGATTTATTCATAAATAATATGAAAAAGTTTATAAATGTTATGAAAAAGTTAATAAATTTTATGAATTTGTTAATAAATACTATGAATTTCGTTCATTGAAATTTTTTTTTGTGTGAAGGTTTTGAAAATAATTTTGACTTTTTGTGAGTTTTTTTCCAAGGACTTAATATTTCCCCTTTGAATGCCAAAATAATTTGAGAATCCTAAAGTTGAAAAAGTCCTTGGTATTTTCCAGAAAGAATTGTCTTAGGTTGTATTTAAAGCACATAAAAGTTCTTAAAAAAAAATTTATAAGTCCAGTTCTTAACCTGTCGGAAAAGTGTGTCCCTCGATCCAAAATCACCTATCCGGTGACTGGTGACTACAGCACATATCACTTAAATGGCTATCATGTGACAGATGAAAATTAGACTTATGTATCACTAAAAGTCTAAAAAAAGTTATTCCGTGATCGTAGACAAAATTCAAAAATTTTCCAAGTCTAAGACATTTTTTTTTGCGTTTTGTAGTAAAAAATTTTAATAAAAAAAATATTTAGAAAAAAAAAAAAAATTCATAAATTTTAAAAAAATTTCCAAGTTTCGAAAATTGTTGGTGAAAATTTTCAAAGTCCCCTATTTGAAAATTTTTGGACAATTCTTTTGTGTTTTTTAATAACAGCATTTTAATCCAAAAAAAATGAAAAATGTTCTAAGTTTTGAAAAATTTCTAAGTCCCGTTCACAAAAATGTTTGTAATTTTTTTCGTTTTGGAGTAAAAAAATTCATTAAAAATGCTTTTATGTATCTCAAAATATTCTAAATTTATAAATTTTCCAAATTTATATATATTTAGAGTAGGTGTATTCTAGCTCGAGGTCATTATTTTCTTTACCAATTAAAACTATGATATTCTCATAGAATAATTTTCAAGAAAATAATTTTTCTGTTTTAAATTTATTTGTGTTTGTAATTTTTGCAAAACTTAATCGAAACGTGTTTCGATATTTGTCAGATTCCATTCCCAGTGGAAGTAGAGTCGAATATGTATTAAAATTTTAGTTTGATCCTTAACGATTTGTCATTAAAATCTCTTTACTACTTGAAGTATAGAGTTTTTATATTTGTTAAATAATCCTGAAAATGGAATCTGACGAATTCTAAAACACGAGTCGATTAAATCTTGCAAAAATTACCAACACAAATAAATTTAAAACAGAAAAATATTTTTTTTAAAAATTATTCTATCAGAATATCATAGTTTAAATTAGTATAGGAAATAATGAGCTCGAGCTAGAATAAACCAATAAAATTATCAAAAGGTATTTTATACATGTTCAAATTTTTAAATTATCGAAATGTAATTTAAAAGTGTTCCAATGTATTTTAAAAATGAACTCAATGTATTTCAAAATTTTCCAAATGTAAAGCGTGATCCATTTCGAGGTTCCCTACTTTTTAAAAGAAAAAAACACAGAAAATTCAAATTTAATGGGAAATGTTTATTATCATTTGAAAGAACATTCTACATTCTTATGTCAATCAAATGTTGGCCGTTGCTACGTCGCAGATGGTCCATCCGTTGAGTCCAATTTTCGATGACTCGTTCGAGCATTTCGACTGTTAATTGACGAATGACACGCGTGATGTTTTCCTCCAAGGCCTGAATCGAAGCGGGTTTGTCCGCATAAACTTTAGACTTTACATATCCCCACAGGAAAAAGTCTAACGGTATGATATCACACGATCTTGGTGGGAAATCGACCGGCCCAAAACGTGAAATTATGTGCTCACCGAAGTGTTCTCTCAATAAATCCATTGATTTTTGTGATGTGTGGGAAGTGGCGCCGTCGTGCAGAAATCAAATGTCGCCGAGATCACGACCTTCAATTTCAGGCATCAAATAGTCGGTTATCATCATATAGTAGTCGGTTAGTTATTCGGCGAACGGCGCGGAATCGACTCTCCACGGTCTTCGTGTACATTCACAGCTACGGCCGCTGTATTTTCTTCACAGCGTGCTGGACGTGGTCTATTCGGTCGAATATTATCCAAAAATGAATGCTGGGTCTCAAAATGGGTGATGGTGTTGTGAATAGTACGCTCAGTAGGCCGATTATGTTGACCATAAGTTGAGCGAAGTGCACGAAACACATTCCTCACAGAACGTGAATTTTCGTAATAAAGTTGAACGATTTGTAAACGTTGTTCAGGCGTAAAGCTATAGTTAGTTTAGAAGTGAGGTAGTGAAGTAGTGAGGTAGAGCCTTATGTGATTTTCAATAAGAAAAAAGAGTGTAGAAAATTTTGAATTTGTGTATTCTTCATACACATTGAATTTTGACATAAGAATAAAAAGTAGAGCGAGGTAGAGAAATTCTATTCTCTACAGATTTTGTTTACGTCTCTCTACTTTTTAGTCTTATGGAAAAATTCAATGCGTATGAAGAGCACACAAATTTTAAAATTATATACACTCTTTTTTCTTATTGAAAATGACATAAGGCTCTACCTCATTACTTCACTACCTCACTTCTAAACTAATTATGGCTTAAGTCTTTCCATTATGAAATGCCAAACAATACTGAACAAAAATAACATGACAGCATGTTACGACTCACACGTGATCTGTCAAAAAAAGGCTATTGAAAAAAGTATCTCTACTTGGATCACCCATTATTTGGAAAATTTCCAAATATATTTAAAAATTGTCTAAATGTATTTTAAAATTGTTCAATTGTCTTTCATGCTTTTGCAAAAGTATTTAAAAATATTCTGAATATTTTTTACAAATTTTTTCAAATTTATTTTGATAATTTTAAAATACAATTGGACAATTTTGAATTACATTTAAACAATTTAAAATTATATTTTGACATTTTTAAAATTAAATTGGAAACAAAAAATTAAAAATTAATTTGGAAAATTATAAAATATATTTGGTAAATTTTAAAATACATTTGGAACATTTTAAAATACAATTAGAAATGGTGTAGTCAATACATTTAGAATTTAATATATCGCTAAATTTCTAATTAGTTTTTAATCAAAATAAAAATTGTTTTATTCAACATACTTATTATATTTTGAGTAGGTTTATTCTAGCTCAGGGACATTTTTCTTTACCAACAAAAACCATGATATTCTCATAGAATAATTTTCAAGAAAATTATTTTCAATGAGAAAATTTCTTTTATTGTTTTAAAATCAAGTTTTTTTTTTCGTTATTAAAGAATACATTCTTTTAAATCTCTATTTTCTGCAACTATGTTCAATATTTGTTAAGTTTGCCAAACATAAAAATCATTTGTTTGAATTGTTAAACTATACAATAGTAATTTTTAGAATGTTTGATGGTTTATTTTTTGGGGGGAATTCGATTTGAGTGTGAGAAATTTTGGTGAGTATACTTTATTGAGGATTTTCTATATGCGATAATATAAAGAATATTTAAATCCAAACTGAAAACTTCAATAGAATTCAAAAAATTCTATAAAATTTTCTTCAACTACTAGAAGAAGCATTTATTTTATATTTTCTAAACTCGTATGAAAATATGGGCGTGGCATAGGGTTGCCAGACGGCCTGGAATGGCCCGGATTTTCCAATTATTTTGGGTTTGGTCCAGTTTCCAGTTAAAATGTAATTTTTCCAGTTAAAAAAGAATTTCTTTAATTTTAACAATTTTTTTTTTAAATATACATATTTTACATTTTTTTTTTACTACTTTTTGAATAAAACATTAATCATGAATAAAACATAAATACCTCTTTTGGCAAAACGCGCTGTTTTTGCTGCATTTTCATTACTTTTCTGAACATCTCAGGCAGTCTATCGCTGATTTCCGCACGAATGTTTTCCTTGAGCTCGTCGATGATCTGAGGATTGTTTCGTACATTTTGCCTTTCAAATAACCCCAAAAAAATAAGTCTGGAGAAGTCAAATCTGCAAATGAGGGTCAGTTTTTATCGGCCTCTTTTAAAAAGGCACATTGTGCCGTGGCGAATAGAGACGTTATGTTTTAAAAGTAGTCCAATATAAATTTTTTTATCTAACATATGAAAATCGGTTTATTTTTTTAAAAATTATTAAAAAAAAATTTTTATGGGTCCAGTTATTGTTTCAAAATCCAGCTGAAAATTTTCTATTATCCAGTTATTTGACTTCTAGTATCTGGCAACCCTAGCGTGGCACCTGTTTCATTATCATGATTTAATGTTTTGGGCAAGAGTACAAAATTTGCAGGTATTTTTTCCTATCCAAACTAATGTTATCAGTAAAAAAAGGTGAAAAATTTTATTTTGCGTTATTTTGCACAAATTTGGTTACATATATTTTTCTCTAAAAAAAATTTTTCCTCACATTTTTTTTTTTAATTTTTTTTTAGCTAAAAAAAACCAATACCAATACTTTTATCGAATCGGTACCCATCCTTATTCAAAATGTTTTTACCTTACATTTTTTTAAGAATTTTTTTTTTTAGCCTAAAAAAAATTATTTTCTGCAGAAAAAAAAAAAATTTAAAATTTTTTAAACTCAAAATTTTTTTCACCTTAAAAATTTTTTTTCCTTAAAAACTTCCTATCTAATTTTTAAAATTTTTTTTTTAGATTAAAAACTTTTTTTTATTTAATTTTTTTTACTAAAGATTTTCTTAAAACAATTTTTGATTCAAAAAACTAAAATCGAAAAAATTTTCATCACAATTTTTTCACCCAAAAATTTTTTTTTTACCTTAAAAATTTCTAATTTCTGCTAGGGTTTAAGATCTTTGAACTTGTTTCAGATTTCAACATTGTATTTTTCATAATTTTTCAATATTTCAAGATTTTTTCCTTCATTATTTGGTAATTCTTCAACTGAAATCTCCACATCACTTGTTTGACCTGGTGTTAATGTTTTATCGGAATCAAACTGTGTTTTTACAATATCAATTGATTCACTCTCTAATCTTCTCAATTTACATAATTTTTTATTCTCTCTTTCGTCTGAATCACCTGGTTTACTAAAAGCTTTAAAAGGTTTGTGTCTCTGCTTATCTATGGCATTAACTTTTTTGATTTGCTCACTTTTATCAGGTTTTACACGATGATTTAGCGATTTCGTTGTGTTTTGTTTAAATTTAGGATTTTTATAATTTTGTCCCCTAAAACTTTCAGATTCCAATCGAAATTTTGTGCCACATATTCTCTGTAATCTTTCATATTCATTATCAATTTTTAATTCTGACAATGTTTGTTGCCGAAGTTCAGCTCTCTTCAATTGTCTTTGCGGTAGAATCTGAATTTTTGTCAATTCTTTTATGGATTCCTCTTTTCTTTTCATGTTTCTTATGGACGTTTTCTGGAAATCTTTAACATTTTTCCTTAATTTATTAAATGCCATTAATTGTTTATCCACTTTAATTAAATTTAAATTCTGTTTTTTAATTTGTAAATTTTTTATAAAATTTTCATGTTCTTTTATGCCTAAAACACTTTTAGCTCCCTTAATGTTGGTTTCGATGGGTGGTCGAGCTTTTTGGCGATATCGTTCAATATCGCTTAGAATTTTTTTTATAGTTTGTTGTTTAGAGGTTAGTGGCATTTTTTTATAACGATTTAATAAAAAAAAATTAATTTAACACGAACAATTTTGAGATTCCAAAATAATATTACAAATTTATTTTTTTTCTGAATTTTTTGAAATTTGTCTAAACTGGTGTTTCATGTTCGAAAATATCGATTATTTTAAAATCGGGTTCAACGAGAACTCTGTGATAGGGTTTTCATAAAACAATTAAATATCGTAAATTATAATGTGGTAAACCCTGCAAGAGAATAATTAGTATTTTAAACAAAAAAATAATTTAAAACTCCTCGCTTTGCATAGAAGAGCGGGAAATCAAAGAGATTTTTGTTCCAATTTGCATACCTCTAAATCAGGCCTTCGGTACTTCGTTAAAGCGCGTTTACACGGGAGAGAAAACTGCTAGACAAAGACCAAAAAACGACTCTGTGTACCTGTGAATTTGACTTTTTCAATAATTGTGTCAAATCAAATTCCTCTAAAACGTATTATTTCTTACCTTTTTTTTGATAATGTTACAGATTTTTGGAAGATATTTATATTATTTTTTATTTGAAGTCTGTATTTTGTTTAATAAAAAAATTATAACGTAAACAATTTTTTTTTAGAGATGATATTTAAAAATGCTGGAGTTGACAAATTTTCGATTTTTCTATCGAGATTTCTTTCTCGTGTGAACGCACCTTGAGACTTTTTCTAGAAAAATGTCTCAGAATCTGAGACTTTTTCCATTCGAAAAGTGCCCCAGAATCTGCAACTTTTTCTGTACGAAAAATGCCCCAGAATCTAAGACTTTTTCTATAGGAAAAATGTCTCAGAATCTGAGACTTTTTCTTTAGGAAAAATGTCTCAAAATCTGAGACTTTTTCTATAGGAAAAATGTCTCAGAATCTGAGACTTTTTCTATAGGAAAAATGTCTCAGAATCTAAGATTTTTTCTATACGAAAAATGTCTCAGAATCTGAGATTTTTCCTTTACAAAAAATGTCTCAGAATCTGAGACTTTTTCGATACGATAAATGTCTCAGAATCTGAGACTTTTTCTATAGGAAAAATGTCTCAGAATCTGAGACTTTTTCTATAGGAAAAACGTTTCAGAATCTAAGACTTTTTCTATACAAAAAATGTCTCAAAATCAGAGACTTTTTCTATACGAAAAATGTCTCAGAATCTAAGACTTTTTCTATAGGAAAAATGTCTCAGAATCTGAGACTTTTTCTATAGGAAAAATGTCTCAGAATCTGAGACTTTTTCTATAGGAAAAATGTCTCAGAATCTGAGACTTTTTCTATAGGAAAAATGTCTCAGAATCTGAGACTTTTTCTATAGGAAAAATGTCTCAGAATCTGAGACTTTTTCTATAGGAAAAATGTCTCAGAATCTAAGATTTTTTCTATACGAAAAATGTCTCAGAATCTGAGATTTTTCCTTTACAAAAAATGTCTCAGAATCTGAGACTTTTTCGATACGATAAATGTCTCAGAATCTGAGACTTTTTCTATAGGAAAAATGTCTCAGAATCTGAGACTTTTTCTATAGGAAAAACGTTTCAGAATCTAAGACTTTTTCTATACAAAAAATGTCTCAAAATCAAAGACTTTTTCTATACGAAAAATGTCTCAGAATCTAAGACTTTTTCTATAGGAAAAATGTCTCAGAATCTGAGACTTTTTCTATAGGAAAAATGTCTCAGAATCTGAGACTTTTTCTATAGGAAAAATGTCTCAGAATCTGAGACTTTTTCTATAGGAAAAATGTCTCAGAATCTGAGACTTTTTCTATAGGAAAAATGTCTCAGAATCTGAGACTTTTTCTATAGGAAAAATGTCTCAGAATCTGAGACTTTTTCTATAGGAAAAATGTCTCAGAATCTGAGACTTTTTCTATAGGAAAAATGTCTCAGAATCTGAGACTTTTTCTATAGGAAAAATGTCTCAGAATCTGAGACTTTTTCTATAGGAAAAATGTCTCAGAATCTGAGACTTTTTCTATAGGAAAATGTCTCAGAATCTGAGACTTTTTCTATAGGAAAAATGTCTCAGAATCTGAGACTTTTTCTATAGGAAAAATGTCTCAGAATCTGAGACTTTTTCTATAGGAAAAATGTCTCAGAATCTGAGACTTTTTCTATAGGAAAAATGTCTCAGAATCTGAGACTTTTTCTATAGGAAAAATGTCTCAGAATCTGAGACTTTTTCTATAGGAAAAATGTCTCAGAATCTGAGACTTTTTCTATAGGAAAAATGTCTCAGAATCTGAGACTTTTTCTATAGGAAAAATGTCTCAGAATCTGAGACTTTTTCTATAGGAAAAATGTCTCAGAATCTGAGACTTTTTCTATAGGAAAAATGTCTCAGAATCTGAGACTTTTTCTATAGGAAAAATGTCTCAGAATCTGAGACTTTTTCTATAGGAAAAATGTCTCAGAATCTGAGACTTTTTCTATAGGAAAAATGTCTCAGAATCTGAGACTTTTTCTATAGGAAAAATGTCTCAGAATCTGAGACTTTTTCTATAGGAAAAATGTCTCAGAATCTGAGACTTTTTCTATAGGAAAAATGTCTCAGAATCTGAGACTTTTTCTATAGGAAAAATGTCTCAGAATCTGAGACTTTTTCTATAGGAAAAATGTCTCAGAATCTGAGACTTTTTCTATAGGAAAAATGTCTCAGAATCTGAGACTTTTTCTATAGGAAAAATGTCTCAGAATCTGAGACTTTTTCTATAGGAAAAATGTCTCAGAATCTGAGACTTTTTCTATAGGAAAAATGTCTCAGAATCTGAGACTTTTTCTATAGGAAAAATGTCTCAGAATCTGAGACTTTTTCTATAGGAAAAATGTCTATAGGAAAAATGTCTCAGAATCTGAGACTTTTTCTATAAGAATCTGAGACTTTTTCTATAGGAAAAATGTCTCAGAATCTGAGACTTTTTCTATAGGAAAAATGTCTCAGAATCTGAGACTTTTTCTATAGAATCTGAGACTTTTTCTATAGGAGAAATGTCTCAGAATCTGAGACTTTTTCTATAGGAAAAATGTCTCAGAATCTGAGACTTTTTCTATAGGAAAAATGTCTCAGAATCTTAGACTTTTTCTATAGGAAAAATGTCTTAGAATCTGAGACATTTTCTATAGGAAAAATGCCTCAGAATCTGAGACTTTTTCTATAGGAAAAATGTCTCAGAATCTGAGACTTTTTCTATCCAAAAAATGTCTCAGAATCTGAGACTTTTTCTATACGAAAAATGTCTCAGAATCTGAGACTTTTTCCACATCGAAAATTCCAAAAAGTACTTTTTTGTTGGGGGAAACATAAAAAGTACCAAAGTACACTTTTTTATTTTTATTTCGCATATTTTTTAATTTTTACTGCATATATTTTTTCTGCATAAAATTTCTGAAATTGCGTCCAGTGCCTTTTAAAATTTAAATAGGCTTAACAATTGTTTTTCTAATAATTGCAACTCCCCCTAACCTTATGTCTAATTGATTAAACATACATTAATGTAAAATTATTGCTGAATAAAAAAACTGATGTATGTGAAATTTTCAATTCTTCACATCACTCCCTCTTTCAACATATTGTGTTATTTATTATAGCGCGCTATTTGAACAATTGATATTTATCAAATTTTATAAATCAGTGTTTGGTTTGGTTGTTAACTCCTTGTCTTACTCTTTTTTTTTGTCTTCAAATAAAATGTACTTTGATATTCACACCTTAAGTTTCAGTTTGTTTGCTTTTTATACCCTACACAGAGTGGTAGAGGATTTAAATAAGGTTGTCATAGCGTTTGTACACGAATATCAAACAAATTTTAAAATTGGTAGATTTTAAGAAATCGTCAGTTGAACGACATTTTTAGCAAATTTTAATTTGGTGATATGTCGAATTAACACACATTTTTAAAAATTTAAATTTTTAAGTATAAAAACCCAGTTGGCAACGTCCTCGAGCCATCCTCAGTGACGGAGCGGTGACATGTCAGAGTCACTGCTGAAATCCACAAGACATCTCTATGTACTGGGTTGAGGACAGTTTCATACAAATTTTCAAAATGTCCTCACTCAAAGTCAGCAGTGGTCAGGGCTGACCTCCTGAGGACATGTCACCTAAGACTTCTTTGGGGAAATGTCTGACGTAGGTCATGCAAAAATACAAAAAATTTTCGTATTTCCTTTAGTTTTTACTTTTATCCATTTTCCTTTATAAATTATTATAAATTTTTTTTACACTTAATTTTATGAGTATACTCACTTTCCGTTCGTAACGCATCGAAACATTGGTCGGGGACCCCATAAACTGTATGAGGCATTCCACATCAAATGTCCCGGTACAGAAAAACATGTGTCCCATAAATTTCTAAATAGGTTGTATTGAAAGCCCTATATGGAACTTAGAAAATTGCGTTTTTGGTTTTTCAATTTTTCAAAACCTGGTCTTAGGAGGCGTGGCGAATATTAAAAAAATCTTAAAATTTGTGTCGAGTTGCCTTGATTAAATATTTATTTATATTTATATTTTTTTTTTTTTTGGGCAATCGATTAAAAATTTTTATTTTGAAAAATTTTTAAAACCCGTTCTGAAATTTAGTTTTTTTTTTAAAATTCAATTTATCAAAAATTCGGCAACTTTTTTTTTTTTTAATATTTTTTTTAAGGTTAGATGTTTGTCTATAAGATTCGGCACAGCCAAATTCAACACTCATACTTGTTTTCATTCAAATTCTTTTTTCACTCAATTTGTTTTTTCATTCAATTTTTTTCACTCAATTTTTTTTCACTCAATTTTTTTTTCACTCAATTTTTTTCACTCAATGTTTTTCACAAAATTTTTTCATTGAAACTCTTTTTTCACTCAAGTTTTTTTTATTCAAACTTTTTGTCACTGAAATCTTTTTTAACTCAAAATTTTATTCGATTTTTTTTTTAATTAAAAATTTTTTTCACTTCAATCTTGATTTTTATTTTTCATTCAAATTCTTTTTTCACTCAAAATTTTTTTTTTCACTCAATTTTTTTATATCCTACACTCTAGTGATAGAGGGTTTATATAAGTTTGTCATTTCGTTTGTAACACCTCGAAATATTGGTCTAGGATCCCATAAAGTGTATATATTCATGATCCTCGATCGATTTGCCCGTCCGACCTTCTGTCCATCTGTCTATCTGTTGAAAACACGCTAACTTTGGAAAGACTTTACAAAGGCTCCTGAAGTTTGCCATATATGTTGGTCAGATTGGTATTGCAATCCAGCGAAATCGGTCCACTGGTTCAAAAGTTATGAGCAAAACATTGAATTTCGTCAAGTGTTTTTCGTGAATTTAAGAGATAAAAAACACGCTAATTTTCGAAAGGCAATTCTGAGGATGCTGAAGCTTGGAATGTATATTTGTCGTTTCCCTGGCCTGGTTCGTATTGCATTTCAGACAAATCGGTTCAGTTGTTCAAACGTTATTTGCAAAACCGGGAATTTTGTTTCACCTTAAATTAACGTGTTGAAAACCCGTTTAACATGTTTTAAAAACATTGGTAAGTCACAAAAATACTTTACAACGTATTTTTGTCACTCAAAAATATTTTTACATTAAAAAATATACTCCAAAAAAAATTTTACACTCAAAAAACTTTTACACTAAAAAAAAAAAATTTTTACTCAAATAAAAATATTCAAAATTGTTAATTTTTTTACGTTAGAAAATTTACTATCACTTCAAAAAGGCATTGTCGAGGGATTCCGCCAAGGCGAATTTATCTTTTCTACTTGTTTTTATTCAAATTCCATTTTTACTCAAAATTGTTTTTCACAAACATTTTTTTTCACTCAACTTTTTATACCCTCCAACAACAGTATGGGGGTATACTCATTTTAGCATTCCGTGTGTAGCGCATCGAAATATCGATCTAGGACCCCATAAAGTATATATTTTATTGATCAGTGATCGATTCTAAGACATTCTAGCGATGTCCGTCCGTCCGTCTGTCTGTAGACACACAAAAAATTATTGGCTAAAAAATTTCAATTAAATCTATTGATCAACAATATTAAAATGAGTCAATTATTGTTTTGATCAACATTTTTGTTAGTTTCTTTAACTATCAAATTACAAATGTTCAACATACCAGATTTTTTTTCGCTTCAATTTATTTAAATACATTAATTCAAAAATATACTTTATACTACAGTTTTACTTTTTTTTTATTGTCGGCAACATATTGGAAAGCAAAAAATATGAATTTCATCATAATTTTTCCATAAGCGTGAAATTCATTTGTTAAATCAATCATTATTTTAATTGACTTTAAATAAAAAATAAATAAAATTTTTTATCAAAATCGAAAAAATGATTAATTGAAATAAAAATCAATTAATCACCTACAATTTGATGATTGATATAACAATTTTCTTTATCGGAGGAGTTTCAATTAAAAAATTAATTGAATCCGCGTTTTTGTTGATTGACTTTCGTTTTTAATTCTTTATGTGGAGGACACGATACAGTCCAAAATAAACGAGCTTGACTTCCGAAGTTTGGCACGAATATGTCTTATATTCCTAGGCAGGTTAAGTTCCGAAATGGGCAAAATCGGACCAAGGGGAAAAAAGTTCCCCCTTGGAGAACTAAACCAACCTCAGTAAAACCGCATTTTTTGCAGGGTTTTTTATACTTTTGCTAAGCAAATGCAACTTTCTTATCTCAGAAGAAGTTCAAAATCGCAAGGGGAAGGTGCTCCCTAACGTCAACCACCAACTCCCCCCCCCCCCCAACAAAAAAAGACGCCCCTGAATTTTTTTTATACCCTCCACTAAGTGGTAGAGGGTATATATAAGTTTGTTATTCCGTTTGTAACACATCGAAATATCGGTCTGGGACCCCATAAAGTATATATATTCATGATCCCCGATCGATTTTAAGACATTCTAGCGATGTCCGTCTGTATGTGGAAATGGTGATCACGGCCAAAATATTACACGGAGATGATTGAAACTTAACATATTTATTGGAAGTTCTCCCGAGAAGTTTGGTATTGCATTTGAGCGATATCGGTTCAGCGGTTCAAAAGTTATGATCGAAAATGTAAGGACACCTAAAAAATTTTAGTACATTCAACATAACCTAAAAATACAAAATGCTTTAATTCGACTGCTGGCTGACATATGTAAACATAATTGAACAGCAAATGGTATTTAAACAAGTACGAACATATTTTTTGACAAAAAAAGAAAAAAATCGCGGATTTTTTTTCGCGCAAATTTTTTTTGCGGAAATTTTTTTTTTAAAATTTTTTTTTTTAAGTAATTTCCTTTAAAAAAAGTTTTTTGAAATTGTGGAGGGTATCACTACATTCGGCAAGGCCGAATTTAACATTTTTACTTGTTTTTTATATTGTTTTTTACATTTTGGAGGGTATAAAACATTCGGCACAGCTGAATGTAACACTCTCACTTGTTTTCATTTAAGCTTTTTTCACTGAAATTTTTTTTTCACTTAAAATTATTATCACTCAAAATTTTTTTCACTGAAAATTATTTTCACATAAATTTTTTTTTACTCGAATTTTGTTTTTACTGATTTAAAAGTGTTATTTAGATAAAAAGGCCCGAAAGCTTAAACGTCCGCAAAAAATAAACTTAAAATTAAAATTCGGTTGGGTAAACTTGTAGGAATTATCTAATCCTTGAAATTCGGATCCTGATATTTTTCGGTTTTCCGGTATTAAATATTGCTGTTAACGAAGAACCGGTTGTTCATTCTAGTGGAGCATAAAGCGAACTTTAATATAAATTTAATTTTAAACCAATTTAACTATGTCGACCCGGAGGGCGCCTCCAATAAAATTTAAAAATTGGAGTTTCTCATAAGCTTGGTAAACTGCAATTTAACCAAATTTTTGGAAATTGTTTAGGGTATTAATGGATTCGGTTAAACTCTATTTAATTTTATTACTTATTTTTGTTTTATATGCTTTATTTGCTTCCTTATCTGCCATAGTCAATCTCTATCGTGCAAATTTCTTTCATTCATTTCAACATATGAATAGAAGAATCAACCAAAGACGTGTTTGAAACTTTTTTTTTTTTTTATATTTTGGTTATAATTCTTTGGAAATGCTTTTCAAAATATTATATCCTTGTTGAAAACAGTGAAAAAAAAATTATACGAAATGATGATAATAATGGTGATGATGTGGTGTTTGTTGAAGGTGGTGTGAACAAATTTTGCAACGTTTTAAATCATGTTTTGACAAGATTTAAACAAATTTTTTTCAATGCCATTTTTTTTATTTTTTGAATTTTTTTTTTAATAAATGGCAGGCGGTATGATCAAGATAATTGTATTTTGTTTGTTTTTTTTTGTAAATTGTTTAACAAAAGTTATAGATCATTTCTTTATTTGAAGTGAAATCATTTTTGAAATTTTGTATTTTAATCTTTTTTAAAAAAATAAATAAAAAATTTCAAAATTGATCTGTTTTTTGTACAAAACTCCTGTGTTGAATAACAATTAGGCTTCTGTTTTTATGACCACCAAATTACAAAGTGATTTAAATTTTTTTTCTGTTTTGTGGTTTCATTAAATGTCATAAATCTTTTAATGTTTTAAGTAGCCAAAGAAGAGTTTCTTTTTTTTATATATTTCATGATTTTTTAACTAACTTTGTTAAGGTATGCATAATAATTGTAAAAAGAGGTGAAGTATAATTAAAGCGACAGGTTACAGGCAACATTTTTGGCTTTAATTCGATTTATTTGTTAGATTTTCTTAATTAACTACAGCCATGAACACTAGGAACAGGGCGTTAATTCGTTTCGAATGTATTGTCACTCATACTACATTTTGAGTATCTTGGAATTCAGAAGAAAGGTATAAAATCAAAACCAAATTGACGTACAAAAAATTAAAAACATATAAATTTAATTTTTACCGCTGCTTGATTTTTGCTTAACGCCTTACGCGATATAATATAATTCTGATTAGACTCAAAAATTTCAAAATTGTCAAAAATTTGGTTTTTAATATAACTGTAAACTGTAGCCTAACGTCTATCGCTTCATAAAAAAAATCATGCTCTCCCATTATAACCTAGTAGCCCATTGCCCCAATTGTAATTCGTCTCATTTCCTCCAAGTACTTGTTAATTTTTGTTAATAAACTATAGCATTTTATAAGTTAGTGCCAACATAAAAAATTTGTTTGGTTAATTTAAAATGTATTTAGATCATTTATGCTAATGTATTATTGACTCAAAAGAATGTCATGACATTTTGATAATACAAAAAAAAGAAAAACAAGTAGAAAAGTTAAATTCGACTTGGCCGAATCTATGAATACCCTCCACAATGCCGTTTTTAAGTGATAGCAAATTTTCTAATGTGAAAAAAATAACATTTTTGGTTAGAAATATTTTATTTTGTGTAAAATTTTTTTTTTTAGTAATTTGTGAAAAAAAAAAAAAAAAATTAACTAATTTTTTTTTGAGTGTAAAATTTTTTTTGAGTGTAAAATTTTTTTTGAGTGTATTTTTTTTTTTGTTTTAGTGTAAAAATAATTTTTGAGTGACAAAAATACCTTGTAAAATATTTTTGTGACTTACTAATGTTTTTAAACATGTTTAACGGGTTTTCAACACGTGAATTTAAGGTGAAACTAATCTGAAATTCACGGCTTTGCTAATAACTTTTGAACGACTGGACCGATTTGGCTGAAATTTAAAAGGAATCGGACCAGAGGATCGAAAAATATGTATGTCACACTTCAGCACCCTCAGATTTGGAGTTTGAAAGTTACCGTGTGTTTTAACTCGTAAATTCTAGAAAAACCCTTGCCGAAATTCACTCATTTGCTAATAACTTTTGAACCACTGGACCGATTTCGCTGGATTGCAATACCAACCTGACCAGGTAAATGCAAAACATAAATGCCAAACTTCAGGAGCCTTCGTGAAGTCTTTCAAAAGTTAGCGTGTTTTCAACAGACAAACAGACAGACAGACAGACGGACTGACGGACGGACATCGCTAGATCGTCTTAAAATCGATCGGGGATCATGAATATATAAACTTTATGGGGTCCTACACCAATATCTCGAGGTGTTACAAACGGAATGACAAATTTATATATACCCTCTATCACTAGAGTGGAGGGTATAAAAAAATCATACAAAATGTGCCGAAAAGAAGGGGGCTTAAAACAAAAATTCCTAAGCTAAAAAACACCAAAAAATTCCTCCATAAAAATACTTTACAAAAAACTAAAGAAATTTGTATTCCAATTGGTGGCTTATCAAAACTATAGTTTTAAGAAGATATTTAAACAATTTGTATTGGTGTTTTGCTACAAACATGTTTTTTAAATAGTTTCAAAGAATATAAAATTTTTTATACATTTGATGAGTAAAAAACTACTTTTTTTTTGCAAATAGTACGTATTTTCATAAAAACAACGTCTTTTACAAAAACTCAATCTTACAAATACTACGTCTTTTTACAAAGACTAATTCTTTTCACAAAGACTACGTCTTTTTTTCAAATACTACGTTTTTTATAAAGATTATGTCTTTTTTACAAAGACTACGTCTTTTTTTACAAAGACTACTCCTTTTTTACAAAGACTACGTCTTTTTTTACAAATACTACGTTTTTTTTTACAAAGACTACATCGTTTTTCAAAGACTACGTCTTTTGTTCAAAGAATACACCTACGTCTTTTTTACAAAAGTTACATCTTTTAAAAATATTTTTTTTCATGTATTTTTTTTTCAAAGACGACGTCTTTTTACAAAAACTACGCATTTTTACAAAGACTTCATCGTTTTTCAAAGACTACGTCTTTTACATGAATACACCTACGTCTTTTTTACGAAAGTTACATCTTTTAAAAAGTTTTTTTTTTCAAAAACTATGTATTTTTTGAGTAAAAACTACTTTTTTTTTGCAAATTGTACGTATTTTCACAAAAATAATGCCTTTTACAAAAACTTAACCTTACATATACCACGTATTTTTACAAAGACTATGTCTTTTTTACAAAGACTACGTCCTTTTTATAAACACTAGGATTTTTTTTTTTCAAAGACTACTTCTTTTTTACGAAGACCACATCTGTTTTACAAAGACTGAGTCTGTTTTACAAGGACTACGTCTTTTTTGCAAATACTACGTCTTTTTACATAAACTACGTCTTTTTTACAAAGACTTACCCCCGGTTTTTATATGACGTTCGTCGTACATTCGTCATACAGGGTAAGTCTTTGTTCACAAGATCATCTTTTTTTAGAAAAACACATAGTTTTTTTTAAAAAAGACTACATATTTTTTACAAAGACTTCGCATTTTTTACAAAGACTGTTTTTTACAAAGACTACGTCTTTTTAACAAAGGCTACGTATTGTTAACAAAGACAAAGTTTTTTTTTTTAACTAACAAGGAATGTCTTTCACAGGGCACTCACCGATTGTCCTGAAATTTAAATATGGGAATGAGGGGGGAACAAATAAGAGTTACCTGTTTTTTTTAGCTGGCCAATCTCAAATTTGAAAAAGGGTTGCCACCTTATGATAAAGTTAGGGCTTTCGGGAAAATCCATATAAAAGCTAAACTAGCAGGAATTTCGCCAAACGAAAAAATACGGGTCAGCTTAATTTTGATAGAGATTATTATATATGATTTTGGCGGTCGTACGTATATACATCTTCATATAAACTACCCCAACAATTATACATTTTTGAACAATAACGAAGTCGAATTTGGACAAAACCTTTCGACCTGTATAAAATGTTTTTATAGTTTCTTTTGAAGAAATGGGAAAAATCCACAAAAAACCAAAAAAATCCCGTTTTTCCCCCTCCCCTTTGACCCGCTAAATGTGAGATTGGGCAGCTAAGAAAAAACAGGTACCTCTTATTTTGCTCCTCCCTTTCATATGTGCAAGTTTCAGGACAATCGGTTGGTGCCCTTGTAAGTCTTTTTTACAAAGACTACGTATTTTTGCAAAGACTTACCCCCAGTTTCTATATGACGTTCGTTGTACATTCGTCATACAGAAACTGGGAGTAAGCCTTTGTTCACAAAGAACATGTCTTTTTTAGAAAAACACATATTTTTTTACAAAGACTACGCATTTTTTACAAAGACTACGCATTTTTTACAAAGACTACGTCTTTTTAACAAAGGCTCGTATTGTTAAAAAAGACAACGTATTTTTTCAAAAACTAAGGCTTTTTTTACCTAAGACTACGTCTTTTTTACCTAAGACTACGTCTTTTTACCAAGACTACGTCTTTTTTGCCTCAGACTACGTCTTTTTTTCCTAAAACTACGCCTTTTTTACCTAAGACTACGTCTTTTTTACCTAAGACTACGTTTTTATTATCTAAGACTACGTCTTTTTTACCTAAGACTAAGTCTTTTTTACCTAAGACTACTTCTTTTTTACAAAAGACTACATAGGACTACATACGTAACAAGGACTATGTATTTTTACAAGAATTACGTATGTTTACAACAGTAGTGCTCACACACATAATATAAAATTTATGCTTGCGAGGGTAGTAGCAAGCGAAAAGTCAACAAATTTGCTCAATCAACAGAATTTTATAGCGAACGTGTGTCGACAGCGCACAAGCAGCATTTTTTAGCCTATTCCCGCGGGAATAGGAATTACAAAAATGTTCATCACTGGTTTACAAAACCGAAGTGTTTCAACAAAGACTGTATTAATGCAAATTGTACTCTATGATAAATCTTTGTAATATTATTATTACAAAGATTACTTCTTCAACGATTTTGCCTTGGCTACGCCTTTTTACAAAGACTACGTAATTTTACAAAGTCTAAAACATTTTATAAAAACTAAGAAATTTTTTTAGAGCTACGAAATTTTATAAAGACCATGACATTTTTCAAAGACTACGTTAATTAAAAAGACTACGTCATTTTCCAAAGTCTGCATTACACTACACCACTCTGTAGTACACAGTATAATGACTTAGAGCTGATGATTGTAACTACCCCAAATATTGATTCTAGACCCACTTTTAAGTATACCGATCGACTCAGAAAACCTTTTTAAGTCATTCTAGCGGTGTCCGTTCGTCCGTCCCCTATATAAAGGTCCGCTTTAATGTTGGCTCAAATGAATCTAATAACCGTGTTATAATAGATATTCGAAATTTGGCAGATAAACGTGTCTTTTATTCAATAATCACCATTCAAATACATACCACCTTCCCGATATTTACATAAATCTCTTAAATTTCATGAAAATAGGAAACATTTTATTAAAATTTTGATTAAAATGCGTACTTTAATAACTTAAACAAATCTGATTATAATCTGACCATTTTTGGACTTAGGCCCCATTTGAAAATTTTGTCCGCTATTCAGTTAAAGCGGTTTATTGGCAACATATACAAGTCTATTTTACTCAAATTTGATTTGTGAGTGTTTTTTATCACTTTTTCAAGATTTGACAAAATATAGATCCAATCGGTCAGTGTTTGAACTGTGGACCCATTTACCGGGAAACACTAGTGTAGGGTATTATATGGTCGGTCTTGACCGACAATAATTTTCATACTTGTTTTTACAAAAGACTACATATTTTTAAAGAGATTACGTTTTCTTACAAAAGACTACGTCTTTTTACAAAGACCAAGTTTTTTGTTAAACACTACGTGTTTTTACAAGGACTACATACGTAACAAGGACTACGTATTTTAAGAAAAAAAGTGTTTCAACAAAGAATTTGTATTAATGAAAACTATACACTATTATTAATATAACGTATTATTAAAAAGATTAACATTGGCTACGTCTTTTTACAAAGACTACGTAATCCTACAAAATCTAAGTTATTTTATAAAGACTACAAAATTTTTTGGAACTATGAAATTTTATGAATACTATAACATTTTTCAAAGACTACGTTAATTTAAAAAGACTACGTCATTTTCAAAAGTCTGCATCATTTTACAGAGACTAAATCATTTAAAAAAATTAATTATTTCGTTTTACTCAAATTATATTTAAAATATCTTCATCATTACAATATTATTTTTATGCCAACCATTCACGAACCAATTCGGCAAGACGTTCCTTAGAAGCACGCATTTCTTTTGAATCACTGCTACTAATAGATCCTAAATCAGCACAATGAGAAGCATAGGGAATAATTGTAGCACCCTCAGCTTCACCTTTACCCATGGGACTCCAGGGATCTAAACCACCATGAGTCGTATAGATTCTATCGACATTAGCATTCATGCCACCAAAATGTTCATTAGTATGATCTATCAAGGATTGTATATGAGCATCGGTGTATACAGAACCGAAAGCTTCACGGCACAAGGTAGTTGAAAGATCAACTGGGAAATTGCTGCCAAAAGGTTGATTGGCGGAAGCAGAGGTTTGATACCAACCATATTCATTACAAGTTTGATAGAACCAAGGACGGACTGGAAAAGTAAAAGAATTTAATTAAATTTGATTAGAAAAAAATATATAAATTTAAGAACTTACGCCAGCCATTGTTAAAAGAAGTATCCGAATACCACCAAACTGTGCTGCTAAATCTGGCATCAATACAACCAGTGGGATAACCATAAGCCCATAACCAATAGTTAGCCATAGCCGAAACGTCATCTTTAAAGCTCATAAGAAAATCACAATGAACTTTAACATCATCACCCCTAGAACATAAAAAGCAATATAAAAATTATTTTCAATTCTTCACTAAAAATTTACTTTCCGCAAAAAAAAACTTACCTTTGATACTGAACTAAGCCAGCAAAAATATAAGCAAAACTGCTGAAAACGGTGTATATATCAAATCTATTTTTAGTATCAAAACTATTGCACAATTTCAACATAGCTCTGGCTTCGGCTGAACGTCTACCCGTTAACATTTCTTCCAATTCAGCTATACCATTTTGCATACGATTGTAGCATGCATCACTGCCCATAACGCGCATAGTTTTACCTACAACTTCCATATATTCCAGAAAATCTACTTGAGCCAAAAGAGGACCACTTGATCCAAAACCACCATCAATCAGTTCAGGATAGAGTCTTCTAAACCATGTTACCATAGTGGCAGCATATGAACAGCCAGCCAATATGACTTTGGAATTAGCTAAAGCGGGATTGGATGCACGTTTTGTACGAATAAAATGCGCCAAGTCAGCAAGAGCTTGTTTGATATCTAAATATTTTAGATTACTGGTACGAATATCACTGAAAAATTTAAGGAAAATTATTAATTTTAATTGAAAAGTTTTTAAAGACTACGAAACTTAACAAAAACTATATATTTTTACAAAGACTACGCTATTTAACAAAGATTACAATGACTACGTCATATAACAAAGACTGGCATTTTACAAAGACTACATCATTCTTAAAAAGACTCCGTCACTTTACAAAGACTACGTCATATTACAAAGACTATCATTTTACAAAGACTACGTCGTTTTACAATGACTACGTAATTTTACAATGACTACGTCATTTTACAAAGACTACGTCATTATACAAATACAATTTTTTTTATTATTTTTTTTTTTATCGTATGGGGACCCCTTTAACGGTTAAAAACGGTTAGATTACTGGTAAAAATATCACAAAAAAATTTAAGGAAAATTATTAATTTTTATTGAAGTTTTTGAAAGACTACGTAACTTAGCAAAAATTATATATTTTTACTAAGACTACGCTATTTTACAAAGATTACGCTGTTACAATGACTACGTCATATTACAAAGAGTGGCATTTTACAAAGACTACGTAATTTTTAAAAAGACTCCGTCATTTTACAAAGACTACATTATATTACAAAGACTACATCATATTACAAATACTGTCATTTTACAATGACTACGTAATTTTACAATGACTACGTCATTTTACAAAGACTACGTCATTTTACAACGACTACGTAATTTTACAAAGACTACGTCATTTTACAAAGACTCATCATTTTACAAAGACTACGTTATTTAACAAAGACTTAATTATTTTGAAAATATACAATTTTTATACCATACACCACATGTGGTACAGGGTATAATGAGTTTGTGCTGATGTTTGTAACTACCCGAAATATTGGTCGTAGACCTTAGATTTAGCGATGTCCGTCCGGCCGTCCGTCCGTCTGTCTGTCCATGTAAACGGTGTAAACACGATACAGGTCGTAATTTTCAATCAATTGACTTGAAATTTGAAACTTAAGCCTCTCTTGGCTCAAGCACGGAGGTTATTGAAATTGGTCCATATTTAGACCTAGCCCCCATACAAAGGTCCTCTTTAGTTTTGGCTCAAATGACTAATAACCGTATTATAATACGAATCTTTTCAAAATTTGGCAGGTAAACGTGTTTTATCTTCACAAATCACCATTCCAATTTTAAAGGAATCGGATCAGTTCTTCTTGTAGCCCCCATACAACCCACCTTCCCGATTTTCATTTAAACCTCTCAAATTTCATGAAAATAGAAAATATTTAATTAAAATTTTGTTTGTGTATGTTAAATGCGTACTTTAATAACCTTATCAAATCTGATTATCATCAGACTACTTTTGGACTTAGGCCCCATCTGAAAATTTCGCCCGATATTCCGTTAAAGCGGTTTATTGGCAAAAACGAAGCCAATTACACTCAAATTTGATTTGTAAGTGTTTTTTACAATTATTAAAGATTTACCGGGAAACTCTGGTGTAGGGTATTATATGGTCGGTATTGACCGACTATAATTTTCTTACTTGTTTTTATTTATTTTTATTGTATGGGGACCCCTTTAACAGTTAAAAATTTTAAAAATGTTCTGAAAAAATGTTGAGGTTGGAAAACTATTGGAGGTCGGTCATACATTTGACTCCTCTAGGGGCACTTTTGGGACAGTTAGAGCAGTTGGAGCAAATTTTATAGAAATGTCATTTGGTGTGGGAGCCCCCATAGGGAATAGAGTCAGGGGTTAGGTATGCTCGAAAAAAATGTGGAGGGGTAAAAATAAATAGAGGTCGGTCTGACTTTTGACCACTCTAGGAGGCACCATGGAAGCGGTAGGAGCTGATTTCATAAAATTATTGTATAAAAAATAAGAAAAAAACAAGTAAAAAAGTTACATTCGACCTTGCTGAATGTATTGATACCCTTCACAATGTAAAAAAAAATTTTTGCAAAAAAAAAAAAAAATCGCGAAAAAATTTTTTTTTAAAAAAATTTGCGAAAAAAAAATTTTGTTGAAAAAAAGTCAACCAGCAGCCGAATTAAAGCATTTTGTATTTTAAGGTTATGTTGAATGTACCAAAATTTTCGAGGTGTCCTTACATTTTCGTTCATAACTTTTGAACCGCTAAACCGATTTCGCTCAAATAAATATTCTAAGTTTCAGTCATCTCCGTGTACTATTTTGGCCGTGATCACCATTTCCACAAACAGACAGACGGACAGACAGACGGACAGACAGACATCGCTAGAATGTCTTAAAATTGATCGGGGATCATGAATATATACATATTTACTCTATGGGGTCCCAGACCGATATTTCAATGAGTTACAAACGGAATGACAAACTTATATATACCCTCTATCACTAGAGTGGAGGGTATAAAAATTGTATGGGGACCGCCTTAAGTGTTATAGATAGAGCGTGGGTATGTTCTGAGAAAATGTTTGGATGGACAAAATATTAAGGGTCGATAATACTTTTGACTCCTCTAGGGGCACTTTTAAGGCAGTTAGAGCTGTAGGAACAGTTTTATAAAAATGAAATCTTTGTATTGGAGCCCCCTTAAGGAGTGGAGACAGAGCTTAGGTATGTTTTCAAAAAATGTTTGGGGGTCGGTCTTGCATTTGATCCCTCTAGGAGCAATTGCGGGGCGGTTTTAGGGCTTTTTGTGGATTTTTTAGGCAAAATCTACTAATTTTAAGGTACGGAGTGGTCTTCATTAGCTAATTAGGGTGCCTAACATGTTTAGATTGTTTTGGAATTTTTATCAGAGTTGTTTAGCTTGATCGTGGCTACAAATTTGCCAAATATTGTTAGGGAAGAATCAACAGTCCCTGGCAATTATGCTGAAAAAAGTGAAAAAACGATATTTTCCCCACATTTTTTCAAAAAAAGTCCAGGAAAAAAATTATATTTTAACATAAAATGTTAACGGAATTTGTTCAACCTACTATTAGCCACATTTTTCACAAATATACTTAAGCTTGCACCAACTCTGATTAAGCTGTTGGTAACCAAACTGGACAATCCGAGTATAGGGTTTTACTACACTTTGGCAGTAGAATTGAATCTACATAGTCAATTTCTTGTGTTTTTTTAAAAGTCTCACATTTTTCTAATTTTTTTTTGTGTTTTTGTTAAAGAACTGAACCATTTTTATGCTAGAAGTTTAAAGTCCTGCACTTGGACCCAGGGGTTTAGAAAATCTTGTTTCAGAAATTGTTTTATATGAAGTTTGTCTTAAATTTTTAAAAAACGTTTAGACTGACTTTTTTCGTAATGGATGGCTTTTCTTAAAAAAAAATACGTTAATTTGATTTTAAACTTACCTGGTTGGTCTGCTTTCACCATAATAACGATGTTCGGTATAATACAAAATACCTTTATGTTCCTTGGCCAAATCCACAAAATGACCTGACATAATAGCACTTGGATGAATATCCCATTCACCGCCGACTTCAATAAATATGGGTCCACCATTTTCAAAGTATTCATTATTTTCCATATAACGCTAAATTTCAAAAGGAATTCAATAGTGGGGGTAATTAATAAATTTCTTATTTTTAAATAATTGACTATTTTACCATTTCCCATGTTCTTGTATCAGTAGTATCAAAATTATCTAATTTTTGTGTAATCCAATGGGTTGTGACCGTAGCTCTTGATGTTACATCCAATTGTTTGGGAGGTCCTTTGTATAGCTCCTTTATACTTCTTATAAAAGCTGGTTCTCCTTCAGGTAAATCGGCAGGATTAACCGAATAAGCTTTGGAAAAAGCTACGAGCGCTAAAGCGCTCACAACTAACAGCACGAATTTCATTTTAGCGAATAACTAATTTTGAATAATAGAATTTAACATTTTATATGAAAGAAACTTGCAATTTTTGTCGCTTGTATTTTTATTTTTTTGATAAGATTTGGTTGTCTGCAAATTTAGGGTGTTTATTAAATCTTAGTTTTAAATTTGATTGAATTTCAGCACTTATCTGTTGACATATTTGGGAAGATATATTGTTCATTTGATGTGTAGGGGCTTTCATTAAAATTTTAGTTTTTTAAACTTTTTTTGAAAATAAAAATTTTATTGGAATGTTTCTTGATAGATAAGGATTTTGTAAATGATATTGGTGATGCCGTGACGTTAAACATGGAGTCGGTCCTGACCCGAATTCTACTTGAACGTTCGTCATCATTCCAGTTTTCGATAGTTATCTACACTCTAATTAAAATGATTTCAGTTTCCTACTATAAATTGGGTAAATTTACACAAATTGCGTAATTATACTTAAAAATATTAGAAATTTACTCAATTTATTGTAGTATATTTTTTGAATTTGTTGAAATTTACCCAATTTATAGTAGGAAACTGGACTCATTTTTTTAGGGTGTACTAATAAATTTGTTGAAGCCAAATTTCTAAAAATCTAGCAGAATTATGATCACGATCCACTCCGATGATTTAACTCCTGCATTTGACGCCGTAAAAAAAAAATAAATATTTATTTAAATATTTTTTTTTTAAAAAAAGGCTTTTTTTGATTACATATCGAGAGCAAATATTGAAAATTGAAAACCCCGTATTTTTAAAGTTCTCATGTACTGCTTTAGTGGGCCAAAAGATTTGCTAATCTATTAAGTGTACCATAAATCTCTGCAAAATATTGTTAAACTGATATTTCAGTTTTTAGCTACAAAGGTAATTTTTCTTTAAAAGTGTGGAGGTGCTGTAGATTATATATTGTTATTTTTAAAATTTGCTTTATCGTGTTATTTGAGCTATTTTTTAGACAATAAACAAAATAAATTTTTGGGGAATTCCATTAGACCCATTAATACCTAGACAAATCTGTTGGCAATGACACATCGATGTTTTTGGATTAGGTTAGGTAAGAGAGTCTACCATTGCTAGACTCCGTGCCGAACCGAATAGGTATTTCCTAAGTCCGCAACAGGGGAAACCCCCTTTTTATACCCTCCACTTAGTGATAGAGGGTATATATAAGTTTGTCATTCCGTTTGTAGCTTATCGAAATATCGGTCTGGGATCCCATGAAGTATATCGTCACCACAAATGCAAAACAACGTAACAACAAAAAAATGAAAATCGAGATTTTGATTGATTATGATACATTTGACTAAAATACATGTTCCTGCAAAATTTTGGAATTTTTTATTTAAAATTAACGATTTTATTAACGAAATTCAAATCAACGTAACAGCAAGTACACAAGTTTGTGAAACCAAAAAAACGTAACAACACAGCATTGTTTTTTTTTGTTTTGTTTTGAAGTAAACAAGCATAGACTTTTTGTTATTTATATCTTATTCTTCGGTTTCCCGTTAAAAATATTATATTGTAAACGAAAAATATAATTAAAATTGTTGTAGTATTAAAAAAGAACAAAAAAATGTTTTCGAATATAGAAAATACTTGTAATAAAAGTTTAAATAATTCAAAGTATAATAAACGAGACGAAAATAAAAAGAATCGAATGAATGGTTTAAAATACCAAGGTTTATCAAATGGAAATGTTAGTGACAAAATGCCTAGAGAAATGAAAGCTGGGTGCATTTCTAAGTTTTGTGCAAAAAGTTTCTCTCGACATTGTCCACTCTTCTCAGAAAAAACGCGAAAGGAAATATTTTATCGCTTCTGGCAGATGTCATGGGACCAAAAAAAACTTTATGTAGTCAATCTTATTGACTGTTCGTCAAAGAAGAGAAATTATGTACAGAATTCTCGTCGGTCAATAACAAAATTATATTTTTTAAAAAACAAAACAGTGCGTCTTCAAGTGTGCAGTAAAATGTTCCTGTCAACATTAGGAATAACTGAAACAATGGCAAGAAATTGGGTAAATGTCAGTGAATTACATGGTACCCAGATGGGTCCAGAAAATCAAAATACTTTAAGAACTGAGACCAAACGAATAAACAGTCAGGGAAAACATTATGAAGAACGATTAAATTTTTTGAACAAATGGTTAGAAGGTGTTCCAAAGCTGGATTCCCATTATAGACGTCAATACACAAGTAAATTATATTTCCAGTCAGATTTTAAATCATACAGAAATGTTTATGATGTTTATTGTCAAGAATGTTTGTCACAAACAGAAAATGGAATCTCTCCAGTGTCGTTACCCAAGTTTATGGATGTTTTAACAAAAAAAAACTTTTCTATTTTTAAACCAAGAAATGATATGTGTGACACCTGTATTGCATATGAAGCAAAAAATGTATCACAGGACAAGTATGATAACCATAGAAAAGAAATAAAAGACATGAGAGATGAAAAAATTAATGATATTGAAAGTGCTAAGTCTGGCTTATGCTCCCTGTTATGCATAGACATGCAAGCGGTAAAGCTTATCCCACAGTCAAATGCGAATGCTTCATATTATAAGATGAAACTACAAGTTCACAATTTTACTATTTATAATGTTATTACACATGAATCCGACAACTATGTCTGGGACGAATCCGAAGGAAATTTAGTTGCATCTACTTTTGCAACAATTATAATAAAACATTTACGAAACGAAATCCTTCATGCGCCAAATATTCATCATTTTATTATATATTCTGATGGCTGTTTCTACCAGAATCGTAATGTGGTGTTGTCCAACGCATTGCTTTGTTTTTGCATTGAAAATAACGTTACTATTGAGCATAAATACTTCATAGTTGGCCACACTCAAATGGAATGTGATTCAACCCATTCACTTATTCAACGGAAAATTAATAACAAGCATATAAATTTATATGTCAACTTGTTGACCTAATAAAAGATTCTAGAAAAAATCCAGGTCCTCTGAAAGTACATCACCTTCATCATAATTATTTCCTTGATTATGACAATCTTCCCAAACGTATCTCATCTATTCGACCAGGTAAAATATTTTTATTGTAAAATAAACATACATACATAAAATAAAACTGTATTTTGTTTAAGGTAAAAAAGCTGGAGACCCTACCGTAAACATGATTCGAGCTTTGGCATATGATTCTACCGGAATAATTAATTTTAAAATCAACATAACAAACGATTATGAGATTCTTCCACAGCGAAACGTGAATCAATTCGAAGATAACAAACCCAAAGATTTACATTCCAAGAGAATACCAATTACCAAGAAGAAATGGCAACACCTCCAGGATCTAAAATCTTTGATTCCTTCGGACTGTCACTTCTTTTATGATAATATTCCCTTCGAAAATTAAAAATACAATTCTGTGAATTATTTTATGCCTACAATTTGTTTTTCAAATATTTAAACAATTGAATTGTTTGTTTTTTAATTTGTTTTAGTGTTATTTTTTTTTTTTAATTATTTTAATCTACTTCCTGCTTTAGTTAAAAAATATATTTAAAAAAAAATAAAAGAATAATATTGCTTGAATTTACTTTAAAAACTTTTAATGTTTTATTAAAACAAAAAAAATATACTAACATCTCAATACTGTTTTATATTTGAACTTTCCAGAACTTTTTGCGTCTCCTGTAAAATTATAAAAAGTTTTGTTACGTTGTTTTGCATTTTAGGTGACGATATATTTTTTTAAAATGTATGATAACAAAAAAAAAATGGCAATTGTTTTAGGTGTTCGTATACAAAAGCTGCCCCATCTTTGGGGGGTTCTGCTGCCTCCTCCGTTCAACCGCTGGACTCCAACTTCAAAACTTAAGCTCGAAAATACGTTAGCTATAACCACTACAAATTTCATGGCTCTCGGTCCAGTACTTACTGAATGGTTGAATTATTTTCAAAACATATTTATTCAACTTTGTGATGTTACGTCGTTTTGTTTTACAAAACACGATTCCACGAAAAACGTAACCCACATATCTCAAAAAATATTTACAAAAACGACCTTTTTATTTCAGAAATGGATTTATCGCTGTATTTTAAGCTAACACTTTACAAAAGTCTTTTATATTGCAAATATATTTCATTTAATAATGTTTTTTGCTTCTCCTTTAAAATTCGAAAAAGTGTTGTTACGTTGTTTTGCATTTGTGGTGACGATATGGGGGTTGTCGTGTCAACTGACACAACTTTTGAAACCGATGTCTTCCGATCGGGATGAAATTTGCACCAAGGTTGGTTCTATTCGATAGTAGTTCAGACACAATTTTTCAACGAGATCGGTCAAGGACTCTCTGAGTTAGAGGGGGTCGAAATTTGACATTTTGGCCAAAGAGGTGTTTATTCTCATCCATGTAACTTCATACCTATTGTTTTTAGCAAAATGTGTCCCAAAGAGTTTAGATAGATATTTCTTCAGTCTTTCGAAAAAAAAATTATAAAAAAAATATAAAAAAAATTTTTGATTTTTTTTTTTTAAATCCAAAACTTTTTTGACTTTTTTCTCAAATTGGGCCCTTTTTTTTTTTTTGATTCAAACGAAAGCTTAGGTCATTCCCTTTAAGAGCTATGGGGTCGCTTAGTGGGATGCGAGTGGGATATCTACACTAAGAAAATTATGGCATTAACTGTTTGTAGGTTATTTTAAAAAGTAATCAGTAAAGTCATTTTAAAAGAAAAATCACTTATTTTATAAAGGACTTAATTTTTTTACTGTTTCTGTAGTTTAAAAAAAATAATTTACTGTATTAAAAACGAATTTTCTGTTACATTTAATTTCGGCAGTAAAAAATTTCTTCTATAGTTTTACTGTTTTTCAATACAAAATAACTGAATATTCACTAGTTTTTTAATGTTTTGGTTAGTCATTAAATTAACATTTAAAATTGACTGTAATGTGTTTTTATTTTAAACGAAAAAACAGTGGAATGGTTTTTAAATAAAATTTCATTTGTTTTAAGTGAATATTTACTGAATATTTAATTTACCTACATAATTCTTTGAGTGTATGAAAATTTTTTTTTTTTTTAACTTTGGAACACAAAAACGGTTCTTCAACTTGCACTATTAAGCGTGGGATAGCTAAACAGTTTCCGATTTCGATCCGCGATACCCTCTAATTTTTATAGGTTCGAAAAAGAAAGCACGAGCCAAAAAATGAGGGCGGTGGGGTGGGGCCATATGGCCCCTCATCGGGGTCAGAGTTGGGCGTAAAGAGGTAAAAATGTATGACCGACCCCAATATTTTTTCAACTCCAACATATTCTCAGAATATTCCTACCCTTTATTTTCAACTCATAAGGGGGTCCCCATACATTTTTTTATTAGTTTTTGAAAATACATGTTTTTATAATGTATGGGAGCCCCTTAGGGAGTGGAGATAGGGTGTTATTATGTTCGGACAAAATGTTGGTAACTAAAAAATAATGGGGGGTGGTTGTAATTTTTGCCTCTCTAGGAGGCATGGTAGGGGCGGTAGGGAGCTAGTTTAGTAAAACAATTTTTTAAAAAATAAAAGAAATGTATGGGGACCACCTTAAGGGTTAAAGATACATTGTAGGTATGTTTGCAAAAAATGTTGGAATTAATAAAATAATGGAGGTCGGTCATACATTTGGCTCCACTAGGGGCACTTTAGGGTAAGTTAGAATGGTAGGAACAAATTTTTAAAAAATGTTTTGTATGGGAACCCCCTTAGGAAGTGGAAATAGGGGTTAGGTATGTTCAAGAAAAATGTTGGGGGCAGAAAATTAGTGGGGGTTCGTCTCACATTGCACCCCTCCAGGGGAGTTTTTAGGGCAGTTGTGGGGCTTTTTGAGGATTTTTACCTCTTGACGCCCAACTTTGACCCCGATGGGGGGCATATGGCCCCACCCCACCGCCCTCATTTTTTGGCTCTTTCTTTTTCGAACCTATAAAAATTAGAGGGTATCGCGGATCGAAAAAAATTTTCATAGATATCCCACTCGCATCCCACTAAGCGACCCCATAGCTCTTAAAGGCAATGACCTAAGCTTTCTTTTGAATCCAAAAAAAAAAGGGCCCAATTTGAGGAAAAAGTCAACATTTTTTTGGATTTTTAAGAAAAAAAATCAAATTTTTTTTTTTTATTTTTTTTATAATTTTTTTTCGAAAGACTGAAGAAATAGCTATCTAAATTCTTTGGAACACATTTTGCTAAAAACAATAGGTAAGAAGTTACATGGATGAGAATAAACACCTCTTTGGCCAAAATGTCAAATTTCGACTCCCTCTAACTCCGAGAGTCCTTGACCGATCTCATTGAAAAATTGTGTCTGAACTACTAGCCAATAGGACTAACCTTGGAGCAAATTTCATCCCGATCGGAAGACATCGGTTTCAAAAGTTGTGTCAGTTGACACGAAAACCCCCATATATATAATTGATCAGTGATCGATTTTAAGACATTCTAGTTATGTCCGTCTGTCTGTCTGTCTGTCTGTGAAAATGGTGATCACGGACAAAATATTACACGGAGATGACTAAAACTTAACATATTTATTGGAAGTTGTCCCGAGCAGTTTGGTGTTGCATTTGAGCGAAATCGGTTCAGCGGTTCAAAAGTTATGAAAGAAAATGTAAGGACACCTCGAAAATTTTAGTTTATTCGACCTAACCTGAAAATAAAAAAACGCGTTAATTCGGCTGCTGGTTAACACAGTTGAACAGAATTGATCACCGATTTTTTTTTTTTGTTTTCTGTTTTTTTTCGCCAATTTTTTTTCACGAAAAATTTTTTTTCCTGTTTTAAAAAAAAAAAAAAAATTTTTTTTGTAAATAAACTTTTTTTACATTGTGAAGGGTATCAATCATTCGGCAAGGTCGAAGTTAACTTTGTTATACCCTCCACTTAGTGATAGAGGGTATATATAAGTTTGTCATTCGGTTTGTAACTCATCGAAATATCGGTCTGGGATCCCATGAAGTATATATATAATTGATCAGTGATCGATTTTGACATTCTTGCGATGTCCGTCAGTCCATCTGTCTGTCTGTGGAAATGGTGATCACGGACAAAATATTACACGGAGAAGACTGAAACTTAACATATTTATTGGAAGTTCTCCCGAGCAGTTTGGTATTGCATTTGAGCAATATCGGTTCAGCGGTTCAAAAGTTATGAACGAAAATGTAAGGACACCTCAAAAATTCATCATAACCTAAAAATACAAAATGTTTTAATTCGGCTGCTGGTTGACATATGTGAACATAATTGAACACCGAATGGTATTTAAACAAGTACGCACATATTTTTTGCCAAAAAAATCGCGGATTTTTTTGGACCATATTTTTCTTCGCGGAATTTTTTTTCTAAAATTTTTTTTCTTTTCAAAAGTAATTCTCTTTTTTTCAAAAGCAATAATCTTTTTGAAATTGTGAGGGTATCAATACAGTCGGCAAGACCGAATTTAACTATTTTACTTCTTCCCATTAGAATCAAAATTTTCAGAATGTTTTATTTTTTGCTGTATAATTTCAGATACATAATTTCAAGTTTATTATTTTAGGAAATCGAAAAAGTACCAATGTACATTGTGTTACCCCTTTTTACGATTTTAGTATCAGAAATTCTTACAAGTCGTTTTTCAGAATGTTTTGTTCCGATGCATGATTGTACAATGTACATTTCAAAAATCCAGTTTTAATGATGAAAAAGTACCAAATTACACTAAAAAGTACTTTTGTTGCAATGATTTTTTAGAACCAATTTTTAAGGTAATAGAAAAGTACCGTACAATCTTTCACCCTTTTTACCTCATTTAAATCAAAGTTTCTGGTACTTTATTATCATCTGCTCAATTGTTAAATCTGGCAACTTTTCTGTGTCATGATTTTTTTTTTTTTTTCTTTTTGTTTAACAGAGATAACATATACAATTATAGTCAGCCAATCAAATTTGAGCGATTTGACTTTACACATTTAACCCTTAAATGCATAAACAAACTTTGGAATTTATTAAATTGCTACGTAAAGATACAAAAAATTAAAATTCCCTTTACCATTGTGAACAAATGTTTTTCCGTTTTTCGCCATTTTGTTTTAAAATCTTTTTTTTATATTTTGATTACTATAGCTCGAGGACACATTTTTTTACTAATCATTAGGGTACGACCGAATACAACTTTTTTGACCGTATCCGAAGCCAAATGTTCGGCCAAATTTTCAGTATTGGCCAGAAAACGAAAATGTAGTAAAAACCAGAAAAAAGTTAAATTCGACTTGGAAGAATTCACAAATGTATAAAAATTTTAATTACTGTTTTCCTTTCGAAAAACCAAAAGGATTTGTAACTTGGATAATAAGTCACCTGATGTTGAATAAAAAATGTTCACCAGATTGTGAATAAAACGTTACATTCATTTTGAATTTCACAAATTCAACAGAACTTCGCAAATCTTTTCGAGCGCGTGAAATTGCCAAAGTGACAAAAAATACAGAAAATTTTAAAAATCCCAAAAAATCCCGAAAATTTTTAAAAAATCCCGCGAATCCCAGGATTCAAAATATACCAAAAATCCCGGGATCCCGAAATCGGGATATCGAAAAATTTTTTTCAATCCCGGGACTCAGAAAAACCAATCTCAATTGGAAGCCCTAATCTATATACGGTCGTTTCATTTGAAATTGAGTCATGTCAACTTGATTACATTGTGACTAATGATATGCAATTGCGACAAATTATATTTAAAGATGTATCAACCGAATTTTTGTTGTAGCAACTGAAAATCAGTTTTAAATAAACAGTTTTGCTTTTTTGTGTGTATGCTCACAAAATATGTATTTTTTTTAAAACCTGAAAGTCGAACCTTGAAAATTATTAAAGGCAATTACTTTGCAAACTGATGGAAAATTTCAAGAACGTGGGTTCTATTCCAATCAGAGTTAAGTCTGTTGATGAAAAAACATATAGAAAAAACAGTCTTACAAAAATCAAACAATTTTAATCTAATGTAATTTTCTCCACTGATGACGTAGAGGTGGCTACAGAAACCATGGTCTGGAATAAATCCACATTAAAAATAATCTTTAGAAATACAATGTTTTCTTCTTCAATCACAAACCCTTAATTAAAATATTTAATTGAACTCAAAATAAATATCTATTAAATATGTTATTAAAATAAAATTATCATTAATTTCTTCTGTGTATCACATTTCATTTCTAATTGCTAACTAATTCCCTTTGGCAAAAACTAAAACTATCTTTTCCTAATCGATAAGAAATTTTAATTTATACTACCACTTTTCTTATCAGTTTTTTTAATTGCCATAAATATTCTTATATGAATTCCCTTATCATAAATCATAACAAAATAATAATTCTATTAAAAATTTGTTTTATTATTAACAAAAAAATGAGTTAATTTAAGCCAACCATTGGGCTACCAATTCAAATAAACGTTCTTTAGAAGCACGCATTTCAGGACTATCGTAAGTGCTAATAGAACCGAAATCAGCACAATGAGAGGCACGTGGTATAACAGAAGCACCCTCTTCTACACCATGACCCATAGGACTCCAGGGATCCAAGGCACCATGAGTCATATAAACATTTTCAACTTCAGGACTCATACCACCAAAGAATTCATTAGTTTCAGCAGCCATTTGATTGATATATTCATTGGTATATTTGCTGCCAAAAACATCACCGCATAAAGTGGTATACATAAGGGCAGGGAATTTAGAGCCAAAAGGTTGATTAGCCGAAGCCGAGCTTTGATACCAACCATATTCGTTGCAGGTCTGGAAATACCAAGGACGAGCTAAGGATTCGTTAAAAAAGAGAATTTTTTAAATTGAAAAGTTTAAATTCTCAAAAAAAAAAAAAAAAACTTACAAGCTCCATATCTATAAGTAGAATCCAAATAATAGGCCAAAGTACTCTTATAAGTGGCATCAACACAACCACTGGTTACACCAAAAGCCCATAACCAAAATGAGGACATGGCTACTAAATCATTATCAAAACTCATTAAGTAATCACAATAATAGGGAACATCACCTTCACTGTTTGAAGAGAGAAATTTGGAATATAACTTGAGATCTGTATTTAAAAAAATAAAATCATTTTCTAACTTACCTTTGATATTGTACAATACCCGCAAATATATTTGACATACTGCCGAACAGAGACCAAACATCCAAATCATTATTATGATCAAAGGAATTGCACAATTTCAACATTGCTTTAGCTTCGGCAGATCGTTTACCAGTCAACATTGTTTCCAATTCAGCAATACCATTTTTTATGCGATTGTAACATTGTTCTGAACCCAATTCGCGCATAGCTTGTCCAACAACTTCTTTGTATTCTCTGAAATCCACCTTAGCAAGAATGGGAGCACTTGAAGCCCAACCACCATCCAATAAATCGGGATACATTCTCTTAAACCATACTACCATAGTAGCAGAGTAAGAACCACCAGCCATGATAACTTTAGAGTTGGCTAAGGCAGGATTGGTGGCACGTTTGGTACGGATGAAATGAGCTAAATCGGCTAAAGCTTGCTTGATGTGTAAATATTGAAGATTTTCAACTAAAATGTCGCTGGAAAATAGAAAAAAAAAGAATTGGATTACATTGAAAAAATCTGGTTTAAAAAAAAAGGTCACAAGAAACTACGTTTTTATCGAAATTCTTAGAATTGTGATTTATTTTTCGAATTCGGAGAGTTTCTCAATATTCGGAAACAATTTCAAAATTTGGTGAATCTCAGAATTTTTAGTAAATTCTCAGAATTCGAAACATTTTTTAAAATTCAAAGACACTTTTAAAATTCCTAGACGTTCTCAGAATGCAAAATAATATCCGATTTTTTATCGACATTCTTAGAATTCTGATTTATTTTTCGAATTCGGAGAGTTTCTCAATATTCGGAAACAATTTCAAAATTTGCTGAATCTCAGAATTTTTAGTAAATGCTCAGAATTATAAACATTTTTATACCCTCCAACTACAGTATGGGGGTATACTCACTTTGTCATTCCGTGTGTAACGCATCGAAATATCGGTCGGGGACCCCATAAAGTATATATATTATTGATCAGTGATCGATTCTAAGACATTTTAGCGATGTCCGTCCGTCCGTCCGTCCGTCCGTCTGTCCGTCCGTCCGTCCGTCCGTCTGTAGTTAACACGATGCAGTCCAAAATAAAAGAGCTAGGAACCTCAAGTTGGGCACAAATATGTCTTATGTTCCTAGGCAGGTTAAGTTCGGAAATTGGCCAAATCGGACCAGGGGGAAAAAAGTTCCCCCTTGAAGAACTAAACCAACCTCTAAAAAAATACACGTTTTTACATGTTTTTTTGTATTTTTGTTAAATAAATGAAACATTTTGTATATTTATCGCGATGGTAAGGTGCTCTCAACGTGCCCCACTGACCCTATCAACTTTGCCCCCCCCCCAAAAAAAAAGAAACGCCCCTGTCAATTTTTTTTTTTTTTTTACATTTTGGAGGGTATAAAAGATTCGGCACAGCCGAATTTAACACTCTCACTTGTTTAAAATTCAAAGACACTTTTAAAATTCCTAGACATTCTCAAAATTCAAAATAATATCAGAATTCGGAAACATTTTCAGAAATCGCTGAATTCTAACACATTTTCAGAATTCGGAAACATTTTTAGAATTTGAAAAGTTTTTCAGAATTCGAAAACCTTTTTAGAATTCGAAAATATTCTCAGAATTTACAGGCTATCTTAGAATTTAAGGGCATTCTCAATACGTTGACAATTTTAAGAATAGGATACAGAACTCAAAATTTGGAGAAATTCGCTGAATTCGGAGACATTCTAACAAGACACTCATAGAGTTGGAAGACATTCTCAGAATACGTAGAATTTTTCAGGACTAAGAGACATTATTTGAGTTCGTAAGCACTCTCAGAATTCGGAGACGTTCTTAGATTTTGAAGATACTCCGAAAGTTGTAAGATTTAAGTAAGAATCCTGAGACATTTTCTGAATTCAGAGAATTTTACATTTTGAAAACATATTTAGAATTTTAAAACATATTGTAAATTCGGAGAGACATACAGAATTCGGATACATTCTCTAAAATCGAAGATATTTTTGGAATTCAGAGAATTTATTAAACTTTGAGACATATTCTTTTTAAAATATTTAGAATTCGAACATACTTTGAACTCGGAGACATTCTCAAAACTCGGACTCACTTTTTTTAATCGGAGACATTCTCAGAATTCGGAAAAATTTTTGGAATACGGAGACATTTTTAGAATTCGGAGACATTCCTAGAACTAGGAGACATTCTTAGAATTTCGGAGACATTCTTAGACTTCGAAGACATTCTTAGAATTCGGAGACATTCCTAGAATTCGGAGACATATTCAGAATTAGGAGACATTCTTAGAATTCGGAGATATTCGCCACATTCAGATACATTTTCATATTTCTTAATTAATCTCAGAATTCGACTACATTCTTAGAATTCGAATACTTTCTTAAAAATCGAAAACAATCTAAGAATTCAGAAGCATGCTAGCTTTTCTGTCATAAAGGTTAATGCTCCGAATTTAGAAATACTATTCTACATTAAAAAAGTTCCCGAATTCAGATAATTTTTTCCGTATTAGTAGAAGAATTTGGAGACACTCTCAGAATTTGGTGACATTTTTACAGTTCGGATACATTTTCAGACTTCGGAGACTCTCTAGAGTTTAAAAACATTTCCAGAACATGAAGATTTTTTCGGAATTCGGAGAAATTTTTAGAATTCGGATATTAAGAGTTCGGATATATTCTCATATTCAAAGACATTCTAAGAATTCGGATATATTCTAAGAATTCGGAAAGTTCGCAAATGTTTTCATACTTCGGAGATGTTTTCATACTTCGGAGACTCTTTTAGAGTTCAAAAACATTCTCAGAACTTAAAGACATTTTTGGAACTCGGAGACATTTTTAGAATTCGTATATATTATAAGAGTTCGGATATATTCTCCGATTTCGGAGTAATACACAAAAATCGAAGAAACTCTGAGATTTCAAAGACATTCTAAGAATTCGAATATATTCTAAGAATTCGAAAAGTTCGCAGACGTTTTCATACTTCGGAGACTCCTTTAGAGTTCAAAAACATTCTCAGAACTTGAAGACATTTTCGGAATTCGGAGAAATTTTTAGAATTCGGATATATTCTAAGAGTTCGGATATATTCTCCGATTTCGGAGTAATACACAAAAATCGGAGTAACTCTCAGAATTCAAAGACATTCTAAGAATTCGGAAATATTCTAAGAATTCTAAAAGTTCGCAGACGTTTTTATACTTCGGAGACTCCTTTAAAGTTCAAAAACATTCTCAGAACTTAAAGACATTTTCGGAATTCTGAGAAATTTTTAGAATTCGGATGTATTCTAAGAATTCGAAAATATTCTCCGATTTCGGAGTTATTCACAAAAATCGGAGATACCCTTAGAATTCAAAGAAATTCTTAAAATTCGGATTTAATCTTCCATTAAGAAAAAGTTCCGGATTTGGAAATTCTCTTCTACATAAAAAATGTTTCAGAATTCGGCTAAATTCTGAGCCATTTTTCGAAGAACCTATAGAAATAATTTTAAAATCTTAACAAGTGAAGATATTTTTCTGCATAGAGAGAAGATTAAGAATACAGATGCATTTTTCCATATAGAAAATGTCTCCGAAATAGGGAAACAAATTTTGGTATAGAAATATTCTAAAAATTAAAAGACATTCGTGGAATTTGATGATATTTTCCGTATAAAATAAATATCAAATAACCTTTATTAAATATATTTTTTTTTTAGGGGAGAGGGGATAAAATTGGTATCATTTTGCAAATGTGTTTCTCCAACAAAATAAGGGTTAGAACTGGGAGGTATTTCTCTCAATAAAAGGAGTATTCAAATCTAAAATTCAGAAAAATTCTCAGAATTCGGAGAAATTTTTCAGTACACAAAAAGTCCGTATATATATTTATAGAATTCATGTAAAATTATAGTTAGATCTCCGAAGTACGAAAGTCTCGGAGTTCGAAAATATTCATAGGAAGTTTCAAATTAAATTTTATTTTTCCATATAGTCCATGGACCCTTGTAGGTTAGTTGGTAGCGTGCTAGTTTATGAGCCAGGGGGCGTATGTTCGATTCCTAGCAGAACCCTTGATTGGTTAAGAAAAAGTCAATCGGAGTAATATTTTCGCTTAGAAAAAGTTTCGGAATTCAAAAATATTTTTCGGAAGAAACAAAAACCTAAAATTCGGAAACATTTAGCGTTACCGAAAAATTCTTTGCACTCGAATACATTTTTGGAATTAAAGAACTGGTTATTTCCATACTGAAAAAGTATCAGAATCCGAAGTATTCGGAAACATTTTGCGGAGTCGAAAAAACTTCAAGAAATTTTTCGTTACAGAAAAAAAGAATCGCCAAATTTTTGAGAATACATGAAAATAATTTCGAATTCTAACACTTTCATGTATAAACAAAATTCTCCAACTCGGCGACATGTTTCCGTTAAGAAAAAGCTTAACGCAATTAGAACCATTTTCAGTGAGATACGTTTAGGAAAACTTTCCGATTCAGGAGATAGTTCTAATACCAAAAAAAAAAATGCTTCAATTTTAAAGACATTTGTTTGACAACTGTTATCTAACCAAAGACGCAATTTCCAATAAATTTAAATTCACTCACCTAGTAGGTTTACTTTCACCATAATAACGATGCTCAGTGTAGAATAAAATACCCTTGTGTTCTTTGGCTAAATCCACAAAAATACCATTTGAGATACTGCCAGCTGAAATTGCCCATTCACCGCCCAAATACAAGAACATGGGACCACCAGCTTCAAAATATTCCTCATTAACCATATAACGCTGTAATTTTTTTTTTTAAGAAAAAAATCACAAAATTATTTCTTTCTCTATTTTAATATTTATTCAAAATCATACCATTTCCCATGTTTTGTCATTAGTATCATCAAAATGATCCATTTTTTGTGTAATCCATTCAGTAGTAACTGCTCTAGATTCAATCATCTGTTGGGGAGGACCTCTGTACAATTTTTTCAAAGATTGAACAAAAGCTGGTTCATTTTTACTATCGTCCTCAGTCTTAGCCAAGGCTAAGATGGCTAAAGCTGCCACAACCGTCAAGGTGAATTTCATTTTTGCAAATGATTTCTTTTGACACCAGGAAAAACTATTTTATAAAAATTTGATTATTTTATGAGTTAGAAAGTGTACTAAAGATATCAAGTAAATGGTCAATTGTGGTAATGTGATTAGATTTCCTTAACTAATTAATTAATTTATTATTCATTTAAAATTGATATTGAATTCTACTATCTTGTAGAGAAAATCATATTTTTTAGTTCTTATCTATTGGTATTTCTGAATTTAGTACTACTACTAAAGTTTTTAGTACTAAAACTTTTGATAATGAAAAATGCAAAAAATTTTATTTTTACTCGTGTATAGTGTTTACAGTCACTTGGCACTACATAATTTGTTTGGATTTTTAATAGAAAATAAATCATATTTAAAAAGAAAGAAACATTTTATTTAGATTTGCTATTTTCATTTTGACCCTGAAAAGTAGGACATTTGATTTGACATTGACCGATTAGATATTTTTGAATGTGCAAAATAGTTTTTTCTGGGTTGTTGCAATTTTATAACAGTTTTGTGCACAGTGTTGCCATAAGTTGTTACAGTGCTAGATCAGAATTTTTTACAATTTTTTGTACTCTTGTTAAACAAATGACACATTTTCATGTCAGAAAATGTTTAAAGTCCTGCACTTATTGTAAGACTCAATTTTGGCCCGCCCTATATTGTGGTCGTGGATGTAAAAAATATTTTAAATAATGAAAACATTGTAATAATTAAGTGCACATCATAAAAAATCAATTCAAAGTTTCCTGGTAAACCCCATCCTAAAAAACGACCTGGCGAAATTTTAAGCGTTAGTAAAATCTGATTAACTCACGGGTGTCCGCAATCGGAAATTGCTTTGTCGTAAATAAGTACATAAGAGTGACTGATTCAAATTTTTCTTGCCGCAATATTATCACTTACGCGTTTATCTCAACTGGTGATCGGTTAATTGCGCCTCTATAACAGTATTTCCCGATTCAATGATCCGCATACAAAATTTTTATTTTATTTGGTCAATTTTTTTAAATGCGTCAGGTGTGCATATATCCGAGTTTTTTTTAAATGCGTCTTCGGCTTTTCTTTTTTTTTTGAGGCTTTAGGTAATATATTTCCCATTTAAGTTCGTCATCTCTTCTATCAAGTAATGATTACATACATAATATAGGAAAATATCGGTTAAATGCGCCCTCGTGAATGTATTCCCCGATTTATTATCCGCTAGCGAAATTTTAATTATATTTAGTAAATTTTTTTACATGCGTCAGGTGTGCATTTATCCGAACTGTTTAAAAGCATGTTTGCTTTTTTAACTGTAGAATGTGGGTAAAATATTTTCTATTTAAAAAAGTCAAAAAATATAGCACATATGAGCGGGTCTATTTAATTAAACCCTGTATTACAGCGTGTTTTTGCACGCCCCATATTGTGGGCGTGGATATAAACAAATATTTTAAATAATGACAAAATTAATATAAATTGCATGTCATGAAAAATCAATCCAATGTTTCCTGGAACAACTTACTTAACTTACAAGTGTCCGCAATCGGAAATTGCTTTATCGTAAGCTAAAATAATTTTTTCCACATAATAAGTTAATAAGAGTGGATAAAAAATCAAATTGAGTTAACTAGTCGTGAGTGATACAAATTTTTCTTGCCGCAGAATGAGCTATAATCAATCACGCGTTCATCTCAACTGGTTGTTGGTTAATTGCGCCTGCATAATTGTATTTCCCGATTTAATGATCCGCATACGAAATTTTTATTTTATTTGGCCAATTTTTTTAAATGCGTCAGGTGTGCATTTATCCGAGTTTTTGTATTTTAAATGCGTCTTCTTATTTTGGAGACTGTAGGTAAAATATTTTCCACTTAAATTCGTCATCTCTTCTATCAAGTAATAATTTCATACATAATATAGGAAAATATCGGTTTATTGTGCCCTCTTAAATGTATTCTACCGATTTAATGATCCGCTTGCGAAATTTTAATTTTATTTAACCAATTTTTTTTTAAATGCGTCTTTGCATTTTTATTGTGTAAAATGTTTCCCATTTAAATTCGTCACCAAAATCAGTGGCGCATTTAAGCGGGGCTTATTTCTTATTGAGTTTTTAATGTAAGTGTGTTAAAAAATTCGGTTTTATCGTTTAAATTTCAATGTCACTGAAATTTTTTAACTATGAATTTATATTACACATAACTCGAGCACTCTCTGCAAAATTAACAGATTTAATACTTAAAATATTAATTGGAATTTGAAGCTTGTATTTGTAATTTGAAAATTTCAGTTAAAATTCAAAAATTTGTCTTGTTATTCGTAAATTCGAGCTGAAATTCGGAAATTTCATTTGGAATTCGTAAAAGATGGATTGAATCTTTAAAAAGGGTTGTTTTAAAAAATTTAACATTTTTGCTTCATAAGAAGATCAATGGTGCACTGGACACAGGGGTTTAAAAACAAATATTTATTTTTTGGACCTCCAATTTTAGTGGGCGTGGATATAAAAAATGTGTGTAACTAATGCAAAAAGTCATAAACAATCCATTTGTCAACATTTATCTCCAAAGACCCGCCGAACCCCCTACAAAAGTCGCCCCAGCTGATTTTTGTATACTTTGGCAGGTTTAAAAGATTTGGCACAGCCAAATTTAACATGCACTTGTTTTTTGTACCCGTGAACGTGATCGGAAATTATTTGGTCAGAAGCGTTTTCTGACGTAATAAATAAGGGATTTAAATTTGTCTTGCCGGAGCGTAAGTTATAAATCAATTACGCATCCATCTCTACTAGGAAGTAATAAGTTCATACAGAATATAGAAAAATATCGGTTAACTATGCCCTCATAAATTCATTCCCCGATTTAAAGATCCGCATGCGAAATTTTTATTTTTGTTTGGAAGATTTTTTAAATGTGTCAGGTGCGCATTTATCCGAGTTGTTTTTTTAAATGCGTCTTCGCATTTTTTTTGGGACTAAGGGTAAAATATTTCCCATTTAAATTCGTAAACAAAATTGGTGTCGCATTTAAGCGGGGTCTATCTAATTTCTTGAGTTTTAAATATTAACTGCGGCCCCATAAATTCACTCCCGGATTTAATGATCCGCATGCGAAATTTTTCTTTTATTTGGCCGCTTTTTTTTAATACGTCAGGTGTGCATTTATCCGAGTTGTTATTTTTTTAATATTTCCAATTTAGATTCGTTAAGAAAATTGTCGCATTTAAGCGGGGTCTATCTAATTTCTTTTTGAGTTTTAAATGTTGACTGCGCCCGCATAAATTAATTCCCCGATTTAATGGTTCGCATGCGAATTTTTTATTTTATTTGGCCGCTGTTTTTAAATGCGTCAGGTGTGCATTTATCCGAGTTGTTGTTTTAAAATTTCACATTTAAATTCGTAAAAAAAATTAATGTCGAATTTAAGCGGGGGCTATCTTATTTCTTCTCGAGTTTTAAATGTGAGTGTATTAAAAAATTCGGTTTAATCGTTTGAATTTCAATGTCACTGAAATATGAATTTATGTTTCAAATACCTCCAGCGCCCTCTGCAAAATTTACAGATTTTATTTGCAAAAAGATGAATTGGAATTTAAAGATTATATTTGTAGGTAATTCAAAGATTCCAGTTAAAATGCAAAGATTCGCTTTGCAGTTCGTAAATTCCAATTGAAATTCGATAATTCCATTTGGAGTTCGTTAAATACCAATGGAAACTCGAAAAAGATCTTTTGTTATTCGTAAAGGATCAATTGTAATTCGAGAAAAACAAATTTAAAGTCAAGTAGCCTTTTTGAACTTAATTCGAAAAATAATATTTTTCGAATTTCAATTGATATTTTTCGAACACTAATTGTAAGTAGAACTTTCAAATTTCGGCTGGAATTTACGAATAACTGGTAGAATCTTCGAATTTTAAGTTTTATCGAACTAAAAAAATAAAAAAAACTTAGAATTACAAATTTTTCAATTGTAACTCAATTGTAAAGCGCAGTCGTCATTTCTACAAATTCATAGCTAAATTTTTTACAGACACATATAAACGATAAAATTAAGTGGAAATAAAAAAGTCCTCGCTTAAATGCGCCACTGAAAGTGTAAACTTTTTAACGAATTTAAATGAGGAACATTTTGTCCATATCCTCCGAAAAGATTATAAAAACGCAAAAAAAAATCTCGGATAAGTACCTACCTATCGCATTTAAAAAACGTGGACAACAATCGAAGCAAATTTTCCAGAATGCATTTTGTTTTCGCATAAAGAAAAGTATCAGAATCCGGAAGCTTTTCGTTTTAGAATTTCCATTCACCGTTTTCGAGTTTCAACTGAGCTTTTATTAGTGATAATTGACTTTTCTTGAAATAGAAGGTAATAACAGCGCTTTTTTCTGTTGTCGCCTGTCGTTCCAATTCCAACTTATTTTGCTCTCTTTCTCTATTGATTTTTATCATTATCTCTCTTTTCTATCTATCTCCTTATTAATCAGCATTTCTTACTATTTTACCATTATTTCTTTCTCTCTTTCATTCACTTTTGTATTTCTTATAATTTGTTTATCAAATCCATTATTGGAATTTATAATTCTACCAAAAAATTTGTTAGGATTTTAATAATATTTTTTTAATCTTATACAATATTTATTGCTATAATTGATTAATAAATACTGTAAAATTAACAAATACAAAAATAATTATCTAACGAAAATATTATACAATTTTATGCATCAAAAATACAAAACACATGTATTTAAAACATTAAATATTTATTCAGACAACCATTGTCTAACTAATTCAGCAATACGTTCTTTGGAAGCTTTAAGCTCAGCGGTATCATTATTACTAATAGATCCCAAATCTTTGCAATGAGCATGGACTGTTAAATAGAAAAAAAAACAATAATTTAGGAAAATATCTCAGGAGTATAATTAAAATGTTCCAACATACATGGTATAATAGTAGCTTGACTCTCATCTTGTATACCCATAGCACTCCAGGGATCCAATTGACCATGTGTCATATAAACATTTTCAACTTCGGGTGTTAAACCACCGAAAAATTCATTGGTACCATCAATTTGTTGTTGTACATACTCATTGGTAAACTGAGAGCCATAGGCATCAGCACACATGGTGGTAAAGAATACCAAAGGATATTTGCTACCAAAGGGTTGATTGGCCGAGGTAGAAGTTTGATACCAACCATATTCATTACATGTCTGGTAAATCCATTGACGCACTAAAATGAAAAGTAAATTTTAGTAAAAAGTTGTTGAATTTCTTTTTTTATAGTTAGTTACTCACTAATATTACTGAGAGTAAAGGAAGAATCTGTTATTAAATTTAAATAGGTACGATATGACATATCAGTACAACCACGGGAACCAAAATAGTCCACAATATAATTGGCTAGACCAATAACATCACTAGAACCTTCCATAATTCTACTGCAAGCTCTTTGGATATTGCCGTCACTAGAAAAAATTAAAAAAATTTTAAAAATTTAAATTTTTTTTCAAAATTAAAAATTTTCGTAAAAACTAAATTTTTATTTATTAAAAAAGATTACTTGTGTGTTTGTACTAATCCAGCAAAAATTTCCGATATTTCATAGAACAAAGTCCACATATCCAAATCATTTTGTTCATTGAAAGAATTGCACAATTTTAGCATGGCCTTAACTTCGGCACCACGTTTATTGGCAAACATTGATTCCAATTCCGCAAAACCATTTTGTATGCGATTATAACAAGTTTGACCACTTACTAAAAGAATCGATTGACCCATAACTTCTTTGTATTCTGAAAGAAAAGGAAAATAAAAATATTTAAGGTAAATTAAATAATTATTTACATCATGTTAACTATTGTTTACACTATGTGGAATGAACTTTTTACTATTATTTACACACTGTAAACAAATATTTTTAAACTATAAACAATTATTTACAACCTGAAAACAATTAATTACACTAGAGATGGGCACATGATCAGATTAGAGCGTGAATCACGTGATTCACGTGTGATCACGCGTGAGTGTGACTGAATTCAATTTTACTCAAGTGATTGTGAGTGAGTGTGAGTGAAGAAAAAAATTGCGTGTGTGTGCGTGAGTAAGATTTTTGCGTGAGTGAGTGTGCGTGAGTTTGCGTGATTTATTTTCTCTTCATATTTCCTTTCATACCAAAAAAATAAACAAAACAATTGTAAAATTTGGCTTCATTTAAGATTTCGTCTCGAAAGAAGCAAAAAAAATGTAAAATTTCGCTGAACTTTAAATTTTGCTGAAAATTTTGAAAGATTTTTGAAATTTTAGTTTTTGAATTTTTTTTTTGTATAAATAAAAGTTTCGTGAGTGTGAGTCAACGTGAGTGTGAGTGAAGCTTTCGTAAGTGCACGTGAGTGTGAGTTGTATTAAATTTACTCACGTGATTGTGAGTGAGTTTGAGTAAAAAAAATATGCTCGTGAGTGAGTGTGCGTGATTCAAAAATTCCTGTCGTGAGCGTGAGTGAGGGTGAGTAAAAAATCACTCACGCGCCCATCTCTAAATTACACCTTGAAAACAGTTATTTACAATCTGCAAAAAATTATTTACGCCCTGAATACCAACATTTACAACTCCTTTAATTACACGACATAAACACTTTATTCCACCGTGTTACAAATTTTTTACACCGTGCTAAAAATTATTTACACCGTGTCAATAATTATTAACACCGTGTATTCCATTATTACACTATGTAATAAATTTTTTACAACGAGTAAACAATTATTTACACCGAGTTAAAAAATATTTACAACGTGTCAAAAATTATATACACCTTGTAAACCATTACTTACACTATGGAACAAATTATTTACAACAAGTAAACAATTATTTACACTTTTAAAACAAATATTTAAGCAGTGCTAACAATTATTTACACTGTGTAAACAATTATAAAAAAATATTTACAACCTAAAAACAATTAAATAAACCCTGAAAACATTTTTTAAACCCTGTAAGAAATTATTTACACACTGAATACATTTTTTTACACCACGTTTAGTTACATCACAAAATCATTGCCACTGTGTTAACAATTATTTACAACCGTGTTAATAATTATTAACACTGTGTAAACAAATATTTTTAACGTTTTTACCATTATTTACATAATTAAAACAATTATTTAAACGAGTAAACAATGATTTACTAAGTGTTAACAAATATTTACGCAGTGCCAATAATATTTTCACTGTGTAAACAATTATTTACACTGTGTACAAAATTGTTTACAAAGTGTAAACAGTTATTTACACTGTGTAAACAATTATTTATACTGTGTAAACAATTATTTACACCTTGTCATCAATTATTTACACCGTGTAAATTTTTTTTTTTAAAAGTAAAACATCTATTTTTGCTATTTAAATTATAGTTAACTCCGTGTAACCAACTATTAACACCATTTAGAAAATTAAAATGTTTTTTAAAGCATGTAAACAAATTTTTTCACGAGTATACAATTGTTTACACAGTGTTAACAAATATTTACAACATGTAACCAACTATTAAGACCATGTAAACAATTTTTTACATTTATTTAAAAGGAGTAAATAATTATTTATAAAGTGTTAGTAATTAGTTACACAGAGCTAACAATAATTTATCGTGTAGGCAATTATTTATCTCGTGTAAAAAACAACTTTTCTATGTAAATTATTATTAACACTGTGATAACAACTGTAAACAACAACATGTTAAAAATAAACCAATTTTTAAAATATTTAAACAATTATTTACAACGTGTAAATAAATATTTACATTGTTTAAGAAATTATTTACATCGTGTAAACGATTATTTTTACTATGTAAATTATTATTTAAACCGTGTAACCAGTTGTTACACCGTGAATCCAGCTATTTACACGGTGTAAACAACTATTTAAACAATCTCTACAATTATTTGCATTGTGTTAACAATTATTTAAATGTTGTTAACTTTACATTATGCAAATATTTATTTAATTATGTTAACAGTTATTTACTTTATATAAAAAGTACACATTTATTTACACCACATGTTTTAAAATCAGTTTAACAATTATTTGCACTGCGTTAACAATTATTTACTTCGTGTAAACAATTATTAACACCGAGTTAACAACTTTTTCCACCTTGTAAATAATTTTTAACACCGTGTAAAAAACTATTTTTGCTATGTAAATTATTATTAACACTGTGATACCAACTTTTAACAACATGTGAAAAATAAAACAATTTTTTAAAGCACGTAAACAATTATTTACAATGAGCAAACAAATATTTATACAGTGTTAACAATTATTTACATAATTTAAGCAACTATTTACATAGTTTCAAGAATTTTTCAAATAATTTAAGCAACGCTTTACATAGTTTCAACAATTATTTACACCATGTAAACAATTATTTTTTTATGTAAAAACTATTTAAACCAAGTAACCAGTCATTTCACTGTGTAACGAACTATTTACTCCATGTAAACAGTTATTTCCATAGTGTTAGCATGTTTTACACCATGTTAACTATTATTTACATTATATAAATAATTATTGAAATTGTGTTAACTTTTATTTACATTATGTATTTAATTATTTAAATTGTTTTAACTATTATTTACATTATGTAAATAATTATTTGAATTATGTTAACAGTTATTGATATTTTAAAAAAGTAATTTACAATGAGTAAACAATAATTACACCACATTTTTTTTAAATAATGTTAACAATTATTTGCACTGTGTAAACAATTATTTACACCTTGTTTACATTTATGTGTACCATGTAAACAATTATTTAAACATTTACACATTTAGTAACACTTGCACATTTAGTAACACAATTATTTACACCATGTAAAAACCTATTTACACCATGTAGACAAATATTTACGCCATGTAAACATTATTCTAACCGTGTAAACAATTATCTAACATTTAAACAAATTGTTTTTACCGCGTAATTAATTATTTACATCATGTAAACAATTATTAAAGCCGTTTAAACATTTATTTAAGCTATAGTACCAATCATTTACACCAAATAAAAAATTATTTACATCACGTAAGCAATAATTTTTACGTGTAAACAATTTAAAACCCATTTAAATAATATTTTAAGCCATGTAAACAATTATTAAGAGTAAATACCTTAAAATTTAGTGAAATCTCATAACAAAGTTTTTATGAAAAAATTCATGTTGAAACATTTGACCCGAATATTTTTGATTCTCTTAAAATATTATACTCACCAAAAAAATTAGCCTTTGCCAACAAAGGTGCACTGGATGCCCAACATCCAGTTGCCAATTCTGGATACAATTTTTTAAACCAAGTCACCATAGTAGCCGAATAAGAACCACCAGTTAAAATAGCCTTAGAATTTTCCATACCAGGTATGGTAGCCTTCATGGTTATTATGAAATGTGCCAAATCTGCTAAAGCTTGACGTACATGTAAATATTTCATATTCTCATTGGTCATAGATGCAACAGGTCTACTTTGACCATAAAAACGATGTTCGGTATAGAATAAATAACCATTATGCTCACGGGCCATATCATAAACATGACCACCGCTAATGGAACCAGCCGAAATAGTCCATTCACCGCCAACATAAATGAATATGGGACCACCGGGTACATAGAACTCATCATTGGCCATGTAACGCTAAAGAGATTTTTTTTTTTCAAAAATTTTTTAAATTTTGAATTAAACTTTTAGAATCTATTTTTAGAACTTACCATATTCCAAGTTCTTGTTTCACTTGTATCCAAATGATCTAATTTCTGTTCAATCCATAATGTTTGTACAGCTCTGGTTGCTTTTTCAGTCTGTGGTCCTGGATCCTTATGCAAGTCATTAAATATTTTTACAAAACCTTCTCCTTCTACATTATTAGCTTTTATTAAACCGCTAAAAGCCACCAGGCACACAATTAATAAAGCGAATTTGACCATTTTTATTCCGTCCTCATCGATTAACACTTGAAGACTAAAATTTTCTAACTACGAGTATCATAAAATTATTTTAAAAATCTATATACAATGTTAAATATTTGCGATTAATTTGATAAAAAATAGTCGTTATAAATAAATCATAAGCGAAATCTTATCAGCTAACAAATAATAGTTAATACATTGGTAATCGTAATCGTATTATCTGTAAAACATACAGTGTGTCTTATATGTTGATATGCAATATATTGATAACTCTTATTATTTGGAGCTAAAATGATAAAAGTACTTTTTTAATTGACCTAGAGCTAAAGACAATCAGAAAAAAGAAAAAGTAATACTAAATTAACTAATAATAGATTAAAAGAATCGATAGACGAATTTAAACTGTTTAAAATTAAAGATTTCCATTAGCAACAGCTTATTTTTTCAGCGGTTCGAAGGACCATAAACAAATCTAAGAAACCTACAAATTTTGGTGACCCAAAGTTTTTCTCTCTGACCCTTTTAATGTAAATAATTTCTAACATGGTGTTAATACATTTATTATTGTTATCTTCGTGTAAATAATAGTTTACATAGTATGTAAATAATAGCACTAGTGAAGTAAATAATAGTAAAAGTGGAGTTGATAATCGATTTTAAAATGTTAAAATCTATTAACACCTTCTACATAATTATTACACTGTGTAAATAGTTGTTAAATAATTATTATAATTACTTATTTTGAAAAAAAGTTTTCGATGGTGTAAAAAATTGTTAATATGGTGTAAATAACTTTAAATGTTTCTTAACATGTCATTGATGGCGTATTAATTGTCAACATGGTGTAAATAATTGCCTACATGGTGTAAACAAATTTTCAAAAGTGCAAGAATTGTTTACAAAATGTAAAAGATTATTTACATTGGGTAAATTGTTGTTTTCATCGCTTTCACTGTTTAAAACGAAAATTACTAACAAAATAAAAGTACTCTAATAGTAGACTAAAACCACCAAAATATTTTTTGAAATTGTACTTTTTTTAAATGGTACTTAATTGAATATTACAATATGTTGCTTTTATAAAATGTATAAAAGGGTACTCTAATAAAATGGTACTTTAATAAAATGGTACTTTATTGAATATAACTTTAATAAAATGGCACTTTTATATAATGGTACTTTTGTAAAATGGTACTTTTAAAAAATGGTACTTTTATAAAATGGTAAGAATAATCTACGAATATTTTCTGCTTTTATAATGTTCAAATTTATTAACACCTTCTACATAATTACTACACCGTGTAAATAGTTTCGATGGTGTAAAAAATTGGTACGAGTAACATGATGTAAATAATTTTAAATAGTTCTTAACATGACATTAAAGGGTATTAGTAATTGTCAACATGGTGTAAATAACTGCCTACAAGTTGTAAACAAATTTTCAAACGGTGCAAAGAATTGTTTACTTGGTGTAAAAATTTATTTACATGGGGTAAATTGTTGCTTTCATCGCTTTCACTGTTTAACACAAAAATTACCAACAAAATTAATGTACTCTTATAGTAGACTAAAACCACCAAAGCATTTTGGTCACGCCTTTACAGTTTTTATGGCCCACTGAAGTTTTTTTTAAAGGCGTGTGGAATAAGTAAAATAAACGATGTAAATTTTCTTCTGAACTAAGTAATCTTCTAAGATATCTTTAGTAAAATTCTTTGGTGCTCCTTTTCTTAAAACATATTTACCCTTTGTCGCTCATTTTAAGGGGTCATTTTAGTCCTTTTTTCAAAAACTGTCTAAGAAGTTAACAAAAATGTTACTTATATAAAATCGCACTTCTTTTAAATGGTACTTTTATAAAATCGGACTTTTATAGAATGGTACTTTTATAAAATGTACTTGTAATTTGTAACTTTTGTAAAATGATAATTTTTTAAAATGGTGCTTTTGTAAAATGGTACTATCATAAAATGTTTATTCTATACTTTATTAAAATGAAACTTTTATAAAATGACCTTTTTATAAAAGAATACTTTAATAAAATGAAGTTAACTAAAATGGTACTTTTATAAAATCGTACTTCTATTAAATAGTCCTTTGTTAAATGGTACTTTCATAAAATGGTACTTTAATAATATGGTACTTTTATAAAATATACTTTACTAAAATGGTATATTTATAAAATGGTACTTTTATAAAATGGTACTTTTATAAAATAGTACTTTTATAAAATGGTACTTTAATAAAATGGTACTTTAATCAAATAATACTTTAATAAAATGGTACTTTAGTAAAATGGTACGTTTATAAAATGGTACTTTTATAAAATAGTACTTTTATAGAATGATAATTTTATAAAATGTACTTGCATAAAAGGTACTTTTGTAATTTATAAGTTTTGTAAAATTATAATTTTTTTAAATAGTGCTTTTGTAAAACGGTACTTGTATAAAGTGGTACTATCATTAAATAGTTCTTCTATAAACTGGTTCTTTTTCAAAAGGGTACTTTAATAAAATATAAAGGGTACCTTAATAAAACGGACTTTAATAAAATGGTACTTTATAAAATGGTACTTTAATAAAATGGTACTTTTATTAAATGGTACTTTTATAAAATGGTTATTTTATAAAATGGTACTTTTATAAAATGGTACTTTTATGAAATGTCATTTTTATAGAATGTTACTTTTATAAAATGGTACTTTTATAAAATGTAATTGTATAAAATGGTACTTTTAAAAATTGTAACTTTTGTAAAATGATAGTTTTTTTAATTGGTGCTTTTTAAAATGGTACTTCTATAAACTGGTTTTTTTACAAAAGGGTACTTTAATAAAATGGTAATTTTTTTAAATGGTGCTTTTATAAAATGGTACTTTTGTATAAAATGGAACTTTTATAAAATGGTACTTTAATAAAATGGTACTTTAATCAAATAGTACTTTAATAAAATGGTACTTTAGTAAAATGGTACTTTAATAAAATGGTACTTTAATAAAATGTTACTTTTATAAAATGGTACTTTTATGAAATGGTACTTTTATAAAATGATACTTTTATAAAATGGCATTTTATAAAATGGTACTTTTATAAAATGGTACTTTTATAAAATGATACTTTTATAAAATGATACTTTTATAAAATGGTACTTTTATAAAATGATACTTTTATGAAATGGTACTTTTATAAAATAGAATTTTTATAAAATGGTACTTTTATAGGATGGTACTTTTATAAAATTTACTTGTATTAAATGGTACTTTTTTAATTTTTAACTTTTGTAAAATAATAATTATATGTACAAAATGGTACTATCATAAATACTTCTGTAAACTCGTACTTTAAAAAAATTGTACTTTTATAAAAGGTTACTTTAATAAAGTGGTACTTTAATAAAAGGGTACTTTTATTGAATATTACTTTAACAAAAGGGTACTTTTATAAAATGTTAATTTTATAAAATGGTACTTTTATATAATAGTACTTTTATAAAATGGTACTTTTAAAAATTATGAAATGTTAATTTTTCAAAATGGTACTTTTATAATATTGTACTTTTTCAAAATGGTACTTTTATAAAATTGTATTTTTTTAAAATTTTATTTTTTTAAAATGGTACTTTTAAACAATGCTACATTTATCAAAAGATAATTTTACGATATAATTTTCTAAAATGGTACTTTTTTAAAATGGTACTTTTATGAAATGGTACCTTTAAAAAATAGTACATTTATAAAATGGTTAGAATATTCTTCGAATATTTTCTGCTTCAAATTTTACTAGGGGTCGTCCAACGTTTTTCGCTTGTGTTGAATATGTAAAGTGCTTGAACTACATGGAAAGTTACTCATTTTTATACCCTACACTGTGGTACAGGTTATGATGAGTTTGTGCTGATATTTGTAACTATCCGAATTATTGGTCCTAGACCCACCTTTAAGTATACCTATCGACTCAAGATCACATTCTGAGACGATTTAACGATGTCATCCGTCCGTCTGTCCATGCAAACGTTGTGGGCAATACATGTCGCAATTATCAATCGATTTGTATGAAATTTCAAAGGTCGGTCCCAAGGTCGGTCCATGTTTAGACCTAGACCCTTACAAACGTCCCTTTATAATTTGGCTCAAATGACTAATAACCGTATTATAATAGGTATCCTTTCGAAACTTGACAAACCATCATTTCAAGTTTTAAAGGAATCGGACCAGTTTATCTTGTAGTCCCTATACAAACCACCCTCCCGATATTCACATAAATCTCTTAAAATTCCTGACAATTGGAAATATTTCATTAAAATTTTGTTTGTCGGTTTTAAACGTGTACTTTGGTGGCCTTATCAATTCTAAATATTATTTGGCCATTTTTGGACTGAGAAAATATGCAAATTTATCTCAAAATTTGTTTATATATGTTTTCTACACTAATTAAAGATCTAACGAAAGAAAGACCTAATCGGTCAATGTTTGGACTTGGGACCCATTTTTCGGAAAACACTGGTGTAGGGTATCGGTCGGTCTTGACCGACTATGATTTTCTTACTTGTTTTCCTTATATTTGACCAAAGTAGTGTTAAGTTAGTCAAAAATTTTTTTTAACTATACTTGTTAAAAAATTTAGTGATTTGATGTACAAAATATTTGTAGAACATTTAACCATTTAAATGCACATTTTAGTGTACGCAGAAATTATTCGTATACTATTTCAACCCTTTAAATGCACGTTTTAGTTAACTTCTATGAAAGTTTAAAAAAACTGACTAAATTAACCATTAAAAATTTTAATACGTTCTGAGAAAATACAATTTTACTAAATTAAAAATTACTATTATTCCAAAAGTTTTATTTTAATATTCTGTAAAAAATTCTTTTAATGAAATTTCTATTCTTTCAACCACTGTTTTACTAAATCTGCCAGCTTTTCTTTGGAAGCCTTCAATTCGGGATTGTCCTTTTCACTTATTGAACCAAAATCTTTGCAATGGGAGCGCACTGTAAAAATAACACAGAAAGTTTATAAATTAATTAAAAAAAACTCCACTCTTCTTTCTCTTTACCCAAACTTACTTGGTATTATAGTAGCCTTTCCCTTTTCCTGTACACCCATAGCCCGCCATGGATCTAATTGACCATGAGTCATGTAAACATTTTCAACCTCTGGACTTAAACCACCAAATAGTTCATTAGTTTTATTGATCTGTTCCTTAATATATTCTTCAGTAAATTGTTCACCATAAGCATCTTGACACATGGTGGTATATAGTTTAACCGGGAAATGGGTACCAAAAGGTTGGTGAACTGAACCCGAAGTTTGATACCAACCATATTCATTGCAGGTTTGATAATACCACTGACGGACTAAGAAGGGAATTAAATAATTTTGTTTGAACAGATTTTAATTTAATATTGTTTGTCAATTTTTAATTATCTTACTCATGCCATTTTCAAATTTTGTTGCCGTTATTTCCTTTAATAGCGATTTATAAGTAATTTCAGAACAATTTTTGCTGTCAAAATATTGTAGTAGGAACTTTTGAAAACCTTTAAAATCATCTGAATCTTCCATTATTTTGCTGCAAGCTTTTTGTATGGTGTTTTCACTGTGGAAATATTAACATATTTGTATTAGTAATATTTGATTAAAAAAGCTTACATTTTTTTAAAAGCTTTATAAAATTTACATTTTGGAAAGAAAGATATTTTAATTTGAAATTATAAATAATTTTTTGGGTTAATATTGTACTTCATTATATTCAGTAAAAGCTTTTAACTTTTTTAAGCTTTTTGAAAAATAGAAAGTTTAAATTGCTTTTAATTTTTATCAGTAAATGTTAGCTAAAAAATAGCGTGAAAATTTTTATATAAAAAGCTTTTCAAAAAAGCTTTTAACTTTTAAAGCTTTTTAAAATATTGAAGTCTCAAAAACCTATCAGTTGTTAACCGAAAATAAAAAAAAAATATCTTTTTTGACAAAATACGACAAATAAGTTGTTACCATTCACTATTGTTATACATTTTGTAGGTTTCTTTGACTCTGTTGAAGCTTTTAAATGGTGTAAAATTTAAAGTTTTTTTTAACATTTAAAAAGAAAAGAAATATAAGATAATAAAAAGAAACTTTAAAATGTTTAAAGTTTTTAAAAGCTTTTAGTTTTCTTTAACTTTTTATGCAAATTTTTCAACAGCTTTAAGCTTTTTTATTTTGTTTCCTATTCATACATCACTAGACTACTTGTTTCAATATATTTAAGCTTAAAAAAGCTTCACTCACGGTTACAAAACTCTTAGTTGTACAAAAAAAAATAAATTAAAACTTTAAAAATTTAACAACATTTTTAGCAAAATTTTAAGTTTAAGCTAATTTTGCTTTTTTGGTACGAAAGGACATATGACGAAAAAATAAATGACGCAAACTCACACAAAAAAATCGACTTACACACACTCACTTACTCACACTCATGTGCCCATCTCAAGCCTAAAAAGCTTTAAAATAAAAATACTTTTGTTCGACATTTTAAATACAAAAATTAAAAAAAAAAATATATTTTCCAAACGTCTTTCAAAATCCGACAAATAATTTGTTCCTATTCACATTAATAAGTTTTCTTAATTTATTTTATGCAGCTTTTAAAGCTTTCTTAAACATTTCTAAAAATAATGAAAAAAATAAAAAGAAGATTTAAAATGCTTAAATATTTTTATAGCTTTAAGTATTTTTTTTTTACTTTTTAAGTACAAGCCAATTTTTTGACAGCTTTTAAGCTTTTTATTTTCCATTCATACATCACTAGATAATTTTTTAAGCTTTTTGTAATTTGTTGCTACTTTTAGGTAAATACTGAATTTCGTAAACCTATTGGCTTTTACTATTTTTAAAAATTATGAAAGCATTCAAATATTTTAGGCTTTTGTTTTGTTAACAACATGTTTTTTCAATTGTGTTAAACTTTCAAAATAAAAAGTTTTTATTTTTTTGTTAAAAATCTCTTAATTCCAAGGAAATAAAAAAACTGCTTTTAGGGATTTCCCCTTAAACTGCAATTTAGCCGTTAATGATTTTTAAGCACAAAGCATTTTTCGAAAGACTTAAGCTTTGCAAAGCTTGGTTTGTTTAATTTCTATTTAAATAACTTTTGTGGTTGAAAGAGCTTTTCTAAACTTTGCAAGCTTGAACGATTTATAGTATATTTAGCAATACAATTCCTGTTTTTTATAATATTCGAAAGCATTTAAACTTTTTTTGTTAAAAGAGCTTTTCTTTTGTTGTTAGCTTTTTTAAACTTTGATGTTATAAAAGCTTAAATGATTTATAATATTTTAAGCAATACAATAACGGTGTTTTCATAATCTTTGAAAGCTTTTAAACTTTTACATTTTTCTATGAACTGTCTGTCTCTTGTTAAAGCTTCGTAAGTCTTATATTTTTTTATTTTTATAAATTTTGTTCTTACTTACTGATGATTTTGTACAATTCCTGAAAAAATATCCGAAATAGACGAGAATAGCATCCAAACATCTAAATCATTGTTTTCATCAAAATTTTCGCATATTTTTAAAGAGCTTTTCAATTCGGCCGATCGGTTGTTGGACAGCATCGCTTCCAGTTCTTTAACACCATTCATAATACGATTATAGCAAGAATCACCGCCCACTAAACGTATAGATTCGCCAGTAACTTCTTTATATTCTGGAATGATTTTTGTAAATAAAGGAAATTTATTTTTTGAAATTAAGTTCTTTTTTAAAGCTTTTATGCGAGAGAAAAAAAGCTTTACCAAACTGGATTTAACCATAGATATTTCTTGCTAAAGTGTCATTTGTATTTAAGGATTTTGGGATAATTTAAAATTTGTTCTGCTCAACTTACCCACAAAATCTAATTTAGCATATAAAGGCGCCGATGAGGCCCAACATCCCGTAGCTAATTCAGGATATAATTTCTTAAACCATGTAACCATAGTGGCCGAATATGAACCACCACTTAATATAACCTTAGAATTTTCCATGCCTGGTATAGTAGTTTTCATGATACGTATAAAGTGGGCCAAATCTGCCAAAGCTTGTCGTACATGTAAATATTTCATGTTTTCATTGGACAAGTCACTAAAAATTTGTATAAAAATTTTAATAATTTTTGAATTTAGAATTAGAAATATTTTTCAATATTTTTCTTTAAATATTTACCTTACTGGTCTACTTTTACCATAATAACGATGTTCGGTATAAAATAAGTAGCCCTGATTTTCTTTAGCCATATCATACATATGACCTTTACTTATAGAACCGGGGGAAATTGTCCATTCCCCGCCGACATGTATAAACATGGGACCACCTACTTGATAAAATTCATCATTTGACATGTAGCGCTTTAAATAAATTTAAAAGTTTAATAATTTTTTTTAGATTAAAGTATTTTGCTAGCTCGAGGCCCAAAAACTTGTATTTACGGTATTCTCATAATTTTTTTACCATTTGCCATGTTTTTGTTTCATTTGCATTAAAATGATCTAATTTTTGATCTATCCATTTGGTTTCAACATAGGCTCTTGTTGATCCTTGAGGTCCGGGATCTTGATGTAAATTATTGAAAGTTTTGTAAAATATATTTTCGGCTTCTAACGGCAGGACTTTTATTGAAAAGGCTATAAAAGCCAAAATTTCTACGATTATGAAATTTTTCATTATATTTTCCGAAATGTATGTTATTGTTTTCTGTCAAGCCGTTTATGATATTGTATTTAGAAGCGCGTACTATTCGATTTTGATTCATTAATTGAATTAGTTGTTTAGTTTTATATATACTTATATGCCGGCAAGGCAATAGAAAAATCTTTATCTATTTTTATATAAAACAGCAGGGGCGTAAGCTTTAGTGAAAATGGTGAGCTTTGAACTTGAGTATTTTCAAATTATTTTTGTAACCTCGACTCAAAGCAGGGGACAAGTATTTATTTTACACTAAAAAAGGCTTCGTAATATAATTTATATGTTTCATTAATTTGATGAAAAGTTTTCTTAACTTGATTAAATGTGCAATCGTAACGTAACTTCTCCTTAATATAATGAAATAATATATTGTATGACACATGTCACATCTGAAATGTGCCGTGTGCCATACAAGTACTTTTTAGAAAAAATTTTACTTTTTTCAGAAAAAATAATACTTTTTAAAATAATAGTACTTTTTTTTAGAAAAAAATAGTACTGTTTTTAGAAAACATAGTACTTTTTTTTAGAAAAAATAGCGTTTTTTTTAGAAAAAAATAGTACTTTTTTTTAGAAAAAATAGTACTTTTTTTAGAAAAAATAGTACTTTTTTTTAGAATAAATAGTACTTTTTTTTTCAGAAAAAATTGTATTTTTTTAGAAAAAATAGTACTTTCTTAGAAAAAATAGTACTTTTTTTATTGTACTTTCTAGTACTTTTTTTAAAAAAAATTGTATTTATTAGAAAAAATAATGAAATAATATTGTATGACACATGTCACATCTGAAATGTGCCGTGTGCCATACAACTACTTTTTTAAAAAAATAGTACGTTTTTAGAAAAAATAGTACTTTTTTGTAGAGAAAATAGTACATTTTTAGAAAAATTAGTACTTTTTTAGAAAAAAATAGTACCTTTTTAGAAAAAATTCTACTTTTTTTAGAAAAAATAGTAATTTTTTAGAAAATATAGTACTATCTTAGGAAAAATAGTACTTTTTTAGAAAAAATAGTACTTTTTTGGAAAAATAGAAAAAAGTACTCTCGCTCTTTTTTTTAAAATAACGCAGCAGAACTTTTTTTAGAAAAAGCTGCACTTTTTGGTACTTTGTTAATAAAATAGAACGTTTTTTGAAAAGTACCTTAAGAAAAAACATACTTTTTCCGAAAAAAGCACTTACATGGGAAGTCTCCCTGGTGTCACCCTCCGATCTTCATGAAATTTGGATATGTTCTTAAGCACGAAAAATAATTCGACCTTTTTCAGTTTTTTACGATTTACGTCTATTTAAACAAAATTAATACATGTGTGGTATCAGATTAAAGGTATTAAAAATACTGTACTTTTTGAAAATTAAGTACTTTTTTAAAAAAAGAAGTACTTTTTAAGATATCGAAAAAGTTTTTTTTAGAAAAAATGTACTTTTTTAAAGAAAAAGTACATTTTCTTCTGTTTTAAAAAAAAAAAATACTTTTTCTGAACAAAAGTATTTTTGTACTACGTTTTTAGAAAAAAATTATTTTTCTAAAAAAAATACTTTAAGAAAAAAATATTTTTTTAAAAAAAAGTACTATTTTCTAAAAAAAGTAATTTTTTCTAGAAAACGTGCTATTTTTAGAAAAATGTACTTGTTTTTAGAAAAGTATTTTTTTCTAAAACAGTTTTTTTTTTCTAAAAAAGTATTTTTTTTTTTAAAAAAGTATTTTTTTTTCTAAAAAAGTATTTTTTTTCTAAAAAAGTATTTTTTTTTTTAAAAAAAGTATTTTTTCTAAAAAAGTAAATTTTTCTAAAAAATTAGTACAAAAGTATTTTTTTCTAAAAAAATAGTACGAAAGTACTTTTGTTAAAGAAAAGTACTCTTTTGGAAAAATTTACTTTTTATGAAAAAATTTACTTTTTTAAAAAAGTCCTTTTTTGTCTAAAAAGAAGTTTTTTCCAAAAAGTACTATTATACCAAGAAAGTGCTACCTTTTCTAAAAAAGTTCGTTTTTCTATTTTTAATAAAAAAAGACTATTTTTTCTAAAAAAGTACTATTTTTTCTAAAAAAGTACTATTTTTTCTACAAAAAGTAGCATTATCTAATCTCCTTGGTGTAAGTGCAGGTCGGTGAACTTCATATGACAAACGTTTTGTTTTTTTCTGTGGTCGCTTTAGTTATTCAGGGGGAACTTTTTCCCCCTCATCCGATTTGGTCCATTTGCGAAATTTACCAGCTTAAGACATATCCGTGTCAAACTCCAGGAGTCTAGCTCTTTATATTGGTATGTATTAGTGTATTCAAAAAACCGGCCATTTTCAAAAACCGGTTTTCGGTTTATTCGAAAAACCTTATTTTTGAAAAACCGGTTTTCGGTTTCAGTTTTAGCAAAACAACCGGTTAAACCGGTTTTTTCGGTTTTTATTCTTCAGGCTAAAAATTAATTAAATTATTATTATATTTTTACAAAACAGGCATAACCCAATGACTCCGTTAACGTCGCACAATTTCGCTGGAAACTTCGACAGGAAGTAACAACTAAATTTAAATTCTTTGCAATGGCGAGCGGAAATCCGTAGAGATTTTATTTACAAATTTGTTTTTATTGAATTGTTAAAAGAGCACAATTAATAATAAATTCAGACATCTGTCCTAACATATTCATTTGGGCTGATTTAGCCCATTCCGATTTCAACAATTTCAAAAGGATAATTTAAAAAAATGTTTTGCCATAGAACTCCAAGGTGCCAAATTTAAAAAAATATATATTTATTTCAATGTTAAAGGAAGAGACGGACATCCGGAACTCGTTGATATATTGATATTGACATACCAACATATCCACAAACTGATTATGGTAGTACCGCTAAGTTATGTGAGTGTTTCTAACAAACTGTGTAATGTCAATACATATTTTAACTCATTATATTAAATATTAAACCTTTTTTTAAAAACCGGTTAACCGACACACAAAAAACCGGTTTCTCGAATATTCGAAATTCAAAACTATTCGAAACCGGTCGAGTTTATTAAAATGAAAAACCGGTTAACCGGTTTTCGGTTTCGGTTTTGAATACTCTAGTATGTATCGTGTCTTCCACAGAAAGACAGACGGACATCAAATGTCTTAGAATCGATCACTGATAAATAAAATATTAACTTTATGGGGCCCTAGACCAATATTTCGGTGAGTATCACATGGAATTACGAGGTACTTTTATTGTTGGAGGGTATCAAATGAGTGTTAAATACACAGAAAAAAATATGGAGGAAACAAATTTGAGTAATCACTTGTTTAAATTTAAAAATAAAAATTGAGTAATTTTTTAATTGACGCAATTAAAAATTTACTTAAAAATTTTAAAAACAATTTAAGTAAATAATTTAATAAAAATTTAATAGTTTTTTTAATTTTTTTTAAAGTTTATAGTTTATAGTTTTTTGTGTATGTATATGAAAGTTTCAGGGTTGGCAACCGATACCCACCTAGAATAACGGTATTTGGCTATTGTACAGCAACCAGTAAAGATATGGACATTTTCAAAAACGATTATGAAAGCTGATGAAATTTCCAGTAATTTAAATGTGTCACTTCATGTTTCTACCGGTTCGTTTTCGAAATATAGGTCAATACCTTTATAATACCGTTTGAAATGGTATTATAACGGTATTGGCCTATAAAACTAAAACGAACCGGTAGAAATACGAAGTGACACATTTAAAATACTAGAAATTTCATCAGCTCTCATAATCGCTTTTGAAAATGTCCATATCTTTATTGGTTGCGGTACAATAGCCAAATACCGTTATTCTAGGTGGGTATCGGTTGCCAACCCTGGAAAGTTTGTAATCGTCTTTATACAATTTTCTTATGTTTTTGAGACATAAGTAAGTATTTTTGGTAAAGTTTGAAAAAACGAGTTTTTGTATTTTTTTTGTAAAAAAATTTAAAACTTTTTTAAACTTAAAAAAAAAAAAAATAAATAGATACATTTTGAGTAAATTTTTAATTGTGTCAATTAAAAATTTACTCAATTTTTTTTTCAAACATTTAATAAATTTTTATTAAAAATTTACTCAATACTATTAAATCGTTTACTGGTGCAAAATTGAGTATTTTTTACTCAATTTTAAAAATCTACTCAAATATTTTTTTAATTTTTTTTGTGTACTTTTAGTGAAAAAAGATTTAGCGAAAAAAAAGTTTGTATAAAAAATAGTTTGAGTAAAAAAAAAATTGGAATGAAAAAAAAAAATATTGGGTAAATAAAAATTTCAGGAGAAAAATTATAAGAAATCATTTCATTCTCTGTTTTATTTCACTTCCTTCCTCGTTAATCCATTTCGTTTCCGGTTCCATTTCGTTCCTCATAACATGCGTTAAAGATCAAAGAAAGAAGTTTGAATGAAAAATTGTTTGCGTGAAAAAAAAATTAATAAAAATCATATCTAGTGAATAAAAATTAAAGTGAAAAAATCTTTCCATTTCGTTCCTTTTTTAATTCCATTTCGTTCCGTTTTTAATTCCATTTCGTTCCTTTTTTAATTCCAATTCGTTCCTCATTCTTTTTTACTTCTATCCTAGTTCCATTTAGTTTCGTTCCGCATAACATGCTAATGAAACAAATATAATCTAGACTCAAAAAATTTTAAATTTAAAAAAAAAAATGGCATGGGCGTATTTTTTTTTGGGGACTCGACGTGGGACACCTTTTCCTTCCCGACAAATATTTACTAATTCATTTATTATCCTTCCTGCACTATAGTTATGCAATTTTATCATTATTTTACTAAGAGAATAATCACAATTGGAGCGGGAAGCTGAAAAACGCAATTGTCCTCATAAAAATAGAATTGAATCTAGTTTGGCGGAAAAACGCGGCGGAATTTTATTGTCATATAAAACGTATGTGAACAGTTGCGGAAAAACGCTTCCCGCTCCAATTGTGATTATTCTCTAATTTTTGTTTATCCACGCCCACAAAAGGGGGTCGGATTAAAACAAATGACATTTTCTTGTCCTCTAGATTGACTATGAACTTCTGATGTAAAATTTTTTAATTTGCTTAGCAAAATTACAAAAAACCTATGAAAAATTTGTGTTTTTTAAAGGTTGATTTAGTTCCTTAAGTAGGAACTTTTTCCTCCCTGATCCGATATTCGTGCAAATTTCAGGAGCCTAGCTCTTTTGCTTTGGACTGTATCGTATCTTCCACAGACGGACGGACATAAAGACATCGCTAGACTGTCTTAGAATCGAACAGTGATTAATAATATATTTACATTTTGGGGTCCTGACCTATATTTCGATGCGTTACACACGAAATGACACAGTGAGTATACCCTCATACTGTGGTTGGAGGGTATAAAAAGTACCAAAATCTATTTTTTTCTGAATGTTTTTGCTGGATGGTTCTAGATTCAAAACTTGTAGTTTATAAGATTATTATTTTAAGAAATCAAGAAAGTACCCAAGTACAATTTTTTAAAAAAGTACACATTTTTCCCCTCTAAGAATGAAAATTTTTTAAAAGTACTTTTGTTAAAATGTTTTTGGTCGCTGGATAAACTTACATTCCGCATTTCTAGTTTCTAAAACCATTATTTCGGGAGATTTGAAATTGAAATTGTCTTTATTGAAGTAGTAAAATAGTGTACATAATTTTTTTTTTGGTATATCGCTCAATTTACAGAAATGGTATTCCTTAATTCTATAACATTATAACTACACAGAGCAGGGATGTTAAATGGGGTTTTCAATTTTGTACCAACTTTCAAAAAAAATTGTACTTTTTGGACCCCCACGGTACCATTTTTTTTAATTAATAAAAACTTTAACAAGTCAGACTGTTAATTCGGCTGTACTGAACCGTCAATACCCCCCCCCCCCCCCCTCAAAAAAAAAAACAAATGCTAAAAAATTAAAATACAAAAAACATTTTTCAGGGTCGTTTTTGAACAATTTCTTGAAAGCTATTACACCCCCTCCCAAAAAAAATGCTAACAAATTAAATAACAAAAAAAAAATTTCAGGGGCGTTTTTGAATAATTTATTGAAAGCTATTCTGCAGCAAAATGTCTCATTTTTCGACACTTCATCTATTAGAAAAATTATCAGAATTTTAGAGTTTTTCGGCAGGAAAAATGTATCTGCGTGCGTAAACACGAAAAATGTATGAAGATCTCAGAAATCTTTTAAAGATGATTGTCTATAAATAACGGACTGATTCTTCTGTGAAAATTCTGAGACTTTTTGTTCGATAATAATGAGGAAGAAGTAAAGAAAAAAAGCTGGGGTTTTACGGATATTTCGATGATATAAAGAAAGAACTTGGAAATTTTAAAATTGTACCAAATGAGTCGCGGTAGTACCACGGTACTTTTGAAGGTCACAATGTACCAAAAAATGTACAATTGTACCAACTTTAACATCCCTGACACAGAGTGGAAAGAACTTAAATGACTAAATTAATTTTAGTTTACGAAGGAAAATTCTACTATTAAAAACCTTCGAAATTAATTTCGGGAGATAGAAAAATAATTTATTTTCATAACGTTTTTTTTTGCAGTAAGCTCCTTAATTTGAAATTAAAAATTTTTATGTTTATTATTTCGGGAAAATGAAAAAGTACCACCATTTTATTCCTTTTTGATCCTTAGAATCGGAATTTCCAAAAAAAAAGTTTTTTTCTGAATTTTTTGAGGACCCTACATTCCAATTTTTAGGGATCTTGAGTTTTTAGGACCATTATATCTTAATTTCACCCCCTCCTCCGCCCCCTACCTCTACGTTCTTGGTTTGGTGCAATACTTCAAGCAGTTATTTAACCTAAACCCCCATAGATATGTTTTATTTTAAACAAACTTAAACTTATGTTTTATCTTTCTAGAAAAACTTATAAATTCTCACCTACTTAAATAGTTTTATTTTTATTTAATTTATAATTATCTTGAAATTAAACAAGTATAAAAGTTAAATTTGACTTGGCCGAATCCATGAATACCCTCCACAATGCCATTTTTAAAGGATAGTAAATTTTTAATGTAAAAAAAATGAACAATTTTGATTAGAAATATTTTATTTTGAGTAAAAAACTTTTTTTTTTGTCATTTTTATAAAAAAAAAAAAATTTACTAATTTTTTTTTTGAGTGTAAAATTTTTTTCGAGTGTAAATTTTTTTTAGTGTAAAAATATTTCTGAGTGACAAAAATTCTATGTTAAGTAATTTTGTGGCTTATCATTGTTTTTAAAGCTTGTTTTTTAAAACTCGGGTTTTTCAACACTTGAATTTAAGGTGAAACCAATCTGAAATTCAGGGTTTTGCTTAAAATTTTTGAACAACTAGACAGATTTGGCTGAGATTTTAAACGAACCGGTACAGAGTAACGACATATGCCACACTTCAGCACTCTCAGAATTGTCGTTCGAAAGTTACCGTATGTTTTATCTCGTAAATTCATGAAAAACCCTTGCCAAAATTCAGTCTTTTGCTCATAACTTTTGAAATACTTGACCGATTTCGCTGGATTGCAATAATAACCTGATCAGGTAAATGCCCAACATATATGCCAAACTTCAGAAAGTCTTTCAAAAGTTATCGTGTTTTCAACAGACATACTAGATCGCTAGATCGTCTTAAAATCGATCGAGGATCATGAATATATATACTTTATGGGGTCTTAGACAAATATTTCGAGGTGTTACAAACGGAATGAGAAACTTATTTATACCCTCTATCACTAGAGTGGAGGGTATAACAATTGTAAAAAGCTTTTAAATATTTACTTTCAATTGAAATTTAAAATAAATGTATGATACACCGCCTTAAGAACGCAGCTGAATAGTCTAGGGGTATTTAAATAAGAATCTGGCATTAGATTTTTAAAAATGGCTAATCAATAAGGGGTAAATCGTTACCGGTTACATTAAATACCCAATTAAATTCCCAATTTAAGTAAAAAATCTTTTCATGTCATTCCCAGTTTTAGTCTATTTCGTCCCTAGTTCCATTTCATTCCATAAAGGTTTCATTCCTTTCCGTGTAATATGCGTTAAAGAAATAAATAAAAAATATTTCTTTAACGCATTTTAAATCTACCAGTTTCCAATTTTGAGTAGAAAAAAATATTCCATGTCGGCTTTTGTTCTATTCTATTTCGTTCCCTGTTCCATTAAAAAGGAGAATTCTAAGCAAACACCATTTTTGCCCTGTTTATAGTGGTTTGAATATGGTATTTGGATGAATTTTTGATAAATTTTCCTGATGGCCGAATTTTTCTACAAACACAATTCTGAATTCAAAATCTTATCAGATTCAATTAAAAACGGGAAACGGTTATAATATGTAATGCAACTATTCAAACCCCAAAATTGCTTACCAAAACTTATGGAAAATTTCGCTGCAAATGAGCAAATTAAATATAATCAAACTCTTAAATACTTTCAAATTTTATTTAGGCATTTTCATCTTCTACTCCCCTTTTCTTTTTAATATTCGTTTCATTAAAAAGACTAATCCCAATACCGGAAATGTTTACTTATTCAAACTCTAACTCCCCTGTACTAACTAAATTAAAAAAGAAACCCTCATCTTGTACTTCAATTTTCCATAATTTTATAATTGAAATTTTTTTAAATTCAAAACAAGTATTGTTATGAACATTTTGACGCCTTCTTAAATTGCCCTCTTATTCTAGATTATCATGTCTAAACACTTCAAATTATCATTTTGATTTTTGTAAAGAAGAATCCCTTTTCAAAACACACAAAAAAAAGTCTTTACATTTTAAACAGCAAGTGTTCATCAAATCACGTACAAGTATTGAAATTTTCCAAAATTTTTGTAGTAATAAAAAAGGGTTGTTTTATTTCGGTTATTTTAAAATTTCTTTAATAAACAATTTCCTTTGCGGGTTATTTTGTTTGTTATTTTTTAAAAAAAGAAGCATAATAAATTATTCTAAATAAGTATTAAGTACTATTTGGTAGTTTTGAAAATTAGCTAAATTTAAATATTGTATACTAAATATTGAATTTCATTTAAATTTCTATTGATATTCATTTGATTTGAACACGTGTTTTCTTTTAAGGAATATATAATGAAATGTTTTCTTTAATCAAAAATGTATCCGGTTTTGAAGAGAGACTTCAAAATAGAGTTGATAGTTTTGGGTTTGAAAATTTTATTTGAAAGAAAAACGGAAATAGAAATCTAATCCTTTTTTTAAATATAAATTAGCCTTTGATATACAGATATTCCAAGGGTTTTAAAATGATTTTTAAGATCATACAATATAAAAATGAAGTTTTCGTTCACTAAGGTGATGCATGATCGTAATATTTTCCTAACATGCTTAAAAGTTAATCCTCAGAATTCTTTCGGACCAATGAAAGGGCGTCTTGCACCGTGATTGGCTAGACAATCCCTCAATTTGTTACCAAAGTTCCCCCATGGCCCAAAGTGCCCCCATGACCTAACAAAGGATTTTCGAAAAAAGTATCCCCGTATAAAAATTCCATCCGATATACACTTAAATCGGTCTCTTGAAAAAACGAGCCTACTTCATTTAAACTTGACGTTTTTGGCTCCCAACTTGGGGCATCGTCCTGTTGGCACCGCCTAACAAAGATTTTCGACAAAAATTATCTCCGTTTAAAAATTCCATCCGATTACACTTAAATCGGTCTCTTGAAAAACCGAGGCTACTTCATTTAAATTTGACGTTTTTGGCTCCCAACTTGGGGCAACGTCCTGTTGGCACAGCCAACAAAAAGTCTTCAAAATTATTTGATTTTAAAAAAGTTTTCATTAAAAAAAGTTTCATTCAAAAAAAAGTTGTGTAAAAAATGTAAATATTTTAATTTTTGGCTCCCAACCTGGGGCTATGTCATGTTGCACACCCCTCTTCAAGCAAATTAAGGTTGTGTTAAAATGGTGACAAAATCGGCTTTCACTCCTATTTATTTTGAAAAATCGTTAACACGAAAATCCTAGCTGATCCTGTTTTCGAGTTATTGCTATATAATTACACTGTTCGACAACAAAAAGCTCCAAGTTAAATATCCAAGTGATTGTTATAGGGTTTGATCTCCTGAATCCAAATCTGGCATCCAATTATTTCTAGCACGTACCGTTTTTAAGATAATCGCTGTAAAAAATCCAAAAAAAAAACATTAATGTTGCTTCAAACAAATGATTTTATATGAATTGGATCTCCTAATTCCAAAACTGCAATCAAAACTTTTCTAGCATGTTCCGTTTTCGAGATATATTTTCAAACACAAATAGCTCGAAAACAGAATATAAGAGAAAAATTTGGATTGCAGTTTTGGCCCTCGTGGTCCATTTTATATGAAATCAAGTTCTGATTGCCTCGAATCACGGCCTCAGTAAGGCTCCCGGATTAATTAACAAAGCCGCGCAGAAGATTTTGGCAAAGAACCTAAGTCCTTGCGCCATTAACATTTATGTGGATAGTCTTGCAGCTCTGCACTGTAAAATCGAGAATTAGTTAGTAATTGCAAACAATCCGTTCATTGAATCAGTCAGCTCACAATCAAGCTAATCTGGGTCCCTGGACATAGTGAAGTCGCTGGGAACGAATTGGCTGATGAATGTGCGAGATCTGGCTCTGAATCGGTAGGGGAACGTTTAGAAACTGACATCTCGGTTCCTGTAGTGGAATTGGTGAACGAAGTTGATAGAATATCTGAAAATAGCATGAATAACACCGCTCTACAAATCTGAGGTTTGTCGCTGCGTTTTGAATGAAACCAAAAAAAGTTTATACACTCAAAATAATTACTCTGTTAAAAACTCTGTAAAATGACTGTAATCTTAATTCGACAGACATTTGACAAAGTTATCTGTCGAAATACAGATTTTAAGAATATTGTAATTTGTATTTTCTTGTAACCGAAAAACAAAATTTTATCTGTAATTTTAGTTTTTACTTTGTAATCTCTATTTTATAGATAATAAACAGAGTTGTTTGGTAAAATACAGATTTTATACATTTTCTCGTAACCAAAATACTAAATTTCAACTGTAATTTAACTTATTGTTAGTGCTCTGTAATACAGTTTTTAAATAAAAGCTCTTCAAAAAACTCCCAAATATTTCAACCGCTCTTTAAAAAGCGTCTTAAATTACAATAAAACCTGGTAAATTTTACGAGGATGTCGGGTAAAATTGGAGGTACTCGTAAAATACATCGTAATTTTCACAAAAATAAAAAAAGTAAATTTACAATTTGGAAGCATTAAAGCGGGCAAATTTACTCGGTGGCATTTTCCAATTGTCAACACTACTTACACATTAAGGAAAGAGAAATTGATCAGAAACAAATAGTAAATAAAATAGTAAAATTCTGGTCGCTTTTATCAATATTTTACAGATGATTCTGTAAATTTACAGGTTTTTTTTTATCGAAATCATTTTACAAAGTTTTCTTCGTAAAATAACAAAAAATCTTGCTGGTTGGAAATCTATGGTATTTTCTGCTGGCTCAGCAGAGTATCTCTGTAATTTAACAGAGTGATTATTTTGAGTGTAGGTTTTGGTTTCCCGATTCCAAAATGGTCACTCAAATTTTTCTATCACGTCACAATTTTGAGAAAATCGCGGTTAAAGTGTCAAAAAAGGCCCATTTTGGTCATTTTTGAGCGCCTATAAAATAAGATCCTGACATGCGAATGACCTGATATCAAGCTCATTCGAAAGTTCGTAATTTTCTCTTTAAGACAACATCAAATCTTCTTGGAATTTAATTTTTTATAATGGTGAAAAAGTCATTAGACACAAGTGCTTTAAATCTAATATTTACGTGTGTATTTGTATGGAAATTTGTTAAAAAACACTGTGTAAATAAACTAAATATTTAAAAAATGAAAGGTTTTTTGCTAATGATTTTTTTACCATTTTAGAAAATTAAATTTTTAGAACATTTTATCTTATCTTTAAGAGAAAATTACAGGCTTTCGAATGAGCTTGATACCAAGTCGTTTGCATGTCAGGATCTTATTTTATAAGCTTTTAAAAATGGCAAAATATGCCCTTTTTCGGCACTTTAACCGCGAATTACTCAAAATCCTGACGTGATAGACAAATTTGGGCTCCGGATTTGGAATCAGCGCAACAGTCACTATCCAAATCACTAACCAGAATCCAATACGCATTTTCTTGTTGAGCTGTGTAATAGGTGGATATCATTAACTACGTGAGGGATATCGTGAACCATGTGGACACTGCCAAATCCTAAAAGAACAAAAAGTCTTCTTACTTTTGGAAAACGGACGGTTAGCCTATTAGTGGGAATACTTACAGAGCACTCAATAGTTTGCAAAATAATCGTGCGTATGACAATTTCTGAAAGGGACTGTTGTAAAAGTTGTGGGGAAGTGGAGGTTATTTGAATGTCTAGGTCGGATGAGAAGCCGCCTTAAACATTTGGGGCAAAGATTTTTCGATGACCTGGATGGATTAAACGGTGTCTCATTGACATCTCTAGCAGAATATCTTAAAGAATCGGGGTGGTTTAAGAGGTAAACAATTTTTGTATCAGAGAGGAGTAGTAAAATGACAATTATGGGAATCACAATAGGCCTTATGGCCTCTGAGTGAATTCGCCAAATTGGCGGACGCCCATCCAACCTAACCAAACAAGTGCCCCTCATGGCCCGGATCCAATAAAGAATGGCCGACAAAACTATCCCAGTTTAAAAATTCCATCCGATATAAACTTAAATCAGTCTTTAACAAAAACAAGAGTATTTCACTCAAATTAGTTTTTTGTGTATTTTTATACCCTCTAACTACTCACTTTGTCATTCCGTGTGTAACGCATCAAAATATCGGTCTAGGACCCCATAAAGTATAAATATTTATCATCAGTGATCGATTCTAAGACATTCTAGCGATGTCCGTCCGTCCGTCTGTAATTAACACGATGCAGTCCAAAATAAAAGACATAGACTCCCAACATTTGGCACGAATATGTATTATGTTTCTATGCAGGTTAAGTTCGTAAATGAGCAAAATCGGACCAGGGGGAAAAAAGTTCCCCCTTGAAGAACTAAACCCACCTCTGAAAAATACCATATCTTTACATGATTTTTTGTGCTTTTGTTTAACAAATCCAACCTTTTTATGCTACACGAAGTTCAAAGTCCTGTATTTGGTCCCACAGAATTAGAAAATATCGTTGTTCGGTCCGCCCCCCCCTTTTATGGGCGTGGAATATTTTTTTTTTTTAAATAATGATAAATTTGTATTTCTTTAGTGCAAAAAGCATAAGAATTAATTTTATTCGAGGGAAATGTGCCCCGCCAATTATAGTTACCGACCCCCCCCCCCCCCCAAAAAAAAAGAAGACGCCCCTTCCTTTTTTTTTTAATATGCATTTTGGAGGGTATAAAAGATTCGGCACAGCCGAATTTAACACTCTTACTTGTTATTCTTATTAAAGATCTATCTGGAGACCTATTTTCGGGCAACCACTGGTGTAGAGTATTATATGGTCGGTTTAGAACACTCTTATTTTCTTAAATTTAAACTAACACAAAATACCAATAAATAAAACCACAACAATTTGGAAAATTAACAAACTTTTTTGGCTCCCAACTTGGGGCATCGTCCTTTCGCCACCGATGCTAGACGCATCAACACGACAACAATGTGACACTTGTCTCAAAATTATTTGAGTTTAAATTCCATTTTTTATTTTTTACAATAAAAAATTTAATTCAAAGAAAGGTTGTTTAACAAAATGTAAATATTTTACTTTTGGCTTCCAACTTAGGGTTTCGTCATGTTGGGCTTACGAAATAGTATCAATCTAAATATATGGGATTTCTTTTAATATAGAATCCGAGATTTAAATTGAAATTAAGAAAAGGATGTGTTGATTTTAATATAATAATTGTTTTTCCGCAAATTGCTTAAAAAATGTAAATATTTTACTTTTTGGCTCCCAACTTGGGGCATCATGATATTTGCACTTATGTGGGATTTACACAATCGTGTCAATCTAAACAAATGGGATTTAGCGTATAAAAACTCATTTGATATGCATACTTAAATCGGTGTCATAAAATTTTTTTTCTTAGTTGATTGAAAATAAAAACAAATAAAACCACAATAATTTGAAAAATTTACGATCGTTTTTGGCTCCCAGCGTGTCATAAATTTTTTTTTGTTAGTTGATTGAAAATAAAAACAAATAAAACCACAATGATTTGAAAAATTTACGATCGTTTTTGGCTCCCAGCGTGGAGCATCGTCTTGTTGGCACCGATTCTGGGTGCTAAACAGACGATATGAATCTTTTTAGTTTCCAAATTATTTGAATTTTAATTCCACGTTTAGTTATTTACAACAAAAAGTTTTATTCAAAAAAAGTTGTTAAAAATATTTGAATATTTTTATTTTTGGCTCCCAACTTGGGGCTTCGTCATGTTGGGCTTACAAAATTGAATGAATCTGAAGAGATGTATTTTTTTATTAATAAAGGAATCCCAGAATCCAATTGAAATTCAGAAAAGGGTGTATTAACTTAAAACTAATACTCGTTTTTCCAATAATGTTTTTTTTTACATTTTGGCTCCCAACTAGGGGCGACATGACATTGGCACTAATGTGGGGCTTATAAAATCGTATTAATCTGAAATTAAAAAAAAAATAAAAAATCGGTCAATGTTTAGACCCTGCTCCCATGGAAAAATCTTCTTCAAATTTTTGCTTAACTGCCCCTGATATAATTACATTAGCTATCCTTTCGAAATATGACTGGTAAATGTGTTTTGTATTCAAAAATCACCGCTTAAAATTTTAACGTAGTCGAAACATTTTTACTCTCCATTCCTCGATATTTACCTTAATCTCTAATTATTATTATTTTAACACAATCTAACCTTAAATTTCCCTTCCATTTCTTTTTAGGTTATATTTTATGATTCCGATTGGAATCCCACTGTCGATCAACAGGCTATGGATCGTGCTCATCGTTTAGGTCAAACCAAACAAGTAACCGTCTATCGTTTAATCTGTAAAGGAACGATAGAGGAACGTATATTACAAAGAGCTCGAGAGAAAAGTGAGGTAAGTGCAAAAATAATCTTAAAACACCCAACAAGAAAAAAAACGTTTTTGTTTTCAATATAATTGTGGTTTATAAATGTCAAAGATGATGGCTTAAAATGTTGGTGGTGACAATAAAAGGTTGTCAACTTTAGGTGGACAGAGGAAACCACAATGTTTTTTAAAAAAAAAAAAAAAAAATTGAAAACAATATCAAAACTACCAGATCATCATCATCTGAATTATACAACAATGTTACACTTGTTTCCATAAGACAAAAGGGACCCGCATATTAGGCACGTGCTATAGAGGCAATTGAATTAATGATAGACTGGGAGTGTAGGGAAGCAGCAAAAGCGGAAAAGACAATAAAATTAATTAAATTTTTTTTTAGTAAGAAGATAATGTTTTTTAGAAGTATAATGCAAGTTTTATAATGTAAAAAAAAAATAAAAGTAATTTAAAATGCGACTTAAAAATAAGTAAGGCGGTTTGTTTAGGCTGCAACGAAGTGTACAAACTCTACGATCACTTAAAAAAAAGTCAGAGGGATTACTACAGTTCTTGCTAACTCAACACTAATACAAGGGCGATTTGATAAGACCGTGACCTTTAGCCTGTTTGTATACACAATGGAATTCATAATACAAGAGCTATCCTCCTGAAGTTTGGCACTAATATGTCTTATTGTCCTAGGCAGGTTAAGTTCGTAAATGGGCAAAGTTGGACTAAGGGGAAAAAGTTTCCCCTTAAAGAACTTAACCAACCTAATAAAATTGGATTTTTTTTTAAATATTTTTTTTTTATTTCTGTGAAGTAAATAAAACAATTTTATGTTGGAAGAAGTTTAAAGTCTTAAACTTGGAACCAGGGGTTTAGAACATGCCGTTTTTCCGGCCGCCCACTTCTGTAGGCGTGGAATAACAAAAAAATAGCCAAGATTAAGATAAAACTATGCTGCATGCAAATGAATTTGTTATCATTTATAGCGAGGGAAAAGGTATCCCCCAAAATCCCCTACCATTCCCTAAATATTGATCCTAGAACTACCTTCAAGTATACCGATCGACTCAGAGTTACTTTTTGAGTTGATTTAGCGATGTCCGTCCTTCTGTCCATCTATCGATTTAAGCACGATACAGGTCGCAATTTTCAATCAATTGAAACTTAAGCATTTTTTGGTCCAAGGACGAATCCTCTTGAAATTGGAGAAAATCGGTCCATGTGAAGACCTAGCCCCCATACAAACGCCATCTTTGGACTCGGCTTAAATGACTCTAATAACCGCATTATAATAGAAATCGCTTTGAAATTAAGCAGTTAATCAAACTTTGTATGCATAAATCATTATTCCAAATTTCAAAAGAATCGGATCAGTCCTTCTGGTAGTCCCCATGCAAACCACACTCCCGATATTCACATAATTCCCTCAAAATTCATAGAAACGGAAGTTTTTGATCAAAATTTTGTTTTTAGGTGTTAAACGTGTACTTTAGTAACCTAATCAAATCGGAATATAATTATAAAATATAAAAATTTCGACCAATATTCAGTTAAATAGGTCTATTGATAAAAAATAAACCAATTCCACCAAAAATTTGACCCGTGTGTGTTTTCTACACTAAATAAAGATCTAACAAACGACAGATCTAATCGGTCCGTGTTTGGACTTGGGACCCATTTTCCGGAAAATACTGGTGTAGGGTATCATATGGTCGGCCTTGGCCGACTATAACTTTCTTACTTGTTTTCGTATAGAAAAAGTCAGATTCTGAGATATTTTTCGTATAGAAAAAGTCTCAGCTTCTGAGACATTTTTCGAATAAAAAATTCTTCGATTTTGAGACACTTTTTTGTACATAAAGCGTTTTAAATTCAGTGACATTTTTCGTATTGAAAAATTTTTCGGTTCTAAGAAATTTTTTGTATAGAAAAAGTTATAGATTCCTAGCAAAAGCCTTAAATTCTGAGACATTTTTCGCATAGAAAAATTCTCAGATTCTGAGAAATTTTTTTCTCAGATTTTAAGACATTTTTCGTATAGAATAAGTTTCAGATTCTAAAACATCTTGCGTATAGAAAAAGTCTCAGATTCTGAGACATTTTTTGTAAAAAAAAGTCTGAGATTCTAAACATTTTTCGTTTAGAAAAAGGTTTACATTATGAAACATTTTTCGTAAAGAAAAGTATCAAGTTCTGATCATTTTTTCGTATAGAAAAAGTCTCAGATTCTTAGACACTTTTCGTGTAGAAAGAATCTGAGACATTTTTCGTATAAAAAAATTCTCAGATTCTAAGGCATTTTTTGTATAGAAAAAGTCTCAGATTCTGAAACATTTTTCGTATAGAAAAAAAATCTCAGATTCTGAGACATTTTTCGTATAGAAAAAGTCTCAGATTCTGCGAAATTTTTCGAGGAAATAAGTCCCGGATTCAGAGACATTTTTCGTATAGAATAATTCTCAGATATTTTTCGTATAGAGAAGGGTCAGATTCTGAGACATTTTTCGTGTAGAAAAGAATATACTCGAAGACCCTGAAATATTCTTCGTATAAAAAAAGTCTCTCACATTTTTCCTACAGAAAAAGTTTCAGATTCTGAGAAATTTGTTATGCCCTCCAACTACAGTATGGGGGTATAATCACTTTGTCATTCCGTGTGTAACGCATTAAAATATCGGTCTAGGACCCCATAAAGTATATATACTTATGATCAGTGATCAATTCAAATGTAGTTAACACGATACAGTCCAAAATAAAAGAGCTAGACTCCCGAAATTTGGCACCAATATGTCTTATGCTCCTATGCAGGTTAAGTTCGTAAACGAGTAAAATCGGGCCAGAGGGAAAAAAGTTCCCCCTTGAAGAACTAAACCAACCTCTGAAAAATACCACTTTTTTACATTATATTTTGTGTTTTTGTTTAACAAATGCAACATTTTTATGCTCCAAGAAGTTCAAAGTCCTGCATTTGGACCCAGAGTATTCGAAAATGTCGTTTTTTCGGTTCGGCCCACCTTTTGTGGAGTGGATAAAAAAAAGCATAAGAATGAATTTTTATACATATATTACGAGAGGAAATTCGCCCCCACAATTACCACTACCGAATCCCCCCCCCCCCCCCACCATAAAAAAAGTATTAAAACGCCCCTGCAATATTTTTTTATTTTTTTGCATGTTGGAGGGTATAAAAGATTCGGCACAACCGAATTTAACACAAAAACATCATCCCGAAAGCCGGCAAAACTACCAGATCGGATGTTCCGCTTCTGGAATCAGAACTTTCAAAAAGTACCTTTTCAGAATGTTTTTTTTGCCACTGGAGTTTTTCTTCTTCTGGTCCTCAGGTTTTGCATCTGAGTTTTTTGTTGAAGTGCATACTGAGGTGAAACTTTTGGTTGGCAACAAAATAGCATAACCGGCAAAACTACCAGATCGGATATTCCGCTTCTGTAATCGGAACATCCAAAAAGTACCTTTTCAGAATGTTTTTTCCACTGGAGTTTTTTCTTCTGTTCTCACAGTTTTGCATATGAGTTAACTATTGAATGTGTACTGAGATGCAACTTTTGATTGGAAATACATCCCGAAGGCCGGCTGATCGAATATTCCACTTCTGGAATCGGAACATCCAAAAAGTACCTTTTCGGAATGTTTTTCTTCGTCTGGTCCCAAGGTTATGCATATGAGCTGTTGAAATACATCAACACAACCGGATAACCAGCAGAACTACAAGATCGCTTCAAAATATCTAATGTTTTTGAGTTACATATCTTTGAAAAGAAGTATGTTACCACTTTAACCAATCGAACTCTTCTTCTGCCTTATCGATTTCATTTGTTTACAGCCATAGTTGCCAGATCGACTAATTAAAGCTGATGTTAATCTGGCAACTTCCGTTTTATTGTAAAAATCCCTAGATGTTGCCAACGTTACAAAAAATTTAATTAACCCGATTTTATATAATCACCCTCGACTTGCATTTTATGTTTGCATTATCGCTTTGCTCTTGTTCGTGTTATTCTCGTTCTCGTTTTTTTATCTTAACGAAAATGATATTCATTGAAGAGTTTCATTCATTGTTTTTTTTTATATTTTATGTTTTTATTGTTAAATGTTGAATTTTTAATAAGGAACATGATCACTTTTGAAGTTGTTGTCTTTTTTTTAACGTCTTCAGTGTCTGTCTGTTTTGGACGAGTGTTCATTCAGTTTTTCTGCTTGTTCTTCTACTACTGCCACTACTACCACTACAACTTACCGGAAACTAATTATACAGTTTTTTGTGTTGTTGTTGTTTTTAGTTTTTTTTGTACTTGTGGTAGGCGACATATCTGTTACGCCTTCCTTTCCTCTACCCTTTTGGTGTTTTGTATCTATTTTTCCTGCATTAAGTAAAAGACAAACTTAAAAAAAATGCATGTTACATTATACTCTATACTCAAAATTCATAAAAAAAGACAAGAACTCCTATTTACAAAATCAGGGATGGAAAATTTGACTCTTGAAATGGTACTGAACCTCAACGACAATAGTACTTTTTTCGGTCACGATTGCACTTTATATATTCTGATCAAGTTTTAATCCAACATATTAACAAAAAATGTTAATTGTGATGACAAAAAAATAATTGAAGCATTATTTAACAACACAATTTGTTATGGCAATTAAAATGTTTGTTAATATAACAAAAAAAATTATTCAGCTTTACCACAAGAAAATAAAATAAATTTAAAATGAGCTTTTAATTTTATTTCCATACAAATTGTTTTTGTTTTTAAAATCGACTTTCAAAAAATGTATTGAAAATTTGAAATTTAAAATAAAACTTTTGTTAAAATAGACTTTTTGTTTTCTTGTGGTAAGGGCCATTGTCTAATTTATAATTTATAATTATCTACTATGGCTGGATTTTTTCCAATGTTGATTCTAAAGGGTAAAGGGGGTAAAAAGTATTTTTTTCCTGAAATAATGTTCATCGAAACTTGAAATTTGATTTTTTGTTGCTGCTAAAAAAAAACTTATGCGAAATCGCAGCAATTAAAAAAATCCATTAATCAAAAATGTGGGTCAAGTAAAGGTACTAAATCAGTCATTGGAATACTGGTGTACTTTCGAGTGTGAAAAGGTACTTAAAAAAAGTACCAAAGTACTGAATTTTCCATTCCTGTTTTACATACATGTAACTTCTCCATAACACAAATGATCATGAAAACTCAAAAACCATTTCAAGTTTATGCACGTGATGATCATACATTTTATTCATTAATAGTCGTACTATTTTTTTAAAAAAGGGGTTAAAATATTGATTAAGGTTATTTTTTTCTGTGTTGCGTTAGGGTTTTTTTGTTTCTTTTAATTTATGCCTTAAAAATTTCCACAATTGTATTAGTTTACTTAAATTTTAAATTCGAGTGTGCATATTAAATGATAATCATCTTTTAAGCATTTTTAATATCCGTATTTAATCATTTTTGGGTTACTGTTTTAATAAATTTATTGTAATATTTTAAAGACTTCCTCTGTTTTTCTTAAGGTTTTTATTATGCTCCTAATCAGCCGTGTTTATGTAGGCGTTTTATATTATTATAGTATTTGTTATAATTTGGCGCCCTTTTCCTGTTTGATGTTTTATTACATAAATATTTCATAATATTTTCCGATATTTTTGAATATATTTAAAATTTATTAGAATATTTGTTTTTTTCATTCCAGATTCAACGCATGGTTATTAGTGGCGGTAATTTCAAACCCGATACTTTGAAACCAAAAGAAGTGGTTTCATTATTGTTGGATGATGAGGAACTGGAAACGAAATGTAAGTTAAAAAATTTGAATTGACAAATGAGAGACGTTAAAGATATTATTCAAAGCTTTTACTGAAATTTAAATTACGAGATTTGCTGTACTGAACATATAAAAAATATTAAAAGCTTTGTTGGCACTAAATATTGGAAAAGCTTTTCCTTATAGTAACTTTAATTTAATACAAAATGTATTGAAAAGTTTAAAAAGCTTAAAGTTTTTAGTAACTTTAAAATAATTTAAATGTATCAAAAGCTTAAAGTTTTCAATAATTTTATTTGTGCTTATAATGTTTATTTTTTTTTTTAAATAACCACATATACAAAAATTTTGAAAGCTTTCAGGGCAATACATTTTTGAAAAGCTTTTACTAGACTTTTTGCTATTTTTGTTAGCAAAATACCTATTTGAACAGAAATGTTAAAAGCTTTATTGGAACCACATTTATGAAAGCTTTTCGACGAACAGCTTTTTACCAAAAAAAGTGCCTTAAAGCCTTACAAAAATTCATAAACAATTCGTAAAATCCATACATAAATTAAAAATGCATTCAGGAAAACAATAGGTCTCAATGATTTAAAAAAAAAATAAAAAGCTTTATATTTAGTAAATAAATTTAGTAATTAAATAAAAGCTTTATTATAAATTTCAGATACACATTTACGAGATCTATATTTTTTTTGTTTTTAAATGTTACAAAAATAAAGGCATCAACAAGTTTATGTGCTTTTTTCGGTAGTTTTTAATTTTAATTTAATGTCCAATGTATATGGGGCATTCCATGTCAAATCGGACACTTTGAAAAATATTTTTTTTTAGATTTTCCCAATTTGTTTGCAGTTTTTAGTACCCTTCGAAAACTCCTTCGTGGTAAATTTTCAGATTTTTTTGATGACCCGTTCAAAAGATATCGAATTTTTAAAAATTGGTAGTTTGTTCCTTTACTCAAACTTCTTTTACTCATAACTTCTTCAATAATGGTCCAAATTTCAAATTTTTTGTTTTCAAAATTTTTTTTTTTACGTACTTTTTAAAAAAAAAATCCCAAAAAATTCTTAAAAGCGCTCTAGTATGCGATTTTTAAGTTTTAAAATTTAAATCTCATTTTTGAAAATGTTTGTACTCTTCGATTTTATTGAAATTTTTTTGTGTAAAACTTCAATCGATTCTACAATTTTTTTCCCCGGAGGATCGTGGGATAACGATTATTACTATTTTTAAAAAAATTTTTGAAAAAATTTTATTGTAATTTTCCAATCTTAAAATCATTTCTACTGCTCCAATGGTGCATCATAGAGGGGTCATTTATAAGACAAACCCCCATTAGTTTTTACGTCTTAACATTTCTTTGGAACAAACTAATACCCTATCTCCAATTTCTGAGGGGGCTCCCACACAAAACGACATTTTTTAAAATTTGCTCCAACCGCTCTAACTGCCCTAATAGTGCCCTTAGAGCAAACATTTAGTCCAAACATTTTCTCTGAACACCTACCCTCTATCTTTAACTGTTAAGGCGGTCCCCATACAATTTTTTTTATTTTTTGTAAATTTGTTTTATTTAATCAGCTCGGTCCAATGGTGCGTCCGAGAGGGGTCATTAGTGAGACCGACCCCCACTTATTTTTACCCTACAACATTTTCTTAAATTATACCTACGCCCTATCTCCACTCCCTAAGTAGGCTCCCATACAAATAACAGTTGGAGCAATATTTATAAAAATGTAATTTTGTATGGGAGCCTACTTAGGGAGTGGAGATAGGGCGTAGGTATGTTTTAAGATGTTGTAGGGTAAAAATAAATGGGGGTCGGTCTCACTAATGACCCCTCTCGGACGCACCATTGGACCGGTAGAAGCTGATTAAATAAAACAAATTTACAATTAATAAAAAAAAAATTATGGGGACCGCCTTAACAATTAGAGATAGAGGGTAGGTGTGTTCAGAGAAAATGTTTGGACTAAAAAATATTGTGGGTCGGTCATACATTTCGTTGCTCTAAGGGCACTATTAGGGCAGTTAGAGCGGTTGGAGCAAATTTTAAAAAATGTCGTTTTGTGTGGGAGCCCCTTAGAAATTGGAGATAGGGTATTTGTTTTTTCCAAAGAAATGTTAAGACGTAAAAATTAATGGGGTCGATCTTATAAAGGACCCCTCTATGACGCACCATTGGAGCAGTAGAAATGATTTTAAGATTGGAAAATTACAATTAAATTTTTTCAAAAAATTTAAAAAAATAGTAATAATCGTTATCCCACGTTCCTCCTGGCCAAAAAATTTGTAGAATCAATAGAAGTTTTACAAAAAAACCGAAGAGTACAAACATTTTCAAAAATAAGATTTTAATTTTAAAATTAAAAAATCGCATACTAGAGCGCTTTTAAGAATTTTTTGGGATTTTTTTTTTAAAAGTACGTAAAAAAACAAAAAATTTGAAAAAAAAAAAATTGAAATTTGGACCATTATTGAAGAAGTTATGAGTAAAAGAAGTTTGAGTAAAGGAACAAACTTCCAATTTTTAAAAATTCAATATCTTTTGAACGGGTCATCAAAAAAATCTGAAAATTTACCACGAAGGAGTTTTCGAAGGGTACTAAAAGCTGTTAACAAATTGGGAAAATCCAAAAAATAAGTTTTTCAAAGTGTCCGATTTGACATGGAATGCCCCATATATACTTAAAGCTTTTGCTTTAAGCTTATTGTTTTCTGCAAAAAGTTTATAAAATCCATAAAAAATCATTCTAGAAAATAACAATTATCAATGATTTCCGACAAAATAAAAAGCTTTTTATTTTAAGTAGGTTTATTCTATGAGAATATCATAGCTTTAATTAGTAAGGGAAATAATGACCTCGAGCTAGAATAAACCTACCTAAAATATAATATTTTAAAGGTCGAATAAAACAATTTTTATTTTTTAATAAAAAATCAGAATTTGAAAAGCTTTATTATTGGTAAATAAATTTAGTAAATAAATAAAAGCTTTATGGTAAATTTCAGATACTCATTATAGAGGCCTATATTTTTTTTAAAAGTCACTGAAATGAAAGGCATTATAAAGTTTATGTAATTTCTTCGGAAGTTTTTATTTTTGTGTTTTTTCGATGTGTCTATAAAATGCCTAAAGCTTTTTGTTTTGAAAATGTAATAAAAATCAAAAATATGTTAAAAAAAAAAATCAGAAGCAAATAAAAGCTTTTAAAATATTGAAGATTTTAAGTAAATATCTTAATAAAAAGCTTAAAGCTTTTTCATTTACAAATGTTATAAGAATCTAAAAACAGGTACATGAAACACTTTTGTAAAACTTGCTAACAAACAAAAGCTTTTAAATCGTTAAAGCTTTTTTAGTATTTTCTTAATTTCACTTAATTTCAGAAGCTCCACTTAATTTCAAAAACTCCACTTAATTTCAAAAGCTCCACTTAATTTCAAAAGCTCCATTTAATTTCAAAATCTCCGCTTAATTTCAAAAGCTTCACTGATTTTTTCCAATTTTTTTTAGATCGTCAAAAAATTGAGCTCAATTTTCCAGATGCCATTGTTCCAAGCAGCAGCACCAGCATTAACATTAAAGACCAGCCCACAAACAGTGACAAAAGAAAACGTCAACAAATTAAAGTAAGTTTTAAACGCGTATTTACAATTTATTTATTATCAAAACAAATTTAAAAACAATTACCAATTTCGGTTTTCTTATAACAAGTATTATCACAACAAATTTAAAAATAATTGAAAGTTGAAAACTTAATTTTTTAAGTCAACACAGTAACAATTTCCGTAATAACAAAATCTATGATTAAACAAATAGATTGTATAACTACCACAACATAAAGTGGTAACAGAAAATACACTTAATAATTTAGCTACAATTGAAGACACAGGCAACAAACTACAATAATGAAAAGCTTTTAAGGAACAGGCAAATGTATAAAATAAATTTTGTTTACCATAGGCGATGAGTCGTATTCTTGTACGAACATAATGTCAAAGATTGCTAAGATTTAGATTTTTATTTTACCACTCTTTTGCTTTGTTACTTTTGGTTGGCAAAAACAGGGTGTACTAAAATTTTTATTGATTTTTTTCAAAAAACACAAAAGTTGTGATTAGAAATCACCCAAATTATAATTTGTCCCCACTTCTTTATACTAGATACCAGCATTTTTTTAATGGAATTTCTAGTTGCAGCTTACCGCTTTACTTCTAATTGATCTATATTATATGTACCCACACTCCACTTTTTCTATGAAAGATACCTGCCTTGCATACGCATGCTCAGAGAAAAACGAGATGTGATTGTTAAGATAAGGCTTAATAGTTGTTAATTGAGGCTTTTGTTTGTATGATAGTTTCCAGTTTTTGTTGAAGATGTTTAGAGAAATAAACCAGCCTGGTTAAGAGAAAGAAGGTAGTTACTTTTGTCAAACTAAAATTAAAATTATGTAAATAAAAACTGAACTTTTTTGGCGCCCAACTTGGGGCCTGTTTACGGAGATGAGATCCTATTTCTTAGATTGCATAAAATTTTTCGTTAGAATTCTAAATTTTAAAACAATAAAACTCATAATAATTCTGTAAACTAAAAGATGTTAAGAGATTTAAGACAGCCTGGTAAAGAGAAAGAAGGGTGTTACTTTTGCATTAACTCAAGTTAAAAATTAAAAAAGAAATAAAAATTTAACAAAATCTGAACTTTTTTGGCGCCCAACCTGGGGCCTATTTACAGAGGTCCTATTTCTTAGATTGAATTAAATTTTTTGTATAACATCCATATTTTTAAACAATACAACTCAGAATAATTCTGTAAACCAAAATTAATTTTATGTTGGACGGTGCGAGACTTCTTAAAGATCTTTTCAAAATTTGAAAATTTTATTAAAAAAAAATTAAAATATATATTATTTTTTCTGAATTCATTAAGAACACCTTGGAAGAAAAATGGAAAATATTGAAGAAAAATGGAAAATATGGCGGATATCCGTCGGACCACTTTTGGGGGGAAGCTAGCGGATTTAAAGGAAATGTTGGTTTTATCAATAATTTGGATTAATAGCATCTTTTAAATTAAATTTTTGGGCAAATGAACGATTTTTGGTGTCGTGGCATTCTATTAGATAGCTTTAAGTCAGTCACGAAATCTTACCGATCTAGGATGTCTTTAACCCACATTGGCTGGGGGTCAAAAATGACCCCCTCCCCCCCGAAAATTTGAAGTTTGGAGCTTAAAGTTTGAGCTATAAACAAGTATAAAATGCCTTCTGTGTTTTGTACCTCAACTAAAATTTCGTAGTAATATATTATCTTTAAAAAAAAAATCGTTAACCCTTCTTCGTAGGGGGTCAAAAATTACCCATTCAGTAAAAAATATGTGCCTTAACCCATTAGGCACGTCTCCGAAACATTAGGCACGTCTCCGAAACAGAAAATGCAAATGCCTTCATTTGTGTCTGCATACCAGATCATGTTGGTAACCCTTGCGAAATAATGTAAGAGACAAAAAAGTTGAAAGTAAGTATGAGGTGAGGTTGAGATTGCTAGAAATAGAATTGTAGTGTTGGAACCTATAAAAAAATATTCTGTAGAAACTATAAATATTCACTTATATAAAAAACAGTTTTCATTAATAAGACAAACCGACATTTAAAATCCTACTGATGATAGCACCAACTGGGGTATTTGAAACCGGTATGGGAATACCAGAAATGTCTATAATTTTTAGAAATTCAATTTTTCTTCTGCATTTTTTTCAACTTGAACCCTAATTACATATATAATTAGAGCCCGAGCTCGATCCGTACTTACAGAAAAAATCAAATTTAATTATTTTTAAAAGTCCTTTTTTGCAAAAATCCCAATTTTGAGGCTCACAGTGATCGGAGTGATATTTTTTATGTGAGTTGCCCTTAGGGAACCGACACTTTTGGCGGGTATTAGAATTTGATCAGAGAGAATCGCTCTGAAACGAGCTACCCTTTGTTGAGTTGAGTTGAAGGTGGGTTGTAAAAGCCTTAAATGAAAGCTAGGCGAGTCCATGCCGCTCAGATTCAAAATAGTCCATTGTACCATACCCTAGAAGGAAAGATTAGTAAAGAATGAGAGAAAGTTTAAAGAGAGGGAAAGGTGCTTGCTCAGAACTTCTCAGTTGCTTTCACAAATCTGAGAAAGTCAGACAAGGGAAGTCCATGGATCATGTCCATTGACAAAATATCAGAGCCCATTATCCGCAGTCTTGCACTTGAGAACGCTGGGCAATAACAGACGTAGTGTTCTGTTGTGTCTTCATCCTCAAGAAAAGCTGCACAAAGAGGGTCTGATAAGACACCCAATCTCGTCATATGACGAGCACAGGCATTGTGTCCCGAAATTAGGCCAGTAAGTTTGCGACAGTCTTTTCTACTCAGACTTAGTAAGTAGTTTGCCACTTTCTTGTCTGTTAACTCATTGGACCATCTTTCCGTGAAAATTGATTTCATGTGAGAGTCTATCCAACGCATCATCCACGTCAAGCCTATACCAATCTGAGGCTCCGGATTGTGAGGAAATCCTGTTCTCACCTGAGACCTCATTGAGTCTGCGCCTGCACTCTTGGACAATTTTAGACGTTATGATTGATGAATCCAGTGCCTTGAGTGCAGCTTGACTGTCACTACAGATACCGATTTTCTTATCCCTCCATCTATTTTCAATTATACAAGTCGCCACTTCCAAAATAGCAAACACTTCAGACGAGTTACCCTAGTCCAGACCTCATTAGGTCCAGACCACATTAGGTTCGGACTCTACAGGTACAGACCCCGTTGAGTGCTTTAGGAGTCGCCATAAATTTTGATCCATTAGTTTTGTCCGTTTCGCTCTACCTTGCTTAGATTTTGAGATACGCTAATTTAGGGTTCCTAAAGGGTCTTGAGAATCTTAAAAACTTAAAAACTCAAAAACTATTGCTTGGAGGACTTTTGGACATAAATTCTGTTGGTGTTTTCGTCGTATCGGCAGTATTTACCGAGATATATGTTTTTTTTAAATCACGGAAATGACAAATTTTAGATTCAAAACTAGGGCCCAATGAGGTCCCTAATTTTATTTTTTCTCTTTTACTCTATCTCGCATAGTTTTCAAGATGTCGCCATTTGGAATTTTTAACTAAATTCTAAGAAGTACACTTCCTTAATTCTACACACAAAAAAAAAAAATTAACAAAAAAATAGGAAAATTTACAACGCCAACGATTTTTTTTATTTGTTATAGTTCATATTTTTCTTTAAAACAGGGAAAACAAAATAATTTAATATTATGCCAGTTTTAACTGGAAAATGGGAAAAATTGTATTCTACTTGAGTTTATACAGATTTCAGGACTAGATTAGGTCCACCCCATTGGGTTCGGACCCCATGGTTCAATATCCATTGGGTTCGGACCCGATGGCTCCTGAGATCCTATTGGGTTTCTTAAGGATTTTGTCCGTTTCGCTCTACCTTGCTTAGTTTTTGAGTTACGGGACTTTTTGGGCCTAATAGGGTCTTGAGATATCGCCATTTTAAGTTTTTAACTAAATTCTAAGAAATTTTTAACTAAATTCTAAAAATATTTACAAAATTAACAATTGCTGAATGAACGAAAATCTCTTAAACAGCTAAAAGTAATGAACTAGGTCAAATGGTTCAATAAAATGAATCGTTCAATTAAACAATCTATAACATAGTGAAACTCTTTTTTTTTGCCCGGGTTCTGATAGCTAATTTTGGGTATTAGGGGTACGCTAATTTCAAATCTGGCTACCGGTTTTTTGGGTCAGCTCTAGTTTTTGAGATATAGCCTAAGGAAACTTTGAAAGTACGCTGTTTTTGGCATGTTTGTGAGTCTATTTTACCAACACTTGTCTTACATCCAAAAAATGAATGACGATTTTAGGTACGTTGGATATGCTGATTCCAAAAATGCTCTTACTTTTGTTGAGTCATCTTTATTTTTTGAGATATCGCTAAAATAAAATTTTTAAATTTATGACCTCTTTAGTTTTGTCTGAATATTTATGCCCGTTTTAATAACTCGAAAACTAAAGCTGTCAGAAAAAACCTAATACCATTTTTGAAATCCTGGCATCCAATATAGTTAAGTTCGTATTAAAAACTGAGGCACTAAATTTTTTTTGGAAATTATAGCCAAGCAAAATTGGTAAAAAACGCACTTTTTCGACTTTTTAACAGCGATTTGCTCGCGAACGCGAGCTGATGGACACAATTGGATAACAGATTCGGAATCAGCACACTAAAATCCATATAAATCAGTTGTCAAAGGTCAGGCAAATTGAAAAAGTTCAAATTTTGTCAACCTGTGTAATCAGAACTTCAAACCTCTTCATAATTGAGAAGTTTATAGCAGGATTCACAATCGTAGCCAATTTTGCGTAGATTCTTTTAAGTTCCCTATATTATTTCCTAAACCCCCCTCTCATCTTATTTTCACTATTAAACTTTAAACTTCAATTATAAAGTTTTTCCTTCTTGGTCTTCTTCATATTTTCTGTCATGGTCACGTGAATAACAACAACAGAAGTGTTTTCAACAACAAAAAAAAAAAGCGCAAAACAACATGTTGCTTTGCTACTACTTCCAACACTGTTGCATGAATGCTCGCTCTATTGAAATTGTTGATACAATTTGTAGCAGCACTTAACTTGAACTACGACGTGCAACTTTTCAAAAGTTAGAGTTACACAAACAATTTCAAATAAAGTAAAGTGCGTGTTTCTTGTTGTGGCAAAGTGGCATTAAACAAAAAACCAAAATGTCTCTCTCTTCTTCTGACCATCATCAGTGCCACAAAATACATTTGTTTAAACAGTTTTGAACTTGAAGAACCATAAATGGCAGAGCAACGTTTTAACAATTTTCATTCATTCATTTCCCTTTTTATATTAAGATTTTTTTAGTTTTTTTTTGAAAACTACCAACCATAAGTTCTTCTTCTTCTGTTTTTTTATAAAGTTGATTTTTCTTGTAAAAGGTCTGGGTCTTGGTTTTTCAGTTTTTTTTTTTTGTGTTTCGTCTTCTATTTTTGGTTGCGCTAAATGATTTTTGTTCGTTCAATGGAACAGTGATTATGTTTAATAGTGTTTTATGCGTCTTTATGTCTCTTGAAAAGAAAAGAATGAACCAACGAACGAACGAACAACACACCAAGTGTTCTTTTACAGAATAAGGCACTTTATTCACTCACTATTACTATGATTTTCAAAGGAAATTCATTCCTTATTTGTTATAGTTTTTTATTTGTGTTTTCTTCATCGATATACTATATACAACTATATTATCAGGGCAAGGAAAAAAAACCGAATTGAAAACAACAACATGCCATGACGTAGCCCCACGGACATTATCCCCATTTCCGTTATTGGGATTAAGTCCGAAAGAAATTCGTCATAGACATGCTTTACTGCGATCCAGGGAGCTGCATGATCTTTCTGATTTAACGGATGTCAAAAATTGGTTTATTTAGTAGTGAAATAATTAATATACTGCTATTGTGAAGACATTTTCTTATCGATGTCTTAGCGGAATTGTCCACTGTCTTAAAACAAATATTCATTGATGACAATGTTAGGACATGTCATTTAGAGTTACTTATGATTTGTCAGAACCTGAAGACATTTCCTCAAGAAATCACTTTGTAAATTTACTCTTTGACACATTTTCCAACTGAGATAGGCTGATTAAGTTTGGACATGGGCAAAATCGGAAAGAAGTTCTCATTAAAGAACTAAGAAAAGTTTTTCACCAACATTTTTTTCAGGCAGAAAAAAAAACGAACATGCATTTTCATGAACTTCCTTGCCCTGCAAATTGTTGTTTTATATTTTTTTTATATATGGCACGCAACAAAATTAATTTATATAAAAAATGTATAACAATGAACTTTTTTTACATCTTTGGTTTTGTTCATATGGTCAGTTTTTTTAGATTTTATGTTTCATTACCCTTTTATTTAATTTTTTCATAAAAAAAAACATCGGAAATGACTCGACTTTTTGTTGTTATTGTTGGTATTAAGAATATTTTTTGAATATTTTTTTGTTTATGCTTAATGAATTTAAGCCGCACTTTTTTAATGGTTACAATAAATAATCATTAAAATTTAATTTTTGGTTTATTTATCTTGACCCTTTAGAAAGAAAATATTCTAAGTAATGTTTAAAAATAGTCTGAAAACTTTGAAAGGCTAGCGAGTTTTTTATACCCTCCAACCACAGTATGGGGGTATACTCACTTTGTCATGCCGTTTGTAACGCATCGAAGTATCGGTCGGGGACCCCATAAAGTATATATGGGGCATTCAATGTCAAATCGGACACTTTGGAAAATTTTTTTTTAGATTTTCCCAATTTGTTTAAAGTTTTTAGTATCCTTCGAAAACTCTTTCGTGGTAAATTTTCAGATTTTTTTGATGACCCGTTCAAAAGATATAGAATTTTTAAAAATTGGTAGTTTTTTCCTTTACTCAAACTTTTTTTCCTCATAACTTCTTCAATAATAGTCCAAATTTAATTTTTTTTTTTTTCAAAATTTTTGTTTTTTTACGTACTTTAAAAAAAAAAAAATCCCAAAAAATTCTTAAAAGCGCTCTAGTATGCGATTTTTAAGTTTTAAAATTTAAATCTCATTTTTGAAAATGTTTGTACTCTTCGATTTTTTTGAAATTTTTTGGTGTAAAACTTCTATCGATTCTACAAATTTTTTGCCCAGGAGGATCGTGGGATAACGATTCCCGGCTAAAAATAAATGTGTATGTTCATATATGGCTATGTATTGATCTTTATATGATCATATATGACATATAAGGAAACATATATGTGACCATATATGCAAAAATCGATCCCATATATGAGGTCGTATGTACCATATATGATATCATATATGGAACCATATATGTTATCATAAAATGTTAAATCTTAGTTAATGTGTATTCAAATTTGAACCAGAATTACAAAAAAAAAAGTTTTTTACGAATAAAATTATATTTTATTACCATCGATTAACTTATATATACGTAAACATAACTGCAATACCGGTGCATATAAATAATTTAACAAATACTTGCAAAATATTCGGTTTAAAAAAATTACTTTTACATAGAAAAATGTTGGAAAAGGTAAGTTTTCATTAATATATATAAAGAATTTTAAAATCATGTTTTCATTTTTTTCCAGTTCATCGTCATATCAAGTATAAGCGTGGACATTTTATTCCCAAACAAGATGAACTGAATATTTTCGTATTCAAAATGTCGAAAAAACAATACTATTGAGTACTTTGATGTTGAAGAAAATTAAACTACGCAGCTACGTTAAGCTTTCGCAACTTGGAGGAGAGGGCATATGCACCACCATAATGTTATCACTACGATTCCAATATTACAAACTTTTTACAAATCCCTTAATGTCGCCATATCAAATTGCAAATAAAAAGATCGTATAAGCAGTTTTGATACCGAGTTACGAGTTGAACAAATTCAACTATACGCAGCTACGTTAAGCTCTTCTACTTGGAGGAGAGAACTTATGCGCCACCATAACGTTATCACTACGATTTCAACACTACAAACTATTTTGAAATCCCTTACTGTCGCAATAGCAAATTGGAAATGGAAAGAATATATATGCAGTTTGAAGGTCGAGTTGCGAGTTACAGAAAATTCAACCATGCTCAGCAACGTTCAGCTCGCTCAACTTGGCGGAAAAAGCATATGCATCACCATAACGTTATCACTATTTCAACACTACAAACTTTTGACATCCCTTACTGTCGGAAATGAAAAGAACGTATAATCAGTTTTGATGTTAAGTTACGATTTGGGAAGGACAACGTTTTTACTAACAATCACAAGAAGACTGCCACCTTACCTACATGGAAAATATTGTCGGCATGATGTAAGTATTAATAGTTTATTTATCCCTCTCCTTCAAATATCCTAACATAACCCAGTAAGATAATATACATACTACTAAATATATTGCTTTTAATAAAAGTTTTAAGTACTCACTTGCTTATTATGAGTAAAAAATGCTTTTAGTACTAGCAAGTTATTTTTTGCTGGAATAAAAAAGGAATGTGGAATTATTTTTAATATTTTTTCAGTTGGAATTCCGTAAAAAGTATTCGATGGTCTTAAGCATCCCATGGTCTTAACAAAATACACTCCGTTAACATGTATCTAAGAAGACAATATTTAAAGGCACATGGTTGTTTCTTTAAATGATATCAGTGTTATCATTAAAACCCATCAGCACCAAATGCTATTGTTGGTAATACTTAAGGGCCTGCCACAGAGTCAATTCCGTTCCGAAGTGGTTTGAAATTTTTCCTCTAAAAACGTAAAACAAAATATTTTTTCGGAATAAATCGACTCCTATGCAATTCAATCCCACTTTGATTTTTGAAAGTGATTTTATTCCGAAAAAAAATATTCGTTTTGCGTTTAAACCACTTATTACAATTCCGAGCGGAATTAAGCCTGTGACATGCCCTTTAATACAATAAAATGTCTAGAAATACCTTATATATTAATATTTTAAATCTTTTTTTTGTAGATTTTGACTTTAAATATGCTAAAATGAGGTTTATATCATAACAAAAACGCTAAGTCTGAAGAAAATCTAAATTAACAAGAAAACAACAAGGAAATCATCCTTCCTTTAATAAGCCCTTTGCTCGCTTCTTGATATTTTAAATTCTTTATGTTAATTTTTTTTTACTATCAAAATGTGTTCTAATATCTAGAAGTTAAATTATATATTTTTATATGGTCACCAAAAATGCAAACGGAGTAAGTAAAAAATCAAAACCATCAAACTAAAGGTTTTCATTGAAATATATGAAAAACACCATTATGAATAAAAAAAAAATATTTTTAATTTTACTTATGTACACCGTTTGCAATTCTGGTGAATATATACATAATAATCTATTACATATAGTTTAAGATGAAAAAATAATTAAAAAATAAAAAAAAAAGAATGTAAAACAAATTGAAAACAAGATCATATATGATGCAATATATGATCCAATATATGATACAATATATAGTACAATATATGATACAATATTTGATCACATATATTGGATCATATATGATCGTGTCTTATATAAGCGCCAATTTTGGAATATGTTCATATATGAGACCATATTTGATACTATATATGATACTGTATATGGCCTCATATATGATATCATATATGATAATATACAACATTTTTAGCCGGGTTATTACTATTTTTAAAATTTTTTGAAAAAATTTTATTGTAATTTTCAAATCTTAAAATCATTTTTACTGCTCCAATGGTGCGTCATAGAGGGGTCATTTATAAGAACGACCCTCATTAATTTCTACGTCTTAACATTTCTTTTAAACAATCTAATACACTATCTCCAATTTCTAAGGGGGCTCCCACACAAAACGACATTTTTTAAAATTTGCTCCAACCGCTCTAACTGCCCTAATAGTGCCCTTAGACCAACAAAATGGATGACCGACCCACAATATTTTTTTAGTCCAAACATTTTTTCTGAACACACCTACCCTCTATCTCAAATTTTTAAGGCAGTCCCCATACCGGTCCAATGGTGCTTCCGAAAGGGGTCATTAGTGAGGCCGACCCCCATTTATTTTTACCCTACAATGTTTTTTTACAACATACCTACGCCCTATCTCCACTTCCTAAGCAGGCATCCATTCAAAATTACATTTTTATAAAATTTGCTCCAACTGTTATTTGTATGGGAGCCTACTTGGGGAGTGGAGATAGGGCATAGGTATGTTTTAAAAAAATTTTGTAGGGTAAAAATAAATGGGGGTCGGTCTCACTAATGACTCCTCTCGGACGCACCATTGGACCGGTAGAAGCTGATTAAATAAAACAAATTTACAAAAAATAAAAAAAAAATTGTATGGGGACCGCCTTTACAGTTAAAGATAGAGGGTAGGTGTGTTCAGAGAAAATGTTTGGACTAAAAAAATATTGTGGGTCGGTCATACATTTTGTTGCTCTAAGGGCACTATTAGGGCAGTTAGAGCGGTTGGAGCAAATTTTAAAACATTTTGTTTTGTGTGGGAGCCCCCTTAGAAATTGGAGATAGGGTATTAGTTTGTTTCAAAGAAATGTTAAGACGTAAAAATTAATGAGGGTCGTTCTTATAAATGACCCCTCTATGACGTACCATTGGAGCAGTAGAAATGATTTTAAGACTGGAAAATTACAATAAAATTTTTTCAAAAAATTTTAAAAAAATAGTAATAATCGTTATCCCACGATCCTCCTGGGCAAAAAATTTGTAGAATCGATAGAAGTTTTACACAAAAAAATTTCAAAAAAATCGAAGAGTACAAACATTTTCAAAAATGAGATTTAAATTTTAAAACTTAAAAATCGCATACTAGAGCGCTTTTAAGATTTTTTTTGGGATTTTTTTTTTAAAAAGTACGTAAAAAAACAAAAATTTTGAAAAAAAAATTTGAAATTTGAACAATTATTGAAGATATTATGAGCAGGCACGTCCGCAGGGGGGGTGCCCTGGGGGCCCGGGCCCCCCCCAAAATGATTTGACAATATAAAAATTTTAAGACTTTGCACTACAAAATATACGTTTGTTAACAAAAAAAAAGGCTCAGTATGATTTTTTGTCTTTTTAACCCTAATCTAACAAAGGTTTTTTTCTGAAAATTTCAAAATATTGAAAAATTTTCAATCAAAAAAATTTGTTTGTGGGTTTAAATTCGTAAACTTTTACGGTAGTGAATAAGACACCTTTAAACGGTAATTGCGACTGGCCAAGTAAGTTATGCATCATGAATATTATTCCATTACTTTTCTCTCGACTTTAGTTAAAGCCGCTGCTAATGTATCAAAAAAATACTTCTTTAAAAAAATACATGTATTTTGAAAAGTGCTCTTTTGCCACCAGTGCTGAACAATTTTTATTGATAAAAAATATTGAGAATTTATGAACTTTTCTTTACAAAAATGTCTCAAAATCTATTTTCTCATTCAATAAATGGATAAGAGATTTTTTAAGATCATAAAAATTGTTTTCAGACTATTTCTGTACGAAAAATATTCAGGATTTCAGAACTTTTCTCTACAAATCTGAGATTTTTCGTATAGAAAAATTCACTATACGAAAAATATCTCAGACTTTAAGAATTTTTCAATACGAAAAATGATTCAGAATCTAAAATTTTTTCAATACAAAAAATCTCAGATCATCTCAAAATTTTTCAATACGAATAATGTCTCAGAGTCTAAATTTTTTTTTAACGAAAAGTGTCTCAAAAGCTAAGGACTTTTTCTATACGATAATTAATAAGTTTTTCTGTACTAAAAATGACTCAGAATCTAAAAATTTTTTTTCACGAAAAATGTTTCAGAAATTAAGAACTTTTCTATAAGTAAAATTTCTCAAAATGAAGCAACTTTTTCTTAAAACCTGAGAGTTTTTCTAAATAAAAAATGTCTCACAATCTAAGAATTTTTCTTTACGAAAAATGTCTTATAATCTAAAAATTTTTCTACACGTAAAATTTCTCAGACTGTTAGATTTTTCTTGTACAAAAAAATGTCTCAAAATTTGAAGATTTTCTATGCGAAAAATATTTTAAATCGTAAGTATAGTAAAAATTTGTCTATGGTTAAAATTTCTTGGAATTATAATTTTTTTGTTTGAAAACTGCAAAACTAAAAATATTTCCTGCAATTTAAGGAGTCTTCCAAAAATGTTTCAAAATCTTTGATTTGTATGTATCTTAGAATTGGAGAATTTTCTGTACCAAAAATGCTCTTAGAAGTTTTCTGCATAAATATGGTTTATAATCAAAAAACTATGAAAAAATTTATGAACAATTTAAAACGGTGTCCCATAGCTTTGAGTTTTTACTCGTAAGGTATGTATATTTGAGAATTTTTAAAGAAAAGTTGCATAAATTTTCGAATTCTTTTTTTAAAAAATAATTTAACTCCTTTTTTATCTAAAATTTAAAATAAATGTTTTATTTTCTAAAAAAAATTGGGTGAAAAAATATTAAGGCGAAAAAACAAAATTTTGAAAAAAAAATTTTGGGCCTTCCCCAAAATAAATTCCTGCGTACGTGCCTGATTATGAGTTAAAGAAGTTTGAGTAATGGAACAAACTACCAATTTTTAAAAATTCGATATCTTTTGAACGGGTCATCAAAAAAATCTGAAAATTTACCACGAAGGAGTTTTCGAAGGGTACTAAAAACTGTAAACAAATTGGGAAAATCTAAAAAAAAAAAAAATCCAAAGTAGCCGATTTGACATGGAAAATGCCCCATATATATTCATGATCCCCGATCGATTTTAAGACATTCTAGCGATGTCCATCTGTCTGTCTGTGGAAATGGTGATCACGGCCAAAATATTACACGGAGATGACTGAAACTTAACAGATATATTGGAAGTTCTCCCGAGAAGTTTGGTATTGCACTTGAGCGTATCGGTAAATTATGAACGAAAATGTAAGGACACCTCAAAAATTTTAGTACATTCAACATAACCTAAAAATACAAAATGCTTTAATTCGGCTGCTGGTTGACTTATGTGAACATAATTGATCACCAAATGGTATTTAAACAAGTACAAACATATTTTTTGACAAAAAAAGAAAAAAAATCGCGGATTTTTTTCACCAATTTTTTTTTTGCGGAAATTTTTTTTCAAAATAATTTTCTTTTAAATAAAGTTTTTGCAATAATTTCTTAGAAATTGTGGAGGGTATCACTACATTCGACAAGGCCGAATTTAACTTTTTTACTTGTTTTAGAATAGAAATTTTGTAAAAAGAACTTTTTTTCGGCGGAATATCCTACATTCGAAATTAAAATTTTTTAGAACCATTATTACAGGAGATAGAAATAGTACCAAAGTACAATTTCCCGCTCTGCCCTAATCTGCCCTTTAAATTTCAAGTCTCTAAACTTCAGTGGCTTAGGCTGTACGATGATGAATCAGTATGTCAGTCATCCAAGTTGGGTGACTCGTTTTACATATAAAAGTTCACTACACGTTTAATTAATATAAATACCTTAAATTAATTATCATATTAAACGAAATAAAAATGCTAATGTAACAACAATTACTCTTAAAGAGTTTTTATAACATTGTTGCATAAATTTTCCAACTCTTTAACAAATTCTAACTTCTCCACCCACGTACAATCTAATAATTTCCTATTAACTTGTTCTTATTTAAGTTAACAAAAGCAAAATGATGGTGAATAACCTCTTTTTTTTGTGGCAAAATCATAACAAGATCTTGTTCGTCGTCGACGTCGTTTAACTTAATAAAATTATTTGCACCAGTAGCTCATGTAAATGCTGCCACTTAATCATCATCATAAATAATATGAAGAAAATATGATTTTTATTAAATTAATAATTTTCTACAGTTACCACTACGTATTTGTATACAACAAGATACATACGAGGGTGGATCAATAATTCCGTTACTTTTCGAACTTCCCTCGTAGTTATATGAAATGCAACACTGCTTCCAACAAGTACCAAACTGCCCCCATCAAGTGCCACACTGCTCCCATCAAGTGCCACCTGTTAATAAACGACCCCATATTTTATGGACCTCGAAAGATCCTATTTTTAAATACAAAATTTGGAGAAACGTTGGACTAATTGTAAGTATATTAAACTAAAAGGAGATTATGTTCAAAAATATTTTTTTTTTCAAAAAGAAACTATGTTACATTCAAAAAGTCACGGAATTATTGATCTACCCTCGTATATTTTTATATTCTTCTTAACTACTGTAATTTGTCTTAGCATTCGTCACCATAGTTCATAGTTTTTTGAATTGACAACTTCAAGCACAACTTGAAGACATTCATCAGGCAGCAGCAACAAATGCAATGGAAAAAAGTGGCATGAAATGGAAAAAGAGGGCGCTCCTTACATTACGTGCACCATTTTAATGCTATGTTTTTTTTTTGTTGTGTGTTGTTAAAATTGGTTACAATTTAATGCACTTTTTTTTTGCAACATGCTACCAAGAATAAAAAACATAAAATTGAGGAATAATACGAAAAAAAAAGTTTTTATTCTTAAAGGTTTCGTTAATATTATGATTTTTTTTTTCATCATTCTACACAATTTTCAATTAACATTGTATGTTGGGGGGAGATATAAAACTATTGTTGTAATTTTTAATTTTACACCATTTCAAAAATTTTCAAATTTATATGACAAATTTGGTTCTATTTCAATAATTTTAATAGCTTCTACATAAATTGTATATAAAGTCTTTTCTGAACTTAAGCAACCTTAAAAAAATGTTGCCTTTGGACCTTAGAACCGAAATAAACCATTTAGAAAAACGTTGGGTAACTGATCTTCTCATTCTTCATCGCACAGCCCAAACGCTTTTGAAACTTTGAATCTCTCTTCTTTATGTAGCCCAAAGTTATTTTTATTATGCATCCAATTTTGATGCTTTTATAATTGCTACACTCATAGAAATATCTTAGTAGAAAAATTAGTAAACCCATTGTAGATCAAGTTTTACAGAATTTAACAAAAATCAATGTTGATATTACAAAATTCAATAGTTGAAAAATACATAGTTGGATAAAATTGTATAAAATATAATTACATGAAATGTGCAACACTGTTTTTGCTGATCGCCATTTGTAAATTTTTGTTGTCTTGTAAAGAAGGGATGTTTCCCAAAAAAAATCTTTTGTATTAAAAAAATATTTGGTGAGTAATTAAATATATTTGTTATTTAATTTATTAATAAAGGAATTTTTTATTTTATTTTTAGCAATTTGTGATTTGGAATCTTTCTAAAAACTCTAGATGCTAATCACGTAAAGTAATTGCCGACAGCAAAACAACAGCGAAATACATCACAGTCCAAAGAAACAAAAAATATCATCTAAAAACAAAAATTAGTTTATGTGAAAATAATGAATTAATGAAAACCACGAAAAAATATTGCGAAAATATTCAATTAAATAAAATAACATTTACAACACAAATAAGAATTTCATTTTAATAAATAAAATTGCATGAATATACAAAACAAAACGAGTATGGTTAACAAAAATACGTATAGAACCAACAAAAATACGAGTTAATCAGCTTTTACAAAAACTGACAACAATTAATGTTGAAATCAACATAAATATTTGTAGGGTCAAAATCAACAATGATTTCTGTTGAATTTACTTAGATTTTCTTTGGGAATACAATGATTTTTGGTTGAGTGTAGTAGGGTTCAGTGATTCATGTATCGTAGTTCTGAGTAGATTGGGAGTAGGGTTGCCAGACGGCCTGGAATGGCCTGGATTTTCCAGTTATTTTAGGTCTGGTCCAGTTTCCAGCTAAAATATAGTTTGTCCAGTTAAAAAAGAATTTCTTTAATTTTAACAACTATTTTTTTGATTAAATATTTTTTACAATTTTTTTTGGACTACTTGTTGAATAAAACATTAATCATAAATAAAACATAAATGCCTCTTTTGGCAACGACAAAATGTGCTCTTTTTGCTGCATTTTTACTAATTTTTTTTACAACTTTTTCGATCATCTCGGGCAATTTAGCGATGATTTCGACACGAATGTTTTCCTTGATTTCAGGACTGTTGGCGTACATTTTGCTTTTAAAATAACCTTCAAAAAAAATATATCTGGGTGGGTCAAATGTGCAAATGAGGCTCAGTTGTTGTCGTCCTTTTTTGACATCGCAGGTCCGGGAAATTTTAACTGGCCTCCTAATTTTCCAAGATTTTACCACTTTGGACTTATTTTTGTGCGGTTATTTGAAGAGAAAAATATACGCCAACAGTCCTCAGACCAATGAAGAGCTAAACAGGATTTTGAGATGCTCGAAAAAGTAGTGGAATTTCTTAAAAAAGGCACATTTTGCCGTGGCCAATAGAGAAGGCCATTAAAATGATCCCAGTCAGAAAAATACAATCGCAAAAGCGCTGTGAAAGCGCTGTGGACGGTTCTACAAGCGTTCCATATACCATCTTCAAAGCGCTTTCAGATGATCCGAATGATAACATCGATCTACGCTAGGTTTAAAGCGTTTTAAAAGCGTTTTAAAAAAGTGCTTTCAGAACGTTTTGTTTAAAGTCATGAAAGCGCTTTAAAAACCAAAAGTAAAGCACTTATAAAGAGCTTAAATACAAAAATTAAAGATATTTTCCAGCGATTGAAATAAGAAAAAACAGTACTTTAAAGGACTTCATATAAAGCTGATATTTTTTTTTATTCGTTAATTGTAGATATTTTTTTTATAAAAGTATTTTAGAAAATAAAAAAAACAAAAATGTATTGATGAAATACTAATAATATTTAGATCTGAAGGCTATACATCACTTCCGAAGTGTTGCAAAACCTTACTTGGAACATCAGGCGTTAGAAGTGACAGTAAAATAATGAGGAGTATGGATGACACATTAGGAGTTTTTAAATTTTTCGGAATAAAGGAAACTCTAAATAAAATAATTCATCCCAATAATTTCACTGAACCAAAAATCGAAATTATTATTCATGTGGATGGCATGGATATATTTAACAAACCAAAAAAGGTTTTTGGTCAGTAATGGGCAAAGTATTTTCACCATTTTACATGTCGAAACCATTTCTAATTGCGCTATTTTTTGGAAACTCGAAACCTTTTTCAGCAAATGAGGACATTTTTTTCTAGTAAAAATGATGAAGAAAATAATAATGTTAAATAAAAAAAAATCAAAAGGGATAAAAGTTTCGCAAAATGCACTTCAAAACTGCATTTGCATTTAAAATGCACTTTTGAACCACCAACTTTTTCCATCTTTTTAAATGTAAAAATAGACTAACGTACTATCATTTTGCGCTTTATTTCATAAAGATACAATGAGTACTTAAAAATATATAGCTGTTCAAAGTTACACAGATTTTGCATTTTTTTTGAAAATCGCGAATAAAATCGCGAAATTTTTAAATTCTTTGGATCTGATAAATGATATCTTTAAATGGTTCCATAGCGACTTTATAATAGGACTTTATAACGTTAAAAATTTACGTGAAGATGTTATTGAAGTCAGTGTGCATATTGTAGAAGTTAAATGCATTATTTGTAAATTTTATAACGAAACAATTGCTATAACTCTTTTGCATAAATGATAATAATAAAACTTAAAATAGATTTACAAATTAAAAAATGTTTTATGTTTTCAAAATTTTGCGTTTTCAATGTGGTGGTAGGGAAAAATTATTTAATTTGATTTAACAAAATGTTTTTATAACAATTTGTTTAAAATTGAGTATAATCTAAAAAATACTATACTTGTATGTACTACAGGGATGGAAAAGTTAGTACTTTAGTACTTTTTTCAGTACTTTTCACTCTCAAAGATACCGTAATACCCCCGCGACTGATTTAGTACCTTTTCTATACCAAACGATTTCATAAATTTGTTCAACAAAATCTAAAAAAATTCTGAAAATCTATCGATTTTCAAAGAAAACTTGCTTCTAAAGCTTTAAATAAATTATATTTTTAATTTTGGTCAACCTTTATTAGAGTTTTCTCTAAAAAAATAAATAAATGGATAAGGATGTCCTCAATTTAAGAACTTTTATATTAATATTAAATATTAAACAATAATAGTCTGCGACGAGTTCGCATGTATTTTGTTATTGTAACAAAAGACATGCAAATTCGTCGCAGACGAATTCGTCACAGACGAATGCAAATTCGTCACAGATGAATATGTACGACGTTCGTCGTACAGAAACTGGATATAAATTTTTTTTAGTACCGTCAAGGGCGAAAAAGTACCTTTTTGGTTAAGCTCCAGTACCATTTCAAAATTCCGATTTTCCATCCCTGATGTACTACGAAAAAAATTTAAAAACGTTTGCAAAAACTGCTTTAAAACCATTTAATTTTGAAACGAACATGTATTTTGTTAATAAAGTGCTTTCAAAACGGTTTTCGAAAACGCTCTCAAGGCGTTCGAATAAAGCGTTTTGAGAATGCTTTTTTTTTGTTACAGTGCTTTCAGAACGCTTTTCGAAAACGCTCGTAAAGCGTTCGAAAATAACGTTTTGAGAACGTTCTTTTTTTTGTTACAGTGCTTTCAGAACGCTTTTTTTTTATAACCGTCGTCAATTTCTGCTTGGGATGTTATATTCGAAAAGTAGTCCAAAATAAAAATATGTATCTCACATATGAAAATCGGTTATTTTTTTAATCTTATTCAAGAAAAAAATTATGTATAGGTCCAGTTACGTTTTCAAAATCCAGCTGAAAATCTTCCATTGTCCAGTTATTTGACTTCTAGTATCTGGCAACCCTAATTGGGAGATATAACGATTTTAATGTTTTTTTTGTGAGAAAAATTAAAATTTCAAATTCTCTCAAGGAATTCCACAATTTAGTTTTTCGTCAATAACTCGGAAAATATTGGCGCGGAGACCTATACGTCCCAACATTTTATGCTCTTTCAGAATATGTAACATATGTATTGGGACTTGTAATGAGGTTAATTGTTAACTGGATGTGCATCCACTATTTGGCGAATTCGCTCGAAGGACATAAGGCCCATTGAAATTTCCTTAATTGTTATTTTCCTACTCCTCCTCTGATACAAAGGTATACTTCTTTAAACCACCCCGATTTCCTAGATATTCCGCTAGAGAAGTTAATGAGACATTGTTGAGGCATTCCAGGTCATCGAAAATCTTTGCGCCAAGAGTTTAAGGCGGCACTTCATTAGACCTAGACATTCACATAACAAGTGCTTCACTAATTCCTCTTGCACTTTCCAACAACTCATACAAATGTCAAAGTTTTCCATACTCACGGCCAGGACACAACGAAATGCAAGGAAATGAAAAACCAGGCGAACCTACGAAACGTGGAGCGCTCCAACTCTACAAACTAAGTAAAATTCCATCAAAGTTGCTAAAGCGAACAAAAAGTTAAGAGAATAACAACATGTAAAATCAGCCAGAACTTTATGGTCAACTTATGATCAAGGGAAAACTAAATATCTATTATCACTTACGAGAAGGAAATGTCGAGCTCTGACTGGAATAATAACTGGTCATTGTCTTATTGGCGTTAATTCCAAGTATATTAGACTGATTTCAGACGCCAGTTGTAAAAGATGCGCCTCACTAGGAGTGGATGAAACGATATAACACATACCTTGTCAGTGCCCAGCATTGGCAAAGAGTCACCTATCGATTATTGGTCAGATAAGCTTAAGTACTTTGAAGAATATAACGCGAATGGATCTTAGAATATTATAAAGATTCGCAATGACTTTGAATGTGTTTAACTTGAGCAGCTAGCCGAAAGAGTTTTGTGGTATCACTATGGACCAAGTGGTCTATGCGAGATGTAAATCGAACACCGCCACCCTAACGGCCAGTTGGCCAATTTAGCGGTGGTCAAAGGGTTGGCCCACCGACTCAGATCCATATCTTGCACATTCATCAGCCAATTTGTTCCCAGCGAACCCAGGGACGCAGATTGGCTTGACTGTGTACTGACGATTTAACTTCACAGCTGCAAGACTGTTAACGAAAATGTTAATGGCGCAAAGATGTAGGCCCTTTGGCATAATCATCTACGCTGCTTTATCAATTGCAAGTACATCAGCCTGGAAAACACTACACTTGTCCTAGTTGGTACTTAGACTTTAAAGGTTCTGTTAAAGTTCGTCTGCGCCGAGAGTCAGTTTTCTGTTCCAGTGCCGTCCCGTGTCCCAAGAGCGACGCTTAAGCATTTGCGACTCTCTTAACCAGAGCTCCAATTTTCTGCTGAACTAGGCCGGCCTGAGGTAGCGATCTAATTACACCGGTGATATCCACACGCTCCAGTCTCCGTACCTTCTACAGATAGCAGAAATATTACTTCTTATCCACTGCTCTATAACACCCGAGGGCACCATAGGTCAGTATTGGCCTTATTATGGGACCAAACATCCAGTGGATAATACACGGTTTCAGACCCCACCTTCTTCCGAAAGTTCTCCTGCAAGTGTAAACAGCACATTACGACTTTTTCATCCCTTCTTCGGTGTTCCTTTTCCAAATCCAGGATCACATCAAGACATTTCGCCTTATTAGATAGTTTCAGGGTGATTCCATCAAATTTGGGAAGAACAAACATGTCATTCTAAGGTCTTTTGTGAACAATACGAGTTCGGTTTTGACGAGTCTAACTCTAACGCCCACCTCAAAGAGTATCTTGAGCCTTTGGTTTGGATCACAACGTCATCAGTGTAGGCAACGCCGTTGTTTACAAGATTCCACAGAAGAAGAGAGAACACTCCCCCTTGTGGAGTGTCCCTTGTAACGACTTTCCCCGCTTTACCATCACTTCCTTCAAATTGTTTGCCCAGCTTTCAGCATGTTGCCAGTAACGAATACCGGGCGATTAAACTAGTGTAATATAATGTAACGAAATCCTTGATTACAATGTTCGACACCAAAAACCTCCCAGTGAAATGTCTAACTGGTCCTTATATATTTTGGTCTCATGATAACAAATCTGCCCTCAAAATTTTTCTAGCACGTATCGCTTTTGAGATATTCGCTGTTAAAAAGTCATAAAATCAATATTGTTACGTATTCTTACGTTTCTTCCATAAAATAGGACTTGATTTTTTATAAAATGGGCATCCAATTCCAAAACTGCAATCCAAATTTTTCTAGCATTTTTCGTTTTCGAGATATTCGCGTTGGAAAATGTTAATGTGATTTATACAGAATATAAGCGCGTGACAGTGGAGTTTGAGTTTTTCAAACGCCAATATATCAAAAACGGTACGCACTAGAAAAATTTGGATGCAAGATTTGGAATAAAGAGGTCCCGTTTATACTAAATCTAGTCATATTTTGTGTGAGCAATTTAAGAATACATTACAGCCGAGACCCAAAAAGTGCTAAATTAGTATATCTTTTAATATTCAAGCGCGAATATCTTACCTTACGCGATAGAAAAATTTGGAAGGCAGATTTGGAATCAGGAGGTCAAAGTCTACTTAATCCATGTATTCTGATTCATGGGAATGCGAATTTCTATGAATTGGTTCAACGGTGTTACCAGACTTGTAAAAGTACAGTCTGCTTAAGAGGTTTCGCTTCCAATTACAAAGTGAAACACCAAAATCCTCTCCGTACAACAGCTTAATAAACTTTGTCTCCAAGTTGGTAGTGAGCTAGACTATGAGTGTGGTAGTCGTGGTTTGATTGCTACGTTTGAAGGGGACGCGTCCGGACGTTTCGAAACAACGAGAATGTCATCATTGTTACCAGTTCTCAGTTATGTTATATTAGTAAATAATTTGTAAAAAATATTTTTCTTTTTTTTAACTCTTGATTCTAAATCTGCAATTAAATCGCAATATTTTTTAATATTGGTACAGTAAATAGTGTATAAGCAATAAAACTGTAATGACACCTAAATTGTTAAAATGTATGAATAAGCAGTAAATGTCAGAGGTTCTAGTTATTATTATTGTTGCAAAGGAATCATATAAAAAGTGGCAAAGCTTGAATGATTTTTTAACAAGTAATTTAAAGAAAACAAAAAAACTATGGTCAAAAAAGGGGATTTTTTTTTTAAAACATTCCAGATTTCCGATAAAAAGACTTCCGTTAATAATAAAAATAACTTCAGAAAGAAACTTATATACTCTCCCTTTTATTACAAATATTTCAGGCTACAGCAACTTGTACAACTCCATTACCCTCGGGAGGTATAACTATACCAGCCACACCTACTACTACAATTGCTACTACCACTGCCTATCCTATTACAGCTGATGACTTATTAAATACTTCTCCCTCTGCCAAACGTTTAAAATTGGATACAAACATTGCCAACACTTCCATAATCAGCAACAGCGCCGTCGCCACTACCACATCCAACATAGATGATGATTCTATTGATGTTGCAGCTTCTGAAACTTCTAGTGCGGCTGGTGGTTATAGTGAAACTTTAGTACCTGGTGCATATTCCGTACAACAAAATGATGATTCTGAAAATGAGGCTTTAATAGTGGACTGTGAAAGTCCAATGCAACATGGCAACGAATCACCACGTAAGTTTTATTTCAATTTTAATGATCTATTTAAATTTTTTTATTAGGTTTTATGTTGTGTGTCATGTGTTTTCAGTGTTTTTTAGTGAAGTGTTGTCAAATTTTTTATTACTACATTGTATCAATGTAGTACATCATAAAATAATTGTTGTTTAGTGTATTCACAGTGAATGCGTTTGGTATTTTAAAAGGTGACCAAATGTATAAAATCAAAAAAAAAAATAAAAGCTAACAATTCATGTTTGTTCTCAATAAAGAAATTATTAAATATAAATTTTATTTATGGCAACGGTCAGTTAGATCTGGCTGTTCTCCCCACTTAAATGATGGGATTTTTGAACTATGATTTAAGTTTTTTTGTAAAACTAAGGCTGGGGTTTGAATTGTCTAAACTTTATAAAAATTTAAAAGTTTATCCAGTTCGCACCAATTCTTAGTTGTAGTTAAGGTTTATGAAAATGTTAAAACAGTTTAAGGAAAACGTATATAAATTTATGACAAAACAAGTAAAAAAGTTAAATTCGACTTTGCCGAATCTATAAATACCCTCCACAATGCCCTTTTTAAAGGATAGTAAATTTTTAATGTACAAAAATTAACAATTTTGATTAGAAATATTTTATTTTGTGTAAAAAAAAACTTTTTTTTAACTAATTTTGAAAAAAAAAAATAATTTACAAAATTTTTTTTTGAGTGTAAAATTTTTTTCGAGTGTATTTTTTGTTTTTATTAGTGTAAAAATATTTTTGAGTGACAAAAATGTGTTGTAAAATATTTTTGTGACTTACCAATGTTTTTAAAACATGTTTAACGGGTTTTCAACACGTGAATTAAAGGTGAGGCGAATCTGAAATTTAGGGGTTTGCTAATAACTTTTGAACCACTGGACCGATTTGGCTGAAATTGAATATGAACCAGCTAAGGGGAACGACAAATATATATGCCAAGCTTCAGCATCAGCATATATACCAAGCTTCAGCAGCATTGCTTTTAGTAAGTTATCGTGTTTTTTATCTCGTAAATTCGTGAAAAACCCTTGGCAAAATTCACTCTTTTGCTCATAAGTTTTGAACCACTGGATCGATTTCGCTGGATTGCAATACCAACCTGACCAGGTAAATTCCCAACATATATGCCAATCTTCAGGAGCCTCCTTAAAGTCTTTCAAAAGTTAGCGTGTTTTCAACAGATAGACAGACGGACGGAACACGCTAGATCGTCTTAAAATCGACCAGGGATCATGAATATATATACTTTATGGGGTCCTAGAGCAATATTTCGAGGTGTTACAAACGGAATGACAAACGGCGTCGTTGGACCAAAAACGCGATTTTTTAACTTTTTAAATGTTTTCCTAAAAAGTTCCCAAAATTTCTTAATTTTAAACCGTATTTCGTTAAAAAAAATTCCGACATAAATTATTGTCGAAAACGTATATTCTTTTGCAAAATCAGCTCTTCAGTGGCCATTGTTTGGCAGGTATTTCGACACAGAATTTAACAATTTTCGAACAAAAATTTACATTTGGTTAAGGACCTATTCTAATCACCTATTCCGTGACTGGTGAAAACTAAATGCCTATCCCGTGACAGGTAAAAATTAGACATATAACTAAACTGTCTCGAAATTACTTATCCCGTGTCCGGAAACAAGCACATATCAAAATTTTCATTGTCCTGAAAAAAAAATTCAAAATTTTTTAAGTCCCAGACCCATTTTTTTTGAGTTTTGGAGTAAGGAACTTCCTTCATTAATTTTAATTTTCTTAGTCTTGGTCTTCTTCTTCTTTAAGAAAAGTTGTTTTTGACAAACATTTTTTTGTGCGTTTTGAAGTAAAAAATTCATAAAAAATGTTCTTACGAAAAAAAGCGTTATTTTTAGTCATAAAGAATGCAGTATGATAAAAAAAGGGAAATGTATTTAATTTAACAAATCTATCAATATTACTATAGATCCGGACATATTCAGTGACATATCACAAGTGATGTATCCGAGGTTGAGACATTTCCTCACAAAGGTGACAGAGGTTTTTATATTAAAAGGGTAAGGGCAGTGATAGGTCACAGGAGGGTAGCTCTGTGGTGTGTCACATGTCCATGTCACTAGTTATATATTCGGGGTTGAGACATTTCCTAACAAAAGTGACAGGTATTTTTATATGAAAGGTGTCAAGTTTGTGATAGTTTTTGAGTCCGGGTGATATGTCGCGTGACCTTTCGACGACTGGTCATTTTCGTAAAGAGTTTAACAAAAAAATTGCGTTTTTCAGAGGCTAGTTTAGTTATTTAGGGGAATTTTTTCCCCCTGTCCGATGTTTCCGATTTACGTATCCACCATTTGATCATAAGACATATTCGATACAAACTTCACGGTATCAGCTCTTTTGGTTGGGATTGTATCGTGTCCTCTACAGACGGACATCGCTTGAATGTCTAACAATAGATTACACTGTGCTACAGTGAAAAAATACTTCTGATGTGACATAGTATAGGTTGTTGGTCTTGTCGAGTAGATCACAAAAATGCCCATTAAACTTGCCAGACGCCCTCAAATTTTAGAGTTATGGTCAAAAAACTTTTTTTTGGGACTTTTCTCACTAAACCTTTTGTAATTCAGGAAATTTTCAACCGATTTTAAATTTGTTAACTGTTTTTGATAGAAGAAGGATGGGGCTTTCCATGTGTGTGAATTGGTCTATACATATAAGAAAGATATTTATTGATTTTTTCTATAAAATCTAGTTTTTTTGTTATTTTTTGAAAATTTTTCGAGTTTATCGATTTTTTTCTGCTATAGTTCATTTAACAATCTTTATATTTATAAAAGTATTTTTAAAGAAAATTTGATTCTGAATACGATAGGCTTTATCCTGAAGAAATCGGATAACAATTGACCGAGTTGTGATAATTTTTCTAAAAAAGAAAATTAACATTCTGCAGGAAATCGCCGTTCAGATAACCCAGGCAAAAAAAATAAATTTATCATAAATGGTCATGTACAATATTTTTAAAGGTTTTTGGCGCGCTGAGTCCGAATCTGGCCTTTAAATTGTTCTATCTCGTCAGGTTTTTGAGATATTTAACATAAATTGATATATCAAAAACTTAATAAGATAGCGCAATTTCAAGGTCTAATTCGAATTCAGGAGGTCAACAACCTTTAAAATAATGATACCCGACCTCTCAGTATGTTCATTAACTTTTTTATTTTTTTGCCTGGGTTATCCGCACGGCATTTCATACAAAATCTTAATTTTCTTTTTTAGAAAAATTATCACAACTCTGTCAATTGTTATCCGATTTTTTCGGCATAAAGCTCCTCGTATTCACAATTAAATTTTCTTTAAGAATACGTTTATAAATATAAATGTTGTTGAACGAACTACATATAGCAGAAAAAAATCGATAAACTCCAAAAATTTTCTAAAAATAACAAAAAAATTAGATATTGTTAAAAAAATCAATACATATCTTTCTTATATGTATAGACCAATTCTCACACATAAAAATCCCTGTCCTTCTTCTATCCAAAACAGTTGAAAAATTGAAAATCGGTTGAAAAATGTTTAAGTTACACGTGGTTTAGTGAAAAAAAGTCCCAAAAAATCGTTTTTTGACAATAACTTTAAAATTTGAGGGTGTCTGGCTAGTTTGATGGGCATTTTTGTGATCTTTTCAACGAGACCTACAACCTTAACTACCTCATTTCAAAAGTATATTCGATTTTGTGTTTTTTGTAGCACAGTGTTATTAATAATATATGCATTCTCTGTGGTCCTTTACCGATATTTTCATGCGTTACTCATGGAATGACAAAGTGAGTATACCCCTTACTCTGGTTGGAGGGTATAAAAAATTACCCTTTGTATCAACTTCTTCTTCGTTAATTCCCAACAACTGGTCTCCTTAATATCAAATCACTTCTTCCACATCATTGACAATACTGCCTGCATTTTTATAGACGTACTCGAATAAAAAATCTCCTGTTTAATTCAAATACCGATTACTCAATTGCTACAAAATAAAAGAACATGTATTATAACAAGACGTTTTTTTGCTGTTGTCGTTAGCAATAAACAGTCAATAACAACTTTGTAGTTTGCAAAACTGCTGCTTATTTCTTTCGTATTCACAGGCATAAAGTGAGACCAACTATGTTTTTGTGGTATTCAATATCAGTTGATATTTTTCTATCTAACGTCAGTAACGCATCGAAATGTAAGTCCAAGACCTCATAAATAGCATTTCGGTCGAAAGCCTAACAAATCCTAAACGAAACAGATCGAAAACCTAACAGATCCTAAACGAAACAAGCTGTTGAAAAGGCATTTGTAGCTTTTTATGCTAGAATTAGTGCATTGCGCTAGAATTGGACCTATAGGATCACCCTACACCGGTTTTATTTTTTCCTCCCATTTTTGTGGGCGTGTTACAAAATCATCAAACATAAAGGATTCAATAAATTTAATCAATTTTGAACAACTTTTCGGAAGTGGGAAGAGTTCCTGTGCTGTTTCTATGGAAATACCTCAATAGATTCGGCTTTTTTTTCATATGAATCTTTTTTTGCATTTTTTATTTACTCAAAAAACTGCTTGGATTTTTAATAAAAGGTCAAAAAATTTAAATAACATCTGAAAAACGTGTAGTATTTTTTAAGCTATCCAGTTCTAGGGAGAAACAAATGCTGTCTGAATCCCTAAATTTTCATCTTATGATTACTAGATTAGTCGGTCACATTTTTTTGCATCCAACATTACTCGTGGGATGCAACATTTTAAGACCCCCTAAAAAACAAAATGTATTTTAAAAAACTGACTAAATTGTAATCGCTTATTTAAAAAGCTATGACAATTAACATACTTAACCAACAGGTAGACAGACAATAACTCCAGTCCAACTTGCAACAAAGGTGGTCATATTGTTTGATACAAATCTTGTATTATTGGGTGCTTTAATGCAATTGACTTTGGAACAATCAGAAAAACTACATACTACATCAACATAATTGGAAAGTTTTTGTATTTGTTTTTATTACAATTTCTCATTAATGTTGACAATTTGTTGACGATGTTTTGGATGTTGATCATTTGAACAACAACTGTAATGACAACAATTACAAGAATTAAAACAAGTAGAGTGATCATGTTTTAAAGAAAAAAACGATATCAAGTGGTCTAAATGTTTTTTTTTATTGTATTTGCTTTAAACAAAACTCTCTAAGGAAATTTTTGGAAAAGAAATGACAATTGGCAATTGGGCGATTTTTTTAAAAAGCCAAATACGTAATTTTTAAAAAACATAAAAAAAATTGTAAATTTGTCGGTACAATTTTTTTTATCGATAACTTTAGTATTTTCTATACACAATTTTCTGTTATCGATAAATCGATAACTGTAGAATTTTTTATAGAACATTTTCTTTTATCGATGTATCGATAACAGGAATTCTAAAGTTATCGATGTATTGATAACTTCAGAATTTGCTATAGAGAAGTTTTAGTTATCGATGTATCGATAACTATTGAATTTTCTATAGAAAATTTTCTGTTATTGATAGTTTGATACCTAGAATTTTCGATGTATCGATAACTGTAGAATTTTTTAATAGAAAAATTACTGTTATCGATGTATCGATAACTACATAATTTTTATATAGAAAATTTTATGGCATCTATGTCTATTGAATTTTCAATAGAAATTTGTCTTTAACCGAGAGCTATAAAATTTTCCACAGAAATTGTTTGTTATCGATATATCGATAACTAGAATTATCTATTCAACATTTCAGAATTTTCTACAGAAAATTTTATGTTATCGATTACTATCGAAAATTTTCTTTTATCGATAACTATAGAATTTTCCAAAGATATCGATAACTGTATTGTGTATAGAAAATATCGATAAGTGTAGAATTTTCTAAAGAAAAATTCTTTAGTTATCGATATATCGATAACTATAAAATTTTCTATAGAAAAGTTTCAGTTATAGAATTTTCTATATAAAATTTTTTGTTATCGATAGTTTGATACCAAGAATTTTCGATATATCTATAACTGTAGAATTTTCTATAGAAAATTCCTGTTATCGATAACTACAGAATTTTTTTATAGAAAATTTTATGGCATCGATGTCTATCCAATTTTCAATAGAAATTTTTCTTTAATCAATAACTATAGAATTTTCCACAGAAAATTCTTGTTATTATAACTAGAATTTTCTATTCATTATATCAGAATTTTCTACAGAAAATTTTATTTTACCGACTACTGTCGAATTTTCTATAGAAAATTTTCTTTTACCGACAACTATAAAAATTTCCAAAGAAAATTTTGTTATAACTAAACAATTTTCTATTCAAACTTTTCTGTTATCGATAATTTTCTATAAATTTTTATTTTGTTATCGATGTATCGATAATTTTTTAAACAAAGTTATCGTCGTTTTTCTGTTATCGATGATATTCTATAGAAAGTTTTCTGGTATCGATAATTTTTTACAAAATGTTTTCTCTTATCGATAATCTTCTATAGAAAATTTTCTGTAATCAATTTATCGATATATTTCTAAACAATTTTTTTTGTTATCAATATATCGATAATTTTCCATAAAAAATTTCTGTTATCGATAATTATTTTTTATAAAATTTTCTGTTATTGATAATTTTTTGCACAAAATTTTCTTTTATCCTATACAAAATTTTCTTTTATCGATAATTTTCTATATGAAATATTCTGTTATTAATAATTTTTTGTAGAACATTTTCTGCTTATCTATAAAAAAACTTTCTGCTACCGTAATATCGATAATTTTCTATACAAAATTTTCTGTTATTGATATATCTATAATTTTCTATTGAAAATTTTATGTTATCAACATATCGATAAGTATAGAATTTTCTATAGAAAATTTTCTGTTATCGACATATCGATAACTATAGAATTTTCTTGAGAAACCTTTCTGTTTTCAAAATATCGATGACTATAGAATTTTTTATAAAAAATGTTCTGTTATCGATGCATCGATAACTACAGAATTTTCTATAGAAAATTTTATGTTATCGATATGTCGATAACTATAGCCTTTTTTATAGAACATTTTCTGTTATCGATAGCCATAGAATTTTTCATAGAAAATTTTCTGTTATCGATAAATCTGTAACGAAAAAATTTTCTATTGAAAATTTATGTTATCAATGACTGTAGATTTTTGTATAGAAAATCTTCTGTCATCGAAAGCTATAGAATTTTTTATCTATAACGAAAAAATTTTCTATTGAAAAGTTTCTGTTATCGATAACTATAGATTTTTGTATAGAAAATTTTCTGTCATCGAAAGCTATATAATTTTTCTAGAAAATTTTCTGTTATCAATATCTTTATTACGATAAAATTTTCTTTCGACTATTTTCTGTTATCGATACATCGATAACTAGAATTTTCTATAGAAAATTTTCTGTTATCGATAACTGTAGAATTTTCTATAGAAAATTTTATGTTATCGATAATTTTCTATAGAAAATTTTCTCTTATCGATACATCGATAACTGAAGAATTTGTTATAGAAAATTTTCTGTTATCGATAACTATAGAATTTTCTATAGAAAATTTTATAGCTTTAGAATTTTTCATTGAAATTTTTCTGTTATCGATAACAATAAATTTTTGTATAGAAAATTTTCTGTCATCGAAAGCTTTAGAATTTTTATCTTTAACGAAAAAATTTACTATTGAAAATTTTCTATTATCGATAACTTTACACCCAAAAAAAAATGAGGGTATTCAATACTAAAAATTTAACTAATTTTAGTCCAAAAGGACCTAGTGGAGAAATTGGTAACCAATACTAAAATTTTTAACTAATATTAGTAAAAACCAGTAAAAATTACTAATGTTAGTACTTTGAAGATACTAAAATTAGTAACCAATTAGTAGATTTTGGTACAATATCACTTACTAAACCTTTTACTGTAGAATTATTTTGAGTGTAGATTTTTGTATAGAAAGTTTTCTGTCATCGAAAGCTATAGAATTTTTTATAGAAAATTTTCTGTTGAAAATTTTCTGTTATCGATAACTATAGATTTTTGTATAGAAAATTTTCTGTCATCGAAAGCTATAGAATTTTTTATAGAAAATTTTCTGTTATCGATATATTTATTACGATAAAATTTTTTTCGACAATTTTCTGTTATCGATGCATCGATAACTAGAATTGTCTATAGGAAATTTTCTATTATCGATAACTGTAGAATTGTCTATAGAAAATTTTATGTTATCGATAATATTCCATAGAATTTTTTATAAAAAATGTTCTGTTGTCGATGCATCGTTAACTACAGAATTCAGAATTCAGAGAAAATTTTCTGTTATCGATATATCGATAACTATAGAATTTTCTATAGAAAATTTTCTATTATTGATATATCCAAAACTGTTGAATTTTCTAAAGATTTTTTTTGTTATCGATACATCGATAACTGTAGAATTTTCAGTGGCAAATTTTCTGTTAATGATAGAAAATTTTTTGTTATCGATATATCGATAAGTATAGAATTTTCTACAGAACATTTTTTGTAATCGATATATCAATAAGTATAGAATTTTCTATACAATATTTTCTGTTTAATATATATGGATAATTATAGATTTTTCTAGAGAAAATTTTCTGTTTTCAAAATATCGATAACTTTAGAATTTCCTTTAGAAAATTTTCCTTTACAATATATCGATAACTAAGGAATTTTCTATAAAATATTTTCTGTTATCGAAAAGTATAGAATTTTCTACAGAAAATTTTCTGTTATCGATGTTTCGATAACTAGAAAATGTTGTGTTATCGATGTATCGATAACTATAGAAGTTTTCTATACCAAATGTTATGTTATCGATATATCGATAATTATAGAAATTTTCTACAGAAAATTTTGTGTTATCGATATATCGATAACTACAGAAATGTTCTACAGAAAATTTTGTGTTATCGATAGCTATAGAAATTTTCTGTGATCGATATATCGATGACTATAAAATTTTATATAGAAAATTGTTTGTTAGTAATATATCAATAACTGTAGATTTCTGTTATCGATAGAATTTCTGTTAGATATAGAATTTGTCATAGAAAATTTTTTGTTATCGATAAATCTATAATGCTAGAATTTTCTGTAGAAAATTTTCTGTTATCGATACATCGATATCTGAAGAATTTGTTATAGAAAATTTTCTGTTATCGATACATCGATAACTGTAGAATTTTCTATAGAAAATTTAGTTGTTATCGATACATTGATAACTGTAGAATTTTCTATAAAAAATTTTCTGTTATCGATAACTGTAGAATTTTCTATAAAAAAGTTTCTGTTATCGCTACATCGATAAATGTAGAATTTTCTATAGAAAATTTTCTGTTATCGATACATTGATAACTGTAGAATTTTCCATAAATAGTTTTCTGTTATCGAATTTTCTATAAAAAATTTTCTGTTATCGCTACATCGATAAATGTAGAATTTTCTATAAAAAATTTTCTGTTATCGATACATTGATAACTGTAGAATTTTCTATAAATAGTTTTCTGTTATCGATACATTAATAAATGTAGAATTATCTATAGAAAATTTTCTAGAGAAAAACTTCTGTTATCGATAACTAATGAATTTTTGTATGGAAAATTTTCTGTTATTGATATATCGATAACTATAAAACTTCTGTGGTAGAAAATTTTCTGTTATCGATAGAATTTTTTTTTATAAAAAATTCTATAGTTATCGACATATCGATAACTGTATATTCTATAAAAAATGTTTTATTATCAATATATCGGTAACTGTAAAATTTTGTGTAGAAGATTTTCAGTTATTGGATATATCGATAACTGTTGAATTTTCGATAGAAAATTTTCTGTTATCGATAACTGTAAATTGTCCATATATTTTCTCTTATGGATAATAATACAATTTTCCATTGAAAATTTGTTATCGATAACTATTTCTAGAGAAAATTTTTTGTAATCGATGGCCCACAAGAAAACAAAAAGTCTATTTTAACAAAAGTTTTATTTTAAATTTCAAATTTTCTATACATTTTTTGAAAGTCGATTTTAAAAACAAAAACAATTTGTATGGAAATAAAATTAAAAGCTCATTTTAAATTGATTTTATTTTCTTGTGGTAAGGCTGGATATTTTTAGAATTTTCTATAGAAAATTGTCTGTTATCGATAACTATAGAATTTTCTAACGAATATAAAGATGTCTATAGTTATCGATAAATCAATAACAACAAAATTTTCTATTGATTTATGTTTATAAATTTTATATATTTTGCAAAATCAAAAACTTTAAAAAAAATTTTGTTTTCGATTTATTTTGTTTTTTTTCCAAAACGATTTTCCTTTTCAAATATTGTCATCACTGATGTTGCGTTTAGTTGTTAGTCTATTTGGAAAACATTTTTTTTTTGGGAGTTGTTAGCTGAATTTAGTAGTTTGGTAGTTTGTAGTCATAGCAGTTAGTCAAAGATAGTTGTTGACCATTTGTTTAGGTATGCAAATTTTATTTTTGTTTCGTATATTTTTTTTTATCGATTTTCAATTTGTTAAACTAATTTCAAAATAATGTGAGACTAATTGTTAGAGGAAATAAAATACGCAAAACCTGCTGGAATGTTAATCAAATTGTTAGTGTTTTAAGGAAAATTAAGTTTTAGGTTTGATTTTCTATAACTTGACTTTAGTTTTCAACAGTAAAAAGAAGATTTCTGTCTAAATACCTTTTTTTTAAGTAATTTAAGCTAAGGTTTATAGCTGCTTTTTTCTGAATTTTATGACCTGAACTTGTATAAATTTTCATATTTTGTTGTTTTCTGTATTTATTTTAATCTCTGATTTCATGACTTCTTTGTTTTTTTTTTGTTAAGTTTCGTTGTTTGTTTCTGAGGTGCAGTTATTTGTAGTGTGTGACAAATTTTTCAATTTTCCAGCTAGCTTTCCCAAAAAAAAATAATATAAATATAATAGGAAAACCTACAAATAAAAAATCCAATGTTTTTGCTTAATAAAAAAACACACAAAAAGCTAGACCAATCTGTATAACCTAAAAGAAGCTCAGGCAATAAACCTGACAACCTAAAAAAATAATAATATATTAAACAAGTAAAAAAGTTAAAAATCGGTCTTGCCGAATGTATTGATACCCTCCAGAAAATAAAGAAAATTATTTGCAAAAAAAAAACTGAAAAAAAATTTCCGCGGAAAAATATTTTGATAGAAAAAAATCCGCGAAATTTTTTTTTTCTAAAAAATATGTTTAATTTTGTTTAAATATCAATTGTAATTTGTTCACAAATGTCTACCAGAACCTAAATTTAAGCATTTCATATTTTTAGGTTATGTGAAATGTACCAAAATTTTGTTTTTTTACACTTTCGTTAATAACTTTTGAACTGGTCAACCGATTTCGCTCAAATACAATACCAAACTTCTTAGGACAACAAAAAGTAAATATGCTAAGTCTCAGTTTTATTTGTTTAATACTTCGGCTGTGATCACCATTCCAACAGACGGACATCACTAGAAGGTCTTAGAATCGATTACTGATCAATAATATACCAACTTTATGGGGTTCCTGACTGACATTTCGATATGTTACAAACGGTATGACAAACTTATGTATACCCTCTTCCACTAACAATAAGTGTAGGCTATAAAAACGACAAGCAATGATAACGTAAAGAAAAATCCACAAAAATAAAATAAGTTTCTTTTATGATTTACATAAATTTATGCAATTTTTTGGAGATCGCGTGAACCACGAATATTGTTAGCTTCTTATGTTAATCTTTCTTTGCATTTTGATGAATTTTTTCGGTTTAACCTCTTATTATAAAATACACTACGAGGATTTTTTGGGTGTATTAAGTTTGTTAAAGCGTTCAGCTTTATTAGAGACTTTTTTATTGATAAATAGGAGAAATTCTGTAAAACAAATAAAACAAGTCAAAGTTTATTATTCGGCTGTTCCGAATTTTTCTGTACCCTCCGAAATTGTAGGATATTAAAAAAACAAGTGAGAGTGTTTAAATCGGCTGTGCTGAATCTTTAATACCCTCCAACATGTAAACAATCCAAAAAAATTCAAAGGCTTTTTTTTGGGATGGGGTGAGTAGGTTGGAAGACACCTCCCCCCTTTCGATAAATGTTGTCAAATACATTAATTATGGTTTTTCCATCTTTTTAATACACTCAAAATAAATTCTCTGTCCAATCAGCAGAAAAGTCTGCTGAAAATACACCCATTTTGAGCCATATGAGAAATCTGCTGATTTTAGCAGACGCGGTTTGCTAAATTTCTGTAGTGATTTCAACCCAGGTTAATCAGCAGATCAATCTGTCAAGACAGCAGAAAAATCTGCTGATTTCAGCAGAAAAATCTGCTGGTTTCAGCAGAAAAAACTGCTGATTTCAGCAGAAAAATCTGCTAGTTTCGGTGATGAAATTGATGATTTAAGCAGAAAAATTTTAAATTACACCTAGTTTGAGCCAATTGATATGTTTTCTGTAAAAATATCTTTTTTCAAAATAACAGTTTTGTATAAAATTGGAAAAAAATATATATGGGGCATTCCATGTCAAATCGGACACTTTGAAAAAAATTTTTTTTAGATTTTCCCAATTTGTTAACAGTTTTAGTACCTTTCGAAAACTCCTTCGTGGTAAATTTTCAGATTTTTTTGATGACCCGTTCAAAAGATATCGAATTTTTAAAAATTGGTAGTTTGTTCCTTTACTCAAACTTCTTTTACTCATAACTTCTTCAATAATGGTCCAAATTTCAAATAATTTGTTCCAAATTTTTGTATTTTTACGTACTTTTTAATAAAAAAAATCCCAAAAAATTCTTAAAAGCGCTCTAGTATGCGATTTTTAAGTTTTAAAATTTAAATATCATTTTTGAAAATGTTTGTACTCTTCGATTTTTTTGAAATTTTTTTGTGTAAAACTTCTATCGATTCTACAAATTTTTTTGCCCAGGAGGATCGTGGGATAACGATTATTACTATTTTTTTAATAGTGCCCTTAGAACAACAAAATGTATTACCGACCCACTATATTTTTTCTCTGAACACACCTATGCTCTATCTTTAACTGTTAAGGCGGTCCCCATACAATTTTTTTTTATTTTTTGTAAATTTGTTTTATTTAAACAGCTTCTACCGGTCCAATGGTGCGTCCGAGAGGGGTCATTAGGGAGACCGACCCCCATTTATTTTTACCCTACAACATTTTTTTTAAAACATACCTACGCCCTATCTCTGCTCCCTAAGTAGGCTCCCATACAAATAACAGTTGGAGCAAATTTCATAAAAATGTAATTTTGTATGGAAGCCTTCTTAGGGAGTGGAGATATGGCGTAGGTATATTTTAAAAAAATGTTGTAGGGTAAAAATAAATGGGGGTCGGTCTCACTAATGACCCCTCTCGGACGCACCATTGGACCGGTAGAAGCTGATTAAATAAAACAAATTTACAAAAAATAAAAAAAATTGTATGGGGACCGCCTTAACAGTTAAAGTTAGAGGGTAGGTGTGTTCAGAGAAAATGTTTGGACTAAAAAAATATTGTGGCTCGGTCATACATTTTGTTGCTCTAAGGGCACTATTAGGGCAGTTAGAGCGGTTGGAACAAATTTAAAAAAATGTCGTTTTGTATGGCAGCCCCCTTAGAAATTGGAGATAGAGTATTAGTTTGTTCCAAAGAAATGTTAAGACGTAAAAATTAATGGGGGTCGGTCTTATAAAGGACCCCTCTATGACGCACCATTGGAGCAGTAGAAATGATTTTAAGATTGAAAAATTACAATAAAATTTTTTCAAAATATTTTAAAAAATAGTAATAATCGTTATCCCACGATCTTCCTGGGCAAAAAATTTGTAGAATTGATAGCAGTTTTACACAAAAAAATTTCAAAAAAATCGAAGAGTACAAACATTTTCAAAAATGAGATTTAAATTTTAAAACTTAAAAATCGCATACTAGAGCGCTTTTAAGAATTTTTTGGGATTTTTTTTTAAAAAGTACGTAAAAAAACAAAAATTTTGAAAAAAAAAAATTGAAATTCGGACCATTATTGAAGAAGTTATGATTAAAAGAAGTTTGAGTAAAGGAACAAACTGCCAATTTTTAAAAATTCGATATCTTTTGAACGGGTCATCAAAAAAATCTGAAAATTTACCACGAAGGAGTTTTCAAAGGGTACTAAAAACTGTAAACAAATTGAAAAAATCTAAAAAAAAAAATTTTCAAAGTGTCCGATTTCACATGAAATGCCCCATATATTTTTTTAAATTAATTATGGAAATTCATACTTTTGTTGAAATCTGCCTTTTTCAACACCAAAGTCCAAAAAAGTCCAAACGATATGGACAAACCTTGAATTACAATCTGTCTCTAACAGTGTATTATATTCACATTTTTGCGACCCTGTGCGACCGTTCATAATCTTTTGACATAGAGGCAATAAACCAAAATATGGCGTTTAGAAATGCCCTAAAATGGAACTTCAAATTTTTTTTTTATATATTTTTGTTTCTATTAATTTCTAATAAAAAGAGTTGTTGTCACGCCAACGTTGTTAAAGACGTTGGCGTGATAACTGGAGATGAGCGTGTGAGTGAATTTTGACTCACGTGCACTAGACTGGGTCGACCATAAAGGAGAAAAAAAAAGTTCCCATTGTGCGGGCTTAATTTTAAAGCTTACCTCGAAAATGTTCCATAGCCAAAATATTAGATTTTTAGGTCGCGATTTGGTACCGCCGAAATCGTTTTTTGTTCATAGCTTTGTCAGTTGATGTCCGATCGTTTTAAAAAAAAATTGTTAGAAAGTCCTCAGCGAGTACTAAAGTTGAATCATATCTGGTTTTAACCTCAGAGGTCATCTTCTTGTTATGATTGTTAGTTTCTCATCTTTCTACCCACTTAAATGATTTTTATTTTTCCATTAAATTATTGCACTAAAAAATTCATGAAATTCTTCCCTTGAAAGTATCCAGTTAAATTTATTAACAAAAAAGTTACATTTGATTTAAGATTTTCATATACAATATAAAGAAAATTAGAAAAAACACTTGTTATTATGCCTTTAAACTATATTTAATTTTTTTAGTTTGTATTTAAATACATACGAACAAGTGTTTTAAATCTTTTTCTATGGAAATTTAAAATTGAATGTAACTTTTTTGTTAATTAATTTAAGAGGGTACTTCTAAGGGAAGAATTTCATGAATTTTTTAATGCTATAATTTAATGGAAAAATAAAAATCATTTAGGTGGGTAGAAAGCTGAGAAACTAACACTCATGACACGAAGATGAGCTCAGAGGTCAAAACCAGATATGGGTCAAATTTAGTACTCGCGGAGGACTTTCAAACAAATTTTTTTTTTAAATGATCGGACATCAAATGACAAAGTTATGAACAAATAACGATTTCGGCGGTACCAAATCGCGACCTAAAAATCTTATATTTTGGCTATGGAACTTTTTCGAGGTAAGCTTTAAAATTAAGCCCGCACAATGGGAACTTTTTTTTTCGACCCGGTCTAACGTGCACTCACGCTCCCGCAAAAAAAAATAATTTACTCAATCGTTTTTTTTCTCACACTTACTCACAATTTACGTGAGTAATCAAAACACCACTCACGTGTGACTCACGTTCACGCATAACTCACGCTAAACATTTTACACACGAACAAAATGTAAAACTAAAATAATACACTTATATAATTTTGACTCAAACAAAAAAATGGCAGTCAATACGAATCACTCACGCAAAAAATGTCTCACTCACTTGTCACTCACGAACAAAAAATTTGAGACACGCTCACTTTCGATCACGCGTGATTGGCCTGACCAGCGTCTATCTCTAGTGCTAAACATTAAAACTTGAACGCATTTAAGCGGGCATATATCAATACAATTAAATAATTTTGACTTACGCAAAAAAATGGCACTCACAACGAATCACTCACATAAAAATGTCTCACTCACTTACCACTCATGAACAAAAAATTTGAGTCACTTGACCAGCGTCCATCTCTAGTGCTAAACATAATAAATGATAAAACGCATTTAAACGGGCATATTTTGGCGATAGCATTTTAAATATTTTTTGTGATTTTTGCATTTAAAAGAGAAATATTTTATTCAAATTTTCTGATAAAAGCAAAAAGAGGGATTAACTTTAGAATTTAACATGATTTTGTTCTTTTGTTTCGTATTTGAAATCAACTACAGTGAAGCATCGCTGTGATGGCAAATTAAGACAAAATACAAATGATAATTAAAATTTTGTTACAAATTAGACCTGCGCTTGAGGCTTTTGCTGTGATGCTATTTAACTTTTGCTGCATGCCTTGTTGGTTGTGTGACAATAAACAAATGTCATCGGCATAATCTAGATCAGTAAGTCTACCAGTCACGCCCATTGTGATCCCATAAACAGGATTTACAGATTGACTCATTATTACATCAAGTACGATGTTGAACAGTAAGGGGGATAAGACGCATCCTTTTCTCACACCACTTTTAACGATTAAGTTATCGCCGACTTGCCACTGTGGAGGACAGAGCAAGTTGCATCAGCATACAGAACTTCTACGAGTCTGATAATTTTATCTGGTATTCCTTTGCAACGCATCGCGTTCCATATGGCGGAGTGATGAAGTGAATCAAATGCACGTTGAAAATCTATAAATATCAGATACAAACTCGATTGCAATTCTTCTGTCTGCTCATTATTGATCAGTGATAGATTTTATTACATTCTAGCGATGTCCTTCTGTTGAAATGGTGATCACGACTAAAGTATTAAACAAATATGACTAAGAAATAGCAAATTTACTTTTAGCTGCCCTAAGCCAATGGTTCCCAACCTTTTTTGCGCCATGTCCCTCTTTTAAGTTAAAAAATCTACAATGTCCCCCCTACACTCAAGAAAAATTCGTAAATTTTTTCAAATTTGTTTAAAAATTCAAAATTTACTTGGATTAAGCAAACTTTTTGTTAAAATCATCGTTTAAACAAAGTTTTTAGAAAAAGTTTTCACCAATCAACTGAATAATTTAAGAAAAATTATAATTTTTCTAGTTTATTTAACAAAAACAAATCCTAAAAATTTGCTCGTTGCCCCTCTGAAGCATTCAAATTGCCCCCCAGTGGGGCGAGACTCAAAGGTTGGGAACCATTGCCCTAAGCAGTTTGGTATTGCATTTGAGCGAAATCGGTTTAGCAGTTTAAAAGTAATGAAAGAAGTGTAAGGACACTTCGAAAATTTGTTGCACATTCAACATAACCTACAAAATACAAAGTGCTTTAATTCTGCTCCTGGTTGACACATGTGAACAGAATTGATCACAAAATGGTATTTAAACAATTACAAACAGATTTTTTTCCAAAAAAATAAAAAAAATTTGCAAATTTTTTTTTTTTTTCAGCAAAAAAATTTTTTCGCGGATTTTTTTTTCAAATTTTTTTGTTTCGCAAATAAAGTTATTTTGCATTGTGGAGGGTATCAATACATTCGGCAAGTTCGAATTTAACTTTTTTACTTGTTTTTTATGTCAATAGATCTTTTACAAATTTTAATTGGTGTTTTGCGAATTTCAATTGATCTGATCCTTTACGAATTTAGGGTGAGCTGTTCCGAATTTCAATCGATATTTTTCTAATTTTCAATTTATCTTTTACGAATTACAATTGATATTTTTCGAATTGATTTTTTTCTCTCCTCTTTTAACACAAAAATAAAATATGGGCCTTCAAAATGTTAATCCCCTCCCTTCAACTATGTTAAGTTTCTTGCCAGTCAGGGAAAATCTCTGAGCAGATCTTTTTTGTAGAAGTAATAACTTTTGGTCCCGCCGGTATTCCAAACGGCCCCAGAGTCTTTTAGCTAATTTTGTCTAGGATGTTTAAGATTAAGTTAAACCTAGTTTATACCTTGTATAAGTTAATCCTTTGTTTAACCCTAGATTTTTGTGTAGTACCTTATTTTATTCGTTGTTCTCTATTTCAACTATCCATATTTTTATAATTTATTTCGATTTATTTTCTAACACAAAAGAGGTTAATTTAAAATTATTGATTATGTGATTTTGAGAGAAGAAAGTTTTTTTTTATTTTTTTATTTCGTTTACAATTAAATTAAATTGAAATTAATTTTAAATTAACTTCATCTTTAACTAACAAGGGAGGTATTCTGAAGGTTTAACTCCGACACTTAAAAAAAAATAACCTTGTAAAACGACAAGAACATTTTTTTTTTTTTTTGCTACCTCCTATTTGACAAGAATTTCTTGTCATTTTACTAGCTTTTTGCCAATAATTTTGTAATTTTACACGCTTTTTACCAAAAAAATTTTAAATTTACAATTTTTTGACGCGATAAAACTTACAAGGAGGTTTCGTGACTTTACTAGATTTTTTGCTACCTCCTATTTTACGAGAATTCCTAGTAAAAATTAGATTTTTCTTTTTGTAATTTTACAGGATTTTTACCAATAAAATTGTAAATTTACAACTTTTTTGTCGAAATAAAACTTACAAAAAAATTTCGTAAATTTACTAAAATTTTTTTAGTAAAAAATCTTCGAAATTACAAGAAAAACAGTAAAATTACAATAACAAAATTAAATTTCGATAGAAAATTATTTGTTAAAAAACAAGGAAAACTGTCAAAAATTTGTAAAATGAGATAACGAGACTTTTTCTACTAATCTGACAAGTTTTTTTTTTTGAGATTCCAATTGAAATTCAGAAAATTCCAATATAGTTTTAGAAAGCTTAGAAGACCTAAATTTATTCATGAGTCATTTATTTCATTGGTTTAAGGAAAAGCCAGGGTATACTTCTCTGGTAATAAATAATAAAATAAAAAAGTTATTTGCTACTACATTCCTGCAAATCAAGCTTATACCAAAGAATTGCTGGCAATTTTATTTTCCAGACTATGGTTGACCATGTTGTATTGAATCATTCATTCATTATTATGGTAGTTATTTTTGTGCATGCTTTGATTTGTTTTCCTCACTTTCAGTTTAATTTTCTGCTTATTTTATATATTTATTTACCAAGGATGTGCTTTTTTTGTTGAATTAAAAACACATTTTGCCTTAGTTTTTTTCCGTATTTACTTCTCTGTAATATGGGTCAATTTTCTCCTCATGCATACAATTTTTTTCTGTTAAATTAAATATACAATTTTCGAAATTACCCAGCAAAACTTAGATTACCAAATAAGGTATAAAATAAGGTATAGTATCTCTTATTTTATACATTGCAGCATTGATGATTTTAACAGGCGATGAGACTCAAAGTAATGCATCCACATTATCACATAGAATACCAGTAAGGTATAAAGTAAGTCATAAATTTATAACGAAGAATACGAGTAAGGTGTAAAATATATGATATTTTATAGGTTACGAGAAATTAAATAATAAATCATACCAGAAGATAATATATAAGGTGTTACGAGTAGTGAAAAAGTAATTTTGTATTAAATTTACTCACGTGATTGTAAGTGAGTGTAAGTCGATAAAATATGCTCGTGAGTGTGTGTCGTTAGAAATTTCCTGTCGTGAGCCCATCTATAGTTTAAACTTATGCATTTTTTTTTTTAATTAATTATTTTTTACGTTATTGTAATGCATTATGCATCCAATTATAAATAATGCATTATTTCAAACTTTCAAATAATACATAATGTAACCAAATATAAGTCATCCATGATTTAATGTTTAGAAATAATAAATATGAAATACATTTTTTCCAATAATCATGCATTACGTAGCAAATTATTACAAATGCATTATTTTTCATTTTAAAATAATACGTTGTGGAACAAATGTTTGGTAAGATATCCTAAAATAATGCTACAAATAAGGCATATACATTACCTGGTAATGTGTTATATAATCACTACCCATTACCAAAGTTTTGCTGGGTATTATCTTCATCATTGTTTGAAGAGATACAGTAACATAACTAAAGCGATAAGCGTTAAATTGTATTTAACGCACAAAAAAACGCGATTTAAGTTAAAGTTATATTTTTTAATTGATTTAATTAAATTATTCAAAATTTGAATTATAAAACTTTTTATCTCAATAAAAAAATTGAGTAAAACTTTTTTAAACAACTTTTTCAAAAGTTAATTAATTGATGTTGTACATCGAAGCACGAAAACGCAGTTTCAATCAACTTTTTGATTGAAACTCCTTCGATTAAGAAAACTGTTATATCAATCACCAAATTAATAGGTGTTTAATTGAATATTTTTTCAATCAAACATTTTTCGATTTTAATCAAATATTTAATCAATTTTTTATTTGTACTCAATCAAAATAATTATTGATTTAACGAATGAATTGTCAGATTATGATCAAATTATGAAGAATTGTTTATTTTTGTTGCGTTTTAATATGTTGCCAAAAAATAAAAACCCAATGATTTTATATTTTTTTCAATTGTGTTCAAATAAATTAAAGCGAAAAGAAATCTGGTATGTTGAAAAATTGTAATTTGACAGTAAAATAAAATGACAAAATTTTGATCAAACTGATGACTGATTCATTAAAATTTTGTTGATCAATAGATTTAATTAAACATTTTTAGCCATTTTTTTTTGGTGTAGGACACCTTTTAGTATATAGGACACTCCATGTCAAATCGAACACTTTGGAACTTTTTTTTTTTTAGATTTTCCCAATTTTTTTACAGTTTTTAGTACCCTTCGAAAACTCCTTCGTGGTAAATTTTAAGATTTTTTTGATGACCCGTTCAAAAGATATCGAATTTTTTAAAATTGGTAGTTTGTTCTTTTACTCAAACTTCTTTTACTCATAACTTCTTCAACAATGGTCCAAATTTCAATTTTTTTTTTCAAAAAAAAAATCTTAAAAGCGCTCTAGTATGCGATTTTTAAGTTTTAAAATTTAAATCTCATTTTTGAAAATGTTTGTACTCTTCGATTTTTTTGAAATATTTTTGTGTAAAACTTCTATCGATTCTACAAATTTTTTGCCCAGGAGAATTGTGGGATAACGATTATTACTATTTTTTAAAATTTTTTGAAAAAATTTTATTGTAATTTTCCAATCTTAAAGTCATTTCTATTGCTCCAATGGTGCGTCATAGAGGGGTCATTTATAAGACCGACCCCCATTAATTTTTACGTCTTAACATTTCTTTGGAACAAACTAATACCCTATCTCCAATTTCTAAGGGGGCTCCCACACAAAATAACATTTTTTAAAATTTGCTCCAACCGCTCTAACTGCCCTAAGAGTGCACTTAGAGCAATCAAATGTATGACCGACCCACAATGCTTTTTTAGTCCAAACATTTTCTCAGAACACACCTACCCTCTATATTTACTGTTAAGGCAGACCCCATTATTATTAAATCAGATTCTACCGGTCCAATGATGCGCCCGAGAGGGGTCATTAGAGGGACCCCCATTTATTTTTACCCTACAACATTTTTTTAAAACATACCTACGCCCTATCTCCACTCCCTAAGTAGGCTGCCATACAAATTACAGTTGGAGCAAATTTTATAAAAATTTAATTTTGAATGGAAGCCTACTTAGGGAGTGCAGATAGGGCGTAATTATAATAAAACAAATTTACAAAAAATTAAAAATATTGTATGGGGACCGCCTTAACAGTAAAAGATAGAGAGTAGGTGTGTTTAGAGAAAATGTTTGGCCTAAAAAAATATGTGGTTCGGTCATACATTTTATTGCACTAAGGGCACTATTAGGGCAGTTAGACCGGTTGGAGCAAATTTTAAAAAATGTCGTTTTGTTTGGGAGCCCCCTTAGAAATTGGAGATAGGGTAGTAGTATGTTCCAAAGAAATGTTAAGACTTAAAAATTATTGGGGGTCGGTCTTATAAATTACCCCTCTATGACGCACCATTGGAGCAGTAGAAATGATTTTAAGATTGGAAAATTACAATAAATTTTTTTCAAAAAATTTTAAAAAATAGTAATAATTGTTATCCCACGATCCTACTGGGCAAAAAATTTGTAGAATCGAAAGAAGTTTTACACAAAAAAATTTCCAAAAAAAAATCGAAGAGTACAAACATTTTCAAAAATGAGATTTAAATTTTAAAACTTTAAAATCGCATACTAGAGCGCTTTTAAGATTTTTTTTGATTTTTTTCTTTAAACTACTAAAAAAACTAAAATTTTGAAAAAAAAAAAAATTTGCAATTTGAACCATTATTGAAGACGTTATGAGTAAAAGAAGTTTGAGTAAAGGAACAAACTACCAATTTTTAAAAATTCGATACCTTTTGAACGGGTCATCAAAAAAATATGAAAATTTACCACGAAGGAGTTTTCGAAGGGTACTAAAAACTGTTAACAAATTGGGAAAATCTAAAAAAAAAATTTTCAAAGTGTCCGATTTGACATGGAATGTGCCATATGTATCTATGATTTTGGAAAAATTTTTGAAAATTTAGAAAAACTTTAGAAAAATTTTAAAAAGATTTGGAACATTTAAAAAAATTAAGTGAGTTAATTAAAGTTGTTATTATTCGACCTTTTCAGTTTAAATAAATAAAAATTCTTCGAGTTCGAGGCCAGTTTTTTCTTCAAAATAAATATTCTTTTATACCATTCCAATATTTCGATCCTCTTTGGGGATCATCATCAGGATCGAAATATTGTAATGGAATAAAAAATATTTATTTACAAGAAAAAACTGGCCTCGAGCTCCAAGAATTTTTATTTATTTAAATTAAGTGAGTGTTAAATTTGGCCATTGAACTTAAGAATCTTAAACAAATGCCGTTTATCGCCTATTGCTTTCATTCTGTTTTTTATTTATTTCATGTGTTGTGTTTGTTATAGTTTCCAACTGCTCCATTGTTACTTCATTGTGATTCCACTTGTTTTTTTTTTATATGATCAGACCAGAAAACAGTTGAAGAAAAAACAAGTAAAAAAGTTAAATTCGGCCTTGCCGAATGTAGTGATACCCTCCACAATTTGAAAAAGATTATTGCAAACAACTTTATTTAAAAGGAAATTACTTTTGAAAAAAAAAAAAAAATTGAAAAAAAATTTCCGCGAAAAAAAATTTTTGTAAAAAAAAATCCGCGATTTTTTTCTTTTTGTGTCAAAAAATATGTTCGTACTTGTTTAAATACCATTTGGTGTTCAATTATGTTAACATATGTCAACCAGAAGCAGAATTAAAGCATTTTGTATTTTTAGGTTATGTTGAATGTACCGAAATTTTTGAGGTGTGCTTACATTTTCGTTCATAACTTTTGAACCGCTGAACCGATATCGCTCAAATGCAATACCAAACTTCTCGGGAGAACTTCCAATATATATGTTAAGTTTCAGTCATCTCTGTATAATATTTTGTCCGCGAGAGCATTTTCAACAGACAGACAGACGGACAGACGGACAGACGGACAGACGGACAGACGGACAGACGGACATCGCTAAAATGTCTTAAAATCGATCGGGCATCATGAATATATATACTTTATGGGGTCCCAGACCGATATTTCGATGAGTTACAAACGGAATGACAAACTTATATATACCCTCTATCACTAAGTGGAGGGTATAAAAAACTGCGTGCAAAGCATTCAAATTAAAAGCTTAAACGTGCGTTTTATTACTTGTAATTCTTTTTGGCTCTAAAAAATAAAAACAAAAACAGCTTAACTTCATCCATCCAACCACTTTCGTGCAGTCGAGTAGTTGTGGTAATTGTAGTGTTATTATCTTGTAGTTGGTTTTTTATCTGCCGTAGCCTTTCTTTTCATATTACAATAATAATATTATAATAAATGAATAAACAATTTGTTGTAAGTTTGTTTAAGTATTAAAACTATATTTTTTATGCGAATGAGGTTTATTATTTTGTAATTTTTTTTTTTTTCTATTATTTATCTACATATTTATGCTTTTTTATGTTTTTTTTGAAATTTGTATTATTTTTTTTCTTGTTTTCCGCACTTTTTCATTGAAAAAGCACGTGCCGTTAATTAATAAAATATTAGTTATGATTAAATAATTTTTCATGTAGTTTAACAGTAAATAGTTGAGAAAAATTTCTGGAAAAATTTTCTTTTCCCCTTCAATTAGTGATAGAGGTTATATAAGTTTTTCATTTCGCTTGTAACACCTCGAAAAATCGATTTAAGATCACATAAAATAAATTTAGTCATAATCTCCGATCAATTTTGAGACGATCTAGAGATGCCCGTCCTCCAGAATGTCTGTTCAAACCACGATTACACTCCAAAAAAAATATCTTGTGCTCTGGAAAACGATTTTACCATTACTAGATCTTTAATTTTTACAAAAAAAAAAAAATAAAAATCTTAAAATTCGAAAGAATATAAAATTTTTAAAAATTAGGGTTAATGGTGAAATCGTATTCCAGAATCGAGCACCTTGTAAATTTGCAAAAAAAAACCTCGTAAAATATTTTTTGCTACCTTCTATTTAACGAGAGTTCCTATTAAAAATTACATTTTTATTGGTAAAAAGTTTGTAAAATTGCAAACAATTTACTAGCTTTTTAATAAGAAAGTTGTAAATTTACAACTTTTTTAAAGCGATAAAAATTTCAAGGAATTCTCCTAAATTTACTAGAGTTTGTGCTACCTCCTATTTTACGAAAATTTTTAGTAAAAAATACGGATTTTTTATAATAAAAGTGTAAATTTACAACTTTTTTGATGCGATAATACTTACAAGAAATTCTCGTGACTTAACTAGATTTTGTTTGTAAATTTACCTTGGAAATTTGGAAATTTACGAAAAAATTGTAAAATTACAAAGTAATATTGAAATGGAATAAAAGAATATTTATTTACAAGAAAAAACTGGTCTCGAGCTCGAAGAACTGTTATTTATTACAAAGAAAAATTAAAATTTCGATCGAAAAATTTTGTTAAAAAACAAAGAAAACTGTTAAATATTGGTAAAATGGGTTTACGGGACTTTTTCTAGTAATTTGACAAGGGTTTTTTTTTAGTGTACTTACGAAAAGCAACTATGGGGCTACTGAGACCAGTAAATGTATGCAAAGTTGTCACTGTGTGTTCTCTACTTCTTAAAAATATCACAATTATGTAAATGTGATTGACAAATTGGTATGCAACCATAATTCAATTTTATTCGCCATTTATTGCAAAATAGTGCTTTTTGTTCTTTGATGTAATTTGAAAAAAATCAATTGTAATTTGAAAATTTAATTTAATTGTTACTTAAATATTCCAGTTGTAATTCAAAGATTCCATTTGTAATTTGAAGATTCCACTTGTAATTCGAAAATTCTACTTGTAATTCGAAGACTCTATTTGTAATTCGAAAATTTTAATTGCAATTCAAAAAAGTCTAATTGAAATTTGAAATAGATCAATTGAATGGCTTATTGTAAAAACTCGATAAGCAACATTTCACTTTATGGTGGCTTTTGTATTAAAACTTTAAAAATAATGTAGAAAATAGAACTTTTGCAGAACTTTTATTCTCAATATACTTTTACGAAGGGATAAAGCAAGACTTCTGCCAAAAATCTGTCAATGGAACATCAGCAGAAGGCAAAAAACACGAAAAATTTAAATGTTGCTTATCAAGTTCTTGCAGTAAGCCCTTCAATTGTAATTCGAAAAAGATCAATTGCAATTTGAAATAGATCAATTGTAATTCAAACAAGTAAAAAAGTTAAATTCGGCCTTGCCGAATGCAGTGATACCCTCCACAATTTCAAAAAGATTATTGCAAAAAACTTTATTTAAAAGGAAATTACTTTTGAAAAAAAAAAAAAAATTTTTGAAAAAAAATTTCCGCGAAAAAATTTTGGTAAAAAAAAATCCGCGATTTTTTTCTTTTTTTGTCAAAAAATATAAATACCATTTGGTGTTCAATTATGTTCACATATGTCAACCAGCAGCCGAATTAAAGCATTTTGTGTTTTTAGGTTATGTTGAATGTACCAACATTTTTGAGGTGTCCTTACATTTTCGATCATAACTTTTGAACCGCTGAACCTATATCGCTCAAATGCAATACCAAACTGCTCAGGAGAACTTCCAATAAATATGTTAAGTTTCAGTCATCTCCGTGTAATTTTTTGGTCGTGATCACCATTTCCACAGACAGACGGGCAGACGGACATCGCTAGAATGTCTTAAAATCGATCACTGATCAATAATATATATACTTTATGGGGTCCTATACCGATATTTCGATGAGTTACAAACGGAATGACAATTTTATATACCCTCTATCACTAAGTGGTATGTTCCGCGGAAATAAGTAACCTTATCCCTGAAATTCGTGTATTCCGGCGCAATACTCGTCTCTCTGGTAGAGTCCATCCGTTTGTTTTGGAATGGGCTACTGATCGTACTACGCATTACAGAGAAAAGTAATTTTTCGGCCGAACTATACGTTTATGGAACGAATTACCTCCAAACGTTTTTCCTGCTACATACGATATCATCAAATTTAAATCTAATATCCACAAACACTACTCCCTCTTTCCTCCTTCTCCTACTTTTATTTCCTAATATTAGCACAATGCAATGCATATATAGGGGGCATCCCCTGAGTGTTGGTTAATAAAAAAAAAATTAAGTGATCATTAAGTGAATTAAGTAGATCAATTGAAATTTTTATTAATATTTTTCGAATTACAATTGTCGTGAGCGTGAGTGAGTGTGAGTCAAAAATCACTCACGCGCCCATCTCTACTTCAAACTACAATTGTCCTTTTTCGAATAATAATTGATCCTTTTTGGAATTACAATTGAACTTTTTCGAATTACAATTGATATTATTCGAATTACAATTGATATTTTTCGAATTACAATTGATTTTTTTCGAATTACAATCGATCTTTTTGGAATTACATTTGATCTTTATCGAATGAGAGTTGATCTTTTTCGAATTACAAATGATCTTCTTCAAACTACAATTGAACAAATTAAAAATGGAATTTTCGAATTACAAATGGAATTTTCGAATTACAAGTAGAATCTTCGAATTACAAATGTTGTCTTCGATTTAAAAGTAGAATCATCAAAATTTATCTTTTTAGAATTTCATCTGTAAATGGTGTAGACCTAAAAATTATGTGGTACAAAGTTAACGCCAATCGGATTAAACTATTCCGTGGCGCCCGGCGATCAAAGTTTTAGTTTTTTGAAAATTAAAAAAAAAAATAATTAAAAAAAAATATGTCTTACGGTTTATTGAAAATCAAAAAAAAAAATTAAATTGGTCGAACGGGTTTCGATTCATCGATATCTGAAATTTGTAAAAAAAATTGAAATTGTTTTTCATTGACCCTTTCTTTCATAGAGCTTGAGACAAACTTTGAGACACATCCGATCATTTTAACCCACGGCACCCTTCGATCAAAGTTTTAATTTTTTTAGAAAATTTTCTCTCAGAATTTCCTTGTAAGATCATGAAAATCCAAAAAAAATTTAAAATCGATCGAGCGATTTTCGAGATATAGCTATCTGAAAATTACATAAATTGCTGTTTTTTCCTACTGTCAAGAAATTTAGAAAAAAATTTTTTTTTTCCTTTACCCTTTCACTTAACTTGAGACAAATTTTGAGGCACATCCGATCATTTCAACCTAAGGCTCCCTTCGATCAAAGTTTTGGTTTTTTAGAAAATTTTCACTCAGACTTTCCTTGAAAGACTACACAGAAAAAAATAAAAAAAATATTTTATTAAAAAATTCGTAGATTTAATTAAAAAATTAATTAAATCCGGACCAATCACTAAAATGCGCAAATAAATTAAAAGTATTTGGATATTTATTTAATTAAAAACTTAATACTATAAATTAAAAAATTTAATTAAAATTAAAAAAAAAATAATTAAAATTTTAATTGTATAAATTAAAAAAATTAATTAAAAATATTATATTAAAAAAAATAATTTGTAAAAACATTCTTTTCGAATAAAATAGTTAAAAAAAAATATTTCTTCAAACTTTACCAAATTTATTTATGCCGTAAAGACATAGTCAGTGAGATGATTTTATAAAGTTGATTATAAACCTTTCATATACATACACATAAAACTATAAACAAAATGAGAATTCAAAAACCTATGTGAAAAATAAAAAAACTTTCAACAAACTTTTTATACTGATGTATTTTTTTTGTATGTAAAACAATGCAAGAGAAAAACACACACTCGCACACACACGGAAAACAAAACAAAAAAAAAAATAATAAAGCTAGAAATGTAATTAAACATTTAATTATATAAATTAAATACTTAATTAATATTAAATTTGAAAACAGTTAAAATATTAATTAAAATAAAGTTAAAAATTTAATTAAACAATTAATTATATTAATTAAAAATTTAATTAACATTAAATTAAAAACAATTAAAATTTTAATTAAAATAAAATATACGATATTATTTTCTGTGTACAAGAAAACCCAACGATAGATTTCAATTATAATAGCGAAATCGAGTTAAGGTGGTGAAAATACATAGAGGTCAGTGGGTCTAGTTTCTGTGTAAGAACCTTTTTCTGCGGTGCTGTTTTATTAATCCTTGATCGTTTCTAAGACATTCTATGAATTCTGTGGAAACAATGCTGCAGCTTGAACCCAAAAGAGCTAGACCCCTGAAGTTTGGCAAGAATATGTCTTATGGTCATAGGCTGGTTCCTATATGGGAAAAATCGGTCTTGGGGGAGAAAAAAAGTTCACTCTTGAAGAACTTAATTTACCTTAGAAAAAGTTATAATTGCTTTATATTTATTTTGTATATTTAGTAAATGCAAAACTTTTATGCCATTTGAAATTCATCGATCTGCACTTGGGCTAAGGCAATCAGAAAAATCAAATATTTGGTCCAAGCTTCAGCGTACGTGCTTTTCTTGTTTAAACTTCATCATTTCCACCACAGACGGACGGACATTGCTAGAATATCTAAAGAATCGATCACTGATCAATAAGATATCTTATTTGTGGGGGGTCCTAGACCGATATTTAAATGCGTTACACACGAAATGACAGAGTGAATTCACATATATTCAGACTGTGGAGGTTATAATAATGAAATCGGTCAAACCTTTTCTGAGTTCCTTCATTTTGCAAAATCCCATTAACTTTTGTAACTATATATGACTACTTTTTACACTTTATTTTTAGCGTTTAAAAATTACATATGTATAAAAATTTATGAAAAAATAAATAAAATTCTTATTGCTTATATAAAAATCATGTTACGTTGAAAAACTATAGGGGGCAATAAGGTGTAAATTTATGCGCATCTCATAATAATATAAAAAACATACAAATCAACAAAAAAAAAATCTGAAAAAATTAAAAAAAAAAATCATTAAAAACATGATTATAACATTTTTAGTAAAAAACAATAAAAAATAGCAAACTTAAACGCATTTTCGCATTGTTAAAAAAAATAAGTAAGGGTATGCGCAATGTGTGAAAATAGTGAATTTGGAATTGGATAATTTTGGGTAAATAATAAAAAACAATTTGGTGCAATGAAAATTATAAGAGTCAAGCAATTTTTTATAGAAAAGTAAAGCAATAAATGTAAATTGTGATAATTTGTAAGCTAAACCTCTAATAAGTGCAAAATCTTACCGTTGCAAATTTGCAACGGAGTCTTGCAGCTTTGCAACGGAGTCTTGCAACTTTGCATCGAAGTCTTTTAACTATCCAACAAAATCCAGAAAATTGGTTGATATAAGTTACTTTATATTTTAAACTGAAAAATGCAGACCAGCTGATTTGCTCAAAATATTGTTGTTCAAATTTGCAATAGCGATATAGAAGTGTTGCAAATTTGCAACTGTTATTAAAGTATGATTTAAAAAGGGCTTCGATAAGAATTCCAATATTTTTTTATTTTTAATTAATTAAAATCAATCTGATAAGCTCAAATTTTTGCTGTTGTAAATTTCCAATAGCGATATAGAAGTGTTTGCAAATTTGCAACTGTCACCAAAGTATGATTTAAAAAAGACTTTTCGATATAAATTGCAATATATAATATTTTGCATTAATTAAAATCTGCATATAGGCTCAATATAATGCTGTTGCAAATTTGCAAGAGCAATAGAAATTTTTATATTCTTTTCGTCTTTAAAGTATCCTGAAGTGTTGTTTTTGTACTTTCCTTTTGTGATTATTCCCATTACTTTCAATATAGTGCATTGAAAATTGTAAGAATTAAACGATTGTTTTATAGAATAGTAAAGCAGTAAATGCAAAAATATAATGCGAGTGCTAATTTGCGAGATAAACATCTAATAAGTGCAAAATCTTACTGTTGCAACTTTGCAACAAAGTCTTGTAACTTTGCAAAAAAAACCCAGAAGCTTGTTCAATATAATTGGCTATATATTTTATATTGAAACAATGCAGATCAGCGGACTAGCTCAAATTTGCAATAGCGATATAGAAGTGTTTCAAATTTGCTACTGTTTTCAAAGTGGGATTTAAAAAAAAGATTTTCCGATAAAAATTGCAACATATTTTATTTTGAATTATTTAAAGTCCAGTTGATAAGCTCAAAATTTTGCTGTTGTAAATTTGCAATAGCGGTATAGAAGTGTTGCAAATTTGCAACTGTTACCAAAGTATGATATAAACATTTTTCTATATAAGTTGCAATATATTTTATTTTAAATTAATTAAAATCTTCATAAAGGCTCACTATAATGCTGTTGCAAATTTGCAAGACCCATAAAAATTTTTAAATTGTTTTCTTACATTTCTTTTGTGATTATCCCTATTAGTTTCTATTAGTTGCTAGTTGCAACTTGTTATTCGTACGTATCACTTCTACTTTGCAGCAAACAACCGACTACTGACTGGGGTTATTATGATATATTTATTAGCACAATTTTTGTGTGAATTATTTTGCACCAACTCCCAATTCACAAATTTATGCTGCTGTAATTTTTTTTTAGTTGTTAACTACTTTAAAATTGTTAATATTTAGTTACAATACAATTGGAAATAATAAAACTTCATGGTTAACAACAAATTAAGTAATGTTTCTATTTTTTCAAATATTATTTATGTATGTATGATTTTTTGTTGTCAGTTTTAACAATATGATTTGTTGTTATTGTTGGTGTTGTTTTAATATTATGATGAATTAATGTTTGTTTGATTTGCTAGATTATTTTGTCAAAAAAAAAAAATTGTTTATGATTTTGAACTCAATTGGAATTGTTAAAATAATGACAATAGAATTTTAAATCTAAATTGCAGTTTTTTTTTGAGATTCTTACCCATAGTGGGGTTAAAATTTAGTCCTTATTGGTTTAAATTGATGATTTTCTACCCTCTAACTGCAATTTGGAAGTATACTCACTTTAGAATTCCCAGTGAGTCTCATCGAAGACATTCTAGCGATGTCCTTTTGTCTCTGCTTCCGTCTGTCTTTGGAAATCACTATGCAGCCCAAATCAAAAAGCTGCACAGAAAAAAATATGGAGAAAACAAATTTGAGTAATCACTTTTTAAATTTAAAAAAAAAATTGAGTGATTTTTTAATTGACGCAATTAAAAATTTACTTAAAAATTTTAAAAACAATTTAAGTAAATAATTTAATAAAAATTTAATAGTTTTTTCCATTTTTTTTAAACTCTCATAGTTTTTCGAATTCGCGTTTAGTTTATAGTTTTTTGTGTATGTATATGAAAGTTTGTAATCGTCTTTATAAAAATTTCCTATGTTTTTGAGACATAAATATGTTTGGTAAAGTTAGAAAAACAAGTTTTTTGTTGTTTTTTTTTGTAAAAAAATTTAAAACTTGTTTAAACTTAAAAAAAAAATAAATAGATAAATTTTGAGTAAATTTTTAATTGTGGCAATTAAAAATTTACTCAAATTTTTTTCAAACATTTAATAAATTTTTATTAAAAACTTACTCAATACTATTAAATCGTTTACTGGTGCAAAATTGAGTAATTTTTTACTCAATAGTATTAAAAATTTACTCAAATATTTTTTTTATTTTTTTCTGTGTGTAACGCTAAATTTTGGCTCGAGTTTGTACTATAGTCAGAGGCTGGTTTGTAAATGGGCAAAATCGAACTAAAGGGAAAATAATAATAATAGAACAAACAAGTAAGAACGTTATAGTCTGTCAATACCGACCATATGATACCCTACACCAGTGTTTTCTGGTAAATGGGTCCCAAGTCCGAACATGGACCGATTTGATTTGTCTTTTGTTAGATCGTTATTTAGTGTAGAAAACACACACAGATAAAATTTTTAGTGGAATTCGTTTATTTTTTTGCCAATAGACCGATTAAACTGAATATCGGTCGAAATTTTTATATGGGGGACTAAGTCCAAAAATGGTCCGATTATATTCCGATTTGATTAGGTTACTAAAGTACACGTTTAACACCTAAAAATAAAATTTTTATCAAATATTTTTGTGAATTTTGAGGGAATTATGTGAATAACGGGAGGGTGGTTTGTATGGGGACTACCAGATGGACTGACCTAAATCCTTTGAAATTTGGAATAATGATTCGTGCATACAAAATTTGATTACCTGTTAAATTTCAAAGCGATATCGATTATAATACGGTTATTTGAGTCATTTAAGCCTAATCCAAAGGTGGCGTTTGTATGGGGGCGAGGTCTTAACATGGACCGATTTACTCCAATTTCAATAGGCTTCATCCTTGGGCCAAAAGATGCTTAAGTTTTAAATTTCAAGTCAATTGACGGACGGACGGATATCGCTAAATCGACTCAAAAAGTAATTCTGAGTTGATCGGTATACTTGAAGGTAGGTCTACACCAATATTTCGGGTATTTACAAACATCAGCACAAACTCATTATACCCTGTACCACAGAGTGGTGTAGGGTATAAAAACATCACTGCGATATATTATTTTTATTAATTGGTGAATACGAATACCAAAAAAAAAATCTAAAATCGGTCGAGCGGTTTTCGAGATATCACCATTTGAAATTTGCCAAAAAATTTCTAAAAATGGCGATTTTCTCACGTTCAAGAAATTTAAAAAAAAAAATCCCAAAAAAAGTTTCAAATTACTATTTCATGGAGCTTGAGATAAACTTTTATTGAAGCTTGAGCCAAATTAAAATATTTTAACCCATGACACCCTTTAATCAAAGTTTTTGTTGACAATTTTCTAAAAACCAAAACTTTGATCGAAGGGCGTCTCGGGTTAAATGATCAGATTAATTCAATTTTAAATCGAAATTTGTCTGAAGCTCTATGAAAGGATCAACGAAATACATTTTGAGATTAAAAAAAAAAATCTTAAACATAGGAAACCCCGTTATTTATTGAAAATTTTAAATAACGTTATCTCAAAACCCGTTGGACCGATTTTAATTTTTTTTATATTTTGCAAGAAATATATTTTTATACCCTTCACTTAGTGATAGAGGGTATATATGAGACATTCCATGTCAAATCGGACAATTTGAAAATTTTTTTTTTAGATTTTCCCAATTTGTTTACAGTTTTTAGTACCCTTCGAAAACTTCTTCGTGGTAGATTTTCAGATTTTTTTGATGACCCGTTCAAAAGATATCGAATTTTTAAAAATCGGTAGCTTGTTCCTTTACTTAAACTTCTTTTACTCATAACTTCTTCAATAATGGTCCAAATTCCAATTTTTTAAAAAAAAATCCCAAAAAAATCTTAAAAGCGCTCTAGTATGAGATTTTTAAGTTTTAAAATTTAAATCTCATTTTTGAAAGTGTTTGTACTCATCGATTTTTTTGAAATTTTTTTGAGTAAAACTTCTATCGATTCTACATATTTTTTGCCCAAGAGGATCGTGGGGTAACGATTATTACTATTTTTTTTTTAATTTTTTTAAAAAAATCATTTATAAGACCGACCCCCATTAATTTTTACGTCTTAACATTTCTTTGGAACAAACTAATACCCTATCTCCAATTTCTAAGGGGGCTCCCACACAAAACGACATTTTTTAAAGATTTGCTTCAACCGCTCTAACCGCCCTAATAGTGCCCTTAGAGCAACAAAACTTATGACCGACCCACAATATTTTTTTAGTCCAAACATTAAAGTACGTAAAAAAACCAAAATTTAAAAAAAAAAAAATTGAAATTTGGACCATTATTGAAGAAGTTATGAGTAAAAGAAGTTTGAGTAAAGGAACAAACTACCAATTTTTAAAAATTCGGTACCATGATTCTCGATCGATTTTAAGACGATCTGGCGATGTCCGTCCGTCCGTTTGTCTGTCTATTGAAAACACGTTAACTTTCTAAAGACTTTACGGAGGATCCTGAAGTTTGGCATATATGTTGGGTATTTACCTGGTCAGGTTGGTATTGCAATCCAGCGAAATCGGTCCAGTGCACTATAGGGAATTTATAAGGAATTGTTGGCCAAAAGTCCATTTTTGATGTGTTCAAAAAAACTTTTTTCGGATGCCATTATACAGTAAACTATATTAAAGTAAGCTAGCACACATATTTTTGTACACCAAACTCTTTTATAGCTAGTACGGAGGCGTCAAAAACAAAATTTAATTTTTTATTATTTTTTTTTTTAATTTTGGAGAACATAACTTATTACAAAATTAACGTACTTAAAATCCTGTATTAAAATCTTTTGAAATTAATTTCAATTATCAGTAGGGCAAATAAATATATTTTGTACAAAGTACAGGTTTAAAATGTTGATTTATATATTTTTTTAATTTTTCTATTTAGTTAATTTTTTTCTTTTTTAAACCAAATTAATTTGTGGACTGCTACTTTTTTTGCATATAATTGCATACTTCCATATCTCTATGAAATATTGGAAAACTCTTTGTGAGTAAGATGTATTCATCCGCTAAGCCATGCGGCTCCATGGGGAAAAAAAATTTAGTGATGTCCGTCCGACCGTCTGTCGGTCTGACTGTCTGGGGAATGCACGATGCTGTCCAAACCAAAAGGGCTAGCCACCTGATGTTTGGCACGAATATGTCTTATAGTCTTACGATGTTCAAGTTCGTAAATGAGCAAAATTGGAACATGAGAAAAAAAGCTCCCCCTTAAATAACATAGTCTAGCTACGCAAAATCCCATATTTTACATTTTTTTTTTACATTTGCTTAAAAATTAAAAAAAAATACGCCACAAGAAGTTCAAAGCCCTGCATTTGGACCAAAGGCACTAGAAAAATTATTTTTTTGCCCGCCCCCTTTTGTGGGCGTGGATGAAAAAATTATTGACAAAATTATATTACAAAATTGCATTAAAAACACGATTTATTAGGCCAAATCATGCCAATTTTTTATACAGAGCCTTAAAACTTACCGCCAAATAAACTTGCCAAATTTTGAGGCAATATCCCAACTTTTGGACTTTTGGCCAGAAAATACCAGAAAATTCCCTATAGTGCAGTGGTTCAAAAGTTATGAGCAAAAGACTGAATTTCGGCAAGGGTTTTTCGTGATTTTACGAGATAAAAAACACGCTAACTTTCGAAAGGCAAATCTGAGGATGCTGACGCTTGGCATATGTATTTGTTATTTCCCAGGCCTGATTCGAGTTGAATTTCAGCCATATCGGTCTAGCGGTTCAAAGTTATTAGCAAAAAGGTTCAATTTCAGATTAGTTTCACCTTAAATTCACGTATTGAAAACCCGTTAAACATGTTTTAAAAACAATGCTAAGTCACAAAAATATTATACAACGTATTTTTGTCACTCAAAAATATTTTTACACTAAAAAAAAAATACACTCGAAAAAAAATTTTACACCCAAAAAAAAAAGATTGATCCATGATCGATTCTTAGACATTCTATGAATGTCCGTCCGACCGTCTGTCTGTAGATAACACAATGCAGTCCAAAATAAAACAGCTAGACTCCTGAAGTTTGGCAGAAATATGTCTCATGTTCATAGGCAGGTTAAGTTCGTGAATGGGTAAAATCGGGCCAGGGGGCAAATAGTTCCCCCTTGAAGAACTGAACCAACCTCTGCAAAAATACACTTTTTTGCATGTTTTCTTGTATTTTGGTAAATAAATGAAACATTTGGTATATTTTTCGGGATGGAAAGGTGCTCTCAAAGTCCCCCACTGAAACCCATCCCCCGCCCCCTGACAATTTTTTTTTATTTTTTTTTTTACATTTTGGAGGGTATAAAGATTCGGCACAGCCGAACTTAGCACTCTCACTTGTTTTTTTTTTTTTTCAAAATTATTAAAAAAGGTTTTTTTACACAAAACAAAATATTTCTAATCAAAAATGTTATTTTTTCACTTTAGAAAATTTTCTATCACTTAAAAAGGGAATTGTGGAGGGTATTCATAGATTCGGCCAAGTCGAATTTAACTTTTCTACTTGTTTAATTATATTTTGAGTAGGTTTATTTTGGCTCGAGGTCATTATTTCCTTTACTAATTAAAACTATGATATTTTCTCTCAGAATAATTTTCAAGAAAATTATTTTTCTGTTTTAAATTTATTTATGCTGGTCATTTTTGCAAGACTTTGTCGACACGTGTTTCGAAATTTGTCAAATTCCATTGTCAATATGAAAACCTCTTACTAGTAGCAAGTAGCAAAGGGAATTTAAATGACAAATAGCGTATGGTAATAAGAATTTCTAAGTCCTGCACTTGGACCAAAAGGACTAGGAAATTATATTTTTATTTCCGACCGCCCTTTTTTGTGGGCGTGGTTATAAAAAATATATATAAATATTGATTAAATTTGGAAACTCAATCGTAAATATCCTAGTAAATGAATTTATAAATATTAATCGAAATGGAGTATGTGACCCCCCGCTTTAACCCAATTTCCTATTGGGTCTCTACGCAACGAAAAAAAAGCTTTAATATTTTAGATTGTTAATGATTAGAAAACTATTTGTTAACAAGTTTTATACTACAATATATTTTTTTTTTCTCTGTGCGTTTAATTATTAAAAAAACTAAACACGAAGTTTGTAATTAATACTGTTACATTTTTGTTTAATGGAGTTTTTAATATTTTTATTTTTGTTATTTCGTTAATTGTTAACAAGGGTTCTAAACATAATACTTGACATAAGATTTTTCTTATTTTTATTGAAATATTTCAAGTTTTTGTTAGCAAAAATTTTTCTCATGTTCAATTTTATATCTTAAATATTGTATAAAGTATTTTGATTTATATAATTTATTAATTTTTTTGAGTTGTAGTTATTTCTTTTTTTGAGATATCGTTTTTTTACTTGCCTATTTTACTAATTTACTACTTGCAATTCTTTTTTAGGCATGCATTCAAAATTCAAGATATTTTCAAGATTTCCAAAGAAATTTTTCAAGAATTCAAGAAATTGTTTTAAAAAGTAAAGAACGAATGAATTTTAATAATTTAATTAAATTTTAAGTTTTTAATTATTTTAATAATTTTGTAATAATTTAATTAATTTTTTGTTTTAGTTGATAACATTTTATTACCATTAAGTTTTTTTCTTGAACTGATTTTTTTTAATTCCTTTTATAAATAAAATAAAAACACATCGGAGAACACCTTCCGCCTCGTGATAAATGTAAACAATTTCGTTTATTATAATTTTTCCACTTAAAGAACACAATTTTACCATTAATTCAATTATATTTTGTATACACGCCCACAAAGGGGGGCGGGTCAAAAAAATATATATTGTTTACCCCATAGTTTAAAGTGTAGAACTTCTTCTGACATAAAAATATTTCATTTGTTTAACAAAGTACAAAAAAAGCTGTAAAAGTTAAGTTTAAGGGGAACTTTTTCCCCCTACTCTGATTTCGCCTTTTATAACAAATAACAAATTTATTTACTAATACCATATACAGATATGATACAAAATGGTATTATTAAATAATACCATTTTGTCACTAATTTAATTATTTTTTTATATCCACGCCCACAAAAGATGGCGGGTCGAAAAAAAAATATTTTTTATCCCAGGGGTCCAAGTATAGCACTTTGAACTTCTTCTAACCTAAAAATTTTTCATTTGTTTAACCAAAAAAAAAAAAAAAATACTGTAACAAAAATAGCGTTTTTCAGGGGGGCTGTGTTTCTCCTGTTCCGATTTTGCCCATTTTCGAACTTAACCAGCCTACGATCATATGATATATTCGCCCTCAATTTCAGGAGTTATTTCATTTTTTTGACTGCATCGCATCTTGCATGCTGTTCTCCATTTCATTCCATTTCGTTCCCATTTCTACTATATTTTATATCTTTTTCCATTTCTTTTAGAATTCATTCCTTAAATCATTAAAAAAAATGTTTTTCATCAAAAAATTTTTTTCGTCAATAGTTTTTTTTATTAAAATTTTTTTTTGAATTATCAAAAAAAAAAATATGAAAAACTTTTACTCATAATTTTTTTTTTTCAAATTTTTTTTTGTTATCATTTTTTTTATAATTTTTTTTTTAATAAATTTTTTTTTAATAATTTTTTTTTTTAAATTTTTGCACCAAAATTACTTTTTTACCAAGTCTGAACTTCTTGAAAAGTACAAAAAGAAGTGAGAGTGTCAATTTCGTCTGTACCGAATGTTTAATACTCTCTAAAACGTGAAAACACTTTTCTGCATCTAATTGTGAGTAATACAATTTTATCACTTTTTGTATCCACGCCCACTAAAGGGGCGGACTAAACAAGTTAAACTTTTACGTCATATGGGTCCAAGTTGCCGTTTTTATACCCTCCACTCTAGTGATAGAGCGTATATATAAATTTGTCATTCCGTTTGTAACACCTCGAAATATTGGTCTTGGACTATATAAAGTATACACTCAAAATAATCACTCTGTTAAATTACAGAGATACTCTGCTGAGCCAACAGAAAATACCATAGATTTCCAACCAGCAAGATTTTTTGTTATTTTACGAAGAAAGCTCTGTAAAATGATTTCGATAAAAAAAACTGTAAATTTACAGAATTATCTGTAAAATATTGATAAAAGCGACCAGAATTTTACTTTTTTATTTACTATTTGATTTCTGATCAATTTCTCTTTCCTTAATGTGCAAGTAGTGTTGACAATTTGAAAATGCCACCGAGTAAATTTGCCCGCTTTAATGCTTCCAAATTGTAAATTTACTTTTTTTTTATTTTTGTGAAAATTACGATGTATTTTACGAGTACCTCCAATTTTACCCGACATCCTCGTAAAATTTACCAGGCTTTATTGTAATTTAAGACGCTTTTTAAAGAGCGGTTGAAATATTTGGGAGTTTTTTGAAGAGTTTTTTATTTAAAAACTGTATTACAGAGCAATAAGTAAAATTACAGTTGAAATTTAGTATTTTGGTTACGAGAAAATGTATAAAATCTGTATTTTAACAAAAAACTCTGTTTATTATCTGTAAAATAGAGATTACAAAGTAAAAAGTAAAATTACAGATAAAATTTTGTTTTTCGGTTACAAGAAAATACAAAGTATATTCTTAAAATCTGTATTTCGACAGATAACTTTGTCAAATGCCTGTCGAATTGAGATTACAGTCATTTTACAGAGTTTTTAACAGAGTAATTATTTTGAGTGTATATATTCATGATCCTGATCGATTTTAAGACGATCTAGCAAAGTTCGTCCATCCGTCTGTCTATTGAAAACATGCTCCTTTTTAAAGACTTTACTAAGGCTTCTGAATTTTAGCATATAAGTTGGTCATTTACCTGGTCAGGTTGGTATTGCAATTTAGCGAAATCGGTCCAGTGGTTCAAAAGTTATAAGCAAATGAGTGAATTTCGGCAATGGATTTTCGCGAAATTACGAGATAAAAAGCACTCTAACTTTTAAAAGACAATTTTGAGGATTTTGAGGCTTGGCATATATATTTGTCTTTTCCCTGGTCTGGTTAGTGTCGAATTTCAGCAAAATCGTTTTAGTGGTTCAAAAGTTTTTAGCATAACCGGGAATTTCAGATTGGTTGCACTTTTAAATTACGTGTTTAAAAACGGTTAAACAAGTTTTAAAAATATTGGTAAGTCATTGAAATATTTTACAAAGCATTTTTGTCAATTGATTGATCAAAAATATTTTAAAGGTTCCGACACAATGTCGGTGAACTCTGTACTACAGAGTACCATCTCTAAAAATAGGGACAACATCATACAAAAAATGTTTAAGTGTGAAAGAGAAAGGAACAAAATCCACTCTCTGGCACAGAGTACTCTGTCATTGTGAATTCAGCTTTACACTAAAAAAAAAATTACACTCGAAACAAATTTTGCACTGAAAAAAAATTTTACACTCAAAAAAAAAAAAAATTTGGTCAATATTTCTTTTCTCAAAAAAAAGTTTTTACTCGAAATAAAATATTTCTATTTAAAATTGTTAATATTTTTTTTTCAAATTTACCAAATTTGCATAGCTTTTTTGGTTTGGACTGCATCTTACTTTCCACAGACAGGCGGACCCGACAGACGGATTACTCTTTTATAAAATTTACAGCTCTGTAGGTTTGGACTGCATCTTGCTTTCCACTCACAGATGGACGGATGGATATAGCTAGAATGTCTTAGAAACCATCATGGATCAATAATATGCGTATAAACTTAATGGAATCCTCGACTAATATTTTAATTTGTTTTTCATGATTCTTATGATTAAATGTTTTAGGCAGGAGTACGAAATTCGCAAGCATTTTTTGAATGTTTTTCCGGACGATCCATTATTTCAAATTTTAAGTTTTTGTGACCATTATTTCTGAAAATATAAAAAAAGTACGTTTAATATTGTATTTGAGCTTTATCGGTTTAGCGGTTTAAAAGTTATGAACGAAAATGTACACACACAAAATTATTGGCTAAAAATTTTCAATTAAACCTATTGATCCACAAAATTTAAATGAGTCAATCAATGTTTTGATTAAAACTTTTGTTATTTTCTTTAACTGTCGAATTACAAATTTTGAACATACCAGATTTTTTTCGCTTTAATTTATTTGAATAGATTAATTCAAAAATATACAAAATAATTGGGTTTTACTTTTTTATGGTTGGCAACATATTGAAAAGCAAAAAAGATGAATTTGTTTATAATTTTGTCATAATCTTACAATTCATTCGTTAACTCAATCATTATTTTGATTGACTATAAAAAAAATTTATCAAATTTTTAATCAAAATCGAAAAAATGTTTGATTGAAAAAATTTTCAATCAATCACCTACAATTTGATGATTGGTATAACAATTTTCTTAATTGAAGGAATTTCAATCAAAAAATTGATTTCTTTCTGTGTAAGGACACCTCGAAAATTTAAATACATTCCACATAACCTAAAAAAAAAATGCTTTAATTCGGCTGCTAGTTGGCAATTGTGAACAAAATTAAATACCGTATAGTATTTAAACAATTAAAAACATTTTTACAAAAAAAAAATCACGGATTTTTTGTTTTCACCAAAATATTTGTTTTCGCGAAATCTTTTTTTTTTTATTTTTTTTTTGCAAATAATATTTTTGACATTGTATGAAGGGTATTAATCAGAGCTTCGAAGGATTTCATTCCTTAATTCGATTTGGCATTCTGAATGAATATTTAGTGATTGCATTCCCCAACCATAAGTCACTTTAGACTCATTCGATTTATAAAGAGCGAATGCATTCGATTTATTTTTCATTGGACTTTCAAAAATCGAATGCATTCACTTGCGAATGCAATCGATTTACTTTTCATTCAATTTGAAAAATCTAATGGCTTATTCATTCATTGCATAAAAACTTAAAAAACTAACCAAGATAGAGCAAAACGGAGCCAATTATGTGTCCATAGTATCGCCAACACTCTTCACACTTTTTGTCGTGTAGGCAGTTAATATTAGCATTTTTAAAATTTTCGGGATCACCAATTTTTTTGAATTCAAAATTGGGGCCATCGTATATAACGATAGTCGACGATACTATGGACCAAAATTTGGCTCCGTTTTGGTCTATCTATTTAAAACATCGATTGCATTCGCAGTGGAGTGATAAAAAATCGAATGCATTCGATTTTTTTAAATCGAATGAACAAGAAATCGAATGCATTCATTTTTTTTTCATTCAGTCGAATGAATTCCAAGGACTGCATTCATTGTTGATTTATAAAATCGAATACATTCACTGACTTTGAAAATTGAATTGATTTTTTTGAGAATTCATTCGAAAAGGATTTCATTCTTCGAAGCTCTGGTATTAATACATTTATCAAGGCCGAATTTAACTTTTGTACTTGTTAATTTTAACACTGTTTTTGCAATTTCAATTCGGAATTCTGAATTACAACCCGACTTTTGTTGTAATTAAAAATTCCGAATTGAAATTCCAAAAACAGTGTTAAAATAAACAAGTAAAAAAGTTAAATTCGGCCTTGATGAATGTATTAATACCCAAAAATAAAAATATTATTTGCAAAAAATTAAAACGATAATTTCTAATAAATTTCAACGTCATCAAATTCTTAAAATAGCTTCATTAAACAACAGATGTGCATCTTTGGAAATAAGTTTTTTTGTAAAAAAAAATTTGTTTCCTTAAAAAAATATCCCAAAAAAAATCGTGTAACACGTGTGAAATTGACACATTATACACACAGGATCATATGACACTTAAATAAAAAACCACAAGAAAAAACAATACAAACCACAAAAGAACATCTACAAAAAAAACAAATATTGAACGGAAATGCATACAAATGTTAAATTTAATTTTATGCTACATTAAAGAAATAAAAAAATTAAAAAAGGATTTCTATTTTAAAACCGATCTACGATTAATGAATCAAACTTAAACAGATTTTTTTTTGAAAACAATTTTTAACAACTTTTTTTGTAAGTGCACAGCTGCTTAAAAAAAACTGATAAAAAGAAAATTTCAATTCCAAAAGGAAATACAAAATTAAAAACCGAAATTAAAAATTTCAATACCAAAATTCAAAATTTTCTTTTGTGAAAGTCAAATTTATATTTTGTTTAGATTTTTTTTATGAAATTTTATTTTAAAATTTGAAAAGCTGCCTAAAAAATTTTTTTTTTTATTAATTTCAAATTCAGAACAATTTGAAAATATTTTAATGTTGTTTTTCTAAAATTATTTCGCCTTAAAACCGTTTAATGTGCTAAATTTTTGTCAATTAAATATTCATAATGACCAAACATAAGTCGAGTGCATCAAATTCTCATCCTGTTAATGCTGAAAAACAAAATTCCAAACCGTTGACCAAAGGAGCCCGAAAATTAGCCTGGGAAAAGAATAGACTACATAAAGAGGAATTGAAAACCAATGTTTCACCTCCTAAAGATTTAACAGAACACCAACTTAAATGGTTAGAAAAAAATGCTAAACCCAAAGTTCGTAATATTACTCAATTTGTAACACCTCATGAACCATCACGTTGGGGTAAACGTGGTCCCATGACATATAAAGATTGGGTACGTTTTTTTAAATGGGCTGATAGAAATGCAGAAGCTAAAGAATTGCCACAACCACCACCTCCAGAAAAACGTGTGAAAAAGTACAAATCTTTTGACCAAATATCCTTAACAGAAGTTATGGAACGTATTGATAAATTAGCCACACCAAAAATGCCACGTGAAAAATATGAACCACCTCCACCAGCCAAATATTCATATTCACCTAAAATTGATTGGAACGAATCGGCTAAACATGATAGAGGTCGTCCATTTGCGAAACCAAAGGTACCATTCGATTTTCAACATATCGAATTGCAAACAGATTTTTGGTCTAAACTACGTTTCCCTATAAGACCTTCTGTATTTAATTATATGCCTTCGAGAAATATTTTACGTTTAGCTGAGCCTCGTATCACACCACCTATAGAGCCACATTGTCCTATACCTCCAAAACCTGTAGAATATGTTGCTCCAAGGCAACGCATGTCGGGACGTCAGTGGCGTGAACATAAACCACGTTTGAAATATTTAGCAAGACCTGTGTGTCGTCCTTATGATTGATTTTAATTATTGATTTGTATGCAAATCTTTTGTTGTAATTGTTAAAAAATAATTTAAAATTAAAATTATTTAAAGCCTAAAAAAAAAATCTGTGTAGAATTGCTAAAAAAAAGGTTTGATCTGTGAACTGATAACCTGCATCTGGCTCAAACTTGCAGACATTTTTGGCTATGTGAACCGATTTACCCCAATAAGCACTTTTAAAATTCAAGTGCAAATCAGGTATAAATCAAGTGTAAATCAAGCCCTTATTTCCAGTCTATGCTTGAATTATACTTAAATTACACTTGAATTCAATAGCATTCTCCAGCAAAACGGATACTTGAATTCAAGCGCTGTTTTTACACTTGAAAACCACTGAAAGGGCTGTAAAAACAGGGCTTGAATTCCAGTGTCCGTTTTACTGGAGTATGCTATTGAATTCAAGTGTAATTCAAGTATAAATCAAGCAGGGGCTGGAATTTAGGGCTTGATTTACACTTGTTTTATACTTGATTTGCACTTAAATTTTAAAATTGCTTATTGCGACAGATATTTTTACAGACTTTAAAACACATTTTCTATTTTTTTGTCCTGCCGTCTTTTGTTGGCGTCAACGAAAAATTTGTATAAACAAGTAAAAAAGTTAAATTCGGCTTCGCCGAATAAATTGATACGCTACACGTTCGCAAAAAATCCGAGGGGCAAAAAATTTCAGCCGGTATTTTTTTTGTAAAAAAAAATCCACTTAGTGAAAGAGGGTACATAAAGTTTGTCATTCCGTTTGTAACTCATCGAAATATCGGTCTGGGACCCCATAAAGTATATGGGGCATTCCATATCAAATCGGACAATTTGAAAAATTTTTTTTTTAGATTTTCCCAATTTGTTTACAGTTGTTAGTACCCTTAGAAAACTCCTGTGTGGTAAATTTTCAGATTTTTTTGATGACCCATTCAAAAGATATCGAATTTTTAAAAATTGGTAGTTTGTTCCTTTACTCAAACTTCTTTTACTCATAACTTCTTCAATAATGGTCCGAATTTTTTTTTTTTGTCAAAAATTTTGTTTTTTTCGTACTTTAAAAAAAAAAAAAATCTCGAAAAATTCTTAAAAGCGCTCTAGTATACGATTTTTAAGTTTTAAAATTTAAATTCCATTTTTGAAAATGTTTGTACTCTTTGATTTTTTTGAAATTTTTTTGTGTAAAACATCTATCGATTCTACAAATTTTTTGCCCAGGAGGATCGTGGGATAATGATTATTACTATTTTTTAAAGTTTTTTGAAAAAATTTTATTGTAACTTTCCAATCTTAAAATCATTTCTACCAATGATGGGTACCAATACCTTTTCGATACCAATACCCGTTAATACCAATTCAAATTGAAAACCAATACCAATTAAAAACCAATACCTTTATTTGTGCGATACCAATACCGATAAAAAACCAATACCGATTCCCCACTACCAATACCAATTAAAAACCAATACTTTTATTCTTCAAAACCAATACCAATAAAAAACCAATACCAATTCATTTTTTTCTACTTTCGTATCGGTTTTGTTTCGGTTTTTTGTATTCTAATTTTCGTTTGTTTTAATTGTGAAGTCAAACATTTTCTTTCCATCACATTATTAGGTTTTACCTGACTAACGAATTGCAAAAGATGTTACATCGATCAGTAATCGTTTGCATGCAATGTCACATAACAAAAAGGAGTTAGCTACTTGAATTTTAAAAGCCATAAAAACATAAAAGAAATATTTTTTGTCACGGTTTTATGACCCCAAATAAAAGTAGATCTTAAAAAATTTAGACCTTTTCTGTGATGAAATTTTTTCTTTTGCAAACATTGTTAATATTTGATATATGTACATTGAATGTCACTGCACACTTCTTTGCGTTGTAAAAAAAAAAAAAACTAATGTCCTTTTTTGGAAATTCCAAAATTTTAATCAAGCAGACATTACAAAATTTTATGTCACAACACCAGAATCCAGAAAAAAAATTTTATTGTTTTATTAGAGGCACAGTCATATTATATAAGAATTTAAGAACGCATAATGTGCAGTTCACACTTGCTATTTTTGAGAGTTTAAGGGCTACGTGTTTAAAAAATTCTTTTTTCTGTGTCCATTACGTTTTTATTCTGTTACTGGTGTTTTGTTAAACAACTTGTTTAAGGTCGTTAAGGTCGTGTGAACGCCATATAAGAAAAAAATTTACCCGTGTAATCGCAATTGGCAAATGATTGTTGGTGCTGTGGCTTAGTGGTTAGCGCGTTGGACTACTAGCCAGTAAGCCTGGGTTCGATTCTCAGCTTAGGCAGAACAACATTTTTTTCAGATATTTATTAGTTTCTATTTATAACTAATATCTATGGCAGCACCCTCCTTCGTTGATAAATAGCACTAAAAACGTCAACGAAGTAAAATAATAAAATAATGGCTATAAACACAGCTTCAAAAATAATTCGCCAGATCAATAACAGATGGCGATGCAACAACTGTACTTAAAATTATCAACACGCGCAATTACAGTGTTGCCATACTGAAGCCCTTCTATCTTTCAAAAATCTTTCATCTCTCTTCTATCCCCTTTCCGAAAGAAGCATCACGGTTACATTGGTAATTGATAGGCAGCATTGCCTGAGTGTTGCTTCTTTAAAAAAAAAAAAAAAAAATTTAAATTAATATTAATAAAATATCAAATAAATCCAAATATTAAAATTGCATAAAAAGTTGAAATACAGGCTTTTCTGGAATAACGGAACATAATTTTTTTTTTACAAGAATTTTGAGATCAGCCGGTGCTAATTTTACTAAATAGGTACCTTTTTCCAAAAAAAAAAATAATCTTTGTCCAAATTGGGTTAAGCATGTACTATTTAGTTTAAAGTTTGACTTAATTCTGAATGCAAATACTGCTAAAAATATTTTTTTTTTTTTTAAAGGGGTTTTTAAAAAAAAAACATCCCTCACGCAAAAATTCGACTCACTCTCTAGACACTCACTCAGAACTTTTCAACTCACAATCACGTGAATTAAATGAAAATCACTTTTTTGAGTCATGCAAATCACGGGACCAGCGACCATCTCCAATTCAAATATATAAACAAGAGACAAGTGTCTTTTCATTTGTTTAATCTATAACATCTGTAAATTTTATTTAAAATGACGTGTCCACCCTTGAAAAAGTTTACTTGTAGGTCTGAATCCAAAAAGTTTCAAGGCACTTATTTATTACCTTAATATAGTCACTTGACTTAAATGAAAATCACTCTATAACCAAATGATTTAAATGAAAATCACTCACGCTCACGCGTGAATCACGGGACCAGAGACCATCTCCAATTCAAATAGCCAAAATATAAAAAAAAATTAATTTAAAATTTGGGCTGCATAAGTCGATGCGAAATTTAACGAGCAACAAGCAGCAAAAAAAATAATTCAAATCGGTTAAGAATTGAAGGCTGCAGAGTAATTCTGACAAAAAAAGTGCATCTCACCCCACCGTTTGTCTCAACTTTGAAAAAAGTTTTTAATTGTTGTACAGTGTTACATATAAACTTTTTTACTTGGGAAATGCAAAAACCAGGGTAAAATTATTAAGAATTAGAAAATAATAAAAATTCAAAAAACTGCAGAAAAATAAAAAAAAAAACGGAAAAATTAGAAAATAATAAAAATTCAAAAAAAAAAAATTTAAAAAAAAAACTGAAAAATTAGGAAAAACTCATGAATATTTAGAAAATAGTAAGGAAAACTTCGTAACATTTATTTACCTCAGAAAAACTTAGGGACATTTCCAAAAACTAATTATCTGGGATTTGTTTGGTATTTGTTTAGCCATTTTTATCATAGCTATATAATATTTAAAGATAGTTAAGAAAATTCCATAACAAAGCCCTCAAGACATTTTTATAGTGTCCGACCGAATATTCGGCTTCGGCCTCGGCTTCGGCCAAAAAGCACTATTCGGCTTCGGCCACAATTTTGGCCGAATAGGCCGAATACCGAATAATTGTATAATATTTGTGCTCACGTGTTGAAAAACATACTAAACTAACTTTAAATCACATTAGTAAGCCACAAAAACATTTTAATAAGTGTTTTCTCAACTAAAAACATTTTTTACATTCAAAAAAAATTTTTTGATCGAAAAAAATTTACACTCTAAAATATATTTTTTTACAAAAATGTCCAAAAACATTTTTTGCTTAAAATAAAATCATTCTAGACAGCATTCTCATGCATTTGAGTATCCCGCCGAGTCGACTTTTATTTTTTTTTGTTTTTACTACATAAATATTAATATTACCCTAATATAGTACTTAATTTAAATGAAAATCACTCTATAATCACGTGATTTAAATAAAAATCGCTCACGCCTGAATCACGTGGTTTTTTGAGTCACGCAAATTACGGGACCACAGACCATCTCTAATTCAAATACATAAACAAAAGACAAGTTTCTCTGCATTTGTTTCATCTATAGCATCTGTAAATTTTATTAAAAATAAAGTGTCCACCCTGAAATAGTTTCCTTGTAGGTACGATTTCAAAAACTTTCAAGGCACTTATTTATTACCTTAATATAGGCTTATATTCTGAATTTCAAAAAAATCGGTTAACATTTACGACCTGTAGAGACTTTTGGCCAAAAAAACCTACCATCTCACCCCAGTGTGCACTGTGGGGCGGACAGAAGGACGACTAACGTTAAATTAATTAATATTAACGACAAAACCTTTTGCATACAAATACCAAAACCGATATAAGATAAATACCAATACTTATTAAAAACCGATACCGAATCGAGGCTAAAACCAATACCAATACCCAATACCTAAATAATTCAAAACCAATACCGAAACCTATACCAATTCAACAAAAAATGAAAACCAATACCTATACCAATACTAATATAATTTTAAAAACCAATACCAATACCAATACTTTTATCGAATTGGTACCCATCCTTGATTTCTACTGATCCAATGGTGCGTCATAGAGGGGTCCTTTATAAGACCGACCCCCATTAATTTTTATGTCTTAACAATTCTTTGGAACAAACTAATACCCTATCTCCAATTTCTAAGCGGGCTCCCACACAAAACGACATTTTTTAAAATTTGCTCCAACCGCTCTAACTGCCCTAATAGTGCCCTTAGAGCAACAAAACGTATGACCGACCCACAATATTTTTTTAGTCCAAACATTTTTTCTGAACACACCTACCCTCTATCTCAAATTGTTAAGGCGATCCCCATATAATTTTTTTTTATTTTTTGTAAATTTGTTTTATTTAATCAGCTTCTATCGGTCCAATGGTGCTTCTGAGACCGACCCCCATTTATTTTTACCCTACAACATTTTTTTTTTAAATATACCTACGCCCTATCTCCACTCCCTAAGCAGGCTTCCATTCAAAATTACATTTTTACAAAATTTGCTCCAACTGTTATTTGTATGGAAGCCTACTTAGGGAGTGGGGATAGGGCGTAGGTATGTTTTAAAAAAATGTTGTAGGGTAAAAACAAATGCGGGTCGGTCTCACTAATGACCCCTCTCGGACGCACCATTGGACCGGTAGAAGCTGATTAAATAAAACAAATTTTCAAAAAATAAAAAAAATTCTATGGGGACCGCCTTAACAGTTAAAGATAGAGGGTAGGTGTGTACAGAGAAAATGTTTGGACTTGTGGGTCGGTCATACATTTTGTTGCTCTAAGGGCACTATTAGGGCAGTTAGAGCGGTTGGAGCAAATTTTAAAAAATGTTGTTTTGTGTGGGATCCCCCTTAGAAATTTGAGATAGGGTATTAGTTTGTTCCAAAGAAATGTTAAGACAAAAAAATTAATAGGGGTCGGTGTTATTAAGGACCCCTCTATGACGCACCATTGGAGCAGTAGAAATGATTTTAAGATTGGAAAATTACAATAAAATTTTTTCAAAAAATTTTAAAACATAGTAATAATCGTTATCCCACGATCATTCTGGGCAAAAAATTTGTAGAATCGATAGATGTTTTACACAAAAAAATTTCAAAAAAATGGAAGAGTACAAACATTTTCAAAAATTAGATTTAAATTTTAAAACTTAAAAATCGCATACTAGAGCGCTTTAAGAATTTTTTTGGGATTTTTTTTTAAAAAGTAGGTAAAAAAAACAAAATTTTTGAAAAAAAAAAATTTGAAATTCGGACCATTATTGAAGAAGTTATGAGTAAAAGAAGACAAAAGAAAATTTACCACGAAGGAGTTTTCGAAGGGTACTAAAAACTGTTAACAAATTGGGAAAATCTAAAAAAAATATTTTTCAAAGTGTCCAATTTGTCATGGAATGCTCCATATATTCATGATGCTCGATAGCTTTTAAGACGATCTAACGATGTCCATCTGTCTGTTGAAAACACGCTAACTTTTGAAAGACTTTACTGAGGCTGCTGAAGTTTAAAATATGTGTTGGACATTTACTTGGTCAGGTTGGTATTGCAATCCAGTAAAATCGGTCCAGTGGTTTAAAAGTTATAAGCAAAGGAGTGAAATTCTTTAAGGGTTTTCGCGAATTTTAGAGATAAAAAAACACGCTAACTTTCGAAACGCAGTTCTGAGGATGCTGAAGCTTGGCATATACATATTTTTGTCATTCTCCTGGTCTGCTTGGTATTTAATTTTAGCAATATCGGTTAAGTGGTTCAAATGTTATTAGCCAAACCGTGAATTTCAGATTAGTGCCAACTTAAATTCACGTGTTGAAAACCCGTTAAACATGTTTTAAAAACATTGGTAAGTCACAAAAATGTTTTACAACGTATTTTTATACCCTCCACTCTAATGATAGAGGGTATATATAAGTTTGTCATTCCGTTTGTAACTAATCGAAATATCGATGTGGGACCCTCCATAAAGTATATATATTCATGATGCCCGATCGATTTTAAGACATTCTAGCGATGTCCGTCTATCCGTCTGTCTGTCTGTGGAAAATGCTGTCACGGACAAAATATTGCACAGAGATGACTGAAACTTAACATATTTATTGGAAGTTCTCCCGACAAGTTGGTATTGCATTTGAGCGATATCGGTTCAGCGGTTGAAAAGTTATGAACGAAAATGTAAGCACACCTCAAAATTTCAGTACATTCAACATAACCTAAAAATAAAAAATGCTTTAATTCGGCTTCTGGTTGGCATATGTGAACATAATTGAACACCAAATGGTATTTTAACAAGTACGAACATATTTTTTAACAAAAAGAGAAAGAAATCGCAGATTTTTTTCACCAAATTTTTTTTTCGCGGAAATTTTTTTTTCCAAATTTTTTTTTTTTCAAAAGTTTATTCCTTTTAAATAAATTTTTTTGTAATAATCTTTTTGAAATTGTGGACGGTATCACTACATTCGGCAAGGCCGAATTTAATTTTTTTACTTGTTGTTACTCAAAAATATTTTTACACTAAAAAAAATAAACTCGAAAAAAATTTTACACTCAAAAAAAATTTTTCACTCAAAAAAAAAAATTTACCAACATTTTTATACCCTCCAACTACAGTATGGGGGTATACTCACTTTGTCAGTCCGTGTGTAAGGCATCGAAATATCGGTCGGGGACCCCATAAAGTATATATGATGTCCGTCCGTCCGTCCGTCCGTCCGTCTGTAGTTAACACGATGCAGTCCAAAATAAAAGAGCTAGACCCCTCAAGTTTGGCACAAATATGTCTTATGTTCCTAGGCAGGTTAAGTTCGGAAACTAGCTAAATCGGACCAGGGGGGAAAAAGTTCCCCCTTGAAGAACTAAACCAACATCTAAAAAAATACACATCTTAACATGTTTTTTTTAATTTTTATTAAATAAATGAAATATTTGGTATATTTATCGCGATGGGAAGGTGCTCTCAACGTCCCCCACAGACCCCATCAACTCCCCCCCCCCCAAAAAAAAAAGAAACGCCCCTGACAAAATTTTGTTTTTAATTTTTTTTTTTCATTTTGGAGGGTATAAAAGATTCGGCACAACCGAATTTAACACTGTCACCTGATTTTGTTCAAAAATTACAAAAAAAAAGTTTTTTTTTTTACACAAAATAAAATATTTCTAATCAAAATTGTTATTTTTTCACGTAAGAAAATTTATTATCACTTAAAATGTGGAGGGTATTCAAAGATCCTGCCAAGTCGAATATAACTTTTCTACTTTTTTCTTTTTTTTTGCCAAATTTTTCACTTTTTTGTGCTTTTTTTTGATTGACAATTTATCAAAATATGGTTTCCAAAAGACACATGGTCATTTAATAAAAAAAAAACATAAAAAACAAATATTTATTGAAAGAAGAAACCAATAATTAGGCCTAGACCATAAACTAATTAAAAGTAGTTTTTTTTAAGGATGGGTGATAAAATCCAACTAAAAATTAAACAGATCCTTATCAAACATATGTGGGTTGATATCAAACTCGTAATCATTTATTATTATTCAACAAAGGCGTTGATATATAATTTTATGGTTATTACAAACGGAAGAAAAATTATAACAATTATAACAAACAGAAAATTTTTTGTTTCAACAAACTAAAATTAAATGACCGTTACGGAAAGGTACTCAAATAATTTAAATAAAATTTATAGAGTGCCTTTTTTGGGGTAACCAAAAAAAAAAAATATAGTAAAATGACAAGCAATCAATAGTAAAAGTTTATTTTGTTTTGAAAGAAATATTTGATATTCATGTTTGCTACCAATCATATTGTTTACCAAAAGTATAAAAAAATTCCAAAATCCTTTTTTAAAAACATTTACTAACCAGCGCAACAAAGAAATAAACATGGTTGACATTTTTGTCAATTTCTAACATGACTTCATTAAATGGCATTTTATTTAAAAAAAATTGTGTAACTCTTCTATAACAAAAAATAAAAAAAATTAAAGTAAAAAAAATAATTCGGCTTAATTGAATTCAGCAATACCCTACATAATGTGGTTACAATTTTGAGTGAAAATTCAATTTGAGCTAAAAATTTTTTTGAAAAATATTTTTTTAAAAGCAAGAACAATTGAGAAAACGAAGAAAAAATTAAATTAAAACAAGTAGAAAAGTAAAATTCGACTTGGCCGAATCTATGAATACCCTCCACAATGCCCTTTTTAAGTGATAGTAAATTTTTGAATGAAAAAAAATAACAATTTTGATTAGAAATATTTTATTTTGTGAAAAAAATTTTTTTAAGTAATTTAAAAAAAAAAACAATAATTTACTAAATTTTTTTTGGAGTGTAAAATTTTTTTTGAGTGTAAAAGTTTTTTTGAGTGTAAAATTTTTTTTGAGTGTAAAAATATTTCTGAGTGACAAAAATACATTAGTGGTATTCAGAGTCTTGCTTGCCAGCCCTGGCACTGGTGGTAAAAAAGAACTTTTCAAAATTACTTTTCAAAATACATGTGGGGTTTTCGTGTCAACTGACACAACTTTTGAAACCGATATCTTCCGATCGGGATGAAATTTGCACCAAGGTTAGTCCTATTGGATAGTAGTTCAGACACAATCTTTCAACGAGATCGGTCAAGAACTCTCTGAGTTAGAGGGGGTCGAAATTTGACATTTTGGCCAAAGAGTGGTTTATTCTCATCCATGTAACTTCTTATCTATTGTTTTTAGCAAAATGTGTCCCAAAGAGTTTAGATAGCTATTTCTTCAGTCTTTCGAAAAAAAAAATTATAAAAAAAATATAAAAAACATTTGTGATTTTTTTTTTCTTAAAAATCCAAAAGTTTTTTGACTTTTTCCTCAAATTGGGCCCTTTTTTTTTTGATTTAAAAGAAAGCTTAGGTGATTTCCTTTAAGAGCTATGGTGTCGCTTAGTAGGATGCGAGTGGGATATCTATGAAAATTATTTTTTTTTAACTTTGGAACTCAAAAACGGTTCTTCAATTTGCACTATTAGGCGTGGAGGGTGTCCCGGATCGAAATCGAAAACTGGTGAGCTATCCCACGCCTAATAGTGCAAATTGAAGAACCATTTTTTGTGTTCCAAAGTTAAAAATTTTTTTTTTCATAGATATCCCACTCGCATCCCACTAAGCGACCCCAAAGCTCTTAAATGAAATCACATAAGCTTTCTTTTAAATCAAAAAAAAGGGCCCAATTTGAGGAAAAAGTCAAAAAAGTTTTGAATTTTTAGGAAAAATGATCAAACATTTTTTTTTTTTTATAATTTTTTTCGAAAGACTGAAGAAATAGCTATCTAAACTATTTGGGACACATTTTGCTAAAAACAATAGGTAAGAAGTAACATGGATGAGAATAAACACCTCTTTTGCCAAAATGACAAATTTTGACCCCCTCTAACTCAGAGAGTCCTTGACCGATCTTGTTGAAAAATTGTGTCTGAACTACTATCCAATAGGACTAACCTTGGTTCAAATTTCATCCCGATCGGAAGACATCGGTTTCAAAAGTTGTGTCAGTTGACACAAAAACCCCCATGTATTTTTTGAAAGAAGTACTCTTTTGCTACATTGCCAGGGTTGGAAACAAGACTCTGAATACCTCTGTTGTAAAATATTTTTGTGACTTTTGGTTTTAAAACATGTTTAACGGGTTTTCAACACGTGAACTAAAGGAGAAACTAATCTGAAATTCACGGTTTTGCTAATAACTTTTGAACCACTAAACCGATTTGGCTGAAATTCAATGCGAACTAGGTCAAGCGAACGACAAATATATATGCCAAGCTTCGGCATCCTCCGAACTGTCTTTCGAAAGTTAGCGTATTTTTTATCTCATAAATTCACGAAAAACCCTTGCCGAAATTCAGTCTTTTACTCATAACTTTTGCACCACTAGACCGATATCGCTGGATTGCAATACCAACTTGACCAGCTAAATGCCCAACATAAAGGCCAAACTTCAGAAGCCTCCGTCAAGTCTTTCAAAAGTTAGCGTGTTTTCAACAGACGGACGGACATCGCTAGATCGTCTTAAAATCGATGGAGGATCATGAATATATATGGGGCATTCCATGTCAAATCGGACACTTTGAAAATTTTTTTTTTTAGATTTTCCCAATTTGTTTACAGTTTTTAGTACCCTTCGAAAACTCCTTCGTGGTAAATTTTCAGATTTTTTTTGATGAACTGTTCAAAAGATATCGAATTTTTAAAAATTGGTAGTTTGTTCCTTAACTCAAACTTCTTTTTCTGATTACTGCTTCAATAATGGTCCAAATTTCAATTTTTTTTTTTTCAAAATTTTTGTTTCTTTACGTACTTTTTAAAAAAAAAATTTCGTAAAATTCCTAACAGCGCTCTAGTATGCGATTTTTAAGTTTTAAAATTTAAATCTCATTTTTGAAAATGTTTGTACTCTTAGGGCGGATTTTACAGTCAGCACTAAGTGGTGACTTAAGCTAAGAAATTTCTTAAATCCAAAAAACTATTTTATAAAATCTACTTAAGTAAAACTTAAGTCATCTATTATCATAACTTAAGTTTTACTTAAGTAATTTATTTTGATTTGACAATTTAAAAAAAAAATACAAAACAAAATTCAATTAATAATAAAAACATACAAAAAAAAAAAAATCCAACAATTGCTCTTCTTTTCCTTTAAAATCTCCATCCGAAACTCTCAAATTCAAGGTATTACCATCAAATTTCAAGATATTTCCATCATATCCAAAAAAATTATTAAATAAATAAAAATCTGTAAGGAATTTGAGATTGGCGGAAATGACCCATCAAATGGATAACATCCAATCTTTTTCCTCAAGATTTTGTTGAAAATAATAAAAACGTTTGTTGGTGTAGAAATCCGAAATCAATCGGATAGATAATTTTTCAATGATGACCCTAGCGCCTTGGTCGTTTTGGTTCTAACAAGACCCAAGGCAGATAATTGTATTGGAATAGAAGAGCAATTGAGTGATGTGATGAGTATGTGATGAAGATTGTAATTACTCATATTATTTGTCCCAGACCCACATTTTAGAATACTGATCTACTGTTCGTCCGTCTGATTGTCCACGTATCGTTGAAAATGTGTCCGTGAAAAGGTTGCTGTTATTTGCAACAAGAATTAAGATTACCGGTTATGTTACCCACTTGATGGACCCTATCCAAAGCTTTAACATTTCTTAAACATTATTTTTTTTATGGTAATATCACTCAATTTTATGGAAATACCTTTTATTTAAGAGTGGCGGAGATTTCCTATCAAATAGGTAACATAATCGTAATCGAAAAAAGTTTTGGTGGAAATAACAGCAACATTTTCATGGAGGCGTTTGTTGGTGTGCAAATCCAAAGTAAAGCGGGTGGAGTATTTTTTAATGATTCCTTTAGCCGCGTTCTTAAATGTTATGGTTCTAACAATACCCACGGTGAAAGATTTTAAGGGAAAATAACAGCATTTGTGGGATTTTTCGTTAATTTACATAATTTTTGTTTTGTATATTTTTATTATTTTATTTTTTTGTATTCTTTTTGAATTGTCAAATTAAAATAAATACCTTGTGTTACCATATTTTTAGCATATTTTCTTTTTAACTTAAGTACAAACCGAAAAATCGAATTTAACTTAAGTAATAAAAAATACTTAAATAAATCTTAACTAAGATTTTACTTAAGTTAGCACTTAGTTTAGACTGTAAAATCCGCCCTTAGATTTTTTTGAAATTTTTTTGTGTAAAACTTCTATCGATTCTACAAATTTTTTGCCCAGGAGGATCGTGGATAACGATTATTTCTATTTTTTAGGATCGTGGATAACGATTATTTCTATTTTTTTAAATTTTTTGAAAAAAATGTATTGTAATTTTCCAATCTTAAAATCATTTCTACTGCTCCAATGGTGCGTCTTAGAGGGGTCATTTATAAGGCCGACCCCCATTAATTTTTAGGTCTTAACATTTTTTTGGAACAAACTAATACCCTATCTCCAATTTCTAAAGGGGCTCCCACACAAAACCACATTTTTTTAAATTTGCTCCAACCGCTCTAACTGGCCTAATAGTGCCCTTAGAGCAACAAAATGTGTGACCGACCCACAATATTTTTTTTAGTCCAAACTTTTTCTCTGAACACACCTACCCTCTATCTCTAATTTTTAAGGCGGTCCCCATACAATTTTTTTTATTTTTTGTAAATTTGTTTTATTTAATCAGCTTCTACCGGTTCAATGGTGCGTCCGAGAGGGGTCATTAGTGTGACTGATCCCCATTTATTTTTACCCTACAACATTTTTTTAAAACATAACACAGCCCTATCTCCACTCCCTAAGTAGGCTTCCATTCCAAATTACATGTTTATAAAATTTGCTCCAACTGTTATTTGTACGGGAGCCTACTTAGGGAGTGGAGATAGGGCGTAGGTATGTTTTAAAAAAATATTGTAGGGTAAAAATAAATGGGGTCGGTCTCACTAATGACCCCTCTCGGACGCACCGTTAGACCGGTAGAAGCTGATTTTATAAAACAAATTTACAAAAAATAAAAACAATTTTATGGGGACCGCCTTAAGAGTTAGATAGAGGGTAGGTGTGTTCAGAGAAAATGTTTGGACTAAAAAAATATTGTGGGTCGGTCATACATTTTGATGCTCTAAGGGCACTATTAGGGCAGTTAGAGCGGTTGGAGCAAATTTTAAAAAATGTCGTTTTGTGTGGGAGCCCCATTAGAAATTGGAGATAGGTTATTAGTTTGTTCTAAAGAAATGTTAAGACGTACAAATTAATGGGGGTCGGTCTTATAAATGACCTGTCTATGACGCACCATTGGAGCAATAGGAATGATTTTAAGATTTCAAAATTACAATAAAATTTTTTCAAAAAATTGTAAAAAATAGTAATAATCGTTATCCCACGATCCTACTTGGCAAAAAATTGGTAGAACCGATAGAAGTTTTTCACAAAAAAATTTCAAAAAATCGAAGAGTAAAAACATTTTCAAAAATGAGATTTAAATTTGAAAACTTAAAAATCGCATACTAGAGCGCTTTTAAGAATTCTTTGGGATTTTTTTTTTTAAAGTACGTAAAAAAACAAAAATTTAAAAAAAACAAGTGAGAGTGTTAAATTCGGCTGTGCCGAATCTTTTATACCCTCCAAATTGTAAAAAAAATTAAAAACAAAATTTTGTAAGGGGCGTTTTTTTTTTTGGGGGGGGGGGGGTTGTTGGGGTCTGTGGGGGACGTTGAGAGCACCTTCCCATCGCGATAAATATACCAAATGTTTCATTTATTTAACAAAAATACAAAAAAACATGTTAAAATGTGTATTTTTTTGATGTTGGTTTAGTTTTTCAAGGGGGAACTTTTCCCCCCTGGTCCGATTTTGCCAGTTTCCGAACTTGCCTAGGAACATGAGACATATTTGTGCCAAACTTGAGGGGTCTAGCTCTTTTATTTTGGACTGCATCGTGTTAACTACAGACGGGCGGACATACAAACAGACAGACGGACGGACGAACGGACATCGCTAGAATATCTTAGAATCGATCAGTGATCAATAATATATATACTTTATGGGGTCCCCGACCGATATTTCGATGCGTTACACACGGAATGACATACTGTAGTTGGAGGGTATAAAAAGTTTGAAATTTGGACCATTATTGAAGAAGTTATGAGTAAAAGAAGTTTAAATAAAGAAACAAACTACCAATTTTTAAAAATTCGATATCTTTTGAACGGGTTATCAAAAAAATCTGAAAATTTACGAAGGAGTTTTCGAAGGGTACTGAACACTGTAAACAAATTGGGAAAATCTAAAAAAAAAAATTTCAAAGTGTCCGATTTGACAATGGAATGCCCCATATATACTTTATGGGGTCTTAGACCAATATTTCGAGGTGTTACAAACGGAATGACAAACTTATATATACCCTCCACACACAAAAATAAAACTTTGTCAAATTACTAGGAAAAGTCTCGTAATCCCATTTTACCAATATTTGACAGTTTTCCATGTTTTTTAACAAATCCAAATTTAAATTTTTTTTGTAATTTTACAATTTTTTTTTTTGAAATTTTACAAATTTTCAAGATAATTTTACCAAAAAATTTAGTAAATTCACGAGAATTCTGTGTAATTTCAATTGCGCCAAAAAACTGCAAATTTACAATTTTATTTGTAAAAAACTTGTAAAATTACAAAATTATTGGTAAAAAACTTGTAAAATGACTAGGACTTCTCGTAAAATAGGAGATAGCAAAAAATCTAGTAAAATTACGAAACCTCTTTGTAAATTTTATCGTGTCAAACAATTTGTAAGTTTACAATTTTATTGGTAAAAACCTTGTAAAATTACAAAGTTATTGGTAAAAATCTTGTAAAATTACTAGGATTTTTTGTCAAAAAGGAGCAAACAAAAAAAAGTTACAAGTTTTTCTTGTAATTTTACAAGGTTTTTTTTTGAGTGTATCACTAGAATGGAGGGTATAAAAAATTTAATAAGTCAACAATTTTTTAAGTGAAATTTTTGTTTGAGTAAAAAAAAATTTTTTGGAGTAAAAAATTATTTTATTTTTGAATTTTTTTTTTTGAGTAGAATTTTTTTTAGTGACAAACACACTGTTAAATTTTTGGCGTACTAATAGCTAACCAAAAAAATAATTTAAAAAACCTAAGAAAATATGAACATTAACCAACCTATTTTAAGGAGTGTTTTTAACTCATAACTTTTTAACTATTTCGCCGATTTCGCTGAAACTCAATACCAACCTAACCATGAATAGGACAAATATTATGCCAAGCCCAGTTAAACTTTGAACTTTTATTTAAAAAGTTATCGTGATTTCAACAGACACACTAACAGACGGAAATCGCTAGATCGAAATAAAATAAATTAAGTATAATGCACTGATATCCTGATGTGTTACAAACGACTTGAAAATTTTATATAAATCCCTCTCTATTCCTAAGTGTAGGGTATCAAAAAAAAAAAACAACCTGAAGAAAATTCAACAGAAACTACCTTGTACTTTAGTTCTGTTAATGTTACAAACAAAATACAAATACTACAAAATAAGAAATACCATGTCTTAAACTCATTGAGCAGAGGTTGCTCTAAAATTGTATTATAGCAACAATACAATTTGACCGAAATACATAAAAAATAAACGAAAATTTCAAATCAAAATTTTTATTCATCGGTTTTTTTTTTTTTGTTGTACTCCATCCAACAACTCCAACATACCAAACTGAAACCTCACAACTAAAAATTCAGTTAAATAAAATATATTTTTATATAAAAAAGCGAAAAACAAACAAAATAAATTCCTCAATACGGTCTACAAAGAAACAACCAAATATTGATAAAACTTATGACAAGGCACAACTGAAAAAAAAACTAAAAAAACAATTGTTGTAGTTATTTGGTTGTAACATAGTGAAATTCAATAAAATGTCTCTAATACAAGATAATTTGTAAACGATAGAGAACGACCATGGGTAAGCTCTACAAAAGTTTTGAATACTTTGTTATTTTGTAATAAGTTACATCACTTATATTACACTGATATAGTAGGTATAAATTATATAGAAAATCCAGCGATTTTTGTTTGTCTGTCTGTTGAAATCACTTTTTAAGGGAAACTATAATGCCTTGGGTATTGATTTTAATTTTAAAATATATGTCATTAATCTAAGTTGTTTGTATATAAAAATAGACTAAATCGGTCTATTAGATAAAAAGTTACAATTAAAAGTGTAAAGTTCTCTACATATTTAAAAAAAATCCAAATGAAATTTAAACAAGCAAAAAAGTTCAATTCGGCCTTGCCGAATGTACTGATACTCTCCACAATGTAAAACAAAATTACATTTAAAAAATTAAAAAAAAAAAAACAATTCCGCGAAAAAAAATTTCTTAAAAAAAAATCCGCGATTTTTTTTTTTTTTTTTTGCCAAAAAATATGTCCTTACTTTCACTGATAGAAAAACGCTTCATATCAGCAATGAATGGAAATCATTAACGTTGTTTCATTTCAACAATGAAACATTTCATATGCTGAATGCAATTTCATACATATTGTGCAAGATTTTCATTAATTTTGATTCATTAGATTTCGTAGTTTCATTAAAAAATTTCATTAAGTTTTGTTTACAAAATTTGTTGTTTTTTGACACCTGTCGTGTCGCGTCTTTTTAGTCTATTAGTTTAAGCGCTCAAAAAACAGCTGATCAGAGCGTGATTTTTTTTTAGAATTTTTATACGAAATTTAAAATGAAATGTTATTATAATTGTTTATTAAACTCGCCTTGTTTTATATTTTTTCGTGGTTTTACTTATGTATTAAAATTAAATGTTATAGAAAATTTTTGTGTTAGAAAACTAAGTGAAATCTATAGATAAAATAAAAAATATGTGAGTGTTTTTTTACTTGGTTATTTTGTGATTTTTTTTAGACTTTTTTATGAAATTTGAAATAAAAAGTAAATTATTAATTTTATGTTTACTAAATTCGCGCTGTCTTATATTAGTTCGTGGTTTTAATAATGTATTACAATTTAAGGTTGGAGTAAAATTTTGTGCGAGACAACTAAGTGGAAACCAATTTTTATTATTTTTAATTCTATAAAAAGATCTTTACAATTTCATACATATATTTCATTTTAAAAATAAAAGTAGCATTAATTCAATGACAGTATTTCATTCCAAAAATAAAAAGTATGATTTATTCAATGAAAGTATGTCATAAGTAGGGATGAGATTTCCATGCACTAAAAAATCGAAAATATGCGCTTAAAATATGCGCTAAAAATTTCAAAATATGCACTAAAAAACCTTAAAATATGCACTTAAAAATAAAATGTGAGCAAAAGATATTGTTTTCCCAAGAAAAACTTCTTAAAATGCAAACAATAACGCCGTGTTTAAATAGAAATATTTAAAACTTTATATAAGCAAGTTTTTTTTTAGAAATTAGGAATATCTTTAAAAAAATTAAAAAGAAAAAATTAATTTTTCTTATTTTCAAAGTAAATTTTTAAAAATTTAAAATAGGTTTTGAATCAAATAAATTTTAATTTGTGTTTTTGCTAATTTTTGCCAAAATATGCAAAAATATGCTCTTAAAAGTTTGAAATATGCACAAAATATGCATTTAAAACCAAAGTATGCAAAAATATGCATTTTAATCGAAATATGCAAAAATATGCAAAAACAAATCGATGCCATTTTAACGCAAATTCCTTGATTCGCAAAGATAATTGGCTGATATCATTTTTAAACTATCGACAAAAAACATGCATTTGCATGGAAATCTCATCCCTAGTCATAAGTATGTCATATACTTTTTTCATTAAAGTAATGAAAAATTTTCATAAAATATAATTTATGTTTTGGATGAACAGTTTTCATTAATTAAAAAAAACTTAACTCAATGAAACCCTACATAGGTTCCTTTTTAACGTCATTTTTCATAACATTAATGTAGATTGTCATTATTGTCATGTACAAATTTCTATCTGTGTGTTTAAATACCATTCTGTGTTCAATTCTGTTCACATTTGTCAACCAGCAGCCGAATTGAAGCATTTTGTATTTTTAGGTTTTGTTGAATGTATCAAAATTTTCGAGTTGTCCTTACATTTTCGTTCATAACTTTTGAACCGCTTAACCGATATCGCTCAAATGCAATACCAAATACCTGGGACCAACAAAAAGTAAACTTGTTAAGTTTAAGTCATATCCGTGTAATATTTTGGCCGTGATCGCTATTTCAACAGACAACCTGACAGACGGACATCGCTAGAATATGAATATTAAAATTTTTGAAATCGCTCCAGTAGTTTTCGAGATATCGTCATTTGAAATTTGTACAAAAATTACCAAAAATTAGGGTTTTTCTTACGTTCAAGAAATTTAAAAAATATATGTCCAATTTTTTTCATTGACTATTTCATAGAGATTGAGACAATGTTTCATTAAAAATTATTTTTTGCCAAATCCGACTATTTTAACCCATGGCGTCCTTTGATAAAAGTTTAGAGTTTTTGGTGAAGTTCAAAGTTTTTGTTAAAAAAAAACTAAAACTTCGATCGAAGGCCGCTAAGGTTAAAAATGATCGAATTTGGCTTAAATTAATTTAAAAAAAAAAAGTTCGTGTCAAGGGGGAATAAAATTAAATTTTTTTTTTATTTCTTAACCGTAGGAAAACCGTAATTTTTTTGCAAATTTCAAATAGCGATATTTTGAGAACCGTTGAGAACCGTTCGCTGAACACGAATATCAAATTCGTGAGATGGTCGCTGGTCACGTGATTTGCGTGATTCACGTGAATCTAGTGTGAGTGATTTTCATTTCAATCACGTGATTGTAAGTGAGCGTGAGTTGAAGAAAAATCTGTGTGAGTGATAAGTGAGTGAGTCATTTATTTTTTGCGTGAGTTTGCGTGATTTGATTTTTTGATTTGCCCAATTTTTTATACCCTCTAGTTAACACGATGCAGCCCAAAATAAAAGAGCTAGACTCCCGACATTTGGCACGAATATGTTTCATGTTCCTGGGCATGAAGTTCGTAAATGCTCAAAATTGGACAAGGGGGAAAAAAGTTGTCCCTTGAAGAACTAAACCAACCTCTGAAAACTATAATTTTTTACATGATTTTTTGTGTTTTTGTTTAACAAATGCAACATTTTTATGCTACAAGAAGTTCAAAGATCTGCATTTGGACCCTGAGAATTAGAAAATGTCGTGTTTTTGATCCGCCCCCCTTCTATGGGCTTGGAATAATTTTTTTTATACCCTACACCACTCTGTGGTACAGGGTATAATGAGTTTGTGCTGATGTTTGTAACTACTCGAAATATTGGTCCTGGACCCACCTTTAAGTATACCGATCGACTCAGAATAACTTTTTGAGTCGATTTAGCGATGTCCGTCCGTCTGTCTGTCTGTCCGTCCGTCCATGTAAACGTTGTAAACACGATACAGGTCGCAATTATCAACCGATTTGGCTTAAATTTGAAACTTAAGCTTCTTCTGTCCCAAGGACGAAGCCTATTAAAATTGGGAAAAGTCGGTCCATGTTTAGACCTAGCCCCCATACAAACGTCCCCTTTAATTTGACTCAAGTGACTCTTATTAGCGTATTATAACAGCTATCCTTTCAAAATTTGGTAGGTAATCGTTTTTTTGCAAATTATCATTCCAAATTTTAAAGGAATCGGACCAGTTCCTCTTGTAGTCCTCATACAAACCACCCTCCCGATATTCACATAAATCTCTTAAAATTCATGAAAGTTGGAAATATTTGATTAAAATTTTGTTTTTATGTGCTTAAGGTGTACTTTGGTAACTTACTTATATCTAAATATATTCAGATCATTTTTGGACTTGGTCCCCTTTATAAAAATTTCGACCGATATTAAGTTAAATCGGTCTATTGGAAACAAAAATAAGCCAATTCCACTAAAATTTTGTCTCCGTGTGTTTTCTACACTAATTAAAGATCTAACAAAAGATAGATCTAATCGGTACATGTTTGGACTTGGGACCCATTTTTCGGAAAACACTGGTGTAGGGTATTCTATGGTCGGTCTTGACCGACTATAACTTTCTTACTTGTTGTTTTTTTTTAAATTATGATAAACTTGCATTTCTTTAGTGCAAAAAGCATAAGAATGAATTTTTAAACACATATTCGAGAGGAAATTTGCGTGACTCACGCGTGAGCGTGATTGAATCTGGCGTGAGTCACGCGTGAGTGTGGGTAGTTATTTTATTACTCACGTGAATAGTCAGTGAGCGTGAGTAAAAAAAAATTGCGTGAATGATTAGTGAGTGATTCTATTGTTAGCATGGGTAAGTGTGAGTCAAAATCCACTCACACGGCCATCTCTAATCCAAATTTATAAATATGATGTATCGCAAGATATATTTTTTACATAATCCAAAACGTCACGTGTTAAATATGTCCTCCTTTAGGGGCCACTGCACCCGTACCCGAACCCGAACTTCGGTAAATTTTGCTAAGTTCGGCCGAACCCGAACTCGTTTTTATTTTAAAAAAAGTTGTTTTTCCAAACAATAATGAAAAAAAAAACAACTAAAAAATTTGGTTTTTATTAATTGTATACTTAAAAAAGTGGACAAATGTAGCTCAAGTTGATTTTTTTGGAAACAAAAATATATTTCTTTTCAACAATAGCCCGATTACAGGTGTAAAGTAGATGCACTGGTAATATGGCTTAAATTTAAGACGATAAAATGCAATACATACAAAAGTTCGGTGTTCGGTAAAGTTCGGCAAAAATTTGACCGAACACCGAACAGTGGCCGAACGTCAGTTTTTGCCGAACTCCGTAACCGAACCCGAACGTTCGGTCGGACACTAATGATTGTTATGAAAAGGCAATTGCAAAATTAAGTATACGCCTCTAACATAGTTTTCAAGTAATTATAATAATGGCCAACTTTACTTTATAATAATGACCAACTTTACTTTACACTGTGCACCGTTGCGTATGATTGTTATTAAATGGCAATTGCAAAATTAAGTATACGCCTATTATACAGTTTTCAAGTAATTATAATTATAATAATGGTTCACCAACTTTAAAAAATCTATCACTTTTTGAGGGTTTTGAGGCCAATTTGAACATTGTATTAGAATCTGAGACTTCTTCTAAAGGCAAAGAATCTGAGAATCTGAAATTTTTTTTAGACAACTGTTGCAGATCCTGAGTATATTTCTATAGGCAAAATGTCTTGCAAAATAATTCAGAATCTGAATGTGAAAATAATGGAAAAAATATCTCAGAATCTAAGACTTTTTCTATAATAAAAATATCCCAGAGTCTGAGACATTTTCTGTAGAAAAAATGTCTAAGAAGCTGATACCTTTTCTTTAAAAATGTATGTTTCTGGTATGTGTGAGCCACTTATTTCGGGGTTAAAAACGACCCATCTTACTATATCAGAGGTATACCCTAAAAATGAAAATAAATGTTGTAAATCCTTCCTGAGTTTCCCTGTAAGAAAATTTGTTTTAAGCCACTGCGTTGGGCGCTTTTGATAAAATGTGAGTAGTTTTGTTTTTTAATAGCTTTAATAAATTTGATATAAAATAGATTTTTTTTTATCTACTTATACTTTGAATGCACGTGTTTTGATTGACTCCCTTCTTTAGGCGCCATTACGACAAAGCTACACTGCTATTTTTATCCAATTTAAAATGTTTTCATTATTAAGAATAAAAAGAAAATATTTTTTAATTAAACTCAAGGACACACATATTCCGATTGAGGCCCCAAGTTGGGCGCCTAATGTTTTCAAGATTGAAATTATAAAAAAAGTAGATTTTCTCTTGACCTAAAAAAAATTGTTACTAATCGTTTCCTAAATTTAGAATACCTTAAAAAAGCATACAAAAAAACCACAACAAATCACAAGAAAATATTTTTTATGGTAATAAGACATTTTTTTCAATTCGTTTCGATTTTTTTTTTTTTTTTGTTGTATTAATTTTTGCATTTTGCATGAAATGGCAGGTTGGTAGTTTTAGTTATTCACTAACTTAAATGTTATAGAGTAGAGTAGGCCTTTTTTGCATTTTTTGTTTTTTCGTATTGGTTTAACATGGTAATAGAAAAGCAATAAATTGAATACTAAAGATAAATTTAAATTGTGGTAAAACATGGTGATTGCTGGTGGTAGTGGTGGCGGTGGATTGGTGGATGTATGCGTAACTATTCCCACTTAACTTAAACCAACTGATTGTGAGTGATTCAAATATATGCAGCACGAAATAAATATTATAAATACCAAGATTTATGTTGATTTTAATTAAAGTCATTACATTTATTGACAATCATAACTATTAAAAGAAATGAAAATGTTTAACATAAAATACCAAATAAAATATCAAAAAATTACAAATGATGGATTAACATGATTTAGTTGTTTTTAAAGGGGGAATATTTGAAAAGGGAATTATGAAATGTGGGAAAGTAAGTTTTATTTTTTAAAAAAATTGGAAAATTTAAAAAAGCTTTAATAAAAGAACCATTTGTAGAACTAGTTCCAGAAATTTATCTAAAAAAACGTGATCTTAACTTTTTCAAAATTAAATTCTGAAATACCAATTGAAAATCCAAAAAGAATATTAATATTCAGATAATCCTAACTAAAATTATATATATATGTCCTTTATTTATTTAAATATGTACACTACTTATACTTACAAAGAAAAATTTGAATTTCGATTTGTTGTTAAAAAACAAGGAAAACTGTAAAATATTGGTAAAATGAGATAACGGGACTTTCTTTTGAATTTTGACAAGGTTTTTTAGTGTAACAGTCGCCTAATTGATATCAACGTAATTATCAATGTCATTATATCATCATTTCAAATTTAAAATGAAAACACCACATTTTTGCCACGGGTGTCTCGCAACTATCTAAGGCATTTCCTTTGGAATTTGTTCTCAATTTCTTCACATTATGTTCCGATTAGCTGCTTCTGTTGTTGTTATACAGTGATGCCATTTTAGCACTTTTCGTGCTAGATCTAGCACTTTTTTATTGGACTTAGCACTAAAGTTTTGGAAAAAAGTGCCAAGTGCTAAGTTAGCACTTTTTTTAAATTTTTTAGCATTCTTAGCATTTTTTTTTACATTTTAATTTGTTTTTTTAAATCTCTTGTAACCTATATTCTTTGCACCTATATAATGAAATAACTCCCAAATCGTATGGAATTTATTTAATATTTTTTCTTGGGACTTATTTCATGGCGCCCAATTGAAAATCAGGAATCCTAAGAAATTAAGAAAGTATAATTTGAAATTCAAAAATTACGAAAATATAAATTAAAATTTAGAAATCCCTGTTAAAATTCAGAAAACCCAATTGAAATTTAAAAATCCAGATAGAAATAAAGAAAAGATTAATTGAAATCCAAAAATACCAATTGAAATTCAGAAACCCAATTGAAATTTAGAAAACCTAGTCGAAATTCTGAAAAATTAAATTCAGAAAAAACCAATTTAAATTTAGAAAACCCAATTGAAAAACAGAAAACCTTTATGAAATTCAGAAAATCCAATAATCTATAATCATCTGGAGAATATTTGTACCAAATTTGATAAATTTTAAAGGACGCGGGATAAAGTGGTGTGTCTACACTCAAAATAATCACTCCTTGTATTTTAAATACAAAAAAAAATTAAGAAAATTTTTATGCGTAGTTTCAAAAAATTCATTATAACTTTGGTGATTGCCAATAGATTTTTATGAAACCCATTTTGTTATATTTGTATAGGTTCAGGCTTTTAAGGTAAATAAAAAAACTTGTTAATTTGCAACGATGAACTTTTACAATATATATATTTGTCAATCGTGCGTAAACTATAGAACTGATGGAAAGTAACGTGTGTAAATTGATTAACTTTAATTTGGTTTTTATCACGAGTAGATCGTTGGTACATTACTCAAGATATTGGGAAAACAGGGAAAATAACTCCAAAAAACGCTAAAAAATTTATTAGAAATATTTTTTTCGATAAAATTTTTAAATTTAGCGGTCAAAACAAAATATGTAGACGCAGTTAGTGCGCACTTTCGTTGTAAACTAGAGTTTTTGTTAAAAATCATTAAAATCATAAAAGAAAAAAATCTAGCACTTTTTTTTTGGTCTGTAGAGCATTTTAGCACTTTTTTTTCTGCCATTTAGCATTTTTTAAAAATTCTCTTATGGCAACACTGTTGTTATAGTTTCATTTAAAAACAAAAATTTTCTATTTTTCTAACGGTGATGAGCAAAAAAAAAAACAAAACAAAAAACGGAATAAAAAGCTTGCATAAATATTTATGAAAACAAAAACAGAATCAACAAGATCCATTGAATTATTGTTATAAAAAAAGCCTGGCGCTTTAGAAAAACTACTTGTCATGCAGAGTTCATAGCGAAACAAGTGGCAATGCCACATAAACACAAATACGTGTAGCAGCAACAGTAATAATTCTGTTGTTGCTGCTTGCTGCTGCTGACGATGATGATCAACAACAACTTTTTGATAATCATGATCAAGACAATTTATACAAAAACAAAAAATAAGATCAACAACCCAAAACAACAAAAATTTTTTTCAAAAATAGAAGATGAAAAAACACATGAATCATTCTAACATAGATTTAAATACAAAAAAAAAAACCTTTAAAAGTTTAAAAACATATGTAGTTAAATATGTAATGAATGTAGAGATCTGACATGGGCGTTAATGATTACGTTGTGTAATTGATTACAGTTTCAATTACAATTACATGAAAGGTCGGTCATACATTTGGCTCCCCTAGGGGCACTTTAGGGTAAGTTACAGACATGGGCGTTAATGATTACATTATGTAATTGATTACAGTTTCAATTACAATTAGATGTAATTAGTAATTGAAAATTTTCAATTTTACTTGTAATTGTAATTGTAATTGAAAAAACTCAATTACTAATTACATGTAATTGTAATTGAAACTGTAATCAATTACACAATTGTAATCATAAACGCCCATGTCTGGTAGAGATGCACTGAAAAAAAAAGATTTGGGGGTAAATTAAAAAAAAACAACAATTAAAAAAGTTAAATTCGGCCTTGCCGAATGTAGTGATACCCTCCACAATTTCAAAAAGATTATTGCAAAAAACTTTTTTTAAAAGGAAATTACTTTTGAAAAAAAAAAAAAATTTTTTGAAAAAAAATTTCCGCGAAAAAAAATTTTGGTAAAAAAAAAAATCCGCGATTTTTTTCTTTTTTTGTCAAAAAATATGTTTGTGCTTGTTAAATATCATTTTGTGTTCAATTATGTTCACATATGTCAACCAGCAGCCGAATTAAAGCATTTTGTATTTTTAGGTTATGTTGAATGTACAAAAATTTTTGAGGTGTCCTTACATTTTCGTTCATAACTTTTGAACCGCTGAACCGATATCGCTCAGATGCAATACCAAACTTCTCGGGAGAACTTCTAAACTAAACTAAATTTGTTAAGTTTCAGTCATATCCGCGTTGTATTTTGGTCGTGATCACCATTTCCACAGACAGACGGACAGACAGACATCGCTAGAAATTCTTAAAATCGATCGGGGATCATGAATATATATACTTTATGGGGTCCCAGACCGATGTTTCGATAAGTTACAAACGGAATGACAAACTTATATAACCCTCTATCATTAAGTGGAGGATATAAAAATATTGAGGACAGATCAAATAATTGTCTAGTTGTGTAATAAGAACTAGATGTAATTGAAACTAATGTCAGATATATATACAAAAATATATCGGGCATTAGTTCCACGTACTCCAAAATGTGTCCCAATAGGCTGTCTTATAACATTTAAATGTGTGATCCTGTATTATAAGAATTTATTGTATCACTTCTGATCTGATATTGGGCGCCCTTTCCGCCAAATTTCAATTAAATTTTAACATCAAAAATTATTTTCATTTTTTTCAGTGTATTCTTTTTGAAAACTACTCTACATAAACATGACTTGTAATATTTAAACTACACCTTTTCCAATTAATTTAATGAAAATCTTAATTGAAGTTCAAAAAATCTCAAAAGAAATTCAGAAAATCTTTATTGATATTCGCAAAAGCTCAAAATTCACAAAAGCCTAATCAAAGCTCAAGGAGTCAATTATAATTGGTAAAAGCTGTATTGAAATATCGAAGCACGTGTCGACTAATATTTTCAAAATGATCATACCAATCAATTTAAAATAAACAACTTTATTGATTGTTTCCTGAAAACTGTTACTTTGACAATATCATCGTAATGATTAGTAAAGAAATGTGACCTCAAGCTGAAGTAATCGTTCTCAATATAAATAATTTCAGAAAAACCTTATTAAAGTTCAGAAATTTTGAACAAAATTTTTTTTAAATTTCAATTGGACTTTTCCCAATTGAGCTATTTTGAATTCCAATTGGACTTTTCTAAATTTTAATTGTGCTTTTTCTTAGCTTTTATAAGACTTCTCTGAATTTTAATTAGCCTTTTTCTGAATTCTAAGCGAACTTTTATAAGATTTCTGAATATTCATTGTGGTTTTTACATTTTAACATGGTTGCTCTAAATTTCAATTGAGATTTTTTAAATTTTTAGCTGGGATTTTTAAATGATGATAGGTCACCTGACCTATCACATGGCCCCAAAACACCTGTCACAAAGTCGACACCTTTCATATGAAAATACCTATCAATTTTGTTAGGGAATGTCTCAGCCCCGGATATATCACTAGTGACATTTCGCTGGACATGTCCCTTAGGACATCACAGCTGTACCCACCATTTTTCGGAACTAAACAATTTTGTAAAAAAAATTCTAAAAGTTTTTAATGATTTTTTTACTCCAAAACGCCAAAAAATTGACAAACATTTTTGTGAACGGGACTTAGGTTTTAGGTTGTAAGTGGCTGCTGACGTTTTACGTCAACACACGTAGACTCTGACGTCCATTGTGATACCACGGGACCGTAATAGGTTTCCCTACTAGTCCCTGTCGTTAAACCAGTTTGAGCTTCTTATGAAACTCCTCAGATGTTGAATTTTGACATCCGACAAAACAGAAAGATCGTACAGCTCCCTAGATCCCAGTGAAGCAAGTCTCTGACCAGAAAGTGCCGGGCAATGGCAAATAAAGTGTTCGATAGTTTCCAACTCCTCTTCATCCATGCAACTTCGGCAAAAGTCATTCGACGGCACGTTTAACCGCTCTGCGTGCTTCCCTATAAGACAGTGTCCGGTAATTATAGAAACCACCGTCGAAATCTCTCCTTTTGGAAGCGATATCAGCTCACTTGTGCGCCCCTGATTAAGAGAAGGCCAAATCAGTCGTGTTGTCTCACACGTCCATCCATTTGCCCATCTTTGATTAGTCTCCGTCGCAGAACAAAGCCGTAGGTTTTGCTTGCAAGTTTCTAGAGGCATACCAACACATTCCAATTCTGTTGAAACCTGTAAGGTAGTTCCTAGTCTTGCAAGCTCATCGGCTTTGCAATTCCCTGGAATGTCTCTGTGCCCTGGGACCCATATGAGTCGTATGTTAAACTGCTTGGCCATCTCATTTAAAGACGTGCGGCAGTTAAGGGCAGATCTTGTTTTCAGAAACATTGAATCCAGGGACTTGATCGCAGCTTGACTGTCAGTATAGATGTTGACTGCAGTTGTAGACAAGACATTGCAGCTCAACCAGTCAGCCACTTCCTTTATTGCCAGCATCTCTGAACGGGACTTACAAGGGAAGTATCTCAACCCTTATGGACCGATTTGTCTGAAACTTAAAATATTAAAAAAAGAGACGATTTTAAGGCTGGGGTGTCCCGGTTTATCGGCCATATCAGTGTTTAAAAATTTCGTTGTCCCTTTTGAACAATGTGGACCTTCAGGAAAATTTCGATATCTCCCGAACTAACAGGAATATCGTCCAGAGCAAATATAAATGTCGACTTAAATTTAATAAAGATTATTTGGTATTCATATGGATATCGTAGGTATATGTCTTCACATAAATACCCCTCTAAAGTTTACACATTCTCATAAATAAAATATTTAACAAAGCCGAATTTTCAAGGTTATGCCACCATGGGATAGGCATTAAAAACCCTTTCTTTTTATATAGAAACATCTTATAGTTTCTTAAAAAAATGGCTGAAAAATACAAAATCTAAAAAATCTAAAATTTTTGATGAAGCTTTTTACTACAAAATGAAAAAAAAAAATTTGTCTGGGTTTTTTTAAATTTTGTTCTAGACTTGATAAAAATTGGAAAACTGGAAAACAATTTTTTTTTTGAGACAGTTTAGTGATAAGTCCAATTATCATCTGTCACGTAATAGGCATTCTAGTGATATGTCTCGTTTTCACCAGTCACGGGATAGGTGATTTCGAATTTAGAGACATACTTTTCCTGCGTGGTTAAAACTACTGTTATTGAAGTTTTCTAAATTTGTATTGGAGTTCTTGAAACTTCTAGCTATAAATGATCACTAATTCATTTATTACGCTTTTTGAACAAAACTAATAGGTTATCTTGTCATCATTTGAAGTACTTTTATAGCACCACGCCCACGACGGGCTTAAAATTTAATTTTTTAATGCCCTTTATATTTATAAAGAGTGTCATAAATATAATGAAACTTTTTATTGAAGTTCGTCCAATGTAACAAATTTAGAAATACTATGAAACAATTTCATAATTGTTCAAAGGGGCTATATTAATTAAATGTTTCATAATGTTTATAAAAAGATTCATTAACATAGCGAAGAAAATTTCATAATATTTTAGGAAACTCTTCATAAATATTATGAAATATTTCATAAATATTATAAAATGTTTCATAGTATTTCATTGATTAAATTATATTTTTCTTAAATATTCAATCACATTTATGAAACTATTTCATAGTGCTTATGAAATGTTTCATTAAATTTATAAAACAGTTATATTGAAAACAGTTATATTTTTCATTGAGTGAAGAAGGTCAAATGTATAACTGACCCACAATATTTTTACAATCCTAAAAATTTCTCAGAGCATACTTACCATTAATTTTATTTGACCCTTAAGATAGTCCATATGGGTACTGAAAACTTTAAACAAAAATTGAGAAAATCTAAATAAAAAAAAATGTAAGTGTGCGATTTGGCATGGAATGCCCCATATATACTTTAAGGGGTTCTAGGCTGATGTTGAATTCCACCGAATGAGTTTCACTGAAATTCAGAAAAGCTCAATTGTTTTTTTTTTATTCCCAATGGTTGGTAATTTAATTGAGAATTCTGAATTTTAATGGGAATTTTGGATTATTTTTTATTAAAAAATAAAAATTGTTTTAAATGATCTTTAAAAAATTATATTTTGTGTAGGTTTATTCTAGCTCGAGGTCAGTATTTCATTTACTAATTAAAACTTTGATATTCTCATAGAATAATTTTTAAGAAAATTATTTTTCTGTTTTAAATTTATTTATGATGGTAATTTTTGTAAGACTTAATTGACACGTGTTTCGCAATTTGTCAGATTCCGTTGTCAAAACTATTTAGCAAATATAATTGATCATTAACGATTCGTCATTAAAACCCCTTTGCTACTTGTAGTATATGGTTTTTATATTTGCTAAATAATCTTGACAATGGAATCTGACAAATTCTGAAACACGTGTCGATTAAGTCTTGGAAAAATTACCATCATAAATAAATTTAAAACAGAAAAATAATTTTCTTGAAATTTATTCTATGATAATATCAAAGTTTTAATTAGTAAAGGAAATAATGACCTCGAGCTAGAATAAACAAACAAACAATTATTTGCTAAAAATTTTCAATTAAATCTATTGATCAACGAAATTTAAATAAGTCAATCAATGGTTTGATCAAAATTTTAGTTATTTTCTTTAACTGTCGAATTACAAATTTTCAACATGCCAGATTTTTTTTTTTTGTTTTAATTTATTTGAATAGATTAATTCAAAAATATACCAAATAATAGGGTTTTACTTTTTTATGGTTGGAAACATATTGGAAATCAAAAAAGATGATTTTTTTTAACTTTGTCATAAGCTTAGAATTCATTCGTTAAATCAATCATTATTTTAATTGACTATAAATAAAAAATTTATCAGATTTTTGATCAAAATCGAAAAAGTGTTTGATTGAACAATATGTAATTAATCAACTACAATTTGATGATTGGTAAAACAATTTTGTTGGTTGGAGGAATTTCAATAAAAAAATTGATTGCATCCGCGTTATTGTTGATTGAAATTCTTTTCAAATTCTTTCTGTGAACCTACTCAAAATATTTTAATGGGAATTTTCAGAATTTAAAACAAAATTTTTGATATCTCATTTTCTAAATTTCAATTAAGGTTATTTGAATTGGGCTTTTAGAAATTTTAATTGGGATTTTATAAATTTCATTTGGGCTTTATTGAATTTCAATCGAGCTTTTCTGATTTGCAGTTTTGTTTTTTTGGATTTAAATTTATCTCTTCTGAAACTCGGTTAAGCTGGCATTATTTCTATTAAGCTTTTATAAAATTATTTGTGTTTATATATATTCGATTAGATTTTTATTTTAGTTCGAGGCCCAAAAATATTTCTATTTATGATATTGTCATAATAGAGTATTTTTAATTTATTGCTTTAAAAAAGTTACTCATCTCATAGTATGTCTGTACTGATCAGTTTCATCCCCACTAAGGAATCTTCAGCAGACTTTAGAGAATCATCGTTGGTCAATCAAACATCAAACCAGACATAATATTTGATATATTTCACAAGTTATACGAGAAATACTATTATGAAGGTCCGAAATCTGTTTTTTAACAAAAATAAGCAATAAATTAAAAATACCCTATTATGGCAATATCATAAATAGAAATATTTTTGGGCCTCGAACTAGAATAAAACTCTAATCGAATATTTAAACATACAAAAAGGCCGAATAAATACATTTTATTTTTATGTACCTTTTGGTACTAAAAATAAAAAAACAACATTATTTGTGTTTTTCTGATTTTTAGTTAAGGTAAACAGAATTTCCATTGGTCATTCCGTACGGAATTTCAGTTGGATTTTTATGAATTACAATTGAGCTTTTCTCTATTATTATTAGGCTTTTTGAATTCTTAATTACAGTTGGTTTTTTTTTACATTAAAATAAACTTTATTTTTTATGTTATTTATATTTTTATAATTGAAGTTGTAAAAAGTGTAATTTTTTATAAACTGTTTTGAAAAGTTAAAAACCCCCCAAAAAACTGAATGAATCTCAATAAGATTCAGTTGTGAAATCTTGGTGATGTCTTTTTTTTAATTTTTGATTTCTAGTCATCTTGTTGTTGAATTTAAATAAAAGTGAATGGACTTTAATGTATTCATTAAAACAAAATTACATTTATAAATTTTCTATATTTTGTTTTTCTATTTTTAGCACTATTTGACGATTGTTTGGGACCCATAAGACGTAGACATCATCCTAGGGGTACAAAACGTGGAAGACCTCGCGGTAGTACCAGACGAGGTGGAGGCAATGGTACCACTCCTAGAACTAGTACTTCACCAGGACAGGCTTCTATATCATCGAATTATAATGAAGGTATGTTTGTAAAAAACAAATATATTTTCTGTTGCCCCCTCTTTTTGTATTTCTTCATAAACCATTAACTTATTTAAAACCTAACTTCCGTTTTTAATTCTTTAGATTATTACACTTATGTTTTTAATATCCTCTTGAGATTTTTAACACACTTCTTAAGAGTTTTTTGTCGTATTTTCTAACCACTCGACATTTTTTATAATTTATCCCCGTTTTTTTACACTTTAACCCTCATCTTTTCATTTAATCATATAATTGCTCTTTTTTGGTTTTCTTTTTTTAGTACGTGACACATTAATGTTTTAGTTATTAAAGAAAAATTTTTGAAATACTTTATTTGGTGTTTTTTTTTTCAACATCCCTTTTTTAAATCATTTTCTGTTTTAACTCCCCCTTTATTTGATTCCTAGATTTATTACTAATGATACCATCAAAGTCAGTAATAATATTTTTGTTATAAATTGTTTGATATCAAAATGATTTATCTGATATTCTTTTAAATTGTATAAGGAATTTTTAATTAAAAATTTTAACATAATGAGTTAATTTTTGAAATCATAAATAAAAATTTGGAATATGTTCTAGAATTAGAATTAAGATGAAAATAAACCACCCCGAGTTGAAAATTACAACTCGATGTAACTGAAACAACTGAGTCTTAGGAATTCCCAATTGAATTTAAAAAAATCTAAATTTAAATTCTGAAAAGCACTATTAAAATTCAGAAATGATAAATGCTCTTTTTTTAGTTATTCAGACCTTTATTCAAACTGATGTTAATCTGACACACAATAGGAGTGACATTTGAAAAGCGCTGATGGTGTAAGTGTGAATTTTTTAAAACTGTCAATATCTCCGCTTAGCCTATGTTATCAAATACGTTTGTTTTATAAAATTTATCATTGCACAAAACGAAAATATTATTTCTTAGAAAAAGTGGACTCAAGCAAAGGAAAATAAAAATAGTTGAAGTGGCTGAATGACCGCCTGGGTGGCTGGCCTACTCATTCATCATTGCACACTTGGAATATAGATTCACCTGCCGGAAAATATATCCTCAAAGGCTGGGTTTTTGAAAATTCAGATTCTAAGGGAGTAAAAAAACTTACTTTGGCACTTTTTATGTTTGCTGAAATAATGGTCATAAAAAGTCTAAATTTGGAATGGTGTATACACTGGCGAAAAAAAAACATTGCAAAAAAAATTTTTTTTTTTGGAAATTTCGATTCTAAGGGGGCAGATAGAGATAAAGTAGTGTATTTCGTTAATCTGAAATAATGGTCATAAAAACTTGATTTTTGAAATGAAGGTACCACCATCGGAACAAAATGCTTTTATCAATTTTTGATTCTAAAACGTTAAAAATGGGTTAAAAATTTACTTTGGGACTTTATGATTTTCTAAATCCTAATAGATGGGTGCAATGTAAGACCGACCCTCATTAATTTTTTTTTACTTTTTTTCTGAACAACCCTACTCATAATCTCCACTCCATAACAAAACCCTTAAGGTTTTTTTAGTTCAGCGCTAGATTTTTTTACACGCATTTAAAGTTGGTGATTAAAAGCATTTAAGTTTTTGTGTACTAAACATGTCCTACTTTAAGGGCACCTAATGGTGCCCTTATTGAACATGTGGGGTCCAGCCTCCAAACTTAAGCTCTAACTATATCTGGTATAAATTTCACAGCAATCGTACAGTACCTACTAAATAGCCAAATTATTAAAAATAAACCACTGTGCACCGTTGCGTATGTTTGTTATTTAATGACAATTACAAAATTAATCATACGCCACTTATACAGTTTTCAATAAACCGGATGATATACGTCTGAATGTAGAGATCAAATGGAGTAAAACTGCATTTACAGTTTTTCATTTCGTGATCCTGTTTCCTATTAAAAGGACTTCAAAGTTTTAGAGGATACTTTTTGTAAAATATTTTTTAAATATTTGTACCTGTCCTAGGATTACACTGGTGATGACAAATGAAATAGCAGGATCTCTCCTAATTTTGACATTTTTTTTAAATGCCATATCAGAATGAAAGGTTATAAATAAAGTCATTTAAAAACTTATTAAAATATTTTGTTGAAAATTTTTAATGATATTGAAGGATCAATTTTTGAAAGTACTTACCTCATTTTTCCTGATATGTCAAAATAATAAAATAGGAAAATTAGGAGAGATCCTCCTATTTCATTTACTTTTACTAGTGGCATCCTAGGACAAATACAAATATTAAAAAAATGTTTTATAAAATTTAGTCCTCTAAAACTTTGAAGTCCTTTTAAAAGGAAACACAGGAATAGAAAAATTGTAAATGCAGTTTTACTACATTTAGTCTCTAGTTTCAAACGTATATTATCCAGTTCGTGTTTAACGAATTTTTTACATTTTTGTCGGACAGTGTTATCATTATTATAATAAAAGTTCACCAACCTCAAATGCGTGTAAAAAAATCTAGCGCTGAATAAAAAAAAAAACAAGTAGAAAAGTTAAATTCGACTTGGCCGAATCTATGAATACCCTCCACAATGCCGTTTTTAAGTAATGGTAAATTTTCTAACGGGAAAAAAATTAACAATTTTGATTAGAAATATTTTATTTTCAGTAAAAAACGTTTTTTCAAGGTTGGCAATCGAAACGAATAACGGTATCGATATCGGTATTGGTATCGTTTTTTATTTATTTCGGTATCGGTATCGGTTACGGTATTTCAGTTGAATCGGTTACGGTATTACCGATACCGAAACGTCAATACCGGTACGTACCGGTATTATCGAAAAAATGCAAAAAAAAATAAAAAAAACGTAGAAAAACTTTAAAAAAATTTGTAAAAGCAAGTAGTAAAGTTAAATTAGACTTGGACGAATCCATCAATACCCTCCACAATGCCCTTCTAAATTGATAGTTAATTTTCTAACGTGAATCAAATTAACAGTTTTGATTAGAAATATTTTATTTTGAGTAAAAAACTTTTTTTAGTCATTTTTGAAAAAAAAAAAATGGCAAAAAAATTTTTTTGAGTGTAAATTTTTTTTGTTGAGTGTAAGTTTTTTTTGTTTTAGTACAAAAATTTTTGTTAGTGACAAGAATACTTTGTAAAATATTTTCCTGACTCATCAATTTTTTTTAAAGCTGGTTTAACTGTTTTTTCAACAAGTGAATTTAAGGTGAAACCAATCTGAAATTCACGGTTTTCTTAACAACTTTTGAACCACTGTACCGATTTGGCTGAAATTCAATACGAACCAGGCCAGGGGAATGGAAAATATATATGCCAAGCTTCAGCATCCTCAGGAATGCCTTTCGAAAGTTAGCGTGTTTTTTTTTTATCTCGAAAATTCACTAAAAACCGTTGCCGAAATTCAGTCTTTTGCTCATAATTTTTGAAGCACTGGACCGCTTTTGCTGGACATTTTCCTATGTCTTTAGCACATAAATATAAGGCCGTATAGATTTTTACCCTTCTTTTTTGTTTGAGCTGAAAAGGGTCCAATAAGTTTCTATTGGGTGTCAAAATGTTTCATTAAAATATATTTCCCTCCCGCATCGCGGTTAAAGTAAGAACCCCAACAAATTACATATTTCATCTTATTTCTAGGCAACCAAGTTTTTTTGTTGGTGTTATCTATTTGGAAAAATAGGTATTCCCGGTCTAGACAAGACACATTCAAAAATATTGCAAACGATTTTTTTCGCGAATTATGGGACCTTTATAAACGATTTCTACGAGTTAAGCCACTTAAAAAAAATATCCTATGGTGGAAAACTTCCTACTAGTATTCCAAATGCCTTCCCCGAAGTCCTGTAAATATCAAAAAAATCCTTGGACACCCACATCACGGATTAAATAAAAATCCCCAAAAAGCTATACTATGCAAAAGGGGTCCAGAAAGTTTCTATTGGGAGTCAAAATGAATCCATAAAAATTTCGTGAAAATCAATAATTTTCTTTTGCTCTCGCATCGCGGTTGAAGTATGGATTTTTTGAAATTTTTATTTAATTCAGGATGTGGGTGCCAAAAGATTTTTTTGATTTTTATGAGACTTCGGTGAGGTATTTGGAGTACGATTTTTTATTTACAAAAACCAAAAAATTTAAAAACTTTCTATTGATTTTTTTTTAAAAAAAACATGGTTTTTAAGAAAAACCGTTTCAATACCGGTACGTACCGATACCGAAGGAAAAGGTTTTTGGATACCGGTATCCGATACCAAAACTGAGTTTCGGTATTGGTATTGGTACCGGTATTCAATTTAAAGGGTTTTGAAACGGATAACGGTATTGAAAAGGTATCGATTGCCAACATTGGTTTTTTTTGTCATTTTTGTAAAAAAAAAGAAAAATTACTAACTTTTTTCTTTTGAGTGTAAAATTTTTTTCGAGTGTAAATTTTTTTTTTTAGTGTAAAAATATTTTTGAGTGACAAAAATACTTTTTAAAGTAGTTTTGTGGCTTTCCAATGGTTTTAAAGCGTGTTTTTTTAAGGCTCGGTTTTTTCAGCGCGTGAATTTAAGGTGAAGCGAATCTGAAATTTACGGTTTTGCTAAAAACTTTTACTGGACCGATTTGGCTGAAATTCAATATGAACCAGGCCAGGGGAACGACAAATAAATATGCCAAGCTTAAGCATCCCCAGGATAACCTTTAGAAAGTTATCGTGTTTTGTTAACTCGTAAACTCGCAAAAAAACCCTTGCCGAAATTTACTCTTTTGCTCATAACTTTTGAACCACTGGACTGATTTCGCTGGATTGCAATACCAATCTGACCAGGTAAATGCCCAACATATATGCCAAACTTCAGGAGCCTCTGTAAAGTCTTTTAAAAGTTAGCGTGTTTTCAACAGACAGACAGACGGACGAACGGACATCGCTAGATCGTCTTAGAATCGAACGAGGATCATGATGTTATACCAATATTTCGAGGTGTTACAAACGGAATGACCAACATATATATACCCTCTATCACTAGAGTGGAGGGTATAAAAAACATTGAAGGTTTTGTTATGGAATATGTCAACTTTTATTTGCTTTTGATTTCACCCCACTCCTATTTGGGTTGTTGCACTGTGTTATTAATCAAATGACTATTTAAATAATATGACAAATTAAGTTTTAATTCTACTGCACCAGCCAAAACTCACATATTGTCCAAAATTTTGTTATTCACAATCTATTAAATTACAAAATTGTTCATATTCACCAGCACATCTCGTCTCAATGACCACTGTCCGTCTGTCCAATAAGACAACCAACTGCTGTTCCTTCATGCAACAGTTACTAATACTACGAGTAAAGATAAATTATAAAGATTATATCATGCGAATAACGATATTAATTTAATATAATAATTTTTTTGCACATTTTAAAAATTCAGATAAAATTCATTTAAAAATATTTTAGTTTTCGAAAAATATGTAGAAAAAAAAAGAAATAACACGTATTGCCACAAATTAACGTTAATTGCATAAATCGGCTTAAAAATTCATAATGCAATAATAACATTTACTTTTTTCCATTTATTTGTGTAAATCTTATTTGCAACATGTAGCATAAAAACCATCATGAATTGGTGTTTCCACCAAAAAAAAATACAAACCGTGCATAGACAACCACTTTTAAATATTTATATTGGTGAATCTCATTGGAAATAATCCACACAGAATTTGGAATTATATTTTAATGCCCTTTTTTTTGCTAATTACTATTGGTTTTTTCAAACGCCAGACTTTTCACATATGTTGACTGGTTTTACATATGATTGTCATTGTGGATGCCACAATAGGCAAAAAAAAAACGTGATATGTTTTAAAATGGATGTATTAACCACATAAACACTGAACTAATTATATTATTTGCTTATTTATAATACCCTACACTTAGGTATAGAGGGTATATACAAGACTCAACCTATTTATGTCGATTTAGCGATGTCCGTCTGTTTTTGGAAAACACGATACTTTTGTGTAATAAACCTGCTTAGATTGGTATTAAATTTCAGCAAAATCGGTCCAGGTGTTCAAAAGCTATGACTGAAACTGTAATGACAGACCGTGTTGTTGTCACCCTGCAGGAAAAGTGACCGGCTCTTAATAAGTTACGTGAAATGTTACACCGACCTAAATAACCTATTACAAACGGGTCACATTTTATATTAAAACACCTGTAACTTTTGTGAGGAAATATCTGAAATGTCACTGGACCTGTCCCTTATACTGATAGAAAAACGCTTCATATCACTAATGAATGGTATTCATTAACATTGTGTCATTACAACAATGAAATATTTCATATGCCGAATGAAATTTCATACATTTAGTGCAAGATTTTCATAAATTTTGATTCATAAGGTTTCATAATTTTATTAAAATGAATGAAATTTTTTGGAGATAAGAATATTAAACAAATTCTGGAGCGTTTTCTAAGACCCAGTCACATTTTTTTTTTTTTTGCATTTTCTGTGACACTATTCAACCGGCGTAGATTGTGTTCCAATGGGACAGGTCTAGTGACACATCACAACTAATTATTATGCCTAAAAATGCTTTATAAAAAAATTTCAGTTCCGAAAAAAAATGTTTCACAAAATTTAATGAAAATAAAAAGTAGCATTTATTTAATGAAAGAATTTCATAAGAGTTAAATAATTTTTTCATTAAAGTTATAAACAATTTTCATAAAATAAAATTTATATTTTGTATGAACAATTCTCATTAATTTAATGAAACTTGTTTCATTTTCATCATGATACCTATTTCATTAATTTAATGAAACCCTACATAGGTTCCTTTTTAACGTCATTTTTCATAACACGAATGTAGATTTTCATTATTGTCATGTACAAATTTCTATCAGTGTAGGAACACAACCCTCGCCGGTTCAATAGTGACATGTCGAAGAAAACATCACAGGTTTTTTTAAATTAAAAAATTTAGTTAAAATTGCTCAAAAATTTTAATGTCCCAGACTTTGAAAATTTTCAAAAAAAAAATTCGGAGCTTGATTTTTCACAAATTTTTTTTTTCTAAAATCTTTTTTAATGAAATTCTTAACTCCACTAAAACGCCAAAAAAATGTGGGTCTAAAACTTATAAATGTCGGCAAACTTTTTAACACTATAATTTTTTTAGGCTGCTGTTTAATTTTAGAAAAGTTGCAGGACAGTGTTTAACCATATAAGCTAACGATTAACAAAAAAGAAAATAAGAATTACTGTTTTCATTTTCTTTTAACCACAAATTTTAGTAGCTTGGGTTTGTAACTTGGATAAAAATTCACCTCGTGGTGAATAAAAACAAGTAAGAGTGTTAAATTCGTCTGTGCCGAATCTTTTATACCCTCCAACATTAAAAAAAAAATACAGGGGCGTTTTTTTGGGAGGGGGGCTTCGGGGGAGGGCAGTGGGAGCCACCTCCCCCTCTCGAAAAATGTTTACTAATTTATTTATTATGCTTTTTGCACTAAAGTTATACAATTTTATCATTATTTTAACTATTTTTTTATATTCACGCCCTAAAAAGGGGGGCGGGCAAAAAAAAACTAAAGTTTTTAGTCCCCCGGTTCTAGTGCAGTACTCTGAACTTCTTCTTGCATAAACTTGTTTCATTTGTTTAAAAAAAAATATAAAAAAACACATAAAAAATATCATGTTTTTCAGAGGTTGGTTTAGTTCCTCAAGGGGGAACTTTTTCCCCCTGCTCCGATTTACGAACTTAAATTTGTGCCAAATTTCAGGTGGCTAGCTGTTTTATTTTGGACTGCATCGTGCCATCTACAGACATACCGAAGGACGGACGGACAGACGGACATTCACAGAATGTCTTAGAATCGATCATGGATCAATAATTTATATGGGGCATTCCATGTCAAATTGGCACTTTGAAAATTTTTTTTTTTAGATTTTCCCAATTTGTTTACAGTTTTTAGTACCCTTCCCCTACCCTTCGAAAACTCCTTCGTGGTAAATTTTCATATTTTTTTGATGACCCGATCAAAATATATCGAAATTTAAAAATTGGTAGTTTGCTCCTTTACTTAAACTTCCTTTACTCATAACTTCTTCAATAATGGTCCAAATTTCAATTTTTTTTTTCAAATTTTTTTTTTGCGTACTTTCTAAAAAAAAATCCCAAAAAATTCTTAAAAGCGCTCCAGTATGCGATTTTTAAGTTTTTAAATTTAAATCTCATTTTTGAAAATGTTTGTACTCTTCGATTTTTTTGAAATTTTTTTGTGTAAAACTTATATCGATTCTACAAATTTTTTGCCCAGGAGGATCGTGTCATAACGATTATTACTATTTTTAAAAATTTTTTGAAAAAAAATTATTGCAATTTTCCTATCTTAAAATCATTTCTACTGCTCCAATGGTGCGTCATAGAGGAGTCATTTATAAGACTGGCCCCCATTAATTTTTACGTCTTAACATTTCCTTGGAACAAACTAATACCGTATCTCCAATTTCTAAGGGGGCTCCCACACAAAACGACATTTTTTAATATTTGTTCCAACCGCTCTAACTGCCCTAATAGTGCCCTTAAAGCAACAAAATGTATGACCGACCCACAATATTTTTTTAGTCCAAACATTTTCTCTGAACTCACCTACCCTCTATCTCTAATTGTTAAGGCGGTCCCCATACAATTTTTTTTTTATTTTTTGTAAATTTGTTTTATTTAATCAGCTTCTACCGGTCCAATGGTGCGTCCGAGAGGGGTCATTAGTGAGACCGACCCCCATTTATTTTTACCCTCCAACATTTTTGTAAAGCATACCACAGCCCTATCTCCACTCGCTAAGTAGGCTTCCATTCAAAATTACATTTTTATAAAATTTGCTCCAACTGTTATTTGTATGGGAGCCAACTTAGGGAGTGGATATAGGGCGTAGGTATGTTTTACAAAAATGTTGGAGGGTAAAATAATTGGGGGTCGGTCTCACTAATGACCCCTCTCCGACGCACCATTGGACCGGTAGAAGCTGATTAAATAAAACAAATTTACAAAAAATAAAAAAAAAATGTATGGGACCGCCTTAACAATTAGAGATAGAGGGTAGGTGTGTTCAGAGAAAATGTTTGGACTAAAAAAATATTGTGGGTCGGTCATACATTTTGTTGCTCTAAGGGCACTATTAGGGCAGTTAGAGCGGTTGGAGAAAATTTAAAAAAATGTCGTTTTGTGTGGGAGCCCCCTTAGAAATTGGAGATACGGTATTAGTTTGTTCCAATCAAAAAGACAAAATTTTTGAAAAAAAAAATTTGAAATTTGGACCATTATTGAAGAAGTTATGAGTAAAAGAAGTTTGAGTAAAGGAACAAACTACCAATTTTTAAAAATTGGATATCTTTTGAACGGGGCATCAAAAAAATCTGAAAATTTACTACGAAGGAGTTTTCGAAGGGTACTAAAAACTGTAAATAAATTGGGAAAATCTAAAAAAAAAATTTTTCAAAGTTTCCGATTTCACATTTCCATGCATGGAATGCCCCATATACTTTATGGCAATGGTTCCCAACCTTTTTTACGCCACGCCCTACTTTTAAGTTCAAGAAAATTTGTTTATTTTTCTAATTTTTTGCTTCTAATGAAAAAATTACAGGTTCAGCAAAGTTTTTGTAAAATAAGCATTTAGTAAAAATTTTAAGCAATTAACAAAATTTTTGTAGTAAATTTTGCTAAAAAAATAGTTTTTGTAGTTAATTTGACTAAAAAAATCTTGAAAACTTGCTCGTTGCCCCCTGGAACCTTCAATTTGCTCCCCAGTGGGGCGAGAATCAAGGGTTGGGAACCAATGCTTTATGTGGTCCTTGACCCCATCAATGTTTTTTCATCAATATTTTTTTAATCAATATTTTTTTGATCAACATTTTTTTCATAAATATTTTTTTACATCAATATTTTTTTCTCATCAATATTTGTTTTTTCATCAATATTTTTTTCTTCAATACTTTTTTTTATCAATATTTTTTTCATCAGTATTTTTTTCATCAAATATTTTTTTTCATCACCATTCTGAATTTTAAAAGAATCGGACCAGTTCTTCTTGTAGCCCCCATACAAACCACCTTCCCGATTTTCACATAAATCCCTCAAATTTCACAAAAATTTAAAATATTTAATTAAAATTTTGTTTGTATATGTTAAAGGCGTACTTTAATAGCGTTATCAAATCAGATTACCATCGGACCATTTTTGGACTTAGGCCCCATGTGAAAATTTCGCCCGATATTCAGTTAAAGCGGTTTATTGGCAACACATCGAAGCCTTTTTCACTCAAATTTGATTTGCGAGCCTTTTTTACACCTATTAAAGAACTGAAAAAATATTGATCTAATCGGTCCATGTTTGAACTTGTACCAATTTTTCGGGAAACTCTGTTGTGGGGTATAATATGGTCGGTCTTGACCGACTATAATTTTCTTACTTGTTTTTATTTAACTTGTTTAGGTTTATCCTTTTTTCCATTTTCCATGCAATTTACTGTCTAAACCACTAATGGATGTGTCTATTACAATTATATTTATTTTATTTTACATTCTTTTTACAGATGTGAATTTAACACCAACATCCAGCGAAACAGGGTTTACCAATACAGCTGAGGGTATATTTTCACCAAGTGCTGTTCCCACACCAGTGAAACGAGGTCCGGGTAGACCACGCATGAAGACAGGAGGTCCCGTTAATCAAGGTGTGAGAGGGGCACCGCGAACACGCAAACCCATTGGACCTCTAGTGGTACCATTAGGTAGTAGTCCTGCTGCAACGCCCATCAATCGTAGTCCTGCTGTTACACCTATCAACCGTAGTCCTGCCATGAGTCCAGCACCTTCACCGGCAAATTTGGGAAAGAACATAGCACCATCAGGAGTCGGAGGAGCGGGAGGAGCTGTATATTATCAACCTAGCAATGAGAGTAAAGAATAAAAAAGACAACTACCAGAGAGGTCAGGGCAAGTTAAGGAAAACATAAAGAGAGATTTTAACTTACAAATGGTATAATAAGTTTCCCCTCGCCGCTACAACAGGGTCTTATTGTTAGTGTAATTGCCCCAACATAACTTTTTGAAACTATCAACTCAATATCTTATAAAAAAGACTTTCTTTTAATTTTGTGTTTTAGTTTTTTAACCCCCTTTTTTACATTTTAAGCTACAAAAACTCTTTTAGTTCATCTTTTCATCCGTTTATTTTTAAGTTTAAAAAAAATGTTTTAATTTCTTATTTAAGTAAAAAATATTGTTGTAATATTTTATTTTAATACTGCATTTTTAATTTAATAAAAAAAATATATTTTTTTGTTTCATAAATGAATTCATTAAAAAAAAAAGAAATTTCAATTGTATAAGCATTTATAAATTTCCTTTTATAAATTTAAGTTGGTCTGTTAAAATTCCCATAATGGTTAAAAAATGTATTTCATACTTTTGAATATTTCAAATTCACTCTTCCATATCCAATTTTGTTAGTTGTTTTAACGGTGTTAATTGCATAATTTAAATAAACTATATATCCCGCTTAAATAAGCCCCGTTTAAACGCATTCTCCGCATACGTGGTTTGAATTTGAAAATTCGAAGGTAATAATTATGGAAAGACTGGAGAATGGGATTTCTCCCACCACCCCCTAAAATAGTTATAAAATAAAAGAAAGGAGGAAAAAAAAAAGGAAAGGAAAAACGATGAAATGAAAATCAATAGGATGTAAAAGAATTTCTTTGGCTAGGTCTATGTGCTACCTCCTATTTGACAAGAATTCCTTGTTATTTTACAAGCTTTTTACCAAAAGTTTTGTAATTTTAAAAGCTTTTTACGGGGAGGTAAAACTTACGAGGAGGTTTCGTGATTTTACTAAATTTTTTGCTACCTCCTATTTTACGAGAACTCCTAGTAAAAATTACGAACTTTTTCGTAATTTTACAAGATTTTTATCAATAAAATTGTAAATTTACAACTTTTTTGCGAAATAAAACTTACAAGAAATTCTCGTAAAATTACTAGATTTTTTTTTTGTAAAAAATCTTGGAAATTAGTAAAATTACAAAAAAAACTGTAAAATTACAAAAAAAAAAGTAAATTTCGATCGAAAATTATTTGTTAAAAAACAAGGAAAACTGTAAACTATTGGTAAAATGGGATAACGAGACTTTTTTTTAGTAATTTGACAAGGTTTTTTTTTTGTGTAGAATCCGAGAACTACTTTAAAATATTTATAAAATTTTTCTTAGATTGATAGAATTTTTCTCTTAGAAAAGTAAAAGGAATATCTTAAAATCTCAGATTAATTCCACAGAAAACAAGTTATTAATTGTGGCGCCTCAGCTCCAAATATGGCATTTTAGAGGCTACCAAGTAAGAAGAGTTTAATAATCTGAAATTTTTTTGAAAAAGCAAATGTCTTGAAAATGGATTCTTTTTCTACATATGGAAAAAATTTATTAGAATCTTAAATTTTTTCTATAATACAAATGCCTCAATATCTGAACGATTTTGTAAAGGAAACACATAAAAATCTGATGCTTTATTAATTTTTTTTTTTTGAATATTGGGATTTTATTTAGGAAGTTTTTCTGAAAAAAATAAAATTCTGAGGAATTTTTTTATAAATCGGCAGGGTTCCCTTGTGAAAAAATTGTTTGAGGAAAAAAGTTCCCCCAAATCGAAAAGTAAGAGATTGAAAATCTGAAATATTCACTCTTTCATTCCGTGTGTTACGCATCGAAATATCGTTCGGGTACCCCCTAAATTATATAAATTATAAATCCATGATCGATTCTAAGACGTTCTATGGATGTCCATTAGGACGTCCCGTCAAAACTAAACTTTCGAATTTCGTGTAGTAATACCCAGAGTTATAGAGTAGGATAACAAATGGCGTTTGAAAAAGTAGTAAACAAAAACCATATGGTATTCTTTAGGAAATTTTATCACAAATCGAAATGTGAGCGAGATGGAAGATACCAGTTTTACAGTGAGAATGCAGATTGTTTTTTGTCTCTCTTTGCTTTACGTTTGAACTTTAGTTTGGCATTGCCAGAATTTTCCAATTATCTTTGATGATGCCAGATCTACAAAACGGTCGATGAATTACTCTATCACTCTGGTAATACCTACCGAACGATTGCCACGGAATAGCTGATTGTGAGAAAAATTATAAATAAAATTTACAAGGGCATCTTCAGTCAGCAACCAGCTATAAAAGTTAAAAAATTTACGATTTTTTTTTGGAATTTTTGCGTACTTTTTTGGAAAAATATTTAAAAAATTCTAAAAAAGAGTTTTGGTCTACGGGTGTTGATTTTTTTTAAATAAAAATTATTTTTTATCCAAGTTGGTCCCAAAAGTTGGAAAATGTTAAGCATGCTATCAAAAAAATAATAAAAAAAAGTAGTTTTGGTCCAAAAATGCTGATCAGCGATTTTGGTCCACAGATGCTGTTCAGAATTTTTGGACCAAAATTGTGTTTTTATTTATTTTTATACCCTCCAACTACAGTATGGGGGTATACTCACTTTGTCATTCCGTGTGTAACGCATCGAAATATCGGTCGGGGACCCCATAAATATATATTTTTGATCAGTGATCGGTTTTAAGACATTCTAGCGATGTCCGTCCGTCTGTCTGTCCGTTCGTCCATCCGTCCGTCCGTCCGTCTGTAGTTAATACGATGCAGTCCAAAATAAAAGAGCTAGACCCCTCAAGTTTGACATAAATGTATTTTATGGTCCTAGGCAAATTATGTTCGGAAATGGACCAAATCGGACCAGGGGGAAAAAAGTTTCCCCTTGAAGAACTAAACCAACCTCTTAAAAATGCAAATTTTTTGGACGTTTTTTTGTATTTTTGTGAACATGTGAAATGAGACATTTTTATGTTCGTAGGAGTTTGTAGTCCTGCGCTTGGACCCAGGGGGTTAAAAATTTCGTTTTTTTTTTGCCCCGCCCCTCTTTTAAGGGCTTGGAAAAAAAATAATTTAAATAATTATAAAACTATAATACTTTAGTGCACAAATCAGACAAAAATTAACTTGTAAACATATACCGTGAGGGCCAACGAGTCACCCCAGCTCACCGACCCTACCTTGCCCCCCCCTGAAGGGTATAATAGATTCGGCACAGCCGAATTTAACACTTTCACCTGTTTTTAATTGAAGTTGTAATTTCACTGTGAAACAATTGAAGGGTCATTTCTTAGGGCCTCAACCAAACCAACACAGTTTTAAAGTACTTGTGTGTAGTAGTAAAACCCCCAGTAGTAAAACCCCCAGTAGTAAAACCCCCTCTGTAACGCCTCAAATTTTTTTATAGCCTACTGAATTTTTCATTTTTTTTTCAAAGGTGTTTGAAAAAAGTCGAAAAAAATAAATGCAAAAAAAAATTTACAGAAAAAACTCTGTAAATTTACAGAGTTTAGTTAAATGCATGTTATTTTGTAAAATTTTTATAAGATTTCTGAAAAAAAAATTTATAACTTATTTTGCTACTTTTTCAACTTTTTCTAAAAAAAATATACAGATAAAATTTTGATGTTTAATAACAAAAACTACTCAAAACGGAAAACTTTTTTGGTTATAACAAGTAGTAAAGTTAAATTCGACTTGGCCGAATCTATGAATACCCTCCACAATGCCCTTTTTAAGTGATAGTAAATTTTCTAACTTAAAAAAAAAATAAAATTTTTGGTTAGAAATATTTTATTTTGTGTAAAAAAACATTTTCTTATTGATTTAAAAAAAAAAAATACTAATTTTTTTTTGAGTGTAAAATTTTTTTGAGTGTAAAATTTTTTTTGAGTGTAAAATTTTTTTGAGTATATTTTTTTTTGTTTAAGTGTAAAAATATTTTTGTGTGACAAAAATACCTTGTAAAATATTTTTTGACTTACAAATGTTTTTAAAACATGTTTAACGGGTTTTCAACACGTTTAAGGTGAAACTAATCTGAAATTTACGGTTTTGCTAATAACTTTTGAACCACTGGACCGATTTGGCTGAAATTTAAAACTAACCGGAGCATAGGAATGACAAATATATGTGCCACACTTCAGCATCCTAAGAATTGCCGTTCGAAAGTTACTGTGTGTTTTATCTCGTAAATTCCAGAAAAACCCTTGCCGAAATTCACTCATTTGCTTGTAACTTTTCAACCACTTGACCGATTTCGCTGGATTGCAATACCAACCTGACCAGGTAAATGCCCAACATATATGCCAAACTTCAGGAGCCTCCGTAAAGTCTTTCAAAAGTTAGCGTGTTTTCAACAGACAGACAGACAGACGGACAGACGGACGGACGGACGGACGGACATCGCTAGATCGTCTTAAAATCGATCGAGGATCATGAATATATATACTTTATGGGGTCCTAGACCAATATTTCGAGGTGTTACAAACGGAATGACAAACTTATATATACCCTCTATCACTAGAGTGGAGGGTATAAAAAAACACGAAGTATTTTGTTTAAATCTGCATTTTAGCAGAAAACTCTTTTAATTATCTGTAAAATTAAGATTACAAAGTACAAAGTAATATAACAAAGGAAACTTTGTTATTTTGTCACAACAAAATACAAAGTATTTTCTTTAAATCTGTATTTTGACAAACAAAACTGTCAAATACCTGTTGAATTGAGATTACAGTCATTTTACAGAGTATTTTACAGAGTTATTATTTTGAGTGTAAAGAAAAAACTTGGGACTTAAATGCATTCCAGCAAAAGCTGATTTAGGGTATCATTTGGTCAGTCTTGACCGATTATAATTTTCTTTTGTGTTTCATATTTTATTTTTTTTTTTAATTTGGCATGGAAAAAAAATTTTAGTGTTGCAGTTAATCGGGGACTACTGTATTTTAATTTTACTTCATATTTATTTGTTTTATGTTAATTTTGTTAATGCTACTTAATTAAAATTAACCCTTAATCAGTTGAAAAAAAACAATGTATTCATTTAAAACGGCTGCAATTGTCTCAGCCATAAAAGGACAACCTTTCAACGGCTTACCCGCGGAAAATCGCAAAAAAAAATAATCCGAAACAAAAAAACAGCTTAATAGGCATTTCTGTTTTGATCAAAACAAATGAAAGATTAAACAACAACAAACATTAAGTAAACAAAACGAAGCAAAAAAGCTCACTAACAGCAACAACAATAAGTTTTCATTTTACTTTCTTTCGATAACCGTATTTTGCACTTCTATTTTGCATATTGAAAATCATGCGTAATCAAACAAAAGAGAGTTAAAGCTGAGTTGTCATAATTTAGTTAAGCTCTATTTTTCTATATTCCTTTATACGCACTTTGACTTAATTTGACATTTAATATTTAGTTTTATGGTGAAATTAAAGAGTGCATGTCGGCACGACATCACATTGTCGGTTTTTTTATACCCTCCACTTAGTGATAGAGGGTTTATATAAGTTTGACATTCCGTTTGTAACTCAAACGAAATATCGGTCTGGGACCCCATAAAGTATATATATTCATGATGCCCGATCGATTTTAAGACATTCTAGCGATGTCCGTCTGTCTGTCTGTGGAAAATGCTATCACGGACAAAATTTTGCACAGAGATGACTGAAACTTAACATATTTATTGAAAGTTCTCCCGAGAAGTTTGGTATTGCATTTGAGCGATATCGGTTCAGCGGTTCAAAAGTTATGAACGAAAATGTAAGCACCCCTCAAAAATTTCAATACATTCAACATAACCTAAAAATACAAAATGCTTTAATTCGGCTTCTGGTTGACATATGTGAACATAATTGAACACCAAATGGTATTTAAACAAGTACGAACATATTTTTTGACAAAAAAAGAAAAAAAATCGCGGATTTTTTTTTTAACAAAATTTTTTTTCACGGAAATTTTTTTTTTAAATTTTTTTTTTTTTCAAAAGTAATTTCCTTTTAAATAAAGTTTTTTTCAATAATCTTTTTGAAATAGTTGAGGGTATCACTACATTCGGCAAGGCCGAATTTTACTTTTTACTTGTTTTTTTTTTAATACTAAACTTTTAGTATAAGAATTTTTTTTGAAAAAGTCTTACAAGGAATTTTTATATAAAAATTTAATTTGCCTAAAAAGGGTATATATCGTGTAAAACGGCAGGGTTCCCTTGTGAAAAAAATAGTTTGAGGAAAAAAGTTCCCCCAAATCGAAAAGTAAGAGATTGAAAATCTGAAATATTCACTCTATCATTCCGTGTGTTACGCATCGAAATATCGTTCGGGTACCCCCTAAATTATATAAATTATGGATTCATGATCGATTCTAAGACGTTCTATGGATGTCCATTAGGACGTCCCGTCAAAACTGCCGAACAATGGCCAAGGAATTGTGGGAAAACTTATAAAAAAAAATTTACGAGGGCATCTTCGGTTGGATACCAGCTATCAAAGTTTAAAAAAATTACGAATTTTTAGGAATTTTTGCATACTTTTTGGGAAAAATATTAAAAATGACTTTCAATTTAGAACAACAAATTTTATGCGGATTTTTCTGCTGAAATTAATATTTTAGCAGAATTCTCTGCCATTCAATTTCTGAAAACAACAGTCATTTTGCAGAACTTTTACTGATTCGGTTTGCTCAGTTTCACGAAGTTTTTGTGCAGATTTTTAGCAGATTATTTAGCTAATTTAACCAATTTTTTTTTTATCTTTTATTAAGTATTTTTTTTAAATTTCGGCCTCGCAAAGAAGAAGTTCTGCAAATGTGTGTTCGGTTAAAAAAATGCTGATCTGCGATTTTGGTCCACATATGAGGCATTCCACACCAAATGTCCAGCGAAAAAAAACACGTGTACCGTAAACTTCTGAATAGGTTGTATGGATAGCTCTATATGGAACTTAGAAAATTGCGTTTTTGGTTTTTCAATTTTTCAAAAACTGGGCTTAGGAGGCGTGGTCAAATATTGGAAAAATGGTAAAATTTGTGGCGAGTTGCCTTGATTAAATATTTATCACATTAAAACGGAATGCACCACAATCTCAAAAATTTACATTCTTATATAGTTTTGTATGGGCTATCGATATTTTTTTTTTTTTTGGAAAATTTTCAGAACCCGTTCTGAAATTTTCCATTTTTTAAAAATGTCAATTTATTAAAAAACATGCCACTTTTTTTTTCTTTTTTAAATTTTTTTTTTAAGTTTAGATGTTTGTCCATCCGCACAAAAAAATTCAGAAACACGTTCTTCGTTTTTTTTTCGAGAAAATCGCATTTAAACTTTAAATTTCATAACAATTTAGTAATTTGCTGTTATTATCTTGTTCTAACAGAGCGTATAAGGAATATTTATGCAATTAATAATACTCATTCGCAACGTAAAATCAAGAAAATACAAGCAAATTACAAAATTGTTATGAAATTTAAAGTTCAAATGCGATTTTCTCGAAAAAAACGAAGAACGTGTTTCTGATTTTTTTTGTGTGGATGGGCCAACATCTAAACTTAAAAAAAAAAATTAAAAAAGAAAAAAAAAGTGGCATGTTTTTTACTAAATTGACATTTTTAAAGAATGGAAAATTTCAGAACGGGTTCTGAAAATTAAAAAAAAAAAAAAATTTAGTCGATAGCCCATACAAAACTATATAAGATTGTAAATTTTTGAGATTGTGGTGCATTCCGTTTTAATGTGATAAATATTTAATCAAGGCAACTCGCCACAAATTTGACCATTTTTCCAATATTTGACCACGCCCTTTAAGCCCAGTTTTTGAAAATTAGAAAAACCAAAAACGCAACTTTCTTAGCTCCATATAGGGCTATCCAAACAACCTATTCAGAAATTTACGGGACACATGTTTTTCTGTAGCGGGACATTTGGTGTGGAATGCCTCATTTGCTGATTAGAATTTTTGATTCAAAATCGTGTTTTTATTTATTTTTTTAATTGTGGTTGTAATTATTCGACCTTTCAAATTTTAATTAATTCATTAAATATTTGAGCTCGAGGCCAGCGTTTTGTTAAATAAATCTTCTTTATTATCTTTCAATATTTCGATCCTCATTGAGGATTATCATCATCGTCCTTCTCCTCTGGTGTTTACGATATGCATGCCAATTTTCAGGTTTCTAGTTCATCTGTGAGGATATAAATATTACAAACGGTTTTCAGTTCTACTTACATAAATTTGATCTGTGTATATTTTTCATGGTGTTTTCTTTTCTAAAAAAAATGTTTGCCTTTTTAGGGCATACATTTTTAAAATGTTTAAAACACCTTAAAAAAATCTATAAAAATTTGCATTTTATTTGACTGGAATAGAACACAACATACAGAAATACTCTGCCCTGTATTTTTTAACAGCTGTTTTGAGAAAACAACACAGAAAAAGTCAGCTGTTGTATAAGGCAATTTCAACCCCGTGATTTTTTACGGGGTAAAAAGTGCAAATTTTTTGCACTTTATAGGGCAGGCATTTTTAGAAAAGAACACGATATTCTTTATAAGGGTTGACATTTTTTAGAAAAGAACACAAAAACACAATTTTCGGGGCGAAATGCAAAAAAAGGCACATTTTTTGCCAGAAAAGAAAACACCATCAGATTAACTTAAAGTGTAAAGAACGAACTTGGGACTTAAATGCATTCCAGCAAAAGCTGATTTAGGGTATCATTTGGTCAGTCTTGACCGATTATAATTATCTTTTGTGTTTCATATTTTATTTTTTTTTTTTAATTTGGCATGGAAAAAAAAATTTTAGTGTTGCAGTTAATCGGGGACTACTGTATTTTAATTTTACTTCATATTTATTTGTTTTATGTTAATTTTGTTAATGCTACTTAATTAAAATTAACCCTTAATCAGTTGAAAAAAAACAATGTATTCATTTAAAACGGCTGCAATTGTCTCAGCCATAAAAGGACAACCTTTCAACGGCTTACCCGCGGAAAATCGCTAAAAAAATAAGCCGAAACAAAAAAAAACAGCTAAATAGTATTTTTTGTTTTGATCAAAACAAATTAAAGAATGAATAATACGGAGTTCACACTAGAGAATTTGTACTCGTTTAAGCCACTTGTTTAAAAAAGTAAACAAAATCATTCACACTACATTTTGCGCGTTTAACTTTGAGTGTTTAACGTTTGTAAACAAACGCACATAACCTAATTCTGAAAAAAATTGCAAAAATATTTCTAAAAACCTTTTAAACTTTGGCGGAAGACAAGATATTTAATTTTTTTATAACATTTACATAACACCACTACACGGAACACCTTTTTATTGACTCATTCCAAGTAAATAGGAAGATTTTTCTGTTTTTTGTTCCGGACCTGTCCGAAGCTGTTTGCATATTTATACTGCGATGGAAGGCAAAACTCACTATTAGTGCAGCTTTTCAAATATAATTATAAATAAAACACACACTTTTTTCTGATTTTTCAGTAGTTTTTATTAGTTTTTTAAATATTTATAATTTCTCAATTTTCCAATGTTTTGCTAAGAAAATGGCAGACAGATACAGAAGCTGGTTGCTATGAAATCTATTTTTTTGGCATAGAATAAAGAAAAATTAAAAGGAAATATACCGAACCCTGTCTTTGAAATGTTTAGCGAAATGTTCAACAGGGAAACAAGTCGAATTTGATTGTTTAGCTGAACAACCAAATGTATGGGGAAACAAGTCAAATTTTGTTCGTTTAGCGCTTAAACACTCATGAGATGTTTAAAGTCGGTAGTGTGAACTCCATATAACAACAAACATTAAGTAAACAAAACGAAGCAATAAGCTCACTAACAACAACAACAATAAGTTTTCATTTTACTTGCTTTCGATAACCGTATTTTGCACTTCTATTTTACATATTTGAAAATCATGCGTAAACAAACCAAAGAGAGTTAAAGCTGTGTTGTCATTACATATTTAGTTAAGCTCTGTTTTTGTTGTATTCCTTTTTACGCACTTTGACTTAATTTGACATTTGATATTTTTAATGGTGAAAAAGAGTGCACATCATGTCGGGTTTTTTTTTAATAAATTTATATAAATCGCAATTTAATCAAATAAAACTTAATAATTAATAGTAGTATAAAAATGTGTGAATTAAAGTAAAGTGAACGAAAATCAATTAAAATTTATTTAATTATTAACATTGTGAAAATATATAAGTTTTAAATAAAGTGCCACTTGTTGGAAAGTTTTCGGGTTCATTTATTGGTGTGCACAGTTGAGTCAACAGTGTTGCCTTGTCCTTGGACACATTTGTAAACATGTTAGTTGTGATTTTTGTCGGACTTATTATTAATTTAAAGTGAATAAAATATTTACAAGTTTTTATTTTCATTCTTTCTTTAAAATAAAAATGTTCTAATTGAAAAATTAGTGCATCCAAGTGTTCCTTTCCTTGTTTTTGCACATAATTGTTAAATTAAATAATTATAATTTGAAATAAAAAGAAAAAATAATTTGAAAGTGCTTATGCAATTTGCATTACTTTTGGTTGACGACAACTTTTTTAATTGTAATCAGGTAAGTCGAATTAATAATTTTATTTATAAGTCCAAAATTTATCTATAAAAGAACAATATTATTATCTATAAGAAAGCAACATCTATAAAAGAGCAATTTAAAAAGGCAGTTAAAGTTTATATTTTCGGCGGTGTTCACCTAATAAGAAAGGACTACTCTGGGGAAGTTTTTTGTAAGCGGTTCAATTTAAAGAATCTAATAAATTTTTACTATAGAAAAAAGGTACCATGGTACCATGACTGCAGTCAAGTTTAAACTATACATAAAAAAACAAAAAAAAAATATATAGGGACGTACTTCGGGCGCACCTCTAGCGTTGTCTGTCTATTCGTCTGTCTGCGGACGGCACGATGCAGACTAAACTAGTATCTGGGAGTTTGCCACGAATATGTCTTATACTAATATGCTGTCTCAGTTCGTTAATGGCTAAAACAGGGGAAAAAGTATTCTGCATTGAAACACTAAACAAATATTCGAAAATTCACATTTTTTGTATCCTCCAATCGATCTAGGAACCCGTAAAATGTTATTGATACTCGACAGATTCTAAGACATTATAGCGATGTCCTTCTTTTGAAACGGTGTCCTTCTTCCAAACTGTAAGTAATTAACCCTATGAAGCTTGGCTCGAATAGGTCTTAGGACTAGTTTATTGCGCAAATGGGTAAATTGGACTACACTCAAAAAGTGAGGTCAAAAATAGGAAAACTAACTAAATTTTTAGAAAAAGTGTTAATGATTTAACACCAAGATTTTTTTCATTTTTTTTGAGTTTATATTTTTTTTAAAAATAAGGAAAACAATTTTGACTAGAGAATGAGAAACATTTTATTTTAGTTCATACACATTTGAGGACTAGATTGTTTTCGGACCCCATGGGTCCAGACTCTGTTGGGTCGAGACCTCCACATGGTCTTTTAATGGTCGCACATTGGGTTCAAATGGTACCAAAGTGGCGATTAATTGAAATTTATAAATGAAGTTTTTGTTATAAAATTTGGTATGGGGTAAAAGTAGATAAAACTCTGCAACACTAGTTATCAAAATCAATCAACTAAGTTGTTTACTTTTTTTTCGGTGAGCTGTCAAAGTTAGAAAATTATTGCAGTCTTTGAAAAAAGTAAAAAAATTTAAAATGTTTACAATTCAAGCGATTATTAGTAGTATTAAATCTTTTAAAAGAAAATCTTTTATAATGGAACCTTAAACAACAGGTATTAAACTAAATTGCAAAATTTTTTTGTTTATAAAAATTGGGTCTTTTTATTTCAATAATTTTTTAAAAAAGGACCCGAAATTGGGATATTTTCCCCATTTAATGGGCCACACATATTAAGTTAGTAATAGTTGGATTTAGTTTTGTGGATTTTAAAAAAGTATAGGATATCAGCTTTTATTTAAAAGAAAAAAAAGTACAGACAATGCCCGGCCCTTTTTTTTTTATTCCCGTTTTTGTGTAAAAAGTCTGGGTATCGTTTATTAAACAAGACCATTATATGTGTGTTTATACCCTTCAACTACAGTATGGGCTTACACTCACTTTGTCATTCCGTATGTAACGCATCGAAATATGGGTCTAGGACCCCATAAAGTGTATATTATTGATCACTGATCGATTCTAAGTAGTGTTTGGGAATTCCCGGACTTATAAATTTCCCGTGAAACGGGAAAAAAATAATTAATTTCCCGGGATTCCCGGGAATCCCGGGAAATATTCATTATTAATATAAATCATAAAAAACATTAAAATTTTACCAACTTTCTATTAAAAACAGTTTTATTAGAGATAAACAATTAATTAAAACATAAAAAATCAAAAAATTAAAGTTAAAAATAGTGAAATACAATAAAACAAACCAAAAAAGATAATGCAACTTTTTTCCCCACAAAAAATAGCTAAAAATCGCAAAAAAATTTAAAACTGCGTTATTCGAGCAAAGACTAATAAAGTTGACTGCACTTTTAATATTTGTTCTGGAAATGTTAATTCTAGGTTAAAAATTTTTATATTTTTTGACAGTCTTAGCAAAATTATCATTAACCGATGTAAATTTTTTGAATTTTTGAAGTTTTTTCATGATATTGTCATACTTTTTACACTTGGTCAGTTTTCCTATGAATATATATTAGCACTGTTCTTCCAAATAGAAAAAATACAAAAAATAGCAAATGTTATTATACCGGTATGTAAAAAAGATATTAAAAATTAAATTAAAATTAACCTTTTTTATGTAAAATGGTCTATTTTATAAAATTCCCGGATTTCCCGGGAAAAATTAAAAAAATTCCCGGGAATTCCCGTCAGTCTTTTCCCGGGAATTCCCGGGAATTCCCGGGAAATACGACCCGGGAATTCCCGGACCCCAAACACTAATTCTAAGACATTCTGTGACTGACAGTTTGTCCGTCCGTCCGTCTGTTGTTCAGCACACCATAAAGTACATAAAACAAGAGCTAGAATGCTGAAGTTTGTCACAAATATGTATAATGGTCATAGGCTGGTTAAGTTCTTGAACGAGCAAAATCGGACTAGGGGGGAAAAAGTTCCCCCTTGAAGAACTAAAACTACCCCAGAAAAATATTTTTTTTACAAGTTTTATTTGTATATTTGTTCAATAAATGAAACATTTTAATGCCATATGAAGTTCATCGACCTGAATTTAAACGAAGGGGGATCAGGAAAGCGAATTTTTTCGGTCCGCCCCTTTTTGGGGGCGTGTATAGAAAAAATAATTTAAATAATGATAAATTTTTATTAATTAGGTGCAAACAATGACATCTATTTTTTTGGAAACGTTTATCGCTAGGGGAAGGTGTCCCCCATAGTCTCCCGGTTAACCCCCCCGCCCTACGCAAAAAAACGTCCCCTCCATTTGTTTTTTGTAGCTTTATTACATGTTCAAGGGTTTCGTGTTTTTTTTTTTCCAAAAACAAAAAAAAAACGACTACAGGATTAAAAACATTTTGTTAAATTTTTTTTCTCAAATGCTGTGTTTTTATGTATTTATGATAATTCGTTAATAAAAAACTACAATATTCCCATAAATCACTTTTTCCTGATAAATTTGTACATTTATGAGATTTTGTGAAAAACAAAAATTGGATTTTAAATAAAATTTATAATAATATTAATACATATAATGCGAACTTTCTTTGATTAATTTGATAGCACATTATGTACACTTTAATTTCCATTTTTTTTTATTTATTTATCGCTTTTCATTCCAAAGTTACAGCAAAAATTGTGAACTATTATCCTTTTTTCCGAAAAACAAAAAAAAAAAAACGCCTAACAGGTTAAAAAAAATTTTTTTCCCAAATTTTTTTTTTCCAAAATGTGTATTTTTACATGATTATATTAGTTCATTAATAAAAAAATATAATATTCTAAAACTACTGCTTATCTGAATTAATCGCCATTTTGGGTACCATCGAACCCACTGTGGGTCGTCTTAAATTTTGATTAAAAAATTTTGTCCGTTTTGCTTTACTTTGCTTAGTTTTTGAGATATGGGAATTAGATACCTGACAGGGTCTTAAGAATATTAAAAAATGAATAACTCAATAACTATTACTCGGAGGGCTTTCGAGGATTTTGTGGATGTATTCTTTTTCTCGTGCCTGCAGTATTTACCGAGAAATGGGCATATATTATATCTCGGGAATGTCAAATTTTAGATCCGAAATTAAGGTATTGAGACCCCGAAAGATATGTAGAGTAATGAGTCATCCGTTTCGCTCTATCTTGCTTAGTTTTGGAGATATCGCCATTTTGAATTTTTAACTAAATTCTAAGAAGTCATTAACTTAATTCTTTGAAGTGCACTTCCTCAATTTTAAGAAGAACAAGTGAGAGTGTTAAATTCGGCTGAGCCGAATCTTTTATGCACTCCAACATGCTAAAAAAAAAATCCAGGGGCGTCTTTTTGGGTCGGGGGGGGGGCTTCGATGGGGGCGACGGGGGATACCCCCTCTGGAAAAATGTTTACTAATTAATTTATTATGCTTTTTGCACTAAAGTTATACAATTTTATCAATTAAACAATTTTTTTTATATCCACGCCCTAAAAGGGGGGGGGGTCAAAAAAACTAAATTTTTTAGTCCCGCTGGTCCTAATGCAGGACTCTAAACCTTTTTTTTCATAAACACTTTTCATTTGTTTAATAAAAATATAAAAAACACGTCAAAAAAATCGTGTTTTTCAGAGGTTGGTTTAGTTCCTCAAGGGGGAACTTTTTTAACCCCAGTCCGATATTGCCCATTTACGAACTTAACCTGATCGAGACATAAGACATATTCGTGCCAAATTTCAGGAGGGTAGCTCTTTTATTTTGGACTGCATCGTGCCATCTACAGACAGACGGGCATTCACAGAATGTCTTAGAATCGATCATAGATTAATAATATATATGGGGCATTCCATTTCAAATCGGACACTTTGAAAATTTTTTTTTTTAGATTTTCCCAATTTGCTTACAGTTTTTAGTACCCTTCGAAAACTTTTTCGTGGTAAATTTTCAGATTTTTTTGATGACCCGTTCAAAAATATCGAATTTTTAAAAATTGGTAGTTTGTTCCTTTACTCATAACTTCTTCAATAATAGTCCAAATTTAAATTTTTTTGTTCAAAAATTTGGGTTTTTCGTACTTTTCTAAAAAAAAAAAAATCCCAAAAAATTCTTAAAAGCGTTCTAGTATGCGATTTTTAAGTTTTTAAATTTAAATCTCATTTTTTGAAAATGTTTGTACTCTTTGATTTTTTTGAAATTTTTTTGTGTAAAACATCTATCGATTCTACAAATTTTTTGCCCAGGAGGATCGTGGGATAACGATTATTACTATTTTTTAAAATTTTTTGAAAAAAATTTATTGTAATTTTCCTATCTTAAAATCATTTCTACTGCTCCAATGCACATTGGTCTGGCAAGCCACATTTTTTGGCCAAAACTAAAATAATCACTTATACACATCAATTCAAATAAAATACACTATTAACAACAAAAAACATAAATTTTATAAAGTTTTGAAAAATTTTAATCTATTTTTTAACTCATCAAGAGCCGAGGGAATATATTTTTCTCTTCATGTTTTTCTATTTTTTTTTACTATAACACTTTGCAACACGCTTTTTATCTTAGATGGGACCAACAAAATTAAATTATACCAAAACCCGAAGGGGTTTTTGAGTTCATGTTTTATAGCTCACTGAAGTTTTCAAAATTTTTTCTAAGGCGTTTTGAATAAGTAAAAAAAAGTATTAAATCAAAATCTGAGGTAAATAATGTTACAAGACGTCTGCACTAAAATTTGATGGCAATTCTTTTCTTAGAACATATTAGCCCTCAAATTTCTTTAGGGGTTGTCAAAAACCAAAAATTCGTGCGAAAAAATGCAAAATGCTTAAAAAAGTAAAATTGTAAATTGTTGAATTTTTTTTCACCAAATTCGTGTGAAAAAAAAATATAAATCTGCTTCTAAGTAAGCTAAATAATGTTAACAGATGCCTTTAGTGAAATTTGATGGCGGTTTTTCCATTTGTAGGGGTCGTTTTGGTCCTTTTTCGCAAATATTCCCTTAGAACACCACTTAAACGTGCGTTTAAAGGGTTAAAATGTGCTACAAACATTTTGTGAATTAAATTTCACTATGGGTTGTCAAAGGCTAAAAGTTCGTGCGAAAAGTTCAGAATGCTTAAAAAAGTAAAATTGTAAAGTATCATAGTGAAACACAATTTAACAAAATATGATTATTTCAAAATTTCCTTTTTTAAACATTTTGGTTATATCGCACTAACTTTTGGCCGTTGACAACCCCTTGTGAAATTTTATGCAAACATTTTTTTTATAACACTTTTAATCATTAAACGCACGCCTTAGTGGCGTTTTATGAGACAAAATGACCCCTAAAAATGGGAGATAGAGGGTTAATAGGTTTTAAGAAAAGAACCGCCATTAAATTTTATTTAAGAAATCTTTTTGTTTCTTCAATTTTCGACAAGAAACACGTTCGGTTTGAACTTGTTTTTTATTTCCACTCTGCCAAACTGTGAGTAAATCACAATTTTTGTAGCAAAAGTTTCCTGAAACAAAAATTGATTTCTTGAAAATAAGCAACAACTAGCAAAAAGTTATTGATGATTTGTAAGCACCAAATATCACTTTAATTTTTTGTCTTTTTGTGTCGTTGAAATCGCTTGAAATTTTATAAGTTTTATACTATATGTTCTTTTATAAAAAGCTAAATTCACTGATTTTGAGGTTATGAAAGTTTTCATGTATTTTCCTTTTTCCATAATTTTTATTGAATATTTCAATATTAAAAATTCAAATACTTACCATCGTCATTAATTTTCATAACTAATAGATTGAAAAAGTTTTTTTTTAATTTCGTCTAAGCAGTGTACTAAGAAAACAAAAAATTACACCACGTGTTTCAGTTTACCACTGCACTTAAAACATGGAACTTTCTTACTTTATAGAATAACAGTTAATTGAAGTTTGCAAAAACAAATAAATTTTTTTGTTTATCTGAAGTGTTCGCTACAATATTCCAACAACAAATATAAAAAAAAAGTTTTGAAATTTGGCTAAAAAAATGGGTCTTGGAGACCAATGTGCAATGGTGCGTCATAGAGGGGTCATTTATAAGACCGACCCCCATTAATTTTTACGTCTTAACATTTCCTTTAAACAAACTAATACCCTATCTCCAATTTCTAAGGGGGCTCCCACACAAAACGACATTTTTTAAAAATTTGCTCCAACCACTCTAACTGCCCTAAGAGTGCCCTTAGAGCAATCAAATGTATGACCGACCAACATTATTTTTTTAGTTAAAACATTTTCTCTGAACACATCTACCCTATAACTTTAACTATTAAGGCGGTCCCCATACAACTTTTTTTATTTTTTGTAAATTTGTTTTATTTAATCAGCTTCTACCGATCCAATGGTGCGTCCGAGAGGGGTCTTAAGTGAGACCGACCCCCATTTATTTTTACCCTCCAACAGGGAGTGGAGATAGGGCGTTTACAAAAATGTTGGAGGGTAAAAATAAATGGGGGTCGATCTCACTAATGACCCATCTCGGACGCATCATTGGACCGGTAGAAACTGATTAAATAAAACAAATTTACAAAAAATAAAAAAAAAATTATGGGGACCGCCTTAATAGTTATAGATAGAGGGTAGGTGTTCATATAAAATGTTTGGACTAAAAAAGTATTGTGGGTCGGTCATACATTTGATTGTTCTAAGGGCACTCTTAGGGCAGTTAGAGTGGTTGGAGCAAATTTTAAAAAATTTAATTTTGTGTGGGAGCCCCCTTAGAAATTTGAGTATTAGTTTGTTCCAAATAAATTTTAAGACGTAAAAATAATGGGGATCGGTCTTGGAAATGACCCCTCTATGACGCACCGTTGGAGCAGTAGAAATGATTTTAAGATTGGAAAATTACATTAAATTTTTTTCAAAAAATTAAAAAAAAAAATAGCAATAATTGTTATCCCACGATCCTACTGGGCAAACCCTTTGTAGAATCGATGCAAGATTTACAAAAAAAAAAAAAAAAATCAAAAAAATGAAGGAGTATTTAAAAACCATTCCACTGTTTTTTCATTTAAAATAAAAACACATTACAGTCAATTTTAAATGTTAATTTAATGACTAACCAAAAATTAAGAAACTAGTGAATATTCAGTTATTTTGTATTGAAAAACAGTAAAACTATAGAAGAAATTTTTTACTGCCGAAATTAAAGGTAACAGAAAATTCGTTTTTAATACAGTAAATTATTTTTTTTAAACTACCGAAACAGTAAAAAAATTAAATCATTTATAAAATAAGTTATTTTTCTTTTAAAATGACTTTACTGATTACTTTTTAAAATAACCTACAAACAGTTAATGACATAATTTTCTTAGTGCATTTTCAAAAATGAGAGTTAAATTCTAAAACTTAAAAATCGCATACTAGAGCACTTTTAAGAATTGTTTTGGATTTTTTTTAAAGTACGTAAAAACGTAAAAAAACAAAAAATTTAAAAAAAAAAAATGTAATTTGGACCATTATGGAAGAAGTTTGAGTAAATGAACAAACTACCAATTTTTAAAAATTCGATATCTTTTGAACGGGTCATCAAAAAAATCTGAAAATTTACGACGAAGGTGTTTTCGAAGGGTACTAAAAACTGCAAACAAATTGGGAAAATCTAAAAAAATATTCAAAGTGTCCGATTTGACATGGAATGCCCCATATATAATTGATCAGTGATAGATTTTAAGACATTCTAGCGATGTCCGTCTGTCTGTTTGTATGTGGAAATGGCGATCACGGCCAAAATACTACACAGAGATGACTTAAACGTAACGTATTTATTGGAAGATCTCCTGAGCAGTTTGGTATTGCATTTGAGCGATATCGGTTCAGCGGTTCAAAAGTTATAAACGAAAATGTAAGGACACCTCAAAAATTTGGGTACATTCAACATAACCTAAAAATACAGAATGCTTAAATTCGGCTGCTGATTGACATAATTGAACACCGAATGGAATTTAAACAATAATAAACATATTTTTTGACAAAAAAATAAAATAAAATAAAAAAATAGCGTATTTTTTACCATTTTTTTTTACGGAAATTTTTTTTCCAAATTTTTTTTTTTCAAAAGAAATTTTCTTTTAAATAAAGTTTTTTGCAATAATCTTTTTGAAATTGTGAAGTGTATCAATACATTCGGCAATGCCGAATTTAACTTTTTTGCTTGTTTTGACTCAAAAGAAAGCTTAGGTATTTTTCTTTAAGAGCTATGGGGTCGCTTAGTGGGATGCAAGTGCAAATTTTTTGTCACTCAACTTGAACTGAAAATGGGCATTGTGAAGGGTATTCATGGAAGTCGAATTTAAGATTTCTACTTGTTGAAGCTGTGATTAATGCCATTATTTTATTATCAAAGAAGTAGGGTGCTGCGATAAATATTAGTTATAAATAGAAACTAACAAATATCTGAAAAAAGTGTTGTTTTGCCTGAGCTGAGAATCGAACCCAGGCTTGCTGGCTGGAAGTCCAACGCGCTAACCACTAAGCCACAGCACCCACCCACTTAGAAAATGTTCTTAAAAAAAATGACAACAAACTATTTTTGTAAAATTACAAATTAATCTGCTAAAATTGGCACAGCATTTTTTTGTTAATTTAGCAAACAGAAACATTAAAAATCCGGAAAATTGTTTGTTAATTTCTAAAACTGAATGACAGAGAATTTAGTTAAAATGGATTGGTACTGCAAGTTGTTTTACAAATTTTTCGACAGAGTACGAGTATTTCTTCTATTTAGTATAATTTTTTTTTGAAACATTTTATAAAAAAATAGTTTTGACTATCAACATTTCATAAAATAGACTGGGCTGTATCAATATAATCTTAAAATACAATAAAAACTTGAAATTTTTATTTGTGCAAAACTTATTTGTTATCCATTTTCTTATTAAAATTGACACCCCAAGAAAACAACGACATAAAATTTGCATACATTTATTTATTTATGGTCCTTTCAACTAAAAATATTTAGAAAATACATTTAAATATTACATAATTTCATAAAATGTTCATAAATGTTGTAGTCTTTAAGCAAACAACCAAAAATTATGTAAAAATTTTAATGTTAATTTTAATTTATGGCTAACAACCAAAAATAATTTATTTGAATATGTATTTTTTTGAATCTTATAAAATTACAGGTGTATTTCTGTTTTTTTTAATAAACAAATTAATTTTGTGGTTATGGGTAAAACAGTAGAAAAGATGAGACTTTTAAATTATACACCAATTCCAAGATGGTGTCATAAAAAAATCAAAAGTAAATAATTTTTCATGAAATTTAAAAGGACAAAAAAAGCGTTACTAAAATGTTTGTTAAAAAAAAACTTTAATATATTTTTAATTGACTTAATAAAAAAATTATTAATTTAAGCAATTAAAAAAAACATTTTTTAAGATCTACCCAGTCGGCAAAAAATATCACACCTGACTTACTGCTGACTCGCCCTTTATAAAATTGCTGACATCTTCATAGAATTTTTCAAAATGTCATCAATGACATGTCAGCAGTTGGTCAGGGGTTGTTTAAACGAATTGTTAGTGGCCACCAATACTGGTGGACACTGCTGACCAACTGCTGACATGTCATTGATGACATTTTGAAAAATTGTATGAAGATGTCAGCGATTTCATAAAGGGAGAGTCAGCAATATGTCAGGTGTGATTTTATTTTGCCAACTGGGTGCATAAAAAGATACATTTTTTAAATATCACAAAAAAATCAGTTAATTTTTTAATTGAATTAATAAAAGAATAATAATTTTTTTTAATTCATCGATAAAATCAATTAATTTTTTAATTGAATCAATAAAAAAATATAAATTATTTTTTTTAATTGATCGATTTTTTCTATATGTTTTATGTTTTTATCTGATTTTTTTTTTTAATTTCAATTGCAAATGGTGTTAAAAATTTATAATTTATCTATGCATTTTAACGTTTTTCTCTTAAACTAACCACCGTTTATTTTTTTGTTTGTGAAAATTTTTCCATCACTAAGTTTACCACATTTTATACACGCTGATAATGATCTACAAACATTTTAACAAATTAACCAACATTTGAGTGTAGTTAGTTAAACGTTTTAATTTTTCTGTTGTTCCTCCCAGTCTTTTTAAATGCTAAAAATTGTTCGTTTTCAACATGTTCTATGGTACAATTAATTTGCATAAGTGTGAAATTTTTGAAAAACTAACAAAAACGACGGAAGTTTAGAGATAGAAAGTTGGAGACGGTATATTAATGTAGTGGTTTTTACAACTACTGGTGGTAGTAAATGGTTAGTTAGTACATACATATTATGTTGTTATTATGTAATCATGATCATCTTTGATAAAAGATATGACCATTGAATAAAGTTTTAAATACAAATAAGTGAAAAAGTACACTCAAAAAAAAATTTTTGTCGGAAAATGCCAAGAAATTATATTTGTTATTCTAGCAAAAATTTTCTATAGAAAATTCTATTGATATCGATAACAAAAAATTGTCTATAGGAAACTCTGTTGCTATCGATAACAAAAAACTTTCTATAGAAGATTCTATTGTTATCGATAAGAAAAAAATTTCTATAGAAAATTCTATATTTATCGATAACAAAAAAATTATATAGAAAATTCTATAGTTATCGATTACAAAAAATGTTCTATAAAAATTTCTATAGTTTTCGATTACAACAAAATTTTCATATTGATAACAAAAAAATTCTATTTAAATTTTTTTTGTTATCGATAACAAAAGACCATAGAATTTTCTAAAGATCATTTTTTGTTATCGATAACTATAGAATTTTCTACAGAAAGTTTTTTGTTATCGATAACTATAAAATTTTCTACAAAATTTTTTTTAACGATAACTTTTGAAATTTCTATAGAAAATTTTTTGCTATTGATATCGATAGAATTTTCTATAGAAAATTTTTTGCTATCGATATCGATAGAATTTTCTATAGAAAATTTGTTTTGCTATCGATATCGATATAATTTTCTAGAGAAAATTTTTTGCTGTCGATATCGATAGAATTTTCTATAGAAAATTTTTTGCTATGGATATCGATAGAATTTTCTAGAGAACATTTTTTGCTATCGATATCGATAGAATTTTCTATAGAAAATTTTTTGCTATCGATATCGATAGAATTTTCTATAGAAAATTTTTTGCTATCGATATCGATAGAATTTTCTATAGAAAATTTTTTGCTATCGATATCGATAGAATTTTCTATAGAAAATTTTTTGCTATCGATATCGATAGAATTTTCTATAGAAAATTTTTTGCTATCGATATCGATAGAATTTTCTATAGAAACTTTTTTGCTATCGATATCGATAGAATTTTCTATAGAAAATTTTTTGCTATCGATATCGATAGAATTTTTCATAGAACATTTTTTGCTATCGCTAGCGATAGAATTCTATAGAATTTTCTTTAGAAAACTTTTTGCTATTGATAGAATTTTCTATAGAAAATTTTTTGCTATCATAGAATTTTCTATAGAATTTTTTTTGCAATCGATAGAATTTTCTATAGAAATTTTTTTGTTATCGATATCGATAGAATTTTCTATAGAAAATTGTTTGCTATCGATATCGATAGAATTTTGTATAGAAAATTGTTTGCTATCGATAGAATTTTCTAAAAAAAAAAATTTCTAGAAAAGATTTTTTGATGTCGATAACTTTCGAATTTTCTATAGAAAATTTTTTGCTATCGATATCGATAGAATTTTTTTTAGCAAAAAATTTTCTATAGAAAATTCTATCGATATCGATAACAAAAAATTTTCTATAGAAACTTTTATCGAAATCGATAGCAAAAAATTTTCTATAGAAAATTCTATCGATATCGATAGCAAAAAATTTTCTATAGAAAATTCTATCGATAGCAAAAAAATTTCTATAGAAAATTCTATCGATATCGAGAGCAAAAAATTTTCTATAGAAAATTCTATCGATATCGATAGCAAAAAATTTTCTATAGAAAATTCTATCGATATCGATAGCAAAAAATTTTCTATAGAAAATTCTATCGATATCGATAGCAAAAAATTTTCTATAGAAAATTCTATCGATATCGATAGCAAAAAATTTTCTATAGAAAATTCTATCGATATCGATAGCAAAAAATTTTCTATAGAAAATTCTATCGATATCGATAGCAAAAAATTTTCTATAGAAAATTCTATCGATATCGATAGCAAAAAATTTTCTATAGAAAATTCTATCGATATCGATAGCAAAAAATTTTCTATAGAAAATTCTATCGATATCGATAGCAAAAAATTTTCTATAGAAAATTCTATCGATATCGATAGCAAAAAATTTTCTATAGAAAATTCTATCGATATCGATAGCAAAAAATTTTCTATAGAAAATTCTATCGATATCGATAGCAAAAAAATTTCTATAGAAAATTCTATCGATATCAATAGCAAAAAATTTTCTATAGAAAATTCTATCGATATCGATAGCAAAAAATTTTCTATAGAAAATTCTATCGATGTCGATAGCAAAAAATTTTCTATAGAAAATTCTATCGATATCGATAGCAAAAAATTTTCTATAGAAAATTCTATCGATATCGATAGCAAAAAATTTTCTATAGAAAATTCTATCGATATCGATAGCAAAAAATTTTCTATAGAAAATTCTATCGATATCGATAGCTAAAAATTTTCTATAGAAAATTCTATCGATATCGATCGCAAAAAATTTTCTATAGAAAATTCTATCGATATCGATAGCAAAAAATTTTCTATAGAAAATTCTATCGATATCGATAGCAAAAAATTTTCTATAGAAAATTCTATCGATATCGATAGCAAAAAATTTCCTATAGGAAATTCTATCGATATCGATAGCAAAAAATTTTCTATAGAAAATTCTATCGATATCGATAGCAAAAAATTTTCTATAGAAAATTCTATCGATATCGATAGCAAAAAATTTTCTATAGAAAATTCTATCGATATCGATATCAAAAAATTTTCTATAGAAAATTCTATCGATAGCAAAAAATTTTCTATAGAAAATTCTATCGATATCGATAGCAAAAAATTTTCTATAGAAAATTCTATAGTTATCGATAAATTAAACACTTTCATTTTATAACCATTCAAGATTTTACTCTCTCATATCAATCAATTACCACTTTAGAAAAAAACCAAAATCATAAAATCAAATCAAACCTCCGACAGACGACGTAAGTCATTGTCGTAGTTCATAATTTCTAGTTTTAAGTAAAAATTGTAACCAATTTTATTTAAATATCTTGAAATAAAGAACATTCTATTCTATTCTAGTTATCGATAACAAAAGTTGTTCTATAGAAAATTCTATAGTCATCGATAACAAAAAATTTTCTAAAGAAAATTCTATAGTTATCTACAACAAAAATTTTTCTAAAGAAAATTCTATAGTTATCGACAACAAAAAATTTTCTATAGAAAATTTTATAGTTATCGGTTACAAAAAATGTTTTATAAAATTATATAAAGAAAATTCTGTAGTTATCGATAGCAAAAAATTTTCTATATAAAGTTCTATAGTTATCGATAACAAACAATTTTCTAACAAAAAATGTTCAATAGAAAATTTTGTTGTTATCGATAACAAAAAATGTTCTATAGAAAATTTTATAGTTATCGATAACAAAAAAAAATCATTAAAGAATCAGAAATAAATATTGAGTGATAACACAGTCTAAGCGGAGATGTCGACAGTTTTCGGAAGTTGCAAATATTCATTCATCAGCGCTTTTCGATTGTCACACTAAATGTGTGTCAATATGAATATATGGGTTAATCATAGGTGTAAATCTAAACTTTATTTAATATATTTAATTCTCCTTTTATAAAAAGTTGCCTAAAACTGTCAAAAATCGTTTCTTTAAAACAATTTGTCAATAATTTTTTTTTGACATAAATTTTCTATTTACTTATTGAAATTTTCCTGGTAAATTGTAGTAAAAGAGAAATACATTTTCTCTTAAATTGCTTACGACATTTACTATTTTTATGTGTACTCGAACGGTTTTTGAGCAAAAATAGTAAATTGAGTAAATACTAGTAAATTGTAGTAGGTAATCGAATGGAGCTTTTGTGTTTAAAAATTGTGTAAAATGTAGAATCTGAAATTATAAAAATCAATTAAAATGCTTCATATTGTTAATAAATTTAAATCTAAATCCGTTACTTTACTTATTTTCATTAGAGTTCGTTTTGTTGGTCAATTAAAGAAAAACTATATTAAACTTTAATACATGATAGGTATGATTAAAGTCATTAAAAAAACATTTCGATTAAAAGTAAAACGTTTTCAAAATTTGAATGCAAAGACTATAATGCCTGTAGCATTTTCAACAAATACTACTAAATGTTTCAATAGTTAATATGACACGGTTTGTTGTCGTAATATTTACCACAGATTGCATTTTAAAATCAATTCACAAAAATAATGTATTAGAATTTTGTTATGTTTCTTTGTAAAATCGTTTTAAAATTTGAGTTTTGTGAAGGAGATGAAAATGTATGCAAATAAGCATTTGTACACTTAAAATCAGCAGTCAGATTTAAAAGTAAATTGAAAACATTATTTAAAAATTAGTATTGTGTACTCAGCCTTGTCAAAGCTTTGGATACACTGTAATTAAAATATTGTTAGTTGAAAAAAATTTTTTTTCAAAGAAAAAATTTCTCAGAATCTGAGACATATTTTTCCAATTGCAAAATCTCAAATTCTGAGTAAGTTTTCCTATAGTCGCCGATTTGTGAGACAATTTTCCTATAAAAAAGTCTTAGATTCTATGACATTTTTGTTATTTTTCTATGAAACGCAGATTGTGAGACATTTTTCCTATAGTAAAATTCGTCGATTCTGAGACATATTTGTCTATCTTCTATATAAATATCAAAGAGTTAAGTGACTGACTGATTCATTATCGCCCAGCCAAACCACAAAAGCTAAAAACTTGAAATTTAAAATAAAGACTATTTTAAAATAAAGTCTACTATGATTGGGTTTTTGGAAATTAAACAATATAATGAAATAAAGACTCTCTAGGGAATAATTTTAGAAATGAGGATAATAATCCTGATAATTTTATAAACGAATTATAACGAAATATAATGCTGGATTATTATAAAGGAATGTCTTGAAATTTGATGGTTATTCAGATGTTTTCGGATAGAAAATAATTCCGAGATAAAATAATGGGAAATACAAACTTTATCGTTCCATAAAAACTCGGATTTTGACCCCACAGAGTCGATCTATTGATGTCCGTCTGTTCTCCAGTCTGAACGGACAGACAGCGCTGAAAAATATAAACATCTAAACCTTGGTATCTGTTAATTTTTTGTATAAAAAGTTTTTATTAAAAACTAATTGTTTGCCAGAACTACCTCCAACTACATCTGCTTCACTTAAGTATGTAATCTTATCACAGTGGGGGGAATATTATTTAGCCCCTATTATCATTATAAGACAAAAAAAAGTAATTTATAAAAAACTCATCTTCTTAAAAAACACAATAGAAAATAATCATAAGGGTAGAAAAAGAAGCCCGTAGTCTATTATTAAGAAAACTGGTAGGAGTTTATAAAACAATTTACTTTTATTAAAAAAACAAGAAACCTCCATAAACAATAGATTATTTTTTAGCTAGATAATTTTCTTAAAAAAACTATAACAATACAAAAGGACTAAACTATAACAAAAGGGGTGGATACAAAACAATTTTCTGCCATTTATAACACTCTATAGATCTTTTTCTTATACAAAAAAAGTTCATCAAAAGATTCCTTTAAAAAAAATGTGTAGGAAGATGTGTAACATCCAAGACATCTAAAAACGAATTAATCCTTTAAAAAAGAGTTTTGTTTTTTTAAAACTCTTTAATCCTTAAACAATATTAAAAAATAAGAAAAATGTGTTCTATTTAAAAAAATTCTTTAAGGTTTGTTTTAAATACTCCTTAGAAAATTTAATCCTTTTTCTATTGTAAGCTGTATAGATCAGGAAACAGTTGGTAAGGAAAGGCTTAGTTTTGTGATATACAAAATAAAAAAAAAATATGTTGGCTTTTAGGTAATTTTGTGGTAAAATTTGTTATGCTTTATGGTGGGTTTTTTGAGAGATAGAAAACAAACGTCTAAGAATAAAAAATAGTCTTAATTAAATACAAGCTGTACAGGATACATCTGGTTAGATAAAATTTTTACCTTTTTTAAAGAAAAAAACCGAAGATCTTTAGTTTTATTAGAAATTTGTAGGAAAAACAAAAGACTTAAGACGCAAACTTTAGAAAAAAATTCCATGCTGAAAATTATATTTAAAAGATTTGTCGCTAAAAACAAAAGACTTAAGTTACAAACTTGAATAAAAATTTAATTAAAAGCAAAAAAAAAGCAAGTGAGAGTGTTAAATTCGGCTGTGCGGAATCTTTCATACCCTCAAAAATGTAAAAAAAATTAAAAACAAAAATTTGTCAGGGGCGTCTCTTTTTTGGTGGGGTTGATGGGGTCTGTGGGGGAGGTTGAGAGGTTATTCCCATCGCGATAAATATACCAAATGTTTCATTTATTTAACAAAAATACAAAAAAACATGTAAAAATGTGTAATTTTTAGATGTTTGTTTAGTTCTTTGAGGGGGAACTTTTTCCCCTCTGGTCCGATTTGGCCAGTTTCCGAACATAACCTGCCTAGGAACATAAGACATATTTGTGACAAACTTGAGGGGTCTAGCTCTTTTATTTTGGACTGCATCGTGTTAACTACAGACGGACGGACGGACATCGCTAGAATGTCTTAGAATCGATCACTGATCAATAATAAATATGGGGCATTCCATGTGAAATCGGACACTTTGAAAAACATTTTTTTTTAGATTTTCCCAATTTGTTTACAGTTTTCAGTACCCTTCGAAAACTCCTTCGTGGTAAATTTTCAGATTTTTTTGATGACCCGTTCAAAAGATATCGAATTTTGAAAAATTGGTAGTTTGTTCCTTTACTCAAACTTCTTTTAATCATAACTTCTTCAATAATGGTCCAAATTTTAATTTATCATCGTTATAGAGGGGTCCTTTATAAGACCGACCCACATTAATTTTTACGTCTTTACATTTTTTTGGAACAAACTAATACCCTATCTCCAATTTCTAAGGGGGCTCCCACACAAAACGACATTTTTTAAAATTTGTTCCAATCGCTCTAACTGCCCTAATAATGCCCTTAGAGCAACAAAATGTATGACCGACCCACAATATTTTTTTAGTCCAGACATTTTCTCTGAACACACCTACCCTTTATCTTTAACTGTTAAGGCGGTCCCCATACAATTTTTTTATTTTTTGTAAATTTGTTCTACCGGTCCAAAGGTGCGTCCTAGAGGGGTCATTAGTGAGACCGACCCCCATTTATTTTTACCCTACAACATTTTTTCAAAACATACCTACGCCCTATCTCCACTCCCTAAGTAGGCTCGGTCTTATAAAGGACCCCTCTATGACGCACCATTGGAGCAGTAGAAATGATTTTAAGATTGGAAAATTACAATAAAATTTTTTCAAAAAATTTAAAAAAATAGTAATAATCGTTATCCCACGATCCTCCTGGGCAAAAAATTTGTAGAATTGATAGAAGTTTTACACAAAAAAATTTCAAAAAAATCGAAGAGTACAAACATTTTCAAAAATGAGATTTAAATTTTAAAACTTAAAAATCGCATACTAGAGCGCTTTTAAGAATTTTTTGGGATTTTTTTTTTAAAAGAACGTAAAAAAACAAAAATTTTGAAAAAACAACTTGAAATTTGGACCATTATTGAAGAATTTATGATTAAAAGAAGTTTCAGTAAAGGAGCAAACTACCAGTTTTTTTAAAATTCGATATCTTTTGAACGAGTCATCAAAACAATCTGAAAATTTACCACGAAGGAGTTTTCGAAGGGTACTAAAAACAAATTAGGAAAATCTAAAAAAAAAATTTTTCAAAGTGTCCGATTTGACATGGAATGCCCCATATACTCTATGGGGTCCCCGACCGATATTTCGATGCGTTACACACGGAATGAGTATACCCCCATACTGTAGTTGGAGGGTAAAAAAAATCGACTTGAATGAATCCATGTCCAAAATATTTTGCATAAAAATAAAATTGAGTAGAATTTTCTCAAATGCAAGGCAACACGCAATAAATACGATTTCCTCTTATATTGATTTAATTTTTCTCAGTTATTCCCCCAAAAATGTCTGCTTAAAACAAAAGACTTTAGAAACAAACTTGAGAAAAAATTAAAAAAAATACTTTTTTAAAGAAAGAAAATTTCTAAAACACAAGACTTAGGACACAAACTTTGGTATGTTTTAAATAGTTTAATTAATTTTTTCATAAACAAAATAAAAAAGTCTCTAATATGTAAAACAAAAGACTTGAGACACAAACTTGCCTAATTAGCTAAAAAAAAATTTTTAATTTCTTTGTAAGCAAAACAAAAAATCTTTCATATCTACATTATCCAAAATAAAGTTCAAATCACAAAATAGTTCAAAATTTATTGTTAAAATTACATTAAATAATTTCTGGCTCTAAAGGCCCAGAAGTAGTGTTAAGTATAGCACACTTCATTAAAAGAAAGTTTAACAAAAGTCTAATTCCAACAACAAATGAAAATAATAACTGCATCAGGAGACTAAAGAAAAATACTCAAACTCATTAAACATTAACAACAAAAAACTGTATACAGAGAGTATCATCATCTTTCAGACGACAGCAACAACTTTACAACATCAACCTGATCTCTATCATAATGAAAAATAATGATTATTATATTGTTAACAAACGATATTGAAAAACATTAAATATTTAGAAACATGATCGTCGTCATGATCGTCATCATCAACTTCATAGTCGTCGTCGTTGTCAAACATTATCATTAAATAACAACAAATTGTGGATTTTTTTTTTGTTTAAACAATGTGGACATTTAATAGAAACAACAACTATAACTATTACAATAACATTTAATAGTTCCAGGGAACTTTATAGTTTCTATCTTTTTCATCTTCCATAGAGTAGGAATCGTTATTTCTCTATATGATTGACTGAGAAAATCAAAAACACTTGCTAAAAAGTGTACAAAACAATTTTCATATCATCTAAATGATTATTGTAGTTATTTTAACAGATGTTGGTGTTTTTTTTTAATAAAGCTGAAAACAGATAATTTTAATGTTAACCATAAACTGCATGTCTAAGAAGCTGAGAGTTTTTCTATAGGAAAAATGTTTTAGAATCTGAGACTTTTCTTATAGGAAAGATGTACCAGAGCCTGAGACTTTTTCTATAGGAGAAATGTCTTACAATTAGAAGATATGAGTTTTTTTTTGATAGGAAAAATGTGTCAGAATCTAAAACTTTTTCTATCAGAAAATGTCCCAGAATCTAAGATGTTTTCTTTTGAAAAAAATTCTTAGAATCTAAGAGCTTTTCTGCATGAAAATTATCTCAGAATCTAAGACTATTTTTAAAGGAAAAATGTCTTAAAATCTGTAGGAAAAGTGTCTCAAAATCTGATACTTTTGTTAAAGGAAAAATGTCTCAGAATATGTGACTTCTTTAATACGGAAAATGTCTCAGAATGTTAGACTTTTTCTATAGGAGGAATGTCTCAAAATCTGAGACTTTTTCATTAGAAAAAATGTTTTGGAATATGAAACTTTTTCTATGGCAAAAATCTCTCAGAATCTGACAGTTTTTCTATAGGCAAAATATCTCTGAATCTGAGACTTTTCCTATACGAAAAATGGCTCAGAATCTAAGACTTTTTTAGGAAATTTTGATAGGAAAAATGTCTCAGAATCTGTGACTTTTTCCACAGGAAAAATGTCTCAGAATCTAAGACTTTTCTAGGAAAAAAATGCTTCAGAATCTGAGACTTTTTCTATAGGAAAAATGTCAGAATGTCTCAGAATTTCGTCTCTTTTATTAAGAAAATAATGGCATCTAAAGATTTTTTAAAAAATTCATACAAAAACATATATTTTTGAAATTTTTGATCAGTAACTGATCTCCAGATTTCGTCTATTTTGGTCTATCTCTTTTAATTGAGGAAATAATGGCAAATAAGGATTTAAAAAAACATCATGCAAAAACTATTTTTTGAAATTTTTGATAGTGATCACCAGATTTCGTCTATTTTGCTCTATCTATTTTATTTAAGGAAATAATTGCAAATAATACATTTTTAGAAGTCGATTTTAAGAAACAAAAACAATTTGTATGGAAATAGAAACTAAAGTAGATTTTAAATTTATTTTTCTTTGGTAAGGCTGAATGGATTTATGAAAAATTTCATACAAAACTAAATTTTTTGATATTTTGGATGGGATTCCCAGATTTCGTCTATGTTAATCGATTTCTTTTATTTAAGGAAATAATGGCAAATAAAGATTTAAAAAAAATCATACAACAATTGATTTTTAAAATTGTTGATAGTGATCACCAGATTTCGCAATTTTGCTCTATCTCTTTTTTTAAGGAAATAATTGCAAATAATGATTTTATAAAAAATTTCATTCAAAAATAGATTTTTTGAAAATCTATTTTTGTATGAAATCCCAAGATTTTGTCTATTTTTCTTTGTCTCTTGTATTTAAAGAAATAATAGCAAACAAATATTTAAAAAAAATTATTCAAAAATTCACTTTTTTAAATTTTTGATAGTGATCACCAGATTTCTTCTATTTTCGTTTTTTTTTTTTTTAAGTAATTGCAAATAATGATTTTACAAAAAATTTTATACAAAAATAGATTTTTTGAAATTTTCTAAATTGATCCTTATATTTTGTCTATTTTGCGCTATCTCTTTTAATTAGGGAAATTATGGCAAATATAGAATTAATAAAAAATATTATACAAAACCCGTTTTTTCTAAAAATTTTTTAGTTATCCCCAGATTTTGTCTAAATTGATCAATCTCTTTTATTAAAGGAAATAAATGCAAATAAAGATTTAAAAAAAAATCATACAAAAATTGATTTTTTGAAACTTTTGATAGTGATTCCGGGATTTCGTCTATTTTGCTTCATCTCTTTTTTTTTAAGGAAATAATTTCAAAAAAATAGATTTTTTTGAAGTTTTTGATAGTGATTCCCAGATTTCACCTATTTTGCTCTATCTATTTTATTTAAGGAAATGATTGCAAATAATGATTTTATAAAAAATTTCTTACAAAAATAGATTTTTTGATATTTTGGGTAGTGATCCCCAGATTTCGTCTATTTTGCGCTATCTTTTTTAATTAAGGAAATTATGGCAAATAAAGATTTTATAAAAAAATTTCATTAAAAAATAGATTTTTCAAAATTTTTGATAGTGAACCCAAGATTTCGTCTATTTTGCTATATCTCTTTTATTTAGGATATAATGGCAAATAAGGATTTTATAAAAAAATTTTGTACAAAAATAGATTTTGTAAAATTTTTGATAGTGATCACCAGATTTCGTCTATTTGGCTCTATTCCTTTTATTTAAAGAAATAATGGCAAATAAAGATTTTATAAAAATTTTCATACAAAAATAGATTTTCTTAAATTTTTGATAGTGGTCCCAAGATTTTGTCAGTGTTGTTCTATCTCTTTTGTTTAAAGAAAAATTGGCAAATAAAGATAACAAAAAAAAAAAATCATAAAAAAATTGTTTTTTTGAAATTTTTGATCGTGATCACCAGATTTCGTCTATTTTGCTCGATCCCTTTTATTTAAACAAATAATGACAAATTATGATTTAATAAAAAATTTCATACAAAAATTGATTTTTTACACTTTTGATAGTGATCCCCAAATTTCGGATATTTTGCTCTATTTATTTTATTTAAGGAAATAATGGCAAATAAAGATACAAAAAGAATTTTTTTGAAATTTTTTTTATCCTCAGAAATATAGTGCTCGATTCTCGAATACGACTTCACCATTCACCCAATTTTTTCTTTAAATATTTGATATTCTTTTGAATTTTAAGATTTTAACATTTTTTTCTTGTAACAATTAAAGATCTAGTAAATATCTTTAATATATACAAAAACAAATTTAAAAATCTTAAAACTCGAAAGAATATCAATTTAATTAAAAATTAGGTGAATGGTAAAATCGTATTCCAGAATCGAGCACAAAGATTTTTTTTTTTTTACATTTTTGATTGTGATCTCCAGATTTCGTCTATTTGGCTCTATCTATTTTATTTAAGGAAATAATGGAAAAAAAAGATTTAAAAAAAAAATCATACAAAAATCAATTTTTTGAAATTTTTGATCGTGATCACCAGATTTCGTCTATTTTGCTCTATCTCTTTTATTTAAACAAATAATGACAAATTAAGATTTTATAAAAAAATTCATACAAAAACAGATTTTAAAAAAATCATACAAAAATTGATTTTTTAATGATTTCTTAGTGATCATCAGATTTTGTCTATTTTGACGAATAAAAAATTTCATACATTTTTTGATAGTGATCCTTAGATTTCGTCTATCTTTTCTCTTTTAATTAATCTTTTATATTTTAATTAAGGAAATTATGACAAATAAAGATTTTATAAAAAAATATCATACCAAAATAGTTTTTTTTTGTAATTTTTTAGTGATCTCCAGATTTCGTCTATTTTGATCTATCTCTTTTATTTAAGGAAATAATGGCAAAAAATGATAAAAAAAATCATAAAAAAAATATTTTTTTTAAATTTTTGATAGTGATCACCAGATTTCGTCTATTTTATCTATCTCTTTTATTTAAAGAAATAATGGCAACTAAAGATTTTATGAAAAATGGAAAAAAATAGATTTTGTGAAATCTTTGATAGTGATCCCCAGATTTCGCCTATTTTGCTCTATATATTTTATTTAACGAAATAATGGCAAATGAAGATTTATTAAAAAATTTCATACAAAAATTGATCTTTTACACCTTTGATAGTGATCCCCAAATTTCGTATATTTTGCTCTATCTATATTATTTAAGGAAATAAGGGCAAATAAAGATTTAATAAAAAATTGCATAAAAAAAAAGATTTTTTGAAATTTTTTTGATCCCCAGAAATATAGATTTTTTTGAAATTTTTTGTAGTGATCTCCAGATTTCACTATCTCTTTTATTTTAAAGAAATAATGGCAAATAAAGATGTTATAAAAAAATTTCGTACAAAAATAGATTTTTTTGAAATTTTTGATAGTGATCCCCAGATTTCATCTATTTTGCTCTTTATCTTTTATTTCAAGAAATAATGGCAAATAAAGATTTTATAAAAAATGTTGTACAACAAAGTTTTTTTAAATTTTTGATAGTGATCCTCAGATTTCGTCTATTTTGCTTTATCTCTTTAATTTAAAGAAATAATGGCATATAAAGATTTTGTTAACAATTTTGTACAAAAATAGATTTTTTTGATAGTGATCCCCTAGATTTCGTCTATTTTGCTCTATCTCTTTTTTTAAGAAAATAATTGCATATAATGATTTTATAAAAAATATTCATATAAAAATTAATTTTTTGAAATTGAATTTCCAGATCTCGTCTATTTTGCTCTATCTATTTTATTTAAAAAAATAATGGCAATTACCTATTTTATAAAAAATTTCGTACGAAAACAGATTTTTTGAAATTTTTGATAGTAATCCCAAGATTTTGTATATTTTGCTCTATCTTTTTTATTTAAAGAAATAATTTTATTTAATGAAATATTGATTTTACAAAAAATTTCATGAAAAATGGATTTTCTTGAGATGTTTGTTAGTGAATCCAAGATTTCGTCTATTTTGATTTATCTCTTTTAATTAAAGAAATAATGGCAAATAAAGATTTTATAATAAGTTTCATACAAAAATAGATGTTTTAAAATTTTTGATAGTGATCCCAGGTTTTGTCTATTTCGAATTTATCTATTTTATTTAAGGAAATATTGACAAATAAAGATTTCATAAAAATCCTATGAAAAAAAATCTCAGAATCTGAGAATTTTTGTATAAGAAAAATGTTTAAGAATTTGTGACTTTTTCTATGGGAAAAATGTGTCAGAATTTGAGACTTTTTCTTTAGGAAAAATTTCGCAGAATCTAAGACTTTTTCTACGGGAAAAATGTTCCAGAATCTGAAACTTTTTCTATAGGAAAAATGTTTCAGAATCTGAGACTTAGAAACAATGTCTCAGAATCTGAGACTTTTTTTATAGGAAAAATTTCTCTCAATTTGAGACTTTTTGTATAGGAAAAATGTCTCAGAATCTGACAACATAATTTTTCTATAACAAAAATGTTTCAAAAATTAAAGTTTCTGCTGTTATGGGTTAATTTTTTTGTGCATTTTATATATTTTTCTTATTTCTAGTGCCCTTCATTTGGCAGTTTATAAAATTTTAGTACTCACGATTTTTATTTGTAGTTTTAAAATTATTTTGTACGTTTGCTAGTTTTTGTTTAATTCCCTTTCTCACTTAAGGTGTATTTAGTTTTAAGGTTTTTTGATGCAACAAAACAAGTTATTATAATAAAATTTTATAATATTTGCAAAATTTTTCATTTGATAGTTAACAAAAATATTAGCATTTTTATTAAAATAGTTAAAAGTAATTGCAATTTGTTGTAGTTTTTTTATAAAAACTTTAATAATTATAATTTGATGATTAACATTAGTTTATAATTGTGGTTTTAATATATGCTGATATAAGTTAAAATGCATTATTAAGAATAATGAAACTCAATTCAAATAATTTGTTTTAGAATGCTTAACTTAGAAAAATTTTCTGGTTTTTTTTAATCGGTAGAATAGATTTTGCATTAACATATGTCAAACTTTGTAATTTTACATAAAAACAAAAGACTTAAGAAACAAACTTTATTTAAACATTTACTCAAATTGCCCCCAAGTTTGTTTCTTAAGTCTTTTGTTTTCTTACATGTCACTTTATCATAATTTTTGCATAATTTGTTAAAATGTTTTAATTTTTTAAATTCTTTAAATCATCTTTATTTTAAAACAAAAAAAAAAAAGAACTGTCTTCAAAATGTCAACTTTAAGTTAAACTACATAATTTTTTATAATTATCAATATATTTCCACATTAAGTAAACATCTGTTAAATCAGTGGCGGGTACAGCTTTTGGGTTTGGGGGGGGAAAATTTTTTTTTTTACTTCAAAAAAAAAATCATAAATTCACCTTTGTTGATGAGCAAAAAAAAAGAGATTCGTTTTTTTTTTTAAAAAAGTGATAGGAAAGCTATAAAATCATCAAATTTATTAGTTTTTGCCGAAGGATGTTTGTTTTTCATGATCATATTTCGTTTAGGTCAATTTTTTTAATTTGTTTTTAGTAGAAGAAATTCTCCATACATAGAAAACATCAGATGTTGAGACATTTTTCCAAAAAAAAATATTTTTATGTGGAAAATTTCTCAGAATATAAGATTTTTCTTTACGAAAGATGTCTCAGAATCTGAGACTATTTTCGTATAGAAAAATTTTCAGATTTTTAAAATTCTTCGTACATAGAAAATATCAGATTTTAAGACATTTTTCGTGAATTTTTTTCCACAGAAAAAGTCTCAGATTCTGAAACATTTTACAGTAGAAAATGTCTCATATCACATTTTTCCTATAGAGAGTTCTCTGATTATTAGCTTTGTTTCGTACTGAAAAAATTTTATATTCTGAGACATTTTTCTATAGAAAAAGTCTTAGATTCTTCGATTTTTTTCCACTAGAAAAAGTCCCAGATTCTAATACCTTTTTCCTAAAGAAAAAGTTTCAAACTCTAAAATCTTATACCTAAAGATTAAGGCTCAGAATCTCAGACCTTCTTCCTAAAGAAAAAGTCTCAGATTCTGAGAGCTTTTTCTTATATAGAAAAAGTTTAAAATTCTGGCACTTTTTCTCTAAAGAAGAAGTGACAGATTCTGAGACCTTTTTCTGATTCTGAAATCTTTTCAGATTCTAAGACACTTTTCCTATAGAAAAAGTAGGAGATTCTGTGCCCCTTTCCTAAAGAAAAAGCCCTAGATTCGGAAATGGTTTTCCTATAGAAAACGTCTCACCCTTTAAGACCTTGTTCCTATAGAAAGGTCATAGATTCTGAGACCTGTTTCCTATAGAAAAATCTGAGATTCTGGGACATTTTTCTGAGATTCTGAGACCTTATTCCTATAAAAAAGTTTTAGATTCTAAGACCTTTTTCCGGTTAAAAAAGTCTCAGATTCTGCAACCTTCTACCAATTCAGTAAGTTTCGACTTCTGAGACTATTTTCAACAATAAAAAGTCGCAGACTTTTTGACCTTTTTTTTTTAAAAAAGACTCAGATTCTGACACCTTTTTCCTTTAAATAAGTCTCAAATTCGGAAATTCTGAGACTTTTTTCCCATAGAAAAACTCTTCTGCGACCTATATCCTATAAAAAAGTTTTGAGACCTTTTTCACATAAAAAAGTCACAGATTCTAAGAATTTTTTCTTTAGAAAAAAAAAATTTTTTTTAAATAGTTTTTCATATGCAAGTTCGACTATCAACATTTTTAATATTTTAAGATATTTTTCTATTGGTATGTAGAAGACAAACATTTTTTATATAAACCAAATTAAGATCCTGTAACATTTTTCTATACAAAAAAGCATGTTCTCAGTAATTCGTTTATGCCAAAATTCATAATAAGATTGACAGATATTTTTCACAGAAAATTTTCAAATTAATTCACTTTTTCCTTAAAAAAATTAAAAATTTTCCCTATTAAAATTTTAAAATTTTTTCTATGAAAAATTTTTGAACTTCGAGATTTTGTTAGAAAATTAATCAATTTTTAATTTTTAGTAAAAACAAGTTAAATTTTAAATGTTTTAATTAACTAATTATTTTACTTCTTATTGGTAATGGGTTTTTACTCCTTATTAGTAATCCGAGGCGGTAACTACTTATTTATCTACATACTCTTCACTAGTTATTTTTGTCTCACGCCCTTGTTAAAATAATTAGTGTTTCATTCAATAAGTAACTACTGATTAACATCTGTTTCGGATTACAAAACCCATTACTAGTAATGCCAATTTTTGCTGGGTAAGGTACTAAAAACTAAAATCGGTTGAAAATCAGCCAAGTTATTACAACTTCCCCAGGCATCTAGCGTGTGTCATACCACTTGATTAATGAATACGAGTTCCTTTTTTAAATTTAGTGAAATTTTCTACTGTAATAACATTGTTTCATTATTCATGTTTCAGTGTAATATTTTTTTGGTTTTTCCAAATTTTAAAACAAAATTTTTTTTTTTTAAATAGAGATTTCAAAAGCGTGTTGAAAATGCAGGCATTTTTAGCATTACTTTAAAAAATGTAAGCAAAACACAATATGAAAAATACTTGTCATCTAAATACATTCGAACTTGAAGAATAAAAAAAATGTTATTACAGTACGAAATTTCAATGAATTTTAAAAATCGGATTGTATTGCTTAATCAAGTGGTCTACCATACGTTAGATGCCTGGGGAAGTTGTAATAACTTGGCTGATTTTCAACCGATTTCAGTTTTTGGTACCTTATTAAAGAGGCATTTTACTACATATTATAATTCTGTAACCACTTAAATTTAAGCTTAACTTAAAATACCAAAAAAAAATTAGAAAACAGAAAAAAAATCCATATTTTTCCTTGTAATCCGCTTTCTAAACTTCAAGGCCCATGCGGAACGCCTTATCACGTCCGATCGTGACTTTTAGACTTTTAAAAAAAAAATCGAAGGTTTCGGACTTTTTCAAAAAGTAGATTTTAATTTTAAAACGTTAAAAAATAAGTAATAATTACTTCGAATAATTTTTTAATATTTTTTTTCTAAAACTACTTACATTTAAATACCAACAAAACGTTGTCCAACTTTTTTTAAAATATCTATATTTTTTAATGGTCAAAATTAATTAAAAATTTAAATTTTTTAATTTTTTGGAGAAAATCGCCATTTTGAAAAATTGATTACTCAACACCATACTGGAATAAAAGGCTGAAAATTGGTGTCCAAGTTGCATTTAATAAGTACTAAAACATATACAAAAATAAAATAAATCGAAAGGGGATTTTTTTTTCCAAAATTTTTTTTCGCGGAAACTTTTTTAAATTTTTTTTTTCCAGTTTTTTGCAATAAACCCCTAATATGTATAGTTAAACAAAAAAAAAAACAAAGTATTTGTTGTAAAATGCATTCAAAAATAAAATGATACCAAAAATTACAAAATAATTTGTAATATGTTGTCATCATACAAAACGATTTTTTTTATCCACCCCACCCTAATATACATATGTATGTTCCTTTATCAAAACCAAATCTTTACATTTCTTAAAAAAATTTCCTAAATAACACAACAATTTTGTTATTCTCAAAGTAACTACAATTCCACAATTTTAAATATTAATAAATTCTTAAATACATTATATGTATGTATATACGATTTGGCAAAATCATAATGTTGATGTTAAAATTTGATACGAAAATTAAAATCAATTTCACATTTATGTGAAAACACATAAATTCACAAATCACAAAACACATCTTTGCAAAACAAAACAAAAAAACACAATCACACAGCCACACTTCTGCTAATTTGTTTTTTTTTTTTGCGCTGCCACACTAGACTCAAGAAAAAAAAAATATACATGATATTTAATACAGAAATTCCACGTATGCAAGCACATCACACACATATCTTGTGATTTTACCTTCTCTGTTCCTTTTCTTTCTTTTTTTCTTTTTTTTTTCTTTTTTTTTCTTTTCGAAATTTGGTCTGGGGGGGGGAAATTTCCCCTTTTTCCCCCCCTTGTACCCGCGCATGGTTAAATGAACGAACATGCACGAAATCCAATAAAACAAACAGCATCATTAATCATTAAATATACTGTTTAATCTGGAAAAAAAACCTGTTAAAAAGGCAATCACATTAAATCATATTCACAGTATTTTTTTGTCACTTAATTCATAATTTATTTTTCTCACGATACATAGTATATAAAATCGCGTCGCGACGACAGTTGAGAATTCTTAAAATAAATGTTACAGATTTTTTTTATTAATACAAAGTCCTGTAAAATTATACCAAGCACTTAAAAAGCCATTAAATGAACAACAAGGACATAATTTAATGATACTGCTGGAATAAACATAAAAATACAAGAAAAAATCCGAAAACTTATAAATATAATTTATTTTTAAACACAAAAAAAGAGGGGGACTTTATTTTGACCCATATACAAAAAACTATAAAAATCTTTTGTTTATAAACCTGTCATGCCACCTAAACTACCCAGAAATAAAAAACAAATTGTTGAGATTTGCGAATAGTCTTGCCATTAAAAAGAGGGTATCTTAACTTAATTACATTTACCAAATGAGACTGGAAAATTTTTAAATTAAATACTTTTGGTTATGGCTAGCTGTCAGCAACCTAACAGGAAATTGGAGCATAAATAAAATGGGGGAATATTTATGAAAATAATTGATGAATTAAAAAAAATTTTAAAAATAACAAATTATTTTTTTTTTTAAAAGTATTTTGCATCAAAAGTAATTTCACTGTTAATTTTTGATGACTTTTTAATCTAAAGATTTATGATATTTAATTTGCTTTAAGGGTGGGCAACCGGCTTATATTTATTGAACGTAATGTTTAAACTGTTTAAACATTTTAATATGCAAAAGCAATTTGCTAGTAAGATTTTGATAGTTTTTAAATCTGAAAATTTGTTGGATTTAATTTGCTGAAAGGGGAAACACGGTTAATACGATTTTTATACCCTCCACTCTAGTGATAGAGGGTAAATATAAGTTTGTCATTCCATTTGTAACACATCGAAATATTGGTCTAGGACCCCATAAAGTATATATATTCACGATCCTCGATCGATTTTAAGTCGATCTAGCGATATCCGTCCGTCCGTCCGTCTGTCTGTCTGTCTGTCTGTCTGTCTGTCTGTCCGTTGAAAACACGCTAACTTTTGAAAGACTTTACAGAGGATACTGAAGATTGACATATATGTTGGTCATTTACCGGGTCAGGTTGGTATTGCAATCCAGCCAAATCGGTCCAGTGGTTCAAAAGTTATGAGCAAAAGAGTAAATTTCGGCAAGGGTTTTTCGCGAATTTATATGATAACAAGTAGAAAAGTTAAATTCGACTTGGCCGAATCTATGAATACCCTCCACAATGCCCTTTTTAAGTTATAGTAAATTTTCTAGAGTGAAAAAATAACATTTTTGATTAGAAATATTTTATTTTGTTTAAAAAAACTTTTTTTTTTAACTAATTTTTGAAAAAAAAAAAAAAAAAAATAGTTTACTAAATTTTTTTTTGAGTGTAAAATTTTTTTTGAGTGTAAAATTTTTTTCGAGTGTATTTTTTTTTTCTTTTAGTGTAAAAATATTTTTGAGTGACAAAAATGCGTTGTAAAATATTTTTGTGACTTAACAATGTTTTTAAATCCTGTTTAACGGGGTTTCAACACGTGAATTTAAGGTGAGGCGAATCTGAAATTTACGGTTTTGCTAATAACTTTTGAACCACTGGACCGATTTGGCTGAAATTTATAACGAACCTACCCAAAGGAACGAGAAAAATATATGCCACACTTCAGCACCCTCAGAATTGCCGTTCGAAAGTTACCGTGTGTTTTATCTCGTAAATTCCAGAAAAACCCTTGCCGAAATTCACTCATTTGCTTATAACTTTTGAACCACTGGACCGATTTCGCTGGATTGCAATACCAACCTGACCAGGTAAATGCCCAACATATGTGCCAAACTTCAGGAGCCTCCGTAAAGTCTTTCAAAAGTTAGCGTGTTTTCAACAGACAGACAGACAGACAGACAGACAGACGGACAGACGGACGGACGGACGGACGGACGGACGGACGGACGGACGGACATCGCTAGATCGTCTTAAAATCGATCGAGGATCATGAATATATATACTTTATGGGGTCCTAGACCAATATTTCGAGGTGTTACAAACGGAATGACAAACTTATATATACCCTCTATCACTAGAGTGGAGGGTATAAAAAACATGATAACTTTTGAAAGACAATAGTGAGACTGCTGAAGCTTGGCATGTATCTTTGCCGTTCCCGAAGTATATTTGGTATTCAATTTCAGCTCAATCGGTCCAGTGGTTCAAAAAAAAATTTATAAGCAAAACCCTGAATTTCGGATTCGTTTCATCTTAAATGCCACGTGTTAAACAAGTTTGAAAAGCATTGGTGGTAAGTTAACAAAGCTTTTCAAACGTGTTGAGTTTTAAAGCAATGCTTTTTAAACTTGTTTAGTTTTAAAAGCATTGGTAACTTAAAAATTACACTCGAAAAAATTTTACACTAAAAAAAAATTTACACTCAAAAAAAAATTAGTTTTTCTTTATTACAAAAACTAGCTGTTTTGCATCCGGCTTTGCCCGGGTTAAAAAAAAAAATATACAATGAAGGATAGTTTGTAATGCCCTAAGGTTTCATCCTCGGTAAGCACTACATCTGGTGAAAATTTCCATTTCGCATCATTTTGCAACACCTCTGTCCGATCGCGCGCTGATATGACCCATTGTTCCCGCCTTGTTTAGTACTCGACGTATGGCCAGAAATAACTTTCAATATATTATTAAGGGGTGTGGCAGTTTATATCCCTTTCTTCGATCGCACGCTGATATGGGCCCGCATCGGTTAGTAAGTTAGTCAAAATCGGCTCAGCCGTTTTGGCGTGATTGCGGAACTGGCAAAAATACACGCCTTTGCCCAATCACGCGCTAATATGGCATATTGTTCCCGCCTCGGTTAGTAAGTACTATATGTGGTGAAAGTTTTGTTAAAATCAGTTAAGGCGCTTAACCCAGGAACATTTTTCAGAACCGATTCCGAAAACACTTGTTCTAGAACAGGTTGTTCGGTAATCAAACACTATTACACTTTAATTATTCAGAACAAGTTAAGTGAATATTATAGTGAAGCTTGTTCTATGCACTCCAAATTTCATAACATTTTGGTTCTCAGGAATTAAAAAAAAATTATGTGTCAAAAAAATTAAAAAATAAATATCATTTTTTTTTTTGTGTTCACCAAGAAAAAACACGAAATTCTATGAAAATATCAGGATATTATCGTGAAAATTGTTGATACGAAGGTAAGTAAATTAAATTTTGATTGTCTGGGTCGGGACAAATACTAATAAAATAATGTTTTTCATTTTTGTTTGCAGAAAATTCATGTTCTGGTGTATCTTTATTGCAAGGCCCAATTTGGAGGCGAAAAAGGATGTATGTGTGTTAAAAAAAATTAATATACGATGTCATATAGGATTATCTTTATCTTTTTTTAATAAATTAATGCAATTCAAAATATTTCTTTAATTCTCATTTCTGTTCTAAATTTTACTTCTAGAACGGGTTCCGAAGAACAAAAATGTGTTCCAATTTTGCTTACAAACACCTGTTGCTTTTGGGACAATCCCTTTGTAAAAAGAATCGGTGTTGCACAAGAATTAGAACAGGTTCTAGGGAAGTATAAGTTGTTCCACAATCGGTTCTTTGCAACCGAAAATTTTGCTGGGAAGTGTAATTACGGAACAGACAGAAAAAAACTTTCAGTGTGGTGCAAAGGGTCGTGACAACTTACACCCCCTGATCGAAAATCGCTCTATTATGGTTTGTTATTCCCGTTTCGGAAGTGCTATATGTGGTGAAAATTCTATTAAAATCGGTTAAGCCGTTTAAGCATGATTATGGAACAGGCAGAAATAACTTTCAATGTAATACAAAAGAGCGTGGGATTTTAATCCCCTTTGTCAAATCACACTCTTTTATGACCTATAGTTCCCGCCTCGGTTAGTACTATCTGTGGTGGAAATTTCTTCAAAATCAGTTTATCCAAATAAGCGCGATTGTGAAAAAGGCAGAAAGGAGGTGCAATAAATTAAACAGGGCATGTAATTTTATGCCCTTTTGTCCGATTGCTCATTTTATGTTCCATAGTTCCCGCCTCGTTTAGTACTATCTGTTGAGAAAATTTCATGGCCCAGCCGTTGACGCGTCATTGCGGAACTGACAGAAACAACTTTTAGTATAGTACAAAAGAGCATTGCATCTAATGCCTCTTTGTCCAAACGCGCTTTATTATGGCAGTCAAAAATAATTTGAAATTAATACAAAGGAGTGGCATTTTAAAACGCCTTTGCTTAATAACGTGCTGATATGGCATATTGTTCCCGTTTCGGTTAGTACTATCTGTGTTGAAAATTTCAATAAAATCGGTTCAGACGTTTAAGAGTGATTACGGAACTGGCAGAAATAACTTTCAATGTAATACAAAGGGGCGTGGACTTTTACGCCCATCCGTCAGAGCGCCCTCCTATTATAACCTATAGTACCCGCCTGGATTAGTACAATGTGTGGTGAAATTTTCATTAAAATCGGTTCAGACGTTTAAGCGTGATAACGGAACAGGTAGAAATAACTTTCAATGCAATACAAAGGGGCGTGGCATTTCCGGCCCTTTTTCTGATCGCCGTCCTGTTATGAACTATATTTCCTGCTTGGATTAGTACTATATGTAATGAAAATTTCATTAAAATCGGTTTAGCCGTTTAAGCGTAATTGCTGAAAAGGAAGAAATAATGTTCAATATAATACAAAGGGGTGTGTCATTTTACGCCCACTTGGCCGATCGGTCTCTCTTATGGCCTATAGTTCCCGTCTCGGTTAGTACTACCTGTGGTGAAGATTTCATGTAAATCGGTTCAGCAGTTTATACTTGATTGTGGACAGACAGAAAAGCCAAAGGATGCCACGCCCCTTTGTAAGGATCTTATATTTACAAAAAACGCCCTATTAGTATGCCAAATTACTTGCTTATCGGTAACAAACATCCAAATGTAGTAACAACAACCAAATATATTGAAAAATCGGAAATTCACAAAAAGTTGGCGTAAACGGAGGCGGGGCATCCGATCGAGATGCCATTGGTGCCAGTTTTCATTCCAGGAAACATACTATCTACATGTCAAATTTCATTTGAATCGGCTTAGTAGTTTTTTTTCTGAAAGCGACACAAACAAACAAACTAATATGTCATTTTTATATATATATATAAGGATGACAATATTTTGTGTACATACGTACGTGCATTCACTCAGAAATAATTTTACAGTAAACAAACATTACACTCGAAAAAAGTTTTACACTCAAAAAAAAAATTGGTAATTTTCTTTTTTTTTTAAATGACAAAATGAAAAAAAAAATTGTAAATTTTTTCATTTTAAAAAATGAACTATTTATTAAAAAAGGCATTGTGGAGGGTATTCATAGATTCGGCAAAGTCGAATTTAACTTTTCTACTTGTTTAGATTGAGTTGTTAAACAAATGCACAATTTTTAAAGTATTATTATGAAAAAAAAAATTTGTAAAAAAAATATATTTGTACTTGTTAAAATATCATTTAGTGATCAATTCTGTTTACATGTGTCAACCAGCAGCCGAATTAAAACATTTTTAGGTTGTGTTGAATGTACCAAAATTTTTGAGATGTCCTTACATTTTCTTTCATAACTTTTGAACTGCTGAACCGATTTCGCTCAAATCCAATATCAAACTACTTAGGGCAACATCAAGTAAATATGCAAAGTCTTAGTCATAGCTGTCTAATACTTTGGCCGTAATCACCATTTCCACAGACGGACAAACAGACTGACATCGCTAGAATGTCTTAATCAATTACTAATAAATAATATATATGGGGCATTCCATGTCAAATCGGACACTTTGAATAATTTTTTTTTTTTTAGATTTTCCCATTTGTTGACAGTTTTTAGTACCCTTCGAAAACTCCTCCGTGGTAAATTTTCTGATTTTTTTGATGACCCGTTCAAAATATATCGAATTTTTAAAAATTGGTAGTTTGTTCCTTTACTCAAACTTCTTTTACTCATAACTTCTTCAATAATGGTCCATTTTTTTTTAAATTTTTGTTTTTTTTACGTACTTGTACAAAAAAAAAATCCCAAAAAATTCTTAAAAGCGCTCTAGTATGCGATTTTTAAGTTTTAAAATTTAAATCTCATTTTTGAAAATGTTTGTTCTCTTCGATTTTTTTGAAATTTATTTGTGTAAAACTTCTATCGATTCTACAAATTTTTTGCCCAGGAGGATCGTGGGATAACGATTATTACCATTTTTAAAATTTAAAAAAAAAAAATTTATTGTAATTTTCCAAGGTTGGTTACCGAAACGAATAACGGTAAGGGTAACGGTAACGGTATCTAATTTTTATTTATTTCGGTAAAGGTAACGGTAAGTGTTTTCAAATCGTTTCGGTAACGGTATGTACCGGTACCGAACCAACCAAACCGGTACGTACCGGTATTATTAATTTAGTTAAAAATTTGAAAAAAGATAGAACTGAAAGCTAAAAATATTTTATAGACCCAAAAACCAGTATAGATTTGATATGATTATTATTTTTGTCATTTATTTTATGATAATTTGCAAATTATAAATTTAAAATTATGTTAGCAATTTGATTTTATTTTTTTGTTCGTTAAAATCCCTTAAAACAGGTAAAATTTTGAATACCGGTAAAATACCGGTAACTTCTAATAATTATAACGGTAACGGTAAGGGTAACGGTATTTTAAAAATATTTTTAGCGGTATCGGTAACGGTAACGGTATTCGATTTGAAAGGGTTTTGAATCGGTAACGGTATAATAAGGGTAACGGTAACCAACCATGTAATTTTCCAATCATAAAATCATTTCTACTGCTCCAACGGTGCGTTATAGAGGGGTCAATTATAAGACCAACCACCATTAATTTTTACGTCCCAATAATTTCTTTGGAACAATAATACCCTATCTCCGATTTCTAAGGGGGCTCCCACACAAAACGACATTTTTTAAAATTTGCTCCAACTGCTCTAACTGCCCTAATAGTGCCCTTACAGCAACAAAATGTATGACAATATTTTTTTAGTCCAAACATTTTCTCTGAACACACCTACCCTCTATCTCTAATTGTTAAGGCGGTCCCCATACATTTTTTTTTTTATTTTTTATAAATTTGTTTTATTTAATCAGCTTCTACCGGTTCAATGGTGAGTCCGAGAGGGGTCATTAGTAAGAACGACTGCTATTTATTTTTACCCTCCAACATTTTTTTAAAACATATCTACGCCCTACCTCCACTCCCTAAGTAGGCTCCCATACAAATGACAGTTGGATCAAATTTTATACAAATGTAATTTTGTATGGGAGCCTACTTAGGGAGTGGAGATAGGGCGTAGGTATATTTTAAAAAAATGTTGTAGGTTAAAAATAAATGGAGGTCGGTCTCTTTAATGACCCCCCCTCTCGGACGCACCATTGGACCGGTAGAAGTTGATTAAATAAAACAAATTTACAAAAAATTAAAAAAATTGTATGGGAACCGCCTTAACAATTAGAGATAGAGGGTAGGTGTGTTCAGAGCAAATGTTTGGACTAAAAAAATATTGTGGGTCGGTTTTGTTGCTCTAAGGGCACTATTAGGGCAGTTATTGCAGTTGGAGCAAATTTTAAAAAATGTCGTTTTGTGTGGGAGCCCCCTTAGAAATTGGAGATAGGGTATTAGTTTGTTCCAAAGAAATGTTAAGACGTAAAAATTAATGGGGGTCGGTTTTATAAATGACCCCTCTACGACGCATCATTGGAGCATTAGAATTGATTTTAAGATTGGAAAATTAAAATACAATTTTTTCAAAAAATTTAAAAAAATAGTAATAATCGTTTCCCATGATCCTACTGGGAAAAAAATTAGTAGAATCGATAGAAGCTTTACACAAAAAAATTTCAAAGAAATCTAAGAGTACAAACATTTTCAAAAATGAGATTTAAATTTTAAAACTTAAAAATTGCATATTAGAGCGCTTTTAAGAATTTTTTGGTATTTTTTTTTGTTAAGTACGTAAAAAAAATTTTTTTTGAAAAAAAAAATTTAAATTTTGACAATTATTGAAGAAGTTATGAGTAAAAGAAGTTTGAGCAAAGGAACAAACTACCAACTTTTAAAAATTCGATATCTTTTGAACGGTTCATCAAAAAAATCTTAAAATTTACCACGAATGAGTTTTCGAAGGGTACTAAAAACTGTAAACAAATTGGGAAAATCTAAAAAAAAAAATATTCAAAGTGTCCGATTTGATATGGAATGCCCCCTATATATACATAATGGGGTCCAGACCGATATTTCGATGAGTTACAAACGGAATGACAAACTTATATACCCTCTATCACTAAGTGGAGGGTATAAAATCAAATATAAACCGCTGTCCATTTTGGCTACTACAGACGGATGGACATTAATAGAATGTCTTAGAATGGGTCATGGATCCATAATATATATACGATATTTCGTTACACATGGAATGACAAAATGAGTTTATCCGCATACTGTAGTTGAAGAGTAAAAGAGAATAAATCAAAAGACTTAAGACACAAACTTTTTTCTGAATTAAAATTTATGTCAATATTTTTTTTAAAAATTTTTTAATTACATTTGAAGAATTTTTGTGGGTCGTTCTCTAGAATGTTGTTTCTTAATATTTGAAAATAATATTTTTTTAAGTTCGGTACATAAATTTTTTTATTAATTTCCTCTTTAGACTTCCTATAATTATTTTTACAGCTTTTTAATCTTGTATATCTCATCTTATTTGTTAAAGTTTTATTATTAATGCTTCATATCACAGTTTAGTTTATCATTTTAAGTTTTTTTTTTCAGTTATATCATTTGCATATTAGGTATAATTTATAATAGGGTGTAGTTTTTAATAGTTTTTTTTTTGGTTTTATTTTTTTATAGTTGCAATAAAATGTTTATTAGTGTAATTATGCTGATTTATTTTCAGTAAGACAATAATTTTTATATAGATTTTTATGTAGTTTTTTTAGTGTTATAATTAAGGTTGTGTTTTTCTGTTTGGGAGATACAATGTTATAATTAGAGATGTTGTTAGAAATATTAATAATTATTTTTAATTAAAAGAAAAAGTTATGAAAGAATTTTTAATACCATTAAAAAGTTAGAGGCAAGAAGAGTGATTTTATAAATTATAAATAGAAATTATTTTTATTAGTTAAACTAAAATACGGGATTTCAGAATGTGAATTTATTAAAAACTTGCCAAAGATTCAAGATTTTAAAAAAAAATAATAATGAAAATGGCGACAAAATATAAAAAAATGAACCCCTTTGTATTTTTGATATAATATGCTACAAAAAACAGAAAATCGAATATACTTTTTAAATGAGGTAGTTAAGGTTGGGTCTCGTCGAAAAGATCACAAAAATGCCCATCAAACTTGCCAGACACCCCCAAATCTTAAAAGTTATTGTCAAAAAACCACGTGTAACTTTAACATTTTTCAACCGATTTTTAATTTTTCAACTGTTTTGGATAAAATAAGGATAGGGCTTTTCATGTGTGTGAATTAGTCTATACATATAAGAAACATATGTATTGATTATTTCAACAATATCTAATTTTTTGTTATTTTTTGAAAATTTTTTGTGTTTATCGATTTTTTTCTGCTATAGTTCGTTTAACAACATTTATATTTATAAACGTATTCTTAAAGAAAATTTAATTGTGAATACGATAAGCTTTATGCCGAAAAAAACGGATAACAATTGACAGAGTTATGATAATTTTTCTAAAAAATAAAATTAAGATTTTGCATGAAATTGCCGTTCCAACCCAGGCAAAAAATAAAAATAAAAAACAAGTAGAAAAGTTAAATTCGACTTTGCCGAATCTATGAATACCCTCCACGATGCATTTTTTTAAAGGGTAGTACATTTTTTAACGTGAAAAAATTAACAACTTTGATTAGAAATATTTTATTTTGAGTAAAAAACTCTTTTTTTGCCTTTTTTTTAAAAAAAAAAAGAAAAATTACAAATTTTTTTTTGAGTGTAAAATTTTTTTCGAGTGTAATGTTTTTTTTACTGTAAAAATATTACACAAAATATTGTCATTTTTGTAAAAAAAAAAAAATTAATTTTTTTTTTTAATAATTAGTATATATATCGACCTTTTTTGAATTTAAGTTTTTGTGCTTTAGAATACTCTAATTAGGCTTTCAAGGTCACGTAATTTTCAATTTTAAATAAAAGACATTTATTTAATTTTCTTCCTCCAACGTTTCGCTGGGATTTTTCCAGCCTCCTCAGGGATTATATTTTATTAAATCTGGCAACCATACATATAAACAAAAAAAGGAAAATAACATAAGAGAACTGATATTTAAAGAACAACAACATAATACACAGCATTATAAAATTTAAACTTACAAATAATCTTCCGTCAAATTTTACACTTAATTTTCAAATATAATAATTGTTTTACACAGCACATAAAATACAACATAAAACACATAATTAATTTAAAAAATAATTGCAAATAAAATTAAAAATATCACAGTAAAAATTTTTCTAACACTACGTATCACAGTTTTTTGTCTTAATACTAAGTTATTGCAAGTGTGTAGTTTGCGTTAGTGTTGTCTTTATCTTCTTTTATGTTAATCGCTACTTTCATTTTCTGTTGGATCCTCAAGCTTTCTAGTGTTAGACGTTTATTTTGGTTTCGTTCTTTGTTAAGTATCTTGAATTCGTCCAAATTGGGCTTATGCCCCATCTCTATGCAGTGTTGAGATAAACCTGTTGTGATTTTGTTATTTCTAATGTCAGCTGCATGTTCAGTCATTCTCGTACCAGCACTTCTCTTCGTCGTTCCTATGTAAACTTTTCCGCACTCTTCGTTCGTTTTACCATCGCATGTAATTTCATAAACTACATTGCTTAGTTGTGTTTTTTCTATTTTCGTTTTTGTTTTTGTAAATAATGAGTTTATTGTTTTGTTTGATCTGTGTGCTATTGTTACATCTTCGTTTTTAATTATTTCTGCAAGTTGTGTGTTTTCTGTTAGCTTCGGTATAAATGACAGGCTATAGTATTTTTTAGTGTTACCAGATCTATTATCTGTGGTTTCCCCGGATGTGTAATTTGTTGCCTTGTTTATTAAATTATTTATAATATATGATGGATAACCATTTTTATTTAATATATCCTTTGTTATATTTATGTTTTTTGTTCTGAATTTTGTATCACAGAGTTCAATTGCCTTTTTAATGAGATTTGTTGCAGTATTAATTTTCTGTCTCATGGGTTGAGTGGAATTAAAATTTATTAAGCGCCCTGAGGCGATGGGTTTCGTGTACCAATCTGTTATAATCGTGTTGTTTTCTCTATATATTTTCATATCTAAGTATGGAATTGAATTATTAGTCTCCTTTTCTATCGTGAATTTTAATTTGGTGTGGTAGCTGTTAAAAGTCTTCAATATTATTTCTTCGTCTTCTTTTTTTATTATAGCGAATAAATCGTCAACGTACTTAGTCAAAAGTTTTATCTGTACGTTGCGTTTATTAAGTTCTTCCATTGTCTCTTCTAGTAGAGTATCTAAAACAATGTCCGCGATCGTTGGTGACAACGGATTACCCATTGGCATGCCATAGGTCTGATTGTAATATGTGCTTCCATAAACAAAGTAATTGTTGTCATTTAAACAAAACTTTAATAACGTTAAAAATTGCGACCTGGGAATTTTGGTGTGTTGTTGTAATATGTTCCACTGTGCCATGATATTAGTTATAGCCAGATGAATTGGTATATTTGTGAACAGTGATACTACGTCTAAAGATATAAGTATCTCATTTTCATTTAAATTTACTTTTTCCAATTTACTCTTAAGTTCAAATGAGTTTTTTATATTATATTTTTCCAATATAATATTTTTTAAAATGTTGCCAATGTATTTTGAAAGGTTATAACACGGGACTTCAACTGATGATGAAATTGGACGTAGGGGCATATTGGGTTTATGTATTTTAGGTAGTCCATATAGTCTGGGAGCTGTGGCTGCATTTGATATAAGTCGTATTTTCTCGTATGGTGAAATATATTCTTGTTTGAAAAGATCCATTATTAATTTATTGTTAAGTCTTTGTAGTTTTTGTGTTGGGTCCGCTTTTATCACTTGGTAAGTTTTCTTATCCTCCAGTAATTTCTTCATTTCCTTTTCATAATCTTTTTTATACATTATGACTGTCTTATTGCCCTTATCAGATTTTGTAATAACTATTTCATGTTTGTATCTTCTCAAAAAACGTTTGGTTTCTTCGTAAATATTAAGTATGAATTTTTCCTTTAAATTATTTTTGTATGTTCTCTTGTATGTTAAAATTCTGTTGGCTATTTTTGTTCTAGTTATTTCCTTTTCTTTTTCGTCTGTTAAAGATTGAACCCATTGTTCTAAATCAGCTATTAGATTTATAGCTGAAAAATTGTCAATATTAACAGGGAGAGCAAATTTTTGTCCTAAAGAAAGAAGCCATTTGCTTTCCTCTGTAAACTCTACCTTTGTTTTATTAACAAACCAAGATTCGTCAAACTTAAGATTGTATTCAGCTAATTGTAACCTTTTCAAATTCTGTATTTTATCTGCATGAGTCTTTTTGTTGTATATTTTAATGTTTTTATATCTACCATCTTGACTTTTGATGAAATTATTAAATTCTTCTCCATTAAGGATTGACTTCAGTGACCATTTAGCATTACTTATTTCCTTCTTTATCTCTTTAAGTAGTATGTTAGTCTCTTTTATTTCTAGATTTAAAATTTTACTGTGAAATTTTTGTTCCATTTTGTTAAGCTCTTGTGATATCTTCGAAGATGTGAATAATTGTCTTGAATGTCGAGTCGTGTTTTTTATGTGGTTAGGTGCGAGTCCGGTTTTTCTGCAAGTAAGTAAAAATTTCAGTCTCTCCTCCAGTTTTGCTAACTTTTTTGTTATTCTGCAATATTTTTTAAGTAATACGCAGGTTTCGGTGTTATACTTAAGCTTGATTTGTGTGAAAAAGTTCTTCATTTTGATTTTAAAAAAATTCCAATATTCGGCGGGCCCTCCGATAATTTATGTTTAATAATTAGTATATATATCGACCTTTTTTGAATTTAAGTTTTTGTGCTTTAGAATACTCTAATTAGGCTTTCAAGGTCACGTAATTTTCAATTTTAAATAAAAGACATTTATTTAATTTTCTTCCTCCAACGTTTCGCTGGGATTTTTCCAGCCTCCTCAGGGATTATATTTTATTAAATCTGGCAACCATACATATAAACAAAAAAAGGAAAATAACATAAGAGAACTGATATTTAAAGAACAACAACATAATACACAGCATTATAAAATTTAAACTTACAAATAATCTTCCGTCAAATTTTACACTTAATTTTCAAATATAATAATTGTTTTACACAGCACATAAAATACAACATAAAACACATAATTAATTTAAAAAATAATTGCAAATAAAATTAAAAATATCACAGTAAAAATTTTTCTAACACTACGTATCACAGTTTTTTGTCTTAATACTAAGTTATTGCAAGTGTGTAGTTTGCGTTAGTGTTGTCTTTATCTTCTTTTATGTTAATCGCTACTTTCATTTTCTGTTGGATCCTCAAGCTTTCTAGTGTTAGACGTTTATTTTGGTTTCGTTCTTTGTTAAGTATCTTGAATTCGTCCAAATTGGGCTTATGCCCCATCTCTATGCAGTGTTGAGATAAACCTGTTGTGATTTTGTTATTTCTAATGTCAGCTGCATGTTCAGTCATTCTCGTACCAGCACTTCTCTTCGTCGTTCCTATGTAAACTTTTCCGCACTCTTCGTTCGTTTTACCATCGCATGTAATTTCATAAACTACATTGCTTAGTTGTGTTTTTTCTATTTTCGTTTTTGTTTTTGTAAATAATGAGTTTATTGTTTTGTTTGATCTGTGTGCTATTGTTACATCTTCGTTTTTAATTATTTCTGCAAGTTGTGTGTTTTCTGTTAGCTTCGGTATAAATGACAGGCTATAGTATTTTTTAGTGTTACCAGATCTATTATCTGTGGTTTCCCCGGATGTGTAATTTGTTGCCTTGTTTATTAAATTATTTATAATATATGATGGATAACCATTTTTATTTAATATATCCTTTGTTATATTTATGTTTTTTGTTCTGAATTTTGTATCACAGAGTTCAATTGCCTTTTTAATGAGATTTGTTGCAGTATTAATTTTCTGTCTCATGGGTTGAGTGGAATTAAAATTTATTAAGCGCCCTGAGGCGATGGGTTTCGATGGATCGCGGACATTGTTTTAGATACTCTACTAGAAGAGACAATGGAAGAACTTAATAAACGCAACGTACAGATAAAACTTTTGACTAAGTACGTTGATGATTTATTCGCTATAATA